>CM060355.1:123887682-128687682 GCA_030545235.1 Helianthus tuberosus | reverse complement strand
TTTTATTAAATCACTAACCATTTCTAGTATCATGATGCATACATTTAAACCAAGTTAAACTAGTTAACCAAATTCAAAGTTTACTAATACAAGATTAATTAAGCTTCATTTTTCAACTATCTTAACTAACCAAGCATCAATCATCCAACATAATTACTTATAATCAAGAATTCAATATCAATAACAAGGTTGCAAACTAATCATCAAAGATAAACATAGAAAATACTTCAAATGTCATTACAAACAAAGTTTAACAAACTAATGGTTATAATCTAGCAAGGGATTGTTGTGTTTTTGCCCAAAGGCTACAATAATACATAAATCATAATCTAAGTACTTGAAAGATTAACAAAAACATGGAAAGATTAGAAAATCAAACCATAAACAAGTACTAGACTAAGGATCCGGGTAGTAATCGAGCTAATCGGGATAATGTGGCTTGAATCCGGGTGAAAGCTAATGCCTCCGGAGCCTGAAAATCCCCTGAGAGCTCTCCAAAAATCCAGAATATCGAGCAGAATGTTTCTGCTGTGTTTTTATACTTTTTGCTGTTGCACGGTCGTTCTCCCTGTGGAACGACCGTTCACTTTATCCAATTATTGGACATGGGTCACCATACCGCATACGTCATCGGATCGTTGACCAGATCTGAAATGGCACGACCGTTCTTTGTGTGGAACGGTCCTTCAGTTCCGGGCTTCATGTTTGCACGCCAAGTCGCACCTACCGTTCAGTTCCGAGACTCTGTTGATTCACCGGAGATGCACGGTCGTTCCTCAGATGGAACGACCGTTCTTCACCAAGTCGCTTGTTTCCCTGGAACGCCCAGCCGCACCGATCGTTCATTGCCGAGATGATCAGCGTTGTCGGAGATGCACGACCGTGCATCACGTGGAACGGTCGTTCCACAGGCCCAGTTCAGAATCCTTAACAGAAAGTCCGCAGCTTTGTCGTTTTGTCCGGAAAGTCCTCGTTTTTGCTATCATCTTGTCTGGAATGCAGTTTTAGGCCTGTAAACACAAATGTAGATAAATAAGTATCCGAACGACGGTTTTACGGCCAAAAACGCATAAAATAGGGGTAAAACGGGGGACTAAAATATGTGTAAATTAGAGTGTATCAAATCTCCCCACACTTAAACCTTGCTTGTCCTCAAGCAAGCTAAACTAAAAAGCAATAAAAGACATAAACAAATAAGAACGATAATTTACACACTATTTTATTGAAAACTAATATATAAACGGTTAGCCGGTTTGTCGAAAGACAACATCAAAAGATTCAAACCCAACAAGCATATGCAATTTAAAAAAGCGACAACCAAAAAGCCGTGACTAAACATTTAATTGACTCACATGTTAATCTTCACCCAACTCACAATGTTCACACACACTCGGTTTTATTTATGAATCATACATAAAATGTGTATGCGTAAACACTCAACGCCTAGTCAATGAAATGTGCAATATCATAAGCTTGTCATAAGATCTTGTCTCCACCAACTAACATGCAAATAAGTGTAAATCAAGAGGTCTTTACGGGTTGTAACGTTAGGCTTGGGCGAAGGGTATGGAAGTGGACATTTAAAATGGCGAAAACGGTTAAAACTCGGTAGTAGCGTTTAACTAGCAATAACAAATACAACTTTACATACAAACGCCTTAAAAAGGCGACTAAAGCGCAATCGAGCTAATCAACAAGATTTTTAACATTTAAGCATTCAAAATTGCTCGATTTCTATCAACTTCACCCTATTTTAGGGTGTTTTATTTATTTATTTTTTATTTATTTTATTTTTTTAACAAACTATACAATGAAATATAAACACTAACAAGCTAGTTAAACTATTATTTTAACCGAGTTTCAACACTAAAAAGGTTTAAAAACATAAAAAAGGCTAAATTTGGTTAAGTAGGCGATAATGTGGGTAAACAAAGGTGAACGGGAAGGCTCGAAATGGTTAATCCTAAAGGGTAATATAAGGTGAACAGGAAGCACAACACAAAGAACAAGGTACACAACAAAGGGGTAATCTAAGTGCCTCTATCACGTTTACACAAATCCGCACGTTCATGGTCTTAACAAGCATACTAGTGACAAGTTCTAAATTGCACAAAACATCCGGCTCACTCCTATATCCGAAATGAACAAATATATAACAATCTAAGCTCAAATATGCTCACGTAACGGAAGGAATGGGTAAAAGTGTGAAAACTATCATGTAAGTCTTTCTTTGTTTGTCACGCTTTCCGGTTTCCTTTTTTCAAAAATATTTTGCTTGTCGAGTTTTTATCAAGTCCGATGCTTTCTAAAACATAACCAACCGGTTTATTTACCAACATATACACAAAACACAAGTATTTTTAAATGATTTTTCTGATTTTCTGTTTTTTTTATAATACGAGGACAAACAAAGTTAAGTTAACAAAGTTAACCCCCTCCCCACACTTGAACTTCGCATTGTCCCCAATGCGAGACCCTAAATATAGAGAAAGGGATAAAAAATACTCCCCTCAAGATGATGTTGGTGCCACGAGACTTCCGAAGCTCTAACTGGTACGTGCTCCGGTCCAAGATCCGATAGATAAAATCTGCAAGTATGTCGTGTACACCCAAAATATAACAGAAAAAGAAAAAACCAAACAACCATAATGTACATAAATGCTAACATCCAAACAAAACAGAAAGGAAATTGTTTGAAAATACATATCCGGGGTGTTTTAAATACTAAGTCAAAATAAACACCCAAATAAAAATAAAGTACTGAAACATAAAACACCACCAAATGCTACCACTACCGCAAACTACTCATCATCATCATCGTCATCATGCCTCGTGCCAGATGGGCCCTGATCGCCATAGCCAGGGGGGTTCCACGGTGGGAACTCCGGCGGGTGCTGAAAATAGTTGGGGTATGCGTGATGCATCTCCCCGAACAAATAAGAAAAACCCGCGGACACCCCCTGGTATAGAGTATCCTGGCGCTGCTCTAGTCGGTCATGTGTGGCCCGAAGCTCTGCCTGACTGGCTCTAATCTCGTCCTGGCTGGATCTGATCTGGTCAAAGTATGTACCATGCTGCTCCTGCGTGACACGCATGTCCTGGAACTGCTGGTAGAAAGTAGGCCAATCCTCATGCTGATGAAATGCATGATGCTGCGGCGAGTGTGGTGGTGTCTATGGCTGTGGCTCGTGCATCTCAACATCTTCCTCTTCCTCCTCATGTTCCTCCTCAGCTGGAGGTAACGGGTCCCATATCTCTCCATTCAAACCCCTCAACCTATCTCTCCCATCCAACTCAGCAATAACCCCCATAAACTTTAGAGACCGGATATCAACATGCACCCCCTCAGTGATCAAAGTGAGACCCCTAAGCACCCCCGGCGTCATATATCGCTCATTGTACGCGATCTCGGTCACGTACTGACCTCCGTGGATCTCACTATTGTGGGTCCGCCCTGAACACTTGACAAAGTACTCAGCCATTCGCGCGGCGAGGTTGATCGGTGCTTTGTCAACCAACGCATAAAGAAAGAGCAAATCAGGTGTTGGACAGTTACCTTGACTGTCCATGCGTCCGCAAATAGAATGGCTGAAAACGTGGTGCATCACTCGCACCAGAGGGTCTCGGAGTCGCGAAGCTTTAGACATCCGTGGGTTGTAGGGGCCTCCAATAGCGTTACGTGCCCAGAATGCCTCTCGCGCTGCATCATTAGGGAAGTTAAACCGATCGTTGAAGATGTTGGGATCATCCATGTCCTCCCGTGTATAAATTCCAAGCCTCCGTCCCAAACGACCCACCGACCATGTATGCCATCGCCCACACAACCTGAAGGTGACCCGATTCCTGTAGCGGAAATCAGGTTCTGTATGTGCAACCGGCTTTTCATACTGATACGAGGCGAAGAATTCAATAGTCAACTCTTGGTACACGGGTCGGTTGCAACCGACCAGGTTTGCTAGCGCGGGAGTCATCATTTCATCAAGTCGGTCATATTGATTTAATTCCCTCATGACCTCCCAGTCCAACCATCGGGGTTCGCCAAATTGTCCCCGTCTCGCCCACAATTCATCGCGCTTCGCGATGCATAACGCTTCTTTCTCGATGTTGGGGTCAAATTGCAGGAAAGGGTGATCCATCTGTAATGGGGAATGTTGTTAGGAAGACAGAAACAGGAGAAAAAAATGAGTTGAAAACAAGCGAGCAGCCAATTATGAAGCTATTGTCCAACTGTACTGGGGATATGGCACGGTCGTTCTCCGGGACGCACGGTCGTGCGTCACCGAGAACTAACAGGCCATGCCAGTCGATATCGTGAATAGCCGGCGAGGCACGACCGTTCCACCCGAGGAACGACCGTGCACTTCCGAATCTGCAGACTTCGACCCCTGAACTTAGAACAATCAGATTTTTCAAAATTTCAACAAGTATTGGGTCAACAGGGGTCTGCAAATCAACCGGGTGTTCACGATACTTCGATTAAACAAGGGTTAGGGTTTCGATTTGTTTATGAAGAGAACCCTAAAAATTCCTTGAAAAATCAGAAGAAAACTACACTAGAAAGAAAGAAAACAAGAAATCTAACACTAGAGACGTACCGTGCGAAGTTGGGTGTTTGATCGTGCGAAAAACCGTGCGATATGGTGAAAAATCGCCCTGGAACGGTCTGCAGCTGCTAGGGTTCGCGAATGATTGATTTTGCAGCAGATAATGGTATATATAGTGTGCAAAATGACCAAATTGCCCTCAGCCTGTGGCACGGTCGTTCTCCGGAATGGAACGATCGTGCGTCACCGAGGTCGTTCAAAACCCACAGCCTGTTCTCGGAAATGCACCGAGGGTGCGATCTACCGTTCCGGCTTCCTCGGAATCGCACGGTCGTGCGACCCCGAAGAACGATCGTGCATCAGCTGCAGATGCAGATTTCTGCAGAAGCTATTTCCAGCACCCTTTTCGGCCGTTTTTCGCCGTTTTTTCGACTCACCAACTGTTCTAACAATATTACAATACAGAACCTTCGCCCGGCACGTACGGAAACTAAACAAACAAACGAAAACTACCTAACTAACCTAAATTACGCTAAAACTACCAAAACAAATAAAAGGACAATTTTGCCCTTATAGCGCCAAAGACGCTCCTGCTGCATTTTTGTCGGTGAGTCAGCAGCGTAGACTCATGCTAAATTTTTGTCGGCGAGTCGATAGCAAGACTCATGCTAAATTTTTGTCGGCGAGTCGATAGCAAGACTCATGTCCCTACACTTTACGTGTGCGGGCCATTACCACGCCCCTTCGGATTCTGCTCCGTGTTGCCCGGAAGACCACCCGGGGGTCTTTCCGACAACATTTTTGCCAACTGGCCCACTTGATTCTCGACATTCTGAATGGAAGCCTTTTGACTCCCCATTTCTCCTTCATTGACCAAGAACCGCTCCTCATGCTGCTGATATCGCTTTTCAGCCATTTGATTAGCACTATTGGAGTTGTTCAGCAGTTGTGCCATCATTTCCTCTAACTTTACATTGCTTTGAGAGGTGTGCGGTTGTGAACTGTTTCCTGAGCCTTGATTATGATATTGAGGCTGAAAGGACTGACCATGAGAATGTTGTGGCGCGGGAGCATGTTGAGCAAAACCGTGCGCGTTCTGGTTCCCCGAACCAGATTTCCACCCAAAGTTTGGGTGATTTCTCCACCCTGGATTGTACGTGTTGCTGTAGGGGTTATTTTGGGGCCTGTTTTGATTGCCCATGTAGTTTACCTCTTCATGACCGGTAAACATAACACCCTGCTCACACGTACCTGGCACATGTGACACTCCACATTGGTCACATCCAGGGCCAACTTGCGCGGCTGTTTGGGATTTATCGAATTTCGTCGCCAGAGCTGAGATTTGAGCAGTAATGGCTGTGTAATCGTCCACAGCGTGAGCTCCTGGGTGAGATGATGATGATGATGTAGCCCGACCTCTATCGCCTTCCCGACGCGAGCTGGATTTCAACGCAGCTTTCTCAATAATATCATATGCTTCCGCCGGCGTCTTTGTTCCCAGATCGCCTCCTGCGTTAACATCTAATCGCTCCTGCGTGTTGTAGCTGAGCCCCTGATAGAATGTCAAAACCAGCTGTCTCTTGGAATAGCCGTGATGTGGCACATCAATCAACAAATCTTTGAATCTCTCCCAAGCTGCATGCAACGATTCGCCCTCGTCCTGGCGAAATGAAGTAATCCGGTTCCGTAGCTTGTTCGTTTTCTCAGGTGGGAAATATTTATGCATAAACTGCTCCGCCAACTGATTCCAGGTCCTGATGGACCCGGCTGGGAGTGACATAAGCCAAGCTCTGGCTTTATCACGCAACGAAAACGGAAACAACCTCAACCGAATCGCATCCTCCAAAACATCCCTAATCTTGAATGTAGAGCAAACATGGAGGAAAGCCGCAATGTGCCTCCCGGGATCCTCGTGCTCACGCCCGTCGAACTGCACTGAATTCTGCACCATGTTAATAATACTAGATTTTATTTCAAATGAAGGTGCATCAATAGTGGGTCTAATAATACTGGGCTCCAAGCCCTCTCGTCCGGGCTGATTCGTCTCATTCAAAGGTTGATTATCGTCTGCCATGATTTCGTCCCCTGAGTTTTCGCTTTCAGAAAGTATCACCGGGTAGTCAATCGCGTTTGCAATCCGTTGTGCAATGACACGTGCCCTTTCTCGCAGCCTCCTACTTCTCCTAAGATTATGCGCTGGATCGTCAACCGGCTCAGCAATATTAGGCGCGGGAGTTGAGGACATTAACCTGCAAACGAAAATTTCACACAATGAATATTTTATTACTATATAATAATTCTGCCCTTTTTTTCAGTTGAATAGAAGCAGAAAATTATTATAAATGGGCTGAAAATTTTATAAAAATCCGAAAAATAGCCCGAAATTTTATAAAAATTCAACAAAATAAATAAATGAATCGACTAATACAAAAATGGCTTTAGGGTGCCGAAAACCCAAAGAATAAGTGAATAAATAAATCCGGATCAAATAAATAAATGAAACAAAAATACCGCAAAAAATGAATAAATCGAATAAAACAAGAAATATTAACAAATCAATAAACAAATAAAAAATCAAGAAATTATACACAAATATTAACAAGTATATACACCGATAACCAAATGACTCAGGTCGTTCCGAAAACTCGCCATTTCCCCGGCAACGGCGCCAAAAACTTGACGTGTGCGTATATATACATAATATTACAATGAATTAACACACGATTGGGTTTTAAATTTATAAAAGTGATAATTACTTTTACATCAAAACACACACGAAAGAGGCAAGTGTACCCCGTCACATATGTAATAAAGTATCGGTAAGAACCAAGTATCGATCCAAGGAAATGGGCGGAGAATTTGTACTAGACCTTTGTCACTAAACTACCGGTAAAAACATAGGTTTTGTGATTTTAAACTAAACTAAAGTAAACATAACCAAATACATAATAAAAACATAATAGAAAGTAGATAAAAAGCCTTGCTAAATACACAACCACAGCATGTCAACTAAGTCAGTTTTGGCACTAGAAGCATTCGGTCAATTTTCCAATTTAAAACAATTAGTATCCCTTTCGGGAATCCTAACATGACAATCATTCGGAAAGCTAAAACGATAAACACACTTTAACCACCTAAAATTGTTCTTTAACGTGCAATTGATAAATGTCTATGAAAATCTCTTAAAAATAAGTTAGGCAACCGTTAGGATTATTCTAACCTCACTTAAACAAGGAAAGCGACACCGATAAACACAATGCAACCACCGAGATAAGCATAAACTAGATTAAATCACAACCGAGTTCATTTTACAAATCTTACACAATAATTCACCAAGATAGCAATTTTGGCCTAAACTACTAACTAAGCTAACAAATCATGGCAAGAATTCATAACGACACCATCTAACCCGTTTAGGTCCTTCCGTGACGGCAAGCTCTCTTGATTAACAATAATTACATTTTATTAAATCACTAACCATTTCTAGTATCATGATGCATACATTTAAACCAAGTTAAACTAGTTAACCAAATTCAAAGTTTACTAATACAAGATTAATTAAGCTTCATTTTTCAACTATCTTAACTAACCAAACATCAATCATCCAACATAATTACTTATAATCAAGAATTCAATATCAATAACAAGGTTGCAAACTAATCATCAAAGATAAACATAGAAAATACTTCAAATGTCATTACAAACAAAGTTTAACAAACTAATGGTTATAATCTAGCAAGGGATTGTTGTGTTTTTTCCCAAAGGCTACAATAATACATAAATCATAATCTAAGTACTTGAAAGATTAACAAAAACATGGAAAGATTAGAAAATCAAACCATAAACAAGTACTAGACTAAGGATCCGGGTAGTAATCGAGCTAATCGGGATAATGTGGCTTGAATCCGGGTGAAAGCTAATGCCTCCGGAGCCTGAAAATCCCCTGAGAGCTCTCCAAAAATCCAGAATATCGAGCAGAATGTTTCTGCTGTGTTTTTATACTTTTTGCTGTTGCACGGTCGTTCTCCCTGTGGAACGACCGTTCACTTTATCCAATTATTGGACATGGGTCACCATACCGCATACGTCATCGGATCGTTGACCAGATCTGAAATGGCACGACCGTTCTTTGTGTGGAACGGTCCTTCAGTTCCGGGCTTCATGTTTGCACGCCAAGTCGCACCTACCGTTCAGTTCCGAGACTCTGTTGATTCACCGGAGATGCACGGTCGTTCCTCAGATGGAACGACCGTTCTTCACCAAGTCGCTTGTTTCCCTGGAACGCCCAGCCGCACCGATCGTTCATTGCCGAGATGATCAACGTTGTCGGAGATGCACGACCGTGCATCAGGTGGAACGGTCGTTCCACATGCCCAGTTCAGAATCCTTAACAGAAAGTCCGCAGCTTTGTCGTTTTGTCCGGAAAGTCCTCGTTTTTGCTATCATCTTGTCTGGAATGCAGTTTTAGGCCTGTAAACACAAATGTAGATAAATAAGTATCCGAACGACGGTTTTACGGCCAAAAACGCATAAAATAGGGGTAAAACGGGGGACTAAAATATGTGTAAATTAGAGTGTATCAGTATACTTCGACATTCTTCGAGTATGCTAGAGTTGTACCAACCCTAGCTTCGCCAGAACCGGTACTTATATCTCGCTATATTTGGGGTTTAATTGGCGAAATCCGTGATATCGTTAAAGCTGTGAGACCTCGCACAATTGATGATGCAGTAGAATTAGCCAACACTTTGACGGACGGGCTGGTACGTACAAGAGAAGAAACTCGGAAAAAGGAAGTGGCCCAAAAGATTACCCAAGGATTCCGTGTAGGTAATAGTAATAATTTCAAGAAAAAGGGAAACCAAGAAGAAGATTGCAGAGGGTATTGCAATTTCTGCAAAATTCCGGGAAACCAAGAAGAAGATTGCAGAAGGAAGAAATCAACAATCTGCTTCAATTGTGGAGAAGCTGGACATTTTAGACCAGACTGCCCAAAACTGGTCAAAACAACTGATAACAAAGCCAAACCTGCAGAAGGAACTACCAAGAAAAACGCAAGAGCATTCCAGTTGACTACCCAAGAAGCAGAACTCATCCCAGATGTGATAGCTGGTACGTTCCTAGTTCACGACGTTTATGCAAAAGTATTATTTGACTCTGGTGCAAACCAAAGTTTTATAAATACTTCATTCTGCCAAGCTTTTAACCTACCCTTAACCAACCTTAGACAAATTTTTACGGTAGAAACCGCAGATGGTAATTCTGTTCACATAGATAAGGTTTTGCAAGAAGAAAAGATAGAACTCTTAGGCCATAAATTTTCTGCAAACCTGTTACCTATGAATTTAGCTGGATTCGATGTGGTGTTAGGAATGGATTGGTTAGTAGCCAACCATGCTCGAATCCTCTGTGATAAGAATTCCATAGAAATACATACACCCATAGGAGAAGTAGTAACGATTACAGGAGATAAGCCACGTAACCCAATGAAATTCATTTCTGTAATGAAAGTTGCTAGTTATGAACGAAAACATGGAATGGTGTATATGATTTCAGTAATCATTAACACTAAGGGTAAGGAACTTAAGGAAATTCCAGTAGTATCAGAATACCCGGATGTATTCCCAGAAGAACTACCTGGATTACCACCCGATAGGGAAGTAGAATTTAGAATTCATCTAATTCCTGGAACTACACCGATAGCTAAGGCACCCTACTGGTTAGCACCCACCGAAATGTTAGAATTGAAAAAGCAATTAGATGAATTATTAAGAAAATGATTCATACAACCTAGTTCATCCCCGTGGGGAGCACCAGTGTTGTTCGTAAAGAAGAAAGATGGTTCGATGCGAATGTGTATCGATTACAGGGAATTGAACAAGGTTACAATTAAGAATCGATACCCATTACCTAGGATTGATGATCTTTTTGATCAACTTCAGGGAGCTAGATATTTTTCTAAGATAGATTTACGCTCCAGATATCATCAGTTGAAAGTACAAGAAGAAGACATACCTAAAACTGCCTTCAGAATTAGGTATGGTCATTACGAGTTTACAGTCATGCCATTTGGACTAACAAATGCTCCTGCAGCATTTATGGACATGATGAATAGGATCTGTAAACCGTACTTGGATAAATTTGCATATGTCTTTATCGACGATATACTCATTTATTCCAAAAGTCAGGACGAACATTGTGAGCACCTACATGCACTCTTAACTTTGTTAAGAAAAGAGAAGCTTTATGCCAAATTCTCGAAGTGTGAATTTTGGCTACAAGAGGTACAATTCTTAGGACACATGGTGAATCATGAAGGTATTCACGTAGATCCCTCCAAGATAGAAGCGATCACCAAATGGAAGATCCCGCAATCAGCTATGGAAGTTAGAAGCTTTCTAGGGTTAGCCGGATACTATAGATGATTTATTAAGGATTTTTCCAAGATAGATGTGCCATTAACTAAGCTAACCTGTAAATCAGTCAAGTTTGAATGGGGACCTAGGCAGGAGGAGGCCTTTAGGACTCTAAAGCAAAGATTAACAAACGCCCCAATCCTTGCCTTACCAGAAGGAACAGAAGATTTTGAAGTTTATTGTGATGCTTCTAAGCTAGGATTAGGATGTGTGTTAATGCAACGCAAGAAGGTAATTGCGTATGCCTCAAGGCAATTGAAGAAGCACGAGGAAAACTATATGACTCATGACTTAGAGTTAGGAGCCATAATTTTTGCCCTTAAAATTTGGAGACACTATTTGTATGGCAGTAAGTTTACAGTCTATACAGATCATAAGAGTTTAAGATACATATTTGGGCAAAAAGAATTAAACATGAGGAAAAGAAGATGGATGGAAGTTCTAAGTGACTACGACTGTGATATTCAATATCACGAAGGAAAAGAAAACGTAGTTGCAGATGCCTTAAGTCGTAAGTATCATGAAAAGAAAAGGCGAGTCCGTGCTCTTAGATTAAGTATACAATTAGATTTAATGAAACAATTGAAACATATTCAAGAAACAGCAATCAAGGATGATGCTGAAGGGATGAAAGGACGAATAAAGGAATTAGAACAAGGAAGTGATGGAATTTGGAGATTCCATAAGAAAAGAATTTGGGTACCTAAGCAAGGAGAATTAAGGGATAAGATTTTAGAGGGAGCCCATAAATCTAGGTATACCATGCATCCTGGTAATAATAAAATGTACCAAGATTTAAGGAATAACTTTTGGTGGATAGGAATGAAAAATGACATAGCTAGATATGTATCTAAGTGTCTAACTTGTTCACAAGTTAAGGCAGAACACCAGAAACCTTCAGGATTACTCTAACAATTAGAAATGCCTGTATGGAAATGGGAACTAATAACAATGGACTTTGTTACTAAGTTACCCAAAACCAGAAAAGGTAACGATGCGATTTGGGTAATTGTGGATCGATTAACCAAATCAGCTCATTTTCTACCCATGAAGGAAACCTTTAGCATAGAAAGATTAGCAAAATTGTATGTAGACGAGGTAGTATCCTTACATGGAGTCCCACTCTCCATTGTATCAGATAGGGATAGTCGTTTCACTTCCCATTTCTGGACTAGTTTACAGGAAGCAATGGGAACCCGACTAAATTTAAGTACTGCATACCATCCTCAAACAGACGGACAAAGTGAAAGGACGATCCAAACCCTGGAAGACATGCTTAGAGCATGTGTTATAGACTTTGGAGGAAACTGGGACAACCATTTACCTTTAATTGAATTCTCCTATAACAATAGTTATCATTCAAGCATCGAAGCTGCCCCGTTCGAAGCACTGTATGGACGAAAGTGTAGAACTCCAGTTTGCTGGGCGGAAATAGGAGAAAGCCAATTGTCAGGTCCGGAAATCGTACAAGAAACCACAGACAAGATAACGCAAGTCAAGGAAAGACTGAAAACGGCTCGAGATCGTCAGAAAAGTTATGCAGACAATCGACGTAAGCCGCTAGAATTTCAAGTTGGAGACAGGGTACTCTTGAAAGTTTCTCCTTGGAAAGGAGTAGTTCGGTTCGGTAAGAAAGGAAAGCTAAGTCCAAGGTATGTAGGACCATTCCCAGTAATTCAGAGAATAGGACCGGTCGCCTATCGCTTGCAACTACCAGAAGAACTAGCAGGAGTACATGATGTATTTCATGTATCTAACCTCAAGAAATGTCTATCGGACGAATCGCTAGTAATCCCTCTTCAAGACATACAGGTGAATGAAAAGTTGAAGTTCGTGGAGAAACCGCTTCAAATAGAAGACAAAAAGATTAAGTTTCTCAAACACAAAAGATTGGTACTTATCAAAGTCAAGTGGGATTCGAGAAGAGGACCCGAATACACCTGGGAGCTGGAATCAGAGATGAAGCGAAAGTATCCTCATTTATTTTAGTAAATCTTGAGGACGAGATTTTAAATAAGGTGGGGAGGATGTAAGGATCTGCAAAAATGCCCCAAAATAACCCGTAAGTAGTATCCCGGACCCCTAAAACCCTAATCCATAACAAAAATCAAGAAAAATCAGATTTCTGGTTTCACGCGGGCCGCGTAAGCCTTAAGATAAGGTTACGCGGGCCGCGACAACTTATAAATGACCGGATAAGCGAACAGGCCACGTGTCAGACACGTGGCGCACCTAGGTGTGACACGCTAGCCCTAGTTGTAGACTAGGTGGCCCTCGCAGGCCGCGTAAGATTCAAGTGTGGGTTTACGCGGGCCGCGTAAAACCCAAAAGTTTGCTATAAATTGCCAGTGCATGAGCAGTTCATCTGTGTTCGAAATTTCAATCAAAAAACGAAAGAAACTGCTCAAATTCGAATTTCTAAGTAGGGAAACACTGCTACGATTACAGGGTATTAACTCGATCACTGCTACGATATAATGTCCGATTGATTGAAACTGATCCAATGGATGTTTAAGTGCTGCCCAAATCAGGGCTATACTTTGTTATTCGTCCTGAGGGTTTTGATTTCATGAGCTTATCGTAAATGTTGCATTAAGTTACTGGCCTAGTTTCGTATGCATTGTTGTTTAAATTAGGTTATCAGGCTTATCAGTAGGCTAAACTCTGCCCAACTAAACTTGTAATGTGAGTCATTCTCTTTTTATCAAAAGTGTTTTACAATACCCAAATGTTTTCCAGTTATAATTACAGGGATTAAGTCTTGGTTATCTTGAATCACTGGCAAGTGGGGTATTGTGCACATTACTAATTTCTCACGGTTAGGTTCATCAACCTAACAGTGATAATCATCACTACTTGGGTGAAAGGACCCAATAGTGGTATGACCATCGTCACCCGGGTGTGACACGGCGCCAGATAAAAATAAGATAGTAGCCATTGTAATCGCTCTTATGCTGTAATTTATAACTAACGTGTCGTTTTGTTTAACCTGAATGACTCGCCAGTATTTCCCCGCTGATAAAATATTTTTTAACAAGTTTCAGGTGACCTCCTGTGAATCAAGGAAAAGTGCTACAGAGCACTAATAAAGCTTGAAGTGGTGGCTCAGTTAAATAAATAAACATGTTTTGTCAAACAGGGAATTTCCTCGTGAAATTTCTCTATTGTAAATTACGGGGTTTGTCCCGAATTATGAAATAAAATAATTGGGCATTTTCAAAGTTTTAAAAGATCCTATTAAACTTCCGCTGTCAACTCAATTAATAAATACCACGGGTTTCTGTCCCGCGGCTCCTGGACCGGGTAACACCGGGACGGGGGCCGTGACGGCACCCATGCTTTTTATCTTTTTTAGTGTGTATACAATTTAACCCTGAATGACCCCACAAAATTTTGACACTGACCCTCATGAAATTTTAAACTTGATCCTATGAAAATTTTGACATCGACTCTCAAGAAACCAATATTTAAGATTTTATATTATATAAATATAATTGTATAAACATATTATAAAGTAGTTAATAAATATAGGGGAAAATTATTGTACAAATAAAGTTAACGTACTTAAGGTACAAACTGAAGGAAAAGAGAAAAACACGTGGTGGCATTTTTGTAATTATCTGCTTGTAGGGTAATTATCAAAAAATGATACTGTAGAGTAATTTTGATCTTTTGTAGAGTAATTTTGTAAAATATTCTTGTAGAGTAACTTACAAAATTACTCTACAAGATCAAAGTTATTCTACAGGATCAGTTTACAAACTTACTCTACAAGATCAAAATTACTATACAGGATCATTTGTAGAGTAATTTTGATCTTTTGTAGAGTAATTTTGTAAAATGTTCTTGTAGAGTAATTTACAAAATTACTCTACAAGATCAAAATTACTCTACAGGATCAGTTTACAAAATTACTCTACAAGATCAAAATTACTCTACAGGATCATTTGTAGAGTAATTTTGAATTGTATGTTGTTTGATAAACTTGTAGGGTAATTTTAATTCACTTGTAAAGTAATTTTGATGCAGAGTAATTTTGATATACTTGTAGAGTAATTTTGATAATTACCCTACAAGATCAAAATTACTCAACAAGAACATTTTAAAAAATTACTCTACAAAAGATCAAAATTACTCTACAGGATCATTTGTAGAGTAATTTTGATAGTTACTGATAATTATGAAAATGTCACCGTTTTTTTTTTGTCTTCTCCTTCAGTTCGTACGTTTTGTATGTTAACTTTATTTATATTTGATCTTTTACCAATAAATATAACACAACTAAGCCCATTTTATACGATTAAACAAACAAATCCATTTAACTAAATCCATTGACCATAAGTTATCCACTATCACAATCTAATCCAACCCAATCTTTTTTTAAAATACTAATTTCTCTCTCTTCCACCTACACAACCCAATTTTTCATCCACATTCAGAACCAACCTAAACTAATATTTTATTAAATAAAAATGATTTATAGTTATTTTTTATAAGGAAAAAGACAAAAACAAAAACAATTAAATATTAATATAAGTGGCCGCAAACTTGGGTTGTGTACACAACCTGGTTGTGCGATATGATGAATTATTAAATTAAAAAATTGCTTGTTTTTTTTTCGTCTCATTATCCACCTAACAACTGTTTGTGGAGTTTGGTCACCATAGTGACCAAATCCCAATTAAAGGTAATCGTAATTCCTTTGCCTCTTTATTAAAATATAACAGATATATATAGAAGATACAAATCAACCGACTTCAGTTATTCTAGGAGATAAACTAGGAAATAAATAATACAAATAATACTCAAAATACTATCCTAAAATACACACAATAATATTCATGGTTAATACACCCCCTCAGTCTGAGCAGAAGAGGATTGAATGCACAGGCTGGACTTGAAATGATAAAACAGTTGACGAGGTAGTCCCTTAGTGAAAATATCGGCATACTGGTAATCAACAAGAATATGTAGAACTCGTACTGCTCCAATTCTAACCTTTTTACGCACGAAATGAATATCCAATTCAACATGTTTTGTACGCTGATGCTGTACCGGGTTTTCAGTTAGGTATACTGCTGAGATATTATCACAATAAACTAGAGTAGCCTTGCGAGTTGGGACATGTAATTCGGTTAACAGGTTGCGCAACCAACTTGTTTCAGCCACAACATTATCTACTCCGCGGTATTCGGCCTCAGCACTAGATCTAGAGATAGTTGCTTGCCGCTTGGAAAACCATGAGACGATATTGTCACCAAGAAAGACACAGTAGCCGGATGTGGACCGTCTCGAGTCTGGGCAACCCGCCCAGTCAGCGTCAGAGTATGTAGTCAGAGCATGAGACTTGGAGGGTCGTATGAACAAACCTTGATCACTCGTGCCTTTTAAATAACGAAGGATACGCTTTAAAAACTGAAAGTGATGTTCACGAGTATCATGCGTAAATAGGCAAACCTGCTGAACCGCAAAGGCAATGTCTGGTCGTGTAAAGGTAGGGTATTGAAGAGCACCAACAAGGCTGCGGTATAAAGACCCGTCTAAAAGAGGCGGTCCAAATGTGGCACTCAAGTTAGAGGCCGTATCAACAGGTGTAGCACACAGCTTGCAATTTGTCATGTTGGCACGGGAGATAATATCATTAGTATAATGTTCATGTGAAAGAAAAAGACCACCCTGTTGATGTTTAACTGTAATACCGAGGAACTGATGTAGGGAACCAAGATCCATCATAGCAAATTCCCGTGACAAGGAGTGTATGATGTGATGAAGAAGATTGTCATCCGAAGCAGTGAGTATAATGTCGTCCACATACAAGAGTAGATATGCCATTTGGTGACCATGTTTATAAACAAATAAGGAGGTGTCATTAAGAGTGCTGGTGAAACCACACTTTGTAATAAAAGTTGTAAACCGTTGGTACCATGCCCTAGGGGCCTGTTTCAGGCCGTAAAGAGACTTTCGCAACCTGCAAACATGATTCGGTTTAGTCGAATCCTTGAAACCAAGAGGTTGGAACATGTAGACAGTCTCGTTTAAATCCCCATGCAAAAATGTGTTCTTAATGTCTAGCTGATGAATCTTCCAATTCTGAGAAACTGCTAGACTAAGAACAGTACGAATGGTGGTTGGTTTAACCACGGGGCTAAAGGTATCATCACAATCAACGCCGACCTGTTGAGATTTTCCATTGATAACTAATCGGGCCTTATAGCGTTGTAAAGTTCCATCAGCGTGGAACTTGTGGCGAAACAACCACATACAACGAATGACATGTGCATCCGGAGGTCTACTAACTAATTCCCAAGTCCCATTATCCAATAAAGCATTGTATTCGGTGTTCATGGCATCGAGCCAATTTGGATCAAGTTGGGCATCAACGTGTGATTTAGGCAATGGTGAGATGAGTGGAGAAGAGACAGTGTTTAAGGTGTAAGAAGGGGGCTTTTTGATGGAACCATCTCTAGAGCGGGTGACCATCGGGTGCATCGGTGGTATAGGTGGGGCTGGGTGGAGTGGTGCGGTTATAGGGATGATTGAACTGGTGGTAGGAGGGGTTGAAGTGGTAGTTGAGGAACTTGCAGGGCGCTGATGTGAAGGACCTGCAGGGGCTGATGTGAAGTACCTGCGGTTAGCATGGGGCTGATGCGCAGAAGGCTGATGTGCAGGAGGTTTTGGTCTACGTTGGTAGGTGTAGGTAAAGGCTGGTGGGGGTAGGGGAGGGGGTGGGGGTGGAGATACAGGCTGCTGTTGTGATAGAGTCAAGGAGGGTGCAGACTGTTGTGTTGATTGGGTATAAGGTTCTGGTTGTGGACCAGAACTAGACGGGTGAGTGTTAGGATGAAGTATGAAAGCTGGTGGCTGAGTTAATAGAGGAGAGATGTCGGTTTCGAGGAAACCATGGTCGACAGGTGGAGAATTAGGTTTAGAGAAGGGAAAGTCGGTCTCATCAAAGGTGACGTGCTGTGACAAGATGACCTTACCAGTGGAAAGGTTAAGGCATCGGTTTCCCCAAAAATGAGCGGGATATCCAAGAAACACACATAGGGCAGAACGTTGGGAGAGTTTGTGAGGACGAGTGGATGAGGTGTTGGGATAACACGCACATCCGAAGACACGAAGTTGTTCATAGCTAGGTTGGCAACCATAAAGGGTAGCCATGGGGGTAATGAAACGAAGTTTGGCTGATGGAAGAATGTTATGAAGATCAGAAGCGGTATGGAGCGCTTCCACCCAAAAATTGGGAGGTAGGGATGCATGTGTAAGGAGACAAAACATGATTTCATTTAGGCAACGAATCATACGCTCGGATTTCCCATTCTGTTGACTTGTATGATGTAACAACTCTCACCAAAACTATTATTTATTATTATATTTGGTTCAATAGGAAACCCTAATTAAGATCCCCAAGTAATCCTGCATAAACCCTAAAATTTTCAGAACAATCGGAATCAGGATCAGGGCCCCTAAAACTCAGGGGGGGGGGGGGTAAACCCTAGTTAGTATTATCATCACAGTTTTACGTGTATAACGAATTTGCATGCAAGACCAACTCAGCTGAGCTACCTGGACACGAGGCTACCCTATGGTAGTAGGGTATCCCTCGCGCCACGCGAGGGCGCCGTTTTTCATGTATAAATAGGGGAGTCTGGTACATGCAATTGTGCGTTAGTTCGACGTTCAAACTCAATAGTTATGTTGAGATATTGTCCAATTACTACAAAAACACACACAGACACGAGGTGCTGCCGCGATAATAGGGTAATAACTCGATCGCTGCTACGATTCAATGTCCGATCGATTAAACTATCCAATGGATGTTTAAGTGCTGCCCACATTAGGGTTTATGCTTTGTCATTCGTCGTGAATTCGATGGATGTTTAAGTATCGCACTTTGTCATTCGTTGTGAGGGTTTAATCTCGTGAGTTATCATAAATGATGTATTAGTTACTGACCTAGTTCGTGTGCATGTTATTAATTTAGGTAACAAGGCTAATCAATAGACTAGGCTCTTCCCGTGTTAAATCTGCAAAGTGAGTCATTCTCTTTTTATCAAAGTACTTTACAAAATCATGTTTATTTTCAAGGTTATAATTACAGGGATTAAGTCTTTGTAGTCACCAAATTACTGCTGGTATGTGGGGTTTTGTATACATTACTTGATAACCGTCACCATTGGACAATGAGTTAGCCAAGGGGTGATATGACCATAGTCACAGACACCATTAGACTCAGAGGTTACCAATGGATGTTCGAGTGACAAATACTGTGGGTAGTTGGTTGATATATGGAAACATTGTAATCGCTCTTAATACTGTAGATTATAACAAACGCGTCGTTTTAGTAAAAAGAATGATTCACCGGTATTTCCCGCTGACAAAACCTTTTTCAAACATGTTTCAGGTGATCTGTTGTGATGCAGGAAAAGTGCCGCGAAGCACTACAAGCTTAAAAGAGTGGCTCAATAAAAAAATAAAGAAACATGTTTTGTAAAATAAAGATTTCTCCGTGAAATCCTATGATTGTAAATTACAGGGGTTTTATCCCGAATTGTGAATAAAATAATCGGGAAATTTCAGTTTTAAAAAGATCCTGATAAAGACTTCCGCTGTCACCTTAATTAAATAAATACCACGAGATTCCTGTCCCGCGGTTCCTGACCGGGTCAAACCGGGCCGGGGGCCGTGACAGGAAAAGGTGGTATCAGAGCCACTGAGTTAAGCAAATTAAGTATGTGAGAAATACTTAATTTTCCTGATTGCCATTATGTGATTATGTGTTTTATTAACTGACTATTTATTAATTACAGTATGGGTAAGCAAAAGCTTTCGAACATCCATCATAAATTAGATAGTACCCCAAAAGAGAAGGGAAGTTCATCCCAATCAAAATCCTCAAGATACTCAGTAGATACTGAGGAGGGAATATTTGTTCGAAAAAGCCATTATGAGGAACCACTTTCTCCTAATAAAAGAAGTTTGATTATTAGGAAAAGTCACGAGAAAATAAAGAAATCTCAATCAAAAGAAATGAGAATTAGTCAGGAAATCAAGAAACTAGGCAGTAACCCACCATGGGAAGACTAGTTATTTGAAAAATGGGCAGATCTTTATATGCTAGCCACTGTAGTAATAAATGCAAATCTTTAATTATTCTGACTCAAGTTTTAGCACCCTTATCACCTACAAGCCAGAAACTTTACCCAGTAAATAAATAAGTTACAGTAAACCCTGATATGTTTTAGTTGTCAGTTGTTCTTTGTATTAAATTAGTTACACGGTATGCAATGATATTTAAAGGTTATCTATGGAATTTTATTATAAAATTTAACTTAGCCTTTTTGTGTGTATTTTGCATATATGCTAAACAGCATGAATGAGTTATCTGAAGCTCTTCAGAATCTCAACCTTTATCCGGTGAAAATAGAGGTTTCTAGAGATTTTACTGGTTACATACCTGATATAGAAGAACCTATGGAATTCAACGCTCCACCTCCGGAGAAACCCAAGCCTAAGAAAAAGAGAAGATTTGTAGGATGGAGGCGTGTACGCAGAAGGAAACCCGCAACTAGGAAGATTCCCAAAATAGAAAATCCCATAGACAAAGGAAAGAATATTGAAATCGGAGAAGGTTCTAGGAAAATAAAGATGGAAATTGGGGAAAGTTCTAGACAAATCGAGGAGTTGCCATTTCAGGAAGAATTGGATCGTGCATTAGAGAGCTGTGATATTTTTAGACCTATTACTAATAACCTCTACCCTTATTCTGCTAAAAATCAACTTCCAATAAACTTGGAACCAGCAATTCCAGAACCTATAATCCACACCCAACCTCTAGGAATGGATGAGTGGTGGACTAATGATTGGCAGTTCCAAAACCTTCTCAACAGTCCTTATTCCTTTCTCCCTCAGTTTGACCCAGAACCTATACCAAATCCACCAATGAGCAATGAAAATCTAGCTGAACTCCGCCACTTTGGTGAGGAGCTGGTGGATGCAGGAAATAGGATCAGGGAAGTAGGAGAACAGATCTCCTGGAAATACGACGAGAGGGAACGTCGTTACTAAAATACCAACTGACAAGGGATAGTGGGTTTGTGAAACTGTGGTTGTATAATAGTATAATAAATAGAAAAATATAATCTTGTAAAATAACTACAAATAAAACTTTGTAAGATAATGGTGTGTATTGATGCATAATATATATAATGGGAATAGAGAAATTGATAATTTTGGCTATATGTATGATTATTTTGTGTATAATTATTATTTATTCGATACTAATAAATTATATATATTAATTATCAGATGGAAAACGCTAATAATGAACCAGTTAATGAGGTTAACCAATCTGAGCAACATCCGAAGGATCAATTTATGACTAGGCAAGATATAGAAAATATCGTTGCTCAAGGAATAGCCAATGCTATTCCAGCAATCCTTGTTGCTGCCCAGAAACTTGTTGAACCTCAACAAATCATTCCTAGCAAACGTATTTCTGAAGATAACTTCAGTAATAGCGTAAACGAAGGCGGTAATCATACTAATCACGATAATGATCCAAGGCAGGCTCCGCTCCCTAATAAAATGAAAGCTGCAACGCCTGGTTGCACTTACAAAGAATTTCTTGCTTGTAAACCATCTGAGTTTGCAGGCAATGAAGGAGCGACTGCGGCACTGGGTTGGTTAGAGAAAACCGAGGCAGTAATTACAATAAGTAAACGTGCTGAAAATGATAAAGTTATGTATGCGTCGAATCTTTTCAAAGAAGGGGCGCTAGAATGGTGGAATACAGTACTTCAAGCCAAAGGAAGAAATGTGGCTTATGCCATGAATTGGGAAGAATTTAAAAATCTGATAGAAAGAAAATTCTGTCCCGAATACGAAAAGAAACAAATGGCAAATAAATTTCTGAACCACCGGATGGTGAATGTAGACTGTCGAGGGTATACTTCGATTTTCTTCGAGTATGCAAGAGTAGTACCAACCCTGGCTTCGCCAGAGCCAGTGGTCATTTCTCGTTATATTTGGGGATTAATTGGCGAAATTCATAATATCGTTAAAGCTGCGAGACCTCGCACTATTGACGATGCAGTAGAATTAGCTAACACCCTAACTGACGAGTTGGTACGCACAAGAGATGAAAACAGGAAAAAGGAACTGGCTCAGAAAATTACCCAAGGATTTCGTGTAGGTAATAATAGCAATTTCAAGAAAAGAGGAACAGGGCAATCCTCAACTTCGCCATTCTGCAGGAATTGCAGAAAGAAATATTATGGAAGATGTAATGTAACCTGCAATTTTTGCAAAGTTGTAGGACATCGTGAAGAAGACTGTAGAAAGAAAACAAGGATCTGCTATAACTGTGGAGAAACTGGGCATTTCAAAACAAAATGTCCTAAATTGGTTAAACCAGCAGACAATAAAGCCAAGCCAGTTGATGGAACTACCAAGAAGAATGTTCGAGCCTTTCAGTTGACAACTCAGGAGGCCGAGCTAATTCCTGATGTGATAGCTGGTACGTTCCTAGTTCACAACGTATAGGCAAAAGTATTATTTGACTCTGGTGCAAACCAAAGTTTTATCAATACTTCATTCTGCCAAGCTCTTAACTTACCTTTAACCAATATTAGGCAGATTTTTACAGTCGAAACGGCAGTGGGAATTCAGTTAAAATAGATAAGGTTTTACAAAATGTAGAAATAGAACTTTCAGGTTATAAATTTCATGCAAACCTATTACCTATGAAATTAGCCGAATTCGATGTTGTATTAGGAATGGATTGGTTAGTAGCCAACCATGCTCGAATCCTCTGTGATAAGAACTCTATAGAGATTCGTGCAACCACCGGAGAAGTAATTATGATTACAGGAGATAAACCACGTAAGCCCATGAAGTTCATATCCGTAATGAAAGTTGCTAATTATGAACGAAAGCAAGGAATAGTATATATGATTTCAGTAATCATTAGTACTAAGGGTAAAGAACTTAAGGAGATTCCTGTAGTCTCAGAATATCCAGATGTATTCCCAGAAGAGTTGCCAGGATTACCACCAGATAGGGAAGTAGAATTTAGAATTCATCTAATTCCAGGAACTATACCGATAGCCAAGGCACCTTATCGGATAGCACCCACATAAATGTTAGAACTGAAAAAAGCAATTAGATGAATTACTAAGTAAAGGTTTCATACAACCTAGTTCATCCCCGTGGGGAGCACCAGTGTTGTTTGTAAAGAAGAAGGATGGGACAATGAGAATGTGTATTGATTATAGGGAATTAAATAAGGTTACAATTAAGAATCGATACCCATTACCTAGGATTGATGATCTCTTTGATCAACTTCAAGGAGCTAGATACTTTTCTAAGATTGACTTACGCTCTGGATATCATCAATTGAAGGTACAAGAAGAAGACATACCTAAAACTGCTTTCAGAACTAGGTATGGTCATTACGAGTTTACAGTTATGCCCTTTGGGTTAACGAATGCACCTGCAGCATTCATGGACATGATGAATAGAATATGTAAACCGTATTTGGATAAATTTGTAATTGTCTTCATAGATGATATACTCATTTATTCCAAAAATCAGGAAGAACACTGTCAGCACTTGCATGCACTCTTAACTTTGTTAAGAAAAGAGAAACTTTATGCCAAATTCTCGAAATGTGAATTTTGGCTAAAGGAAGTGCAATTTTTAGGACACATGGTAAATCACGAATGTATTCATGTAGATCCTGCTAAGATAGAAGCAGTTACCAAATGGAAGGCCCCACAATCAGCTATGGAAATTAGAAGTTTTCTAGGATTAGCCGGATACTATAGACGGTTTATTAAGGATTTTTCCAAAATAGCTGTACCATTAACTAAGCTAACCAGTAAAGCAATTAAGTTTGAATGGGGACTTAGGCAAGAAGAGGCTTTTAGGATTTTAAAGCAAAAGCTAACAAATGCTCCAATCCTAGCCCTTCCAGAAGGAACAGAAGATTTTGAAGTATATTGTGATGCTTCAAAATTAGGATTTGGATGTGTGCTAATGCAACGCAAGAAGGTAATTGCGTATGCATCAAGACAATTGAAAAAGCACGAGGAAAACTATACAACTCATGATTTAGAATTAGGAGCCATAATTTTTGCCCTTAAAATTTGGAGACATTATCTGTATGGAAGTAAGTTTACTATCTATACGGATTGGAGACATTATCTGTATGGAAGTAAGTTTACTATCTATACGGATCATAAAAGTTTAAGGTACATATTTGGGCAAAAAGAATTAAACATGAGACAAAGAAGATGGATGGAAATCCTAAGTGATTACGACTGTGATATTCATTATCACGAAGGAAAGGCAAATATAGTAGCAGATGCCTTAAGTCGTAAGTATCATGAGAACCAAAGAAGAGTTCGTGCCCTCAGATTAAATCTACAATTAGATTTAATGGAGCAACTGAAAAATGTTCAAGAAACAGCAATAGAAGACGCTGCTGAAGGAATGAAAGGAAGAATAAAAGAATTAGAACAAGGAGCTGATGGAATTTGGAGATTCCACAAAAGCAGAATTTGGGTACCTAAGCAGGGAGACTTAAGAAATAAGATTTTAGAAGAAGCCCATAAATCTAGGTATACCATACATCCAGGTAACAATAAAATGTACCAAGATTTAAGAAATAATTTCTGGTGGATAGGAATGAAAAAGGATATTGCTAGATATGTTTCTAAGTGTCTTACTTGTTCACAAGTTAAGGCAGAACACCAGAAACCCTCAGGTCTACTACAACAACTAGAAATGCATGTATGGAAATGGGAACTTATAACTATGGATTTTGTTACTAAGTTACCTAAAACCAGAAAAGGTAATGATGCAATTTGGGTAATTGTGGATCGATTAACCAAATCAGCTCATTTTCTACCCATGAAAGAAACCTTTAGCATGGAAAGGTTGGCAAAGTTGTATGTAGATGAAGTTGTATCCTTACATGGAGTTCCACTCTCCATTGTATCGGATAGGGATAGTCGTTTCACTTCTCATTTCTGGACTAGTTTCCAAGAAGCAATGGGAACCCGACTTAATTTAGGTACTGCATATCATCCACAAACAGATGGACAAAGTGAAAGGACGATACAAACCCTGGAAGACATGCTCCGAGCATGTGTAATAGATTTCGGTGGAAATTGGGACAACCACCTACCCTTAATTGAATTCTCCTATAATAATAGTTATCATTCAAGCATCGAAGCTGCCCCATTCGAAGCACTATATGGACGTAAGTGTAGAACTCCAGTATGCTGGGCAGAAATAGGAGAAAGTCAATTATCAGGTCCTGAAATAGTACAAGAAACCACTGACAAGATTACTCAAATCAAGGAAAGACTAAAGACGGCTCGAGATCGTCAGAAAAGTTATGCAGACAATAGACGGAAGCCGTTGGAATTCCAAGTTGGAGATAAAGTACTATTAAAAGTTTCTCCTTGGAAAGGAGTAGTTCGGTTCGGTAAGAAAGGAAAGCTAAGTCCGAGATACGTAGGACCATTTCTAGTTATCCAACGAATAGGACCAGTTGCCTATCGCTTACAACTACCAGAAGAACTAGCTGGAATACATGATGTGTTTCATGTATCAAATCTCAAGAAATGCCTATCTGACGAATCTCTGGTAATACCTCTTCAAGATGTAGAGGTAAATGAAAAGCTGAAATTTGTGGAGAAACCACTGCAAATAGAAGATAGAAAAATCAAGTTTCTCAAGCACAAGCGGTTAGTGCTGGTCAAAGTCAAGTGGGATTCAAAGAGAGGATCTGAATACACTTGGGAGCTGGAATCAGAAATAAAGCGAAAGTATCCTCACTTGTTCCAGTAAATCTCGAGGACGAGATTTTATTAAGGTGGGGAGGATGTAACAACTCTCACCAAAACTATTATTTATTATTATATTTGGTTCAATAGGAAACCCTAATTAAGATCCCCAAGTAATCCTGCATAAACCCTAAAATTTTCAGAACAATCGGAATCAGGATCAGGATCAGGGCCCCTAAAACTCAGGGGGGGGGGGGGGTAAACCCTAGTTAGTATTATCATCACAGTTTTACGTGTATAACGAATTTGCATGCAAGACCGACTCAGCTGAGCTACCTGGACACGAGGCTACCCTATGGTAGTAGGGTGTCCCTCGCGCCACGCGAGGGCGCCGTTTTTCATGTCTAAATAGGGGAGTCTGGTACATGCAATTGTGCGTTAGTTCGACGTTCAAACTCAATAGTTACGTTGAGATATTGTCCAATTACTACAAAAACACACACAGACACAAGGTGCTACCGCGATAACAGGGTAATAACTCGATCGCTGCTACGATTCAATGTCCGATCGATTAAACTATCCAATGGATGTTTAAGTGCTGCCCACATTAGGGTTTATGCTTTGTCATTCGTCGTGAATTCGGTGGATGTTTAAGTATCACACTTTGTCATTCGTTGTGAGGGTTTAATCTCGTGAGTTATCGTAAATGTTGTATTAGTTACTGACCTAGTTCGTGTGCATGTTATTAATTTAGGTAACAAGGCTAATCAATAGACTACGCTCTGCCCGTGTTAAATCTGCAAAGTGAGTCATTCTCTTTTTATCAAAGTACTTTACAAAATCATGTTTATTTTCAAGGTTATAATTACAGGGATTAAGTCTTTGTAGTCACCAAATTACAGCCGGTATGTGGGGTTTTGTATACATTACTTGATAACCATCACCATTGGACAACGAGTTAGCCAAGGGGTGATATGACCATAGTCACAGACACCATTGGACTCAGAGGTTACCAATGGATGTTCGAGTGACAAATACTGTGGGTTGTTGGTTGATATATGGAAACATTGTAATCGCTCTTAATACTGTAGATTATAACAAACGCGTCGTTTTAGTAAAAAGAATGATTCACCAGTATTTCCCGCTGACAAAACCTTTTTCAAACATGTTTCAGGTGATCTGTTGTGATACAGGAAAAGTGCCGCGAAGCACTACAAGCTTAAAGGAGTGGCTCAATAAAAAAATAAAGAAACATGTTTTGTAAAATAAAGATTTCTCCGTGAAATCCTATGATTGTAAATTACAGGGGTTTTATCCTGAATTGTGAAATAAAATAATCGGGAAATTTCAGTTTTAAAAAGATCCTGATAAAGTCTTCCGCTGTCACCTTAATTAAAAAAATACCACGGGATTCCTGTCCAGCGGCTCCTGACCGGGTCAAACCGGGCCGGGGGCCGTGACATATGAGGGCAGGAAAAACGGAAGTGAATACCATTCGAATTGGTAAAGTTTTTAAACTGGTGGTTGTCAAACTCACCCCCTAAGTCGCATTGGAATGACTTAATATTAATATGAAATTGGGTTTTAATATATTTATGAAACTGAGCAAATTTGGAAAATGTCTCAGTTTTATACTTTAAAGGAAAAACCCAGGTAAAATTTGTGTAATCATCGATCAATACCATATAATATTTATATCTAGATTTACTAAGAATCGGCGAGGTCCATAAATCACAATGCACGATGTCAAATGGCAATAACGTAGATGAAGTAGAATTATAAAACGGTAAATGTTTATGTTTTGACAATTGGCAAGAATGACAAACTGACGATCGAGATCGTTTATTACATGAAATTAAATAACTGGAATGAAAAAAAATCCATAATATGAAGTCCTGGATGTCCAAGACGATCATGCCAAAAATCAGTTGAGGCAGATGAAGCAGCAAATGCGGAAGCAATGTTGTTGGTAAGTGGATAAAGAGAGCTGGAGCTACCATGCCTGGTCAGGATCTTCCCACTCTTGTAGTCCTTCATAGGAAAACCATAAGAATCAAATTCCACAGAGACATGATTATCTTTAGTGAATTGTTTAACAGAAATCAGGTTTTTAACAATGTGAGGTGAGTATAGGACGTTGTTTAGGGTTAGGTTTTTAGCGGGTGTGGGAAAGGTTGTACTACCTGATCCAAGAATTGGTACTCGATGACCATTCCCAACTAAAACAAACTTAACCGGACAACGAGAATTAAGATTAGAAAGTTTACCTTGATCACCAGTGACATGATTAGTCGCGCCAGTATCAATATTCCATGGATCTTCATCAGTACCTTCGATGTTCAAGGCTCGAAAAGCTTCTCCAAAAGCAGCAGGATCCATTGGATTGATTTCAGTTAAATGGGCTTGAGGAGTATTAGCCGAAGGTGATTGGGCTTGGGCTGATGGGTTGTATCCAGTGGGCCAAGGTGAGGCCCAACCCTGCATAGTTGGGTACGGGCATGGGGGCGGAGGGTACCAAGGGACCGGTGACTGGGCCATCCACCAGTTGGGCCAAGGCCCAGAAGGGGGATGGGTTCGTCTGTTGGGTGGGTTGTTCCAGCCGTTGTTATTGGGCTGGTTTGTAGCAGAAGTGGGCTGGTTTGTACCAAATCCTGAAGGCCCACGAGTGTTTGACTGATTTGGCCAACCAGAACGGCTTTGTTGTTGACCACCACCACGGTTGCGGGTATGGTTTCCCGACCGCCACCGCGATTTGAGCTACCACCACCGCGAGACTGCTGCCTACGATTATTAGCCGGTGGTGGGTCTTGATTGACTGCCATAACTGTGGGAGAAGAGATGGTCCCCGCGCATCTTGACGTTGTAAATCAGACTGGAGCATACTTAGAGCTGTTTCCCAAGTGGGGATCTGTTTGATTAATAAGATCTGCAGTTGTGTCAAATTCGGGTGGGAGACCGCGAATCAACTGCAATATTAAACGTTGATTAGTAATAGGGTGATCCACATCAGAAAGTTGACCAACTAATTCTTTTAGACGATTACAATAGGCTTCTAGGGAAGGCAAGGACTTTAAAGTCAAATTGATAAACTGGTGTTCCAGAGCAGCAGCACGAGACCCCTTGTTGTTGGTGAAGATCTCCTTGATACGTAACCAAGCCTCTAATGCAGTAGAATCAGGTTCCAAAACACGAACAAGCAAGTCATCAGACAACGTACTGTAAATCCATTGTAGTACAATTGCAACAATTTCCATCCATGACTCGTAGTCTGGATCAGTTTTAGCCGGGGGGAGAGTGTCGTCGATGTGGTGTGTGGCCTTGTAACCATGAGCATTTAACTGAAGAGTTTCACCCAAGAGGAGTAGGTGACCTTGGTACCATCCAGAACACGCACCTTGTTCTGGATATTTGTAAGTGTGTAAACAGGATGCAGGGTAGTCGGTTTGGGATTGGAGGATGAACCAACATCAGTTGTTTTGACATCATCACCCATGGCTGATGTGTGTGTGTGGGGAACAAAAGGGATCAGAGAAAAAGAAAATGAAGGACAAGGAGGGAGTTGCAGGCCGTAAATTTATTGAATGCAAGGGTTTAGAGCAATATAGCTCTGATACCATAAAGGTAATCGTAATTCCTTTGTCTCTTTATTAAAATATAACATATATATATATATATATATATATATATATATATATATATATATATATAGGGGACCGCTAGAATGAGAACCACCTCGAGTTATGAGAACCGCGAGAACTACTTGATCCGGAGCGAGGTGGACCAATTTTTTTTTTCAAAAACGTAGATGCATGTATTATAAACACATTCGTAAATTTTTTTTAAAAAAAAAACGCCGTTCGTGTAGTTTTTTACACCACAAACGGAACTCGTAAACCACAAACTTGTGGTGTAAAAAACTACACGAACGGCGTTTTTTTTTTAATTTTTTTTACGAATGTGTTTATAATACATGCATCTACGTTTTTGAAAAAAAAAAAATTTGGTCCACCTCGCCCCGTACAGTGTGGTTCTCGCGGTTCTCATAACTCGAGGTAGTTCTCATTCTAGCGGCCCCCTATATATATATATATATATATATATAAGATACAAATCAATCGACTTCAGTTATTCTAGGAGATAAACTAGAAAATAAATAATACAACTAATACTCAAAATACTATCCTAAGATACACACAATAATATTCACGGTGAATACCAATAGCCATTTCAAATAGTCAAGACAAAACACCATTTAGCACACTCATTTTTTAACAAATAGTCAAGACAACACCATTTAGCACACTCATTTTTTAACAATTAAAAAATTTACCCTAATGAAAAAATGAGAGAGCGGAATTTTTTTATTAACCGCCTCATCTGCAAGTCGATTTTCATACTAAAAACTCACTGGTGATTCTACCGAGACGTCTACTGTATCCAGTTTTAGCGATGTGTATGGGTTGGTTTTGGGTTCAAAGCGAACCAAATCCGAAAATTTGTTTTTTGGAATTATAAAAATTGTTCGGTTGTAGGTTTTCACAATGGGTTCTGTTTGGTTCGGTTTCGGTTTTTCGACTTTGCAACTTGGGCTTGAAATTGTTGGGCTGAGTTTTTCGTTTTATCTTTTAATTAACTATGAACCCGACCCAAAGCGAAAAAAAGTTATTATATAGCGATCGATAATCGACATTTATATATCTCTGGCCCTGAAAATTTCTTGGGTCCGTCACTGCCCTCGGCTTTACGAGGCTATGACATGTTACTTATGCAAATACACCTCTACTGTTCCAACCGACGTTGTAACTCTTGTAATGATCAGAAATGGCAGTCAAGCAACAAGAGCTAAATATAGAGAACAAGGAGATCACTCTTAAAATCATTAGCTATCTAATCTATCTTCATTACGTTTAATCCTTCTTTAGGTACACAACTCAACAAACACCCTAAACTATGAAACACTTACAATATAGTCCCTCTATTCTTGACAAGTAACAACTCTTAATGTTGATCATACATTGTCCAAGTCACGTTGAAGAGTTCTTTGTTTCAATCAAAGATAAACCTGATTAAATTTTCCTTATAATTGATTTTAGTTACATTTTGTTTTCATTTTAGAAATAAATTAAATAAAAATATAAATTGACATGATAAAATAGATTAGAAAAATGGACAAAACATGCATTGTGATAATAAATTTTATGTACCTGATAACTAGTACATTTTTTAATTTCCAAACTCCAATCATATTAATATCCATAAAACAAACATCCCTTTGATCACAACACACAACACACAACAATACAATAAATACATTTATGAAACAAAATATTCAAGTAACATCAACAATCAAGAAACAAACATTGGTACAGTTATGAATTTTTTTTTAAGTATGAAACAAACACACTGTCAAATATACTCACCGTAATCTTCCTTCTTTTAAGCCTCATCTTCTAGGAATATTTTGAGAATGAAATCACGAAAGCGTTTAGAGTATTGTCGAGGATCAACTGCAGATATCGATGTGGGGTCGTATTGGAAGGATTTATAAGCATGCTCAAGCTTTTTGGTGATGTCATAATCTTGAAGTATGTCTATGATGCCAAAGAACATTACAACATCATAATATACTCCAGTTGGTTCACCAATTAATTCCATTTCATTTTTTCTTTCCATCTTTTCCACTCGCGCATGCATGTTAATTCCCAGTTTAGCCCTGTAGTTGTAGCAGCAAATCAATAAGACATTTTTGTTAAGCTTTGAGAAGTTATTTATTGATGAAAAAGGAATTTTCTGTTAATATTCTAAAAGTTAAGGGATTTATATGCAAATTTAATAAAAGTCCATGGTTTTGTTGAACAAGTACGAGTGAATTGCAAGTTGTGTCCTTTATCTTTAGGCCACTTTGCAAGTTTTGTCCTTTATGTTTAAAGTTGACGAGTTTTGTCCTTTATGTTAAAAATCAAGCACGTTTTACCCTTTGGGTCTTAAAAATCAAGCACGTTTTGTCCTTTATGTTTAAAAATCAAGCACATTTTGTCCTTTATGTTTAAAAAATCAAGCACGTGTTGTGCTTAAAAATCAGGCACGTTTTGCCCAAAAGGGTAAAACGTGCTTGATTTTTAAACATAAAGGACAAAACTCGTCAACTTTAAACATAAAGGACAAAACTTGCAAAGTGGCCTAAAGATAAAGGACAAAACTTGCAATTCACTCTTTTACTTATATATGTTTAATGGGTTAAGTTTAAAGATTTAACCAAAGAGGAAATGGTCATATGGAATGGACATATCAAAGAGGTTGAAAAGTCATATGAAGTGTATTATAGAGGCAATAATTTTTGACACGGCCCGAAACATGACATGATAATTATCAGGTTTTGGTTGGCCAGTATAACTCATTTAATAGACGGGTCGTGTTCGGGTTGACATATTAACCTGTTTAAGTTTGGTTTCATTAATATTATTTCTGGAGAAATCTTAGCGATAATAATTTGTTTTCATTAATATTATTTAAAAAAATCTTAAGCCTAGAATGTAAGAGAGTCCAATTTAAAATCATAATCCACAAATTCAAAATCCATAACTCTTTGTAACCCACTTACAACCCATTAACTCGTTTATAACCCGTCAACCCGTTTGACACATTTAGATAAATGGGTAAAACGGATTGTCCTGGGGTTGCATGATTTTAAGTGTGTGTCAGTTAGGGTTGATGTTTTTAACATGGATGAAAATATGGGTCACAATTCAACCTGCCTACCCGACACAATTGACACCGCTAGTATTCACATGCATGAAACCTTGTAATTCTTTTACCGAATCAAAGTAGTTTATATTTGTAATAAAAAAATCGTTAATCAAATATAAAAACATGTGTGCAGGTCACCCAAGCCATTTTGACCCACATTAAAAAGTACGCATTTGACCCGTTACCCAACCTTGCCACCCGCCCATGGTCTCTTACAAGAATGGTAGTATTACCCTCCAGGATCTGGAACATGATATGTGGAATCACCTGTTCAAAAAAGAAAAAAAAAGATAGTAAATAACTAAATATGAAGGTTTCATTTCACAATGATACAAAATGTAGAGATTACCATTTGTCTCTTTGAAATGAAGACCAACCAAGAGACTGTAATCCATGATTCTCTCCTGCTCAAGAAAATCAGAATCCCTGTCGATTTGCCTGAAAAATAAAAGAAAATGTTGGAAAAAATGGTTAGTTACACAAAAACTTAATTTTTAGTTTTTGGTCATTCTATGCACATGCTATAGAAGTTTACTTACATAAAATGGTAACTTTGCATAGAATGACCAAAAACTATATCCTTCTGAATTACATATTACAATGATTATGATTTCTCAAGTTTTACCTTCTGAATTCTTGGATCCAATTCTTGTCAAGTCTAAACATGAATTTGAGATCAAGATCTTTAAGAATAGTGGTGGTCTGGATTTCTGATTCGGGCTTATCAGTGAGCCGGCCAAGTGAAGACCCTTTTAAGTCAAAGCGTCTATGAATTACGTGATCCGTGCAGAAAAGGTTGCCCATGATAATAAATCGTACCTAAGATTTTGAACAAAATTCATCAATAGCCTACTAGTTCAAGATTGAGAGCCTTGGATTAGAGGTGGCAAGATAGGTGAGCCGGACAGGTTGTGTAACCGGTCAAAAATCAAAATGACCTATAAACTGTTTTTAATCATAAATAGTTAATGCTTTAGTTATGACTAGCTTTTCTAAACAAAAGTTATGACTAAAAAACAATATTATTGCAATAATAGTAATCTTCAATAAAATGGTTTAACAAGTTTGCATTAAAAATAGAATTTGGGCAACTTTCTAATTATTTCACCCCTCAACTTGTTACCTTTTAGTGGTACCTTTTAATTTGACCGATTTGTACACACTACCTAAACCGACCATTCTGTAAGTAACCAGGTTGAAATTGTCATTTCTAGTATCATGTACATCGAACCTTCTTTTGTGCGGCACCAGTTAACTTCACACAATGTAACCCATAGAATTTGGTAAGTAAGGTGTGCTCAAAGGAGCGAAAATGGTTGTAGTATGCAGACAACATCCTTAATATGGCCTAAAATCATTAACCAATGATCAAGAAAACAAATTAACTATACCCCACAGAAACTTGTATACAAATTTAAATTGGTTTGTATAATTAGGATTCAAATCTCACTTTGACTTCAGTTTTTTTGATGGTTTTGATCATGTAACGATCATCGTGTGTTAAGTAAAAGAAACTTCCACTTTTTCCAGGGGACGATAGCTCACGGAGGGCGCTATCTCCACATATTGATAACATGTAATCAGCTGCATCAACCTTGAACAACATCCTTAATGTCCTACACATGATGACATCATCATATATTTATGGTCTGTTTTTAAAAAGACTTAAAGATGTGCGGTGATAAGATGGGCGAGTTATATTAACACGCCTAAACAGGTTCGTATTGAAATGGGACTTTTTTTGTTTGGGGATGAACGGGTCGGGCTGGGTTTGGTTTCCCTGCAACATGTTTGGGTGATTTTCAACATGTTTGATCTGTTCGACCCGTTTGTCTTATTAGAGAGAAATATAACCCATTGATAAGTTAAATTAAATGGATCAAGAATTAAAATATACAAGCTTTCTAAAACACATTTTTGTTCGTTTTAATAACGGATGTGTTAATTATGACTATGAAAATGAGGTTAATGCAATGATAATCCAAATCTATGAATAAAACAGTCTACAAGGTTTGATCAAGTAAAATGAACAAAAATAGTGTTTGGTGGCCAATCAAATCCGACCCGACTTGTTTCTACTCAAACCAAAGTAATATAAATACAAATTCCTTAACAAAATGATTTAGAAGGTTTAATTTAGTAAAAACAGAATTGTAAAATCTAAATATTTGAATAGAACCAACTACTTAGGAGATTCTAATCATTAAAAATTAATAAAGACTTTGGGAAATTTTCCACATGTTTAAACTAAAGCACACCCAAATCAACCCATTGATAAGAAAATGGCCAAAATGGTACCTATAATAATAATATTAACATGTTTTACCTGAAAACTAATGGGCAATAATCTTTCCATCTGAATTCAGAAGATTGATGTGGAGGGGTGTATTTAGATCCCTCTGGTGGGAATCTTGTCCAGACCTTTTCTTTCGGATTGAAAGCAGACGACTTTAAGTCTAAAGATGGCACTGGACCTGGTCTTCCTACAGAATGCCTACAAATAACCGAATTTCGTCACAAGAATTTCATCAAGCAGAAGAAAAGATTTCATTACCAACAATAAAGATTAGAACTTGGAACTATAACCTGATACCGAGTTGCAAATTAAGCATAAGTTCATAATTCTTATGCCCTTTCGAGATTGTTTCACCTTGTTTCTTGACAACACTAGGGATCCTAAATGGACTTCCTTCTGATGATGATAATGATGTGTCATCTCTAGATTTCATGTTCTTTTCGTTATCATCCAACGTTCCCATTTTACTCAATTCTTTATCGATATTTCCATCCATTCTCCCATCAACTGACGTCCTACGTTGTCTAACCGCTGGCTCGTTTCCTTTAGATGATCTCCAAACGGCTAGTTTCTTTTGTGAGGGCAATATTGGAACTTTATCTTGAGGAGAAATTTCACAATCTTTAAGATAAATATCATAAACTTGTTGTGGATCATGTTCAATAACACAATCAACACATGGTGAAAGTGTTAAGTTTTGTTCTTCGGGATCTTTGCTCCAATTACCGTGGTATTCACACTCGTCTGCAAATTTAAACGATCCATTTCCTTTCGGTAAACCTTCATCCCATTCGCCTTCATACATGCTCCCATCAGAAAAGATTATTTTACCCTTCTCACACATTTTTCCATTCTCCAATATAATAACTACCATCTTTCCATTTATACTTACCATTACCTTCTTGTAACCCTCTACACCATTCACCTTCATATCTATCACCATTTGTATATTCTTTAACCCCGTGACCGTGTTTTAAATTCATAATCCAATGACCTCTATACGTGTCACCAGTTGGGCCCGTATAGGTACCCTCACCATCCATGTATCCGCTTTTGAATTCGCCGTCATATGTAGCTCCTGAGGGCCAACTAAAGGTTCCCTTGCCCATGGTCTTGCCTTTGAACCAGTCACCAACGTACATGCAGCCATCGGTCCACCAATATTTACCAAACCCGTGTGGAGATCCGTCTGACCAATGGCCCGTGTAGTAGTCACCATTTGATAGGTATCTTTCTTCATGGTAGACCTCACCGGCTGCATGAATCTCATCTTGTTCAGTTTCTTCATCGTCTACATGGGCCACATGGGCTGACCCGAATATGTTGGTGGCTTGCTTTTTCGCCTGTTGTGTTTTTCGAATCGTTGCTTCCCATGCCTTCATAACCTCGGGTTCGGATTTTATAAAGTGTTCATGAATTTTGTTCCTAGTTGTCTTTTATTGTAACAAAATATCATGAATTCCATGAAAAAGAACATGATACATCAACATAGATATGATGAAATTAAAGATTAAATGATCATGTATGTTGCCACCCTCCAAACAGCATGCAAATTTTTTTTTCTCTTTTTCTTTCTGTTTTCTCTCTCTGATTTGGTTTTCCTATGTTTCTGCTCAACAAATCAAAGGGGAACCAATGTTAAGAAAAAAACGATCCTGTTTTTATGTCCCCCTTTGGATCCTTTTATGTTGGGACTTTCTAATTGCTACTGATTTGGCATGTAAATATAGAAAGTTTTTAAAAGATTAGATACATATACAGTAACATATAAAAATAAAATTAATTACACTATAAGTTCAATGATTAATAAAAGCATGTTGAATTTTTTTTGAGGAAAACATGCATGAAGCAGTTGATTAGTTGACTTGTTCATGCAACAGAATTAGACATATTTGAATGACATGTGGAGGGATAAACAGAAATTGAAAAGTTAGTATTTTCCATATATAGAAAATTTCAAAGACAGCTAAAGAAAACTTGTTAAATTAACATTTTTTTTTGTTGCAATGTATGTAGTATTATGTTAAGAAAATATGTTTTTTTAGAACAGAAGCATGCAACTTACAGTGTTGTAAACTAAAAAGCCTTTGGGTCCAAATATCAGGATTAGGATCAAATACAAAGGCTCCTAAAAATAAAAAGTGTACAAAGGCTCATAAAAATAAACCTGCTACAAAAAAAAAAAACTAAACACCCACCACCACCCAAAAACCTAAGGGTTTTTTACATATATCCCCTTATTAAGACCCTTTATTACATATTTACCCAACAATTAAAATCAATTACATATTTCCCCTTTTTCTTAAGAAATTACCCATTTAACCTTTTGTAAATTCTCTTAAAATAAATTACAATATTTCCCTTTTCTTAACCTTTCTTCCCATTCCATGGATCTACACGGTTTGATTTCTCCCTCCCTAACCCACAACAATATCGTCTAAAATCAAGTGCTAATCATAAAATTGTGTTTCAGCCTTCAGGTTACCTGGGTCTGTTTAGTTTGAATGACGGCTCGCCGGAACTATTCCAATCGGTGGAATAGATAGCGGTGGCGGCAGTTAGTTTCTCTCATGGTTCTGGTTATCTGAAGAGGCAAATCTGGTTCGCGTTGTTGGCAACAATCGGAATTAACGAACTCGAACACAAGAACTTTTGTGGGTAGACTCCCACGACAAGTTTTGGTTTTATTAACTTGAAGAAAAAGAACCGATTAGGAAGAAATAATTCATGTCTGCAATATTATCCCTACCATCTAATTTGACTATAACCTATGAACTATTTGACTTCCGTGACCCGACCCGACCCGAACAGGACGTAACATCAGGATTACACTCCAACAAACGCGGGGGGTAGCTGAACCTATCTTGTTCGAATGAAGCTTCTACAAAGGTCACCGGAAAAAAACGAGATGGCGGCGCTGGTACTGTTTTGAGATGGTGTGTGTTCGTTACGAATTTAGTTTAATTTTGCTTATTGAATATTTGATTATGATATGTGAGCTTTGATTTGATTTTGATTGGTGGACATGTATACTATGGCGATTCTTTGTTTCTCAGGTGAACTGGTGAAGTGTGTTTGCAAATTGAAAAGTTACAGCAATTGATTTTTTATTTTTTTAATTGATGGTATTGGAAAAAGATAATATGCAAATACTTATTAAATAACAATGAAGGGTAAAATAGGAATTAAATGAGTGTAATTTTAATAAATGGGTATATATGTAATATAGATGCTTTAATAAGGGGAAATATGTAATTGATTTTAAGGAATGGGTGAATATGTAATAAATGATCTTAGGAAGGGGATATATGTAAATGACCCAAAACCTAAACCCCCCATCCCCCATCACCCACCCAAATTTTTTTTTTTTTTTTTGGCCCCCTGGGGGGGGGGGGGGGGGGGGTTTCAGGTTTTTGGTGGCGGTGTAGTGGATTTAGGTTTTAGATTCTTAGACACTTATCACTCTATAAAGCGTTCTTATATTTCTTACTTTTTGGAAGTTTTTTTAGAATAACTTTAACCCCCAAATATCAACATATCTATCTTTTACGCATTTCATCTGACCAGCAGAAGTAAGAGTACAATGGGTAAAAGATTGGAGGGGGAAAGAAACAGCATCCTGCATGCATGACACCAACACTAAAGCATTTATTTGATGAAATCTATCTACTAGCTTTAATCATAATGTAACAATAATAAAAGCAATACCGACAATATGATTACCATTTGATTCGTAGCACCACCAAGCTGAAATGGCAATGCGTTTCTGGGCTCAACCAATTTCTCATGATCATACTAGAATATACCAATTTTCATATGGATTCGCATAACATGATTGAAATAACCACAAAGTTTAATTGATTTTTAATGCTAACTAATAGTATGGTATGAATATATACACTGAGGTTATTGTACAAATGATTTAAGGGCTAAATGTGAGAAGTGGATAGTGCTTTTCACAGGATGAATCGAATTGATCGGACCTTTGCTCGTACTCGGTTTGTTTACAAACCGAACCAAAAGAGTGTTGTTTCAAACGAGCCAAATTCGAACGAGTGTCTTTTGATCCAAGCATTCTTCGAGAGACGTTGAGCGAGTATCGAGTGTCGCAGAACAAAAAAAGGGATGATAGGGGTGTTATTTTTTAGAGTAAAGTGCACTTTTCATCCTTGAGGTTTCGTCAAATTAGAACACATGTATAAATTTAACGCATAACAAGTATAAATGTAACAAATAAACAGGAATAAAAAAAATTACTCAACTGGTTCTATCGAGATCAATTGAGTGGGAAGATGAATCGTCGACCGATTGAAGCAGACCTTTTTTCAATCGGAAGTTCGAAATGGAATGAACTGAATGAAACAAAAATCTAGCGTCTTGGAAAGTGGTGATGGAGAAATTGAATAATAATGGCCGATGGGGGGTTTTGGTTAGGATTCTGTACTTCTAAATCGAATGACGAGTTGAGACTTGAGTAACGATCGGCACTTCACATTTCAGTATTTTGACATTTCGACTCAATTACTCAAATTGACACTGGAGTATCGGACAATAGACTATTAGTATTGGACTTCAATTCTAATTACTTAAATATGATCTATTTGGATCTTGGACCAAACATTATTAATGTCAGCCTCTATATATATATATATATATATATATAGGTAGAGGATCATGTACATTAATCCAGAAGTGTGAGAAGTGTATTATAACACTATATAACATCATATAAACACCGTATAACACTATGTAACACCATATAACACTATATAACAAATATAACACTATATTTTGTATTTTGTCTGATAGCATGTCTATGATAGATGTATAGTGTTATATATTGTTATATAGTGTTACATAGTGTTATATGGTGTTACATAGTGTTATACGGTGTTTATATGGTGTTATATAGTGTTATAATACACTTCTCACACTTCTGAATTAATGTATACTATCCCTATCCTATATATATATATATATATATATATATTGAAAAAGTATATCGTACATTACAGCTTAACGTACTTCACGTACAACAACGTGCGTGATTTGTTTTATAACATGCGTGATTAATGTTTTCAATATGCGTGATTATTGTGTTTCAACATGCGTGATTTTGGATTTTTGAGTTATAACGTGCGTGATTTTAAAATGAACGTGCGTAATTACTTGTCGTACGTGATGTACGTTAAGCCGTAATGTACGTTAACCTTCCTCTCTCTCTCTCTATATATATATGATGTGGCTCCTCTACAAAGTGTACGAAGTTATCTTGACCATTGGATGAGTGTGTTTGATGGTTGAGATCATCTTAGTGACATTTTGGTAATATGCGTGTCTTAATAATATGTTGATTTGATTGATTGGGGGTAAATGTGTTGATGTGTGCAAAATGCAACATATAAATTACATCAATTGTGGCATAAAACTAACCATTTTTTAGTACTAATGTTGGAAAAAGTGTGTTTTTGTCTTCCTTTTGTATTTTCATGATTAAATGAGCTCAAATTAACAAAAGAAGCAAAAAGGCAGCTAAATCTAACATAAATACAAGAAAAGGAATAAACATGGCATGCCCGACCTCCTCGAAAGCATCTTCCCAAGCAAAACAAGAGAGCAGAAGGCTGAACACGCCTCGTGCTCAGTGAGCACGGGGGCGTGCCCAAGTGTCAGCATAAAAGACAAAGTTGCAGAAGCTTCCATCGCCCACCACGGGGCCGTACTCAGCGGACATGGGGCCGTGGTCAACTATAAGATTCGCAGAATCCAGGCAAATCTTGATAGTACAGATATGCTTCTGCACACGGGGTCGTGCCCAGCGGACACGGGGCCGTGGTCAACTAATAAAAACAAGAGCAATTAATGAAGACAGAGAAGGATGTGGACACGGGGCCGTGCCCACTGGACACGGAGCCATGCCCACTGGACACGGAGCCATGCCCGAGCTTCTGTTCAGCCTATAAATAGGAGTGCTTGGTTCAAGCTCAAACCATCCCTTGGCACACCACCTCTCTCACACTTCACCCACCACCCACCACCACCATAACACCATCATCCATTGTCCATCATAGAGTGTGTGAGTCGTCTCGGGATCCAAGATTGATCGTAAGAGTTCTTGACAATTAAGGCCATGTTTGCCTAAGTCTCTTACATCACTTGGTGAAGACAAAGTGTCTAGTGTAATATTTTTTATTTTTAATCTTTTCGCACTTTTTAATTGGTTATGTATTAATGACTTTAATAATTAGTTTCTTATGTTGAAGGTGATTCTTCCTTATCGTTTGTCCGTGGTGTCTTGGCATTATTTTACTGTCTATATAAAATAAAAGATTTTCACCATTCATATCTCCACGGTCTATATGGAGGTATGTTGGCTACCTGGTCGGGGGTTAAGGGAACGGTTTGGTAAGAGTCTTGCCATTGTTCAGTGTATAGATCCTGCAAAGGACCTGGGTCAAATTCAGTAGGACCTCCTTCAATACTTAACGGTATTGGATGGCGGGGGTCCAAACTGTTTGATCCCCTCATAAGTTAAACTACTATTAAAACTTTAACCCGGCTACTTAGGACTGTATCCCTGCTGACTCAGACTACTTAGCCGAGGGTAACGTCGCCTTCAAAAGAGGGGCCTACCACATTATGCATTAATAACTTAATTAATTATCTTTCAATAATCCGACCCTTTAGGATTGTATCCTTGCTGACTCAAACTACTGGGTTGAGGGTAACGTCACCTTCAAAAGAGGGGTCTACCACAATAACTAAGATAATCTCTTAAATAATGCAAAAGTGCGGAAATAATCAAAGGTTACACTAAACACGAGTCGGAGTCAAGTGATTCATCTTGTCTATCTGTTTTTACTTTTATTTTTATTTTTCAGCATTTTAGATAGTTTTTATTTTCTTAGTTTAAAACATTTTTCTAAACTTTTGATTTGATTAGACGTTGAGGATAAACCGGTATTAAAAGCTCCTGTGTCCTTGGACGACCTCGGTATCTTACCAACACTATACTACGCTCACGATGGGTGCACTTGCCCATATGTGTGTTTAGTGTTAGTAAATATCGTGTTTTAGAAATTTAAAACTTGTCTAAAAAAGTGTAAAAGGGCTTAAAATATACTTAAACTTATATACACACTTCACACGCATCAAGTTTTTGGCGCCGTTGCCGGGGACACAAGGATTTTAAGAAATTTAGGAATCAGCGGCCTAATCGTTTTTCTTATTTTTCTTAGTTTTTCAGCTTCTGCAGAACTTAGCACGGGCCGTGCCCGCTGAACACGCCCCGTGCCCAATCATTGGAACTGGCAATCTTGTTTTAAGTCAGACAGTAAGCTGAACACGGGGCCGTGCCCACTCAACACGCCCCGTGCCCAAGATTCAGTTACTGAAAACAGAACCGTAAGATCCCGACGGTTGGTAATTTCTGACACAAACATGAGTGATACTGGTACTTTTTACTTTCGGCACTCTTATGGTACGTGGTGTCAATTATGTGGTGGTACCCATAAGGAATTAGAATGTTATTTTCTAAATTATAAGCCCCACTATATAGACCCATCGTTTCCTTGTATCCTTAAGAGGGGCGAAAGTAAAAATAATCCCTATCTCTCCCTTGAATACTCCCAACCAGATTTTCTAGGAGAAATGCTTCTTGATGAATTATTTCAATTAGAAGATCTAATTCTTAATTGGTTAAAAGAACTTAGGATAGATTTCAATAATTTATCTCAAGATAATAACCAAGAAGAAGTGTTGGAATCGCATTCAAACAACTTCGTTGTCCCCGACGATACTTCTAATTCTAGTGAGGACTTGAGCGATAGTCGTCCCTGTGCCGATTGTGCCGTGAAGGACTCCCCATCGACTTCGTTCGATGCATACATAGACCCGAGCGATTCGGCATACACCTTCTTTAACGAGAGCCCGGGAAAGGGTTGGACTTGTCCACCTACTTATAGCATAGGAATCACCCTCACCGACAACCTATTGCGTTCTAGTCTTAATCTAGATCAATTAAGGTATCTTAGGCACTTTGGGGTTGTTCCATCCAGTAAGGAACCGTCCGATCCGGAAAAGTTCCTTAAAAATAGACAAACTTCATAACCAGCCCAGGTCAACACGCCCCCGTGTCCACCAAAAGATTCCCTTCTGACTTTTTGTCAGAATACGGACAAAGGTGTCAGGATCTTGCCTGCACACGGGGCCGTGTCCAGTATGCTGTCGTTTTCTATAAATGCAGCCAAGAATCCTGCACATTTGGACCATCCAGGGACGGAGATTTGAAAGGATTTTCTAACTTACCATCCTAGGTATGTTCTAAAAGAAGTTTCTAACAAACATCTTGTCCCTTCCTCTTTTATCCATTACCTTCTTCTTCATATTTCTTGCAACAACACCTCCATTAAAGCTTGATTCCAAGCTTTATTGTGATGTTTGTTAACTTTTTGCTCAAGGAATCTTGTTAAAAATAAGTTACACAACATTGTTTTAAGTTATTTCTGTTCAAAAATGCTTCATAAGTTGGGAAAATAATTTGAGACTCCAAGATTCCTTGTTCTAAAAAAACTGCAGAAAGGTGAACACGGGGCCGTGCTCATTGAGCACGGGGCCGTGTCCGTAGTACTGTTTCATTAAAATGAACTATTTTTGGTTTGTTTTCGTAGAATGTCTAGCCAAAATAGTGGAACCTCTTCTGCGCACTCCAGAAACAGTCGAATGGATAGGAGGCCATCAATTGAAGCAACTCTCGTACGATACGTGATGGCGTTACGTGAAGCTCTTGACGAGATGACTTCGGTAGAGGAGGTCCTGATAGACCGTATAAATTATCTTACGGTGGGGTTGGAAAACAGTTTTCAAGAAATAAACCTCTTGCACCAGAGGTTAAACATTCTTGTAACACCTCCAATGGAACCAATCCTCCCTCAAGAGGATTGGAACCTAGCACTTGGAATCCACAATCCTACCGGTTGGGACGACATTCCAACGGAACCTCCTCTTGAAGATCTACAAGAAGTCCCGGTGGAGGTTGCACCTCCTCAAACCAATGCCAATGAGCCCGCTTTTCTTCTCCCTAGGGAGATAGAAGAATGGCTTGCCGACGTGTGAGGAACCCATGTCCGGAGAAAGAAGTTTTTCAAGCCACATTTAACCGAGGGATTTACCTTTTCAGAAATTTTGCTAATAAAATAAGTAGTAGGCTAGAACTTCTTGGTTTAGATTTCTTGTGTTTCTTTGACCTAACTATCTAGTATTTTAACTTTTAGACTATTATGTAATTCTCTCTATGACTTAATGAATGATGGTTTTAGTTAATTTGGTGTTTGGATGGGGTTGAAACGAATAAAACACACTCGGGATGGCAAAGGATAACAAGGGAAACTTGAACCAGCACCCCATGCAGGAAAACAGGGCCATCCGACAATTTTCTTCATTAACAGTAAGCTCAGCACGGGCCGTGTCGCCCAACACGGCCCCGTGCTGCACAGTCTGCAGAAATGACCCAGTTCAGGTAAACTGGACACAGGCCGTGTTCACCCAACACGCCCCCGTGTCCATGCTTCTGTTTCTTTTGTTTAATTTTTGTTACTGACACTTGAACACGAGGCCGTGCTCGGACAACACGGGGCCGTGTCCAACGCCCAGTAACACAAATTTTTGCTTGATTCACACCTTTTACACATTCAATCAACCTAAAAACTTATTTTTGGGACACATTGAGGACAATGTGTAATTTAAGTGTGGGGGGGATGCTAAAACCTTGAATCTTGCAAGTCCTAATAACAAGCCTTACACAAAACTCTATTAGAACCGCTAATCACCCCAAATTTTTTCAAAAATTTTCATTTTTTTACTTGTCTAGGTTTAATTTGGGAATTTCAAAATTCTAAAAAGGTTATATTTTTACAAATTTACAACCGATAGCGTCGTGATAAAAAGAACCAACATAAGAAAATTATGAAAAGGCATTACAAGCTTAGTTAAAATTTAATTATATATACTTGATCACATAAAACCCATTCCCACAAAAGTGAGTTTTAAGCCTTTATTGAGCATACAAATACATATCTTTAAATTAAATGCTCATTTTTCGTTTCTTGTGTGAATAGCCGCTTGGTTCTTACAACTCTAGAACTTGCCACGACAATACATTCCCAGTCCTTACCAACTTAAACCCGAGTAAGTAAATGATGGAGGCATTAGGACTAACCCTTTTTATTTCTATACCATTATTTTTCTTTTTTTTACCACCTACCCAAAATCCCCCTAGTTAACCCCTTTGAGCCTAAACCTTTTCATTTCTTAACCCAAACCAAACACCCTTTCACCCACCAAAACCTTTTTATTTTTAACCTTTTGTTTTAGTAACAAGCCCCGTTTTTCGTATGACTTTAAAAAAAAATAAATAAATAAATAAATTTTGTTGATGATGAAGCAAAAGAAATAAACAAGCAAGTTCATCAAAAGTAACTTTGTTTGAATTATGGCTTCATCAAAATAAAAAGTAGAGAAAGTCTTACGAAAACCGACGCTTGTTGCGCTTTTCGCCCTTTTACTAACCACTAACCCAACCAGCTACCTTTAACCCAAGCCTAACCCTTCACCCAAAAAGTCCTCTTGATATTTACAAAGGTATATAGTTAAAAAGGAGGAGAATTGATTGCTTGGCAAGCTTATGGCAGGAGTAAGTTCCATGCCGCTCTCGAGTGATTCACTAAAATACATCTTCGGCCGAGTGTTGAGTGATCCCCCATGAGGTATGTGAACTTGTATAAAAATAAAATTTTAAAGAGGCATGTTATGCCCTAATAAGTAATTTATCTTATGAAAAGTTTTAAATAAATCATGACGAATAGGATTGTAAATAAATAAAAATAAAACTTAGTAAAGAATCTTGGAGATCCCGACACTCTATGACAAGCCCAAAAACCTTTTCCTCTACCCATTCCATTTGGGAGTGTAAAGCCAAATTATAAAGAGTTTTGCTTGAGGACAAGCAAAGATTCAAGTGTGGGGGTATTTGATGTGTGCAAAATGCAACATATAAATTACATCAATTGTGACATAAAACTAACCCTTTTTTTAGTACTAATGTTGGAAAAAAGTGTGTTTTTGTCTTTCTTTTGTATTTTCAGGATTAAATGAGCTCAAATTTACAAAAGAAGCAAAAAGGCAGCTAAATCTAACATAAATACAAGAAAAGGAATAAACGTGGCATGCCCGACCTCCCCGAAAGCAACTTCCCAAGCAAAACAAGAGAGCAGAAGGCTGAACACGCCCCGTGCTCAGTGAGCACGGAGGCGTGCCCAAGTGTCAGCATAAAAGACAAAGTTGTAGAAGCTTCCATCGCCCACCACGGGGCCGTACTCAGCGGACACGGGGCCGTGGTCAACTATAAGATTCGCAGAATCCAGGCAAATCTTGATAGTACAGATATGCTTCTGCACACGGGGTCGTGCCCAACGGACACGGGGCAGTGATCAACTAATAAAGACAAGAGCAATTAATGAAGACAGAGAAGGATGTGGACACGTGGCAGTGCCCACTGGACACGGGGCCGTGCCCGAGCTTCTGTTCAGCCTATAAATAGGAGTGCTTGGTTCAAGCTCAAACCATCCCTTGGCACACCACCTCTCTCACACTTCACCCACCACCCACCACCACTATAACACCATCATCCACCACCATCATCCATTGTCCATCATAGAGTGTGTGAGTCGTCTCGGGATCCAAGATTGATCGTAAGAGTTCTTGATAATCAAGGCCATGTTTGCCTAAGTCTCTTACATCACTTGGTGAAGACAAAGTGTCTAGTGTAATACTTTTTATTTTTAATCTTTTCGCACTTTTTAATTGGTTATGTATTAATGACTTTAATAATTAGTTTCTTATGTTGAAGGTGATTCTTCCTTATCGTTTGTCCGTGGTGTCTTGGCATTATTTTACTGTCTATATAAAATAAAAGATTTTCACCATTCATATCTCCACGGTCTATATAGAGGTATGTTGGCTACCTGGTCGGGGGTTAAGGGAACGGTTTGGTAAGAGTCTTGCCATTGTTCAGTGTATAGATCCTGCAAAGGACCTGGGTCAAATTTAGTAGGACCTCCTTCAATACTTAACGGTATTGGATGGCGGGGGTCCAAACTCTTTGATCCCCTCATAAGTTAAACTACTATTAAAACTTTAACCCGGCTACTTAGGACTGTATCCCTGCTGACTCAGACTACTTAGCCGAGGGTAACGCCGCCTTCAAAAGTGGGGCCTACCACATTATGTATTAATAACTTAATTAATTATCTTTCAATAATCCGACCCTTTAGGATTGTATCCTTGCGGACTCAAACTACTGGGTTGAGGGTAACGTCACCTTCAAAAGAGGGGCCTACCACAATAACTAAGATAATCTCTTAAATAGTGCAAAAGTGCGGAAATAATCAAAGGTTACACTAAACACGAGTCGGAGCCAAGTGATTCATCTTGTCTATCTGTTTTTACTTTTATTTTTATTTTTCAGCATTTTAGATAGTTTTTATTTTCTTAGTTTAAAACATTTTTCTAAACTTTTGATTTGATTAGAAGTTGAGGATAAACCGGTATTAAAAGCTCTTGTGTCGTTGGACGACCTCGGTATCTTACCAACACTATACTACGCTCACGATGGGTTCACTTGCCCATATGTGTGTTTAGTGTTAGTAAATATCGTGTTTTATAAATTTAAAACTTGGCTAAAAAAAGTGTAAAAGGGCTTAAAATATACTTAAACTTATATACACACTTCACACGCATCAGTGTCATTTAACTTGTTTTAAGTAAGGAAATAACTGTCATACCATAAACCCCCACCTTTCTCATGAGTTTTCCTCTTTCTCTCTATCTTCTCTCCTCCGAAACACCCAAATATACCAAATCAACCTTAAAACATGGATAAGAATAAAAAGTCGGCCTACAATACAAGCGTAACTTACATATTTTAGTTGTTGATTGTGTTTTAAATCACAAATAAACATCATCGGAGTGTTATTTTTTTGTGTTCAAACTAGTGTCTTTTATGTTATATTTGTTTATTTGCATTAGGGCTGTAAACGAACCGAACGAACACGAACAAAACCTTATTCGTGTTCGTTTGTTAAAAAATATATGTGTTCGCGAACCGTTCACGAACGGGATTTTATGTTTGTGTTCGTTTGTTAAGGAAATGAACATGTTCGTGTTCGTTTGTGTTTGTTTGTTAATTTTAGGCAACGAACGTTGACGAACACAAATGAGCACAAGCTAATGTTCATGAACACAAATGGAAATAAACGAAACACAAACAATCGTCTATGAACATAATATATAATAGACTAACACTAATTAAATATTTAATTTGTCAGACTTATGATATATTCAAATAAATATAAAAACTAAAAACACTAATGAACTATCAAACACATGCGAACACGTTACCGAACGTTCACGAACATAAACGAACGAACGCGATCTCTATTCATGTTTGTTCATTTAACTAAACAAACGAAATTTCTTGTTTGTGTTTGTTTGTTTAATAAACGAACGAACACAAACGAACTTCCCGCCGAATGGTTCACGAACTGTTCGCCGAACGTTTGGTTCATTTACAGCCCGAATTTGCATTTCATTTTTTCTGGTTGTTTGTGAAACTGTGTATGCGTTTTAATATAATGGATAAATTGTTGTTTTAAAAGGAAACAATATATGTTTGATAGTAGATGTACCAATAGTGTATTCAAAGGTAACTGGTTAAGATGTGTTTTACATATGGTTTGTAAAAAAATACAACATGTAACACCCGGTTATTCTCGATGAAATTCGAAGTAACACGTGTCTTGAAACCACCCTCATAATTAACTAAGTTAAAATTGAGAGGTTAGACTTGACAAAGGATCAAAATAAGAAGTTGAGGGGCTTGAACGGTCAAAAACCAAATTTCTGTTATGCAGAACACGCTGCGAACCGTATGGGATTTCCCTTGCGGTTCGCAAAGGGTGTCTGACAGCAGAAAATTCACTGGCAGCATCATTTTCACCTCCTTTTGCCACCTAATTCGAATTTTGCCACCATTTCATCCGGTTTTGACACCTATGAGGACACTAATCTTCATTCTAGACACCCTTGGACACTTGTTCAAAGCCTACGCATCCTCCATTTGCTATAAATAGCAGCCTTGAGCTCAAAATCTCCATCCCAAACTCAAACAAACACACTTCACTAAAAAAAGTCTTGTGTGAGTTTCTTGTTTGCTTCTCGTAGTTTCTCCTTTGGCTTTTAGGAGTCGCCATCTAAAGTTGGTAAGCCTCTTTTCATATGCTCTTTCATTTGTAGTTAGTTTCGTAGCTTAATTCCATCCGAGTGTTGTTAATTTTAAATAGTTTGACCATTCCGTTTGACCTTCAGTTCTGGTCACTTTGGTCAACCATTTTCAAATTAAATTTGCCCAAATAGCCTTCATAATGTAGGGAATAAACCCCTTCATTTACATCTCATGATTATCACGTCTAAGTGGTTCAAATTGACAAGTTAAACCTGAATTTTATGAAAGTCAAACTCTACCTTGTTTAAAAATATATATTTACCAAAGAATGATTTATAAACATATGTAATGTGATATTTTATACATCAAAACGGTTTGTAAATGGTAACAAAAATATATTTTATCATGTCCATCTTGTCACGAACCCGTTTTCCCGTTTGAACCCGTATATACGAATACGACTAGTTAAGATGGTTTAAACCATATAAACAAGTTGTAACGAGTAAAAACATTTTCAAATTAGAATGCAAGGTTTACAAACCATATTGAACGAGACTCCTCACTCGTACGGTTATAACCAACATTCTATCCGGTCACCGTTTAATCTAATGAAACCGTATTTAAATCCACGTTAACCGATCAAGTCGATCAAGTCTCAGTGATTTATAATGATCAGTAAACGATTGTCATGGATATTATTTCCATTCACTCTAGACTATAGAGCCCTCTGATAGGCTAAAAGTAGTTTAATAAAAACAACATAAATTAGACACTAAGTAATACTCTGGACTCTCTAAACTACTAACCGGTAAGCGGACTGATCGCCTCTAGTAAAGCTAAGTAAATCCGGATATCGAACCCACATGACTCAATTTAACTACATTAACTAACGTATCTAGACTAGCACTGACGTGGACATGACACTAACTGTTTTTATGTTTTTTTTTTGGGGGGGGGGGGTCTAATAACCTAATAAATTAACTGAATTAACTAAAGTTGAAGGGGACACAAACTAAGACTGAGGACAAATTCAGATGATGGAGAACACACCACCTAGGCTAGAATCCTACACATGCTTGACACGTTCTATCGGCTATGGAACTGATGTGGAAACCGGGTTCTTAAGATGCTAAACTTAAAGGAGAACCTAACAGGACCCTCGACCATTCTCGAGAAGACACCTATGGCAACCTATTAAGCTGTTCTAACTACCGGTTTGAAGGATTCCTGTCACACCCCAATATTTGCACATATCACCGGTGGGCCCGGTGGGGAGTATCGTGACGTAGTTGATATCATCATGGTCAAACATACACAGAATAGCACAGCGGAAGTCTTGGAATATAAAATATTATTACAAACTCAAATGTCTGAAAATATCAAAGTATTTATTATAGACGAGCCTGTAATATCAAATCCACAGGTGGATCTTCACAGAATGTATAAAATGAAGTTTAGCAGACTTTAAGGCATCTTTAAGGATTTGCAAGATCCTCTTTTTCGACACCGAGCAACTCCCAGCCTATTACGAGTAGTACCTGCCACTTAGTCTTTTGAAAATACGTCAGTTTTCACTGGTAAATACAATTAACCGACTCATTTGAAAAGAGTTTATGAAAATTGATTTAAGTGCACAAGGCACACATCATTTATAACTTGGGACAATTATTTAAATATAATCTTGTATACAGATTTACATGTTTTTCTTACAATTGGGGCCGGTTGGAAGCCGGTCTTGATTAACCGACTCACCACTTATAGAACCCACAAAGGAGTTATCCCCAACATGTGGGTTTATATTTTAGCATTTGCATCTGTCAGGTGTATGTCTACACCCCGTGCATAGGTCGTGGCCATTTTCAAATGAAATGAGCCGAGGATATCCAGGACACGGTCGTATTAACCCCCAAATGCTTATGTTATCAAACAAGACAGATTAAAACGGGTTATGTAAATTTATTAATCACAATCCGATTAAATGATTTCATACCCGACCAAGTGGTATTATTATAATACCATATCCCAAGCCCGTATAAGGGAAAATAAAGTTAAAAGTATTTACCTGAGCTAATACTTGATTCACAGCAAAATAACTCAGTCGTATCCAATCTATCTAAATGCAGGTAGCTTTTACCGGGTGGTTCTAGTCTGGAGTGATGGTAATATATAACCAATTCAGAATGCTAACGGTCTTATTTAAGTCGCAGACTTAGACCGGCTAGCTTAAAGAATCTAAAACGGTACGACACGCTAGATTAAGCGATGACCGGAATAGAATGTTATTTAGACCCAACAAGTATGAAGACTTTTATATTATGGGTAAACTAAACACATTCCATATTTTGAGATAAAAATGATAAGGTTAAACCCGTTTCGGCAAACTTACGTAAACTAGTTACATAAACCGATCCGAACGCGTAAATGCGTAACGGGCAACCAAATGAACCATATACAAGTACCATATGTTATTATGCTTAGAATATGTTAATACATCAGTAGGATGTTAACATATATGCCCAAAAATTATTTAAAACCAAATTAAGTCCCGTAGGGGCATTTTGGTCATTTTACCCTTTATAAAAGAGCTTTTAAAGCAAACCGAGGTTCTGGTCTTTGGTAATCAGTAAAAACATTTATTTTATCACATTACATTAGTAAGATATCATACATATGTGAGGTTTACCATTTATGGCCAAACTATGCCCCGAAAGGGTATTTTGGTCATTTCACATATGCTTTTACGGACATTTTTGGAAGTCTGAGTTCACGACTTATACCTACTATAATAATATTAAAATATTTTTAAAAATTTCAGTAGGTAACAAGTCTTAGGTGTTAATTATGGTTTAAAACCATACTATGCATATCGTAAAAATCGCTAATTGACGAGAATTAAGGAGTTTTATGGAAATCTAAGATTTTGATCAGGTTTGAATGCTCAAAATAATTTATTTAATATATGAAATCAGTAGGAAAAGGTTTGGCATTCAAATCATTTGTAAATCTCATTTTATGCATGAAAAGGGTATTATCGTCATTTACCGAATAATACAAGAACTCTATGATATGATCAGTTTATAATCTGATCAATAATACCAAAAATCCCTAAAAATAATATCTTAACAGTAGGTAATGAGTTTTGGGTCAAAATCCAAGTTTAAACATGCCTTATGCAAGATATCGCAATTTAATTAATTAAAAGCTTCCAATTACGATATCGAGCATAACTCCTATTTGGGACCAAGAACTGATGTCAAATTTTAGGGACAAGCTTATATATCAGTAATAAAGGTTTTTGTCCTCTCACATTTTCAAAATTCTCATTCATATGTCAAAAGGGCAAAATGGGCGTTTATAAGCATAATAACGGAAACTAGCATATACTTCAAACTACTAAGGACCAAGCAATATAACTTCAGGGGGTTATACTACTATATAATACGGTCCTAATGGAAGCTTAAAACATGGAAGAATCAAGCTTAATCGGGTCAGAACTGAAAGTCAAAGCAAAAGTCAAGCTTTTGGGACTTTCGGTTATAAATTGACCTTAAACTGATAATTGTCGGGTTAGACCTGATTAGACATGTTCTAATACCAATTACCAAGTCATTAGAATGTTAAAATATAATTTAGAATCTCTGTTTTATTAATTTTAATTATTATTTACAAATCTGCCAAGTTTGACTTTTTACCTAAATGGTTTGACCCGACAATTAACTAAGCAAATGAAGGAATTAGGAGGTGCCCTTTTAAGGGTTAATCACCTACCTAACTATGGTCATATAACCACATTCGTTTCGAACAGTGGTTGGACCATTTGAGTTTAAACCGAAAGTCAAAGTTAATTTACGATACTTGACTTTTCGGTTTTTAAAATTATGAAACTGAACTAATGAGAGGGCTTAAGACACTTACAAGAGTCCTAGCTATCTTTTCTACAAAAATATAAGTTCCAAATAGGTCAGGAGCTCCAGATTTGTGTGTTGAGAAGTTGGAATGATAAATGGCAAATGAAATGAATGAATACATCAACTATTTATAGGTTTTTGGATATGATTTGGAGCCCAAGGAATCGAGCTTAATGCCTAAGAATCGGTTTTGAGTGGCAAGCAAGCAAGAACAACAAAATAAAAAAATATATATGCAGATGCAGGCCATTCGGCCCGCGTAAAATGCGGCCCAAGGCCTACGCGTCCAGCCTGAAAGTCAGGCCCAGACAACAGTTTGGCAGTTCAGCAATTTTGGTCCCTGTGCTTTCAATACTTATCAAAACAGCATAATATGTTGCTGTTAGCCCACGAAGTAGGCAGCCCAATGGGCTCATGGCCCGATATCAAGCCCAATTCAGTCCAATCATGTTTCAGGTTTACACAAAATCAGTCCCTGAACAACTTTAGTTACTTATGAACTTCTAGAATTGACACTTTAGGCACGTAACTTTCAATCTCGCGTGTTTCTTCATTGTAAGGTGTACGTGGCCAACCTTTGGCACACCCGGGAGTTTAACTAAGCATTGCGAAGCTCTCGGTCCATTCGAAAGGCCTCTTAAAGGCGTAATTTCACATATTGACGCATTTAGTCCTTTTAACGCATAAAGTTGCGTGAAATTTCATTTATCGATATTAAAGCCTTCCATGGCTCATATGAGGAATTCCCCAGCGTGTGCTCAAATATTATGACGCTCCAGTTCGCATAAAAGGTCACTCAAAGGTGTATTTTTCCGACGTTGACGCTTTTGGTCCCTTAAATGCGTAAACTTGCGCATAACGTCATTTATTAGCATCAAAGCCCTATGTAGCTCATGTTAAGCATTCTCGAGAGTATGGAAATACATCAAAATGTTTCGGATTCGTTAAAAGGTCATTAAGAGGTATAATTAAACATATTGACGCTTTTAACCCCTCAAACTTACAAACTTGCGCGCAACTTCACTTATTGGCATAAAAGCCTTGCATAGCCAATATTGGCATTCCCGAGAATATGATAGGACATAATGAAACTCTCGGTTTGTTAAGAGGTCATTTAGAGGTAAGAATTAACATGTTGACACTTTTAACCCTTTATCGCGCAAACTTTCAAATAATTACGCAAACGGATCCTCTTGTCCAACAAGTGGCTTTGTTTGAGAATACGGACACCGTATAAGGTCACTCAGAGGCCTAGTTTAGTCATGTTAACACTTTCAGTCCTTCTATAATCAAGGTTTTCGATTTTTAGACGAAATTAGTCCCTCATAGTCAACGTTTGACTTTACTAAGGTTTATTACACGTGTCAACACATCATTGGACATGATTTTACGAGGTGTTACATCCCCACCCCCTTAAAATAAATCTCGACCCCGAGATTTTCTCAAAAAGATGGGAGTACTTTCTGTCTTATAATGGACTTAACTTCCACAGTAATTTAGGGACCTCTACGGGTATCCCAACTGACCTATTTAATAGGTATGTGCTTCTCTTCGGAGCTTCTTAACCTGTAGATCCTTGATCGATATAGGTCTTTCAATAAACCTTAGGCTTTCATCAATCTATACGTCTTTACAAGACATTGCTAGCGATTTATCGGCTAGACATATCTTTAAGTTAAAGATGTGGAACACATCGTGAATTCCACCGAGCTCCTTAGGCAAGTTTATCTTATGAGGTATACTGCCGTCACATTCGATGATCTCGAATGATTTATATATCCAAGGCTTAACTTGCCCTTTATACCGAAACGTATCTTACTCTTTCATATTGATATTTTCAATAGAGTCTTGTTCCCCGTTTTGAACTTTAAGAGATTTGCGCCTCTTGTTCGCATTGCTCTTCTGCCGATTACTGGCAGTTTTCAAACAATTACGGATTCATATTATCTTATCCGTCGTCCTTAAGACAAATCTCAGATCCTGATAATTGGGCTTTCCCAATTTCCTGCCCAACAAATGGGCGCTGGCTATTTCCCCCAAACAAGGTCTCCACAGGAGCAGCCTTGATGCTTATATAATGCTATTGGTTAATGGAGAACTTAATTAGGATGAGATAGTCATTCCAACTATTACTAGAATCAATCTTAAGGAATCATCTACCCTCATAGTCAGTTGAACAAATCGACGATCCTGGGCAGCTAATAACGATTCTCAATCGTTTCCTAGTTAGGTTGCAACAACCAATGCACAAGCGTACTGCATCGTGCTTTCTTTTATCAATAATAATAGTCGGAGCTCCTAAGACAATGAGCTAGGCTGTACAAGCCTTTCTTCACAAACTCATCTGGTTAGCCCTTAGTTCTTCCATTTCCGTTGATGTTAACCGATATGGAGCTTCTGTAACAGATACAACTCCTAATAGGATGTCAATCCTAACTTCACTTTGCCCCTCCGGGGTAAAAACAGGGTAGTTCTACTAAGAAGAAATCAAGTTGTCCAAATATGATAGAGGTAGCTCAATCTTTAACCTTGGTCCACTTACCGTCGCTTGTGCCATGCAAATGACACATCTGCTTTACGAGTACACGGATGCCTTAAGTAGAGACGCCTACTTAGACATTTCTATTATGGATATCTTCTTTGAATACCACTAGCTGACTTTAGTACTATATGACCATTGGTATGTCTTAGTGGTTCCATGCATTAATTCTCCATACTGATCAGGCATGGAAGCAATCTATGGAACACACTAGGTTACACCAATCCTTATATGGCGCTTTTATCAAACATAGTTGGCACTCGCGGTTGATAAAATCAATGAGGAAAATAAAAAAAATAACATATATTGTCGTACTCTATTTGAAGAAAGAGTACTCTTAGATTTTTCAGAGAGATCATTGCCGAGAAAAAGAAGAAACAGTCTCTGAGGTTTCATTGGTAGGTTCTACCTTGTGGATAATATAAAAGTTTGCTAAGCTTATGGTTTATGAAGACTTATTATTGCCTGTATTAAAAATAGGACACTTAGCGGAAATTATCATTGGTAAATGATAAGGAATGTATTTGATGACATCATGTTTTGCCTCTTGGCATTCATCAGGTGAGTTCAGGCGTTTCCTTTCTTAGCCTTTCCAGGCTTAGCTGCACCTTCTTTGGCAGCTTTATGGCATCTAGTTCTGATGTGGCCTTGCTCACCACAACCTTAACAGACTGCATTCTTTATGTCCCTACATTCATGGGACTGACGACCAGTTCCTTTGCAGATGCCACACTGCTTTGGTCTTTGTTCTCTTCGACACTGTTCCCAGTGTCTTTTATAGCAATTCTTACATGCAGGCTTCTTACTGAACTTATGTTGGTTCTTAATAAGCCCGTAGTTGCTCTTTTTCTTAGATTTCTGGGAGTTACCTTCCTCCTTTGGTTCATCCTTCACATTCGAAATGTGAACAAACCTCTTTTCATGAGCAATTAAATGTGGGTTTTTGAATGAAATTTAGAGCGAGAAGCATTCGACTCTTTAAACTATTTCATGACCTTTTCCATGGCCTTTTCAACTACTGCGTCAACCACAGCTTGGAGATTAACTCCATTAATATTGAGGTTTACGTTTGTAGCTTTATTAGCTTTTGTCGCTTTAATAGTATCGCGACTGTTGTCTACCTCATCCGAGTTTGCCATACTCAAAACTTAGTACTAACCACCACGTTAAGCAATTGTTAGTCACCATCTTGATGACCTGACATAGATCAGCCACGGCATCCATAAACCGTATAGGCTATTATGTTCCAAACATTCCTGATGAATGTTATTTGAATGTATATCCATTACATTTAGCCTAGGTCACAAAAGGACCATCAATGACATTTAAGGTTTGGAGCGAGTCCAATACCTGCTTGACAGGGGATCATAATGTCACAACTGTCTTTGTCACAAGGACGATTATAAATAGCTCAAAGGCTAGCCTTTCATGACTTTTATTACATATATATACATATATGGCATAAAAGCCTGTCGCGAGGGACGTAAAAGATATGGCATAAAGCCTAGTCATGAAGGACATAAATGATTATACGACACGAAGGCCTCGTCACGAAGGACATTATAGGATATGGCACTAAGGCCTGTCACGGAGAACATTTATCAATTCTGGCACAAAAGGCATGTGACTAGGAATGTTAACATTTAATATGTTAATTTGTCACGAATGACAAATTATAGCACAGTGGCTTGTCATTGATGATTTTAAAACATAACTCAATGTTTTGTCACCAAGGACATTAGTTTATAAGCCGTAATCTTATCGGATTAGGGGCTTCCAGGTTTGAACATAGTTCTTCACCTTTGGACAGGGAGTCATAAACTACATCTGTCATTGTCTCTATAGACGACTTATTTGACACAAAGGTAAACTAATTGACATCACTAATGGATGTTCATATATCATCATTGCATTTGATGAGATTAGTCATGATCACGCTGATCATATAGACTGTTAGGGTTGGGTATAATCTCACCACTTTGGATAGGGGATTATGAGGATCACCACTATCTTTGTCTTATTGACAATAGAGTAAAGTATAGCCCGTAGGCATTTCATCACGAGGGATGTTAATATTATGATCATCATACTGATGATACTAGTCAGGATCGCAATGATAAGATAGACTATGGGATTTGAGCATAGCTCACCCCCTTGGGCAAGGAATCACAAAAGATTACAATTGCCTTGTCTCAAATGGACAATATAATATAGCCCTTAGGCAAAACATCATTAAGGGTGTTAAATTTTAATCATCGTATTGACGATTTTAGTCATGATCGTATTGATCATGTAGACTATTAGGCTTGAGCACAGCTCATTACCTTGGACAGGGGATCATAAAGATCACAATGTCAATGTCATAGAGACGTCCTCATATAGCACAAGGCTTGTCTCGAAGGGCAGTTAGTTGGCCCAAAAGGCCTTGTCACAAGGACAATTAAAACATAATCAATGATCTCTTGGATCAGTGATTTTTTTTAAGGGTCGAACATAGTTCATCGCCTTTTGACAAGAAGTTTATAAAATAAAACTATCATTGTCATAAATACACCTTCGCCCATAGGTATACATCTTAATTGGTTGTTTTGATGTATACTTCGTACTGTTGTTTGATAGCCGTGATTCGTATTGATCATATAGGCTATGAAGGTGGCTTGGAAAAATCCAAGTACTTTTGGAAGCTAGTGTGGTCTCTCAAGTCACACAGCCAGGAATGTTAACATGTTCTTAGATGTTAACAAGGATTAATTATCTTAAGAGGGTTTTACCATCATAGCCATGTTCATAGACATATAGGCTAGGTTATACCATTAAGAGGATCTTTTGAAAATTTTCGGCTGATCGATAAAGTTCGAGTAAAATTCAAAACTATTGTTGGATAAAGGACGAAATGAATACCTACATAAAATTTTCAAAACTTTCCTAAATCATTAGGAATTTACAATAGTGCCTTAATCAGGACTTTAGTAATATGTTTGTCCACAGAGGACTCAAAGAAAAATATAAGTCCGTATAAGGACTATGAAATATTATTATAAGTCCATATAGGGGTTATAATGAAATATCATGTCCTCAAAGGGACTATTTCGAAATAACGTATCCCCAAAGGGATATTTATGAAATAACATGTCCATGAAGGAACATTAATAAACGACTGTCCTCGTAGGGACTTTATGTCGAAAGACACGTCCTTAATGGAACTTGTTAATCAAACAATATGTCCTTAGAGGGACTTATAATAAAACATCATGTCCACAAGGGATCTAAATGTAATAATTTGTCCATAAAAGGGACTTCGATGAATCAGCATGTCCATGAAGGGACTATGATGAAATATAATGTCCATGAGAGGACTATATTGAAATATCAAGTCCACGAAAGGACTATTTTAAAATAGTGTATCCACAAAAGGGATTTTAATAAAATCATACGTCCATGAAAGGACTATGTTGAAATAGTATGTCCACCGAGGGACTTTATTGAAATATAATGTCCACGAAAGAACTAAATAACAAATGCCCATATAGGGTCTTAGGTCAAAAGGTATGTCCACACAGGGACTAAATGGAAGAGATAGGTCCTCATAAGGACTTGAAAGACAAAGAATATTATGAAAGAAGGATCCTCTAACGCCTTCCTTGCTCCATTTCGATTGTTTCTCTTCTTTGTTTTCCATATACAGTAGGGATACTGAAGACCTCAGTAATTAAGGTAAGTATTCCAATCAGGATCCGTTGTAGAAGTAGAATTTAAGGATTCCATGGTTAAGGAAAGATATGAATCACGGATTGGGTTTTGACTGAAATAATCCAAATCTGGGATTCCAAAACTTGGAGGTAAGAATAAGGATCACTAAGATTCATCGGTATCATTTTCAAAACGGGAGCCTCAAGGACCACCTGGTATGGACTCCACTGGCACAAACTTTAAAATTTGAGCCTCAGGGACCTCGGTATGGACTCTGAAGTCTGATTGCAATTTTCAATAGGTTTGGTTTTTGGGAATGAATCCATAAAGGTCTTCCTTCAAACCGGTCGCACGCTTATCCTGGCAGTGTTACGAAGCTTAACATTCTTTGGCTTCGGATGAGGAGAATCTCCATCAGCGGCTTCCTTGCTTGGTGACTTATTCAAAATACATAAAATCGAAAACAATGTTTGCTTAATAGGGATGAGAGTATTTCTATGTTAAGTCTAGACTCAGAAGGTCTAAGGAATGTGCTACTGTGTCATTTGAGATTAAACACTAAGGCTAGTGTTTAATTCACTCAAACGTTGGCTCTGATACCAACCTGTCACACCCCAATATTTGCACATATCACCGGTGGGGAGTATCGTGACGTAGTTGATATCATCATGGTCAAACATACACAGAATAGCACAGCGGAAGTCTTGGAATATAAAATATTATTACAAACTCAAATGTCTAAAAATATCAAAGTATTTATTATAGACGAGCCTGTAATATCAAATCCACAGGTGGATCTTCACAGAATGTATAAAATGAAGATTAGCAGACTTTAAGGCATCTTTAAGGATTTGCAAGATCCTCTTTTTCGACACCGAGCAACTCCCAGCCTATTACGAGTAGTACCTGCCACTTAGTCTTTTGAAAATACGTCAGTTTTCACTGGTAAATACAATTAACTGACTCATTTGAAAAGAGTTTATGAAAATTGATTTAAGTGCACAAGGCACAAATCATTTATAACTTGGGACAATTATTTAAATATAATCTTGTATACAGATTTACATGTTTGTCTTACAATTGGGGCCAGTTGGAAGCCGGTCTTGATTAACCGACTCACCACTTATAGAACCCACAAAGGAGTTATCCCCAACATGTGGGTTTATATTTTAGCATTTGCATCTGTCAGGTGTATGCCTACACCCCGTGCATAGGTCGTGGCCATTTTCAAATGAAATGAGCCGAGGATATCCAGGACACGGTCGTATTAACCCCCAAATGCTTATGTTATCAAACAAGACAGATTAAAACGGGTTATGTAAATTTATTAATCACAATCCGATTATATGATTTCATACCCGACCAAGTGGTATTATTATAATACCATATCCCAAGCCCGTATAAGGGAAAATAAAGTTAAAAGTATTTACCTGAGCTAATACTTGATTCACAGCAAAATAACTCAGTCGTATCCAATCTATCTAAATGTAGGTAGCTTTTACCGGGTGGCTCTAGTCTGGAGTAATGGTAATATATAACCAATTCAGAATGCTAACGGTCTTATTTAAGTCGCAGACTTAGACCGACTAGCTTAAAGAATCTAAAACGGTACGACACGCTAGATTAAGCGATGACTGGAATAGAATGTTATTTAGACCCAACAAGTACGAAGACTTGTATATTATGGGTAAACTAAACACATTCCAGATTTTGAGATAAAAATGATAAGGTTAAACCCGTTTTGGTAAACTGTTGGTGCAGAATGTCTACAGCCTACGTCTTGTGTCTAGGTCATATAGTATAGGGGTCTAAGTGTCAAATCTGTTAAGTTTTGGGTTGTTTATGTAATTTCGCATGAAAGGTACTTACCTAATTCCGCACGGAATTACTTAAGGTAATTCCGCATGTAATGTAATGTATGGTTTCGTGCGGAATTAGTGGCCTATATATATGTGTTTTGTCTTTCTCATTTGATACGGAATTACGACCAGTGTCACGAAGTGCTGTCGAATTCCTGCCGTGTAATCAAGTGTTATTTGAATGAGAAGCAAGTATTAAAGTGATATCTCTGTTTTCTACACCATTCTTTACTGATCCAGCTCTATTTGTTTGTTTCCACCATTCAAATAGTGTGTATTGACTCATATTGACTCATTCGGTCGATAATACGATCCTACAATTGGTATCAGAGCCAGTTATGAGACAATACACTTGAATCAGTGCCTTTTTCTACACTTTCTTGGACTTCAGGACTTTTTAACGAACAAAATGGACTGAGTTTTTGATATTGTGTGTAAAACTGTGTTTTAACAAACCCTTGAAAGTTTCAGAATAAAATTCGAAGTAAAAGTGACAAAAATGAGCCGAACAAGTAATTCCGTGTGAACGAACGGTATAATATCGTTTGACAAGTTTCAGTAATTCCGCACGGAATTACTATTTCCGTTTGATAACTCACTTTAGTTGGCTAATTTCGCACGGAATTTCTAATATTGTGTGAAAGGATAATCTCGCTTGAAACTAATCTCATGTGAAAGGTTAATTCCGTACCAAAGTCCATTCTGTACGTAATATCGTTTGAAGTCTAATATCGTGTGAACATAATTTCGTTTGAAAAGTTCAGTTTTTCAAAATTTGAAATTTTTTTTCGGTAAACTGATTTCTTAAAATGGAAAATCAAGACTTTTATAACTTCTTTGCTGGCAGTGGTATGACAGCAGCACAAACATCGGGTAGTATTGTGCAAAACGTCAATATGGAAAATGAGTTAGGGACGATGCAGAAACCACCCAAACTGATGAATATCGATGAGTATTCGGGTTGGTCTGGAAGGTTTAGGACATGGGTTCAAGCTAATCACTTTGAATGCTGTATGAAGATTGAAGTGAAATATGAACCTCCTAAGAATGGTTTGGGTCTTGTGAAAGGAATTGGCAGTTTGACAGAAACTGAACAAGCAGATTTCAAAGCTGAAAAGAAGATGATGAGTATTCTTCAACAGGCAATTAAGGAAGATATCTTAGTGTTGCTGCAACATGAGGATAATTCACAATCAATTTGGAATGCGCTGAAAGTAAAGTTTCAAGGGAGTGTAGAGATGATCAAAAGCAAGAAGGCTTTGATAAAGATACAATTTGACATCTTCACGAGTATGAAAGGTGAAACTACAAAACAATTGATTGAAAGATACTGCCATCTAGTTGTGGAGATGGGAAGATTGGAGATAACTAAGACTAATGAGGAGTGGATCGATAAATTGGCAGACGCATTGCCATATGATGAGTGGAGTACTTATTTGCTGGTGTTAAAGAACAATTCAAATTTTGGTAATATGAATCTGAGTGGTTTCATAGAGAAGATTGATTCACATGAGTTAGAGTTAACAAAGATCAAACAGATGAATTCTACAAATATTCAACAGGATGTTTCACTGTATTACAAAGGCAGTTCTCCGGCAACAACGAATCTGAGCCCGAAGATTCAAACAGGGTTTAGTGCAGATGTAACATCCGGTGCTTCGTCTAGTACTTCAAGCAACAACAAGCCCTCACCGTTTGCTAGTTATGAGCCAAATTCCAAAGCTTCTGAACAAGTTACTCCACAAAGTTTTTCAAGCTCGAACAATCAGAGTCAAGGTCCGGGGATAATGTGCAACATTGCAGTAAATATTAAGAACGCTCAAGATTTCACAGAATCTTCTGCTAAACAACACATTGCACTACTCGCATCAGTACTGGAATCGTACGAGAGTTTGGTGGCTGGGAGAATAGGCAACCCCGATATGACGAAAGAGAACTATGATCAAATAGATCCGGAGGAGCTCGAGTTGATAGACATCAAGTGGGGTATGGCTAGCTTGGTTAGAAGAGCTCAACGATTCATGGAGATTACGGGTCGAAACAATTTGTTAGGACCGGATCAAAAGCTTGGATTTGACAAGTCTAAAGTGACATGTTTTAAGTGTAAAGAAAAGGGGCATTTTAAGAGAGAGTGTCCGAACAGAGAGGTCAACAATCACCAAAATCCTTTTACCAATGATTACTACAGACAGGCAATCTATCACAAGACAAATCAACAACCTGTCGTTCAAAGACCACAGATCGAGAACAAGCCGGAAAAAGCTCTCATAGTCAACCAAGATGATGAAAAGGTAGCTGAGGGATTCAGTTGGGATAAGTATATCCCTGGCAGTGAGGGTAGAGGATTGATAGCTGAGATTGTGGAAGAACCGGAGAGTGTTGTTGAAACAAAGGTTGTTAGTGAAGTTGTGACTGAAAAAAGTTCGGTTGATCTCGAAGAAGTCGATGCAGAAGTCTACTACCATCAATCTGAACATGAGGTGTTAGCTAGTTCTTTAAAATCAATTATGACTTCTAATGTGGTTGATTCTTTTGCAGGTATTTTCAGTGAGCCAACAACCGGATTTTGCCCACAGTATGAGGAGGAGAAAGCTCCGGTTGAAGAGATAATTGATGTTTCAAAAGAAATGACTGAAGAGACACTGAAAGATATTGCTGACAAAGTTTTGATGGCAAAACTGAAAGAGGTAGACACAGAATCTGTAAAACCAGAGTCTGTTGATACTGAGTCGGTCAAAACAGAGTTAGGTCAAAAGGAGTCTGATGGGAAATCTGAAAGTCAGGAGGTCAAAACCGAAGGAGTGTATGAGTCAGAGTCTGATAATGTCGGTAAACAGGATGTTGATTTTGAGCAAGAGGAAAAGATTGCTGAAAAGATTGATTCAAGCTCTGAAACTTCATGCAAAAACTGTTCAAAATCTTGCATGGAGTGTCTTGAAAAGGACACAAAGTTTCAGGAATTGAAACAATATACGGATGAACTTAAATTTGATCTGAGTGAAGTAAAAGAAGTGTATGACAAGTTGGCTAAATCTATCAAAATGATTCAAAATGAGAATCTTGAAAACGGTAAAGCCACAAAATTGCTAAAATCAACAGTTCTTGATAAACAAAAGGAAATCAACTTTCATTTGGACACGATTGCTTCATTAAAAAGGGAATTGGAGTTAACAAAAATTGAGAATGAAAGAATTGATAAAAAATTGATGAGTTATGTTGCATCTTCATATGTGATTGAGCAGATTGTTCCGAAACAACCAGATGCAACACCTGTCTTTAACAGTGTTCCACCCCCAATGTGGATTCATTACACTCTGAAGTATCCAGATGGGGTGGAAGCTGCTTTGAACCTCAAGTTGAGAACCATTGAGGATGAGTTACCTGAGAGCATTGATGTTACATTCTCTCCGTCCGACACTGACAATGAGTCACAGGTGATCAAGACCGTTGTTGACCAAGTGTTAGATGAAGAGAGTGATAACTCAGACTTTGAAATTGTGAAAACACATTTGGAAAATTCCAGTTCTGAATGTGAAGATGATGGTAACTTTTTGGATAAGTTTATACCAAAATCAGATAAGGTTGCGAATGAAGATCCGATCATGGTGGTTTACACAATGATTGGAACTGACAAACTCTATTCTGATTTTGAGTATCCAATCCAGAACGCAAACATGAAAAATGTTGAAAAGGTGTTTAAATTGGTTGAGATTGACATTTCTGAGGTAAACAACAATGAGTTCTTTTCAAAACCTAAGAAATCTTTTGTGAACCAAAACAACCTTGGGAAGAAAGATTGGGTGGGTAACAATGGGTCTAACAAGAAAATTGGTAACAATTTTAAAAACAAAGGTATTGGGTTTGAAAAGAGAATGGCTAAGAATGTTAAGCCAAAGGAAACAATGAGTGATGTTTTTGTTGTTGGTCCAAGTGTTGATGCTGAAAAAGAGTATATTTTCAGTCAAAAAGCTATTGATGGTTTCAATGCAGCGAAAAAGTTGAGAGAAGAGACCTACAAATCAACTTTTGTCGAGTATGACAAAAGAGTTTGTTACCGCTGCAATGAGATTGGTCATATGGCAAAACAATGCACAAAAAAGATTGACAAATCCATTTTCAAGAAACCTGTTTTGCAAAAACCGAGATCTAAAACTTCAATTGATAACAAGGGTAAAAAACCTATGGTTTCCCCCGTTCGAATTCTGAAAAGAGGTGAATCATTGAAGTCCGAAGAAAAACCGAAATCAATTTTTGAGATTGGTGAATCTTCGAAAACCCAAAAGACTTCAAAGATTTATCCGAAAACGAAAGTTTTTGAAACTCAATCATGGGTGGCTAAAACAAAACAATCAGTTGAGATGAAGCAAATGGAGAATGAGTTAAAATCTGAATAAAAAATGGGTGTTAATGATGATCAGAAATTTGAATTTGAATTAGACAAGTTTCTTGCAGAGTTTCCACCAATTAAAGATGGAAATTTAAAATCAAAATCTGAACCTGTTGTCCCAAATGTGATTTTTAGTATTCTAAAAGTTGATGAGAAATGTGATTTACATGCGAAAACAATCTGCTGAGTATCTCACAGATTTGTGACAAGTCTTTCACCGTACATTTCACTAAAAATGAATGTCTTGTCTTAAAACCTGGTTTCAAAATTCCGGAAGAAATGGTGTTGTTGCGAGCTCCACGCGAAAATGATTTGTATATTCTTGATATGAGTGTCGCAACAACAACAGATTATCAAAAACAATGTTTTGTGTCTAAAACCAATGCTACTGAAAAAGAGTCGATAATGTGGCATCGAAAGATGGGCCACATTCATGTGCGTAATATGAATTTTCTTGTATCTAATGATTTGGTTGAAGGTGTAAATTTGAAAAACTTTCACTTGAATGATGATTGTGTAGCTTGCAAGAAAGGAAAGCAGACAAAGAAGTCACACCCGCAGAAGTTGCTGAATTCAATCAGAGTACCGCTTGAAAGGCTCCACTTGGACCTTTTTGGGCCGGTCAATGTGCAGAGTATTAGTGGAGATTTATACTGTCTGGTGGTCACTGATAACTTTACTAGATTTTCTTTGGTGGTGTGCTTGGAGAGGAAAGATCAAACGTTTGAGTCTTTGATGATTCTTTTCAAGAAGATGGAAACGTTGTATAAGGTGCCAATTAGAAGGATTCGGAGTGATAATGGAACGGAATTTAAGAACAATCGCATGCTCGAGTTCTGTAACGAGAAGGGAATTCTTCATGAATTCAGTGCACCATATACTCCACAGCAAAATGGTGTAGCTGAAAGAAAGAATCGCACTCTAATTGAAACTGCTCGAACGATGCTGGCCGATTCCAAACTACCGATTTATTTCTAGAGTGAAGTTGTGGCAGCGGCATGCTATACCTTGAATCGAGTGCTTACTGTGAAGAAATACAAGAAGACCTGCTTTGAACTTCTTCATAGATATAAGCCAAATCTGAAGTTTCTAGAGCCGTTTGGATCACCGTGTACCTTCATTGATCAAGATGGAAAGTTTGGCGCGAAGAGTAATGAGGGATTTTTTGTTGGATATGCTAGTCCGCTCAAGAGGGTGTTCGTACCATGCTTGAAGAAGGTAATTGAAGTTCAGCATGTAGACTGTCAGAAGCATACGGCTCCACCTCAACTTCCCGGACAAAGATTGCTTTTCGATTACGACAAACTCTGGGAGTCGTTCCAACTTCTGACAGAGCCGAGTGAAGAAGAACTTGCTTACTTATACCAACAGCAGCAATCCATGGTACAAGATCAGATACCTAGACCGTTGGTGGTTTCTCAACCTGATGTGGAAACAAACATTTCTACAACTGGTACAAATGATCACGAGGCAGGTCCGAGTGGAACAGCTCACGAACCACCAGAGGAACCAGCTCCTTCTTTTGATCAGTCCGATGAATCAGATTCGGAGAACGGTCAGATATTTGATGAGGATCCAAATGTTGCTACGACTGAAGCTGAGGATCACACCGGTGATCTAGACATCACGAATCTGCAATCGGAAGTGGATGTGCCTGACAGTGTCATGCCACGAACTCTATCTTACCATCCTTCAGAGCAAATTATTGGTGATCTTCAGAGTGGTGTTAAGATGAGAGATCAGATCAACAGAGCACTTACTTGTTTTTATACTTCTGTTGCTCCTTTGCAGGAAGAATTCTCACTTAAATGTTTTATCTCGCAGATCGAACCCAGAATGTATAAGGAAGCTTTGACTGAAGAAAGCTGGGTGAATGCTATGCAAGAAGAATTGCAGCAGTTTGAAAAGTTGGGAGTCTGGAGATTAGTAGATCTTCCTGAGAACCAGAAACTGATAAAGACGAAGTGGGTCTTTAAATGCAAAAGAGATGATAGAGGCGTGATTGTAAGGAATAAAGCACTACTGGTGGTACAGGGTTTCAGCCAGCAGGAGGGGATTGATTTTACTGAGGTGTATGCCCTTGTAGCTAGGCTCGAGGCGATAAGAATCTTCCTAGCATTTGAATCGTGGAAAGGATTCAAAGTATACCAGCTGGATGTCAAGTCTGCATTCCTATACGGAACAATCAAAGAAGAAGTGTATGTGGGTCAACCACCGGGGTTTACTGATCCAGTACACAAGAACAAAGTCTATCTTCTAGACAAAGCGCTCTACGGACTTCACCAGGCCCCGAGAGCCTGGTATGAGACGCTTTCCCAACATTTGCTGGCCAACGGTTTTAGCAGAGGGACAGTTGATAGTACGTTGTTCATCAAAGAGGTTGCAGAACATCTTCTGATCGTGCAAATTTATGTTGACGATATCATCTTTGGGTCGACAAATGATGAGTTGTGTAAGGACTTTGAGAAGGTCATGAAGAAGAAATTCGAAATGAGTTCAATGGGGGAGATGAAGTTCTTCCTAGGGCTACAGGTGGAGCAAATGCCAGAAGGAATCTTCATTCATCAAACAAAGTATGTGAACGATATTCTGGAGAAGTTCAACATGGCTCAATCCAGTCCAACATCACCCCCTAGCTCAGAACCACGGGATTTGCCCAGACGAGAGTGGAGAGAAAGTGGATGAGACGTTGTATCTGTCAATGATTGGATCCTTGATGTATCTTACTGCTTCCCGGCCGGATATCATGTATCCGACGTGTTTGTGTGCACGATATCAGTCAAGCCCACGCCAGTCTCACCTGACAATCGTGAAACGAATTTTACGGTATTTGAAAGGCTGCCCAAGCACCGGCTTGCGGTATCCTAAGTCTGGCGATTTTTCTTTCTCAGGTTTTGCTTATTCAGATTTTGGTAGCTGTAAGCAGAATGCAAATTCCACCACTGCTGGGTGTCAGTTCTTTGGAACTCGACTGGTCACCTGGCAGTGCAAGGAACAAACCTCAGTAGCGCTCTCTACTTGCGAGGCTGAATACGTTTCGGCCTCGAGCTGTTGCTCTCAGATCCTTTGGATCCAACAGCAGATGCGAGACTTTGGTTTGCAGTTCTTGAATACTCCGATTTTTGTGGACAATGAAGCGGCTATCAACATAACAAAAAACCCGGTTCACCACTCGAAAACTAAACACATTGAAATACGGCATCACTTCATCCGTGATTGCTACGAAAAGAAGTTAATCCGTATAGAACATATACACCGATGATCAGAAGGCTGATTTCTATACTAAACCTTTTGATAGAAAAAGATTTAATTATCTTTTGAAATTAAATGGGATGAAAAATCTGTTTTCTGGGAGGGTAATCGAGTGTGAAGCCAAGGAGGACGGCGATCTGATGTGATCCACGTCAAAGTTGTCAAGTTTTTATGTTCATATTTTTTTCTGCTTTTGATAAAAACCAAAAACACAAAAATATGTCTTTGTTTTTAGGGGGAGAAAGTTGCAGAAAAATACAAAAACATGATAAAATTACAAAAACCAAAAACATTTAAACAAAGTAAAAATGAGTTTGTGTAAAAAGGGGAAATGATAGTACATCAGCTAGACAGTGCAGTACGCTAAAGAAATGTAACGTAAAAATGTGTTAAGCAGTCTTGTAAATGATATGCCGATAGGTTTTTACACATTTAGTAGGTTTGTTCGGGATATAAACATAAAATTTCTTGCTTTTATGTGGGGAACATCTCTCGGATATATGGGTAACCCCCGAAATCTTGTTTGAAAGGTCCCTCTTTCTGAGATACTAGGTCTTTATACTCAGTGATATCTGGGGTATTATCCCGGGACTTCTGATTTTGCGGAAGCAATGGCCTAGTCCCCGGAGAATACTTTACTGATTGCTTGAAATATAGCGCCGCCCTCAGCATAGATTGATGAGACAATAAAATTGCTAATCAATGCTGTTGTAAAAAAGATCCTCTAAAGGGGACACACCTAAAGTCAAACCAAGCTCTCTGCTGAACGGAAGTTCTGACCTGAGCCATCATGGTTTTATAATTTATTCCCCTTACAGATATCATCTGTGGTATACTCACCTGTAAGACTGAATATTGGGATCTGGATACGGGAGTATATTCTGAGGTGGGACACATATAAAAGTTAAGCCTTAAAACATTAAATCCGTATCCTGAACAGATTGAACTTTGTGTGAAAATTTAAAGTGGACCAGTATATCGGCAATCAATGCAAATTGTTTAATGCTTTAAATGAAATCTAAGCTTAACGGTACTTGTATCTTGTCGGCAGCTGATATGATCCCCTAACACGCTCACAAAAAGATTGTGTGTATAGTTTATTGCTTATCATATTCAAAATCCAAAAAGATTTTATTTTTCATCTTATTTTCGACAACGGACGTTGGGGATCAGATGATCAAAGTCTTGTGTGCTGAACAAGTCTGGATCTTGAGGGTTGGGTAAGCAGAAGATTGTGAAAAAGTGATCGGTAAAAGCTTGAAAGTACAAAAGTTCACTAACTTGAACTTAAATCATTTCAGAAAGTCAGCTACTTCATAATTTGGTCAGCCAGGGTCATTAACTTGAACTTGGTAGGCTAAATAGTTGACCAGGGTCATTAACTTGGACTTGGTTAACTGGGTGTGTTGGTAAATCCTCAAAAAGTTAAAAAATTTAAACAATGTTTTTTTTTAGAATGATTACATGTTTAGTTAATCAATGTAATTAATTTGAACTTGGTGTAACTATTAATGTTTGTGAATGAATGCTCTCTATCAATAAGTTTTTCAAAGTAATATAAATAAAAAAAACTTATGTTTTGGGTAGAGAATGTGCATGAAACGTTGAAAAAGCTAGGTTTCAATTCCTGAGGATTAATGCCAGGTTTTCGATCCTAAGCTACAAATTTCAGACTGCGGTCCCGGAACAACTTAAGGGGGAGTCTGTTAGAAAAGAAGAAGCTTAGGAAGTTGCTGAAGAAAAAGCCAAAACATCACGAAGAGAAATTCAAGTCGATGTGAAGACCTGAAGACCAGACTAAAGACTCCGGCTATATCCAAGGGGGAGTTTGTTGGTGCAGAATGTCTACAGCCTACGTCTTGTGTCTAGGTCATATAGTATAGGGGTCTAAGTGTCAAATCTGTTAAGTTTTGGGGTGTTTATGTAATTCCGCATGAAAGGTACTTACCTAATTCCGCACGGAATTACTTAAGGTAATTCCGCATGTAATGTAATGTATGGTTTCGTGCGGAATTAGTGGCCTATATATATGTGTTTTGTCTTTCTCATTTGGTACGGAATTACGATCAGTGTCACGAAGTGCTGTCGAATTCCTGCCGTGTAATCAAGTGTTATTTGAATGAGAAGCAAGTATTAAAGTGATATCTTTGTTTTCTACACCATTCTTTACTGATTCAGCTCTATTTGTTTGTTTCCGCCATTCAAATAGTGTGTATTGACTCATATTGACTCATTCGGTCGATAATACGATCCTACACAAACTTACGTAAACTAGTTACATAAACCGATCCGAACGCGTAAATGCGTAACGGGCAACCAAATGAACCATATACAAGTCCCATATGTTATTATGCTTAGAATATGTTAATACATCAGTAGGATGTTAACATATATGCCCAAAAATTATTTAAAACCAAATTAAGTCCCGTAGGGGCATTTTGGTCATTTTACCCTTTATAAAAGAGGTTTTAAAGCAAACCGAGGTTCTGGTCTTTGGTAATCAGTAAAAACATTTATTTTATCACATTACATTAGTAAGATATCATACATATGTGAGGTTTACCATTTATGGCCAAACTATGCCCCGAAAGGGTATTTTGGTCATTTCACATATGCTTTTACGGACATTTTTGGAAGTCTGAGTTCACGAATTATACCTACTGTAATAATATTAAAATTTGTTTAAAATTTTCAGTAGGTAACAAATCTTAGGTGTTAATTATGGTTTAAAACCATACTATGCACCTAAATATCGTAAAAATCACTAATTGACGATAATTAAGGAGTTTTATGGAAATCTGAGATTTTGATCAGTTTTGAATGCTCAAAATAATTTATTTAATATATGAAATCAGTAGGAAAAGGTTTGGCATTCAAATCATTTGTAAATCTCATTTTATGCATGAAAAGGGTATTATCGTCATTTACCGAATAATACAAGAACTCTATGATATGATCAGTTTATAATCCGATCAATAATACCGACAATCCCTAAAAATAATATCTTAACAGTAGGTAATGAGTTTTGGGTCAAAATCCAAGTTTAAACATGCCTTATGCAAGATATCGCAATTTAATTAATTAAAAGCTTCTAATTACGATATCGAGCATAACTCCTATTTGGGACCAAGAACTGATGTCAAATTTTCGGGACAAGCTTATATATCAGTAATAAAGGTTTTTGTCCTCTCACAATTTCAAAATTCTCATTCATATGTCAAAAGGGCAAAATGGGCGTTTATAAGCATAATAACAGAAACTAGCATATACTTCAAACTACTAAGGACCAAGCAATATAACTTCAGGGGGTTATACTACTATATAATACGGTCCTAATGGAAGCTTAAAACATGGAAGAATCATGCTTAATCGGGTCAGAACTGAAAGTCAAAGCAAAAGTCAAGCTTTTAGGACTTTCGGTTATAAACTGACCTTAAACTGATAATTGTCGGGTTAGACCTGATTAGACATGTTCTAATACAAATTACCAAGTCATTAGAATGTTAAAATATAATTTAGAATCTCTGTTTTATTAATTTTAATTATTATTTACAAATCTGCCAAGTTTGACTTTTTACCTAAATGGTTTGACCCGACTATTAACTAAGCAAATGAAGGAATTAGGAGGTGCCCTTTTAAGGGTTAATCACCTACCTAACTATGGTCATATAACCACATTCGTTTCGAACAGTGGTTGGACCATTTGAGTTTAAACCGAAAGTCAAAGTTAATTTACGATACTTGACTTTTCGGTTTTTAAAATTATGAAACTGAACTAATGAGAGGGCTTAAGACACTTACAAGAGTCCTAGCTATCTTTTCTACAAAAATATAAGTTCCAAATAGGTCAGGAGCTCCAGATTTGTGTGTTGAGAAGTTGGAATGATAAATGGCAAATGAAATGAATGAATACATCAACTATTTATAGGTTTTTGGATATGATTTGGATCATGACATGTGTTTAGAGGTTCTTTAGGATCACTACAAGTGTTATGGCAGCTGGCCAACTTGATTTGGAGCCCAAGGAATCGAGCTTAATGCCTAAGAATCGGTTTTGAGTGGCAAGCAAGCAAGAACAACAAAATAAAAAAAATATATATGCAGATGCAGGCCACGCGGCCCACGTAAAATGCGGCCCAAGGCCTACGCGGCCCGCCTGAAAGTCAGGCCCAGACAACAGTTTGGCAGTTCAGCGATTTTGGTCCCTGTGCTTTCAATACTTATCAAAACAGCATAATATGTTGTTGTTAGCCCACGAAGTAGGCAGCCCAATGGGCTCATCGCCCGATATCAAGCCCAATTCAGTCCAATCATGTTTCAGGTTTACACAAAATCAATCCCTGAACAACTTTAGTTACTTATGAACTTCTAGAATTGACACTTTAGGCACGTAACTTTCAATCTCGCGTGTTTCTTCATTGTATGGTGTACAAGATGTTCGTGGCCAACCTTTGGCACACCCGGGAGTTTAACTGAGCATTGCGAAGCTCTCGGTTCATTCGAAAGGCCTCTTAAAGGCATAATTTCACATATTGACGCATTTAGTCCTTTTAACGCATAAAGTTGCGTGAAATTTCATTTATCGGTATTAAAGCCTTCCATGGCCCATATGAGGAATTCCCCAGCGTGTGCTCAAATATTATGATGCTCCAGTTCGCATAAAAGGTCACTCAAAGGTGTATTTTTCCGACGTTGACGCTTTTGGTCCCTTAAATGCGTAAACTTGCGCATAACGTCATTTATTAGCATCAAAGCCCTATGTAGCTCATGTTAAGCATTCTCGAGAGTATGGAAATACATCAAAATGTTTCGGATTCGTTAAAAGGTCATTCAGATGTATAATTAAACATGTTGACGCTTTTAACCCCTCAAACTTACAAACTTGCGCGCAACTTCACTTATTGGCATAAAAGCCTTGCATAGCCAATATTGGCATTCCCGAGAATATGATAGGACATAATGAAACTCTCGGTTTGTTAAAAGGTCATTCAGAGGTAAGAATTAACATGTTGACAATTTTTTAACCCTTTATCACGCAAACTTTCAAATAATTACGCAAACGGCTCCTCTTGTCCAACAAGTGGCTTTGTTTGAGAATACGGACACCGTATAAGGTCACTCAGAGGCCTAGTTTAGGCATGTTAACACTTTCAGTCCTTCTATAATCAAGGTTTTCGATTTTTAGACGAAATTAGTCCCTCATAGTTAACGTTTGACTTTACTAAGGTTTATTACACATGTCAACACATCATTGGACACGATTTTACGAGGTGTTACAGTTCCCTCATGGGTTTTCCTATTGTAATAATAAAGTACCCTCTAGACGATCTACCTCACAACGCAAAAGTCACAGGTAACTATGGTTTTATGATTAGACTCGATAAGCAAATAGTGAAAGGGAAACTAAGGGGATCTTCTCACAAAGTATCTAACCCTAGCAATCTAACACTAAAGACAGACCGACGACCTCTCACCTCACAGCTATCGAGATCGGTAGAATACTTAATCCTATCCAAAACTTAATCATAGTTCCTACGGTAAATTGGCCTATTAACCGCAAACTAATCGTTAACACACAGTCCACGACCTAACTGTCATTCATACATGGAAGACATCCACAAAAACACAAGTGAAACATGTGATGAAATTTAAATAAGATTAAATACGCATGAACATCTAAACATTCAAACCAAAGTCTTTTACTTTAATATTAAATCCACATAATAAGTTCCAAAACAGAATAAAAATAGAATCATAACATGGTGTTCATCGTAACCTAAGCAGTGTAAAAAGTCTAGCCTGACATATTCAAAATCAAACACAAAACAAGAGTATTATCAAGAAAACAAAACACGGTTTATAATCAAAAGTGAAGAACAAGTAAACCCGGAGGATTAAATCACGAGCCACGTGATCTGAGCACTTCCAATCTTCAATAGATGCTTCTTCTCCTTCGAAAATGCTCCAAAAGCTTTAGAATTTTTATCCTAGTTGCTCCCAATTTATCTAGGGTTGCCTGGGATTGATTAGGGTTAAGTATGGGCTTAAATAGGGCGTAAATATGAAGTTTTACACGCTTAGAATAGGCACCGCGTCACGTGACCTGTATAGGGGTCCTCTGTCGCGTGACGCGATGGCCCTGCGTACTGAGTGTCACACCCCAACCGATGGTGGAAACATCGGGATGAGACGAAAACGAGATTGTAAGAGACTTCATAACACTATGTGACAATATTAATTCACTTCAAATTTCATTTCAAGACTAATTGTCATACAAGATTCAAATAGAAATAGCAACATTGTTTCAAATTGTAACATAACAACAAAAGATAGATTAATCTAGGTGTGTATCTATGTCCACCTAAATTGCATTTCTTCTTGAACATCAACTCATCAATCAACCTGCAACATGTATTAAAATAGAGTTCAATGCAAAAGCAAAGGCGAGTATACAAGTTTGTTACATAGCATAATATAGAATAAAATTGTTTAAAGTGCTCATATCCAACATGAATCATATTGAGCAAGTTTACTAGCATGCCGAAATAGTGTACTTATATGTTCAAACCCAAGAATCTAATGCGTTAAAATAGCTTATCCCCGGTTAGAATAAGGGAGGTTAACATGTTTGACTTAACAATACCCCAAGAATCGTGGGCGGTGCATTACTCCTATAGCGCTATAATTGTTAAGGTAGGCTTGTACGAAGTTAATGAGCATATAGACACAAAAGTTTAACATCACATACGAGATTAACAAGCATCATATAGTTTCATGTTCAAATATGGATAGAGAGTGATTCAAATAGTTTCAAAGTTTCGTGAGTTTAATATAGAATACATGTTGCACCCAAAGTGTTTAAAAGAAAAAATGGGTTCGAGTATACTCACAGTTTTGCAAGCTTTCCTACTTGAAATCCCGCGAGTGATGTTGGTGGATGGATTAGTTTGGAGCACCTTGTCCTTCTACACGAGGAAAACATAGGTGTGTGAGTTTGGGGAAATTGGAAGATTATAGATTCGGAGTCTAAAATGTATGGAAAATAACATAAGTGAAAATAATCATCTTGTACACATAACACTTGTTCTTGACACTATTGAAACTCAAAAGAGTTTGTATGATTTCATGTATTCAAAGGTCCATTAGAGTCGTAACAAGAGCATGGTCATAGATGATGTAACATATTCTTGACAAGTAACTATTAAGTTATCATCAAGTTTAGTTACTTAGGTATATATATGGAATAAATAGATAATATAAAGATTACAAAGTCCTACGGTTCAAGCATGAGGTAGGAGATTAATGTCTCCATTTAGGCACCTCTTTGTGTCATAGAATTCATATATGAGGTAGGAAGAACAAAGCTTCCATTTAGGTACCTCTATTGTTCACCACTACACTTGTTGTTATAAACAACAAGGAGGGTCATGAACTTACAAGTAATAATGCAATAACAACAACTAATCTATGGAAAAACATCAAGTAGTGAGTGGATTTCTATGGAGGATAGCCCAAGCTAGTCCAACTATCACACATTCATCAAGCTTCATGCTTGAACACTCCTTGTGGGTAAAACCCTAACTAAAACAGAATGTTTGTGAGGTTTTAACCTCTGATTTAACATTTCTCAGCCTTGTTTTTAAGCCCAACTAACCATTCATTTGATTATGAGCATTAGGACATAGGTTTGAGATGAGATAGACTCAAGTTTACTAAGATTAACAAAGCTTAGATGAAAAAAAAAACGAACAGTCCACTTTGGAGCCTTTTTGGGGACATTCCAGAGCTTGGTTTTCCATGGAAAACCTCTGGAAATGTTCCTAAGGTTGTTCCAAGCAAGTAGGAAAAAGAATGGATGAAAAAGACTAAGATTTGAGTGAGTTATGCTCACTTTTGTAACTTGGTATGCTTCTGCTCGAACTTGCAATTTGCAGCTGATTAGAGATGAATTTAGGAGAGTTGGAGTGTTTAGAAAAGTGTAGGAAGCTTGGATTATGAGTGGTATTTATAGGGAAGGTTTAGGTTGGGTTGGGTTGTAGGTGAATAATTAATGCCAAAATCGTGTTTAAAACTAAAAAAAAAAAATAGGAAAACCGCCAAAAACAGCGAGCTGGAAGTGGTCTGGCCCAAATGTGTGCGCTGGGCTGCCTTGGCGGGCCGCAAAGACATGGGCCGGCCTGGTCGCGGGCCGCCTGGGCTCGTTTGGCGAGTGTTTAAAGGATTAATGGTGCTGGTTTGTTTCGATGTGAAGGCTGTGTTGGGACGGTTAAGGTGCGCGTGTGTGGGGGTGGTGACCCGGGCGTCTGCATCCCTTTTTGTTTCTTTTTTGTCTTTGTTTTAAACCCAACCTTATATTTTCAGCATTTCACACAATGGTCCCTGCACCTTTATACTTTCAAAAATTACATACTCACCCCTGTATTATTAGTTAGTCTAGTTATATTAAAAGAAAACTTAATATTTTTAGTATAAACTAACTAAGTTAGTTTACTAACTTTAATATTTAACGAGATTAACTAGATGTTATAGAAATAAACTTTTTAAATAACAAAATTTATTAATTTAATTATTTTAATTAATTTAAATAATTTGAATAACGACCATATTTATAACGAATAAAATTATTTAAATGATTATTCATTTCGTGAAGCTTTCGAGTCTCATTGTTTTAGGAGTTTTAACCAGATTAACGAGTATCAAGTGCCGATAAATATAGAGTCAAGAATAATATATCGCTCAAACGAGAAACAGATTAATAGTTGCACGTAATATGAATACACAAAATAGTTTCGTTTTCATTATGATCAATAGTCTCGAATTACAAGCGGAACGAAAGTAGATTACAGAGAGAGTACAAGCGTCTAAATATGGAAAGTACAACATGACTTGCTAAAATAAGAAAGTGCGGAAAATGCAGAGCGTTACACTGAGAATCCTTTACTAAGCCCAAACCTCCTCCCGTGTGATCGTTTCTTCAATGTTTCAGCTCGTTTTTACTCCCGGGACCTTGCGAAGTCTCGAAGGGCCCCCAAAATTATTTAAAAATATATAGATATTGTATATAAATTTATTTTAAAAAAATGTAAAACAGAATGACTGTAGCTTGTTGGATGCAGCAACTCCGTACGGAACTAAGGTTTCCGGGTTCGATTCCTAATTGTTGCATTCCATTTTATCTTTTTTGAGTTCATTCATATTTTATCTTTTTTGAGTTCATTCATGTTTTACTTGGGCTAAAAGGGTATTCTGTATTGAATTTATTAATAGGGAACAGGGGGAGGGCCCCATAGACCCACATGAATTTGCAAGCTTTACATGTATAAACTTTGCCTCCATGAATTTGTAATATTTTAACATGTTCTCTTGTTTAAATTTGTAAGTTTTTAAAATTATGATTTTATGAAAAATCTATATGTATAAAGTAATCAAAGCTACTTTTGTAGCATCACCTAGCTCAATTGCAAATATAGAAATTGGCTCATCTTATGAACCACAAACATTTTTGGGCCTTTTCAGAATTTTAGATTTGTAATTTTGTGGCCCGATTTGCGAATGTTTAGAAATTAAGGTTTAGACTTTAATTATTGAGTAAATTACAAAGTTCGTCCTTTATGTATGCTAGTTATGACAAACTATGTCCTTTATCTTTAATAAGTACAAAAACCGTACTCGATGTTTGCAAACCCTTACACATTATGTCCTTTAGCCCTAACTCTGTTATTTTTTATGGTTAAATCAGACCAAGGGTATCCCACATGAGGGTATTTTGGTAATTTTACTAATTTATTAAAAATATTCCTAATAAAGAAAATAAAAAAACAAGAAATTTAAACAATTAAACATATATTAAAACACCAACACCCACTTGCCATCACACCACACCTGCAACCACCAACACCACCACCCACCTGCCATCACACCACACCTGCACTATCACCACCGCACCTCCACCACCGTCAACCACCGTACTTCCATCATCACCACTGAACCTCCACCACCGCACCTCCACTTCTGCAAAACCCCCCACCAACGAACAGAAAATCAAGATGCCAACAATGCTCCTTATCAAACCACAATTCAAATTCAAACCCTAATCTACATTTAAGCTACTAACCCCAAACAAACTTATCTGATGTACGGTACGGTCGATGGTTTACAACAGATCTGAAACAACTTTCTCAGATCTTCAAACGCGTTTCCGGCGAACTGTTCCGCATCCCCAATCTGCATTCACTCCACCTTCATCTCCAAACCCTAAAACCTTCTATTTCATCTTCTCAATTGGTTTCCGATCTTCCATATGGCTACCTCCACCACCTTCTATTTCATCTTCTCAGGTGGTGGTGGTGGTGGTGGTCGTGGTCGGGTGACAGAGGCTCAACGAAGAAAGAAGACAGTCGGAAACCGGGTGCTTCTCAGGTGGTGGTGGTGGTCGCAGAACTTAGCCATACTTTTAAGAGCATTGAATGTAACACAGGAGGAAGTATCCAAAGCATTGAATGTGTTCCATCATTATCGGTTGGTGTAACAGGAAATCCGGGCAGTTTGGGGGTTGTTGATAAAGGACGAACTTTGTAATTTACTCTTAATTATTTGAATGTTCGGGAATTTGCGAACAGAGCCCAAAGTTTTAATCTCGCATAGGGCCAAAATATTTTTTTGGATTTTCGGGGACGGCCGTGAGAAACGTATTCAGTGTCACAAATGCATTTCATCCCATCTTGACCAAACAAAAACTATATTTGAAACTTTTTTTTAATAGCAAAGCTTACTTCTACTCTGTTATATCAATAATTCTAAATTATTCACCTTTGCCTAAGATTGAACCTAGGATCTCTCCTCTAAAAGGCGTATGCCTCTATCAAGTGGGCTAGCCCCACATTGGCACTCTCATGAACCTTCTATCTTCACCTAATTCGACCATTAAATACATCATGACTACGGTAACTCGGTTTAGATATGTCATGTGGCCCTCCGACCTACAAAAGTTTCGTTTATAGCCAATCTAGAGGGGTCCATTACCCTCTGACCGACAAAATTCTATGCCGAGAGTCTATTTATTTTTCCATACATATTCCATTCTATTAATTATAATTAGAAATTTATTTGAAAATCAATTAGGAGAATAGTGTCAAGGCAGCTAGCTGGTATGTGGTCGTTGGGCCACGTTTCTGGATTCTTGGTCTTTTCACGCGTGTGAAGGAGGCCAAGCGTTTCCTTTCAATCGTCTTTCTTCATAGACAAACATATAAGAGATGGAGAGATCTGCTTTTGGAGAGGGGGGCGGGGGAGGCGGAAACCGAGGATTTGTGGTTTAGATCTTAATGTACAATACTCCCAAACATCGATTGGTAAGAAATATTAGCCAAAAATCCCTCCATTCCTTGACATCTTAGCAGATTAAAATTTGAAGATGTAAGGGATGAAATAAGTTAGTGGAAATTGTCTTCTACATCTGAGTCCATCATCAAAGTCGTATGTTTTTTTAACGAGAATTGTTACGTACTCCTACTTATTTTAGACTACTTGGGACCTCAAAGTGGTATGTAATATTTCGTCAAATATTTTGTTATTTAATTGTTTCGACATTAGAATATTTGATCTAATGCTTGTCAATAAGATGACATTTCTGAATTTTAATTAAAAAAACATGTTTCAAATAAAAAATATCATAACACAACCACCTTGAAACATAATATAATGATCATATTTTGTTTAGTTTGGTGAGGAGAAACACGGATGCAGAAGTAACAGCCGGAATGAAAATGTCATTGGGAATGGCTGTCGCGCCTGCTCGTTGCTTGACAAACGTTGTTACAATCGGGATTCCAAAGATGAAGAGGAGTATGTCTTTGATTCCCATTCCAGTAATACCGGAATCCAGGATTATATCTTGCATGATCCTTTGAAACTCTTCCTTGCTCAATGACTTCTCTTTTCCTTTGTGGTGCTTCTGCAATTCATTCCCATGATTCCATTCCAAATATCTCATCAACGTTTCAATCATATTTATTTGCCCAAAATAACAAATCTGAATTGTATGTATTCTAGTGTTCATTAGGGGTAATTAAAGATTTAGATTATTTTTAATATTTTAATATTTTTTTCTAAAAAAATAAAGACAAACTTACTTTGTAGGCTTGTTCAAGGGTAGAAGTCTTTGGAACATGGAATTGAGTGCTACCAAGCATGGTGTTCATTTCTCTATCAAAAACACCATAAGATTAGTAGCTATTGTTACCTATATTTTGGTTTAAAAAAAATGCTAAATAGAAAGATGAAATGTACTCGACGATCTCACAGACTGCATGATAAAACTCAGCCGAGTTCCATTCCTTGTTACGGTCTGAAAAATGTTTGTCGTGGCATTTTCCTATGGTCGGACCGAGATCATTCTTTTCCTCTTTTCCTATCGAGTTGATCCATCCATGTTGAGAAAAAAAAATATTGTAAAAGTATAAAAAATTAAAAATAAAAACAAATAGATGAGTAAGAATGATACCAATAGTTTGGCCCATATCTTGCAAAGGTTGAATGAGACTTGAGTTTATGTTTAGTAGTATATATGAACAAGATAGAGTTCATATGAATGATTCTTGTCAAGGAAGAAGGGAATACTTGCATGGTGGTCAAGAAGAGTTGTGCTTTTGATTCAAGAAAAGAATAGAAAGAGTTTATGTAAGGATTGGTACATCTTCTTTGTAAAATATAACAAAAAGCCCTTCAATTCAATAAGTAGTTAATTTAACATAATTCATTAACGCCTAATCTTTCCCTAGTTAAATAGGTAAAATAGTTAGAAATACAACTGACATGAATTGAGAGATCAAACATCTTTTAAAGTTATTTAAATATTTAAACACTTACAAAAAATAATATATATTATAATTATATTAATATGTTTTATTATAAAATTCTAATTGTAAACGAATAGAGGGTATTCACAATCACATATACATCATACATGTTTTGTCTTGGCCAAACAAAAATCTATGTGTTTGAACTCGTTACACAACCCTCATGAACCATCTATCTTGCCACCGAATACGATATACATCATGAATGCCATAACCAAATTCTGATATGTCATGTGGGCCTTCTGTTGGTTCAGTTCTGTTTAAACATAAAGGAAAACATGAAAACATACCTTTGATTGCATTAGCACAGGTTAGCAGAGAATCCAGCAATGGAGACGCAGCCATTAAGGTTGACATGATTGTCATCTTGGTCTGGTTCCTCCTTAGGGTGCTGACTGATGATGGTGGCTAAGAGAAACCGATAAGGGAATCGGTATAGGAGAGGAGGTCGAATTGATGTTATGATCTTATGGGGTGTGTCTGATTGTGAAACTGAGTAACTCTCTAACCTCCACATAATTCTCCTTATATAAGCACCCAGGAGGAAACCCTAATTAGTTAATAAGGGTAATATGGTCCATCAACAATTACCAACTAATTATTTAATAGGATTGTTATATATTTTGATCTATATAATGTAAATGATTATATGGCTACTAGATTAAATATTAATACATAATATATTTAATCTTACATTCTCCCACTTAGCCGAGTAATCATTTACTATGAGTATTAGATAAGCCTGATCAGGAGTTAACACTCATTTTAGCCTTAAACAAGTACTATAGCAGAAAAATACAGCCGTTGAATCATTATGCGACTCAGGACCCCCATTAATCATACTATAGCCTTAATTTAAAACCTAATCATCATGATCAAAATACGCGTAAGCCCTTTGTTTGATTTGTAACTTTATTTGTCTTATATGCCATTATGTCGACTTGACATATTCTTAGAGACGTACAAAATCAAACTGATGAGGAAAAATTAACTAATACTTAGTCATTCATAATACGATATGCAGTTGCGCATGGCCAGTAACTAATACCCGTCTCTGAGCTCTCTTAATAAGACTTATGGGTAATAGACCTTCAGTTATAGGATCCTTAAGCATATCATGAATGTATTCGATACAAAACTTAGTTTCCTCAATTCGTTCATAAACGAATATTAATTGTGTATCGAAATTTAATGCAGCACCTCTTGAACTGTTACTGTTCAAGGAGTCATGGTAGCTGACTTTATCACAATAAGTCTTCAATATATTAATTATATGGAGTTAATAAACTTATGAGTCCACTGATAAATTTCCAACAACATTTAGTGACTATATTATGTCGTTATAACTTAGGTTGTTAATATCAGTGCATTTTGACTCCTCCATGAGATATGTTTTGTCTGCTGACATAAGAATATACCCGAAATTACATTTTATCATCTTTGAATATCACAAAGTTATAGTAATAAACCGGTTTTTAATTCTCACTTCTTCTTCAAATTATAGCCTCTCGTTTCTTTAAAGATATTGTAATACTCCATTAGATGCTTCACAATAATCTAGACATATCTAGTGTGTTGCAATGTGAGTAATATCTAAACGAGTATAGACTTAAACTTACATAAGGCTTCTAATTAATGAAGCGTAAATAAATAATCTCACTTATCCTATTATCCTCTAAAGGATAGCAGTATTATTTGTTACATATGTAAGGACCCATTTAAGGTTAAACTTATGGAACATAACTAATATCCCATTGGGTCTATCTCAGTATGTTATGATATCAATTACGTAAGAGATATCTCTGAGATTTATTATATCAAAGTTTGTGTTAACAATACTTTGACTTATGTAACACATACTTGTCAAAAGAATGTCATCTATATAGACAAGTTTATCTTAGTTGCTCCCACTCATCTTGAGGTAGGTACATTAATCCACTTGGTTCTTGATGAAAATAATTACGTTAAGATTTCATCACATTATGATGTTTGCATTAACCCATACATGGATTTTATTGGCTTACAAATAAAGTGTTCTTTAACCTTCAGTTAGAAACTTTAGGTTGTTATCTAATGAACATGTAAATGTGTCAGCCATTTGTTATGGAAAATTGTTTATAATGTTCATCTAATGTAGCTTTAAACTATTATAAGCTACTAGAACAGTGATGATCCTTAAAGAAATGTTTTGTAAGATAGGTAAGAAAGACTCTTTCATAATTTTTCTCTTCCTGAGTATAACCTTTGACAATCAAACATGCTTCTTAGTGTCTTAACGTTTATATCAGGATTTGGTTTAGTTATGAACACTCTTAGGTAATTCAATCAAATCCCAAACGTTATACGAACACATAAAATCAGTTTTACTAGAAAACTGTTTTATTCCATTAAGAATATTGATTGACACTAATGGCTTAATTTGAAGAGATAGGATCAGTAAACATTTCCAAAATCCATATCAACTTCAATTAGGGAGGTTATGTAATCATCAAAATTAGTAGGCTTTTAAACCTAGATGACCTCCTGAGTTGATTATTGGGTTCATTAGAAGTTTCAGTTTTATGGATTAGCTCTTGATTAGGTTGCTATCATTTTCATTCTAAGTTTATAATAGTTGGTGCAGTATGGTGTACAAGAGGTGTAATCGGAGTTAAATTTGGAATGAAATTTAATGACATTCTTCCCCCCGCCTCTTGTATTCCTTGCAAATCATAATAAGGACTTTTACTGCTCCCACTGACCTTAGGAATCTTTAGGAACTCAGCATGCTTAGGGTCAATGCTTAACGACCAACAAATTCTAATAGAGAAAACAAATTAATGACGTTAGTCGTTGTGATTTCTCTTGTTGAGGATTATGTTAGTTTAGGTAAGAAATCTAAGTGTGCCCACAATTAAGCAACTATGAAACTTTTGTAAGAGTAGCATTAGATTTTAAGGAGACAAATATTGATAGAACAGTGTCGTGATGGAGCGGTGTCTTGTACAAGAGGTGCAAACTGAGGTAATGTAAAATTTTCACTCCCCACCTCTTGCAACTATTGCAAGTTATTATTAAAACACTTAATGCTCCCACTGATCTTTAATGTCTCTAGAATGCTATAAGAGAAGTTTCAATGAGCTACATGACGTGGGAACCTATCATATATACGTTAGACTTTATTTGATTTCTTTAATGTCCAAATATCCTAAGAAAGTTTAGGGACATATCTAATAGAAATCTTATTAAGTATATATATATGAATAGATTTCTTCTAAGAACGTGTGCCATATGCGACAAAATTTAGATACAAGTTGATAGTCTTTTAAATGATAAATGAATTATGTCTGAATATTCCATTTGGAATAAGTTCCACGAATGTCAAAGAATGACTTATGATGGACCCATACTTATTCCTTAAGCCAAGTCATATTTAGGGCTTTAACGTCATGATTTAAAATCACTTAGAATGAGATTAGTTGAAAAATCATCCTCATTAAGAAAGTCATAATGTCTCATGAATTTCGGTTATAATGGATGAAAATTTATAATTCTCATTTTCCTTTTGTCAAGTTCTCATTTGCATGATAACAAAAGTTGTGAAAATGTAAGGTATCATCTAGTTTCATTTTAATAATGTTTCAATCCAGATAGTTAGAACAAATAAGATGAGAGTTGAAGATAAGTGTGACGTTATGTTGACTATGCAAACCTCACAACCTTCATGACATAGCCTAAGTAATGATACTGTATTCTGATTAATAATCAGAACATGTAATGTATCGAAAAGCTTTGTTAGAAGACTGCTTATTATGGTTCTTATAGCCTTAACAATTAATTTTGTCACTAACTCTCATATTAGTTATTTGTCAAGTTCTGGGAAGGAAACGTATGGAACTAGAGTCAACTAATCATGTGTTAATTGGAATATTGAAATTACCAGACTTAAATATCATTAATAAGTGACTATCTAATTAATTTACCCAACTGTTCTTTAGAATAATGGATAGTCTCGTTGCTTATGTCTAGTCTAACAACATAATTATGCAGTGAGATTTTCCCTTGAAGAACCTTAAAGTTGGAATTAGCACTTGTAATTTGTCTATGGACCTTAGAACAATCCTCTTTTAAACTATTAGTGGTTGTAAGGTGAATAACAACTTATTTTCCAGCTTTAAACATGTATTTCTTTGTACATATGTTGCTTATCAACACACTCGTTATACTTTGGTATTTCTTGAGTGTTGTAGTTGATTTATAATGCATCAGATTGTACAAGTGAAAATCTTAGTATGTAATGTACTGGAAAAAATGTACTTATTTCCATGCGTAAGCCCTTTGCTTTATGGGTCATGGTTTTGTACATTATAATGTATTCACATATACCACTTAACTTTATAGTTTAGAGTTTCAAATTAAGGCATGCATCTTAGGAGTTCTAGTGATTATTCCATAAATAAAGATTAGTCTCAGGAAAGACGTAATCTGGAATAACTTTAGTGATAGCATTTACGTTAGAGAGTTCTTGATTATCATAATAGACATCATATTCGATTTTTCCTATTCATCATGCTTTAACTTTCTTCTTTATAATATTTATTAGAAGAGAGCAATAGGATTATCGTGTCTTAGGAAATAATCAAGGATTTAATTTAAGAGCTAATTCTTATAGAAACTTTAAATACTTTAAATAAAGCAAACATTTTAGGTTTAAAAATTTAGAGTGGATGAGATATTGATATAAAGAAGAAAAATTATAGTGAGTGACATTATGGGTACTAAGAATAAGGCAGACGAAATGATCATAAAAAACTAATTAAGGATCATTAAGCTAAGGATCATTATGTGAAGAGATTGTGATATGTCTATTACTAACATCAAAATAATAGACTATAGCTAAAAAATTCTACTTAAACGAAAACAAAACAGCTTTGGCCAGAAGTGTAATCATTTAAGCATATGTGCAAAGTGGTTGTAACAAATCAGCTTTGGCCAGAATTGAAACAATCACTTTAGTTATGCACTTGTTGAGTATGCCATCTATGAATGAATTAAATCAGCTTTGGCCAGAAATTAAGACATTCATGCTTATGATGCATACACAACATAGCTTTCGTAATACTTGAATAATAAGTAGATGTATCAAGTCAGCTTTGGCCAGAAATGATACATCAAAAGCTCATTCAAGTAAAGCCATTTTGGTTTTGTAAAACATTATTTGATCCTTATTAATTTAATTAAGTATAAACAAAACCAAGTATTTAATAGCAAACCACCCGTTAGCGCGGATCGAACAGCTTAAGGTCTCGAGTCGCAACCTTAGTCTCGAGTCGCAACCTCCTGATCTCGAGTTGTAATGTTATGGTTGCGAGTCGCAATCTAATGGTCTCGAGTTGTAATGTTATGGTTGCGAGTCGCAACCTCCTGATCTCGAGTTGTAATGTTATGGTTGCGAGTCGCAATCTAATGGTCTCGAGTTGTAATGTTATGGTTGCGAGTCGCAACCTCCTGATCTCGAGTTGTAATGTTATGGTTGCGAGTCGCAACCTCCTGATCTCGAGTTGTAATGTTATGGTTGCGAGTCGCAATCTAATGGTCTCGAGTTGTAATGTTAACAGCTGCTTTTCCTTTTGTGATAACATAACAAAAATTCGAAAATTATGAATTGTGATATAGTTTCCTATTTTATTATTGATCTAATTTTATCAGTAAATTTCGAAATCATAATTGTTTATCTCATTAACATATTTCGAAAATAACTTATTAGATAAAATAAGATCAAATTAGGAAAAACATTATACAATTCAAAACACATTCCAAAACATAAGGGAAATTTCGAATTTATCATAAGAACATTATGAACCCTAAAACATAAAACATGATTCTGGAACCCGAAACCTGAATTTTTAAGCTTTTCTAAAACAGATTTCGGTCATAAACATAATCCAGTTAATTTTAACCCAGATTTCGGTTAAAACATAAAGCATATAATTAATTCAGATTTCGAAAACAATGATCTCGAAACTGTTTGCTCATAAGATTTCGAAAATAATGATTTCGGTCTAAGACCCAAAATCGGCTGTTCATAAGATTATTCAAAGAAAAAAATTCCGTTTTCCAAGTTTCAATCCCAGAATTATGGATACGAAAACAGAACTGACTAATCAACATATGCTCTGATACCACATGTTGGTTCAGTTCTGTTTAAACATAAAGGAAAACATGAAAACATACCTTTGATTGCATTAGCACAGGTTAGCAGAGAATCCAGCAATGGAGACGCAGCCATTAAGGTTGACATGATTGTCATCTTGGTCTGGTTCCTCCTTAGGGTGCTGACTGATGATGGTGGCTAAGAGAAACCGATAAGGGAATCGGTATAGGAGAGGAGGTCGAATTGATGTTATGATCTTATGGGGTGTGTCTGATTGTGAAACTGAGTAACTCTCTAACCTCCACATAATTCTCCTTATATAAGCACCCAGGAGGAAACCCTAATTAGTTAATAAGGGTAATATGGTCCATCAACAATTACCAACTAATTATTTAATAGGATTGTTATATATTTTGATCTATATAATGTAAATGATTATATGGCTACTAGATTAAATATTAATACATAATATATTTAATCTTACACCTTCGACCCACAAAAGTTTCTTTTATAGCAAATTTACAGGAGTGCATTGCCCTTGGACTCACAAATTTGTTAGTAGGGTTATTCAACGTTGTCAGTTCCTTATAGTTTGACCTCTTAAATTATCGTTGATAGAGTAATGGAAATGAATTTAAAAATTGTACCACTTTAGGTTCCATATTCATACAGCCCATGAGAGAGTATGTATGCATACATATCATAAACATACTAACAATAATATATTATATATACACTTACAAATTTAGGTCCCATATTCATACACCCCTAAAAACATACTAACAATAGAATGTACTAAAATTTATTCAATAAAAAAAACTAAGAAAACAACTCACTGATACCCTATAAGGTCAACCCCAACAAAGTCAACATTTTTTGGTTATACCCACAAAAATAATCCATTATCCATCATGTTCGACCCAAAGTCCGAACCTTTATTGGTTCTAATATCCACCATCCATATTATACATCCAATCTAGAAAGTCAACAAAGGAATCCTTATAGTTGACTTCATAACTTAATGTCCACTTGCCCATTGTTGACTTTGACTTGGTCCATACCAAATCAACAAACCATCTATACATGTCTTCCATTTTTACAAAGCAAAGAGATCTGCAAATCATGGAGTACAAGCATTTCAGCCATGAACACAACTTGTCCATGTACCAAGTGCAGCCCGGGCAACAATTGCGTTGCTCTGGATGTGACAAATTCTGTGATAAAACTATCTACGCGTGTTGGCAGTGCAACTTCTTTCTTCACGAGCATTGCGGGAACGCCACTCGATATATAAAACACCCTTTTCATTCATCTCATTATCTCATTCTTAGCCCGTACCCGACTTACCCGTCAAACTGTTTTTTGTGTAACGCATGTGGTACCAACGGGTCGAGGTTTTCATATTGTTGTGCTTTGTGTGAAGTTGATTTACATGTCAATTGTGCTTTCCTACCCCCAAAGGTATGCTTGTCTTTATTATGCTGTTTTGTTTGTCTTTATATTGCGAATCAGGCTTAATAGCAACAGTCATTTTGGTTATTTGAGCATGATTAGCAACGCTTAGAAAAGTGGTTTGACTTGTAACAATTATGTTTATGCAAATAGGTAGCTTATAAAGCTCATCCACACGAGCTCGTCCTTAACCATACCAGTGAAACTGGGGTTCAGAACCAAGTTTGCAAAATGTGTAGAAAGCCGTTGGATTCAAAGCATTGGTCTTACGAGTGTCTTGTGTGCGCAAACTATGGAGTTCACACGTTATGTGCAACAAACGAGATAAAAATGGGTTTGTACCAAATGGATGATGGATCAGATACTGAACCTAGTGATCAGGGTGCACCAACGACTCAACCGGCCGCTGCATCAACAGCTCAGCAGGGTCCAAGTGATGGTCAGGCTCAGGTGGAACTAACACCAATGGAAGCTCTTGCAATTCTTATGGGACTCTCAAATGCTTCTTCTTATGTATAAGCTTGTATCGTTATTTTTTGAATCAGGTCTTTGAATAAATAACCGTGAGTTTGAGCCTTAAAACTAAGGGCTAAATGCATTAAAACATACTGAACTTGACACATCATGTAATCGTGTATGACGTACTAGAATCATTATTTCTAATGTACTAGACTTGAAATATTTACTGTTTTATGTTGATAATTTAGAAGAAAAAAAAAACCTTTAAAAATTTTTATTTTTCTTACATATTTGATAATTTAAAAAGAAAAAGAATTACAAAGTAAAACAAATGGCAGGTTACCAATTTATTCAAGTCACTCAAACAAACATAAATAACTAGATAAGCAGTTTGGACAAGCAATCCCTTGCTGCATTAAAATTCAGTATATTGAGAAGAGTCTTGTATACCAACTGTTAGACGATATATGGTTTTGTTCTTTTATTATATCATGATGCGTAATTAGAGAGTTGGTTTGTAATGGTGCGCAACATCTCTATCCCTACGAACAGAGGTAAGATTTGCCTACATCTCACCCTCCACAAACTCTACCAATAGCTTGGTATTTGTGGGATTTACCAGGTACGGTTGTAGTTGTTATTTAAAGATAATAATGACTTTAGTATGTTGCACACAACACAGGGATTGCAAACTTGGATATATTTGATGCAGCTAACAGTAAAATTTAAAAAGAAACCTGAATTTGGCTATTTGTGTCATCACACAACAATCTGTTTACTAAAGTACTTGAATTTGAGGTTTTTTTTTTCTGAATTTTATAATTATGTTTGTCGCCAAACTTGTTCCTTTTTGGATTTTCTATAAACAAAACTAAACCAGATAGATAATTAGATGATATATATATAAACAGTTTCAAATGTCATAACTACATCTAGACCACAAAGAACAAAATTAGATTCAAAAGTACAATGAATGAATTCTTCCTATATGACTACTATATAATATCTACAAAATTAACTTTATTAAGCTGTTACTAGATGACTAGCTCCTTTTAAAGGAAGCATGCAAGAGTAGGTAACATACTTCACACTATCTAATAGAACCACCACAAATATTCTTGAAAATGAAGTACCTTTACCACCACCACCCATCATGCCGTCAAGATCACTGCCATCTCCAGCCTCCCTAGGGTCAACCAGCACCGAAACCACCATTGATGAAACTGACTTGTTTTTTAGGTGGTCCTCGTGCTTTGAGTCATGACCCGCCACTTGTTCTTTGGTGATGTTGGTGGTGGAATCCGAAAGGGGTATTGGAAGACCATGGAGTAATGGAACTTCAGAACCATGTGATTTGACAGGATAAGGTGGATATGGCATCCATGGATATCCCATTGGCGCCATTGCAGGGTGTGGTGGGTACATTACAGGATGTGAACACACACCACCACCACTAGTAACCATTTGTTGCTTCAGCGTTGCATTCTCTGCTGCAATGTAACTAATTCTAGCATTCAAATCCTGTATCGTTGCATGCATTGCTCTCACTTTATCCTCTAACTCCTCAACATACTGTTTCTTTCTCTGTCTCGAAAGCTGTGCGCTCTCTCGGTTCCTAATCAACCTCGCTTTCTTCTTGTCATCCTCTTCATTAACTTCATTTAAATTTTCGGTTGTTGTAGAACCTTCGTTTGACCGTTGCTGCTTAACGGTTCTACACTCCGAACTCACATCTAAACTCTCGTTCTTCCTCTTCAACATCAAATTACTTCTCGTTTCTCGCTTCACATTATTCACAACCGAGTTTCCTGAATCCGATGATGTACAAATCACAGCAGCTTCCGATCCAGCAAAACCACAAGTTCCAGAGCCCTGAGACGAAACCGGATCCTCATTCCTCATTTCCGAAGGTGAATTCTCCGAAATCCTCACCGGATTCATAATTTCCTCAACAAAACCTATACCGCAATCATCGGGTGACTGAATGTTAACAACTCTATAAACATCCAATCCGTGATTTCCTAACAAATTACCTGATTCCGCAACGTCAAACTCATGACTTCCTGACGAATTACCTGATTTCGCAGCATCGTATCCTTGATTTCCTGACAGATTACCTGATTCCGCAACATCAAATCCTTGATTTCCTAACAAATTACCTGATTTCACAACATCCGATGCATGATTTCCTAACATATTACCTGATTTTCACCAGCGGTTACATGATCAGACACAAAATCAAAGAATTCAGTATCAGAAAACGACAGATCAAACAGTTTAGATTGATAAAAGGTTGAATTGAAAGCCTAATAAATTACCTGAATTCGCAGCAACGGTTTCGTGATCAGGCACAAAATCGAAGAATTGAGGATCAGAAGATGAGAGATCAAACGGATTGGATTGATTAACGGTTGAATTGAATAATTGTTCGGCATCTGAAGGATGATGTTGATGTTGATCGTCGAAGGTGATACCGAGGTCATCGAGGTCGAACGAGAGGATATCCTCGGGGAATGTGAGGTCGTCGGAGAAGATGAAGGGACTGAGAGGTGGAATTGGTAGGGAGGATAGCGGATCTTCGAGGGCCGCTGCGTCGGCCATTGTTAGGGTTTTTTCGGTGGTGGTCGTCGGAGAAGAAGGTTCTAGAGTTTAAGAGGTATGTATGTATGTATGTGTTTGGTTCAAGGTATACAGATTAAAACGCGTGAGTTTTCATAAGTCTGCAAAAAAAAAATTTAAATAAAAAAATGGCTCAGCCTATTCAAAAAAAGTCCCTTGGCTATTCACACACGCGGTGAAACGTCTCGATTTGATCAAAGTAGAGCGTTTTGGTGTAAATTTAACAGACAAGAAATGAGTCTGTCAGTCCTTGTTTGTTGACCTGGTACCTAAGCGCTACGCTTTGGCTAAAGCGCAGCGTTTAGATGTGACTGTTTGTTTTTTGGGGGAAAAGTGAGGTTTTGGTGAGAAAATGGGTGTTGGTTTGTTGTATTTGGTTGTGTTGTTTTTGTTGAAAAGTTGTAGATTTTTTTTTTTTATAAAAGATATATAATTTAAAATTGACTTACAACGGTCGTTTAACGTGAGTGTACCGGTTAACAATCGTTTATAAGGTACATTTCATTATGTCATTGTTTTTATAAATGTTAACCGATTTTATTTTGTTATATTACACGAACATGTTTAATTAAAACAACGTACAATAAGTTGTGAAAGAGACGTATGAAATAAACGCAAACAATCGAAACAAACATCGTATAAATAAAAGATCTACCGCATAAATATATATAAAATCAGTTTGTATATACAAAACATAAGTACAACTGAATGTCTAATACAAAAATACAACTTAATGTCTAATACAAAATAAAGACTAAAGCTATTGATCTTCTGGCGGTGGGGACGGTGGCAATGGATAGGGCGGCAATCCCAAATGATCCACGATCTGCATGAGCGTCTTTATGATCCACGTCTGCTGTCGGTCAACACGTCAGAGGCGCCGATCGAAGTCCCGAGCCACCGCCTGCGCAACATGAGGCAGGTCTACAATGACGTGTTGTGGGTACTGTGGCGGGTGTGGAAGTGACGGCGGCGGTGATTGTCACACCCCAACCGATGGCGGTGATTGTGTTTTATAAAGAACACTTTCTTTTGTGTTATTAGTCCATTGCGCTTTAGAAAGAACATTTTTTTTGTGTTTTTTGTCCATTGAGTTTTAGAAAAAAATGTTATTTTTTGTTCATTGCGGTGTTTTTTGTCCATTGCGTTTTACGATACTGGGTTTTTGATTTTTTTTCAAAAGTATAACAATGGTATAGTTGTTTTAAAGATAAAAACGCGTGTTTTTTATGGTGCAATTTTTAATAAAAATAATGTCGTATGAAAAAGTTATTAACGTTTTAAAAACGAAGGGGAATTTGGAGGAGATAGAAACTATTGACTTGAAAGGACTAAAATACCCTTAATGAAAACTCACTCGCCTCTCATTTTGATCAATTCAACTCATTTAATCTAAACCCTTAATTACTTGATGGAATATCAAGATTAGTTTCTGACCATCCTACCCAAATAAACTTCCTAGCATATCCTAACCCCTATAAATAATACTAATCTTTCATTAACCCGTTGAACTAGTAATAACTTAACCCAATATCAACGGGTAAATAACATTTTTAAATCTAATTTTTTTTAGAGGTATAATAGTTTTATAAAAGTTGTTAATTTTTTGGTCAATATAACTTATTTATTGTGTGATATAATAGTTTTATAAGTTGGAGGTGTTTTATGGCATTGTCAAGGGTTAAAGTGGAAGTTATGAGGGACTGCGATCATCTTGTGTTATAGTTGAAGGGGCTGGATGTAACGTTCATTGGCGGGCATATAAAAGATGCCTCATCTGTTCAGAGCTCTCATTCTCTCTCTCAAATTTTCACTTGTTCTCTCTGTAAATCGTTAGGGCTTTGTTATAGTTGTTGATGTGTTGAAGATTGTTATAATACTCTATCATCTGTGTTCTTGGAGAGACTGAATTTCTGGTATTGATGATCATCCGGATATTCTCTGTATTTTGTATCATCTGTTGATCTTATATTTTGTAAGATTTTGGGTTGATTTAATAAGATTTTGTCACCTGTTTTGTCGTTATACCTTGTATTTGTTCGTTTGATTTTCATACCATAGTTCTTAACAAAGTGATTAAAATAGGTCATGCTTATACCCACGCAGGCCAAATTGTTTTAACGGAAAATTTGGATCATTGACGGACTATTAGAGTATCATTGTGCCACCAGATAATCACCCGATTGTTGATTCTATCTATAAACATGGGTCAAAATATAGAACCTAATCATGTTTATTCAATCATAACGTAAATATAGATACCAAGTTAGAGACACTTACTTGTGGGAGTGGTCATCTTTGAAGACGAATATAAGGCCATGATTCCCGTTATGGTACCTTGGGTTGATGGATCACCCTAGAGAGAATTATTAGTATTTTAGTATTGGTGTTCTTCTCTAGTTTTTCATCTCTTATGATCAATATATATTTAACATCAAAATGAATGATGATCATGAATAGTGATCGGTTATGAAAACTCTTTACATTCTCTATTAAAGGTGTCACACCCTGACTTTTGCGGAAGCATATGATGTGTGACTGGTTTAATATCATTGCATTCAATACAATTACATGATTAAAACGATGTTCATCCATTCATAAAATTTGAGTATTACAACACTGGTTATTTAAGTTTTAAAATACAACCTTCGACTAGGTTACAAACCAACAAAAGTGGATGACATCTAAACTTGAAGTCTACTTCTAGTTATGACACCCGCGCCCAAGATCCATCATGTCACCTGAAATACATGTAATTTTGGAAAACATCAACAAAAGTTGAGCGAGTTCATGCGTCTTGTTTGTGTACTGTAATTCTTGTAAATCTTTGAGAGACTCCTTTGTAAACAGATATGAAAAGTGTGTATGTACATGAATGTTTTACAAGGACTTTAAGGCATGTGAGGGACATAGGGAGCACTAGTATTGGCTCATACCCTTGTCGATTTTCCTCGACTGTGTCGATTAACCTCGACTGTGTCAATTTACCTTGACTGTGTCAATTTCCCTTGACTGTGTCGATTACCCTCGACTGTGTCGATTAACCTTGAATAGGACTCCGAAGCACTACTAGGTACTAGTTGTGACCATGAGTGGGGTTCGGCCGTACCCGTTAGATCTAACCCTCGTCCCTAATTATGTATTAATGGCATTTCTGTATTTAGTCTATGCTCACATGATCTAGTATTTCATAGGCATTTCATACCATTCAAGTATTCAAGTATTCGTAACATGTATTTCACCCCCGAGAGTTATAAAACCAAAATAGTTAAAAGAAAAGGGGGAGCATGAACTCACTGTTTTGCGTCTTCAGTACTCGTAACTCAAGTCTCGTCAACAAATACGACTACCTACAATGTGTTAGGGTCTATTAGACGAGCGGGCCGTGCCTTGCCTTAGTATTCATGTTTTGATTTATGTTTCCTTTATGTCTTTAACTTTATCCAAAGTTATATTACTTCTCAAGTATTTATTCTCGTATTTCCTTCCCAATGATGGGAGTATTTCATACATGTATTCTCGTATTCTTGTATTTGTAGTTCCGAAATAATATATTTTCAAGTTTCACTTAGAAAATATATATAGACTCGTTTTGTCAAAAATAATGTATTGCCAAGAAGATATATATTTTTCTCAAAAATCATATATCTTCTAATTTTTTTTTTTTTTGAAAAGTAAACTTCATTAAAAACAGACGAACCTATAAAACAAGGAACGCCCCATAATTACAACATATGCAGCGGGTACTTTACCCAATCATCCCAAACAATATCCTTAAATCTAGACCGATGTTTAAGCCAAAAGAAACATAAAGCCTTAACTGTCGCGACAATCTCCACCACTTGGGGCTTAGAATTTTGGAAAATCTTCTTATTACGTTCATGCCAAATCAACCAACAGGTCGCCATGGTAATACCCCTTAAAACCTTCTTTTCCCACTTAGACTTATTATAAACATAATCCATCCGCAGAAGATCTTGAACCGAATCCACTCCCAAACCGAAAATTCTGCACCAACTCCAAATCTTGCTCCAAACCCCAAATGAGAAACCACAACTCACTATAATATGGATACTACTTTCCTGCACAGTTTCACAAAACGGGCAAGACAAGTCCGGAATATTCAACTTTCTTTTAAACAACGCCTCACGGGTCGGAAGTCGGTCTAACTCCAAGCGCCAAATAAAAATGTTAATCTTTAACGGAATCCAGGATTCCCGCTTCATGAACTGAACCGGAACCTCATAACGCTTCGTCCGCAACCATCTTTTCACCGCAGCAACCGAGAAAGCCCCATTTGACTCTTGCGTCCAAGACCATGAATCGTTAAAGCTAGAAAGTTGGACATTACCCACCATAGCCTGCACGTCTTGGTGTTCGGAAATCAATTCAACTGTGAAAGAATCAAAAATCCAACTATCAGCTAGCACCACTTTATCCCCAACCAACTTAATCCTTTGATCCACCGTAGTATTTTTATGAACCTCTTGGGCAAATATCTTCGGCCATCTAACCATGAGAGGAGTTTCTCCATACCAAATATCTTTCCAAAAGCTAATTTTATCCCCTTTCCCAACTTTACCTTTAAAACAATACTTGAAGTACTTCCCGTCAACAACCAAACCTTCCAAGAGTCTAACTATACTTTTCCAACATCCCGTATATCCACTTTTCAACGGCAAAAAAGACCATCGGCCCTTGCCCCCGTGAATACCCTCGATCATCCCTCGCCACAAACTAACGTTATCCGATTTAAATCTAAACGCCCATTTAGCAAGCAAAGCCGTATTCACATCTACAATATTGGCCACACCAAATCCGCCATCTTTTTTAGGCCGAGTTACTACTTCCCAAGCCACCCAATAAATCCCTCTATTCTCCTTACACCCGAACCACAAAAACTTCCTCATGATTTTTTCAATCAAATTGACAACCGAACTCGGAGCTTTAAACAAAGATAAATAATAATCCGGAATAGAGGATAACACTGATTTGAGAAGCGTAAGTCGACCTCCCATAGACAACAATCTAGCCTTCCAACTATTCAATCTACTCTGAATCGATTCCACCACTGAATCCCAATTAGAAACTCTATTCATGTTAGCCCCCACCTTAATACCTAGATACAAAAACGACATCTCTCCAACTTTACAACCCAACAAATGAGACACCCTATTCACTTCTGCTTCTTCCACACCCATCCCATATATCACCGACTTGTGGAAATTTATCTTTAAACCCGAGCATAAATAGAAAATACGCAGCAACCGACTCGTATTCTCCAAATTCTCCTTACTCCAATTACCTAAAATCAAAGCATCATCGGCGTACAACATGTGGGACACCACAATACCCCCATCCGCTAAATTCACCCCTTCCAATAAACCTAAACCGACCGCTTTACTGAGCATACGATCCAAGGCCTCCATAACAATAAAAAAAGGAACGGTGACAACGAATCTCCTTGCCTTAGCCCCTTTTGACATTGGAACTCAAAGGTAGGAGATCCATTCACTAAAACTGCCGAACGAGCAGAACCAATAACCCCTTTAACCCAAGAAGACCATTTTTGAGGAAAACCCATCTGAGATAAAATCGACAAAAGAAATTCCCAACTCACGTTGTCGTGCGCCTTTTCAAAATCAATTTTCAAGAAGAAAGCTCGTTTTTTATTCCTTTTAACCCATCCAATGATCTCATTAAGAATAAGCGGCCCATCAAGAATGTACCTTTCTTTAAGAAAAGCGGACTGAGACACCGAAATAACCTTCCCAATAACCTCCTTCATTCTAGCCGCCAACACTTTCGAAATCAGCTTACTAATAACCCCAATCAGGTTAATAGGTCTGTAATCTTTTAACCCAACCAGAGTTTTAGTTTTAGCAATTAACGTAATAAACGAGGTACTGCACTCTTCACTGATCGACCCAGTATGAAAAAAATCTTCAAACAACTTCATAAAGTCATCCTCCAAATACTTCCAGAAATGCATAATAAACCTGAAGTTGAAACCATCGGGGCCTGGAGCTTTATCAGCTCCACAATCAAAAGCAGCAGCCTTGACTTCTTCTCTAGAGAATGGAGCAATCAAACCTGTAATAGCATCCTCCAGAACCTGTTTCAAATTATCACAAATTAAACCAGGTCTAGAATTAAACTCCTTTTTAAAAAGATTCATGTAAAAGCGCAAAACCTCCCTTTTTACGATAGGAGGTTTTGACACCCAAACACCATCCATCATTAAACCCCGAATAGCATTCGCCGCCCTCCTTCCTTTAATACAACGATGAAAAAAATTGGAATTCTCGTCTCCGTTCACCGCCCAATTAACTCTAGATTTCTGGTGTAAATCCCGATTCTAGAAATATAGAAGCTTCTCCAGTTCTTTTTTATTTTCTTCCCAAACCCAAATTTCATCCAAAAATAATTCTTACTTCCAAAAATACGTCTAAGGTCATTTGCTGGTATATCTTCTAAATATTCTAAGAAAATATATTTCTTACTTCCAAAAATAATATATTTTCTCTTGGTCGAAAATACAATATTACCCTTTTAATATTTTCAAAAATCGTATTTTCATTTCTTGTATCCAAAACAATATTTACCAAAAATATACTTGTAATGGTATTTTCCAGAATATTTTATAAGTTACTTTTTATCGCTCGGTTTCACAATATTAAGTGTGTAAATTATATTTTATTCCTTGTAATTTTTGGTATTATTTTGGATTGTAAGTTCTTGGTATTTTTGTTAAGTCATATTATTTTAAATCTAAAAATAATATAACTATACACAAAGTATACACATATTCACACAAGTGTCTTTAATGTAAAATATATATTCTAAATATATATTACCCATTTTTATTTACAAAAACCAACCTCCAATACTTGTATTTTTGTTACAAAATTATGGCGAAGTTTGTATTTGAAAAACATAGTTTAAAATACACTAGTAAACACTTATTTAGAAAATATTTCCTAAGTGTTGGTATTTTTAGAAAATTTCGCCATAGTTTCCCCTAAAAATTGAGGTGTCCATGCTATCTAGCACATCATTTTCTTTTCAAAAATCATTCAAACAATCAACAACAAATCACTTAATCATTTTATACTTACCAAGTGTAAAAACAATACACTTTACATAATAACATGAACTTGTTCTTTCATAAAAACGCGTAGTAACTTGGTAAAGTGTTTAGTGGGTTTAGTTACCCTCCAAAATATATTTACTACTTGGTAAACTTCATTCTTGAGGATTTTTGATGTTTACAACTTGTAAACATAATTTACAAAAATGTTTATCCATAACATCTTCTTGTTTCTCTAGTGTTTATTTACTTGTCTTTCCACTAAAAATAGTGTAGGTTTAATAAAAACCATGATCTTTCAAGAATCATCTTTTTAAACTTGGTTCTTTTAGAAAAATCATTCACAAGTCTTGGATTTACAAGATTACTAGTTTACTTGGTTTATTACTTTACAAGAAAATCCTTTTACTTTCAAGTTCATGTTTAGTCTAGAAGATGAATATTTCATGTAAACGCATAATCGTCTCCTAACTTGCTAAATCATGTTTTTAATCATAATCTAGCAAGTTCCATGTTATGATCAACCTCAATATCACTAGTAATCAACAAGCAAACATCATCCATATGTTAAACAACATCATACTAACAATATTTCATCATATTTCATATTTATGTTTCAAGATTCAAGTGTATGTTCTTTAGTGTTCTTGTATAAATCAACATGTTATATCTTTTAACCACTAAGAATATGAAGAAAACAAGGTTACAAGAAGCTTACTACTAGCTTCAAGCTAGGGAAGAAACAATGAAGAATATGGAGTGGATAATAGCACACGAGAGAGGTCCTTCAAGTTCCATTGCTTCCCACCTTCTTAGTGATGCTTGTTTCACCTTAGGATGCACTTAGATTACTTGGGAATGGCTTGAAGGATGATGGTGATATAAGGGGGTGTTGGGTCGTAGCTTTAAGGGAGAAGAGGGAGGAGTTGTGGTGTGAGATGTTGGTGATGAGTTACTTATAATCCATGGAAGATCTAAGAAAGATCTAAATAAATCTTCTAAATCCAAGCAAAATCTTCAAGCAATCCAAGTAAGATCTTATGATATCTAGGAGATCTTTGCAAGATTTTGGAGGTGGGGGCCACCCTTCATGACCGTGAACATGAGAGGGGGGGGGGGTTATGTGTAACTTTGATGTTATATGTAGGTATTTAGTTGGAGGATAAGTATAAAGTCTAGTGTTTAATGTGTAGGATGCTTTATGTAGTATGTTAAAGTGTTCGGGAACCATAACTAGTTCAGAAAAAGTAAAACAATGCTTTTAGCAATATTTTGGTGTTCCGGGTAATGTCCGGTTGTTCGGTTAGATACCGGTTTGTTAAAGTGTCAAGTTATTCCGTATAGTGTCCTTTATGTAACTTTTTGTGACACTTTTAATTCCCGATACTTAGGAAAGCATTCATGACCATTTAGTAAATTTTCTGCATGAAACAAGTATGTTAAAATGCTGAAAATAGCTGAATTTTGGTTATTTTCTGCAGAATTCTGCACTTTATGTGGTTTTTAGGCACTTTCCGGCACTTTATCTATCACCTAGAAAAGCAGTTTTGTGGTCCTTACTTCCCTACACACTATACTAGTGTAATACGTCATCTCTGGCTCATACTGGGCCTCAAAATATTGTCTGTCTATGTACTGAACGTCGTCAACTTTTTAGTTTGTCTGATAATGGTGTCAATTCTGTTCTGTGCATTATTAGAACCATATCGTGTTGCATGTAGTAAGTCTTGCAACATGAAATACCATTGTATGTATATAACAGTATTCAGAATTTCATTCGTCTTGTAAACTAGATCATGCACAGTTATTTAAAGCACAAATTCTTGTTCAATTAGTGTACGTAATGTACAGAAAAGTGACAGTTGTCACAATCTCCCCCCGTTAAAAGAATTTCGTCCCGAAATTCAAGCGATGCCATCGGTCCCAGGGGAGTTGTGAATCAAATGTGGTCACTTATGTTTAAAATTTTTCTTCATGTTCCCATGTACTCTGGGTCATGTTATGAATTCTATTGTACTCAAGTAAATCAATTATGTCTTTTCTGTATTTTGTTGACTCTTGGCCCGCAACCTTAGCAGGTTCTATAGTATTGTGGACTCTTGGTCCTAAACCTTAACAGGTTCTATAGTAATTTTTTCGTTTGTCATTGACGTGAATCTTATTTGTGGGAACTACGACTGTTCCTTGAGTCAGACTCCTTTAAAGACTAGACACATAGAATGTGTCGCGATCACTACGGATCTTTTCTAGAAGTTTCATCTTGTGAGCAATGGTTCCGATCCCTACACCGGGGATTCAACCTTTTCGTTTCCTAAATCACACCATGCCTTCTCTAGGCGAGGCTCCCATTTAAGTCATACTTCTTATCTCAAATTCCTACGATTCTGCCGCTCATCGGCGCAATCTTTCTGTATTCCGCGGGCTGTCTTGATATGATCACATATCTGAACGATCTCGCCTCTAGTTTTTCCCGAACCAACGCGGGTCAGTAGATTGTTTATTCCCGGTCTCTGATCAACACGACGGGGATCGACTTATTATGTTCCATCTAAAGCTTCACACGAAGCGGTTTAAACGGCGGTGTGATAAATACTGTTGTAGGAAAACTCTACTAAGGGCGAGTGAGTGTTCCAACTTTTTATCAAAGTTTATCACACAAGCACGTATCGGGTTCATACAGTCTGCATCGTTCAGTAGCTTAGTCCATCTATGTTAATATTCAAGTTTTTACGATCAACGGTGTGCTGCAACCCTTGTGTTCAGTAAAGGTCGTGCAGCGTTTTCTTACAAGTAATGTTGTCAACTTTGCGGCGCACGATCACTGTATCTAGATCATGTTTTCTTCTTATGATTCCTTAATCAATGTGCTTCGTATGCAATGTTGTGGTCTCGTTGCATCGACGTGCATTCGAGACTTTGTCGAGAAGCGTCACATAACTGCAACTCTAACACCTTAGCTTTTGGTTGCAGGGTTGGCATGAATCTCGTTCTTTATTCATCATGTATCTTAAAGTTCTTGCCTCACGAATTCGAAATCCGCTTTTCATTATCATAGAACATACTGTTCTTTCTCTAAGAGTTGCAAGGTAAATTGCAGCTGTTGCTTACGTCCTTCCTTGGTCGTTGGCCATATAAGAATGTAGTCAATAAACATCATCATGATCTATCCAGGTATGGCTCACACGTTCGATTCATGAGGTCCATGAATATTGTCGATGCATGTGTTAAGCCAAATGGTACGACAAGGAACTCGTAATGCTTGAAGCGAGTCCTAAAGGTCGTTTTAGGGATATTTCCTTCTTGTATTCACAATTGAGGACGTCCTGTCCTCAAGTCGATCTTTGAGTGGTAACTAGAACCTTACGATTGGTCTGTTCAGGTTATCAATCCTTGGCAAAGGATACCAATCCTTGATATCCAATTCCCTGGAATTTATGCAAAGTGGATACTGCCGACCTTCTTCTCTGTCCTTAATTTCCCTCCATCTAGCAGCTCTTGCAGTTATATTGGAGGCTCATGCTTCTCGGACGAAGCTAGTCGGTAAGGCGTCATCTTGTCACTGGTGCCGCTCTTGGCACAAGATTTATCCTAAGCTCCTATTGTCGTTGAGGGGGCATTCCTGGCAAGTTTTCAGAAAAGGCTTTTGGAACTTCTTCCATCACGGGGATGTCTTCTAGCTCCAGTTCCTAGGTCTCCTTATCGGCAACATGAGCTAGGAAGGCTATGCAGTCTACTCGGAGGCGTTTCTGTGTCTCTTCGACCAATGAGAGATGTCGCAGATTCGCTGCCTTGTGGGGTCTAGCACCCTTGCATCTAGTGCAGGAAGGTTGTGTACTATAAATGTTTCATCATTCGCAAAAGGGATGCGACTAATTTTCCTTATATCGAACGACTTCAACTCTATACTTGGATATCCAATCCATGCTGACTATCATATCATAACTTCCCAAGTCAATGGTAACAGAAGGTTCCGGCCTTCTGAGTCCCCAGAATATAATCCTTAATTGCTTCGTCCTCTTAAACTAGCCTTCTATGTGCCCATTTCTAAAGAATATGGGACGTCTATTTTGTGACAACTGGCAAATAACTGGTAATTCCGTACAATCTAATCACTATTTATATTTCTAAATCTCATGCATTTAGCGTAATTTAATTACGTAACAATGTCGTTAATTGGATAACAGTGTTAGGACAAGAAAACAAAGCTAAAACATATGTTGGCTTTTGTCGTATGGCGAAACCAAGCTAACAATGTCCTAAAAGTGTTGGTAGAAAGTGCTGCGTGCACTATTCACGGTTACACTATTCATCCCAGCAAACCGTGAAATCAGACCGAAACATTGAAAAACGACACTCGGATAACATAACTGAGTCCATTTATATAAGAAAACATTATTATGAAAACATGTCTTGCAAAGATATAAGATTTTCCGGTATAACGCCCTAATCTCAAAAAATGTCCGTTTCGGCTTAAAATATAGAACTTTTAACGCGTCTGAACTTATAACAAAGCATTTCCGGGACTTCGGAATAATGTCAATTTATGAAAAACATACTAAAACAATAAGATGATATCAACGGAATGTTCATAATCACAAGTTTCCGGCGTTACGTCGCTATGCACTAAACTAGTCCGTTAGCGACTCGACGAACTAGTAGGCGACATTTTTGGTCACGAAACAAGCAAACGAAGAATCTAGCGAGCTAGTTAAGCTAAATTTGGGACTCGGAATCACTTCATACAAATTTCGGATGCAAGAAAACAACTTACGAAATTTCTTGTCGGTACGACATAAAAGTACCGTAAGCGAGCCGACGACGAAACGAAAAGCATTTTAAACATCAAGACATGATTTTTACTAGTTTAGTGAACTAGTAAATAATAATTTTGGTTCCGAACCCCTAATTACCCCTTTACGGTGTAATTAAACCCCTAATCACTACAATTACCTTAAGTACCAAAATATCTTCATTTTTTTAACAATGTTTAGAAAAAAAAAATATAATAACCCCCCCCCCCCCCCCCTCATTTCTTACGAAAATAGTGGGTCCCATACCCACTTGCTCTTGTTTGAAAACTTGTAAAGTTATTAGGAATGGCCTACTTGATTGTTGTTGAAAAATTGGACATGCTTCACCATACATACCTTGCTTGAAGAGACATCTTATACATCATTCCTTTCACAAATTTTAGAAACCAAAACCTCCTATCTTGCCTTCCATATTCACGGCAGCCAACACCCCCCTTTAACCTTTCTTTTTTCATCCATTAAAATCACAAAAATAAGCATAATTTAACCCCTACAAGATCATATACACATGGAGTAAGCATGGAGGATCACTAGGAGCTTTCTTGGAGCTTAATTGTCTTCTTATTTTCTTGTCAAGATTGTGCAATATTGTAAGTCTTCTAATCACCATTTTTAAGCTTCATATTACTAGTAGATTATGGAAGTACAAGTTGATCATCAAAAAGATTAATAAAAATCACACCAAAAACCCTAACCCCAAAGCTAATAAACACTAAATATAACTATATTATGTGTTGATTTATTTGATTTGTGATAGCTAGTTAGCATAATTTATGTTGACTATGTTAAAGTAAGTTGTTTTAAGTGGGTGATCTTTTTATGATTAATAATATAAATGATGATTTAAACATGGTAATGTTTAGATCTAAACAAGATCATCAACCTCTTGTTCCATGAACTTTACTACAACTTAAAAATGATTTATTACACATAAGTGACTTTTATAAAGAATAACCACCATGATTCTTATTATGATCATCCTAAAAGTTTACTAAACAAAGTGGTTTAAAGAGGAGATTTTAGTTAGAAAATATAATGAAAATGGTGTCTTTAAGGTCCTAATAAATATGTGAAAATTTCATTATTTTTAACCAAGTTGTTAAAAATATACTTATAAAAGTTCATGGAAATAAAGAAGAAAAGAGCATGAATCATGCATGCAAAGTTGGTGTAATGAAACTTGATTTGGAAATTGATTATGATTATGGGTTTAAATATGGTTTAAACGCGTTTTGAAAACGTGGGAAACGTCATAGTTTAGGGGAAACTATGGCAAATTTTCTAAAAATCTAATCGCGATTAAAAATGGGATCAAAGGGTGATTAACAAGGTTAAATGCGATTAGTGGTCTTAAATGTCATTATGGAAACTTTGATGAGAATATTTAAGGTTTAAATATTCAAGAAGTTCTTATGAACTTAAACTTATATTTTACAAAAATAAATGGGTAAAAATATAACAATGTGTAAATATAATTTTTGGTAAGAAAAATTATATATTTTTGGAAACTTGCTAAGTGCATGTGATGTGTGTTATATATGTGTATGTATTAGATACCTATAGGGTGATCAAAATAAATACACGAACATGTTCCTACATGGTCCAAGGAAATGCTAGTAAAATCGGACAATTAAATAAAATGGCCGAAATGGAAATACATAACACTTGATGACGACAATTTGGGCGTATCGACATCGTGAACAAGTTACTACAATGTCGAGTCTAAAAATAACATATTTTTAGACACTAGAGCGAACACATAACTAAGTGGTCAAAAACAAGAATCCGGAAAGTCGAAAACTATAAAAATTACCAAGTATTTTTCATGTGAAAAACGAACTTATTAAGTTATATGCTTGGTGAATTTTTGGTAAAAATTTCAAGAATATATTTAATGGACTCACAAGAAAACTAGGGCTAGGCCCAATAACAAGAAAACTAGGGCTAGGCCCAATAACAAGAAAACTAGGGCTAGGCCCAATAATAATGATGACAAGCGAAAACATAATAAAGAATTCAAGATGAACAACTTGTACGAGGTCCGAAAGACCTAGTGTCTAACGAGATTAGTACACATGTAGGTTATTGACACGTACGGACGCTTACCTTGATATCATATTTCACGGAACGCAAACTTGTGAGTTCATGTCCCTCCTTTCACTGTTTTCAATGTTTTGTTTTCAAAAACATCGAGGGGAAATACATGTTAAAACTATTGGTATGTTAGTTACGGAGTAGGAGGCATGATCAATGTGCATAAGTAGGGAATCTACATTAATAACCATTAATCACGTAGTGACCAAGGTGCAAAAGGTGTAGATCTATTGGGTTTGAGGCACGCCCCACTCCTAGTTGTTAACCGTGGAGTGCTTTTGTGATCCCAATGTGGACAAAGTGTTCTCGGTTTGGTTATTTTGCTTATGGCGCATTATGTCAGGGGGCTCGCTACCCACTGATAGATCTTTAACACACTCCATGATTTTAATCAGAACATACCATGATTACAAGATAACAAGTACTAGATTTCATATGATATCAAATACTGCATGAACTCGCTCAACTTTTTGTTGACTTTTTAAAACTACATGTATTTCAGGAAACAGGTCTTGAGCCGGTGATTCACTATGGGATTCGGGAAAACAAATGACAACGATGGCCACTTTTGGGAGGGTTTGTCTTTTATATCCCAACTTCGTATGGGTATATAGGGGACAAAACCTCACTATGTGTTGTGTCAAAAACTATCTTTTTCTATGTGTAAAATAACTTAGAACTATGCTATGTCAAACGTGGGTGAACTTGGAAACTATGTTAAAACTTGTAATCTTTTGTTGAAAACTAGATATCTATGGCATCGTTGTTGGTTCATGTTGTTAATACATTTGGATGCAATGATTACCTTTCTTACGTCACACACAATACGCTTCCGCTACTAGCAGGGTGTGACAGATTGGTATCAGAGCTCCGATTGTAGTGAACCGGGGAAAAACTTTTATAAAGTTTGGTCTACAATCACCAAGGGCTCTCACATGAAAACAAAGTCGATAACAATACACAAATGATTTCAAAAGTATGACAAAAATGACAAAAGGTTTTCATTGTGTCACGATAACATGAGGATCTATCACGCGAGCTCAATCATAAGTAACGGATATGGATCAATACATGTTTAGTCTATAAGGAATAGACTCGAAACACTATGAATTACATGTGAAACACGAGAACAAAAATAACATGAGATCTAGTGATTATATATATAATGTATTTATATATGTGTTGTACGGAATATTTTGCCATGAACGAAATTAACTTCGACTACGAATCCTATTATTACACTTGACTCATGCGATGAGAATGACGACCTCGCGTCTATTACGAAGCTTATGGCGGGCGTCGTCCCTGAGAGAGACCCTAAAGCATTGATCCCATGGAAGATGGTTGTTTTCCCTCGGATGGTATATGTACGGCTTTGATAGTGACGGCGAGGCGAAGGTGGCGGCCTTGGACAACAACCCTACTAGTGGGACGAGGTCCCTGAGGCTCATACTAATCGTGATTTATGACACTCTCGTCCAGACAGGGAAGATGAAGTACTCATCTTAAAGGTGCCCCTCCAGTTATTATTATTACGGATTCTTTTTATTCCTATCTCGGCTAACTTTGTGCCCTTTCACGAATAATGACAATGGGCGTTAGCATGTGGACAATCACGAAGGTCCTTTCTGTGTTAAAAGTATATAGACAATAGTGTCCTATCTTTGACTGATCGACTGCTTGAACGAGAGAATGCTAGGGTGACCGTACAAGACAATTTATTATTACGGGGGCCCACGTAATAACAACTTGTAGTGTATGGGAATCCTGGTGAGCTCTGCGGGTCAAACTAATGATCATTAGCCATAAGAGATTCCTAAGTTGTTCAAGTTTCTATCTAGTGGAACACTAACCGGAACGATTACTATAACACTCTACGATACAGGAAGACTACACGTATTGTTTGCACTTAACATTCGATCTATAACACGAGTTGTCTGAGACTAGTCATCAAAAGCAAACAAAACTCGTTAGCCACTCATGGAGGATTCTTCCTCAACATTCTCGAAATTCTTGTACATGGGCTGGTTCTTTGGTGTCTATGACACCTTACCTTATCTTAGTTATCGGAGATGATTACATTAAACTCTGTCGTTTGACATTTGTCTTATTCCAAAGGATGATATGGCATGAACCATACTGCAACTCCTTCATTGTATTATTCGACATCTATGGAAATTATAACAATTTTGTTGAAGCTCGTAGAGCTCAAGGAGTATCAATGTATTCGTCACACGGGCTAGTGCGGCGAAGGATTTTTCCTACTTTGGGCGATTGAGATCCAGGAAGTATGGGACACACGTTGTAAAAATTGGAGACGACTGTTTGATTTCTCCTCCTCAACGAATTACCTCTTTTCCAACTTAGGCATATGGCCAATACACGCAAGAAGTACTACGCATTTTGGATTGCGATTATTCATATTATCATGGTTTCAAACATGTATGAATAATGAGAGCTTGAGGTCTCCATGACCAATCACATTCTTAGTTCTTAGGCGCATGATAGGCTATATCTGTCCAAATAAAAGCCTAGACCCAATGATACTATGTATCGGAAACAACGTGGCGGCGACAAGAAAATCTACGCCTAGAAGAGGGGCAGTTAATCAGCGCCCTACTATTAAAGTTGAACTAGAGGTCATATGGAACAACATGAGGTTGTCGAGTCGACACTAGTGATGGTACTGATAGTACCGGTAGTTCAAGTGGTTCAAATCCCGATGGGACGAGAATGAGTGGCAATGCCACACTTGGAGATGCAATCACACCAGATTTAATCCTAAGGCTTTTCCGGATTATAAGCAGTGAGACCCCATTGATACGGAAGGTGCGGTGAGTTCTATCCGCTAGATAAAGACAAGGAAGTCAGTTAACCTTGCTAATAAATGTACTCCTAAGTAAACATTTTGGTAAACGAATAACCTTCTGTTGAATGAGGTGTTAACTTGGTGGAATCTCCAAGTGCAAACTATAGGGAGTAATACAGCAAAGAGGTTATTATGGGAAGAATTCAAGAATCTTAAGCGAGAAAAGTATTGCTCGCTAGTGGAAAAATTCCAAGTTTGGGAACCGAGCTCTAGAACTCGATCATGATTAGAGCTAATGTTGTTAGTTACCCCGACGCCTCTACAATCTGTCAAGGATTGATTGCATATTGGGTAACACTCGAATCCAAACGCACTGAGCGCTACATTTGGGGTTTAGCCCTGAGATTCCGAATCATGATCACATCATGTCACCCTACCTAGATTTATTTTTCAAGTAACTCCCACAGTTAGTCTCACCAAGGATGTGGTGAGGACGGGGGAAATTTCCAAAGAAGGTGCTATGAGGTAGAAAACTTCCGTGACGAGCGAAACGAAGGCAATTGCTGCCATGATCGATGTTCGCATCAAGAAGTATGCAAATAACTTGCCAAAATCCTGACTGAGATAAATGAAGCTTCCATCATGAGGGCACTTGCAAAAGTGCCAAGAGTAGTAGTATGGTGAGACTGGACACAAAACTGGAACTAATGAGTTATTTGTACTAAAGAAAGAACAAGGAGGTCTTAACTGTGGCAAAGAGATCACTACAATCATGGATGTCTAAGGAAAAATCAAGTAAGGGAATAAGCGTGTGTATGGTTAGAACTATGAATACTCCATGAAATCCCTATGTTGACATGGGTATGCTCTACTCTACAACCATCATGTATCAATTCTTTGGATACCAACGTCGGCTTAACTTAATGTCTTTAGATACTAAGCATATACACGAACTAGAGTCATGTAGGTTAAACATGTCTTGCTCTATCAAGTTAGCTAATGAGGAATTAGCGAAGTCATGTGAAGTCATTATGGGTCACCGATACGTTCCTACCAACCGACCCGTTGCATCCGTGTTGTTTAACACCGGTGTCGGTATTAGCTTCATCCCCATAAAATTCAAAGTATGCTTGGCCGAGTCAAGTAAACTAGACGTCCTCTCATTCAATAGGATTGGCCAATGGTAAATTAGTCAAGTCAGGAAGGACATCAAAGGATGCACACTCGAACCTGGAGCACGAAAATTCAGTAACGAATTTTCACTCATCCAATTATGTTGTTACGACTTAACTTCTGGCATAGACTGGTTGGCCGACAACCGAGCAGAAGTAGTTGTGCTGTGAAAACTATTATTCTTTTTCCCCCTATCTGACGAGAGAACATCTTTTGGTGCACGGAGAAAAACACGACACACGGCTGCTGACCAACAACTGTACGAAGGCTCGGAAGAGACTGAGAATAGGATGCATCGCCTTTCTTGTCCATGTGGTCGACAAGAAGGCCGAGTAGCGCAAGGTGGAGGACATCCCTGTGGTAAGGGAATACCCTGAAGTTTTTCCAGAAGACTTGCCGGGACTACCTCCGCAGCAACAAGTCGAATTCAGTATCGATCTTGTGCCAGGAGCTGCACCGGTGACGAAAGCTTCATATAGACTCGCACCCTCGGAGATGCAGGAATTGTTTGACAAAGGATTCAATAGACCGAGTTTCTCACCTTGGGGAGCTCCGGTGCTATTTGTCAAGAAGAAAGACGGAACCTTTCAGATGTGTATAGATTACCAAGAACTGAACAAGTTAACCATAAAGAACCGGTATCCTTTACCAAGGATTGACGACTTGTTCGATCAGTTACAAGGTTCTAGCTTCTATTCCGAAATTGATCTAAGATCCGGACACCATCAGCTGAGGATCCAAGAGGAAAGCATTCCTATGACAGCGTTCAGGACTCGCTATGGGCATTACGAGTTCCTTGTTATGCCTTTCGGCCTAACAAACGCTCCCGCCGTATTCATGGATTTGATGAATCGGGTATGTAAGCCATATCTCGACAAGTTCGTGATCGTATTCATTGATGACATTTTAATATACTCACGAACCGAGGCGGATTATGAACAACACTTGAGAACTACTCTGGAGCTACTTAAGAGAGAACAATTGTATGCCAAATTCTCAAAATGCGAATTTTGTATTCGCGAGGTCCAATTTCTTGGTCACGTTGTGAATGAGAATGGAATACATGTGGACCCAACTAAGATAAAAGCCATAAAGAACTGAAACGCTCCCAAGACCCCAACGGAAGTAAGACAATTTCTAGGCTTAGCGGGATACTATCGTAGATTCATTGAGAATTTTTCTAAAATGGCTCAACCGCTAACCTCGCTCACTCAAAAAGATAGAAAGTTCGATTGGGGTGAAAAACAAGAAATGGCATTTTAGTTACTTAAAGATAAACTATGTCAAGCGCCAATCTTATCACTCCCGGACGGTACCGATGACTTCGTGGTGTACTGGGATGCATCGCGTCAAGGCTTGGGTTGCGTGTTAATGCAACGTGAAAAAGTCATTGTGTACGCGTCGCGGCGGTTAAAAGTTCATGAAAAGAACTATACCACTCATGACCTGGAATTGGGTGCAGTGGTATTCGCTTTAAAAAAAAAAATTTGGCGCCATTCTCTTTATGGTACTAAGCGTACCATATTCACAGACCATAAAAGTCTTCAACATTAAACATGCGCCAACGGCGATGGGTATTATTGTTGAATTACTACGACTGTGAAATCAAGTACCATCCGGGCCAAGCAAATGTTGTGGCGGATGCTTTGAGCCGGAAAGAGCGAGTCAAAACTTTACGAGTACGAGCTTTAGAGTTAACCATTCAGATGAACTTCACTACTCGTGTGCACGATGCACAACTAGAAGCTCTAAAGCCAGAGAACATTCAAGCAGAATCCTTGCGAGGATTAGAGAAACAAATGGAAGAGAACAAAGATGGCACAAGGTACTTCATGGGAAGAATCTAGATTCCTTTGGCGGATTGCGAGACTTAGTGCTGGATGAGGCACACAAGTCAAAATATTCAGTACATCCAGGATCTGATAAGATGTATCAGCACTTAAAGGAATATCACTAGTGTCCTAATCTCAAGAGAGATATTGCGACCTATGTTGAGAAATGCCTAACGTGTGCAAAGGTCAAGGCCGATTATCAAAAGCCGTCTGGCTTATTACAGCAACTGAGATTCCCGTTTGGAAATGGGAACAAATATCAATAGATTTCGTTACAGTATCCCATAGACCTCTCGAGGTCATCACATGATATCGGTTATCATTGATCGATTAACCAAGTCGGCTCACTTCTGACCCATTCGTGAAAAAGACAGTATTGAGAAGTTAGCTGAGCTTTATCTCAAAGAAATAATAGCACGCCAAGGAGTACCTATTTCAATAATCTCGGATCGCGATGGTCGCTTTGTGTCAAGGATTTGGCAATCCTTTCAAGCCTCGTTTGGATCTCGTTTGGATCTAAGCACGGCATTCCATCCGCAAACCGATGGCCAAAGCGAACGAACCATCCAAACTCTAGAAGATATGCTTCGTGCCTGTGTGATAGATTTGGGCGGAAACTAGGATACTCATTTACCTCTGGTAGAGTTTTCCTATAATAACAGTTATCACACAAGCATCAAAGCCGCCCCATTCGAAGCACTAGACGGACGGAAGTGCCGATCACCGCTGTGCTGGGCGGAAGTCAGAGACAAGCAACTCATTGGCCCTGAACTAGTCCAAGAAACTACCGACAAGATACACAAAATACGAGACCGTATCAAGGCGGCTCGTGATAGAAAAAAGTGCTACGCGGATCAAAGACGTAAACCGTTATCCTTCGAGGTTGGAGACAAAGTCTTACTAAAAGTCTCGCCTTGGAAAGGCGTAGCTAGATTCGGGAAGCGCGGAAAACTAACCCGAGATACATTGGGCCGTTTTAGATTCTAGAAAAGATCGGTACCGTCGCGTACAAGTTGAAACTGCCAGAAGAACTCAGTAACGTACACGACACATTTCATGTGTCGAATCTCAAGAAAAGTCCGACCATTGATACAGTTATCATCCCAGTGGATGAAATTCATGTAGACGACACGCTCCAGCTTACCGAAGAACCCGTCGAGGTTATGGACCGGAAGGTCCACAAGACAAGGAGAAGTAATATCGAACTAGTCAAGGTCCGCTGGAATTTACGTCACGGACCCGAGTACACATGGGAAACTGAAGATCAGATTAAGGCAAAATATCCCCACCTGTTTAAGAAGACTCCTGTAAAGGATGGCTCAACTTGAATTTCGGGACGAAATTCTTTTTAACACGGGGAGAATGTGACAACTGGCAAATAACTGGTAATTCCGTACAATCTAATCACTATTTATATTTCTAAATCTCATGCATTTAGCGTAATTTAATTACGTAACAATGTCGTTAATTGGATAACAGTGTTAGGACAAGAAAACAAAGCTAAAACATATGTTCGCTTTCGTCGTATGGCGAAACCAAGCTAACAATGTCCTAAAAGTGTTGGTAGAAAGTGCTGCTTGCACTATTCACGGTTACACTATTCATGCCAGCAAACCGTGAAATCAGACCGAAACATTGAAAAACGACACTCGGATAACATAACTGAGTCCATTTATATAAGAAGACATTTGTAACATCTGTGCTTGTAATCATTGTGAACAGTACAATTATCAATAAAACAATGTTATTTGATCCCAATGTTTGTTTTGTTATGTTTTACATTTTTCATGTTTTGACTTTTGTTCGATTTCAAACTCTATATCACTTTCTGGAGAGTTATACGCAAACTGGTGCGTAAACGTACTTAGTTTAATACGAAAAATACTCCGGAACATCAACATATACTTAACATACCTTAAATAACCTTTACGTAACTTAGAAATAAGTTTTGAAGGCTTTGGTATGGCAAAAACAAGTTAATTCGCTTACAGGGGCTAAACTTGACAAACTACGAAAGTATGTCAATTTGAACTGTAACGAACATTCCGGAACATGACCATAAGTTAAACACACCTTAAATATCCTTTACATAGCTTAGAAATAGGCTTTAAGGGGTTCGGTGCGCTAAAATATACTTTTGGGACATTCAAGGACTAAAAGCGTCAAAAAGTGCACAAGTTTGCACTTTCGCGCATAACTCACGTTCTGAATACATACGGACATCCAAAAATTTATGTAAGCACTAAAATATTTTATTTTAGTGTTTGGCATAAGAAAAATCCATTCGTCACGCAATTTAGATCGTTTCTCGCGCTTATGCGCATTCCGTCGTAATTAACCGAACATCGCAACCGTACGGCTAAACGAACCGACATACGAGGTATTTTTTAGCACATTTTAAGTTCCCTACACTTTAACTTCATTTTAGAGCCTTGAAATGAGGTTAACGGGGTTCAAACGCATCGAAAATAGCTTAAACGGGCTGTAGGGACCAAAACTGTAATTCTGCCAAAATATTTGTTGCGCACCGCAACAAATATTTGTTACGGTGCGCAAGCAGGGGTCAGTTATGCAGAAACTCGTTTTCTCAGCAGTTAACAGCCTTTAACCCCTCCAAAGGGCCAAGGACAAGTGTCAAACTCTTGTGGTGGAGCAATATCAGTTACCACAACATTCCGACAAGTGTACGGGCTAGATCATTCCCTCTTTTCCAAGAAACGATCCTAACGGTGGACCGAAAACTATAAATACCCAACTCATTTCACTTCTTTTCTCACTAGAATCTGATCAATTGTGCTCTAAGTTGAAACCTTTGTTTCATACCTGAGCTATTTTGATCTAGATTAGCATTCGGGGACCCTTCGTAAGTATTCTTTCGTTCTTTTATCGCTTTCGAGTCCGAAAGTCAAACTTTGTTTGACTTTCTGCATTGACCAATTTATGGTCGATGCGAAGTTCGTTTGAACTTCATAACGTGAGCGTGATCACGATGGTTATAGTCCTTAGTGACTATACCTACTGATTACCACGTTATCTAGGCTCAGTGACGAGTCGTAGTTTCGGTCAGAATACGTATTCTTGCGTATTTTGTAACCAAACTACTTATGGGTATCAAAACCGATTTTTTTGATACCAAACCTGTTTTCTAAACTTAGTTAAGCATGTTTTAACATGCTTAGCTCGTCACTTTTAGTTTAGTGCTTATATAGGGTCGTCAGGTAAGCGATCTAAACAATCGCTTATACTTTCGAACCCGACCCGTTTGGTCGATCATTAGGATCCGACCAAGCACATTAGGTGACCATAGTATATAGGGAATAACCTTCCGAGGTTATACCTTATGGTCGCTTCGTTTAAGTAGTTGTATGATAGGTAGTATATATGCCTTAGGTAAATTACCAAAATGCCATTTTGACGCCAAAATTCATGTTAAGCATATGTAACATAACTTTTGGCATCTAAACTGATTTGACAACAATATTAGACATGTTAAGGCATATGTTACTTGTCATAGGACTAGTTAGGCGGTCCGAACGCGTTTCACGCGAACGACGCGTTAAAGTAGCATAAGCTACCTAAACGGGTCGTATTGGGTCGTAAGCACTTAGGTTAGGTTTCTTTTAGTATGTAGGCTTTGTTAAACCATATTACACGAGTCTCTATACTTGTTTGGTTTACGAACCCTCATTCTATCCGATCTTCCGATTTAGGTCTGGTTTATTAATGTAGTTACCTATATTAGGTGCCGTTTGATATTCCGAGACCTCTAGCATTGCTTGGTGGTTATCTTAGGACTTCTGAGCAATCTCAAGTGAGTACATAGAACCCCTCTTTTACTGTTTTCCAAACTGTTTTGGGGTGAAACACATGTGCCTACTTGTTACTTTCATGCTTTCCTGTTTTCACATCATATACCTGCTATGTTTGTTAGTACATTATAGTACATGATTTCATTACATTTTATGCTATGTATGTCCATTGTGTGCATACTTAGTACATTGTTTTACATTACATTTCTGCTTTGTATGTTAACTTAGCATACTTAGTACATTGTTTTCATATAACATGTTCACTTTTGCTATGACATTTGGTTTGCACAAACGAGACTATTATACGTTCATTAACATTAGCTACGCCGCTCGGTAGTAAGTACTGGTACCATAGGACTTGACAAATCCCATTCCTGACATCCCGGGTTTGTTTGGATGTAAGGAATGACTGAATCCGAAAACATTTCTTTTGATAACCTTGACTGAAAGGGTTATCCGACTGTCTCAAGGCTTGAATGTATGCGTTAACTTACCACATAAATGTTTGTATCAATGTAACATGTATTACTTTGCGAAACATAACTTTTTTATACATTCAAAATACTTTGTTTTGTACATTTCTACATTGGGACTATTTGACAATACTTTACTTACAAGACATAACATTTGTTACACATTACTTGACTACTTTTGGACTATCAACATTTGACATGGTTTATACAAGGACTTTTGACAATTGATTTAAACATAGACATTATACATTGTTGGTTGGTTAAGTGACTTAAGTAACGAAATGTGAGTAATATGATACAAGCATGGTGGATACGCCGCTGGTACTTCCTATATATAAGTGTTTGTATTATATTACATATCATAGCGTTATTTAAATCATTGATTATGGACTTATACATTTTATACAAGTAACATGTTTTCACAAGACTTTGTTTTACAATACGGTTTATTTTATACAACTCATTTTACATGGTTATTCATTTAACCATACATTATTCTTTTACTTATACATATCATCTGAACTTATTGTTTTTCAAGCGATTTACAAAACAAATCAAATTACAAGGTTCATGACTAAACATTTTCTTAAACTTAAGTCATGAATCTTATTTTCACAAACCTATGTATCTCACAGGCATTTTTATGCTGACGTACCTATTTTCACATGTGTTTTCAGGAGCTTTTCCGTAGGATGACGATCATGACACTAGGGCGGACCTGTGCCTTAGAGATTTAAAACGAAGATAGACTATGTTTAATTATGTTAAAAACTCTTTGATTCCTGTTTAAAACAATGAAACTCTTGTGTTTATAAATAAAATACAACTTTGAATGCCATGGTTATGAAACAATTAATTCTGTTACAACACTCCCCGACGTTTTCCGCCACGTCTTGTATGTTATACGTGGTCGGGGTGTGACAACATTATTATGAAAACATGTCTTGCAAAGATATAAGATTTTCCGGTATAACGCCCTAATCTCAAAAAATGTTCGTTTCGGCTTAAAATATAGCACTTTTAACGCGTCCGAACTTATAACAAAGCATTTCCGGGACTTTGGAATAATGTCAATTGATGAAAAACATACTAAAACAATAAGATGATATCAACGGAATGTTCATAATCACAAGTTTCCGGCGTTACGTCGCTATGCACTAAACTAGTCCGTTAGCGACTCGACGAACTAGTAGGCGACATTTTTGGTCACGAAACATGCAAACGAAGAATCTAGCGAGCTAGTTAAGCTAAATTTGGGACTCGGAATCACTTCATACAAACTTCGGATGCAAGAAAACAACTTACGAAATTTCTTGTCGGTACGACATAAAAGTACCGTAAGCGAGCCGACGACGAAACGAAAAGCATTTTAAACATCAAGACATGATTTTTACTAGTTTAGTGAACTAGTAAATAATAATTTTGGTTCCGAACCCCTAATTACCCCTTTACGGTGTAATTAAACCCCTAATCACTACAATTACCTTAAGTACCAAAATATCTTCATTTTTTTTAACAATGTTTAGAAAAAAAAAATATAATAACCCCCCCCCTCATTTCTTACGAAAATAGTGGGTCCCATACCCACTTGCTCTTGTTTGAAAACTTGTAAAGTTATTAGGAATGGCCTACTTGATTGTTGTTGAAAAATTGGACATGCTTCACCATACATACCTTGCTTGAAGAGACATCTTATACATCATTCCTTTCACAAATTTTAGAAACCAAAACCTCCTATCTTGCCTTCCATATTCACGGCAGCCAACACCCCCCTTTAACCTTTCTTTTTCATCCATTAAAATCACAAAAATAAGCATAATTTAACCCCTACAAGATCATATACACATGGAGTAAGCATGGAGGATCACTAGGAGCTTTCTTGGAGCTTAATTGTCTTCTTATTTTCTTGTCTAGATTGTGCAATATTGTAAGTCTTCTAATCACCATTTTTAAGCTTCATATTACTAGTAGATTATGGAAGTACAAGTTGATTATCAAAAAGATTAATAAAAATCACACCAAAAACCCTAACCCCAAAGCTAATAAACACTAAATATAACTATATTATGTGTTGATTTATTTGATTTGTGATAGCTAGTTAGCATAATTTATGTTGATTATGTTAAAGTAAGTTGTTTTAAGTGGGTGATCTTTTTATGATTAATAATATAAATGATGATTTAAACATGGTAATGTTTAAATCTAAACAAGATCATCAACCTCTTGTTCCATGAACTTTACTACAACTTAAAAATGATTTATTACACATAAGTGACTTTTATAAAGAATAACCACCATGATTCTTATTATGATCATCCTAAAAGTTTACTAAACAAAGTGGTTTAAAGAGGAGATTTTAGTTAGAAAATATAATGAAAATGGTGTCTTTAAGGTCCTAATAAATATGTGAAAATTTCATTATTTTTAACCAAGTTGTTAAAAATATACTTATAAAAGTTCATGGAAATAAAGAAGAAAAGAGCATGAATCATGCATGCAAAGTTGGTGTAATGAAACTTGATTTGGAAATTGATTATGATTATGGGTTTAAATATGGTTTTAACGCGTTTTGAAAACGTGGGAAACGTCATAGTTTAGGGGAAACTATGGCGAATTTTCTAAAAATCTAATCGCGATTAAAAATGGGATCAAAGGGTGATTAACAAGGTTAAACGCGATTAGTGGTCTTAAATGTCATTATGGAAACTTTGATGAGAATATTTAAGGTTTAAATATTCTAGAAGTTCTTATGAACTTAAACTTATATTTTTACAAAAATAAATGGGTAAAAATATAACAATGTGTAAATATAATTTTTGGTAAGAAAAATTATATATTTTTGGAAACTTGCTAAGTGCATGTGATGTGTGCTATATATGTGTATGTATTAGATACCTATAGGGTGATCAAAATAAATACACGAACATGTTCCTACATGGTCCAAGGAAATGCTAGTAAAATCGGACAATTAAATAAAATGGCCGAAATGGAAATACATAACACTTGATGACGACAATTTGGGCGTATCGACATCGTGAACAAGTTACTACAATGTCGAGTCTAAAAATAACATATTTTTAGACACTAGAGCGAACACATAACTAAGTGGTCAAAAACAAGAATCCGGAAAGTCGAAAACTATAAAAATTACCAAGTATTTTTCATGTGAAAAACGAACTTATTAAGTTATATGCTTGGTGAATTTTTGGTAAAAATTTCAAGAATATATTTAATGGACTCACAAGAAAACTAGGGCTAGGCCCAATAACAAGAAAACTAGGGCTAGGCCCAATAATAATGATGACAAGCGAAAACATAATAAAGAATTCAAGATGAACAACTTGTGTGAGGTCCGAAAGACCTAGTGTCTAACGAGATTAGTACACATGTAGGTTATTGACACGTACGGACGCTTACCTTGATATCATATTTCACGGAACGCAAACTTGTGAGTTCATGTCCCTCCTTTCACTGTTTTCAATGTTTTGTTTTCAAAAACATCGAGGGGAAATACATGTTAAAACTATTGGTATGTTAGTTACGGAGTAGGAGGCATGATCAATGTGCATAAGTAGGGAATCTACATTAATAACCATTAATCACGTAGTGACCAAGGTGCAAAAGGTGTAGATCTATTGGGTTTGAGGCACGCCCCACTCCTAGTTGTTAACCGTGGAGTGCTTTTGTGATCCCAATGTGGACAAAGTGTTCTCGGTTTGGTTATTTTGCTTATGGCGCATTATGTCAGGGGGCTCGCTACCCACTGATAGATCTTTAACACACTCCATGATTTTAATCAGAACATACCATGATTACAAGATAACAAGTACTAGATTTCATATGATATCAAATACTGCATGAACTCGCTCAACTTTTTGTTGACTTTTTAAAACTACATGTATTTCAGGAAACAGGTCTTGAGCCGGTGATTCACTATGGGATTCGGGAAAACAAATGACAACGATGGCCACTTTTGGGAGGGTTTGTCTTTTATATCCCAACTTCGTATGGGTATATAGGGGACAAAACCTCACTATGTGTTGTGTCAAAAACTATCTTTTGCTATGTGTAAAATAACTTAGAACTATGCTATGTCAAACGTGGGTGAACTTGGAAACTATGTTAAAACTTGTAATCTTTTGTTGAAAACTAGATATCTATGGCATCGTTGTTGGTTCATGTTGTTAATACATTTGGATGCAATGATTACCTTTCTTACGTCACACACAATACGCTTCCGCTACTAGCAGGGTGTGACAAATTTTACTCGAAACTAGGCCAAGCAGTTTCTTAAGTTCTAAGCATGCAAGGTTAAAGTTGATGCCAGTATAAATCAAAATAGATGCATAAGGTTGGTTAATAGGGAACGTACCCGTAACCGCATCTGGATCCTGGCGTGTTTCACGAGTTTCGATCATGAAAACCCTTCCTTCCTTGTTTCTTCCTAGGGTAATCTTTCCTAAAGTGTCCTGCTTCACCACATCTGTAGCAACCTGGTACTCTACCATTATCTCTTCCATCTGGATCCTTCGCCCAACAGGCGTCCTTGTTGTGCCCTTCTTTTCCACACTTCCCGCACTTAGGCCTCAGACATTGACCTTCATGGTAAAAATTACAGTTCTCGCATCTCGGCTTATTCCTCAAGTAAACCTTACCACCAGCCTTATTAGTGGCTCCATAAGCTTTCCTGCCACAAAACGGGTTTTCTCCCTTTCTTTTATTTGTTTTAGAGCTTCCATAGCTGACTTGGGTGGCTATCTTTAGGTTCGAAGACTTCCTTTTCTTGTTGCCCGATGACTCCACATGAGTCTCTTTCTTGTTATCCTCAGATTCCGAAAATTTTCCCATACGTAGAGCTTCTTCAGTAAGAGTGACACTCAAATCGATAGCCACTGCGATGGTTGAGGGCTTTGAGGTAGTAACCATGCTCCTAATTTGAGGTGCAAGTCCCCAAATGAATCGCTCAATCCTCTTGAATTCTGGCTTGACTAAGTAGGGTACGACTCTAGACAAGTCGTGAAATCGCTGGACATACTCGGAAATATTCGGCCCGTCCATTTTCAAATTCCAGAACTCCACCTCAAGCTTCTGGATTTCAGCCCTAGAACAATATTTCTTCTCCATCATTTCCTTGAGCTTGTCCCAGCTCAGTGCATAAGCAGCATCTGCACCAAGGGTCTGAACCTGAAGGTTCCACCCGGAGAGTGCGCCATCCAAAAACAACCCTGAGATAAAGGTAACACTCTGTTGGGGTGAACAGTTACTCATTCTTAGAACGAAGTCAGTCTTTTCTGCCCAACGAACAAATGCAACGGCACCTCCCGTGCCATCAAAATTCAATGGCTTGCAGTCTAGGAATTGTTTATAGGTGCAGCCAGTTGGAGGGTTATTTCCGGTAGTGCCACCGCTGTGCTCAGAGCGGAGGGCTTCATGTCGTGCAATCGCCTGTGAGATTCGTTCTTGAAGCTCGGCTTCTGTCCTTGGTAACGTACTGGTGTTTGTGTCACGTCTGGGCGGCATTCTCTTCTGTCAAAATGGTAGGGAGTAGGTTAGACAACATTCCATAATTGTCTACGAGGCACATAGTACCATAAGTAAACGTGTAATCACCCAATATCACATGCATATATACTCAACAATGTGTTTTCCTTCATATAGGCTTGGCAACTTGGTTTATTGTTTTCCTTCATATAGGCTTGGCAACTTGGTTTATTGTTTTCCTTCTACATTGGTTTTCTTTGGTCTTTAGCTTTACTGATGTGTATATTTTCCCAGAGATGGGGTTGTTCATGTAGGGGTGATAGAGAGTGTAACGTCACTGAATCTTTTCGAATGTTATCCATCTTTTCTTGCTTAAATATCGTTTCTTAATCGTCTCGTACACGGGTAGAAGTGTCAGGCACGAAGTAGGCAAAGTCAGGTTTCCTACTTTATAAAGTGCTAAAGCAATGGTCTATGTTTTGTTTTACCAGATAAAGGTGTGAACACCTATAGATTATTTTTGGAGGGATGGTGATCATCAACCTGACCCGCAGAGTCCACCAGGATTTCCATGCACTACAAGTCGTTATTACGTGGGCCCCCGTAATAATAAATTGTCTTGCACAGTTACCCCAATTTTCCCTCGTCCAAGCAGATGACCAATCAAAGAGGGGACACTACTGTCCTTATACCTCTGGCATGAAAAGGACCATTACGGTGGTCCACGCGCTAACACTCGTTATCGTTACGCGCGAATAGGCCCGGTGATGAAGTAGGAATAAAGAGAATTCATAATAGTTGGAGGAGCACCTTCAAGATTGTCACACCCCCAAAATCCATACGCGGAGTACCACCGCTTGGAGGCGTGACATGACCAGGATCAAGCCACCAATCATATTGAACATAAGTATATAGTAAAAGTCATTCATCAATACGATAGGTGTTTCCAAAACCAAATATAAACAAGTGTGTAGCGGAAGCATTTAAAGTAAAACCCAACATAAGTTTAAGTACAAAATGTCATAATGTTTAACAACACATTTCACGATCCATGTCCACAACGACCGTGCCTCCCGTGCAAGCTCCGTAAGTACCTAAGGTCCTGCAAGGCATGTAACAGAGAGTCAACAACTAGTTGAGCGAGTTCACCGTTGGTTATTTAGTTATAATGTTCGTATCATAAATCGTATGTTCGTTTAGTAATCATGTATCGTATGTAATAGCATCGCGGCCCTCTAGGCATGTTTGCGAAGTTTAGTGGGGGTCTCCCATGTTTTCTAGCCTAGTTATATTTGTATCGCGGCCCTCCAGGCATGTTTGCGAAGATTAAAGTATAGTTCGCGGCCATTCCAGGCATATTTGCGAAGATTGTTCTAGTATCGCGGCCGATCCCGGCATGTGTGCGAAGAAAAGTATATGTATCACTAGACTAGTAGCATCTACCATTGACCTTCCTCTCCCGAGGCCTATGGTATGTAATTCCGATAACTCTTAAGCATAAATAATCAATCAACCCATTCCCAACCCCGGGAATCCCATGCCTTGGTAGAAGTGTGAACTCACCTTGTTTCGCTCGGTATGCTAAGTATGTGCTCAAAGTAAATCAATCACGTCCTAAAGTACGCACATATACAATAATCAGTTTGTGTTCACGTATAAGTACACAGTCGATAAGCAAGTAGTACATGGCACGCATTTAAGATCATACACAGGATGGTTATACTTAACAGCAGTTAACTAACCCGGTTAACTTCTAAACAGAATTAAAGTAGGTTACTGTGTTGATTACACATTTGGCGAAACACACATGTTGACGAAACACATATCCTGTTTCGTCGTGGTCTTGTTTGGCGAAACAAGATTCTATTTGGTCGACTGTCCTTGGCGAAACACTTTCTGTTTCGCCAAGGGATCTGTTTCGTCAAGTCTGATTTGTCATAACTGTCTCGGATCTGTTTCAGCAATAAAAACAATGCCTCAAATTTAAAGGCCCTAGTGGCCGACATCTAGCAACCACCTCCCAACCTCATTGGACCAAAGTTTGCATAACCAATGTTTCTCATTGGACCTAAACACAAATCAAAGTTTCACATTGGGCCTTTAAGGTGAATCATCAAAACACTAACTAACATCATCATTATAAATCGGCAGTTCATAAATCCCCACCCATTGACCACCGATTTGTCCCACCATCTCGATTACAATGAGCATCCAATGTTACCTTCCAAAATCTTATCAATTCTCAACCGACAAACCATGTGGTGTTCTTTATCATACAACAAGACAACATATATGCAAACAAATTAACAAGTGAATCTTTGACTAACATATTCTGACAACACACACATGTAAATAAGAATATAATGGTTGATAACATTATGCAAGTCATGTGCTCATCATCACCAAAATCGATATTCAATATTTGCACATAATAGAACCATATCCTACATTCAGATTTGCCCCTTTCAAAATCACGAGTATTCTCATAACAATCAAGTGAGCAACATAAGAAATCACATCTGATTATTACGCACTAACCTAGATATTCGGAATGATGGTTTGATCGCTAAAGAGAGGGCTTGGGGAAACACACAACTGCCGTCACACTTGGGAGAGTTTTAGGGTTTTCAGATTGTTAAAACGTGTGAGATTGAACTCGTTTCCCCTAAATATACCCAAAACAGTGTTCTGGGCCCTTAATGGGCTTTGGTGAAACTGGGCTCGGCGAAACAGCCTGTTTCGTCGAGATGTATATGACGGATGGCACTTGTTTCGTCGAGCTTATATAAAGCTTAATTAGTTTAAGTATTTTCCAAGTAAGATACAAGTTATATCAGCAAACATATATTTGTAACAATCACAATTCGTTATAGTATATCACGACGTGTACAGTCAAACAAGTCAAACAACTAACAGTCAAAGTCAACGCGAAATAAATACGAAAGTGAAAGTCGGAAACTCGAGTTGTCACATTATCCCCAACTTGAAAGAAATTTCGTCCCGAAATTTAGCATGCGGTTACTGAGGAAGCTAGGTAAGTTGTATCGTTTACTGGTTTTCCTGGGGTGTCACATCATCCCCCCGTTGAGTTGGGATTTCGTCCCGTAATTCTGTAGTAGCTTCAGCCTCAGTAGTAGTTGCATTGTTTTCGAACAACTGGGGATATTTGAGTTCCATTTGATCTTCACGCTCCCAGGTGAACTCTGGGCCGCGGCGGGAGTTCCAACGAACTCGTACAAGAGGGATTCTCGTGTTCTTGAGGACCTTAACATCCCGGTCCGTGATTTCAACAGGTTCCTCGACGAAGTGCAACCGCTCGTCGATAGTGAGTTCCTTCAAGGGAACTATGTGGGTCTCATCTGACGTACACTTCTTCAGATTCGACACGTGAAAGACGTTGTGAACTGCACTGAGTTCAGCTGGTAAGTTCAATCTGTAGGCTACCCTGCCTATCTTCTCAATAACTTCGAAAGGTCCGACGTATCGTGGATTAAGTTTGCCGCGTTTGCCAAAACGAACCACACCCTTCCAGGGTGAAACTTTGAGTAGCGCTCGATCCCCAACCTGGAATTCGAGTAGTTTTCTATCTTTATCGGCGTATGCTTTCTGACGGTCACGAGCTGCCGCCATGCGTTGTCGTATTTGAGCAATCTTTTCAGTAGTATCAACTACCATTTCTGGACCTGTGATTTGACTATCTCCCACCTCTGCCCAACAGAGAGGTGACCGGCATTTACGCCCGTACAATGCCTCGAATGGTGCAGCTTTAATGCTGGTGTGGTAGCTGTTGTTATACGAAAATTCCACAAGTGGCAGATGTTTTTCCCAACCATTGCCAAAGTCGATTACGCACGCACGAAGCATGTCTTCTAGAGTTTGAATAGTGCGCTCAGACTGTCCATCTGTCTGAGGATGATAAGCTGTGCTCATGTCTAAACGAGAACCAAAAGATTTGTGCATTGCTTACCACAGTTCTGAAGTAAAACGTGCGTCACGATCGGAGATAATAGAGGTTGGCACCCCGTGCCTCGAAACCACTTCTTTTAAGTAGATGTCTGCTAAGGTAGAGAACTTGTCTGTCTCTTTAATGGCCAGGAAGTGAGCAGACTTTGTGAGTCGATCCACGATCACCCAAATAGTATCATTTCCGCGCTGAGATCTAGGTAAGCCTGTAACAAAATCCATGGAAATTTGTTCCCATTTCCATTGTGGTATCTCAGGTTGTTGAAGTGGACCTGATGGTTTCTGGTATTCGGCTTTGACCCTTGCACAAGTCAGGCACTTGCTAACGTATGTTGCTATGTGGGCCTTCATGCTAGGCCACCAGTATGTAGTTTTGATATCGTGGTACATTTTATCCGAACCTGGATGTACCGAGTAGCGAGACTTATGAGCTTTATCCATTACAAGCTCGCGTAGGTTACCATAGAGTGGGACCCAAATGCGTCCTGTGACGTAGTAAGCACCATCTTCCTTCTGTTCTAAGCGTTGCCTTGAGCCACGTAGGGCTTCTGCCCTGACGTTTTCTGGTTTCAATGCTTCAACCTGAGCATTTCGTATCTGGGAAGGAAGACTAGACTGTATAGTGAGTTGTAAAGCTCGCACGCGCTTAGGCGCGGTGTCCTTTCGACTGAGGGCGTCAGCCACAACATTGGCTTTGCCTGGATGGTACCTGATTGAGCATTCGTAGTCGTTTAGCAGTTCGACCCATCGTCGTTGTCGCATATTCAGTTCCTTCTGTTTGAATATATGTTCGAGGCTTCTGTGGTCAGTGTAGATAGCACATTTGGTACCATACAAGTAGTGTCGCCATATCTTAAGTGCAAAAACAACCGCTCCCAGCTCTAAATCGTGTGTGGTGTAATTCCGTTCGTGAACCTTAAGTTGGCGCGAAGCATAAGCTATGACTTTATCCCGCTGCATCAACACACATCCAAGACCCTGGATAGATGCATCGCAGTATACTACAAAATCGTCCGTGCCTTCGGGCAATGAGAGGATAGGTGCGCTACAGAGTCTATCCTTTAAATGCTGAAACGCTGTTTCCTGTGTATTACTCCAACGGTAAGCAACACCCTTCTGTGTCAGTAATGTAAGCGGCTGTGCAATCTTTGAGAAGTCTTTAATGAACCGTCTGTAATAACCCGCCAAACCCAAGAATTGGCGTATTTCTGTCGGTGTGCGAGGTGCAGGCCAGTTCTTGATCGAATCTACCTTGGATGGATCGACATGAATCTCATCCGTGTTTACCACGTGGCCTAGAAAGTGGACTTCACGAAGCCAGAAGTCGCATTTCGAAAATTTGGCGTACAGCTGTTCCGTTCGAAGAAGTTCCAAAATGAGTCGTAAGTGCTGCTCGTGTTCCTCCCGATTCTTCGAGTAAATCAGGATGTCGTCGATGAAAACAATAACAAACTTATCAAGATAAGGTTTGCACACCCTGTTCATAAGATCCATGAAAACCGCAGGCGCGTTCGTTAGCCCGAATGGCATGACCAAAAACTCGTAGTGGCCGTAGCGTGTTCTGAACGCTGTTTTGGAGACGTCCTCATCCCGGACTCTCAGTTGATGATACCCTGACCTTAGGTCAATCTTCGAGTAATAGCTCGACCCTTGCAACTGGTCGAATAAATCGTCGATGCGTGGAAGAGGATAACGATTCTTCACAGTCACCTTGTTCAATTCGCGGTAGTCTATACACATGCGGAAGGTACCGTCCTTCTTCTTTACAAATAGAACTGGAGCTCCCCAGGGCGAAGAGCTAGGACGTATGAAACCCTTTTCCAAGAGTTCTTGTAGTTGCTTAGACAGTTCTTCCAGTTCATTTGGAGCTAAGCGATAAGGTGTTCGAGCTATGGGTGCTGCTCCTGGAGCTAGCTCGATCTGAAATTTGACCTGACGATGAGGCGGTAGCCCAGGTAACTCTTCAGGAAACACTTGAGGAAAGTCGCGTACTACAGGAATATCCTCAATCTTTTTCTCTTTCTGCGATGTATCAGTAACGAGTGCTAAAACAGCTGTGTGGCCCTTTCGTAAACACTTCTGAGCCTTCAAGAAGGAGATGATGCCACTCACGACACCACTCTTGTCGCCTTGGACTTCGAGGGGTTCTTTACCAGAACGGGTAATACGAATGATCTTTTCCTTACATAGGATCTCTGCTTGTTGTTGGGATAACCAATCCATACCGATGACGATGTCGAAACTACTCAGAGTTATAGGAATGAGATCTATAGAGAAAGTCTGACCGGCGAGGATAAGATTACAACCTTGAACTATGTGTGTGGCCTCTAAACTTTTACCGTTAGCTAACTCTACAACGTGTTTGGTGTTCAACAGTGTTGGTGCGCGTTTAAGCATTTGACTAGTTTTCAAAGACATATAACTGGTATCCGCACCCGAATCAAATAATACAGTAACATAAAAGTCGTCGAGAAGAAACTTACCCATAATCACATTAGGATCATTCCTTGCATCAGCCTGACCAATCACAAATGCACGACCCCTAGCACCATTGTCGTTGTTGTTTCCCCCATTGTTGTTCCTATTGCCCTGATTATTGTTGTTGTTATTCTGATTTTGGTTTAACTGGGGGCAGATCCGCTTGAAGTGACCTTCAGCCCCACACTGAAAGCATGCCTTATTTCCTTGTTGTTGTTGCTGTGGCTGGTTTCGTGGAGCTGGTGGTTGTTGTTGCTGGTTCTGATTCGCAGGCCTTGAGCTCCTGCAATCCTTAGCTTCATGACCTACCCTTAGACATCTCTGACAGCGGCCTTTCCGACACTGACCACTGTGGTGTCTGTTGCACCTGTTACACAGTGGGTGAATTCCCCGATATCCACTCTGTCCCTGACCACCAGACGATTGCTGACTCGGACTCTGGTAATCACTAGTCTTGCGCTGCTGCTGTGCTTGAGACTGTACGGTAGCTGAACCCTTGCTGGAATCCCCTTCCCATTTCCATTTGTTGTCACTGGGAGTAGCAGGAGTAACTGGAGTGGTAGCGGTAGTAGTAACGCTGATGCGTTTAGGCAGCCTGTTCTGTTCCACTGCCTGATCGGTGAGGCGATGAGCTAACTTGACAATCTGTTGAATGGTGCCAAGATTCGCTGAGGTTACGTGACTTTGAATTTCCGGCACCAGACCATTGAGATACAGTTCGATACGCTTAATGGGAGGGTCTACCATAGTAGGACACAGAATAGCCAACTCATTCGATCTTCTGGTGTACGCTTCAATTTCTGACCCCGTCATTTTCAAGTGGTAAAACTCTACCTCCAGCTTATGGATATCATCACGGCTACAATATTCCTCTTTGATCAACTCCTTGAAATCATTCCAGGGTGTGGCGTTAGCAGCAGCCAACCCTAACATCTGAACTTGCGCATTCCACCAAGTCAGCGCAATACCTTCTAGAGTACCAGTAGCGTACTTCACCCTGCGAGCCTCAGGGCATTCACACATTTCAAATACTGACTCAAGCTTTTCAAACCAATGGAGGAGTCCAACCGCTCCTTCCGTGCCACTAAAAGTAGTAGGACGACAGTCCATGAAAGTCTTGAAGGTGCAAACAGGTGGCTGAGCGTGCTGACCTGTTGTGTATAAGAATCCAGGACAAGATTAAACACAAGAGTTGGTTTAGAAATGTAGGATCTAAGGATCCTAGTGTGAGTTGTAACTGCAGGGTATACCTCCTGCTTGTGCGGCTGCAACTGCCGCAGCAACTTGTTCGTTAATGAGAGCCGTCAACTGGGCTTGGGTCATGTTAATACGTCCAGACATGATCTTCATAGCAAAGATAACATAAGTAAGAGAGGTTCACAAACAGTGCGATGACAGAAGAGAGTGAGCACACAAGTATTCTCAAGCAATAGCATATAGTAGGTTCTGTAATCTAAGCATACCCCGAGCAAAGTTCTATGTAATTCTAGCAAGTAGGTAAGGTAACATGAATAGTAGTACCTATGATGTTGAGCCTTGCACGTGGAGCGAAGCGTAGTTGTGGATCGTTGAGCACTGTTCTGGTTATAGTCTGGTTTTAACAAAATCGTTTTCCCCTTATTAAAACCGAGTTCTCTATAACCAATGGCTCTGATACCAATCTGTCACACCCCCAAAATCCATACGCGGAGTACCACCGCTTGGAGGCGTGACATGACCAGGATCAAGCCACCAATCATATTGAACATAAGTATATAGTAAAAGTCATTCATCAATACGATAGGTGTTTCCAAAACCAAATATAAACAAGTGTGTAGCGGAGACATTTAAAGTAAAACCCAACATAAGTTTAAGTACAAAATGTCATAATGTTTAACAACACATTTCACGATCCATGTCCACAACGACCGTGCCTCCCGTGCAAGCTCCGTAAGTACCTAAGGTCCTGCAAGGCATGTAACAGAGAGTCAACAACTAGTTGAGCGAGTTCACCGTTGGTTATTTAGTTATAATGTTCGTATCATAAATCGTATGTTCGTTTAGTAATCATGTATCGTATGTAATAGCATCGCGGCCCTCTAGGCATGTTTGCGAAGTTTAGTGGGGGTCTCCCATGTTTTCTAGCCTATTTATATTTGTATCGCGGCCCTCCAGGCATGTTTGCGAAGATTAAAGTATAGTTCGCGGCCATTCCAGGCATGTTTGCGAAGATTGTTCTAGTATCGCGGCCGATCCCGGCATGTGTGCGAAGAAAAGTATATGTATCACTAGACTAGTAGCATCTACCATTGACCTTCCTCTCCCGAGGCCTATGGTATGTAATTCCGATAACTCTTAAGCATAAATAATCAATCAACCCATTCCCAACCCCGGGAATCCCATGCCTTGGTAGAAGTGTGAACTCACCTTGTTTCGCTCGGTATGCTAAGTATGTGCTCAAAGTAAATCAATCACGTCCTAAAGTACCCACATATACAATAATCAGTTTGTGTTCACGTATAAGTACACAGTCGATAAGCAAGTAGTACATGGCACGCATTTAAGATTATACACAGGATGGTTATACTTAACAGCAGTTAACTAACCCGGTTAACTTCTAAACAGAATTAAAGTAGGTTACTGTGTTGATTACACATTTGGCGAAACACACATGTTGACGAAACACATATCCTGTTTCGTCGTGGTCTTGTTTGGCGAAACAAGATTCTATTTGGTCGACTGTCCTTGGCGAAACACTTTCTGTTTCGCCAAGGGATCTGTTTCGTCAAGTCTGATTTGTCATAACTGTCTCGGATCTGTTTCAGCAATAAAAACAATGCCTCAAATTTAAAGGCCCTAGTGGCCGACATCTAGCAACCACCTCCCAACCTCATTGGACCAAAGTTTGCATAACCAATGTTTCTCATTGGACCTAAACACAAATCAAAGTTTCACATTGGGCCTTTAAGGTGAATCATCAAAACACTAACTAACATCATCATTATAAATCGGCAGTTCATAAATCCCCACCCATTGACCACCGATTTGTCCCACCATCTCGATTACAATGAGCATCCCATGTTACCTTCCAAAATCTTATCAATTCTCAACCGACAAACCATGTGGTGTTCTTTATCATACAACAAGACAACATATATGCAAACAAATTAACAAGTGAATCTTTGACTAACATATTCTGACAACACACACATGTAAATAAGAACATAATGGTTGACAACATTATGCAAGTCATGTGCTCATCATCACCAAAATCGATATTCAATATTTGCACATAATAGAACCATATCCTACATTCAGATTTGCCCCTTTCAAAATCACGAGTATTCTCATAACAATCAAGTGAGCAACATAAGAAATCACATCTGATTATTACGCACTAACCGAGATATTCGGAATGATGGTTTGATCGCTAAAGAGAGGGCTTGGGGAAACACACAACTGCCGTCACACTTGGGAGAGTTTTAGGGTTTTCAGATTGTTAAAACGTGTGAGATTGAACTCGTTTCCCCTAAATATACCCAAAACAGTGTTCTGGGCCCTTAATGGGCTTTGGTGAAACTGGGCTCGGCGAAACAGCCTGTTTCGTCGAGATGTATATGACGGATGGCACTTGTTTCGTCGAGCTTATATAAAGCTTAATTAGTTTAAGTATTTTCCAAGTAAGATACAAGTTATATCAGCAAACATATATTTGTAACAATCACAATTCGTTATAGTATATCACGACGTGTACAGTTACAAGTCAAACAAGTCAAACAACTAACAGTCAAAGTCAACGCGAAATAAATACGAAAGTGAAATTCGGAAACTCGAGTTGTCATAAAGATGAATGCTTCATCTTCCTTTTCTGGTCAAGTGTGTCATCAATCTTGCTTCACATAAGCCGCAGGGATCTCATCCCGTTGATTAAGAATTCGTTCAAGGTTGCCGCCTCTGCCTCGTCATCATCACCGTAGTCAGGCACCTTCACGATCGAGAGGGAAGAGCAGCCATCTCCTACGGAAGCAAGCTCAGAATCTTGTTTGGTAATCACTCTAGCTATGAGCTTTGCAATGAACGCAAGGTCGATAGCTTCATCGTGCGAGTTACGTACAATAATAGGAGTCGGAGTCGAAAGTATCTTGTTCATGACAATAATCATTCCGTACACTTATTCGTATGTATTCACGTCAATATTTATTCCGTACACTTATTCGTATGTATGTATCGATAAACAAATATGTTACTTAGCATAAACAGGTATTTCGATGCATCATATCATGTATAACTCCCGTTTTTGGGGGGTCATTTTTCTAGTTGTCGATTCACGTCAAAAACACTACTTGGTACTAGTTTTCACCAAGAGTGTGTTTTATCTTTGGCAAGTCTAACTCGTGTAGACTATGCCTTAGTTGGCACCTTGTCTTGAGGGTATTCCCTATTAATGTCCTTGCCTTGTCTCTTCTTGAAAAGTGTTTGACTCATGGATCTTGACGCTTAAGTGAATGCAATGAAAACCTTTTTGTAAAATGTTTTCATGAGAGAACTCTAGTGATTGTAGTCTAGACTCGAGAAGGAATCCTAGTTCACTATAACCTGGCTCTGATACCAAACTGTCACACCCTGACTTTTGCGGAAGCGTATGATGTGTGACTGGTTTAATATCATTGCATTCAATCATAATAAACAATTACATGATTAAAACGATGTTCATCCATTCATAAAATTTGAGTATTACAACACTGGTTATTTAAGTTTTAAAATATAACCTTCGACTAGGTTACAAACCAACAAAAGTGGATGACATCTAAACTTGAAGTCTACTTCTAGTTATGACACCCGCGCCCAATGTAACAACTGTGCTTGTAATCACTATGAATAGTTCCGTTATCAATAAAACAATGTTATTTGATCACAATGTTTGTTTTGTTATGTTATACATTTTTCATGTTTTGACTTTTATGTAATTTCAAACTCTACATCACTTTCTGGAGAGTTATACGCAAACTAGTGCGTAAACATACTCAGTTTAATGCGAGAAATACTCCGGAACATCAACATATACTCAACATACCTTAAATAACCTTTACATAACTTAGAAATAAGTTTTAAAGGCTTTGGTATGGCAAAAACAAGTTAATTAGCTTACAGGGACTAAATATGACAAACTGCGAAAGTATGTCAATTAGAACTGTAACGAACATTCCGGAACATGACCATAAGTTAAACACACCTTAAATATCCTTTACATAGCTTAGAAATAGGCTTTGAGAGGTTCGGTGTGCTAAAATAAACTTTTGGGACATTCAGGGACTAAAAGTGTCAAAAAGTGCACAAGTTTGCATTTTCGCGCATAACTTACGTTCTGAATACATCTGGACATCCAAAAATTTATGTAAGCATGACTACATTATATTTTAGTGTTCGCCTTAAGAAAAATCCATTCGTTTCGTCATTTGGATCGTTTTTCGCGCTTATGCGCATTCCGTCGTAATTAAGCGAACATCGCGTTCGTACGACTAAACGAACCATCATCTGAGATATTTTTGAACATGTTTTGAGTTCCCTATACTTTAACTTCATTTTAGAGCCTTAAAATGAGGTTAACGGGGTTCAAACGCATCGAAAAAGGGCTTAAACACGTGCAGGGACCATTTCTGCCAAGTTTGAAACAATTCTGGAACTGGGAGGCAGTCGCGTAGCGCGAGCCCTAAGGCTCTACCCGTCGCGCTACGCGAGTGAGTGATCTGGACCAGATTCAATGTCTTTTTAGCAAGTTGCAGCTGATTGATTCGTGTCCACACATTCTAAACGGGTCTAGTCAGCGGATAAGAACAAGTTTCTAGCCACCACAACTTTGTGACAAGTGTACGGCTCGGATCGTGGCACGATATTCAAGAAACGATCCTAGCGGCTCTACTTTTTCTATAAATACCCACCCCCCTTTGGCTTAAAAACCCACAAATCTGATCATTTGGGCTCTAAGTTGGAACCTTCGTTTCATACCTGAGCTATTTTGATCTGGGTTAGCATTCGGGGACCCTTCGTAAGTATTCTTTCGTTCTTTTCCCTATTTTTACTGCTTTTCGAGTCAGAAAGTCAAACTTTGTTTGACTTTCAGCATTGACCAGTAATGGTCAATGCGAAGTTCGTTAGAACTTCGCAACGTGATTGTAATCACGATGGTCATAGTCCCTTGGGACTATGCCTACTGATTACCACGTTGTCTAGGGTCGTAGGGTAAGCGATCTAATAAATCGCTTATACCTCGAACCCGACCCAGTTTGGTCGATCATTAGGATCCGACCAAATACTTTAGGTGACCATAGTAGGTAGGGAATAACCTTTCGAGGTTATACCCTATGGTCACATCGTTTAAGTAGTTGTATGATAGGTAGTTTATATGCCTTAGGTAAATTACCAGAATACCCTTTTCATACATAATTGGTAATTTAGCATATGTAACCTAAACTTTTGTCACGTAACTGATTATGTAACATGTTTAGGCATATAATACTTGTCATAGGACTAGTTAGGCGGTCCGAACGCGTTTCACGCGCACGATGCGTTAAAGTAGCGTAAGCTACCTAAACGGATCATAATGGGTCAATAAGACTTAGGTTAAGTTACATTTAGCATGTAGGCTTTGTTAAACCATATCACGTGAGTTCCGACACTCATTTGGTTTACAAACCCTAATGCTACCCAGTCTTCCGAGATAGGTCCGGTTTATTAACATAGTTACCTATATTAGGTGCCGTTTGATTCCGAGATCTATAGCATTACTTGGTGGTTATCTTTTGACAACTGAGCAATCTCAAGTGAGTACATAGACCCCTCTTTTACTGTTTTCCAAACTGTTTTGTGGTGGAACACATGTGCCTACTTGTTACTTTCATGCTTTCCTGTTTTCACATCATATACCAGCTATGTTCGTTAGTACATTATAGTACATGATTTCATTACATTTCCTGCTAGGTGTGCCCATTGTGTGCATTACTTAGTACATTGTTTTACATGACATTTCCTGCTAGGTGTGCCCATTGTGTGCATTACTTAGTACATTGTTTTACATGACATTTCCTGCTAGGTGTGCCCATTGTGTGCATTACTTAGTACATTGTTTTACATGACATTTCCTGCTAGGTGTGCCCATTGTGTGCATTACTTAGTACATTGTTTTACATGACATTTCCTGCTAGGTGTGCCCATTGTGTGCATCACTTAGTACATCGTTTTACATGACATTTCACGCTATGTATGTTCATTGGATTACATACTTAGTGCATTGTTTTCACATGTTTACATTTTTGGTATGACATTTGGTTTGTTTACATGGGACAATACATTCATTAACATTAGCTACGCCGCTCGTTAGTAGGTAGTGGTACCATAGGAATTGACAACTCCCGTTCCGGACATCCCAGGGAAAGGGGACAGAAAGGAATGACCGAATTCGTTGACATTAAGACAGATAGACCTTTAATTTGTTTAAAGGGTTTATCACCACAGTCGCCAGGCTTGGATGTATGCATTTTCACAATACCGCATAAATGTTCATATTAAATAGTTGCATGCATCTACACAAAACATAGCTTTGATTTAAACCAAGTTTTACCTCAATACTTTGTTTTTGTGCATATGGTTTAGTTGAGACATTTCACTTGCCATACATGACATTTTGACATAGACATTTGACATGGATATTTTGACATAGACATTTGACATGGATATTTGACATAGACATTTGACATGGTTTACATCTTGACATAAACACTTTGACATATTATTCAATACATTTGACAATTTGGTTAAACATAGACTTCTTACATTGGTTGGTTTGGTTTGATTAAGTGATTAAGTTAACGATGCGTGTGTAATATGATACAAGCATGGTGGATACGCCGCTGGTACTTCCTATATATAAGTGTTTGTATGGTATTACATGGCGTAGCGTTATTTGAATCATTTCAGTTTGAGACATAGAACATTTTTATACAAATAATATACTTTTCACAAGACATTGATTTACAAACAACTTATCTTATACAAACACATTTTTACATGGTTATTTATTTAACCTGACATTACTTATACATATCATCTGACCTTATAGTTTTCAAATGATTTACAAGACAAAGCAAAGTACGGGGTTCATGATTAAACATTTTCTTAAACTCAAGTCATGAATCCTATTTTCACAAAACCTATGTATCTCACAGGCATTTTTATGCTGACGTACCTATTTTCACATGTGTTTTCAGGTGCTTTTCCATAGGATGTTGATCATGATACTAGGGCGGACCTGTGCCTTAGAGACTTTAAAAGAAGATAGACTATGTTTAATTATGTTCTGAACTCGTTAATTTCCTGTTTGAAACAATGTAACACCCTTGTTTAATAAATAAAATACACTTTGTGTGCCATGGTTATGAAACAATTAATTCTGTCGCAACACGCCCCGATGTTTCCGCCGCGGTTTGTTGTTTTACGCGGTCGGGGTGTGACAGAAGAGTTGGTATCAGAGCCAATGGTTATAGGGAATTAGGTTATTAGTAATGCTTTGACCTAGACTATAACTTTTCTAGGAACCTAACACAAGTTATCTTGTGTTTAGATCTTAAAACATGTACATCACCTATCCTTAGGTGATTAACAAAACAAGGAACCAAAATTTTTTCCGAAACGATTTTTGAAAAACAATCATCTGTTTTTGAATAAATTTTTACAAGGTTTTGAACCCTCTATTGTAAGGTTTTGAACCCTCTGTTATATGGTTTTGAACCCTTTTAGTTTGGTTTTTGGCCTTGTGCCTTCAAATTTTCAAAATCTCGTCAAAGTTTTGGGTTATAAATAATGTGAACACGTGCAAACTGGAAGGGTGAATGCCTGTATTCTGGGTTTTCTGTCTAGGCAAGCACTTCGTATACATCTCATCAGACGCGAGACCAGTTGTGCTTACCTGGGAATTCTTGGAGTGAGCGTTCACTTATAGGCGAGCATGTCTTCATTATACATTATTTTTGACCCATTTACTTTGATTAGTCACTGTGAGTCGTTTGTTTGCTTTGTGATACGGACGAATGACCACCATCTATGCTGTTTGCAATTCTTGTTTTTATCATCTCATTCTTTTCAACCAATCATCTCACTCGTTTCTTTTCATGTTTTCCTCTTTTAGAATGCCTCCTCGACGCGAGAATCAGATAGCTACTGCCGAGCTGGCAGAAATTATTGCGCAGCAGATGGCTGCTCAATTCCCAAATCTCTTTGCTCAATGGAACCAGGCCAACAACAACAACAATGTTCCATGCAAATACAAGGATTTTAACCAGGCTAAACCACTCAAGTTTAGTGGTTCTGAGGGAGCGACTGGGCTTCTTCAGTGGTTCGAGAGCATAGAGAATACTTTTCGCCATGTGCAGTGTCCGGATAATCGCAAGGTCGAGTTCTCCTCGAGCGTATTTCAGAAGAGGGCTTTGACATGGTGGAACGGGGTTATGAGAGACCGGGGTGCAGAAGTTGCTCTCGCGCAGACATGGGCTGAACTTAGAGCCCTTATGATGAGGGAATTCTGTCCTCGCCATGAACAGCGAGCGTTGGAGAAAGTGTTTGATGTTTTGAAGCAAGATAGTGGTGAGCACAGGGCTTATACTGATCGGTTTGAAGAATTGAGTCTGCTTTGCCCAACAATGGTCACCCCACTCGACAAGGCTATCGAGAGATACATCGATGGCCTACCTGACTCGGTACAAGACATTCTTACTGGTAGTAACCCTGCCACACTTCGTCAGGCGATCGAGTTATCTGCGACATTGACTGAGTCGCAGATCCGGAAGAACAAGTTACACCGGAAGGGTGACAAGGGCAAGAAACAGTCGGCAGATAAGGTGGATAACAAGAAAGATCAAAACGGGAATGGAAAGAACTCTGGTTCTTCGAAGAGGTCAAGGAAGCGTAAGGCTTCCCAAAATTTTGCTATCACTGCCCAAGCTAATCTGGCAGCTCCCAACCAACCTGCACAGCCTCCAGCGAAGAAACCCTATACAGGGAATGCACCTTTGTGCAATAGATGCAACAGTCACCACCAGCCGCAACTTCCATGCCGTTTCTGTACTAACTGTGGGAAATCAGGCCATCTCGCCAATGTTTGTCGATCTGCTCAGAATCCCGCGGTTCAGAACCCGGCTCAACAAGTTGCTCAGCCTCCTGCTCCGCAACAGGGTCAAGCTGCACGACCACAATACCCACCGGGTGCTTGTTACAATTGTGGGGATCTAACCCACTATAGAAATCGGTGCCCAAGACTAGCGAACCAGAACCAGAACCAGAATCAGGCTCCGGCTCGAGGCCGAGTCTTTAACATGAATGCCCAAGAGGCGCAGGCGGATGATAATGTGGTGAACGGTACGTTCTTTATTAATAATCAGCCTGCATCTGTTCTTTTCGATTCTGGTGCCGATAAGAGTTTCGTGTCTTTGTCTTTTGAGCCTATGCTTCGTGTGTCTAGAACGAAACTAGGCAAATCTTTGACAGTAGAGGTTGCTAGTGGTGAACCCATTATTCTTGATTCTGTTCTTCACAACTGCCAGTTGAATCTTAACGACCATCTTTTTCCTATTGACCTCGCGCCTATGCAACTTGGAAGCTTCGACGTTATTGTGGGAATGGATTGGTTATCCAAGCATCACGCAGAGATAGTTTGTTCTAAAAAGATTGTTCGTGTGCCACTTTCGACAGGCGAGATCCTGCAAGTTCAAGGTGAGAAGCCTACCGGTGGTCTCAAACTCATGTCTTGTTTTAAAGCTCTGAAGTATCTGCAGAAGAACTATGTGGCTTTCTTAGCACATGTTACAGAAGATAAAGGCAAGGGTAAGTCTATTTCAGATATTCCTGTCGTTCGGGATTATTCTGAAGTGTTCCCTGAAGATTTACCTGGTCTACCTCCAGCACGCCAAGTCGAGTTCCGTATTGATCTCGTACCTGGTGCAAATCCCATTGCTAGAGCTCCATATCGTCTTGCACCGTCTGAGATGCAAGAGTTGTCTAAACAGCTTCAGGAGCTCTCTGACAAAGGCTTTATCCGTCCTAGTTTTTCACCTTGGGGTGCTCCCGTTCTTTTTGTCAAGAAGAAGGATGGATCCTTTAGGATGTGTATCGATTATCGTGAGCTTAACAAGCTTACCATCAAGAATAGATATCCCCTACCTCGCATCGACGACCTCTTTGATCAGTTACAAGGTGCTTCTTATTTTTCGAAGATTGATCTGCGATCTGGATATCATCAACTTCGGGTGCAAGAAGAAGACATTCCGAAGACAGCGTTCCGTACTCGTTATGGACATTACGAGTTCACAGTCATGCCATTCGGTTTGACTAATGCTCCTGCTGTTTTCATGGACTTAATGAATAGGGTCTGCAAACCTTATTTGGATCAGTTCGTCATTGTTTTTATTGATGACATCTTGATTTACTCTAAGACGCGAGCTGACCACGAGCAACATCTTCGTCTTACTCTGGAACTCCTAAAGAAAGAGCAACTTTTTGCCAAATTCTCCAAGTGCGAATTTTGGCTTAAAGAAGTTCAATTTTTGGGGCACATTATCAACGAACAAGGTATTCATGTAGATCCCTCCAAGATCAGTGCGATTAAGGATTGGGATACACCTTCTACTCCTACTGAAGTTCGTTCTTTTCTTGGTCTAGCGGGTTATTATCGCCGCTTCATTGAAAACTTCTCTAAGATTGCAGTTCCTCTAACTGCTCTAACTCAGAAGAAAATGCCCTTTTATTGGGGAATCAAACAAGAGGAAGCTTTTCAACACCTGAAGCAGAAGCTTTGCGATGCGCCTGTTCTATCATTGCCTGAGGGTGATAATGATTTTGTTGTGTATTGTGATGCATCGAAATTGGGTCTTGGCTGTGTTCTTATGCAAAGGAACAAAGTCATAGCTTATGCATCGAGGCAGTTGAAGATACATGAGAAGAACTACACCACTCATGATCTTGAGTTGGGTGCAGTTGTCTTTGCTCTCAAGATCTGGAGACACTATTTGTACGGTACAAAATGTGTGGTTTTCACTGACCACAAAAGTCTTCAGCATATCTTCAACCAGAAAGAACTCAACATGAGACAGCGACGTTGGGTTGAGTTTTTAAACGACTATGACTGCGAAATTCGCTACCATCCTGGTAAGGCGAATGTCGTAGCTGATGCATTAAGTCGTAAGGAACGTACTAAGCTTCATTGTGTACGTGTTCAATCTGTTATTCAAGCTCGATCCGATATTCAAGCACGCATTTCTCAAGCTCAACAATCTTGTGTTTCACAAGGATTGATGGATAAGGAATTTCCTTATCACATAACACCTGCTCTTGAACAGAAGGACAATGGATCGTATTATTTCATGGACCGTTTGTGGGTCCCAAGCCAGGATGATCTTCGTGCCTTGCTTATGGATGAAGCCCATAAGTCTCGTTATTCTATTCATCCGGGCTCAGATAAAATGTATAAGGATCTTCGTATTCACTATTGGTGGCCTGGTATGAAGAAAGACATTGCCTTATACGTATCCAAATGCCTTACTTGTCTAAAGGTTAAGGCTGAACATCAGCGTCCTTCGGGTTTATTGGAGTAACCAGAGATCCCAGTCTGGAAATGGGAAAACATTACTATGGATCTTATTACTAAACTCCCGCGCACAAAGAAAGGTCATGATGCCATCTGGGTAGTCGTTGATCGTCTTACAAAGTCAGCACATTTCTTGCCAATCCGCGAGGATTTTCCTACTGACAGACTTGCTCAAATCTATGTAGATGAAATTGTAGCTCGACATGGTGTTCCTTTGAACATCATTTCTGACAGAGATGCTCGTTTCACTTCTCATTTTTGGAGAACCATGCAATCTGCCATGGGGACCCAACTTAATCTGAGCACAGCTTATCATCCGCAAACGGATGGTCAATCTGAGAGAACAATCCAGGCTCTGGAGGATATGCTTAGAGCTTGTGTGATCGATTTTGGTGGTAGCTGGGATTCCCATCTGAAATTGATTGAATTCTCCTACAACAACAGTTATCACACTAGCATCAAAATGGCTCCTTTCGAAGCTCTCTATGGTCGAAAATGTCGTTCACCAGTCTGCTGGAATGAGATTGGCGAGGCTCAACTTACTGGACCTGCCCTCATTTTAGAGACAACTGACAAGGTCAAGAAAGTTCGTGATAACCTTCAGGCAGCTAGAAACCGTCAGAAGATTTACGCGGACCCAAAACGCAAAGCCTTTGAATTTCAAGTCGGTGATCGAGTATTACTTAAGGTCTCACCTTGGAAAGGTGTGATCAGATTTGGAAAGAAAGGAAAACTTGCACCTAGATATGTTGGACCATTCAAGATCGTCGAAAGAATCGGAAAGGTAGCCTACAGACTTGAGTTACCTCCTGAACTGGGAAATGTTCATCCAACTTTTCACGTGTCCAATCTCAAGAAGTGTACAGCTGATGAGAACTTCTCCATACCGCTTGACGAAATTCGTGTTGGCAAAACACTGAAATTTGTTGAGAAACCAGTGGAAATCATGGAACGTGAAGTCAAGTGGCTTAAACGCAAGCGCATTCCTTTGGTCAAAGTTCGCTGGGAAGCTAAACGTGGACCTGAGTTTACTTGGGAACGCGAAGATCAAATGAAGGCGAAATATCCACATCTTTTTCCACGAGTTTCCTCTAAATAAATTTCGGGACGAAATTTCCACAAGTAGGGGAGACTGTAACAACTGTGCTTGTAATCACTATGAACAGTTCCGTTATCAATAAAACAATGTTATTTGATCACAATGTTTGTTTTGTTATGTTATACATTTTTCATGTTTTGACTTTTATGTAATTTCAAACTCTACATCACTTTCTGGAGAGTTATACGCAAACTAGTGCGTAAACGTACTCAGTTTAATGCGAGAAATACTCCGGAACATCAACATATACTCAACATACCTTAAATAACCTTTACATAACTTAGAAATAAGTTTTAAAGGCTTTGGTATGGCAAAAACAAGTTAATTAGCTTACAGGGACTAAATATGACAAACTGCGAAAGTTTGTCAATTAGAACTGTAACGAACATTCCGGAACATGACCATAAGTTAAACACACCTTAAATATCCTTTACATAGCTTAGAAATAGGCTTTGAGAGGTTCGGTGTGCTAAAATAAACTTTTGGGACATTCAGGGACTAAAAGTGTCAAAAAGTGCACAAGTTTGCATTTTCGCGCATAACTTACGTTCTGAATACATCTGGACATCCAAAAATTTATGTAAGCATGACTACATTATATTTTAGTGTTCGCCTTAAGAAAAATCCATTCGTTTCGTCATTTGGATCGTTTTTCGCGCTTATGCGCATTCCGTCGTAATTAAGCGAACATCGCGTTCGTACGACTAAACGAACCATCATCTGAGATATTTTTGAACATGTTTTGAGTTCCCTATACTTTAACTTCATTTTAGAGCCTTAAAATGAGGTTAACGGGGTTCAAACGCATCGAAAAAGGGCTTAAACACGTGCAGGGACCATTTCTGCCAAGTTTGAAACAATTCTGGAACTGGGAGGCAGTCGCGTAGCGCGAGCCCTAAGGCTCTACCCGTCGCGCTACGCGAGTGAGTGATCTGGACCAGATTCAATGTCTTTTTAGCAAGTTGCAGCTGATTGATTCGTGTCCACACATTCTAAACGGGTCTAGTCAGCGGATAAGAACAAGTTTCTAGCCACCACAACTTTGTGACAAGTGTACGGCTCGGATCGTGGCACGATATTCAAGAAACGATCCTAGCGGCTCTACTTTTTCTATAAATACCCACCCCCCTTTGGCTTAAAAACCCACAAATCTGATCATTTGGGCTCTAAGTTGGAACCTTCGTTTCATACCTGAGCTATTTTGATCTGGGTTAGCATTCGGGGACCCTTCGTAAGTATTCTTTCGTTCTTTTCCCTATTTTTACTGCTTTTCGAGTCAGAAAGTCAAACTTTGTTTGACTTTCAGCATTGACCAGTAATGGTCAATGCGAAGTTCGTTAGAACTTCGCAACGTGATTGTAATCACGATGGTCATAGTCCCTTGGGACTATGCCTACTGATTACCACGTTGTCTAGGGTCGTAGGGTAAGCGATCTAATAAATCGCTTATACCTCGAACCCGACCCAGTTTGGTCGATCATTAGGATCCGACCAAATACTTTAGGTGACCATAGTAGGTAGGGAATAACCTTTCGAGGTTATACCCTATGGTCACATCGTTTAAGTAGTTGTATGATAGGTAGTTTATATGCCTTAGGTAAATTACCAGAATACCCTTTTCATACATAATTGGTAATTTAGCATATGTAACCTAAACTTTTGTCACGTAACTGATTATGTAACATGTTTAGGCATATAATACTTGTCATAGGACTAGTTAGGCGGTCCGAACGCGTTTCACGCGCACGATGCGTTAAAGTAGCGTAAGCTACCTAAACGGATCATAATGGGTCAATAAGACTTAGGTTAAGTTACATTTAGCATGTAGGCTTTGTTAAACCATATCACGTGAGTTCCGACACTCATTTGGTTTACAAACCCTAATGCTACCCAGTCTTCCGAGATAGGTCCGGTTTATTAACATAGTTACCTATATTAGGTGCCGTTTGATTCCGAGATCTATAGCATTACTTGGTGGTTATCTTTTGACAACTGAGCAATCTCAAGTGAGTACATAGACCCCTCTTTTACTGTTTTCCAAACTGTTTTGGGGTGGAACACATGTGCCTACTTGTTACTTTCATGCTTTCCTGTTTTCACATCATATACCAGCTATGTTCGTTAGTACATTATAGTACATGATTTCATTACATTTCCTGCTAGGTGTGCCCATTGTGTGCATTACTTAGTACATTGTTTTACATGACATTTCCTGCTAGGTGTGCCCATTGTGTGCATTACTTAGTACATTGTTTTACATGACATTTCCTGCTAGGTGTGCCCATTGTGTGCATTACTTAGTACATTGTTTTACATGACATTTCCTGCTAGGTGTGCCCATTGTGTGCATTACTTAGTACATTGTTTTACATGACATTTCCTGCTAGGTGTGCCCATTGTGTGCATCACTTAGTACATCGTTTTACATGACATTTCACGCTATGTATGTTCATTGGATTACATACTTAGTGCATTGTTTTCACATGTTTACATTTTTGGTATGACATTTGGTTTGTTTACATGGGACAATACATTCATTAACATTAGCTACGCCGCTCGTTAGTAGGTAGTGGTACCATAGGAATTGACAACTCCCGTTCCGGACATCCCAGGGAAAGGGGACAGAAAGGAATGACCGAATTCGTTGACATTAAGACAGATAGACCTTTAATTTGTTTAAAGGGTTTATCACCACAGTCGCCAGGCTTGGATGTATGCATTTTCACAATACCGCATAAATGTTCATATTAAATAGTTGCATGCATCTACACAAAACATAGCTTTGATTTAAACCAAGTTTTACCTCAATACTTTGTTTTTGTGCATATGGTTTAGTTGAGACATTTCACTTGCCATACATGACATTTTGACATAGACATTTGACATGGATATTTTGACATAGACATTTGACATGGATATTTGACATAGACATTTGACATGGTTTACATCTTGACATAAACACTTTGACATATTATTCAATACATTTGACAATTTGGTTAAACATAGACTTCTTACATTGGTTGGTTTGGTTTGATTAAGTGATTAAGTTAACGATGCGTGTGTAATATGATACAAGCATGGTGGATACGCCGCTGGTACTTCCTATATATAAGTGTTTGTATGGTATTACATGGCGTAGCGTTATTTGAATCATTTCAGTTTGAGACATAGAACATTTTTATACAAATAATATACTTTTCACAAGACATTGATTTACAAACAACTTATCTTATACAAACACATTTTTACATGGTTATTTATTTAACCTGACATTACTTATACATATCATCTGACCTTATAGTTTTCAAATGATTTACAAGACAAAGCAAAGTACGGGGTTCATGATTAAACATTTTCTTAAACTCAAGTCATGAATCCTATTTTCACAAAACCTATGTATCTCACAGGCATTTTTATGCTGACGTACCTATTTTCACATGTGTTTTCAGGTGCTTTTCCATAGGATGTTGATCATGATACTAGGGCGGACCTGTGCCTTAGAGACTTTAAAAGAAGATAGACTATGTTTAATTATGTTCTGAACTCGTTAATTTCCTGTTTGAAACAATGTAACACCCTTGTTTAATAAATAAAATACACTTTGTGTGCCATGGTTATGAAACAATTAATTCTGTCGCAACACGCCCCGATGTTTCCGCCGCGGTTTGTTGTTTTACGCGGTCGGGGTGTGACACCCAAGATCCATCCTGTCACCTGAAATACATGTAATTTTGGAAAACATCAACAAAAGTTGAGCGATTTCATGCGTCTTGTTTGTGTACTGTAATTCTTGTAAATCTTTGAGAGACTCCTTTGTAAACAGATATGAAAAACGTGTATGTACATGAATGTTTTACAAGGACTTTAAGGCATGTGAGGACATAGGGAGCACTAGTATTGGCTCATACCCTTGTCGATTTTCCTCGACTGTGTCGATTAACCTCGACTGTGTCAATTTACCTTGACTGTGTCAATTTCCCTTGACTGTGTCGATTACCCTCGACTGTGTCGATTAACCTCGAATGGGACTCCGAAGCACTACTAGGTACTAGTTGTGACCATGAGTGGGGTTCGGCCGTACCCGTTAGATCTAACCCTCGTCCCTAATTATGTATTAATGGCATTTCTGTATTTAGTATATGCTCACATGATCTAGTATTTCATAGGCATTTCATACCGTTCAAGTATTCAAGTATTCGTAACATGTATTTCACCCCCGAGAGTTATAAAACCAAAAACAGTTAAAAGAAAAGGGGGAGCATGAACTCACTGTTTTGCGTCTTCAGTACTCGTAACTCAAGTCTCGTCAACAAATACGACTACCTACAATGTGTTAGGGTCTATTAGACGAGCGGGCCGTGCCTTGCCTTAGTATTCATGTTTTGAGTTATGTTTCCTTTATGTCTTTAACTTTATCCAAAGTTATATTACTTCTCAAGTATTTATTCTCGTATTTCCTTCCCAATGATGGGAGTATTTCATACATGTATTCTCGTATTCTTGTATTTGTAGTTCCGAAATAATATATTTTCAAGTTTCACTTAGAAAATATATATAGACTCGTTTTGTCAAAAATAATGTATTGCCAAGAAGATATATATTTTTCTCAAAAATCATATATCTTCTAATTTTTTTTTTTTGAAAAGTAAACTTCATTAAAAACAGACGAACCTATAAAACAAGGAACGCCCCATAATTACAACATATGCAGCGGGTACTTTACCCAATCATCCCAAACAATATCCTTAAATCTAGACCGATGTTTAAGCCAAAAGAAACATAAAGCCTTAACTGTCGCGACAATCTCCACCACTTGGGGCTTAGAATTTTGGAAAATCTTCTTATTACGTTCATGCCAAATCAACCAACAGGTCGCCATGGTAATACCCCTTAAAACCTTCTTTTCCCACTTAGACTTATTATAAACATAATCCATCCGCAGAAGATCTTGCACCGAATCCACTCCCAAACCGAAAATTCTGCACCAACTCCAAATCTTGCTCCAAACCCAAATGAGAAACCACAACTCACTATAATATGGATACTACTTTCATGCACAGTTTCACAAAACGGGCAAGACAAGTCCGGAATATTCAACTTTCTTTTAAACAACGCCTCACGGGTCGGAAGTCGGTCTAACTCCAAGCGCCAAATAAAAATGTTAATCTTTAACGGAATCCAGGATTCCCGCTTCATGAACTGAACCGGAACCTCATAACGCTTCGTCCGCAACCATCTTTTCACCGCAGCAACCGAGAAAGCCCCATTTGACTCTTGCGTCCAAGACCATGAATCGTTAAAGCTAGAAAGTTGGACATTACCCACCATAGCCTGCACGTCTTGGTGTTCGGAAATCAATTCAACAGTGATAGAATCAAAAATCCAACTATCAGCTAGCACCACTTTATCCCCAACCAACTTAATCCTTTGATCCACCGTAGTATTTTTATGAACCTCTTGGGCAAATATCTTCGGCCATCTAACCATGAGAGGAGTTTCTCCATACCAAATATCTTTCCAAAAGCTAATTTTATCCCCTTTCCCAACTTTACCTTTAAAACAATACTTGAAGTACTTCCCGTCAACAACCAAACCTTCCAAGAGTCTAACTATACTTTTCCAACATCCCGTATATCCACTTTTCAACGGCAAAAAAGACCACCGGCCCTTGCCCCCGTGAATACCCTCGATCATCCCTCGCCACAAACTAACGTTATCCGATTTAAATCTAAACGCCCATTTAGCAAGCAAAGCCGTATTCACATCTACAATATTGGCCACACCAAATCCGCCATCTTTTTTAGGCCGAGTTACTACTTCCCAAGCCACCCAATAAATCCCTCTATTCTCCTTACACCCGAACCACAAAAACTTCCTCATGATTTTTTCAATCAAATTGACAACCGAACTCGGAGCTTTAAACAAAGATAAATAATAAACCGGAATAGAGGATAACACTGATTTGAGAAGCGTAAGTCGACCTCCCATAGACAACAATCTAGCCTTCCAACTATTCAATCTACTCTGAATCGATTCCACCACTGAATCCCAATTAGAAACTCTATTCATGTTAGCCCCCACCTTAATACCTAGATACAAAAACGACATCTCTCCAACTTTACAACCCAACAAATGAGACACCCTATTCACTTCCGCTTCTTCCACACCCATCCCATATATCACCGACTTGTGAAAATTTATCTTTAAACCCGAGCATAAATAGAAAATACGCAGCAACCGACTCGTATTCTCCAAATTCTCCTTACTCCAATTACCTAAAATCAAAGCATCATCGGCGTACAACATGTGGGACACCACAATACCCCCATCCGCTAAATTCACCCCTTCCAATAAACCTAAACCGACCGCTTTACTGAGCATACGATCCAAGGCCTCCATAACAATAAAAAAAAGGAACGGTGACAACGAATCTCCTTGCCTTAGCCCCTTTTGACATTGGAACTCAAAGGTAGGAGATCCATTCACTAAAACTGCAGAACGAGCAGAACCAATAATCCCTTTAACCCAAGAACACCATTTTTGAGGAAAACCCATCTTTAAAAATAATATAACTATACACAAAGTATACACATATTCACACAAGTGTCTTTAATGTAAAATATATATTCTAAATATATATTACCCATTTTTATTTACAAAAACCAACCTCCAATACTTGTATTTTTGTTACAAAATTATGGCGAAGTTTGTATTTGAAAAAACTTAGTTTAAAATACACTAGTAAACACTTATTTAGAAAATATTTCCTAAGTGTTGGTATTTTTAGAAAATTTCGCCATAGTTTCCCCTAAAAATTGAGGTGTCCATGCTATCTAGCACATCATTTTCTTTTCAAAAATCATTCAAACAATCAACAACAAATCACTTAATCATTTTATACTTACCAAGTGTAAAAACAATACACTTTACATAATAACATGAACTTGATCTTTCATAAAAACGCGTAGTAACTTGGTAAAGTGTTTAGTGGGTTTAGTTACCCTCCAAAATATATTTACTACTTGGTAAACTTCATTCTTGAGGATTTTTTATGTTTACAACTTGTAAACATAATTTACAAAAATGTTTATCCATAACATCTTCTTGTTTCTCTAGTGTTTATTTACTTGTCTTTCCACTAAAAATAGTGTAGGTTTAATAAAAACCATGATCTTTCAAGAATCATCTTTTTAAACTTGGTTCTTTTAGAAAAATCATTCACAAGTCTTGGATTTACAAGATTACTAGTTTACTTGGTTTATTACTTTACAAGAAAATCCTTTTACTTTCAAGTTCATGTTTAGTCTAGAAAATGATTATTTCATGTAAATGCATAATCCTTTCCTAACTTGCTAAATCATGTTTTTAATCATAATCTAGCAAGTTCCATGTTATGATCAACCTCAATATCGCTAGTAATCAACAAGCAAACATCATCCATATGTTAAACAACATCATACTAACAATATTTCATCATATTTCATATTTATGTTTCAAGATTCAAGTGTATGTTCTTTAGTGTTCTTGTATAAATCAACATGTTATATCTTTTAACCACTAAGAATATGAAGAAAACAAGGTTACAAGAAGCTTACTACTAGCTTCAAGCTAGGGAAGAAACAATGAAGAATATGGAGTGGATAATAGCACACGAGAGAGGTCCTTCAAGTTCCTTTGCTTCCCACCTTCTTAGTGATGCTTGTTTCACCTTAGGATGCACTTAGATTACTTGGGAATGGCTTGAAGGATGATGGTGATATAAGGGGGTGTTGGGCCGTAGCTTTAAGGGAGAAGAGGGAGGAGTTGTGGTGTGAGATGTTGGTGATGAGTTACTTATAATCCATGGAAGATCTAAGAAAGATCTAAATAAATCTTCCAAACCCAAGCAAAATCTTCAAGCAATCCAAGTAAGATCTTATGACATCTAGGAGATCTTTGCAAGATTTTGGAGGTGGGGGCCACCCTTCATGACCGTGAACATGAGAGGGGGGGGTTATGTGTAACTTTGATGTTATATGTAGGTATTTAGTTGGAGGATAAGTATAAAGTCTAGTGTTTAATGTGTAGGATGCTTTATGTAGTATGTTAAAGTGTTCGGGAACCATAACTAGTTCAAAAAAAGAAAAATAATGCTTTTAGCAATATTTTGGTGTTCCGGGTAATGTCCGGTTGTTCGGTTAGATACCGGTTTGTTAAAGGGTCAAGTTATTCCGTATAGTGTCCTTCATGTAACTTTTTGTGACACTTTTAATTCCCGATACTTAGGAAAGCATTCAGGACCATTTAGTAAATTTTCTGCATGAAACAAGTATGTTAAAATGCTGAAAATAGCTGAATTTTGGTTATTTTCTGCAGAATTCTGCACTTTATGTGGTTTTTAGGCACTTTCCGGCACTTTATCTATCACCTAGAAAAGCAGTTTTGTGGTCCTTACTTCCCTACACACTATACTAGTGTAATACGTCATCTCTGGCTCATACTGGGCCTCAAAATATTATCTGTCTATGTACTGAACGTCGTCAGCTTTTTAGTTTGTCTGATAATGGTGCCAATTCTGTTCTGTGCATTATTAGAACCATATCGTGTTGCATGTAGTAAGTCTTGCAACATGAAATACCATTGTATGCATATAATAACAGTATTCAGAATTTCATTCGTCTTGTAAACTAGATCATGCCAGTTATTTAAAGCACAAATTACTGTTCAATTAGTGTACGGAATGTACGGAAAAGTGACGGTTGTCATAAAAGGTACCTAAAGGGAAATCATAATTGCCCCTTAAACTAATCAATAATTACAATTACTACCATCAAGTGATTGTCGGGGACTAGTTAAGTCATATTGGTAATGTTACCAAATGATCCGTAAGGCCACATCAACGGGTTATTTCTAACATTCTCCCACTTAGCCGAGTGATCATTTGTGATAGGTATAAGTGTCACACCCCCAAAATCCACATGCGGAGTATCACCGCTTGGAGGCATGACTGAGCAGGATCCAGCCACCAATCATATTGAACTATACAATTAAATAAATAAAACCAATCCCAAAATAATTGGTGTTTAAAAGAAACCCAAACATGTTTAAGCAATCAGCGGAAGCATAGTAATATTTAAATAACCAAAACATAGTTTAAAGTTCAAATGTTAAGTACGGGACATAACAGTCCTTATCCCGCAACGACCTCCTCCTCGTGCAAACTCCATAAGCATCTAACGACCTGCAAGACATGTAACAAGGAGTCAACAACAAAGTTGAGCGAGTTCACAGTTGGTTTGTTTAGTTATACCCGTTTGTTTTGGAAACCACAAGTTGTTTCGTAAACCACGAGTTAACCAGTTCCTTTATTTCCCAAACCATATCCATAATCAGTGGGGCTTCCCCGTGTGAACCATTAGACCGTTACCATATCGACAACTGACGAACAATAGTTGTGCCCTACGTCAATGTCTATCATCATTGACAGTTTGCCCAGATCCATTAGTACACGCCCGTCCGAACGGCACGGTGTGAGGCTTGTCAACCCTAATAGCGCTATTAACTAATGACCCGCTCGCCATTGGCCCGACGATTAAGTCGATATAAAAATGAGGGACTTCATGATAGAGTTTTGTCTAGTAAGTTTAAGGTTGTTGTCCTACCCAAGGAGGACGAACGTATGTATTCTACCCAAGGAGAATACGCAGGATTAATAATGGCATCCTACCCAAAGAGGATGGCCATACATATCCTACCCAAGGAGGATATGTAGGTTCCGTATCAGTTCTTTACCCCATTCCCAACCACCGGGAATCCCATGCCTTAGAAAGTGTGTGAACTCACCTCGGTTTGCTCGGTAAGATTAACTACTCATTTCCAATTAATCAGTCAAGCCTATGGTATGCACGTATACACAATCAGTTTACATTCACGCAGTTCACGTATAAATACCATCATAATGGGTGTTACATCAGTGATCACCAAATAGCACTTAGCAGTTAATCAACTCATTCATATTTAAGGTGACATCATCGACAATAAGTGACAAAACCAGTTCCTAACATTCATGCAGTATACGTAAACATATTAACCCACTGTTCATGATAAGCTTCATGGCGAAACCCTCAAGTTTCGTCGATAGGAACCACGACGAATGGTCATGACAAAACTCCAAGGTTTCGTCGGGTTATGGGGGTTTCGTCGAGGTAAGGGTTTCGTGTCAAACAGTTATGTATCACCAAAACCCTAAATACAACTATCAGTTAACCATCAATCATTTACCCTAGCCACGTATTAGATCATTGACATATACATTCTGTATCATCTTTTCATTCAATCATACATGATATATATCGCATCAAACAGCACATGAGCAGTGGTCTTAAGTGAATTCAATCACAACAATTCGATCTAGTCTTAACAGGTTAACAATCAGTGTAGCTGAGGAAGCTAGTTGTGTTGCGTGGTTTCCTGATTTTCCTGGGGTGTCACATCATCCCCCCGTTGATTTGGAATTTCATCCCGAGATTCTGTAGTAGCTTCAGCCTCAGTATTAGTTGTACTTTTCTCGAATAATTGGGGATACTTGAGTTTCATTTGGTCTTCTCGTTCCCAGGTAAACTCTGGGCCACGACGGGAGTTCCAATGAACTCGAACAAGAGGGATTTTGGTGTGCTTGAGAACTTTCACATCTCGGTCTGTAATTTCTACTGGTTCCTCGATGAATCGCAGTTGGTCGTCTATAGTGAGCTCCTTAAAAGGAACTATGAGGGTCTCATCTGACAGACATTTCTTCAGATTTGACACATGGAAAACGTTGTGAACTCCACTGAGTTCCTCAGGTAGATTCAACTTGTAAGCAACTTTTCCAATTCGCTCAGTGATTTCAAAAGGTCCGACATAATGCGGATTGAGTTTGCCTCGTTTGCCAAAACGAACAACACCCTTCCAAGGTGAAACTTTGAGTAGCACTCGATCCCCAACCTGGAACTCGAGTGGTTTCCTGCACTTATTAGCATAGCTTTTCTGACGGTCATGAGCTGCCGCCATTCGTTGTCGTATCTGAGCAATCTTCTCAGTCGTGTCTATCACAAGTTATGGGCCAGTGATTTGGCTGTCGCCAACCTCTGCCCAACAAAGAGGTGATCGGCATTTACGCCCGTACAATGCCTCAAACGGAGCGGCCTGAATACTGGTGTGGTAGCTGTTATTGTACGAAAACTCCACTAAAGGGAGGTGCTTTTCCCAACCATTGCCGAAATCGATTACACATGCTCGAAGCATGTCTTCAAGGGTTTGGATGGTGCGTTCAGACTGCCCATCTGTTTGCGGGTGATATGCTGTGCTCATGTCTAATCGAGAGCCAAAAGACCCGTGCATTGCCTGCCACAGTTCAGAAGTAAAACACGCATCACGATCGGAAATAATAGAAGTTGGCACTCCGTGCCTCGAAACAACTTCCTTAAGATAAACGTCTGCTAGAGTGGAGAACTTATCCGTTTCCTTGATAGCCAAGAAGTGTGCAGACTTTGTGAGTCGATCCACAATCACCCAAATAGTGTCATTCCCGCGTTGAGATCTAGGTAGGCCAGTAACGAAATCCATGGAAATTTGCTCCCATTTCCATGTCGGGATCTCTGGTTGTTGGAGTAGGCCTGATGGTTTCAGGTTTTCAATCTTGACTCTCGCACAAGTCAAACATTTACTGACGTAAGTTGCTATGTTGGCTTTCATGCTAGGCCACCAGTATGTAGTCTTTAGGTCGTGGTACATCTTATCCGAACCAGGATGTACTGAGTAACGAGACTTATGTGCTTTATCCATCACAAGCTCGCGTAAGTTTCCGTAAAGTGGGACCCAAATATGCCATGTTACGTAATAAGCGTCGTCTTCCTTTTGTTCTAACCGTTTCCTCGATCCTCGTAAGGACTCAGCCTTGATATTCTCTGCTTTCAATGCTTCAACCTGAGCATCTCGTATCTGAGTAGGAAGACTAGATTGGATGGTAAGCTGTAACGCTCGCACGCGCTTAGGTGTAGTGTCCTTTCGACTGAGGGCGTCGGCCACAACATTGGCTTTGCCCGGATGGTACTTGATCGCGCATTCGTAATCATTCAAGAGTTCGACCCATCGACGTTGTCTCATGTTTAACTCCTTTTGCTTGAAGATATGCTCAAGACTCCTGTGATCGGTGTAAATGGTGCACTTGGTACCGTACAGGTAATGTCTCCATATCTTAAGTGCGAAAACAACTGCTCCCAGCTCCAGATCGTGAGTAGTGTAATTCTTCTCGTGAACTTTAAGTTTCCGCGATGCATAAGCATTGACCTTGTCACGTTGCATCAACACGCAACCAAGTCCTTGGATAGACGCGTCGCAATAAACTACAAAGTCATCTGTGCCTTCAGGCAATGAGAGAATTGGTGCGCTACAAAGTCTATCCTTTAAGTGTTGAAATGCAGATTCCTGTGCATCACCCCAACGATAGGTGACACCCTTTTGAGTCAGAGAAGTGAGAGGTTGCGCAATCTTGGAGAAATCCTTGATGAACCTTCTGTAATAGCCCGCCAAACCCAAGAATTGGCGGATTTCTGTTGGCGTACGGGGTGCAGGCCAGTTCTTGATCGAGTCTACCTTGGATGGATCAACGTGAATCCCATCCTTGTTTACCACGTGGCCTAGGAAATGGACTTCGCGAAGCCAGAAGTCACATTTCGAGAATTTGGCATACAGCTGCTCTGTCCGAAGGAGTTCCAAAATAAGTCTAAGGTGTTGCTCGTGTTCCTCTTGACTCTTCGAATAGATCAGGATGTCGTCGATGAAAACTATGACAAACTTATCCAGGTAAGGCTTGCCCACTCTGTTCATAAGATCCATGAAGACCGCAGGTGCATTCGTCAATCCAAATGGCATAACCAGAAACTCGTAATGCCCATACCGAGTCCCGAATGCTGTCTTAGAGATATCCTCGTCTCGGACTCTCAGTTGATGATAACCTGACCTCAGATCAATCTTGGAGTAGAAACTCGACCCTTGCAACTAGTCGAATAAGTCATCAATGCGTGGGAGTGGATAGCGATTCTTCACCGTCACCTTGTTGAGTTCGCGGTAGTCAATACACATTCTAAAGGTACCGTCTTTCTTCTTCACAAATAACACTGGGGCTCCCCAAGGCGAAGAGCTAAGACGTATAAAACCCTTTTCCAAGAGTTCTTGTAGTTGCGTGGACAGTTCTTCAAGTTCTGATGGAGCTAAACGATACGGTGTGCGAGCTATGGGTACTGCTCCAGGGGCTAGCTCGATTTGAAATTCGACCTAGCGATGAGGTGGAAGACCAGGTAATTCCTCAGGAAATACCTCACGAAAGTCACGTACGATCGGGATATCTTCTATCTTCTTCTCTTTCTTTGAGGTGTCTGTGACGAGGGCTAAAATAGCAGTGTGGCCCTTTCGCAAACACTTCTGGGCCTTAAGGAAAGAGATGATGCCCACGAAAGCACCACTCTTATCACCATGTATCATGAGGGGTTCTTCACCATAACGAGGAATACGGACGATTTCCCCATTGCAAATAATCTCCGCTTGATGTCGAGATAGCCAATCCATCCCAATAACGACGTCGAAACTACCCAAAACTATAGGAATGAGGTCGATAGAGAAGGTCTGACCAGCGAGTATGAGATTACAACCCTTAACTATGTGTGTGGCCTCTAAACTTTTACCATTTGCTAACTCTACGACATGCTTGGTGTTTAAAAGTGTCGGTGTGCGTTTAAGCATTTGACTAACTTTTAAGGACACGTAGCTAGTATCGGCACCCGAATCAAATAAAACAGTAACAAAGAAATCATACAGAAGATACTTACCCATCACCACGTTGGGATCGTTCCTCGCGTCACCCTGACCAAGCACGAAAGCACGTCCCCAGGCACCATTGCCATCATTGTTACCCCCGTTATTGTTCCCGTTTCCCTGATTATTGTTGTTGTTCTGATTCTGGTTCAACTGGGGGCAGTTCCTCTTGAAGTGACCTTTAGCACCACACTGATAGCATCCCCTGTTACCCTGCTGTTGTTGCGGCTGATTCTGTGGAGCTGGTAGTTGTTGTTGACGATTCTGATTTGCCGGTCGTGCGCCCCTGCAATCCTTTGCTTCATGACCAAACTTGTTACACCTCAGACAACGACCCTTGTTGCACTGCCCACTATGATGCTTGTTGCAGCGGTTGCACTTGGGGTGGTTTCCCTTGTATCCACCCTGCCCTTGACTACCAGAAGATTGCTGACCAGGACTATGGTAGTCATCAGTCTTTCGCTGCTTAGACTGAGACCGTGCTAATGTTGAACCCTTGCTTGAGACTCCATCTCATTTGCGCTTGTTGTCGCTGGGGGCATCAGAAGTAGTAGTAGCAGTGGTAGTACCAATACGCTTGGGCAACCTGTTCTGCTGGACTACCTGATCAGTGAAACGATGAGCCAATCGAATAACTTGCTGGATAGTGGCGAGGTTTGCTGTAGTCACATGACTCTGAATCTCTGGCACTAACCCTTTAAGGTACAGCTCGATACGTTTAATAGGAGGAACCACCATAGTAGGACACAAGATAGCCAGCTCATTCGATCTTTTTGTGTACGCTTCAATTTCCGACCCCGTCATCTTTAAGTTGAAGAACTCTACCTCCAGCTTGTGGATGTCATCACGATTACAATACTCTTCCTTGATTAATTCCTTGAAATCGTTCCATGGGGTGGCATTAGCAGCAACCAACACCTGCATCTGAACCTGAGCGTTCCACCACGTGAGCGCTACACCTTAAAGAGTACCAGTAGCATACTTCACCCTTCGAGCCTCAGGGCATTCACACATCTCGAAGACAGACTCGAGCTTCTCAAACCAGTGAAGGAGACCTACAGCTCCCTCAGTGCCGTTGAAAGTAGTAGGTCGGCAGTCCATAAAAGTTTTGAAAGTACAAACAGGAGGCTGAGCATGTTGACCTGTCGTGCGAGTAAGAAGAGACAAGGTTAAGCACAAGTGTTGGTTTACGAGTGTAGGATCTAAAGATCCTAGAGTAAGTTGTTATGGCAGGTTATACCTCCTGCCTGAGCGGCTGCGAGTGCTGCAGTAACTTGTTCATTGATCAAAGCCGTTAGCTTGGCTTGGGTTAGGTTGACACGTCCACTCATGATCTTCATATCAAAGGAAATATGAGTGAGAAAGATGTCGCGAAAGTGCGATGACAGAAGAGAGTAAGCACATATGTGTTTCAAACAATAGTTGCTATATTCATCTAAGCATATCATGAACAATGTACTATGTAACTAACAGGTAGGTAATATAACATAAACCATATCACCTAGAACGTTGAGTCTTGCACGTGGAGTGAAGCGTCGTTGTGGATCGTTGAGCACTGTACAGGTTATAGTCTGGTTTTATCAAAAAGCTTTTCCCCTTTTTAAAACCAAGTTCACTATAACCAATGGCTCTGATACCAATCTCTCACACCCCCAAAATCCACATGCGGAGTATCACCGCTTGGAGGCGTGACTGGCCAGGATCCAGCCACCAATCATATTGAACTATACAATTAAATAAATATAACCAATCCCAAAATAATTGGTGTTTAAAAGAAACCCAAACATGTTTAAGCAATCAACGGAAGCATAGTAATGTTTAAATAACCAAAACATAGTTTAATGTTCAAATGTTAAGTACGGGACATAACAGTCCTTATCCCGCAACGACCTCCTCCTCGTGCAAACTCCATAAGCATCTAACGACCTGCAAGGCATGTAACAACGAGTCAACAATAAAGTTGAGCGAGTTCACAGTTGGTTTGTTTAGTTGTACCAGTTTGTTTTGAAAACCACAAGTTGTTTCGTAAACCACGAGTTAACCAGTTCCTTTATTTCCCAAACCATATCCATAATCAGTGGGGGCTTCCCCATGTGAACCACTAGACCGTTACCATATCGAAAACTGACGAACAATAGTTGTGCCCTACGTCAATGTCTATCATCATTGACAGTTTGCCCAGATCCATTAGTACACGCCCGTCCGAACGGCACGATGTGAGGCTTGTCAACCCTAATAGCGCTATTAACTAATGACCCGCTCACCATTGGCCCGACGATTAAGTCGATATAAAAATGAGGGACTTCATGATAGAGTTTTGTCTAGTAAGTTTAAGGTTGTTGTCCTACCCAAGGAGGATGAACGTACGTATTCTACCCAAGGAGAATACGCAGGATTAATAATGGCATCCTACCCAAGGAGGATGGCCGTACATATCCTACCCAAGGAGGATATGTAGGTTCCGTATCAGTTCTTTACCCCATTCCCAACCACCGGGAATCCCATGCCTTAGAAAGCGTGTGAACTCACCTCGGTTTGCTCGGTAAGATTAACTACTCGTTTCTAATTAATCAGTCAAGCCTATGGTATGCACATATACACAATCAGTTTACATTCACGCAGTTCACGTATAAATACCATCATAATGGGTGTTACATCAGTGATCACCAAATAGCACTTAGCAGTTAATCAACTCATTCATATTTAAGGTGACATCATCAACAATAAGTGACAAAACCAGTTCCTAACATTCATGCAGTATACGTAAACATATTAACCCACTGTTCATGATAAGCTTCACGGCGAAACCCTCAAGTTTCATCGATAAGAACCATGACGAATGGTCACGATGAAACTCCAAGGTTTCGTCGGGTTATGGGGGTTTCGTCGAGGTAAGGGTTTCGTGTCAAACAGTTACGTATCACCAAAACCCTAATTACAAATATCAGTTAACCATCAATCATTTACCCTAGCCACGAATTAGATCATTGACATATACATTCTGTATCATCTTTTCGTTCAATCATACATGATATATATCGCATCAAACAACACATGAGCAGTGGTCTTATGTGAATTCAATCACAACAATTCGATCTAGTCTTAACAGGTTAACAATCAGAAAGGCATACTAACTATTAACCAGTTCATCATCATCTCATATTAGCCTATCAGATCATCAACATCATGTTACAATGCATCGGTATACATATTGAAAACGACCATCCATCCAAATCAGTTTACGAGACCCTTCTTTATCTACAAACATGTATTTCATAACTCACAGAACTTCATCAATCAGATCTATGTATATGCATACAAACATGTAGTGATTCTACTAACCATTCATGTACAATCAAACAACAGTGCGAACCAACCGAGATATGGTTGCCGTGAGATATGAGGAATAGGTTTCGCAAGATTGCAGCTCTGATCTGAGAAGATAGGTTGCCGTCGCACAGGGAAATAGAGAGAGAGACTCTAGGGTTTGATAACTGATCACCTATCCGTTCTTACGTAACCCTTCCTCGCTATATATGTGAGTTTTAAAATGTTGGGCCCTTACTGGGCTTCGGGGTAAGATGGGCCGGCGAAACCCTGAGTTTCGTCGTGATGAGTGTGTGGCGAAAACCCCTAAGGTTTCGTGGAGGTGACTTATGACGAAACTCTAATGTTTCATCTTGTGTGGTTTCATTTGTAAACAATTAAGTTTATTAAACTTATTCACTCATAGGCACATAACAATTTAATAAACAGTTAACCCTAATCCTTCAAGTAGTACCACATCACATACACAATACCATAAATTATCAATCAATACAAGGTGCACATAATGCCACATAACGAATTACAAGTACACAGTTGCGAGGAAAGACCTTGAAAACTCGGGTTGTCACAATAAGTAAGTTTGGCCAAGTTAAAACATTAATTAATGTTTCAAATTGAAACTGTAACAGAAAAATACAGTCATTGAGTTATTGTCAACTCATGACCCCCATTAATCATGTTACAACCCCAAATCAAAACATACGTAAGTTTAAGACCAAAATGACTGAGGTAAGCCCTTTAAAATTAATTTGTATAATTATTGTCTATACGTCATTAGGTGCACATATACGTATTTATAGACAAACAAATTTAAATAATTGAGGAAATTTAACAATAACTAATCATTCATATGTACGATATGCTATTATGTAAGGCCTTTAGTAAAACTCGTCTTTATTATGAGCTCTTAAAAAGACTTTTGGGTGTAGACCTAAGTTATCGGATCCGCAAGCATATCATGAATGTAAACGTATTCGATACAAATATTTAGTTTCCTCTTCTTGTTCATAAACGAACAATGATTCTGTATCGAAGTTTAACGCAACACCTCTCGAACTGTTACTGTTCGAGGAAAAAAAAGGTAGCTGTCTTTTCACAATAAGTCTTCAATATAGTATTTATATGGAGTTAACAAGTTTATGAGTCCACTGATAAATTTTCAACAACATTTATTGACAACTGTGTTGTTAATTAACAACATATTATGTCAATATAACTTATGTTGCTTTATCAGTTTCTTATGACTCCTCCATAAGACAATTATATCTGCTGACGTAATGATATACCCTGAAATTGACATTTCTTTTCCTTTGGTTCAAAGGAAAAGTAATTAACCTGTTTGAGTTCTCACTTCGTCGTACAGTCTTTTTCGTTTCTAAAAGATATTGTCAGATGGTTCACAATAATCTAGAATGGTCTAGTGTTCAGCAATGTCCAAACGAGTATAGACTTGAACCTACATAAGGCTTCTAATTAATGAAGCATAATAAAATAATCTCATTTATCCTTTTATCCTCTAATGTCCCGTTCGGTCTATCTCAGCATATATTTTGATATCTCCCACGTAAGTGGTATCTTCAAGATTAATTTTTATCAAAATATGTGTGAGAAATTATTTGACTTATGTAACATATGCTTATCAAAAGAGTGCCATCTATATAAGGAAAAGTTTACATTAGTTGCTCCCACTCAACTTGAGGTAGTTACATAAATCCACTTAACTCTTGATGAAAAGAGTTGCATTAATATTTCATCATATTTTGATGTTTGCTTCAACCCATATATGGAAGATATTGACATACATGGTAAGTGTTCTTGACCTTCAGTTTAGAACTTTCAGGTTGTTTTATGAACATGTAAGTCTTTGTTTAAGGAAAGTTTGTTTTAATGTTCATATAATGTAGCTCTAAATGATTATAAGCCACTAGAACAACAATGATCCTCAAAAACTTTTTGTTAGAAAAGTAAGATGATTCTTTGATAAATAATTCTCTTCTAAGCATAACCTTTAACAATCAATCATGCTTTTAGTGTCTTAACATTTGCATTTGGATTTAGGTAATTCAACCAAATCCCAAACGTTATTTTGACACATAAAATCAAATTTGCTAATAACAATTTTTATTCCATTTAGAAAATTCATTGATGCTAATGACTTAATTAGAAGAGGTAGGATCAGTAAACTTTCTAATATCCATTTCAACTTTAGTCAAGGAGGATACATAATCATCAAAGTTAAACCTAGATGACCTCCGTAGTTGATTATTGGGTTGTATTAAGAGTTTCAGTTTTATGGATTAACTCTTACCTAAGTTGCTATCACTTTCATAATTCTAAGTGTGTAAGAGTTGGTGCAGTATGGTGTGCAAGAGGTGTAATCGGAGTAAAATTTAATAGGTCTTTTCCCCCCACCTCTTGCACTTCTGGCAAGTACTGATAAGGACTTTTACTGCTCCCACTGACTTAGAAATCTTTAACAATTTAGCACGCTTATGGTCAACATTAGAAGACCAATAAATTCTAGTAGAGAAACAAGTTAATGATGTTACTCATTGTAGTTTCTCTATTTGAGGATTATAATTTTGGTAAGAAATCTAAGTGTACCCACATTTAAACAACAATGAAACTTTTGTTAGATTAGCAGTAGATTCTTAAAAAGAAAAGTTGTGAATAAGCAATGTCTTGTACAAGAGGTGCAAATTGAGGTAATAACAAGTTTTCACTCCCCTACCTCTTGCAACTCTCGCAAAATAATATTAAGACACTTAATGCTCCCACTAACCTTTTAGATCTGTAGGAATGCTACAAGATAAGTTTCAATGATGTATGTGCTGTGGGAACATGTCATATATGTTAGACTTGATTTCCTTAATGTCCATATGTTATAAAATTTTTGGGGACATATTTAGAAGGAATCATAGTATATATGAATTAATTTCTTTAATACCTTTATTCATATAAGACATATTAAATACAAGTAAATATTATGATAAATGAATTATGTCTGAATATTCCATTTTGGGATAAGTTCCAATGAAATATAACTTCTAATGGAACTTAATTTATTCCCTTAGCCATTTAAATATTAAGGCTTATAACACATGCTCATAAGTCACTAAGAATGAGATTTGATAATATTTCATTTTTCATTAACCTAGTCATGATTTCTCATGAAATTTGGTCTTAATGGATGGAATTTGTAAGTCTCATTTTTCTTTTGTTAAATTTTCATTTTCATGATAACAAAAGGTTGTGAAAAAATGTAGCATCATCTAGTTCTATCTTATAAGGTTTCTATCCAGATTGAGATGACAAATAATATGAGAGTTTAAGGTAAGAGTGACTTTGTTTTAACCATGCAAACCTCACAACTGTCATAATGTAGCTTTTATACTGATACTAAATTCTGAATAATCTACAGAATATATAAGGTATCATAAAGCCCAATTATAAAACAGTTTATTATGGTTCTTATAGTCTTAACATAAAATTTTGCCACTAACTCTCATATTAATTATTTATTGATTTCTGGTAAGGAAACACATAGAACTAGAGTCAACTGGTCATGTGTTGGTTAGAATATTATCATTAGCAGACTTAAATATCATAAATATCTTACTACTTATCTTAGCCAGCTGTTCCATTGAATTATGGATAGACTCGATGCTCATACCTAGTTTAATGGCATAAACCTGCAGTGAGACTTTCCTTTGAAGAAACTTATAGCTGGAAGTAGAAGTTGTACACTATCTCTGAATCTTAAAAGTATCATCCTTTCAGGTTTAGTGGCGGTGAGATGAACAACATCTAATTTTCCAGTTTCATGCATTCATTTTCCTGTCTATGCTGCTAATCAACACACTCATTTTCCTTTAGTACTCTTGAGTGTTATAGTTGATTCTTAAGGAAACTTATGGTATTAGTGGAAAAATTATATGTAATGCACCGGAAAAGTGTACTGATTTCCATGTGTAAACCTTTAAATTATGGGTCATGGTATTGTACATCATGATGTATTCACATATGCCACAAACTTTATAGTAAGAATTTAGAGTAATGCATGCGTCTTAGGAGTTATTTTGGTTCTTCCAAATACAACAAATTAGTCTTAGAAAATTTAGAATCTAGAATAGCTCACATGACAGCAATAATTAAGTGAGTTCTTGATTATCATAAGAGATATAATGTTTGACTTATCCCACTAGTCATGCTCTAGTTTTCTTCTGTAATACTTTTATCAGAAAAGAGCAGTAGGATTGTCATATCTTAAGAGATAATCAACAATCCAATAAGTGAAAATTTTGTAGAAACTCTTTAGTAAGCAAAACATTTTAGGTTTTGAAATTAGAGTGGATGAAATAGATGGGATACAAACTCAAGAAGAAGCTTAGAGTGATTTACATTATGGGGTTATCAAGTAAGACGGACACAAATTATTATATTGAAGATATAGTCTACTATAACACCAAAATAATAGACTAACTTAAGGATCTACCAGAATTTTGGCTTCACTTTGGCTTTGACCAAAATTCAGACACATTATGAACATACATAAATAACAGATTGTCTCGATGTTCTACATAAATTTGGCTTCGCTTTGGCTTTGACCAAAATTTATGTATTATGAACATACATAACAGACTGACTTATTGTTCTACATGAACGTTGGCTTCGCTTTGGCTTTGACCAAAATTCATGTATTATGAACATACGAAGTAAAAACCAACTTAACGTTCTGCCTGAACTTTGGCTTCGCTTTGGCTTTGACCAAATTTCAGGCATAATGAACGATATAAATAATAGACCGTCTTTAGTGTTCTTACATGAACTCTGGCTTCGCTTTGGCTTTGACTCAAATTCACATATTATGAACACACATAAATATAGACTGTCTCAATGTTCTACATGAACTCTCGCTTCGCTTTGGCTTTGACCAAAATTCATGTATCATGATGAAAATACATAAACAATAAGGTAAAGCACATAAATATAACATAACACCTTTGGGCCAGAAATGAAATATTTATGTACATTATGCTAATAATTCTCTATGTGTATTATCAAACAGTTAGTTGTTGGGTTCATTATCCAACAATACACTTAATCACATAAAATCGCATAAATTAAAGTTGGGTTATTCGCAAGTTATAGTCATACGAAACCAAATAAATAAGGCTTCCAAAAGTTAACATAAGGCATGTGAATTCGTATAAACGTTATGCGAAAATTTATGCAGAAATAATTTATACAAAATATCACATACGAAAGTTTAACATATAATTAATGACCGTTAATAAGACTAAACATCAACATAAATATTTGTCTCTAATATAAAAACCTGATGATAAAATATTAGTCCCTGACAATAATTAAGTGGATTTATGGAAGGTTTAAATCCATACAAAATGACAAAAATTGATTTCTTACATCCTAGTGAATGATCAATTTTCTACATTCATTAGAAGTTTAGCAAATTTTGGGAATTCAAATTATAATCCACATAAAAGTATAATTTATTAAAATCTAAATACATAAAATGAAGTTCTAGAAAATGGATTGCAACACGTAATAAGCAAAATTGGATTCCATATCCATATAAATTCCATTAATCATTTTGAAGCATCAATTTTAAGAATTGTAAAAGTCGGGCATTAATTTCAATGGCACTAAAATATTCATAGTCCATTAAGTTTTTATCCACCGAATTAACAAATATCAACACTAATTTTTTTTTTAATTTCAACATATAATTCGGTTCAAACCCAAAATATAAATCTTCAAAAATCAATAGGAACTCGACAGTGTTTTTGTAAGTTTAATCAATTATTTAAAATCCAATTTCTAGAAACCTCAAATCAAGTTTGATAATTAGATTGATATAATCAACATTGCTCTGATACCACATGTTGATTATATCTATAAACATGGGTCAAAATATAGAACCTAATCATGTTTATTCAATCATAACGTAAATATAGATACCAAGTTAGAGACACTTACTTGTGGGAGTGGACATCTTTGAAGACGAAGATAAGGCCATGATTCCCGTTATGGTACCTTAGGTTGATGGATCACCCTAGAGAGAATTCTTAGTATTTTAGTATTGGTGTTCTTCTCTAGTTTTTCATCTCTTATGATCAATATATATTTAACATCAAAATGAATGATGATCATGAATAGTGATCGGTTATGAAAACTCTTTACATTCTCTCTTAAAGGTACCTAAAGGGAAATCATAATTGCCCCTTAAACTAATTAATAATTACAATTACTACCATCAAGTAATTGTCGGGGACTAGTTATGTCATATTGGTAATGTTACCAAATGATCCGTAAGGCCACATCAACGGGTTATTTCTAACACCGATCATATCCATCTCCATTAGACCATAATGTCTATACACCAATTTAAGAAGAAACCCAATAAATCTGGGAAAAAACCTCTTGTGAGAATTGAAACCAGGACCTCAATGTCCTAAGTCTTATCTTACTCTTAAGATGTCACTAGAATATAATGTCATGAGCACCCACACTGGGCAATAAATTGATGTTTCTATGTCATAGGGTGGGGTGATTTTTCAATAGACGTAAAATGTATGCTCCCCTTTATCAAAGCTACACTTTAATTGATAAAGAATGACCATGAGTTAAAAAGGCAGCATTTCTAAGGTCTCTTTCTTAGCCGGTCATACCATTAGAGGACGGGGGCTTAAGTTTATTGGCTAAAATGCCTTCTTTGGAAAGAAAAAAATGTCACCGTTCAAATGTTAACCCATACCCATAGAATATCACATGGTCCAATGCATGGTTGTAAAACAAGGTCTTGAAGGCCGAGTACTCACTACAAGGTAGGCTGGCGAGACCCGAATACTCTTCGTCTAAGCTGAGTACTTCCCGAGTAGTCTCCGCCTAGGCGAAGTATTCCCCACTCCGACTAGGGAGCGCCTAACTATTTTTGTGACCATGGTACATTGGTTTATGGTTGCTTCACCATGTAATTTAACTTAAAATAACTCTAATATGTGATTAAATGAGGCTATGCACACACCCACACTAGTCAAGAAATTTATGCTTCTCCATCTTCCGGTGGGGTGATTTGTTAAGGTCATAGACCTAAAACTGATACTCCCATTTATCAATGCTACAATCTAATTGATAAAGAAAGACCATAAATTAAAAGGAAGCATCTTTAAGGTGGTGTTTGTTTTTTGGCCAGAATCACTTCTGGCCACTTATGTCTGCGCCGCGCAGACGCGCGCAGAGGTTTGGAGTTCGCAGCTTGTTTGTTTTCTCGCAGACCTTTCATTAAAAAAGGTCTGCGAGACCTCTTCACCACACAGACATGATTCCATGTCTTCTTGGAACCTCTTCTTGGCAGACCTCTCCTTCCACCACCTCCACCTCCACCACCACATCCCTGCCACCACCTCCACCACCACATCCTCCGCCACCACCTCCACCTCCGACACCCCTGCTCCGCCACCACCTCCACCTCCGACACCCCTGCTTCGACACCATCATCGTCATCATCATCTGTTATCATCATCATCATCATCGATGGCAAACAAACCCCCCAAATCGATCAGAAACAAAACCCCCCAAATCGTCATCGATCTATTACATCATCATCAATGGCAAACAAAACCCCCAAATCGATCAGAAACAAAACCCCCCAAATCGTCATCGATCTGTTACATCATCATCATCGATCTGTTACATCATCATCATCATCGATCGGTTGGTGGTGGGTTAGGGTTCAGATGACGAGGTGGCTGTGGTGTAGTGGTGACGGTGGTGGCTGTGGTGTAGTGGTGACGGTGGTGGCGGTGGTGTAGTGGTGACGGTGGTGGTGGTGGCGGTGGTGAAGTGGTGGCAGTGGTGATGATGATGGCGGTGGTGTGAAGGCGGAGGTGGTGCGGTGGTGATGATGATGGCGGTGGTGTGAAGGCGGAGGTGGTGCAGATTGTAGAGAGAGTAGAGAGAGATCAGTGGTGCAGATTGTAGAGAGAGAGTAGAGAGAGATCAGTTGTGTGTGTTTTAAACCTTAGAAGAGGTTTTATATATAAAAAAAACAAACCCTCTTCTCCTTGCAGACTGCAGACATTTGGTCCACCTCTTCTCCTGCAGATGCCTGCAGATGTGGTCCGCAGACTGCAGACCTTTTCCTACAGAAAAAACAAACAGCACCTAAGGTCTCTATCTTAACCGGTCAACCCCATTTATCAATTTTAATTGATAAAGAATGACCATAAATTAAAAGGAAGCATCTTTAAGGTCTCTGCCTTAATCGGTCACATCCATCGGACGACAAGGAACTTAAGTTTTCTTGGATGGCATGTCTGTGTTGCTCGCATAACCCATTTTGGTCATATAGTGTAGCAATTCAAAGGTGTATTTTGGAACATCCTAACCCGACCTCGCCAAGTAGCCCCACATCCCCCAGCAAGGCAGACAACATTGACCATCTGAGACTAAGTTGCAGAGCTAACTCTGCAGTTGGTGTGGTTCAGGTTTGAACTTACGCCTATTGTAGCAAACAACCGAAGCTTAACCATTTGACTGTGCCTTGGGGGCGTTTTAATCATGTGTAAGGAAATATTTTGAGTTAAATATTATGACAAGGTGAGTATAAACCATTGACACTTCGAGTTAAATAATATGTCTGGGTGGCTATAAACCATTGGGTAGGTATGGTTAATGATGGTCTAGGCTAAATTTTCCATAATTTCCTTCTCCAATTTCATATATACACATGGAAACTGGCACAATATTGTATTTACCAAACATGTAAAGTTAATATCGAATATATACAAACGTTAGAAACATGACACAAGCGATAATATATATCTCTAATAAAGCAAACCATTGGGGGACACATGTCACCCAATGGTGCAAGCCACCTAAGCATCCACATAAGCATACATGTGGCATAACTCTTAGAGGAGGACATGTGGCATAGCTCTATGTGTCCGATTGAATTTGGCTTCTAGCATACGTTTCTTTTTTACTCTCTCTCTCTCTCTCTCTCTCTCTCTCTCTCTCTCTCTCTTCGGTAATTTTCCACCAAAACCCTAAACGCCTAATCATCTGCATCATCCTCAGGATCTCAATCATCCCTGTGCGACAACCTTGAATCCATCTTCATCGCCGCATCTTCTTCTTCACTCTCCATTTAGCAGGTTCGTTCTTGAATTTCATCTATGCAAAATCATGTACAGATTTGATCTTTGTTGCCCTAATTCCGTTCCGTTTTTATTAATGATGTTTATATGGTTTTTCCGTTTTTATTAATGATGTTTATTAATCTCTCCGACGCTGTTTATCCTCGGAAAACACCTGCGGCCGGAGGAGATGGATTTGACGGCGGAGGAAAAGAGGATAACAGTCATAACATATCTGTTAGCGGCGGCGGAGGCGGAGGATTTTGGGCGCTGCAAGGGAGACCTGATTTTGGACAGGTGTGGAGCTTCGCGGCGGCGCCGGAGACGGTGGTGTCATTCAACCTTCATGAGTCATTCAACCGGAGTGACGGTCAACGGATTTGAAGGCTTTCCACTCTACGGTAATGTCCTTGAGTCCTAATCGAAGCTGTTGATGTTATTTTGTGAACGATTATGTTCGTTAGGTTTTATTATACATGATTTGAAGATCGATTAGCGGCTGTTAGGGTTTCTTATTCAACCACAAGGTCTTGATGGATCTGTCGGTTTATTCGTTCCCACTTATCAATAGTTAGAGTTTTGATGAATTGTTTGTTCAGGGTCAGTCGTGTGGACAAAATCAGTGGTTTCACATTGATTGTTAAGTTTTTTTGAGAAACTGTATCAACTTGGGCCACGAATTAAAATAATTGTTTTGAATGACCACTTAAACATAGTTAAAAATATATTAAACCTTGCTTATTACCAGATTGGTTATCGTGTTTATTGTGATATTACATAGGATTGTATATATTTTTGTTTATGTGTATATAAAATGCAATAAAGGAACGTGGTTTTGTTTGAGTAGTCTTCACAGATCGGGTCGGGTAAAGTATGGACCGTATCAACTAAAGAGGAGGGTGTGTTTTCGATCGCGATGATTCAGGCAAATGCTGTGTTGGAGGATCAGTGTCATCTCGAATCTGGGAGTTTGAACATGTATGAGAATGGCCCTCGAGGAACGTTCGTTGGAGTGTATGATGGTCATGCTGGCCCTGTGTCACACCCCAACCGATGGCGGAATCATCGGGGCGCGGCACTAGGCGAATCAGATTGCTCAAGAGAATCCATAACAACTATATTGCGATAATATTTAATACATTCGTTATCCCATACTAACAAATAATACAATCACATAAGCTATCACAGATCTATTGTCCTCTCGAACAATGCAAATCCGACAACCTAGGTTTTAGTTGAGTTTCTAGACTTCCTAGCTTGATTTGATATAGTCTGCGATCTAACCTACAACATACGTTAAAATAATTGTCAATACAAAAGTATTGGCGGGTATACAGGTTTGATAAGTATAGCATAGTAGATAAAAAGTGTAGCGAATTTCCATATGCATAAACGTAATACACGACATATATACTCACAAAACTGATACTACCAACTAAGTCCTCGATGCTCGAATGTACGATGGCATAACTAGACCCCGTCGGGCGCAATAGTACTATACTAGTCGTGGTGGGACGTCGCGAGTATAAGCCCTAGCACATATGCAACTAGCATCACGTATATCTATGCCTAATAGTTATTCGCAAGAGATAATTTGATTGTTTGAATATTTCGATTGATAAGTTCGATTTGTTAGAAACGTATGTTACACCCAAAATTCGATTAAAAAGGGTTCAAGTATACTCACAGTGCGTATTTAGCGAGATTACAACTTGATTGAGTCGGTTGCGAGTACGTCTGTAATGATCCTTCAAGAAATAGAGTAAACGATATACGGTTAAGCGAGATTACCTTGAAAAGTTACACATTTGGTTGAATTGGGCCTCATCCGTGCGGATGGCAACTCATCCGTCCGGATGACATGTTATCTGTGCGGATAATGTGTCATCCGTGCGTATGAGTGTGTGCGCGGATGAGTGTACGTACGGACGGAGTGTGCGTGCGGGTGACTGTGCGCGCGGACGGAGTGTGCGTGCGGATGACATGTTCGTGCGGGTGACATGTCATCCGTGCGGACTGACATGCCATCCGTGCGGACTTGTGTCATCCGTGCGGATCGACCTGTTGTCCATGCGGACTGTCATGTCTGTTTCGCCCCCTGAGCACTGTTTCGAGTGTTTAACGGAAGGAATACGTTCGTTTTTACTAGGGTAGCGGGATTTCGCACTAACACTTGAAGTTCCGTCCATTCTGACTCGTTCTAACAGCCGGGAATCACCCCTTTCCATCAGATCTGGCCGTTCATGGTGGTTCTTCATGGTTAACTCGAAATCGCACAGATTTGGGTGAGATTTGTCATTAAAACATGTGGAAATCACCCGGATCTGAGTCGTTTATAGTGAAATGAGACCCCAACTTGAAGTTCATAAGAACTCTTGGTGACATCACCTCAAAACGCCTCAAATCCGTAGATTTCACGATTAGAATTTGAGTCTTGAAAGATAGAATGATGTAGAATCGAGTGTAGATTGTAGAAGTACAAGTTTTAGGTTGAAATCTTACCGGAATCGCGAGGAAATCGAGAGAAAAGGGTCTTGGTGCGCGTTTGGTTGAACAGGAGCTGTCACATCACTGTTCAAGTGATGTAACATGGTATTTATAGGCAACAGAGAAGAGGAAGAAGGTTTTGGCCCGGATAGCCCATCCGTGCGGATGGCCCATCCGTGCGGATGGCCCATGCGTGCGGATGGCGATCCGTGCGCATGCCCATCCGTCTGGATGGTCCATCCGTCCGGATAGCTATCCTGACGCTTGGACTTTTCCGTTTTTGATCGTTTTGATAGTTTCCGAAGCGCGTTCCTTTCATAATTAATTTATATTATTATTATATTGTTACTATTATATATATATATATATATATCTCTAGGGGTCGTATTTACGTATCCATAATCCAAAGTTTCGATAATTAACAATCGGTTTCCGATTCGAGTATGCGATTATTATCGGCGTTGCACGGCCATCAATGAGGGTAGTATAGGTCCTTTCTTGATGTCATCGTGAACGTTATTTCGTGTAGTGCCACAAAGACTGACGGGGTACCGTTTACTCGTATTGTCGTCATCGTCATGACGACTGGAGCTACAGCACTCACCCAAGGGTCCTTGTTAGCGTTAATTGTCTACGCTCGACACATCACGGCCACTGAGGAGGGTAGAATAGGTCCTCACTCAATGCCTCCATGAGTGTTAGTGTGATAATAGTGTAGTATAGTGATACTGTAGCTTGAAAATATGCGATTATCCTTCGAATAGCGATATATACGATATAGTTACATTATGATCCGAATCTCTGGTGCTAAGGCGTAACGAGTATAACGAGTAGTAACAACGCACAAAAGTGCGGGTTGTTACACCCTGAAACCGCATGGTTTATCAAAGATCATTTGTTTGAGATTCTAAAAAGTAGGTTAGTTGTTACCTCTTCATACGTGAACTTTAATCTCTGATCATTTGTTATCATGTTTGCTGATATGATTCCTGAAAATGATATGATTGTGTATTACTCTTTGTAAGACAATTAAGATTTTCTTGGATATTTGTGACATCTGATCAGATATATAGTGTTATATGCACATAATGTAATGTTTAAAATGTCATCAAAGAATGAAAACGTAAAGGGATAATGTGGAATGTTATTAGAGCACTATTTAAATCGATCTTGAAAGCGTATGTTCATTTAAAGAAGTGGGAAACTCGGTGGGTCGGGTAACGGGTCAAAAAGTGTAACACAACACTTCCAAAGATTTAGTGAACATTCAGTGTGTAACATGTGATTTGTGACGTACTTGATTTGAATAAAATGATGTAGGAAGTTTGGTGCATGACATGTTGCCCGACTTTCAACCCGTTTCACCTCCATTTTAGCGTTTGTTATCTTACCCGTTTGACCCATTAGAGATAACACATAATAGAATCGACCAATCCATTAAATGTAAATTACCATCTCTACTTGAAGTCCATGTGTAAGCCATGTTAACTTGATATTCCTGATCCTTTTGGTCAAACACAGTAATTATTGACAATATTAACAAACATATTTATTGATGATGCAGCATACGCATCAGAAAATAGAGGAATGTCAGAGAAGGTTATACGCCAAGCGTTTCCACATTATCGGATGACCCCCAAGGGATGGGCCAGGGTGTGGAGGATGAGCCTCCTTTTTTTTCAAAATTAAATAATTTAATAATTAAAACAATACATAACTTAAAAAATAGGCAACTTAAAAAATAGGCAACTTAAAAAAAACATTACATTACTAGATAATTAAAAACATAAAATAATTTAAAAAAGGTTTTGGAATCGGGTTATGATTCGGGTTGTATAGATCCATGGCAAAAGTTGAAGAGTTTTTTAAAAAAATGTAGAGATTTTATAAAAGAAGAAGAGAGTTTGGTGGAGATTATGTTGAAAATGGTTAAGATATATATGGTATATTTATAAAGAAAAAATATTTTTTAACGAAATATAGCCGTTATCATATTTGGTATATTTGGTATAGTTGTAGAGGAACGTAACATGTTAATGAATTGGATAGTTCTTTGTTTGTCATTGTTTTAGTTGGGTTGCTCGCTATACATGTTTTGGATGCATTTACTTTTATGACTTTATCATTATTTGACCCATTCATTTTTTGGCATATTCAACCCGTTTTAGTCGGTACTTTTGGCATATTCGACCTGTTTTAGTCGTTTTTTTGGCATATTTGTCCCATTTTAGTCGAAATTTTGGGTATATTTGACCCGTTTTAAATTATTTATCTTTCGAACTCCAATAAGTTAAATGATTACTTAAATGGCTAATATTATAATGGCTTGGGTAACTTGGAGATGAAATACAAGGACTTTTATAGGACTAACGTGTACTAAAATGTTTTATATGTGCAGGTCAAAACTGGCTGGGTTACATTGAATCAACAAAAATCAAGCAAGTGAGAGCCCCTTTTTGGACCCCAACATTTTTAACAATGTAAATATAGGATGTCTTCTTACTACTTTTAGTTTAGGGAAAAGAGAACCTTTTAAATATTTCTTATACTGAAATATACATACGACATAACTTAGAGCAATTCCTACTGAATAGTTGTTTTCGATCATTGCAAGTCACCATTTTATTTGTTTATTTTCCCTTTTTTGGTTGGTATAATAGGTGCCGATATCGTAGCGATACAAAGCGATACTGACCAAATTCCCGGTGCGTAGTGCACGGAATTCCCCGGCGCAGCTTAGGTATGGGGAAAAACATGGAGAAAACTAATTTGCTGCATCATTTTTCAGATGCTTGCTTGGTGGTTGATGCGCTGGAGCCATCAGTGGGTGAAGAGTTGTTGAAGAACTTGTGTGACAAGGAGCGTATATCTTATGAGCCGATATTTGATGGAGCTGGTATGTTTTTTTTTCTAATTTTTTTTTCTTTTTGTAGGTATATCTGATTTTTAGTCTTATATGCTTCTACTTGATTTGCATAGGCTAACTTGAAAGCTTGGCAAGTTCGTGGGTTGCGTGATTTAGCCCATTTAATTATTTTTAGTGATTTATATGTGATTTTAAAAAGTTTTTGTGGTTTGATAGTTGGGATGAATGTGTAAGCATGGATCATCTCATGGCCCATAACAAAGACAACCTTGAGAATCAAAAAGCACCGGAAAAAGAACACCCTTCGGAAAAAAACAAGGTAAGTGTCTTATATGAAGTCCAAAATTCCCAATAGCTTTGAAAAATTATTTTATTGAAATTTTTTATCACATTGAGCTCTTGAGTGGAGCTGAAACATGCATAATGAAGGCTCTTCAAGCTTCGGTTTAAGTGGAATATTGTGAAGTTAAATTTTCTAATGTTGTTTTGTATTGTTCCAATTTTAGAAGTGTTCTAACCCGGAGATTTTCACAAACAAGGCCGATTTGACATATTATAATTATCTAGGCCAGGTCAGTTTTGTTTTTTAAATGTTCATTTTATTTTTATTTGGGTTTATGTTTTGAAGAACAAGGATTTTGCTGAACGGTTGTTGACAAGAAAGTCTACTTACACTCTTGAGGGGCAATTTGTTCCAACCCGGAGAACTGTCGATCTCATAAAAGAAGACGTCTTCCTTTGGATTTCTCATTGCACAAAGTTACCAAAGCTGGACTGGGATAAGTGGGTTGAGTTTAATGTTTCAGAAATTTTGTAATGGCTGTGCTTTTTTTTGTTTCCTTTCCGTTTCTTTGTAGTTGTTTTGTGTTTTCAGCCCCTTGTTTTGTTGGCTCTATTTATATATATAAACAGTGAGTTACCGTTCAAAAAAAAAAGATTTTGGCAACTCGAAAGATATGCATCTTCAAAGAGACTCTACTATCTTTAAATTGTATTTCCACTTTGTCACTAATTTATGTAACATGACACTTAGTATTTTATTTTGTTTTTACAGAATATTACATTTTAAAGTAAATAATATGGTTTTGGTTGAAGCCCGCGTATTACGCAGGCATTAACCTAGTGTTATATATATATTCAAGTCTTAACAAGTAGTTGCACATTAGCGTAATTTATCATACACGTGTAATTTAAATGTGTCACATAATTGCATAAATCATAACTCATGATTAAGGCTATGCTGTACAGGGGTCGTCCCCGCCCCGTCTCAGATCGGCGCCGTCGTATACACCATCCCCCCCCCCCCCCCCCGCGTCCTTATCGTCTCCCACAGGACGTGTGTGACGTCCACTAAAAGACAAAAAAAATGACCGTTGGCTTATATGACCGTCTCAAAAGGAAAAAAAAAATTAAATACAACCTCCAAAATTTCAAACGGTTAGTACTTAAAAAAAACCATAAAATTCAATAACTTTTTTTAAAGAATATGTTAGTTTTTTTAATATTTTTTAAGTTCTTAGAATTTTATTTGTTTTAAAACTTATGTAATGTTTTGTTTTTTAAAAAAGGTAGATAAATTAAAAAAAAAAAATATGGTGGGGTAGGATCATCCTCCATTTCCGGTTATTCTACCTTGGAGGGGCACCCTCCAAGGACTATGATGTGACGCCTACGTGCCGGATCATTCTCCAATAAAGGACCATAACCATACCGCATAGCCTAATAGTTGAAATAGTGCATCCATATCAAATGGTTATCAAGGTCAATATATACTAAATTTACCTTTGAAACCCAACGTGTACCAAATATTACCATTTTGACCTATATACATAACAATATCTTTCATATTATATAATAGTGATTAATTTATATCGAGATGGATGGTAAACAGACAACAAGCTGCGCTGCTACCTATTTTAGAATAACAAAACTAAATCTTTTAAAAACTACGTCCATAAATCTCGGGATCATAACATTACCATGCTGCTACCACTTTAGTGCATACTTCCATAAATAATTTGACCCCAAAAGTTAGCTATCACTGAGTGTTAGACATCCCATGACTCTTTAAAAACAAACTAAAAAAAAATCTGTTGCTGCCATTACTTTAGCTCTTTTATGGAAACATTACAAAATATTGTTTATACAAAAATATTTCAGATTGACATAGTCACTAGTATATACTTACAAGAAGAAAAAGATTACACCTGGAAGGAATCTACTATAGCTTTCAAAGTCTTCTGGGATGTGGGCCATTGTTTATCATTGGCACTAGCAACAAATAAGATCACAGTGTTTCCCTTTGCTGTAGCCTTTGCAATGTTGTGTGAACCAGTTAATGCAAAGGGGGTCTCTAAAACATACCTGTAGTACTGCACAATATATTTGAAAAAAAAAAAAACAAAGGTTAAAACCAAGTATATCAATTCACATGGTTATTAGTTTTTAGTTTCTTGTAAAGATTTGCATAAACAAAAGATATGATCAAAGAGATGAGTTTATATGTCAATAATACCGTTTGGTCTCCAATCTTTTCGACTGATGTTTCAACTAGTTCTTCATCCAAATCAAGAGTATTTCCTGTAACAAACGGGCCAAGAGACCCGATAACCTTTTCTGGGCTCCCAATATCTTCAAGTGTTGCATTAGGTTTATTGGTCAAACGAATTAACGGTGAAGCCACCACTTGAACTTTGCCCTGCTTTTCGTCCTCGAATTTCACCTCAATCCAAGGCTCTGCACATTTTGGCTGGCAGTAATTTCCAGATAATATGTTAGCAATACGCAATTGCTTCCATGTTGGTGGTAAGACAAACTTGTATGGCTGCACATTTCCTGCAAGCAACTACAATCAAAATTTTACTATAATAACAAATGCAGGTGTAAGATCCTACAAAACATGAACTTATCATTTGGAATTTATATTATCGTGAAATTAACATATTTCAAACATTTCTATGTTGATGTTGAAGTGTATGTAATTTATCAGACTATAATATGTTTTAGTTGTTATAAACATAAAATTGTATATAAGATAGAATGCCAAAAACCAAAAAATTAATTAGAAAGTATCACAAGTCCAACCTGCCAAGAAAGTGTCAGGTGGCTCGGGCATGAGGTACGGTTTTATAATCAGGTATAATACGCCGCGGTAGGGATGGGATTGGTACTGGTAGACATTTTGCTAACACCAAAGCAAAACCAAACTGAATACCATACCATATATGTTCAGTTGGTACCATATCCACAATACCATTAAAGGCCCCGAACCAATACTATACCACATGGTAGCGATACAACCGAATATCATAACGTAGATGTTCAGTCAGTACCGGTATGGTACGGTATCAGTATTCCGTAAAAAAATTATCATCTCTAATTACTTGGAATACCAATACCCCTCCCAATGGTATCGTACCGCATAATACCGATACTGATCTTTTGCTAAAACCAAAACCAAATTCCATACCGTATATGTTCGGTTTGTACCAGTATGGTACAATACCGTTAAAAGTCCTGAACCGCTACTATAACCACATGGTACAGATACAACCGAATATAGTACTGTTTGATCAGTACCGATATGAATATATGCTTCGCTAATAGAACCCCGCAGTCGAAGCAGTAGCCGGCCGAATGCAAAGACTGGATTTGAAGCGATTGAAGAGTTGGCGCGGAAGACCTTTAGTGAAGATATCAGCATACTGAAAATCTGTAGGAACATGTAAAACCCGAACTGCACCAAGCCGTACTTTTTCCCTTACAAAATGAATGTCAATTTCCACGTGCTTGGTGCGTTGGTGTTGGACCGGGTTGTGAGACAGGTACATGGCTGAAATGTTATCACAATAAATAATAGATGCCTGTCTGATGGGGACATGCAATTCTAAGAGAAGGTTGCGAATCCATGTAAGTTCGGCAGTAGTATTTGCAACCCCTCTATATTCGGCTTCAGCACTTGATCGGGAAACAGTGGCCTGTCGTTTCGAGGACCAAGATACCAAATTGTCCCCAAAGAAAACACAATAACCAGAAGTCGACCGACGTGAATCTGGACATCCCCCCCAATCAGCATCAGAGTAAGCTGTGAGTTGGGCCCAATATGGGCTGGCCCAATAGGGTGGCATCGAATAAGGAGGCTGAGCCCATGAGTTGCGACCAGCAGATTGATGTTGATTTCTCCCATTCGACCCACGAGAATAATTGGGCCCAGACCGCTGTTGTTGGTGGCCCGGGTTGTGGTCCTGTCCAGCAAACTGTTGGTTGGCGTTATCACGGCGAGGATAGGAGCGGCGGCCCTGGTTCTGGGCAGACCTGTTTTGCCCATCACGACGTGGCTGATGGTCGCGACGGGGAGGCTGTGGGGAAGGGTTAACAGCAGCTAATGCTTCAGAAGGTGCAGGAGAGTTACCTTCACGGGCTTCATGGCGTTGGACTTCCGACTGAAGCATCTCACAGGCTTCATTCCATGATGGTAACGACTGATTTATGATGGAGCCAATGGTGTCAAATTCCATAGGCAAACCACGCACAAGTTGCAGAACAAGGGTTTGATCATTAATAGGGCTACCAACATCGTTCAACTGAGAAGCAAGATCCCTGAGGGTCTGACAGTAAGCTTCCAACGACGGCATGGAACTGAGTTTTAGATTCACAAACTTTTGTTGTAAAGCAGCACATCTGGGTCCCTTGTTGTTGTGGAAAATGGCTTTGACACGATTCCAGGCTTCAAGGGCAGTTGATTCGGATTCGAGAACCCGAAGAAGATAATCCTCTGAGAGTGTCCCATAAATCCATTGGAGAACAATTGCATCAATCTTCATCCATTGAGCATATGTAGGGTCATCTTTAGCAGGTGGTTCGTCGGAGATGTGATCTAAGACTTCATACCCGCGTGCGTGAAGCTGAAACAGTTTTACCCACGCAGAATATGTGACCTTGGATCCGTCCAGAACACGGACTTTCTTCTGAATATCAGTGACGGTATACACTGGGTGGAGAGGAATTTGCTGTTGTTTGTCACCAGGAGCAGAAACGTCAGTTTTGTCACCCATGATTGGCCGGCTGATGTTAAGGGTCGAAACCCTAATTCTCGGATCGAAACCCGAAGAAGAGAACGGCTGCAGTTAGGGTTCAGAGCGGAAGCGCTCTGATACCATATAATTTCTGATAATTCGCTGAGTATTATTGATAATAACAACCCTATATATACAAGTTTACAATAGATAATAAGGAAACAAGATATTCTAAACTAGAGGGGAGATACATAATAAATACAGAATAATACAAACATATTCCCTGAATATATGCTCCGCTAATAATCAGATTATAATATGTTTTTGTTGTTATAAACATAAAATTGTATATAAAATAGAATGCCAAAAAACAAAAAGTTAATTATAAAGAATCACAAGTCCAACCTGCCAAGAATTTGTCAGGTGGGTCGGGCATGAGATACGGTTTTATAATCAGGTATGATACGCCACGGTAAGGATGAGATTGGTACTGGTAGACATTTTGCTAAAACCAAAGCGAAACCAAACTGAATACCATACCATATATGTTCAGTTGGTACCATATCCACACTACCATTAAAGGCCCCGAACCAATACAATACCACATGGTACTGATACAACCGAATATCATAACATAGATGTTCAGTCAGTACCGGTATGGTACGGTATCAGTATTCCGTAAAAAATTATCATCCCAAATTACTTGGAATACCAATTCCCCTCCCAATGGTATCGTACCGCATAATACCGATATCGATATTTTGCTAAAACCAAAACAAATACCATCCCGTATATGTTCGGTTTGTACCAGTATGGTACGGTACCGTTAAAAGTCATGAACCGCTACTATAACCGCATGGTACATATACAACCGAATATAGTAGTGTATATGTTTGATCAGTACCGATATGATATGATACGATACCAGTAGTATTCGGTAAAAAAAACTCTCATCCATACTACTTGTAATACCATACCCGTCCTGAAACACGTCTCATTATCATCCCTAAGCACTCATTGCACATAACTAGGGGCGGATCATAGGGAGACGGGCACCCCTCAACTTTCTTGCAAAGTATATTTTTAGTACAAATTTTTTTCACTTTTACATTTTATATATCCGCTCTTCCTAAACAAAAAATATTAGCTCGCGTTACCCCTTAACTTTTCTTCTAGATCCGTCATTGCATTAACAATTAACAAATTGACATTTATGAACAAAAAAAATCAATCACTACAACACATAACTAATAACCACAAACTATTTAAAAAACTAAACAACCAAATCCACACAAATTCAAGATCAAAAAACATCAAACCCACAAACATAAACTGAAAAATCACCTGCACGAAGAGCGGGAGTATCCTTAGCAGACGCTTGAAACAGAACAAAACTAGGATCAGAACTCGATAGGGGAAGATACGAACCGACTTCCACCTCTTTAGCGAGTGAAACCGAAGGTGAATGCAATGGAATTAGAGTTGTTAAGGGTAGTAATACAGTGGAGGAACCTTTGAGGAATTGTCTTCTTGAAGATGACTGAAGAAACAATGGGGATAATGATGATGGTTTAGGTTTGGTGGAAGAAAGTGGTTTTGAAGTTGAAGAAGAAAAAATGGTGGATAGTGATGAAAGAGAAGCAGAAGCCATTGATGAAGTTGAGAGAGAGAGAGAAGAGAGGAAAGTGTCCCGGTTTAATCTGGTTTTGGATGAGGTTTTGTTTTGGACCGTTCATGACAATGATTTAGTGGTGGTTGGGATTAACGGTTTTAAGTTTAAACAAGCAATCCAAAGTTCCAAACTACCCCTTTTGTTTTTTTATTTTTTTTCTAAATAATGATTTATGTAATGCAAAATTGTTTATTTTAAATAGTTTTTATTATGTATAAAGACTATAAAGTCATCTTTTAGCTATAACTAGTGGGATTTCCCGCTGCGACACAGAAAGAACTTAGTCGATATTAGTTTGGTTCGTTACGTTATCAACACCCTATGTATTATTCGAAAAGGAAAAAACAAATTCCTTGTATGGTCTACGGGATATCGAAACGTGTTTTACATCAACCGAAAACCATAGTTTACTTTAAAATAGCCATATATTGGTGCCAATTATCATAATACCAACTGGTGTTGTTAGGTTAATCAGAGTACTTTACTCGTAAAGCTTACGACACAAAAAAATACTCTTTTTAAATAGAACTCCGTTTACAATAAGATGAATACTAAAATATCCAGGGCAAAATTAAAAACAGTTACAGATTTAACTTTTTTAAAGGGATATTGGATTTAAATAACCTCAACTTTCACCAATTAGCCGATGACATTCCCAACTTTCGATTTGTACCACACTATTCCCAACTTTCAACCTATTGACCGATAACACTCCTAAACTAATCCAACACTAACCCAGTTTGCTGGCATCAGCTGTCATGTCACCAAACCGTTTGTGACTTTTCAAAAATAACTTTTCAGCCCATTTGAATGGATGTAGGCACATTTGTAATTTTAACTGGATATGAGCACATTTGTAATTCTAACCTCTAAAAGTTATAGATTAAAATGAGAGATAAAGTTAAACTACTAATATTAGATAGAGATAACAGTGTAACAAATAAAATAATAAATGGTTGTAGATAAAGAAATATTTACACATTTATGTTACATTTTAATATTTTTAAATTTGAATTTAATTATTATTGTTATTTTTTTATTTAGTGCCGTATGTAATTTCAACCAAATTTATAATTTATAATATAATATGATAAAATATAAAAGATATTATAAAATTAAATGGTAAAGCCTATGTACATTGTTCAATCGTTGTTTACATAATTTAAATTGTCCAACCCGCGAAGTTCAGGGGTGATAACCTAATTTATTATATAACAAAACCAACAAGAAGCAAGCTCATACTATTATTACAAACCACCAAAAACAAACAATAAAACCAAATACATAACCTTTCCAAAGACCATATATTAGCACCCAATTTGATAAAAACTCAACCTGCTCCATTACACTCAAGTAAGAGTATGATCCTTTGATCTACTTTTTAACTATAGATACCCTAAGTCCTTAATGTTTTCGATAACCTTTTCTAACAAAACTAATTGTTGCTCAAACACCTTTCCATTCCTAGCCTTCTATATGTACCAAAAGGTTCTTCAAATTTGAACGATATTGACGCACACATGAAAATTGCAACTAATATTGATGAAGATTTTGACGCACATGTTAGGATGATTGAAGGTAGAATTGATGATTGAGCACGCTTGATTGAACGAGGGGTGATTTATGAGATATTAAATGGGGTCGATTAAATGAGATATAAAATTCAATAAGTAAAACTGGTTTGTAAAATTGCTCATATACCCTTTATGAGAAACAGAAGCAAGAAAACCAAGTATTCGATGAAAGTGACAATTTTCACCAAACTACATGGTCAAAAATGATAGCTTACTCTTATTTTTTTACGAGCATGTGTTTGTTTTACTATTTCTCTTGGGAGATGCACGTTCAACTCCCACTTGGTGTAGAGTGAGGCACTGGTGGACAATGATAGGAGACCCAGGAAACCTGAGTTCTATCCTTGAGCCAAACGAGTTTTACCCGTAATTTGACCGTCGTGCCTACGGACGGGTGAGTTACCGGATTTTCCCCAAAATTGGTGACGAATTCAAGTTACTTTCGGAGTACTCCATGTAAAATCTATACTTTCTATAAAAGGAGAAATCCAAGTGACATAAGAAAAGCTGATGTGTCAGCTAGAGAGCATGCCCAACAAGGCTTTTCTTATGTCATTATTACATCATAAAGTCTAATATATAAACCACTTTAATTTGATTTCAAGCCACTGTCTTGTGTATTCAAATGGTCTGGCCCACATTCCAAAGGGCAAACCACTGCCCTTCTATAAGAAAGTAGCAGATGCTTCCTTTGGCAAACGTATTGTCACACCCCAACCGATGGCGGAAACATCTGAGTGAGACGAAATAGATTGCTCGAGACGTCATAACACTAATAATTGTGACAAGTATTTAAATAATAATTTTCATTCCATTTCTAAAGAATCAATTACAAGGATTTAAAGCAAATACAACATGAATAATGAAATACAATACAATAGGAGTACAAAATTTAAAGTGTGTATCTAAGCATCCTAATAGATTCCATGCATCATCAACATCCTTGCTAAACCTGCAACATGTTTTAAAAGCATAGTTCAATACAAGGGTATTGGCAAGTACACTAGTTTTAGACTCGTGGCATGTGTAAAAAGTATTTTCAATCCAACATAGCAATTGGTATACAAGGTCAATCTATCATGCATAACAATATGTCAACTCTAGTGTCCATTAGTATTTAGCATCCCTCGACACAAAAGTGACGAGACCGTTATAGAATAAAGACTTAACAAAACCCCGTCTGGTGGTGTGCTACTCCTATAGCGCTATAATTGTTTAAGCCGAGTTAACAAGTAGTAAGAATTCTAGTATGAACTTAAGCATAACAAAGCATGTATAAGGATTGATTGAATAAAGCATGTTTGTGAATCGTGCATTTTAACAAGTAAGACATGTTGCACCCAAAGTGTATTAAAATGAAAATGGGTCAAGTGTACTCACGGTTTCTCAGAGTTGTTCCTTTGGTAATCCCGTGAAGAGTTGGAGGTTCAAAGCTTCCTTAGAACACTTAATGTTTTATTTAGAACTCTTCGAGTTCTCTTCTTGCTTGGAAGATTTTAAGAGAATTAGAGGGGTTGAGAGAAGAATGGTTAGAACACTTAGTGTTCTTTTAGAATTCTTAGAATTCTTGATTTAGAGAGATTAAGAGAAGATTGAGAAAATTGAGAGAAGAATGGTGTGAAGAAAATGGTAGGAGGAGGTTAGTATTTATAGGTGAAGAAGGTGGAAAAGGGTGAAATGTGATTGATTAAAGAAGGTGAAAGAGGATTGAAAAGATGATTGGTGGAGAAAGGAGGTGGAAAAGGTGATTGAAGGAGGTGGAAAAGGTGATTGGAGAAGAAAAGAGGTGGAAAAGTGTTTGGTCTATTTCTTAGTATTTGTTGAGTACCTATTATGTAATTGAGTATATAAAAAGTATAAAAGTATAATTCAAGTATTGAGGATGTACGTATAAGTATTTATATATATAAGTATTTATACGTATAATTGTGTCATTTTGCGTATAAATACGTATTTATAAATGATCGGTTGTGTGAATAAAAAATATGTATAAAATATGAATTTTATTATGATTAACGCCTCGAATTGTGAGATTGAAATTAAAATACGAATGTAAGGTTTCTAAAATTAGAATACGAATACAAACATTTTTAAAATAGAAATACGAAGATACGAGGCGTTACAGTCTCCCCTACTTTAGGAAATTTCGTCCCGAAATTTATTCAAGAGGAAGACCTTGGAGAAAAAGCATTTTGGCTAGAAGAATGATTGTCTAAAATCGAGACTTGGAAGTTTTGAAATGTGTTGAAAAGTATGAAGTTTCAAGGAACGAAAAGATAGGTTTGTAAGAAGGGTTCGTTTGTCTAAAATGATTCGAGGCATTGAGCATAAGTAAAACATGCATGTGTGTGTATAGACAAGCGAGTTTAATCAAGTTTGAATAACTCAATGATGAGGTATTTTAAAATGTGTTACCTAAGAAGGAAGCTTTCGTATAAAACGGTAAGTATTTTAATGAAAAGTGTGGCCGCACTATTGGTTGTAAGAAAAAGTTTCGATGGATTTAAAGAGCATTGACAATCTCAGTTTTGTAGAGAATTCTTTATCGGTGAAAAACGAGGAAGTTAGGTGTCACGACCCCCGACCCACCCTTGACGGAATCGGGAGTCGCGAACAGCCCAGTGGTACCGGTGATTATTTTGAAAACGTTGCAGCGGAAATTTCATCAGAACTGTGAGTTAGGAAAAATATCAGAGTTTAGAAAACACCGGATTTTTATTTATTAAATAGATGGGATAAACCCCTGTTTTACACTGGTAGCTTTAATAAAGATAAATTTAATTACATAAAACAATATTTCTTAATTTGATTTAATTAATAAAATAAGCCACTTCTTGATGCCTTTCAGTACCGTATCCAACTCTTACTCCAATCTACTGTAATTACCTGAAACGCGTTTTAAAAAGGTTTTGTCAGCAGGAAATACTGAGTGAATCATTCTATTTACTAAAACGACTCATTTGTTATAAATTACAGTATTAAGAGAGATTACAATGTTTCAGATATCAAACCAACTACCCACAGTATTTGTCACTCAACCCATTGGCCCATTCGTCCAATGGTGTCTGTGACTATGGTCGTATCACCCCTTGGCTAACTCATTGTCCAATGGTGAAGATTATCAAGTAATGTATACAAAACCCCACATACCGGTTGTAACTTGGTGATTACAAATACTTAATCACTGTAATTATAACTCTGAAAATAAACATGATTTTGAAATCAAATTTGATAAAAAGAGAATGACTCACATTATAATCATGCAGATTCATACGGCCAAAGTTTAGTCTACAGATAAGCCTTGATAGATTGCAGATTTATACAGGCAGAGCTTAGCCTATTGATTATCCTTGTAACCTAGTGCACACGAACTAAGTAAATAACTAATACAGCATTTACGATAACTCACGAGATAAAAACCCTCACAACGAATGACAAAGTGCAATCACTTAAACATCCATCGGATTCACAACGAATGACAGAGTATTCCCCGAGTTCAGGTGGTACTCAAACATCCTGTCGGAATCACGATTAATGACAAAGGATAGCGCTTAAACATCCGGTCGGATAGTTTCAATCGATCGGACATTGAATCGTAGCAGCGATCAAGTTAATACCCTGTATCGTAGTAGAATTCGAGCTAGTGTGTGTTTGGTAGTAAACGGATTATATCTCGAAGCGTAAAACGAATTTGTTCGTCGCTCCAACACAGGAAATCAAGTCCCACTGCCCTCTTATTTATACTGGAAAAACGTCCCTCTCGTGCCACGCGAGATATCCTTGTGTGCGCGTCGCGTCGCGCGACGGGTTACTTTTAACCTAAGGTTGCCGCGTGTATTTGGAGTTCAGCTGAGTCGACAGAACGAGAAAAATTGATTTCTACGAAAAACTGTGATGATAATATCGAATGGGAAATGCCCCCCCTGAGTTTTAGAGGCCCTGATCTTGATTCTGATTGTTATGAAAATTTTAGGGTTTATGCAGAATTACTTGGGTGTCTCAATTAGGGTTTCTTAGTGAATAAAATATAATAATAATAATAAAAATATAATAGTTTTGATGAGAGTTGTTATGGTTTTGGACATTTTTTAATATAATTATATTACAAAGAAAAAGGGAATAAAATAGTGAGAAAAGAAAATAGACTTACTTTGTAACTTTAGGGTTCAACTAGAAAGCCTCTTGGTATAAATTTTGGGTATAATTTCTGAGCTATTTTGAAAATATATAAAGCACTCGTGTTAAGTATAGTACCCCTAATTTCAACCTTGTCCCTATGTCACGAGACAGAACCCCAACAACTTAGTCGGGCAGAGCCCTGACATATGTTATGAGGCTCAGATCAATCGGAAAGGGTAGCGGTGAACGGGAGTTAAAACACTTAAAACGGGGCAAGGCTTTATTATTATTATTAATGAAATAAAAATAATAATAATAATAATAAAACTAGAAATTGAGAAAGAGAGGGCGATATGGACAAAGATGGAAGCCCCTAACTTGAATTCTTGATACTCTATTTATAGTGTTTCCAACTTATTAGATTTACTACACGTATACCCAATTCATTAATTTCATGTGATGAGTTGGAAGGCCACATATATTAATTTTTAAATCAAACATGTACACGTAAATTTTCAATATTTAGTGAAATGTTAGAATCTTTATTCACTATGATCACAGTTTTGATTATTTTTATTATTATTTTATTTCTTTCTATAATATGTACACAAATTCTTAAATCTTAATTATTAAATTTATTATTTTATTTTCATATATTAGTATATAGTTACGTAACTCACAATTTAATTAAATTGTAACTAATTAACTTTTATTATTATATTTAATTAAGCTGCTTCACTTATTTGGCGCGTATAACTTTTAAAATATAACGTTTTTAGAAAACAATAATTATGTCATTCGAACGAGAATATTTTTGTCTACATTTTGGTCTAAGTTTCATTGAAAATAGAGTATGTTCAAAATACAATGTATTTTATAATTTAATTTTTAAACGGTTCCTGGGCCCGTCTAGTTGCTTCATAATTCTAACAGTCGACTTACCCGTAATATACCTGTCTAATAATATAAGTTTTTATAGACTTTTATTTTATTAGAAAGGTCACCCATTCATAGGCCAATATTAATTCAACCAACTATATAAAATAATGTTTAAAACTTATTTTGGTTGAATAATTATATTAAAATAAAACTAGTTACTAGTAGGTAATAAATTTAAATAAACCTATAATTATTATATGATAAAAATAGGGATGTTACATTCTCCCCACCTTATTTTAAATCTCGTCCTCGAGATTTGGGTTATGATATTTCTTTTAGACTTTATGTTATATTTTAATTACTAAAAACAATATTAAGGTAAATGACACAGAATTAAAATATTAAATTTTGTGAATACGAGTTGTACCATGATTAGGATTCAATGGTTCAACTGAATTAGTTGAAGAAATTGATGACAAATGAATCGGATGAAATGATATAATTTCCAAAGTGACTAGGTTCAAGCCAAAAGATATATGATCAATAGCTATTTAAAATGAATGTGAAGGATTTTTAGAATTAATAAAATTCTTTTTCAAAAGAAAGCTTACTTTGATTGGCAACTGATGAAGTCTTAGAATTGACAGGTTTCAAATGAAATAAAAGCATGAAAAATGATTTGTCAAATATTTATGATATGAGAAAATCAAAGTGTTGAGATGAGTGAATTGCAAAGATACACCAAAAGACAATAGAGTTAGTGTATCATTGTCTTAATACATAATTGCAAAAAAATTATTTTCCTTGAATATATATTCATATATATCTATGCCCAGTGCTTAGTCGACATTATATAATATTTATTATTATATTATAGGTATTGTAAAAAGGAAATACTTATATTTGGAGCCCAGTTCACATTATTCAATTCAATTATAGTAATTTATGTAAAAGGAAACTTAGATCCAAATGTGTACTCGTATATAATATATAGTATTTATATAATGTGAAATTATTACTGTGTTTGAATACAGTATTTAACAACTGTTTTGCATAAATTACTATAGTAGATTACTTTTACTATTAACATTATAAAATAATGTTTAATTAATAAAAATATATATTATAATAAAATATGTCAAAAATAATATATTCTATTTTTAATATACTTAAGATTATATTTTAAATCTTAGTCACGTCAATATATTAAATAATAATAACACAATTATTTAATATATTATTATAGCTATTAGTTGACAAAAAAATGATATATTTCATTTTCTGGGTTAATTGGATTTGTACCATAGAAAATATTTTTGACAAAAGTAATGTCATAGGACACTACTTAGTTCAGAGTCATTTGGTGAGAGAATGATCAACAGTGATATGACCATATGAGTTGAAAGACAGATGTGGTTTTGAATGATCCGAATGATTGTGATTAGCCCAAGCTATAAATTTATACTGATCTTGTAAGGTGTCGTAATGATTGAATTAGTTCAATAGTTATGGTGATCGAACAAATTCACCGTGTAATCAACTGAAAGTTTTTAATAAAAAACTCTCGGGGTTTACGTCTCTGATCTGCATAATTCTTTTGTCGATCTTGATACATAATACTTCTATAAGTATTTAATAGTTGTGGAATATAAGATTAACAATTACTTATAAGTATAAAATGTTTTGTCCATGAATATTTAGACAATTATTTATATAATTTTATTCGTCTCTCTAATTCGTTTTATGAAAATATGTATTCTCCTTACAGTAAAAAGTATATAAAAAATATTTTTATATATAATTAAAATTTGCTAATTAAGTATGATGACTTAATTTATATACATTAACTAGTCATTATCATGGTTGGATATTGGTTAGTGCTGCCTTGTTTAAGCATAGGTGATCAGTCCATGCCTAACTAAGGCTAGGCTATTCAATATCTGCCCCTGATAATAATCTTAGTACTTAAAAATAATAATTACTAATAATAAAACAAATATTAATTACCAATAATAAATAAGCGCAAGCTTTAGATTTGTGAAAACGTCACCACAAGGTGATCGTGATTAAAGAAACGATTTAATGAAGTCGAAGACCAAACAAACATATTATAGTTTAAGAGAATTGAAGTGTTTGTTGGGATTATTTTGAATATGATGGTTTCAATCCATCATATGGGACTTTGAGTTGAATACATAATGCGAGCAAGTTCAAACAGTTGAACTTGGTTTAAACAAAACGAGTTTTAATAAGAAAGTCCGGACATGGTCATAACAAAAACCATGTATACCAAAGACAATTGAGTTTTTCAAGAAATTCCTTGACTTGATATCAAAGAGTCATCGTTTTGCAATAATGCGGTTTACAGTGCCAAAAATCAAATATAGCGAAATGATATTTGAGTTTGGATAAAACAACAAATCAGAATGAAGCCCTCCGATGGTATTCATAAATCAAACGAATCATATGTGTAACAAACAGTGCATGTGTAACGTATAAATTTACCAAGAAATGAAACAGATTAATATTTGCTATGATGAAAAGAAATTCTCATGGTATGATGACCATTAGGGGAAGTAGCAATGCAAAAGTCTATTCGCAGGGTCAGAATTTTAACAAAAGAAATATAGGAACTTTTATCTGAAATTTCGTGTGATAACCGTTGTTAAATGACATTACCAGAGAATGTCGAATAAGGAATTTGCAAAGGTATATGACTCCTTTTTCAGTGATAATAATTATGACTCTGATTAGACTGTGCACCGATGGTTTGTGAAAATTTGTTCTAACGTACCTTAGCGAGATTCATGTCGCTTGCGTGGCAAAGTGCTTCTTTTTAATTAATAGTTCTTCTACTGACGAAATTAGCATTGGTGTCATCGTGCCTAATTTATATTTTCCAAAGGTCTTGCCTTGGAAGTCGTATGTGATATACTTCATCTTCTGTGGACTTATAATAAATTTTTTTTTTCATGTGTTTTCTTGTATATTAGCACCACTTTACATGTTTCTTACTAGCGTTAATAGTCTATGATAATGCATTTAGAAATTCTTATACTTTTAATAGTGTCCCAATTTAAAGGGTTTCTATTGTTTATATTGTCGCACGAGGTATGAGGTAGATGATCAAACGAAATAATGTTTGATATTGGAAAAGAGATTCCTAATAAAGAAATCTAGACACAGATGCTTGTGCTTTATTCCAAATTGACTTTTGGAATTCCTTATAGATATATATATCTATATAATCATATATTTCACATGCTGAAATAAACATACCATCTATCAGGTCAATGTATTTAACAGATTCATATTTCCAAAAACCAGTCAAATATCTGGTCATGATACTTATTTAGGGAAATCTTGTCACTTGTTTGACATATTATATACCCCGTCTTATCCGGTTCGCGCCGGAGAGGTAATCCCAGTATATCCGGACAAACTGGAGAGTCTGTTACACCATACCCAGTCTTGCCGGAGAAAATTTTCTATTTCCCATAAATAGTATCTTTTCAAGATTTTAGAAGTACCTCTTTTATTAGGGCTTTTATCCAGAATCAAGAAAATTTGTATTTCCGTAACATATATTATTTTAGACCAAGTAATATCAATAAGCAATAATTACTATTAATTCTTGCTTATTTATCATATCTTGCAATATTCTAATTACCATTATTATGGTATATCAAAACCCATCATACTTTATTTACACAAGTACTTAGCGTATCTCGAAGCTGATACTAAGGCATCTTTTCTTAAGTTCAAGTCTAAATACTATCCTGAGAGCTACCATAAAATATCAAGTTCCTAACTCTTTGTTTAAATTTAGGTATTTTATTACATCTATAGGCTTAAAGCAGTGGCTCTGATACCACCTTCTGTCACGACCCCCGACCCACCCTGGACGGAATCGGGAGTCGCGAACAGCCCAGTGGTACCGGTGATTATTTTGAAAACGTTGCAGCGGAAATTTCATCAGAACCGTGAGTTAGGAAAAATATCAGAGTTTAGAAAACACCGGATTTTTATTTATTAAATAGATGGGATAAACCCCTGTTTTACACTGGTAGCTTTAATAAAGATAAATTTAATTACATAAAACAATATTTCTTAATTTGATTTAATTAATAAAATAAGCCACTTCTTGATGCCTTTCAGTGCCGTATCCAACTCTTACTCCAATCTACTGTAATTACCTGAAACGCGTTTTAAAAAGGTTTTGTCAGCAGGAAATACTGAGTGAATCATTCTATTTACTAAAACGACTCATTTGTTATAAATTACAGTATTAAGAGAGATTACAATGTTTCAGATATCAAACCAACTACCCACAGTATTTGTCACTCAACCCATTGGCCAATTCGTCCAATGGTGTCTGTGACTATGGTCATATCACCCCTTGGCTAACTCATTGTCCAATGGTGAAGATTATCAAGTAATGTATACAAAACCCCACATACCGGTTGTAACTTGGTGATTACAAATACTTAATCACTGTAATTATAACTCTGAAAATAAACATGATTTTGAAATCAAATTTGATAAAAAGAGAATGACTCACATTATAATCATGCAGATTCATACGGCCAAAGTTTAGTCTACAGATAAGCCTTGATAGATTGCAGATTTATACAGGCAGAGCTTAGCCTATTGATTATCCTTGTAACCTAGTGCACACGAACTAAGTAAATAACTAATACAACATTTACGATAACTCACGAGATAAAAACCCTCACAACGAATGACAAAGTGCAATCACTTAAACATCCATCGGATTCACAACGAATGACAGAGTATTCCCCGAGTTCAGGTGGTACTCAAACATCCTGTCGGAATCACGATTAATGACAAAGGATAGCGCTTAAACATCCGGTCGGATAGTTTCAATCGATCGGACATTGAATCGTAGCAGCGATCAAGTTAATACCCTGTATCGTAGCAGAATTCGAGCTAGTGTGTGTTTGGTAGTAAACGGATTATATCTCGAAGCGTAAAACGAATTTGTTCATCGCTCAAACACAGGAAATCAAGTCCCACTGCCCTCTTATTTATACTGGAAAAACGTCCATCTCGCGCCACGCGAGATATCCTTGTGTGCGCGTCGGGTGGCGCGACGGGTTACTTTTAACCTAAGGTTGCCGCGTGTATTTGGAGTTCAGCTGAGTCGACAGAACGAGAAAATTTGATTTCTACGAAAAACTGTGATGATAATATCGAATGGGAAATGCCCCCACTGAGTTTTAGAGGCCCTGATCTTGATTCTGATTGTTATGAAAATTTTAGGGTTTATGCAGAATTACTTGGGTGTCTCAATTAGGGTTTCTTAGTGAATAAAATATAATAATAATAATAAAAATATAATAGTTTTGATGAGAGTTGTTATGGTTTTGGACATTTTTTAATATAATTATATTACAAAGAAAAAGGGAATAAAATAGTGAGAAAAGAAAATGGACTTACTTTGTAACTTTAGGGTTCAACTAGAAAGCCTCTTGGTATAAATTTTGGGTATAATTTCTGAGCTATTTTGAAAATATATAAAGCACTCGTGTTAAGTATAGTACCCCTAATTTCAACCTTGTCCCTATGTCACGAGACAGAACCCCAACAACTTAGTCGGGCAGAGCCCTGACATATGTTATGAGGCTCAGATCAATCGGAAAGGGTAGCGGTGAACGGGAGTTAAAACACTTAAAACGGGGCAAGGCTTTATTATTATTATTAATGAAATAAAAATAATAATAATAATAATAAAACTAGAAATTGAGAAAGAGAGGGCGATATGGACAAAGATGGAAGCCGGTAACTTGAATTCTTGATACTCTATTTATAGTGTTTCCAACTTATTTGATTTCCTACACGTATACCCAATTCATTAATTTCATGTGATGAGTTGGAAGGCCACATATATTAATTTTTAAATCAAACATGTACACGTAAATTTTCAATATTTAGTGAAATGTTAGAATCTTTATTCAATATGATCACAGTTTTGATTATTTTTATTATTATTTTATTTCTTTCTATAATATGTACACAAACTAGTTAGATGCCCCGCCCGCGTTGCGGGGCGGTGGACGAATAATGAGCGAGTGTTAGGCAGCAGCTCATTGACACGAAAAACAACTAAATCGAGTCAACCAATAAAAAAACAAACTTTTATATTTTTGAAAAAAAAAAGTAAAACAATGGCAACATTGTAATTTTTAACTGAGGGAAAGTTGTATTTTTTGACTGAGGTAAAATCGTAAATTGCCAAAACCTAAAGTGATGGCAGTACTGTAAATTTGAAGGGGGGGAAATTTGAAATTTTAATAGGGACAAAGTCGTAATTTTGCACCTAGGGAAACAGCGTAATATAAATTTCAACTACGAGCACAATCGTAATTTTAAGTTGTAGGCAAAAGCATAATTTTATTTTGAACCGAGGGCAAAATCGTAATTTTGAGTTTGGGGCAAAAGCATCATTTTATTTTGAAGGGGAGAAAAACGTAATTTTCAACTGAGTGCGAAATCCTAATTTTTTTAACGGGGAAAAATAACATTTTTTACCTGAGGGCAAAATCGTAATTTTTAGCTGGTGGAAAGAAAATAATTTTATTTGGGACAAAACCGTAATATTATTTTGAGCTGGGGGTCAAAACCGTCATTTTAAAATGGATATAAAATAATAAACTGGTTCGTCCAATGGGAGAGTGGCAGACCAAATCTTAATTTTGACTTGAGGGCAAAATCGTAATTTTGAGATGGAGGCAAAAGCGTAATTTTAGTATGAGCTAGGGGCAAAACGGAAAAAAAAAAGTAAAAAAATAAATATGGCAGCCGCCCATTTTGGCCAATGGGAGCAGGCTGCCGACATTGTCTTTTGTAGTGTATATAATTCTTAAATCTTAATTATTAAATTTATTATTTTATTTTCATATATTAGTATATAGTTACGTAACTCACAATTTAATTAAATTGTAACTAATTAACTTTTATTATTATATTATTATATTTAATTAAGTTGCTTCACTTATTTGGCGCGTATAACTTTTAAAATATAACGTTTTTAGAAAACAATAATTATGTCAATCGAACGAGAATATTTTTGTCTACATTTGGGTCTAAGTTTCATTGAAAATAGAGTAGGTTCAAAATACAATGTATTTTATAATTTAATTATTAAACGGTTCCTGGGCCCGTCTAGTTGCTTCATAATTCTAACAGTCGACTTACCCGTAATATACCTGTCTAATAATATAAGTTTTTATAGACTTTTATTTTATTAGAAAGGTCACCCATACATAGGCCAATATTAATTCAACCAACTATATAAAATAATGTTTAAAACTTATTTTGGTTGAATAATTATATTAAAATAAAACTAGTTACAAGTAGGTAATAAATTTAAATAAACCTATAATTATTATATGATAAAAATAGGGATGTTACATTAGGTGTTTTAAATAAAAAATGGTTTTGGAGGTAACGACCAACTAAGTATGTTTGCGCATAAATAAGGAATGGAAAATAGTTTTAAAAGTAAGAAAGCATTTTAGGGTTCGAATGCTTAAACCGATTGATTGCAAACGAGGTTTGTATAAAAGGCAGAGAATAGTAGGGAATAATGGAGGTATAAGAGTGAACGACTGACCTAATAAACGAATGCGAGTATAAGAATGGTATGTGTATTGAAAGCGATGTGTTAAGAAAGGGGGTCTCGTCTTGGATAATCGGATATCGCGCGTTTAGCAATGCGTTTATGAGTTGTTAAAGTTTGTATCAGGTGTAAATAGGTCTGCAAAACACCAAATTTCTCATGGCACGTTTTACGAAAGTTTGGTAACATGGTGAAAACACTTATATATAGGAAGTACCAGCGGCGTATCCACCATGTTTTGACCATGTTATGTCCGTCTCGTTATTCAGTGTCATGTTACGTTCTGTGTCTTACCACACACAGTAGTACACCATATGATTCTCATGCGCCTATCACTATAATCTCGTGTGCACCCGCGATTATATTGATCGTCGCATGATCCACATAGTTTGTACTAGTTGTGTATGAATCAGGGTATACCTAAATTTGAAAATAAGAATGTGTGCGTATAAGAATGTATTATATAAGCAAGTCCATGCTTAAGTATGTATGGGACCCACGCAAGCGAATCCCTCGGATTATGCTCGCGTACAGGTACGAATGTAAGAATCATGAGTATGAATGTAAGCATGCGTATGAATATAAATAATAGTATAAGTATGAATAAGTATGTTGGTATGAACATGAAACATATGAGTATGAACATGAAAAAGTGAATCAGTATGAATGTAAGTACGTGTAAGTAATGACAATTGTGTGTACGAAATAAATCGAATACAACGAATTTGAGCGTGTAAAATGATCAAGAAGTTGCGGGTATGTAAAACGTATGATACATGAAGTTGTCGTGTGATATTGACTAAAAGGTGTACGATGGTACGCGTGTATAGTTGTTTAAGCGAAACATTGGGTTTATCGAATCAAAATAGATTGAGTTTGACTAGTAATGTAGATCCTAGCCTGTAAATGTAAAAAGAATATAAGGTACTTATTGGTTATACAAAACGTGTTTTGTAAAGAATGGAAATGCTACTTTTGTTTTAAAAGAAGATTTACGTAAGTTGAAGATTGTCAGTCCCCATGAAGTCTTCTTGCCCATGTTTTTAGAAGTTTGAATGTCGTATTGAGCGGTGTATGAAATTTCGTTGTAAATAATAAGTTCATATTATTCCAAAGGATCTTGCATTAAAATATGGAATTTGAAATTTGGAGGTTCTTGTGAAAACATTGATTCTTAAAAGAAGTTTAGCAATGAAAATGATTTGTTGGTTTTGAAAAGAGTTTGTGGTAAAACGATCTTATAATATATATAAGATCTTATCAATATATGAGAAAGTTGGTTTGATTTACGACTGAGAGTGAAAGTCTATAGTATAATGATGTAATGTGAGTGCGTGTTTTAGTGATTAAGTCGAATATGAAGTTCATGGGCCAGAGATTCATTGGACCGATTGAATTGATAGGTAGCATTTCGTAAGGTTTTGAAATTCGGGTAATAAAACGTTTTAAGACATGATCAAGAATCTCATGTATATGAGTTGAGTGAAAATAAATTGTAGAATAAAAAGTATGTTTGATAAAACAATGTATTTTGAAATCGGTATAAGTAGGTATTTTGAATAATGAGAAATGATTTAAGTATAAATATGATCGGGTTTGCATAATAAAATATTTTGAATGAAGGTTTTGGTAACGATCACCTAGGTAAGGGAACCACCCCTAACTCGTTGGTGAGGTCGTTTTAAGGAAGGAAGGAGTGGAGTGGAGTTAATTGTCAAGGTAAGGAAACCACTCCTATCTCGATGATATGTCTCCATTTGTCGTTACTAGGAATATGAATTTAAATTATATGAAATCATGCATATGTATAAATGTATAAAAAAGATTCAATACGTTGTGTGTGTGATAGGAAAATATCGAAAGTAAATTTGAACTTGAAATATTGCATCGTATAAAATGAATAATAGAAACACATGTTTGATTTAAAATTTGGATGGTTCCAAAACGGAACTTTGACTAACCAAAGTGGTCGAAAAGTCTTTTGAATTTGAGGAGCATGCTTTGGCCTAATAGGTAAAATACTCTCGCCGACAAGTCGGTTAACGGTATTTACCCTTCCGGTTACTACATGTCCCAAATCAATTGAAATTTCGAGACTTGGCGGGATTTATGAAAATCAAGGAGTGAGACTAGTCAACAAGGTGCGGGTTTCACCCCTAACTTGACGATGTCGTATCCTAAGTGTGGTTGGTACTCGTCGGGTCAAAATTTAATTTCAACACTTTGACGAGGGTCCACTAGAATTTTGAAATTTGAATTTCTCCATCAAGGTGAGGATTTCACTCCTAACTTGATGGTGAACTTCATGTAAAAAGGAAAAGTAGATGGATTGAGAGTTGATCACCAAATTGTGGGTTTCACGCCTATTTTGGTGAAGTCGTCTCGTTTGTGTATGATACGAGTGATTTCGAGTTTTAGTATAAACGAGTAAAATGACGTATGTTCGAAATAATAATAAGTATAAGCACATAAAACATTTCAAGAAAATAACAAGTAAGGGACATTTCAAGAATAGCACATAAAAATGTTTCATAAAAGTAGCATGTGAAGCAAGTATGGTCGAATTTGGTGCTTAACTATAGACTAGGTCAAAATCATGGCAATTTTCCTAATTCCATATAGTTATGGCTCTAATACCAATCTGTCACACCCCAACCGATGGCGGAAACATCGGAGTGAGACGAAATAGATTGCTCGAGACGTCATAACACTAATAATTGTGACAAGTATTTAAATAATAATTTTCATTCCATTTCTAAAGAATCAATTACAAGGATTTAAAGCAAATACAACATGAATAATGAAATACAATACAATAGGAGTACAAAATTTAAAGTGTGTATCTAAGCATCCTAATAGATTCCATGCATCATCAACATCATTGCTAAACCTGCAACATGTTTTAAAAGCATAGTTCAATACAAGGGTATTGGCGAGTACACTAGTTTTAGACTCGTGGCATGTGTAAAAAGTATTTTCAATCCAACATAGCAATTGGTATACAAGGTCAATCTATCATGCATAACAATATGTCAACTCTAGTGTCCACTAGTATTTAGCATCCCTCGATACAAAAGTGACGTGACCGTTATAGAATAAAGACTTAACAAAACCCCGTCTGGTGGTGTGCTACTCCTATAGCACTATAATTGTTTAAGCTGAGTTAACAAGTAGTAAGAATTCTAGTATGAACTTAAGCATAACAAAGCATGTACAAGGATTGATTGAATAAAGCATTTTTGTGAATCGTGCATTTTAACAAGTAAGACATGTTGCACCAAAAGTGTATTAAAACGAAAATGGGTCAAGTGTACTCACGGTTTCTCAGAGTTGTTCCTTTGGTAATCCCGTGAAGAGTTGGAGGTTCAAAGCTTCCTTAGAACACTTAATGTTTTATTTAGAACTCTTCGAGTTCTCTTCCTTGCTTGGAAGATTTTAAGAGAATTAGAGGGGTTGAGAGAAGAATGGTTAGAACACTTAGTGTTCTTTTAGAATTCTTAGAATTCTTGATTTAGAGAGATTAAGAGAAGATTGAGAAAATTGAGAGAAGAATGGTGTGAAGAAAATGGTAGGAGGAGGTTGGTATTTATAGGTGAAGAAGGTGGAAAAGGGTGAAATGTGATTGGTTAAAGAAGGTGGAAGAGGATTGAAAAGATGATTGGTGGAGAAAGGAGGTGGAAAAGGTTATTGAAGGAGGTGGAAAAGGTGATTGGAGAAGAAGAGAGGTGGAAAAGTGTTTGGTATATTTCTTAGTATTTCTTGAGTATATATTATGTAACTGGGTATATAAAAAGTATAAAAGTATAATTCAAGTATTGAGGATGTACGTATAAGTATTTATATATATAAGTATTTATACGTATAATTGTGTCGGTTTGCGTATAAATACATATTTATAAATGATCGGTTGTGTGAATAAAAAAATATGTATAAAATATGAATTTTATTATGATTAACGCCTCGAATTGTGAGATTGAAATTAAAATACGAATGTAAGGTTTCTAAAATTAGAATAAGAATACGAACATTTTTAAAATAGAAATACGAAGATACGAGGCGTTACACGTATACCTAGCAGCAGATGTTTTGAAATTGCGGGTAATTTGAAATTCAAAATGCATGGGGATATGTAATTTTCAATTAATGCATGTCACTCACTCACTTCTGTCAATTATCTTCTTATATAAACGTGTTCTCTACTTTTGTATTTTCAAACCACATTTCTAATGTATCTCTCCCTCAAATCCCTTATTCTCAATACACAGCATTTGTTCATAAAGGATAACAGAAAACTGAAGCTCTCTCTATCCCACTTTCAGAAAAAAATTTGGGGATATGTGGTTTGCCTTGATCATGGTAATGTGATATATATGATTATGTTTGTTTTTGTTTTTTATTTTTACTAAAGTTTTGTTATCTGAGTTATGACTAAATGATGATTGTGAATGATCTGCTGCAGATGATGATGATGATTGTTCTACGGTTGTTTCCAGTGTCATTGTTTCAACATCGTTTAAAGTATGTGTTTTTTGCTACTCCAGTTTTGAAATTTTGAATTCTTAATTTTGAAGTGATATACTCTAATTCTCGCTTTATATTTCAGTCTAATCACAGTTGTTTGAAATTCATACAATCTGCTGCGGGTTATTATAGGTTTGTATTAAAAGAAACATAAAGTTAAATTAAACACAAAGAAAGATTATTAATAATGTACATTTAAAATAAATTTTGCTTATGACTAAATGATGATTATATATATGATTTTGGGCAGATGATGATGATGTAGAACCCACATTAGTTCCTACTAAACGCAAGAAAGGATCTGCTACTGCTGTAAGATAAGATTTTATCTTACTAGAGTAATGGTCTTTCCTGCCTTTTTTTGTATTAAAAGAAGCATAAAGTTTGGTTTAAAGCAGCTCTTTATAAACAAAGTTAAGGATTACGTATATGAGGACAGGGCTACTCTTCAACTGCTGAAGAAGTGTTTTCATGTACTGCATCTTGATCTGTTCACGAGAGATCAGGTTTCTAGAAACCTGATGTTGATGCATTGAGTACTTCCGTGGAGTTCATGGCGATTGTCGAAGATATACATTGATGGAGTTTAAAGTTAAAAGCACTAAATTTTTGCTGTTAGGTTTGTAAATTTCTTGGTGGTGTTAGATTTTAAAGTTTTGTTGTAATTTTAAGCTGAATAAGTATTATTATGTAATTTTTAATATCATCTAATTATTGCAGATTGGTACTTTTGATGTAGAAGTGAAATTGTCTCTGAGTTTAATTAGATTATGTTGATATTGTATCAATTTATGTTAGTGTATAGAGAACATCTGCTCTAAATCATCATCTGCAGATCTAACGGCTGTTTGACTTGCTACTGTTGTCAATTGCCAGTTGCCAACATCTGTTTGACTTGCTACTGTTGGAAACAGGAGAGGCTTTAACAGATGTTCGCAATATCTTTGTATTCCAAATGAATAGATTTTTTATCTGAGTTATGACTAAATGATGATTGCTGATGTGTCAATTTTTTATCTGAGATTTTTTATCTGAGTTAAAATACATTTAATTTCAAACTACTGCTCTATATTTAAATGTCAAAGGTCTGGCCCACATTCAAGAGTGCAAACTACTACCCATAGCCAAGAAAATATAACTTAGCAGATGTTTCCTTTGGCAAACATATACCATAGTAGTGGTTTTGAAATTGCCGGTAATTTCAAATTCAAAATGCCTTGGGATATGTACTTTGCAATTAATGCACGTCACTCAATCACTTCTGTCTTATGGTAAAGACGTCTTGTAGGTAAATGAATAGGTTAATTGTAATTATAATAACGTGTTTAATTTTATATTTTTCCCATGTAAATGCATTAAAAGCCTAACGAGTGTCGCATCATATTCTTTCGTCTGACGATGTATTTAGTCATAACCGCCTTCATTGGGTATATAAAATACATTGGGCAGAGGTTTTGATCATTACCGTTTTCATCCATCTACTCAATCATCTTCAAAAGTTTGTTGACAAGATTTTCACAAAGCTCTCTGCAGAATGGAAAAATTTGGGTTTCAAGTGATTGTTGACGAGATTTTCACAAGGCTCTCTGCAGAAGATATTGGCCGTTTCAAATGTCTTTCCAAGAATATTTATAGGGAATTGTCAAGTCATGCATTTCAGATGATGCATGCTCTCCGAAGTGGAGATTCAGTACAAAAGAAACTACTATCCTTTAAAGACACGTCAATTGTCATTGACAACGTAGTTGCTGGTAATTTGGATGTTGTTAGAAGCAAAACCTTAAGTTTTCCTAACAATGTCCACCCTAGCTTCTTACGTATTCTATCTTCATTTATTGGTTTGTTGTTAGTTTGCAATGAAGGGATTTGCTGTCAGTTGATTCTTTGGAATCCAACTACCAGGCGCTATAAGGTTTTGTCTGATGACTACTTCAATTACAATCATCATCGAAACTCTGATACTGGTGGAATTTATTTTGATCAGTTCAATGATCTGAAAGTGCTGAACATCAGATGTTACCGTAATGTAACTGTTGCTCGTGTTTACTCACGACGTCGTGAGTCATGGAGAACAATAAATTTCGCTAGCGTAAACAATTATGGTTCAAGTGGTTATTCATGGTCTACAGGAGTTTATGCTGATAAAACCATATATTTTATGGTTTCAAATTATTGGTATCCACTAGGTGAGAGGAACATCGTTGCTTTTGATGTTCTGAGTGAGACTTTCAGAATGATTCATTTTCCAGAGAGTATTGTAGTCAATCCTTGCCAAGAGCATTTTTTGACCATCGCAAAGAGGCTGCATTTGATTGTTATTGGAAAGTCTGTTGAGCTAACTGCTGCTCAGATATGAAGAAGAAGGCTGGATGAAGGTGTTTGTTTTCAATAATCCTCGTGTAGTTGATTATGTAGATAGGCGCCGAAGGACTAATATAATTGAAGACAACAAGTGGCTGATAACAAGCATCTGGGGGGATATGATTGAAGTTGATATGAGCAATGAACTTCTGAAATACCTCCAACATGTTGACAACTACAATGGTCCGAAAGGAGCTTTACTTATCGAGACTACTGTTTCACCAATTGATTAGGAATTAGGATCCTGTATTTTATTGAATGCTATTTGCGGTTTTGACAATTGTATTTTTTATATAATTAGTTGTGTTAAAATTATTAATCATGTTTGTTATTTAAATTAAGTAAATGAATATTGATGTTTGAGAGTGTAAAAGCTTGTAATATTGGCAAACGTCTGTTTAAATGATCAAAGCTCTGTTATTGGGAACAGATGTTTCAAAATAAAACAGTGGTTGATACATCTGTTGACTTGGGTCAACAGATGGATGAACTTTGTATGCTGTTTGACACTTGTAGTTTTTATATAATTAGTTGTGTTAAAATTATTAACCGTGTTTGTTATTTAAATTAAGTAAATAAATATTTAGGTTTGAGAGTGTAAAAACTTGTAATATTGGCAAAGGTATGTTTAAATGATCAAAGCTCTGTTATTAGGAACAGATGTTTGAAAATAAAATAGATGTTTGGAACTACTGTTAAGAAAATTGTGGTTGAAACCGCTGTTTGGTTAAAATGGTGGTTTAAAACCACTGTTGGGTTAAAATAGTGTTTTGTGGAGGTTGAAGGGGATTGAAAGGACTGTTGGCTATCCACTGATAGTTATAGTCAGCTACCGTTTTCATTTTCATCACTGTAAACTACTGATATTGATTCATCAGTGGTTTCCTAACAACTGTCATCAATTATTCATGAGAGGTTGTGACGTGGACAGTACTTAGTCGTCAGATCTTTGTATGCTGTTTCGCGCATTGATTTGGAATTAGTATGTTGTATTCTATTGATTGTTGTTTGTTGTTTTGAACTTTATTTATTATATAGTTACCTCAGTTTGACACTTGTAGTTTTTATATAATTAGTTGTGTTAAAATTATTAACCATGTTTGTTGGGAACAGATGTTTGAAAATAATACAGTGGTTGATACATCTGTTGACTTTGGTCAACAGATGTTTTGTGGAGGTTGAAGGGGATTGAAATGACTGATGGGTTAAAATATTGTTTTTTTGGAGAAGGAAGATTCTTGAATCACTGTTTATATAATGAATGTTGTTAAAGCTCAGTGTTTTAATCCACTGATAGGCTATCCACTGATAGTTATAGTCAACTACTGTTTTCATTTTCAGCACTGTAATATTGGCAAAGGTATGTTTAAATGATCAAAGCTTTGTTATTGGGAACAGATGTTTGAAAATAAAACAGTGGTTGGTACATCTGTTGACTTTGGTCAACAGATGGATTAAAATAGATGTTTGGAACTATTGTTGAGAAAACTGTGGTTGAAACCGCTGTTTGGTTAAAATGGTGGTTTAAAACCAGTGTTGGGTTAAAATAGTGTTTTGTGGAGGTTGAAGGGAATTGAAACGACTGATGGGTTAAAATATAGTTTTTTTGGAGAAGGAACATGCTTGAACCACTGTTTATATAATGACTGCTGTTGACTTTGGTCAACAGATAGATGAAAATAGATGTTTGGAACTACTGTTGAGAAAACTGTGGTTGAAACCGCTGTTTGGTTAAAATGGTGGTTTAAAACCAGTGTTGGGTTAAAATAGTGTTTTGTGGAGGTTGAAGGGGGTTGAAACGACTGATGGGTTAAAATATTGTTTTTTTGGAGAAGGAACATGCTTGAACCACTGTTTATATAATGAATGTTGTTAAAGGTCAGTGTTTTAATTCACTGATAGGCTATCCACTGATAGTTATAGTCAGTTACTGTTTTCATTTTCAGCACTGTAAACTACTGATATTGATTCATCACTGGTTTCCTAACAACTGTCATCCATTATTCATCAGAGGTTCTCACGTGGACAGTACTTAGCCGTCAGATCTTTTGTAACCGCTGCCACGTCAGCATTCACTTTCCACCTATAAAACCCTGATCAAAACCCCAAACAGGGTTTTGACTGTCGAGTCGAATTCAAAATTGCTTTCAAAAGCAACTTTCATCAAATTCTCTCAAATCACTCATCTTCTTCCTTCGTTCTTAACTACCTTTGATTTATCATGGATCTTCCATTCAAAATCCGTCATAATTTCGTGTGTACACTTGCAAAAACAAGTAAAAACACAGGTTTTCATTCCGTGATTGATGCACTTTCATCTTCAAAGTACAAAACTTTGTTGACCTGCAATGAAACCATCTATGTGGATACCCAACGAGAGTTCTGGAAAAAATGCAAAGCTTGAAACTAAGGACAAAAAGACCTTAGCTATTACTTCATCAATAAAGGGGAATTCCAGTGGTCATCACACCTTAAACCATTTCAGAGGTTTTTGAAATCATTGATCTTAAAGGTAAAAAGCTCTTTCCTAAAAACAGAGTACCAAACTGATTTCATTGAGAGAGGGTATGAAGAAGAAATGAAAAATGATACTTTAGAAAAGGGCAGTTTTCCACCTGCTCCGAGGTTTTTATTCCATACCCTCACGATGTGTATGTCAAATAAAACAATAGCTTTTAATGAAATACCATTGAAAATTCAATACCTAGGCTATGCTATCATGGCAGAACAAAATTTTAACTACTCTCAGGAAATTTTCAATGATATGGTTAAGAATGTTAATAAAAAATCATTTTTATTGTTTCCAAGGTTTTTAAGTTTTTATCTTCAAAAGAAATTTTCAAAGGATAATGCACATGTGCTTATCCAAGGAAATCCTATTCAAATAAACAGTCTAACTTCTGAAACATTCACAAGGCTGTCAAAACCTTGAAAAACCCAAACAGAGGTACCTGAGCAGAATTTAGCAGCAACAACTGCTCCTCAGGCCCCTGTTATTGAGCCCACTACTCCTGGTAATCACAGAAGCACAACTCCATCTGTGAAACCCACACCATAAATCATCAAAAAGGCCAAAAAGAAAACTGTCCAAAAGCCCCCCAAACCCACCAAAAAGGTGACTCTGGAAGACGAGATCCCAGAGGTAACACATGTGACAAAACAAAAGTAACCTGAAACCACTGCTGCTACTTCCTCACATCAGATGGAAGAAAGATCTCAACCTGAGCCTAAAAATCCTCCTGCATCCTCTCAAAAGGATCAGGTTGTATCAACAGGGACACCACAATCAATGATACCTCTGTTGGATGCACTTGATATAGCTCAGATAAAAATCAATTCTTCTCAGTCACCTGTCAATGAGAATATACCACAACAAGTGACTGAGTCTGGTGTCTCTATCTCTGTTAACCCACCAACAGTTGAGGAGGCTACACTGCAGGAATTACAAGTAATTCCTGTCAGTAGTTCAAGTGGAGCAGCCACTACAGGTGTTGAACCCACTGATTTACACCTGGATAGTAGTTTCATTAGTGAGACTCCCTTGAAGGCAATTTCTTCTTTGGGAACCATAGTATCCACTGGTGTGTTTCCATTATACGCTGGTGACCTTAAAATGGTAAGCTCTGCTGAAGAAGAAGTCCCCAGTACCGAGAACAAGAGGCATCAGTGGATGATTTTTGGGAAACTTTTCCTAAGTCAACCACTGATACAACCACCACTGGTGGGAAATTAGATGATCCCATTAACTTGGGTGATGGTTTAAAATACAAAGAATTGACGGAGAGGGTTGATAAACTTGACACATCTGTTGCAGAAATCAAAACTATGCTGCAACAATTGTTACAAGCTCAAAAGGCTACACCCACTGCTGCACCATCCGCAACATCTGCTCCATCCGCTGCTGAGCTATGGCATCTGTTTCAACCTCTGTTTCACAAACAAAGACAATATGCAGATCAACAGCATGAAGTTCAACTTCAAATGGTCAGAAATGTCATGGAAGCTAGGTACAAAGATACTCAAGCAGATATCAAAGCCATTAAAGCTCATCTGCTTCAAACTACTGGCACTGCTCCTCCTTCAATCATCTATGTTGAAAATCCTGATGATGTCAAAAAGGGGGAGAAAACTAAAGGGAAGAAGGGAAAAGAAGATGGTTTATACATGGCACCAGATCGAATGTCCAAACTTGTGGTAGAAATCCCAAGGCCAGATGGTTCCAAAAATGTTGATGAGACTCAAAATGCATTTGCTGCATTAAAGGCAAACATGAAAGGGTCTAAAAGGTTTGAGGAGGAGAATAAAGTTTTGATGGAAAAAGAAGAGTAGGGTACTTCTAAACCTAAAAGAAGACAGCCTACCAGAAAAGTAAGCCAACGCAAAATCACACCTTCCAAAACCACCAAACAAACTCCTCAAATTCCCAAAAGTTCCTCTCATCAAACCTCCAAACCAACAGATGTTATCTCAATAACTGCCATCACTACTACATCAACCCACACTCAATCCACTGCCATACCAAAAACAATATCACCACCACAAAAAACAGCTGCCAAAAAGCAGAAAACAACAGTTGACACATCAACTGTTGTAGTGATCACAGTGGTTGAAAAACTAGTTGTTTCAACAGCTGTTAGTCAGATACCAACTACTTCAATCACTGCCACTTAACCCAAAAATACACCACCAACTTCTCCAAAGCACAAAAGGAGAAAGATAACAAACATTGTACTGGAAGATGACACTTCCCCAACTCTAACATCTACACAACCACTGTCCCTTGTCACCATTCCAAACCCTGTTCCATTATCTTCAGTTCAACTCTTCAATCAAAACACTGCCATTGACCCTGCAGGAGTACAATATCCTCTAGATCTTACAGCAGTCATGGAGGAAATCAAATCCTTCTACTCTGAAGATGATCCTGAAAAGAGGAAACTCCCATCTGTTCAAGGTTATCCTTTGCCAAGAAATATAGAAGAATATCTCAAAATAAAGGCCCAACAAGCAGAGGATATATCTAAAAGAGATACAGAGGGAAAGTCTGACAAAGAGATTCAAAGAAATTATCAATACCTGCTCACCAAAGTTAGAACTTTAGAGCAGTTCTCAAAAGTCCTTTGTAAGAAATTATCAGAAAAATATGATGAAAGCATGAGAAATGACTATCTTGAATACAGAATGGCATACAAGAAGTACAGGGCAGAAAAGTATCAATACAAAGAATGGACCATCAGTGAACTGCAAGAGGAGACAGCCAGAATTCAAAAGATGATTCAAGACAAGGTAAAGCAAACTCCTCCGGTTTGGGCCAATTACAAGAAAAATGTACCAGAAAGGACCTTGAAACTGAAAAGAATGAAAGAAGAGCTGATAACTGCTGATTATGGGTCAAGGAACCAGGTTACAAGGTGGAGAGAAGAAAAGGTGTTTGCTACCTACAAAAAGGTGGAGAGAAGAAAAGGTGTTTGCTACCTACAAAAAGTTGGAAGAGTTAAGGAAGAGAGATCCCACTGCTCCTAAAAACCTGATTATCCGGAAGCAGTGGTTCCAGTCAAACAACAAAAATTGCCAATCAGGAGACCCACTGCTCCACATGCTAGCATCCTTTATCAAAGAAGGAAAGAAAAGCAGATGGATGAATTAACAAAATAAGGCAAGGCTCAAGAAGATTACATCATCAAAATGGTTTTTCAGACATTTACGGAAGAAAAACAAGACTCAGCACAATCTAAACTTTAAGTTTTTATACTCTAAACTTTAAGTATTTACTGATTGGCTTATTTATTTATTTTATTTATATGTCTATATAAATATAACTATAATCATCGTTTATATTTGTTATGCATGGTTTTCTAAGAAACGACTCGTGTTTGCACAATCTAAACTTTACGTTTGTTAGATATCTTTTAGACATCTTTTATTAACTTTGTTAAATATCTTTTATATTTACTTATAGTTGTCTTTTAGCTATAATAAATAACACGTTTTGGTACGATATATATACACATATCTATATGTTCTGTTAATATATGTTATGCATGGTTTTCTAAGAAACGACCCGTGTTTGCACAACACGGGTCTTACCGCTAGTAGTATTATAAAAAGGGTAAAGAGTAAGGTACAAATCACCTTATCGTACATTATATACGCTAACATTATAGCCATACACGTGTCCTGATTGGTTTTTCATATATAGGGTTAAATGAGACAATTAATTCAATCATCTGAGGGTAAATTCGTCTCTTCATTCAATCAGCGAGCGAGAAGTTCGTTACACTAATATCCCGGTATTTATCATTCGAATCAATTTCAAATTTTTCATAATTCTCAATTTGCAGTTATCGTTCTTCTGTGTTAGGGTTTTATTTAGTTGTTTTTTTCGATGGATCCACAGAGCAGCAGTGGACGTGCAAATGTTGTTGATGTTGAAGAAAGTCGACCGATCGGTGATCATGCTCAATTATCTGCATATCAGAGAGTTTCTATTGAGGATGTTTTAAATCCGCCATCTGCAAATTCAAATCTAATTGCAAGTTCAAGTGCTCTAAACGATTGTTTTAATGGTAATTATGTGAATTCAGATTTCTAAATTGTTCGTATACCTGTTTTTTGTTTAATCGCTCCTCTGATTTTACATTTTTGTAACTTTTTTTGAAGTTTGAATGTTGAGTATATTTTTTATATGAAAGCAACATGTACAAATTCGCATGTTATTAGTCTTTCAATTCGCATTTGATGTTTTTCCCTAAGTATTTCGCATGCTATGGTTTATTAAATCGCATAGATAAACCAGATTAATCATAATCATCAATCTCACATGTTTTCTTCATAGATTTCGCATGTTTTTGATTTTTCTGATTTGATTCATTTAGATGAAAGGGTTTACACTCCGGAGGTTCAAGCATCAGTTACACCTGTGGTTGGAATGCAATTTATCTCTATTGAACAAGCATATGCGTTTTACCAATCATATGCTAAGTTGGCTGGGTTTTCTATTCGGAAAGGTGGTGAAGTAAACAGTGGTGGTATAATCAAAACTAAGTATTTTGTATGTTCTAAAGAGGGACATAAGCCAATTTGTATTGACGATCGTTCGAAGTCAAAAAAGCAATTCAAAACAAGGAACAAGGGGACTATTAGAACTGGATGCAAAGCTCAACTTATGATTTGCACTGTGGATGGTAGATTATATACAGTAAAGAGATTTGTTGATGGCCATAATCATAAGTTTGTATGCCAAGATGATATTCACATGTTGCCAGCTTACAGACAATTGTCAGATGTCCAGGAGGAGATGGTATGGGAACTAGGCACTTTAAACCTTGGTCCTGTCAAAGCTTTCCATATAATGAGGAAACGTTATGGTGGTTTCGAAAACGTTGGTGCCACGGTTGATGATTGCAAAAATTTTAGGAAGCGAATTAACAGCTATATAGGAGAATATGATGCTGACATGGTGATTAATAGGATGACTGACAAAAAACAGTATTTAGCTGATTATTCGTTTGAATATTCTGTTGATGATGGCAAACGTTTAACTGGTTTGTTCTGGGCTGATGGTTTATGTAAGCTGAACTATATGGAATTTGGGGATGTGATATCCTTTGATGCAACTTTCAAGACAAACAGGTTAGTGTTTGAAGACAAACATGTTTTTTTTAACCATTTTTCGCATGTTATATGTCTTCATGAGCTGTGTATATCGCAATGTGTAAAATTTGTGTTAACGATATCGCATGTTTTACTTTTGTTTTCGCATGTGGGTTTTTGTTATTCGCATGTTTTACTGTTGTTTTCGCATGTGTTATGCAGGTACAAGATGGTGTTTGTCCCGTTCACTGGCATTGACAACCACTGTCGAAATGTAACATTTGGAGCTGGGTTGTTGGCATCGGAGAGCATTGAATCATATAAATGGCTATTGAATTCATTTTTAAAGTCATTTGGTCAGCAGCCAAAGGTTGTAGTGACTGATCAAGACCCAGCTATGAAACAGGCTATTGAGGAGGTTTTCTATGTCAGCAGACACAGATTGTGCATGTGGCACATAATGAAAAAAGTGGCAGATAAGGTATAGTATGCTATATTGTCTTTTGTTAGTGTTATTTTTTTTATATTATATATTTTTTATAGGTTGATATTAAGAGCATTTATTTGTCATAGGTTGGACACGAGTTGTGCAATAACGATGAGTTTAAAAGGAGGATGTGCGACATTGTATGGACTGATTCGATCGAGCCTGAAGAATTCGAGAGACAGTGGAAGTTGGTGATGATTGATTTTGGTCTCACAGAAAACAAATGGATCGATGATATGTTTGTGATGAGATCCATGTGGATTCCTGCTTTTTACCGACATGAGCCAATGTCGGGACTTATGAGAACAACATCAAGATCAGAGAGTGAGAACCACTTTTTCTGCCAGGTGTCTAATTCACAACTCACTCTTGTAGAGTTTATGAATCATTTCGACGGTGCAATGGATGTCCAACGTTTTAATCATAGAAAGAATGATTATATTTCAAGATATACGGAACCTGCTGATTTGAGCGGAACTTCTTTGGAAGAAGATGCTGCTAAGAGATTCACCAGGTCTATATTCTTTGATCAGCAAATAGAGATTTTAGGTACAATTTCTGAATGTCTGCCGATGGACACCAAAGTAGAGGGTCCACAGATCAGGACAATGTTGAAGGACTTTAAAGCACATGGAAATGGTTTATTGGAGGTATTATTATACATGCGAATTTATTATGTTACACATGCGATTTAAAGTTATCCCTATACATGTTTGTAAAACATGCGAATTTAATATGTTACATATGCGATTTTACAACGGATTCAATTACATGTTTTTTAAGACATGCGAAATTGTCATGTTTCACATGCGAATTTAATTTTGAATATATATATATTTTTTTTGTTAGTTTTTCCTAGGTGTGGTTCAAGAACCTTGAAAATGATGTAACTGCACAATGTAGCTGTTTGCGTTTTGAGCAGTATGGGCTGCTTTGCAAACACATTTATTTCCTTTTCAAGATGTTTGGTGTTAAAGAAATACCAAACAAGTATGTTACGAAGAGATGGACGAAGGATGTTGTTCCAAATGAGTTAAATGTGAAGTACAATCTAACTGTGGGTGGCAAGGATGTGCAACACAAGGCTAAACGGATTGCTCGTGAAATCATCCACACAGGGGAGTATTTGGTTAGCAATTTGATTTCCGATCTCGATCAACTTGTTTTAGTGAGGGATCAAATGATGCAGCTCAAAGAGAGAGTGGATCAGAGTCGTATAACTAAGCAACTTGATCCAAAATTTGACCGATTTTCCAAGTTGATTGGTTATCAACAACCCGTAACTAATGCTCCTCCTACTGTCCGTGTGCCGGCTGGTATAAGAAACAAAGGTCGAGGCTCGCATAAAAGGATTAAATCTAAGAAAGAACAAATGATCAGCCGCAAGGGGAAAAGGTCAAGGACATGTAGCGTATGTAATGTAAAAGGTCATGACATTCGGACTTGCGAGGAGCTGAAAGCCAAACTACAAGGTAAACAACAAAAGAAGAAGATGAAGGGCATCCAGATCGAAAATGTTGATAGAGACAAAGACAATGAGGTTGAAGATGATGAAGAGGAAGATGAGTTTGAAGATTACAGTAGTGATGATGGATCTGAAGAAGAAGATCAGTGGGAGGAGGTTTCGGAAGATGGTGAGGATGAGTAGTTTTTTCTAAATGGACATGCGATTTTATACGAAACACTTGCGATTTTTTATATTCATCTGTTTATATATTTTTCACATGCGACATGCGATTTTATATGATTCAGTTTATAATAATTCTAACATGCGATTTTCACTTTTATTACATGCGATTTGTTGAGTTATGTTTTTTTTATGTGACAAACAGGGGCAATATCATTCATGTGATTTAATATTTTTATAAGCAAGCATAATATGTGTTCTAAATATATAATATGTGTTCTAAATACATACCCAAAATATAAAATAATTGTTATCGTCTAACACTGCCACAACCACAAAAGGATTAAAAAGATAATTTAGTTACTTGAAGAAAAGATTTTATCACGTTCAGAAGAGCTGAACTCCATCTTCTCCTTCACAGTGTTTAGAGCATCTGTCAGGAAAGAGAAGGCTAAGTCATCAGCTCTAGATTGCTCCTTTATGTGCTCCAAAGCTCTGTCCTTGAAGCTTGATGGTGGTTCTTGAAGTAGGCGTTCCCATAAATCTTGATTTTTCTTGATTTGTTCAAGAATTTTACCTTGCACATCAAGAACCAGATGAGAAGAGTTGACATCAGTGCTTAGTTCTGTCAACGTGCGAGTTGACAGTAGCTCTTTGATTGCAATGTTTTTGATTTGTTCTGAATCATCAGATGCCATTTTTGTTTGTCTGTTTTGTGTGTGTTTTTTTCTTCTTCTTCTATGTATTACTTAATATGGAAGGTAGTTGTATCTAGGTGTTTTATATTAATATAGTTAATTTATTATGTAGGCAGGGTGGTAAGTTCAATAGTAATTATTGTAAAATTGATCATTACATGTCAATTTACCGTCACATCGGTCATAAATCAAGTATTTTTTATATATAATGCTACTTTTTTTTAGTTTTTTAGATTCGTATTTTGTTTTTTTTAGTTATTTATTTATTATTTAAATTGTTTTTTTTATCATTTTTAAGAGAATTGCAATTTTTAATTGTTTTGCACTGTTTTTATTCGAAATCGCATTTGAATGGATACAAATTCGCACACTATGTAAAATCTTAAAGAATACTTAACATTTTTACTGAAATCACAATGCTTTATTATTAATTCGCACACTATATGAAATTATAAGAAATACTTAACTTTTTTTATCGAAATCGCATGTACATTGTTAAGAATTCGCACACTATATGAAATTTTAAAGAATTTTTTTTAATACAAATCGCATGTGCATTATCCATGAATTCGCACATGATCTCAATACCTGCATCATCTTCTTGATTAGTTAATAATTTCTAAATTCATCCGAATTTCATTTTTCACAAAAGGATTTTGGTGATTAGGAATCGATCGATTATTGATTAATTGTTATATTTTCGATTTCGGTTTTTGATTTTAGAATCTTACGTTATGATTTTTGAGGTTTTTGTTTGTTGATTATCAAGGGTTTTGATCTCGCATTAGACGATTTTAACCTTGGCGGTTTCTTTGCATTAATTTTAATTTGATAAATTTAATAGTAAAACACGCTGTTTAAATCAGATAATCCGACGGTTGTGGATGAAGCGTACATAACGTACGATTAGGTTATTTGTATGATAACCGGCCTCTTATAAAAAGACAGTTGTAATTAAACCTAAATATATAATTATAAATATTTTTTTTCTTATTTTATACGTTCCACTAAATGGTAAATGTTGAAACACTGTGGTGATTTACAAGAGCGAATATTGTGATCATCGTCTCCTACCTAGGGTTCTTCCAAATTGCTTCTCAATCGAACGAAATCTGTTGCGAATTCTCTCAATTTCGATCAATCTCTCAGAATTTGTTAACGTGTCAAGGTAAATCGCATCAAGTTTTACACCTAGAAAATCTCATTTCGCCTTCGTTGTTTACTGATTTACACGCATACTCGTTTCAAGGTCATGATTTCTTACAATTCTTGCTGTTCGATTTCTTGATATTCTTGTTTTTACTACATTTACTTCGAACCATCAAGAATACTGTTATGTATGTTAGGTTTTTAATTTGTGCTTGATTAAGTTTAGATAACTGTGGAATTTGCATATAATTAGTTATTGTTTATGGATGAATTGCATATAAAAGGTTATTTGTTTATTATTTGATGATCTTGTTTAATTATGTGGAAAATCAGCAAAATGATTTTTAGGGTTTATTGTTATATAAAAACCTGCATTTGTAGCACTAATAAGTATAGACTGGGTGTTTGAATATTTAAGACAACAAATGACAATTGCTTAGTTATATTCTTCCCTAAGTTTCAGATAATACACTTTTCATGAAGATGTTTAAAAGATTAAATAGGGCAAATTTTTACAAATGCATTGCACTTACCAACTTATTTTAATCGTTTACTTATACCGTTAAATCTTTAAAAAGTTACATAATATATCGTATTACGTCCCGCTTGCGGTATGCTCATATAATGTATATATGTGTGGGCGCTCGGGGGGCAAAAGTGAAAGTGCATTAATTTTAACGTTATTTTACTAATTTCGTGAAAATAACGTTAACAGAGGGGGATGATTAATCATGCATCATGTGGTGGCGTGATAGCCAAAAGACAAGGGGGTACATGCACTAATCGGCGTTTGTCTCAATTGCTGAGTGTTATGTGCCTTTTGTCCAAGGCTTGATGCAAAACTACTATCGAGCCGGGGGTCTCATTAGAAGCAGTCTCTCTATTCCTACGGGGTAGAGGTAAGGCTGTCTACATCTCACCCTCCTCAGACCCTACCTTAGCTTTGCTATTGGTGGGATATACTGAGTATGATGATGATGATGATAATATATCGTATATTCGTAACGGTTTGGTTGAAACTTGAGATGAACCGCACTTTCTTTGTCATGGTGGTCTTTATATCATCATGTTGTCCCGAATCAACCTATTATGTTATGCATTTAGATCAAAATTGGGCAAAAGTGATGAAGTTGGTATGATTGTGACAGTAGAGGAGGTTTCGCCTTTCATTATTTTGGATTATATTGTCAAGAAGATGATTATTTAATTTGCAGGAACTAGTTTTGTTTAGCCATTCAACAACTATGCTATATATTTTCTTACCGTTTTTGTGGGTTCATATTTACAGAGGTTTTGACTTGTGAGTGTAACGATGAATGCAAAAACGAAATCAAGAAATGTTACAGAAAACGGGGGCACTGTTGAAGATTCAATACTTATGACTTTAATAGGCAACGGTGAGGATTTAGCTCCAATGGTAAGACATTCGTTTCAAACGGGAAAACCCGAAAACCTTCTTCACCTACTCAAAAACGTTGCAAAGCGAAAAGAAGTCGAAGTTGAAGAACTATGCAAACTCCACTACGAAGAATTCATCGTTGCAGTTGATGAGCTTCGAGGTGTGCTTGTTGACGCAGACGCGTTAAAAACCGAGCTCGCAAGTCATAATTTCCGGTTACAAGAAATCGGGAGTGCGTTACTTTCACGCCTTGAAGATTTGCTTGAATCGTATTCAATCAAGAAAAACATTGCAGAAGCGGTTAAAACGTCAAGAACCTGCGCCGAAGTGTTGGATCTTTGTATAAAGTGTAACCGACATTTGTCTGAAGGTCGGTTTTACCCTGCGTTAAAAGCTGTTGATCAGATAGAGAAGAGTTATAAGAATATTCCCGTTAAGGCAGTTAGAAATTTAATAGAGAAGCGGGTCCCGGTTATTAAAAATCATATCGAAAAAAGCGTTTGTGGTGAAATTAACGAATGGTTGGTTCATATACGAAGCACTTCGAAAGATATCGGACAAAAAGCAATCGGTTTTGCATCTTCTGCTCGTCAAAGAAACGAAGATTTGCTTGCTCGACAGAAAAAAGCCGAAGAAGTTGGTGATTTCACTTATTCATTAGATGTTGAAGAAGTTGAAGAAACGTCTGTTTTAAAAATTAATTTAACTCCTCTTTATCGGGCGTACTATATCCATGTATGTCTCGGGATTGGTGATAAGTTTCGTGAATATTATTACAAAAACCGAACGTTGCAGTTGAGTTCAGATTTACAAGTCTCACCGGGTCAACACTTTCTTGGATCACATCAGACTTATTTGGCACAAATTGTCGGTTACTTCATTGTTGAGGATCGGGTTCTTAGGACAGCTGGTGATTTGTTATCGGCTAATCAAGTTGAAGCAATGTGGGAAACGGCTGTAACTAAGTTGACTTTGACTTTGGAAAATCAGTTTTCTGAAATGGATACTGCAAGTCATCTTCTTCTTGTGAAAGACTACGTGACACTTTTCGGGGCGGCTTTAAGACAATACGGGTATGATGTGGGCCCGATTCTTAAAACGTTGACCAATAGTCGGGATAAATATCATGAGTTACTTTTGACTGAGTGTAAAAGTCAAATCAAGGATGCGGTTATTAACGATGATTGTAAGCAAATGGTTATGAATGAGTCGGAATATCAGTCAAACGTCGTATGTTTTCATCTTCAAACGTCGGATATTACGCCGGCTTTCCCGTATGTTGCTCCGTTTTCGTCAATGGTTCCTGGTTGTTGTCGGATAGCTAGATCGTTCATCAAGGATTCGGTTAATTACTTGTCTTATGGTGGTCAAAGTCAAACCAACTTCTTTGACTTTGTGATAAAGTATCTCGACAAGCTGTTAATCGACGTTTTAAACAAAGTTATTCTCACCACAATTCAAACTAGCACCACAGATGTATCTCAAGCAATGCAAGTTGTCGCAAATATATCGTTTCTGGAACGTGCGTGCGATTATTTTCTTCAAACCGCAGCCAAACAATGTGGCATTCCCGCTCGAATAATCGCGAGGCCTCAAACTACTATAACGGCAAAAATGGTGTTAAAAACTTCACGTGATGAAGCTTATGTTACTCTTTCGAACTCGGTCAACAATAAGTTGACTGAGTATCTCGCCCTTACCGAGAACGTAAACTGGACCATTGACGACGTGACACAACATAAAAGTGATTACATGCACGAGGTTGTTATTTATATCGACACTATTTTATCCGCCGCACAACAGATTCTACCTCTTGATGTCGTGTATAAAATCGGCAACGGGTTGTTTGAGCATGTTAATAATTCGTTTATGGATACGTTAGTTAGTGATAGTGTGAAGCGGTTTACTGCAAATGCGGTTATGGGCGTCAATAATGATCTGAAAAATCTGGAACAATTTGCGGATGAGCAATTTCATGGTATGGGATTAAGCGAAGTGTATAAAGAAGGTGGTTTTAGAGGGTGTTTGCTTGAAGTGAGACAACTGGTTAATCTTTTGTTGAGCAGTCAGCCTGAGAATTTCATGAATCCGACGATACGTATGAAGAATTACAACGCGTTGGATCACAAGAAAGTGGGAACGATTTGTGAGAAGTATAAAGATGCACCTGATGGACTGTTTGGAAGCCTTTCGAACAGAGGTGGTAAACAGAGTGACCAGAAAAAGTCAATGGATGTGTTGAAGAAAAGATTAAAGGAGTTCAACTAAGGATTAAATGGTAAGTAGAGTTTAGTTGAGAAGTTTTGGGGAGAGTCGAATAGGTCGATTTTGTTTTTTTCAAACTTTCGGTTATATTTATTTATTTGTTTGATTTTGTGGATGATATTTTAATTACTTAATTTTCTAGTTCCTGCTATCTGAGTTTATAAATGAACAGTTAGGTGTGTGTATTATAATTATAATAGTATTATGTAGCTTACAAGAGCACCATAGTAAGTACTGCATTGGTTGATAATTATGTACCTAAACACTTCCATGCCTGTAAATTTGGTAAGTTGTATAAAGTGAACTTATATAAGTTCTCTGTGTAAGTATGTGAGGGTGCAGGCACACGCATTGCGCACGCAAGGCGTAGGTATTTATGTAATATAACCTCTATATATGTTTTAATATATAATTAACGTTTATGTATAACCTCACGATGCACAAAAGTTGCCCGTGTACGAAAGGCATGTCTGGTGCCTGTGCTTGAAGCTGTTTTTACCTGTACATCTTGAATGCATGTTGCCCAGTCAGTCATAAGCGCGCCTAGGCGAGCCTAATGATTGCTTTTTAAAACCAAGATAAAGTCAGTAGCATGAAGGGTGGCTGTGACAACCCTCACTAAACCAGGTATCCGTACGACTTAATTAATAATTAATTACTGCTTAATTACTGTGCTTGCTTGAACTTGTGAATAAACTGCTACGTGAATACTGATACATGTACTTACTTGCATCATACTTTACATACCGTCACTACATTATTTACATGCTGAACCTTAGTGACAAACATGATGCACAAAAAGCACAGTAGCACTATAAACGGATAACCTATTGAATATGCTGATAAGCCAGCATCAGGCAAACACTGCCTCTAAGGCCTGTAAGAGCCTGAAATATTTTGCTACACTAGTGGTGAGTGTAGGGATATAAGGGTTGTAGAACTGCGTCTCTAGGAATAAGTTACAATGACTGGATGTGCCTAAAACGTACTCTAAGTACAAAAATTCAGCACTTTACATAATAATTCAGCTTTTAGCTACCTAATAAAGTGCCAAAACATGAGAAAAATATTACTAAACACTTTCCAAAATGTCAGAAATGAGTTGTGTCACTAAAAAGGGTATTAACGACACTTTAAAGCTTTGTTAAGCACTTTAACGGATTACTATCCAACCGAACAACAGGATTATACCCGGAACATGAAAATATTATTATTTTCATTATTTATCTTTTTCTAAGCCAGTTAGGGTCCCTGAATACCCTAACACCCGTTGTAACACACTACTAACCGGGTTAAGCACTTAACTAACTTACTTAACCTAACTATTATCCTAACTAACTAGTTAGAATCGGACTAGTACCCCCCCCCCCCTCTCTAACCGTCCCCAACTAGAGGGGACACACTTGTCCTTTGTTGATTTGTTTAAATCTCTTGTGCTTAATATCTAGGAGGCACAAAATCCATTGGTTAATGGTGATGCTAATTGTCTATAAGTTCAAGGGTTAACACAACATAACACACACTTAACACCACAACTCACACACACTCTCTCCTCTCTTTGAACTTTCGGCCGAGAGCACCCACCCCCCATCCATCATTGTTCGATTTTGATCAAGCAATCCCAAGTCCATACAAGTGTTAAGGGTCGCATATAAGGAGTCTTGGTGCAAACGGAAGGCGAAGGACCTCACTCTCTTGCTTTTATCCACGCATTTTTCGCATAGATTCCTCCCTAGCCTCGAGCTAGTGGTATGTTACTTAAATCACCTACTCGAACTATTTTGAAGTGGTTAATACGATGTGTAACGGTTAAAACTCGAAATCTTACAAGATAACGCTTTAAAGTCTACTAAAAGCACTTAAAAAGATGGTTAAAAGCTTATAAGTTGTGTAAATGTTGTAGTAATCAAATTGTGTGGTTATTTGGACCCGATCTATGTTGTGGTAGCTCGGATCATCATTTAACCTGGTTTAGTCATGATCTTGGATTATGACATAAAGCTTGTTTAAGTATAACAAGGGTTAGAAGATGAAACTCTACTACACTCGAATCATGAACTTGTGTAAAAGTGTTTTAGCTTGTAAAATAGTGATTAAAACTAGTAGATCTACGTATCTACAATCGGTATTTTCAAAGGACCACGTGTCAAGAGAACATATATTTTTAAAGACGAATCTTACACTAACACGAATGGTTTTTAGAACACACAAGTGTGTAAACACTTGTGTAACTCAAAGTTTCGACAAAATAACTATTTTTGAAAAAGATGACGAGAAGTTGTAAAGACGGAACTTCCATAAAAACGAGGTTTTTACAAAACCGGATAGTTTTATATAAAGATCCACTAAAAGTAATGGGATTTACTTCATAGTTTGAATAAATCACAAGTTCATGAAATTTATGCGATTTATATACATATTTTGACTAGTTTGTGGTTTGAACATTGTTTTGATTGAATGATAAAAATGGTTGGTTTGATTTATAAAAGAAAATGATACGCTTGAAAGCGTGGCCACCTCCAGTTACAGAGGAAACTCTGGCGAAATTTTTCTAAAAACCTAACACTTGGAATTATTTTCACTATAAGTGTTAGAGATACTTGTCGACTTGTTTTCAAACTATGAATTTCACCACGACCTTATTTATAAAATATCGGAGGTGGGATTTCACAAAATAAAACGTGATACATAAAATATATTTAGTATATATTTTTCACAACATCACTTGTATAAGTGTTTATGATTATTTTGTGAACTACATAAATATTATTTTTAGGGTAAAAATAATATTACTAAGTATTATTTTGGGAAAATCACATGTATTAAAATATAATATTTTTGGGAAGAATACTTATATTTTGAAGTTGGAAATAAAATATATTAAGTGAGACTTAATAGTGAAATCCGAATGTTACGAACATACATGTATTAAATCCCCCATCCTTGGGAAGGAGAATAACTACCAAGTATACAGAATGTAAACACGAAATAGTTGCCTAACTATTTCCCAAAAACTTAAACCATAAAGCTAAGGCACGGCCATCCGTCTAATAGAGTTAGCACGTGTAGGTCGTCATATAGCTGATCGATTTGGAGGCATACTTGGTAGAGACGCACCACAGTGAGTTCATGTCCCCCTTTTCTCTTAACTGTTTTCAGTTTTCTAAACTGCGGGGGTGAAATACATGTTACTATGATTACGAGTACTTTATACATGGTATGGTTAGCGTAAGGAGGTTTACTACTTAGATCATGTGAGTGGGTAGGCGTGAACTGGAGGCCATTAATCCTCATTATAGGACCGAGGGACGTAAGCGGTAGATCTATCTGGGTGTAGCGAGCCCAACCCCAGGTCCAACAGTACGGGCCTCGGGGTGACTTTGTGCCCCGACGCAAAATCGCAAGGTTTGAGTCTTCCTACTTGCACTTCACACATATCAATGGCCTTGCAAACCGTTGGTGATCTCTTTTTCCTTATTTGCTACATACCAGGATTTTTATACATACAAGGTTTATTTACTCACTTACACATGAACTCGCTCAACATTATTGTTGATTTTTCAACTTACATGTATTTTAGGGAATTAAAGATCTGGCGCGGTATGTTATGTTTTCCCGCTGCATATGGGTTCCGAGGTCATCCGGGTTTAGGAAATGTGACTTTTTCCTGGGCGAGTCACAAATCTTAAACTGCGTTTATTTCGTGTCGATGTTTCTGTCTTTCAAACAATATTTTATGTTATGATGATGTAAGTCTCTAAGACAATGTTATGTTACTTCGGTTTTAAAACTTAAATCTATGGATGATCTTGCATGATTTTATTTCATATAGCTTTGTTATGGTTAAGCTATGGTATTAAGAAGTCACACCAAAATAACCACGCTTCCGCAAAGCCAGGGTGTGACAGCTTGGTATCAGAGCTCTGATCATAGCGAACTAGGATTCTTTCTCGAGTCTAGACTATGATCACTAGGGCTCTCACGAAAACATTTTTACTGCATACCACTTAAGTCCAGATCCAAAACTTTTTACAAACAAATGTTGAGCACATTTTATTAATTATAGGCTCAGTCTAGAAAGGCTGAGGCTCGGTCTGAGAAGCCGAGGCTCGGTCTGGGAGATCGAGGTAGTTGGCTAGTGGGACTAGGAGAATTGGCTAGTGGGACTAGGAAGAGCAGTCTGAGAGGTTTGGAAAATTGGCTAGTGGGACTAGGAAGAGCAGTCTGAGAGGCTGGGAGAATTGGCTAGTGGGACTAGGAGAATTTGGCTAGTGGGACTAGGAAGAGCAGTCTGAGAGGCTGGGAGAATTTGGCTAGTAGGACTAGGAAGAGCAGTCTGAGAGGCTGGGAGGCTAGTGGGACTAGGAGAACTATTTGAATGCTTACTTGGTAACTTATGTGATTATCTGATTGTATGATTGACTGTTTGTGCATGTTTGTGTTTATGTTACAGACACCATGGACACCTCTGGCACTGGTGATTCAGACACCACAGGACCTAGACCTATAGTATCGGACGACCTAGAGTCTTCTGAGCGCGAGGTTCACACATCCGACGTTACGAGCACGGACGAGGATGATTTCCAGCCCTTCGCTTTACCTGATGGTGCTGATGAGCTCGCTGATGGCCCTTTGGCCGGGGACCTACCGTTAGTGGAGATCCCTGCTCCCATACCCTTAGCGGTTTATCCTGCTTATGATTTACTCATCGACGCCGACGCTGACGACGACGTCGATCTTTTTGATGACGAGCCCTTAGAGGACGAGGTTCAGGGCGAGGCCCTTCTTGCTGCTGGTGATCTTTTGATGATCGCAGATGCTCCCGCTGAGGAGTCACCTGCTCACTCTCCGGTCCCAGACTCTTTCGAGTCTGTGGCCTCCGCACCTTCACACACTCAGAGTGCGCAGCACTTTTCACATGGATCAGATCCCGACCAGGCATCCTCTGTTGCCCCTATTCCTAGCTTTGCTTTCGACCACGATGATGTGGAGGATTCCGATCCTGTATTTCCCCCAGGATTCGACCCGGATGAGGATATAGAGTTTATACCCATGGATCAGCCTATGGAGGATCCAGTCGACCCAGTTGATCCCATCGACCCTGAGTTTGATTTTAAGATGGCCTTTGATGAGCCCGAGCAGCCACTAGACCCTGCTCCTGACCCAGTACTTGAGCATGACCCAGTTCATGCTGACGCACCTATTATTGAGCCTGTCTTTGCTGACCCACCTATTGATGATCATCCTATAGATGCTCCGTTGTTGGAGGGCGATCATGTTATTGTTGCTGATCATGTTGATCCCCCACTTTTTGCTGATGCACCAGTTGACCCCCTTGTTGTACCTCACCATGATCCTATGCCAGCCCAGTTTGATCGTGCGCTTTTTGAGGCACGGATCGACCCCCGAGATGAGCACGCCCAGTGTGGGTGGATTCCTGCTGATGACGAGGTCCCACCTTTTCCCCCTCAGATCCCTGATACCCGTCACATTGATACTTCCTTTTCATTTCCTCGGTTTACACTTCCAGCACGAGCTGGAGAGGGCTCTTCGGCTCACCCTTTTGGACACATACCGGTATCTATCCCTGCTATACCACCGTCTGCTACTTTTCCCCCTGTTTCTCCATTTCATGTGGCACCTTTTGATCCCACCAGTGAGCCGTTCCTTTGGTCATCACCTTCTGCTATGCCACCGACTGACCCCTACCATTCTTTCCATATGGGGTATACTATTGAGGACGTTTTGATGTCTTTTGTCGCTCAGCACGAGGCACACACGCAGCGCATACAGGAGCTTGAGAGAGCCCAGCCGCCGCCGTGTCAGTGCCAGGGTCAGACCCACTCTCCATTGCAGCCCTCTCGACCTGTACCACCAGACTATGCTGCATGCCTTTTTGCCCTGGAGCAGCAGGTTGCTTCATTCTTGCGTACCCAGAGAGCCATGGAGGAGGACTGGCTCCATTTGCGTCGCTTGTTTTACACTCACTTTCCCCCTCCTCCCCCGCCATCCGTGTAGAGCTCTTCAGTACCGTATAGGTAGACATTGGTGAGAAGACGGCGAATGCTTTTGACTGCACAGCATTTTTGGAGACTACATTTTGATTCTGACTTTTGTTGACATGTATTTGATGTATTGACACTGATTTGATATAGTTTTTGGACTAGGGTGATGTAGCCCTTAGTCGACTGATGTTATATGACACTGTACTTGTACGCTTACTATGTGGTCTCATTATATGGCAATCGCAGTATTCTCATCATATTTGATCCTTGATTTGGTTAATTGTATTCTATGACATGGGATGTTGTGTGATTGATGTTTGTGACATGGGATGTTGTGTGATTGATATGATTATAACATGAGATGTTATGTACTATTACTGTCAAAAAGCGTATGTATTATAACTATGGCCTGACCGACGTAAACCCTCTTTTAGAAGATGCCGCCGAGACGTGAGACACACATGCCTACCAATGAGGCGGAACTCCAGCAAATTATCGCTGCTGCCATCGCACAATACGCCGCCTCTCAAGGAGGGACTAGTGGACGCAACTCTGGCAACACTGGCAACAACAATAATCCACCTCATGGTAATACTAAAACATTTAGACCTACCATGACCTAAATGGATATTTTTAGCAATGATGCTAATGCCGATCGTATGTTATAACGTATGTGCAGGGTGCACCTACAAACAGTTTCTAGACTGCAAACCGGTCAACTTTGATGGCACAGGAGGTGCTGTTGCCTTTGTTCGTTGGGCCGAGAAAACTGAATCTGTTCTTCACATGAGCAAATGCGCACTAGATCAGCAAGGCACCTATATCTCAGGACTATTCTTGGATGGAGCCCTCTCTTGGTGGAATCTGCAAGTACAGACACTTGGTGAAGCTGCTGCCTACGCGCTAACCTGGACCGAACTGAAGGAACTTATGCGCAGGAAGTACTGCTCTCGCGCGGAAATCCAAAGATTGGAAACCGAGTTCTGGCATTTGAAAATGGACGGTCCAAAGATCGCAGAATACGTTCAAAGGTTCCATGACTTATCGCATGTGGTACCCTACATGGTCACTCCGGAGTTCAAGAGGATTGAACGTTTCATTTGGGGATTAGCTCCTCAAATCATAAGCATGGTGACCTCATCCAAGCCTGCGACCATTACTGAGGCGATTGATTTGAGCGTAGCTCTCACTGAGGAGGTGATCCGCCTAAACAAGTTTGGTGATGTTGAGCAAAAGAAGAAAGAGACTCACGTCGAGTCATCAGGAGGTAACAAACGGAAGTTCTCGAACTTCAAGCAGGGCGCCAGTGTGGTTGTTAAGAAAGGAGAGCAAAACGTGCCAGCTCAGGATACAGCTGGTGGTAGGAGGAAAGGTAAGGGATACATGGGTGCACATCCCAAGTGCAACTCTTGCCAACGCCATCACTCTGGCCGATGCGGGCCAAAAGTATGTGAAGCTTGTGGAAAGACTGGTCACTTGAAGGATTCTTGTTGGGCTAGTGCTGGCCGGGGAGGCCAAGGAGGATTTGGGAATATAAATAATAATCGTGGTGGTATTGGGAATCGCCCACAGGGGAACAATGGAGGAAACGGGAATCGAGGCAACTTTGCGAACCAAGCGGGTAATGCGAACCAAAACAACAACCAAGCTGGAAATGGAGGTGGAAACGGGCAAAGACTTGGATGCTTTAACTGCGGTGATATGGGGCATTTTAAGAAGAATTGCCCAAAGTTGAACCAAGCCCGTGGAAGAGTGTTCCAAATCGAAGCAAGGGAGGCGCGCCAGGATCCCAATGTCGTTACTGGTACGTTCCCTGTAAACCAACGCTATGCATCCGTTCTATTTGATACTGGTGCCGATTATAGCTTCGTGTCGTTAGAGTTTAAGAATATGCTTGGTTTAACCGCTAATAAGTTAGATATTCCCTACTCAATCGAATTGGCTAATGGGAAGTTAGTAGAAGCCAATGAAGTTATCAGAGGTTGTGTGATCGAATTGGGAGAGCGTGAGTTTGTTTTGGATCTACTACCAGTCCAGTTGGGAAGCTTCGACGTGGTGGTAGGAATGGATTGGTTATCAGGCAACAAGGCTGAGATAGTTTGTCACGAAAAGGTTGTTCGTATCACAACCGAAGATGGCGAAACAATTGTGGTTCACGGTGAGAAGCGTGATACGCCGTTAAGAATTATCAGCTGCCTGAAAGCGTGAAAGTGTTTGCAGAAGGGATGTGTTGCCTTCCTGGCGCACATTGTGGACAAGAAGGCTGCTGAGCCGAGAATCGAAGACATCCCTGTCGTGAGGGAATATCCAGAAGTCTTCCCAGAAGACTTACCTGGACTGCCACCTCAGAGGCAAGTAGAGTTTCACATTGACTTAGTTCCAGGCGCCGCGCCTGTGGCTAAGGCACCTTATAGACTTGCTCCGTCTGAAATGCAGGAACTGTCGACACAACTTCAAGAGTTGTTAGACAAGGGATTTATCCGACCAAGCTTCTCGCCTTGGGGAGCTCCGGTCCTGTTTGTCAAGAAGAAGGACGGTAGTTTTCGTATGTGCATCGACTACCGGGAGCTGAACAAGCTGACGATCAAGAATAGATATCCTCTGCCAAGAATCGATGATCTATTCGATCAACTGCAAGGCTCAAGATTTTATTCAAAGATCGATCTTCGATCTGGATACCATCAGTTAAGGATACAAGATGAGAGTATCCCAAAGACAGCCTTCAGAACTCGTTATGGACACTACGAGTTCCTTGTTATGCCGTTTGGTCTGACAAACGCACCTGCAGTCTTTATGGATTTGATGAATAGAGTTTGCAAGCCGTACTTGGACAAGTTCGTGATTGTGTTTATCGACGACATCTTGATTTATTCAAGGACAAAGGCTGAGCACGAACAGCATTTAAGAACTATTTTGGAGCTGCTGAAGAAAGAACAGCTGTATGCCAAATTCTCTAAGTGCGAGTTTTGGCTACGTGAAGTCCAATTTCTTGGACATGTGGTGAATGGAGATGGAATCCACGTGGATCCAACCAAGATCGAAGCGATCAAGAATTGGGAAACGCCAAAGACGCCAACCGAGATTCGACAATTCTTGGGTTTGGCTGGCTACTATCGAAGGTTCATTGAGGATTTTTCAAAAATCGCTCAACCTTTGACGCTCCTCACGCAGAAAGATAAGAAGTTTGATTGGGGAATCAAACAGGAAGAAGCGTTCCAGATATTGAAGGATAAGCTCTGCAATGCGCCAATCTTAGCACTACCGGAAGGTACAGATGATTTTGTGGTATACTGCGACGCTTCACGTCAAGGATTGGGTTGTGTGTTGATGCAACGCCAAAAGGTTATTACCTACGCATCGCGTCAACTGAAAGTGCACGAGAAGAACTATACCACACATGATTTGGAACTTGGCGCAGTGGTTTTTGCATTAAAGATCTGGAGACACTACCTTTATGGTACAAAGTGTACAATCTTCACAGATCACAAGAGCCTACAACACATATTCAACCAGAAGGAGCTGAATATGAGACAAAGACGATGGGTTGAGTTGTTGAACGATTACGACTGCGAGATAAAGTATCATCCAGGGAAGGAGAATGTGGTCGCCGATGCCCTAAGTCGAAAGGAGAGGATCAAGCCCATAAGGGTTAGGGCTTTAGAAATGATTATCCGAACCGATCTTTCCTTGCGCATTCGTGCCGCGCAGAAAGAAGCTCTCAAGGAAGGAAACCTTGAAGAAGAATACCTCCGTGGGATGGAGAAGCTACTGGTACCAAACGAGGAAGGAACGTTATGTTTTGAGAAAAGGATTTGGGTTCCTTTGTTTGGAGGTTTAAGGAAGGTTATTTTTGATGAAGCTCACAAGTCGCGGTACTCTATCCACCCAGGAGCGGATAAGATGTACCAGGATCTCATAGATTACTGTTGGTGGCCTAGGATGAAAGGCGATGTTGCTGTTTATGTGAGCAAATGTTTAACATGCGCTAAGGTTAAAGCCGAATACCAGAAGCCTTCAGGACTTCTACAACAACCCGAGATTCCCAAGTGGAAATGGGAACAAATCTCCATGGACTTTATTACAAAGTTGCCAAGAACGCCAAGAGGCCATGACACTATTTGGGTAATAGTGGATCGATTAACAAAGTCAGCACACTTCTTACCTATCAGAGAGAAGGATAATACGAGCAAATTGGCTGAAATTTACATGAGAGAGATCGTCGCACGTCATGGAGTGCCTCTCTCGATCATCTCTGATAGAGACGGAAGGTTTGTGTCAAGGATATGGCAATCCTTCCAAGAAGCTTTTGGCTCACAATTAAATCTGAGCACTGCGTTTCATCCGCAAACTGACGGTCAAAGCGAGCGAACAATACAGACTTTGGAAGACATGCTGAGAGTGTGTGTTATGGATTTGGGCGGTAGCTGGGATAAGCATTTGCCTTTGGTCGAATTTTCATACAACAACAGCTACCACACCAGTATTGGTGTCGCGCCATTTGAAGCCCTTTACGGACGCAAGTGTCGATCACCCCTATGCTGGGCTGACGCAGGTGACAGGTCCCGAAATCGTCCAAGAGACGACAGACAAGATTGCGCAGATTCTTAAACGCATCGAAGCAGCGTGCCACAGACAGAAGGCCTATGCGGATCCAAACCGGAAACACTTGGAATTCCAAGTTGGAGAAATGGTGTTATTGAAAGTTTCACCCTGGAAGGGTGTGGCACGCTTCGGAAAGCGTGGGAAGTTAAATCTGCGCTACATTGGTCCTTTCAGAATTTTGGAAAGAATAGGACTGGTAGCATACAAGCTGGACTTACCTGCTGAACTCCATTCAGTACACGATACATTTCATGTATCCAACCTGAAGAAAAGTCCAACTCAAGATGACATTGCCATTCCCATCGACGAGATCCATGTGGACGACACGCTCCATTTCGTTGAAGAACCGGTTGAGGTTACGGATTGGAAAGTAAACAAGACCCGCCGGAGCAGTGTCAAGCTCGTCAAAGTTCGTTGGAATGCCAGACACGGTCCTGAATACACCTGGGAGCGTGAGGACCGGATGAAAGAGAAGTACCCCCACTTATTTCCTAAGAACCCTGCATCTACAAGCAGAACTTAAAATTTCGGGACGAAATTTTTCTAACGGGGGAGAATGTGACAACCCTCACTAAACCAGGTATCCGTACGACTTAATTAATAATTAATTACTGTGCTTGCTTGAACTTGTGAATAAACTGCTACGTGAATACTGATACATGTACTTACTTGCATCATACTTTACATACCGTCACTACATTATTTACATGCTGAACCTTAGTGACAAACATGATGCACAAAAAGCACAGTAGCACTATAAACGGATAACCTATTGAATATGCTGATAAGCCAGCATCAGGCAAACACTGCCTCTAAGGCCTGTAAGAGCCTGAAATATTTTGCTACACTAGTGGTGAGTGTAGGGATATAAGGGTTGTAGAACTGCGTCTCTAGGAATAAGTTACAATGACTGGATGTGCCTAAAACGTACTCTAAGTACAAAAATTCAGCACTTTACATAATAATTCAGCTTTTAGCTACCTAATAAAGTGCCAAAACATGAGAAAAATATTACTAGACACTTTCCAAAATGTCAGAAATGAGTTGTGTCACTAAAAAGGGTATTAACGACACTTTAAAGCTTTGTTAAGCACTTTAACGGATTACTATCCAACCGAACAACAGGATTATACCCGGAACATGAAAATATTATTATTTTCATTATTTATCTTTTTCTAAGCCAGTTAGGGTCCCTGAATACCCTAACACCCGTTGTAACACACTACTAACCGGGTTAAGCACTTAACTAACTTACTTAACCTAACTATTATCCTAACTAACTAGTTAGAATCGGACTAGTACCCCCCCCCCTCTCTAACCGTCCCCAACTAGAGGGGACACACTTGTCCTTTGTTGATTTGTTTAAATCTCTTGTGCTTAATATCTAGGAGGCACAAAATCCATTGGTTAATGGTGATGCTAATTGTCTATAAGTTCAAGGGTTAACACAACATAACACACACTTAACACCACAACTCACACACACTCTCTCCTCTCTTTGAACTTTCGGCCGAGAGCACCCACCCCCCATCCATCATTGTTCGATTTTGATCAAGCAATCCCAAGTCCATACAAGTGTTAAGGGTCGCATATAAGGAGTCTTGGTGCAAACGGAAGGCGAAGGACCTCACTCTCTTGCTTTTATCCACGCATTTTTCGCATAGATTCCTCCCTAGCCTTGAGCTAGTGGTATGTTACTTAAATCACCTACTCGAACTATTTTGAAGTGGTTAATACGATGTGTAACGGTTAAAACTCGAAATCTTACAAGATAACGCTTTAAAGTCTACTAAAAGCACTTAAAAAGATGGTTAAAAGCTTATAAGTTGTGTAAATGTTGTAGTAATCAAATTGTGTGGTTATTTGGACCCGATCTATGTTGTGGTAGCTCAGATCATCATTTAACCTGGTTTAGTCATGATCTTGGATTATGACATAAAGCTTGTTTAAGTATAACAAGGGTTAGAAGATGAAACTCTACCACACTCGAATCATGAACTTGTGTAAAAGTGTTTTAGCTTGTAAAATAGTGATTAAAACTAGTAGATCTACGCATCTACAATCGGTATTTTCAAAGGACCACGTGTCAAGAGAACACATATTTTTAAAGACGGATCTTACACTAACACGAATGGTTTTTAGAACACACAAGTGTGTAAACACTTGTGTAACTCAAAGTTTCGACAAAATAACTATTTTTGAAAAAGATGACGAGAAGTTGTAAAGACGGAACTTCCATAAAAACGAGGTTTTTACAAAACCGGATAGTTTTATATAAAGATCCACTAAAAGTAATGGGATTTACTTCATAGTTTGAATAAATCACAAGTTCATGAAATTTATGCGATTTATATACATATTTTGACTAGTTTGTGGTTTGAACATTGTTTTGATTGAATGATAAAAATGGTTGGTTTGATTTATAAAAGAAAATGATACGCTTGAAAGCGTGGCCACCTCCAGTTACAGAGGAAACTCTGGCGAAATTTTTCTAAAAACCTAACACTTGGAATTATTTTCACTATAAGTGTTAGAGATACTTGTCGACTTGTTTTCAAACTATGAATTTCGCCACGACCTTATTTATAAAATATCGGAGGTGGGATTTCACAAAATAAAACGTGATACATAAAATATATTTAGTATATATTTTTCACAACATCACTTGTATAAGTGTTTATGATTATTTTGTGAACTACATAAATATTATTTTTAGGGTAAAAATAATATTACTAAGTATTATTTTGGGAAAATCACATGTATTAAAATATAATATTTTTGGGAAGAATACTTATATGTTGAAGTTGGAAATAAAATATATTAAGTGAGACTTAATAGTGAAATCCGAATGTTACGAACATACATGTATTAAATCCCCAATCCTTGGGAAGGAGAATAACTACCAAGTATACATAATGTAAACACGAAATAGTTGCCTAACTATTTCCCAAAAACTTAAACCATAAAGCTAAGGCACGGCCATCCGTCTAATAGAGTTAGCACGTGTAGGTCGTCATATAGCTGATCGATTTGGAGGCATACTTGGTAGAGACGCACCACAGTGAGTTCATGTCCCCCTTTTCTCTTAACTGTTTTCAGTTTTCTAAACTGCGGGGGTGAAATACATGTTACTATGATTACGAGTACTTTATACATGGTATGGTTAGCGTAAGGAGGTTTACTACTTAGATCATGTGAGTGGGTAGGCGTGAACTGGAGGCCATTAATCCTCATTATAGGACCGAGGGACGTAAGCGGTAGATCTATCTGGGTGTAGCGAGCCCAACCCCAGGTCCAACAGTACGGGCCTCGGGGTGACTTTGTGCCCCGACGCAAAATCGCAAGGTTTGAGTCTTCCTACTTGCACTTCACACATATCAATGGCCTTGTAAACCGTTGGTGATCTCTTTTTCCTTATTTGCTACATACCAGGATTTTTATACATACAAGGTTTATTTACTCACTTACACATGAACTCGCTCAACATTATTGTTGATTTTTCAACTTACATGTATTTCAGGGAATTAAAGATCTGGCGCGGTATGTTATGTTTTCCCGCTGCATATGGGTTCCGAGGTCATCCGGGTTTAGGAAATGTGACTTTTTCCTGGACGAGTCACAAATCTTAAACTGCGTTTATTTCGTGTCGATGTTTCTGTCTTTCAAACAATATTTTATGTTATGATGATGTAAGTCTCTAAGACAATGTTATGTTACTTCGGTTTTAAAACTTAAATCTATGGATGATCTTGCATGATTTTATTTCATATAGCTTTGTTATGGTTAAGCTATGGTATTAAGAAGTCACACCAAAATAACCACGCTTCCGCAAAGCCAGGGTGTGACAGTGGCTTAGGAATTTAAGGCTGATTTAACATCTTTATTAATGTTCTCATACTTGATTTTAGCTCTATCTTTATAGTTTCTTAAATGGTATCCGTAAATTTCATATCTATTAAAGACTGGAAGGTATGGAGGAGGCAAGTCCTCCAAGGATGGGCCGCCACGTAAGCGGGTGTGAGGATGAGCCTAAAGGAGATGGACCTAAGGGGGTGGGGATGAACCCCTTTATATATATGTATGTATGTATGTATAGGTGTGTGAGGGGTGAGGCCTGGCTTGGGCGGCTCTGGGCAGACGAAGAGGACGGGCGACGGAGCAAGGGGGTGGTGGCAAGAGGACGGACCTGGGGACGAGCCCCATACCGTCTGGTCTTATTATCTTGCATAGCAAAGAGTCGTTGTTGATCAGGCATGCTGGGTAATTCATATTTATAAACAAGGCACAGTCTCTCTGCACGTTTTCTGTAGTTTATTTTTGCAAGAAAATGAATTATCAGTTACCCCAAAAGCTTTATTATTATGATGATAATCGTAATCTTTGAATTCGATTACTTGAGATTTATGCCTTAAAATTCCACTTCAGTTAACTTTGGACCTGTTTGACTTGTTCCCTTCTTAACTATTGTGCTTTGTTTGACCCATTTGAGATAAAATATAACAAAAATAATCTCAATTTATAAGTAAATAGGTTAAAAGAGTGTCTTTAAATACATATATAGGGGAGAGTTATCTTGAGAACGTTAAATATTGCAAGAACCGCAAGAATGAATGAAAAATAAATCAAAATCATTTTTTTTAATTCAAACTTCATTATATTAAAATACTACATTAAAAAAAGAATTTACTCTTTAAATAATTCACATTTCCTCTCAAAATCACTCTTAATAAATTTTTTACACATGTGTAAATACAACAAATTTACACATGTTTAAATGGTACACTTATAGTTACACATGTGTAAATTTTCATTATTTCCGAATACACGTAAATTTAATATCTACTATTCACACCCAACTTTTTTTCTATTTAGACTAAGTGATGTGACATTAGTAAATTCAAATTTGTGTTTTTCTTTTATAACTTCCGATATATAATGTTTTATAAAAAAACGAATATAGTTTTGCGATGTGCTTATTTTTATCTACGTTTTGATATAAATTTTATAAAAAAAACGCATTCGTATAAAATATAACATTTTATAAGTCGTTATAAAATTTTACATTCCGTTTTTTGTAAAATTTATATCAAAACGAAGATAAAAATAAGCACATCACAAAACCGTATTCGATTTTAATAAAACATTACATATTAGAAGTTATAAAATAAAAACACAAATTTGAATTTATTAATGTCACATCACTTGATGTAAATAGTAAAATTTAGATGTAAATAGAATCACCCTTTAAGAAATTTATTGTTGTTCATATTTGGCCATGTAATATTCGTAATTCGAGTTTAGACTATCAGTGACCAATTCATAATTTTTTCTAACGTTGCCATAACGCTTCGTGTCTTTAATGTTTGAGGATCTTTTTATTGGATCATAAAAAATTAATAATTATTTTTTTTACGGTTCTAATAATTGTCTATTTAGGACTAAAAGAACATACAATATTAATCACATAAATAATGTCTTAGTTTAATTCATGCTAATTGATAGAGACAAACTCAAAATATTAAAACGTTATTATTATATACCCTATATTGATTTATAAAATTTTCTCCTCGCACAAAATCACTATTATTTTTTCTTTTCTTTTTATCCTTTTACATTTTATCTTTTACACTTTAAACCCTTTTCATCTTTTACAAAACCCTCAAAGTTTTCATACTTTACACTTTTAAACCTATAGTTTTCATCTTTTACATATTTGTCACACATATTTTCTATTTTTAACCCCAACACCTTTCCACTTTCAACTTTGGTTCCTTGTACTTTATATCTTTTACAAATATGTCGTTTTACGATTCATTCTAGAGTTTGCGAGTTAACACGCGTGTGTGGTTCAATGTTTTTACGTCTATTTTTTACGCTTTAACGAATTCCTCAAAAATCGCAGGTCATAAGTCGACTTAGTTGTTCTTTTCTATGTTTTACTTTTTCTGTCTAATTTTTGAGAGTTAACACACTATAACGTGCGTGCGTAATTCATCATTTTTACGTTTACTTTTTGTTTGGCTTAATGATCCCGCTTCAAGGCGCGGGTCATATAGGCTAGTTTTATTATTAAAATACAACTCAAGTGGTAAGAAAGTTTTTGGTTTTCACATTTTCACCACAAAATTTTGATTTTCATACTTTAACCACAAAAAATGTTGTCTTTTAGTAAACCTTTTGTTTTCATAATTTCACAACTTGGTTTTCACAATTTCAGCATATTTTAATGAGTTGGTTAAAGTTATTTTTTTATTTATATTCATTTTTACCATTTATACTATATCTAATAGGTTTTTAACATGTTTAGTTTTTCAATAATTTTTATAAAGAAAATGTACTGTACAATATCTGTTAACGTACGATGCGTACGTGATGAGGATGTCGCATGTTATAAACCTTCAAAACGAAATACCGCATGTCGCATGATACAATTTTCATAATTCGCATGTATGGGTTTTGGAAACCGCATGTTGTTAATTTTGAATGTGAAAACTAAGTCGTATGTTATGGTTTTGGAAAACCGCATGTTATCAACAAACCTGCATGTCCCAAATCCGCATGTTGAAAACAAAATCCGCATGTTATAAGTGAATCTCATATGCATCGTACGTTAAGCACAGTTGTACGTTAACCAACCCGTATATATATATTTGTATTTTTATAATATTTTTCGTTTGCTAACTAGAAAAAAAAACATGATGCGTGATTGTTTTTATTTTAAATTTTTTGTGAACGTTTTGGTAGAGATTTAAAAAAAGAGTTGTATTCAAAATCAGGTATTCTTTTTTTGTAACGTAGGCTACAGCAAGTGATGTTATCATTGTGGTACCGTGACAAACCCAATCGCTTATGAGCGAATAACATCGTTGCTCAAATGGTATCGGTATTGGTTTAAGGATTAGTAGATCTAAAACTGAGTACCTGTATTGTGATTTTAGTGGAGTAGACAACGATGAGGACATTCAGATCACCATTGACGGGCAAGTGGTTCCGCAGGTCAATAAGTTCAAGTATCTAGGATCGTTTGTTCAGAGGGATGGGGAGATAGATAGTGACGTTGCCCACCGCATCCAGGTTGGATGGTGTAGGTGGAGAGCTGCCACTGGGGTATTGTGCGATAGGAGGTTCCCAACAAAATTGAAAGGGAAATTTTATAGGGTTGCAATTAGACCTGCTATGTTATACGGAACCGACTGTTGGGCCGTTAAGGAAGTACAAGCACGCGAGATGGAGGTGGCAGAGATGAGAATGCTAAGATGGATGTGTGGGCACACAAGGTTAGACCGGATAAGAAACGATGTTTTTAGGGAGAGGTTAGAAGTAACTAGTATATCAGATAAGATAAAGGAGGGAAAATTGAGGTGGTTTGGGCATGTGAAGAGGAGGCAGACGATAGAGCCCGTTAGAGTGCTTGAAACTCTCGAGTTGGAAGGGAGGAGGAGTAGAGGCAGACCCAAAATTACTTGGGATGAGCGGATTAGGCAGGATTTGCAAAAATTGCACCTCTCTGAGAACATGGTCCATGATAGGAGTTTGTGGAGACATAGGATTAAGGTTAAGGATTTCTAGGAGAGGGTACAATTGTCTTTTTAGGTATAGTGTATGGTCGTAGATATGTATCTATTTGTATAGGCTGTTTGTGTTATATTTGTCTTGTTTACCATGCAATCTTTCACCACTCATGTTATATTGGTAGCTTCATTCACACACACATACACCTCATGTTCTATTTATTTCTTTCATGGGTGTTTTGGAGCCGAGGGTCTCACTGGAAGCAGCCTCTCTATCCCTAGAGGTAGAGGTAAGGTGTGCCTACATCCCACCCTCCCCAGACCCTACCAATAGCTTTGCTATTTGTGGAATTTTACTAGGTATGATTGATTGATTGATTGCTCAAATGGTATTGGTATTCGCTTTTATTATTTTCGACATGCCAAACCAACAATGTCCAAACTCATGTCGCGTTGCGTGGCGTGGGAGAAATGACCCTGCTCCCGCCTCGAAGCGCAAGGTAAAAACCTTGATTGGTTAATTGATTTATGGTGTGATTTTAGTTTCTCTTTGTAGTTTTTGTTGTTGTTTATTCAAGTTTCTTGCTAGTTGCACTTTAATGAATTAAGCCGTTCCGGAAAAAAAAATTATTATTATTTGCATTTTATACATATTTTATACATATATTTTATACATATATTGAATAGTAATTTTAATTTTAAAATAATATATAGTTTTTTAATATTTTATTATATCAAGATATTATTTTATATAATTACTTTTAACTTTTAATATATTTTCAGTTTTTCCTTTTATTATTATATTTACATTTACCTTTTAACATATTTTATTTTTTCCTTTTTTAAAAACATATTTCCTTTATCATTTCTTTTTGTTTTAATAATTCTTTTTTTTAATTCATCTTTGCTTTCTCAATTACGTAGTTGTGTTTAATTTTTACCTTCGATCAGCATAAGTTTTATTAAAAATAAATTTATTCCAAAAAAGTATTTATTTGGTATCGTAATATAGTACGATGATATCATCTGAACCGATTCTAACGGTTAGGTTTTCTAAACAACATGCTACATTTTCAAATAACGTTTGTTGTACATTATCATTTGCTTCATTTCACGGCAACGCGCGACGTAGAAAAAATCTAGTTTAGTTTAATATTTATTTCATTATGTTTTTAGTTTAATAATTATTTCCGTTTTGGTCATATATCTGTATTTCTTGAGCCAATATGGGGCTAGCACATTTGGTAGAGGCTTATGCCTTTTAGAAAGGAAGTCATGGGTTCAATCACAAGCAAAAAGTAGTTTATGATTTATTTGTGTAATTTACGGGATGTAAGCATTACCATTCAAAAAAATCTATAATTCTTGACTTTTAGCATTTGCTTATTTATTATAATTATTGACTTTTAGCATTTACTTATTTATGAAGATTGTTTTATTATAAATGTCACTATATATGTTTGAACACACAACCATTGGTAACATGTGGAAGTGAGTAGTCCGTAGACCAAGTCGCTACTTGTGTTAAATCATTGGAGTCGATTGTTTTTAGACCAAATGCAGTGCCTACGTCAGAACCATTGTACTGGTAAACAATTATTATAAGACTGGACGGTATGGGCGTGGAAGGGGTTATATGGGGCTTCAACCACGTCAGCACACCACCCCCTTCCTATGATGTGGAGATGGCGTGGTGTTGGTGGGGTTGGTTTTTTGCCCAACATGGAGGATGGATGGTCTTGATTTGGTGGTGGTTAATTTTATTGATTTTCTTTTCTTTTTAATGTCACACCCAATCGATGACGGAAACCTCGGAGTGAGACGAAAACGAGATTGCAAGAGACTTCATAACGCTAATTGTGACAATATTTAATAATCAAGATTTTATTTCATACTAAAATAGAGTACGATGTTTGAAAGCAAAGATACAACACTTGAACAAGAAACAAATTACATCAACAATACTAAAATTAAAACGGGTTTCTAGTCATCCTACTAAATTTTGTTCATCATCATCGTCATCAATTTCCTGCAATACGTGTTAAAGTACATGTCAACACAAAATTATTGGCCGAGCATACAAGTTTAAGTACTAGCAAAAGTATAGATTTTAAACGAATCCACATGGCAAAATTCGGATACTAAAACCTAACATGGCAATACTATCATTCAACTATAAATGTCAACCCAAAGATTCTCGCTAGCATAATCTTATCATAGCAATGATAAGGCCGTTTTGTTTACTTAACATGAACTCAAGAATACGGGCGGTGCGTTAATCCTATAGCGCTATACATGTTAAGGGAAGCTCGTACGAAGCTAAGGATAGGTATAAAGCAAGTATCATGTATTAGTTCAAGTATATCGTATCAAGCATGTATACTGGATTGTTTGTTCGTAAGCAGGTTTATAAGTGTATGTGTGCGTTTTTGATAAGTTACACGTATTGCACTCAAAAGTGTTAAAATAGAAAGGGGTCATATACACTCACGGTTTTGCAAAGCTTTCCTAGCGACCGAGAGTTTGACAAGCGTGGAGTTTAGAACACCGAGGTTACCCTACAAGGGGAAACAAAGGTGTGTGAGTAGTTGGATTTGGCGAAGGATTCGGGTCCGGATTTTAACGTTATTTTACTAATTTTATTACGCCCCACTTGCGATATGAGCATATAATATATATATATATATATATATATGTGTGTGTGTGTGTGTGTGTGTGTGTGTGGGCGCTCGGGGGGCAAAAGTGAAAGTGCACAAATTTTAACGTTATTTTACTAATTTCATGAAAATAATGTTAAAAGAGGGGGATGGTTAATCATGCATCATCTGGTGGCGTTGATAGCCGAAAGACAAGGGAGTACATGCACTAATTGGCCTTTGTCTTAATTGCCGAGTGTTATGTGCCTCATGTCCAAGGTTTGATGCAAAACTACCATCGAGACGGATGTCTCACTGGAAGCAACATCTTTATTCCTACGGGGTAGAGGTAAGGTTGTCTACATCTTACCCTCCTCAGACCCTACCTTAGCTTTGCTATTGGTGCGATTTACTGAATATGATGATGATGATTCGGGTCCGGATTTTAAGTATAATAAAGTATATGTATGCGAAAATATATCTTATCTTAAACACTCGTTTTGACACTATGTTTTATGTGATTTCATGGGTCTTAACTTGCCCATTAGAATCATAAACGAGAAATTTAAAACGAAGATAGAATAGCCTAAGTTCATAATTCTTAACCATAAATCGGTTAGTATCATGAATTCGGCTAAATATATATTTTATATTATACAACAATATTCCATCATATAATATCATAAAATTCATGTAAGTCAAGCATGGAGGTATGAAATAACTCGTTGTGTGATTCACCAAAGCACAAAGTTTACCAACTTAGTTGGTAAACCCGGTTTGTCATGAATGATAAGAATTTAAACTAATCTACTAAGGTACTAAGTAGCCAAATAAGAACAACCCGGGCGTGTCATACCCAACATGGCAAATGTTGGAGGCGAGGTGGAGTTAACTTACTTTAGGACTAGGAAACTACTTAGTTGAATCATGATAAAACATCAAATGAGATGGTGGAATGAGTTTGGATAGCCAAGGCTTCCATGTTTCACACCTTTACCAAAACACAAGTCTCACCATATTGAAGGTGGTAAGCTTAGATGGTTTAAACACTTGTAGGTCATCTAAAACCTTTGTCAAAACAGAGAGTTTAGAGGGGTTTTGCACCTCTAAACTCATAAGAATCAACCTTAAACAAGTCCCACAACCATGGATGGGTTTAGGAACATGTAGGCACAAGATTCATGTAAGAAAGTTCAATTTTTTATAAAAGTTTGAAACATAACTTCCAAAACAAAAAAGTTTGGACCTCAAAATGGTGATGTTCCACCTTAGTTTACCATGGTAAACCTGTGGAAACACTCCTAGAGGTGTTCCAAGCTTTCAAGAGGAAGAAATGGTGAAGAAAGGATGAAGAAAAGTGAGTTTGAACTCACTTTAGGACTTATAGTATTCTGCCTTGTTCTTGTGTTTGCAATAGATTTGAGAGTGTTTTGAGAGTATAAGTGAGTTGGAAAAGTGAAAATGGTGAGATGAAAGCTTGTTTATATAGAGATGAGGTAGGGTTTTGTGTTAAAGGAGGTTGAATGGTGATTGGGGAAGAATAAAGGTGAGGGAAATTGGCCAACCAGCTCAAAAGAAACAACTTTCTGCGGATAAGGGGCTTGGCGTGCCGCCACAGTGAATGGGGTTAGGCGTCGCGTTATGCCACGCCTCATTTGGTAGATTTTTATTGCATTTTAGTCCCTGAACTTTACATGTTCCTCATTTTATGCCAAAACTTTGTAATTTAACATGTTTTCAAGTATGGAAAGCGTATGTATGCATAATTCGTGTATCGTGAATATATATATATATATATATATATATATATGAGTATTTTCACGTATAACAAGTATCGGTTTGCAAAACACGTATTTAACGATTGATTTGTAAGGATAACATGTATGTATAAGTATGAATTTCATTATGATCAAAGTCTTGAATAACAAAATTGGAAATGGAATACGAATATGATACGAATACAAGTTTCCATAAATAGAAATACGATTACACATTTTATAAATAAGGAAAGCACAAAATGCAAAGAGTTAAATTAACATAAATCAGATAAAAAATGATTGTCACGTGTCGCTCCACACCCCCTCCAACCTCGCGCTTTTTGGGGCTTGAAGGGGAAATCTTTCTCTGCTGATGTACCTGTCACGTGGCGTTTCATGCCCCCTCTTCAAGCCTCTCCACACCGAGTAGTCTAACAATTTGAGGGGCATCAATGGGTCGCACACCCTCCTTTTCGTTATATCATTAACGGGTGTGAGGGCTTAGGTGTAGGGCCTAAATCACAATCTAACTAATCAAAAAATGTTTTCCTTTTTTATTAAAAAATGATTAAAAATTAATGAGTAAATTACTATTTTCGTTCCTGTGGTTTGCTAAAAAATAACTATTTCAGTTCAATAATTCAAATCTTGCCAAACACAGTATCAATTGTATTATTTTCGTTTCAATTAGACCCACCCCACTAACCCCATCCACTTATTATGTTAATTTCAAATGAAATGACCATAATGCCCTTGTTATTAAAAAGTACAATATAAATAAATTATTTCTTTTTCTCTCTCTTCCTCCCTCTCTCTCTCTCTCTCTATATTGACTTAAAAACCACCAGGTCTACCACTCTCTTATCACCCCCTCCCCGTTTCTTCTTCAACGTCTCCTACCATCACCATCATCTAAACCCACCTTCGGTTAGGAACTGAAGAAAAAAGCCACCCACCCCTTCCTTCTACTGCTAAAACCACCACACACATGTTTGCCACTCCTTCTTCTTCCTCGTTGTTCATCACTGACCATAACCACACAATGTAACACCCCGAAAACGGGTTTGGTAATTAAACCCCGATAATACTAAAGAGCGGGTAAAATACCGTTAGCAGAAAAGATTAACCCGAAAATTATTAGGATAAAAAGACGGGTAAAATATCGTGGGTGGTAAAAGTAAACCCGATGAATATTAGGATTTAATTAAATAAAAGAAACCTAATATTAAATAAAAGTTGAACAAATCCTTTCGAGGAAAATGTAGTTGGTAAAAGGCCCGAGTTAACGGGACTTAAAATAAACTAAGTCATAAATTTCCTGAACCCACTAAGATACCTAGGAATATCTAACCTAGTTAACAAGTGAGAATATTGTTAGAAAGAATTAGGTTGTGGCTAACTTAATAACTAGCCAAAATAAGAGGGACTAAAGTTGGATAACTTGAAAATGGAATTATAAAAATAAAACATAATACAACACACATACACAGAGTGTGTGTGCGTGCGTAGAGATCGACAAGAAGGCTCCCATGGAGCCAAGAACCCTAGTTCAGCTATTCCTTCAAATTGAAAGACTAATTGAAGCCCGAATTCGGATCTGAACACATAATAACGATCACCTAATCATGTGAATCAAGAGGTATGTTGAAATTTATATTTTGATGATACTTATGAAATTTGATAATCATGCATGAATGAAATTCTTGTATGAAATATGAATATTATAGTGAAATTGTGATGTCTATGAGTCTAGGAACGAACCCTAGATGTGAATTTAGTAAAATAGTGCCATAAAACTAGAGATTTAACTAACCTTGTAGGTGATAAGTGGGTTTTATGGTACTATGATGAACACTTGAAAAGTGATGATAAATATGTGAAATTTGTTGTTGTAATAATAGTTCTAGATGATGTTCATATACACTAGACATAGAGGTTTGAATTCGATGTTAAAACTTGGTGAAAACGATAACCATGGACTTGATAAAAGAAGTATATGAATTTCGCCCATAAGGTGTTCGATAAAATGCCTTGGGTACCTACTAGTTCGTAGATAGAACTTGATTAGAATAGATATTTGGATGAATGCCTAATAACATGACGAAACGGGTTTCATCTATAGATGAAAACCCGTAGATTTTGCGTAATGAAAGAATAATGTAACGTTAATAATTGAGAGCTAAGATAACTTAGTATTAAAAATAGCATGAACTCGGATTAAATATTAGTTCAATTGGTGGCCTAAGAATAGAGCCATCGAGTAAAGGGCGGAACGCCAACATAAGTTTGTCAAACTTAGTTGCTCAATTTCATATGCTATAAGGTGGCTTGACTCTTAAAAAGTCAAACCGACCTACGATAGAGTTCGGTAAGAAAAGTAGTATAAAGTTTCAAAAGGCGTAAAGGTTATGATCTAGAACGACTAACCTAACCACCTTGTGAATACTATATGATAGTTTGACTCTTGACAAGCTAGATGGAGGCTTGGGGAAGAAGCGGGTCAAACGGATCGAGTACGCGGAAAAGAGCATAACCGGATGCAAGGTTAGTAAAACTTACACCTTCTTGTAGAATATGTGGTTTTTTTATAAGTTGCAAATACGTTAAAGATTATATTCTAGATATGGTTTCCGATGCGGAATAATACGAGTCGGAACTAATATAAATGATAAAAACCATGTTTAATGGTAAAAAGAGGTAAAACGGTATATTATTCATGAAAAGGCTAATTGTAAAAAAAAAAAGAGAAGAGTTTTTGAACGGCTACTTTATAAGTAAGCCTAAACGAATAGAAAGTGTAGAATGGTGATTTAGTTAAGAATAAAAGAATCAAAGTCAAAATTTTAAACGACACCAAATGGCGTAAGCCATGTTAGGTAAACACGTAAGAAGCGGATTTGCGAAACCTAAACAAATTGGTAAAAAAAAGGAAAGATCCGAAATGAGATACTTAATGAAATGGTAAATAAATACCATTAGATTATAAGCGCAAAATATTTGATCGTTTATGACCAAACGGGTCAAATGGTAACGTTGATACCATTTGACAATTAACGACTAATATGCGTTTGTTGAGTCATACGCTCACAAGATAAGACAGCTTACGAATTAGAGATACTATTGATTAGAAATTTTGAGACAAGGTACTAAAACAGGTCAATTTGTTGACCCGAGCCAGGTACGTATAAATACGATTACAGTTAAAGGTATAATTTTGGTCAAATAAGTAGTAAAAGTCCTTCGTCGTAAAATGGGGGACTAAGTTGACCAAAGCGCCCTTGATGGGTAAATCGGGCAAACGACCCTCATAGGTTGTTAGGAACTTGTATATTGATTTCGAGGCCCTTAGATACGTATAAAAGCTATAGGCATAAACATTCGTGGGTCAAGTGCCTAAAAATGGGTCATTTGCGTAAATGACTAGTCGAAGGGTGAAATTTGGGATTTGGGTTCCTTATGTTAAATCCACCACAAAATTAGTTGTGGTGCAAGATAAGTAGTTAATTAATACGGGAATGCAAAGTGCGAAAAGAAAAGAACGAGTGTGATGCTTAAATGCTTAAAAGTCCTCTAAGCGGGTCAAAATAAATTAAGAAGTTAAATCTTGGTTTTAGTGTAATAAAGTTACAAAATAAACCGGTAAACGTAGATGCATGTGCGAATCATGTATGGAAGCAAAATGCTAATGTTGACAAGCCCGGGGATGGGTAAAAAGGGATTAGAATCCATCACTTCTGAAAAACAAGTAATATGTAGATAATTGAAACAGGTCGAATAATGGCATGAAGAATTTATAAGCCTTTTTGCTTATAATTTAGCTTTTGATGTGAATTAAGATGGTAAACGGGTCCGTATTTAAATTACGGACACGTAGGAAAAAGAATTACGTAAAACAGATATGTAAAGCTAAAGTTATGAGACTTTAAAGTTTAGATTTTTGTTAAAAATTGAGTTGGGTAAGTGCAGCATCAGCCAAGTGAACATTCTGTCGAAATCGTATGCTCGCGTCGCACGACAAGAGACATGATAAGCCGTCGCGGCACGCGACAATGTCTCTCAAACCTGTCGCGGCATGCGACGGGTGTTTAAATATGTAGATTTTGTTTGTTTGCTTGTTTAACTTAAGGAACTTGGTATAATTCATTATAAAGCTATCAAAGCTAACTTTCATGTTGGTTTTGATTATAGGTAATGATTATAAGTTGCCGGAGGATGATCAAGCTCAATGAAGAACCGAAGACGATCAAGATAAAAGCTTCCGCACATTGCTTCGTCGTCATTTTAAAACGACGAACTCATACGTATTATGTAGTATCGTTCTCAAATTTGTAAAAGCTTTAATAAGTACATATTTCCATATGTACGTGTGATCATAATTACACACTTTAAGTTGATTGTTATACGAAATATGTTAATATTAGTAAGGCTGTTACAAGTTGGTAACCATAGCTCAAGGTTAAAAAGTAAAGTGTGTTCGGTTCGAGGCTTGATCGCAAATCCGGCAAGTACATGTATATTAATAGTTTAGTATGATTAAAGTATTGTGAACAACAAATAGGGGCATCGTGTTATACACGTTACCCAAATTAAATTGATAAAGGACCAATATAGTCAACAAAATTACGTGTGTCGACACACGTATAGTGGGAAAGCCTTGTATTATAATACGGGCGTTCATTAATGTCGAAATTACTAATTTTTATAAATGTTGTAGTTGAAGGACACTTGCATCCGAAGATAGCGGGAGTTTAACAAATTGCGGATCTGACGAAGGAACAGTCCAAAGTATGACAAGCAGAGTATGCTCATCAAGGACCTAAATCGCGTAACGATCGTAAATAAGTTAATGGCAAGGAAAGCCCGTAAGGGCAAGAATTTACCAGGTGCACGTTTTAATTTTAAATTGCACAAATAGTAATATGCAACAAATATGTAGAGACTGACTGTTGCATATGTAGATTAAAAACTTGGAAAAACCTGAATAGAATACCTATCCAGGATATTGTTTCCAAGAGAAATAAATAGAGGTATTACTTACATGGGGCGTGATGTGAAAATTATAAAAAAGGTCATGTGTGTCAGGTGTCGATCGCTTACTTTGGCCAAGTAAGTGGTGAACACATGATACCATGAACTTCTTATGATGGACACACTTACGTCCGATGTGGTAAGGATGGGGTGAATGGGACAAATTAAAAAGATACCCAAATGAATCAAATAAGTAGGATGTTTGATAATAAATGTAAACGCAAGTCGGATGACGAAAGCGTATTACATAAGAATAATGAGCCCGAGAGAAGGGACAAAGATTAATGTAAATGAAGATATAAATGAATAACCTAAGGAAAATTCCCGAAAATAAGTCATTATGGACGAAAGAGCCATGGTCGCATAAAGAATAAAAGACATGGTTGAATAAAAGCGATGGATTTCGCTAAGACGACCAAATAAATCAAAGCGAAGTCTTAATGCATACCAGAAGGGTTGCAATGATAACCGACTTCGGTAAAACACCCGGTTGGTGGGTAAGGATTTAAGCACATGCGTAGACTGAGAAACGGGAACGCGAAAGGAAAGTCAAAAGACTCAGGTTTCGAGCCATGACTAAAAGACGATAAGATACTGCAAATAGAAATTTTGATAAATTACGTTCAACTATTTTAAAGTTAAACGGGCTGAGCAAAGAATGAAGTTTGACATTCGTAAGTGATGAATTCTCACACGAACAAGTCAAACAAATTTAATAAAGGATGACGCTTGCTAATGTAAGTAAGCGCGAACCGAATAGTTAAAAAGTGCAAAATATTAATAAACCAATATAAAGGGTTATAGACATTAAAAACATTAAGATAAAAGAACCCGGGTAATGGGTTGTAAAGAAGTGCAAGTACATAACGAGAAACGGTGAGCGTAGAACAAACCGATGGGTAAATAACGTAAAGAGTATTAACGTCGTAGAATTGGTTCGAAAGTAAACGAATAAAGCCTTAGACTACGGTTAAGGTCTACGGGACCAAAAAGACCCTTGGGTCACAAATAGAAAGAAATGAACGGTTAGGGTCTCACCTTAATATGGTAAAAATGTGAAAATCTAAAGAAATAGCCTACGAGGCTAAGTGAAAGAACCTATGGGTTAATAGTATAAAGCGAGGGAATTGGTTATTATTCCCCGTGTAAAACGAGAACGGAAAAGAATAAATTACTGATTGTCAATTTCCTTGATACGAGTAATTGACGTAAGTTAAAGATAAAACATTAAACTAAAAACTAGTTTTAGTAAGAAACGACGTTTTAACAAGATATGAATATTATGAGACGAATTTGGAAATGGTTAATATTAAAGGATGTAAACACCGATAGGTGTAAAAAAACGATACACTTGGAAGAAAGATTTTCGATAATGAAGTGTCGACATAAACTTAAAACATGACGTGAGGAGATCATGGTCACAAAAGCAATATAGAATATAACCACGTTTTAACATGAGTTACAAGATATGAAATCATAGACGCGCAAAAGGCTGATGATGGCAATGTAGCATACCCAAATGGCGAAATATAAGGTAACCGGCGGCTGGTAAGTCTAACCGCGAAGACCATTTAAGGTCAAAACAATAATTATAACTGAATAAAACGCTTGTCTCAATAAGATTAGCATAAGATACTGTATTAACTACATCAGATAACCGAGTGGCTAAAAGATGACTCGATATTAAAAGTGATAAAAACGAGCAATGCTCGAATGGAAACGAAACTAAGTTCGTTTAGTCCAAAATAAAGGAACTACGTAAATAAGGTTTCGGGGACGAAACCTCTTTAAGGGGGTAGACTTGTAACACCCCAAAAACGGGTTTGGTAATTAAACCCCGTTAATACTAAAGAGCGGGTAAAATACTGTTAGCAGAAAAGATTAACCCAGAAATTATTAGGATAAAAAGACGGGTAAAATATCGTGGGTGGTAAAAGTAAACCCGATGAATATTAGGATTTAATTAAATAAAAGAAACCTAATATTAAATAAAAGTTGAACAAATCCTTTCGAGGAAAATGTAGTTGGTAAAAGGCCCGAGTTAACGGGACTTAAAATAAACTAAGTCATAAATTTCCTGAACCCACTAAGATACCTAGGAATATCTAACCTAGTTAACAAGTGAGAATATTGTTAGAAAGAATTAGGTTGTGGCTAACTTAATAACTAGCCAAAATATGAGGGACTAAAGTTGGATAACTTGAAAATGGAATTATAAAAATAAAACAAAATACAACACACACACACACACAGAGTGTGTGTGTGTGCGTAGAGATCGACAAGAAGGCTCCCATGGAGCCAAGAACCCTAGTTTAGCTATTCCTTCAAATTGAAAGACTAATTGAAGCCCGAATTCGGATCTGAACACATAATAACGATCACCTAATCATGTGAATCAAGAGGTATGTCAAAATTTATATTTTGATGATACTTGTGAAATTTGATAATCATGCATGAATGAAATTCTTGTATGAAATATGAATCTTATAGTGAAATTGTGATGTCTATGAGTCTAGGAACGAACCCTAGATGTGAATTTAGTAAAATAGTGCCATAAAACTAGAGATTTAACTAATGACCTTGTAGGTGATAAGTGAATTTTATGGTACTAAGATGAACACTTGAAAAGTGATGATAAATATGTGAAATTTGTTGTTGTAATAATAGTTCTAGATGATGTTCATATACACTAGACATAGAGGTTTGAATTCGATGTTAAAACTTGGTGAAAACGATAACCATGGACTTGATAAAAGAAGTATATGAATTTCGCCCATAAGGTGTTCGATAAAATGCCTTGGGTACCTACTTGTTCGTAGATAGAACTTGATTAGAATAGATATTTGGATGAATGCCTAATAACATGATGAAACGGGTTTCATCTATAGATGAAAACCCGTAGATTTTGCGTAATGAAAGAATAATGTAACGTTAATAATTGAGAGCTAAGATAACTTAGTATTAAAAATAGCATGAACTCGGATTAAATATTAGTTCAATTGGTGGCCTAAGAATAGAGCCATCGAGTAAAGGGCGGAACGCCAACATAAGTTTGTCAAACTTAGTTGCTCAATTTCATATGCTATAAGGTGGCTTGACTCTTAAAAAGTCAAACCGACCTACGATAGAGTTCGGTAAGAAAAGTAGTATAAAGTTTCATAAGGCGTAAAGGTTATGAACTAGAACGACTAACCTAACCACCTTGTGAATACTATATGATAGTTTGACTCTTGACAAGCTAGATGGAGGCTTGGGGAAGAAGCGGGTCAAACGGATCGAGTACGCGGAAAAGAGCATAACCTGATGCAAGGTAAGTAAAACTTACAACTTCTTGTAGAATATGTGGTTATTTTATAAGTTGCAAATACGTTAAAGATAATATTCTAGATATGGTTTCCGACGCGTAATAATACGAGTCGGCACTAATATAAATGATAAAAACCATGTTTAATGGTAAAAAGAGGTAACACGGTAAATTAGCCATGAAAATGCTAATTGTAAAAAAAGTGTTAATTACTGTTTTCGTCCCTGTGGTTTGTCAAAAATCACTATTTCAGTCCATTAGTTTAAAAATTATGATTTCAGTCCCTATGGTTTCACTTTCGTAACCATTTCAATCCATTATTATGTTAAGTACAGGGACTGAAATGGTTACGAGGTGGACTGAAATGGTTACGAAAGTGAAACCACAGGGACTGAAATCGCAATTTTTAAACTAATGGACTGAAATAGTGATTTTTGACAAACCACATGGACGAAAAGAGTAATTAACTCTAAAAAAAAGAGAGGAGTTTTTGAACGGCTACTTTATAAGTAAGCCTAAACGAATAGAAAGTGTAGAATGGTGATTTAGTCAAGAACAAAAGAATCAAAGTCAAAATTTTAAACGACACCAAATGGCGTAAGCCATGTTGGGTAAACGCGTAAGAAACGGATTTGCGAAACCTAAACAAATTGGTAAAAAAAAGGAAAGATCCGAAATGAGATACTTAATGAAATGGTAAATAAATTCCATTAGATTATAAGCGCAAAATATTTGATCGTTTATGACCAAACGGGTCAAATGGTAACGTTGATACCATTTGACAATTAACGACTAATATGCGTTTGTTGAGTCATACGCTCACAGGATAAGACAACTTACGAATTAGAGATACTATGGATTAGCAATTTTGAGACAAGGTACTAAAACGGGTCAATATGTTGACCCGAGCCAGGTACGTATAAATACGATTACAGTTAAACGTATAATTTTGGTCAAATAAGTAGTAAAAGTCATTCGTCGTAAAATGGGGGACTAAGTTGACCAAAGCACCCTTGATGGGTAAATCGGGAAAACGACCCTCATAGTTTGTTAGGAACTCGTATATTGATTTCGAGGCCCTTGGATACGTATAAAATCTATAGGCATAAACATTCGTGGGTTGAGTGCCTAAAAATGGGTCATTTGATTAAATGACTAGTCGAAGGGTGAAATTTGTGATTTGGGTTCCTTATGTTAAATCCACCACAAAATTAGTTGTGGTGGAAGATAAGTAGTTAATTAATACGGGAATGCAAGGTGCGAAAAGAAAAGAACGAGTTTGATGCTTAAATGCTTAGAAGTCCTCTAAGCGGGTCAAAATAAATTAAGAAGTTAAATGTTGGTTTTAGTGTAATAAAGTTACAAAATAAACTGGTAAACGTAGATGCATGTGCAAATCATGTAATGGAAGAAAAATGCTAATGTTGACAAGCCCGGGGATGGGTAAAAAGGGATTAGAATCCATCATTTTTGAAAAACAAGTAATATGTAGATAATTGAAACGGGTCGAATAATGGCATGAAGAATTTATAAGCCTTTTTGCTTATAAGTCAGCTTTTGATGTGAATTAAGATGGTAAATGGGTCCGTATTTAAATTACGGACACGTAGGAAAAAGAATTACGTAAAACGGATATGTAGAGCTAAAGTTATGAGACTTTAAAGTTTAGATTTTGGTTAAAAATTGAGCTGGGTAAGTGCAGCATCAGCCAAGTGAACATTCTGTCGAAATCGTATGCTCGCGTCACGCGACAAGAGACAGGATAAGCCGTCGCGACACGCGACCATTGTCGAGGCACGCGACAATGTCTCTCAAACCCGTCGCGGCACGCGACGGGTGTTTAAATATGCAGATTTTGTTTGTTTGCTTGTTTAACTTAAGGAACTTGGTATAATTCATTATAAAGCTATCAAAACTAACTTTCATGTTGGTTTTGATTATAGGTAATGATTATAAGTTACCGGAGGATGATCAAGCTCAATGAAGAACCGAACATGATCAAGATAAAAGCTTCTGCACATTGCTTCGTCGTCATTTTAAAACGACGAACTCATACGTATTATGTAGTATCGTTCTCAAATTTTAAAAGTTTTAATAAGTACATATTTCCATATGTTCATGTGATCATAATTACACACTTTAAGTTGATTGTTATACGAAATCTGTTAATATTAGTAAGGCTGTTACACACAATCTCATCGACGTCCAGTTCTAACCAACACCTGCAATCTGATGTGTTGCTCAGACTATTCAGATCGAAAAAACGCGGACTTGTTCAAGGTGAGTTTCAGGTGATTCCAACGAGTTCAAAAGAGTTGCAGGTGTACAGATTAGAAAAATGTGGACCATTCAATACACCAACGGCCCACCACAGGTACCATTTTGGCAATATGTTTCTCCGGTAAATAATCCCCTTCATTCGAGTAATATGTTTCACTTTATCCTGGATTTTCTCTTAGACTTAATAGTGCCACTTGATGCACTATATCCATTTCCTCTAGGTCAGTTGGATCTATGAGCTTAAGATCATCAAGTACAACCAACAAACTATTAGGACCATGACTATCATCGTTTGCTGTAAATGCATAACTTGTGGAATGTTGATCAGAGTTGATTCCAGTCGATATATCAATAAAATGATCAAAACTCTACTCATTTCCCATTCTAGCAGATGATCCCTCCTGACTCAGAAGTGTCAAGTTACCAAAAACATAACTGTCGGACACTTTTCCAGTTTCCTGGAGCTTTTTATTCTGGACAAGCTCCCTTTCAAATATTAGGAGCTTTCCATGAAGCTGAGTCAGGCTCATGTCCTTGAAATTTGAGGATGTTCTCATCACTATAGCAATATTATCCCATTTCTCAGGCAAATATCTTAAAAATCAGTTACTTAAAGTTGTTTTAGTAAATTCTTTATTAACCAACTATAGTTCACTGATTAGACATGAAAATCGTTCAAACTGCTGAGTCAGGGTCTCTCCCTTGACATGAGTGAAAGTTTCTTATTGTGGTTAAGGATTTCTTAAGTGTTCTCGATAACATCCTTTATTCCACCAAAATTTTCTTTTAGTGCATCCCATAACTCTTTGGCGTTGTTACAATGCAACATGCCAACATAGATATCGTTTGACAGATCCATAGCCACAATACTAAAGGCTTTAGTATCCAACACGAATTTATGATAATTTTGCTTAGAGTAATTCTCCGGTTTCTTTGGCTCAAACACATTTGGGTTCTCGGCACTGGGTACCGTTGGAATATGCGGTCTGAATACAATGGACTTCCAACACCCCGTATTTTGCTGAGCAAGTATATGACACATCCTACGTTGCCAAATGTTGAATTCGTATAGGGGGTTTATTACTAAAGCCGGTGTTATATGGATCATTTTGTGCCATTTTCTTTTGTTCTTTTTAGAGAAAAAACAGAGTAAGTGATAGACACTTTTGAGTTCTTCACTTTTCAACTCTGAGCTAAGAACAGTATTGGATATTTGTTTAGCTGATCTTTGTATGTTAAACAGATTGTGAAATCAAGTTTAACGTGACCAAGCTCTGATACCAATTGTTAAGTCTAAGTTTACAAGGTTTGTAAAAACTAACAGTTAAGCTCAATTTTTTTTTGTAATGTAATAAAGATAAGTAATCACAAACGAGAAATCATCATCAAAAACTATTTTTCATTACCATAATAATTCAAATGTTTTACAGAATGTTGACTTTACAGACTCCCCCTCAGACTGATCACTATAACAAAGACTGTTCGTACAAAAGAAAAGGTGATGTGTAGTGACTAATAGATCTCTAACAGGTGAGATCTATTTATACCAAGTATGAAAGCTCTATTTGTGATTGGCTGACATCACCCTACTAGTAACATTTAACATTCCTAAAGAAAAGATTCCACAGATGTTGCAAATATATGTGCAAATCTAACATCTGATCTAACTATGCTAAACACTGATATAAAACAAGTACTGTTACACTGGGAAACGTCTGGTTAGACTATCCTCTATTGCTTTGATCCAAACATCTGTTTACCCAGAAAGATGTTTGGTCTTCTTCATCAGAAATTTGCTTCAACAGACTTTAGGCTTCAACAGACCTTGTTTCTTCTTGAACAGTGGTTCCAAGGTTTTGATCAGATGTTTGCTTGTCTTCAATAAATGCTCTGAATTAGGTGTTCAAGACTCACTATCTTTGGGGAGAATCTGGTTCAAGCTTCTGTTTATTTCTTGATCACATGATCATGTTTTGGCTTTTGAATATCATATGTTCTTTTGTAGGTCCAACAAGTCTTTTTTTTTAACAGTAAACTTCATTAACAGAAACGCCAGCCCAATACGGACCGACACAAACACACAAACAACAGAAAAGATTACATATTCACAAAGGAACACCATTCCCTCCACTCTATCCCTTTAAATCTAGACCTATTCGAAAACCAAAAGAAACCCAACGCCTTAACCTCACTCAATATACATTCAATCTTAACCGGCTTGTTACAAAAAAACAAGATTGTTCCTGGCTCACCAAATACTCCAGCACACAATCAAGATAATACCTTGAACCGCCTCCTTCTTTTTGTCCGACACCTTCAGATTCGAATGAACCCCGAAGAGGTCCTTAAGCGAAAAAGCGAAAATACTTGGTATCTTGCACCAACTACTGACCGCGTTCCAAATAACCAAAGCAACTAAGCAAGAGATAAAAAGATGATCCGCCGATTCCTCCTCCGAGTTACAAAGCGGGCATATGGCATCTTCAATCGGAATGTGCCTTTTCTTAAGGGCTTCCCTAGTAGGAATTTTACCCATCTCCAGCCGCCAAGCATGGATGTTTCATTTAGCAGGGACCCACTTACACCACTCCAAAATAAAATCTTGACCATATTGATGTTCAGCATTGAACAGCCCCTTCACAGCCTTAACCGAAAATTCTCCCTCGGAACCTGCACTCCAGAACCATCGATCCTCCTAATCCGAAATCTGAATGCCGTTCAGTAGCACAGACAACTGCTGTATGTTGTCCGCAACCTTCGGAAGAACCTGATCAGCGTTCCAATCCCACCCCAACTCCGAAACAGAGCCGATATTCTTCACCCGATCCGCCACTTTACATTTTTTGACAGCTTCCGATCTAAAAAGAACTGGGAATGTCGTTCTAAACGGCTCGTTACCAATCCACGTATCGAGCCAGAAAGAAACCTCCTTACCATTTCCCACCAAGCCTTTGATGTAGTTATGTAAAGGAATTCCGCCGACCTTCGTGTTAACAACAACCTTAGCGATATTGCTCCAAACTCCGCTCAAAGATTTCTTAAGAGGGAGACATTCCCACCCCGTGTGGCTGTAGTGGATATCCTCAATCACTTTCCTCCAAAGATTATTTTTTCCCACTTATAACGCCACCCCCATTTGGCAAAAAGCGATAAATTCACCTCCTTTAATTTATTCAAACCTAAGCCCCCTTCCTTCTTGTGACGAGAAACCCTATCCCAATCCACCCAATGCAGTTTCCTTTCCTCACCCGAACCTCCCCAAAGGAATTTTCTGATCATGGATTCAAGATCCGAAATAATCTTGTTTGGAGCTTTATAGAGAGAAAAGTAATAAGTTGGAAGGCTTTCCAAAATAGATTTAATAATTACCACTCTACCCCATGTCGACAAAAGGTTAGACTTCCATTTAGCAATACGAGATCTAAACGTGTCAATAACCGGAAGCCAATTGTTAATCCGGTTCATGTTCACTCCCACTTTTAAACCGAGGTATTTAAAAGGAGGAGCCCTAATTGAAAGAAAATGAAACCACTGGTGCCATTTTGGCAAGATTTAAACTATTGGATTGTAAAAGTTTTTTTAGCAAACCAAAATAGGAACTTACTCAAAGTTAATTGTTTTTAGTATCTGTAATGGTTAATGCCCCCTAAGGGACATTTTTACCCACATCATAATATAATACCCCTTTAAAAATGTGTAATGGTTAAGACTCTTTAATGCTTTTTCAATTATTACTTTTCAATTTTTTTCTCCTCATTTGACGTTATACTAGAAACGCCCATCCATCCTCATGACCCTATAACGCACAAAGGGACAGTGTTGGAAGCGTTATCAAGCACCTTCATGCTTTTATAATTTCTATTACGCATGGTGTTGCATTCTTGTAAAAGAATGGGTTAATTAAAACTACATTACCTACATGACTGTGACATTACACTTTAAGAAACTCTTCTAGTTAGAATTACTATTGGTGTAAGTTGTAACTCTCTAGAAGCATACAATATATGTCATACTTTTTTTATTACCGATGTCACGTAACATTAGTAACTATAACATAAATCTATGGTCTACGAGTGACTACTATGAGATTTTTTAGTGAGATGTATGCAATAAGCTTTGTCATGGTTTCATATAAAACTATTCTCCATGATACATCTATGAACATGTTAGGTCATCATGAATCAATGAGAGAACACAAAAACCGGTATTGGCGTTGATATACTTTAAAATATTCACTAGGGTATGAGAAGTCTTCTAGATACATGTTTTAATATTACATGAATAGTTTCATGCATAATTTGAAACATCACTATCTCATATCGTATTATACAATGAAATATTATTATGAGCCTGCATCATTCAACAAAGTTTTATGTTTTTAAATTTATGCTTCCAAACACATGAATTTAACCGATTAAATAAATAAACACGTGTTTCATAACCGGTCCTTCAAGAGAAAGGAGACCTATTAGGCCATACTTAATAAGCATTATAGGGGCGTGAAGATGGAGGGGCGTTTCTAGTATAACGTCAAATGAGGAGAAATCAAGTGTAACAATAAATTAAGACCTTTTATAAAATAATAATAATATAATCAAAACACTGAAACTATAACTTTTTTATAGATTGATTATAAATAATAAACTGAAGAAATACAACCCTGAGTAAATAGGGGTGTAAATGAGATTAGATGTGCCTAAGCTCATTCAAGCTCGCGCTTAGCCCGTTTAACTTACGAGAGCTATATCTTCAGCTTTATTTATAAATAATGAACTTGGGTTGTGCTTAGCTCTTACATTTAACATTAATTAATCTATACATTTGTAATTATTTTAAACATATAATTATAATTTTTATACAAAACTGTATATATTTTTTTGAACGGCCAACAGAATCAATCTCGAGTACTCTCGGGGCACCCACTGGACCAAACGGAGTACTCCGAGAGTAACCCGAGTCCACCACCAATTCCGGGGAAAACCCGGTAACCCACCCGCCCGTAGGCACGACTGTGAAATTACCGGTAAAACCCGTTTGAATCAAGAATCGAACCCAAGTTTCTCTGGGTCTATCAGTGCCCCACTCTGCACCAAGTGGGAGTTACCACTTGATCTAGAGATCATTGGCTAAAAAATTGCGCAGAAGCCACTAAAAAAAAGTGTATATATTATTTATTAGTTTTTATCATAGTTTTATATGTAATAATAAATATTAAAATTAAAATTAAAAAGATATATTAAATAACAACTATTTCAATAAAGACTGGCTTAGGATCACCGGCCGTCTCAAACTCAATAAATAAAACTCGGGCTTAGACACCTTTAATAAACACAAATATTTTTTAGATTTAGGTTTGTTTAAACACAATCTCTAAGGCTAGAGGGTGTGTGGGCGCCACCCTCGCCAGCTGGACGCCTATAGCGCCCCCCTCCGCCATCCACCACACCCCCGGTGCTATGCCGGGGCGCCATTGAAGGCCCGCCATGGTGGTAACGAGCAGAAACGCCATTCAGGTGGGGCCTACTAGTTCGACAACCAATCAAATGTTTTTTTTTTAATTTTGTTTAATAGGGGCTCCATCCACACCCTCTAAATTAAAGGGGGACTCCATCGCTGACGTGGATCCTATGTGGACTTGATAAATCCCCATGGGGCTCCATCCACACCCCGTAGCCTAACTATTTCACAAACAACTTGAAGCATGTACATATGGGTAAATAAAAATCTTATCCTTAGTTAAAAAATGTGCAAGGTCGGCATAAAATATAAACAAGCAAGCTTGATCGTTGAACATAGTCAAAAAGGCCGTGAACCTGAGAGTGATCGACACCTGGTCACGGGCTTGATTGCCAACCTACGCATGATTCGATTTCTGTCCTACTCTGCATGCGCACTAAGTCCAATATAATATTAACCATAATAAATTTTCTCAACCACAAAAAAAAAAACACCTCAGGGTGTCCGGGGCACTCCCCTAAGAGGGGGGTCCCCTCTCTTACGCACCACCAACCAGCTAGTGCCACGTCAACTCCCCTCTTAAACTCCCCTAACACCCCATTTTGATGGCGGCACTCCCCTCTTAACTCCCCTTGTTTTTTTATCCAAAAAGAAAAAAAAGAAAAATTTTCATTGGTTGGAAAAGTGGGTGGCCCACCTTCTCTCTCCTCCTCTCTTCGGTGCCTCCTCCCCCAAATTGGTCCCCTAATTCACTCCCCTAATGGATGGCGGCGGTGTTCCCCTAAGGTGACTTGGGTCACCGATGAGGTCCCCGCTTGATGCCCCGGATACCCTCATGTGAAAAGATAGCAACCATAAAGTCGACATGATTTTAAAATCATGCAATCTGAACACTGGAACAAGTATTGTGTAATTATGTCTCTCTTTTTTTTTCTTTTTTTTTTTTTGAACGGCCAACAAACTCAATCCCGAGCACTCTCGGGGCACCCACTGGACAAACGGAGTACTCCGAGAGTAACCCGAGTCCATCACCAATTCCGGGGAAAACCCGGTAACCCACCCGCCCGTAGGCACGACTGTGAAATTACCGGTAAAACCCGTTTGGCTCAAGTATCCAACCCAGGTTTCCGTGGGTCTCCTATCATTGCCCACCAGTGCATCACTCTACATCAAGTGGGAGTCGAACCTGCATCTCACAAGAGAAATGCAAATCCTCCACCACTTGATCTAGAGATCATTGGCAATTATGTCTCTCAAATGGGTTTAAATGGGTTTACACTTTAGAAACTAGATTCACTTTTTATTAAAATAGGTTATCAAAATAAATAATAATAATAATAATAATAATAATAATAACGAAACTCTCGTTATTTGTGAGAAATTTGACTAGTACAGTACCAGTTACAAAAACTAAATAAACGAATATAAAAATACAACCAAATTGTACCAATCTTGATTCAAGGCCAATGTCTTTGAAAACTTCAACCGCACATATGAGATCGAAACTCCGCTGCAAGACAAGCAAAATTGTTGACAGTTTTGGTTGAGGCATCTGTTCAACACGCTTCCCTTAAAACAGATTTCGCGCCTCCTCTCAGACGGCTTTGTCTCCCAAGGTACAACAACTGGAACAATATGTGTACTGCCGGAGATGACTCTCATGCCCGAGATAGCACCGGGTATAATTTGGTGTTCATACAATTAGGAAAATATGAACTTGAGAAAATAATAATTTAGAGAGTGCTCCTCTCTAAATTTCCATGGAACAAAAGACATCTTTCGTGTATCTATTTCTCGTGCCTTTAGAATGAGTGCTCATTCTTTTTATAGCATTACACATAAAGAGCTAATTAAAACCCAATCAATATTGTCATAATTTAGACAATTAAACAAGATCATTAATCTTGTAATAAAAGGGTTTAAATCTCTACATAAATGGACTTTAGTGGTTCAGTCAAAACTGTCATTTTCATTTATGACACGAATTAAACGAGCTGTAACAGCTAATTTGACCAGGTCCAATCAATTGCTCTGTTACCGTTGCAGACATGCACGCGCGCCTGAAGTGGCTCTTCAGTCCGTGCGCCACACTGTACGGAACCCGCATATGCGCACGGTATGCAGACCAGTGCACCTAGTTACTACAGCAAACCTGCGCGCGCTTGAACTAGCCTGTCACTCCGCGTGCCACGCTTCAAGGATCTCACGCCACGTAATATGGAGTCGCGCGCCACACGGATGCCACTACGCATACAAGGACGCCACCTGGTCATGCGCCATCCATACTCGCGCGTCATTTGCAGTCTTCGCCATAGCCAATGACGTGCGCCATGCGCCTAAGAAGCTTGCGCCGCATCGTCATGCGCCATGGCTATGTCATCCGCCTACGCCACCCAAAGGTGCGCCATACGCGGACCCGCCATGTATCTGTCCACGCGCTCATGGGCAAAAATATAAAGGCTGTGTGCAAAGTTCAAAGCACCACATGGGGCTTATCGCCCATGTCATGCGCGAATGCGTGCAGGTGCGATGCACCCTTTGGGTCCCCACTAGTGTTTGCCATCAAGGAGTGCTCCTCCTTATATACCGCTTTAAGTTTTGTCATTCCACCTATGTGGGACAAGGTGACAAATCTCAATCCATTTTTCTCATCTTTGTTTGTTCTAAACATACAACTTCAAGCTTCGATATCTCATTCATCTTAGCTCTATTTGGACATAGTTTGAACACAAACCCATAAATAATTATTTATACAACACATATATAAATATTATTGATGTTCAAATATTTAGTAAAAAACTGATTTTCACTAAGGTGCTGTTTGTTTTTTCTGTAAGAAAAGGTCTGCAGTCTGCGGACCACATCTGCAGGCATCTGCAGGAGAAGAGGTGAGACATATGTCTGCAGTCTGTAAGGAGAAGAAGGTTTGTTTTTTATATCTATAAAAACCTCTTCTCACACATAACACACACACACAGACACCTCTGACTCTCTCTCTCTCTCTCCCTCTCTCTGTTTCCTCTACCACCACAACCAACAACCACCGTCCACCTGCCACCACCACAACCAACCACCACCACTTCAGCCACCACCCACCCCGTCGCAACCACCACCACCACCTAACACTCACCACCACCATCTTCTTTCTGCCTCCCCCACCCACCCCGTCGCAACCACTAAGCACCACCGCCACCACGAAGCCAAGCACCACCACTTCAGCCAAAAAACAACCACCTCCACCGAAACCCTAATTTCACCATCTTCGATTTGGGGGTTTCTGAAGAGAGAGAGAGAGAGAGAGAGATATTGATTTGGGGGTTTCTCCGGCCGGTTCTTGTTTCTCAACCACCACCGCACATCTTTTGTTTCGATTTGATGCTTGTGAAGATGGAGGTGGTGATTGTTGAAGGTGGAGGTGGAGGTGATGGGTGTCGGAGGTGGACGTGATGGGTGTGGAGGTGTGGTGGTGGAGGTGGAGGTGGTGGCGGAGATGTGGGGGTAGAGAGAAGAGTCTAAGAAGAGGTTTGCAGACATAAGAACATGTCTGTGTGGGGAAGAGGTGGGGAAGACCTTTTTGGTGAGAAGTGCTTCCGGAAAACAAACAAGCTGCAGACTTGTAACGTCTGCGCGCGTCTGTGCGACGCAGACATAAGTGGCCAGAAGTGCTTCTGCCCAAAAAACAAACACCACCTAAATTTCCAACATACATACTGTAAATGAATTCTAATCAAGTTGTAAATATGTTAAACTAGTCATAAACAAGATGGTGAGTTGTAATAAAAGGGTGGATGAGTGAGTCTGGGTTACCCGGATAGTTAGACTTTTATTTTGTTGGCCGTTCAATTTTTTTTACCGGTCTGAAAGATACTCACGTATTGGATAATCTCACAAATCATAGTCTAAATCTTCTTTTATGTACACTATTCTTTTATGTTTGGAGCAATAGAAGAAAAACCGTACATAGTTTTTAATCATCATTCATCAGCCTTGTTTAAAAGCCTCTAACAACGGATTCTAGGATTCTAATCTGTCACAAAACTACCGCGACCGCAAAAAAACGTTAGGCAGTCCAAGTCCACCATCTTCAGTTTCGGAGAAAACCCGCAGCCTAAAAGTCCAGTACAATAAAACCCGGTTGGGATCGGCTTCGCTCATTGGCTCCATACGGGGTAAATAAAGTAAACTATCAATCCATCCTCTTCTACATGATAATAGGGTATTTTACGTTTCCATATTTCCAAATAGGCCAACATAATCACAGTATATTTAATTAAACGGGTTAAACCGGTAAATCTAGCACAACCTATTCGTCAAACATATTAAATATCTACGACCGAAATCTGAATGTTCATATCGATCCGTGGTTGTTTCCAATGCGATACGATAGGGTTCTACTAAAATTTCTAGCATAGTACAAGTTAAATAAAATTATCTCTCTTAAAATAAAATATATATAAAAATACAATTTTTTATCTATTTTTTCAAATAATTTGACTTTTCAACCGTCTTTTATTACCAACTAAGATGGCAATGATTAATTCATAATTTCTGTCGTTTAAAATTATTTTCTTTATTTATTAAAAGGAAAAAAATAATTTATTAATTGTTACCTGTCTTTTAGCATATTTGCGTAAGCAGGAAGTCATCTATTTCATACGTATTTATGGGTGGACACTAGCTTTCATTGCCAACCGGAATCTTAGCAAATCAACACATATCACTTACTACTAAAGTACATCCTTCATTATCCATTCACTCTCCCATTCGGTTATCAAATTATTGCGGTATAAATTTGTTTATCACTATATGCTATTAGATTATGGTATATATATATGAGGGGGGGGGGGGGGGTAAATGGTACGTGTTTGCGGGTCGGTTCCAAACACGACTTGCACATGACAAGTCGTGTTAGGGAGATAAACGCAAACACGACACAAGTTATCACAAGTTGACGTGAAAACAACGCTAGTTATATTAACAACAATCTCTAGATTTTCTAGGATAAATAGAATATGACTTATTTAAGCGGATTATCTTTTATTAGATTTTGATTATTAGTACTATATAATTGTAAATTTAGAACAAAAACTACAAAAGTACACTAAATTTTAATTATAGAATTGTGTGTTCATTTCTGCTTTATGCTTTTGATATTTTGCAGAATTTTCAAGCTCAATTATATACTGACATTTTTTTAAATTATAAGAATAAACCATGTGAAATGAGAAACGAACATTCACAATTTCCATGTGAAATGAGAAACGAATGGCTTAGTAAGTGCTCGATTTATGATGACGTATACGGGGGTGTTCATGAGCCAATCAAATCCGACCGAGTGTCTGCTCGTGCTCAGATTGAATTACAAGTGATCCGATCGAATCGAATTTGCAAAACCGAGCACAAAAGTGATGCTCATGCTCGGATTGAATTTGAATTGAGCGGATCATTTTCGCTCGGTTTTTCTCAAATCCTAACTTTCGCTCGGTTTCGCTCGATTGAATTATAAGGTTGCGTTCAACAAAAACAAATCCTAACTTAATTAAAACATGTCCAACACCTTACTAACAAAAAGCAGTACATAACTAAAATCATGATTCTAAAAATGTTTTTAACAATATCAAGAAGGACAAAATGAAGTGCGAAATACAAATTGTCATTTAGCTCATACTCTTTATTTCAACAAACAGCAGCAACATACTCTTTAACTTACAATGACCTTAAGGTTAATCGAATAGCCATGAGAATGTACCTGAGAATGGACCTGTGGAACGTGGCAGGAACAGATCGATATGAAAATGGACGTGGCAGCGATATGTGATTGTGTAGTTTGTGTGTCAGACTGGCAGCAACAATATGCAGATGAGAATAACCTGCTAAAGGCGATACGTGATTGTGTAATAGATAGAACTTTATGCATATGAGTTATACCAAGGACTTCACCCACGTCATGAGATCGAACAATCAGATTATGAGATTGTTTTAGGAATTAGGAATTTAGGGTTAGATTTTGGTGTGTGGCAGCGGTGATATGCAGTATATCGAAGTCATTGAACATTCGAATATTGTTTTAGGAATTAGGGATTTAGGGTTAGATTTTGGAATTAACTATTAAGTTGGCTAGTATATTTTTTGGGCTTTTATTTTTTCTTGGGCTAGTATATTTTTGGGGTTTTTAATCTTTAAAATCTATACATATATATAGGATTGGGTTCAATGCAGGACTCTCATTTTGTGCAGAACTCTTGAGAACTCTTTAGAGCCATTGATCCATTAATCAATGGTTGAAAATATATCAGGGCATAATTGTAATTAAAGGTAAACTAAAGTGGCAGTTTAAGGGCATTATAGTAAACAAGCATTACTTTTAATTGAAAAAAACAATAATATATCCCTTTTTATCGCTTACTTCCTACAATCATCTTCTTTCATAGATTTCACATTGCAATTGGATTTGTTTATTTGCAGAGAGAGTATTTATAAATACACCATATTTAGTTTTTGACGATAGCTATCAGCAAAAAAAAAATTCCGATTATCACTTTCTGATTTCCACTTTCTTTGCATCATTAATCATAGGATATTGGGTTTAAATTGATTATTTAATACTTGTTATTTGGTCTTCTAATGTATGTTCAGAAAAGCGAATTTTTTTTTTTGCAAATTGTCATGTAGTGGGTCGTTTTATAAATATTGTAAATGTGTTAGTGTTTGTGAAGAATTGTGTTGAAGGTGCATATGTGTAAATATTTTATTTACACATGTGTTGAACATAAGTTATTACATATATCTACATGAAACTATATATTGACACATATGTAAATTGGATATTTACATATATATGTAAATATGTAATTTACACATTCATGTGTAATTAAAAATAAATATCTCACACACATGTAGAGTATATTGCTTATTCATATGTAAATAAGTAGATTACATATATAAATTTAGATTACACATATAAAGAACTGTTACACATACACATATAGATGATTTACAAATATGTAAACAACAAAATTAACCAACCATACACAGTAAAAAAGATAAAATATACACAAAACCAGAGTCTAAAGTCTTGGAACAAATATAAGCAAAAAAAAATAGAAAGTAGATTCCTTGTTTTTTTTATGATTGAGGATGCCAAACCAAACAGCTTGATCGTCAAACTCTACCCACGTATTGTTTTCACTTGGAGAACCAGAATGTATAATAAATGATGAGTTCTTGCCATCCAATACTATGAAGAAACAACCACATGGAAATATGAGAAAATCTACTATCAATGTTTGAAACCAAAATTAATAAAAAAAATGACCATGCAAACCAATGAAGCATCAAAAAAGATGATGTAATCGTCAGTTTGAAATTCAAATTATATAAAAGACTATTCTAACATGAGATAATCAAGGGATAATTGGATAAACAAAAAAAAAACGTTACATAAATACCCTTATATTAAACAAAACAAATAGAATTAAATTAAATTAAATGAGTGGCTATAAAGAGTTCTGCAAGTTCTGAAAATATTTTGGTTCTGAAATGATCCTCATCCTATATATATATATATATATATATATATATAAAGAGTTCTGCAAGTTCTGAAAATATTTTGGTTCTGAAATGATCCTCATCCTATATATATATATATATATATATATATATATATAAAGAGTTCTGCAAGTTCTGAAAATATTTTGGTTCTGAAATGATCCTCATCCTATATATATATATATATATATATATATATATATATATATATATATATATATATATATATATATATATATATATAGGGAGGGGCTCATGCGAGAACTCCATTTATTGCGAGAACCGCGAGAACCACTTACAAGGACCAAATATAAACTTTAATTAAAGTTATAAAAAAAAGGACGGAGGGATATGTGACAACCCGTGATTTACGGCTCTTAATTACGTCATTAACAGGTAATTAACACGATAATAAATAATGTTTACGACGCTAATTAACTTAAACAGGCCCTTGGAGTGCCCAGAAACGTTTGTGCAGCTATCCAATGCGCGTGTGGTGATTTACAGAAGATCTGCTGAATATTACGTGACAACGAACTGATACCGTACACAATACTGACAAACGCCGACTAATATTAAATTTTTACGATATGTTTTAACTTCGTAATTAAATTTTAGTAATTACAGTCGAGACCGGATCGAAAAACGGATCAAAGACGGCAACGATGTACTTTTTCGCGATTATTACCGTTATCAACGCGCGAACGCGACTACGACGGATACCGACCGTATTTTTGTATTTTAACTTTTGACGAAGTTCAGAATTTGACAACGGGTCTCGTAGGAAGTACGGGCCACTTACACATAAGATGGACTTGTGGGCCCTAGGCCCAAGCCCAAAACCCACAAGCCTAAATCTGTATTTAATACAGATCTTTACTACAAGACTTTCTTGTAGATCTTACCAAGATCTCTATAGATCTTATAAAAATCTTGCCAACATTCTAAATCTAAACAAAATCTCAGCAAATCTATGCAAAATCCTTTCAAATCCAAACAAATCTCTACTAAATCATGATAAAATCTTCATGAGATTTGTACACACAGGACCTAAGGAAACTACATTGGGCATTGCCCACACAAATGAGCATAAAGCCCCTCATTTTCTCGGTCATACTCCACTGCCCATCATCCTGTTCTTTGCATCTATCCCTTAAGTCTCTAACACACACATAAAATGCATTCTACACTCAAAAACCTCAGATATACACACATACAACACCTGTAACCACAAAACACAAACTAACACCCCACGGTCACCCCCTCCCCCTTTCGGTTCCCCTGTAAACCAACGACACGGAGCAGAGCCGGTTAACCGGCCGGCGATACACCCCCCCCCCTCCGATGATCTCCAACGACGGCAGACGGTGGCGGTGGTGAGATTTCATGGTGGTGGAGGCGCTTGGTGGTGCGTGGCGGCGCGTGGTGGTGTCGGGTGATGGTTCAATCGAGAGAGAGACACGTCGAGGAGAGAGAGAGTTGGCGGATCAGGCGGCCGAACCGCCGTGTGCGGCGGTCGGAGACTCGGTCCGACGGTCCGCGTCAAGGTCCGACGGTCCATGTTATTATCCGACGTGTTCCTTTCCAAACAGGTGGTTTAGGATCGAGTTCAAGTGATTTTGTCAGCTACAGATCAGATCTGATTCGGGTTCTACGGTGTGGGTTTTTGGCTCGAGTTAACTCGGTTAGACCAAGTCAACTCGGTTTGGGTCCAGGTCAAACACTTAAGGCAGTCAACGCAGTCAACACTTGTTCGGATCTCGGGTTACGGGCCAGATTAGGAAGCGGTACGATCGACTCGGTCAGACTGAGTCAACTCAGTCAACTCACCGAGTCAACTAAGTTGACCCGGTCAACTCAGTCAGCGGTTCGATGTCCGTCATGAAGACTTGGTAAATTAATGACGCGTTTAAATATTTGTGTTTAATTTTTACGTGAACGAGCTTGACCCGACTAACGAATTTACACTTAGTGACTTGGTTTTAAATATTTAGTGTTTTGATATATTTCACGTAAACTATATAATATGTGTTGAATGGATTGAATTTTGATAAAATATCGACAACTTGTGTTGTCGGGGGCGTCCAAAAAACAGAGGAAACTCTGCCCGTTTTTCGAGAAAATCCGTAAAACAAAACGCGTTTTATTATAAAACGAACTATCAGATTCAAGTAATTCTTTTTACAAAACCAAGAAAATTACTTAGATTGTTTCAAAAGCCGATAACACGCATTCGTTTTATAAAAAAAAAAAATATATAGTTTATATATTTATTTTCAAATACCGTACAAAACGAATCCTTTCATAAATAAATATAGCTATATATTTACTTCAGACACAATCAAGTCGAATCCTTTCTAAAATAAATATGGTCATATTTATTTTCAAACGACACTACAATTGTGTTACTAAAATAAAATATAGTTATATATTTATTCTGAATGTTGTACAACGCGAAATCTTTTACAAAAATAAATATGATTTATATTTATTTACAAACCAAACAACTCGACGATTTCTTTATAAAATAAATATAACTTTTCATATTTATTTTATACGCCTAAACGGCATATACGTATATTTTTGGCAAATATACACAAGACACAATATATATAATACAAGTTGATTATATAATACTTTCATACGAATATTCCTACTCAAACGACTTCTCGCGACAATTTAACTCAGTCATTTTCATTAAGTTAACAACTTACCTTTGAATCGTTCGATTAACGATTCGGTAGAGCTCGATGACACGTAGTTTAGATACTGTGTTTATTTAGAAACTTATTAGATATTCCGTGATAGGAATATTGTAGAATGCACGCTAGCGAGTCTCACTTTGGAAACGACATCAAGGAGTCGTAATTTGCTAGCTTTGCACAGGAATATTCAGGCGAGTTCATAACCCTTACTTTTTACTGCTTTACATTTTTGTAAATGTTTTCGGGGTGGAAAGACATGCACATTTTGCAAAAACATACAAAGTTTTGAACTAACGCAAAACTCGTATTTCTAAATCATATTACGAAGGGATTTCGAGGAACACAAATGATTTACGAAAGGTTTATACTAAACATACCGGTTTTTACAAATGCTTATTTTCGAAATGTGAATGATATTCGGCCAGGGTGACCGGGGATTTGGTTAGGGTAACCAGGAAATCTGGTCAGGGTGACCAGGAATCTGGTCAGGGTGACCAGGGATTTATTTTATACATGGTATGGTTAGCGTAAGGAGGTTTACTACTTAGATCATGTGAGTGGGTAGGAGCAATATGAGGCCATTAGTCCTCATGGTAGGACCGAGGGACAGGAGCGATAGATCTATCTGGGTGTAGCGAGCCCAGCCCCAGGCCAAACTAGAAACGGACCTCGGGGTGACTTTGTCCACATACTAATGCCGTGGCAAAAATCTGCTAGGTTTGAGTCTCCCTATTTGCACTTCACATATGTCAGTGGCCTTGCAAACCATTGGTGATCTCAATTCCCTTATTTGCTACATACCAGGATTATATCTATACTTACAAAAATACTTGTTCATACAAATTCAATACCATGTTTTATACAAAATTTAAAGCATAAGATTATGCGGGTAAGGAGTCAAAGTCAGGGTGGGCATTGACAGCTTTGCGAACATTACAAATACACGACTTTACAAATACATGGTTTTATGAACATAACGTGTTACAAACACAACGTTTCCATATAACTTGGCAAGAAAATGATTTTTAAATTCGTTTTCTCAATACTATCTCAAAAACCGGTTATTCCAAAGATTTATTTCAAATCTTTCACAATACCAAGGATTTATTTCAAACCTTTCACAACTCAAAAGATTTATTTCAAATCTTTTACAAACAAACTATGAACTCGCTCAACATTATGTTGATTTTTCTCGCATGTTCTTTCTCAGGTTACTTTTCTAAGACAAGGCACGGTTGGAATAGGAGAACCATCTGGAGTCGAGTACTTAGCGGGCGTTCAATTTCTAAGAAGACTTAGCTTATTTGCTTCCGCTGTGCAATGACGATACCAGTCCAGTCACGCCAGCTCTGATAATTTTCGGGGTGTGACAGGATAGATATGTAATAACGCGCAATTGTGGATTGTATTTAGGGTTTATTGTAAACTATTTGAAAACACACACAAACGACTCTCATCCGGCTACGGCGATTCACAAACGACTCATCCGGCGACGGCGATTTGTAATAATTTCAGGCAAATACGATCGATAACCGGCTGCAATCACGGCTGTTCTAAGTTGTTGCGGAGTATTATAATCATCATCCGGCGGCGATTTGTAACAATTTCAGGCGAGGGATCCATTTCAAGCGATTACGATCGATAACCGGCGGCAATTACGGATGTTCTAAGTTGTTGCGAAGTATTATAATCGCCGATAATACAGTATAATGAAGACAGACGAAACCAGTGAATCGGATGACAAACGTGAAACCAGACAGGGTAGATCGAAGGGCATTCTGAAGAAGAAGACTACAGGTAACAAATTATACATAGATTTATTGTATTTTTAGTTTACACATGTAAAATGTATAGTAATTTGAAATTGAAACACATTTTTTGTATATGTACAACAAATTAGGGCAAATTTCACCCGTATAACACATTTTTAGTTAAATTCTGAAGGATAATATGGTATTTTAATGGCGTTTTTTTTGTTAATTACAGTATTTAGTATGTTAATAGATGTAGATTGTATATTTTGTGATGTTAGTTAAATGATTACAATTGTTTGTGTAAAATTATTGAAACAGAGCTTAATTTTTGTACGTTGTATTAATACACAGATCATTTAGTACACAAATGTATGATTATGTTAGTTTTGACAAAGTATGCATATATGCATACAATGTGATATGTACATATAAGGTATGCAAAGTAATATGTATACATTATTTTGTGATGTTAGTTAAATGATTACAATTGTTTGTGTAAAATTATTGAAACAGAGCTTAATTTTTGTACGTTGTATTAATACACAGATCATTTAGTACACAAATGTATGATTATGTTAGTTTTGACAAAGTATGCATATATGCATACAATGTGATATGTACATATAAGATATGCAAAGTAATATGTATACATTTACAGTTACATATACAATATGTTTTACATTTACAGTTACATATAGATTAATTGTATGCATATATGCATATATATTAATGGTATGCATATATGCATATATATATTATGGTATGCATTTATGCATACAGGTTATTGAATATACAGTATGTTTACATGTACAGTTGCATATTGATTAATGGTATGCGTTTATGCATACAAGTTGTTTCGTATACAATATGTTTTATATTTACAATTGCATATATATTAATGGTATGCATTTATTCATATTTATTAATGGTATGCATTTATGAATAAATGTTTTTTGAATATACAATATGTTTACATGTACATTTACATATAGATTAATTGTATGCATTTATGCATATAGGTTGTTGTATATGCAATATGTTTGCATTTACATTTGCATATAGATTAATGGTATGATTTTTATGCACATATATTAATGGTATGCATTTATGCATATATGTTGATGCATATACAATATTTGTACATGTACAATTGCATATATCTTAATGGTATGCATTTATGCATACATATTAATGGTAAAAATATGTAAACGTACATGTTATCAGTTTTAGTATATTAACATTGTTTAATTGCATGTTTATACAACAGGTGATGAAAAGGAACAAAGGAAAGTGACATTTAGAGCCGATGTTAAGAAAAATGATGCAAATCCAACACATATTAGAAAAAGGAAACATAATGATGATATAGAAGATAATGAACCAATTGTGTCGATGATAAGGAAAAAAAACAACATTAACAATAAAGATGTGGAGAATGTAACAAACACAACAATAGTTGAACAACCAAGCAAAGGTACGACATACTTGTTTAATATAATGATATTAAGTGTGTATGTAACATATGGATCCCATGTAACATAAACATATAATGAATATCTTATTGGTTTGAATGCAGAAAAAGATGAAGGTGTTAGGTTGAACAGACGGATAAAGAGTGTGGCAAAGAAAAAAGAAAATGCTAAAACAAAAAGAGAACGTTTTAATGGCATTGCAATGTAGGATATCACCACACCAGTTGAGCTATGTGGTAAAAATGTTGTCAAAAGCACAAAGAGATACGGTGGTTAACATGGGTTTTGGAAGGATGCTGACAATTAATACAGATTCAATACCATCAAAGCTTGCGTATTTCATAATGGATAGTTTTGATGAATCAACAATGGAGATTAAAATGCAAAATGGAAGCATAAAGGTCAATGAGACTGAGGTGAGCAATCTTTTAGGATTAAAGAATGTCGGTATAGTATTGGATGACAAGGAAAAAAAGAAAGATGCTGAAGTTTTGAAAAAAAAGGAATGGGAAGCATTGTACAAAGGGAAGTTCATAACACCAGCAAACATTGTAAAACGGATTGAAGAGAATAGGGATGATGTCAGCTGGAAATTCAAATACGATTTTTTGACAGTAGTTATGAATACTCTTGTTGGGGTGAATATGGATGGACGGTGCATAACAGATTATTTCAACAAATTTGATGAGAGTACAGAAGTGGAGGACGTAAACTGGTGTGCATACATATGCAATAAGATAATGTGTTGCAAAAACGGTTTGAAAAAGGGAAGAAACAAAAGTTCATACAACGGGCCAATTCCAATATTGACTGTAAGTTTGTTTTTATAATAAATGATTATATATTTGTATATGTTTGTGAATGAAATCGGTTGTTTTGGATGATTAGTATGTCGTTTAATGTGTGCAGATGTTATATGTGGATATGACGGTATGTGGAGAATTGAATAAAGAAAGAACGAATGGTCCATTACAGTTTTGGACAAAAGATATGCTGAGTAGGAGGGAAAAATATGAGATTGCAAATGGCGGGTTTGGAAGGGCAATATTGAGGGACAACTTTAAACAAGATGAATACAAAAATGACGAAATGGATGTTGAAATGGAAGATACAAAGAAGGATGTGAATGAAGTTATATGGAATGAAGGAAGCCCGTTTGAGGTATGTAAATATTGTGTGATGAAAAATGTATATTTTACATATATAATATGCTAAATTGTTATATGATGCATTTGTTTGATGTAATGTAGAAATACGGTGATAAGAAAGGATATGTTAAAAAGAAAGGTGATATTGATGCAAAGGTGTCGGGGAAAAAAAAGGTATGTATGCATATAATGTTTGAAATGGTATCTATGCATATATGCATATGCATATGATGGTATAAACAAATGTGTATATTAAGTTAAGTATGAATATAAACGTATGAATATTAGTTAGTATTGGTATAAACAGAGGATAGTAATAGGTATGTAATTAATATGCATATATGCATATAAGTATATGAAATGTAAATGCATAAATGAATAAATACAGTTAAATTAATAAAATATTTGAATGTATTGGGAATGTATATGTAGTAAATGAATATAAAAATGTGTAAAAAAATATGTTATTATTATTATTAGTATTATTATTATTTTTCTTAAATATAATAAGGTGAGTGTAAAATCACATATGCATATGCGCATAATCGGTTGATTTTGTGTATGTGCATAAACAAATTTATAGTATATGCATATATGCATATAATGATGTATAATTCATAGGAAGATGTTAATAGTGTAATAATGGTAATATTGTATAATATATGTAATAAATTTGTTATTGGAATACTAAAAAAGGGAATGAAAAATAATAAATGCAGACACATATGGATGATATAGAAGATACGGTAATCGCATTGAAGCATCAAATGAATGACATAAAGGAAGTGTTGTAAAGACAGTTTTTGCTTAATCCAGACGATGAACAACTGTTGAAGGTGATTGGGATGTTTAATGAGTCTTTCAAGGAAGGTGTAAAGATGGAAAAGGTTAAACAGAACGTGGATGAAATTGTAGATGATGTTATTAGTATGTTGAAGAAAAACGTAATGACGGATGATACAAAGGAAGGGGAGGAATGTGGGAAGAAAAATGATGAAAGCGAGGGTATTAATGATGTACAGACAGATGATAAATCGGTAGCACAAAAAAAGGTGGTGAATAAGTATCGTAAGAAAGGGGAGAAAGTAGTTGATAAGTCAATGCCATCATTTTTATTATTGACCCCAAGTTCGCAAGAAACAGATGATGATGAGTGCGAGGAGGTAGTACCGATGAATAAACCGTTGGACGAGACAGAAAAATTGTTATGGAATTTTGTGATGGTCATTGGGATGGAAAAAAAAGGTAATTATTGTTTGTTGTGCGTGTGTGTGTATAGTTATAAATAAATATGTATATGAATTCATATATGTATATATTTAGGTAGCGTGTTGTATATTTCATTTGTATTGATTTGTAAACAAAAAACAAAAAAATATACTGTAGGATGGAGAGAAAGAAGAAGGATGATGAAGATGGGAAAGGCGTACATGACGAAGATGGGAAAGACGAAGTTGACACAGAAAAGAAAAAGGAAAAATCCGGATTAAGCTTTATGTAAGTTGTATATATATATAATTATGTATTTAATTTATATGCATGTATGTTTGTTACGAATATGCGTAATGCATATAAAGTGTATAGAGTTGTAAAAAACATTGTTAAAACAATTTAATTAGTATTGGATAATTGAAAAAATATATGTGCATGCAGGTTGAATATGTTTGAAACAAAACATGGATTGTATGCTTTGGGGCATACAATGAACACGCTAGATTTCGGGAAGGAGATATCAACGAATCTGATAGATTGTTGGGCAGCAATGTTAAATGATAAGGAGAAAAGGATGGTGGTTAGCGGGAAAAGACGGTTGTTTTGTTATACATCAAACTTCGTAAGTGGATAGTATGTTTATATATTAATATAAATACATATGTATAATATGCAAATGTAAACATGTGTTGGATAATAAGTTAATATGTGAATATGCATATATGCATATATAGGATAATGTAATATGTCAAGTTAACAGATAGTATGCATATATGTATATAGAGAAAATTATGTTATGCATATGAATTAAATTATAATATGCATATATGATTGTTAATAACAAAGTGATTGGATATGTATATATGTATACAGCATAAAATTTAATATATATATATATATATATATATATATTTATATATAGGGGACCGCTAAAATGAAAACCACCTCTAGTTATGAGAACCATGAGAACCACTTATTAGCCCTTAGATTAACTTGATGGATGGATGAGATTAAAAGTAACAAAAATTAATATTAAATGGTTTTTGTCTTATTATGTCTTTAATATTATAATTCAAAAGGGTATTTAAGTAATTTTGTTTTTTTTTTGTCTTATTAAGTTTATTGTTTTTTATTACAATTTTGTCCTATTACATTAATTAGTTTTTTTCTAAAATCAGATTTCTTTATTAAACAAATATTTTGAAATCAGATTTTTTATATAAAAAATTTTATGCGCGTTTTTTACTACCCGTTTTTTACGCGCGTTTTTTTACGACCCGTTTTACGCTCTGTTTTTTCACGCCGATTTTGCGACCGTAGTTTTTAAGTGCCGTTTTTAGGCCCGGTTTTAGGCGCCGTTTTTTTGCCGCGCCGTTTTTTACGTCACGTTTTTTACAAGCCGTTTTTTGCGCCCCATTTTTTACGTCCCTTTTAACGCGCCGTTTTAGCGTCCCGTTTTTACGCGCCGTTTATACGGCCCGTTTCACGCGTCGTTTTTCTACGCGCCGTTTTTATACGACCCGTTTTACGACCCGTTTTTTACGACCCGTTTTTACGACCCGTTTTACGTCCCGTTTTTACGACCCGTCTTACGCCCGACTTTTTTACGCGTCGTTTTTTCAACGCGCCGTTTTTACGTTAACGTTTTTTACGTTTTACGCGCCGGTTTCTTACGTTAACGTTTTTCTACGTTTTACGCGTCGGTTTTTTACGTTTTACGTTAAAATTTTTACGTTTTACGTTTTTATGTTTTACGTAAAACTTTTTACGTTTTACGTAAAACTTTTTACGTTTTACGTTAAATTTTTTACATTTTACGTTTTACGTTTTTACGTAAAAAGTTTTACGTTTTACGTTTTTACATTTTACGTTTTTACGTAAAAAGTTTTACGTTTTACGTAAAAAGTTTTACGTAAAAAGTTTGACGTTTTACGTGCCGGTTTTTAACGTTTTACGCGCCGGTTTTTTACGTTTCAGACGTCGTTTTTTTAACGCGCCGACGTTTACATTAAAAACTTTACGCGCCGTTTTTTTAACGTTTTACGGTTTAAGCGCTGTTTTTTACGTTTCAATCATCGTTTTTTTAACGCGCCGATTTTTACTCCGGGCTTTTTCAAGCGTCGTTTTTTTAGGCGCCGTTTTTTACGTTGAACTTTTTACGTTTTACGTAAAACTTTTTACGGTTTTTCGTTTTACGTTTAAAAAGTTTACGTTAAACTTTTTACGTTAAAAAGTTTACGGTTTAACAGTTTTTTTTACAAAAACATTTTTACGCAACACGAACGCACACAGAAAACGCAAACTTTTTACGTTTTACGTAAAAAAATTTACGTTTTACGTTTTTACGTTAAACAGTTTACATTTTACGTTAAAAAGTTTACGATTTAACTTTTTTTTTAACAAAAACCTTTTTACGCAAAAACGAACGCACTCATAAATCGCATACTCGGGGAGGTGTCTCAGATATATCGTTATCATCATCGACTAGAGGGGAAAAATACAAAAACATCAAAACAAAGTGTATCTCGAAAATAAAACGGGGTTTGGCTCAGATTAACGGATAACCAAAAGGCTGCAAAAAGAGGGGTTGTAGGTTTAAAAAACCTACCCTCCGCCGTCCATGCCGCGCCATCGTCATCAAAATCGACGTTTTTTTTTTTTTTGCATCCTCGCCACCCAATCGACCATATCAAAACCTACAGATTCAAAAGAACACAAATCAAAAACCACGAAACCCACCGCCACACCACCAAACCCACTGCCACACCACCACACCCACCGCACATCGGAGCCGTCGGCCTCAAAACCCACTGCCACACCACCAAAAACCACCGCCTCCTACATTTAAAAAAACTCTATGCACAGTTGAATTGAATGTCCAGACTGCAAATTTAACAAAAAAAAACCATAAAAATCAACAACAACAACAGAAAAAAAAAAATAACATATAATATAATCAATTATATATAAACTTGCATGTTGATGAAATCATAGCAGAAACAATCAAAAACAAACTATCATCACAACCTAAATTACAAAACCAAACGGATTCATCTTTTAAGTGTCAAAATAACCCAAATAACACAAATCCATAATTCTTTTAAAACATTCAGCAGTTGATACCCACATGCAGGTGCCAAAACTGAACAAATTTCAGATTAAAGATTACCTTAAAGTCTTCAAAATTGGGGTCAGAATAGATGAAGAAGTAAAACCCAAGACAAACACCAAGAAATTAGAGGTGTCAGTGGTAGGTGGTAGTCGGTGGGTTTATGTGACCGGTGGTGGGTACGGCGGCGAGGTGATCGGAAATCAGAGGTGTCGGCGGTAATGGAGAAGGAGGTGGGAGAGGGGATAATCGGTGGTGGTCAGTCGGGGTGGGCACCGCTTTGCAAATAAATCGACCACCACAACCTGAGAAACCCACTTTATGCACCACAAAACCCAACATTTTTACCATGACCGTCGGGAGACCATGACCGCCGCCGCTCACGGCGGCGCTGCCGTCGGCCGTCGCCCATGGTGCCAGTCTTTCTCTCTCTCTCTCTCTTCGTGTTAAACCCATTCGCAATCGCCCATGGTGTCGTCACCGGTGACCAGGGACCTAAAGGGGTGTGGGTGACCGGCGGAAGGTCCGCCGTCAAAACCCACCGTCACCGTTAAATCCTCGCCGTCATAGATCTTTTGGTTTCAAAATCTTGGATTTTTAAGAGAGAGAGGTTTGAGAATAATGGTGATGGTGGTGATCTGGGTATTTAGAAAGAGAGAGGAACAAGTGAAAGATGAAAAAGGATGGTGCTTATCTCAATGCTAGTCAGAATATTTAAAGAAGAGAGAGAATAGATTTGATGGTTTTTATTAAATGACTATATTACCCTTTTGGGTGTCATTATCTTATTGGTGGATAATGGTTCTCATGGTTCTCATAACTGGGGGTGGTTCTTATTTTAGCGGCCCCCTATAAAACAAGTGATATGCAATAATGCATATGGATTGAAGTATGATATGCATGTATGCATATGAATGAAAGTATAATATGCATATATGCATATGGGTTATATTATAATATGCATATATGCATATGGGTTATATTATTACATATATATATATATATAATTATATATAATTGATGTGACAAAAAACAAATTGCAGCCGGAATATATGCTGAAGAAAAAGCAAGATGAGGAGTTGGCTTTGAGAACTGTGAAAAAGTATTTGAGAGAAATATTTGAAAGGGACGACACGCTGTTGGATTTGAGAGCTTTTAATATAATAGTGGTACCAATGATCGAGAAGGCACATTTTTATCTTATTTGTATGGATTTGGATACAGGAGATGTGCAGGTGATAGATAACATGGATTCAAATAGAGATGCAGTGCATGTAAAGACATCATCAGATTTTAGATACATGGGGACACCATGCAAAGTGGTATGTAAAATTAATGTAATATTTATGTATATTGTCAATTGATGTTAATTTTTTATTTTTTGTTTTGGCGTTTATTATGCAGAAAAATTACATGTGTACATACATGAAGTCAGTAAACCACCCGGATACAGAAAAGCTTAGAAAAGGTGTAATAAAGAGATTGAAGATTAAGTGGGGAACAAATGATAATGTGAAAGATTGTGGGGTATTTGCAATGCGCCATATGGAATGTTACAAGGGGAGTACAAAGGAGTTTGATTGTGGATTCAGTGATTTGAAGGATGTGAAGCAACATCAATTGAATAACATGCGAATGCGAATAGCAACAACATTGATGTTATCACCGTCAAACATTTATAGAAAAATGGTGTTAGAGATAGCGAATGTAGGGGTTGAGAATGTGAAGAATGTTGAGAAAAAAAGGGTAAATTGAAAACAATATCAAAACTGCAGGAGGAGTGCTGGAGAGGATTAGCGAAACAGTAGGGTGGTTGGAATTTATATCGTTTATTGAACGGGTTTAGAAAATGGTAAATGGACTGATGATATGGTTTGTTAAGTAATTGGATAGGTAGTTTAACAATTGGAAAATGGTATGATATTATGAATATTGTTGGATTTATGGTGAAATGGTATATGATATTCTATATAGGGTAAATTACTTTTTGAGTCCCCATGTTTTATGGGTTTTAACTAGTTGAGTCCAAAAGCAAAAAGTTTAACGACCTGAGTCCCTATAAGCATTTTTCTTAACCATTTGAGTCCAAATTTCTAACACCATCCATATTTTCTGTTAGTTTTCTATTAAAAGACTAAAAATGCCCCTGTATCTTCTTCTTTACCCTTATAAAAACCTAAAAGTTCTACATCTGTGATTCGTTTTTGCAATGAATCTGCTTTGGTGTACCTCTTGGGGAACACGCGATGACTCCCGGGCATCCAAGGTATAACATAGACTGTTACAGTATCCCCATCTGCTACTGCCTTTGCATCCACCTATTTCGAATCAAACGCATTCACATTAGTAACGGTAGTAACAATTCGAGCTTGTACGAATTGTGAGCTTTGAGTGTAGCAGAAACTGTTCTTACCGGAAGCGTGTGCAACTCAAACTTGATCCCGTCAACGAGTGATGGCGCATCAACCAGAAGATGTGGAAGACGGAGAACGTAGAACGACCATAAGCCCTCCATATCGGGTGTTGGGTGTCGCTGTAGGGTGTGACTTACAAGCCTGGAAGTTTCTTCAGGTGTGTTTGGTGGAGGTTTAGATTCCCTCCATGCGTTTGATACTTGGTTATACCTTCAATTAATTTGTTGAGCTTTCTTAAATTAACTCACATGATTACTCAGACCTTCAGGAACCTACAATTAAACAATTGAAACGACTGTTTTAACAATTGTGAAAATGTTTGGAAATCGAATTCACTCCGATGAAAGCTCAAATTGAATTTCTTTAAGAAAATTAGAAACAGGTGATTTTGGTGGATTAAAAGTGAAGATATGAAATTGGGGGTGAGAGTGAAGATAGGCGTACCTGAGAGGTGAATTCAAAGTGTTGGGTTTGTGTGCGGTGTAAGTTTGGAGAGATGTAGAACTGTCAGGTTTTTATAAGGGTAAAGAAAAAATACAGGGGCACTTTAGTCTTTTAATAGAAAACTAACAGAAAATATGGATGGTGTTAGAAATTTGGACTCAAATGGTTAAGGAAAATGCTTATAGGGACTCAGGTCGTTAAACTTTTTGCTTTTGGACTCAACTAGTTAAAACCCATAAAACACAGGGACTCAAAAAGTAATTTACCCTTCTATATATATATTTATATTTTGGTGGTTGTTATGTTATGATGTTACTGGAGTTTTATATGTAGTATGTAAAGTATGCATATGTTATGAAAGGATACTATATGCAGTTTGTAAAATGGATTGTTAATTATTATTATTATTATTATTATTATTATTTTTTATTGATTGATATTAAAGGATGTTGGTGAATGTTGTTGTATTTATAATGTTGTATGTATATTGTAAATTGAACAGGGTAAATGCGAACAAATAGATATGGAAAGTAGTATGATGTACATGTATGTATATATGCATATAAAATTAATTTGATACATACGTATTGACATATATATGTATGCATATATGAATATGGTAATTAGAAGAATATAAATGAATGCATATAACAAACGTGTTGATACATACGTAATGAATGCACATATATATAAAATTATATAGATAGGATGTAACAAGATACGGTTGTATATGCATATATGCATATGATGTGTAATAATGTAGTATGTTGTAATATAAATGGTTTTAATTATGTAAATAGAAATAATATAATGTAAAATGGATGTATATTTGATAACAATATAGAAATATGTAATAATTTATATGTACATATGTATATCAATATGTACATACGGGGTTATGCATATATGCATATATAGATATGGAACGATTAGATGTAGGGTTGTAACGGTGGATGTGATATTGTAATAGTTATATAAATATGACAGTAGGTAGCATGTGATAAAACTGTGTTAATATGCATATATGCATATTATATATATATATATATACTTAATTTATTCATATATGCATATTTAAACAGGTAAACATAGATTGTAATGATATGCATGTTAAAAGGTGAATGAAACTGAAAAGATAAACACAACAGAATGTAAAACATGATAAATGATATGTTTAATGTAGTTGAGACGAATAAAAAGATGATCAAATGTTATTAATAAAAATGAAAAGGTCAAACAAGGGAAAAACATATCAAACATCGTCTTCTGATTCAGTATTGTAAACATAGTTGGGGTCACGACGGGTTCTGTACGAACGTCTAATGGGTTGGTTAGATGTTTTTGAAGGTGCCAGGTCGACTTGTTGAGTATTTGTTGCAATCGTATCGTCCACTATATCAATAGGTTTGTCGTTGTAGATCTCTTCATCAGAATCGGAAGATTCGTATGTAGGTTCAAAATCGAATTCATTGTCCGATACATCATAACGGGGAGGAGGAAGGTTGGCAGCAGCCACAGCATCACATTTGGCCTTGTAAGCAGCCCGTTTTGCCTCTTTGACTTTTATACAATTGCGACTATCATGATCAAATACGTATTTGTTACAATGGTTGCACAAACGCGCAGGACGTTTACGACGTTTAACAATTTTTTCACCCGGGCCGACCCGTCTTTTCTTGGTGCCCGAACCTTTGTTTCGTATGCCCATAGGCGGCTGGATTGTTGAAGCTGAATGAATTGGAAGGTTGAGGATATCACTGATGTTAGCAGCCTTTGGGTTATGTTCTGGTTCATCAGGTAAATCTTTATATATTTCATTTCTGATGGATCGTATTTATGTAGATAGTGAACGAAGTCGATCAGGGTTTTTTCCAATCCGATTCATGCATTGGGTAAGTAAATCAAGTATTTCAATTTTTAGTGTACCAGTCTCACTCATCTCTGTTGAATACATGTGTGATAAGTTGTACACGCTGGATGGGACTGCATCACGTTTCCATCGTCCACTTATGTATTGGATGGGAATACGATCAATTGATTTGAACCAAAATACGCAAAATATATGACGGCACAATTAACCGATACGTGTAAATCCCATGCAGGAACAAGTATAAGTGTGTGATGGGATATCAGCGTAAACCTGCATGAATATGAAGGGTGTAAGTTAAATAACTATATAAGTGAAGTGGATGTGTATAAATATAAATGATGTATTGTTTGTATTGAATAACATAATAAAGTGGTATATATGCATATAACATAATATAATAAAAAAATATGTAAACAATTTATGGGAGAATGTATGATTACGTATGGAGTACGACTTCCATACGACGTATGTTTAGGCTTGATGATGGATAGTTATAAAAATATGTAATAAATGTGTGTTGTACATTATTATTATAATATAGATATCATAAAGCGGTATATTAAAATATGAATTTGTACATACAGTGTACATGTTGTCGAATGTTATGAATATGAATATGTATGCATATGGTATTGTAGGCATATATGCATGTTGTATTGTTAGTTACACGTATGCATAATAAAATAGGAATATATGCAAGTATGAATAAGTTGGGATGAAGTAAATAATAAGTAATCAGATGATGTATGCATATATGCATATAATGTAAATTATAATAAATATGCAGCACATATATTATGCACATATGCATATATATATATATATATATATATATATATATATTTAAGGTAAATAAAAAAAAGAAAAAAAAGAAATAATTAATAGTTAACAAGATAGGTACCTCGAACGTGTTGACAGTAACTCTGTGTTTGTTAAGATGTCTAACATTATAAATAGAGTCGACAGACGTGGTGGGACGTTCAGAAATGATACAATGCAACATTCCTCGATGAATCTCTTTTTGAACTTCCAAAAATATATTCCAGGTGTATATCTCAGATGCTTGAATTTCAATGGGAAGGGTTGTTAAAAATTTTGGTGTGCGTGTGTCACTATCAAACTCATTCTTACGCTGTTTGTTACGATTGGAATCAACAGCAGTATCATAGCACATTAAGAATTGGACAAGGGAGTTTGTTTCTCTAGAGTTAGTCTTGAAACGTGCATTAGAACTCTCGCACCTGGATGTCGTTTTCATCAAACAGCATAACGGAATATCTCTGAAGTAACATGGTGCCCAACGTGTGCGAATGTTATACATATCGGTCAACCATTTGTGGTTTTCAAGTTTATACTCCTTCATTAAAAGTTGCCATTGTGCTTCAAATGTTTCAACTGTTATGAACAAGTTCCAAACAAGTTTGTGTATTGATTTTCTCAGATTACCATTTGCAAGTATATCACCAGATATCTGTAAGTGGTTGACAATTTATAAATAAAAAATGTTAAATTATAATATTAGTAAAAGAATGATTATATATATGTACATTGAAATAGTGAATAGGATAAAGTTAATATTATCGTTACCTTAGCGGGCAGTTTATCCGTTATGTGCCACATACATAAACGGTGGGTGGATTCGGTGAATACATTTAACACAGCTTGTTTCATAGAAGCATCCTGGTCAGTAAGTATAAGTGAAGGTTGTTTTTGGTGGGCTTTAAGGAACATTTGTAGTAGCCAAGTGTATGATTCAATTGTTTCATCATATAGTAATCCAGCACCGAAAAGTACACAACATTTGTGGTGATCAACACCAGTAAATGGAACAAAAATCATCTTGTATCTGCAACATATGTATTGTAATATGTATTAATAATACAAATCATAAAATAAAATTACGACATGTAGGTAAAAAAATGTATGTTGTGGTATGTAGGCGTGAATAAACAGAATTTATGTGTATGATGATAAAATGGAATATAGTGTTATATTAACATATGCACATATGCATATGATGTAATGTATGTGTAAGGATATGAATACAAACATGTATGCAGATGATATTGTATGCATTTATGCATGTGGTTAATGTTATATATGTATATTTTAAATAGCGTAATAGGATAGGATTATATGCAGTTATGCATAAGTTGATATGCGGAAAATAATAAATGAATATATGGTGTATGCATAAGTGCATAACATGCAAATTATAATAAATTTGAAGTAAATGTGTTATGCATATATGTATACATATTTATATACAAAATGAATATACAACTTATGCATATGTGCATGAATTACACATAAACATGTGATCATAAATATGTTGTTATTTAATAATATTGAAAGTTGACATACTTCTTTGTATCATATGTAGCATCAAATCCACACACGTCTCCAAAAGCTTCGTAATTACGTAAGGATACAATGTCAGCCCAAAAAGCAGAACGAAGCTCGTTGTTTGTAACAACATATTCAAAGATGAAATCTTGACGGTTTTGGCTTCTTGCTTGTAAGGTGTCAACAAAAAGGTTTGCATCTCGGTCACCAATGAATGTTCGAAAGTCTCTACTTACATTTTTAAAATCCACTGTAGTACCCTGCACATTTTGTGGTCCACCTTTTAAGGAAACTTGAATATTGTGGGCAATGCTTGGCCCTATTTTGTTTAACCCGACCTGATGTATAAATTGTTGATTTTCAAAAGTTACTAGTCTATTTTGTCTGAGAAGATCAGCATTTTCACTACTGATCATGCAATGATTATGTTGCTCATCAATGCTATATAATTGAAATTGATTTGTTGTTTCCAAATATCGAAAACGGGCACATGCACCACAATTAAAGACGGTGTATCGGCTACGTCGTTTGTTGTTTGTAGGTGGTAGTGAAGAATCGAAAATGTCATGTTTTGGCTTGCCATTTTTTGAACATAAAAGATACCGATGTGTAGGAATTCTTATGTTGGGATTGGATGGGTCTGGTTTTGATTTCAAAGTGCCAATACGGACAGAAAATCCAGCCTTGGAAGCATATTGTTTATACATCATGATAGCATCATCCCAATGTTGGAAGACACTTCCAATGGATGGCATGTATTGAATGTCAACGTCGGGAGTCCAAAATTTGGTACCATCGGGTGACGAATAAACTGAACTTATAAATGTACCTGTTGAATGAGTAAATGAATATAAGGTTCATAATGCATATTATAAAAAAAAATATAATTATGTTGTAACCTAATGTATGAATAGTGCAAGTATTAATGGATTGGGAATAAGATGTTGAAATGTCAGATTTTGTGATTGAATGTATGTAATGATATAGTAGTATATGAATGTGTTTATATATGCGTATTATAATATATGTATGAATAAAAAATGGTCATGTATGTATAAGTGTGTAATGAACATAATTTATATGCATATATGCATATTGAATATGGTATGCATGTAATTGTGTAAAATTAATTATAATGGACATATGGTAGTATAACAGTTTGTTTATAGATTAGACTGTTGTGAAATGATTATATTATAATATTGTTATAAGTATTATAACAGAACGTGTATAATAATGGAATCATGTGTTGATATTAAATGAATGGTATATATGTAAATTGTTTTTAAAAAAAGGATGATGGAGTAATGTAATACCTTTCTGTTCTTTATGTAGGAATTGTAGTCGTTTTGGTGTTTTTGATGAAGTTGACACATAAGAAGACGAACCAGAATCAGAATATGACTGTGTGTTAGACGGGATTTCAAAATTATCATATATCACAATGTCATCTATGGGGTAGATAGTTGCAACAACACAAGATGAATCAATTATAGGAATTAACCCTTTATCAGATTGCATTGGTGTTGGACAATGTTGATCATTTCGAATAATATTGATTGGGGCGTTTACTGAAGACGAATCAGATGATGCCATAATATCTGCAATCAAGGTGAGTAACATTTGTTGTTATTATATTGATAACATGTTGTATATTATGTATTAAAGTATATAAAAAAAACATAGTATGATGTAACAATGGGTAGAATGACAAACATTGTAACATTTGTAAATGTGTGTAAACAAATGTGATCATATTAGAAGGAACATAGATGCAAAACGTAATGTATATGCATATATGCATATGTAATAAATAAGATAAAATAATAGTTAAATGTTAACAAATCAGTTTAATGTTTATGAAACAAGTGTAAATTTAATGTATGTATAAACATAACATAAAACATTTCAGTTATGATTATGTATACAGATCTTAATGAACAAATATTTGCATAAAGATATGTTGTAAAATGTAAATTATATAACACAGGTCAAACATACATATATCTGAATTCAGGATTGATGGGGCATTTGATAGTTTTGAACAATTCGATGGTGATTAATTAAGTTATTACAGTTAATTATTAGTAAACAAACAGTTGTCAGTAAAATGTATACAAGTTAATGATGAAACATACGGATGTGTTAAACAGGCATATATAACATATCGATTATGAATTTGATTATAAGGTTGAGATTGTTGAAAAGAAGGTGTTAAATTACACAATTAAATGCGCATTTTGAAAACATATACATTACCTTGTAAGATGATAGATGACGAAGATGCTGTAAGAATGTTAGGGTTTGCAGAAATTTGATGAATTGTCGTAATACATGAATTAAGTCGTTGAGGTGTTGCGAATGTGACCGGAATTGAAGATATATTGACGGAATCCTCGATCGGTGGTCGGAATCGTGTTGGCGGAGACGAAAGCGATAGGCGGCGTCGGACGAATAGTACCAATTTTGAATGGATACGATGACTGATATATGGAAATATCGGATTTTACATTCCAGCCCTTGTAGTTTGAGTATTGTTGCGTTCACACTTGGTTCTCGCAGTTCTCGCAATAAGAGGTGGTTCTCGCATGATCTTCTCTCTCTCTCTCTCTCTATATATACATATATATATAGGGGATGGTTCAAATGAAAATCACTTTTATTGTGAAAACTCGAAAACTAACTAAAAAAAGCCTAAAAAACACACCAATTTTTTTTCAATTTTTTTTAAAAAAAATCGTAGGTTTTTGTATATAAAAAAAACTTTTTTTCAAATTTTTTTTTTGTATTACACATGTGCACTACAAAAAAGAATTTTTTTTTATTTTTTTGAAAAAAAAATTTATATACTAAAAGTAGTGAAAATTATTATGCAAAAAAAAAAAAAAAATTGGTAAGTTTTTTTGGCATTTTTAATTAGTTTTCGAGTTTTCACAATAACTAGTGGTTTTCATTTGAACCTTCCCCTATATATATATATATATATATATATATATATATATATTATTTAATAAAAACAATTCGAGCGATCAACGAGTGAGCAGACATTTGCTCATGCTTGGATTGAATTTAAATTGAACCGATCCGAGCGGCTCATTTACAAACTGAGCGGGAATTGAATGAGCATTTTTCGGGCATTTTTCGAGCGATCGTCACGCGATCCTCGATCGTCGAGCAGTTTGAACAACCCTATGTATACCAAGATTCAAAGCCTCAAGATGCTGCTAGTCCAAAGTTTTATACGTCTAGTAACTTTACGATGTGTTGAATATGGAACATTCAGTGTCAGATTCCAATTAAGCCACATCATATAGTCTTGATTTGTAGCGAATGTCATGACTACACAATGTTTCCATACTGACTTGTAGCATGACGAAGGTATATTTTTCCTAGTATTTTCGTCTGACATAAGATGGGACTAGTATTGATAAAATATACTACGATACGATGATATCTCACTCTCAATCTTATACAATGCCTTGTTAGGCTTGATTTCTTCACATATTCAATCGGTGATGCTATCTTTTCCTTCTTTCCATATAAACTCTTAAAGGTCGGATCTTCAACTTGTTTGCACATTGATGTCGTCATTGTCGTATCTCGAATGTATCATCGCTAACACCGAATCTTTGAGGCAACTTTCGCAAGTTCATCACTTAAGGACCCTCAACGGTTTATTTCTTTTGTTATCGCATTGTAAAAATGATTAATAAAAATTTAGTATGTTTACTTTAAAAGTATCAAGAATAATATAAAAAAAAGCCTTTAATTTATAGTTTTCTACGTTGTGTATGCATTACAACTTTTTTTTAACGGATTTTGAATCACTGACAGACCATTGGAGTATCATCGTGCCACCAGCGAAACCACCCGAACATATCCATCTCCACTAGAAATAATATCTATACATCAATTCAGAAGGAAACCCAATAAATATGGAAAAAAAACCCCTTTGTTGGAATCAAACTAGGACATATTAGTCCCAAAGCCTTATCTCACCCCCAAAATACCAATAGGCTATAAAGCCATGTACATCTATACATTACAACTAGGTATCTATAATATATGTTTAATTATCAAGAATACTATTTAGAGAAAAATGCCCGGATAGTCCCTGTGGTTTCGCCTTTTTTCACCTATAGTTCCCAACTTTCTAAAACTACCTGAATAGTCCCCAAGTTTTCAATTTTTGTTCCCGGATAGTCCCTGGGTCTAACTTCAGTTTGTTTTCCCTGTTAAGTGGGCTGTGAAATGACAAAAATACCATTTCCTTAAAAGGCCAAACCACAGGGACTATCCGGGCATCTTCTTCATTTTTATTTATAAAACCCCACCACCACACTTCATCTTCAACCTCCACCCACCATCACCCTCCTCCACCCTCCACCATCACCCTCCTCCACTTAATAGGTGAAAAAATGCGAAACCACAGGGACTATCCGGACATTTTTCTTTACTATTTATATAGAGATAAGAAAACATAAAAGCCAAAATGATATATAAGATATTATACTAATTTTCAATTTTTGTCGATGTAACTAATGTGACTTAACTAGACATAAAATGTATAGCGATTCTTCAAGCAAAGCTTAAACAATTTATACATCTTTTCGTATCGTCATAAAACACCATTAAATATCGTGTGCATCATTTATCACTTATTTATTGGGGTGCACTATAAGATATTTGTAATGGAACATAATTAAATAATAACAATTTTGTAAAACAAAAGTTATATCAGCTTACTTTGATTAATTTAATAATTAACTATTCAAAATAATATAAAAAATAAATAGCACTTGTATTTTATACATATTTAGAAGCTTAATATATAAACAAAGATGTTTTAGTAGTTATTCATGTATTTTTTTAGAGAATTTAAAGAAAATTGCACTTTGACTTTCGAATCCGACCCGTTTGGTCAACTTTAGGATCCAACCAAGCCCATTTATATGACCATAGTAATATAGGGAATAACTCTCTGAGGTTATATCTTATGGTCATGTTGTTTGGTTAGTCAAATGAAGAGTCAATTATATATACTTTTAAAATGTCAAAAATGTCCTTTTTGGCACAAAATTAGTTTTTGAACATAAATGACCATTGTTTTGACTTGCAAACTGATCATGCAACATAAGTAAACATGTTTTGACGTATCGGACTTGTCATAGGACCTATTTAATCATCCGAACCCGTATTTACGCATACGACCCGTTAAAGTGACGCAAATCACTTTAACAAGTCATAACGGGTTAAGACATTTAGAAACTCTTTCCAAATTAGAATGTAAGGTTTATAAACCATATTACACGAGATCCTTCACTCGTTTGGTTAATAAACCACATTCTATCCGATCTTCCTCGATACACACTAATCTTAATAATCCGACCAAACTAGGAAACACTTGAATCACTTGAGCTTTGCATACACATTTGAACAAGACATCTACGCAGAGGTGTGAGTACATAGTTTCCCACTTTTCCATTTTCAAATGTTTTGGGGTGATTCATATGTGTTAACCAATTTCACAAATAATATGTATGGCATATATGTTTATTAAGTGCTTTTTGTGTATTAAATTTATGAGACAAGACAAGAAACAAATGTCAAATCCTTGTAGGATCTTTCTATATTAATAGTTAGATTCTTAAAGGGTACTTAAAGTACTATTGTTAATCATTGATTTGATTTCTAAGAGTACTTTTCAATGTATGGAACAAAACGATGAACGAGTATTTATGTGTAGAGTTGTGTCGGTGATTTAGATAACGAAACGAGTGTAATATGATAAGAGCATGGTGGATACGCCGCTGGTACATTCTATATATAAGTGCTCTTATTGTATTACCCTTCGTAGCGTTATCCAAATCACTTTAGGATTTTAGGTTTTGATGAAACAATGAAACAAAAGCCAAATTCTTATAGGATCTTTCTATCTTAATAGTTAGATTCTTAAAGAGTACTTAAAGTAATCTTTTAAATCCTTGATTGGATTTCTAAGAGTACTTTTCAACGTATGAGACATGACAATGAAACAAAAGACAAATCCTTATAGGATCTTTCTATCTTAATAGTTAGATTCTTAAAGGTTACCTAAAGTACTAATTTTATTTTTAGTTATATTATATACTGATTAAAACAAGAATAATTCACAATAAATCCAAATGATATCTAAAAATTCCTAAAATTTACACAAAATATCCTAACATGATATATAATAGAAACATGCAATCAGTTTCACTAAAACACTAGTCTAGCATCAAAAGCCCCAAATTCTATGAACAAAGAACCCTAATTTCAACTATAATTAAATTTGAATTCGTTTGACAACTATCACTGAAAGTGATAGAGGGCTGTTGAAGAAAATGAAAAATAAAACACAATGGGGTTTGGAATCACCTGAAAAGGTTACGAATTGAAGGAGATATCGCCGTTGGAAGTTACGAGCCCTGGAATCTTCCTCGATTAAATTCGTCTTGCACAGTTGATGTTAATAGAAACTATCAGTGGGGTTTTGCTTAGCTTGATCAGAGGAACAAGGGATAAGAGTCTTGGATCCAAATTTTACGAATTTTGATAAAACCGAAAAGTGTTCATGGTGACATGGTGCTTGTTAATGGTGAAGAAACTTAGATTATAACGAATCGTGTTTTGATGGTTAGCGAACGAATGAGTGTTACGCATCATTAATCATCATAAAGAAGAGTAAATTACATTGAAAATGGAACCTAATCGTTGCTTAAAACGCTAACACGAGATGGGTGGGTTACAAGGGTTCGGGTCATGTAAGTCTATGAAGGGGAACCTAATCAACATAGATAACTTGATTTACTAACCTAGTTAATGCATTCCTTTATAAAACTAACGGTGCCAATGGAAAACCTTTTTTACATTCCCACTTTTAGTCTAGTTTTAACTGAGCGCGATTCATGACGATAATAAAATTATATATATATATATATATATAAGTCCTTATTTTAACGCCCCCTTGCGGTATGCGCATATAATGTATATATGTGTGGGCGTTCGGGAAGCAAAAGTGAAAGTGCACTAATTTTAACGTTATTTTACTAATTTTGTGAAAATAACATTAAAAAAGGGGGATGGTTAATAATGCATCATGTGGTGGCGTTGATAGCCGAAAGACAAGGGGGTTCATGCACTAATCGGCAGTTGTCTCAATTGCTGAGTGTTATGTGTCTTATGTCCAAGGCTTGCTGCAAAACTACTATCGAGCTGGGGGTCTCACTGGAAGCAGTCTCTCTATTCCTACAGGGTAGAGGTAAGGCTATATACATCTTACCCTCCTCGGACCCTACCTTAGCTTTTCTATTGGTGGGATTTACTCAGTATGATGATGATGATGATATAAGTCCTTATTTTATTAAAATTAAAAAAATTGGGTCCGGTTTTACAAATCTGAGTCAGGTTTCGGAGATTTAATTTTTATGGATGTTACAATCTTTAGGTTATAAACGTGCACTTATAATCCGAGGCTTGAATCCTTAACCGGTAATAGACAAATTAGTGATAAAACTGGTAAAACTAGTGAGCTACCTACGGGAAGGGTCTGAATAAAAGGATCTAGAAACTCGCTAGGGTTTGCTTTAAATTAAGTAACATAGATAGTAATTCGCTCGGTTCCTTAATCTACTGTTTCTAGAACAATATAAGATACCCTAAGTCTTAAAGGATGGTAACTAAAACTTGCTTCACAAGATTTGGTTTTGGTGTGTGTCTATAACATTCTATAGTTTTATGGGATTAACCCTAGTAAAGCCCTAATCCATTTTAGAACCTCACACGCTATTTGAACTAATTAGTATAATAGTCTTCATAACCAATTAAAACCAATAGTCATTCCAGTCAAGATGAATCAAAGTCTAAAGAGTTAACTTAAGAATCCGATTTCTCTAAATCCACAACTTGTGTCTATTTGCAATTATTAGTTTTTTCACAAATCACTCTTATATCAATTAGATATTGACAGGTGATAGATTATTAAGAGCCACTTTGTCCTTAGGATCGATACTTGGTCTTACCACTACTATACTGCATATACGACAGGTACACTTGCCTGTTATATGTGTAGTTTGGTTTAGGTAATTTCCAATTTTGTAAATTTAAAACTTGTGCTATTAATACATTTCATACGTACCATTCACATGCATCATGTATCTAACTTCATAGACATACCATCATCCTCAAGCGATGATATTTGGGATATGGTGCATCACCTCTCCTATGCCTATTCCCATACACACCATAACTACCAATATATCGCCGTCTTCGCGTCCGAATATGCAGTCCATCGATTGTCGCCATCTCCTCTTGAAGCTCAGCATTTGTTGTCTACCACAATTATATGTCATCTCATCCCAACACAAGCATCTAAGTCCTAAAAAAATGCGCTGATGAAACATTCCATAAAATACACGATTTGAAAGTCATCACCTCACATCGTTACTTTGCGCTTCATCCTTCAACATCGTTGTCATTTCGTCATAGTTGCCTAGCGGACCACGGGTGTAAGCAAAATTGTGTCCCGTGTAGACTCTTGTAACTTTTCTTGTTGACTACACACACTTAATTGCCATGTATAAGGTCACCGTCATACATTCGAAAAGGCGTCGGAACACCTGGCGTCCTACCGCCACATCTAACATTGCGAAAAAACATCAAAAGAAAAAGGAATTACATGAAGCAAAAACATCTTATGCAAAATTAGCAATGCTAGAACACAATACCATCACAACATTTAAAACTACAAAGCATAAAAAGCTTGCTTTATGATAACTCAACTATCCATCTCTTACGTCATACACTCAAACTCTGAACCTGGGTAAATACACTTATCTCATTTTGTGGTTACCACCACTCGTCAGCTACATATTCGTATAAATCACGATGTCATACCAATCATCATACTAGACACCATACCCAGGCTAGACACGTTTTCATAATTATGTAGGTTACGTTAAAGTAATCATACACACAACATGATCCTAAACATTCATACATGCACAAGGCACAATCCAGACCATAAGTATAGACAATTCACAAACTATGTCTTTGCTAGTCTATTCATATAAATTGGTTGACAATGACTGTTATACCACATCAAAGATTATGCTAATACAAAATCAAACTATTCCAGCATTGCCACATGGCCACGTATAACTACACATAATCCAACATCAACCACAAATGTGCGCACCAATGGCTAAATCACAGAATGCACGCAACAAGAGTCATATACGGCTTCATCATTAACTAATAAGTGATAAAACAATGTAATCTCAACTAAAGGCATAATGCCAACATCAAGCTGTGACTAACCCCCCACCTAAGGTAGAACATTCACATTTTCATTCCGGGTCATCATTGAGAACTAAAAGGTAATAATAGACCGCCAACAATGTGGTTTTAGTGCTATCGGTTGTTCGTGTTACTACAGACGTTCTAAACATTTCCCGTCATGGGCACACTAGTGTGTTTACCTTCCATGTAATGAAAACACACAACACAAAGAAATTACAACTACTAAACACAACACGTAAAACATACCTTTTGGCTCGCAGTTACTCATGGTGGTATTCATTACTTTGGTCCCATTATAGTTTAAGTTTAGGATTTTAAGGATGCCCGATTCACTTAAACCATTGCCCTGATACCAACTTGTAAGGTCGGGCACCTTACCGTCAGGTCACATCATAGTAACTGTTTAAAAAATAAGTCTTTTCTCAAAAATACGCAGTGTAAATTTCAATTAAAAAAGTACATGATAGATTAAAACAAAAAATATCATTTAGTCTCTAATAAATCAAATGCCTTCCACCCTATCATGAGTAATCTCATATTCTAGACAAGAGCTACACCGACTCGAATTACATACCTGCAAAACAATCTAACATACATGCAAAAGACAGCTGTGTTGAGTGACTTTTTAATAGTTTAAGTTAAAGCATTAAAAACACATCGTAAACACTTTATTTTAAAACCCAAAACACCATCGTTGTAATATCTCTAACGGTGTATGAAAATATGCTAACATCAATTTAAAGTTCCATGACTCTAACCCCTCAACTAAAGCGATACGCAACACCACCCATAACTTAAATCCAATAATCCTACATGTAATACTTTCCGATGTAGATCAGATTACCTAAGCACTAGAGGATAAGCGTCAATGTGTCTTAATTTATACGCCAATTAACCAAACCGATCTGTATCTAGGACATAACAATTAATGGCCTAAAAGACTCATATATTATTAAGTACGATTACCCATTAAAACTTGTTCCCAAAACATAAACAATAATCCTTAGAATATTCCCAATTGTAACTTAATCCTGTTTAACAACTACCCAATTTGACATCGTTCAACAACTGCATAATAACACATCATTTGTCACCCACATAATTTATACTTATTCGCCAACTACACAAATAAACATCGGTTAGCCACCATTTAACTAACGCAGAAACATATAAGCACATAAGGCGAGAACCCAACAAATCAATTGTTGCGTGTAGGTCTTTCATCATTACCCTCGTCAGGGCTCCGTCACCTTCAGTTTGACCACAAAGAATCCGCCACCCACATAATCCGTCGTTGCCACTAGGGCTACATCATCGTCACAAAATGTGACAATCATTTAAACACCTCAAGGTTTCTTCTCGTTGACCCGACGTTACCCTGAAGGTAATGACCCCATCACGTGTATCCCGCATCAAGCACCTCATGGTTGCTAAATCACATAAGAGCACATAAACACACATGCAAAGTCTAAGACATATTAACTACCTAACAACTACTAACCTCATACTTCTGTCACCTTTAAAGTTTTAAACCTAATGACATACTCATAAGCTTGGTTGCAAAAGTCGTTAGGCGCTCTCTAGTCGGTCGAGTGGGGAGTTGAGAGTTTTCGAACATGCTAAATTAGAAAGAAATTAGTTTTCAGGAATTATATATATATATATATATATACTAACAATTATTACAAAATAAGTGAAAATGATATTCATTCTTTAATATGATAGGCATATAAATTTGTTTTAATTTTTTTAAGTCAAACTTGGGCTGAGTTACCTACTAGATCCGATTCTGGCCGAGGTTGACTGTGTTTGACCATTTCCAAGTAATCAGGCGGAGTTGAAGAAAGCCGTCTCGACAGCCTACCTTGGAGCGATTAATCGGAGAGTACTTAGACTTCGAAACCTTGTTTTACAATCATGCTCACAAGTTAAAATACCATTCCATTCCAGTCGTGTTGAATAGGCTAATTCTTTCCTTTTGGCTGAATAGGCTAATTCAAGTTGTTTAGTCGAATAGGCTACTACATTGGTACTCGTACAAAGGTACTTTATAAACATCACCTTATCATGGATTAACCATGCGACTCTTCTAAACGTTATACACCTACACATAAATAATAAAGCCCAATTAACCATTGACTGTGGGAAAAATGTTTGTAAAGCATTTTAATCGCAAAACTTTTTAATCTATTTAAACTTGTAACACGAATGAAAACATGTGAAAAGCATGTATACCAGCCCCAAAGACATTTCAAAAGAGGATTAGAACTCACTAGTTGCAAAGCTTTTGTTTCACAAGCAAACCATCTCGCAAATACGTCCCCAAACATGAACTTGTCGTCGCAAATATCATCCCTGTAGGACCGGTTTTGACTCCGAAACGATTGCGAAATGAACGTATGACGTACGGAATCCGTACACGAACGTGACCTAACACACACGATGTAATATAAACGTGATTCTATTAGAAATCTAACAAGAACAAGCACCTTGAATCACTTTCTCTCTCTAGATTCTCTCTCTAGATTCTCTCTCTAGATCTAGAGTTCTCAAATCACCAAATGAGCAAAAGTCTCTAATCTAAACATAAAGCTCCTATTTATAGGCCATGGCTTTTAATGAGATTTCTCATTATTACAATATTTCCACCTTGCCTTTTGCCTAGATATTCCATCATAACGACTCGTTTTCTTCTGTTTCTCGCTACGGCTCGGATTGACGAAGGCGATAGACATAAATGCACTAACAATCCCGGTCAATCCCTATATCTCTAAATCACCAATCCACTTATTCCAAATCAGCAAGATACAAGCTCGACTGAAACCAGCCCAAACCATGTAACAATCACGTCCAATTGTGTACAAAAACCTCCAATTTGATGTTACCAAAAAACATTCCTGAAAGTAGTACCTGACAACTTTCCCACATCCCAAAATAGTGCCCAATAATGAATATAAAGTTATATGGGGTCATACCTTTGTGTACATGACGTCCTTGGCACGTCTATTCAGAACTCTCGTAACAAAATGCGAACTGAACATAGATCTGACTCTCCGTGCGTTCAAGTTTGTGCGTAAACATTCGAGTGGACCAAAACTGACCTAAACGAACTCCGATTTTGGCGAATAATATGTCCATGTGTGTCACACCCCGACCGCGTAAAACAACAAACCGTGGCGAAAACATCGGGGAGTGGAGTGACAAAATTATTGTTTCACAACCATGGTGATTAAAGTTTCATTTTACTTGAATTAAAAAGATTACATTGTCTTAAAAACAAGGAAACATAACATAAGTTAAACTAGTCTTGCATCTTTTATTGTCACTAAGGCTCGAGTCCGCCTAAGTGTGTCACGATCAACCCTATGCATCTGCTCCTGAAAACACATGTGAAAATAGGTACGTCAGCATAAAAATGCCTGTGAGATACATAGGTTTTGTTGAAACAGGATTCATGACTTGTAAGTTAAAAGAAATGTTTAGCAAAAAGTTAGTCATGAATCTTGTAAAAAGTTTTCTTTTATAAATCATACAAAAATCGATATGAAATTCAAATGATATAAAGAAAAGTGTATGGTTAACTGAATAACCAAGCAAAATGAGTTAGTATACGATATGTTATTTATAAACCAATATTTTGTGAAAATCTGTCATTTGTGTAAAATGTATCAAGTTTTTGAAATGATTTAGATAACGCTACGAAATTTAATATCATAAAGGCACTTATATATAGGAAGTACCAGCGGCGTATCCACCATGCTTTTATCATATTACACACGCCTCGTTATTTAAATCACTTACAAAATAAACACCAAAATGTGTTGTTTTAACCAATGTTAAAATGTTTATGCGTAAACAAAGTCTATTGTCAAGTGTAAGTCATGTATGGTATAATCAAACAGTTATGTATGGCAAGCGAAAAGTATCAACTTAAACCATATGTATAATATAAATGTGTAATAAAATGTATGTATGGTGAATAAAAGTATTTACTCAACCCGATAAGTAAAATGTACAAAACAATGTATTTGATTTAAATCATAGTTTAAGTCAAAAGTTATGTTTTGCAAAATCTATGCTTTACTGATACAAACATTTATGTGGTAATGTTAAACGCATACAATCAAGCCTTGAGACTGTAAAATAAACCTTTAAACAAATAAAAGGTTTATTAAAATGTTTTCGGATTCTGTCATTCCTTATGTCGAAACAAACCTAGGATTCCAGGAATGGGAGTTGTCAAGTCCTATGGTACCACTACATACTGCCGAGCTGCGTGATGAATGTTAATGAACGTATTTTAGTTTCGTTAAACAAACCAAAATGTCATACCAAATGTAAGCATGTTATGTGAAAATAATGTACTAAGTATGCTAAGTAAACATACCAAGCAGAAATGTCATGTTAATCAATGTGCTAGCATGCTCAGTAAACATACATAGCAGAAATTTAATGTAAATCAATGTGTCCATATGCTGAGTAAACATATGCAACAAAAATGTTTATGAAATCAATGTGCTAGCATGCTAAGTAAACATACATAGCAAAGCATAATGGAAATCATGTACTATATGCGTACTAATGAACATAGCAAGTATATGTCATGAAAGCACGAAAAGCATGAAAGTAACAAGTAGGCACATGTGTTTCACCCCAAAAGATTTGAAAACAATAAAAGAGGGGAGTATGTACTCACTTGATATAGCTGAGTAGTCTTGAGATAACAATCAAATAATGCTAGAAGGATCACGGAAATATAGGTAACTACGTTAATAAGCCGGACCTAAATCGAAAGATTAGATAAAATGAGGTTTCGCAAACCCTGCAGCATGTTTAAGCCATTTTTGACACGTTTAATCCCCGCTAACCCATTTTCAAGGCTCAATAATGAAGTTTAAGTATAGGGGACATGAAATATGCTGGAAAACATCTTAGATGTCGGTTCGTTTAGTTGTACGATCACGTTATTCGGTTAATTACGACGAAACACAAACAGACGCGAAAAACGATCCAAATTACGCGACGAATGAAATTTTAGCATTCTAATCACTAAAATAAAATACTTTAATGATTACAAAAATTTCTTGGATGTCCGGATATGTTCAGAACGTAAGATATGAGCGTAAATGCAAACTTATGCACTTTTTGACGCTTTTAGTCCTTGTTTGATCAAATAAGTTTATTTTCGCACACCGAACCACTCAAAGCCTATTTCTAAGCTATGTAAAGGATATTTAGGGTATGTTTAACTTATGATCATATTACGGAATATGCGTTACTATACGAATCGGCAGACTTTCACAGTTTGTCACAATTAGTCCCTGCGATCGAATAAACTTTTTTTTGCCATACCAAACCCTTCAAAACTTATTTCTAAGTTATGTAAAGGTTATTTAAGGTATGTTAAGCATATGTTGATGTTCCAGAGTGTTTTTCGTGTTAAACTGATTACGTTTACGCACCAGTTTGCGTATAACTTTCCAGAAAGCGATATAGAGTATGAAATTGAACAAAAATCAAAACGTGCACAAAGTCAAACGTAAATAAACAAATATTGGGATCAAATCACATTGTTTTATTGATAATTGAACTGACCAGAGTTTATACAATGATTACAAGCACAGATGTCACAGTCTCCCCTGCTTGTGGAAATTTCGTCCCGAAATTTATTTAGAGGAAACTTGTGAGAATAGATGCGGATATTTCGCCTTCATTTGATCTTCACATTCCCAAGTAAATTCTGGAATGCGTTTAGATTCCCAGCGAACTTTGACAATAGGTATGCGCTTGCGCTTGAGCCACTTGACTTCACGTTCCATGATTTCCACAGGTTTCTCAACAAAATGCATCGTGTCATCAACACGAATTTCATCAAGCGGTATGTGGAGGTTCTCATCAGCCAAACACTTTTTGAGATTGGACATATGGAAGGTTGGATTAACATTTCCAAGTTCAGGAGGTAACTCTAATCTGCAGGCCACCTTTCCGATTCTTTCAACGATCTTGAATGGTCCAACATATCTAGGTGCAAGTTTTCCTGTCTTTCCAAATCTGATCACACATTTCCAAGGTGAAACCATAAGTAAGACGCGATCACCAACTTGAAATTCTAAGGGCTTGCGTTGTTTATCCGCGTAACTCTTTTGACGGATTCTAGCTGTCTGAAGGTTGTCGTGAATTTTCTTGAATTTATCTGTAGTCTTTAAAATGAGCTCAGGTCCAGTGAGCTGAGCTTCACCAATCTCATTCCAGCAGACTGGTGAACGACATTTTCGACCGTATAAAGTCTCGAAAGGAGCCATGTTGATGCTGGAGTGATAACTATTGTTGTAGGAGAATTCAATCAACGGATGATACGAATCCCAACTTCCACCAAAGTTGATCACACAAGCTCTAAGCATATCCTCCAATGTCTGGATTGTTCTTTCAGATTGACCATCTGTTTGCGGATGGTAAGCAGTGCTCAAATTAAGTTGGGTTCCCATAGCAGATTGCATGGTTCTCCAAAAAGGAGACGAGAATCGAGCATCTCTATCGGATATAATGTTCAAATGAACGCCATGTTGAGATACAATTTCATCCACATAAATTTTAGCAAGCTTGTCGGCAGATAGATCCTCACGGATCGGCAATAAATGTGCTGATTTTGTAAGACGATCAACAACTACCCAGATGGCGTCATGACCTCTTTTAGTGCGTGGAAACTTGGTAATGAGATCCATAGCAATGTTTTCCCATTTCCAAACTGGTATCTCTGGTTGCTCCAATAATCCAGAGGGATGTTGATGTTTAGCCTTAACCTTAAGACAAGTAAGGCATTTAGATACATTCAATGCAATGCCATTCTTCATATCGGGCCACCAAAACTGGGTTCGAAGATCCTTATACATTTTATCTGCACCAGGATGAATAGAATAATGAGACTTATGAGCTTCATCCATTAGCAAGGTGCAAAGATTGTCTTGACTTGGGACCCACAAACGGTCCATGAAATAATACAATCCATTGTCTTTCAGTTCAAGATCAGGCTTAATATGATATGGTAATTCCTTACCCATCAAGTCTTGTGTAACACAAGTATGTTGAGCCTGAGAAATGTGGGTTTGAATATCAGATCGAACTTGAACACAATGAAGCTTGACGCGCTCTTTACGACTCAATGCATCAGCCACGACATTCACCTTACCAGGATGGTAGCGAATTTTGCAATCATAGTCGTTTAGAAGTTCAACCCAACGTCGTTGCCTCATGTTGAGTTCTCTCTGATTGAAAATATGCTGAAGACTCTTGTGGTCAGTAAAAACCACACATTTTGTACCATACAAGTAGTGTCTCCAAATTTTGAGAGCAAAAACTACTGCACCTAACTCAAGATCATGAGAGGTGTAGTTCTTCTCGTGAACCTTCAACTGTCTCGATTCGTAAGCTATGAGTTTGTTCCTTTGCATGAGAACACAACCAAGACCTAAATTGGATGCATCACAATACACGACAAAATCATCATTGCCCTTAGGTAAAGATAGAATAGGTGCATCACAAAGTTTCTGTTTCAAGGTCTGAAATGCTTCTTTTTGTTTGGATCCCCATTTAAAAGGTTTGTTCTTCTGAGTTAGTGCGGTGAGAGGAACTACAATCTTGGAGAAGTTTTCGATGAAGCGGCGGTAATAACCCGCGAGACCAAGAAATGAACGAACCTCTGTAGGAGTAGTAGGCTTATCCCAATCCTTAATCGCACTGATTTTGGCGGGATCTACATGAATACCTTGTTCGTTAACAATATGTCCCAAAAATTGAACTTCCCTAAGCCAAAATTCACACTTGGAGAACTTGGCAAAAAGTTCTTCTTTCTTTAGGAACTCCATAGTAAGAAGGAGATGTTGTTCATGGTCGGCTCGTGTCTTAGAATAAATCAAAATGTCATCAATGAAAACAATGATGAACTTGTCCAAATAAGGTTTACAGACCCTATTCATCAAGTCCATGAAAACAGCAGGAGCATTAGTCAAACCGAAAGGCATAACAATGAACTCATAATGCCCATATCGTGTGCGGAATGCAGTCTTGGGAATATCTTCTTCAAGCACTCGAAGCTGATGATACCCAGATCGTAGATCAATCTTTGAAAAACAAGTAGCACCCTATAACTGATCAAAGAGATCATCAATGCGAGGTAGGGAATAACGATTCTTGATGGTAAGCTTTTTAAGCTCATGATAATCGATGCACATCCTGAACGAGCCATCTTTCTTCTTAACAAAAAGAATGGGAGCACCCCAAGGTGAAAAGCTAGGACGAATAAAACCTTTGTCAGAAAGCTCCTGAAGTTGTTTAGATAACTCCTGCATCTCTGACGGTGCAAGACGATAAGGAGATTTAGCAATAGGATTAGCACCAGGAATAAGATCAATACGAAACTCAACTTGGCGCGCTGGGGGCAAATACTAGGTAATTCTTCAGGAAACACTTTAGGATAATCTCGAACAACAAGGATATCTTGAATAGACTTACCTTTGCCTTTCTCCTTTACGACATGTGCCAAGAAAGCTACATAGTTCTTGCATAGGTACTTTCGATCTCGAGTAAACGACATGAGTTTAAGACTATTAGCAGGTTTCTCACCATGAACCTCTAAGATCTCACCAGTCGAAAGCAGAATACGGACAATCTTCTCAAAACAAATCACCTCTGCATGATACTTGGCTAACCAATCCATCCCTATTATAACATCAAAGCTTCCAAGTTGCATAGGCGTGAGGTCGATAGGAAAAAGATGGTTATTAAGGTTCAATTGGCAATTTCGAAGAACAAAATCAAGTACAACGGGTTCACCACTAGCAACTTCTATGTCAAGGGCTTTCCTAGTTTTGTTCTAGTCATGCGAAGCAAAGGTTCAAAAGATAATGACACAAAACTCTTATCGGCACCTGAATCAAATAGAACAAAAGCAGGCTGATTATTAACAAAGAACATACCATTTACCACCTCGTTGTCTACTCGCGCCTCGTTTGCATTCATATTAAAGACTCGTCCACGAGCCTGAGCCTGATTCGCGTTAGCTAACCTCGGACACTTATTTCGATAGTGGGTTAAATCCCCACAATTGTAGCAGGATCCAGGAGGATAGTGAGGTCGTGCAGCCTGTCCTGGTTGATGAGCAGGTTGTTGTGCAGGTTGCTGAGCAGGGTTATGGGCTGCTTGGTTCTGGTTTGGGGTACGACGACATGTGGCGGCAAGATGACCAGATCTTCCACAGTTGGTACAATAACGGCACTGAACGTTCGGTTGATGGTGGCTGTTACACCTGTTGCACAAAGATGCATTGCCAATGTACGGTTTCTTGGCAGGTGGTTGCGCGGGCTGATTTGGAGCTGCTTGGTTTGCCTGCGCTGTAACAGCAAAGTTCTTGGATGCCTTTCGCTTCTTAGACCTCCTTGAAGACTCGGTTTTCTTACCCTTTTGTTTCTCAGATTTGTCGGATGATTTCTGATTCTTGTTACGCTTCCTATGAAGTTTACCCTTTTTGATTTGCGACTCGGTCAAGGTCGCAGCCAACTTGATGGCTTGACAAACGGTGGTAGGGTTGCTACCAGTTAGCGATATCTTATACAGGGTCAGACAGATCATCGATATACCTCTCAATAGCCTTATCAAGTGGGGTAACCATTGTGGGATATAACAAACTCAGTTCCTCATATCTATCAGTATAAGCCCAATATTCACCACTGTCCTGTTTCAGGTCATCAAATGCCCTTTGTTCGTGACAAGGACAACATTAACCCATTCCACCAAGTAAGAGCCCTCTTTTGAAACACACTAGAAGCCAACTCGACCTTACGATTATCAGGACACTGAACATGACGAAAAGTACTCTCAATGCTTTCAAACCACTGTAGGAGCCCAGTTGCTCCTTCAGAACCACTAAACTTGAGCGGTTTAGCCGAATTAAAACTTTTAAAGTTGCACGAAGCAGGTGCATTATTGTTATTGTTGGCTTGGTTAACTTGAGCAATAATATTTGGGAGTGCAGCAGCCATTTGCTACACAATGATAGCTACCAGTTCGGCATTAGGTGGCTGAGCATCACGTCGAGGAGGCATTTCTAAAAGAGGAAAACATGAGAGAAAACGAGTGAGATGGCATTGGATAAGAATAGAATGTTACAAATATCGACAAAAAGCATAGATGGTGGTAATTCGTTCGTTAGCACAAAGCAAACAAACGACACACGGTGACTAATCAAAGTAGATGGGTCATAATAATGTATCGCGAAGACATGCTTTAGCCTATAAGTGGACACTCACCCCAAGAGTTCCCAGGTAAGAGTGACTGGTTCGATTATGTGGATTTGTACTAACACTTTAGCCTAGACAGAAAACTCGAGGTACAGGCATCCACCCTTCCAGATTGCATGTGTTCACATTATTTAGACCCAAACTTTAACGAGATTTTGAAAATTTGGAAGGCATTAAGCCAAAAACGAATCGTCCAAATGGTGGGTGATTATTTTAAAAATCGTTTTAGAATTTTGGAGGGTTCAAAACCTTATAACAAATCATCTAAAAATAGATGATTGATTTTCAAAAATCGTTTTGGAAAATTATGTTCTTGTCGTGGTAATCACCTAAAGATAGGTGACGTATATGTTTTATGATCTAAACACAAGATAACTTGTGTTAGGGTCCTAAAAAAGTTATAGTCTAGGTTAAAGCATTACTAATAACCTAATTCCCTATAACCATTGGCTCTGATACCAACTCTTCTGTCACACCCCGACCACGTAAAACAACAAACCGTGGCGGAAACGTCGGGGAGTGGAGCGACAGAATTATTGTTTCACAACCATGGTGTTTAAAGTTTCATTTTACTTGAATTAAAAAGATTACATTGTCTTAAAAACAAGGAAACATAACATAAGTTAAACTAGTCTTGCATCTTTTATTGTCACTAAGGCCTGAGTCCGCCTAAGTGTGTCACGATCAACCCTATGCATCTGCTCCTTAAAACACATGTGAAAATAGGTACGTCAGCATAAAAATGCATGTGAGATACATAGGTTTTGTTGAAACATGATTCATGTCTTGTAAGTTAAAAGAAATGTTTAGCAAAAAGTTAGTCATGAATCTTGTAAAAAGTTTTCTTTTATAAATCATACGAAAATCGATATGAAATTCAAATGATATTAAAGAAAAGTCTCTGGTTAACTGAATAACCAAGCAAAATGAGTTTGTATACGATATGTTATTTATAAACCAATATTTTGTGAAAATATGTCGTTTATATAAAATGTATCATGTTTTTGAAATGATTTAGATAACGCTACGAAATGTAATTTCATAAAGGCACTTATATATAGGAAGTACCAGCGGTGTATCCACCATGCTTTTATCATATTACACACACCTCGTTATTTAAATCACTTACAAAATAAACACCAAAATGTCTTGTTTTAACCAATGTCAAAATGTTTATGCGTAAACAAAGTCTATTGTCAAATGTAAGTCATGTATGGTATAATCAAACAATTATGTATGGCAAGCGAAAAGTATCAACTTAAACCATATGTATAATGTAAATGTGTAATAAAATGTATGTACGGTGAATAAAAGTATTTACTCAACCCGATAAGTTAAATGTACAAAACAATGTATTTGATATAAATCATAGTTTAAGTCAAAAGTTATGTTTTGCAAAATCCATGCTTTACTGATACAAACATTTATGTGGTAATGTTAAAAATATACATTCAAGCCTTGAGACTGTAAAATAAACCTTTAAACAAATCAAAGGTTTATTAAAATGTTTTCGGATTTTGTCATTCTTTACGTCCAAACAAACCTAGGATTCCAGGAATGGGAGTTGTCAAGTCCTATGGTACCACTACATTCTACCGAGCTGCGTGATCAATGTTAATGAACGTATTTTAGTTTCGTTAAACAAACCAAATGTCATACCAAATGTAAGCATGTTGTGTGAAAATAATGTACTAAGTGTGCTAAGTAGACATACCAAGCAGAAATGTCATGTTAATCAATGTGCTAGCATGCTCAGTAAACATACATAGCAGAAATGTAATGTAAATCAATGTGTCCATATGCTGAGTAAACATATTCAACAAAAATGTTTATGAAATCAATGTGCTAGCATGCTAAGTAAACATACATAGCAAAGCATAATGGAAATCATGTACTATATGCGTACTAATGAACATAGCAAGTATATGTCATGAAAGTACGAAAAGCATGAAAGTAACAAGTAGGCAGATGTGTTTCACCCCAAAAGATTTGAAAACAATAAAAGAGGGGACTATGTGCTCACTTGATATAGCTGAGTAGTCTTGAGATAACAATCAAATAATGCTAGAAGGATCTTGGAATCAATCGGCACCTAATATAGGTAACTACGTTAATAAACCGGACCTAAATCGAAAGATCGGATAAAATGAGGTTTCGTAAACCAAATGAGTATTGGAACTCATGTGATATGGTTTAACAAATCCTACATTCTAAATCATAACCTATCCTAAGTGCTTACGACCCGTTACGACTCGTTAAGGTAGTCTACGCTACGTTAACGCGTCGTTCGCGCAAAACGCGTTAGGACCGTCTAACTAGTCCTATGACAAGTATTATATGCCTTAACATGTCTAATAACATTTCCTAATCAGTTTAGATGTCAAAATTTAGGTTACATATGCTTAAAATGAAATTATGCGTAAAAAGGGCATTTTGGTCATTTTCCTAAGGCATATAAACTACCTATGATACAACTAACTAAACGTAGTGACCATAAGGTATAACATCGGAAGGTTAATCCCTATGCAACTATGGTCACAAAATATGTTTGGTCGGATCCTAATGATCGACCAAACGGGTCGGGTTAGAAAGTCTAAGCGGTTGTTTAGACCGCTTATCTTACGACCCTAAACAAGCACAAAACTAAGAGTGATGAGTTAAACATGTTAAAACATGTTTAACTAAGTTAGAAAACAATTTTGATATAAAAACAAAGTGTTTTGATACCCAAAAATAACTTCGTTGCAAAATACGCGTAAATACGTATTTTGACCGAAACTTTAACTCGTCACTATGCCTAATCAACGTGGTAATCAGTAGGTATAGCCACAAGGGACTATAACCATCGTGATTACGCTCACGTTGCAAAGTTCAAACGAACTTTGTGTTGACCATAAACTGGTCAAAGCAGAAAGTCAAACATTGTTTGACTTTCATGCTTGAAATGCATAAAAAGCATGAAAGAAGCTTACAAAAGGTCCAAAGCTTGATCAAGAACAAAGAAAACTAGAATATTGGAGCCTTCAACCAGTCAAGGGATAGCTCCAAAGCAGAATTGAGAAGGAAAATGAAGGAATGAGCATGTTTGAATGAAAATTGATGGGTTTATATAGGAAATCAAGAACCATTGAGATCATTCCATGTGTTTTGAGCTTTGATCCTAGCCATACATTTGTGGCACATAGTTTAGGATACCATGGGAGCTCTAAAACAAGTTCATTGTATTGAAAAAGTTGCATAAAAGACCCTGAAATTCAAGCTGGTTGCTGAAAATGGAGTTTCTGTCAATATAGGGGCGTCGCGTGTCACGACGGCAACACCCTTTTGCCGTGGCGCGACGCTACGGCCTACCTGAGCCAGAAACTTTCAAAATTTGGCAAGAATGGTCCCTGCAGCATGTTTAAGCCATTTTTGACGTGTTTAAGCCCTGTTAACCCATTTTCAAGGCTCAATAATGAAGTTTAAGTATAGGGGACATGAAATATGCTTAAAAAAATCTCAGATGTCGGTTCGTTTGGTCGTACGACCACGTTATTCGGTTAATTACGACGAAACACGAACGGACGCGAAAAACGATCCAAATTACGCGACGAATGAAATTTTTGCATTCCAATCACTAAAATAAAATATTTTAATGATTAAAAAATTTTTTGGAAGTCCGGATATGTTCAGAACGTAAGATATGCGCGTAAATGCAAACTTATGCACTTTTTGACGCTTTTAGTCCCTGTTTGATCAAATAAGTTTATTTTCGCACACCGAACCCCTCAAAGCCTATTTCTAAGCTATGTAAAGGATATTTAGGGTATGTTTAACTTATGATCATATTCCGGAATGTACGTTACTATACGAATCAGCAGACTTTCACAGTTTGTCACAATTAGTCCCTACGATCGAATAAACTTCTTTTTTGCCATACCAAACCCTTCAAAACTTATTTCTAAGTTATGTAAAGGTTACTTAAGGTATGTTAAGAATATGTTGATGTTCCAGAGTGTTTGTCGTGTTAAACTAATTATGTTTACGCACCAGTTTGCGTATAACTTTCTAGAAAGCGATATAGATTTTGAAATTGAACAAAAATCAAAACGTGCAAAAAGTCAAACATAAATTAACAAATATTGGGATCAAATCACATTGTTTTTTTGATAATTGAACTGGTCAGGGTTTATATAATGATTAAAAGTACAGATGTCACAATGTGTTCGCATCGACGAACCACATCATCTCCACTGGTTAGTAGTCACCTTAGCCAGAAACGACATCTACATTTGCCAAAAAGCAGAACAGTGTTGGAACACACATTTTTGCGCGTCTGTCTTCGCGTGGCTCGAAACCCTACCATACAAACTCCATTTTCAACAAATAATACATCAAAACGATCGCGTCTCTGAGCTTATTCCATCTGTACTTGCACTGCCGCCAGCCACCATAGTGTCGCCACCGGAATTCCATAACAGTCGTCGGAAGTTCTTGATTCTTCATCGGAGTTCTTGTTTTCATTCGATTCCTTCACCAAACACCTCTAATCCTCATTCGATGACTTTAAAACAAAAAATATGAAACCCTGATATTCAAACAACTCCCAACGATCATCCATGTCACACCCCAACCAATGGTGGAATCATCGGAGTGGGACGATGATAGATTGCTCATCACACATAAAGCTAATTGAGCGTGTTTCTAGTCATCCCTACTAGATTTCATACGATCATCATCATCAACCTGTAACATGTTTAAAATAAAGTGTCAATGCGAAAGCATTGGCGAGTACACAAGGTTTGAATAAATATAGCATAAGTATAAAAGTATTTTCTCGAATCCACATTGCAATTTGTAAACAAGGTAACTAGCAGGCATCACAATATGTCAAACCCAAATGTCCACTAGTATTTAGCATCACTCACCACAAAAGTAACGAGACAATTCAATAATAATAAAGACATAGCAAGACCCCGACGGGCGGCGAGCTACTCCTATAGCGCTATATATGTTAAATTTTGGGCTTAGCAAAGTTAATGACATAAAGCATGTATAATTAGCATGAACCAAAGTAAACAAGTAACATGTATATAGGATTGAGAATATAAAGCATGTTTAAGTAAGTGATAGTGAAGTTTGTATATTAACATGTTACAACCCAAAGTGTTTTAAAAGAAAAACGGGTCAAGTGTACTCACAGTTTTGCAAGCTTCCAGTTGTTATTCCGTGAAGAGTTTGTTGGTTGTTGGAAGATGGAACACCAAGTCCTTCTACACGAGGAAACGTTGGGGTATGAGTATTGGATGATAATGGAGGATTAGGAATTTGGAATTAAAAGTATAACAAAGTAAATATACAAAAAATAATCACTTAGACTTAGCACTCGTTCTTGACACTATGAAAACCCATAGGGGTTAGAATGATTTCATAGGTTCAATACCTATTAGAATCGCAACGAGGAACTAAGCACTTAGGTGATGTAACTTAGTAACTTGGCAAATAACCATTTGGTTATCATCAAGGGTTCAGTTTCTGACATGTACTATATGTATTTTATGTATTTCATTTAGTATATTAGTATGTTTAGTCCAACAATATAACAAGAATTATCATAGAAACCTGCATAGAGGTAGGAGGATGTTCTTCCTTTTAAGACCTCTTTTCTATTCACCAATGCACAAGTTGTCATAAGACAACATGTTAGATCTGAGTTTGTTTCTGATTGTATTTTCGTTTGAAATTAAGATGGAAATGAAAGAGTTGTGCAGCGGAATTAAGATGAAAACAAACTTTGCATACAATCAAACGAGAGTAATACTTTAATCAAACATCTTTACACAATGAATCGAAAGATTGAATTTGTTTCAACAACGATTACAATGATTGATGAATGAATGCAAACTCCCCCTCAGCCAAAGCTCAGTAGTTTGTTCGTGCAAAGAAGACGATGTGGTGAAAGAGCTAATAGAACAGTACAAAGTACTGAACTATTTATAGGCACTTGCAAACCACTGAGCATCTTAGCTGACGTCACCATGAAAGTGACATCTAACCTCCTAACAAACTCTAACCTCTGATCTAACAAACACTGATGTACTAACTACTGCTATTACATTTCTTTACATAAAAGACACTTAAACAGCTGCTGCATCCTTCCACTACTGTGAACCCAGCGGTGCCTGTCCGGATCAGCAGTACTTGACTCAAGGCAGTAGATTGAGTCAGCAGAGCTTTGGTCTTCCATCAGTCTTTGATAATTGGTCAGTAGATGCAAAGCAGCGGTTGTAGGTCAGCACTTAGAAAGATCAGCAGATAGGAGGTCAGCAGATATAAAACTACTTTCAAGGGGAGAGATTTGCATGAACTAACTGTAAACGTCTGCTTATTCTGGATCCACTGCTCTGATCCAGTTTTGGCTTTAATTATCTGTTCCTCTGATAGGGTTCAATCCCAATAATCTCCCCCTGGAACAGATAATGCCAAAACTCTTCATTATTTGTGGAAGACTTTATTGCCTCATCAACAGTTCCCTTATCTGACCTTTAAATTGTAATTCAAAGTCTAGGGCATCTGTATGTTCATCATCCCTGCTAAGTGGAAGATCAAGGAGATCCTGCAAATCTTCAAGACTCAGGCCAAGAGCTTGTTCCCTTGATATTTTCTCCACTTCTCCACCAGACCTGAGCAAAGTCAATACGCAGGTCTGTTTGTCAGTTTCCCACTTTTGTATTTTTGAGCCTGGTGGGTTTCTTGGAAGATGTTTATTTGCAGAAGTATTTGGTGAGGCTGGCCTATTCATGGCTGGCTGAGCAGTACTTGCAGTTTGATCCAAACCAAGAGTTTCCATGATCATTTTCTTTATACCCTCTTTTCCAAGGTCTTCACCTTCCATTAACTCTTTGATGGTTTCAACAATCAGCTGTTTCTGTGGCCTTCTTTTGTAGATGGCAGCACCAACTGGAGCTATGGATCTCCTGATTTGCAGCTTTGATGGTCTTTTTGAAACCGCTGCTTCAGGATAGTCAGGCTTTTGAGGAACTGTGGGATCTTTCTTTCTTAATTGTTCCAACTTTTTGTAAGTAGCCCTGACCACATCTTCTTTCCATCTAGCAACTTGTCTTTTGTTTCCATAATCAGCTGCTACCAGTTCCTCTTTCATTCTCCTCAGCTCTTCCTGTTTGTCAGGTACATTCTTTCTAAACTTTTCCCAGTTAGGAGGAGTGTGAGTGACTTTCCTTTTTATCATGTCTTGAATACTTGCTGCTTCATTTTCAAGTTCAGGAATAGTCCACTCTTTGTACATGTATCTCTCTCCTTTGTACTTCTTGTGAGCCATGATGCTTTCAATGTAGTCTTTCTTCAGAGTTTCAGCTGCTCTTTCAGAAATTTGTTGACTAACATTTTTTGCAAATTGCTCTAGGGATCTGACTTGTGTGAGCAAATATTGACTTCTCTGTGTAATTTCTTTATCAGATTTCCCTTGTGTGTTTTTCTTTGAGATATCCTCTGCTTGCTTGGCCTTGATTTCCAAATATTCATCAACATTTTTAGGCCAGGGATATCCTTTTATTGATGGCAAACTCCTTTTGGCAGGGTCATCCTCAAAGTAAAAAGATTTTATTTCTTCTCTAACAGCTGCTAATTCAAGAGGAAATTGAACACCTGCAGGAGGTTAGGGCTTGTACATTTTAACTGAAGAGAGAGGAACAGGTTTTGGAATTGTGACAAGTGCTAAAGATTTTGAAGATGTTTGTGGTGGTGAATTGTCATCATCTTTGAGAATTAGTCTTCTCCTTTTTGTAGGAGGGACTGATGATGTTTTGGATGGAACAGTGGTGGTAGATGTAGTGGCAGTGGATTGTGATTGACTAACAGCTGTTGAAACAACTGGTGTTTCAACAACTGTTGTCATTACAACAGATGTCATAACATCTGCTGTCTTCTGCTGTATGTCAGCAGGTGTTGTTTTTGGTGGTGATGATGGTAAAGCAGTGGATGTTGTGTGTGTTGAAGTGGTGTGTGTTGATGGAACAACTATTTGGCAAGCAGTAGTTTTTGTAACTCCTGTTGCATCAGCTGTTTTGTATGGTGGTTTTTTAGCAGACTTTGAATGTCTGGTTGGAATGGATTTGGGTTGCCTTACTTTTCTAGTAGGCTTCTTCTTTTCCTCAACAGGATTTTCATGATCCTTTGACCCAGAAGTACCCTGATCTGGATGATCCATTCTGTCCACCCTGGCTTTCCTTTTGGCCTCTCTATCCCTTTTTACACTTGCAACTGCTTCTGCTAGTGCATTTGTTGTCACATCAATTTTCTTGCTGCCATCTGGCAAAGGGATCTTTTTGGTCATGTTTGAATTTTCTGGTTCAAGATAGAGACCATCCTCTATACCCTTCTTTTTCTACTCCTTAATTTTCTCCCCCTTTTTGGCATTATCTTCTGGGATTTGATAAATGTAGCGTACTTTTGGAGGAGCAGTGCCAGTGGTGTGCAAGATCTGAGTTTTGAGAGCCTTTAAATCAGCCTGAGTGTTCTTGAACCTTGACTCCATTGCATTTCTCAGCTGTTGTACATGTTTTTCATGTTGCTGATCTGCTAATTGTGCTTGTTGTTGGAGAAAAGATTGAAATAGATTCCAGAGCTCATTTGTAGTAGGTGCCCTTTGTGGAGCAGGTGCTTGAGGTGGAACAACAGTTGATTGTACCTTCTGAACTTGTAACACCTGTTGTAGCATATCTTTGAGTTCGGCAACAGAGTTATCAAGCTTTGCAATACGATCCGTCAATTTCTGGTACTTTAAACCATCACCCATGTTAATGGGATCATCTGATTTCCCACTAGCAGTGGTTTTATCAGTGGTAGATGTAGGGAGTATACTCCAAACATTAACCACTGATGCCCCTTTTTCTTGGTACTGGGGTCTTCTTCCTTCAACACTTGACAACCTTTTGATGTTGCCAGTAGGATAAACAAATCCACTGGTGGTTGGCAGAGGTGCTATAAAAGGAATTGCCTCCAAGGAAGTCTTATTAATGTAACCACTGTCCAACTGTAAACCTGTAGGTTCAACAGTTGTAGTGGCTGCTTCACTTGGATTACCACCAAGAGTTACTTGTAACTCATGGGGTGTAACCTCCTCAGGTTGTGTTGGTGGGTTAGCAAAGATTGATACATCAGACCCAGTCAGTTGTGGAGGTATATTCTCATTATCAGGTGATTGAGAAGGACTGGTTAATGCCTGGTTCAAATCAATTGCATCCAACAGTGGTTTTATTGGTGAGGGAATTGTGGATGTGATGATTGGTGTAGAAATAGGATGTGTCCCGGGCATTGGACTGTGGATGATAGAAACAAGTGTTTCCAGAGCATCATGATGTGGAGACCCTATTTGTACAACCTGTTCTTTTTGTGAAGAAACAGGAGGAGTTTCGGTTATGGGTTGAGATATTTGTACCAACTGCTGTGAGGAAGTAGCAGCAGTGGTTTCTTGTGACTTTTGTGTTGTCACTGGCAGGAGCTCTGGTATCTCATCCTCCAGAGATGCCTTTTTGATGGTTTTGGGGGGGGGGGGGGTTTGTGTTTTTCTTTTTGTTGGCTTTTTGGTAATTTTAGGTGTGGGTTTCAAAACAGTTGTGCTGCTGCTTTGATCACCTTGAGCAGTGGGCTCAGCAGCAGATACCTGAGGAGCAGTTGTAACTGCTAAAATCTACTCAGGCACCTCTGCTTGTGTTTTGCAAGGTGCTAACATTCTTGAAAAAGTTTCAGTTGTTAAACTGTTTATTTGAGTAGAATCACCTTGGTTTATTACAGCTAAATCATCCTTACTGAATGTCTTTTCAAAATAATAACTTAAAAACCTTGGAAACAGTAAGAATGATTTTGTTTTAACATTATTAACCAAATCTTTAAAAATTTCCCGAGAATAGTTAAAATTTTCTCCTTGAAGAATGGCATATCCCAGATTTTGAATCTTTAAAGGGATTTCATTGAAAGAAGTGGTTTTGTTTGAAACACATAGTAGGAGGGTATGAAATTAAAATCTGGTTGCAGACGGAAAATAACCTTTTTCTAAGGTAATTTTCTTCATCATTGTGGCTTCATACCCTCTCTCAATGAAGTCAGTTTGTAACTCGTTTTTAGTGAAAGAAATTTTACCTTCCTGATCACCGAGTTGAAAGACCTCTGAAATGGATTGTGGCGTGATTTGGACAACTTTACCTTTTATAGAAGAGTTTATGGTGGTTGCAGTGTCTCCTTGTTTTTCAAGGGTTGCATTTTTCCAGAACTCCCTTTGGGTCGCCAAATAAATTGGTGCATCGGCAGTGAACAAAGTTTTGTACTTTGATTTTGCCATGAGATCAATGATGGAATCGAAAACTTTGGTGGTTCCTGGTTTTGTGAGAAGACCCAGGAGATTGTGAGATGGTTTATGTGGAATTTCAGTGGAGATTGCCTTTTGAGAGGCTGTTTTCGATGATGATTTGGATGAGGGTTTTGAAGATGACTTCGATTTTGTCATTTTGAAGATGAATGATCGAAGAAATTTGTGGAAGATGAGATGAAAAAACTGCTTTGAGAAGAGAATTTTTAAGAATTCAATTCGACAGTAAAACCCTGTTTTGGTGGTGAATGAGGGATTTTATAGGGAAGAAAGTGAATGCTGAGGTGGCAACCGTTACAAAAGGTCTGACCAATATGTACTGCCCACGTGACAACCCCTGGTGAAAGTGAAGGACAGTACTTGTGTGATAGGGACTGATGAAGGCAGTGGTATGAAAGAAGTGGATGATTTTCACTATCAGTGGATAGCATATCAGTGGATAAGACACTTCTTTTGAACAACAGAGTTTATCAAAGTAATGAGAGAACAGGGGTTGACTTTCAGCAGTGGACAGACTTTTGAAGTAGGGCAGACTTTTGAACAATCAGTGGTTAATGGCAGACTTTTAAGGATTTTAATGAAAAATTTCATTTTTAGCTATTTTTAAGGATGGAGTTTTGATTTTTTGAAAACATTTTGTTGCTTTTATTCATAGAAAAACAAGATGTTGCTTGTTATTCCATGTTCAACATCCCAATTCTAGAGACCAAGCTTTCAAAAGTGGCTGTATCAAGTGCTTTTGTGAGCACATCAGCCAGCTGGTCTTTAGTTGGGACATGATGCAGAGAAATCAAACCTTTTTCATAGCAATCCCTCACAAAGTGATGTCTGATGTCGATGTGTTTGGTGGTTGAATGGGAAACTGGATTTTTGATGATATTTTCTGCTGCCTGACTGTCCAACATGAGTGGTGTCTTCAAGGCAGTGATACCAAAATCCAGTAACTGATTTTGAAGCCACAGGAGTTGGGCTGTACAGCTTGCAGCAGCAATGTATTCAGCTTCAGCAGTGGATGTTGAAACAGCTGCTTGCTTTTTGCTTTGCCATGAGACTAAGCAATCACCTAGAAACTGGCACCCTCCTGATGTGGACTTCCGTGTGGTGTGACATCCAGCAAAGTCACTGTCTGAGAAACCTGAAAGCTTGATGTTCCTATTAGCTGGATACCAGATACCAAGTGTGGGAGCACCTTTTATGTATCTGAAGATCCTTTTTACAGCAATGAGATTTGATTTTCTGGGAGCTGATTGACTTCTTGCACAGACACATGTTGCAAACATGATGTCTGGTCTAGATGCAGTTAGGTACAATAAAGACCCAATCATGCTTCTATAAAGTGTTTGGTCAATCAGCTCATCCTTTTCATCAGACATGACCAGCTTATTTGTTGCCATGGGTGTGCTGCATGGTTTACAATCATTCATATCAAATTTGGTTAAAAGTTCTTTAGCATATTTGCTTTGATGAATGAAAGTTCCATTTTGCAATTGCTGTACTTGGAGACCAAGAAAGCATTGCAGCTTACCCATAGCACTCATTTCAAACTCAGCTGTCATGAGTTCTCTAAACTCTTCACACATTGAGTTACATGTGCTTTCAAAAATAATGTCATCCACATAAATCTGGACAATCATTAAATCCTTCCCTCTCCATTTTAAAAACAGTGTTTTATCAATGGTACCTCTTTTGAAACCATTTGAGAGTAGGAAGTTGGAAAGAGTTTCATACCAGGCCCTTGGTGCTTGTTTCAGGCCATACAAGGCTTTGTTTAGCCTGTAGACATGATCTGGATAAAATGGATCCTCAAAACCTGGAGGTTGACACACATATACCTCTTCTTGAATTGTACCATAGAGGAAAGCACTTTTGATATCCATTTGAAACACCTTCATATTGTGGTTGACAGCAAAGGCCAGGAACAGTCTAATGGCTTCCAATCTTGCAACAGGGGCAAATGTTTCATCATAATCAATCCCCTCTTCCTGTCTGTAACCTTGAACCACAAGCCTGGCTTTATTCTTGACAACAATACCCCTTTCATCAGTTTTGTTCTTGAAGACCCACTTTATGCCAATGGGACTAACCTCTTCTGGCAGTGGTACAAGCTCTCATACTTGTTGTCTTTTAAACTGTTGGAGCTCCTCTTGCATGGCTTCTACCCAGCTGTTGTCTTTCAGTGCCTCTTGGTACTTGACTGGCTGATGGAGTGATAGAAAACCAGCAAAAAGACAAATGTTTTGGGTTTGGCTTCTTGTGAGCACCCCTTCATTTATGTTGCCAATAATTTGATCAGGTGGATGAGATCGCAAGAAGATTAAATCTCCTTGGTATGGTATGATGGCATTGGTTGGTGAAGGCTGCAAATGTGTATCATCTGAGCTAACCACTGCTGGGGACTTTGATGATCCAGCAGTGGCTTCAAAAGGTGGTGGAATAGGAGGTAATGAAGTGGACAACTGCTGACTTTTATCCACTGTTTGAGGACTTTTGTCAGCAGTGTTTGAGGATGTGGAAGTAGTGGTTGATGGGCTACTTTGGTCAACAACTGTTGAGGTAGCAGTGGTTGAGCTTTGACAACTGTTTTGAACAGCTGGTGCTTTTCCCTTTGTGGCAGACCTTTGAGGGATGATGATTTCATACCCATAGTCTGGTGTTGTATCCTCTGATGGACCTGCACTGTTATTCTTGACAGCAGTATTTTCAAAAGTAAATTTTTCAAGATCAAACAGATCTGCAGGGTTTGCTGGGATTTTCATTGATGAAAGTTCATTGAACTTAACATTCAAAGTCTCCTCCACTGCCTTGGTCCGTGTATTGAACACTTTGTAGGCCTTGGCAGTGGTTGAGTATCCCAGATGATAACCACAATCAATTTTGGCTGCAAATTTTGAAATTGAATCTTTTAAGTTCAAAATAAAGCATGGGCAGCCAAACACTTTGAAATATGAGATCAGTGGTTTAATTTTATACAGAATTTCATAGGCAGTCTTTTTGTGCCTGGGGTTTATTAAAACTCTGTTCTGAACATAGCAAGCAGTGTTTACTGCCTCTGCCCAGAAAGTTAATGGCAAACCTGAATCTGCAAGCATGGTTCTGGCAGCCTCAATCAGAGTTCTGTTCTTCCTTTCCACTACCCCATTCTGCTCTGGTGTTCTAGGGATGCTGTACTGCCTTACAATCCCTTTCTTCACACAGAAGACGTCCAACTCCCTATTTTTGAATTCTGTGCCATTGTCACTCCTGAAGCTTTTCACTGGAAGGTCAAATTGCTTTTCAACCTGTATTACAAAGTCTTGCAAAATGCCTGCAGTTTCATCTTTTGAGTGCAAAAAGAAAGTCCATGTGAACCTAGAAAAGTCATCAACAATAACCAAACAATATCTTTTCTTTTTGAGGCTCATGACTTGAACTGGGCCAAACAAATCCATGTGTAGCATTTGCAAACACTGGGTTGTTTTGGACTCTTCAATGGACTTGTAAGAACTTTTATGCTGTTTTCCTTTTAAACAGGAAATGCAATGTTCAGGACATGAAAACAATTTTTGTGGTAGGCCTCTCACCAAACCATTTTTTGAAATTTCTGTGATTGTCTTAAGATTTGTGTGTCCCAGCCTTCTGTGCCAAAGTTCTATCTCTTTGTTAGAGGCAGCTGAGAACAGACAGGCATCAGCTCTGGGACACTCTTTTGACATGTCAACAATATAAACATTGCCACTTCTTTGAGCAACAAGTTTAGTTTGACCAGAGTTGATTATTGCTTCAATCTTTTTGACCATTTCTGGTCCAACAATCCTACAACAGTCTTTTGTGAAGAATGACCCAAATCCCTTGTCACTCATTTGGGACACACTCAGAAGGTTGAATTTTAGATTGTCTATTAGATTGACATTTTCAAATTTTACTTTTCCAGACTCCACTGTACCCGACCCCAGAACTTTTCCTTTACTATTATTCCCAAAGGATATATCACCCCCTCCATGGATTTTAAAGTCTTTGAGGAGGGCTTTACATCCTGTCATGTGCCTGGAGCCTCCACTATCTACATACCAAAGACTATCAAAGCATGCAGAAGCTCCCTGCACATGAAGTAAAAGGATTAGTTCATTAAGGTCTCCAAAGCCAACAAGGCTTTGGATGGGGTCTCAACAGTGTCTGGGATGGATGCAGAATGATGGACAGTGGTTAGGTCAGGGGTTTGGACTGTTTTAGGACAGTGTTTCTCTAACCACTGTTTTGGGTCCTGGCCAACCACCTGCTGGTAACCAAAAGGATGCCTGTTCACTTTGAGTTTAGAGGGCCTTTTGTAGGCCTCATAAACGTGTGGAATCCTTTGGTAAGACTGTTTTTCTTTGCCTTTTCTGAACTGATTAGCAGGGGGTGTATCAGTAACCTGAACATCTCTTTTGACAGATGTTTGGTTCAGCTGTTTTGTGACAGCTGTTTGAACTGGCACAAACAGTGATTGTTTCTTGGTGAATTTGACAGATGTTGATGATGATGGTGGACTCAAGGATGTTTTAGCAATGTACTCGTTCTTTTTCACATCAAAGTTTTTGAGATACACACATGCTTGAGTTTTATGGTTTGTTTTACCACAAACAATACAGCTTTCTGCTGAAACAATGACACTTGTTTTGTTTAGATCATAAGCTTTTAGGTGGAAACAGTCTTTTGTTAGATGATTCCTTTTCTCACAGAATTCACAAAACAAGTTATCAATTTTTTCTTTCTTCTTTCTCTTTTCAGATTCCTTTGCAGCAGAGGTTTTAACCACTGCTGGGATATCTTTGAGAGGTATGACTTTAGCTTTTGGAGCTTTAGCACCATCAGTTGATGTAAAGTCCATTGGCTTGAAATTTTCAAGAATATCACACTCATCAGACCATTTTGGTTTAAACTGATGATCTTCAAGCTCCTTGAAAGTGGAGGATTCCATTGGTCTGGTAAGTGTGATTTTGTTACCAAGTTTGTCAGTGATTTTCACTTCTTGGCCATTCTTGTTTGTGGGGATGAGCTCAGTAGCTTCATCAGTGGTTTGGACAGATTTTTCAAAAAGCAATATGTTCATAATCATATTTTCTATAACCAACCCCAAATTTCACATTGCTTTCAATCTGTTTAGCAAGCATCACCTCATATCCTCTGCAGGATTCCACCCATCTTTCACAAGTAATCTGGGTGGATTCCAACTCCTTTTTGCAAACTTGGTATTTTTCTACCATAGTTTGAAGTTGGGTTTTGGTGATGCTTTGCTCTTCTTTTAGACAGCTGATTTCTTTTTCCTTTTCGGTCAATTTGTTTTTAAGTTCTTTTAAAGACTTTTCAAATTTAACCTCATCAGTCAAGATTTTATCCCGAAGGTTTTCATTCACCTCTTTAATGTTAGCAAAAGCAATTATGCAATTGTCAGAACACAGTTTTTCAAGAACTTGAGGAGATACCTTGGCAGCTGCCATCATTGCACAATCACATTGATGATCTTCTTCATCATCAGCTTTCACCTTCTTTTCACCAGCCTTTTCTTCTTTCTCTTCTTCTTGGTCCTCTACGGACCATGGATCTGTCATTGGTTCAATCAGGGTACCTGAACTTTCTCCCAACAGTAGTTCACCAGCCACAGCAGTAACCACTGCTTCAGTCACCTCTTCCACTGTTTCAAAGCACTGATGTTCCTCCTCAGTTTCAACCCCCTCCTGTATTGACTCTAATGCCATCAAACAAAACTCATCATGTGAAGAATCATTAGAAGCATAGAGTGCAAAATTTTCATCACTAAGATCATCAGGCATACTGCTCCAGTCAACAAACCCTTGAGTGAAAAAACTTTGTTGATCTGGTTGTGCTGCTGCTGGAGCAGTGGTTTGAGGTGCAACAGTTTGCACTTGTACCTGGGGAGCAGGGGTTTGAACATATTGGATTTGTGGAACAGTAGTTTGGACATAGTGTACTGGCACAGGGGCAGCAGCATAGTGAGCAGTGTTCACTTGAGCTGCTGGGGTATACTGGGCATAGTGCACAGTGGTTTGGTTTTGAGGTCTAGGATTTGAGCTAGGATGAGTAATTATGGGACCAGTAGTTTGACTCCTACATTCCCTAGCAAAATGTCCCAACCTATTACACTTGTAGCACTTGATTTTCGATTTATCCAACCCAACCCTTAGATTCCCATGCAAACCTGGGAATTTTCGCCCTGTTCTTTTGTAAAATTTGCTAGTTCTAACACTTAGCAAAGCCAGTTGATGTAGGATGTCCATTTCCTCTAAGTCAGTGGGATCGAAATGTTGTAAATCATTGAGTTCAAAGCTTAGATTATCTGACATCTGGTTTTCGTTAGCAGTGAATGCATAACTTGCAGAGTGAGGATCATGGTTGTTAAAATTTGCACCAGCAGTTATGTCAATGAAGTGATCATAACCCTGATCCTTACCACTGCTCCCAGATTCTTCTTGACCCAGAAGAGCAGTATTACCGAAAGTGTAATCATCGGTAACTTTTCCTGACTCTTGTAACCTCCTTTTCTGGTTCAACTCCCTTTCGTAGGTCAGGAGTCGACCGTGGAGTTGGGTCAAGGTCAGATCCTTGAATTCAAGTGAGTTTCGGGTGACAAAAGCTATGGTGTCCCATTTTTCTGGCAGTGACCTGAGGAACCTGCTATTTTGAGTTGAGTTTGTAAAAGTGGTGTTAACAAGCCTCAGTTCACTAATGAGACAACTGAAACGCTCAAATTGTTGCGTTAGTGATTCGCCTTTAACGTAGCAAAATGTTTCATACTGTTGGTTCAGGATTTCCCTATTGTTTTCTATGACCTACTTCGGTTCCCCCAAACTGTTCCTTAAGTGCGTCCCATAACTCTTTGGCACTGTTACAGTGTAACAGTCCAGCATATATCTCATTGGGCAGCGCTGATGCTATGATGCTAAAAGCTTTAGCATCTAGTTCGATCTTTTGAAAGTCGGTTTCGGTATAATTTTCAACTGGTTTTGGAACGAACTTTTTAGCATCTTCAGCGCTTGGCACTAAAGGAACATGGGGACCATAAATGACAGACCTCCAACAACCTGTGCTTTGTTGAGCAAGGATGTGACCCATCCTTCTCTGCCAGATGTTGTACTCATTTCTTTTTAGCATAGGTGGTTTAAAAAGTGAGCCGATGTTGTTTTTATCATCCTGAGATTGTGACGTCATTCTTGTTGTTTTACAGACACTGAGAAATCAACTTTAATGGTGATTAATCCTTGCTCTGTTTTTCAACGGACGAACAAACGATCAGTATCAACTGTTATGAGCTGAACTATTTACGTCAAAATGATTGTTAGATCAAATTTGACTGTCCAAGCTCTGATACCAATTGTTGGATCTGAGTTTGTTTCTGATTGTATTTTCGTTTGAAATTAAGATGGAAATGAAAGAGTTGTGCAGCGGAATTAAGATGAAAACAAACTTTGCATACAATCAAACGAGAGTAATACTTTAATCAAACATCTTTACACAATGAATCGAAAGATTGAATTTGTTTCAACAACGATTACAATGATTGATGAATGAATGCAAACTCCCCCTCAGCCAGAGCTCAGTAGTTTGTTCGTGCAAAGAAGACGATGTGGTGAAAGAGCTAATAGAACAGTACAAAGTACTGAACTATTTATAGGCACTTGCAAACCACTGAGCATCTTAGCTGACGTCACCATGAAAGTGACATCTAACCTCCTAACAAACTCTAACCTCTGATCTAACAAACACTGATGTACTAACTACTGCTATTACATTTCTTTACATAAAAGACACTTAAACAGCTGCTGCATCCTTCCACTGCTGTGAACCCAGCGGTGCCTGTCCGGATCAGCAGTACTTGACTCATGGCAGTAGATTGAGTCAGCAGAGCTTTGGTCTTCCATCAGTCTTTGATAATTGGTCAGTAGATGCAAAGCAGCGGTTGTAGGTCAGCACTTAGAAATATCAGCAGATAGGAGGTCAGCAGATATAAAACTACTTTCAAGGGGAGAGATTTGCATGAACTAACTGTAAACGTCTGCTTATTCTGGATCCACTGCTCTGATCCAGTTTTGGCTTTAATTATCTGTTCCTCTGATAGGGTTCAATCCCAACACAACAAGGATTGTCATGAATGAACTATAAGGAAATGAAATATACATACTAACTAAGAGAAATCGTCAAGTGAAGTGTGGATTGTAAGTAGGATAGCCTAAGCTTTCCAAGTAATCACACATACACAAGTTCAAACCTTGTTCAACACTTGTGGGTTAAAAGCCTTTTAAAAACAGAAAGTTTAGAGGATTAAAACCTCTGAATTTCTATGTTACAACCTTGTTTTTAATCACACTAAATCATAGTCTTGATTAGTGGCATAAGGACATAGGAATTTATGTTTAAAACATGAGTTTAAGCATGTTTAACAAAGTTTTGTACAAAACAGAAAGTTCTTGCACTTTTAACCTCAATGTGGTGATGTTCCATCCTTGGTTTTCCATGGAAAACCTATGGAAACATCCCTAGGGTTGTTTCAAGTGCTAAGAAGCAAGAAGAAGTGAAAAGGATGAAAGATAAGTGAGTTTAACTTACTTTTGTAACTTGATATGAATCTGACTTGCTACTAATTTTGCACCAGAGTTGGAGTGTTTAGAGAGTGATAATGAAGTGTTTTTAAAGTGGGAGAAGTGTGGAAGTGAGTTGGGTTTTATAGGAAGTAATTAGGGTTGGTTAGGCAGTCTTTAATGCAAGAAACACACCAAACAAACACACTAATGCCCAATGGATGAGCTGAAAATAACATTCTGGCGGATTAGGGTGGTAGCATCGCGTGAGAGCAAGGGGGTACCTGTGGCGTGACGCGACGGCTAGGTTTCATGGAAACAAGTTTGATTTTTGACATTTTAGCCCCCTGTAGTTTATATTTGAAGGTTTTAATGTGTTTTAGGGTTATTTTATGTAATAAAAGCATATTGTAAGTATCATTAACATAAAAACAAGTATGGACATGTATGATTTAGTATATGTATCGAGTATAAGCATTGTACGAGTCTAAACCATGCGTAGAAAGCGTATAGTTCATGTATATCACGTATTTGCAAGTTTATCACACATTTTCAAGAATTACGAATATAGTATCAAGTGTTTTATGAATTTCAAGCGTATGAACATGTACGAATATGTAAAGCATAAATTGTAAGAAATAACGGAATTTATTTATGATCCATGTCTCAGATTTTACAACGATACAACGAAAAGACGAAATACAAGAATACAAGATTCCAAAAATGGAAATACGAACAATGCTTTCTAATTATGGAAAGTACGAAAAAGCAGGTCGTTACAGTCTCCCCTCCTTTAGGAAATTTCATCCTAAAATTTAGGAAGAAGTAACGAAAAGTTACGGATACTTAGTCTTCATATCACTTTCGAGTTCCCAAGTAAACTCAGTGCCATGTTTTTCTTCCCGTCGAACCTTAACAATAGGAATTTGACTGCGCCTCAATTGCTTGACTCCTCGATCCTTGATCTCGACAGGTATCTCTATGAAGTGTAGAGTTTCGTTGATTTGAAGATCTTCGAGTGGAACCTGAGGTCCTTCTTCAGCTAGACACTTCTTTAAGTGTGAAACATGAATGACTGGATGAACGTTGTTGAGTTCTTCAGATAGGTCCAGTCGATACGCAACCTTGCCAATCCTTTTGAGGATCTTGAAAGGACCTACGTAGCGAGGTGCGAGTTTCCCTTTTTTACCAAATCGAACTAGACCCTTCCAAGGGTATACCTTGAGAAGTACAAAGTCACCTATCTTGAATTCCAAAGGCTTGCGACGCTTGTCAGCGTAACTCTTTTGTCGGCTCCTAACTTTCAGCAAGTTATCTCAAACCTGTAAAATCTTGTCCGTTGTCTCTTGTATAAGCTCGGGACCGGTGATTTAAACTTCTTCGATCACGTGCCAACAAATAGGTGAACGAAACTTACGACCATACAATGCCTCGAAGGGTTCCATTTGAATACTCGCGTGATAACTGTTGTTGTACGAGAATTCGATCAAAGGCAAGTGCATATCCCAGTTACCACCAAAATCGATTACGTATGAACGAAGCATATCATCTAGAATTTGGATAGTACGCTCGGTTTGTCCGTTAGACTAAGGATGGAAAGCGGTGCAAATGTTAAGAACAGTACCCATAGCGGATTGAAAGGTTTGCCAAAGACGAGATGTAAAGCGACCATCACGATCATAAATGATGTCAATGGGTATACCATGACGACAAATGATTTCATCCGTGTAGATTCTAGCCAATTTCTCGACTTTGAAATCTTCACGAATGGGGAGGAAATGAGCGGATTTGGTCGATCGATCAACGATCACCCAAATACTGTCATGACCAGTTTGGTGATAAAGTCCATTGCAATGCTCTCCCATTTCCAGACAGGAATTTCTGGTTGTTCGAGCAAGCCAGAGGGACGTTGGTGTTCAGCATTAACCTTCGAACAAGTGAGACATTTCACAACGAAAGTGACGATATCTTTCTTCATTCCAGGCCACCAATAGGATGTACGCATGTCTTGATACATCTTATCAGCACCAGGATGAATAGAATATCTAGACTTGTGTGCCTCCTTCATTAGAAAGTCTCGAAGGTTATCATGATTAGGAATCTAGATGCGATTGAGATAGTATAGAATACCATCGGATTTAGACACAAGATTTTCTTCAACACCACCTCGTATCTCATAGGAAAGGATACCTTCGTTAATAGAGGCATATTGAGCTTCACGAATGCGGTTTTGAAGAACGTTAACAAGTTGGAGACACGAATAACCTTAACATGAGTCTTACAACTAAGTGCGTCGGCCACTGCATTCGCTTTTCCTGGATGGTAGCGAATTTCGCAGTCGTAGTCGTTTAGCAACTCTACCCAACGACGTTGATGTATGTTCAGTTCCTTTTGGTTGAAGATGTGTTGAAGGCTCTTATGGTCAGTGAAGACCATACCCTTAGTACCATAAAGGTAGTGTCACCAAATCTTCTAGGTAAAAACAACTTCACCATGTTCAAGGTCGTGCGTAGTGTAGTTTTTCTCGTGTATTTTGAGTTGCCTCGACGCGTAAGCGATAACCTTGTCTCGTTGCATAAGGACACAACCAAGGCCAAGGTTTGAAGCATTGCAATACATGACAAAGTCATCGTTACCATGGGGAAGCATGAGAATAGGAGCATTGCAAAGCATGTCCTTGAGCGTTTGGAAAGATTCCTCTTGTTCGGTACCCCAAACAAAAGGTTTCTCTTTTTGAGTCAAGGAGGTAAGAGGAACGGCGATTTTTTAGAAGTTATGGATGAAACGTCAATAGTAACCAGCTAGACCAAGGAACGAACGAATTTCAGACGAAGACTTAGGTGCAATCCAATTCTTCACAACTTCGATTTTAGCACCGTCAACGTGAATACCAAGTTCGTTGACGGTGTGACCAAGGAATTGAACTTCTTTTAACCAAAATTTGCACTTAGAAAATTTGGCGTAAAGACGTTTAGCACGTAGAAGCTGAAGGATAAGATGCAAGTGTCGCTCGTGCTCTTCTTAACTCTTGTAGTAGATGAGAATATCGTCGATGAAGACGATCACGAAACAATCTAAGTACGCTTTGCACACGCGGTTCATCAAATCCATGAAAACAACAGGTGCATTGGTCAAACCAAAGGGTATGACCACAAACTCATAATGACCATAACGTGTTCGAAAGGCGGTTTTGTGTATATCTTCTTCGAGGACTCGAAGTTGATGATATCCAGAACGAAGATCGATCTTGGAAAAGCAAGTCACCTTGCAATTGATCGAAGAGGTCGTCAATGCTAGGAAGAGGATATCGGTTCTTGATAGTGAGCTTGTTGAGCTCATGATAGTCAATACACATTCTAAACGATCCATCTTTCTTTTTGACGAACAAAACGGGAGTGCCCCAAGGAGAAGTACTTGGCCGTATAAAGCCATTTTCAAGAAGCTCTTGAAGTTGGCTCGAAAGCTCTTGTATCTCAGAGGGTGCTAATCGATAAGGAGATTTAGCGCCAGGCACTAAATCGATTCGAAAATAGATAGAACGAGCAGGAGGCGGGCCAGGAAGATCATCGGGGAACACATCAGGAAAATCACGTACAACAGGAATGCCACTCATGCTTGGGCCTTTGTCCTTCTTTTCCACAATGTGGGCGAGAAAGGCGAAGGTACCCTTACGTAAGCACTTGTTCGCTTGAATACACGACATAAGCTTGAGACCTTGAGATGGTTTCTCGCCATAGACGTGTAGAAAACCACCGTTTGGAAGAGGAAGACGAATGAACTTTTCAGAACAAACAACTTCAGCACGAACTCGCCTAAGGCAATCCATACCTACTATGACGTCGAAACTACCCATTTGCATAGGTATGAGGTCAATGCGAAACGTATGATCATTAAGAATCATGGAACACTTAGAAAGAATGGAATCGACAGTGACGGATTTACCATTTGCGACTTCGACAGCGAATGATCTTGGTAACTTAGAGCGTTTACAATTAAGCAAAGGTTCGAATTCAAAAGATACAAAACTTTTATCGGCGCCAGTATCAAATAAAAACGAAGCATAAACATGGTTTACGAGAAACATACTAGTAATGATGTCGTTAGCATTCTGAGCCTGAGCGGTAGTGAGGAGAAATGCTCTGCCTCGTGCTGGTTGTTGAGGTTGCTGCTGCTGTTGTTGTTGTTGTTGTGGTTGTTGCTGATGAGGTTGGTTTCGTTGGGGATAAGCATTGGCGATATGGTTCAGGTCACCACATTTGAAACATGCTCACACAGGAGCAGCTTGGGGTTGAGCTTGGTTGGGAGCAAGGTTTGCAACAATTTCCTGATCTTGGGCAAGCTTTGGGTTATAGCGACAGCGATCGGCAAAATGCCCAAGCCTGTTACAGGTTGCTCATTTGCGACTTGGGGTTCCAGTAGGGTGATGGTAAGTGCATTGGCTACACTTGGGCCACGTCCCAATGTAGTTTCTTCTTGGTGGTTCAAGGGTTGTGGGGATAGCGGCAGCCACTGCTTGTATAGGTTGAGGGTTTGGCGGAGTGATGACCGCACAGTTTTGGCTTGAAGGCTTCTGCTTCTTGCCTTTGTTCTTTTTGGGTGGTTGGGAGGGAGAAGGTTCAACAGTGGTGGTGGTATCGATGGTTGCTTGGTGCGCATTCTTCGTCGAAACCTTATCGTAGGTTCCATGAAGATACAGTTGTTGTTAAGCTCAGCGGATATACGAAAAGCATCCTCAATGGTTTGGGGCAAGCAGAAGCTACATGGTTCGTCAAAGAGGGTGAGAGACAGCGAATGAATTTGGCTACAGTTTTGGGGGCGGTGTCGACCTGTCCAGGGCAGAGGACACTAAGTTGCTTGAAGCGCGTAATCAGACCATCGATGTCGCTCCCCTTTTGCGTCAAGTTCCAAAACTCATTTTTCAACTTTTGGAGCTCGTGAGGAGGACATAATTGGTCCTTCATGAGTTGCTTTAGGTCTTCACAAGGTAAGGCATGGGCTACATCATTCCCCCGTTTGTTACGCTAGGAGGTCCACCATTCGAGTGCCCTCGAACGGAACACCCCTGTTGCGTTTAGGGTTCGCATGTCATCGTGACACCCTCTTTAAAGAAAGGTGAGTTCGATCGCTTCGAACCAGTTCATCATGGCAGTGGCGCCATCCTTGCCAGTAAACTCCAGAGGCTTACAGGCAATGAACTGCTTCTCGTGTTGGTTGTTGAGACTGTTGTTGTTGTTGTTGTTGTTGTTGTGGTTGCTGCTGATGAGGTTGGTTTCGTTGGGGACAAGCATTGGCGATATGGTTCAGGTCGCCACATTTGAAACATGCTCACACAGGAGCAGTTTGGGGTTGAGCTTGGTTTGGAGCAGGGTTTGCAACAATTGCCTGATCTTGGGCAAGCTTTGGGTTATAGCGACAGCGATCGGCGAAATGCCCAAGCCTGTTACAGGTTGCTCATTTGCTATATGGGCTGCCAGTAGGGTGATGGTAAGTGCATTGGCTACACTTGGGCCATGTCCCAATGTAATTTCTTCTTGGTGGTTCAAGGGTTGTGGGGATAGCGGCAACTACTGCTTGTATAGGTTGAGGGTTTGGCGGAGTGATAACCGCACAGTTTTGGCTTGAAGACTTCCGCTTCTTGCCTTTGTTTATTTTGGGTGGTTGGGAGGGTGAAGGTTCAACAGTGGTGGTGGTATCGATCGTTGCTTGGTGCGCATTCTTCGTCAAAACCTTATCGTAGGTTCCATGAAGAATATAGTTGTTGTTAAGCTCAGCGGATATACGAAAAGCATCCTCAATGGTTTGGGGCAAGCAGAAGCTACATGGTTCATCAAAGAGGGTGAGAGACAGCGAATGAATTTGGCTACAGCTTTGGGGGCGGTGTCGACCTGTCCAGGGCAGAGGACACTAAGTTGCTTGAAGAAAGTAATCAGACCATCGATGTCGCTCCCGTTTTACGTCAAGTTCCAAAACTCGTTTTTCAACTTTTGGAGCTCGTGAGGAGGACAAAATTAGTCCTTTATGAGTTTCTTTAGCTTGTCCCAAGGTAAGGCGTGGGCTACAACATTCCCCCGTTTGTTACGCTAGGAGGTCCACCATTCGAGTGCCCTCGAACGGAAAACCCCTGTTGCGTTTAGGGTTCGCAGGTCATCGTGACACCTGCTTTGAAGAAAGGTGAGTTCGATCGCGTCGAACCAGTTCATCATGGCGGTGGAGCCATCCTTGCCAGTAAACTCCAGAGGCTTACAGGCAATGAACTGCTTGAACTGGAACGTCGATTTAGGCACTTCCACCTTCGTATCAACAAAACCATGGGGTGAATCGGGGTTGGGATGAAGCTTGCTGACAATGTATGGTATGACCTTAACCATCTGCTTGCCCTTAAACTTCATAAAGTCCTTTTTCGACATCGTGTAGGAGTTGGCGGTGGAGGTTGAATCCTTCTGCGCCACCGACGCGCCCACTGTAGTCTCCTCTCTACTTCTTTTCCTGCTTATCAACTTCTCAGCAGGCTCTTCTTCTTCTTCCTCCTCTTCATCATCAACCGCGATGGAAGCGTGAGTAGCACCATAATCTGGGTTCCGGGAACCCGCGCTACCCGAACTCCTTGAACCAGCGGCGCACCTTCCGTTGCAGTTGGAGGATTGGCGAAAGATCCAGCTGAGGGTTAAAGAAAATATAACAATCCTCAAAGAAAACCGACACCCTCGAATTATTTCCGACACCCTAATATATTTAAAAATATCCCAATATGTCCCTAAAAACACCCCATACGTGAAAACGGGCCCCGAATACCCTGAATATTATCAAAAATAATTAAAAATGGAGTTTTTAAGTTTGTCGCGTACCGCGTAGACTTCTTAAGAGTCTTACGCGGGCCGCTAGAAATCAAGAAATGTGGCGCAGCCCAGTGATGAGACGTGTCATCACGTGGCTAGTCTAGTCACTGATCCGGACGAGCTACACGTTGACCTGGGTTTGACGCGGGCCGCTTAGACCCTTGTCTACCCTTACGCGGACCGCGTAGAAGTTGAAGACAGGCCCTATATATAGAGGCCATCGGATTTCAGTCGAGAATCGTTCAAACTTTCTTTCTTTCTCTCAATTCTGAATATTAGGCAATATAATCGGGTATTATACCCCCCCTAAATAGCGAAGTTCTGCTCCGTCGTAAGTATTATAACCCCTGGATACGTATTAGATACGCTGCCCGATTGATCTAGGGTTCCGTAACGGCTGTCGTGGTTCTGCCCGACGTAGTCGTTGGAATACCGTCTCGGGGAGGGTACTACTAATGTTAAAATGGGTTATTATACTAACACGTGTGCATTTGTGTAAATTATAGATTGTCACCAGGAAACCCTTACGGAAATCTAAGACAGCAATGTGAGTTGATCCACTTTTTGTTAACTGTTTTTACAAAACCTCATACAATTAAATATATATTAAGCAATTATTGAGTATTTGTAAGAATACAATTATCATGAGTATGTTGGGGTTTTGTATACAAAATTTGTTACCACCTGGTCAAGGAGTAACATTTCCACAAGTCGGGTCTGACAGTACCATGGATGTTAATTGATATAACTTGGAAACAAATGTAATTGCGAGATCGCCCTCAATACTGTACAATGGGATTTTTATTTAAACTTGATTAAATTGGGATTCACTCACCAGTATTTCCCACTGACAAATGTTTTTAAAACGCGTTTCAGGTAACAAATGGTGAAAGCCAAATAGAAGCCAGCTGGACAGCACTGAAGGCTTGGAAAAGTGTCAATAAAGTTACTTAAATTAAAATAGATGTTTTTAATAAATAAAATAGGATTTATTCCTATGAAAACGTGTGTACTATGAACTTGGGTTTTACCCCATGTGTTTAATATTATGAAAAAGTGGTATTTTACTCTGATCCAATATTTCCTAACTACGATCCTTATGAAAAACTCCGCTGCCAAATTAGACAATACGTGATACCACCGAAACTGGCTCACGGCCGCCCGTTCCCGGGGATTAGGGATCGGGGGTTGCGACAGAAGGTGGTATCAGAGCTAAGCCACTGATTCAACCACAGAAGTGTTCTGCTGACATCACAATTCAATCTGTTAGGAAATAAGTTATGGAAATGCGTGCATAACTATATTTAATCATTATGTGTTATTTGACTATTTTTTAGTTTACAGTATGAGCGACCAAGGACCATCTGACACGTACCGTCAATTGTCTGGTTCGCCTAGATGCGAAGGCACCTCCTCTTCTAAGCCTGCCCTCTCAGGGTACTCTGCTGATACGGAAGAAGGAATCTTTGTGTTTAAGGCTCAGTCAGAAGAGCCATTTCCTCAGAAAAAGAGGGGATGGTTCAGTAGAGGGGCACACGAGCGTAAAAAACGTATGAAAAAGTTACAAGACCAGAGAGCACTAGCAGCAGCCAAGAGAGAGACAGATGCCTATGCCCAGGACATGATCAATAGGGGTATAGCCAACATCCACATCTTAGCAACCACTGCAGCTGACCCTAATCTGGAACAAATAATAGCACCCCAACCACAACCACCAATCCTTGATCAACCGTTGGAGATAGAAAACCCTGAAAACCAAGTAGAGATGCATGACTTCAATTCGGAAGAAATACCTAGGGTACCAGCACCAAACCCCCTAGACCCAAATTATGAACCCTGGTGGGACGACAATAAGGACTATGTACAACGTTACCCAATACATGAAAACATGCCCATGCCAAACGTAGGAGCCTACCTAGGTTTGGATCCTTTAGATCCATATTTCCACGATGAATACATTAGGGAGATTTTAGAAGATCCTTACCGATTCCAGGCACCTACACCCCTATATCAAGAACCCGCACCCCAGATTCCGAACCCAGTCCTAGAACTTGCACCCCCAATGAGTGCAGAAAACGTACAAGAACTTAGGACATTTGGCGAAGAAATTTTAGAGAGTAGTGAACGAATGAGACAGGTGGGAGAGCGACACGTCTGGAAGTATGACGAGCGCAATATGGATTTCTGGATGAATCCATATCCATAGATGTGATGGTGGAGACGGTAATAATAATAATAATAATAAAATAAAATAAATAATAAAATAAAATAAAATATGTGTGTACGGATGCCTACTATTATTAGTGTAATTTTATTTCAGTCGGTATTGTAATTTTTATCTCAGTACCGGTGGGTAATAGATGCATACTATATGAAAATAGAGTAAAGTCGCAATGATCGACGCTTTTGACCAAAATGTGTGTCATGTGATTGACTATATTAAATATTATTTTGTGATATTAATATGGGGTAAATGTTTAAAATTCAGACGGCCGACGAAGGAAATCTGAATAACGATAACCAGAGTAACATTAACTTGGTTAATGAGAATCTAAGCATCAATAACAATGGAAACCAAATGGATAATAGTGCCATCCAACACATAGTGGCACAAGGAATTATAGATGCAATGCCATTTATTCTTCAAACTGTTAAGGATGCTGATAATAAAAGTAAACATAGCAGTAAGCGACCAACTGAACCAGAAAACAGCGTGAACAACGACCCTGTACTTCAAGTGCCCATTCCTAAAAGAAGAAGAACCATGCCTTATGGTTGTTCTTACAAAGAATTCTGGTCTTGTAAACCAATAGAATTCTTGGGTAATGAAGAACCTATTGCAGCTCTACGCTGGATAGAAAAGACTAAGGCTGTTTTAAAAATAAGCAAATGTGTTGAAGAAGATAAAATAATGTTTGCTTCTAATCTGTTTAAAAACTCAGCTTTAGAATGGTGGAACACTGTTCTCCAGTCTAGAGGAAGTGATAGGGTATACAACATGGAATGGGAGGAATTTAAGAATATGGTAGAAAGGAAATTCTGCCCTCCCAATGAAAAAGAACATATAGCAAATAAGTTTTTGAACTTAAGAATGACCGGGGTAGATAGTAAAGGGTACACAAAGTTATTCTTCGAATATGCTAGAATAGTACCAACCCTTGCATCACCTGAACCGGTATTAATCTCCCGTTACATCTGGGGATTAATTGGAGAGATTAGACATGTAGTCAAGGCAGCTAGACCTCAAACTATAGAAGAAGCTGTAGAACTAGCCAACACCTTGACAGATGAGTTAATTCGTACTAGAGAAGAAGACCAGAGGAGAAACCTAACTCAAAGACTTACCCAAGAATTCCGTTCTGGGAATTTCAACCGTAGGAATATGGGTTCTACCTCTGCACCATTCTGCAAGGTCTGCAAGAAAAAGCATTCGGGAAGATGATCCACTCTTTGCAATTTCTGCAAGATGCCAGGACACAAGGAAGAAGATTGCAGGAGAAAATCCTGTAATAGACTGTGCTTCAACTGTGGAGAAAAAGGTCATATCAAGCCGAACTGTCTGAAATTGGCTCCAGCCGTGAACAACAGGAACACTAAAAATGCTAGAGCATTCGTTCTAACTACAGATGAAGCCAAGATGATTCCAGACGTGATAGCTGGTACGTTTTTAGTTAATGATGTTTTTTCTAAAGTATTATTTGACTCTGGTACAAACCAAAGTTTATTAATACTTCATTTTGCAAACTTCTAAATCAGTCATTAACTAAACTACCACAAGAATGTCCAGTAGAAACAGCTAATAGAGAATCTGTTAGGATTTCTGAAATCTTGCAGGGAGCAAGAATAGAATTTTTAAACCAAAAGTTTATTGCAAATCTTTACCCAATGAATCTGGCCGGATTTGAAGTCGTTTTAGGAATGGATTGGTTAATAGCCAATAAAGCCAGTATTTTATGTGATCAAAATTCAATTCAAGTAAATTCACCAAAAGGTGAAAAGATCACAATTAAAGGAGATAAACCATCTAGACCCACAAAATTCATCTCTGTTATGAAAACTGCAAGCTATATAAGAAAAGGATCTATAGTGTATTTGATTTCTATAATCACTAACACTAAAGGAAAAGAACTAAAAGACATTCCAGTAGTGCCTCAGTTTTCAGATATATTTTCGGATGAATTACCAGGACTATCGCCGGACAGAGAAGTTGAATTCAGAATTCATCTACTACCAGGAACAGCACCGATTGCCAAAGTACCTTACCGTTTGGCACCCGCTGAAATGCAGGAACTAAAGAAACAGTTAGATGAATTATTTGAGAAGGGATTCATACAACCAAGTTCATCGCCATGGGGAGCGCCGATACCGTTCGTTAAAAAGAAGGACGGATCAATGCGTATGTGCATTGACTACCGTGAATTGAACAAGGTAACGATTAAGAACCGGTATCCATTACCGAGAATCGATGATCTGTTCGATCAACTGCAAGGAGCTCGATTGTTCTCTAAAATTGATTTAAGATCAGGATATCATCAATTAAAGGTACAGGAAGAGGACATTCCTAAGACCGCATTTAGAACAAGGTATGGTCATTATGAATTTACTGTCATGCCATTTGGTTTAACCAATGCCCCAGCCGCATTTATGGACACGGTGAACCAAATATGTAAGCCATATTTGGATAAATTCATTATTTTTTTCATAGATGATATTCTAATTTACTCTAAGAGTAAAGAGGATCATGCAAAGCATTTGCACGCCCTTTTAAGTCTATTAAGAAAGGAAAAGCTTTACGCTAAGTTTTCAAAGTGCGAATTTTGGTTAGAACAAGTACAGTTTCTTGGACATTTAGTCAATCATGAAGGAATTCATGTGGATCCAACAAAAATCAAGGCAATTACTAAATGGAAAACCCCTGAATCACCAACCGAGGTTAGAAGTTTCTTAGGATTGGCCGGTTACTATAGAAGATTTATTCGAGATTTTTCTAGAATAGCTAGTCCTTTAACTAAGTTAACCTGTAAATCAATTAAGTTTGAATGGGGACCAAAGCAAGAAGAAGCATTTAGAATTCTTAAGCAAAGATTAACCCATACACCCATACTAGCGTTACCAAAAGGAACGGAAGACTTTGTAGTCTATTGTGACGCTTCCAAACTAGGTTATGGATGTGTGTTGATGTAACGCCAAAAGGTTATAGCTTATGCATCTAGACAACTTAAGAATCATGAAGAGAATTATTCAACCCATGATTTAGAATTACGAGCTATAATTTTTGCCCTTAAGATTTGGAGACATTACCTTTATGGTAGTAAGTTTACCATATTCACAGATCATAAGAGTTTAAGGTATGTTTTCGGGCAAAAGCAATTGAATATGAGACAAAGACACTGGATGGAAATGCTTAGTGATTATGATTATGATATCCAGTATCATGAAGGAAAAGCAAATATAGTTGCTGATGCTTTAAGCCGAAAGTATCACGAAAAGCCAAAAAGGGTACGTTCTCTTAAATTAAATCTGCAAGTAGATTTAAATAATCAGATAAGAGAAGCACAAGAATCAGTCATCACGGATGATACTGAAAAATTAAAAGGGATGATTAAGGAATTAGAACAAGGAACAAATGGGATTTGGAGATTCCATAAGAAGAGAATGTGGATACCCAAATTAGGAAACCTACGTCATCGTATATTAGAAGAAGCCCATAAGTCTAAGTATACGATGCACCCAGGAAGTGATAAAATGTACCAGGATTTAAGAAAGAATTTCTGGTGGATAGGAATGAAAAAGGACATAGCAGCCTATGTTTCTAAATGTTTAACTTGTTCACAAGTTAAAGCTGAACACTAGAAACCCTCAGGTCTGTTGCAACAGTTAGAAATGCCAGTGTGGAAATGGGAATTAATAACAATGGATTTTGTTACTAAATTACCCAAAACAAGGAAAGGTAATGATACAATCTGGGTGATTGTAGATAGACTAACCAAGTCAGCTCATTTCCTACCAATGAAAGAAACTTTTAGTATGGAACAGTTAGCTAAATTATATGTAAATGAAATTGTTTCATTACATGGAATACCTCTATCAATTGTGTCTGACAGAGATAGTCGTTTTACCTCTCATTTTTGGTCAAGTTTGCAAAAAGACATGGGAACCAAGTTAAATCTGAGCACAACTTATCATCCTCAAATGGACGGACAAAGCGAAAGAAAAATTCAGACGATGGAGGACATGCTTAGAGCTTGTGTAATTGATTTCGGAGGTAATTGGGACGATCACTTACCTTTAATAGAATTTTCTTATAATAATAGTTATCACACAAGCATAAATGCTGCACCATTCGAAGCGCTTTATGGACGGAAGTGCTGAACCCCAGACTGTTGGGCAGAAATTAGGGAAAAGCAACTATCTGGACTTGAGATAGTACAAGAAACAACTGACAAGATCATCCAAGTCAAGGAACGACTGAAAGCAGTACGTGATCGACAGAAAAGTTATGCTGATAACCGACGCAAACCATTGGAATTTCAAGTAGGAGACAAAGTATTATTGAAAGTCTCTCCTTGGAAAGGAGTGGTAAGATTCATCAAAAGAGGAAAGCTAAGTCCCAGGTATATTGGACCCTTTGAGATTATTAGAAGAATAGGACCTGTAGCCTATCAGCTACAACTGCCAGAGGAAATGGCAGGAATACATGATGTGTTTCATGTATCTAATCTCAGGAAATGCCTAGCTAATGAATCGCTGATGGTACCTCTTAAGGATATAGAGGTAAATGAACAACTCAAGTTTGTAGAAAGGCCTCTACAAATTGAAGACAGGAAAGTCAAGAACCTCAAACACAAGAGATTAGTTCTGGTCAAAGTGAAGTGGGACTCCAAAAGAGGACCTGAGTACACATGGGAGCTTGAATCTGAAATGCAAAAGAAATATCCGCACTTGTTCCAGTAGATCTCGAGGACGAGCTCTAAAACAAGGTGGGGAGGATATAACAATCCTCAAAGAAAATCGACACCCTCGAATTATTTCCGACACCCTAATATATTTTAAATATCCCAATATGTCCCTAAAAACACCCCATACGTGAAAACGGGCCCCGAATACCCTAAATATTATCAAAAACAATTAAAAATGGAGTTTTTAAGTTTGTCGCGGGCCGCGTAGACTTCTTAAGAGTCTTACGCGGGCCGCATAGACTTCTTAAGAGTCTTACGCAGGCCGCTAGAAATCAAGAAATGTGGCGTAGCCCGGTGATGACACGTGTCATCATCGTGGCGAGTCTAGTCGCTGATCCGGACGAGCTACACGTTGACCTGGATTTGACGCGGGTCGCGTAGACCCTTGTCTACCCTTACACGGGCCGCATAGAAGTTGATGACATGCCCTATATATAGAGGCCATCGGATTTCAGTCGAGAATCGTTCAAACTTTCTTTCTTTCTCTCAATTCTGAATATTAGGCAATATAATCGGGTATTATACCCCCATAAATAGCGAAGTTCTGCTCCGTTGTAAGTATTATAACCCCTGGATACGTATTAGATACGCTGCCCGATTGATCTAGGGTTCCGTAACGGCTGTCGTGGTTCTGCCCGACGTAGTCGTTGGAATACCGTCTCGGGTAGGGTATTACTAATGTTAAAATGGGTTATTATACTAACACGTGTGCATTTGTGTAAATTATAGATTGTCACCAGGAAACCCTTACGGAAAATCTAAGACAACAATGTGAGTTGATCCACTTTTTGTTAACTGTTTTTACAAAACCTCATACAATTAAATATATATGAAGCAGTTATTGAGTATTTGTAAGAATACAATTATCATGAGTATGTTGGGGTTTTGTATACAAAATTTGTTACCACCTGGTCAAGGAGTAACATTTCCACAAGTCGGGTCTGACAGTACCATGGATGTTAATTGATATAACTTGGAAACAAATGTAATTGCGAGATCGCCCTTAATACTGTACAATGGGATTTTTATTTAAACTTGATTAAATTGGGATTCACTCACCAGTATTTCCCACTGACAAATGTTTTTAAAACGCGTTTCAGGTAACAAATGGTGAAAGCCAAATAGAAGCCAGCTGGACAGCACTGAAGGCTTGGAAAAGTGTCAATAAAGTTACTTAAATTAAAATAGATGTTTTTAATAAATAAAATAGGATTTATTCCTATGAAAACGTGTGTACTATGAACTTGGGTTTTACCCCATGTGTTTAATATTATGAAAAAGTGGTATTTTACTCTAATCCAATATTTTCTAACTACGGTCCTGATGAAAAATTCCGCTGCCAAATTAGACAATACGTGATACCACCGAAACTGGCTCGCGGCTGCCCGTTCCCGGGGATTAGGGATCGGGGGTTGCGACAGAAAATGACCTCTGATGCGATCATACCAATATTGTTCCCCTGGCCCCAGCGGGCGCACCCCCATGGATCCACCGAATGTGGGCAAAGTAGCTTGATAGAGGTGTGCCTCTGCATTCAAACTAAACAATTAAGCGCAACCGAATTGCAAAAGAAGTAGTCAAAGAGATAACGAACCTTTATCTTGGAACTTCAAAACTGGAATTTCATTGCTCTCCGCTGGCCACTGGTCGCTCATCTGCGCCGCAACAAGAACGTTCTCACCAAAGATCCGATTCGGCGTCGTAGTCAGCTTCAAGTACCAGGCTTCTCCCTTCGGAATCGGTAGCTCCTCCTTCTCAATCACATCCGGCGCACGGAAGATCATCGCAATAGGGACAACCTCTTCTCTGATGAAGAAGAATTTATGTTTCCAGTCATGGAAACTCTTCGGAGGATTGAGAAGGATCTTCTTGGCAGACCCCCGGTTGCCAAAAGAGTAGAAACCCATGTTCCTAATAAGCTGGTAAAACGCCCTAAACTTTTCCACCGTAGGCTCTATTTCGTGGGATCGGCATAGAAATTCAAATTGTCGCACCCTCACCATGCCAGGTGGACTCATCTTCAATATGTGAAACCCATAATACTGAAGGATATGGGCCATGAATTCCGTCGCCTGCAACCGGAAGTTGCCCTGTAAGAAGAAATCTTTAAAAAGAGTGATATATCCCGACGGTGCATCGGCAGCCGTCTGGTTCTGACCGGGATATCTGGCATCCCACTCCAGTGGAAACCATAATCCTCTTATAATTTGCTCGAATAATCCAAGGTCCCATTTAAGGACATGAAGGGGACCTTCATCGCTTTGGTGTTCTTCTTCAGCCATGGAGATTTAAGAAAAGTTGATAAAATCTTCTGGAAAAACTTGAATGTTTGAAGATTTGAAGATTTGCACTCGAGGATCTGTTTCTACTTCCTTGAAAACTTGAAGATTCAAAGAGGAAACTTGAAGATCTGCTGTTGCCTCGTTGAGGATTCAAATAAGAAATAGAGAGAGAAGAGAAACGGACGAAGGAATTGTGATCCTCATCTCTCCTCTCAATCAACTATATATACTCATCGCATTTAATGAGATGAGTAGACGTGCCGGATTCACCGCGCGCGTATCCAATCAACAGCTGCCACGTACGTCGTAATTCCCGGAGTGACGGTTACCACGCGCGCGTGAGCCTCACTCGACTGACGGAAAGCCGAACCGTCAGGGATAACTTGATGACGGTCGTGTCAGCAGTCAACTCAAACGTCTCCATCAACGACATTTCCTACCAACCTGTCAGAATTCAAAAATCGAGAGTTTTCCCGCTTAATTTTACTACAAACTTCATGCAGAAGTTACCTAGGCCGCGCAGCGTTCATAACCATCTAATACACCTACGTTTGCACGATCAAAAGCAGAGCATTTCCAACAAAACAAATCCAGTAGTCGCGCCGTAATAACTGACAACAATTACACGCGCGCGACTCACCAAGATTTAACAGGCATTTTCATAACCAAGCACTTCCTTTTTTAAGTCCAGAGCTCCAACCACTCACTTCGCGCGTGATGCAGCACTGGACTGGGGGGACTTGAAGGGGTATGGTCCCAAAAATGCCGCGCAGACCACTCTGGTCACGCTTTGGACCATACTCCTTAATCACTTTAGCGATCATTCATTAGACCCGCACGGGATGTTCAAGCAGAACACGATCTCGCGCGAGGTCCAAACAAGAAATAACACCAGCTCCTATACTTAGCATTCTGAATAAAAGCCTTCACATCCTGCAACCTCGCGCAGTCTACTAGCGTGCTAAGTAAGGGTCGCTGTAACTAGGTTATTACACCTAGTCAAATGTTTAGCAAAACAAACAAGGGAACAAACTAGAGGGACCAAAGATGAACAAGGGGCAAGCTATATTTTAATTAACAAACCACACACACACAAACACACACATTTCGTGTGTTCTGGAACGATCAGGAGGGCTCCAAAGGAGCCAAACCCTAGTTCTTCAAAAAGCTTCAAATTGAAGGATGAATCAAGGCTTAAATTCATGAATGAACATGGATTAATGATCACTTTCGCAAGGGGATCGTAAGGTATGTCTTAAAAGTTAGATTGGTGATCTTTCACGAAGTGGGTTTTGATGTAAACCGTGAATTTGTATGAAATTGAGAATGGGTGTGTGTTAGAATCATCATATAGAACATGGATTATGCATGGTTTAGGTTAATTTGATGTTTAAGGGTGAAACCCGTTTGTTATGGTGAAGATGATGACATGGGTAAATCATCTATGTCTAAATTCTTGCTTAATATTGATGTATTTTGATTTGTATGATGGATTCTTGTTAGAGGAATTGAAAGAAATGTGATACTAGTATGTTTGATGTTTATGCATGTATGATTCATGTTGATTAGAAGGAAGAAATTGATGAATTATGTATGAGATTAGAAGGATATGCATGAACTAGTTGTACGTTATGCTTAAAAGGTGGTACGCACACCAATCGTATGATAAAATGTATATATTGTCGTCCGTATAGTCGATTATGATGTTACGGGTATATAATGATAAATCGAAAGTTAAATTAAATGAACCGTTGACTTCTGAAAGTCAACTGGGTATAAGAAGAATGGTTAGACGTGTTGTCATAATTGTAAGATTAGAGTAAGTTATACGGTGCGTGTTAGACTTATGTGTGTTTAATGCGATGACATGATGAATTACATGAGTGCAAACGGATATGGGTATGGCTATATGAGTTATGTTTGTTAGGAATGACTAATGATATGACCGTTAACATGTACAAATGAGTATGCTAATAAGAGCGTGATTTCGATGAAATGGAAGCATAGGAATCACATCGAGACAAGCTCAAGCACGAGGTGTTAACGGGCCAAGAGGAGGCAAGAGATCGGATACGAGCACGGACGCATAAGGTAAGTGATTTCGTAATCACTTCTTAGTTGCTTATGTAAAGTTATATGCAACTTAATTAAATATGACAATTGAGGTCAAATAGGAATGAATTGTATGATGCTGATGAAGTATTAAACGGATCTTAGTTTTGATCCGAGCAAGGTATGTATGATTAAGAATTGTAGCTAAGTAGTAGGATTGGTTACTTATGCAAGGAATTTCTTTGTTGTTAAGGATAGTGTGAAATTGACAAGAACGCCCTTGATAGGTATATCGGGCAAACGACCTTAAATGTCTATTGGAAACAAGCAAATCGATTAGAGTAATGTTTTGGTCATGTGTGAAAGCGAAGAGTATGGTTTTGTATGCCATAGACCATTTAATGCGCAAATACCCATAACGGGTCAAATATTTAGAAAATGATAATAAGCCGAATGCGCGTAAGGTAGGAATTTCCTTAAGTCGGATATAGGATTCCAAGTCCATTTGATAGAGGGTCAAATTATGATCATGTAGGAAGAAACGGGAGGTTAAACGGGTAAACGGTTCAAAAGTTATGCGCGTTTTAGTGCGTTCGGACGACGAAATGAAACTGCAGAAAAATGCAATTTCTAGAGGGGGTCGCCGACGGGCATAAGGGGGTCGCCGACGGGCTCCAGAAAGTGAGTTTTTTTGCTGACGGGTTATTTGCCTGTCTACGGGGTTTTTGGCTACGGGTAATTGCAAGGGCCGTCGCCGACGACCCTAGGGCCATCGCCGACACCCTCCCCAAGTTCAAAAACCTAAAAATTTGTTATTTAAGTTGATTTATGTATCGTAGGCTTCGGTTTGTTATCCGTGGACTACGGCGGTGATGCGTGTGAAGTGTTATATATATTAGGTGTATATTTTAAGCCCTTTTTTAACAGTTATTTTAGCCAAGTTTTAAATTTATAAAACACGATATTTCACTAACACTAAACACACATATGGGCAAGTGCACCCATCGTTGAGTGTAGTATAGCGTTGGTAAGATACCGAGGTCGTCCAAGGACACAAGAGCTTTTAGTACCGGTTTATCCTCAACGTCTAACCAAAATAAAAGTTTAGAAAAATGTTTTAAACTAAGAAAATTAAAAACTAACTAAAATGCTGAAAATAAAAATAAAAGAAAAACAGATAGACAAGATGAATCACTTGGTTCCGACTCGTATCTAGTATAACCTTTGATTATTTCCGCACTTTTGCACATAATTAAGAGATTATCTTAGTTATTGTAGTAGGCCCCTCTTTTGAAGGTGACGTTACCCTCACCCCAGTAGTTTGAGTCAGCAGGGATACAATCCTAAAAGGGTGGATTATTGGAAGATAATGAATTAAGTTATTAATGCAGTATTGTGGTAAGCCCCGCTTTTGGCGGTGACGTTACCCTCGGCTAAGTAGTCTGAGTCAGCAGGGATACAGTCCTAAATAGCCGGGTTATAGTATTAATAGTAGTTAACTTATGAGGGGATCAAAGAGTTTGAACCCCCGCCATCCAATACCGTGAAGTATTGAAGGAGGTCCTACTAAATTTGACCCAGGTCCATTGCAGGACCTCTAAACGCTGAACAATGGCAAGACCTTTACCAAACCGTTCCCTTAACCCCCTACCAGGTAGCCAACATATCTCCATATAGACCGTGGAGATATGAATGGTGAAAATCCTTTATTTTATATAGACAGTAAAATAATGCCAAGACACCACGGACAAACGATAAGGAAAGATCACCTTCAACATAAGTAACTAGTTATTAAAGTCATTAATACAAAACCAAATAAAAAGTGCAAAAGATTAGAAATAAAAAGTATTATACTAGACACTTTGTCTTCACCAAGTGATGTAAGAGACTTAGGCAAACATGGCCTTGATTGTCAAGAACTCTTACGATCAATCTTGGATCCCGAGACGACTCACACACTCTACGATGGACAATGGATGATGGTGGTGGATGATGGTGTTGTGATGGTGGTGGGTGGTGGATGAAGTGGGAGAGAGGTGGTGTGCCAAGGGATGGTTTGAGCTTGAGCCAAGCACTCCTATTTATAGCCTGTACAGAAGCCTGGACACGGCCCCGTGTCCGCTGGACATGGCCCCGTGTCCACCCTTTTCTCTTTCTTCATTAATACAGTTTGTCTTTATTAGCTCCACACGCCCCCGTGTCCGCTGGGCACGCCCCCGTGTCCGTCTGACACTCTCTCTCTTCATTAATTGTAATTCGCAATTACAATTAATGCGCCTGCTGTACTTTCGCCACGCCCCCGTGTCCGCTGGGCACGGCCCCGTGGTGGGCAATAGAAGCTTCTATAGGTTTGTCTTTTGTGCCAGGGCTGACCATTATGGACACGGCCCCGTGCTGAGCTGGGCACGCCCCGTGTCGGGCTGGGCACAGCCCCATGCTCAGCTGGGCACAGCCCCATGCTCAGCTTTCTTCTTGTTTTTGCTTTGGGAGTTGTTGTCGAGGGGTCGGGCATGCCACGTTTCTTTCTTTTCTTTGTATTTATGTTGGTTTTGGCTGTATTTTTGTTCCTTTTGTTCGTTTAAGCTCATTTGACCCTGTAAATTCAAAAGGAAGACAAAAACACACTTTTTCCAACATTAGTACTAAAAAAGGGTTAGTTTTATGCCTTATTTGATGTAATTTATATGTTGCATTTTACACACATCAAATACCCCCACACTTGAATCTTTGCTTGTCCTCAAGCAAAACTCTTTATAATGTGACTTTACACTCCCAAATGGATTTGGTAGAAGAGAAGGTTTTTGGGCTTGTCATAGAGTGCCGGGAATTCAAGATTCTTTATTTGGCTTTATTTTTATGTATTTACAATCCTATTCGTCATGATTTATTTAAAACTTTTCATAAGATAAATTACTTATTAGGGCATAACATGCCTTTGTAAAATTCTATTTATATACAAGTTCACATACCTCACGGGGATCACTCAACACTCGGCCGAAGATGTATTTTTGTGAAACACTCGAGAGCGGCATGGAACTTACTCATACCATAAGCTTGCCAAGCAATCAATCCTCCTCCTTTTTAACTATACACCTTTGTAAATATCAAGAGGACTTTTGGGTGAAGGGTTAGGCTTGGGTTAAAGGTAGGTGGTTGGGTTAGTGGTTAGTAGAAAAAGGGCTAAAAGCGTAACAAGTGTCGGTTTTCGTATTTTTGCAACTTTTTATTTTGATGAAGCTTTTATTCAAACTAAGTTATTTTTGATTAACTTGTTTGTTTATTTTCTTTTTGCTTCATCATTTTTTTTTTTTTTTTTTACGAAGAACCGAACTTGTTACTAAAATAAAGGGTTAAAAATGAAAAAGGTTTTGGTGGGTAAAAGGGTTTTTGTTTGGGTGATGAAATGAAAAGGTTTAGGCTCAAAGGGGCTAACTAGGGGGATTTTGGGTAGGTGGTAAAAAAGAAAAAGAAAATAATGGTGTAGAAATAAAAAGGGTTAGTCCTAATGCCTCCATCATTTACTTACTCGGGTTTAAGTTGGTAAGGACCGGGAATGTATCATCATGGCAAGTTCTAGAGTCGTAAGAACCAAGCGGCTATTCACACAAGAAACGAAAAATGAGCATTTAGTTCTAATGATATGTAATTGTATGCTCAATAAAGGCTCAAAACTCACTTTTGTGGGAATGGGTTTTTATGTGATCAAGTATATATAATCAAATTTTAACTAAGCTTGTCATGCCTTTTCATAATTTTCTTATGTTGGTTCTTTTTATCACGACGCTATCGGTTGTAAATTCGTGAAAATATAACCTTTTTAGAATTTTGAAATTCCCAAATTAAACCTAGACAAGTAAAAAAAATTTGAAAATTTTTGAAAAAATTTTGGGGTGATTAGCGGTTCCAATAGAGTTTTGTGTAAGGCTTGTTATTAGGACTTGCAAGATTCAAGGTTTTAGCATCCCCCCCACACTTAAATTACACATTGTCCTCAATGTGTCCCAAAAATAAGTTTTTAGGCTGATTAAATGTGTAAAAATAGGTTAAAAACAAGATTTTATGGTACTGGGTAGCTGAACACGGGGTGGTGTTGGCTGAGCACGGCCCAGTGTCCAGACTGCCAGTACCAAAAGTAAACAGAAGGCTGGGCACGGGGGCGTGTCCAGTGAGCACGGCCCCGTGTCCAGGTACCTGAAATAGGCATTTTCTACAGAACCTTGGGCACGGGGCGTGTTGGGGTGAGCACGGCCCCGTGCTGAACTTGCTGTAATGAAGAAAAATCGTAGGGAGGCTCTATTTTTGTGTATGGGGTGTTGGTTCAAGCTTCCCTTATCATCCTTCACCATCCCGAGTGTGTTTTATTCCTGAAAAATAAAAACTAAACTAGAAAACATAAAGGTTAATCTAAACTAAACTACGGATAGTTCCGCGGAATGCCTCCGTGGTGCGCCACGTTTATAAGGGTCCTTGGCTAGACCCACCTTATCAGGTGGTTCTGGCTCATCTTCAATTAGTGGGTCGTCATTGCCGAATGGATATTTCATTGATCGCTCAAGATCGACACTTCTTTTAAATGCCCCTAATTGAAGAGGTAGATTGTTGAACTTCCGGTTTTTCAAAGCTTTGTGAGTTTTTACAAATGGTCGTCCCAACACTAGAGGAGCGTCATCGAGGATGACAAAATCGGTCGGGATTACCATTTGATTTGTTTGAACCAATACATCCTCAACTATACCGATTGATTTTATTACTTTCCGATTGGATAGAAAAATGGGTATTTGAAGTGGAGAAAAATCACTAATACTTAATTTTTCGAAAATGTAGTTAGGCATTATGTTAACACAAAGATCTTTATCGATTGTGACATTACTAATAAACGAATTTTGAAAGAAACATGGAACCGGTGTAATGTTAATTTCAAATGGGTCTTCTTTTATTAGCGAGGTTTGATCATTAGTTAACTTAACGCTTACCGTTTCGTCAATTTTAGTGTTAGTGTTTAACTCTTTTAAAAACTTAGCATGAGTGGGTACTAAACAATGATTTTCAAAAGAAGGTGACAAGAGATTAATTTCTTCAAAATTAGACTCTTCTTGAATTTTAACGTTGTCGGACTCACCTTTTTCGTTGTTTAACTCATGTGTCGGTTTTTCACTTACTTGTTCTTCCATTTTAACACTTTCAGTTATTTCTTTCTTTTTTAATTCTTCTCTTGCGCGGGACTCCTCTTCCCTTGCGCGAGCTTCTTTTATACATCGATCGATAACTCTTATGTGTTCTAATATCCTATCGGTTACTTCAGTTATAGAAAAAGAATCAGTATTTTCTAAGCTTGAATCCGGTTGTTCGATCCTTTGTTCCTCATAATACCCATATGAAGTAGATGGTTCACACCATTGTTCTTCATTGTAGGCATATGATGGATAAGGTTCGTAATTTTGTTCTTCATAATACTCATATGAGGTGGGTTGTTCACGCCATGGTTCCTCATAATAAGCATATGAAGGTGGTGGCTCATATCTTGGTTCCTCAAAGTATGAGTATGAAGGCTCATACCTTGGTTCATCAAAATATGAGTATGAGGGAGGAGGTTCATACCTTTGGTCTTCATAGGATGTGTATGAAGTTGATGGCTCGTACCTGGGCTCCTCATAGTAGGTGTATGAATTGGATGGTTGATATGAGCGATTATTTTGAACCGATCGTGCGTTACGACAATTAGTGCAATAATTACCCCTATAATCATCCTCCTCATAGGTGTAGTTGTAACCTCCTGAGTATTGATCCATAAGAATCACTCAGCAGACCATAACTAAGTCTCGGGACCAGAAAATGAAAACAAAGACTGAAACAGAAGGCTGGACACGGCCCCGTGTCTGGTGAACACGGCCCCGTGTACAGGATCTGTATCTGGGCGTTTTAATTAAAGTTACTGGTCACGTTGAGCACGGGGGCGTGTTCAGTGAGCACGGCCACGTGTTCAGACTCTGTATCTGGGTATCTAACTAAAAATATGCAGCACGGGGGCGTATTCAGTGAGCACGGCCCCGTGTTCAGGCTACTGTAAATGCAAACTAAACTAAAATGCAGAAAAATGTGCGCGCGTTTTGAAAAGGTTTTGAAAAAAAACTGATTAGGCCGTCGATTTTAAACTTTCTTAAAATCCTTGTGTCCCCGGCAGCGGCGCCAAAAACTTGATGCGTGTGAAGTGTTATATATATTAGGTGTATATTTTAAGCCCTTTTTTAACACTTATTTTAGCCAAGTTTTAAATTTATAAAACACGATATTTCACTAACACTAAACACACATATGGGCAAGTGCACCCATCGTTGAGTGTAGTATAGCGTTGGTAAGATACCGAGGTCGTCCAAGGACACAAGAGCTTTTAGTACCGGTTTATCCTCAACGTCTAACCAAAATAAAAGTTTAGAAAAATGTTTTAAACTAAGAAAATTAAAAACTAACTAAAATGCTGAAAATAAAAATAAAAGAAAAACAGATAGACAAGATGAATCACTTGGTTCCGACTCGTATCTAGTATAACCTTTGATTATTTCCGCACATTTGCACATAATTAAGAGATTATCTTAGTTATTGTAGTAGGCCCCTCTTTTGAAGGTGACGTTACCCTCACCCCAGTAGTTTGAGTCAGCAGGGATACAATCCTAAAAGGGTGGATTATTGGAAGATAATGAATTAAGTTATTAATGCAGTATTGTGGTAAGCCCCGCTTTTGGCGGTGACGTTACCCTCGGCTAAGTAGTCTGAGTCAGCAGGGATACAGTCCTAAATAGCCGGGTTATAGTATTAATAGTAGTTAACTTATGAGGGGATCAAAGAGTTTGAACCCCCGCCATCCAATACCGTGAAGTATTGAAGGAGGTCCTACTAAATTTGACCCAGGTCCATTGCAGGACCTCTAAACGCTGAACAATGGCAAGACCTTTACCAAACCGTTCCCTTAACCCCCTACCAGGTAGCCAACATTTCTCCATATAGACCGTGGAGATATGAATGGTGAAAATCCTTTATTTTATATAGACAGTAAAATAATGCCAAGACACCACGGACAAACGATAAGGAAAGATCACCTTCAACATAAGTAACTAGTTATTAAAGTCATTAATACAAAACCAAATAAAAAGTGCAAAAGATTAGAAATAAAAAGTATTATACTAGACACTTTGTCTTCACCAAGTGATGTAAGAAACTTAGGCAAACATGGCCTTGATTGTCAAGAACTCTTACGATCAATCTTGGATCCCGAGACGACTCACACACTCTACGATGGACAATGGATGATGGTGGTGGATGATGGTGTTGTGATGGTGGTGGGTGGTGGATGAAGTGTGAGAGAGGTGGTGTGCCAAGGGATGGTTTGAGCTTGAGCCAAGCACTCCTATTTATAGCCTGTACAGAAGCCTGGACACGGCCCCGTGTCCGCTGGACACGGCCCCGTGTCCACCCTTTTCTCTTTCTTCATTAATACAGTTTGTCTTTATTAGCTCCACACGCCCCCGTGTCCGCTGGGCACGCCCCCGTGTCCGTCTGACACTCTCTCTCTCTTCATTAATTGTAATTCGCAATTACAATTAATGCGCCTGCTGTACTTTCGCCACGCCCCCGTGTCCGCTGGGCACGGCCCCGTGGTGGGCAATAGAAGATTCTATAGGTTTGTCTTTTGTGCCAGGGCTGACCATTCTGGACACGGCCCCGTGCTGAGCTGGGCACGCCCCGTGTCGAGCTGGGCACGCCCCGTGTCGGGCTGGGCACAGCCCCATGCTCAGCTGGGCACAGCCCCATGCTCAGCTTTCTTCTTGTTTTTGCTTTGGGAGTTGTTGTCGAGGGGTCGGGCATGCCACGTTTCTTTCTTTTCTTTGTATTTATATTGGTTTTGGCTGTATTTTTGTTCCTTTTGTTCGTTTAAGCTCATTTGACCCTGTAAATTCAAAAGGAAGACAAAAACACACTTTTTCCAACATTAGTACTAAAAAAGGGTTAGTTTTATGCCTTATTTGATGTAATTTATATGTTGCATTTTACACACATCAGGCGGACTTTCCAAACATGATTTTGATGGTTCCTTAGATGTTTATGGGCTATAAATCTAAGTCTAAGTCCCATGTAATTAATGTATGATTATGTAAGAAGTATGTGAGAGCTTGTGTGTGTGTATATGGGTATGTACATCTGTAGATGTGTATATATATGTATGTGTGAAGGTACGTCTGAGTGTATGTATGCACGTGAAGATATGAATGCGTGAATGTGAGTATGCATGTATGTAGAAACGTAGGGACGTATGTACGTATGTTGAGATGAATGAATGTAAGTATGTATCTAGAGCTGAATGAATGTAAGTATGTATGTATGCGTGTATGTAGAGATGAATGAATGTAAGTATGTATGTATGCGTGTATGTAGAGCTGAATGAATGTAAGTATGTATGTATGCGTGCATGTAGAGATGAATGAATGTAAGTATGTATGTATGCGTGTATGTAGAGCTGAATGAATGTAAGTATGTATGTATGCGTGTATGTAGAGCTGAATGAATGTAAGTATGTATGTATGTATGCGTGTATGTAGAGATGAATGAATGTAAGTATGTATGTATGCCTGTATGTAGAGCTGAATGAATGTAAGTATGTTTGTATGTATGCGTGTATGTAGAGCTGAATGAATGTAAGTATGTATGTATGCGTGTATGTAGAGCTGAATGAATGTAAGTATGTATGTATGCGTGTATGTAGAGATGAATGAATGTAAGTATGTATGTATGCGTGTATGTAGAGATATATGAATGCATGTAAGTATGTAGATGTGTATGTATGAATGTAAATGTGTATGTATGCAGGATTTCGATACGTTGAGGATTAACGTTATTAATAGTGTGCCTTGAGAATGAAAAGTAATGCAGGTACATTATTGAAGCCTCACCAGGATATGGATACGCAGATGGAATGCTTAAAGTTTGAAAGATAACGAAATGGGAGGTGTAAGAGATTGAATCTTGTTATTGTATTATGTACTAATGTGATGAATGTATGTGGTGAGTGCAGGTTGTACGAATCACGGGCGGTTAACACGAGGAATAGAGATCAAAGATCGAGTCACAAGATAGATTGTACGGGAATAATTAAGTATGTGTTTTAGCAAACAGGACTTATACTTTATTTTTGTAAAAGATACATATTAAAACGAACTTTCAAGTAAGTCAAGACGTTGTAATGAAAGAAATTTTATGGCATGAATTTCCGCTGCGACTTTTTGTCAAATACGTATTAGGGCCTTACAGTCGCGCAGGAGTCAAAGAGCAAGGCCACTTCAGAAGGTACTAAAGGTACAAGTGGCAGAAAGGCAAGCCAATCAGCGTCCTCCAGGCTGTGCTCTATCGTGCTCCACGATCGTCTGACGTGCAGGAGACAGAAAGTACACAAGGACGCCTATGTGGCACCAATCAGGGGGCGACGACACCTGCCCCATGATCTCCACTTACCTGCTGATGGCAGAGGGACAACAAGGCTGACAACTAAGACACATGACTCCAATAAAGGTGCGCCAGCACCGGAGATCTTCTAGAAGACACTAACGGTCGACACCAGTGAGACAAAGAGCATATCCTCTAAGTTGTCGTCTTCTGGCCCAAGGCCCATTAGCTCATATCCTCGTACACCTCTCCGGCTATAAATAGAGAACTCAATGCACATGTTAAACATTTTATTCCCTCTACTCTCACTCTTAATACTCAATTATCTCCTCAAAGAAGATACTTATTCTCACGCCGGAGTCTGGTTAAGAGTGAAACCTCCATATTCCCCTCTTAACGAGCTAACGGTGTTCTGTTTTGCAGGATCATCAGGCCAAATCGGAGCTCATTTAGTCTTAAGAAGATTAACCATTATGAAAGGAACATAAACCAAACTAATTAATTTTAAAATTATTTCAGTGTTTCTTCAAAATGATATATGAAAAATGCATTTCAATAACAAAACTTCCGTTATGTTACGTCCTTCTTTACTCCTTTCCTGATATTTATTTAACCGTTAGATCTCCTAATCTTTTCGTAAACCAATTTCAAGCCATATGGACCGCACTTTTGTTATAATATTACCTATATTGTCAAATTTGTAAATAATTATGTTAATGTAATAAAAAAAAGGTGCCAAACTATCTTTATCTCACATGCCTAAAGTTGATATGACACAATTACATGTGCATAGTAATATTTTTATTATAAAACTATTTATATTGAATCCGTAACTAATTTTTTATGGCTCTGACAATTCCCATACTTTTATATTTTATTCCCCCATTCTTTTTAACTCTATCTTTCTATTTATATCTATGTATGTATAAAAAAGATAGAGAGTAAAAGTGTATGAATATTAACTCTCTTTTTTAATCTATCTCTAGTTTCTCTTTATTCAACCTTAGGTGCGTGAAAGCGCAATTTTTTCCTTTTCATTTGAGGTGATCATAAGCGTTAAAATACAAGCGTTAGTGTGTTACACCAAAATTCATGATTTACTCTCTTCTACAACCATATAATTTCATAAGATAAACTTATATGGAAATGTTAGAAACGCCCTTTAGAAATTACAATACAATAAATTCCATAAGCTAAAGTTATTTTTAAATGTAAAAATACCCTTTGGAAGGTAAAATAAATGTGATCAAATGGTACAAGGGAGATTTATGGATCTATGTTTTGGTGTTTTATGTTTGTTAGGAAGTGTGGTAAAACTTTTACCATTTTGGTAAATTGTTTGATGGTTATATTTAACATATATTATAAATTTGGTGAGTGAGTTATTGAAGTGTGAGGGTGACATGAAAATTGAAATGTGAACCAGACAAGTTGCATACACATTTTTGTCATGACTCATCTTCAGCGATATCTATCTCCCATGTGAATGATTAATGAGTTCACTCACCACTTACTATAAATGATTCACTCATTCATATATTCATTCACTCAATCACAGCAAAATGTCATCAAAGAAAGAGGATGAGAATGGTGAGACTAACTATGAAGATACCGATAACAAGAAAGCTCTTGGAGGCATTAAAACTATGCCATTCATTCTAGGTACCCCCCCCCCCCCCCCCCTCTCCTCCCTCCCTCTCTCGCTCTCAATGAATTACCATGAAATCATTCACAACATATGAAACATTAGAAGTTTATTATCCGTCTGACTACAGTTAAAGGGTCAAACTTACATTTTATTGAAAAAAACTTACCTTTTACTAAAAAAATTCTGACAAATTATGTAGTTGTTATCGACGCATACCCCGCACCCCATCGGTTCCTCAGATGACTACATTAACTATGAGCATCATACATTTATAGTCATACTATTAGCTAAAGTGTGTAGGAGTTGTATTATATGTTTGGTTGTTAGTATACACAATATCATATCAATCGGTGTCCATTCCATATATTACACGAAAAACTTTCTATAGATCTTTTAAACTAAATAGATTAAAATATATTAATATCATGCATAATCATAAAATAAGCATTTTTAACAAGATTCAATGTTACTACACTACTCATGACCTTTGTGTCATCATCCACATGATGTATATACTATAACACACGTATATGGGTGTTTATTTCAGAACCAATAATATATTGAAAACTACGAGAACCGTATAACTCAAGTATAATGATTTGGTTTGAAATTGGCAGCAAACGAGGTATGCGATAGGTTTGCGGGAACAGGTTTTCATGCGAATTTGATAACATATTTGACCAAACAATTGAACCTTCCGATGGTTAAGGCTTCAAACATATTAACGAATTTTGGAGGCACATCAAGCTTCATGCCCCTTATTGGTGCTCTAATTGCGGATTCTTTTGCTGGCCGATTTTACACCATTGTCGTTGGTCTACTTGTTTATTTACTGGTATGTTTTTTTTCTTCTTTTTGTAGTCTATTTTTTAGGTACTTGTTATATATAAGCGTGCTAATTACACACACATTTACATATATAATAGAAATAAATGAGAAAAATATGTTTAGGTGTGAAAGATTTTTCCTTTATACTATAGAATACAAAGAAAATTTCACGTATCATTTTATTATATTCATGTATAAGTAGAATTTTTTTTTCTAATATACATACATGGCCTATTTGTTTTGAAAACAAATTACATGCACGAAAGTAAAGAAAATAGAGGAAAAGAATAGCACATGTACACAATGGACAAAACTTTTATCTATAAATAGAAAAAGGTAAAAAGCGAGTGACAATTTTAGGTTTTAATTTTTTTTTACACGTATACATAAATATATATGACTAGGTATTGCCCTGCTCATATTGCGGGCATCAAGCCCAATATTTTTCTTTCATAACATGTATGTCTATGTTTCGTTTACTTATACATACTACTGATAACGCGATCTAAAAAAAATAAATTACATCGAGTCAACCAATTAAAACAAAACACTACCATACCTTTGCTAAAAGAAAAACTAAAACGATAGAAAGACTGTAATTTTAAACTGGGGCAAAATCGTAATTTTTCAGGACAAATGAAAGTGTGCCAGGCAGCCGGTTGGTACGAATAAAAATTACACCAAGTCAATCAATTAAAACAAAACACTATCATAGTTTTGTCAAAAAAAAAAAACTAAAATTATGGCATGACTGTAATTTTACACTGGGGCAAAATCGTAATTTGATAGGAAAAATAACAAAAACGATGGCAAAACTGTAAATTTGAACTAAGTGTAAAATCATAATTTGGCTAGGAGTAAAAAACAAAACCAATGGCGAAACTGTAAAGTTAAACGGGGCAAAACCGTAATTTGGTTGGACCAATGGGGAAGTGTCAGGCAGTTTTGTCAAAAAAAATGACGGCATGACTGTAATTTTACACTGGGGGCAAAATCGTAACTTGATAGAAAAAAAACAATGCCACAACTGTAAATTTGAACCCATGGCAAAACCGTATTTTGACTGGGAGGAAAAAAAACAAAATCAATGACAAAACTGTAAATTTAAACGGGGCAAAATCGTAATTTGGTTGGACCCGATGGGTAAGTGCCAGACACCGAGGGGGAATAGTGTCAGGCAGCTGCCTGACACTATTCCCCCCGTATGTTTTGCAATATACTAGTGTTATGCCCGTCCACGTTGCCAGACGTTAAATCGAATATTTGTTCGCATGTATTTAGGTTACTTTTACATACTACTTATAACACGATGTCAATGAAAAATATATCCAGACAACCAATTAAACAAAAACACCGCCATAGTTTTGCTAAAAAGTAAAGTAAAACGATGACAGGTCTGTAATTTTGAGGTGAGTGTAAAATACTAATTTGTCAAGACCAATGAGCAAATGATAGACAACTGTTTGACACAATAAAAGTTACATTGAGTAAACCAAGTAAAATAAAACACTACTATAGTTTTGCAAAAAAAAAAAACACAATAAAACTAAAACGATGGAAGATTAAAATTTATAACTAGGGAAAAAGCGTAAGTTTTTGAAATGGGGCAAAAGCGTAATTTTAAGTTGGATATTTTGAACTGGGGACAAAATCATAATTTTGAACTGAGGGCAAAATGAAAATTTTGAGCTAGCAGCAAAAAGATAATTTTATTTTAAACTGGAGGCAAAAACGCAATTTTGAACTGAGGGCAAAATCGTAATTTTAAACTGGAGATAAAATTATAAATTGGTTGGACCGATAAGTGTCAGGCAAGCTGCCTTGCACAAATCCCCTAACTTGTAAATGTATATGTAGTATAACTAGTTTTTGCCCCGCCCGCGTTGCGGGGCAATATGCCAAAGATTTCTCTCTCATAACATGTACGTCTGTGTTTCGGTTACTTATACATACTACTCATAATATGGTCTCAAAAAATTACAATGAGTCAACCAATTAAAATAAAACATTATCATACTTTTGCTAAAAAAACTAAAACGATGGAAAAACTATAATTTGAAACTGGGGGCAAAATTGTAAATTTTCAGGATAAAGGAGCGTGTGCCAGGCAGCCGTCTGGAACGAATAAAAATTACACCGAGTCAACCAATTAAAACAAAATATTACCATAGTTTTGTTCAAAAAAAACTTAAACGATGGCATGACTGCAATTTTACACTGGGGCAAAATCATAATTTAACCGAAAAAAACAAAATCGATGACAAAACTGTAAATTTGAGCTGAGGGCAAAATCGTAATTTGTCTGGGAGGGAAGAAAACAAAGCCAATGGCAAAACTGTAAATTTAAACGGGATAAAATCGTAATTTGACTGGACCGATAGATAAGTGTCAGGCAGCTGCGTGTCACTATTCCCCTTCAGGTAAAATAGTATATAATATAATATAAATATAAATAAATATATATAAATATGAAAGTTAGCATATTAAGAAACAAACAAATTAATATTCTCATGGTTTAATTTGGCTCATTCTATTCGCACCCCCCTCTTACTGATTACACCCCCCCTTGTGAGAGGAAAACTGTCGGTCCCACGCAGGCCTCACCTGTAAATATGTGAGAGAAAGGGGTGTAGAAAGTAGATAGGGGGTGTAGAAAGTAGTACCCTTTAATTTCTCTATATACAATCATAACTACTTTTTCAATCAAATAAACTAATATAGTTATAATTCCACCCATGTTGAAGGATAAGGTCACTGGTGTATGTTTCCTAATTCTTAAATATCGGATACGCAAAATGTTATTTTTATAAAGCTTTTTTTTAAGACAAACTAATATATTCTAACTCCGAAAAATGTCACTTTTTAAGACAAACTAATATATTTTCTAAATCGGTAAAATGTCACAGAATAGTAACAAAGTTTTAGAAGTGTTCTATTTAGGTCACTTGTATCCTTTTTGTCCGAATTAGATAACTTAACATTCAAATAGAGCAATGTCCTTTTTCCATGTGTCAAGAAAAAAATGGAGCATAAGATTTTGAGGTCGGATTATTTTAATATATGAAATTATATTTATTAAAAATAAAAACACTTAAATTACGTTAAAAATAAAAAAAATAAGTTAAAATAATTTCCATTTGACACTAGCATCAAATAAAGGGAAAAAAGAAACAAAAATCCACGTCATTACGGTTACCTATGAAATTGATAAAAAAAAACCTCTTAATTTTAATGAAAATAAATGTTGAGTGACCTGATTGGAACACTTTTGAAACTTGAGTGACCTAATTAGAATATTTTTAAAACTTAGTTACTATTCTACAAAATTAGCCATTTAAAATCCTATACAACTTTTATAACGATTGAATTTTGATTTTTAGGGGATGGTTTGTATTACCACATCTTCGATGCTACCACAACTTCGACCACCACCATGCCCTACCAAAGAAAACTGCATAGAAGCTTCATCATCACAATTATGGGTCCTCTACCTTTGCCTCCTCCTCACCTCTCTTGGGTCGGGCGCCATCCGCCCTAATGTGGTCACGTTTGCCGCCGATCAGTTTGACATGTCAACCGGAAAATCAAACCCTAGTAGCGTGGGGCGTAACTTCTTCAATTGGTACTATTTTTGCATGGGACTCGCAACCCTAACGGCTCTCACAGTTGTGGTCTATATCCAAGACAAAGTTGGTTGGGGCCTAGGGCTTGGGATCCCAACCATTGCAATGGTTTTATCGTTTATCGCGTTTGTGGTGGCGGCTCATCTTTATAGAAGGGTAAAACCTGAAGGGAGCCCGTTAGTTCGGGTGGCTCAAGTCGTGGTGGCTAGTTTTAAAAAGAGGAAACTTGTCATGCCCGAAGACACAACGCTTTTATATGAAAATAAGAAACTGGATGCCAGGATTTCTACTGATGGAAGGCTTCTACATACAAATACTTTAAAGTAATATAACAATCTTAAGCTCAAACATATACTTGGGTTGTTAAATGGGCCTTGCTTAAGAGTTTAACCTGAAATAAACCCAACATAAAAAAGATGTCACGCCTATGAACCAGAACACAACACATACATTCATGGGTTGACACAAACACGGCTCATTTAACCCAAATATTTTTGTTATATATATTAAAACCTATATAAATTAGCAAACTTTTTGTGCATAAGGACTTGTAAGTTGTGCTTTGGGTGTTTTCCAAAAAAAAAAAAAAAAAAACTTGATTTTTTAGTTTTAACCCAAAGGTTTGTGTACCTTTTTCAATTTTAACCTTACATAATTTGTTTTTTTAACTTTAACCCAAAACTTTTCATTATTTGCAATTTAACTTCACAACTTTTGTCACTTATACTTTTCATCTTTCGCAAATTTTCGTTTTACGTATAGTTCTAAATTTTTCGAGTTAATACGACGCAACGTGCATGTGTGGTTCAACGTTTTTACCTCTATTTTTCCATGTTTGACAGGTTCGTCGCAATACGCATATTATAGGTCGAGTCAGTGTTGGTTGTCAATGACGGTTGTGTGACACTAGTACTATTTGACACTGTTTTACGCCCCGCCGCAACACGGGGTGTGCTTTGGGGATTTTTCAAAGAAAAAATTGTTATGCATATGGTTGTCGTAACGTTGGCTTTGGGGGTTTTCCAAAAAAAAAATTGATTTTTTTTTACTTTTCACCCAAAAGTATTTTATAAATTACTTTTAACCCAAAACTATTTGTTTTTTACTTTTAACCCAAAACTTTTTATCTTTTACAATCTATCCTCATAACTTTTTTTACTTTCAACTTTGGTCCTTTATAGTTTTCATTTTCCGCAAATTTTGCGCTCTATGCTTGGTTCTAAATTTTGTGACTTAACACATCACAGCGTGCGTCTTTGGCTTAACGTTTTTACGTTTCGTTCTAAATTTTGCAAGTTAACACGACGCAACGTACGTGTGTGGGTGAACGTTTTTACATCGTCTATTTTTACCCCGTTTGACAGGTTTAACATAACGTGTGGGTCGTAGATCGACTTAGTTATAAATAAAGAATCCCCGCCGCATTGCGGCGGGTCGTAATCCTAGTTTATATTAATATTAATGCTTTAAATTACAACTTAGTACAAAAGTACAAATTTTATAGAACAATCATACTTGTACATTGTACTATAAAACCTCAATTCCATTTTAATTTTCGGTTTTAAATTTTGTCATAAGATATTCGATCATATTAATTTATAACGAAACAACATTTTTTTCTAAATAAAATATAAATATAAACGGGTTAAATGAGTTAAAAAATATTTTAACTTTTAAAAAAATCTTAGCATAATTATAAAATTATACTCTCTTTTCAGGCGTAAACTTTGTTATTTTTTTGTTTCTTTTGTTAACTTTTTTCCACATCGGTTTTTTCTCTGATCTATAAACTAAGAACATTAATCTTTTTTTAATTTATAGTATGCTTAGAGTTATAACTTGTAAGTCCGAACTTTCTTATGCATTATAATTCATAAATCATAAGCCTTTTCATCTTTACATATTTGCACAAAAAGGGAGGCTAAAAGATATTTGTTATATTGATGGTATTATGATACTAAAAATTCTATTAATTATCAATGTTATAGGTGGTTTGATCGAGCCGCGATAGTGACACAAGACGACATGAAAGATTCTAACTCCCCGAACCTGTGGCGGCTCGCAACTGTCCACAGGGTCGAGGAGATAAAATCAGTTATAAGAATGGTACCCATTTGGTCCACCGCGATTCTTTTTGTTACCGCACAATCACATCAACATAGCTTCATTATCATACAAGCCGGAACTATGGACCGCCACATGTCCCCTTCCTTTGAAATACCACCCGCGAGCCTATCGGTCTTCAGTGTCCTCACCATGCTCATTTGTCTCTCAGCCTACAGACGGTTCTTCGTCCCATTCGCACGTCGTTTCACCAATAACCCTATAGGCATCACAAGCTTACAACGAATGGGAATCGGTCACGCTATCAACATACTTGCAACATTAGTATCAGCACTAGTTGAAATTAAGCGAAAACAAGTCGCCTCTGCTCATAACCTGATCGACGACCCAAAAGCCATTATTCCCATATCGGTTTTCTGGCTCGTTCCCCAGTTTTGTCTACATGGTATAGCTGACGCATTTATGTCAGTAGGGCATTTGGAGTTTCTCTATGATCAATCACCCGAAAGCATGAGAAGCACTTGTATGGCGTTGAATTGGATCACAGCGTCCATAGGGAGCTATGTTGGCACATTTGTGGTATCGATGATCCATGACCATACCGGAAAGGAACATAATTGGCTACCAGACCGAAATCTAAACAAGGGGAAACTTGATTACTATTATTGGTTAATGAGTGGTATACAAGCAGTCAATTTAGTAAACTATGTCACTTGTGCTTATTTATATACTTGTAAACCACTTGAATCGATCAAAGATAGCGACAATGATGGCGATTTGGAGTTAGCGGTGGAGAAAACATCCGTAACGAATTCGTTATTGAACGGTCAAAACCGAGGTAGTGAAAAAAATGAGGATCAAAGAGTGTAATGAGAAGAGAAGGTGACCAAGCAACTTAAAGTGGTTAGATAGTTACTAAGCAACCACATTGTAATAGCATATATGTGTGTAATGCGTTTGGTACAAATCAACTCTCTCTCTCTCTCTATATATATGATCTTGAATTTAGAAAAAAAGGCTCTATCTTTTATCTTTTACAAGTGAAATGTATTATGGTTATCTATTTTAGGTTTAATCACCATCGTTAGATCTATGTAACACGCTGTTAGATTTATCAATCATTAGTTGTGCATTTGTTGTTAATCATGGTAATTTTTAGTTTTAATAATAAAATTGATTACCTAATTACTTAAGATTGATTGACTATAGTTCCATGTAGAGGTGTACAAATCGGTTATTAAAAAACCGGTTAAAAAAAAAACCGGTTTTTTCACCCAAAATAAAAACCGGTTTTTTTTATAACCGGTTCCGGTTACTAACCGGTTTTTGAGGTCCAAAACAATAACCGGTATAACCGGCTTTTTAATAACCGGTTTTTGAAGTCGAGAATAGTAACCGGTATAAAAACCGGCGGTTAAAAAAAATCGGTTAAAAAAAAACCAGTTAAAAAAAAACCGGTTAAAAAAAACCAGTTTCGGTTTTTTTTCGAGTTTCGGTTCTAAAACCAGTTTTTTTTACACCTCTACCATCAAGTTAAACAACTTGTGTGATTCATATAGACAAGGGAAGAGTGCACGCATCTATACAATTATCATAACTTAATATCATATTTTAATCCTACCTATCACTAATTAAGATCTAAAATAGATAATAAACTATATTTAGGGGCTGTTTAACAATTTCTGAATGGTTAAGTGTTGAAACAGTAAGAAGTCTAAACCATTAAGTGTTGAACAGTAAGTGGTCTAAACCATTAAGAGCCAGTATAATGCTTAATCGTTCAGAGGCAAATGTCTGACCAATTCAGATTATAGGTCTTAACCATTCAGACTCAGTATAATGCTTAACCATTTAGAGGCAAATGTCTGAACCATTCAGACATCTGCTCGCGAAACAAAAATGTTTGAACCATTAAATGATTAACCAGTAAATATATGAACCATTAAGAGTCTCGTTAAGAGCCTCATTAAGAGCTAAACAAACAACCCCTTGGATTTTAGGTGATTTGTTTATTCATGCAGCGGGTATAGCAATTAACTTGTAGGTTTCACAATCAACTATGCTTCATTTTCAGGTGAATGTGTTATCATTTTTTAGTTTTCTTCAGTTTATTTGTTTACGCACTATTAGATAAAATAGTTCATTTATTATTGTACCTAGTTCCAATTTATGTTTTCTCTTTAGTCTTTAACTGTGTATATTTATAGGGCATGTTCTTGTATTTGTTAAGTCACTAATTATTCAATTATCACATGGTATAGAGCCTCTTGAGTTGAGTTTTCCCATCCCTTGGTTGCTCCTTTCTTTGCCTCCCTCTCCCTCCATCTTCCCCCTCTTCTTTGCAATGGCCTCTCCTTCCTCATCTTCTACAGAACCCCAACCAGTGACAAACCTTACTCCCTCCTCAGCTCTCAAACCTTCATCTCACAATAATCTTTATTGGCGCACTCAAATGAAGCCATTGCTAACCTATCAAGTCTTGCCTCATGTTGATGGCACCACCACAACCCCGTCACCCACCTCTACTGCCAACTTGGATTGGATACAAGCTGATCAAAATGCTATCATTCACCTCACCACCTCCCTTACCGAAGAAGCCTTAGCCGTAATTGTTGGTTTATCTACGGCCTGCGATATGTGGCTTGCCCTTGAGGCCGCATTTTATAATGCCTCGGTTGAACGGGTTCAAAATTTATGTGACTCTCTTCGTCTCACATAAAAGGGTGACAAAAGTGTAGCCAAGTTTGGTCGATCATTGTCACACCCCGACCACGTGAGACAACGTAACGTGGCGGAAACGTCGGGGAGTGTTGTAACAGAATTAATCGTTTCAAATCCATGGCAATTAAAGTTTCGTTTTATTAATCAAACATGAGAGTTTACATTGTTTTAAACAAGAAACAAAGAGTACATAACATAAATTAACTAGTTCTTGTCTCGTTTTAAGTCTCTAAGGCACAGGTCCGCCTAAGTATTTCTTGATAAGTCCTATGCATCATCTCCTGAAAACACATGTGAAAATAGGTATGTCAGCATAAAAATGCCTGTGATATACATAGGTTTTGTGAAAATAGGATTCATGACTTGTAAGTTTAGAAAGAGTTGTTTAATAAAGTTTAGTCATGAACCTTGTAAATTGTTTTGTTTTGTAAATCATTTGAAAAACAATAAGTTCAGATGATATGTATAAATAAGAGAATAATGTATGGTTAAATGAATAACCATGTAGAATGAGTTTGTATAAGATAAGTTGTTTGTAAAACAATGTCTTGTGAAAAGTATGTTATTTGTATAAAATGTTATATGTCTCAAATTGAAATGATTCAAATAACGCTACGATATGTAATACCATACAAACACTTATATATAGGAAGTACCAGCGGTGTATCCACCATGCTTGTATCATATTACACACGCCTCGTTACTTAAGTCACTTACTCAAACCAAACCATCAAGATGTAATGTTAAACAATGTACTAAGTATGCACACGATGGACATACATAGCATGAAATGTAATGTAAAACCATGTACTAAGTATGCACACAATGGACATACATAGCATGAAATGTAATGTAAAACAATGTACTAAGTATGCACACAATGGACATACATAGCATGAAATGTAATGTAAAACAATGTACTAGGTATGCACACAATGGACATACATAGCATGAAATGTAATGTAAAACAATGTACTAGGTATGCACACAATGGACATACATAGCATGAAATGTAATGTAAAATAATGTACTAAGTACGCACACAATGGGCATACATAGCATAGAATGTAATGTAATGTAAAATAACGTACTAAGTACGCACACAATGGGCATACATAGCATAGAATGTAATGTAAAATAATGTACTAAGTACGCACACAATGGGCATACATAGCATGAAAACAATGAAATCATGTACTATAATGTACTAACAAACATAGCAAGTATATGATGTGAAAACAGGAAAGCATGAAAGTAACAAGTAGGCACATGTGTTTCACCCCAAAACGTTTGGAAAACAGTAAAAGAGGGGTCTATGTACTCACTTGAGATTGCTCAGTAGTCCTTGAGTAACAACCAAACAATGCTAGAGATCACGGATATCAAACGGCACCTAATATAGGTAACTATGTTAATAAACCTGACCTAAATCAGAGGATTAGATAGAATGAGGGTTCGTAAACCAAACGAGTATGGAGACTCGTGTCATATGGTTTATCAAAGCCTACATACTAAATGAAACCTAACCTAAGTGCTTACGACCCATTACGACCCGTTTAGGTAGCTTATGCTACTTTAACGCGTCGTTCGCGTAAAACGCGTTCGGACCGCCTAACTAGTCTTATGACAAGTAAAATATGCCTTAACATGTTTAATATTGTCGATAAATCAGTTTAGAGGTCATAGGTTATGTTACATATGTTTAAAATGAATTTTGGCATCAAAGGGGTATTTTGGTAATTTACCTAAGGCATATAAACTACCTATCATACAACTACTTAAACGGAGCGACCATAAGGTATAACCTCAGAAGGTTATTCCCTATACACTATGGTCACCTAAAGTGTTTGGTCGGATCCTAATGATCAACCAAACGGGTCGGGGGCGGTTGGAGTATCACGGGGGGGGACTATAACGAATCCGGGTATTTGGAGTTACGAAGGTGTGGCTGGAGCGCATATTGTGTTTTCTGGGTTGTGCTTTTTGGCAGCTATCTGGCATTGGGTATATTGGGATCTAGAAATATTTTGTGATGAACGTACAGGAAAACCCTCTTTGGATTTGCCCAAGATCTTTGGAATACATTTATTTCTTGCAGGTCTGGCTTGCTTTGGTTTTGGTGCATTTCATGTAACAGGCTTGTATGGTCCTGGCATATGGGTATCCGATCCTTATGGGCTAACAGGGAAAGTACAATCTGTAAATCCATCGTGGGGTTCGAAGGTATAAGCGATTTATTAGATCGCTTACCCTTACGACCCTAGACAATGTGGTAATCAGTAGGCATAGTCACCAGGGACTATAACCATCTTGATTACGCTCACGTTGCGAAGTTCAAACGAACTTCGCATTGACCATAAACTGGTCAATGCAGAAAGTCAAACAAAGTTTGACTTTCGGACTCGAAAAGCAATAAAAGAACGAAGGAACACTTACCCAGGGTCCCCGAAAGCTAATCTTGATCCGAGTAGCTCAGGTATGAAACAATGGTTTCAACTTAGAGCTTCTAAGATCAGATTCTTGTGGGTTTTGAAGTTGGGGGATGTGGGAATTTATAGGATTTCCCGAACCGTTAGGATCGTTTCTTGGAAACCGTGATCGAATCTAAGGCGTACACTTGTTGGAAAGTTGTGGTAGGTTAATTGGCCACCCACCATAGGGAATCAACAGGTGGAAAGGGGTTTGGGAGTGCACGACAGCTGGAAACAGGCTGTTCGGAAGCTTCTGATGTTCTGGGGACTGCTTGTGCACCGTAACACTCAGAGTGTTGAGGTGCGCAAGGACCTGCAGACCAGAAAGTTTGATTTTTGGCAGTTTTGGTCCCTGTTGTGTAATAAGGCCATTTCCGACGCGTTTAAGGCCCGTTAACCCCGTTTCAAAGCTCTAAAATGAAGTTAAAGTATAGGGAACTTAAAATGTGCTCAAAAATATCTCTGATGTCGGTTCGTTTGGCCGTACGATCGCGATGTTCGCTTAATTACGACGGAATGCGCATAAGCGCAAAAAACGATCCAAATGACGCGACGAATGGATTTTTCTTATGTCAAACACTAAAATAAAATATTTTAGTGCTTACATAAATTTTTGGATGTCCGGATGTATTCAGAACGTAAGTTATGCGCGAAAATGCAAACTTGTGCACTTTTTGATGCTTTTAGTCCCTGAATGACCCAAAAGTTTATTTTAGCACACCGAACACCTCAAAGCCTATTTCTAAGCTATGTAAAGGATATTTATGGTATGTTTAACTTATGGTCATGTTCCGGAATGTCTGTTACAGTTCAAATTGGCATACTTTCGCAGTTTGTCAATTTTAGTCCCTGTAAGCGAATAAACTTGATTTCACCACACCAAACCTTCCTAAACTTACATCTGGGTTATGTAAAGGTCATTTAAGGTATGTTAAGCCTATTTCACTATTCCGGAGTGTTCGTTGCATTAAACTGGTTATATCTACGCATCAGAGCGTGTATAACCCTCCCGAAAGCGATTTAAAGCTTGAAATCGAACAAGAGTTGATATGTGCAAACGATACACATATTTTTACAAATCCCAAGTATGAAATACAATATTTCATTAGTTTGGAATTTTTTTGATGGTTGAAGTGACACAGGTGTCACAGTCTCCCCTACTTTAGGAAATTTCGTCCCGAAATTTAATTTTAGGAGAAACTTGTGAGGACGACGATGATGTTTTCGCTTTGAATGAACCCCTTGAACCTTAAGTAGAACTCTGGGCCATGATAGGGTTCTTAGAGAACTTGTCAATCCCTCAAAGTGAAGTCCTTGTAGCAGCAAAACATGGAGTTTCAAACTATGGATAGGAGAACGTTTCCCATGAAGACTTATCATAGGAATCTTGAATTCACGATTGGGAAGTGTAAGATAAAATGACATCGGTCAAAGTCCAAGACTTCTCCCGTATCATTACTCTTGTCACTATTGGTCTTTACACATGACAAAACTTCCTGTGGTTTCTGTGCACTGAATTCCATAATTATGTAGGCCTCCATAATTACGTAATTCCTTGCACAGTCCGCACAGTTCATTTCATAATGCTTATGGGGAAAAGCAAACGAATAATCCTGTGGTGATTTAACTTGACTGCAATAGAGTCTCTTTAACTAGGTCACCAAAGGATTAGATCAAAGAACAATCTCTTGAACTAGACTACCCGAGGGCCTATTTAACTACATAAACACATGATATCTTTAACTAGATTGCCGAACCAATCTATTTAACTAGGTCAACGAAGGATCTCTTCAACTAGACCACCAGAGGGCCTATTTAACTATATCAACGCATGATATTTTTAACTAGATTGTCGAACCAATCTATTTAACTTAGATCGACGTAGGATCTCTTTAACTAGACTACCAGAGGGCCTATTTAACTATATCAACGCATGATATATTTAACTAGATTGTTGAACCAATCTATTTAACTTAGATCGTCATAGGATCTCTTTAACTAGACCACCAGAGGGCCTATTTAACTATATCAACGCATGATATATTTAACTAGATTGTCGAACCAATCTATTTAACTTAACTACCCATGAGGAATATTCAACTACATCAACACATGATGTCCTTAGATTTTGGAATAGTACTTTATAATCCAAGGGACTTAACTACAACGTAGAAGTCCATTAAGGATTTAAGATAGTACCTTTTTGAATATCCTGCTACGAATCCTTCATATGAAGATAAGAAAGATTCTATGAGGATTTGGATAATGAATATCCAGAGTATACACAAACACAAAAATGCATAAAAGAAAACGCAAAATGCATAAACACATAGTCACATAACCACAAAATTGTTTATCTAGATCATTAATTTGTTAATTTTGGACGCGGATACTTAAAGCACGCCAGGAATCAAATCCGTGGATTTCATTTGGCACTTTAATCATTTTCAAGAATCTATCTATAAAGATAGAATGATCTACCAAAAGTTCGATTTTGTTTTCAAGAAAACGCAATATTCGAATTAAGGTACAATAATTTTAGGATATACGAAAATACCCTTAGGTACCCTATTAAGAATTTATAGTGGTACTTTGGGTATTCGTACAGAGTTGTAACTTGCGCCTTGTACTTCGTTTCCTTGGAAGAAACGGGTACTTAGGATTTTTGTGGGAAATCGCAAGAGATTATAAAATGGAAGAATTTTGGGGGTATTCTGTTCTTCAAGGAATACGGCTCCTTGATTGTAGGTATGGTAGGGGATACGTTGTTTATACATACAACCTCATAAATACATTGCAATGTAAATAAAAGATTTATTTATAAACAATGATAACAACTGTTTCATGGACCTTGACAACAAAAGAAAATAATACATAAGACTTGATTATTTCTAAACAACATTGTCTTCTAGTTGGTCCGATGCTCATCCCTGCGCTGGATTCGCATTAGCAATCATTGGGCAATTTCTTCGGAAATGGCCCATCTCGCCACAGTTGAAGCAAGGACCTGGTGGACAACGAGCTTGAGCAGGATTTACTTGAGGTTGGTTTGGACCACCTTGGTTTGGGGTAAATCGACAAGCATTTGCCAGGTGACCGAGTCGCCCACATGATGCACATAAACGACACTGTAGCTGAGCTAAGTGGTGTGCATTACATTTGTCGCATATCGGTGCAGTACCGGCATAAGGTTTCCTTGCAGGAGGTTGAGTTGGTTGGTTGCGGGTGTTTTGGTTGGGTTGAGCAGCAATTGCACAATTCTGCGAAGCCTTACGCTTCTTAGAAGGTTCGGTTTTGCTTTCCTTGGTTTCCTCCGGAACATTAGTGTCACACCCCTATTTTCCACGTGTCACCGGTGGGCCCGGTGGGGAGTATCGTGACGTAGTTGGTATCATCATAGACAAACAACACAATATATATAAATGCACAGCGGAAGCAAAGATAGATTCATTTCAACTTTAATAAAGTGTAATATTAAATATCACTAATAGTCGAAACGGATCCACAGGCGGATCAAAATAAAATAAGATATTGTTCAACAGTTTATTGTCGTCCAAGCATGCGAGACTTATTGTGGACGCTCTAGAAGACAGCCAGCCTATTACGTGTAGTACCTGCACTTAACCTTTTGGGAAAATACGTCAGTTTACACTGGTAAATACCATTTAACTGACTCATTTTGAAAATGGTTGAAAATTGATTTGAATGCACATGGCACAAAACATTTTATAACTTGGGATAATTATTTAATATAATAATCTTGTGAACGAATTACATGTTACTTGTGCGTTCAGTAGCCCGGATCTTGTCCGGGTTAAAGATCAATAGACCCTCCACATTAGAGTTATACACTGACATGTGTACGCCTACACCCCGTGCTCAGGTCGTGGCCATCTCGTAAGATGATGCCGAGGATATCCGGGACATGGTCATTAACCCCCCAAAGGCTTTAAGTGAACAAGACTGTTTAAACGAGCCGATCAAATTATTCAATTAACCATTCAAAGATGTAAGATTTGATGCTCGATCAAGCGGTATTCTATATACCGTAACCCAAGCCTGTATAGGGAAAATAAGTTAAAAGTATTTACCTGAGTATAGTATAATTCTCAACAAGCAAAAAGGCAAGTAGCTTTTACCGGTGCTCCTAATCTGGAACGAAGGTTTATAATAACCTATTAGATTTCTAACGGGTCTTTATTTAAGCTTAAGCTTAGACCGGCTAGTTTAAAGGACGATACGGTTCAAACGCACGATTAAGCGAAGACCGGATAGAATGTGATTTAGACCCGACAAGTTTGAATACTTGTATAATATGGGTATACTAAATACATTCTGGATTTTGAGACAAAAATGATAATGTTTGACCCGTCTCGGTCAATTTATGCAAACTAGTTACATAAACCATCTTCTTAAACATCCCCCGGTTATGCCTCCTATCATGCCGCAACTCATGCCGCATCTCTTGACGCACCTCTTGTATCTCATGAAGGATTTCTTGCATTTGGGGCGGTGACATCGCCGGCGCCTGAGGTGGTTGCTGATAATGCGGGGGTTGAGGAGGCTGCGGTTGATAATGCGGAGGTTGAGGAGGCTGTGATTGCTGATACCCATATGATGGGTACCCATAGGTCGAGGGTCCCGTAGCCCAGGGACCTCCGTAAGGACCTTCTTGGTGGAAAGTGTTGGAGTTTGCTGCTATCCAGTATGGATCCTCCGTAAAGTTATAACCCGTGTGAATCTGCTGCTCAAAGGGGTTGAATGTTGCAGCACCAGTGTAAGTGGGGATTGGGTCTCCAAAACCCAATGGTGGCTGCGGCGCGACTGGCGCAGATGCTACTTCAGAGACGGGGTGTGAAGATTCACCCATCTCTGTTTCTTCGTGGACCGGTGAGTACCGGCTGCCACTCGAAAGTGGAGGGGTGCTAATACGCACTCCCCCTCGTGCGGACATCCGCAAGGTAGTTCTCCTTCGCCTCGGAGGCGAGGGAGGCTGAAGCAGAGGTGGTGCTGCTGGCGGAGTGACCGCTACATGTCAGGAATCCTCGGAAGGATTCTGCTGCTGCTGTGGCTGCTGCTGTGGCTGGTGCAGGGGAGAGTGGTGAGGCAGGTGCAGGGGAGAGTTATGGTATGACTGATGCAGAGGATAGTTATGGTATGACTGGTGCAGGGGAGAGTTATGGTAACTGGGAGTAAATACCCAATCATGCTGCTTGAATTTCTCCTCATAGCTATCGGGACCATTATAAGGTGATCCCATAAACGGTGACCCATCTGAAATCTCAATGGGATGGTTCGGTGTTCCGGAGGGTGGCATAGCAGGATCAGTATCCTCATCGATGTCCATCGGGTTGCCACCAGAAAAGTGGTCTTCTGGTCCAAGTGGATTAAAACCCACTGCTGCTACTAAGTAGTCATCAGGGTTGAACTGACCCTGGAAGACGGGTGATGGTTGGTTAAAGGGTGAATTGTGTCCTATTAGGGGAATGTAGGACTGTTGTGAGTTGTGGGGCTCATTCTCCGAATGAGGCCCAAAGGAGTGTGGGATCGATGGAGAGGTACTCAGTGAGACCGAGCGCCTAGCAGGTTCGGTAAAAGACCTCCAAAGGTCTTGAGCATCAGTGTTGTGAGGATTCGAAGGTGTTCGCCGGTGTGACGGTCCGGCCTCGTGGTCGTTCGGGGCTACATGTGCTCCTTTTCCTCGGCCTCTACCTCTCATACGTGGCGGCATTCTTGTGATCCTGTCAAAACAATAAGTGATACAACAAAAATATATATAAGACAAAGTTAGAAAAATAAAACCAAAAATTTGGAAATTTTCTAAGTTCTTTGTCTAGACTCGAGAATCGAGGATTGTGCAATTGTGTAACTGAGATTAAACACAAAAGACTAGTGTTTAATTCACTCAGAGTTGGCTCTGATACCAACCTGTCACACCCCTATTTTCCATGTGTCACCGGTGGGCCCGGTGGGGAGTATCGTGACGTAGTTGGTATCATCATAGACAAACAACACAATATATATAAATACACAGCGGAAGCAAAGATAGATTCATTTCAACTTTAATAAAGTGTAATATTAAATATCACTAATAGTCGAAACGGATCCACAGGCGGATCAAAATAAAATAAGATATTGTTCAACAGTTTATTGTCGTCCAAGCTTGCGAGACTTATTGTGGACGCTCTAGAAGACAGCCAGCCTATTACGTGTAGTACCTGCACTTAACCTTTTGGGAAAATACGTCAGTTTACACTGGTAAATACCATTTAACTGACTCATTTTGAAAATGGTTGAAAATTGATTTGAATGCACATGGCACAAAACATTTTATAACTTGGGATAATTATTTAATATAATAATCTTGTGAACGAATTACATGTTACTTGTGCGTTCAGTAGCCCGGATCTTGTCTGGGTTAAAGATCAATAGACCCTCCACATTAGAGTTATGCACTGACAGGTTTACGCCTACACCCCGTGCTCAGGTCGTGGCCATCTCGTAAGATGATGCCGAGGATATCCGGGACATGGTCATTAACCCCCCAAAGGCTTTAAGTGAACAAGACTGTTTAAACGAGCCGATCAAATTATTCAATTAACCATTCAAAGATGTAAGATTTGATGCTCGATCAAGCGGTATTCTATATACCGTAACCCAAGCCAGTATAGGGAAAATAAGTTAAAAGTATTTACCTGAGTATAGTATAATTCTCAACAAGCAAAAAGGAAAGTAGCTTTTACTGGTGCTCCTAATCTGGAACGAAGGTTTATAATAACCTATTAGATTTCTAACGGGTCTTTATTTAAGCTTAAGCTTAGACCGGCTAGTTTAAAGGACGATACGGTTTAAACGCACGATTAAGCGAAGACCGGATAGAATGTGATTTAGACCCGAAAAGTTTGAATACTTGTATAATATGGGTATACTAAATACATTCTGGATTTTGAGACAAAAATGATAATGTTTGACCCGTCTCGGTCAATTTATGCAAACTAGTTACATAAACCGAACCGAACGCGAAAAGAGCGTTACGGGTAACCGTAAGAGTCATATGCAAGTTCCCTGAGATAATATGCTCTAAATATGTCATAATATCAGTAATTTATTTTCTATTATGCCCAAAACGGATTTAAACACAAATTAGGCCTCATAAGGGCATTTTGGTCATTTAAAAGATTATAAAAGAGTTTATTTGTAAATCTGAGTTACGGGTCTGATTTATACAGTAAATATACTTAATTTAACATGTTATAACAGTAGGGTATGTCCCATATGTGGGACTTATCATTTAAAACCAAACTATGCACCTTAGGGGTATTTTGGTAATTTCACAAGGGCTAAAAGTGTCAAAATTGGAAACCTGAGTTTATAAACTTGTACTTACTGTTATTTTATAAAATATGCTAAGAACATCAGTAGGTATCAACCTTATATGTTTAATATGGTTATAGTACATACTATGCGTTAAAAACGCTTAAAAAGGCGATTTAGAGCCGTTTCCGGGTTTTTAAAAGAAAGCTGATATTTTTATATTTCCAGAATGCTCAAAATATTTTATTTATCAAATAAAATCAGTAGAAAAAGGTTTGGGGTCAAAAGGATTTGTAAAACTCATTTTATGGCTTAAAAGGGCAAAATCGGTATTTACCGAATTAAACTTAGAGACCTATGATATGATCAGCCAAAAATTAAATAAAAATCTTTAAAAATCCCAAAATATTATATAACATCAGTGGGTAAAAAGTTTGGTATCAAAAAGTGGGTTTAAATAGGTTATATGCTAATTACGCCGTTTAAGTAGCATAAAGCTTTCAAATTACGATATTGAGCATAACTCTTAATCTAGACCTCAAACTGATATCAAATTTTTGGTGCAAGTTTATAAATCAGTAAAAAATGTTTCTACTCTTTCACTTTTTCAAAAATCACGTTTTATAGTAAAAAGGGCATAATAGTCAACTTTTAAGCATAAATCAGAAACATGCATATGAACCGGATAAGTGTTGAACCAAGTTGTAAAATCTCAGAGAATTAAACTTATATAAAAATTGGTCCAAAATAAGCTCTAAGGCAGATCTCAAACATGCATGAACGGATCAGAACTGATAGTCAAAGAAAAAGTCAATTTATGCGACTTTCGGTTCCGATTCGGGTTTAAACTGAAAATTATCGAGATGAACATGTTGAGACATGTTCTTACATTAATTATTAAGTTATTTTAATGATCAAACAGGTTGCATGTACCCTACATTGCTAATCATGCTTAAATTTGCAAAAACACATTCTGTTGACTTTTTGAAACAAGCTTTGACTCGACAATTAACATACTTAGAGTGGGAATCTGAAAATACCCTTTTGAGGGTTTGTTACCCACATAAATACCAACTTGTAGGTACTTTCAATTTGAGAAAAGACTGAGCCAATTTCGTTTAATCACGAAGTCAAACTAAATTTACGATGGATTGACTTTCGGTTAATAAACTAAGCTAGAACGGATTTGAAAAGGTTATGAACACTTACAAGAGTCCTAATAGAGCTTACTTGACGTCCAGAGAGCTCCAGAAGTTTCCTTGTGAATTTTTTGAAAATGTAAGTAATGAAAGTTGCAACTTCAAGTTCTTCTTATAACCAATTTGATCTCATTTGGAGCTGCCACATGAGTCTAGGGATGATATAAGATGAAGACAAGTGCCCGTAGTTGCATGTAAGTCCATTGGTGAGCTCCCTGAATCGACAACAGCTGGTAACAACTCGCAAACAGACATGACTGGCACCTGCGCATGTATTCTGCGCTGGCAGGTCGCTCGCGTGGCGCGAGACCCCCCTCGCGTGGCGCGAACAAGTGCAGATCAGGTTACAAGTTTCCTTTGTTTTGCATTTCAGTCCTCGGTCCTTAGATACGTGGTTTTGGCTATTTATCTTGCTCATTAGACCCTCAAATCTGATTTTTAAGGACCTTGGGACATTTACAAACATGGTAAAGTCCTTGGTTAACTTTGTGCTTACCCGAAAAGTCACGAATTTCATCGTTAACGTAATTAACCCTTCGTGTACGGTTTTGATCATAACTTTCTCATATGATAACGAAACTTGATGAAATTTTTATCACATATTCTAGTGAGTATATTTTATCATTACAAAGCTTCGGGTTTGCCAAAAAGGTCACTCAGAGGTATACTTTCAACATGTTGACACATTTAGCCCCTGTAGTTTGTAATTCCTCACTTTCTTTCATTTTCCGCTTCGTATGATCCATGATTTATCCGTTTAAGATTATAAACATCATGTAGGGTTATTTTCGAGCCTATTTATCAATTGTTGACACTTTGGACCCTTATATTCACATAGTTTCACTGTTTGTCAACTTTAGTCCCTCTAAAGTATGTTTTCACATATTCAAAGCCCATGACACGTGTCAATACATTATTGGACGTAAATTTTCGAGGTGTTACAATTAGCTGCTTGTTTCTTGTCGCCTTTCAGAAAAAGTTTACCTTTCCTGATCTGAGATTCAGTCAAGGTTGCAGATAGCTCAATGGCCTGTCTAACTGTAGTGGGTTTACTACCAGTAACAATGTCCTGAACTGAGTCAGGGAGACCATCAATGTATTTTTCGATCGCCTTATCCAAAGGCGTAACCATGGTAGGACACAACAGGCTCAGTTCCTCATATCGATCAGTGTATGCTCGATGTTCACCGCTGTCTTGCTTAAGATCGTCGAATTCCCTTTCCAAGGCCCTGATCTCGTGACGAGGACAGAATTCCTTCATCATCAGTGCTCGAAGTTCTTCCCACGTTTGAGCCAGTGCCACTTCGGCACCCCTATCTCTCATCACACCGTTCCACCATGTCAAAGCTCGTTTCTCAAAGACACTAGATGCGAAATCTACCTTTCGCTCGTTTGGGCATTGAACATGTCTGAAGGTGCTCTCTAGACTCTCGAACCATTGTAGAAGTGCAGTCGCTCCTTGAGACCCAGAAAACTTTGATGGCTTAGCCGAGTTGAACGTCTTGAAACTGCAGGGGGCATTATTGTTGTTGAGGGCTTGGTTACATTGGGCAACGATGTTCGGGATTGCAGCAGTTATTTGCTGTGTAATGACAGCTGCCAGATCTTCAATAGATACCGGATTTTCGCATCGTGGAGGCATTCTAAAAGGGGAAACAAGAGAGAAAACAAATGAAATGGCATTGGGTAAGAATAGGATGTTACAATTAACGACCAAAATCATGGGTGATGGTCATTTGTTTGAACCATGAAGCAAACAAACAACACAAAGGCTGAGTCAAAGCAAATTGATCCTCATAATGTATCGCGAAGACATGCTCACCTATAAGTGGACACTCACTCCAAGAGTTCCCAGGTAAGAGTGACTGGTCCGATTATGTGGATTTGTACGAACACTCTAGCCTTAGACAGAAAACTCAGGGTACAGGCATTCACTCTTCCAGTTTGCACGTGTTCACACTATTTAGGACCCAAAAATTTGACGAGAGTTTTGAAAATTTAAAGGGGTTCAAAACCTTATAACAGAGGGTTCAAAACCTAGTAATCAATCATCCTAGAACAGATGATTAGTTTTCAAAGCGGTTTTGAAATTTATGTTCTTGTTGTGGTCGTCGCCTATGGATAGGTGACGGTATTGTTTTATGACTAAACGCAAGAAAACTCGCGTTAGGGTCCTAGGAAGGTTATAGACTAGGTCAAAGTATTACTAATAACCTAATTCCCTATAACCATTGGCTCTAATATCATCTTTTCTGTCACACCCCGACCACGTGAGACAACCTAACGTGGCGGAAACGTCGGGGAGTGTTGTAACAGAATTAATCGTTTCAAATCCATGGCAATTAAAGTTTCGTTTTATTAATCAAACATGAGAGTTTACATTGTTTTAAACAAGAAACAAAGAGTACATAACATAAATTAACTAGTTCTTGTCTCGTTTTAAGTCACTAAGGCACAGGTCCGCCTAAGTATTTCTTGATAAGTCCTATGCATCATCTCCTGAAAACACATGTGAAAATAGGTACTTCAGTTTATTTGTTTACGCACTATTAGATAAAATAGTTCATTTATTATTGTACCTAGTTCCAATTTATGTTTTCTCTTTAGTCTTTAACTGTGTATATTTATAGGGCATGTTCTTGTATTTGTTAAGTCACTAATTATTCAATTATCACATGGTATAGAGCCTCTTGAGTTGAGTTTTCCCATCCCTTGGTTGCTCCTTTCTTTGCCTCCCTCTCCCTCCATCTTCCCCCTCTTCTTTGCAATGGCCTCTCCTTCCTCATCTTCTACACAACCCCAACCAGTGACAAACCTTACTCCCTCCTCAGCTCTCAAACCTTCATCTCACAATAATCTTTATTGGCGCACTCAAATGAAGCCATTGCTAACCTATCAAGTCTTGCCTCATGTTGATGGCACCACCACAACCTCGTCACCCACCTCTACTGCCAACTTGGATTGGATACAAGCTGATCAAAAGGCTATCATTCACCTCACCACCTCCCTTACCGAAGAAGCCTTAGCCGTAATTGTTGGTTTATCTACGGCCTGCGATATGTGGCTTGCCCTTGAGGCCGCATTTTATAATGCCTCGGTTGAACGCGTTCAAAATTTATGTGACTCTCTTCGTCTCACATAAAAGGGTGACAAAAGTGTAGCCAAGTTTGGTCTATCATTGTCACACCCCGACCACGTGAGACAACGTAACGTGGCGGAAACGTCGGGGAGTGTTGTAACAGAATTAATCGTTTCAAATCCATGGCAATTAAAGTTTCATTTTATTAATCAAACATGAGAGTTTACATTGTTTTAAACAAGAAACAAAGAGTACATAACATAAATTAACTAGTTCTTGTCTCGTTTTAAGTCACTAAGGCACATGTCCGCCTAAGTATTTCTTGATAAGTCCTATGCATCATCTCCTAAAAACACATGAGAAAATAGGTACGTCAGCATAAAAATGCCTGTGAGATACATAGGTTTTGTGAAAATAGGATTCATGACTTGTAAGTTTAGAAAGAGTTGTTTAATAAAGTTTAGTCATGAACCTTGTAAATTGTTTTGTTTTGTAAATCGTTTGAAAAACAATAAGTTCAGATGATATGTATAAATAAGAGAATAATGTCTGGTTAAATGATTAACCATGTAGAATGAGTTTGTATAAGATAAGTTGTTTGTAAAACAATGTCTTGTGAAAAGTATGTTATTTGTATAAAATGTTATATGTCTCAAATTGAAATGATTCAAATAACGCTACGATATGTAATACCATACAAACACTTATATATAGAAAGTACCAGCGGTGTATCCACCATGCTTGTATCATATTACACACGCCTCGTTACTTAAGTCACTTACTCAAACCAAACCATCAAGATGTAATGTTAAACAATGTACTAAGTATGCACACGATGGACATACATAGCATGAAATGTAATGTAAAACCATGTACTAAGTATGCACACAATGGACATACATAGCATGAAATGTAATGTAAAACAATGTAGTAGGTATGCACACAATGGACATACATAACATGAAATGTAATGTAAAACAATGTACTAGGTATGCACACAATGGACATACATAGCATGAAATGTAATGTAAAATAATGTACAAAGTACGCACACAATGGGCATCCATAGCATAGAATGTAATGTAAAATAACGTACTAAGTAAGCACACAATGGTCATACATAGCATAGAATGTAATGTAATGTAAAATAATGTACTAAGTACGCACACAATGGGCATACATAGCATGAAAACAATGAAATCATGTACTATAATGTACTAACGAACATAGCAAGTATATGATGTGAAAACAGGAAAGCATGAAAGTAACAAGTAGGCACATGTGTTCCACCCCAAAACGTTTGGAAAACAGTAAAAGAGGGGTCTATGTACTCACTTGAGATTGCTCAGTAGTCCTTGAGTAACAACCAAACAATGCTAGAGATCACGGATATCAAACGGCACCTAATATAGGTAACTATGTTAATAAACCGGACCTAAATCGGAGGATTAGATAGAATGAGGGTTCGTAAACCAAACGAGTATGGAGACTCGTGTCATATGGTTTATCAAAGCCTACATACAAAATGAAACCTAACCTAAGTGCTTACGACCCATTACGACCCGTTTAGGTAGCTTATGCTACTTTAACGCGTCGTTCGCGTAAAACACGTTCGGACCGCCTAACTAGTCTTATGACAAGTAAAATATGCCTTAACATGTTTAATATTGTCGATAAATCAGTTTAGAGGTCATAGGTTATGTTACATATGTTTAAAATGAATTTTGGCATCAAAGGGGTATTTTGGTAATTTACCTAAGGCATATAAACTACCTATCATACAACTACTTAAACGAAGCGACCATAAGGTATAACCTCAGAAGGTTATTCCCTATACACTATGGTCACCTAAAGTGTTTGGTCGGATCCTAATGATCAACCAAACGGGTCGGGTTCGAAGGTATAAGCGATTTATTAGATCGCTTACCCTTACGACCCTAGATAACGTGCTAATCAGTAGGCATAGTCACCAGGGACTATAACCATCGTGATTACGCTCACGTTGCGAAGTTCAAACGAACTTCGCATTGACCATAAACTGGTCAATGCAGAAAGTCAAACAAAGTTTGACTTTCAGACTCGAAAAGCAATAAAAGAACGAAGGAACACTTACCCAGGGTCCCCGAAAGCTAATCTTGATCCGAGTAGCTCAGGTATGAAACAATGGTTTCAACTTAGAGCTTCTAAGATCAGATTCTTGTGGGTTTTGAAGTTGGGGGATGTGGGTATTTATAGGATTTCCCGAACCATTAGGATCGTTTCTTGGAAACCGTGATCGAATCTAAGGCGTACACTTGTTGGAAAGTTGTGGTAGGTTAATTGGCCACCCACCATTGGGAATCAACAGGTGGAAAGGGGTTTGGGAGTGCACGACAGCTGGAAACAGGCTGTTCGGAAGCTTCTGATGTTCTGGGGACTGCTTGCGCACCGTAACACTCAGAGTGTTGAGGTGCGCAAGGACCTCCAGACCAGAAAGTTTGATTTTTGGCAGTTTTGGTCCCTGTTGTGTAATAAGGCCATTTCCGACGCGTTTAAGGCCCGTTAACCCCGTTTCAAAGCTCTAAAATGAAGTTAAAGTATAGGGAACTTAAAATGTGCTCAAAAATATCTCGGATGTCGGTTCGTTTGGCCGTACGATCGCGATGTTCGCTTAATTACGACGGAATGCGCATAAGCGCGAAAAACGATCCAAATGACGCGACGAATGGATTTTTCTTATGCCAAACACTAAAATAAAATATTTTAGTGCTTACATAAATTTTTGGCTGTTCGGATGTATTCAGAACGTAAGTTATGCGCGAAAATGCAAACTTGTGCACTTTTTGACGCTTTTAGTCCTTGAATGACCCAAAAGTTTATTTTAGCACACCGAACACCTCAAAGCCTATTTCTAAGCTATGTAAAGGATATTTATGGTATGTTTAACTTATGGTCATGTTCCGGAATGTCTGTTACAGTTCAAATTGGCATACTTTCGCAGTTTGTCAATTTTAGTCCTTGTAAGCGAATAAACTTGATTTCACCACACCAAACCTTCCAAAACTTACATCTAGGTTATGTAAAGGTCATTTAAGGTATGTCAAGCCTATTTCACTATTCCAGAGTGTTCGTTGTATTAAACTGGTTATATCTACGCATCAGAGCGCGTATAACCCTCCAGAAAGCGATTTAAAGCTTGAAATCAAACAAGAGTTGATATGTGCAAACGATACACATATTTTTACAAATCCCAAGTATGAAATACAATATTTCATTGGTTTGGCATTTGTTTGATGGTTGAAGTGACACAGGTGTCACAATCATTCAATGCCATAAGCGATCAGTTGAATGCTATTGGCTATCCGAAAGTCCCCATTGATCAAATCCATTGGTTTCTTTGTGGGATTGGACCATCCTTTGAGGGTTTCTCCACCACCATTCGTGCCATGCAACCTGTCCCTTCCTTTAATGATTTAATTATGCGCACCAAAAACCATGAAATGTTTGTTCGTTCCATTCACGGTACTGCAACACCTCCTTTTGCCTTCTCGGCCCAAGCTACTCCAACCCGCACCTCCCGTAACCGAGACCAACAACCTCGATCTGCTCGGTGTAATTCTCCCACACACATGCGTTGTGGCTATTGCCCATCTAGTCTTCCAAACCGAAACCATTGGCACCCTACGTGTCAACTCTGTCGAACCCAAGGTCACTTTGCGTCCCAATGCCCTAAACTTGCCTCTTTTGTTGCTTCCGCCATCCCCTCGGACGACCAAATTGCTCATGCTTTTCATGCTCAGTGCCAAATTAATAATCAAGTTCCAGATTGGACATGTGACACTGGGGCCTCGGACCATATGCTCCCTAACACCCGTGGGGTAACAAATCCTACCCTACTTCAGGTAATGAAAGTGTTTACTTTGGTAATGGCCTCTCACTACCCATCTCACATGCTGGTACATCTAAACCTTTTGGTAGTCTAGCCCTTAATAATATACTTATTATTCCTCAACTTACCCGAAATCTCTTATCCGTTGGTAAGTTAAAAAGGGGATAATTCGGTTGATGTGGTTTTCTCACACCCATATTTTTATATTCAGGATCGAGAAACCAAATAGGTTCTAGCTCGGGGTTGTCGTGAAGACGGCCTTTATGTCCTACACAATAAACATGAAGCACTTATCGCTTCAATCATGCGTCCTAAAGCCTCATTTGAAGTATGGCATTCCCGACTTGGGCATGTTAAGTTTGATACTATTTCTAAGTTAAAAAATTGTGGACATTTATCTTTTACTTCATTATTACCTAAACCCGTTACTTGTTCCCCGTGTGAGCTCACTAAATCCAAGCGACTCCCTTTTAATAATAATGCTAAACGTGCTTCTTCTCCTCTTGAGTTAATACATTGTGACTTATAGGATCCCTCACCCGTTCAATCATAAGGAAATTTCTGCTACTATGTTGTGTTTATTGATAACTTCTCTTGGTTTACTTGGTTCTTTCCTTTACGAACCAAAGCTGAACTTTATGATGCTCTAAACATCTTTATTCCGTTTGTTCAAACACAATTTTCAGCAAAAATAAAAATATTTCAAAGTGATGGCGTCACTGAGTTCACAAGCTCTAAAGTTCGTCGTTTATTTGAAACTAACGGTACATTGCATCGCCTATCTTGCCCTTACACACCCCAACAAAATGGTCGGATGGAAAGGAAACATCGCCAAATTGTTGAAACCGGATTAGCTATGCTTTTTCATGCTCATATATCGCCGACTTATTGGGTTGAAGCTTTCACATCAGCAGTTTTCATCCTCAATCGGTTGCCCTCTACCATTCTTAATGGAACGTCACCATTTGAAATGTTATATAAATGTGTCCCTAATTATGGCATCTTTTGTAAATTCGGATGCCGGGTTTACGTTTACCTGCGGGATTATGCCCCTCACAAACTCGTTCCATGCAGCCTCCTGTGCATCTTTATTAGATATAATGCTAAATACAAAGGCTATATGTGCCTTGACCCTGGAAGTACTCGGGTTTATATCACCTGTCATGCCTGTTTCGATGAGACACATTTTCCTCTTACATCAACTACCTCAGGTCAACCGATTACTACCCTACATGTATCCACTTTCCTTGATGTTCCTTCAACCAACCAACAAACACCGTCAACCAACCCCACCCATTATCCTTCCCCTACAGCTTCGATAGAATACTCGCTACCCCACTTCCCTCCGCTCGCACCAGCTAATACTATTCCTTCCTCACCTACATTCACTCCTAACTCACAAGTTATGAGCCCCGTTCAGACTCCCCCCCCACATCTCATCCCACATTGTCCACCGATACCACCCCCTCGACACCGCCACCTCCTTCCCCTCCTCCTCCGCCACCTCCCTCCCATCCAATGATTACCCAGGCCAAAGTTAGGATCTTTAAGCCCCGTCATCAGGCTGATCTTGCTCATGTGGAATCCATCCCTCTCCACCATGTTCTATTCGCCACATCTGATCCCATTACTTATCGCTCGACCGTAAGAGATGTTAAATGGGTTCGTGCCATGGAAGCTGAGCTTGACGCCCTTCACCGCAACAATACATGGACATTTGTATCTCGGCCTTCCTCCACAAATGTGGTGGGCTCCAAATGGATTTACCGTACCAAGTTTCATGTTGATGGCTCTATTGATCGCTACAAGGCTCGGCTTGTGGCCCAGGGATACACAGAGGTGCATGGACTTGACTTTTCTCACACATTCAGTCCGGTTGTTAAAGCTATGACCATACGGACAGTTTTGGCCTTGGCATTCATTAATCAATGGAAACTTCACCAACCTAATGTTAATAATGCTTTTTTTGCATGGTGATCTCACTGAATGTGTCTTTATGGAACAACCACCAGGGTTCCATAACCCGCAATTTCCCGATCATGTTTGTCGTTTATATAAAGCTATCTATGGTTTAAAACAGGCTCCTAGGGCATGGTTCCATCGTCTAAGTACATTTTTGACCACCAATGATTCATCTGTGGTCGGGCAGACCCGCCTCTATTCATTTTCAACAAGGGCACTTGTGTTATGTATCTTCTTGTTTATGTGGATGATCTTATTCTGACCGGTAACCAACCCAGTACCATTCAATCCTTTACTCAGCATCTTCATACCGAATTTGCAATCAAGGACTTGGGGGAACTCGACTACTTTCTCGGTCTTAAGGTTACTTGCACAGCGTCTGGATTGGTCTTATATCAATCCAAATATATCTTAACACGTGCTAAGATGTTGGATGCAAAACCTGCTCCTACACCTTTGAGCACACATGTTTCTTTTGTGTCTGCGGGTGACCCATTTCCGGATCCTACGCATTACCGGTCGATTGTCGGGGCCCTTCAATACTTAACGATCACTAGACTAGACATTTCTTATGCTGTGAGTCAAGTCAGTCAATTTCTTCATGCCCCAACAGTTGATCACTTTCAGGAAGTTAAAAGAATTATTCGCTACCTAAAAGGCACGCCTGCATATGGTCTTCACTTCAGCCGTCCGGCACACACGTCTCACCTTGGCTACGCAGATGCTGACTGGGCTCGTTGTTTAGAGTCTCGTCGTTCCACGCATGGCTATTCCATTTTCTTAAGTGGAAACCTAATCTCATGGAGTGCCAAGAAACAACAGTTGCCAGATCAAGCTGTGAATCGGAGTATAGGACCATGGCTCACACTGTTGCGGAGATTGTCTGGATCGCGCATCTTCTTCAAGAACTAAATGCTCTTCCTATAGAGCGCCCCACCATCTTATGTGATAATCAAAGTGCTTGGTTCATGACTCAAAACCCTGTTTCTCACAAACGTTCTAAACACATTGATATTGATTATCATTTTCTGCGATAATTGGTTGCTAGATTACCAAATTTGTTCTGACCAAGCTTCAGGTGGCCGATATATTCACTAAAAGCCTTCCAAAGCCTCAGTTCGTTGCCTTCCGACAACAGCTTCATATTGATCCACCACCGTTTCACTTGCGGGGGAATATTAGATAAAATAGTTCATTTATTATTCTACCTAGTTACAATTTATATTTTCTCTTTAGTCCCTAGCTGTGTATATTTATAGGGCATGTTCTTGTATTTGTATAGTCACTAATCATTCAATTATCACACGCACCTTTACTTTAACTTCAAGTTTTTTTTTTCTTTTAGTATTGCTAGCTTTCCCTTAAATTAATGAATTAGTTAAAGTCTATTTTATCAAACTGTAACTATCGTTCCTCTCGGTTAAATTTGCCATAATTATATCGTTACACGATAGCCGATAGGTAGGCTTGTATACATGTGTGGTAGACTCTACTTATAGTTAGTATAACTGTTTAAATTAGTAACTATTTAAAATTATATTAATGCGGGTGGGTTTTCTGTAAAAAAAACCTTTTTCGTGATAAGTACGAGAAGGCATAGAAATTAACATGAAGGCATCATGTTTTGAACTTAGACATGATGTTTTGGGTTGTTTTGGCAAGAAAAACACCAATCATAACAATTTAAAACACAATGCAACGTATTATAGGCGTGAAATTTAAAACACACTACTTAACACTTAAAACACACTACTTAACGTTGTTGACATGGTGTTTTAAGTTTTAAGCCTAAAATTCACTGCATTGCGTGTCAAATTGATATGTTTGGTGTTTTACTTGCCAAAATAACCTAAAACATTATGCATAAGTCCAAAACATGATGTCTACATATGAATTTTTATGTCTTCTCACACTTTTCACGAAAAATGACTTTTTTTTACAGGATCTAAGACTAATGCATAAAACATAAACATGTTGTAAAAGAAAATGTTGTTTAACATATATGACCGAATTAATTTTCCATCCACAGTAGTTCCATATTTTATGAAAAGATACAAGGTAAAATACGGGAGTTTATGATTAATGAGTTAGAAGATTGGGCTCGGCTAGAAACCACATGATTGATACAACTTCAAACTTGTTGGGCCGTCAATTAACCCTATGCACTTTGACCATCTAAAAAGGCCGGATTGATTTGCTATCACTGGGCTAGAAACCATATGTATGTTTATCTTCTTTTTATTAATTGCTATACTTTATCAACTTCAAATCTATATAAAGTAAATAAAAAACACCTATAATAATAAAAATAATATTTAAATTGTATGTAACAATAATTAAAATAATATTAACATTAATAAAAATACTAATAAAATTAAAATATATGTAGCAATCAACACTAATATAATATTGACAATAGATAAAAATGATAGTAATATAACAATAAATTGTTGAATCAGTTCTGTTTATACATGAAGGAAAACAATAAAACATACCTTTGATTGCATCAGCATAAACCAGCAGAGAATCCAGTTAAGACGCAGCAATAATGTTTGACATGGTTGTCAGCTTGGTCTGGTTCCTCCTTAGGGTGCTAACTGATGATGGTGGCTAAGAAACCGAATAGGGGATTCGGGTTATGGAGATGGAGGTTTCGATTGATGTTATGCTAATAGGGTTGTGTCTAATGTGTAACTGTGTAACCCTTTAACCTCCACATAACTCTCCTTATATAAGCACCCAGGAGGAAACCTAATTAGTTAATAAGGGTAATATGGTCCATCAACAATTACCAACTAATTATTTAATAGGTTATAATATATTTTGATCTATATTATGTAAATGATTATAATGGCTACTAGATTAAATATTAAACATAATATATTTAATCTTACATTCTCCCACTTAGCCGAGTAATCATTTACTATGAGTATTAGATAAGCCTGATCAGGAGTTAACACTCATTTTAGCCTTAAACAAGTACTATAGCAGAGAAATACAGCCGTTGAATCATTATGCGACTCAGGACCCCCATTAATCATACTATAGCCTTAATTTAAAACCTAATCGTCATGATCAAAATACGCATAAGCCCTTTGTTTGATTTGTAACTATATTTGTCTATATGCCATTATGCTAGCTTGACATATTCTTAGAGACGTACAAAATCAAACTGATGAGGAAAATTAACTAATACTTAGTCATTCATAGTACGATATGTAGTTGCGCATGGCCATCAATTAATACCCGTCTCTGAGCTCTCTTAATAAGACTTATGGGTAATAGCCCTTCAGTTATAGGATCCTTAAGCATATCATGAATGTATTCGATACAAAACTTAGTTTCCTCAATTCGTTCATAAACTAATAATTAATTGCGTATCGAAACTTAATGCAGCACCTCTTGAACTGTTACTGTTCAAGGAGTTATGGTAACTGACTTTATCACACTAAGTCTTCAAAACATTAATTATATGGAGTTAATATACTTATGAGTCCACTGATAAATTTTCAACAATATTTAGTGACTATATTATGTCATTATAACTTAGGTTGTTAATATCAGTGCATTATGACTCCTCCATGAAATAAGTTTTGTCTGCTAACATAAGGATATACCCGAAATTACATTTTGTCATCTTTGAACATCACAAAATTATAGTAATAAACCGGTTTTAATTCTCACTTCTTCTTCAAATAATAGCCTCTCGTTTCTTTAAAGATATTGTAATACTCCATTAGATGCTTCAAATTAATCTAGACAAATCTAGTATGTTGCAATGTGAGTAATATCTAAACGAGTATAGACTTAAACTTACATAAGGCTTCCAATTAATGAAGCGTAAATAAATAATCTCACTTATCCTATTATCCTCTAAAGGAGAGCAGTATTGTTTGTTACATATGTAAGGACCCATTTAATGTTAAACTAATGGAACAGAACTAATATCCCATTGGGTCTATCTCAGTATGTTATGATATCAATCACGTAAGAGATATCTCTGAGATTTATTATATCAAAGTTTGTGTTAACAATGCTTTGACTTATGTAACATATACTTGTCAAAAGAATGTCATCTATATTGACAAGTTTATTTTAGTTGCTCCCACTCATCTTGAGGTAGGTACATTAATCCACTTGATTCTTGATGAAAATAATTACGTTAGCTTTTCATCACATTATGATGTTTGCATTAACCCATACATGGATATTATTGGCTTACAAATAAAGTGTTCTTTAACCTTCAGTTTGAAACTTTAGGTTGTTATCTAATGAACATGTAAATGTGTCAGCCATTTGTTATGGAAAATTGTTTATAATGTTCATCTAATGTAGCTTTAAACTATTATAAGCTACTAGAACAATGATGATCCTCAAAGAAATCTTTTGTTAAATATGTAATAAAGATTCTTTAATAATTTATCTCTTCCTGAGTACAACCTTTGACAATCAATCAAGCTTCTTCGTGTCTTAATGCTTATATTAGGATTTGGTTTAGTTATGAATACTCTTAGGTAATTCAATCAAATCCCAAACGTTATACGAACACATAAAATCAGTTTTACTAGAAAACTGTTTTATTCCATTAAGAATATTGATTGACACTAATGGCTTAATTTGAAGAGACAGGATCAGTAAACATTTCCAAAATCTATTTCAACTTTAATTAGGGAGGTTATGTAATCATCAAAGTTAGTAGGATTTTAAACCTAGATGACCTCCTGAGTTGATTATTGGGTTCATTAGAAGTTTCAGTTTTATGAATTAGCTATTGATTAGGTTGCTATCATTTTCCTGGATTCTAAGTTTTTAAGAGTTGGTGCAGTATGGTATACAAGAGGTGTAATCGGAGTTAAATTCGGAGTGAAATTTAATGACATTCTTCCCCCCGCCTCTTGTATTCCTTGCAAATCATGATAAGGACTTTGACTGCTCCCACTAACCTTAGAAATCTTTAGGAACTCAGCATGCTTAGGGTCAATATGTAACGACCAACAAATTCTAATAGAGAAACGAGTTAATGACGTTAGTCGTTGTAGTTTCTCTTGTTGAGGATTATGTTAGTTTAGGTAAGAAATCTACGTGCGCCCACAATTAAGTAACAATGAAACTTTTGTAAGAGTAGCATTAGATTTAAGGAGATAAGTTTTGATAGAACAGTGTCGTGATGGAGCGGTGTCTTGTACAAGAGGTGCAATTTTAGGTAATGTAAAATTTTATTGCAAGTTATTATTAAGACACTTAATGCTCCCACTGATCTTTAATATCTCTAGAATGCTACAAGAGAAGTTTCAATGAGCTACGTGACGTGGGAACCTATCACATATACGTTAGACTTTATTTGATTTCTTTAATGTCCAGATATCATAAGAAACTTTAGGGACATATCTAATAGAAATCTTATTAAGTATATATATGAATAGATTTCTTCTAAGACTGTGGGCATGCGACAAAATTTAGATACAAGTTGATAGTCTTTTAAATGATAAATGAATTATGTCTGAATATTCCATTTGGAATAAGTTCCACGAATGTCAATGAATGACTTATGATGGACCCATACTTATTCCTTAAGCCAAGTAATATTTAGGGCTATAACGTCATGATTTAACATCACTTAGAATGAGATTAGATAAAAAATCATCCTCATTAACCATGTCATGATTTCTCATGAATTTCGGTTATAATGGATGAAGTTTATAAGTCTCATTTTCCTTTTTTCAAATTCTCATTTACATGATGACAAAAGTTGTGAAAATATAAGGGATCATCTAGTTTCATCTTAGTAATGTTTCTATCCAGATATTTAGAACAATAAAATGAGAGTTTAAGGTAAGTGTGACTTTATGTTGGTTATGTAAACCTCACAATCTTCATGACATAGCCTAAGTAATGATACTATATTCTGATTAATCTTCAGAATATGTAAGGTATCGAAAGGCTTTGTTAGAAGACTGCTTATTATGGTTCTTATAGCCTTAACAATTAATTTTGTCACTAACTCCCATGTTAGTTATTTGTGGAGTTCTGGTAAGGAAACGTATGGAACTAGAGTCAACTAATCATGTGTTAATTGGAATATTAAAATTACCAGACTTAAATATCATTAGTAGGTGACTATCTGATTAACTTATCCAACTGTTCTTCTAAATAATAGATAGTCTCGTTGCTTATGCCTAGTCTATTGGCATAATTATGTAGTGAGATTTTTCCCTTGAAGAACCTTAGAGTTGGGATTAGCACTTGTAATTTGTCTATGGACCTTAGAACAATCCTCTTTTAAACTATTAGTGGTTGTAAGGTGAATAACATCTTATTTTCCAGCTTTAAACATTTATTTCTTTGTACATATGTTGCTTATCAACACACTCGTTATACTTTGGTATTTTGAGTGTTATAGTTGATTTTTAAGGCATAAAAAATGTACAAGTGAAAATCTTAATATGTAATGTACTGGAAAAATGTACTTATTTCCATGCGTAAGCCCTTAACTTTATGGGTCATGGTTTTGTACATTATAATGTATTCACATATACCACTTAACTTTATAGTTTAGAGTTTCAAATTAAGGCATGCATCTTAGGAGTTCTAGTGATTATTCCATAATTATAGATTAGTCTTAGGGAAGACTTAATCTGGAATAACTTTAGTGATAGCATTTACGTTAGAGAGTTCTTGATTATCATAAGAGACATCATGTTCGATTTATCCTATTCATCATGCTCTAACTTTCTTCTTTATAATCTTTATCAGAAGAGAGCAATAGGATTATCGTGTCTTAGGAAATAATCAAGGATTTAATTTAAGAGCTAATTCTAACAGAAACTGTAAATAAAGCAAACATTTTAGGTTTTAAGAATTAATAGAAGAAAATTACAGTGAGTAAAAAATATGGGTACTAAGAATAAGGCAGACGAAATGATCATAAAAACTTAATTAAGGATCATTAATCTAAGGATCATTATGTGAAGAGATTGTGATATGTCTATTACTAACATCAAAATAACAGACTTAGCTAAAAAATTCTACTTAAATGAAGACAAAACAGCTTTGGCCAGAAGTGTAATCATTTAAGCATATGTGCAAAGTGGTTGTAACAAATCAGCTTTGGCTAGAATTGAAACAATCACTTTAGTTATGCACTTGTTGAGTATGCCATCTATGAATGAATTAAAATCAGCTTTGGCCAGAAATTAAGACATTCATGTTTATGATGCATACACAACATAGCTTTCGTGATACTTGAATGATAAGTAGATGTATCAAGTCAGCTTTGGCCAGAAATGATATATCAGAAGCTCATTCAAGTTAAGCTATTTTGGTTTTGTAAAACATTATTTGATCCTTATTAATTAGCTAAGTAATTACAAAACCAATTATTTAATAGCAAACCACCCGTTAGCGCGGATCGAACTAATGAGGTTTCGAGTCTTGTGCGATCAGTAATGCCCAAGTCTTATGCGATCAATAAGGCCCAAATAAGCTTGTGCGATCCATAAGGCCCAAGTAAACTTGTGCGATCCATAAGGCCCAAGTAAACTTGTACGATCCATAATGCCTTGTGCGATCAGATCCTTTTTTTTTTTTCTCTTCTAGATCTGATCTTGTGCGAATGTTAAGGGACTTGTGCGATTTGTACAATAAAGATTTCGAATCCTCTGTTTAATAGCTGTTTTTCTTTTGTGATAACATAACAAAAAAATTCGAAAATTATGAATTGAGATATAGTTTCCAATTATTAACATTGATCTATTTTTATCACTACATTTCGAAATCATATATGTTTATCATTTAACAGATTTTGAAAAAACTTAATGGACAAGATTAGATCAAAATTAGGGAAACATCTAACAATTCAAATCACATTCCAAATCATAAAGGAAAAATTCGAATTTCTCATAAGAACATAAGAACATTATGAACCCTAAAAAATAAAAAACATAATTCTGGGTTCCGAAATCTAAATTTTAAGAATTTTGTTAACAGATTTCGAATATTAGGTTTGTCCATTATGATTTCGAGTCAAAACATTAATACATTAACTTCCGAAAACAGTGATTTCGGCAACAAAACTCGAAAACAGTCATGACTTTTCAAGGCTTTAACAATTTCGTTTTCCAGATTTTTGATCCCAGAATAATGGATACGAAAACAGAACTGACTAATCAACATATGCTCTGATACCACATGTTGAATCAGTTCTGTTTATACATGAAGGAAAACAATAAAACATACATTTGATTGCATCAGCATAAACCAGCAGAGAATCCAGTTAAGACGCAGCAATAATGTTTGACATGGTTGTCAGCTTGGTCTGGTTCCTCCTTAGGGTGCTAACTGATGATTGTGGCTAAGAAACCGAATAGGGGATTCGGGTTATGGAGATGGAGGTTTCGATTGATGTTATGCTAATAGGGTTGTGTCTAATGTGTAACTGTGTAACCCTTTAACCTCCACATAACTCTCCTTATATAAGCACCCAGGAGGAAACCTAATTAGTTAATAAGGGTAATATGGTCCATCAACAATTACCAACTAATTATTTAATAGGTTATAATATATTTTGATCTATATTATGTAAATGATTATAATGGCTACTAGATTAAATATTAAACATAATATATTTAATCTTACATAAATTAGTTAAAGTCTATTTTATCAAACTGTAATTCAGCCCCATCCTGTAGTTTCTTTGTCAACGATTAAAACCTTACAAACATAATTAGAGGAAAGCTAAGGATGAGTTGCTCACCAAAAGGTATATGTTCAAATGGCTTGGTAGATTCAAGAGCTAAAAATTTCATTTTTCTTCCTGTATTGACCAAAATTGTTTTCACGACTCAAATTTATATTTTTTTTGGGATCCTTAAATTTTGAAGGCCCTAGGTTGTTGCTTTCACCGACTCAATCTTATATTTTTTGGGATCCTTAAATTTTGGAGGCCCTATGCTGTTGCCTAGGTTTGCATACCTGTAGAATCAGCCCTATGTAAATGTTTTAGAAAATGATAAGTAGCTTATTAAAATATATAAGCTAGTAATGTAAAATTACTGTAAATACCGAGACGCATTGATTATAAACAAAACTACAGATAATGTATTTTAGTTTTATATGAAATTGTAGATTTAAAACCCTGGGCTTATAGCTTAGTGATTATGGAAATGAGGGAAGACTCCTGACCGAAAGGTCTCGAGTTCGATTCCTGATCCACCCGGGTTTTACTGGCTTTGCATTGTCGTGCCCTCGGGCGGGTGCAGGGTCGGGTTTTCCCCGGAACTGGTGGCATGGTGGGCTAGGGGCTCCGTGCGTGCAGGTTGGGCTGCCGCGGGCTACCTTTTGGCCAATGGGTGCCGCGTACGGAGTACGTGGCGATTCTTATGTTGGACGTTCAAAAAAACTATGAAATTGTAGATTCCATCTTTAACGTTGACCATCCTTTATATATATTTTTTCAAACAGATTTCGTCCTTTGGTCTAAATTGAATTTTTGTGAAAACGGAGTTTAAACTAAAAGACAAAACCTATTAAAAAAAATAAAGGATGGTTAACATGATTTTTGAGTTAATGTCATTTTACTCCCTTTGGTTTAGGTCATTTTGCCAGTTTAGTCCAAATATTTTATTTTTTGCCTGTGGGTTCAAAAAGGTTTCACTGTTGCCATTTTAGTCCACTGGGTTAACTTCATCCATGTTTTCTGTTAATGAGAAAGACAATTCAACAATTTTATATGTAATTCTGTTAACTATAATGGCAACCCGGCCATATAAAATTACCGAATTGCCCTTCTCATTAACAAAAATGATAGATGAAGTTAACCTAGTGGACTAAAATGGCAACGCTGAAACCTTTTTAGACCCGTAGACGAAAAATGAAACCTTTAGACTAAACTGACAAAATGACCCAAAATACAGGGACTAAAATGACATTTAACTCCATGATTTTTCATTAAGATTGAAATTCAAAACTCCATATAAACCTAAATGACACCATTTGTAAAATTTGTCTATAATTATTCGTTGAACAAATTAACATATGGTACAAAAATAACATAACAACAATAATTGGTCCCCTTAGGGAATCTACGAACCCCCATTTAGCATCCCACAATTCCACAAGAGCAGGCCCAACATTGGAGACATCTTTGGGGTTGTTACTTGTTTGGTACATGTGTTCAGAATTTGTTTCGTATTTAAAAAAATCAAAATTTGATTAAATTTTATTCGATTATCATCAGAAATTCGTTTCGATTCAATTTGAGTCAGGTAAATCGAATACGAATTTATAATTTCAAATTCGATTCGATTCAAAATTCGATTAAAAATTTTACGTTATTATTTATTATTTTTATATATAATACATATATAACTTTTATTGCGCTATAATATAAATTATTTTCAAAATTTATTCTAAATATTAAAATTACCCATTGCCAGACCCACTACATGACCCATAACTAAAACATAAGTAACAAGTCTATTAATGGATTTCAAACCCTAAAAATATTAACTTGTAATGTGAAGTGGTTATTCCAGACTTCTCGTTTTGAATTTTAGACTTATAGTACTTTATTTGGAACTTTTTAATGTGATGCCGTGCTTTATGGTTGCTTTAAAATTTATCTTTTATTTTGATAGTTTTTTACATGTTTTAAAAGAATCTGAATCAAATCGAATTTATTCGAATTCAAATTTTTAATCGAATACGAATTGGGTTTTTATATGAATACGAATTCGAATCGAATTGGGTACGTTTTAATCGAATTCGAATTCAGGGGAAAATAAAAGTTAATTCGAATAATTCGAAAATTTGATATTCGATTCGATGAACACCTCTGTTATTTGGCAACTTCTGAATGGGTAAGTGTGAACCTTAAGAGGTCTGAACCATTAAGTGGTGAACCATTAAGTGGTGGACCATTAAGTGGTGAACCATTAAGAGGTCTGAACCATTAAGAGCCAGTATAATGCTTAACCGTTCAGAGGCAAATGTCTGACCAATTCAGATAAGAGGTCTTAACCATTCAGAGACAAATGTCTGAACAATTCAGACATTTGCACGTGAAACGGACTGTCAGAACCTTATTTTTAGTAAAATATTATATATATCCTTACAAAGTAGTTGAAATATCATATATATATACCCAATTCATTAAAAACAATTTAGTAAATGATAATTTTACCCTTATTTTTCTAAAACGTTGAAATCTCATATATGACCTTTAACTTAAAATATTATATTCACTCATTTCCAGGCTAAACATTATATCTGGGTGTACTATTGTGTATGGGTAAAAATAAAGAAAATGAGTAAAAATAAATTTAAGTTAAAAATGTGTTATACAAAAATATGAAGTTAAACGATGAACATATATGAAACTTAAAGTTAAAAGATAAGAGTAAAATGATCATTTATCAAGTTATTTTTAGTAAATTGAGTATATTTGATATTTTAAGTACTTTGTAAGAGCATATATGATATATTTAGTTTTGGTTGGGTATATATGAAATTTATAAAGTTGTAACGCTATACATGAAATTAATCCTAAATTTTAAGGTAGAAAAGATCGTTTTCTTTTTATTTTTTAAACAACCAAGACACAAGATTGTTAAAAATCAAAACTTTAAAATATATTGTTGGGTTTTCTAAATTAATTCTCTATACAATCATAATTTGATTAAACCGATTATTCATATGAAGAAAGAAAAAATAGAGGGGAAATGACACTTTCAAACCTATATATCATTTTGTAGAGACATGTTCCATTTATGACGATGCTTTGTTTCACAGAGTACCAACTTGATTTATCCATTATGTATGATACACACACATCATTATCGTTATAAAAAGAGAAACAATTGGAATCTGCCAAATTTCACACTCATCTCTACCTTAGCCATGAATTTGTACTTGTATAGTTGTGTTCAAACCCTACCATGCACCTTAGTTAATCAAGCATCGTTATTTTTCTGCAAGCCACAAACTACAAAAGCCCTTTATCTTTGCCCCCTCTTGTTTGTTCCAAGTTATCAAACATAATGACGCGCGTCACGCCAGAAATACGCAGCATTATGAGCCACACCGAGCCCTTACGCCATTTTCTTTAAACTCGAAGTTTATTGTAGGAAAAAAAAATACACTAGATTATTTTCTTCGAAACTCTAAATGGAGGAAAGTAACAGGCAACTAGCAACATGAGAAAGAAACTAACATGACCATTGGATCGAACATATGGGTATCTAATCATCCACCAATTACTCGCACCTTAAGATCCTATCATGTAATCGTGCTGAAATCATTAGCAACATACTGGCCAAACATCTTCATTGATCACGTAAGCTATGGGGACATAATTTTTTAGTGCCTCCATGGCTTTGGGAGAGCTAGTGTTTGTATAATTATGTTCTCCACACCAGTGGCGGACCCAGGAATTTTTCCATGGGGGTGCGGAACATTTTTAAAAATTTTAGGCCCCTAGGTATATAAGTAAAAAAATCGGTTCGTATCGGGTCGGTTCAGGTCGTGTCGGGTCGGGTCATGTAAAACAAAAGAAATCGCGCCATAACGTCCCTACTCATAGTTCCTATCACAAACAAATTGATCCATAAGTTCATCGCTCCATAAAATAATGTTTCAATTTTAATTTTCAACCCTAGAAATCGTGTGTAATCACCCTAAAAATTATCTAAACAACATAATCACCCTAAAAATCATCTAAACAACCATAAACAACGTCAAAACACATGAAATTTCAAACCTATTTAAGAATTTTGTTACCCTTTGGTGTCGGACGGCGGTGGTTCGCGGCTGCTGATGACGTGCTGTTGTGGTTGCGGTTGTGTTCGATGATCGCTGGCAGGAGACGACCCAAGAGAGGGAGGGCGGGAGGAATTCTAAGGGACTATTGGCTTATTTTTATTATTATAGTTTGAACTTAGGTTGAGTTTGGTTAATGGGCTAGTAATTAGTGGGCTAATTATGTTTAATAAAATAGTGGGTTAATGTATTAGGTATTTGGGTATTTGGATTAAGTTGGGTAGTATAAGTTTATATAATTTAGGTAGTTTTTTTTAATTAGAGTTTACTAAAAAATTTAAAATATAAATCGATAACATTTTTTTACCTAAGGTGTGTGGACGAAAAATTCCAAGGGGTGCGGATGAAAAAAATCAAGGGGTGCGGATGAAAAAATCCAAGGGGTGCAGACGAGATTTTCAACGGAAAATAGCACTAATTTTTTTTTTCCCGGGAGTGCGCCCGCCCACCTTGGGCTAGGGGTAAGTCCGCCCCTGCTCCACATCTCACCTGCAATATGAATCCAAATTAAAGAGAAGAATGGGGAAACACCAGTGTGTGTCACTAGCGCACGCGGATATTAGTTATTGCTTGGGCACCCTCGAAATCTTGCTCTGACGCTGAGCGGAATCACAAAAGATAAAGATATATAGACATTAAGATTTATAAAAAGAATTATATAAAAATGAATGAATAAAACGTTACATGAGGGGCCGCTTTATAGAGATTTCTAAATTTAGCTGGATTGTCATTTTTTAAATTACAAACTGACTAATAATTATTGAAATTTAAACCATAAATAAATGCGTAAGTTATGTCAATCTAGGATTTACGCTTTTTAAAACTAATAAAAATGAAATGACTGAAGATGGCTAAAATTTTAGGGAAATCTTGAGTGATGAAATTGCAACATTGATTGATGGAATTTGGGTTTGCTCGTCGAGACCTTTTTGTCTACTGGTTATGGGCACCCTAACCCGATAAAAACGAGTGGATAGCTAGGAACACTAAGGTACACAAAGGATTCGTAATAGAGATTATGTAAGTGTATTTCTATGTGTATAAAAAGAATTAGGGGCTTTAAATTGGTAGAAATGATAAAACTGTAGCCCAAGTTATACTCATTTGAAGTTTAATAATATTTTTTTTGCCTGATTTCCTCTGTTAAATGGATACAAAATAACATTAGGTCAACTTTTAGATCTAGCTTTCTTATAATTGGGTGAGTTAAACTACCACTTCTTCCCAGAAACTACAATGTGTCACGGAAATGTTATTACATCTTTCTCCAAGGGTTAAGATTTGACTTCACATTTAACAATGTATGCACAAAGAGGCTGGTTATTAACATATAGCAACTTTTAGGGGCTACTTATACGTACAATAACCATCGTCATCTACAGTAACACCATTTGATTGGTTTAGAGTATCATCTACACCAATAATTGGATGTCATGTGATATCCACTGACTTCTTTTATTTTATTTGTTTACGTTTTGCCGAGTTGTTTTGTCATTTTTTTTGGATTCTTTGACACAAACTAGCAATTGGGTGGGTTGGCTAAGACTATACGGAGTGGAAGGACATGAAAAGGGGACATTAAGCGCTATATGGCAGTCAAGTCAACAAGGGGGCGTGGTAAAAAAAAGAAGGGTGGAAGGGGTGTGAAATTGACGTTTTTATAAAAAAAAGTAAATAAAAACCAACCCAAAATCCACCATCCAATAAAAAGCCGCCACCTCACCACCCAAATACCCCCACGCCAGTGAAGAATACCCGGCCTCTCCCCACGCCACCCTCACCGACGAGCCAGTGTGCCCGGCGTGGAGAGGCTTTCACGCTTCCAAACCATGCCCACTCCGTGTGATTTAAGGCATTTCTTTTGTAGTGAGAAGGCCTGATTTTGATTCCGCAACACCTCCTCCTTGGCATGAATTAATTTTTTTGGGTATATATTTTATTAGGCTCATAATACCAAGAACCAATTACATACGTCCTAGGAGGCTTATATGCTTAGAGGTGCATAGAAAAATTGTACCCGGAACCAGTAAAAACCACGAATTGTTTTTTTTAACCAATTATTCTCTACTCTAAACTAGAATTGATCCTACTGGTATGGTATAGATAGGGCATACATTTTGATCTGAATACTCGAAACCAAAACCCTAACCGATTTACACTCATTTAATATCCGTGACAGATTCTAGTTTAATATCCAAGGTTTTTCTAAACCCTGATACACAAATTTTTTTTAAATACCAATGCATATTATAAGGCTATGGGGTGTGGTTCCCCCTTCCCCCAAGTCCACATAGACACCACCTCACCCTTCCTTTCACCTCACCATTTTCCCCCAAAAGTGGGGTGTGGTTCCCTTTCCATCCCCATCCCCATCCCCTTCCCCTTCCCGTTTCCTTTTTTTTAATACCTAAATTCTATAAAACATAGTTTAAAAATAAAAAGACATTGTTCAAAAATAAAAAGACATAAAGGTTTTAGATTGTGATTTTAAAAAGTGAAAATGGGGTTTAAATAGGATAAATTTTTTTGATAGAAGATAAATATTGGTTTAGATATTGAAAAAGGTTTGAGATTATGATTTTAAAAAGTGAAAATGGGGTTTAAATAAGATAAATTAATTGAAAAAAACTTGTTTTTAAAAAGCCGAACGTTGCCCAACGATCCAAAAACAAACGTTCGAAAAATACTTCGGGGATGGCGGGGTTGATTCCCTGTGGGCACCGATGAAGCTTGGGGGGGGGGGGGGGGGGGTGTTTGCCGACGGGAGAAAGGCCACGTGGGCTTCCCGATCCCTTTTGCCGACCCACACCCCAAAGCCTAACTATGGCTAATAATTTATGGGTATAATCATGAATTAAATTGCATACCTTTCAAAAAAAAATTCAAAGTAACACAAATTAAACATGATCTCTAACTTTCTATACTTCCCAAGTCTCATGCGGACACCCAAAATATCTCAATCCCAATTGAAATTTTCTTTACTAAAGATGGAGTTAAACTATTTTTTTTGGGTAACTTTGAAGAATAGTAAGCAAGTTTTAAAAGTGTTCCAATTAGGTCACTCAAGTTTCAAAAGTGTTCCAATCAGGTCACTCAACATTCATTTTCATTAAAATTAAAGGTTTTTTCATCAATTTCATAAATAAAAATGGTGATGTGGATTTTTGTTTCTTTTTCCCCTTTTATTTGATGCTAACTTCGAATGATGACGTGGATTGTAACTTATTATTTTAAATTTTAATGTAATTAAAGTGTTTTTATTTTTAATAAATATAATTTCATATATTAAAAATAATCCGACCCCAACAACTTATGCTTCATTTTCTTCTTGACACGTAGAAAAAAGGACATGACTCGATTTGAATGTTAAGTTATCTAATTGGAACAAAAACAATACGAGTGACATAATTAAAACACTTTTAAAACTTGGTTACTATTGTGTAACATTTTTCTTTTTTTAATGGTAAACTTCAATAAACACAGAACCAACTTGAAAACCGTACAGTCAAATAGCACAACCGTTGCATAATACAAATTTATATCATTTTACGAGATGCAACATTGTAGCCAATTTGTAATTTAAATGCATTTATAGTATCTATCTTTGTAATTTATGTTAGTGCCTTCAATTATATTATTTTTACCTTGTACAATGCATATCTAATAATATTATTGAAAAAAAACCAGAAAATTGGGTATGAAAAAGCTCAAAAATAGGGTATTAAAAACCCGAAAATAGGGCAATTTAATACCCGTTTTTTTAAACGCCGGTTCTATACCCTACCCGAATCCGGTTACATAGGGTATGGTTCCTTTGCCCAATAATGGAACCGAAATGGACCCCGTATACCAATACCCGGTTGCATCTCATAAAAAAAAGAAACCGGTTCATACCCGAAATCAGTTATTAATAATACTTGATTTGTGCACCTCCATAAGTAGTCAATACTAGACATACATGCTAGTTAATTGGGCTCTTTTTCAGATTTTTAAATAACTTTAAAAACAATTTTTTTATACTTTTAAAAAGGTAATTTTTTCCGCACTTTAATGCACCACAACGATACTTCCCGATGTAAATTTCTTTTTGATTTTTGATCAATGTAAAATACGTGACCATATCATCTTAACTATATCTTTTCGGTTGTTATACCAAGTGCCAATATCGTAGCAAACAAGACCCATATATATCCACCTAAAACCCGCTAATTTTCTAGTTATTAGGGGACACGGGGTGGTTCACTAGTGATAGAATCTATCACTCACAAGCACCAATCAAGTTCCGCCATGTCAGCAACCATTTTTCTATCACTCACAACCTTTTTTAGGCGGGGTGGTCATCACTCACCACCACACCCAACAATTTCCCCCCAACCAACAATTACACTCACAAAATAATATATCACGCCGTTGAAAATATCACGGAATCGAGAAACCGTGATACAATAACGCGTTATAGTTTGAGTGGCGATGGAAAGATAAAACCCATCACTCGTTATATTAGGCTATCACTGAACCGCCCCGTGTGCTCTTACACAAAATCAAGATTTAAGGAACGGTTATTATTAGAGGGCAACCTTTAGGGTTTTGGGAGATGAAAAACCAATGGTTTTTAACCAAATTTAAGAATGGTAGATGCGACCTTAGCACATGGGTACATTAATATTCCACTAGAATTTGTTTGAAGGGAGAGGGGGACAATGTATGAGACACAACGGTCACTAAGAGTGTCTAAGCCTTGTCAAATATGCCTACCATAAAATCTTAAGTCAAAGATTTCCTTAAAAGTCAAAATGGGCTGCATTTACATTAATGATGAAATGTTAATAATAATGAGGATTTATTATGATGATTATTTATTTGAAAACCAGTGATGCAAAATAATGACAAATCTGAAAACTTCAAAATGAAAAATTAGAGTAATCAAATCTAACAATCAATCATCAACATAAACCTTATTAGTGTTATGTTATACTTATATGAGTGTGCGTATCCTTGCTCCCTACTATTGTATCAACAGTAAGACTGAGTGTAGTGGGGCAACCTTTTGAGTGGGCGTCTTGCGACACGTGGCGCCACGTCACATAAGAGGATTCTGGCAAAAAAAGGGGTAGTGGGGCAACCTTGCTGGGTGGGGCGTCTTGCGACACGTGGATTGATTTATTTTGTTTTTTTTTATGTAAAAGATATAAAAAAAATCCTATTTTTTATAAAAAAAATACATCAACTAAAAAAAAAAATTACTTCAACCAAAATAAAAAAATACATCAACTAAAAAAAAAAAATTACTTCAACCAAAATAAAAAAAATACATCAACTAAAAAAAAAATACTTCAACCAAAATAAAAAAATACATCAACTAAAAAAAAAAATTACTTCAACCAAAATAAAAAAAATACTTCAACAAAGGTTATATTTTTCTCGAATTTCTTGCTTCATTTGCTCGGCTAAAGCGAGCTCGGCTCCAGTAAGGTTTGTCGTGTCGGTTGTTAATATTTGCAAATCAAGTGCTTTTTGACGACTTTCTTTCAGCTTTAGCCGACGGTTGGCCACGAGTTTTAAATGGATCGAAGGCGATGACTATGTGAAATTTCGAACTCCTTCTTAAAAATTGCCAAATAGCAAGATAAGGAAACGCCTTCTTGTGTTCGGCTCGGAATTCATTTTGGGCGTTTGCTTGGAGCATCGCATCGTCGGAACCACTTTGGCGCACACGCGAGTTACTTAGGCGAGTGTATATTTGGTTGAAACTTTGAATCAAAGGACGCATTTTACGCCACTTCGCGCCGATACCATCGGCATCACGGTATCCTTCTTCTTGCTCTTCCAACTTGAGGAAAACGTTGTAAATACGAGACCAATATGTTTTTTCCTTTTGATAGTTACTACATCTCGGGTCTTCGGTTATTTCTAGCCAAGCCTTTGACAAGCTCATTTCCTCGTTGGAAGTCCATGGTATCGGTTTGGTTTTCAAGCGTTCTTCACCCGGTGTTTTCCTCTTGTGTGAACGTTTCTTTTTTTGACCGACATCGAACTGGGTCTCCGGAACTTCTTCGTCATCTAAATCAACCACTAGATGGAATACAAACAAAGTTAAAAAAAAAAAACATATTCTTTACAAAAAAATATCTAAAAAAATTATACCATTTTGTTGGCTCGATCCTCCAACGTTTTGAAAACCACCGGGTTGTTGTGTGTTCCAAGTGGTGAACCCCATATGTTGCGGTATCGTCGTATTGTTGTAGTATACTTGCGGTGTAGGGCTAGCAACGTGCATATTATTGAAATAGGCGTAAAAAGCGGGGTTATTTAAAACGTTTGGGTCGGCCAAATCGGGTTGTGGATTGGAAGATTGTGTATTTTGGTTGAAAGGAGGGATGTTGTGGGGATACATTTTGATGAGTTGATAGAAGATTGGTATAAATTTTGATGAATTGAGAGAAGATTGTGGTAAAAAAGTGTTTGATATGTGGTATTTATTTATAAAGGTTGGATTTAAAAAAAAAATAATAATAAAACTTGGCCAAACTATCCGTTAGGCAACGGATATATTTGAAATCAAATGTGTGAGTTGGGCGACGAGTTTGAGACGGGCAAGGGGGGGTCGCCACCCAAGTCGCCCCCGGGGGCGGTGTTCCAGGCGACCTAGGGCGACCTGGGGGTGGGAGTCGCCCCACTACACTCAGTCTAAAGAAGGCCCTTTAAGCTAAGAATTGTAATCGCAGTGACAATTACTGCGATACAGAGAACTATCACGGCTAATAATCCGGTCGCAAATCTGTCACAGTTTCCTCTTTTGCAACGGAAATTTTCTCCCTAGTTTGTTTGGGATAGAAATTTACTTGTAACGGGTATTAGCGACCTTAACTCCTGTCGCTAAATCTAAGAAGAGAATTCCTATGGAAGTTTATATTGCAATGGACTATTTGAATCTTGATCACATTCTTTATGTGATAATGCAACAGTAGTACAGTTGAATTTGTATGCCACATTATTTTACATGAATTATTACAGACAGCTTTAGCGTATGAAACGTCATATCGATTTGACACAGATTGATGTTATTTATCATGGTACTATATTGTTTTTGAAATATAAAAAAATATATATTTGAAAAGTAGTGGCCACCCGATTCAACATAGTTTTTCTATTCATATATGTTATCCAAGGACTAGTGGTAAGGGTGAGAGGGGCACTCCCCTCTTAGGGGAGTCCCCTCTCTTACGCACACCCAATCAAGTTATGTCACGTCAACTCCCCTCTTAAACTCTTCTCACACCCTCAATTTGATGGCGGCACTCCTCTCTTAGGGGACTTGTTTTTTTTATTCAAAAAGAAAAAAAATGTTTTGATTGGTTAAAAAGAGGGTGGCCCACCATCTCCCTCCCTCCTTCGTGCGGTGACTCCTCCCCGATTTGCCTCACCGCAGGGATGGCGGCGGTGTTTCCGCTAGGGGAATTGGGTCACCGATCCCCCTCCCCGCTGGTGCCCCGTATACCCTAAATGTAGTCATGAACTATGTGTCAGCTAACGGTTTGACGGGTAAAGTAATAAACCTTCCAACATGACCATATTGAGTAAATTACAAAACTCGTCCTTTATGTATGTATGTTATTGCAAATCATATCCTTTGTCTTCAATAATTACATTAATCATACATAATGTTCACAAATACTAACATGTTATATCCTTTAACTCAAGCCCAGTTAATTTTAGTCACATGGGGCCTACGTGAGGGCATTAATGTCCTTTCACCTACCAATCTCTCTCTACCCCATTTAAGACCCCCAAATAACCCTAATCTCCCCTCATTCCAAAACACCCCACGCCTGCAAATCCTAAAACTACGACAGAAGCAACAATGGTGAGTACTTGATGAGAAGATCTTGTTGAAGAAGCCGACTTAGAAAAGATTTGAAAACCGTTAAGAGATTTTAACATATTTGTTTGATTATTGGAAGAAATTGCAGCCAGAATAAGTGATGTGCGTTAGGTGTGATATAAGTTTAAGTATATTTTAAGCCATTTTTTAACACTTTATTCAAGTTTTAAATTTATAAAACACGATATTTACTAACACTAAACACACATATGGGCAAGTGCATCCATCGTGAGCGTAGTATATTGTTGGTAAGATACCGAGGTCGTCCAAGGACACAAGAGCTTTTAGTACCGGTTTATCCTCAATGTCTAATCAAATCAAAAATTTAGGAAAAAAGTTTTTTAAAAAAGAAAATAAAACTAACTAAAAATGCCGAAAATAAAAATAAAAATAAAAACAGATAGACAAGATGAATCACTTGGATCCGACTCGCCTTTAGTGTAACCTTTGATTATTTCCGCACTTTTGCACTTTTTAAGAGATTATCTTAGTTATAGTAGTAGGCCCCTCTTTTGAAGGTGGTGTTACCCTCAACCCAGTAGTTTGAGTCAGCAAGGATACAATCCTAAAGGGTTGGATTATTGAAAGATAATTAATTAAGTTATTAATGCATATTGTGGTAGGCCCCTCTTTTGAAGGTGACGTTACCCTCGGCTAAGTAGTTTGAGTCAGCAGGGATACAATTCTAAGTAGCCGGGTTAAAGTTTTAATAGTAGTTTACATATGAGAGGATCAAGGAGTTCGGACCCCCGCCATCCAATACCAGTGGGTATTGAAGGAGGTCCTACTAAACTTGACCCAGTTCCTTGCAGGATCTATACACTGAACAAAGCAAGACTCTTACCAAACCAATCCCTTAACCCCCGACCAGGTAGCCAACATATCTCCATATAGAACGTGGAGATATGAATGGTGAAAATCTTTTATTTTATATAGACAGTAAAATAATGCCAAGACACCACGAACAACTGATAAGGAAGATTCACCTTCAACATAAGAAACTAGTTATTAAAGTCATTAATACATAACCAAATAAAAAGTGCGAAAAGATTAAAAATAAAAAGTATTACATTAAATACTTGTCTTCACCAAGTGATGTAAGAGACTTAGGCAAACATGACCTTTGATTGTCAAGAACTCTTACGATCAATCTTGGATCCCGAGACTACTCACACACTATATGATGGATGATGGTGGTGGATGTGGGTTGTGATGGTGGTGGTGGGTGGGTGAAGTGTGAGAGAGGTGGTTTGCCAAGGGATGATTTGCAAGTGAGCCAAGCACCCCTATTTACAGCCTGCACAAAAGCTCGGACACGGCCTCGTGCCCGTTGGGCACGGCCCCGTGTCCACCCATCTCCTATTTCTTCATTAAATGCATTTTGTCTGCATTAGTTGACCACGCCCCCGTGTCCGCTGGGCACGACCCCGTGTGCAGAAGCATATCTGTACTATCAAGATTTGCCTAGATTCGCGAATCTTAGCGTTGACTACGGCTCCGTGTCCACTGGCCACGCCCCCCGTGTTGGGAAATAGAAGCTTCTATAGCTTTGTCTTTTCTGCAGACACTTGAGCACGCCCCCGTGCTCACTGAGCACGGGACGTGTTCAACCTTCTGATGTCTTGTTTTTGCTTGGGAAGATGTTGTCGAGGGGTCGGGCATGCCACGTTTATTCCTTTTCTTGTATTATTGTTAGATTTGGCTGCATTTTTACTTCTTTTGTTCATTTAAGCTCATTTAACCCTGTAAATACAAAAGGAAGACAAAAACACACTTTTTCCAACATTAGTACTAAAAAGGGTTAGTTTTATGCCTCATTTGATGTAATTTATATGTTGCATTTTGCACACATCAAATACCCCCACACTTGAATCTTTGCTTGTCCTCAAGCAAAACTCTTTATTTTGTGGCTTACACACACAAATGGAATGGGTAGAAGAGCAGGTTTTTGGCTTGTCATAGAGTGTCGGGATTCCAAGATTCTTTATTAGGTTTTATTTTTAGTTTATTTACAATCCTATTCGTTATAATTTATTTAAAACATTACATAAGAGAAATTATTTATTTGCGCATAACATGCCTCTTTAAAATTCCATTTATATACAAGTTCACATACCTCAGGGGGGATCACTCAACACTCGGCCGAAGATGTATTTTTGTAAAACACTCGAGAGCGGCATGGAACTTACTTCTACCATATGCTTGCCAAGCAATCAATCCTCCTCCTTTTTAACTATAAACCTTTGTAAATATCAAGAGGACTTTAGGGAAGGGTTAGGCTTGGGTTAAAGGTAGGTGGTTGGGTTAGTGGTTAGTCAAAAAGGGCGAAAGGCGTAAAAAGCGTCGGTTTTCGTAAAACATTTTGTTTTTTGTGACTTTTTATTTCAATGAAGCATTATTCAAACAAGCCTTCTTTTGATGAGATTTGTTTGTTTATTGCTAACTTCATTTTTCTTTTCCTCTCTATAAAATTATTATTATTATTATTATTATTATTATTATTATTATTGATAAGGAAGTCATAAGAAAACCGAGTTTTGTTACTAAAATAAAGGGTTTAAAATGAAAAAGGGTTTTGGTGGGTAAAAGGGTGTTTGTTTTGGGTTTAGAAATGAAAAGGTTTAGGCTCAAAGGGGTTAACTTGGGGGATTTTGGGTAGGTGGTAAAAAAAGAAAAGAAAAATAATAGTGTTGAAATAAAAATGTTAGTCCTAATGCCTCCATCGTTTACTTACTTAGGTTTAAGTTGGTAAGGACCGGGAATGTATTATCGTGGCAAGTTCTAGAGTCGTAAGAAACCAAGCGGCTATTCACACAAGAAACGAAAAATTAGCATTTAGTTTAAAGATGTGTATTTGTATGCTCAATAAAAGCTCAAAACTCACTTTTTGTGGGAATGTGTTTTTATGTGATCAAGTATATATAATCAAATTTTAACTAGATTTGTCATGCCTTTTCATAATTTTCTTATGTTTGTTCTTTTTATCATGACGCTATCGGTTGCAAATTTGTAAAAGTATAACCCTTTTTAGAACTTATTATTCCCAAGTTAAACCAAGACAAGTAAAAAAATGAAGAATTTTGTGAAAAAAATTGGGGTGTTTAGTGGTTCCAATAGAGTTTTGTGTAAGGCTTGTAATTAGGACTTGCAAAATTCAAGGTTTTAGCATCCCCCCCACACTTAAATTACACATTGTCCTTAATGTGTCCCAAAAATAAGTTTTTAGGTTGATTGAATGTGTAAAAGGTGTGTTAGAAACAAAATTTTATGTTACTGGGCAGCTGTACACGGGCCCGTGGTGTTCGGGCACGGCCCCGTGTTCAGGTTGCCAATAACAAAAATATCAGAAAGTAACAGAAGCCTAGACACGGGGGCGTGTTCAGCGAACACGCCCCGTGTCCAGTTACCTGAACTGGGCAATTTCCTGCAGATTGTTCAGCACGGGGCCGTGTTGGCGGGACACGGCCCGTGCCGAACTTGCTGTAACGAAGAAAAATTGTCGGGAGGCTCTGTTTTTGTGCATGGGGTGCTAGTTCAAGTTTCTCTTAGTATCCTTCACCATCCCAAGTGTGTTTTACCCATTACATCATCATCAAATCACCAATTTAATTGAAACCATCATTTCATTAAAATAACACATTACATAGGGTCCTAGAAAATTAAAGACAAAGCAAAGAAATAAAAACTAAAAGTCCTAAAACAGGCCAAGTGATACCTAAAATCATCTTAAGGAGTTCTACTCTTACAATAGGGATCAAAATTCCGGGAATAGCTTCCCGGTATTTAAAGGTTTCGTAGAACTCCAAACCGAGGGGTGTCCCCTAGATGTTGTCAAAGCCATTCTTCTATCTCTCTTGGGAGGAAGAAGACGGGCTCATTTTCCTCAACATCTTGCGGAGGGGGAGTGACACCAGCCGGAACCCCGGGTAGTATGTCTCTAGGGGGCTCCGGGTGTATGGCGTACCATTCGGCTGGTATGATGACTTCCGGCACCACATTCCATGCCCTTTGGGTGATGATTGGTACTAAAGGAGGAGAAACAAGAATGTTCAACCTTTGGTGCAAAAGGTTGACCTCTCGAAGACATCCTTCTTAAGGCTGGCAAATCGTGTCTTAACAGGTTTAACAGGTTTCTGACGGCGCGCACAACATAAGTTTCAAACATGACTACGACTCGTTTTACTACTTTCTACCTCATGTTTATAAAACAGTTTTATGTTTTTATCAACAAAGATGAATAAATGATAGATCCTAACATTGTAATTTTAATTATTTTAAAAATTAAAAAAGTCAAAGGGTGTATTTTTCAGTCAAACAGGTCTAATCGTGTCTTAACAGGTACCCAATTGCCAGCCCTAAATTCCTTCTAGTCCCACCGTTAAGTGATTGATACGGTCGACCAATGTTTTTTCCACTCCCGTCATTTCATCAATGGCCTCTCTTAAAGCGTAAACGTAGTTTACAAGAGAGTCCTCTACCGTTGAAGACCTTCTCCCTTGTCGGTTGTTCCTGGAGTGCGAAGAAGATGTTTCGCTAGTTCTGCTCGCCATTCTGAGAAAACATACCGAAAAGAGTTCAATTTCACTGGAACAGTAACTCGGGCACGACCCTGTATTCACCTGTCTGCAGATTTTTAGAACAAGGGATCTTGAAGTTTCAAATTATTTTTCTGATTTTTAAAGCATTTTTAAATAGAAATAACTTAAAACGATGTTGCAAACTTATTTTTAGCAAGATTCCTTGAATAAAAATCTAACAAACATCATGTTAAAGCTTGGAATCATGGTGATTTCAAGCTCTCATGGAGGTGTTGAAAGGAAAATTGATGAAGAAGGTAATGGACAAAAGTGGAAAAGACAAGATGGTTGTTGGGAACCTTCTTTAGAATATACCTAGGATGGTATGTGTGAAGATTCACCATATCTTTGTCTTTGGAGCGGTCCAAATGTGCAGGAATCTTGCTGCATTTATAGAAAACGACAGCACGCTGCACACGGCCCCGTGTCGTCTGGACACGACCCCGTGTGCAGGCAAGATCTTGTCACATTTTGTCCGTATTCTGACAAAAAGTCAGACAGGAATCTTTTGGTGGACACGGGGGCGTGCTGACCTGGACACGACCCCGTGCCTAGAGGTTGCTTATGAAGTTTCGTCTATTTCTAAGGAATTTATTCAGATCGGGTGGTTCCTTACTGGACGGAACAACACCGAAGTGCCTGAGATACCATAATTGCTCTAGATTTAGACGAGAACGCAAGAGGTTATCGGTAAGGGTGATTCCTATGCTAAATGTAGGTGGATAAGTCCAACCCTTTCCCGAGCTCTCGTTAAAGAAGGTGTATGCCGAATCACTCAGGTCTATGTATGCATCGAACGAAGTTGATGGGGGAGTCCTTCACGGCACAATCGACACAGAGACGACTATCGCTCAAGTCTTCATGAGAGTTAGAGGTGGTATCCGGAACAACGAAGTTGTTTTTGTTCGAATGCGATCCCAATAATTCTTTCTTGGGTATCGTCTTGAGGTGAATTAATGAAATCCAATTCAAGTTCTTTTACCCATTTAAGAATTAGATCTTCCATTTGAAATAATTCATCTAGAAGCATTTCTCCTAGAAGGGTCGATTGAGAGCATTCGAGGGAGAGATAAGGATTATTTTTACTTTCGCCCCTCTTACGGCTACAGGAAAAAAATGGGTCTATATAGTGGGGCTTGTAATTTAGAAAATAACATTCTAAATCTTTATGATTGCCACCACATATTTGACACCACATACCATAAGCGGGCCGATAGTAAAAAAATCAGTATCACTCATGGTTGTGTCAGAAATTACCAACCGTCGGGATCTTACGGTTCTGTTTTCAGAAACTGATACTTGGGCACGGGGCGTATTGATTGGGCTTCAGTTAATGTCTGACTTAAAACAGGATTGCCAGTACCAAAGATTAGGCACGGGGCGTGTTCAGCGGGCACGACCCGTGCTGAGTTCTGCAGAAGCTGAAAATTTAATAAAAATCCTAAAAAAATAGAAAAATAAGAAAAAACGATTAGGCCGTTGATTCCTAACTTTCTTAAAATCCTTGTGTCCCCGGCAGCGGCGCCAAAAACTTGATGTGCGTTAGGTGTGATATAAGTTTAAGTATATTTTAAGCCCTTTTTTAACACTTTATTCAAGTTTAAAATTTATAAAACACGATATTTACTAACACTAAACACACATATGGGCAAGTGCACCCATCGTGAGCGTAGTATAGTGTTGGTAAGATACCGAGGTCGTCCAAGGACACAAGATATTTTAGTACCGGTTTATCCTCAACGTCTAATCAAACCAAAAATTTAGAAAAAAAGTTTTTAAAACAAGAAAATAAAACTAACTAAAAATGCTGAAAATTAAAATAAAAATAAAAACAGATAGAGAAGATGAATCACTTGGATCCGACTCGCCTTTAGTGTAACCTTTGATTATTTCCGCACTTTTGCACTTTTTAAGAGATTATCTTAGTTATAGTAGTAGGCCCCTCTTTTGAAGGTGACGTTACCCTCAACCCAGTAGTTTGAGTCAGCAAGGATACAATCCTAAAGGGTTGGATTATTGAAAGATAATTAATTAAGTTATTAATGCATATTGTGGTAGGCCCCTCTTTTGAAGGTGACGTTACCCTCGGCTAAGTAGTTTGAGTTAGTAGGAATACAATCCTAAGTAGCCGGGTTAAAGTTTTAATAGTAGTTTACATATGAGGGGATCAAGGAGTTCGGACCCCCGCCATCCAATACCAGTGAGTATTGAAGGAGGTCCTACTAAACTTGACCCAGGTCCTTGCAGGATCTATACACTGAACAAGGCAAGACTCTTACCAAACCGTTCCCTTAACCCCCGACCAGGTAGCCAACATATCTCCATATAGACCGTGGAGATATGAATGGTGAAAATCTTTTATTTTATATAGACAGTAAAATAATGCCAAGACACCACGGACAAATGATAAGGAAGATTCACATTCAACATAAGAAACTAGTTATTAAAGTCATTAATACATAACTAAATAAAAAGTGCAAAAAGATTCAAAATAAAAAGTATTACACAAAATACTTGTCTTCACCAAGTGATGTAAGAGACTTAGGCAAACATGGCCTTTGATTGTCAAGAACTCTTACGATCAATCTTGGATCCTGAGACTACTCACACACTCTATGATGGATGATGGATGATGGTGGTGGATGTGGGTTGTGATGGTGGTGGTGGGTGGGTGAGTGTGAGAGAGGTGGTTTGCCAAGGGATGATTTGCAAGTGATCCAAGCACCCCTATTTATAGCCTGCACAGAAGCCCGGACACGGCCCCGTGCCCGTTGGGTATGGCCCCGTGTCCACCCATCTTCTCTTTCTTCGTTAAATGCAGTTTGTCTGCATTAGTTGACCACGCCCCCGTGTCCGCTGGGCACGACCCCGTGTGTAGAAGCGTATCTGTACTATCAAGATTTGCCTAGATTCTGCGAATCTTAGAGTTGACCACGACCCCGTGTCCACTGGCCACGCCCCCGTGTTGAGAAATAGAAGCTTCTACAACTTTGTCTTTTCTGCAGACACTTGGGCACGCCCCCGTGCTCACTGAGCACGGGGCGTGTTCAGCCTTCTGATGTCTTTTTTTTGCTTGGGAAGATGCTGTCGAGGGGTCGGGCATGCCACATTTATTCCTTTTCTTGTATTATTGTTAGATTTGGCTGCATTTTTACTTCTTTTGTTCATTTAAGCTCATTTAACCCTGAAAATATAAAAGGAAGACAAAAACACACTTTTTGCAACATTAGTACTAAAAAGGGTTAGTTTATGTCTCATTTGATGTAATTTATATGTTGCATTTTGCACACATCAAGAAGCAACAATTATAGAGATGAATGAACCAGTGTCTTTGACATTTGCATTAAATTACATGAACTCGTTTACAAAGGCGACTCCGTTGTCAAGTACCGTCACAATCAGTTTGTCGTCAAAGCTTCCTGTAGTGGTGGAGTACAAGATAGCTGAGATGGGTTATATCAGGTTCTATTTGGCTCATAAGATAGAAGAAGATGAAGAGGACAACAAATCTTGAATCGGGTTATAAGCTGAGAGTTATATGCTTTGTTAGCTGTTTGTTAAAGATATTGGCATGTCTTCAATTGAAGTACATTGGGTAATCTGTAGTCATAAGAATTTGGCCAAACTGTTTTTTTTAATTTTTTTATTTTGTTAGGATTTTTTTTCTTCTCTTTTTGTACGAGGCGATTGTTATTTTTTACTTTCAGAGTTCAGACCAATGATTATTGATTTGTGTTTTATGAATCATGAACTTAAAAAATGAATTAAAGCATATAATGGCTTATGTAGTTCCATACAACAGTCATTTTAGGATTTGCTTATGTCCTAGTTTTAGGATTTGTAGGTGTGGGGTGTTTTGGAATGAAGGGAGATTAGGGTTATTTGAGGGTCTTAAATGGAGGAGAAAGAGATGGGTAGGTGAAACGACATTAATGCCCTCACGTGGAACCCACGCGACTAAAATTAACTCAGAAAATTAACTGAGTTTGGGTTAAAGGATATAACATGTTAGGATTTGTGAACTGTCAAATTTGGTATCAACAAAGTAATCAACACAAGAAACCCAACCCAAAGAACTTTATTACCTTGGAAGTTTGATGATTACAACAACGACTGAGAAAGAACAGAACAAAAAACACTCACAAACTCTCAACTCTCGCACACTAGGATCATCAACATGATAATCCTTACAGAACACCGAATCTCACACAGAAATCTCAAATTCAAGACAAATCTAAGATATGAAACCCTAGGTATTTTGAGAGAGAAACAAAGAGACGAATGATGAATGATCAACTGGGAAAAGTAAAAAATGACTGATATAATCAAATGAAACCCTAAGCATTAGCTTATATACTGCGGCCATAAACTTTGATGTCCAGCTGATGTCCAAAGTTGTTAAAAACTGACTGAAGCCCAAAGTCCAGCAGCAATCTTTATCAAGCCCAAAGTCCAGCAACAATCTCTATATCAAGCCCATTTGCTCAGCCCAACAACGACCATTATAACGAACATGAAATAAACAAAAACAAACTATAAGTTACAAACAATATTAAACTGAAAATTATAGGAATTATATACGTATTTCAACACCCCTCAGTTTAATATTTAAACGGATCAAACATGTTAATACCTGCACAAAGACGATTATGCTGTTATATTAACACCCCTTTTGTAAACAAGTCTGCTAATTGATCTTTAGAACCAATTCCCAAAGGTTTTAACACATTCTTCAAAACCAATTCTCTTAAAAAGAATAAATCAAGTTCAAAATGCTTAGTCCTGTCATGAAAGACAGGATTAGCAGCTATTGACAACGCTGCTGAATTATCACAAAATAAGCTGACTGGCAACTTAACTTCAACACCCAGTTTCGATAACATATTTTTTAACCACACTAACTCGCAAGATGCAGCACGCATGGATTGATACTCAGCCTCTGCTGAAGATCGAGACACCGTAATTGCTTCTTACTTTTCCAAGAAACCAAAGAATTCCCTAGAAACACACAAAATCCAGTAATGGACTTTCTTGTTTCTAGACACTTTGCCCAGTCAGAGTCTGCATACCCAACTAAATCAAATGCAATTCCTTTACTGAACAACACACCCTTACCAGGCGACTGTTTTAGATAACGTAATAATCTAAATTCAATCTTTAGATGACCTTGAGTAGGAGAATGCATATACTGACTCAAGTAGTGAACAGTGTATGAAATGTCAGGTCTGGTATGAGCAAGATAAATTAACTTGCCAACCAATTTTTGACAACCTGATACATTATCAAGAACATTGCAATTCTCTTTACACAAATTTACAACAACATGATTTTGCTCTATAGGGTTGTTAACTGGTTTGCATCCTGTCATGCCATACTCAGATAACAACTCTAAGCAATACTTCATTTGTGATAAACAAATACCTTCTTTCACATTTAAAACTTCTATTCCTAAGAAGTATTTAATTCTCCCAAGTCCTTTATTAAGAATCTGGACCTGAGTCTAGCTTTAACAAATTCTATTTCATTAAGATTGTTACCAGTTATCACAATATCGTCAACGTAAACAAGGAAATAAACAATCACAGTTTTAGTCACTTTATAGAACAACGAATAGTCACATTTGCTTTGACTAAAACCCATATCAAATAAAACATGGACTATTTTTTTGTTCCACATTCTAGGTGCCTGCTTCAGCCCATACAAAGACTTTTTTAGTTTACACACTCTTTTTTCCTCTTTGGAAAAATAACCATCAGGTAATGACATGTAAACATCTTCATTTAAACTACCATATAAAAATGCATTATTCACATAAAGCTGATATAAACTCTAGCCACGTTCTACAGCTAATGCAATAACACACCTAACAGTCACATGTTTTACCACAGGTGAAAAAGTTTCGTCAAAACCGACCCCTTGTTTTTTACTATAGCCTTTGGCAACAAGCCAGGCTTTAAACCTCTCAACCTCACCAGTGGATTTATACTTTATTTTCTAAATCCACTTACATCCAACAACATTCCTACCCGGAGGCAACTCCACAAGTTTCCATGTATCATTCCTATGAAGAGCCTTTAGACCTAGATACAATCTACACAACCAGAAATAAACAGCACCAACAAGAACAAAAAATATAACAACACAACAAACAAGAAGCAAATAACAACATATAACAACTAAAATCCAACAGGATGTACCCTTCTTGTGTCCCAATCAACACCGGCCCGACTAGTCCGGCAAACAAAATGCCTAATGCAAAAAATAACAAAAACTAGAAATTAAAGCAAGGAAAGATCTCACCAAGATTGCAAACCCTACCAAGGGTTTCTCCGGTTCTGAATAGGATTTTACAACCTACAAGGTTGAACCCTAAATCAGAACAGCAGCTTCCAAGATTGCACGGGTCCAAGAACGCCTTGTGAGATGTCAAGAATGGCAATTCTCCACTCAGCCTGGAGTCGACAAACAAAAAGTCTACCAAGACTCAGATCGCAACACAAACCCTAGATTTAGGGTTTCTGTGTCTCGAACGGCACAAACACCAAGGCAACAAAAACTTCAAAATCTGGAACCAGAAGTAAGAAACCAACCCAAATTCACCAGAAATAAGCAGCGGAAAAAAGATTGGAACGACAATAGATGGAAAGAAAAAACCCCAAATCAAGAACCTATAGGTTCTAATGATGACGAACCAGAATGATGAACAACGGAAACAAATACAAATTCCCTAAGAGCTATTATAGCTCTGATACCATGTGAAATTTGGTATCAACAAAGTAATCAACACAAGAAACCCAACCCAAAGAACTTTATTACCTTGGAAGTTTAATGATTACAACAACGACTGAGAAAGAACAGAACAAAAAACACTCATAAACTCTCAACTCTCACACACTAGGATTATCAACACAATAATCCTTACAGAACACCTAATCTCACACAGAAATCTCATATTCAAGACAAATCTAAGATATGAAACCCTAGGTATTTTGAGAGAGAAACAAAGAGACGAATGATGAATGATCAACTGGGAAAAGTAAAAAATGACTGATATGATCAAATGAAACCCTAAGCATTAGCTTATATACTGCATCTATAAACTCTGATGTCCAGCTGATGTCCAAAGTTGTTAAAAACTGACCGAAGCCCAAAGTCCAGCAGCAATCTTTATTAAGCCCAAAGTCCAACAACAATCTCTTTATCAAGCCCATTTTCTCAGCCCAACAGCAATAACATACATACATAAAGGACTAGTTTTGTAAGTTACTCTATTTTTATTTGTGTTAACTTAATCCTAACCTGAACACATCTAAATTGGTATAACCCAAACACCATATGTACGTATAAATAAACAAGTATAACAGCTTGTAAATGTGTTGGTAGATTGTAAATGTGTTGTAAATGGGTTGACCTTCAAAATATATATTTTTATTCTAATTTTAAATGGGCTGATGGGTCGTCTTAATTAATTAAATGGGTCAAACAGGTTAACCAGATCATGACCTGTGCAATCAAAAAGGTCAATTCAAACATGGCAGTAAACATATTAAAAACAACTCAAAACTTGATTATTTGTATACCATGTTAGCCTTTACCGCTCTTAAATCCAAAAAAGTAACAAGAACGATCACATATAACGTTCTTTTCAACTCATTATTTTCATTTCCTAACACAGTAACATATATATACACACACACGTTCAGCTGATAGAAGAATTACTAATTAAGGGGTGTTTGGGATTGCTTTTTCAACCTGATTTTTTGATTATTGTGTTTTGAAATTGCAAAAAATCTATTTTGAGTGTTTGGTAAAAAAATTTAATAAAAACTGACTTTTTAACGTTTTGTAGAGATCAAAACATGATAATCCAAAAGTAGGTCACCCCTTACTATAGGAAAACGTGATAATCAGAAAACTGATTTTTTACGTTTTTTTTGTCATTTCACTTATTTATTTTTTAAAATATATATATTTGCCAAACACTCAAATAGTTGATTATCTGATTATTGTGATATCAAGCAACATAATCAAATCCAAACACTATCTTTCTGCAGCACGTTTTGTTACAGCTAATTATCTGACTCTGATTATTCAAAACACATAATCTATTTTCAAAACTCAACCCCAAACACCCTCTTAGTAGTCATGAAAGCCAACAAGCAACAAAATGTAACGCCATATTTGACCAAGTGTTCGAGTTTCCCTTTTTGGCTTTGATTACCAATAGAAAACTAACTTCGTTGCAGGGGTATGCATTAGTCGGTTTGGTTTAGATTTTACCATCAATCGTAATCATAACCATAACCGAACTTTGGTTACAGTTAATCGGTTATGAAGTCGATAATGGTTCGGTTTTGGTTAATTTCGGTTAATTAAGCAAACAAGGTTTAAAATATGCGTGCACGATTTGGAATGCTTGAGCCTTTTTTATAAGATAATCAAGACATCCTTTTTTTGTTAAACTACAAATATAAGATTTCTTTTAATAAGGTAATTCTCAACAAAAATAATATGATCATAACATCTCAATTCTTTATAAAAAAGAGCATCTATAGCAAGATCATTTTGTATTTGACATACTTTTATCTTAGTAAAAGTAAACCCTCTATATGGTTAATGTAAAACTTAAATAAATTATGCACTGCTACGTCATATATATCCTAAACTATGATGACACCACAAAAACATTGACAAAACTCATTTCAACTACCGTATAACTTTTTTGTATTTTTTTAATAAAATTTAAATTAAACACAACTAAACAAATAAAATTAAACAATTAAACACAAATAAAAAATGTAATTCAAATAAAAAAATACAATTAAACAATTCATTGTCTGACTCGATGAGGCAGGGTAGATCTTGCGTGGCAAGATGTGCCACAAGATCAAATCAAAGTCAGAAATGCGTATTTGCGTACATCAACTCACCAAGGGCGTCATCGTAAAAACCGGGCTGCACCAGATGATCCCTTATGTAAACCAGTGAGAAAGCCTTGTTGTCGTCCTTTAGAATCATGTTGTGCAATATAATGCAAGCATACGTCACGCCCCTAATCTTGTCTACAGTCATAGCCCACTTGGGTCGTCTGTATTCCCCTTTTTGTCTTTAGAACATCGAAAGAGCATCATATATTTTCTTGCCGACTCTTGCAAGTTTTTGAACTTCATTTCATTCGGATCGGTCGGATATGGAAACATTTTCACAAATGTTGACCAAGTAGGGTAGATATCGTCGGTTATATAGGATCCACATTTGCATGAGTGTCCATTCACATAAATGGATATTTAGGTGCGTTCCATTCCATCGAGTGAGAAATATTGGGGATTGTTGGAGAACATAGATGTTGTTATTTGATGTAAGCGGACCATAATACGCTTGCCAAAACCATAAATCTTGTGACGCAACCGCTTTAAGCATGATTATCAGGTATTTTTTATCACCTCTCATAAATTTGGCCTTGCAACACAGTAGGACACATTCTCTAAATCAAATGTGTACACTCGTTGCTACCCATCATCCAAGTAATGTGATGTTTTTCTTCATGTGATTGGTACAAAACCTCAACATCGTGGCTTGTCAGTCTACGCAGGAACGAATCGCGGTATAAGTGAATCACAACATTGTAGTCAAATTGTAGGAATTCTCACGAAATCCTTATAGACATACATAAATACTCATTGTTTGGTCACGAGTATTATCGGGCACAAGTTGTTAAACGACATATATAATTTTTTTGTAACTTCGTAAAACTCTTTTTTCACCATACCTTCTTCGCCCTCTTGAAACCATTTATACTCTTCGTGGTTCGACCCCTTACTACCACTAACTATTTGTTAAGGGTAATTTGGGCATATAAATATTATCTTTGACCGGAGCGTGACACTCCGATCAATGAGCCCGGGACCAGTAATTTGAACATCACCAATCTCGTGCCAACAAATAGGCGAACGACACTTGCGACCATACAATGCTTCAAAGGGTGCCATTTGAATACTCACGTGATAACTATTGTTGCACAAGAATTCGATCAAAGGCAATTGTGAATCCCAGTTGCCACCAAAATCGATTACGTATGAACGAAGCATATCCTCTAAAGTTTGGATAGTACGCTCGGTTTGACCGTCTGACTGAGGATGGAAAGCGGTGCTAAGGTTCAAAACAGTGCCCATAGCAGATTGAAAGGTTTGCCAAAGACGGGACGTAAAGCGACCATCATGATCGGAAATGATGTCAATTGGGATACCATGACGACAAATGTTCTCACCGGTGTAGATTCTAGCCAATTTCTCGACCTTGAAATCTTCACGAATGGGAAGAAAATGAGCTGATTTGGTCAATCGATCAACGATCACCCAAATACTATCATGACCAGAAGAAGTACGAGGAAGTTTGGTGACAAAATCCATAGCGATGCTCTCCCATTTCCAGACAGGAATTTCTGGCTGTTCGAACAAGCCAGAGGGACGTTGATGTTCAGCTTTAACCTTCGAACAAGTAAGACGTTTCGCAACGAAGATGGCAATATCCTTCTTCATTCCAGGCCACCAATAGGACATACGCATATCTTGGTACATCTTATCAGCACCAGGATGAATGGAATATCTCAATTTGTGTGCCTCCTTCATCAGAAAGTCTCGAAGGTTATCACGATTTGGAATCCAGATACGATTGAGATAGTATAGAATACCATCGGATTTAGACACAAGATCTTTTTCAACACCACCTCGTATCTCAATGGAGAGACTCCCTTCGTTTAGAGGCGTAATGAGCTTCACGATTACGGTTTTGGAGATCATTAACGAGTTGAAGACAACGAATACCCTTTGCATGAGTTTTACGACTAAGCGCGTCGGCTACTACATTCGCTTTACCTGGATGGTAGCGAATTTCGCAGTCGTAGTTGTTTAACAGTTCTACTCAACGACGCTGACGCATGTTCAGTTCTTTTTCGTTGAAGATATGTTGAAGGCTCTTATGGTCGGTGAAGACCACACACTTGGTACCATAAAGGTACTGTTGCCAAATCTTCAAGGCAAAAATAACTGCGCCTAGTTCAAGGTCATGAGTAGTGTAGTTCTTCTCATGTATCTTGAGTTATCTCGACGCGTAAGCGATAACCTTGTCTCGTTGCATAAGGACACAACCAAGACCAAGGTTTGAGGCATCGCAATACACGACGAAGTCGTCATTACCATCGAGAAGCGCAAGGATAAGAGCATTACAAAGCATGTCCTTGAGTGTTCGAAAAGATTCCTCTTGTTCGGAATCCCAAACAAAAGGTTTCTCCTTTTGAGTCAAAGAGGTTAAAGGAACAACGATCTTCGAAAAGTTGGAGATAAAACGATGATAATAACTAGTAAGACCAAGGAAGGAACGAATTTCGGACGGAGACTTTGGTGCAATCTAATTCTTCACAACTTCGATTTTTGCAGGGTCAACGTGAATGCCAAGTTCGTTGACAGTATGACCATGTAATTGAACCTCTTTTAATAAAAATTTGCACATGGAGAATTTGGCGTATAGACGTTCAGTACTAAGAAGTTGAAGGATAAGAAGCTAGTGTGGCTCATGCTCTTCTTGAATCTTGGAGTAGATGAGAATATCGTCGATGAAGACGATCACGAAACGGTCCAAGTACGCTTTGCACACGCGGTTCATCAAATCCATGAAGACGGCAGGTGCGTTGGTCAAACCAACGGGCATGACCATGAACTCGTAGTGACCATATCGTGTACGAAAAGCGGTCTTAGGTATATCTTCTTCGAGGACTCAAAGTTGATGATACCCAGAACGAAGATCGATTTTTGAAAAGCACGCCGCGCTTTGCAATTGGTCGTAGAGATCATCAATGCGAGGAAGAGGGTATCGGTTCTTGACAGTAAGCTTGTTGAGCTCACGATAGTCAATACACATACGGAATGACCAATCCTTCTTTTTGACGAACAGAACGGGAGCGCCCCAAGGAGATGTACTTCGACGTATAAAGCCTTTATCAAGAAGTTCTTGAAGTTGGCTCGAAAGCTCTTGCATCTCAGAGGGTGCTAATCGATAGGGATACTTAGCGATAGGCGTAGCACCAGGCACTAAATCGATCCGAAAGTCGACAGAACGAGCAGGAGGCGGACCAGGAAGATCGTCGGGAAACACGTCAAGAAAGTCATGTACGACGGGAACGTCGCTCATGCTTGGGCCTTTGTCCTTCTTTTCCACAATATGGGCAAGAAAGGTGAAGGTACCCTTGCGCAAGCACTTGTTCGCTTGGATACACGACATAAGCTTGAGACCTTGAGAAGGTTTCTCGCCATACACGTGTAGAGAATCACCATTTGGAAGAGGAAGGCGGTTAAACTTTTCAGAACAAACAACTTCTGCACAAACTCACCTAAGCCAGTCCATGCCTACTATGATGTCGAAACTATCCATTTGCATAGGTATAAGGTCAATTCGAAATGTATGATCGTTAAGAATCAAAGAACACTTAGAGAGAACAGAATCGACATCGACAGATTTACCATCAGCGACTTCTACAGCGAAAGATCTTGGCAACTTAGAGCGTTTACACTTAAGCAAAGGTTCGAATTCTAACGACACAAAACTTTTATCGGCGCCAGTATCAAATAAACACGAAGCATAAACATGGTTCACAAGGAACGTACCAGTAATGACGTAGTTTGCATTTTGGGTTTGTGCGGTGGTGAGGAGAAAAGTTCAGCCTCTAGCGGGTTGCTGAGCCGGTTGCTGCTGTTGCTTTTGGGGTTGATTACGCTGAGGACACACGTTGGCGAGATGATTAAAATCGCACACTTGAAACATTCTCGCACAGGAGTAGCTTGGGGTTGAACCTGGTTAGGAGCGGGATTGGCAACAATAGCTTGAGGTTGGTTGTTTTGAGGTTGAGGGAGGTTGAGACATCGGTTAGCAAAACGCCCAAACCTATGACAGTTGGCACATTTGCGGCATGGTGCATTGGTAGGATGATGATATAAGCAGGTAGTACACTGAGGATGAGACCCAGTGTAGGTTCGTTTTGGTAGTTCGTTGGTTGCGGGGGTAACGGAGGCTACTGCTTGGATAGGTAGAGGGTTTGGCGAAGTGATGACCGCACAATTTTGGCTTGAAGCCTTCCCCTTCTTGCCTCGGTTTTTCTTGGGTAGTTGAGACGATGAAGGTTCAATAGTGGTGGTGGTGGTATCGGCAATGGCTTGGTGCGCAATCTTTGAAGAAACCTTATCATAGGTTCCATGAAGAACGCGGTTGTTGTTAAGTTCAACGACTATACTAAAAGCATCCTTAATGGTTTTGGGGCAAGCGGAGGCAACATGGTTGATCAAAGAGGATGAAGATAGCGGATAAACTTGGCTATGGTTTTGGGAACGGTGTCGACCTGTCCAGGGCAGAGGACACTAAGTTGCTTAAAGCGTGTAATCAGGCCATCAATGTCGTTCCCGTTTTGTGTTAAGTGCCAAAACTCATTTTCCAACCTTTGGAGCTCGTGGGGAGGACAAAATTGGTCCTTCATGAGTTGTTTAAGCTCATCCCAAGGTAAAGCATGTGCTACATCATTTCCCCTTTTGTTGCGTTCGGAGGTCCACCACTCGAGTGCCCTTGAACGGAAAACTCCAGTTGCATTCAAGGTTCGTAGGTCATCGGGACACCCACTTTGCAGGAACATGAGTTCAATTGCGTCAAACCAATTCATCATGGCAGTGGAGCCATCCTTGCCAGTAAACTCCAGAGGTTTACATGCCATGAATTGTTTGAATTGGAATGTCGGCTTGGGGTTTTCCACCTTCGAATCGACAGAGCCATGTGGTGAATCGGTGTTAGGCTGAATCCTACTCACAATGTCGGGTATGACCTTAGCCATTTGGTTGGCCATGAATTTCATACAATCCTTTTTCGACATGGAATCAGAATTCGTGTTGGAGGTTGAACCCTTCTTTGACTTGGTCCTCTTTGGCGCAGTGTTGGACGACATCTAAGAATCGAAAGAGAAGGGAAAAAAGATGAGACTTGATCATAAATTCAAAATAAGTTTGCAAGTATAAGCATGTAAGCATGACGTATCACATATGGTTCACATAATTAGCATGAATTCAACAAGCTTTTACAAAACATAAGCAAGTATGAATGCGTAAAAGAGTATAAATTTAGTTTGTTCACTATGATTATTATTGTTTTTGATTGCGCGAGACGTGCGAATTGTGTAACGGTTTTGAAATGAACGAGGTAACAAGTATAAAAATCACATATAGATTGAATCACATAAAAGAGAGGCTCATAAAACATAGGATTGTTTCGGGTAGAGAAACGTCAACTATTCCAAAGTGAATCAAAAGTCCTTTCAAATTAGAAAAATGTGCTTTGGCCTATAGGTAAGATACTCTCGTCGAGAAGCGATTAATGATATCTTACCCTTCCAGTTACTACACGTCTCTAATTGATTGAAACAATTGAAACTTTGGCGAGATTGAAAATCGAGGAATGGGACTTAATCGACAAGATGCGGGTGTCAACCGTAACTTGAGGATTTCGTACCCTAATGTGGTTGGTACTCATTGGGTCAAAATTTAATTTTGAACTTTGACGATGGTCCACTAGAGTTTGAATTTGAAATTTAACATTAAGATGTGGATTTCACTCCTAACTTAATGGCGTAATTTCGGGCAAAATTAAGAATAAGCGGAATGAGAGTCGTTCACCAAATTGTGGGTTTCACGCCTATTTTGGTAAATTGGTTTCTTTTGTATAAAGAGTGTTTTCAAGTCTTCAAGTGTATTGTGTAAAATGTCTTAGGAAAGACATCATGTAAGCATTAAGACCAAAAAGAAGAGAAAGAAGCAAAGTAGGAAGAATAACATTTTAAGCATGTAACAAGAATGGTAAAAAAAAAAAATAAGGTACCTACTATAGACTAGGCCGAATATGGCAATTCTACCTAATTCCTTATAGTTATGGCTCTGATACCAATCTGTCACACCCCAACCAATGGCGGAATCATCGGAGTGGGACGAGTACGAGATTGCAAGTGACTTCATAACACTATTGGTGACAATATTTAATTCAAACCATTTTAATTTCGTATCAAATTGTCAAACATTACATAGAATTTCAAATAACAACAAGTTCAATGAAAATACTTAACAATAAGAACAAAATTGATACAACATTTTAACCTAAGGCGTCTAAATGTGTATCTAGGCATCATTGCTACTTCATTTCATAGCATCGTCATCCTCAACCTGTAACATGTTTAAAATAAAGTTCAATGCAAAAGCATAGGCGAGTATACAAGTTTAAGTATAAGTATAAGTATAAATTTTAAAAAACGAATCCACATGGAAACTTAGGTTATTCAAGATCAACATAACAAGGCATGCAATGTTTCTAGTCAACCCTCTGTTTACGCTATAAAGAATATAATTCAACATGACCTCTCGTTCACGGGTGGTGCGTTACTCCTAGGGTGCTATAATTGTTAAGGTAGGCTTGTACAAAGTCAATGAGCATATAGACACGAAGAGTTTACATAGCATATGAGATTAACAAGCATCAAATCATTCCATGTTTAAATGTAGATAGAGTGTGATCCAAATAAGTTTCAAGTGTTGTGTGTTTTGTATATAATACATGTTGCACCCAAAAGTGTTTAAAATAAAATGGGATCGAGTATACTCACGGTTTTGCAAGCTTGCCACTTGTGAATCCTTGAGAGAGTTGTTGTTATGGGAGGTTGGAACACCAAGTCCATCTACATGAAGAAACAAAGGCGTATGAGTATTGGAGTATAACGGTGGAGTAAAGATTCGGAGTTTAAAAACGTATGAACATAAACATATGAAAAGTAATCATATTTAACACATAATGTTTTAGATGATGTAGCCAAACACTTTGACAAGTGACCACTAGTTTGTCATCAAAGGTTTGATTATTTAGGTAATATGTAGGTTATGTAATATATCAATATGTCCAATAGTTCAAGCATGAGGTAGGAGGATGAATCCTCTGCTAAGATCTGAGTTTCTTAGATTGTGTTTTGTTTAATAAGAATGAAGATGAAACAAAGATGAATTGCAGCGGAAATATAAAATAAACTTTCAACACACAATCAATGGAAGAATAAGTTTAAGTAAACATGTTTATCATTGAACTGAATGATTATATTTATTACAAAGATCAATTACAATGCATGCATGCACAAATCTCCCCCTCATCCTGAGCTCACTTGATTGTTCGTACAGATTGACTTGGTGAAAAAGAGCTAACAGAATAGTACAGGGTACTGTTCTATATATAGTACAAGACAACCACTAAGCATCTTTGGCTGACGTCACCATGAAAGTGACATCTAACCTCCTAACAAACTACAACTACTGTTACATGCAACCACTGATACTAAACTACTGATTTACATTGAACAATACAATGCATAACTAAAACCACTGATTCTTCATTCCACTGTTGTAGCTTCAGCAGTGCTTTGGTCTTCAGCAGTACTTGAGATACATCAGTAGATTGAGCTTCAGTACTTTAACTTCATTAGTCTTTAGATCAGCAGCAGTTGTATTGGGCATTACTTTGAGTCTGTCAGTTGTTAGGAGCCACTGTCAAGGGGAAAGATATGTACAAACACTGCTTATGAAGGATCCACTGTTCTGAACCAGTTTTGGCTTTATCAACTGTTCCTTTGTAGGGTTCAATCCCAACAATCCCCCTGGAATAGATGATGCCAAAACACTTCATTATTTCAGATCTTTATTGTCTCATCAGCATTTCCCTGATTTGCCCTTTAAATTGTAATTCAAAGTTCAGGGATTCTTCAAGATCCTCATCCCTGCATAGTTAAAGCTCAAGAAGATCTTGTAAATCTTCTACACTCAGGCCAAGTGCATTTTCCCTTGATATATGCTTAACTTCTCCACTGGACTTGAGCAAATTCAATAAGTAGATCTTTTGATCAGACTTCCACTTTAGTATTTTTGAGTTCAGAGGGTTTCTTCGGAGAGTTTTTATTTTTGATGAATTTGGTGAAGGAGGTCTGGTTATGACACCTTTGGCAGGGTCTTGAGATTTTGCTAAGTCAGGATTATTTGCAATCATATCTTGAAGAACCATCTTCATAATGTAATCCTCTTGAGCCTTTTCTTCTTCTTCTTCTTCTTCCATTTGTTTCTGCCTTTTTCTATGATCTAAGGCAATGGTGGAAGTATCAGATAATGTGAACAGTGTTTTCAAAGAGAGATCCTGCTGCTGTGGCTCATCAGCCTTTTTGTCTTTGTAAGCAGGCTAGTTTGGAAGGCTAGGATCTGTTTCTCTCCTTCTTTCCAGCCTCTCATATGCCATATCATTGTATTGCCTTGACCATTTTGCTAGGGCTTTGGCTGTACCAACCTTTGCTGCAAGCAACTCTTGCTTCTTTCTTTTGTACTCTAAGGTAAGATCAGCAATTGCTTTTTTGTATTTGCTCCAGTTTGGTGCCGATCTTTTCATACCTGGATCATTTTTAATTCTTTCAATTCTGTTTGCTTCATGTTTCAGAGCAATGAGTGGCCAGTCTTAGAACTGCTCAACCTTGGCTGGATAGAACTTTTCCCTCATGATCAATGCAAGAAGGTCTTTTCTCATTTCCTGTTGCAGGTCAGCTTCTGGTGGCAGGTTGGACATTTATTTACTCAAATCTCTTGCATAATCTTCCAATTGTTTGACTTTGGTGAGCAAAAACTGCATTCGATTTGAGATGGCATTGTCACTTTCCCCTTTGCATTCAAGTCTAGCTCGTAGTTCAGCTTGCCTGGCTTTGAGTTTTAAATATTCATCCATGTTGTTTGGATCTCTAAAACCAACAAGAAAGGGGAATCTTCTTTTTGAAGGGTCATCCACTGTGTAGAACTACTTCATTTCATTCTTTACAACATGTAATTCTAGTGGATAACTGGCTGCTATTGATATAACATCAGCAGGATCATAACCTTCAAGAACTTTTGGATCCTTGATTGGGTTGACTAAGGTTGGAGGAATGAATGGTTGTGGTTTGATGACATTGTAAGGTGCAGATGAAATAGGATCAGGTGCTGGTATATCATCATCATGCACCTGAAACTTTCTTTTTCTTGTATACACCTTTTTGGGAGAAGGTGTTTTGGAACATAAAGGATTATGGCTTGAGAAGGGGTGTTTGAAGTGATGGGTAACTGACTAATAGCTGTTGAAACAACGGGTGTCTCAACCACTATTGTCATTACAATTGTTGATGTATCAACTGTTGTCTTCTGCTTTTTGGCAGGTGGTTGTTGTGATGGTGGTGTTGTTTTTAATGTAGCAGTGGATTAAGTGATGGTTGGTGAAAGGATGAGGGCAGTCGTTGACACAACATTTATTGAAAATACTGAAGTATCAACAACTGTTGATACAACAGGTGTCTTAACATCTGTTGGTTTTATGGTTTGATGTGAGGAACTGTTGGGGATTTCAGAGGTTTGTTTAATGGTTTTGGAAGGTATGGTTTTGGGTTGGCTAACCTTTCTGGTAGTCTTTCTTCTGTTTGAAGTACCCTGCGCTTCCTTAGCCATAAAAACTTTCTTTTCCTCTGCAAATCTTTTGTCTCCCTTTGTTTCCATTTTCTCTTTTCTCTTTGCTTTTTCTTCAGCAAAGGCATTTAGAGTCACATCAACCTTCTTTGAACCATCTGGCTTAGGAATCTCCACAACTGGTTTAGCCATTGGATCTGGTGGCAAATACAAGCCTTCTTTTCCTTTCTTTCCTTTCTCCCCCTTTTTGGCATCATCAGGGTTTTCAACAAAAACAACTGTAGGAGGAGAAGTGCCAGTGGTTTGGAGCAAATGAGCTTTGATGGCCTTTATATCAGCTTGAGTATCCTTGAACCTAGCTTCCATCATATTTCTGAACATTAAAAGCTGAATTTCATGTTGTTGATCAGCATACTGCCTTTGTTGATGAAGCATAGGTTGAAACAAGTGCCATAGCTCAGTGGGGGATGGAGCAGATGTTGCAGCAGTGGATGGAGCTTTTTGAGATTGTAACAACCGTTGCAGCATATTTTGATATCTGCAACAGATGTTTCAATTTTGTCTACTCTCTCCGTCAGTTCTCTGTATTTTAAACCATCACCCAAATGAATGGGATTATCTTATTTCCCACTAGCAGTGGTTGTATCAGAAGTTGGACCAGAAGAAGTTTCTACTGGTTCATCCACTGATGCCCCTTTTTCTTGGTACTGGGGACTTCCCTGTACATCAATTGTTTTATTTAACACACCAGTGGGTAAATGAAACAGACAAGTGGTCAATTTGACAACATCAGTAGTGGTTGCCTTCAAGGGAGACTTACTGATGAAACTACTGTCCATGTATAAATCAGTGGATTCAATACCTATAGTAGCTGCTCCACTTGAACTACTGACATGAATTACTTATAACTCCTGCAGTGTAACCTCCTCAGCTGTTGATGGGTTAGCAATGATAGAGGATTCAGACTCAGTTACTTTTTGAAGTATTTTCTCAGTTCTAGGTTGTTGAGAATAACTGATTTTGTCTTATCTATATCTAATGCATTCAACAGAGGTAAGAAAGATGGTGGAATTTGTGAAGTGAGGATGGGGGTTGAAAGAGAATTTGCCCCGGGAGCAGGGCTGTGAAAGATGGATTCAAGTGGATCCAGAGCTTCATAATGTGGTGTCCCTGTGTATACAACCTGATCCTTTTGTGAGGATGTAGGAGGAGTTTTAGGCTCAGGTTGAGATCTTTCTACCATCTGCTGTGAGGAAGTAGCAGTAGTGTTTATAGGTGACTTTTGTTTTGTCACAGGAGTTACTTCTGGGATCTCACGTTCTAGAAGATCCTTTTTGGATGGGTTGGTGGACTTTTTGGTAATTTTCTTTTTGGGCCTTTTGGTGGGTTTTGGTGGGGGTTTCACAATAGTGGTTATGCTGCTGTGATCACCAGGAGCAGTGGGCTCAACAGCAGAAACCTGAGGAGCAAATGTGGATGCATCTAAAGTTTCTCAGGTTCCTCTATTTGTGTTTTCAAATCCTTTGACTCTGACAACCTTGAAAAGGTTTCAGAAGACATACTATTTATTTGACATGGAGCACCTTGGATGAGTACATGTGCACTATCCTGTGGGATTTTCTTATGTAAATAGTAGCTCAAAAATCTAGGAAACAGCAAAAATGGTTTCTTTTTGTCTTTTATATTATTAAGATTTTTAACCATGTCATTGAAAAGTTTTTGAGAATAATTAAAATCAGCTTCTGCCATGATAGCATATCCTAAGTATTGAATGTTTAATGGGATTTCATTGAAAGTTGTAGTTTTGTTTGAAACACACATGAGCAGGGTATGGAACAAAAAATTAATGGGAGGTGGAAAATTTCCTTTTTGTAAAGTTGCTTTATCCATTTGTCCTTCATACCCCTTTTCGGCCAGATCAGTCTGGTACTCATTTTTAGGGAAAGAATTACCACCTTTGTGGCCGTTCATCTCAAAAACCTCTGAGATTGTTTGTGGTTTAATGGAAACAAGAATTTTGCCTACCTTAGAGATAATAGCCCAGGGCTTTTTGTCCTGAACTTGAATTTTTGCATTTTTCCAGAATTCGCGTAGGGTTTCTTGATAGATTGGTGCATTGCACGTCAACAAATTTTTGTACTTTGAAGAAGAAAGAGCATCAATAACGGAGTGAAAATCTGTGTTGTGACTTGTTTTCTCAAGGGTACACAGATAGTTATGAGGATTTTTGAGATTGAGAATCATGGTGATTTGAAAGAAGTTGCAAGAGAAGGAAGAAGATGAGTGATTTGAGGGATTTTTGATGAAAAATGCTTTTGAAAGAACTTTTGAAGTCGATACGACCGTGAAACCTCTGATTGGGGTTTTAATCAGGGTTTTATAAAGTGAAAAAGTGAATGCTGACGTGATAGCGGTTACAAAGATCTGACGGCTAAGTACTGTCCACGTGACAACCTCTGATGAATAATGGATGACAGATTTTTAGGAAACCACTGATGAACAATATCAGTGGTTTACAGTGGTGAAAAATGAAAACAGTGGCTGACTTTTGACTATCAGTGGATGGTCATCAGTGGGTTAAAAAAACTGAGGTTTGACAACAGTGATTAACAATGAAAATGAGAGAACAGAGGTTGACTTTCAACAGTGGATAGAATTCAACAGATCAGATGTTTGAACCAAAACAGTGGTTATGACAGACTTTTAGGATTAATGAAAACTTCTATTTTTAAATATTTTTAAGGATGAATTTTTGATTTTCTGAAAACATTTTAATGCTTTTTATTCATAGAAAAACAGGATTTTGCCTGTTATTCCATGTTAAGCATTCCAATCCTAGAGATCAAGCTTTCAAAGGTAGATGTGTCTAAAGCCTTTGTTAGCACATCTGCCAGCTGATCTTTAGTATGAACATGATGAAGAGAAATCAAACCTTTTTCATAGCAATCCCTCACAAAGTGATGTCTGATGTCAATGTTTTTGGTGGTTGAATGTGAAACTAGATTTTTGATGATATTTTCTGCTGCCTGACTGTCCAACATGAGAGGTGTCTTTAAGGTAGTGATACCAAAATCCGGCAGTTGATTTTGAAGCCATAACAGTTGGGCTGTGCAGCTTGCAGCAACAATATACTCTGCCTCAGCAGTGGATGTTGAAACAGCTACTTGCTTTTTGCTTTGCCAAGATACTAAGCAATCACCTAGAAATTGGCACCCTCCTGATGTGGATTTCCTTGTTGCATTGCACCCATCAAAGTCACTGTTTGTGAAACCTGAAAGCTTAATATTCCCATTAGCAGGGTACCAGATACCAAGTGTGGGAGCACTTTTTATGTACCTGAGTATCCTTTTCACAACTATTAGGTTAGACTTTCTAGGGGCTGATTGGGATCTTGCACAAACACATGTTGCAAACATGATGTCTGGCCTAGATGCAGTTAGGTACAATAAAGACCCAATCATGCTTCTATATAAGGTTTGATCAACCAAATCATCCTTTTCATCAGTCATGACTAGCTTGGTGGTTTCCATGGGTGTACTACATGGTTTATAGTCATTCATCTCAAATTTGTTTAAAAGTTCTTTAGCATATTTGCTTTGATGAATGAATGTACCATTTTGCAGTTGTTTTACTTGGAGACCAAGAAAACACTGTAGTTCACCCATTGCACTCATCTAAAACTCAGCTGTCATGAGTTTTTGAACTCTTCACACATTTTTGAACATGTGCTTCCAAAAATGATGTCATCCACATAAATCTGGACAATCATCAAGTCTTTCCCTCTCCATTTTAGAAACAATGTTTTGTCAATTTTGCCTCTTGTGAAACCAATCAAGAGTAGAAATGTGGAAAGAGTTTCATACCAAGCTCTAGGTGCTTGTTTCAGGCCATACAAAGCTTTATTTAGCTTATAGACATGATTTGGGTTAAATGGGTCCTCAAAACTAGGAGGTTGACAAACATATACCTCTTCTGGAATCTTACCATAGAGGAATGCACATTTGATATCCATTTGAAACACATTTATGTTGTGGTTGACAGCAAAGGCCAGGAACAGTCTGATAGCTTCCAATCTAGCTATAGGGGCAAAAGTTTCATCATAGTCAATGCCCTCTTCCTGTCTGAAACCTTGAACCACTAGCCTTTCTTTATTCTTGACAACAATGCCCCTTTCATCAGTTTTATTTTTGAAGACCCACTTTGTGCCAATAGGACTCACACCCTTTGGCAGTGGTACAAGCTCCCATACTTGTTGTCTCTTAAATTGTTGGAGCTCCTCTTGCATGGCTTCCACCCAACTGTTGTCTTTCAGTGCCTCTTGGTACTTGACAGGTTGATGAAGTGATAGAAAACCAGCAAAAATACAGATGTTTTGGGATTGACTTCTTTTGAGCACCCCTTCACTGATGTTGCCAATGATTTGGTCAGGTGGATGAGACTTCAAGAAGATCAAATCTCCTTTGTATGGAACAATGTCATTTAAGGGTGAGGGCTGCAGATGTGAGCCATCTGAGCTAAGAACTGTTGGTGACTTTGATGATCAAACAGTGTCTTGAAATGGAGGTGGAGGAATAGGAGGAATAGGTGTGGAAACATGTTGATTTTTATCTACTGCTTGAGGATTTTTATCAATAGTGTTTGAGGATGTGGAAACAGGGGTTTGAGGACTACTTTGGTCAACAACTGTTGATGTAGCAGTGGTTGAGATTTGACAGCTGTTTTGAACATCTGCTGCTCTGGCAATGGATGTGAACTTTTGTTGTGGAATGATCACTTCATATCCATTGTTAGATGGAGGTGGTTGAGATGGACCTGCACTGTTAGTCTTGACAGAAACATTTTCAAAGGTGAATTAATCAATCAAGATCAAATAATTCAGTAGGATTTGCAGGGATTTTCATTGAAGAAAGTTCATTGAACTTTACATTCAAAGTCTCTTCCACTGTCTTAGTCCTGGTGTTAAACACTTTGTAGGCCTTAGCAGTGGTTGAGTATCCCAAATGATATCCATTGTCTACTTTGGCTGCAAATTTTGAAATTGAGTATTTTAAGTTTAAAATGAAACATGAGCAGCCAAATACTTTAAAGTATGAGATCAGTGGTTTGATTTTATACAGAATTTCATAGGCAGTCTTTTTATGCCTGGGGTTAATCAAAACTCTGTTCTGAACAAAGCAGGCAGTGTTTACAGCCTCTGCCCAGAAAGTTAATGGCAAACCTGAATCAGCAAGCATGGTTCTGGCAGCCTCAATCATTGTTTTGTTCTTTCTCTCAACAACCCCATTTTGTTCTGTTGTCCTTGGAATGTTGTACTGTCTTACAATTCCTTTTGACACACAAAACTCATCCAACTCCCTATTTCTGAATTCTGTGCCATTGAAACTCCTAAAGACTATTACTAGCAACTCAAACTGCTTTTCAACCTGTTTGACAAAGTCTTGCAGAATGCATGACTGACCAGGATCCAGCCACCAATCATTTTGAACAATGTAATTAAATAAATAAAAAGTCCAACCACACAATATAATTGGTGTACAAAACAAGCTAATCAAACTCAAGTTACCAGCGAAAGCGTAAAGTTTAGAAACCAAAGTATAAGTTTAAATGTGCATAAATTTTAACATGGCACACAACGGTCCATGTCCCACAACGACTCCTGCTCCCCTGCAAGCTCCAGCTAAACCTCTAACGACCTGCAAGGCATGTAACAACGATTCAACAACAAAGTTGAGCGAGTTCATAGTTGGTTGTTCATTTTTAAAGTTGTTCCAAAAACCATAAGTTCATTTGAAAATCAGTAGTTGATCAGTTCCTTGTTTCCCAAACCATAAGCAGTGGGGGCTACCCCATGTTATCCACTAGACCCGTTACCATATCGACCACTGACTGAAGTAAGTTGGTGCCTTAACGTCAATGTCTATCATCATTGACTAGTGCCCAGATCCATTAGTTCACGCCCGTCCTCTGCGGCACGGTGTGAGGCTTGTCAAACCTAAATAGCTCTATCAAACTAATGACCCGCTCGCCATTGGCCTGGCGATTAAGTCGATATAAAAATGAGGGACTTCATGATAGAGATTTTGGTCTAGTATCGATGTTATCACCCTTCAATAAAGAGGATGTGGTACGTGTCCCCAAACCAGGAGATCACGCAGGTTCTGATTAAATCCTTAGTACATGTTATCACCCTTCAATAAAGAGGATGTGGTATGTGTTTCAAACCAGGAGATCACGCAGTTTCTAATTAAATCCATTACCCTTTCCCAACCACCGGGAATCCCATGCCTTATAGAAAGTGTGAACTCACCTTAGGGTGAACAGCGACAAGTAAACAAGTATAAAGTCTCTACGTTCAATTATGCCCTGGTCACATTGTCATATTCTTATTAGTTATACGAATTAAATGTAGTCACCTAGACTCATGTTGTTACCTTTGTTTCGGAGTCGAAATTCTAATTGTCACAACAAGCTCAACCATCTAATCACTTAGCACATTTACACATAATGTGCTCTCTTGTAATTACACGCACATTTGACACTCATTTTGACATACACCATGAAATATATGTACATATATATTATACACAACTAAATTTTAAAATTGCATTAATGGTATTAAATACATACACACTCGCATTAATAGAAAATGAATATATAGCAAACTAATCGAATAGTTATGCATTAATAGTAATCTATACTTGTACACTTGCATTATCACATGTACATCAAATTATATATATCTTTATATATATATATCCCTTCTTACACACATGCATGCACCCTATTCCCAATGCTTATATATATATATATATATATATATATTTACTTTGCATGAATTTCAATTTTTGCACAAAACATACATATACCTAAGTCGTATACTAGCTACTATAGATAAATACATATAACCATATCACCCATAGCCCACCCCTAAGTACCTACTTCCATTCATAACACTGCATGTGTATACCCTTACACTCGTAAATTACCTTCATAGACTGTCACCTATAATGATCACAACTATACTTACATACATCACACAACCCGTGAATCGCATATAATTATTTTTATTGTTCAGCGCCCATATCGCAATTATTCATATCTCGTGTCCATGATCCCCACTGTGCACATAACAACACTCTCCATATTGTCGGTTCACACAGAACATGTGTATGGAGTTTGTACTGTTAATACATCAAGTATTCTTCCTAAAATCATGCCTATTCATAACAACCTTATAATCATAGTCAAGATCTAGCATCATATACAAGCACATCACATAACATACATATCACAGTTTCCATACCAAGTCGCATGTGTTCGTGCATATAATCGTACCAAGTCACAGTTTCCATACGAGTCTAACACACCCTATTCGTTCACAACTAGACTTTAAAAAAGAAGAACAATTCTCATGCGTATATACATAATCATATAATCGACTCTATCATCTCACGATGCACATAAAACTAAGGTCGAGATTGAACCGACGCATATAAAACTAACAGTAGCCTCATTTATAACTCTACTTTCTTGCAAAGCTTAAAGTCTAGATCGAACCGAAACCGAAATCGAGACAACGTAAACTTAATTAAAAACTGCGGAGTGAATTGTACTAACCGATTGCGTATCGACCTCGGGACCTGACCTCCGTCAACCGCAGCGAAGAAAGAAAACAGATGCCGGGATGTGGCAGGTTTACTACGAGTATGGTAGGGTTTGGAGTTGTGGGGAGAATGATTTGAAATAATACAGATTACATTATATAAATGGTTTCGTATGGAGGCCGGTTATAATGTTTGGGCCGCAAGATAAAGGGTTTTGGGCTAAGGAGTTGGGCCGCAATTACTGAACTTGTGCGAGAAATTTTGTCAAACAAAAAAAGGTATACGTACATGAATAGGATAAGGACATGGATGCTTGTTTGGGGTTTCCTTAGCCGAAATGGGCTTGAGCCCACTTGAATGAGGATTTTGGTTCACGTTTGGGTCGTAACTAGGCCGCACACACTAACGAGTTCCGGGTTGGGTGCCCATATAGTTCGGATTGGGTTACGTGAAGGTTCCCACAAAACCAAAAACTTGATTTCAACCCTTTTTCACTTATGGTTCAAACAGCTCGAGTCGGTTCAACGCGACATGGATAAAATATAATTCAGCAGGAACATAATTAATTCATCAAATAAAATGAGTATAGGATTCGATTTATAAAAGCGAAACAAATGGTTGTACCTTGAAATTACGGGTTGTCACATCATCCACAAGTTGAAAGAAATTTCGTCCTGAAATTTTGCACGTAGTCACTGAGGAAGCTAGTTAGGTTGCGTGGTTTCCTGGTTTTCCTTGGGTGTCACATCATCCCCCCGTTGGTTTGGAATTTTGTCCCGAAATTTCGCAGTAGCTTCAGCCTCAGTAGTGGTTTCACTTTTCTCGAACAACTGGGGATACTTGTGTTTCATTTGGTGTTCTCATTCCCCTTTAAACTCTGGGCCATGACGGGAGTTCCAACGAACTCGAACAAGAGGTATTCTGGTGCGCTTGAGAACCTTAACGTCTCGGTCAGTAATCTCTACTGGTTCCTCGATTAATCGCAGCTGATCGTCGATAGTGAGCTCCTTGAGAGGAACTATGAGGGTCTCATCTGACAGACACTTCTTCAGATTTGGCACGTGGAATACGTTGTGAACTCCACTGAGGTCTTCGGGTAGGTTCAGTCTATAGGCCACTTTTCCAATCTTCTCAGTGATTTCGAAAGGTCCTACATATCACGGGTTGAGTTTGCCTCGTTTACTAAAACGAACTACACCTTTCCAAGGTGAGACTTTAAGTAGTACTCGATCCCCAACCTGGAACTCGAGTGGTTTCCTTCGCTTATCAGCGTAGCTTTTCTGACGGTCACGAGCTGCCGCCATTCGTTGTCGTATCTGAGCAATCTTCTCTGTTGTGTCTACGACGAGTTCTGGGCCAGTGATTTGGCTGTCGCCAACCTCTGCCCAACAAAGAGGTGATCGGCACTTCCGTCCGTACAATGCCTCGAATGGAGCAGCCTGAATACTGGTATGGTAACTGTTGTTATACGAGAACTCCACTAACGGGAGGTGTCTTTCCCAGCCGTTACCAAAATCGATTACACATGCTCGAAGCATGTCTTTAAGGGTTTGAATGGTGCGCTCAGACTGCCCATCCGTCTGAGGATGATACGCCTTGCTCATGTCTAATCGAGAGCTAAAGGATTTGTGCATCGCTTGCCATAACTCAGAGGTAAAACGCGCGTCACGATCAGAGATAATGGAGGTTGCCACCCCGTGTCTTGAAACTACTTCCTTCAGGTATACGTCTGCTAAAGTAGAAAACTTATCCGTTTCCTTGATACCCGGAAAATGTGTAGACTTGGTCAGTCGATCCACAATCACCCAAATGGTATCGTTTCCTCATTGAGATCTAGGTAAGCCAGTAACGAAATCCATAGAAATTTGCTCCCATTTCCATGTCGGTATCTCTGGTTGTTGAAGTAGGCCTGATGGTTTATGGTATTCGATCTTGACTCTCGCACAAGTCAAACATTTACTAACGTAGGTTACTATGTTAGCTTTCATGTGGGGCCACCAGTACGTAGTCTTGAGATCGTGGTACATCTTATCCGAACCAGGATGTACCGAGTAACGAGACTTGTGTGCTTCATCCATCACAAGCTCACGTAAATTTCCATAAAATGGAACCTAGATGCGCCCTGCTACGTAGTAAGCGCCGTCTTCCTTTTGTTCTAACCGTTTCTTCGATCCTAGCAGGGACTCAGCCCTGATGTTCTCTGCTTTCAATGCTTCAACCTGAGCATCACGAATTTGAGCGGGAAGACTAGAGTGGATGGTAAGCAGTAACGCACGTACATGCTTAGGTTTAGTCTCCTTTTGACTGAGAGCGTCGGCCACAACATTGGCTTTGCTCGGATGGTACTTGATCGCGCATTCGTAATCATTTAGAAGTTCGACCCATCGACGCTGTCGCATGTTCAACTCCTTCTGCTCGAAGATATGCTGGAGACTCCTGTGATCGGTGTAAATGGTGCACTTGGTACCGTACAGGTAATGCCTCCATATCTTGAGTGCGAAAAAACGGCTCCCAGTTCTAGATCGTGAGTAGTGTAGTTCCTTTCGTGAACCTTAAGTTGGCGTGATGCATAAGCAATGACTTTCTCACGTTGCATCAACACACAACCAAGTCCTTGAATTGACGTGTCACAATAAACCACAAAATCGTCTGTACCTTCAGGTAATGAGAGAATAGGTGCGATACAAGTCTCTCCTTTAAGTGCTGAAACGCGAACTCCTGTGCCTCACCCCAACGATAGGTGACGCCCTTTTGAGTTAGTGAAGTGAGAGGTTGCGCAATCTTTGAGAAATCCTTGATAAACCTTCTGTAGTAACCCACCAAACCCAAGAATTGACGGATTTCGATTGGTGTACGGGGTGCAGGCCAGTTCTTGATCGAGTCAACCTTGGATGGATCCACATGAATCCCATCCTCGTTTACCACGTGGCCTAGAAAATGGACTTCACGAAGCCAAAAGTCGCATTTCGAAAACTTAGCATAATGCTGTTCCGCTCGAAGAAGTTCCAAAATAAGTCCCAGATGATGCTCGTGTTCCTCCTGACTCTTAGAATAGACCAGGATGTCATCGATGAAAACAATAACGAACTTATCCAGGTAAGGTTTGCACACTCGGTTCATGAGATCCATGAAGACCGCAGGTGCGTTTGTCAACCCAAATGGCATGACTAGAAACTCGTAGTGCCCGTAATGAGTTCTGAACGCTGTCTTGGAGATGTCATCATCTCTGACTCTTAGTTGATGATAGCCCGATCTCAGATCAATCTTGGAGTAGAAGCTCGACCCTTGCAGCTGGTCGAACAGGTCATCTATACGCAGAAGAGGATAACGATTCTTCACGGTCACCTTGTTGAGTTCACGATAATCAATACACATACGAAAGGTACCGTCTTTCTTCTTCACAAAAAAGATTGGAGCTCCCAGGGCGAAGAGCTAGGACGAATGAAACCCTTGTCCAAGAGCTCCTGTAGTTGCGCGGACAGTTCTTCTAGTTCTGATGGAGCTAAACGATATGGTACACGAGCTATGAGCGCTGCTCCAGGAGTCAGCTCGATTTGAAACTCGACTTGACGATGAGGCGGAATACCAGGTAATTCCTCAGGAAATACCTCAGGGAAGTCGCGTACAATAGGAATGTCTTCTATCTTCTTCTCTTTCGTTGAGGTGTCAGTAACAAGGGCTAGTATGGCTGTGTGGCCCTTTCGTAAACACTTCTGGCCCTTAAGAAAAGAGATGACACCCACTACCGCGCCACTCTTGTCACCACAAATCACAAGAGATTCTTCACCAGAGTGAGGAATACAGACGATTTTCTCCTTGCAAAGAATTTTCGCTTGATGTTGGGATAACCAGTCCATTCCAATGACGATGTCGAAGCTACCAAGAACGATGGGGATAAGTTCGATAGAGAAGGTCTGACTAGCTAAGACGAGATTACAACCCTTAACTATGTGTGTGGCCTCGAGACTTTTACCGTTCGCTAGTTCTACGACATGATTGGTGTTCAAAAGTGTTGGGGTACTCTTAAGCATCTGACTAATTTTTAAGGACATGTAACTAGTATCGGCACCCGAATCAAATAAAACAGTAATAAAGAAGTCATCCAGTAGGAACTTACCCATCACAACGTTGGGATCATTCCTCGCTTCACCCTGACCAATCATGAAAACACGTCCCCTGGCACCATTGCCATCATTGTTACCCCCATTATTTCCATTTCCCTAGTTATTGTTGTGGTTGTTCTGATTCTGGTTCAGCTGAGGACAGTCTCTCTTGAAGTGTCCTTCATCACCACACTGAAAGCATCCTTTGTTGTTACCCCTCTGTTGCTACTGGTTCTGTGGAGTCTGCTGCTGTTGCTGTCGTCGCTGATTCGCATGATAGAGGCTCCTGCAATCCTTGGCCGCATGACCATGTTTGTTACATCTCTGACAGTTGCCCTTAGTGCATGGTCCGCTGTGGTGAAAACCACATGATACGTGGTCGAAAACCGGTGATCGTTTATGCTTAAGTTGATGTTTTTACGTAGCTTTTAATCTTGAATAGCCTACTTTTAATGGGATTTGTGTTTTACAGGTCTAAAAGAGTTTAAGGAGCTAATCGGGAGCTAAACGGAGCACCGGGACGTGAATCGGGTCAACTGGGATCAAGAAATGAAAAAACAGAAAACAAGTTGGTGTTAACCATGAAGATTGGATGTGTTGTAAGGAATGTTAATGGATTTAAAATGAATATATTGTAAGATTGCATGATAGAGGGCTCAATTACGAGTATGTGGGCGAAAACGGTGAGTAAAACGGAGTTATAACGAAGAAGTTATGAAGAAAACAGTTTCGGACGAAACTGGCAAAACTAGCCAGCGTCGGCGACGCCCTCTGGATTGTTCTGTCGGCCAGAAACCTCCGTAAACAGCTAATTAAGCCGTCGGGCGAAACTGAGACTTCCAGGGGCCGTCGGGGACGCCCCTTACTTTCTTGCATCGCGAAAATTATGTTTCCTTTGAATGGGGACGAGTTATAACACCATTTGTTGACCAAGAAACGGGAGTTACACATTTTGGGGAGTTTGAATTGAGTTCTTGGAGCCAAGTATCAGGACCACTTCACCTCTAATCCATTCCATCATCCTTTATCATTCGATTTCACCATCTAATTCATATCCTAACCCTTATTAATCCATCAATCATTCGATTCATTCATCATCACCATCTCACCCAAGCCCTAATCATCATTTCCTCCACATCCAAGCTTCAAGATAACAATGTTCAAGTTCTCATCATCCGATGATCAAGTCAATTCGATCATGAGCGGCTAACTTCTTGGAGGTTTCACCCCGATGTAGGTTATTTTAAGTCTAGAATGTTTTAGTTTGATTTTGTGACAACTTGAATTGTATTTGAATTGATTGATAATTGTCTTGCATTTGAACTATATTTGTGAATTGTCGAGTGAGTTATGAAATTTGACTTTGCGAAACAAGTTTGTGCAATTATGCCTTGTCATTCAAAAGGTTTTACTTGTCCGAAGTAACGAAGTGCATTGTGGTCCGTGATATGCGTTGATAGCAATTGGCACCTAAGCTTTGATGATAGAAATCCGTTAATAACATATTCAAGTGAATCAAATTTAAAACGTGTAAGACCCCTAGGATTGCAATTACCGAACCTGGTGTGAGCCTTGTTTTCTTTATCTTGTTTAAACCTTTAATTACATTTTTGCAATTGTTAATCATTAGTAGTTATCAACCCAATTACTTTAGTAATTTCAATTCACATCTTTTCAATCAAACAAAAATACACAAAAACAAGATAGCAAGCTTCATAATTTGTGACATCTTTTAAGAATTCATCCAAATCCAATCGCAAACCACATACTCTTCGTGGTTCGACCCCTTGCTACCACAAGCTATTTGTTAAAGGTAAATAGGGGTTATAAATATTATCTTTGACCAGAGCGCGACACTCCGATCACCACAACAATTGCATTTGGGGTGATTCCTCTTGTATCCACTCCGACCTTGATTCTGATTACCTGAGGATTGCTGACCAGGGCTCTTGTAGTCGTCAGTTCTTCGCTGCTGGGACTAAGACTGAACATAAGTCGAACCCTTGCTTGAATTTCCATCCCACTTGCGCTTGTTGTCGCTAGGAGCATCAGATGTGGTATTAGCACTAATACGCTTAGGCGGCTTGTTCTGCTCAACTGCTTGATCAGTGAGGCGATGGGATAGTCGAATGACTTGGTGGAGGGTACCAAGATTAGCCGCAGTCACATGGCTCTGAATTTCTAGCACTAAACCCTTGAGGTACAGCTCGATACGTTTGATAGGAGGATCCACCATAGTAGGACACAATACAGACAATTCATTCGGTCTCTTTGTGTACGCCTCGATTTCGGACCTCGTCATCTTCAAGTTATAAAACTCCACCTCAAGCTTGTGTATGTCGTCGCGATGACAGTACTCCTCCTTGATCAGATCTTTGAAGTCGTTCCATGGGGTGGCATTAGCAGCTGCCAACCCTAGCATTTGAACATGTGCTTTCCACCAAGTTAACGCAGCACCTTCGAGTGTTCCAGTTGCAAATTTCACCCTACGAGCTTCAGGGCATTCACACATCTCGAAAATGGATTCGATCTTCTAGAACCAATGGAGAAGACCTACAGCTCCTTCCGTACCACTGAAGGTATTAGGTCGACAGTCCATAAAGGTCTTGAACGTACATACGGGAGGCTGAGCATGTTGACCTGTCGCGCAAGAAAGAAAAGGCAAGGTTAAGCAGGAAATTTGGTTCACGAGGGTAGGATCTAAACATCCTAGGATAAGTTGAAATGGCAGGTTATACCTCCTGCTTGAACTGCTGCGAGTGCCTCAGCAACTCGTTCGTTAATTGGAGCCGTCAGCTGGGCTTGAGTCAAATTTAGACGTCCACTCATGATCTTCACATCAAAGGAAGCACAAGTGAGAGAAGTGTCGCGAAAGTGCATAAGCGTGGGATGACAGAAGAGAGTAAGCACACAGGGTTTCACACAACAATTGTTACGCTAACTAAGCACACCATGATCAATGCACTCTGTAAACTAACTGATAGGCAATATAAACATAAACCATAACACCTATAGTGTTGAGTCTTGCACGTGGAGCGAAGCATCGTTGTGGATCGTTGAGCACTGTACAGGTTATAGTTTGGTTTTGTCAAAAAGCTTTTCCCTTTTTAAAACCAAGTTCACTATAACCAATGGCTCTGATACCAATCTGTCACACCCCCAAAATCCACAAAAGGAGTATCACTGCAGGAGGCGTGACTGACCAAGATCCAGCCACCAATCATATTGAACAATGTAATTAAATAAATAAAAAGTCCAACCACACAATATAATCGGTGTACAAAACAAGTTAATCAAACTCAAGTTACCAGCGGAAGCATAAAGTTTAGAAACCAAAGTATAAGTTTAAATGTTCATAAAGTTTAACATGGCACACAACTGTCCATGTCCCACAACGACTCCTGCTCCCCTGCAAGCTCCAGCTAAACCTCTAACGACCTGCAAGACATGTAACAACGAGTCAACAACAAAGTTAAGCGAGTTCACAGTTGGTTGTTCATTTTTAAAGTTGTTCCAAAAACCATAAGTTCATTTGAAAATCAGTAGTTGATCAGTTCCTTGTTTCCCAAACCATAAGCAGTGGGGGCTACCCCATGTTATGCACTAGACCCGTTACCATATCGACCACTGACTGAAGTAAGTTGGTGCCCTAACGTCAATGTCTATCATCATTGACTAGTGCCTAGATCCATGAGTTTACGCCCGTCCTCTGCGGCACGGTGTGAGGCTTGTCAAACCTAAATAGCGCTATCTAACTAATGACCCGCTCGCCATTGGCTCGTGGATTAAGTCGATATAAAAATGAGGGACTTCATGATAGAGATTTTGGTCTAGTATCGATGTTATCACCCTTCAATAAAGAGGATGTGGTACGTGTCCCCAAACTAGGAGATCACGCAGGTTCTGATTAAATCCTTAGTACATGTTATCACCCTTCAATAAAGAGGATGTGGTACGTGTTCCAAACCAGGAGATCACGCAGTTTCTAATTAAATCCTTTACCCATTCCCAACCACCGGGAATCCCAAGCCTTATAGAAAGTGTGAACTCACCTTAGGGTGCACAGCGACAAGCAAACAAGTATAAAGTCTCTACGTTCAATTACACCCTGGTCACATTGTCATATTCTTATTAGTTATACGAATTAAATGTAGTCACCTAGACTCATGTTGTTTCCTTGGTTTCGGAGTCGAAATTCTAATTGTCACAACAAGCTCAACCATCTAATCACTTAGCACATTTACACATAATGTGCTCTCTTGTAATTACACGCACATTTGACACTCAGTTTGACATACACCATGAAATATATGTACATATATATTATGCATAACTAAATTTTAAAATTGCATTAATGGTATTAAATACATACACACTCGCATTAATAGAAAATGAATATATAGCAAACTAATCGAATAGTTATGCATTAATAGTAATCTATACTTGTACACTTGCATTATCACATGTACAACAACTTATATATATCTTTATATATATCCCTTCTTACACACATGCATGCACCCTATTCCCAATGCTTATATATATATATATATATATTTACTTTGCATGAATTTCAATTTTTGCACAAAACATACATATACCTAAGTCGTATACTGGCTACTATAGATAAATACATATAACCATATCACCCATAGCCCACCCCTAAGTACCTACTTCCATTCATAACACTGCATGCGTATACCCTTACACTCGTAAATTACCTTCATATACTGTCACCTATAATGATCACAACTATACTTACATACATCGCACAACCCGTGAATCGCATATAATTCTTTTTATTGTTCAGCGCCCATATCGCAATTATTCATATCTCGTGTCCATGATCCCCACTGTGCACATAACAACACTCGCCATATTTTCGGTTCACACAGAACATGTGTATGGAGTTCGTACTGTTAATACATCAAGTATTCTCCCTAAAATCATGCCTATTCATAACAACTTTATAATCACAGTCAAGATCTAGCATCATATACAAGCACATCGCATAACATAAACATCAGAGTTTCCATACCAAGTCGCATGTGTTCGTGCATATAATCGTACCAAGTCACAGTTTCCATACGAGTCTAACACACCCTATTCATTCGCAACTAGACTTTAAAAAAAAAGAACAGTTCTCATGCGTATATACATAAACATATAATCGACTCTATCATGTCACGATGCACATAAAACTAAGGTCGAGATTGAACCGATGCATACAAAACTAGCAGTAGCCTCATTTATAACTCTACTTTCTTGCAAAGCTTAAAGTCTAGACCGAAACCGAAACCGAGACAACGTAAACTTAATTAAAATCTGTTGAGTGAGTTGTACTAACCGATTGCGTATCGACCTCGGGACCTGACCTCCGTCAACCGCAGCGAAGAAAGAAAACAGATGCCGGGATGTCGCAGGTTTGCTACGAGTATGGTAGGGTTTGGAGTTGTGGGGAGAATGATTTGAAATAATACAGATTACATTATATAAATGGTTTCGTATGGAGGTCGGTTATAATGTTTGGGCCGTAAGATAAAGGGTTTTGGGCTATGGAGTTGGGCAGCAATTACTGAACTTGTGCGAGAAATTTTGTCAAACAAAAACAGGTATACGTACATGAATATGATAAGGACATGGATGGTTGTTTGGGGTTTCCGTAGCCGAAATGGGCTTGAGCCCACTTGAATGAGGATTTTGGTTCGCGTTTGGGCCGTAACTAGGCCGCACATACTAACGGGTTCCGGGTCTGGTGCCTATATAGTTCGGATTGGGTTACGTGAAGGTTCCCACAAAACCAAAAACTTGATTTCAACCCTTTTCACTTATGGTTTAAACAGCTCGAGTCGGTTCAACACGACATGGATAAAATATACTGCAGCAGGAACATAATTAATTCATCAAATAAAATGAGTATAGGATTCGATTTATAAAAGCGAAACAAACGGTTGTACCTTGAAATTACGGGTTGTCACAGCCTGCACTCTCATCTTTAGAATGTAAGAAATAAGTCCATGTAAACCTAGAAAATTCATCTACAATTACTAAACAATATCTTTTCTTTTTAAGAGTCATGACTTTTACTGGGCCAAACAGATCCATGTGCAGCATTTGGAAGCACTTGGTTGTTTTGGACTCTTCAATAGACTTAAATGAGCTTTTATGTTGTTTTTCTTTTAAATAGGAAACACAATGCTCAGGACAGGTGAACAGTTTTTGTGGAAGACCTCCTACAAGGCCCTGTTTTGACAAAGCAGTGATTGTCTTGAGATTTGTGTGCCCCAATCTTCTGTGCCATAGTTCTGTCTCTTTGTTAGAGGCAGCTGAGAATAGACAGGCATCAGTCCTGGGCTCCCTTTTGACAAATCAACTACATAAACATTGCCACTCCTTTGAGCAACAAGTTGAGGTTTTCTAGTTTTTATTATTTCTTCAATCTTTTTGACCATTTCTGGTCCAACAATCCTACAACACTCCTTAGTAAAGAATGACCCATAACCTTTGTTACTCATTTGTGAGACACTAAGGAGGTTGAATTTTAGATTGTCAATCAGATTGACATTTCCAAACTTAACATTTCCAGACTGTACTGTACCAGAACCCATCACCTTCCCTTTACTATTATTACCAAAAGATATATCACCCCCTCCATGAGTTTTGAATTCTTTGAGTAGGGCTCTACATCCAGTCATGTGCCTGGAGCCTCCACTATCTACATACCAAAGACTATCTAAGCATGCAGAAGTTCCCTGCACATCAAGTAAATAATTAGTTCAGTAGGGTCTCCAAAGCCAATAAGGCTTTGGATGGGGTCTCAACAGTGTGTATGTTAAGTTCAGGAAGATGGACAGTGGTTAGCTCAGGGGTTTGGGCAGTTTTTGGAACATTTTTCTCTAACCACTGTTGGGGGCCATTTCCTGTCAACTGTTGATATCCAAAGGGATACCTGTTCACTTTTGGTTTAGAAGGCCTTTTGTAAACCTCATAAACATGTGGGACCCTCTGGTATGGTGGTTGACCTTTACCTCTTTGGTATTGGTTAGCAGGGGGTGCATCTGTCACTTGAACCTCTCTTTTAACAGAGGTTTAGTTCAGCTGTTTTGTAATAGCTGTTTGGACAGGCACAAATGGTGGTTGCTTTTTGACTTGTGATTTTGATGAACTCATGAGTGTTTTTGAAGTGTACTCTTCCTTTTTGACCTCAAAGGAGGATTTGAGGTACACACACTCCTGAGTGAGATGGTTTGATTTACCACAGATGGTGTAGCTCTTTGAAGGCACAATGGTACTTGTTTTGTTAATGTCATAAGCTTTCAAATGAAAACAATCTTTGGTCAAATGAGTTTTCTTTTCACAGAAATCACAAAACAAGTTTTTAATCTTTTCTTTCCTTTTCTTCTTTTCAGACTCCTTCGCAACAGAGTTTTGAACCACTGTTGGGATGTCCTTAAGAGGAATTACCTTAGCCTTTGGAGCTTTGACACCATCCACAGCAGTGAAGTCCATGGGTTTAAAATTTTCAAGGATGTCACACTCATCAGACCATGTGGGTTTGAATTGGTATTTCTCAATCTCCTCAAAAGTTGAGGACCCCACTGATCTTTCCAGAGTGATTTTGTTTCCACTTTTATCAGCTATTTTAATCTCCTGACCATCCTTGTTAGTGGGTATGATTTTAACAGAACCAGGTTGGTTTGAAGCAGTGTTTTCAACTTGGTCATTTTTCCTGAACCCTATGCCAAATTTTACATTACTTTCAATCTGTTTTTCAAGCATAATTTCATAACATTTACAGGATTCAACCCATTTTTCACAAGTGATTTGGGTGGACTCCAACTCTTTTTTACAAATTTGATATTTTTATATCATGGCCTGGAGTTGGTCCTTGGTTATGCTATGCTCATGTTTGAGGCTACAAATCTCATTTTCTTTTTCTGACAATTTGATTTTCAATTCTTTTAAAGATTTTTCAAATTGTACTTCATCATTTAGCAATCTATCTCTAAGGTTTTCATTCACCTCCTTGATGTTTGCAAATGCTATAATGCATTTGTCAGAACAAAGGTTTTTAAGAACCTGGGGTGATACCTTAGTTGTAGCCCTCATGGCACAATCACAGACATGTTCACTTTCTTGTGGCTTTTTCTCCTCTTCTTCAGCAGACCAGGGGTCAAACAGTGGTTCCAACAGGGGTTCTGAATTTTCTTCCAACAATTGTTCACCAACAACAGTAGTAATCACTGCTTCTTCAATTGTATCCACTGTTTCTGCACTGGAAGTTCCTTCTTCAGTTTCCAACCCTTCTGGAATTGACTCTAATGCTGCAAAACAGAATTCATCACTTGAAACAACATTCTCAACATATAGAGCAAAGTTTTCATCTCCTAGATCCTCAGGTAAACTACTCCAATCAACAAAGCATTGGGTGAAAAAGCTTTGCTGGTCTGCTTCAACAGCTGTTTGTGTAACTTGCTGAGGTGCAACTTATTGCACCTGAACCTGAGGAGCTGGGGCCTTAACATACTGTATCTAAAGAACAGTGGTTTGGACATAGTGCACAGGAACATGTGTTATAGGGTGTGCATAATGAGTAGTGTTTACATGAGCAACAGGGGCATATTGGGAATACTACACAGTGGTTTGGTTATTTTGTGTCTAGAACTAGGGTGTGTGATGATTGGTCCACTGTTTTAACTCTTACACTCTCTAGCAAAATGACCTAACCTATTACACTTGTAGCATTTGATCTTTGATTTATCCAACCCTACTTTAAAGTTCATATGTAACCCTGGAAATTTTCTCCCTGTTCTCTTGTAAAACTTGCTGGTTCTAACACTCAGCAGTGCAAGTTGGTGCAAAATATCCATCTCTTCCAGATCAGTTGGATCAAAATGCTGCAGATAATTGAGTTCAAAGGACAGATTATCAGAATTCTGGTTTTCTCCATTAGCTGTGAAAGCATAATTGGATGAGTAAGAATCAGAGTTGTTAAAAGCTCCACCAGCTGTTATGTCAATGTAATGATCATAACCCTGATCCTTACTACTTCCAGATTCTTCCTGACCCAAAAGAGTTGTGTTGCCAAATGAGTAATCATCTGCAACCTTCCCAGTCTCTTGTAGCTTCTTTTTCTGGTTCAACTCCCTTTCATAGGTCAGGAGTCTACCATGAAGCTGGGTCAGGGTCAGATCTTTAAACCCAACTAAATTTCTGGTTACAAAAGCAACTGTGTCCCATTTTTCAGGAAGTGACCTAAGAAACCTACTATTTTGAGTTGATTTAGCAAATTCAACCTTAACAAGTTTCAGTTCACTTATGAGACATCTAAAACGTTCAAACTGTTATGATAATGATTCACCCTTAATGTGACAAAAGGTTTCATACTGTTGATTCAAAACCTCCATGTTATTTTCAATTACTTCTTCAGTCCCACCAAACTGTTCCTTAAGTGCATCCCACAATTCCTTGGCACTGTTATAATGTAACAGCCCAGCGTAAATTTCATTTGGGAGTGCAGATGCAACGATGCTAAATTCTTTGGCATCCAGTTCAGTTTTTTGAAAGTCCAGGTCAGAATAGTTTTCAATTTTCTTAGGTACAAGAACTTTTAGATCCTCAGCACTCAGCACCAATGGAACATGTGGTCCAAAGACAACCGACTTCCAACAGCCGGTATTTTGTTGAGCTATGATGTGACTCATCCTACACTCCCAGATGTTGTATTCAGATCTGACCAACATAGGTGGTTTGAAGAGTGAACCAGTGTTGTTTGTGTTATCCTGTGATTGTGACGCCATTCTGGTTGTTTTACAGGTACTGAATAATCAACTTTTGTACGTGATTACACCTTACTCTGTTTTTCAACTAAAAACGAACAATCGAAAGTATCAACGATATTGAGCTGAACTTTTACGTCAAAATGACTGTTAGATCAAATTTGACTGTCCTAGCTCTGATACTAATTGTTAAGATCTGAGTTTCTTAGATTGTGTTTTGTTTAATAAGAATGAAGATGAAACAGAGATGAATTGCAACGGAAATATGAAATAAACTTTCAACACACAATCAATGGAAGAATAAGTTTAAGCAAACATGTTTATCATTGAACCGAATGATTGTATTTATTACAAAGATCAATTACAATGCATGCATGCACAAATCTCTCCATCAGCCCGAGTTCACTTGATTGTTCGTACAGATTGACTTGGTGAAAAAGAGCTAACAGAACAGTACAAGGTACTGTTCTATTTACAGTACAAGACAACCACTGAGCATCTTTGGCTGTCGTCACCATGAAAGTGACATCTAACCTCCTAACAAACTACAACTACTGATACATGCAACCACTGATACTAAACTACTGATTTACATAGAACAATACAATGCATAACTAAAACCACTGATTCTTCATTCCACTGTTGTAGCTTCAACAATGATTTGGTCTTCAGCAGTACATGAGATACATCAGTAGATTGAACTTCAGTACTTTAACTTCATTAGTCTTTAGATCAGCAGCAGTTGTAATGGACAGTACTTTGAGTCAGTAAGTTGTTAGGAGCCACTGTCAAGGGGAAAGATATGTACAAACATTGCTTATGAAGGATCCACTGTTCTAAACCAGTTTTGGCTTTATCAACTGTTCCTTTGTAGGGTTCAATCCCAACATCCTCCATTTAGGAACCTCTTTTGTATCATATAATTCATGCATGAGGTAGAAATAGGTACCTCTTTGTTCACCACTACACTTGTTGTTATGAACAACAAGGAGGGTAAAAAACATACAAGTAAAGAATGAAATAGGAACAACTAATCTTTGGAAAACATCAAATAGTGTGTGGATTTTCTAGTAGGATAGCCCAAGCTTGTCCTCTAGTCTCACAACATCAAGCTTCAAGCTTGAACACTACTTGTGGGTAAAAACCCTAGACAAAACAGAAAGTTTATGAGGTTTACACCTCTGATTTTACATGCCTCAACCTTCTTTTTAAGCCCAACTAACCATAGATGTGGTTATGAGCATAAGGACATAGGTTTGGGATGAGATAACTCAAGTTTAAGCAAGATTTAACAAAGTTTGATTCAAAACAGAAAGTTGCAGTCCACTTTGGAGCTTTTTTCATGACATTCCAGACCTTTGTTTTCCATGGAAAACCTGTGGAAATGTTCCTAAGGTCACTCCAAGTAAGTATGAAAAAAGAATCAAAGCAAAAAGTTAAGAGATGAGTGAGTTATGCTCACTTTTGTAAGAAGATAGCAATCTGCCTTAGCTCCTGAATTCAGCTACATTTTTTAGAGTTTGAAAGTGAATGGAGAGTGTTTAGAAAGTGAAAAATGCTTGGAGGAGGCTTGGGTTTTATAGGGATTGATTAGGGTTGGGTTGGTGACTTAATTAATGCAAGAAACACACTTTGGAAGCAACAAAACCAACAAAATTCGACCAATACACGAGCTGAATGGGCTGTCTTCAAATTAGGTTGGCTCGCGGCCAGTGAAGGCATGAGCTGGGCGAGTCACGACCAGCCAGACTCTGATCTGGTGTGGTTTATATTTTGAACTTTTTTTCATTTTCAGCCCCTCATGTTTCTTATTTAAGGTTTTTAGGTGTTTTAAGGGTCGTTTATGATATAAAGGCATATTATAGGGATGTAACAAGTATAATGAACATAAAATAAACATAATGAAGTATGATTAAGCGTATGAATGTCGTAATTAAGTATCGTATGCATTCAAAAGACGTATTATTCATAAGTTTCATGTATTTGCAAGTTTAACACATAGTTTCCAAAAATTACGAATATGTATCAATTGTTTCACGAAATAAGACGTATGAACATGTAAGAAGTATGTATATCACGAATTTAAAGAAATACGAATTTTATTTATGATTCAAGTCTCAGATTTTACAACGATTACAACGAAAGGACGATTACAAGAACACAAGACTTCCAAAAACAGAATTACAAGCAAGACCTTCTAATTATGGAAAGTACGAAGAAGCAGGGCGTTACAGTGCTTCTCCCATTTCTTTTCTAGCTTTGCCCTTTTATATGAAATCCTTCATATCTCCTTGAATACTCAACCGTTTTACACGAAACTTGTTCCTATTTGATCGTAAAACATTTGTGCACATTTAATTTGTAAACCCATAACCCAGTGAAACGCCCAGATTTCTTTATTGATAATATAAGTATTAACGTACTATTTTAACAAAATTCGGGCATGACCCGTTCGTGTTATGAACAATTCCCTGTTTTAACAACCATCATACAACTAATCCTACGACGCATTCCAAAAGTCATAACGAAAATCGTAACATTTTAAACATTTTAAAACATCCACTACAAACTAAAATTTTATAAAAGATTTAACACATCAAGTTTAAAGTTTTAACTACCAAACATAACTATTTTAACAAAAGTATTTTGAACCATTGGTGATGTCACACCCCGACCACGTAAAACAACAAAACGTGGGGGAAATGTCGGGGAGTGTTGTAACAGAATCATTGTTTCATAAAACATGGAAATTGAAAATATTGTTTTATTGATTAAAAGAGTTACAATGTCTTGACAATCAAAGAAACATAACATAAATAACTAGTCTTGCATCTTTTATTGTCGCTAAGGCCCAAGTCCGCCTAAGTGTATCTTGATAAATCCTAAGCATCATATCCTGAAACACATGTGAAAATAGGTACGTCGGTATAAAAATGCCTGTGAGATACATAGGTTTTGTGAAAATAGAATTCATGACTTATGTTTAAGAAAATGTTTAGTCATGAACCTTGTAATTTGCGTTGTCTTGTAAATCATTTGGAAAGTGATAAATAAACCAAATGATATGTATGTATAAAATAATAATAAATGGTTAAGTAAATAACCAAGTAAAATGAGTTTATATCAGATAAGTTGTTTGTAAAACAATGTATTGTGAAAATTATGTTATTTGTATAAAATGTTATATGTCTAAATTGAAATAATTCAAATAACGCTACGATATGTAATACCATACAAGCACTTATATATAGGAAGTACCAGCGGCGTATCCACCATGCTTGTATCATATTACACACGCCTCGTTACTTAAATCCCATACTCAAACCAAACCATCAAGATGTAATGTTTAACAATTATAGAAATGTTTAGGTATAGTCAAATGTCTATTGTCAAATGGTTCACATGGTTCAATAGATACAAATGGTTCACATAATGTAATATAATGTGTTCATATGCTGGATGAGCATATGCAACAAATTGTAATGTAAAACAATGTACTAAGTATGCACACAATGGACATACATAGCATGAAACGTAATGTAAAACGATGTACTAAGTATGCACACAATGGACATACATAGCATGAAATGTAATGTAAAACAATGTACTAAGTATGCACACAATGTACATACATAGCATGAAATGTAATGTAGAACAATGTACTAAGTATACACACAATGGACATACATAGCATGAAATGTAATGTAAAACGATGTACTATAAATGTACTAATGAACATAGCAAGTATATGATGTGAAAACATGGAAAGCATGAAAGTAACAAGTAGGCACATGTGTTTCACCCCAAAACAATTTGAAAACGGTAAAAGAAGGGTCTATGTACTCACTTGAGATTGCTCCATAGTCCTAGGATAACCACCAAGCAATGCTAGAAGATCACGGAATCAAACGGTACCTAATATAGGTAACTACATTAATAAACCGGACCTAAATCGGAGGATCGGATAGAATGAGGGCTCGTAAACCAAATGAGTATGGGAACTCATGTAATATGGTTTAACAAAGCCCACATACTAAAATGAAACCTAACCGAAGTGCTTACGACCCATTACGACCCGTTTAGGTAGCTTATGCTACTTTAACGCGTCGTTTGCGTAAAATACGTTCGGAACGCCTAACTAGCCCTATGACAAGTAAAATATGCCTTAACATGTCTAATATTGTTTCCAAATCAGTTTAGATGTTAAAAGTTATGTTACATATGCTTAAAATGAATTTTGGCGTAAAAAGGGCATTTTGGTAATTTACCTAAGGCATATAAACTACCTATCATACAACTAACTAAACGTTGTGACCATAAGGTATAACCTCGGGAGGTTATTCCATATATACTATGGTCACCTAATGTGTTTGGTCGGATCCTAATGATCGACCAAACGGGTCGGGTTCTAAAGTATAAGCGATTGTTTAGATCGCTTACCTCACGACCCTATATAAGCACTAAACTAAAAGTGATGAGCAAAGCATGTTAAAACATGCGTAACTAAGTTTAGAAAACAGGTTTGGTATCAAAACAAACGGTTTCGATACCTAAGAGTAGTTTGGTTACAAAATACGCAAGAATACGTATTTTGCCCGAAACTACGACTTGTCACTGAGCCTAGATAACGTGGTAATCAGTAGGTATAGCCACTAGGGACTATAACCATCGTGATTACGCTCAAGTTAGGAAGTTTAAAGGAACTTCGCGTTGACCATAAACTGGTCAATGCAGAAAGTCAAACAAAGTTTGACTTTAACGCTAAAGTGAATGAAAAGAACGAAAGAACACTTACAAAGGGTCCCCGCAAGTTTGATCTTCCAAGTAATCTCAGGTAGGAAGTGTATAACCACAACCACTTAGAGAAAAACTCAGAATTCAAGTGGGTTTTGCAAGTGAATCAAAGGGGTATTTATAGGATATGCAAGACCGTTAGGATCGTTTCTCGAATACCGTGCTTTGATCTTGTCCCTACACTTGTTGAAACACTAAGGTAACTCAAATTGGCCCCCCATTATCAGGAAGAGGCAAGTGCAAAAGGGATTAGGAGTGGGTAACAGCTGTTTAAACTAAATCTGCTGGTCTGGGGATACCTTACGGATCGTAAGGGTGATGGCTTACGGTCCGTAAGCCATCAACTTTGCAGAATTGTCAGTTTTGGTCCCTGTTGATGTTTAAGCTCATTTCTGACTCTTCTAAGGCCCGTCAAGCCAACTTTAAGGCCATAAAATGATGCCTAAACATTGTGGACATGAAACATGCTCAAAAATATGTCGGATGTTGGTTCGTTTGGTCGTACGATGGCGATGTTCGGTTAATTACGACGGAATGCGCATAAGCGCGAAAAACGATCCAAATTGCGCGACGAATGGATTTTTCTTATGCCAAACATTAAAATAAAATATTTTAGTGCTTACATAAATTTTTGGATGTCCGGATGTATTCAGAACATAAGTTATGCGCGAAAACGCAAACTTATGCACTTTTTGACGCTTTTAGTCCCTGAATGACACAAAAGTTTATTTTAGCACACCTAACCCATCAAAGCCTATTTCTAAGCTATGTAAAGGATATTTATGGTATGTTTAACTTATGGTCATGTTCCGGAATGTCTGTTACAGTTCAAATTGGCATACTTTCGCAGTTTGTCAAATTTAGTCCCTGTAGGCGAATTAACTTGATTTCAGCATACCAAACCATCCAAAACTTATTTCTAAGTTATGTAAAGGTTATTTAAGGTATGTTAAGCCTATTTCACTATTTCGGAGTGTTCGTTGCATTAAACTGGTTATATTTACGCATCAGATCGCGTATAACCTTCCAGAAAGCGATTTAAAGCCCGAAATCGAACAAGAATGATATGTGCAAACGATACACATATCTTTTTTTACAAATACCAAGTATGAAACACAATATCTCATTGATTTTATATTTGTTTGATGGTCACGGAGGCACAGTTGTCACAGTCTCCCCTACTTTAGGAAATTTCGTCCCGAAATTTATTTGTAGGAGCCTGTCTGTGACTTTGTGTTAAATAACCATCAAGGATAAGGCATAATCATGATATTCCTCTTTAACGAACATTTTTCAGAAATGGAAATGAAGGAAGAATCAGGGATATTCATTTCCCTTCGATGGATAATTTTCAGAAACGAAAAATGCACGGAATGAGTCATTTTCCTTAATGGGTATCCTTCAGAAACGAAAATGCACGGAATGAGTCATTTTCCTTAATGGGTATTCTTCAGAAATGAAAATGAATGGAATGAGTCATTTTCCACAATTTCTTTTGAAACGAAAATGAACGGAATGAGTCATTTTCCACAATTTCTTCAGAAACGAAAATGAACGGAATGAGTTATTTTCCACAATTTCTTCAGAGACGAAAATGCACGGAATGAGTCATTTTCCACAATTTCTCCAGAAGTGAAAATGAACGGAATGAGTCATTTTCCACAATTTCTTCAAAAACGAAAATGCACGGAATGAGTCATTTTCCACAATTTCTTCAGAAACGAAAATGCACGGAATGAGTTATTTTCCACAATTTCTCCAGAAGCGAAAATGAACGGAATGAGTCATTTTCCACAATTTATTCAGAAACGAAAATGCACGGAATGAGTCGTTTTCCTTAATTTCTTCAGAAACAAAAATGCACGGAATGAGTCATTTTCCTTAATGGGTATTCTTCAGAAACGAAAATGAACGGAATGAGTCATTTTCCACAATTTCTTCAGAAACGAAAATGAACTGAGTCAACTCTAGACACACGACCAAACTTGCTGTGGTTTCTGTGCACTGAAGTCCATAATTATGTATGCATCCATAATTACGTAATTCCTTGCACAGTCCGCACAATTTGTCTTGTAATGCGAAGGGGAAGAAAATCAAACCTGTGATGAGGGTGACTAGACTATCATAGGGTCCTTTTAATCATATCGACAAATGATCTCTTTAATTAGACCACCAAGGAGTCTTTTCAGCTATCTCATCACATGATATTCCTAACCAGATTTTTGGATCAATCTGTTTAACTAGACCACTCAAGGGGTCTACTTATGGGGTAGTACTTTATAATCCAAGGGACTTAACTATAACGTAGAAGTCCATTTAGGATTTTAGATAGTACCTTTGGGTATCCTACTATGAATCCCTTATACGAATGATATGGAAGATTCTACGAGGATTTGGATAACAAAAACTTGGATTACACCAAAAAAACATAAAAAGGAACACATAAGCACATAATCACATATTTGTTTAACTTGGTTATTAATTTGTTATTAACTTGTTATCGATTGAATATGGATATTCAAGGTACTCCAGGAAACCAGTCGATGGACTTCAATGTCCTCTGGGATCTATCTGAAAAGATAGGATGATCTCCCAAGAATTCGATTTTGTTTTCAAAGAAACGTAATATTTGAATTTAGGAACACAACAATTTTAGGATTTACGGAAATACCCTTAGGTACCCTATTAAGGATTTACAGTGGTACTTTGGGTATTCGTCCAGTGTTGTAACTTGCGCCTTGTACTTCGTTTCCTTGGAAGAAACGAGTACTTAGGATTTTCGTGGAAAACGCAAGAGATCATAAAATGAAAAAAAAATATTTGGGGATAGTTTGCTTTTCAAGGAATACGATTCCTTGATTGTCGGTATTGTAAGGAATATGTTGTTTATACATACAACCTCATAAATACATTGCAATGTAAATAAAAGATTTATTTATAAACAATGATAACAACTGTTTCATGGACCTTGACAACAAAAGAAAATAGTACATAAGACGTGATTATTTCTAAAGGGTGTTGTCTTCTAGTCGGTCAGATGCTCATCCCTCTGCTGGATTTGCGTTAGTAAGCTTTGGGCAATTTCTTCGGAAATGACCCATCTCGCCACAGTTGTAGCAAGAACCTGGCGGAAAGCGAGCTTGAGCAGGATTGTTGTCAGCTTGATTTGGTGCAACTGAAGCTCGGCAAACTTTTGCTGTATGACCTTTAAGTCCACAAATTTGGCATTCGCGGCACTTCACACTAGCATGATGATGAAGGTTACATTGGTTGCACAAGGGTGAAGTTCCATTGTATGGCTTCCTAGCAGGGGGTTGAGCTGGTTGGTTGGGGACGGCTTGACCATTGTGAGCGACCACGGCAAAGTTCTGAGAAGCCTTTCGCTTCTTTGATCTCTTAGGGGATCCAGTCTGTTCATCCATGGTCTTTGATTCCTCGATTGGTTTCTTATCATCTTTTCGGAAAAGTTTACCTTTCCTGATTTGAGATTCAGTCAAGGTAGCAGATAGCTCAATGGCCTGCCTAACCGTAGTGGGGTTACTACCAGTAACAACGTCCTGAACTGAGTCAGGGAGACCATCAATGTATTTTTCGATCGCCTTATCCAAAGGCGTAACCATGGTAGGACACAACAAGCTCAGCTCCTCATATCGATCAGTGTATGCTCGATGTTCACCGCTGTCTTGCTTAAGATCGTCGAATTCCCTTTCCAAGGTCCTGATCTCGTGATGAGGACAAAATTCCTTCATCATCAGTGCTCGAAGTTCTTCCCACGTTTGAGCCAGTGCCACTTCGACACCCCTATCTCTCATCACACCGTTCCACCATGTCAAATCTCGTTTCTCAAAGACACTAGATGCGAAATCTACCTTTCGCTCGTTTGGACATTGAACATGTCTGAAGGTGCTCTCTAAACTCTCGAACCATTGCAGAAGTGCAGTCGCTCCTTGAGACCCAGAAAACTTTGATGGCTTAGCCGAGTTGAACGTTTTGAAGTTGCAGGGGGCATTATTGTTGTTGAGGGCTTGGTTACATTGAGCAACGATGTTTGGGATTGCAGCAGTCATTTGCTGTGTAATGACAGCTGCCAGCTCTTCAATAGATACCTGATTTTCGCGTCGTGGAGGCATTCTAAAAGGGGAGACAAGAGAGAAAACAATTGAAATGGCATTGGGTAAGAATAGGATGTTACAATTACCGACCAAAATCATGGGTGATGGTCATTTGTTTGAACCACGAAGCAAACAAACAACTCACAAAGGCTGAATCAAAGCAATTAGATCCTCATAAGGTATCGTGAAGACATGCTCGCCTATAAGTGGACACTCACCCCAAGAGTTCCCAGGTAAGAGTGTTGGTCCGATTATGTGGATTTGTACGAACACTCTAGCCTTAGACAGAAAACTCAGGGTACAGGCATTCACTCTTCCAGTTTACACGTGTTCACACTATAAGACCCAAACTTTGACGAGGTTTTGAAAATTCAAAGGGGTTCAAAACCTTATAACAGAAGGTTCAAAACCTAGTAATCAATCATCCTAGAACAGATGATTAGTTTTCAAAGTGGTTTTGAAATTTATGTTCTTGTTGCGGTTGTCACTTAAGGATAGGTGACGGTATTGTTTTATGTCTAAACGCAAGTAAACTCGCGTTAGGGTCCTAGGAAGGTTATAGACTAGGTCAAAGCATTACTAATAACCTAATTCCCTATAACCATGGGCTATGATACCAACTTTTCTATCACACCCCGACCACATAAAACAACAAAACGTGGCGGAAACGTCGGGGAGTGTTGTAACAGAATCATTGTTTCATAACACATGGAAATTGAAAATATTGTTTTATTGATTAAAAGAGTTACAATGTCTTGACAATCAAAGAAACATAACATAAATAACTAGTCTTGCATCTTTTATTGTCGCTAAGGCCGAAGTCCACCTAAGTGTATCTTGATAAATCCTAAGCATCATATCCTGAAACACATGTGAAAATAGGTACGTCAGCATAAAAATGCCTGTGAGATACATAGGTTTTGTGAAAATAGAATTCATGACTTATGTTTAAGAAAATGTTTAGTCATGAACCTTGTAATTTGCTTTGTCTTGTAAATCATTTGAAAAGTGATAAATAAACCAAATGATATACATGTATAAAATAATAATACATGGTTAAGTAAATAACCAAGTAAAATGAGTTTATATCAGATAAGTTGTTTGTAAAACAATGTATTGTGAAAAGTATGTTATTTGTATAAAATGTTATATGTCTAAATTGAAATAATTCAAATAACGCTACGATATGTAATACCATACAAGCACTTATATATAGGAAGTACCAGCGGCGTATCCACCATGCTTGTATCATATTACACATGCCTCGTTACTTAAATCCCTTACTCAAACCAAACCATTAAGATGTAATGTTTAACAATTGTAGAAATGTTTAGGTATAGTCAAATGTCTATTGTCAAATGGTTCACACGGTTCAATAGATACAAATGGTTCACATAATGTAATATAATGTGTTCATATGCTGGATGAGCATATGCAACAAATTGTAATGTAAAACAATGTACTAAGTATGCACACAATGGACATACATAGCATGAAATGTAATGTAATGTAAAACGATGTACTAAGTATGCACACAATGGACATACATAGTAATGTAAAACGATGTACTAAGTATGCACACAATGGACATACATAGCATGAAATGTAATGTAAAACAATGTACTAAGTATGCACACAATGGACTAACATAGCATGAAATGTAATGTAGAACAATGTACTAAGTATGCACACAATGGACATACATAGCATGAAATGTAATGTAAAACGATGTACTATAAATGTACTAATGAACATAGCAAGTATATGATGTGAAAACATGGAAAGCATGAAAGTAACAAGTAGGCACATGTGTCTCACTTGAGATTGCTCAATAATCCTAGGATAACCACCAAGCAATGCTAGAAGATCACGGAATCAAACGGTACCTAATATAGGTAACTACATTAATAAACCGGACCTAAATCGGAGGATTGGATAGAATGAGGGCTCGTAAACCAAATGAGTATGGGAACTCATGTAATATGGTTTAACAAAGCCCACATACTAAGATGAAACCTAACCTAAGTGCTTACGACCCGTTTAGGTAGCTTATGCTACTTTAACGCGTCGTTTGCGTAAAACGCGTTTGGAACGCCTAACTAGCCCTATGACAAGTAAAATATGCCTTAACATGTCTAATATTGTTGCCAAATCAGTTTAGATGTTAAAAGTTATGTTACATATGCTTAAAATGAATTTTGGCGTAAAAAGGGCATTTTGGTAATTTACCTAAGGCATATAAACTACCTATCATACAACTAACTAAACGTCGTGACCATAAGGTATAACCTCGGGAGGTTATTCCCTATATACTATGGTCACCTAATGTGTTTGGTCGGATCCTAATGATCGACCAAACGGGTCGGGTTCGAAAGTATAAGCGATTGTTTAGATCGCTTACCTCACGACCCTATATAAGCACTAAACTAAAAGTGATGAGCAAAGCATGTTAAAACATGCGTAACTAAGTTTAGAAAACAGGTTTGGTATCAAAACAAACGGTTTCGATACCTAAGAGTAGTTTGGTTACAAAATACGCAAGAATACGTATTTTGCCCGAAACTACGACTTGTCACTGGGCCTAGATAACGTGGTAATCAGTAGGTATAGCCACTAGGGACTATAACCATCGTGATTACGCTCAAGTTAGGAAGTTTAAAGGAACTTCGCGTTGACCATAAACTGGTCAATGCAGAAAGTCAAACAAAGTTTGACTTTAACGCTAAAGTGAATGAAAAGAACGAAAGAACACTTACAAAGGGTCCCCGCAAGTTTGATCTTCCAAGTAATCTCAGGTAGGAAGTGTATAACCACAACCACTTAGAGAAAAACTCAGAATTCAAGTGGGTTTTGCAAGTGAATCAAAGGGGTATTTATAGGATATGCAAGACCGTTAGGATCGTTTCTCGAATACCGTGCTTTGATCTTGTCCCTACACTTGTTGAAACACTAAGGTAACTCAAATTGGCCCCCCATTATCAGGAAGAGGCAAGTGCAAAAGGGATTAGGAGTGGGTAACAGCTGTTAACAGCTGTTTAAACTGAATCTGCTGGTCTGGGGATACCTTACGGACCGTAATGGTGATGGCTTACGGTCCGTAAGCCATCAACTTTGCAGAATTGTCAGTTTTGGTCCCTGTTGATGTTTAAGCTCATTTCCGACACTTCTAAGGCCCGTCAAGCCAACTTTAAGGCCCTAAAATGATGCCTAAACATTGTGGAAATGAAACATGCTCAAAAATAAGCCGGATGTTGGTTTGTTTGGTCATACGATGGCGATGTTCGGTTAATTACGACGGAATGCGCATAAGCGCGAAAAACGATCCAAATTGAGCGACGAATGGATTTTTATTATGCCAAACATTAAAATAAAATATTTTAGTGCTTACATAAATTTTTGGATGTCCGGAATGCAAACTTATGCACTTTTTGACGCTTTTAGTCTCTGAATGACCCAAAAGTTTATTTTAGCACACCTAACCCCTCAAAGCCTATTTATAAGCTATGTAAAGGATATTTATGGTATGTTTAACTTATGGTCATGTTCTGGAATGTCTGTTACAGTTCAAATTGGCATACTTTCGCAGTTTGTCAAATTTAGTCCATGTAGGCGAATTAACCTGATTTTGGCATACCAAACCATCCAAAACTTATTTCTAAGTTATGTAAAGGTTATTTAAGGTATGTTAAGCCTATTTCACTATTCCGAAGTGTTCGTTGCATTAAACTGGTTATATTTACGCATCAGATTGCGTATAACCTTCCAGAAAGCGATTTAAAGCCCGAAATCGAACAAGAATGATATGTGCAAACGATACACATATCTTTTTTTACAAATACCAAGTATGAAACACAATATCTCATTGATTTGGTATTTGTTTGATGGTCACGGAGGCACAGTTGTCACAGTCTCCCCTACTTTAGGAAATTTCGTCCCGAAATTTATTTGTAGGAACCTGTCTGTGACTTTGTGTTAAATAACCATCAAGGATAAGGCATAATCCTGATATTCCTCTTTAACGGACATTTTTCATAAATGGAAATGAAGGAAGAATCAGGGATATTCATTTCCCTTCGATGGATAATTTTCAGAAACGAAAAATGCACGGAATGAGTCATTTTCCTTAATGGGTATCCTTCAGAAACGAAAATGCACGGAATGAGTCATTTTCCTTAATGGGTATTCTTCAGAAACGAAAATGAACGGAATGAGTCATTTTCCACAATTTCTTCAGAAACAAAAATGAACGGAATGAGTCATTTTCCACAATTTCTTCAGAAACGAAAATGAAAGGAATGAGTCATTTTCCACAATTTCTTCAGAAACGAAAATACACGGAATGAGTCATTTTCCACAATTTCTCCAGAAGCCAAAATGAACGGAATGAGTCATTTTCCACAATTTCTTCAGAAACGAAAATGCACGGAATGAGTCATTTTCCACAATTTCTCCAGAAGCGAAAATGAACGGAATGAGTCATTTTCCACAATTTCTTCAGAAACGAAAATGCACGGAATGAGTCATTTTCCTTAATGGGTATTCTTCATAAACGAAAATGAATGGAATGAGTCATTTTCCACAATTTCTTCAGAAACGAAAATGAACTGAGTCAACTCTAGACACACGACCAAACTTGCCGTGGTTTCTGTGCACTGAATTCCATAATTATGTATGCATCCATAATTACGTAAAGACACTTTGAATTGACCCGTTCGGGTATGTTTGACTACATAAACATAATCATGTAACAAATTCACCTTGATATAAAAGCAATCAATTCTACAATTTAAGACATGAAGACACTTTACTACAATTCAAAATGTACAAGTGACGTACCTCGATCTTGATTCCCTTGTTGCTTCGCTTGACTTGAACTTTCTTCTTTTACACCTATACATAACCATTCACACTTTAATTTATGTATTATACTCGTTTTCATACGCCACTTGATAAGACATGATATAATCTACATTTACTTCGTAAACACTTTCAAATCACATAAAGTTTATGACTAACAAGGCTGAAATCTTTATTAAGGCATTTCATCAAACACTTGGTGTGCATAACATCAGCGAAGCATAAGGTACAAGTGTTCAAAGCATGATTCTACTAATTCATTCTTAGATTATCAAGATCAACCAAAATTTCATACAACAATCATTCGAAATCGGTTTCAACTATCATTTAATCACTAATAACAATTCTCACACTAAGCCATTACAATAATTTGCACATAATTCATTCATGTTCTTCACTATCTTCCATATTCAAGTGGGTTTATGTGACAACCGTCAAATTTGCATGCACCCGTACAATTAATTAATATTGATTTATGCTTAATGACTGTGCTTAATTACAACTGATGACTTAAACTGTTTTCTTATTTCTGTATCATACATACATGTGCATCAGATTTCATACTATCACACCATTTATCACATACAGACTTTAGTGACATAAACGATGCACAAAGCACGGTTAGCACAGTGGGCGGATAACTCAGAAAATGTTGATGATGTTCAGTACATGGACAGACAGTGTTTAAAGACCCAGTATGGGCCAGAGACAAGGTACTACACTAGTATGGAGTGTAGGAAAGTAATGACCATAAAACTGCGTCACTAGGTGACAGTTTAAGTGCCGGAAAGTGCCGGAAAGTGCCTAAAACCCACTAAAAGTGCAGAATTCTACATATTTCAGCAAAATTCAGCACTTTAACATACCGGAATTATGCAGAAAATAGACTAAATGGTCCTGTATGTTTTCCTAAGTGTCGGGAATTAAAAGGGTCACAAAAGGGTACTAAAAGAACACTAAACGGAATAAATTGACACTTTAACGAACCGGTATCTAACCGAACAACCGGACATTACCTGGAACACCAAAATTTTACTAGAAACATTGTTTAATTATTTTTGGACTAGTTATGATCCCCGAACACCCTAACACACTATATAATGTGTCATACACTTAAAACACTAGACTTTTCACTTAACCTCCAATTATTATTCACTTTACCATTCAAAGTTACACAAGACCCCCCCCCCCCCTTCATACTTACCGTCACCATGTGGCCCCCACCCATGATCTTTCTTGATTCACCTTGATTCCTTTCTTGATTTTATTTGATTTTATAAGATATTGCTTGGATTTCCTAGATTTGTTTAGATTTTACTTGGATATTATAAGTAACCTACTTATCATCAAATTTACACATGGACCCCCTCCCCCGTTGATATTTACGGCCCAAGGAGGTGGCCCCACTCAAGATTTTTCTAAATCTTCACACAATCTTAATTGATATTACTTGGATTTTGATAAGATCTTGTATGTACTATTGAATCTAAGAAGATCTTTATTAGATTATATATACCATGGATCATAACCATTATCATCTTCACAACACACCACCACACTCTTCCTCTCCCTCTCATAAAGCTTCGGCCGAACACCCTACTCCACACACCACCATTTTTCATTTTTAGTTCAAGCATTCCAAGCTTCACACAAGGTGTAAGGTGCAAGATTAGAAGGTTTGGTGCTTGAAGAACTTGAAGGACCTCTCTTGTGTGCTTTTATCCACTCCATATTCTTCATTGTTTCTTCCCTAGCTTAAAGCTAGTAGTAAGCTTCTTGTAACTCTTGTTACTTCATATTTTTAGTGGATAAAAGATATATTATGTTGAACTAACAAGAACACTAAAAGACTTGAACTTGAATCTTGAAACATAAAGCTTACTTATGATGAAAAATGGATGATATGATATGGTTTAGTGCATGAATGATAATTGTTTGTTGATTTCTTGAGATGATGATGTTAGTCATCACATGAAGCTTGCTAGATGATGTTTAAACACGTAATCTAGCAAGTGGGAGGCTGATCATGTAACAACATATGATGATCATCTTCTAGTGAACACATGAACTTGATAAATAAAAATGATTTCTTATAAAACAATGATCAAAGTGACCTAGTAAACTTATAGATTCAAGACTTGTGAATGATTTTCCAAGAAAACCAAGTTTAAAAAGATGATTTTTGAAAGATCATGATTTTTATTAAACCTACACTATTTTTAGTGGAAATACAAGTGTATAAACACTAGAGAAACAAGAAGGTTTAATAAAGAAACATTTTTGTAAAATGTGTTTACAAGTTGTAAACATCTAAAACTTCCGAGAATAAGATTTACCAAGAAGTAAATATATTTCGGAGGGTAACTAAGGCTACTAAACACTTTACCAAGTTACTACGCGTTTTTGTAAAAGATCAGGTTCATGTTGTATTGTAAATGGAATAGTTTTTGCACTTGGTAAGTGTAAGATGATTTGTGATTTGTTGTTGATTGTTTGGATGATTTTTTTTAAAAGAAAATGATTTGCTAAATAGCATGGACACCTCCATTTTCAAAGGAAACTATGGCAAATAAAATTTTAAAACTCAAACACTTAGAAAATATTTTCTAAACAAATGTTTACAAGTATGTTTTAAACCATGTCTTTCAATATAAGCTTTGCCATAAATATTGATACAAAAATACAAGTATTGGAGGTTGGTTTTTGTAAATAAAGATGGATAAATATATATTTAGAATATATATTTTATAATAAGACACTTGTGTGAATATTTGTTCACTTTGTGGAATAGTTATATTATTTTAGGGTAAAATAATATAAATCACAAAAACCATGGAATTTACAACTCCAAAATAATACCAAAAATCACAAGGAATAAATATTCAAGTACACACTTGATATAGTGAAACCGAACACAAAAACGTAACTTATGAGATATTCCAAAAAATACCGTTAGAATATATTTTTGGTATATATTTTATTTTGGAAACGAAAGGAATGGAAATATGATTTTTTATACATATTACAAAATTATATCATATTTTCGACAAAAAGAAAATATATTATTTTTTGGGAGATAAAAATATATATTTTCTTGGGAATACATTATTTTTGACAAATAAGTTATATATATTTTCTATGTGGGACTTAAAAATATATTATTTCGGAACTACAAATATACATGTATAAACTACCCCCATCATTGGGAAGGAAATACGGAAATACATACTTGAGAAGTATTAATACAAAAATATTGTTAAACAATTATTCCAAAACGAAATATAATTTAAAGTTAAAATAATTATTATTTTAACAAATAATTATAACTTGGAATAACATAAGAAGCGCAACTCAAAAACATTAAACACTAAGCCAAGGCACGGCCCGTCCGTCTAATAGACGTTAGTACACTGTAGGTAGTCGTATTAGCTGCGGAGATTTGAGTTAACGATACTGAAGATGCACTACAGTGAGTTCATGCCCCACTTTTCTTTTACTATTTTCAGTTTTATACGTCGGGGGTGGAATACATGTTACAATTATTGCAGACATTTTTATACATGGTATGGTTAGCCTAAGGAGGGTTTACTACTTAGATCATATGAGTGGTGGGTATGACACTTAAGGCCATTAATCCTCTTTGTAGGACCGAGGGACATGAGTGATAGATCTATTCGGGTGTAGCGAGCCCCACTCCTGAGTCCGCTGAGTGGACCATGAAGTGACTATGTCTTACCGACGAAGTTTGCTAGGTTTGAGTCTTCATGCATCATGTCACACATATTAATGGCCTTGCAAACCATTGATGATCTCTTTTTCCTTATTGCTACATACCGGGGACTTTCATACATACTTACAACATTTTCAAAGGTTTATACATACACACAAACGAACACATGAACTCGCTCAACTTTTGTTGATGTTTTCAAACTACATGTATTTCAGGGAATTTGTAAGGTGGATCTGGCGGGCGTTGGGAGTTTTTTTTGTTGCGTTAAGAATAAAGATGTCATCCATGGTCTTTAAGTTTGGTCAGTGTGTCTCTTTCCTGGACAAGACACACCTTCCAAACCTTGGTGCTATTTTATATCTTTTGATGAGTCCTTAGTGAACTCATAAACATTTTGTATGATTGTAAAACTTGAATTTGAAGTCTACGTTTTGAAACAATGTTGTTATGTATTAAACTTATTTTATGGATGACAAATCTATGGTTTTATCATATAGTTGATGTTATGATTGAATGCAATGATATTAAAGAAGTCACACCATAATCACGCTTCCGTAAAAGTCAGGGTGTGACAGCTTGGTATCAGAGCTTCGATCGTAGCGAACTAGGATTCTTTCTCGAGTCTAGACTACGATCATTAGGGCTCTCATGAAAACCTTTTTACAAACATGTTTTCATTGCATACACGAAACGGCCAGATCCAAGAAACAAACATTTTTACAAACAAAAGACACAAATCACATTTCAAAGAATTCGTTTATAGTTCAGTCTGAGAGACTGGGGAGTTAGTCTGAGAGACTAGCTGGGGCAGTCTGAGAGACTGGGAGTTTAATCTGAGAGATTCAGTCTGAGAGACTGGGGAGTTAGTCTGAGAGACTAGCTGGGGCAGTCTGAGAGACTGGGAGTTTAATCTGAGAGATTCAGGTGCTGTTTGTTTTTTCTGCACGAAAACCTCTTCTGCTGCAGGCCACATCTGCAGGCATCTACAGGAGAAGAGGTGGACCAAATGTCTTCAGTCTGCAAGGAGAAGAGGGTTTGTTTTTTTTATAAAACCTCTTCTAGGTTACACAACACACAAGTCACACTGATCTCTCTACTCTCTCTCTACAATCTGGACCACCACTTCATCACCGCCACCACTTCACCATCGCCATCATCACCACCACCGTCACCACCTCCGCCTTCAAAACCCACGACCACCGCCATCACCACGACCACCGCCATCATCACCACCACCGTCACCATAACCACCGCCATCATCACGACCACCGCCATCACCACCACCACCGCCGCCCCTTCTCTCTCTACGATCTCTCTCTCTCTCTTCGTTCCAGATGTCGATGATGGTTTTCGATTTAGGGTTTTTCCACAGATCGATGTTGATGATGATGAGGGTTGTCGATTTGGGGGTTTTGTTTGTGATGTTGATGATGATGTCGGAGGTGGTGGCGGAGTGGAGGTGGAGCAGAGGTGGTGGCGTAGTGGAGGTGGAGCAGATTTGGGGGTTTTGTTTATGATGTCGATTTGGGGCTGGAGCAGCGGAGGTGGTGGCGGAGGTGGATATGGTGGTGGTGGAGATGGTGGCGGAGCAGAGGTGGTGGTGGCGGAGCAGGGGTGGAGGTGGCGGAGCAGGGGTGGAGGTGGAGGTGGTGCCAAGAAGAGGTAAACCTCTGCTTGGAGAAGCTTACCTCTCATCTCTTCCCCAAGAAGAGGTTAGGGAGAGGTAAAAAGCACTTCTCGAAAAAAAAAAAACACTCTTCTGAGGCTAAACCTCTTCCCACGTCTGCACGGTGCAGACAGAAGAGGCCAGGAAGCTCTTCTTCCAAAAAACAAACACCACCTCAGTCTGAGAGACTGGGGAGTTAGTCTGAGAGACTAGCTGGGGCAGTTTGAGAGACTGGGAGTTTGATCTGAGAGGTTCAGTCTGGGAGGCTGGGTAGTTCAGTCTAAGAGACTGGGTAGTTCAGTCTGACAGACTAGGGTAGTAATCTAAGGGACTAGTTGGGACAGTTTGGGAAACTGGGAGTTTAGTCTGGGAGACTGGGTAATTCAGTTTGGGGAACTAGGAAGTTTAGTCTGAGAGACTGGGGAGTTCAGTCTTAGAGACTGGGTGTTTCAGTCTGAGAGACTGGGTGGTTCAGTCTGAGAGACTGGGTGTGTCAGTCTGAGAGACTGGGTGGTTCAGTCTGAGAGACTGGTTGGTTTAGTCTGGGAGACTAGGTGGGTTAGTCTGGGAGACTAGGAAGGATAGGAAGTTTTAGGAAGAATAATGTGAATACATGATTACATGATGAATTGTCTTTATTTGCACACACTAATTGTTAGTAATCACTATGAATATACATGCTATGATTATTATGTACTGGCACACATGACACCTTCCTCAGAAAGCGAGTTATCAGACATTGATAACCCTATGGCTACCGCCACAGATAATGAGACTACATCTGCACCAGAGATATTTACGTCAGACACTGAGAGTGATCCTGATATGCTGACCAAGGACGAGGACGACTTCCCACAGTCCACGCTACCAGATTTTGGGTGATACTTTTGTCAATGGTTTCTCTGACAAGAATCCTTCTGTCACTCTTGTTTCTGCCCATGACCACTTCATCACTGGTCATCCCGATAGTATGCACACCATGACCCCGATCCTCGATAATACGTCTCACATGGACATTCCTTTCGAACGTTGGCTACTCGACGAACAGTTGATGATGACGCTGACATGTTTATTGATGATCCTCCTACTGACGCCCATGATGATAGAAAGTTAGACGAGAACGTTGTTACTAATTTTACTTCTTGCGACCCCTGGTAACAAGCTATCCTCTGATTCTTAGTATACACTCGATTTCAGACTCCTTTGAGTCTGTGACATCTGCAGCCTTACAGACGGCTGGATTACAGCCTTCTACTAATTGACTCAGACGACGACATCGCTATGACTACTGCACTACCACCTGCTCGAGATGCCACACCTTTACACGACCCAGAGCCTGCTCCTGAGCCAACTCCTGTTCTGTTTGGGTCAGCTTGATGTTACCCCCGCTGATCCTACACCCTTGCTTAATCCTGACCCTATTTCTTTTGGTATACCAGACATTGCATCCCTTATACCTGACCCAGTACCTGCACCTGATGATCCCCTTATTGGTTGAGATGTTTGTTCCCGCGCCTTCACCCGCTGATGTTGCTCCTATGAAGACCGACGTCCATTGCGCCAACATGCCTATCGCTTTCTTCCAAGACATACCCGTACCCCGGGAAGGTACTCCAGGTCAGCACCCGCATGACGATCCTCTTGCTACAGCAGCATTTTCCCCGACCACATAGGCCACACCATTTGCTTCTTTCACCTCTACATCGCTGGACGAACCATTTCAATGGTTCCTATCATACTCTATGCTGATATTAGACCCTTACATTATGGAGGCTACACACAGGATGAATTACTCCTATAACATCAGCTACAGTTTGAGGATATGAGTCGCAGAGTTTTGGAGCTTGAGCTGACATTACGTCCTCCACCCTGTCTATTACCAGTATACTTTGATCCTCCACATTCACCGAAGGTTCCGTTTGCACGCTCGTCTGCTGCTATTACACCTTTCCCAGATTATTGAGAATCGTTTCTTTACTGTCGAGCAGCAGATCAGTTAACTACTTCGACGTATATATAAGCTCGAGGAGGAGTTTACGCATGTTAGCAGTTTACTTTTCTTCTCTCCTCCACCTCAGTAACAGTGTAGTTGTCGTTTGGCTTTTATGCAGATCGCATTAGTTTTGGGTAAAGACACTAATGATAAACTGAGATTGTGGAGTTTTCTGAAGACCATTTCTGACTACGTAATTTTGATACACTGATATACTTGTTGGACAAGGGTAGGGTGACCCTGTGTCCCTTCCGATGTAATACAATTTGTAAGACAATGAGATTGTGGTAGAAGGGTAATGAAAGCTCAGTCGCTATGTCTTCGTTAAGCATGTTGTTGATCTTTATGTGTGTGCTATAATTATAATGCTACGTGCTCACTTGTTATGCTCTCATTAAACGTAATTTCCAAATTACTTGGTTATGCTATGATTATGCTATTGTTGAATTGGTTGATATGATAATTTATTATGTGTGTGTGTAGATATGACCCCTAAGAGAACTATATGCACTCCCTGAACCAATAAGACCTAACCTAACCAATCTTCTTCTTAGAAGATGTCGATACAAGGGAACGTCGATACCAACAACCCACCGCCAACAACAGCGGCAGAACTACAAGAGCGCATCTCACAGGCCATTGCAAAGCTCGAGGCCCTTCGCCCCGAACACAGCGGAGGTACCTCAGGAGATAATCCACCTAACGGCTGCACCTACGAGCAGTTCTTGAACCACAAACCTCGAGAATTCGACGGCACTGGGGGTGCCTTAGCCTTCGTGCGCTGGGTTGAGAAGACGGATTCTATTTTACGGTTGAGCAAATGTGCCCCAGAACATCAGGTCACGTACATTTCCGGACTACTTCAAGATGGGGCTCTGTCATGGTGGAACCTTCAGGTTCAGACAAGGGGCGAGACTACTACGTATGCTTTGACGTGGGACGAACTGAAAGAACTAATGCGCAAAAGATATTGCTCTAGGGTAGAAGTCCAGAAGTTGGAGACTGAACTGTGGAACTTGAAAATGGAAGGCCCAAAGATAAACGAGTATGTGCAGAGATTTAACGATTTATCACAAGTTGCTTCGCGTTTGGAACCAGAATCTAGGAAGATCGAACACTTCATCGGGGGATTGGCACCTCAGATTTTAAGTCTGGTAACAACATCTAAACCCCTAACGATCACAGAGGCAATCAGCATAAGCGTGGCGCTCACTGAAGAAGCGGTTAGGCTAAGAAAATTTTCCGCTACGGAAGAGAAAGAGGAAACTCCGGTAGAGTCATCTGGAGATAACATGAGAAAGCTCGTAAATTTCAAGAAGGTTACTCAGGCAAGTAACAAGAAAAAGGACAAAAAGGGAAAAGACTACATGGGTATCCCACCTAAGTGTGACAATTGTCTACGTTATCATGTCGGGTGATGTAAATATGGGAAATGTGATAACTGTGGCAAGAGGGGACATCCTAAAGAAACTTGTAGGCAAGATACTGAACGTAGAAATGGAGTCCAGGATGGTAGCCAGAATCACGGAAGAAACAACGACAACGACAACTATCAAGGAAGGATGAGTGACAAACAAAAACGTACTCAAGGTTGCCTTAACTGTGGGAGCAAAAAGCATTTCAGAAAATACTGCCCTAAGAAGAATCAGGAAAAAGGATGAAATCTCAATAGCGGAGCTAAGGAAGCACGTCAGAATCCAAACAAGGTTATCCATACGTTCCATATTAGTCAACATTATGCATCTGTGCTGCTAGACACTGTTGCAAATTCTAACTTCACATCTCTAAAGTTTGAGAGTATATTTGGTTTAGTAGCAAGTAAGTTAGATAACCCGCACTCGATAGAGCTAGGGGAAGTCAACAAAGTAATTGGAAACGGCAAGATAGAACCCGGAGAGCGTGAGTTCACGCTTGATCTACCGCCAGCTGAGTTGGGAAACTTCGACGACGTATTTTGAATGGATTAGTTGTCAAGCAATAGAGCGGAAATTGTTATCCGCATTCCGATGACGAACGACAAAACGATCATGGTTCATGAAGCAGGATACGCCCTACGGATTATCCATTGTTGAAGACACGGAGGTTTTCGTGTAAAGGATGTGTTGTTTACTTGGCTCATGTCGTGAACAAGGGAGCCGAAGAACCAAAACTCGAAGATATCTCTAATAAGGAAATATCTTGAAGTCTTCCCCGAAGGCTTGCCAGAATTATCTCCTCAACGACAAGTCGAATTTCACATCGATTTGATTCCAGGCGCCGCACCTGCAGTTAATGCACCTTAGCGACTTACACCTCCGGAGATGCAAGGATTGTCAGTGTAACCTCAGTAATTGATAGAGAAGGAAGATAACAGACCAAGTTTCCCGTTTTGGGTAACCCTAGTTCTGCTCATCAAGAAAAAGGATGATGATTTTCAAATGAGCATCAACTACCAGGAGCTGAACGAGCTAACCCACGAGAGTCGGTGACTCTTGCTAAGGATTAACGAATTATTTATCTAACTAACCATGAGGATCCAACTACTATTTCACGACTGATCGATGATCGAGTGTCTTTAGCTGTGAATTCAGGAATAAAGTATACCGGGGAAATTGTGGGACAATAATTTGTTTTTAAACATACGCAACAATGGTGTTTCCTACACAATGCCCAAAACCTATTTATACAGAATACGAAACCTTGAGGATCTAGAAAACATATACTTAGGACCTTTGGAAACCCAGGTCCAAACTCGTAAAACTTGTTACTCAGGAACCACATCTGTTAACCCAAGCAAACATCATTATCATGGCATATATGCCATTTTAGTTAACCAAACAGAAAGTACTTAAATTCTTTTGTTGAGATTTTCACTTTCGCTTCTAGCAAGTAGATGTTTGCATCTCTACTCCCCTAATGGTTGTTGCATCGCGCCAATTTTCTTCGCTGAGAGCGAACACACAATTGCTTCAATACTTGGTCATTTCTTCATCTTAGCAAATACTCATTGCTTCAGTACTCGGAAACTTATATGTCACACATGCACCATTTGCTACGCATGTGGTTTCGTTTCCAATAAACGCTTCGTTGAAATTCAAATATTACTGATTCGAGTGACCTACCTTATTATAATTGTTGGCTCTTTTGTTCCCAAGTCAACACACTTTCTTGAGACTTCTCTTCTTTCAAGTTACACTCATGGTTTATCTTCGTAACCATGTTGAGATTCCAATGTTGATACATACGTTTATTGTCGGATTACGTTAAAACCAAGTTCAATTGCTTGAACTTATCCATTTCGCATATTCAGTTTAAGACGTCATATGATGTATTGTGAGCATCATATTCAAGTATTTTTGCAAAGATTCTTTCATTTCGAGTCTTAGTAGACTTGGTTGGTCTACGGCTCCACTAAATCGTTTGTTGGTCTCAATACCTTGCGGTGATACTTTCACATAATTGAAGCATGCGCTAATTTGGTTACGCACCCTATACATGGATTTAATTGTTTATTCACTAACTTGCTCTAAAATCCATCTTGTTTATCACGATTAAAGCGGTCTCAACACAGTTGTGTGTTAAGGCAATGGTACATAGATTCATTTCATAGCACGGTGTACCTCCTAATGATTCTTTCGTTACAAATTGAATACCTTACAGTGTTTATTTCTTTTCATCTTTGAACAAAAACAGTGGTACTTTGATTTTCCGTATTCAATTGAAAACTCCATGACATTGTGTAAATCAAATCTTCAGATTGTCTCAGTAAACTTTCATTTGATTTCAAACACGGTGAACTTGTTCAGTCACCACTATTATTGAATCTCGTCATTACGACACCTTGTGGTGTCATTAGCTAGTACTAATCATGGTCAACTTCTGATACAACTACGAATTAAGACAATGATACACCAGATTCGCTTGTACTTCATTCGGTGTATTTTCGCAATTCGAGAATGTCAACACACTAATCCTTATCATTTACTTATTCGAAAGTTGACAGGTCATTTTCATCTCCAAGTTGTTGATTTTGAGTTAATATAGCGGATGCTACGGTTTGTGAAAGTTTGCATACTGTGACCGATCATTTGAGAACCCTATTGGTCAAAACTCCTCTTTTGTGGAGCCCCTGAACTGGATTACACTAGACTATACGTCAATACGTCTTGTATCTTTGACAGTAAATCTTGAAACACATACTTTTTAACTGCTGGGTTCTGATTATAGTAAGATATCCTTGGATTCGCCTGAATTGAATAAGTTTTGATTCGGTTTTGGGTTACCTACCTCAGTATTATTCGTACACATACACGCACAATGTAACCCTAAGGAGTTAAGGTAGTACAAATTTCTAGGATGAAATTTTCTTAACAGGGGGAGAATGTGACAACCGTCAAATTTGCATGCACCCGTACAATTAATTAATATTGATTTATGCTTAATGAGTGTGCTTAATTACAACTGATGACTTAAACTGTTTTCTGATTTCTGTATCATACATACATGTGCATCACATTTCATACTATCACACCATTTATCACATACAGACTTTAGTGACATAAACGATGCACAAAGCACGGTTAGCACAGTGGGCTGATAACTCAGAAAATGCCGACGATGTTCAGTACATAGACAGACAGTGTTTAAAGACCCAGTATGGGCCAGAGACAAGGTACTACACTATTATGGAGTGTAGGAAAGTAAGGACCATAAAACTGCGTCACTAGGTGATAGTTTAAGTGCCGGAAAGTGCCTAAAACCCACTAAAATTGCAGAATTCTACATATTTCACCAAAATTCAGCACTTTAACATACTGGTATTATGCAGAAAATTGACTAAATGGTCCTGTATGCTTTCCTAAGTGTCGGGAATTAAAAGGGTCACAAAAGGGTACTTAAAGAACACTAAACGGAATAAATTGACACTTTAACGAACCGGTATCTAACCGAACAACCGGACATTACCCGGAACACCAAAATTTTACCAGAAACATTGTTTAATAATTTTTGGACTAGTTATGATCCCCGAACACCCTAACACACTATATAATGTGTCATACACTTAAAACACTAGACTTTTCACCTAACCTCCAATTATTATTCACTTTACCATTCAAAGTTACACAAGACCCCCCCCCCCCTTCATACTTACGGTCACCATGTGGCCCCCACCCTTATCTTTCTTGATTCACCTTGATTCCTTTCTTGATTTTATTTGACTTTATAAGATATTGCTTGGATTTCCTAGATTTGCTTAGATTTTACTTGGATATTATAAGTAACCTACTTATCATCAAATTTACACATGGACCCCCTCCCCCTTTGATATTTACGGCCCAAGGAAGTGGCCCCACTCAAGATTTTTCTAAATCTTCACACAATCTTAATTGATATTACTTGGATTTTGATAAGATCTTGTATGTACTATTGAATCTAAGAAGATCTTTATTAGATTATATATACCATGGATCATAACCATTATCATCTTCAAAACACACCACCACACTCTTCCTCTCCCTCACATAAAGCTTCGGCCGAACACCCTACTCCACACACCACCATTTTTCATTTTTAGTTCAAGCATTCCAAGCTTTACACAAGGTGTAAGGTGCAAGATTAGAAGGTTTGGTGCTTGAAGAACTTGAAGGACCTCTCTTGTGTGCTTTTATCCACTCCATATGCTTCGTTGTTTCTCCCCTAGCTTGAAGCTAGTAGTAAGCTTCTTGTAACTCTTGTTACTTCATATTTTTAGTGGATAAAAGATATATTATGTTGAACTAACAAGAACACTAAAAGACTTGAACTTGAATCTTGAAACATAAAGATTACTTATGATGAAAAATGGATGATATGATATGGTTTAGTGCATGAATGATAATTGTTTGTTGAGTTCTTGAGATGATGATGTTAATCATCACATGAAGCATGCTAGATGATGTTTAAACACATAATCTAGCAAGTGGGAGGATGATCATGTTACAACATATGATGATCATCTTCTAGTGAACACATGAACTTGATAAATAAAAATGATTTCTTATAAAACAATGATCAAAGTGACCTAGTAAACTTATAGATTCAAAACTTGTGAATGATTTTCCAAGAAAACCAAGTTTAAAAATATGATTTTTGAAAGATCATGATTTTTATTAAACCTTCACTATTTTTAGTGGAAAAACAAGTGTATAAACACTAGAGAAACAAGAAGTCTTAATAAAGAAACATTTTTGTAAAATGTGTTTACAAGTTGTAAACATCTAAAACTTCCGAGAATAAGATTTACCAAGAAGTAAATATATTTCGAAGGGTAACTAAGGCTACTAAACACTTTACCAAGTTACTATGCGTTTTTGTAAAAGATCAAGTTCAATTTGTATTGTAAATGGAATAGTTTTTGCACTTGGTAAGTGTAAGATGATTAGTGATTTATTGTTGATTGTTTGGATGATTTTTGAAAAGAAAATGATATGCTAAATAGCATGGACACCTCCATTTTCAAAGGAAACTATGGCGAATTTTTTTTTTTAAACTCAAACACTTAGAAAATATTTTCTAAACAAGTGTTTACAAGTATGTTTTAAACAATGTCTTTCAATATAAGCTTTGCCATAAATATTGATACAAAAATACAAGTATTGGAGGTTGGTTTTTGTAAATAAAGATGGATAAATATATATTTAGAATACATATTTTATATTAAGACACTTGTGTGAATATTTGTTCACTTTGTGGAATAGTTATATTATTTTAGGGTAAAATAATATAACTCACTAAAACCATGGAATTTACAACCCCAAACTAATACCAAAAATCACAAAGAATAAATATTCAAGTACACATTTGATATAGTGAAACCGAACACAAAAACGTAAATTATGAGATATTCCAAAAAATACCGTTACAATATATTTTTGGTATATATTATTTATTTTGGAAACGAAAGGAATGGAAATATGATTTTTTATACATATTACAAAATTATATCATATTTTCAACAAAAAGAAAATATATTATTTTTGGGAAGATAAAAATATATATTTTCCTAGTATATTTAGAAGATATATAATTTTTGGGAAAAATATATATTTTCTTGGGAATACATTATTTTTGACAAATAAGTTATATATATTTTCTAAGTGGGCCTTAAAAATATATTATTTCGGAACTACAAATATACATGTATAAATTACCCCCATCCTTGGGAAGGAAATACAGAAATACATACTTGAGAAGTATTAATACAGAAATATTGTTAAAAAATTATTTCAAAACAAAATATAATTTAAAGTTAAAATAATTCTTATTTTAACAAATAATTATAACTTGGAATAACATAAGAAGCGCAACTCAAAAAGATTAAACACTAAGCCAAGGCACGGCCCGTCCGTCTAATAGACGTTAATACACTGTAGGTAGTTGTATTAGCTGCGGAGATTTGAGTTGAAGATACTGAAGACGCACTACAGTGAGTTCATGCCCCCGTTTTCTTTTAATGTTTTCAGTTTTATACGTCGGGGGTGGAATACATGTTACAATTATTACAGACATTTTTATACATGATATGGTTAGCCTAAGGAGGGTTTACTACTTAGATATTGTGAGTGGTGGGTATGACACTTAAGGCCATTAATCCTCGTTATAGGACCGAGGGACATGAGTGATAGATCTATTCGGGTGTAGCGAGCCCCACTCCTGAGTCTGCTTTTGAGTCTTCCTGCATCACGTCACACATATCAATGGCCTTGTAAACCATTGGTGATCTCTTTTTCCTTATTGCTACATACCAGGGACTTTCATACATACTTACAACATTTTCAAAGGTTTATACATACACACAAACGAACACATGAACTCGCTCAACTTTTGTTGATGTTTTCAAACTACATGTATTTCAGGGAATTTGTAAGGTGGATCTGGCGGGCGTTGGGAGTTTTTATGCTGCGTTAAGAATAAAGATGTCATCCATGGTCTTTAAGTTTGGTCAGTGTGTCTCTTTCCCGGACAAGACACGCCTTCCAAACCTCGGTGCTATTTTATATCTTTTGATGAGTCCTTAGTGAACTCATAAAAATTTTGTATGATTGTAAAACTTGAATTTGAAGTCTACGTTTTGAAAGAATGTTTTTATGTATTAAACTTATTTTTTGGATGACAAATCTATGGTTTTATCATATAGCTGATGTTATGATTGAATGCAATGATATTAAAGAAGTCACACCATAATCACGCTTCCGCAAAAGTCAGGGTGTGACAGTTTATACTTCAAATCGTTTGATTAACTAAACTCAAGCAAATTTCTTGTTCTATTGTGTAATCCTAACTCACAACTACACAATTATTCAAATTACTACAAGATTGGGTTGAAACCCACTTTCTACAAATCATCAAAACAGAAATTTCGGCTTACCATTCGTTGAACAAGCTTAGATAATTCGAGTTTTGGGTTCATGCATTTGTTTGGGCTCTTAAACTCCTTCTGATTTTGAGAATTTTAAGAACTAGGGTTTCTCCTTGGTTCTTTTTGCTCCTGGTCGATCCACAGAACACACAAAAATGTGTGTTTTGTGTTTTTCTTTTTAATTAATAACTTTCATCATTTTTTACAAGTTTAACCCCTTGAATTAGAAATTTTTGTTTATTGTCACATATATTTCCTTCTTGTTGAATTACTAACATATGCATTTAACTTAGTTAATATAACATAACTAGACATTTAGGTAACATAATAAATTGCATATTCTTGGAGTGTTACAAGTCTACCCCCCTTAAAGAAGGTTTCGTCCCCGAAACCTGAATACATGCAATCTGACAAGTTTATCTGTATCCCTTCGCAATTACATACCTCGAACTTCGTTAACATGCTTTCATTCGATCATCCCTCATGATGAATCGGTCGTTACTACTCTAAACTTGTCTAATACATTTGGTAATTCAATCTTGTATGAATCAAGCGATCATATTACATTATTGCATGATTATCATTCAATTGTTCAAGCTGATTTCTTAAAACTTATCTGTCAGATTATTCATTCCCGCATACCTCTAACATCTACTTAGGGGAAATAATTATCATAATATTCATACTTGTTCATTCCTATTCATTCATATTAATTCACAATTCAAACATCATTCAATAGTTTCTACATACTCCCCATCCTTCCAAGGCCAATATCAAGCAAAATTTCTTTTATGTCATTTGCTTTGTGACACCTGTGCCTCCACGGTCATCAAACAAATACTGTATCAATGAAATAGTGTATTTCATACTTGGGATTTGTATAAATATGTGTATCCTTTGCACATATCAATTCTTGTTCGATTTCAAGCTTTAAATCGCTTTCTGGAAGGTTATGCGCGCACTGATGCGTAAATATAACCCGTTTAATGCAACTTACACTCCGGAATAGTGAAATAGGCTTAACATACCTTAAATAACCTTTACATAACTAAGAAATAAGTTTTGAAGGCTTTGGTATGGCAAAATCGAGTTAATTCGCCTACAGGGACTAAATTTGACAAACTGCGAAAGTATGCCAATTTGAACTGTAACAGACATTCCGGAACATGACCATAAGTTAAAAACACCTTAAATATCCTTTATATAGCTTAGAAATAGGCTTTGAGGGGTTCGGTGTGCTAAAATAAACTTTTGGCTCATCCAGGGACTAAAAGTGTCAAAAAGTGCATAAGTTTGCACTTTCGGGCATAACTTACGTTCTGAATACATCTGGACATCCAAAAATTTATGTAAGCACTAAAATATTTTATTTTAGTGTTTGGCATAAGAAAAATCCATTCGTCACGCCATTTGGATCGTTTTTCGCGCTTATGCGCATTCCGTCGTAATTAAGCGAACATCGCGATCGTACGGCCAAACGAACCGACACCCGAGATATTTTTGAGCACATTTTAAGTTCCCTATACTTTAACTTCATTTTAGAGCTTTGAAATGGGGTTAACGGGGCTTAAACGTGTCAAAAGTGCATCAAATAGCAAGTTTGGAGCTTCAGGGGCCTGTTCTGCCACTTTTGAAAGTATCAGACCTGCAAGGTCCTTGCGCACCGCAAGGTTCTAAGTCTTATGGTGCGCAAGCAGGGGTCAGACAGCAGAAACTTGTTTAAACAGTTGTTAATAGCCTTTTAACCCCCCCCCCCCCCCAAAGGCCAATGCCACATGTTAATCTCTGATGGTGGGGGCAAATTGAGTTACCATAACATTCCAACAAGTGTAAGGCTGAGATTGAAGCACGTTATTCGATAAACGATCCTAACGGTGGTCCATTTCCTATAAATACCCACCACATTTTCACCTCATCCCTCAAAAATCTGATCAAAAGTGCTCTAAGTTGAAGCCCTTGCTTCATACCTGAGTTATTTGGATCGAGATTAGCTTGCAGGGACCCTTTGTAAGTGTTCTTTCGTTCTTTTATGCGTTTTAGCGTTAAAAGTCAAACTTTGTTTGACTTTCTGCATTGACCAGTTTATGGTCAATGCGAAGTTCATTTGAACTTCATAACGTGAGCGTGATCACGATGGTCATAGTCCCTAGTGACTATACCTACGGATTACCACGTTATCTAGGCTCGGTGACGAGTCGTAGTTTCGGCCAAAATGCATGTTATTGCATATTTTGTAACCAAACTACTTTTAGGTATCAAAACCGTTTGTTTTGATACCAAACCTGTTTTCTAAACTTAGTTATGCATGTTTTAACATGCTTAGCTCGTCACTTTTAGTTTAGTGCTTATATAGGGTCGTAAGGTAAGCGATCTAAACAATCGCTTATACTTTCGAACCCGACCCGTTTGGTCGATCATTAGGATCCGACCAAACACATTAGGTGACCATAGTGTATAGGGAATAACCTTCTAAGGTTATACCTTATGGTCACGGTGTTTAGTTAGTTGTATGATAGGTAGTTTATATGCCTTAGGTAAATGACCAAAATGCCCTTTTTACGCCAAAATTCATATTAAGCATATGTAACATAGCTTTTGGTATCTAAACTGATTTGGTAACAATATTAGACATGTTAAGGCATATTTTACTTGTCATAGGACTAGTTAGGCGGTCCGAACGCGTTTCATGCGAACGACGCGTTAAAGTAGCATAAGCTACCTAAACGGGTCGTAAGCACTTAGGTTAGGTTTCATTTAGTATGTAGGCTTTGTTAAAACCATACTACATGAGTTCCCATACTCATTTGGTTTACGAGCCCTCATTCTATCCGATCTTCTGACATAGGTCCAGTTTATTAATGTAGTTACCTATATTAGGTGCCGTTTGATATCCGTGATCTCTAGCATTGTTTGGTTGTTACTCAAGGACTACTAAGCAATCTCAAGTGAGTACATAGACCCCTCTTTTACTGTTTTCCAAACGTTTTGGGGTGGAACACATGTGCCTACTTGTTACTTTCGTGCTTTCCTGTTTTCACATCATATACTTGCTATGTTCATTAGTACATTTATAGTACATGATTTCATTGTGTTTTATGCTATGTATGCCCATTGTGTGCGTACTTAGTACATTATTTTACATTACATTTTATGCTATGTATGCCCATTGTGTGAGTACTTAGTACATTGTTTTACATTATATTTTATGTTATGTATGCCCATTGTATGCGTACTTAGTACGTTATTTTACATTACATTCTATGCTATGTATGCCCATTGTGTGCATACTTAGTACATTTATTATTCATCACATGCTTACATTTTGGTATGACATTTGGTTTGTTTAAATGGGACAATGTACATTCATTAACACCGATCATGCCGCTCGGTAGTAGGTAGTGGTACCATAGGACTTGACAAATCCCATTCCTGAAATCTCGGGTTTGTTTGGACCTTTACTAAAAGGGTTATCCGACTGTCGCAAGGCTTGGATGTATGAATTTTCACAATACCGCATAGATGTTTATATCAGTATAGCATGCATTTATTACACAAAACATAACTTTGATTTAAACCATGTTTTACTTCAATACCTTGTTTTTGTGCATTTTACATATGGTTTAGTTGATATATTTCACTTACCATTAGACATAAACATTTTGACATTTATATACACAATTCATGATTTACTTCAGACATAAACATTTTGACATTGATATACACAAAACATTTTTGACATTTGATTATACATAAACATTTTACAATGGTGGTTTGGTTTGAGTAAGTGACTTAAGTAACGAGGCGTGTGTAATATGATACAAGCATGGTGGATAGGCCGCTGGTACTTCCTATATATAAGTGTTTGCATGGTATTACATATCGTAGTGTTATTTGAATCATTTCAATTTGAGACATATAACATTTTATACAAATAACATACTTTTCACAAGACATTGTTTTACAAACAACTTATCTTATACAAACTCATTTTACTTGGTTATTCATTTAACCATACATTATTCTCTTATTTATACATATCATCTGAACTTATTGTTTTCCAAACGAATTACAAAACAAATCAATTTACAAGGTTCATGACTGACTTTTGCTAAACAACTTTTTTCTAAACTTACAAGTCATGAATCCTATTTTCACAAAACCTATGTATCTCACAGGCATTTTTATGCTGACGTACCTATTTTCACATGTGTTTCAGGATATGATGTATAGGATTTATCAAGATACACTTAGGCGGACTTGGGCCTTAGTGACAATAAAAGATGCAAGACTAGTTATTTATGTTATGTTTCTTTGATTGTCAAGACATTGTAACTCTTTTATTTAATAAAACAATATTTCAATTTCCATGTGTTATGAAACAATGATTCTGTTACAACACTCCCCGACGTTTCCGCCACGTTTTGTTGTTTTACGTGGTTGGGGTGTGACAGAAAAGTTGGTATCAGAGCTCATGGTTATAGGGAATTAGGTTATTAGTAATGCTTTGACCTAGTCTATAACCTTCCTAGGACCCTAACGCGAGTTCACTTGCGTTTAGTCATAAAACAATACCGTCACCTATCCTTAGGCGACGACCACAACAAGAACATAAATTTCAAAACCGCTTTGAAAACTAATCATCTGTTCTAGGATGATTGATTTCTAGGTTTTGAACCCTCTGTTGTAAGGTTTTGAACCCCTTTAAATTCAAAATCTCGTCAAAGTTTGGGTCTTATAATGTGAACACGTGCAAACTAGAAGAGTGAATGCCTGTACCCTGAGTTTTCTGTCGAAGGCTAGAGTGTTCATACAAATCCGCAGTATCGGACCAATCACTCTTACCTGGGAACTCTTGGGGTGAGTGTTCACTTATAGGCGAGCATGTCTTCAGTGATACATTAATATGATCCGTTTACTTTGATTTGTCACCGTCACATCTGTTTGCCTTAGGTAACAAACAAATGATCGCAAATTCTTATGCATTGTCATTCTGTTTTGATTATCCGATAACCTTTCACCTGTTTCTCCCTATGTCTTTCATTTCCTTCTAGAATGTCTCTTCCTCTCAGCAACGGTCAAATGTCCGAGCAAACAGCCAAATTTGCCCATCAAATAGGCGAAGTGATACTGAAGACTGTGGATTTAGGCATTGCCATGTCTCGTCTCAACAATGAAGCCTCTCGTCTCAACAATGAAGCCACTCAAGAGCCACCAAAAGAAGCAGAAGTTAAGCCAGCACCAAAATCAAGGAAGCGTAAGGCTTCAAGGAAACCCGCAGCAGTTACACCAAATCGAGCGGGACCTAGCCAAGTGACAGCACCATCAGCCAAGAAACCAATCGAGGAATCAAAGACCATGGATGAATGGTCCCCTAAGAAGTCAAAGAAGCGAAAGGCTTCTCAGAACTTCGCCGTGGTCGCTCACAATGGTCAAACTGTCCCCAACCAACCAACTCAACCCCCTGCTAGGAAGCCATACAATGGAACTGCACCCTTGTGCAACCAATGTAGCCTTCATCATCACGCTAGTGTGAAGTGCCGCAAATGCCAAATTTGTGGACTTAAGGGTCATACAGCAAGGGTTTGCTCAACTGCAACTGTACCAAATCAAGCCAGACCCATCCGGGTGGCAACACCACCTGCTAAGAAGCAATACAAGGGAACGGCACCAATATGCGACAAATGTAATGGGCATCACCAAGCTCACTTACAGTGTCGTCTGTGTGTATCATGTGGGCGAATTGGTCACCTGGCAAGTGCTTGTCGATGTAACCCGAACCAAGGTGGTCCAAATCAACCAAAAGCCGACTCTGCTCAAGCTCGTTTCTCAGCAGGGTCTTGCTACAACTGTGGCGAGATGGGCCATTTCCTAAGGGATTGCCCAAAGCTTGCTAATGCAAATCTAACCCACGGATGAGCAGTTGGCTGACTAGAAGATGTTGATGTCTTATGCTTTTGTTCTTCTATTTTCTTGTAATGTGAAATAATCTGTTTTGATTATAAATAAATTGTTTTTCACAATTCTGATATACAAGTGTAGTTACATGACTAAATGGAAATTCTCTATGATACCTGTATTAAGGAACTATGTTCCTTACAAACTACTCTTGTGATTCTCTCTTTCAAATGATCGCTCATGATTCCCTCGAAAATTTTAAGTACTCGTTTCACTCTAAGAAACAAAGTACAGAAAATAAAGTGACATTATGAGTAATCATGCTTCTACACATCTGTGCCTTTGAATCTTTGGTTAGATAACTAAGGGTATTTTCAAATCTCATACCTATTACGTTTTGATTTTTCAACATACACAGTACAAGTATTTCAAAAACAATCTTCATGATCTCAAAACATTTCATATAGTTTGAAAACATTTTTTTAAATGCATTGTCTATGTTATTTCAAAAACATTGGCTATGCTTTCAAAAACAACCTTCATAATTTCAAAATGTTTCATATAGTCTGAAAACAATATTAACACAGTACATTTTCTTATCAAGTGCATGATTTTGAAAAGCATCATTCATGTTTTCAAAAACCTTATACATAATTTCAAAATTCGTCTCGCATGATTTTAAAAACAATTTTTTTATAAATATATACCTACCTAATACACCTACTTTATGATTTCAAATGTATTATATATAAGGTTTCAAAAACATTGAACACATTTTTTTAAGAACCCCATGCATAGTTTTCAAAAATGTTTTTTTCATACATTGACTTAACTTTCAAATTTCGCTTCATATGTCGCCTTGGCATATCTGGCATCTCAACTTCATAAGCATTTTACTTCATGTTTTGACCTAAGCACATCAAGTACAAGGTTTCAAAACATCTTCAACTTCTAAAATCCATATGGGATCTTTTTATCTTCACATTTAGACCCTTGTGGATGATTATCATTCAAATCAGAGTCCTTGATTGGATTCCTTATGTACCTAAATTCGAACATTTCGGTTCCTTATAATCGAAATCGAATTTTTCTTTTAAAAATCTTTCTATCTTTATAGTTAGATTCTTGATAATGTTTAAAGTACATGTACACAATCAACAAAACAAATTAACAAATAAACAATCTTTGTGGTTATATGACTATGTGTTATGCATCTTGTGTTTTCTTTTATGCCTTTTGTGTTTTTATACTCTGGGTATTCGTTATCCAAATCCTCGTAGAATCTTTCATATCTTCATATGAGGGATTCGTAGCAGGATATTCAAAACGGTACTACCTTAAATCCTAAATGGGCTTCTATGTAATAGTTAAGACCCTTGGATTATATAGTACTACTCCATGATTCATAAGAGACCCTTTTAGGGGGTCTAGTAAAAAAGATTGATTCAAAAATCTGGTTAAGAATGACATGTGATGATATAAGCTGAAAAGACTCCTTGGTTGTCTATTAAAATCATTTATTGATTTAATAAAAGGGACCCTATGGTGGTCTAGTCACACTCATCACAGGTTTGTTCATTTGGTTTCCTCCTACACATTATAAAATAGACTGTGTGAACTATGCAAGAAATTGTCTAATTATGGACGCGTACATAATTATGAAATTTAGTGCACAGAAACCCAGCAAGATTTATTATGTGTAAGAACCGATAGTAACAACAATAACAAAATGAGAACGATGTAATGGAGGTACGGAGGACGCACCAATGACGCTTCATATACTTGTATATAAGTATCCCTCTTACATTGCAAGCATGATGTTATTAAAGTTACTAGAAGTTCAGAACCCTAACCAATGTTGTTCGATCTTTTCAACTTCATGTTTCAAACTCTCACAAGTTTCCTCTAAATAAAATTTCGGGACGAAATTTTCTAAAGTAGGGGAGACTGTGACACCTGTGCCTCCACGGCCATCAAACAAATACTGTATCAATGAAATAGTGTATTTCATACTTGGGATTTGTATAAATATGTGTATCCTTCGCACATATCAATTCTTGTTCGATTTCAAGCTTAAAATCGCTTTCTGGAAGGTTATGCGCGCACTGATGCGTAAATATAACCCGTTTAATGAAACGAACACTCCAGAATAGTGAAATAGGCTTAACATACCTTAAATAACCTTTACATAACTTAGAAATAAGTTTTGAAGGCTTTGGTATGGCAAAATCGAGTTAATTCGCCTACAGGGACTAAATTTGACAAACTACGAAAGTATGCCAATTTGAACTGTAACAGACATTCCGGAACATGACCATAAGTTAAACACACCTTAAATATCCTTTATATATCTTAGAAATAGGCTTTTAGGGGTTCGGTGTGCTAAAATAAACTGTTGGCTCATTCAGGGACTAAAAGTGTCAAAAAGTGCATAAGTTTGCACTTTCGCGCATAACTTACGTTCTGAATACATCCGGACATCCAAAAATTTATGTAAGCACTAAAATATTTTATTTTAGTGTTTGGAATAAGAAAAATCCATTCGTCACGCCATTTGGATCGTTTTTCGCTCTTATGCGCATTCCGTCGTAATTAAGCGAACATCGCGATCGTACGGCCAAACGAACCGACACCCGAGATATTTTTGAGCACATTTTAAGTTCCCTATACTTTAACTTCATTTTAGAGCTTTGAAATGGGGTTAATGGGGCTTAAACGTGTCAAAAGTGCATCAAATAGCAAGTTTGGAGCTTCAGGGGCCTGTTCTGCCATTTTTGAAAGTATCAGACCTGCGAGGTCCTTGCGCACCGCAAGGTTCTAAGTCTTACGGTGCACAAGCAGGGGTCAGACAGCAGAAACTTGTTTAAATAGCTGTTAACAGCCTTTTAACCCCCCCCCAAAGGCCAATGCCACATGTTAATCTCTGATGGTAGGGGCAAATTGAGTTACCATAACATTCCAACAAGTGTAAGGCTGAGATTGAAGCACGTTATTCTATAAACGATACTAACGGTGGTCCATTTCCTATAAATACCCACCACATTTTCACCTCATTCCTCACAAATCTGATCAAAAGTGCTCTAAGTTGAAGCCCTTGCTTCATACCTGAGTTATTTGGATCGAGATTAGCTTGCAGGGACCCTTTGTAAGTGTTCCTTCGTTCTTTTATGCGTTTTAGCGTTAAAAGTCAAACTTTGTTTGACTTTCTGCATTAACCAGTTTATGGTCAATGCGAAGTTCATTTGAACTTCATAACGTGAGCGTGATCACGATGGTCATAGTCCCTAGTGACTATACCTACTGATTACCATGTTATCTAGGCTCAGTGACGAGTCGTAGTTTCGGCCAAAATGCGTGTTATTGCGTATTTTGTAACCAAACTACTTTTAGGTATCAAGACCATTTGTTTTGATACCAAACCTCTTTTCTAAACTTAGTTAAGCATGTTTTAACATGCTTAGCTCGTCACTTTTAGTTTAGTGCTTATATAGGGTCGTAAGGTAAGCGATCTAAACAATCGCTTATACTTTCGAACCCGACCCGTTTGGTCGATCATTAGGATCCGACCAAACACATTAGGTGACCATAGTATATAGGGAATAACCTTCCGAGGTTATACCTTATGGTCACGGCGTTTAGTTAGTTGTATGATAGGTAGTTTATATGCCTTAGGTAAATGACCAAAATGCCTTTTTACGCCAAAATTCATATTAAGCATATGTAACATAACTTTTGGTATCTAAACTGATTTGGAACAATATTAGACATGTTAAGGCATATTTTACTTGTCATAGGACTAGTTAGGCGGTCCGAACGCGTTTCACACGAACGACGCGTTAAAGTAGCATAAGCAACCTAAACGGGTCGTAATGGGTCGTAAGCACTTAGGTTAGGTTTCATTTAGTATTTAGGCTTTGTTAAAACCATACTACATGAGTTTCCATTCTCATTTGGTTTACGAGCCCTCATTCTATCCGATCTTCCGACATAGGTCCGGTTTATTAATGTAGTTACCTATATTCGGTGCCGTTTGATATCCGTGATCTCTAGCATTGTTTGGTTGTTACTCAAGGACTACTAAGCAATCTCAAGTGAGTACATAGACCCCTGTTTTACTGTTTTCCAAACGTTTTGGGGTGGAACACATGTGCCTACTTGTTACTTTCGTGCTTTCCTGTTTTCACATCATATACTTGCTATGTTCATTAGTACATTTATAGTACATGATTTCATTGTGTTTTATGCTATGTATGCCCATTGTGTGCGTACTTAGTACATTATTTTACATTACATTTTATGCTATGTATGCCCATTGTGTGCGTACTTAGTACATTGTTTTACATTACATTTTATGCTATGTATGCCCATTGTGTGCGTACTTAGTACATTATTTTACATTACATTCTATGCTATGTATGCCCATTGTGCGCATACTTAGTACATTTATTATTCATCACATGCTTACATTTTTGTATGACATTTGGTTTGTTTCAATGGGACAATTTACATTCATTAACACCGATCATGCCGCTCGGTAGTAGGTAGTGGTACCATGGGACTTGACAAATCCCATTCCTGAAATCTCGGGGTTGTTTGGACGTAAGGAATGACCGAATCCGAATACATTTTTTGATAACCTTTACTAAAAGGGTTATCCGACTGTCGCAAGGCTTGGATGTATGAATTTTCACAATACCGCATAGATGTTTATATCAGTATAGCATGCATTTATTACACAAAACATAACTTTGATTTAAACCATGTTTTACTTCAATACCTTGTTTTTGTGCATTTTACATATGGTTTAGTTGATATATTTCACTTACCATTAGACATAAACATTTTGACATTTATATACACAATTCATGATTTACATTAGACATAAACATTTTGACATTGATATACACAAAACATTTTTGACATTTGATTATACATAAACATTTTACAATGGTGGTTTGTTTTGAGTAAGTGACTTAAGTAACGAGGCGTGTGTAATATGATACAAGCATGGTGGATACGCCGCTGGTACTTCCTATATATAAGTGTTTGCATGGCATTACATATCGTAACGTTATTTGAATCATTTCAATTTGAGACATAACATTTTATACAAATAACATACTTTTCACAAGACATTGTTTTACAAACAACTTATCTTATACAAACTCATTTTACTTGGTTATTCATTTAACCATACATTATTCTCTTATTTATACATATCATCTGAACTTATTGTTTTTCAAACGAATTACAAAACAAATCAATTTACAAGGTTCATGACTGACTTTTGCTAAACAACTTTTTTCTAAACTTACAAGTCATGAATCCTATTTTCACAAAACCTATGTATCTCACAGGCATTTTTATGCTGACGTACCTATTTTCACATGTGTTTCAGGATATGATGTATAGGATTTATCAAGATACACTTAGGCGGACTTGGGCCTTTGTGACAATAAAAGATGCAAGACTAGTTATTTATGTTATGTTTCTTTGATTGTCAAGAAATTGTAACTCTTTTATTTAATAAAACAATATTTCAATTTCCATGTGTTATGAAACAATGATTCTGTTACAACACTCCCCGACGTTTCCGCCACGTTTTGTTGTTTTACGTGGTCGGGGTGTGACATGCTTGATAGTTCTTTTCATACTTTTCTTGCAATACCTTCGTATAATCTTTACCAGAGACTAATATTTCTTCCACTGATAATCTATCATAACTGCATGGTTAACCACAACTTAATGTATACATTTATACAAATCGTGTACATACTATCCTGCTCTAACCTCTTTACCGTCTATCCCAAGGTTACAAGGGCCAACATAAGTCTTTAATCACGCTTTCAATATGACTGTGTAATCAATACTTATATTTAAGCAACTCATGTTACACTCGAGGTGTCATACTCAGCTATACTTGTCATCAGATTCCATAGCCGTCATACATACATCATTCCTACTAGCAATTGTAATACCAAGGCAAATACCCAACATTGCACCTCAATGGGTTAATTCTTATCAACCTAAGTTCCGCTACATACGAAAATTATATGCTTATTACATATGCCACTCCATTTCACGTATGAGTTACATAAAACTTGGCACAACCGTTCATTCGACAATTGAGATTGCACTCTACCACGTAGGGTTGTTTTATAATACGAACCAAGAATCATGCGTATAAAAACTTTAACTCTCGAACATTTCTTTAGAGGTTTATCTTCTAATAATTCCTCATCCACGATAGGGAACTCGGCAGAGGCTAAGATTTATTGTCACACCCCCAATTCCACCATCGGAGTATCACCGCAGGAGGCGTGACATGACCAGGATCAAGCCACCAATCATATTGAACATGTATAATAATAGAGATAAAACCAACCACAATATAATTGGTGTCCAAAACAAATTAACCAAGTTCAAGTTATCAGCGAAAGCATAAAGTTTAAAACCAAAACATAAGTTATAAGTTCATAAAGTTGAACATGGAACTCAACAGTCCATGTCCCACAACGACCTCTCCTTCTCGTGCAAGCTCCAAGTAAACACCTAACGACCTGCAAGGAATATAGTAACGAATCAACAACAAAGTTGAGCGAGTTCACAGTTGGTTGTCCATTTTAAAGTTGTTCCAAAAACTATAAGTTCTTTCGTAAACCATGAGTTAACCAATTTCTTGTTTCCCAAACTGTGACAACCCTCATTAAACCATGTATCCGTACAATTAATTAATATTAATTAAGTGCTTAATGACTGTGCTGAATTACTTAACTGCTTTCTGATTACTGCGTCATACTTACATGTGCTTTTTAACATACTAGTCTTGTGCATAAAATTGACTAAATGGTCCTGAGTGCTTTCCTAAGTATGGGGAATTAAAAGTGTTACAAAAAGATACATAAAGGACACTATACGGAATAACTTAGTGCTTTAACGGAACGGTATCTAACCGAACAACCGGACATTAACCGGGACACCACAATATTGTTAAAAACATTGTTTCACTTTTCTGAGCTAGTCATGGTTCCCGAGCACTATAACACATTACATAATACATGTAACACACTACACATTAGACTTTACATCTTAACCCCTAAGTAATTACCTACTTACCCAACAATTTTCATTTAACCCCCCCCCCTTGCAAGTTCACGGCCCATAGGGGCCCCACCCATCAAGATTTAGTTAAATCTTGCACAATCCCAATATGATCCTCCCTTGGAATTAGTAAGATCTTGAGGTGATTTTGAATGTACTATGGGGAGAATAATAACCAATGGACCAAGTGGTTAGAGTTTATAAACTTATCATCTCCATCTTCAACATATCACCAACAACATTCTCACTCCCTTCCACATAAGCTTACGGCCGAACACCCTCACCAACACCCACCATTTTCGGTTTTTCACTCATACAATCCAAGGCCATCCTAAGGTGCACAAAGGTGATTTACGAAGTGTGGAACTCACGTAACTTGAAGGACCACCTTCGTTTGCTATTATCCACCACTTTTGCTTCTTGATCTTCCCTAGCTTTAAGATAGTTGTAAGAATTCGTTGATCTTGTTTACTTCAAGTTTTTAGTGATTAAAAGTTGTAGCTTGTTGATTATTACATGAACACTAAAGATCATGCACACAAGTCTCGAACATAAAGCTTTACATAGTATGATAAATGGATGAAACAAGATGAAATAATGCTAGTATGATGTTGTTATGTTGATAATGGTACTTGACATGATAAATCTGAGTTAAATAAACGATAACCTACTGCAAGTGATGTTAAATGTCATTGTTGATCACTAAACATGTTAACGGAACAAATAGAACTTGCGTTAGAACGCTATAAGCTGAAAACATCTTCTGTCCAAACATTTACAGCCAACTTCAGTTGGCTGTAAACAGGTCGATATTTATCGAAAATCTGATTTTCTTCAGTCTATAACGTGTTATTTAGAAATACGGTTCTAATGACACTGGAATCATAATTTTTGGACTTCGTTTGCTATTTTTAAAGGGTCGTTTTTCACAGCAGCAAAAGCTGCGTTTTTACTGCAGAAAATGTGTGTTATGTTTTTCATCATAACATGAAATCTGTGTAGAATTAGCTCATGAAATTTGTACTGTAGATGACCACTGATGGCATTGTAATGCTCCAACTGGAATTTAATCAATCGGACTTATGATGAATTTTAAATAAATTATTCCGTGGACTGCAGTCAGAAAGTGATGAATCTGATTGTAGTCCGGTAAATGATTTTTTATAAAATATTGGTAAAGAATTGGATCCTGATATTTTTACACAGTAGTATTTGGATTGTTTGAAACATTCTGTAAAAGTTTGGGAATTTTTGGAGCAAGTTAACTATTTTGTTAAAATTCCCGAAAACAGCCTAGTTTTGAATGTTAAAGCTGAAACGACATAAGTAGCAATTTGCGTGTCTGAATGTCTGGTAGGTTATCTGAGAATGATCTAACATGTTATATGTTAATGAATGTGTTATGTTCAATATCGTATATTTGCTTTTGAATGGGTATAGATGGGATGTTTATAAGGGTGTGAAATGTTAACGTGAGTGCGTACTATGTGATAGAAGTAATGAGTAGATAAACCGTACGTAGGATACATATTATGCATGCACGTGAAACTGATTGTTATCTGTACCATGTTAGGACACGCTTAATTCCTGATTATTAGAGTAACTATCTAAGCGAGCAAACCAAGGTGAGTTCACACTTTTCTACAAAGCATGGTAATTCCCGGTGGGAATGGGAATGGGTTAAGGAATAGGGATTCCCCGTCCTGTTGGGACGTGTTCAGGAATGTGAATTCCTCGTCCTGTTGGGACGGATTTAGATTTACTAGACTAGAACTCTATCAACGAAGTCCCTCATTTTATATCGACTTAATCGCCGAGGCCAATGGCGAGCGGGTCATTAGTTAATAGCGCTATTAGGTTTAACAAACCTCACACCGTACCATTCGGACGGGCGTGTACTAATGGACTATGGCACGTCAGTGATGATAGACACCGACGCTAGGGCACAACTTATTTTCATTAGTAGTCGATATGGTAATGAGTCTAGTAGTTTAAAAAAAATGGGGTAGCCCCCACGACCGGAGTGTCGGGCTGGATAGCCAGGGATTATGAACATGGGGTAGCCCCCACGGCTGAAACGACCGAAGTAAAAATGGGTTAACTAAAAAATGTTTTCGAACTATGGGGTAACCCCCACGGCTGGATAGCTGGTTAAGATTAAACTACGTTTTTGGAAACAACTCTAAAATGGACAACCAACTGTGAACTCACTCAACTTTGTTGTTGACTCGTTATTACATGCTTTGTAGGTCGTTAGATGCTTATGGAGCTTGCACGAGGAGGAGGTCGCTGTGGGATATGGACTGTTATGTCCCGTTCTAAACATTTAAACCTTATGAACTTATTGAACTTATGTTTTGGTTTTTACGTCTTATGCTTCCTCTGTTTAATTTGAAATTGGTTAACTAGTTTCTGAACACCAATTATATTGCGTGGTTGGATTTTATCTATTTTAAATACATTGTTCAATATGATTGGTGGCTGGATCCTGGTCATGTCACGCCTCCAAGCGGTGATACTCCGCGTGTGGATTTTGGGGGTGTTACAGATTGGTATCAGAGCCATTGGTTATAGCGAACTTGGTTTTAAAAAGGGGAAAAGCTTTTTGATAAAACCAGACTATAACCTGTACAGTGCTCAACGATCCACAACGACGCTTCTCTCCACGTGCAAGACTCAACACTATAGGTAATATGGTTTATGTTTGTATTGCCTACCTGCTAGTTTAAGTAGCGCATTTGATCATGGTATGCTTAGTTAGCGTAACAACTATTGCTTGAAACCCTGTGTGTTTGCTCTCTTCTGTCACTCCTCACTTACGCACTTTCGCGACACCCTTCTTACTTGTGTTTCCTTCGATGTGAAGATCATGAGTGGACGCCTGAACTTGACTCAAGCCCAGCTGACGGCTCTAATCAACGAACGAGTTGCTGAGGCACTCACAGCAGTTCCAGCAGGAGGTATAACCTGCCATTTCAACCTATCATAGGACGATTAGATCCTACTCTCGCGAACCAACTCTTGTGCTTAACCTTGTCTTTTATTCTCGCGCAACAGGTCAACATGCTTAGCCTCCCGTATGTACGTTCAAAACATTCATGGATTGCCGACCTAGTACCTTCGGCGGCACAGAAGGAGCTATAGGTCTTCTTCACTGGTTCGAGAAGATTGAGTCTATTTTTGAGATGTGTGGATGCCCTGAAGATCGTAGGGTGAAATTTGCTACTGGAACACTCGAGGGTGCTGCGTTAACCTGGTGGAAAGCACAGGTTCAACTGCTAGGGCTGGCGGTTGCTAATGCCACCCCATGGAACGACTTCAAAGAATTGATCAAAGAAGAGTACTGTAGTCGTGACGACATCCTCAAGCTAGAGGTGGAATTTTTCAATTTGAAAATGACGGGTCTGAAATCGAGGCATACACAAAGAGATCGAACGAATTAGCTATCTTGTGTCCTACTATGGTGGATCCTCCTATCAAGCGTATCGAGCTGTAACTTAAGGGTTTGGTGCCAGAGATTCAAAGCCACGTGACCTCAGCTAATCTTGGCACCATTCAGCAAATCATTCGGTTGGCTCATCGCCTCACTGATCAGGCAGTTGAGCAGAACAAGCTGCCCAAGCGTATTAGCGCTACTACTTCTGATGCTCCCAGTGATAACAAGTGAAAATGGGATGGAAATTCGAGCAAAGGTTCTACCTCTGTTCAGTCTTAGTCACAGCAACGAAGGACTGAGGACTATAAGAGCCCCAGTCAGCAGCCTTCTGGAAGTCAAGGGCAGGGTGGATACAAGGGGAATCACCCCAAATGTAATCGTTGTAACTTGCACCACAGCAGGCCATGTAGTAGAGGCAACTGTCATCGGTGCAACAAGCCTGGTCATATTGCAAGGGATTGCAGGAGTCAGTGTCCATCGAATCAGAATCGGCAGCAACAGCAAGCCCCACCGAATCAACGCCAGCAGCAGCAACAACAAGGTAACAACAATTGGTGCTTTCAATGTGGTGCTGAAGGCCATTTCAAGAGAGACTGCCCCCAGCTAAATCAGAACCAGAACAACAACAATCAGGGGAATGGGAACGACAATGGGGGAAACAACAATGGTAATGGGGCAAGGGGTTGTGCCTTCGTGATTGGACAGGGTGATGCTAGGAATGATCCCGACGTTGTGATGGGTAAGTTTCTACTGGATGACTTTTATGTTACTGTTTTATTTGATTCGGGTGCCGATACTAGCTACGTGTCCTTAAAAGTTAGTCAAATATTTAAGCGCACTCCAACACTTTTGAACACCAAACACACGGTAGAACTAGCAAACGGTAAAAGTCTTGAAGCCACACCCATAGTTAAGGGTTGTAACCTCGTCTTAGCTGGTCAGACCTTCTCTATCGATCTTATTCCTATCGTTCTGGGTAGTTTCGACGTTGTTATTGGGATGGATTGGTTATCTCATCAGCAAGCGGAAATTCTTTGCAACGAGAAGATTGTCCGTATTCCTCGTTCTGGTGAAGAACCTCTCATGATTCATGGCGACAAGAGTGGTGCTGTGGTGGGCATCATCTCTTTCCTTAAGGTCCAGAAGTGTTTGCGAAAGGGCCACCCTGCCATTCTAGCTCTCGTTAGTGACGCATCATTGGAAGAGAAGAGAATTGAAGACATGCCTATTGTACGTGATTTTCCTGAGGTATTTCCTGAGGAATTACCTGGTCTTCCGCCTCATTGTCAAGTTGAATTTCAAATCGAGCTAGCTCCTGGAGCAGCACCCATAGCTCGAGCACCTTATCGTCTAGCTCCATCAGAACTTAAAGAACTGTCCACGCAACTACAAGAACTCTTGGAAAAGGGTTTCATACGTCCTAGCTCTTCGCCTTGGGGAGCACCAGTGTTATTTATGAAGAAGAAAGACGGTACCTTCAGAATGTGTATTGACTACCGCGAACTCAACAAGGTGACCGTGAAGAATCGTTATCCTCTTCCACGCATTGATGACTTATTCGACCAGTTGCAAGGGTCGAGTTTCTACTCCAAGATTGACCTGAGGTCAGGTTACCATCAACTGAGAGTCCGAGACGAGGATATCTCTAAAACAACATTCAGGACTCATTATGGGCATTATGAGTTTCTGGTTATCCCTTTCGGATTGACGAATGCACCTGCGATTTTCATGGATCTCTTGAACCGAGTGTGCAAACCTTACCTGGATAATTTTGTCATAGTTTTCATCGACGATATCCTGATCTATTCGAAGAGTCAGGAAGAACACGAGCAATACCTGAGGCTTATTTTGGAACTTCTTCGAACAGAGCAGTTGTATGCCAAATTTTCAAAATGTGACTTCTGGCTTCGCGAAGTCCACTTTCTAGGCCACGTGGTAAACAAGGATGGGATTCATGTTGATCCATCTAAGGCAGACTCGATCAAGAACTGGCCTGCACCCCGTACACCAACAGAAATCCGCCAATTCTTAGGTTTGTCGGGCTACTACAGAAGGTTTATCAAGGATTTCTCTAAGATTGCGCAACCTATCACCTCGCTAACTCAGAAGGGTGTCACCTATCATTGGGGTGATGCACAGGAATCTGCTTTTCAGCACTTAAAAGATAGACTTTGTAGCGCGCATATCCTCTCACTGCCTGAGGGCACAGATGATTTTGTGGTTTATTGCGATGCTTCCATCCAAGGACTTGGTTGCGTGTTGATGCAATGTGACAAGGTCATTGCCTACGCATCGTGCCAACTTAAAGTTCATGAAAGGAACTACACTACGCATGACTTGGAATTGGGAGCAGTTGTTTTCGCACTTAAGATATGGAGACATTACCTGTACGGTACCAAGTGCACCATTTACACCGATCCCAGGAGTCTCGAGCATATCTTCAAGAAAAAGGAGTTAAACATGCGACAACGTTGATGGGTCGAGCTCTTGAATGATTACGAATGTGCGATTAAGTGACATCCGGGTAAAGCCAATGTTGTGGCCGACGCCCTCAGTCGAAAGGATACTACACCTAAGCGCGCGCGAGCGCTACAACTTACCATCCAATCCAGTCTTCCCGCTCAGATACGAGATGCTCAGGTTGAAGCATTGAAAGCAGAAAACATCAGGGCTGAGTCCCTGCGAGGGTCAAGGAAACAGCTAGAACAAAAGGAAGACGGTGCTTATTACGTAACAGGGCGTATTTGGGTTCCACTCTATGGTAATCGACGTGAGCTTGTGATGGAAGAGGCACATAAGTCTCGTTATTCAGTACATCCTGGTTCGGATAAGATGTACCACGATCTTAAGACTACGTATTGGTGGCCTAGTATGAACGCCAACATAGCAACCTACGTCAGTAAATGTTTGACTTGTGCGAGAGTCAAGATTGAATATCAGAAACCATCAGGCCTACTCCAACAACCAGAGATCCCGACATGGAAATGGGAGCAAATTTCCATGGATTTCATTACTGGCCTGCCTAGATCTCAACGCGGAAATGACACTATTTGGGTGATAGTGGATCGATTGACTAAGTCTGCACACTTCTTGGCTATCAAGGAAACCGAGAAGTTTTCCACTCTAGCAGACATCTACCTAAAGGAAGTAGTATCAAGGCACGGAGTGCCAACCTCCATCATTTCTGATCGTGACTCACGTTTTACATCTGAACTGTGGCAAGCTATGCACAAGTCATTCGGTTCTCGATTAGACATGAGCTCGGAATATCATCCACAGACGGATGGGCAATCTGAACGCACCATCCAAACCCTTGAAGACATGCTTAGGGCATGTGTAATCGACTTTGGTAATGGCTGGGAAAAACATCTCCCGTTAGTGGAGTTTTTGTATAACAACAGTTACCACACCAGTATCCAAGCCGCTCCGTTCAAGGCATTGTACGGACGGAAGTGCCGATCACCTCTTTGTTGGGCAGAGGTTGGCGACAGTCAAATCACTGGCCTAGAACTTGTGGTAGATACGACTGAGAAGATTGCTCAGATACGACAACGAATGGCGGCATCTCGTGACCGTCAGAAAAGCTATGCTGATAAGCGAAGGAAACCACTCGAGTTCTAGGTTGGGGATAGAGTGCTACTCAAAGTCTCACATTGGAAAGGTGTAGTTCGTTTTGGAAAACGGGGCAAACTCAATCCGCGTTATGTCGGACCGTTCGAAATCATTGAGAAAATTGGCAAAGTCGCTTACAAGTTGAATCTACCTGAAGAACTCAGTGGAGTTCACAACGTATTCCACGCGTCAAATCTGAAAAAGTGTCAGTCAGATGAGACCCTCATAGTTCCCTTAAAGGAGCTCACAATCGACGACCAGTTGCGATTCGTCAAGGAACCAGTTGAAATCACAGACCGAGACGTTTAGGTTCTCAAGCATACCAGAATACCTCTTGTTCGAGTTCGTTGGAACTCCCGTCGTGGCCCAGAGTATACCTGGGAAGGAGAAGACCAAATGAAACTCAAGTATCCCCATTTGTTTAGGAAAAGTGCAACCACTACTGAGGCTGAAGCTACTGCAGAATTTCGGGACGAAATTCCAAACCAATGGGGGGATGATGCGACACCCCAGGAAAACCAGGAAAACCACGCAACATAACTAGCTTCCTCAGTAACCACACGCTAAATTTCGGGACGAAATTTTCTTAACTGGGGGAGAATGTGACAACCCTCATTAAACCATGTATCCGTACAATTAATTAATATTAATTAAGTGCTTAATGACTGTGTTGAATTACTTAACTGCTTTCTGATTACTGCGTCATACTTACATGTGCTTTTTAACATACTAGTCTTGTGCATAAAATTGACTAAATGGTCCTGAGTGCTTTCCTAAGTATGGGGAATTAAAAGTGTTACAAAAAGATACATAAAGGACACTATACGGAATAACTTAGCGCTTTAACGGAACGGTATCTAACCGAACAACCGGACATTAACTGGGATACCAAAATATTGTTAAAAACATTGTTTCACTTTTCTGAGCTAGTCATGGTTCCCGAGCACTGTAACACATTACATAATACATGTAACACACTACACATTAGACTTTACATCTTAACCCCTAAGTAATCACCTACTTACCCAACAATTTTCATTTAACCCCCCCCCCTTGCAAGTTCACGGCCCATAGGGGCCCCACCCATCAAGATTTAGTTAAATCTTGCACAATCCCAATATGATCCTCCCTTGGAATTAGTAAGATATTGAGGTGATTTTGAATGTACTATGGGGAGCATAATAACCAATGGACCAAGAGGTTAGAGTTTATAAACTTATCATCTCCATCTTCAACATATCACCAACAACATTCTCACTCCCTCCGACATAAGCTTGCGGCCAAACACCCTCACCAACACCCACCATTTTCGGTTTTTCACTCATACAATCCAAGGCCATCCTAAGGTGCACAAAGGTGATTTGCGAAGTGTGGAACTCACGGAACTTGAAGGACCACCTTCGTTTGCTATTATCCACCACTTTTGCTTCTTGATCTTCCCTAGCTTTAAGCTAGTTGTAAGACTTCTTTGATCTTGTTTACTTCAAGTTTTTAGTGATTAAAAGTTGTAGCTTGTTGATTATTACATGAACACTAAAGATCATGCACACAAGTCTCGAACATAAAGCTTTACATAGTATGATAAATGGATGAAACAAGATGAAATAATGCTAGTATGATGTTGTTATGTTGATAATGGTACTTGACATGATAAATCCGAGTTAAATAAACGATAACCTGCTGCAAGTGATGTTAAATGTCATTGTTGATCACTAAACATGTTAACGGAACAAATAGAACTTGCGTTAGAACGCAATAAGCTGAAAACAGCTTTTGTCCAAACATTTACAGCCAACTTCAGTTGGCTGTAAATAGGTCGATATTTATCGAAAAACTGATTTTCTTGAGTCTATAACGTGTTATTTCGAAATACGGTTCTAATAGCACTAGAATCATAATTTTTGGACTTCGTTTGCTATTTTTAAAGGGTCGTTTTTCACAGCAGCAAAAGCTGCGTTTTTACTGCAGAAAATGTGTGTTATGTTTTTCGTCATAACTTGAAATCTGTGTAGAATTAGCTCATGAAATTTGTACTGTAGATGACCACTGATGTCGTTGTAATGCTCCAACTTTAATTTCATCAATCGGACTTATGATGAATTTTACATAAATTATTCCGTGGTCTGCAGTCAGAAAGTGATGAATCTGATTGCAGTCCGGTAAATGATTTTTTATAAAATATTGGTAATGAATTGGATCCTGATATTTTTACACAGTAATATTTGGATTGTTTCAAACATTCTGTAAACGTTTGGGAATTTTTGGAGGAAACTAACTATTTTTCTAAAATTCCCGAAAACAGCCCAGTTTCGAATGTTAAAGCTGAAACGACATAAGTAGCAATTTGCGTGTCAGAATGTCGGGTAGGTTATCTGAGAATGATCTAACATAATTTTTGTCAATGAAAGTGTTATGTGCAATGTCGTTTGTTTGCTTTTGAATGGGTATAGATGGGATGTTTATATGGGCATGAAATGTTAATGTGAGTGCGTGCTATGTGATAGAAGTAATGAGTAGATAAACCGTACGTAGGATACGTATTATGCATGAACGTGAAACTGATTGTTATCTGTACCATGTTAGGACGCGCTTAATTCCTGATTATTAGAGTAACTAATCTAACTAAGTAAACCAAGGTGAGTTCACACTTTTCTACAAAGCATGGTAATTCCTGGTGGGAATGGGAATGGGTTAAGGAATAGGGATTCCTCGTCCTGTTGGGACGTATTCAGGAATGTGAATTCCTTGTCCTGTTGGGACAGATTTAGATTTACTAGACTAGAACTCTATCAACGAAGTCCCTCATTTTATATCGACTTAATCGCCGAGGCCAATGGCGAGCGGGTCATTAGTTAATAGCGCTATTAGGTTTAACAAACCTCACACCGTGCCGTTCGGACGGGCGTGTACTAATGGACTATGGCACATCGGTGATGATAGACACCGACGCTAGGGCACAACTTATTTTCGTTAGTAGTCGATATGGTAACGAGTCTGGTAGTTTAAAAAAATGTGGTAGCCCCCATGGCCGGAGTGCCGGGCTGGATAGCTAGGGATTATGAACATGGGGTAGCCCCCACGGCTGAAACGGCCGAAGTAAAAATGGGATAACTAATAAATGTTTTCGAACTATGGGGTAACCCCCAGGGCTGGATAGCTGGTTAAGATTAAACTACGTTTTTGGAAACAACTCTAAAATGGACAACCAACTGTGAACTCACTCAACTTTGTTGTTGACTCGTTATTACATGCTTTGTAGGTCGTTAGATGCTTATGGAGCTTGCACGAGGAGGAGGTCATTGTGGGACATGGACAGTTATGTCCCGTTCTAAACATTTAAACCTTATGAACTTATTGAACTTATGTTTTGGTTTTTACGTCTTATGCTTCCGCTGTTTAATTTGAACTTGGTTAACTAGTTTCTGAACACCAATTATATTGCGTGGTTGGATTTTATCTATTTTAAATACATTGTTCAATATGATTGGTGGCTGGATCCTGGGGGTGTGACACAAACCATAACCAGTGGGGGCTACCCCATGTTAACCACTAGACCCGTTACCATATCGACTACTGATTGAAGACATGTTTATGTGCCCTGCGTCAATGTCTATCATCATTGACTAAGTGCCCAGAACCATTAGTCCACTCCCGTCCTCTGCAGCACGGTGTGAGGCTTGTCAAACCTATTCGCGCAATTTTACTAATGACCCGTTCGCCAATGGCCTGGCGATTAAGTCGATATAAAAATGACGGACTTTATGATAGAGTTTTGTCTAGTAAGCTATATGTTGTCATCCTACCTATGGAGGATGGAGGTACGTAATCTACCCAATGAGAATACGCAGGCTTAATGTTGTCATCCTTCCTATGGAGGATGGAGGTACATATTCTACCCAAGGAGAATATGCAGGTTCCGTTTTAGTTACTTTACCCATGTCCAAACCACCGGGAATCCTATGCCTTGTAGCTCGGCAGATACACGAAAAGGTCACTTGAGCTATATGTGGTCAATCACGTCCTAACATGGTTACCATACAAGTCAGGTCTAGGTTCAAGTAGTGCACATAAGTTTACACATAAACTAACAGGTTACGAACACGTAATGATCATGGCAAACACATAAGATCACATTCAACACTTTAACAGTCAAGTACACATCATATCCAAACTTGTGCGACTTAAATGATTGGGCTAGCACAAGTTCAATGGCTCAACAGTCTTGTGCGATTCAATAATTGAAGCCCATTTAACCTTTGGCCTAACCTGTTGTGCGTCCAGCACAATCTTGTGCGACTCACAACGGGTTGTACGACTGAAACAAAACCCGGCCCAATAACATAAGTAACCCAATATTCACACAGCCCAAACAAATAAACAGCGAATCAACTTATGTAGTCCATTTAACCTTGTGCGACCCGAACTAACTTGTACGATTACAAATGGCTTGTGCGACTGAGTTTTGGGCTTTAAGGCCCAACAACATAATAAGGTTCAAACAGATGTGTGTGTCGCCCAAGACTTGTGCGATCGGCACTGCCTTGTGCGATCCACGTATCTTGTGCGATCATGCCAAATTCCTAAGTTGTACTCCGTGCTTAAACAATTGTACCCTAACACATCTTGTGCGACTGTGTTGTGCGCCTGGCTTGTGCGATTGAGCTCTTGTGTGATTGAGCTCTTGTGCGTTTAGGTTTATTATCTGTTATTCATGGAAATCAGTTACACCATTTATTGGCAAATCAATTCTAACAGTTTCCTAACTTGCTTCCATCGATCAAAACAATTAAACAGTTTCCAATCATGCAAATCATGGATCAAACTAAACATTTACCAATTAATTTGTATGAACCCTAATTAATCATATAACATCTCATCACCATCCCATCGAATCAATAGCATAATCAACATCAAGATCCTTAATTCATGATCCAATAACTCAAACCAAATCCTATATTCCATCCAAATCCAAACACATATGGCCGATTACAATCATTCGGTTTTAGATCATCATTATCATCACATGATTTTCAAACCCTATATTGAACTAACATATTACACATGTGATTCGATTTACGTGAACACTAATCTCATCAATTTATTCCATAATCAACCACATATCATTCGTAAATTATTATGTAGAACATATAAATCACAATAACATTTAACGAAACATTAATCAAGAAACACTAACCGGTTAGAAGGTAGAACAAGGATGATCCAAATTAAGAAAGTCTTCGAGGAAGAGGGATGTGGCCATCGGCTTCGAGAGGAGAGGGAGAGAGATTTAGGGTTTGCTAAACTTTGTGTGTTTTGGTGAAGTGTAGGATTTATACTAACACCCTTGGTGTTATACGAACTAAGGGAGTGGGCCGAACCCTTCATGGACTGCCCTTGGGTTTCGAGTACAAAGAGTGTGACCCGAATGAGCTTGTACGATTGGACTAGTATTGTGCGATTTCATTATATACATACATTACACACATTCTCATAACATGTAACATTTATTCATTAAAACCAACATATCAATTAGTCACATAGAGTTCATACAAGTTACATTAAACACAAAGATAGGTTTTGAAATACGAGTTGTCACATCATCCCCAAGTTGAAAGAAATTCCGTCCCGAAATTTAGCACGTAGTTACTGAGGAAGCTAGTTAGGTTGCGTGGTTTCCTGGTTTTCCTAGGGTGTCACATCCTTCCCCCGTTGGTTTGGAATTTCATCCCGAAATTACGCAGTAGCTTCAGCCTCAGTAGTGCTTTCACTTTCCTCGAACAACTGGGAATACTTGTCTTTCATTTGATCTTCTCGTTCCCAGGTAAACTCTCGGCCACGACGGGAGTTCCAACGAACTCGAACAAAGGGGTATTCTGGTACGCTTGAGAACCTTAACGTCTCGGTCAGTAATCTCTACTGGTTCCTCGATAAATCGCAGCTGATCATTGATGGTTAGCTCCTTGAGAGGAGACACTTCTTCAGATTGGACACATGGAATACGTTGTGAACTCCGCTGAGTTCTTCAGGTAGATTCTGTCTGTAGGCAACCTTGCCAATTCTCTCAGCGATTTCGAAAGGTCCAACATAACGTGGATTTAGCTTGCCTCGCTTTCCAAAACGAATCACACCTTTCCAAGGTGAGACTTTAAGTAGCACTCGATCCCCAACCTGGAAGTCGAGTGGTTTCATGCGCTTATCAACATAGCTTTTCTGACGGCACGAGCTGCCGCCATTCATTGTCGAATTTGGGCAATCTTTTCTGTCGTGTCGACGACGAGTTCTGGGCCACTGATTTGGCTGTCACCAACTTCTACCTAGCATAAAGGTGATCGGCATCTTCGTCCATACAATGCCTCGAACGGAGCAGCCTGGATGCTGGTGTGGTAACTGTTGTTATACGAAAACTCTACCAAAGGTAGGTGCCTTTCCCAGCCGTTACCAAAGTCAATTACACATGCTCTAAGGTTGTCTTCGAGGGTTTCGATGGTGCGTTCAGTCTGCCCATCCGTCTGAGGATGATATGATGTGCTCATGTCTAAACGCGAGCCAAAGGATTTGTGCATAGCTTGCCACAAATCAGAGGTAAAACATGGATCATGATTAGAAATGATGGAGGTTGGCACCCCGAGCCTCGAGACTACTTCCTTCAGGTAGATGTCTGCTAGAGTAGAGAACTTATCCGTTAGAGTAGAGAACTTATCCGTTTCTTTGATAGCCAAGAAGTGTGCAGACTTGGTTAGTCGATCCACTATCACCCAGATGGTATCGTTTACTCGTTGAGATCTAGGTAAGCCAGTAACGAAGTCCATGGAAATTTGCTCCCATTTCCATGTCGGGATCTCTGGTTGCTGATGTAGGCCTGATGGCTTCTGGTATTCGACCTTGACCCTCGTACAAGTCAAACATTTACTAACATAGGTTGCTATGTTAACTTTCATGTGGGGCCACCAGTATGTAGTCTTGAGATCGTGGTACATCTTATCCTAACCAGGATGTACTGAGTAACGAGACTTGTGAGCTTCATCCATCACAAGCTCATGCAAATTACCATAGAATGGAACCCAGATACGCCCTGCCAAATAGTAAGCATCATCTTCCTTTAGTTCCAACCGTTTCTCCAATCCTCGCAAGGACTCAGCCCTGAAGTTCTCTTATTTCAACGCTTCAACTTGAGCATCATGAATTTGGGCAGGGAGACTAGAGTGAATGGTAAGCTGTAACGCACGTATACGCTTAGGTTTGGTTTCCTTTCAACTGAGGGCGTCAGCCACAACATTGGCTTTGCCTGGATCGTATCTGATTGCGCATTCGTAGTCGTTAAGGAGTTCGACCCATCGACGCTGTCGCATGTTCAGCTCCTTCTGATCGAAGATATGCTGGAGACTCTTGTGATCGGTGTAAATGGTGCACTTGGTACCGTACAAGTAATGTCTCCATATCTTAAGAGCAAACACCACTGCTCCCAACTCCAAGTCGTGAGAAGTGTAGTTATTTTCGTGAACCTTGAGTTGGCGTGGTGCGTAAGCTATGACTTTCTCACGTTGCATCAACACACAACCAAGTCCTTAGATTGACGCGTCACAATAAACCACGAAATCGTCTGTGCCCTCTGGCAACGAGAGAATAGGTGCGCTACAAAGCTTCAACTTCAGCTGCTGAAATGCGGATTCCTGAGCATCACCCCAACGGTTGGTGACACCCTTCTGAGTAAGAACAGTGAGAGGCTGCGCAATTTTTGAGAAATCCTTGATATACCTTCTGTAGTAACCCGCCAAACCCAAGAATTGACGGATTTCAGTTGGTGTACGAGGTGCAGGCCAATTCCTGATTGAGTCAGCCTTAGATGGATCAATGTGAATCCCATCCTTATTAACCACGTGGCCTAGAAAATGGACTTCACGTAGCCAGAAGTCACATTTTCAGAACTTAGCATAAAGCTGTTCTGTTCGAAGAAGTTCCAAAATAAGTCGCAGATGACGCTCGTGTTCCTCCTGACTCTTGGAATAGATCAGGATGTCGTCGATGAACACAATAACGGACTTATCCAAGTAGGGTTTGCACACTCGGTTCATAAGATCCATGAAGACCGCAGGTGCGTTTGTCAACCCAAAAGGCATAACCAGAAACTCGTAGTGGCCGTAACGAGTCCTAAACACTGTCTTGGAGATGTCCTCGCCTCGGACTCTCAGCTGATGATAACCCGATCTCAGATCAATCTTTTAGTAAAAGCTCAACCCTTGTAACTGGTCGAACAGGTCATCGATACGCGGAAGAGGATAACGATTCTTCACGGTCACCTTGTTGAGTTCACGATAGTCAATGCACATTCGAAAGGTACCGTTTTTCTTCTTCACGAACAAAACTGGTGCTCCCCAGGGCGAAAAGCTAGGACGAATGAAACCCTTGTCCAAGAGTTCTTGTAGTTGCGTAGACAGTTCTTCTAGTTCTGATGGGGCTAAGCGATATGGTGCAAGAGCTATAAGCGCTGCTCCAGAAGCTAGCTCGATTTGAAACTCGACCTGACGATGAGGCGAAAGACCAGGTAATTCCCCAGGGAATACCTCAGGAAAGTCGCGTACAAATGGAATATCTTCTATCTTATTTTCCTTCGTTGAGGTGTCAGTAACGAGAGCTAAAATGGCAGTGTGGCCCTTTCGTAAACACTTCTGGGCCTTAAGGAAAGAGATGATGCCTACTACAGCACCACTCTTGTCTCCACGAATAACGAGGGGTTATTTACCAGAACGAGGAATGCAAACGATTTTCTCCTTGCAAAGGATCTCTGCTCGATGTTGGAATAACCAATCCATCCCAATGACGACGTCGAAGCTACAAAGAACGATGTGGATAAGGTCGATAGAGAAGGTCTGACCAGCTAAAACGAGATTACAACCCTTAACTATATGCGTGGCTTCAAGACTTTTACCGTTTTCTAGTTCTACAACATGCTTGGTGTTTAAGGGAATTGGGGAACGCTTAAGCATCTGACTAACTTTTAAGGACACATAACTAGTATCGGCACCCGAATCGAAATAAACATAAACAAAGAAGTCGTCTAGTAGGAACTTACCCGTCACAACGTTGGGATCGTTCCTAGCATCACCCTGACCAATCACGAAAGCACGTCCCCTGGCACCATTTCCATTATTGTTACCCCCATTGTTGTTCCCATTTCCTTGGTTGTTGTTGTTCTGATACAGCTGTGGACAGTTCCTTTTGAAGTGGCCTTCAGCACCACACTGAAAGCCCCCCTTATTATTACCCTGTTGTTGTTGTTGTTGTTGCTGCTGATTCTGTGGAGCTGGTTGGTGCTGCTAACGATTCTGAATCGCAGGATATGGGCTCCTGCAATCCTTCGCTGCGTGACCCGGCTTGTTGCATCTATGAAAGTGACCCTTGCTACACGGCCCGCTGTGGTGCAAGTTACAACGGTTGCACTTAGGTTGATTTCCCTTGTACCCTCCTTGTTGACCAGGGCTCTTGTAGTCGTCAGTCTTTCGCTGCTGGGATTGGGACTGACCAGAAGCTGAACCCTTGGTTGAATTTCCATCCCACTTGCGCTTGTTGTCGCTAGGAGCATCAGATGTAGTGGTAGCACTAATACGCTTTGGCAGCCTGTTCTGCTCAACTGCCTGATTAGTGAGACGGTGGGATAGTCGTATGACCTGCTGAATCGTGAGAAGGTTAGCTGATGTCACCATACTCTGAATCTCTGGCACTAAACCCTTGAGGTAAAGTTCGATACATTTGCAGGGAGGGTCTACCATAGTAGGACACAAAGCAGCCAGTTCATTTGATCTCTTAGTGTACGCCTCGATTCAGACCCCGTCATTTTAGGTTGTAGAACTCCACTTCTAACTTGTGAATGTCATCGCGATGACAATACTCTTCCTTGATCAGATCCTTAAAGTCATTCCATGGGGTGGCATTAATAGCTGCCAACCCTAGCATTTGAACCTGAGCGTTCCACCATGTGAGCGCAACACCTTCAAGAGTTCCCGTAGCAAACTTCACCCTACTAGCAACATGGCTTTCACACATTTCAAAGACAGATTCAATCTTCTCGAACCAGTGGATGAGACCTACAACTCCTTCTGTACCACTGAAGGTACTGGGTCGATAGTCCATAAAGGTCTTGAATGTACACACGGGAGGCTGAGCATGCTGACCTGTCACGCGAGAAAGAAAAGACAAGATTAAGCACGAGAGTTGGTTCGCGAGAGTAGCATCTAAACATCCTAGGATAAGTCGAAATGGCATGTTATACCTCCTGCAGGGGCTGCTGCGAGTGCCTCAGCAACTCGTTCATTGATTAGAGCCGTCAGCTGGGCTTGAGTTAAGTTCAAACATCCACTCGTTATCTTCACATCGAAGGAAACACAAGTGAGAATGGTGTCGCGAAAGTGCGCAAGTATGGGATGACAGAAGAGAGCAAGAACACAGGGTTTCAAGCAATAATTGTTACGCTAACTAAGCATACCATGATTAATGCACTACTTAAACTAACAGGCAGGCAATACAAATGTAAACCATATTACCTATAGTGTTGAGTCTTGCACGTGGAGCGAAGTGTCGTTGTGGATCGTTGAGCACTGTACAGGTTATAGTCTGGTTTTGTCAAAAAGCTTTTCCCTTTTAAAAACCAAGTTCACTATAACCAATGGCTCTGATACCAATCTATCACACCCCTAATTCCACCAGCGGAGTATCACCGCAGGAGGCGTGACATGACCAGGATCAAGCCACCAATCATATTGAACATGTATAATAATAAAGATAAAACCGTCCACAATATAATTGGTGTCTAAAACAAATTAACCAAGTTCAAGTTATTAGCGGAAGCATAAAGTTTAAAACCAAAACATAAGTTATAAGTTCATAAAGTTTAACATGGAACTCAACAGTCCATGTCCCACAACGACCTCTCCTTCTCGTGCAAGCTCCAAGTAAACACCTAACGACCTGCAAGGCATATAGTAACGAATCAACAACAAAGTTGAGCGAGTTCACAGTTGGTTGTCCATTTTAGAGTTGTTCCAAAAACTATAAGTTCTTTCGTAAACCATGAGTTAACCAATTCCTTATTTCCCAAACCATAACCAGTGGGGGCTACCCCATGTTAACCACTAGACCCATTACCATATCGACTACTGACTGAAGACATGTTTATGTGCCCTGCGTCAATGTCTATCATCATTGACTAAGTGCCCAGATCCATTAGTCCAGTACCGTCCTCTACGGCATGGTGTGAGGCTTGTCAAACCTAATAGCGCTATTTAACTAATGACCCGTTCGCCAATGGCCTGGCGATTAAGTCGATATAAAAATGAGGGACTTCATGATAGAGTTTTGTCTAGTAAGTTATATGTTGCCATCCTTCCTATGGAGGATGGAGGTATGTAATCTACCCAATGAGAATACGCAGGCTTAATGTTGCCATCCTTCCTATGGAGGATGGAGGTACATATTCTACCCAAGGAGAATATGCAGGTTCCGTTTTAGTTACTTAACCCATTCCCAAACCACCAGGAATCCCATGCCTTGTAGAAAGTGTGAACTCACCTTAGGTTAACTCGGCAGATACACGAAAAGGTCACTTGAGCTATATGTGGTCAACCACGTCCTAACATGGTTACCATACAAGTTAGGTCTAGGTTCAAGTAGTGCACATAAGTTTACACATAAACTAACAGGTTACGAATACGTAATGATCATGGCAAACACATAAGATCACAATCAACACGTTAACACTCAATTACACATCATATCTAAACTTGTGCGACTCAAATGATTGGGCTCGCACAAGTTCAATAGCCCAACAGTCTTGTGCGATTCAATAATTGAAGCCCATTTAACCTTCGGCCCAACCTGTTGTGCGTCTAGCACAATCTTGTGCGACTTACAACGGGTTGTGCGACTGAAACAAACCCAGCCCAATAACGTAAGTAACCCAACATTCACACGACCCAAACAAATAAACAGAGAATCAACTTGTGTGGTCCATTTAACCTTGTGTGACCCGAACTAACTTCTACGATTACAAATGGCTTGTGCGACTGGAATTTACTTGTACGACTGAGTTTTGGGCTTTAAGGCCCAACAACATAATAAGGTTCAAACAGATGTGTGTGTGGCCCAAGACTTGTGCGATCGACACTGCCTTGTGCGATCCACGTATCTTGTGCGATCATGCCAAATTCCTAAGTTGTACTATGTGCTTAAACAATTGTACCCTAACACATCTTGTGCTACTGTGTTGTGCGACTGGCTTGTGCGATTGAGCTCTTGTGTGATTGAGCTCTTGTGCGATTAGGTTTATTATCCGTTATTCATGGAAATCAGTTACACCATTTATTGGCAAATCAATTCTAACAGTTTCCTAACTTGCATCCATCGATCAAAACAATTAAACAGTTTCCAATCATGCAAATCATGGATCAAACTAAACATTTACCAATTAATTTGTATGAACCCTAATTAATCATATAACAACTCATCACTATCCCATTGAATCAATAGCATAATCAACATCAAGATCCTTAATTCATGATCCAATAACTCAAACCAAATCCTATATTCCATCCGAATCCAAACACATATGGCCGATTACATTCATTCGGTTCTAGATCATCATTATCATCACATGATTATCAAACCCTATATTGAACTAACATATTACACATGTGGGTCGATTTACGTGAACACTAATCTCATCAATTTATTCCATAATCAACCACATATCATTCGTAAATCATTATGTAGAACATATAAATCACAATAACATTTAACGAAACAATAATCATGAAACACTAACCGGTTAGAAGGTAGAACAAGGATGATCCAAATCAAGAAAGTCTTCGAGGAAGAGGGATGTGGTCGTCGGCTTCGAGATGAGAGGGAGAGAGATTTAGGGTTCGCTAAACTTTGTGTGTTTTGGTGAAGTGTACGATTTATACTAACACCCTTGGTGTTATACGAACTAAGGGAGTGGGCCGAACCCTTCATGGGCTGCCCTTGGGTTTCGAGTACAAAGAGTGTGACCCGAATGAGCTTGTACGATTGGACTAGTATTGTGTGATTTCATTATATACATACATTACACACATTCACATAACATGTAACATTTATTCATTAAAACCCACATATTAATTAGTCACATAGAGTTCATACAAGTTACATTAAACACAAAGATAGGTTCTAAAATACGAGTTGTCACATTTATTCCAATATCCATTCAAATATTCAGCATATTTTACATTCCACTCAACCCCTCTTTATGTAACATTCCTCCTCTAACAGTTACATATTCTTATGTTTTCATTCTAGCTTCCTTCGACGTTAACCTTTCACATTTTCCATATAGTTCTTTCTAATTATTCTAAATTTGGCATACTAAGTGTGACAAGCCTCACAATTACAGGTATCCGTACAATTAATTAATATTTAATTTGTGCTTAATGACTGTGCTTAATCTCAACTGATGATTAAACTGCTTTCTGATTTCTGTTGCATACATACATATGCATCACATTCATACTGTCACTCCATTTATTACACACAGACTTTAGTGACAAACTTGATGCACAAAGCACAGTTAGCACAGTGAGCGGATAACTCAGACACATGCTGACGATACCAGCACATAGACAGACACTATATTGAGGCCTAGTATGAGCCAGAAACAAGGTACTACACTAGTATGGAGTGTTGGGAAGTAAGGACCATAAAACTGCGTTACTAGGTGATAGTTTAGGTGCCGGAAAGTGCCTAAAACCCACTCAAAGTGCAGAATTCTGCATTTAACAACAAAATTCAGCATTTAAATATGCTAGTCACTTGCAAAAATATGGCAAAATGGTCCTGTATACTTTCCTAAGTGCCGGGAATTAATTGTGACACAAAAAGCTACATAAAAGACACTTTACGGAATAATTAAGCACTTTAACGGAACAATACCAAACCGAACAACCGGACATTACCCGGAACACTAAAATATTATCAGAAACATTGTTTCACTTTTTCTGAGCTAGTATGGGTTCCCGAGCACTATAACATACTACATATGATATGGTACACACTTAAACACAAGACACTTACACTTAACACCCTATTACTTAACTTTACCAACTAATTTACATCTTACCCCCCCCCCCCCTTATGTGTAACCGGCCCCAAGGGCCCCACCCCAAAGATTTTTATAAATCTCCTAAATCCCCTTTGGATTGTGCTTAGATCTTGATGAGATGGTGTCATGTACTACACAAACATATAATCCATTGGACAAAGATTAATAGTGGTTATAAGAGAAGCTTAAAGGGATCATAATATTTCACAACACTCAACACACTCTCTTCTTCCCCCCTTGGGTTGCTCTCGGCCGAACTACTCTCCACACACATCAACCATTTTCATTTCAAGTTCACTCAATCTTCATACTCACAAAGGTGTATAAGGGTGATTAAGGATGCTTGGTGAGCTCGGATCGTCAAGGACCTCTCTCGTGTGCTTTTATCCACCCATTTTCTCTAGTGTTTCTTCCCTAGCTTAAAAGCTAGTAGTAAGCTTCTTTGATCCTCATTTACTTCATGTTTATGGTGGTTAATAGTTAGATTATGATGAAAATACAAGAACACTAAAAGATTATAAACAAAGGTCTTGAACATAAAGTAACATGATGATGAAATAAGATGAAAACTTGATGAAATGAAGTTGTTTTGGTCATGTTGTTGATATCTTGATGATTACTAGTAACGTGATGGTTAGTCATCATATGAAGCTTGTTAAGTTATGATTAGGGGTGATTATGTGTACATGAAATAACCACCCACTAGTGAAGACATGAACTTGAAAGTGGATATTTTTTTTTTTGAAAAATAATGAACCTAGTGAACTAGTAATACTTGTAAATCCAAGTCTTGATGATGTTTTTCTAAAACTAACCAAGTTAAAAAGACGGGTTTTGAAGGATCATAACCTTACTTGCATAAACATTATTTTTGGAATTGAAAGGGGTATAAGGATGCAAGTGAATCATGAAAATATTGTAAATAGATATTTTTGTAAAGTAAGTTCACAAGTTGTGAACATCTAAAAACCCCGAGAGTAAGAATTTAACAAAAGTAAACACACTTCGGAGGGTAACTAAACCCACTAAACCCCCCACTAAGTTACTACGTGTTTTTACGAAAAACCAAGTTCATGTTATTATGTAAAGTGCATTGTTTTTGCACTTGGTTAGTGTAATGTTGTTTAATAATTCGTTGCTGATTGATTGAATGAATTTTTGAAAAGAAAATGATATGCTAATAAGCATGGACATCTCCGTTTACAAAGGAAACTCTGGCGAAATTTTCTAAAATTCCAACACTTAGAAAATATTTTCTAGAAAAGTGTTTACTAGTATATTTTAAACTATGTCTTTCAAATATAAACCTCGCCATAATTTTTGTTACAAAATACAAAGTATCGGAGGTTGGTTTTTGTAAATAAAAACGGGTAAATATATATTTAGAACATATATTTTATACTAAGACACTTGTGTGAATATTTGTATATTTTGTGAACTAGTTATATTATTTTAGGGTAAAATAATATAACTTAACAAATACCATGTAAATTACAGCTCCAAAATGATACCAAAAATCACACGGAATGAATATTTAAGTTATACGCTTGATATTGTGAAACCAAACGCAAAGACGTAACTTACAAAATATTCCGCAAAAATACTCCTACACAAATATTTTGGTAAAATATTATTTTGGAAACTATAGAAGTAAAAATATATTATTTTTGGGAAAAATACATATATTTTGGAAATACGTTATTTTCAGACAAATGAGTTAAATATATTTTTCTAAGTGGGACTTAAAATATATTTTTCGAAACTACAAATGTACATGTATAAATACTCCCATCATTGGGAAGGAAATACGCATATAAAATACTTGAGAAGTTTGGATACGAAATAGTTGCCTAACTATTATTCCAAAACCTAAAAACAAAACCTAAGTTAAAATAATTATAATTATTTTAACAAGAAGTTATAACTTGGAATAATTTTGGGAACACAAGTAACGTAACTCAAAAACCCTCATACTAAGCAAAGGCACGGCCCGATCGTCTAATAGACATTAGTACATTGTAGGGAGTCGTGTTTGCTGACGAGACCGGAGATTTGAGTACGATACAGGAGACGCATTACAGTGAGTTCATGTCCCCTTTTTTTTCTTAACTGTTTTCAGTTTTATACTTCGGGGGTGGAATACATGTTACAATTATTACAGACGCTTTTATACATGGTATGGTTAGCTTAAGGAGGGTTTAGACGCTCAGATCATGCGAAAGGTGGGTACAACACTTAAGGCCATTAATCCTCGTTGTTAGGACCGAGGGACATGAGTGATAGATCTATTTGGGTGTAGTGAGCCCACACCCATGAGGCCGGGGAGGCCCATAGTGGTGACTGTGTCTTACCGCCGGAGATCCGGTACAAATTTGCTAGGTTTGAGTACTTCCTGCACCGTTTCACACATACCAGTGGCTTTGCAACCCATTGGTGATCTCTTTTTCCTTAATTGCTACATACCAGGGACTTTCATACATACAGACACATTTCAAAGGTTTATACATACTCACTTACACATGAACTCGCTCAACTTTTGTTGATTTTTCAAACTACATGTATTTCAGGAAACTAGCAGATCTGGCGGAGTATGCATATGTCTAGCTACGTTGAATAAGAGATGTCATCCAGGGTAGTAGGTTTAGGAGGTGTAACCCTTACCTAGACGGGTTACATGTCTTTAAACCAATTTTTAATTAAAGTCTTTTGTTGTGTCTTATGAACACGTTTAAAACAAGTTTGGGTTGTAACTTATCGTAGGTGTCGACATTTTCAAACAATGATGTTGTGATATTATTAAACTTAATGAATGGATGAACATCTTGTTTTTTATCATATAGCATTGTTATGATTGTTGCTATGGTATTAAGAAGTCACACCAAATAAACCCACGCTTCCGCAAAAGCCAGGGTGTGACACTAAGTGTGTACCCCGCTTTCTTAACAGTTCCTCACTTTTCTTTTCTTTCTACTACCCATTTTCCGATATGCGGATCGACTCTTACTATCTTTCCATCATGACATTTCAAGACATCTAATAATCTTACTCTACAATAAACAAAAATTTAAAGCCGTCATTATTTCCTATATTGATATAAAGATTATAATTTACTTACTAGAATTATGAGTCATTTACTTCTGCCTTCCAAGTTAGTAACCATACATTGTTCCTTCCCTATGTTGTTTGAATCAATAATGCCCACCATTAGCCTACTACTTGATTCCTCTATTATTAACATCATCATTCTTCCTAGTCACCCCCTAATGTGACGTAAAAACTTTGACTACTAATGTATGTGTGTGTGTATATATACATATACATATACTGGCCTCAAACATTTAGTAACTCTCTTACAATTAGTTGTTTATTATTCCATTCCTACAGTAAGAACTAATTCGTACATTTGTACTTCCTTATTGATTTTAGACATACTTGTTATCGCTTTACCATTTCTTACAAAATTTCTATCTCCGTCGGTACTTAAATCATCCATCTAGGTCTTAGCCAATTATTCATTTTAGTCCTCATAAGTCGATCATCACATGCTTAATACGCAACGTGTTCGGAGCATACTTCTTTCATCATAATCTTATTACCTCAACATCTTTCTATGTATATATATAATTACTTACACCATCATATGTTACCACATTTGTCATATGTTTTACTCTTACTCGTATATCTCGTTTAGGTCTACGACGATTAACTATCAACATATCCCTACTCATATTCCCACAACCAGTGGCAACATATCTCACATACGTTCACATACACATCACTTATATATATATATATATATATATATATGTAGGGGATGGATCATGAGAAAACTAGTTTAAATGAGAAAACAAAAAAACTAACTAAAAAAGCCTAAAAAACATACCAATTTTTTTTAATTTTAATAAAAAAATCGCTACTTTTTATGCATGGAAAAAAATTTTCAAAAATTTTTTTTTGTTGTATTACACATGTGCACTATTACAGATATAGTGCACATGTGTAGTACACATATATTGCACATGTGCAATACAACAAAAAAATTTATTTTTTTTGAAAATTTTTATCCAAGCATAAAAACTAGCGAATTTTTTATAAAAAATTGTAAAAAAAAATTGGTATGTTTTTTAGCTTTTTTTTTAGGTTTTTTAGTTAGTTTTCTAGTTTTCTCATTTAGATGTAGTTTTCTCATTATCTTCTCCCTATATATATATATATATGTATGTGTTCTTTTAGTCCTACATTATGCTTGACCAATCAGGCTATCTGTGCCATTTACTTGTTATGTTTGTACTTATCTTCAGTTAGGTGGAGTAAAGCATCTCATCATTTGCTTTCATACTTTCCTTCCCACCTAGCGACTCCAAATTTCATCCGTCTATGACCCTTTCTTAAGGCTCTATCTATGCTTACCACATAAGTATCTTCCCTTAAAATTTTAATTCTACTAACATTTACTTTTTGTTTGACAAATTTTTTTATCATTAGGACCATATTATACTCGAAATTCTATCATCCTTTCATGTTCAATATTTTCTAAGCTTAATCGTAATTATCATTTCTACCTTTCATTACATTCATTACTTCATATACTTTCGATGTCATCTCAAGTTACATTGATGCATTCATAATCACATTTCAATAACTTTCATTCTACTTGTACATTATCATCAACGTCGGTCACGGTAGGCCACGTCACACATGCCTTTCGTTCATAGGGGAATAGAATCCCTCATCCTTCTTACTTACTTTCTCTCACCACCCGCTACTCTGAACATATTTTATTAACAATTTCTTCGTTTTCATCAGCCATCTACTATATCATTCGAGATCTTTATTAAAATTTATTCTTTGGTCATGTTCATTTCATTTTATCATTTTAAATTTTTATACTTTCCTTTCTTTCATGCTAGGTGTTAACGGTCCTTTATGACTACACCACCTATCTCTCAGTATAGGGTTGATAAACTCAACTAGAACTTCATTCACAACCTTCCAATCATATACGTTCTTACTTCTAAACATTTCAACATGACCCGGTTGACATTTAGAGGATCCTAATATCATAGGTTGCATTTTCAGAAACTTAACGAAACTATTGGATTTGCCTTAAGAAATATTCTACCACATAGTTTAGGAAATATGTTAATATGCCTAACATATTTCAATGACTTTCATTCTCTTACTTATTAGACATTCGTTAATTTATATATATATATATATATATATATATATATATAACTTTTCACTTCGTTATATGTTACTTCATGCCATCATGCTTACGTCTTATTGACCTTTGTCTTTTTTTTTAATTATGGTTATCATGTTTTTATTTCATAATTCCGGATGTTAATAGCCACTTAGTGACCATACCGCATTCCTTTCATCATCCTCGGTGTAAACGGCTACTTCGTGCCTATACCGCATACTATTCATCATTCTTGGTGTTAACGGTCACTTCGTGACCTCACCGCATACCGTTCATCATTCATTTCTTTATCATTCATTCATTATTTTGCTTTCAATAATTCATTTTCGCAGGTCATAAAACCATACTATCCTTCATTACGAACATTCTAGACATGTTAATCAAACATACATTCATTCTTACACTTACTTCTTATTCCTTCGTTCTTTAACTAATTGCCTTTGTGTTAGTCATCTTGTATTCATGGTTTCATTATCATTCACGTTTACATTGTCTGCCAGCTACATAAAACATTCATTTCATTCATTAAATTTCTTTTCATACACCTCTTCATCACATATAAACTGGTACTATCATACTACATTCCATTTACAATTCATACTTCGTACATTATCATCACCGACGATCATGTTGTATCGTTTAGATCATGATGAACATTTCAGTAAAATGATGAACATTTTTAGTAACATAATGAACATTCCATTAACATAATGAACATTCTAGTAACATGATGAACATTCCAGTAAAATGATGAACATTTAGTAACATGATGAACATTCCATTAACATGATGAACATTCTAGTAACATGATGAACATTCGAGCTCTAACCGTTTTCTAAAATACAAACTTTAAAACCTCATAACTATAGTTCTACTAGTCCGTTTTACCCGATTCTTTTTCCTACGTGTCCATAATTTAAATACGGACCCGTTTAACATCATCATTTGTCCTTAAACTCAGTTCATAAACAAAATCCCATAATCCCTTTTTATTACTAGCTAATATTATAATCATATTTATGATTTACTTACTTGCATAGCGCTTCGGAACGAACACACTTTCACACGAGCTTTCGGTTTGAGTTCAAGCATTTTTAACTGTAATACTTGAGTCCCTCAAACCTCGGCTCTGATACCAACTTGAAATGCCCAGATTTCTTTATTGATAATATAAGTATTAACGTACTATTTTAACAAAATTCGGGCATGACCCGTTCGTGTTATGAACATTTCCCTGTTTTAACAACCATCATACAACTAATCCTACGACGCATTCCAAAAGACATAACGAAAATCGTAACATTTTAAACATTTTAAAACATCCACTACAAACTAAAATTTTACAAAAGATTTAACACATCAAGTTTAAAGTTTTAACTACCAAACATAACTATTTTAACAAAAGTATTTTGACCCATTGGTGATACTTCAAAAGTTGCGGAAGCGCATGAAAGGCGTTCAAAGTGTGTTCGATCCGAGCGAAGCATAACCACCTAAACTTGAGTGTTACCTAAAACCAATACAACAAAACAACATTAGCATATCATTTATAATTCAACTAATTCTCCAATGAACTTGATGAACTAATATTCGCCACTTTAATTGTGTACCCTACTTGACTACTCATTATTGAATTCGACTTTCTTGTTTTTGTAACCAACTCAGTTACGCCATTCTTTCTCGTATGACTCATTCAGAATGAGTCTATTACTTATCCATTCTTCCCCATAAGACTATTTCTATTTTAACCCGTTTACAACGGATTTGCAACATAACAACCTTGTCATGATTTGAGCTAATTATCCGACCCATTCAAGACGGATCTTAGCAAACTCATTCTCAAAATTCACATGTTAATTGTTTGACCCATTTACAACAAGTTATCATCACAATCTACATCTAATATACACTTCTAATGAATTGACCCGTTCGGGTAAGTTTGACTACATAAAGATAATCATGTAACAAATTCACCTTGATATAAAAGCAATCAATTCTACAATTTAAGACATAAAGACACTTTACTACAATTCAAAATGTACAAGTGACGTACCTCGATCTTGATTCCCTTGTTGTTTCGCTTGACTTGAACTTTCTTCTTTTACTTCTATACATAACCATTCACACTTTAATTTATGTCTTATACTCGTTTACATACGCCACTTGATAAGACATGATATAATCTAGATTTACTTCGTAAACACCTTCAAATCACATAAAGTTTATGACTAACAAGGCTGAAATCTTTATTAAGGCATTTCATCAAACACTTGGTGTGCATAACATCAACGAAGCATAAGGTACAAGTGTTCAAAGCATGTTTCTACTAATTCATTCTTAGATTATCAAGATCAACCAAAATTTCATACAACAATCATTCCAAATCAGTTTCAACTATCAGTTATTCACTAATAACAATTCTCACACTAAGCCATTACAATAATTTGCACATAATTCATTCATGTTCTTCACTATATTCCTAATTCAAGTGGGTTTATACTTCAAATCGTTTGATTAACTAAACTCAAGCAAATTTCTTGTTCTATTGTGTAATCCTAACTCACAACTACACAATTATTCACATTACTACAAGATTGGGTTGAAACCCACTTTCTACAAATCATCAAAACATAAATTTCGGCTTACCATTCGTTGAACAAGCTTAGATAATTCGAGTTTTGGGTTCATGCATTTGTTTGGGCTCTTAAACTCCTTCTGATTTTGAGAATTTTAGGAGCTAGGTTTTCTCCTTGGTTCCTTTTTACTCCTGGTCGATCCACAGAACACACAAAAATGTGTGTTTTGTGTTTTTCTTTTTAATTAATAACTTTCATCATTTTTTACAAGTTTAACCCCTCTAATTATAAATTTTTGTTTATTGTCACATATCTTTCCTTTTTGTTGAATTACTAACATATGCATTTAACTTAGTTAATATAACATAACTAGACATTTAGGTAACATAATAAATTGCATATTCTTGGGGTGTTACACCCGGATTCATAACTTCATGTTTTACACAACTAATTTAAAAATCACATGTTAATTATTTGACCCGTTATCATGATTAAGCATTTAAGCTTATGTAATTCATATCTTTTTCGCACACGTATTCTTTTTACGACTTTACCCCATTACTCGGGGTATTAATCTCGTGTTTCAACCATCCATTACCCGGTTTGTGTTTACGTTTATCGTTCCGTTCGACCTTTTTATAGTCGAACTTCATTAGACCGAATTCTTTTCAGGAATTCTCAATTCTTCCGATTAGGACCCAATACTCGGGTTCATCGACTTTTAGTTCGCGTTCTCGTTACCCAGTTTTACGCTTGCCTTCACAGCGTAACCTGTTATCCGAGTTTATGCCGAAGTTAGTACCCACGCACCCATTACCCGGTTTTCTTTATAACTTCACTTTACCCAATTTCCGGGCTTGTTCAAAGTGCATCATTTACGCTCCCGTTACCCGGTTTACGTTTTCTCTTATTTTGACCCGTTTGGTGAAATTGTATATTCGAACTCAATTTCACTTTACTTACTCATTTAGAACAGTTAATCCATATTTATCATAATACAAATTTTATCACATAGTTTCCAATTAATTCATTTATCAAAACGTCATGCATAATCATTCTACTTAAATTTCCATTAACCCATTTTGGACTCATTGTTAACCAAGTGGACTTATAATCCATACTCATCAAATTCTTAAAGTTGAACAATCATTTACATTGGGTCGACAAACCGACCCGATGTCGCAACCCCCAACCCCACCCTGGGAGCGGAAGCCGCAAACACGAGCCAGTGGTATCGGTGTTTATTAATATGGCAGCAGAAATGAGACATCCGGATCGTAGTTAGGAAATAAATTTTAGAGTTTCAAAACAGCAAACTTTTATGTTAAACAAATGGGATAGAACCCATATTTCCTTTATAATATCTTTATAGGGATAAACCCTAGTTGCTGAAAACATAAACTTTTTATAATTAGGTAACTTTATAGCCACTATCTTTAAGCCTTTAGTGCTCCTTAGCTGGCTTTTAATATCTTCACATCAAGTTACCTGAAACGCGTTTTAAAAATATTTTAACAGCAAGAAATACTGGCGAGTACATTCCATTTTATAAAACGACACATTGTTATAGTTTACAACATCAAGAGTTTTTACATTTGTTTATATCTACCAATTTCTCAACACAGTATTGCTACTGGGGCACCATTGTCCCCCGTGCTTGCGGTCATGCTAATATTGGCTAACCCTTTGTCCAATATTAACGAGTGTCAAGTAACAAAACCCCACATACCGATGATAATTGTTGAATTACAAAAACTTAATCACTGTAAGTATAACTAATAAACATTTAGGGTTTTGTAAAACATTTGAAATAATGGCTGACAAACAGTGAGAAAAAGAGAATGACTCACTTGAAATCTTATGTTTTTCTACGGTCTTCCTAGGGATATTTCCTGATTATTTTCTTGAGTTTCTATTAAAAACATACAATGCACGCGTGTTAGTAAAATAACCCAAATCACTTTTAGCTATACAACACGAGACAGAAAAACCCCAACATACTTAGTCAGGCAAAGCCTTGACATGCGTTGCTGGGTCCTAGATCAATCGGGTAGGGTAACGAAGTAGTGACCAGGGGTTAAAATACTTACAACAAAGCAGAGCTTCGTGTTTTATGTGGTATTTGGCTATAATTTTCGTAATATATGTTGAGAGAGAAAGAAAGAAGCTGAACGATTGAAAAGTGCAGGTTGCTGCTCAATTTATACAAAATTTCGGGGTCTCTCGCGCCCCGCGATTAGTTCCCTTGTTCCTTTCCCGCCCCGCGAGTGGCACCCTAGCTACGGCCAGGGTTGCCGAGTCACACCTTAGGCCCAACACGTGTGTGACACATGGCAACATGGGTGTCCGGCAAAAAACAGGCCTGTCGCACCCCCCGACACACCCAGTGGATCCTGTCGCGGCCCGCGACCGAGTGATAATTTGGATTTTCTTTGTTTTTTTATAAAAATTAAGGTTAAACGTGTTTGGTTTCTTGTTTACGGAGCGTTTTAGGGCGTTTTCGAGGGTTGTTATATCCTCCCCACCTTGTTTTAAATCTCGTCCTCGAGATTCACTGGAATAGGTATGGATACTTTCTTTGCATCTCTGATTCGAGCTCCTAGTTGTACTCTGGTCCTTGACGTGATGTCGCGGTCACAATCAAATTTAATCCCAATAACAACTATGTAGATAGCGGTAAGTGGGTATCGAACATAGGGAGTTTGTGGAATGTGTGTTATTTGAAGATTTATCTAAGTTTCCTAAAATTAAACTAATTGCAAGAAAAGAAAATTTCAATGTTTGGGTTGAATGGTTTTAATTATCTAGAGTTACTAAATTAGAATACAAATCAAAAGTAAGTTTTGTAACAGGATAAGAGGGTAGTAATCATCCCGAGTTTCAGGTTTTAAGTGACAATCAAGGTTTATGTTCAACTGGAAAGAACTACATAGACATAGCTCATGCAAGATCAATTATTTGTGATGAAAGGGAACTAAGTACTCGGATTCCTAGAACGCGAGGTTGTTACCCGATGACCAATTAACATATATCCAACCCTAATCCCTCCCATGATATCTCGATTGCCAACGGCACCAAGAACGTATGGTTTAGAACTATGATCAAACATACATTAACAATTTACAAACCCTCAATCAAGCACCATAATAAACTAACAACACATGCACATTTTAATATTCCAAAAATTCAAGAACAAAACATAATTGTCACAAGTAAACCTTACATTCGGGATGATCACCAAGCAAACCTAGCCGCTCATAGTGTGGTGAATCATCATCACAATCAAACCTTTGTTTATTGGAATCAAAAACAAAGTATTCATGTTTTGACCACTCAAGAACACAAGAGAAGAGCCAAAAATCGCCCCTCCCCTCCAATAACCGTCCAATCTGAAAATAACCAAAAGACACAAATAAAATTAACTTTAATGAGGCAGTTACGTTTCAGATGCAGCTTCCACCGTAAATTACGGTATCACCGTAATTTACGGTGACCTTCAATATGTTACGGCGCTTGGAGACTGATTTACGGTGATGTAATGTTTGATGTTGAATTGTTGTTGACTTGTTGTGTTGCTGTCAGCCCATGTGCGATGATGATGTTAATTGTGTTTGTTGGCTTCTCACGTGAACAACAACCGTCAAAGATGATGACGATTTGATGTTGTTTTCACAAAGCCCAAGATGGCCAGCCCACATGTGACTTGATTGTAGCTCCTAAAACCAAAAGAATAATGATGATGTTAGATGATGGTCTCAATTAATATACCACATGTGCCGCCCACTCCCTCTAGTCCACATGATGATGATGATGATATGATAATTAAATTTTTTTGGTCACATGATCCACTAGGCCATCTCAAGCGGCCCACTAAATCCAATGAATTATGTTTTTCTTTTATCAAAATAATAATAATCTCCTCCATGTGCACAGCCGCCAATTCTTGTATATGTATTGTCATGATAATGTTGTTGCTTTTCAATTAATTCCCCTCGATGTGTGTATATAAAACATGATGGATGATGTTGATTTCTAAAACAAAGCTTCCCTCAAAAAGTCTTGTCTGCCAATGTAATTATGATGTTGTTGCCCTCCATTAAGTAGTCACATGAATGATAGGCTCATAAGTCAAACTTGATGCAAAAGAAAGATTATTGTATTGCCATTAATTCATCCAAATATGCCATTGCTTTTTCCCAACATCACCGTATTACACGTTTTGCCTGAAAAATCACAAGCACGGATAGTTAACATGTTCACTATACAAAACCGTGTAAAATATGGGATATGCACGTATTTAGCTCATTTAAGGGTTGTCCTACGGACCACCCGTCACATCCCCACACTTACCCGTTGCTTGTCCCAAGCAACCCATTCAAAAACTATTTCAAAACAACAAGCGATCAACATGCAAACCAAGCTAAAATATATCGTCCTTCTACTAACCTTCAATCGTACCACAAGACACACCCCTCACAAAAATCTCTCGGTGACAAGAATTATTAGCAAATAATGCTAATCCACTCAATGCGTGTGTGTGGGTGTGCGACAATAAGCTTGTATAAAAATCAAGTCTCCTCCTAACAATTATCTAGCATGCTTATGAATCAAAGGAACTTACGGGTTATAACGGGGCTAGGTGCAAAGGTAGGAAAATTGTGGAATATATATGCGAGAGCTAATTGATTCGACCCGGTTTTTATTTCTACTACAAAACAAAGCAAACATCAACTATATACACAACTTCTTCAACATCTCAACTGCTATTGCAACTAAATACTTTTTTTTTTCTTTTTTTTTTCTCTTTTTTTTTTCATCATTTTTTTTCATTTTTTTTTCATAACACATCAAACTCAACAATATATACAAGAACATCAATACTACATACTAAATCTCCTAAACTGGGTCATCTCAATAGGTAAAATTTTGTAGGAAGTAGGTTTGGGTCACAACCGAATGGTATAAGGCTCAAACATGGCTTTCTAAAGACCAAACCCTCACCCCTCACAATACCAAGCTCATATATGTAACGTATGAGGTCCAACCCACCAATCCCGCACTCTCACACATCTAGACGAGGCTTCCTAAAAGTCCCCCTATCATTTTCAAAAGCATGCTAATTCTAGGATTTAACAAGTATTCACACACAAGTTCTATTAACACACAACGCACACCGCCACTCAAAACAAAGAAATATCTATAATAATCATGTGTGACTCAATTCCTCACCAAGAAAAGACTAGGAATGGATGTCGGTGTGTCAAATGGCACAATATCAAGCTTTCAAATTTTTACACTTTTCGCTTGAATTTACAAAAATTTTAAAATTCTCAAAAATTCCCCCATCCCCACACTTGGGATACAATGTCCCAATGTATGGTTTTGAGGAAAAGATCGCTTTAACCAAGAACATCAACAATTGCTTATACTCTCAAACCCCAAATTTCTTTTTTTTTTAATTATTAAAAACACCACCAATTCCTTCACAACCCATAAACTAAACACATCAAAACACCACCCAACCGCCCAACCAAAAACTTAAACATGAATATATACAAAGGGGCACAAGATGAGAACAAGACACGACCTGATTAGTAAATCAGCAGTGTTGGTAGTGATGCAGCTGCGGTGATCGAACCGGTTCAAAAACATCTCTTAGATTCGCCGATATCTCAACAGGGATGTTGCCAAACATCCCCACACTTGAATCATTGCATCCGCGAGGGTTGAAACGTAATAACCTGCCAACACACAAACACAACACCAAAACAAAACCAAACAAAGCAAAACAAAACAAAACACAAATACAATACTCTACATCCTCGGGCTGCCTCCCGAGAGCGCTAAGTTTAAAGGTCTTTAGCCAGACCATACCTGATATGCGTTATGGTGGTCTTAATGCACACTTACCCGCAACATTTCCAACAAATGCCCGGAAATTTACATGCCATCTCCATAGATTTTTCAATATATTTGGCATGTTAAAGCTGCTCCTGCGGGCTTTGCTAGTCCACTTCATGACATATACCTTAATGTCTGGTAGTTTAACCCTTCTCATCTTGTTTCTCGAACCCTCTTCCCCACACTTGTTAATTTGAATTATGGGAAGAGGTTCGGTACACATATCCATCCCATCAGCCTGCTCTACCTCATAATCTGCACACATCATCTGATCTACAAGTGACTCTTCATCAGATAAAGGACTCATTGGTGTGGTATTATCCTCCACAACCTCCTCCTTCATGTGAGAATAATCTCTAATATCGTCAGGTAATGGTGAGAGGCGTTCTTCTATCTCTATCTTCAATTTTAAAGTATGACACTTAGAGACTAAGCAGCTGATTCGGTCTTCATCGGACAGGTTGGGTGTTGCTAAATATTGCTCGAGTTTGGACAAAGTTACTTCCAATACAGCAAGCTCTTTTTCCTCCTCGGTCTCATAAACATAAACACCCTCGGGCTCAGAATATTCTTCGGGATGATATTGTCGATATCCCTGATACGGTCTATAGATGCGTGCTTCCATCATCTTTTTATTCCAATACTTCGGGTTTTCCGAATACACCGGGCACACATCATAATCATAAGTGTGATCGCGACCGCAACAAAAACATATACCATCCATCCTTGCCTCATAATAAACTTCCTCATCCCGATCGTATCCATATGAATAATAGTCATCCTCCATTTCTGATTCATAATCGTTAACGTATGATGGAGGTGGAAGCTGTGAAACATAAGACACCGGTTTTCCATGTGCCCTCCTGTAGTGAGCCTCGTGGCAACCAATACATGGATGTCGTGGACCCCCGCACAATCTACACGTAAATAAGCTGAAATTTGTGTAATGCCCTGTCATCCTGCACAACACAACTCAACTACCAAGTGTAAATCATGAACATAAAAGAAATCTTTGTGGTTTTTTTTTTTTAATTTTTTTTTCTTTTAATTTTTTTTTCAAACTAATACACAAGATAACACACGTTGCGCACGACTCCCCGGCAACGGCGCCAAAATTTGACGTGATGTCGCGGTCACAATCAAATTTAATCCCAATAACAACTATGTAGATAGCGGTAAGTGGGTATCGAACACAGGGAGTTTGTGGAATGTGTGTTATTTGAAGATTTATCTAAGTTACCTAAAATTAAACTAATTGCAAGAAAAGAAAATTTCAATGTTTGGGTTGAATGGTTTTAATTATCTAGAGTTACTAAATTAGAATACAAATCAAAAGTAAGTTTTGTAACAGGATAAGAGGGTAGTAATCATCCCGAGTTTCAGGTTTTAAGTGACAATCAAGGTTTATGTTCAACTGGAAAAAACTACATAGACATAGCTCATGCAAGATCAATTATTTGTGATGAAAGGGAACTAAGTACTCGGATTCCTAGAACGCGAGGTTCTTACCCGATGACCAATTAACATATATCCAACCCTAATCCCTCCCATGATATCTCGATTGCCAACGGCACCAAGAACGTATGGTTTAGAACTCTGATCAAACATACATTAACAATTTACAAACCCTCAATCAAGCACCATAATAAACTAACAACACATGCACAGTTTAATATTCCAGAAATTCAAGAACAAAACATAATTGTCACAAGTAAACCTTACATTCGGGATGATCACCAAGCAAACCTAGCCGCTCATAGTGTGGTGAATCATCATCACAATCAAACCTTTGTTTATTGGAATCAAAAACAAAGTATTCATGTTTTGACCACTCAAGAACACAAGAGAAGAGCCAAAAATCGCCCCTCCCCTCCAATAACCGTCCAATCTGAAAATAACCAAAAGACACAAATAAAATTAACTTTAATGAGGCAGTTACGTTTCAGATGCAACTTCCACCGTAAATTACGGTATCACCGTAATTTACGGTGACCTTCAATATGTTACGGCGCTTGGAGACTGATTTACGGTGATGTAATGTTTGATGTTGAATTGTTGTTGACTTGTTGTGTTGATGTCAGCCCATGTGCGATGATGATGTTAATTGTGTTTGTTGGCTTCTCACGTGAACAACAACCGTCAAAGATGATGACGATTTGATGTTGTTTTCACAAAGCCCAAGATGGCCAGCCCACATGTGACTTGATTGTAGCTCCTAAAACCAAAAGAATAATGATGATGTTAGATGATGGTCTCAATTAATATACCACATGTGCCGCCCACTCCCTCTAGTCCACATGATGATGATGATATGATAATTAAAATTGTTTGGTCACATGATCCACTAGGCCATCTCAAGCGGCCCACTAAATCCTATGAATTATGTTTTTCTTTTATCAAAATAATAATAATCTCCTCCATGTGCACAGCCGCCAATTCTTGTATATGTATTGTCATGATAATGTTGTTGCTTTTCAATTAATTCCCCTCGATGTGTGTATATAAAACATGATGGATGATGTTGATTTCTAAAACAAAGCTTCCCTAAAAAAGTCTTGTCTGCCAATGTAATTATGATGTTGTTGCCCTCCATTAAGTAGTCACATGAATGATAGGCTCATAAGTCAAACTTGATGCAAAAGAAAGATTATTGTATTGCCATTAATTCATCCAAATATGCCATTGCTTTTTCCCAACATCACCGTATTACACGTTTTGCCTGAAAAATCACAAGCACGGATAGTTAACATGTTCACTATACATAACCGTGTAAAATATGGGATATGCACGTATTTAGCTCATTTAAGGGTTGTCCTACGGACCACCCGTCAGTCCTCTCTTTGACTCCCACTTTACTTTGACCAGAATTAATCTCTTGTGGTTGAGATTCTTGATCTTTCTATCTTCAATCTGAATTGGCTTCTCTACAAACTTAAGTTTTTCATTTACCTCTATATCTTGAAGAGGTATTACCAATGATTCATCTGCTAAGCATTTCTTGAGGTTGCATACATGAAATACATCATGTATTCCTGCCATTTCTCATGGAAATTGTAGCTGATATTCGTTTAATAATTTCAAAAGGTCCAACATACCTTGGGCTTAACTTTCCTCTTTTCCCGAATCTGACAACTCCTTTCCATGGAGAAACTTTTAACAATATCTTGTCTCCAATTTGAAATTCCAAAGGTTTTCGTCTGTTATCAGCATAACTCTTTGGACGATCTCGTGCTTCTTTTAGTCTTTCCTTGACTTGAATAATTTTGTCCGTTGTTTCTTGCACAATTTCAGGACCTGAAAATAGTTTTTCTCCGATTTCTGCCCAACATACTGGTGTTCAGCATTTTCGTCCATAGAGTGCTTGAAATGGTGCAGCACTGATGCTGGTATGATAGCTGTTGTTGTAGGAAAATTCTATTAAAGGTAGCTAATCATCCCGATTTCCTCCAAAATCAATCACACAAGCTCTAAGCATGTCTTCCATTGTTTGGATTGTCCTTTCACTTTGACCATCTGTTTGAGGATGATAGGCGGTACTTAGATTTAATCGAGTTCCCATTGCTTTTTGGAAACTTGTCCAAAAATGAGAAGTGAAACAACTGTCTCTGTCAGACAATAGATAAAGGAATTCCATGTAATGAAACTATTTCATTTACATATAGAGTGGCTAACTTTTCTATGCTGAAAGTTTCTTTCATTGGTAAGAAATGGGCAGATTTAGTCAATCTGTCTACAATTACCCAGATCGTATCATTACCACTTCGTGCCTTGGGTAGTTTGGTAACAAAGTCCATTGTTATCAATTCCCATTTCAAAATTGCCATTTCCAATTGCTAAAGTAATCCTGAAAATCCTGAAGGTTTCTGATGTTCAGCTTTAATCTGGGAACAGGTTAAACATTTAGCAACATAAATTGCTATATCCTTTTTCATTCCTATCCACTAGAAATTCTTTCTTAAATCTTGATACATCTTATCGCTTCCAGGATGCGTCGTATACTTGGACTTATGAGCTTCTTCTAAAATTCGGTTTCGTAGGTTTCCTTGGATAGGTATCCAGATCCTTTTCTTATGGAATCTCCAAATTCCATATTTTCATTTTTCTAATTCCTTAATCATTCCTTTCAACCCTGCAGTATCATCCTTGATTGTTGTTTCCTGTATCTTTTTCACTTGTTCATTTAAATCTACTTGCAGTTTTAGTCTGAGAGCGCGTACTCTTTTTGGCTTTTCATGATACTTTCGACTTAAAGCATCAGCTACTACGTTAGCTTTTTCTGCATGATACTGGATATCACAATCATAATCACTAAGAGTTTCCATCCAACGCCTTTGCCTCATGTTTAATTCCTTTTGTCCGAATACATATCTTAAACTCTTATGATCCGTGAACATAATGAACTTACTACCGTAAAGATAGTGTCTCCAAATCTTAAGGGCAAAAATTATCGCTCCTAACTCTTGATCATGGGGTGTATAATTCTCTTCATGCTTCTTAAGCTGTCTAGAGGCATAAGCAATTACCTTTTGACGTTGCATCAACACACATCCAAATCCTAACTTGGAGGCGTCACAATAGACTATAAAGTCTTCAGTTCCTTTTCGTGCGTTGGTTAATCTTTGCTTCAAAATTTTGAATGCTTCCTCTTTTTTGGGTCCCCATTCAAACTTAACTGATTTGCAAGTCAGTTTGGTTAATGGAATGGCTATTCTAAAAAAATCTTGAATAAAACGTCTATAATATCCTGCCAGTCCAAGAAAACTCCTTACTTTTGTTGGTGATTTAGGGACTTTCCATTTGGTAATCGCCTTGATCTTTGTGGGATCCACATGAATTCCTTAATGATTAACTATATGTCCAAGGAATTGTACTTCTTGTAACCAAAATTCACATTTTGAGAATTTAGCATAAAACTTTTCTTTTCTCAACAATGTCAGAAGTGTATGCAAATGTTGCGCATGTTCCTCTTTACTCTGTGAGTAAATTAGAATATCATCAATAAAAACAATTATGAATTTATCCAGGTATGGTTTACATATCCTGTTCATCATGTCCATAAATGCGGATGGGGCATTGGTTAAACCAAATGGCATGACTGTAAATTCATAATGACCATATCTCGTTCTGATAGCAGTTTTAGGAATGTCCTTTTCCTGTACTTTCAATTGATGATATCCTGAGTGTAAGTCGATCTTAGAAAATAATCGGGCTCCTTAAAGTTGATCGAATAGATCATCGATTCTTGGTAATGGTACAAATTTTTAATCGTAACCTTATTCAATTATCGGTAATCAATGCACATACGCATCGATCCGTCTTTCTTCTTGATAAATAACACCAGAGCTCCCCATGGCGATGAACTAGGTTGGATGAAACCTTTTTCAAGTAGTTCGTCTAACTGTTTCTTCAATTCCTGCATCTCCGTTGGGGCTAGTCGATAGGGTGCTTGGCAATTGGTGTCGTTCCTGATATTAGGTGAATTCTAAATTCAACCTCACGATCTGGCGGTAATCCAGATAATTCTTCTGGAAAGACATCTGAGAATTTAGATACTACGGGAATATCTTTTAATTCTTTTCCTTTAGTGTTAATGGTTACTGAAATCATATACACCATTCCTCCTTTCCGTGCGTAACTTGCAGCTTTCATCACAGAGATGAACTTTGTTGACCTTGTTGGCTTGTTTCCTTTAATTGTGATCCTTTCACCAGTTGGCGTACTTACTTGTACAGACTTTTGATCACATAATATTCGCTCCTGATTGGTTACTAACCAATCCATTCCTAATACAACGTCGAATCCGGCTAGATCCATTGGTAAAAGTTTAGTGGTAAAGTTATGGTTTAAAATTTCTATCCTTGCTTCCTGCAAGATTTCACTTATTTTGATAGAACTTCCATTTGCCATCTCCACCAGACAGTTTTGGTGCAGTTTAGTTAATGGTTGATTGAGAAGTTTGCAGAAAGAAGTATTTATGAAACTTTGGTTTGCACCAGAGTCAAATAATACTTTAGCATAAACTTCATTAACTAAAAACGTACCGGCAATCAAATCTGGGATCATCTTAGCTTCTTCGGTTGTTGGAACGGATGCTCTGGCATTCTTCTTGGGTCCTTCGGTTACCTTTGCTTTGTTGTTTGTCGCTAGAGCTAGTTTCGGACTGTTCGGCTTAATATAACCAGCTTCTCACTAGCTTTCGTTCTACATTCTTCTTTCTTATGCCCGGGCTTCTTGTAGAAATTACAATAGCTTGCGCATTTTCCTGAATTCTTTTTCTTACATATCTTACAGAAAAATGAAGAAGATCAACCTGTTCCTTTCCCACGTAATTCCTGAGTAATTTTCTGAGCTAGATTCTTTTTCTGATTTTTCTCTTGTGTGCGTACTAATTCATCTGTCAACGTGTTAGTGAGTTCTACTGCTTCTTCTATGGTTTGTGGTCTAGCTGCCTTGACTACATGTCTGATCTCACTGATTAATCCCCAGATGTACCGGGAGATAAATACTGGTTCTAGTGAGGCTAGTGTTGGTACTATCGTAGCATATTCAAAGAATGTGGTAGTATATTCCCTGCAATCTACCCCAATCATTCTATGATTTAGGAACGTATTAGCAATCTGCTCCTTTTCTTGTGGAGCACAGAATTTCCTTTTAACTATTTCCTTATAGTTGTTCCATGCCATGTTATAAACCCTGTCACTTCCTCTTGACTAGAGAATGGTATTCCACCACTCTAAAGCTGCATTCTTAAAGAGATTAGAAGCATACAAGATTTTATCTTTATCCGCACATTTACTTATCTTTAAGACTACTTCTGCCTTTTCTATCCAGCGCAAGGCTAAAATGGTTCATTTATTGCCTGAGAATTCTATCGGTTTGCAGGATAAGAATTCTTTATAAGAACAACCATATGAGATAGTCCTTCTTCTTTTTGGTATTGGAGCTTGGAATAATTAGTGATTTCCATTCACGCTGTGACTTGGCTCGTTAGGCGTACGTGTACTTCCGATTATAGAATTATTATTTTCTGTCTTTTTATTAATAGTGTCGATAATACAGGGCATGGCATCTATGATTACTCGAGCTACTATATTTCGATAACACTTTTATCCACTTGGTTCCCGTTATTATTGTTATTCTGGATTTCCTGATTTACTTCGTTTGACATATGAATTGTAAACATTATCAGGTATTAATATCACAGAATAAATTAAATAAACAAACACTCAAGCACATTGAATCAAAATCGTCGATCATTACGACTTTTACTCTTTTCATATATATATATATATATATATAGGGAGAGGATCATGAGAAAACTAGATATAAATGAGAAAACCAAAAAACTAACCAAAAAAACACTAAAAAGGAAGGGGAAGACTTTTAATAAAGGAGGGGGGGACTTTTAATGAAGGAGGGGTAAAATTTGAAAAAAACATATATAACTTTTCAAACATTTCCCATTTCTCCATACGTTATCATTTTAAAATAAAAATGGCACCATAAGATCACAAATTTTTGTATCTTTCATTCAAGTATATTCGAGCATATTTTTTATGACATAAAAAAAGATTTATGGTGTCGTCTTGTTTTCAATACCATTATTATAGTAGTGCACATGTGCAATATAACATGTACTACAATTGCATTACATGCTTAAAATTAGCTTTTTGAATCTAGTTTAGCTTTTAGGGTTAGTTTTTTTTAGGTTTAGAATTAGGATTAGGTTTTTGGGTGTGGGGGGGATGGGGGTTTAGGTTTTTGGGGGGTGGGGGGATTAGGTTTTTTTCGGGTTTATGTTTAGGGTTTAGTATTAGGTTTTCGGGAGGGTGGGGGGGTTTAGGTTTTGGGGGGGGGGGGGGGGTTAGGCTTTTGGTGGGAGGGTGAATTTAGGATTTTGGGGGGTGGGGTGGGGGGTTTAGGTTTTTGGGGGGTGTCGGTGGGGGGTGGATTAAGTGGTTTAAGCTTTATGTATTAGTGCACATGTGCAGTACAACCAAAAAAATTTTTTTTTTTTTTTTTGAAATTTTTTTCTAGGCATAAAAACTAGCGATTTTTTTATTAAAAATTGTAAAAAAAATAAAAAAAATTTTGGTATGTTTTTAGGTTTTTTTTAGGTTTTTTTGGTTAGTTTTTTGGTTTTCTCATTTAAACTAGTTTTCTCATGATCCATCCCCTCTATATATATATATATATATATATATATATATATATATATATATATATATATATATAGTGGGGTTTCTATGGAAAGCGTGTTTTTCCTAGAAAGTCTAGGAAGCGATCTGGGCCATCCAATGGGTGTGTTTAATAGTTGAGATCATCTTGGTGGCATTTTGGTAATATGTGTTTCTTAAAAATAGGATTATTTAATTTATCAGGGGTAGATATGTCATTTAACTTGTTTTAAATATGGAAATAATTGTCATTCCATAACCACCCCACATTTCATGAGATTTTTTTTCTCTCTCTCTCTCCCCCTTTCTCTATCTCTATCTCTCTCTTCATTCTATCCTTCATGAAGAAACACATCAAGAAAACACATCATATTAATCTGCTTGCTGTTAAAACACAACGTCAAGAAATCCTCCAGCATTACCAGCATGGATGGTAAAACACAGCGTATGAATCTGCTTGCTGTTAAAACACAACTGTATGAATCTGAATGCTAAAACACAACTGTATGAATCTGCTTGCTGTTAAAACACAACTGTATGAATCTGAATGCTAAAACACAACTGTATGAATCTGCTTGCTGTTAAAACACAACTGTATGAATCTGCTTGCTATTAAAACACAACTGTATGAATCTGAATGCTAAAACACAACTGTATGAATCTGCTTGCTGTTAAAACACAACTGCATGAATCTGAATGCTAAAACACAGCTGTATGAATCTGCTTGCTGTTAAAACACAACTGTATGAATATGCTTGCTGTTAAAACACAACTGTATGAATCTGAATGCTAAAACACAACTGTATGAATCTGCTTGTTGTTAAAACACAACTGTATGAATCTGAATGCTAAAACACAACTGTATGAATCCGCTTGTTGCTAAAACACAACTGTATTAATTTGCTTACTGTTAAAACACATCGTCAAGAAAACGGAGATGATACGAACAGTATTTGAATGGTGATGATGAACTCGGAGATGGTGGAGATGAAGAAGTGTTTGACGATGACGAAGACGAAGAAGGAGAAGGTTGCGAAATACAAAATACTTTTAGAGAAACAGTTACCATAATTATAGGCATTGTTAGTTAATGAGAGATAAAATTCCAAAAATAAAATAAAAGGTCAAATTACACAAATGCCCTTTTAGTTAAAATCCATCCATGCCACGTGTCACATTCTTATTGCTTCACAGACTTTCTAGGAAAAACCCACTTTCTACCCAACTCCTCCTCTCTCTCTCTCTCTCTCTATATATATATATATATATATATATATATATGGATCATGAGAAAACTAGTTTAAATGAGAAAACCAAAAAACTAACTAAAAAAGCCTAAACAATTTTTTTTTTAAATCTCTATTTTTTTATGTATGGAAAGAATTTTCAAAAAAAAAAAAATCTTTGTTGTACTGCACATGTGCACTAATACGGATATAATGCACATGTGTAGTACACATATAATGCACATGTTCAGTACAAATTCTTTTTTTTGAAAACTTTTTATATATAAAAATAGCGATTTTTTTATAAAAAATTGTAAAAAAAATTGGTATGTTTTTTAGCTTTTTTAGGCTTGTTTGGTTAGTTTTCTAGTTTTCTTATTTAGATGTAGTTTTCTCATGATCCTCTCCATATATATATATAGGGCTTGGTTATATAGTAAACCCCTTCTTTTTGAGAAAACTATGGAAACCCTTTCTGAACCATTGATTAGCTTACATCTAAGTTGATCAAGGGCCATGATTATTTTGTGTTAATAAAAATAAAAAGAAATAGAAAACACTGCCAACTTGTACCATCGAAGGGCATTTTCGGTATCCAAAAGCATTGGGAAGACAGGAACGACTGCCATGCAGTAGCAGGCTAATCAAAGAGGTTTAACCAAATTCAAAAATCTCTCCTCTTTTCCATTTTACTCATTTCTCCATTCCTGTTCATATTTGTCTCTCGTCCTTAATCCTTTCTCAATTCAAAAGGTTTTCTTCTTTACAACTGATAAGAAGCATTGAAAAGCTACTACCCACAAACCCTAACATAGAAGCCGATGAGGAAGTCCTTCATAATATTGTCGTCGTCGTTGAAGCTGAAACGTTTACGGAAGATTCAGACTTCAAACAAAAGGTTAGTTTGTTGTTATCCGTCATGTCGAAGTAGGTTTTGTTCAACCGATTATTGGAAAAAGGCAACCTGAGTTTGTTTTATTTTTAAATATGTAGGACTTCGAAACACAATTTAGGGCAAAAAAGTACTGGTAGCCATAGCGTTGTGATTTTATCGGAGGAACCCAAGCCCGGTCCTTCCAAACAACGAGCTGACTTTGGTCCAACGCAACGGGAGCTAGGTTAGAATTTTTATGTTACTAAACACTTTACATAGTTCAAAGGTGATCTGTATGTTGATAGTGTGTTGGGTATGAAATTGGGCGTAACTAAATTGTGTCTGATGCCTTACAGTGTATGATGATGCCGATATTGTGTCAACAAGCCAAGGGAAGAGACAGGAAAAAGGTAACGATTAAGTAGTAATATTTTTTATAATTTGTATAAAGTATTGTTGCAGATAATCGTCTAACTTACGAATGTATCGGTGCTAAATGAAAGGTTGTGGTGTAAGCAGACGGGGGCATAACAAAAAGCAGATGGGTAAGTTCCTTTTTGTTGCAATAGAGGCTAGTTGCGTATCCAGATAAATCTCATTAACATGTTTGAAACCTGTAGGGAAGAAAAGCAATGTCGGGGATATTTCCAGGAGTGGAAATAAAAGAAAACGTGGTTAGTTACATACTTGGCTTCTGTTAACATGTGTTAGTTGTGCTTGACCCTGAAAACGGACTAACATTTGATAATCAACAGGTGAAGTAAACAGCGCCGATGTTAACTATGGCAATGTGATGCGAAAAAACCGTGGTTAGTTAATTTTTAAGCCCTTAATAAATTTGGATGTTATGAATGCAAAGTTCTTACATTTTATCATTGGATGTTGCCAGTTAGACTAATTGTTTGTAATGTTGTTGTTTCATATAAAAATGTTGGTCAGACGTGACGGCTTCATCGAAGGGCGGAGCGTTGAAGACCAAAAAGAACAAGGGTTCTGATGAAAAAGGGAAAGGTAGAGCAGGGAAAGCTAAGGTAGAACGTAAGAAACCGGAAAAGGTTCAGAAAGCCCGGAAGCGCGCAAAAAAGGATGAATTTCCAGGCATAAGGACAAGATCTTCACCGTTGCAGTTTTATAAGTGTGTACGGGCGTTGACAGAACAACAACGTGACGCAGTCAGGGAAATGGGCTTTGGACGAATGCTAACTTTCAGCGTTGATGGTTTGCCGGCGAAGTTAGGTTATTTTGTTGTGGACAATTTCAATCCAGATAAAATGTTGATATGTACGCCTGCCGGTGATATCATGGTGAACAGGAAAGTGATCCACAAGTTGTTAGGGATTCCGACTGGTGGACAAAAGTTTAGTTCTATTGGTAAGCTGCCGATGGTCAGTGATGCCATTACGGAATGGAGGGCGAGATACCCGGGGGCAATGGTGCCGCCGACAAAGATGGTGAAAATGATAGATGATTCCGACAAAGATGGTGAAAATGATAGATGATTCCAGATGAGTTGGTTAGGTTGCTGACGGATCCAGACCATGAAATGTGTGGCTGCCCGTTGTGTCCATACTCACCGGAAACAATCCAGTCCTGGTGTTACCATGACCCATGGGAAGGTGAGCGCAGCCCGTCTCCAGTGTACTTTCATGATGAGGAATTCCCCACACCATGATTAAAAGCTTGTTACTAGTGGAGGATACCCATGGGTAGTTAGTATGGTGAAAGTAGTTGAAAATGTGTGAACCTGATGACCTTATGTTGAAACAAAACGACATACGAATGTCGTCTTGTTGGTGTTTTATTATGTTTTTTTTTCTTTTTATGTAACCTATTAGTAGTGGAGGATACCCATGGGTAGTTAGTATGGTGAAAGTGGTTGAAAATGTGTGAACCTGGTGACCTTAAGTTGCTTGAAGTCTACTTCTATAACCTGACGTGGTTTAATATATATGTTGTTTGTTATGTGGTTAACACATAGTGTTTTGAAACTTTCCAGGTTAAATCCCCAAAACCATTACGTAAACTAACATGTGTTAACCAAGTGTTTTTATATATGTTGTTTGTTATGTGGTTAACACATAGTGTTTTGAAACTTTCAAGATTAAAGACCCAAACCATTGCGTAAACTAACATGTGTTAAGCAAGTGTTTTTGTTCCAGATTGAGTGGTTAGCAAAGATTGTTTTGATGCTTTGAAGTTCACAGACCCAAGCTGTTTTTTTTATTCCAGATGTGTGGTTAGCAAAGATTGTTTTGAAACTTTCCAGGTTAAATCCCCAAACCATTACGTAAACTAACATGTGTTAACCAAGTGTTTTTATATATGTTGTTTGTTATGTGGTTAACACATAGTGTTTTGAAACTTTCAAGATTAAAGACCCAAACCATTACGTAAACTAACATGTGTTAAGCAAGTGTTTTTGTTCCAGATTGAGTGGTTAGCAAAGATTGTTTTGATGCTTTGAAGTTCACAGACCCAAGCTGTTTTTTTATTCCAGATGTGTGGTTAACAAAGATTGTTTTGATCCTTTGAAGTTAAAAAAGAGCAAATCATTATGGTGAAATAACATGTGTTATGCATCTGTTTTATTTAATTTTTTTTTTTTGATCCAAGCTGTTTTTTTTTACTCCAGCTGTGTGGTTAACAAAAGATTGTTTTGATCCTTTGTAGTTAAAAAGAGCAAATCATTATGGGGAATTAACATGTGATATGCATGTTTTTTTTTTTTTCGCCATCGGTAAAAAAATAAAACACAGAAAAACAGATATCAAAATGCAGATAAAGTTAAGATAAACTGCTTCCGCTTAATGACCTTCGGGCCTAATATGACAAAAGTGGCCAAAGGCCATAGAGTTTCTTACAATCCTACTTATGATTATTGGGACGAAAATAGTTACACCTTCTTACACACGTAACACGTGGTTAACACATAGTGTTTTGAAACTTTCAAGATTAAAGACCCAAACCATTGCGTAAACTAACATGTGTTAAGCAAGTGTTTTTGTTCCAGATTGAGTGGTTAGCAAAGATTGTGTTGATGCTTTGAAGTTCACAGACCCAAGCTGTTTTTTTTTATTCCAGATGTGTGGTTAGCAAAGATTGTTTTGAAACTTTCCAGGTTAAATCCCCAAACCATTACGTAAACTAACATGTGTTAACCAAGTGTTTTTATATATGTTGTTTGTTATGTGGTTAACACATAGTGTTTTGAAACTTTCAAGATTAAAGACCCAAACCATTACGTAAACTAACATGTGTTAAGCAAGTGTTTTTGTTCCAGATTGAGTGGTTAGCAAAGATTGTTTTGATGCTTTGAAGTTCACAGACCCAAGCTGTTTTTTTTATTCCAGATGTGTGGTTAACAAAAATTGTTTTGATCCTTTGAAGTTAAAAAAGAGCAAATCATTATGGGGAAATAACATGTGTTATGCATCTGTTTTATATAATTTTTTTTTGATCCAAGCTGTTTTTTTTTACTCCAGCTGTGTGGTTAACAAAAGATTGTTTTGATCCTTTGTAGTTAAAAAGAGCAAATCATTATGGGGAATTAACATGTGATATGCATGTTTTTTTTTTTTTTTCGCCATCGGTAAAAAAATAAAACACAGAAAAACAGATATCAAAATGCAGATAAAGTTAAGATAAACTGCTTCCGCTTAATGACCTTCGGGCCTAATATGACAAAAGTGGCCAAAGGCCATAGAGTTTCTTACAATCCTACTTATGATTATTGGGACGAAAATAGTTACACCTTCTTACACACGTAACAGAGAATAGCAGGATGATGACAAAAGACTGTTACATGTGCGTAAGAAGGCCAAAATGAAGAGTCTCCCATTACATAGTACTACATAAAAAGATTTTAATCAGATGATCAGTCGCCAGTGGCGGTCTGCCTTAGTTGTTCAGCAGCTGCCTTTGCTGCTTTCATTGCAGCCACCTTAAGGCAGTTGCGTGAGTCGTGGTCGTCGACATACAGACCACAACGCTTGCATAAGCGAAGCTGCTTTGGACGTTTTGGTGGTTTTGCTTTGGCCTTCTCACCGGGCCCAGAAATGCGAGTATGAGTACCACATCCTTTATTGCGTGCAACTTCTGGATTAGCAACTTCGACTGGAATGTTGATTGGCTGCCCAACTATTTCTTCCATTTGAGACTCATTTGATTCATTTTCAGTTGTTGACAATGGTTGCCTGGAAAGAATATTGATCTTGAAATCCCTGAGTTGGTCAACCAATTTTGCCAACGCATCCTCATCGGTTCTAGCAACATCTACGCATTCAGTAACGAGGTCGAGGATTTCATTCCGCATAATGGACGGTGCGTGTGGGTTGACTCCGTATCGACTGGAAATTGAAAAAACATGTTTGGGGAGGGCATCTCGGCGCCACCTGTCGTTTATGTATTGTGGTGGAATCCTTTCAACATTTTTCAAGCGATAGACACAAAAGACATGGCGACACAGATACCCGATACGTGTGAAATTCCTGCATGAGCAATTGGCCGATTGATCGACATTGTTATACGTAACCTGATTTGAACATAGACAAAAAAAGGAAAAGCCCTTTAGATGCAAAATATGTTAGAGTATGTGGAATAATGTAAGTGCCTAACATGTGTTACCTGATAGACGTTTGTGATGTTGTTCCTTTTATCCAAATGAGTGACGTCTATCAGAAGACTGGAATCGCTCGTCTCGCTTTGGTTTGTGATGTAGCATAAAAACTTCCCTTTAATTATTTCTTTTTGAACTTGGGCGAAAACAGCGTTTGTGTAAATGGCGAACGCGTGTTGTTCTATCGCTAACTCAGTATTGCCAGTGAACATGGTATAAGAGGTTTTGAACTCCGAAACACGTTGACGATATCGTTGGCTGTCTACCCTATTTTCAAAGCACATCATAAATTGCACAAGGGTGTTTGCGCTTGTTGAGTTAACCTTGAAGGCAGCGTTAGAGCTTTCGCAGCGGGAGGTGGTCTTCATCAAGCAACACATGGGCAGTTCTCTAAAGTAGGCTGGAACCCAGAGATGTCTCATGTTGTACATGTCGTTCAACCAGCTGTTCTCTTGAAGCCCAAATGTTTGTAGGAGGTCATTCCAGCGGGACTCAAACGTTTCAGGTTTGATATAAACATTCCAAACCAACCGATGAATGCAGGACCGAAGATCAGTGTTATCGAGCACGTCGGCTGAGATCTGAAAATTTTAATAGTTATAACACGAGTTAGATTAAAACAGTTTGAGAAGACATGTAAAAAAGTGTTATGTTGGATAACACATGTTAAAGGTTAACAAACTTATGTATACCTTGGAGGGTAGTTTTTTCATTATATGCCACATGCATAGACGGTGACGTGATTCTGTAAAGACCATAGGAACAGCTTGTAGCATGGATGGGTCTTGATCACTCAGCACGAGAGTTGGTTGAGTACCGTGTGCCTTCAAGAAAGCCTTAAGCAACCACACGTAAGATTCAATTGACTCGGTTGATATCAAACCAGCTCCAAATGTAACACATTGGAAATGATGATCCACACCCGTGAATGGCACAAAAACCATCTTGTACCTATGAACAAAAAAATTGATTTGATGTTAACAATATGAACAACTTTTTTGGGGTTAAAATTGGATACTTGGGGATCAGGCCTAACATATGTTAGAGGGGAGGGGGGCTAACCTGTTTGTGCTGTAAGTTGCATCAAACGCTAGGACATCGCCAAAAGCTTTGTAGTTAAGCTTTGAAATCTCATCAGCCCAGAATACAGAGGACAACTTTCCGTTTGATACGGTGTAATCAAAAAAGAAGTTGGGTAGGTTGTCATAACGCTCACGCAAGCGTTCAAGGAAAACTTGTGCGTCGCGTTCACCAATAAAAATTCGCAGCTGGTGGCTAAAGTTTTTAAAATCGACCGGTGTCCCATTGACATTGTGATGCCCTCCTTTTAAAGCTACAAGGCATCTATAAGACCTCATTGGTCCGATGCGGTTTAGACTCATGTTATGAATGAATTGTTTCGTGGAGAATGACAGTTTCCGTGATATCTTACTAAGATCACGGTTGTAACTCTCAACAAGTTCATGATTATGAATATCATTGAAAGTCAGGACTGTGTATGAATCGTTCGATATCGATACTAGTATGCTTGCCTTACAGTCACACCATGAGAAGGTGGTCCTCCGGTGCTTAACAGAAGATTCATCTAGGGTGTCAAAAGTCCGCTTTGGTTGGGGTTTTCCATATTTTGAGCATCGGAGATACTTGTGTGTGGGAATTCCATTCCAGACTTTAGTTTGACCTTTTTTAACAGAAAAACCTGCTTCGAGCGCATAAAGTTCATACATGGAAAGAACATCCTGAAAGGTTGGATAAGTTTTGCCACACACCGGTATGAACTTATCAGCAACATTAGGAATCCAGTAACGGGTTCCCTGAGGGGTATCAAAAACAAAGTATGGATTCGAAGGACCTGTACCATAAAACGGAAAAAGTTATGAATCTGCAATAAAATGGCATGACAATACAAGTTATAAAATGTGTGATATGAAAATAAAGTGGGATCCCATTGTCCATTGTACAACCGTCTAACTGGCCGCGTGGTGATTCAGCAAACATAGAAGGACCATGAGATGATCCAGAAACAGCAACAGTCATGGCTTCCATCTGGGAATCTTGGGATGCTACATGTGAACATTATAGAAAATGTTTGAAAGATGACATATCTAGTGAAGAAATAAAACAAGAAAAGTGTAAGAAAAAACAAACCTTCATCAATATCCATATCCTGGTCATCAATAACCGCGTTTTTCATGAAATTGTTGGATACCAAAACATCCGGGGATCTAACAGGGGCTTCATATGACCGAGAACAATCAACATGCATATAAGTGTATGCAGATGCTTCGAATGCAACACGTGAACATGGCCATACATAATAGGTTGGATTATTAGATTAAAAAGTTGTAAAAGACAAAAAAGAAAAACAGATCTTCTAGAACAGTTAGTAAACTATATATGGACAAACCTGGAGCATTAAATTCTTCATCGTTTTGGAAGTCGCTGCAAAAGAACCGGTTTGGGAAACTACGGACCGGCGACATTAATTCAGAGGTTGGTGGATTTGTCTCCATTGATATTAATGGAGATGCTTGCTACTGTGGTGTAAATATGAAGATTGATGATTCTCTGATGAGAGATGTAGAAGAGATAAAAGGGAAATATGAAAAAGAAATATGGGGGATTGTGAATGTACGATCTGATGGGCAATTAATGAAGATGTCATCTCATAATTCTTAGGGGTTAAAGAAAATTACTAATATAACCTTCATGTAAAAGTTAAACTCATGAGATCAGATCAACGTGGCAACATGCTAGCCACAAATATAGTTTGCTAAGTTTCTTAAAAAAATGGGGTTTTTTACCAAGCATTATCCTATATATATATATATATATATGTAGGTGATATATATTAATTTATAGGGGTAAGATCAAATAAAAAGTTTATTTTGCCTATGTAGGATGAGGAGAAATCTTAACCATTCATTTTTCAAATCAATGATTAAGATGAAAGTATAGGAGAAAGGAGGAGTGCAAAGGTATCTTGGGAAAATACTATTTATTAACTTTCTCTCTCCACATGCAAGGCACATGCATATTCCACCCCCATTTTTTCAAAGTTCATAACTTTTTTACACGACATTATTTTTTCATAAAAATTTCACCGTAAAATCGAGCGTCTTTTTATCTTTAATTTGAGTACCATATTGCTATATGAAATATGAAAACTAAAAAAACCCACTAAAATGTGTTGTATTTCTATGTTGTATAATATTTTTTGTGCTGAATTTTTGTACTATATTTTAATGCTAAATTTTTTGTGCTGAATTTTTTTGTCTTAATTTTTTTTCTCAATTTTTGGTGCTGGATTTTTTCGTACTATATTTTTTTGCTGAATTTTTTCGTGCTAGATTTTTTTGTGCTGTTTTTTGTACTACGTTTTTTGTGCTAATTTTTTTTTGTACTAGATTTTTTTTGTTAGATTTTTTTGTACTATATTTTTTGTGCTAGATTTTTTTGTACTAGATTTTTTTTTGTTGTATTTTTAAAAAACAAAGGGGGTGCCATATGTCATTTTCACTCCTATTTATAAGGACCAAAATGCCCTTCATTCCTACTTATTAGGAGTGTCACATGTCATCATCACATTTATTCTTAGACTACTTAGGCAAAATCTACTTTTTAGTGGATCCTTCCCCATGTATATCCATTTTAGTTGTTTTTTTTCTAAGTAACAGAAACTACACATACACATATATAGGGTCAGGATTTAGAGAAAACGGTAGAAAGTGTGAGAACGGCGAGAACGCTTATTGATCGTCCGATCAAAACAATCTATGGACTAGATTGGCGCGGTGGCATTTTAGTAAATAACATCAATTTTATTACGTGGACGCGCGTCATTAAGGGTAAAAAAAGTAAAAAAAACATTCCTCACATAAAACGCCATTAAAAAATAAAACGCCAAATAAATACAAAACGTCAATTTTATCACTGCGTACTTTTTTCTGTGTTTTTATTTAAGCTCTCTGGCTACAAAAACGCCATAAAATATGAAACGCCATTATATATAAAGCCAAAGTTTACATCCGGATAAATGTTAATTACTTTTTTTGTTATAAAAATAACATCCCGCCTAAACTACGCGCCAAAAAAATTCTATAAATAGAAACGCCTCACCACCTTCCGTTTATCACACAAAAAAACACACAGTGGTTGCTAAAAAAATTTACAACTCAATGTAAAACGCCAAAAAATACAACGACAACAAACATCTTTTCTTTGATCCTCAGTAATGTTCTGCATGAAGCTTCATTTAATGATTTGTTACGTGAGTGTAGTAAGATTTTGCTGCATGAGATGGACAAAATTGAAAAAAAAGGGACTGATGACACCCATATGTCATACTGTCATCTTTGTTCCTGAAGAAGGTTTGGATGATAAGAAGAGACATATACCAGTGTAAATGCTACTTTGGCCTCAATGAATATAATGAAGACCACAGGCAGATAGCATCCACCCACAGGGGGTCGCTCTATGTCTCCAACATCCACAAAGACACTTCAACACATGAACAAAGAAAATAAACAACGTCAAACCCAAAACGCCATTTATTTGTCACATTTCTTGTAGTTTCAAAAGAAAAAAGAGACTGATGACACTGAAGATTTAAAATCATAAATTGCTTCTACTTTGTTTTTTTTTTATTTTCTTTATCTATTGTTTGTTTTGTAATGTCAGTTAATAAACAACAAAATAATATTAATGCTATAATGAAAAATATAATAAAAAACCAAAATTAGCAAATACGTGTAAAACGCCATAATGCCATAAAAACGCCCCCAAAAACTACCAAACTATAATAAAATTAATTTGAACAACTAATATTATAAAAAAAAGCGTGAAACAATGTGCAAAGAATATAAAACAAAAGAAGTCCAATAGTTATCTAACCGCCATTGGAAAACAAAACGCCATAATTACAACCGTCAAAAGATTTGACGTGTTACACCATTAAAACAGTTGAGTCTGAAAACAAAACACGGTAAACTACAAAAAACAGTAAAATGAAACGACGGAAAACATAATTACTAACATTTATTATATTAAATTTATTTATCTTTTTTAAAACGCCATAATTACCCGTCATACGCGGGGAAAAAAGTCAATATAAAAGAAGACCATGAGAACCCAAGCTCAAACACGCCAAAAAGACTAAAACGCCACATATTCTCCAAAACGCCAAAAAAATTAAAAAATGGCTAAGGTTATTGCATGAAAGTTTGAAGGAAAGAGAAACGATTCATCATAAAGTTCTCTGACAGGAGAAGGGTAAAGGTAAGAACAATAAAAGCCATGACGGGAATGAATGAAAATGTTCAGAAGGATATCCTGGCCCTTGGGGTTCCAATAGACAACGATTGTGAAAGAACGAGAACTGTAATAAAAAGACTGGAGAGAAAGTTTCCAGCAGAAGATGATGAAGATGATGATGATATTGAAGATACTCACATACCAAAACTTAGCAGTTGGGTATTGCATGAGGAAGAAAGAACACTTGAAGTGACTTATAAAAACGGGGTGCAATATTCAAGGCCAATGGAAGAATTGTTGAAAACAGGGTTGTTATCTATCATTTAACAATCTGTGATTTAACACCTTCAAACGATCCAAAATCCAAGAATGTAGTGATATTCAAGAATAGGCTGCAGCAAAGAAGAGACGAGCTAATGGCGTTATACGCAAAAATGATATTTGATGATGAAGAATATGAAGAACGTGATGAACAAAGCAATGGGTACATCTCTGATGTAATCCCACATACGGAAGACTATTAGTTTATTTTGATTTTCGTGTTATTGTATTTTTATAAGATATTAATCTATGGTAATGAATTATTAACAAAAATATACAAAACGCCAAAAAATGACATGGAAAAAGCCATAACGCCAAAAAATTAACTATATGACACAAAAATAATTAATTCAACGAGAAGAAATCTGAGAAAAAACAGTAAAACGCCAAATAATTAATAAATCTACATAATGCCAAAATTATCTTGCACGCAAAAAAATAAAGAAGCATGTCAAACCGAAAACCGTGAAAGGAGAAGAATACTAAAAAGACGAAAAAACCCCTCGGACCCTGATCAAGCCCCGCGCCACGTATTCGGCCAGGATGCGTTCTCACCGTTCTCACACTTTTTGTCGTTTTCTCCTGATCCCGTTTCTACATACACACACACACACACACACACACACACACACACACACACACACACATATATATATAGGGAGCCGCTAGAATGAGAACCACCACGAGTTATGAGAACCGCGAGAACCAAGTGCCACGGAGGGCCGTTGACCACGAAATTTTTTTTACACCTAGATCTGTATATTTTAAGACCGGGTGTAAATTTTCGGTTCAAACGGCGCGTCCGAGGGGGTAGTTTTTTACGCCCAAAGTTTGGTTAAAAAAAAAGAAAAAATTAAAAAATTAAAAAAACCCAAACTTTGGGCGTAAAAAACTACCCCCTCAGGCGCACCGTTTGAACCGAAAATTTACACCCGGTCCTAAAATATACGGATCTAGGTGTAAAAAAAATTTCGTGGTCAACGGCCCTCCGTGGCACTTGGTTCTCGCGGTTCTCATAACTCGTGGTGGTTTTCATTCTAGCGGCCCCCTATATATATATATATATATATAGAAAAAGGATCCGTTAGGAACCACCGTTTTTTGCGAGAACCAGTGTGAACACAAACAGTAATACCTAAAAAAAATCTAAAAAACATCCAAAAAAAAAAAAATTTACTACTTTTTTTGTAAAAATCGCTATATTTTGTTTACAATAAAAAAAATTCAAAAAAAAAAAAAATCGAGTCACAGTTATCCATGCACATGTGCATTTGTATCATTTCTTTGACAAATTCCGTAATTCATTACAAATATTAGACAATTGCACTTTCATTTACACTACCACGTGTAATACACTACTTTTTACGTTAACAATATTAGAAATGCACATGTGCATCTATATGTATCAACATGAAATAAGGTGTGTTGGTACACTACTTTCTCGTTCGTCTATCATTCCATCCATAATACACAAACATGCACATGTGCATTTTTTGTCATTTCTTTGACAAATTCCGTAATTTATTACAACTATTAGACAATTGCACTTTCATTTACACTACCATGTGTAATACAATACTTTTTACATTACAAATATTATAAATGCACATGTGCATCTATATGTATCAACATGAAATAAGGTGTTTTGGTACACTACTTTGAATACACTTTTCCTTTCATCTATCATACCATCCATAATACACTACCATTACCTCCTACCATCCATAATACAATACAATTACCAATATTTTCACTTTATTACATGTATGTAAACACCATTTATACCATCCAATCAATATATTACATCATAAATTGACAACTATAACCAAACCATCAACCACTAGATATAACTAACCAAAAAACATGTGTATGGGCCTACTTCTCCATTCAAAATCACAAACTTTTTGTACCAAAACATGTTATATTTTGGTTATACCTAATGATGCACACATGCATTTTGAATATTGATAATGTAAAAAGTAGTGTATTACGAATGGTATTTTAAATTAAAGTGCAATTGTCTATTCCTGATAACGTATTACCGAATTTGTCGAAGTAATGATGCATATGCACATGTGCATGGATAACTGTTACTCGAAAAAAAAAGTTTTTTTTTATGGTAACGAAATATAGCGATTTTAAAAAAAAAAATATTAAAAAATAAAAAAATTTGAGTGTTTTTTTGAATTTTTTTAGATTTTATTTTGTGTTCACATTGGTTCTCACGGTTCTCACAATAAGGGTGGTTCTCGCATGATCCTTACCCTATATATATATATATATATATATATATATATATATATATATATATATTAGGCGTTGACTTTCTAATATTGCATTTCCCTGTCGTCGTTTTTCCAGACGAGTTTTTCCCTGATTTGGCGTATCCGGTTTCCTTCCTCCATCAATTCTTCACCATACTGGCGAAGTTCTTCCACATTCTCATGGCTCATGGGTGGCATTGGAGCTGTTATAGGTTCAGGGTAAAGTGGTTCTGGTTCTCCGTAGGGATATGGGTTATTCATTAATTCCTGAAATACACAGTCATTGGCCCACCATTGTTCTAAAGGGTTCCGTGCTAGAATCCTAGGTATTTCGTTGGGATTGAAGGCTGGGATTGGTAATTGATTTTCCTAGTTTGGTTCTAAGTTCATGGGTAGGTCATGATATAGAGGTAGTAATTATGGTTCTGGTGCTGCTACTTGGTTGAGATCAAGTTCTACTTCTAAAGCTCTAAACATATAAAAATTGGCTAGTCTTCTATCTAATTCCTCTTCCCATACAGGCTTAGCTTCTGGATTTGGGTATTTCTCTCAGCTCTATTCACTATTGCTTGTTGTTGGATTTTCTCATTCTTTTTCTCCTCTCCACTTTTGCTCTACTAAACCACCCTCTTTTCCGATTGGGAAAAGGTTCTTCAAATTTGGCTTTAAAAACAAAGATTCCCTCGGAATTAACTGTGTATCCAGAGGTTGGCTGGGATGTTCCTTCATCCATTGGAGAATGAGGTAGGTGACGATAAGCGTCAGAAGTACCCTGATCACTCATACTGTAAACTAAGAAAATTGTCAAAATAACATAAAATAATAATATACATATTTACACAGAATAACACATAAGTTATTTCCTAACACAATCGGTTAAAATTTAGGTATTTAAAAGAACACCTAAATGGCTTAAACCAGTGGCTCTGATACCACCTTCTGTCGCAACCCCCAACCCCACCCTGGGAGCGGAAGCCGCGAACACGAGCCGGTGATATCGGTGTTTATTAATTTGGCAGCGGAAATGAGACATCAGGATCGTAGTTAGGAAATAACTTTCAGAGTTTCAAAACACCAAACTTTTATATTAAACAAATGGGATAGAACCCATATTTCCTTTATAATATCTTTATAAGGATAAATTCTAGTTGCTAAAAACATAAACTTTTTATTTAGGTAACTTTATAGCCACTATCTTTAAGCCTTCAGTGCTCCTTAGCTGGCTTTTAATATCTTCACATCAAGTTACCTGAAACGCGTTTTAAAAATATTTTATCAGCAAGAATACTGACGATACATTCCATTTTATAAAACAACACATTGTTATATTTTACAGCATCAAGAGTTTTTACATTTGTTTATATATACCAATTTCTCAACACAGTATTGCTACTGGGCACCATTGTCCACTGTGCTTGCGGTCATGCTAATATTGGCTAACCCTTTGTCCAATATTAACGAGTGTCAAGTAATGTATACAAAACCCCACATATTGTTGATAATTGTAGAATTATAAAAACTTAATCACTGTAAGTATAACTAATAAACATTTAGGGTTTTGTAAAACATTTGAAATAATGGCTCACAAATTGTGAGAAAAAGAGAATGACTCACTTGAAATCTTATGTTTTTCTACGGGCTTCCTTGGGATATTTCCTGATTATTTTTTTGAGTTTCTATTAAAAACATACAATGCACGCGTGTTAGTAAAATAACCCAAATCACTTTTAGCCATACAATACGAGACAAAACCCCCAACGTACTTAGTCAGGCAGAGCCTTGACATGTGTTGCTGGGTCCTAGATCAATCGGGTAGGGTAACGAATTAGTGATCGGGGGTTAAAATACTTACAACGGGGCAGAGCTTCGTATTTTTGGGGGGTATTTGGCTATAATTTTCGTAATATATGTTGAGAGAGAAAGAAAGAAGCTGAACGATTGAAAAGTGCAGGTTGCTGCTCAATTTGTACGAAATTTCGGGGTCTCATGCGTCGCACGACCAGTTCCCCATTTCCTTTCGCGCCTCGCGAGTGGCACCCTAGCTACCGCTAGGGTTTCCGAGTCACACCTTAGGCACAACACGTGTGTGACACGTGACAACATGGGTGTCCGACAAGAAACAGGCTTCTCGCGCCCCGCGACACACCTGGTGTATCCTGTCAAGGCACATGAGCGATTAATAATTAGGATTTTATTTGTTTTTTTTATAAAACTTTAGATTAAACGTGTTCTGTTTCTCGATTACAAAGCGTTTTAGGGCGTTTTCGAGGGTTGTTATACTCGATTACATGACTATTAACCTGGTATGCCCAATTCCTCTCCCGAATGGCATTTTAGTCAAATAACCTTTGCCCCTTAGTTTGACCCAATTCACTTACCTTGCGATGGTCAAGTTATAACATGTTGCCCTTAGCACGTGATTCCATGGGTTGGTCTAGGACAATGCGTGCCCTTGCCTTATACTTCCTGCATTAATTTCCTCGACAGAAACTGGCATTATTGTAACAAGGTCACTTGGTGATACCTCACCATGGACCCTTTTTACTATTTTATCAATCCAATTATGCCCTCTAAGTGTTCAACCCCTATAGCTTAGAGCTTGACACCTAGAATCGATGCCATTCTAATTCCCCTTTTACCCATTTGGTTTATACCATAGGGTTACATCTCATCAATATGACCATTCGTCATAAAGATGTGATTCTACGAGATCATCATCATTTATCCCGTTTCATGAAATTTCCCAAATAGACTCATTATAATAGTTTGTGTTAGTTATGAAATCATCCTTTACAGATTTGCATGGTTTGACCCACTTCCTGGGTTTCATCATTTTAGGGTCTCACCCATTTATCATTACTCATAATCTAGCGATTAAGGAATAACACAATCCTTACGACTATATTCTACAGGCGTAAGTAGTACTTACCTTGCATTCGTCCTAGCTCTCCCACATTTATCAGCTCGTTTGACCCGCTTCATCCAATCTTCCTCCTAGCTTGACAAGATCAAACTTTGCACAACACTCACAAGATTTGTTAAGTTAGTCATTTCATAAAATGACTACAATACCTCATGAGTTTATACAAACCAATTAATCAAAACTTTTACTTTAGATCAGCTTGATTTTTAAAAGTCAAACTATTCTTAAGTATGTACATGGGCACTAACTTAAAACATGCATAGTATGCAAGTACATAATACTTGCATAAGTTGTAGGACCGGTTTGACTCCGTTTCGATTGCTAACCGACTCGTACGACGTGCGGAATCCGTGCACGAGTGAGACCGAACACACGAACAGTAAAATAAACTGTGATTCTTTGATAGATTTGATAGTGTACAAGAACCTGAATCACGTGGACAAGCTTTCTCTCTCTAGAATCTCTCTCTAGATCTCTAGCTCTCCAAATGCTCTAAATGGCAAAAGTTCTAAATCTAACACTATGACTTCCTATTTATAGGCACAAGGTTATAATGAGAAATCTCATTATTTACAAAATTGCCACCTTGCCTTTACTAACTAATAACATCATCAAGTCTTGCATTCTTCGGTTTCTACTACGATTTTGATTGACAGAGGCGATAGACACTTAATGCACTAACAGACTCCCCCTTGGATATTGCCGTAGTCAATCTCGTAGCATCTTGTCTTTCTCTATCTTGAACAGAATCCCCGTGGATCTGTCTTCAACTCAGTTGCTCTCCCTCTCAGTAGTCTTTTTCTTCAGGCTCCCCCTTTCGTCAAGCTTCCGTGCTTTTGGGATCGACACCTGGCTTTCCGGGTACAAGCTCCTCCTTGCTTTGAGCTCGTCTTCAGACTCCCCCATAGACTCAGCTTCCGGGATCGTAGTCTGGACTTTTCCTGCAATCACTCATACAACTATGAGTAACAACATTTTAATCTTCTAGATATCGTAATCTGACAATTCAATCTTTCCAGAAATCACTACTCATGAATTTGGCAGTTTCATGGAATCGTATCGGAAACTAGCTCTATAACAATATAAACATCCAAATCCCCCACAGTTAATCATCCAAGTCCAAATTAATGACCTTGGAGATATCACAAACTGTTTTTGATTTTTGATTTCAAAACTTCAAGTTTCAAATTAATGAACTTGTTTTATTTTCAGAAACACGATCAGCTTACTTAGATTTTGAAACTCAGCACTCAGACATCAGTTGTCGAAAATAAAGCAGAAATCAAAATCTTTTTGTATTTTCTGAAAACATAAAGCAATAAAGAAATATGTACAAACATATTTACAGATAATATTTTTGTTTGAGTATGCATCAGAGGATCATATCAGTTTTTGACAAGTCACAAGTACCGTTGAGCTTAATTTCACTTTAAGAATTAAACAATTCACTTAGATTGTCGATATACTGATCCACTTAAATTTTCATACAAATTTCAACTGATTCAGGATATGAATTAGGTGTATTAAGAACTTAAACTCATTCATGTGTCCCACCTCTTGAATATACTCCCGTATCCAGAATCCCAATAATCAGTCTTACAGGTGAGAATACTACAATGATATCTGTATATAAATTAGGTATGCGAGGGCCGAGGGATCTCAGGTCGATACTTCCGTATACGCAGAGAGATATCAGCTTCGACTTTTCGGTGTGTCCCCTTTAGAGGATCTTTTTGCTTACAACAGCAGCATTTATCAATTTTATTGTTTCAGCATGCTGAGGGTTTAATGCTGTGTTTCAAGTATTGCAGCAAGTATTAGCCAGGGACTAGGTCAGAACTACCGTTCAGCAGAAGTCCCGGAATAATACCCCAGATATCATTGAGTATAAAGACCTAGTATATCAGATTATGAGACCTTTCAAACGAGATTTCAGGGGTTACCTATATATCCAAATAGTGTTCCCCACGAAATAAGTAAGTTTGAATTTATGTTTATATCCCGAAAAAGTTTACTAAGTGTATAAAAACCTACCGACACATCCACGGTGAGATCGTTTAACACATTTAAACTTTCCATTTCTTTAGCATACTGTAACTGTCTACAGATGTACTATCATTTCCTCTTTTTACGCAAAACTCAAATTTTTGAATTTTATCATGTTTTTGACTTTTTCAAATTTTCAAATGTTTTTGTATTTTCTGACAATATTACTCCCCCTAAAATGCAAAATCATATAAAGAAAATTTGACAACCAACACTGATAGCTTTGTCTCGCCATCCATTTTCTGCTTCAAGTGCTCTGTTTTGCAGAAAATATAACATACCCCCATGATTTACAACCCATTGATCTTAACAGTTTGAAAACCGTTTTTCAATCTGATGAAAGTAATCATGTTTGTTCAGCCGTGAGGGTTTCGGCGTATTCAATCAACATACATTCAAACAAAATTAAAAACAAACATATTTTTGGTTTTTAATTTTTCCAATTTTTAGGATTTTGAAAATATTGTTTATTTATGTACAAACATCACTCAAACTAAACTCCCTGTTCAACCAAACCAGGGTCCTGCAACCTCTTCCTGTGCCAGGTTGCTCCAACTACCATTCTCACAATCTTCAGCTTCGTTGAGCACCTGCACATTCAAACTTTATCAATTATTTGAACAATTTAGCCCAGGTCTGTTGGACCTGAGGCATTTCAACACAATAATGTTCATTTAATTTTGGAAACTCTTTGTCACTTAAAACGTTTTCAATTTTGACTTCAACTTTCTCATCTTTTACCGACACTTGTTTCTTAGCACTCCACATTTGACCTTCCGGAGTACCTCTTTTGTAAAAATTTGTCTCTTTTTGAACCTTTTGTTTTTTAATAACGTTTTTAGGTTTCCAAAACTCTTGAGGTTTTGTCATATCAACAGATATTCTCCAACTCTGTGTTGTTCTTAATCTGGGTGTGTGAGAATTCCAGGTCTGTCTTGAATCGAACCTGTTCGGGTTTAATTTCCAATTTTGATTTGAAGCAAACTTGTTTGTATTGTACCTCCAAGTTTGTTTCGAATCAAATCTGGTTGACCTTGATTTCACATCCTCAGATTTCTGTTTTTCAACATCAACAGGCTTTGGATTTAGACACTTTCTTGCAACATGTCCAATTTGATCACATTTAAAACACACTTTCTTTGAAACATCCTTAGCCTGTTGTTGTTTCTTTTTCATAGTCTCAAACTCCTCATTAGACTGTTGTCCAAATTTGAGTTTTTCCTCTTCTTTCAAACTTTTCCCTTGAACAAAACTCATCTTTTGTTGCAAATTTGGTTTTTTACTTTGATTCCAATTCCGTTTCTTTTTATAACCCAAACCAGCCTTCATGTTTTTCTTCTTAAAACCAGGTTTGTTATAAAAAGATTTATGACCTTTACTAGCAAACTTTGGAATCTCAGACTTCTCAATCTCAACCATTTTGAAAACTTGATTGACCTTTTCTGAAATCACATTCTGAATCGGGAATACAACATCTAAGAATAATTTGTCCGATCCAATCATGGTATAAACCAATCCTTTTGAATCATCATTCAAATTTTTCTCAGATTTTGTGTTTTTCAGATAACCATCATAAAGATTTCCTTCATCTCCATCCTGTGATTCAGACTTACCTTTTGTTGACTCATCTTTCAAAACACTTTCAACAACCTTACTTACCACCTCTGAATCATTAGCATCATCAGATTTGGAGTAAGTCACATCGATACTTTCAAGTAACTGGTCAGCTATGTTCAAACCCTTTGCCACCTTTTCCTCATCATAAAAAGTATAATTGTTTCTCAATGGTGGTGGTACCTGATGAAATTCTGAACCAATACCCTTTTTGCAATTTTCAGTATCTTTGTCATCTGGTGTGATGTTGAAAATGCGTTCGAGAATGTACGAAGAGTTATGATAACTTTGAAGTTTTGTAACAACCTTTTCTTTTTCAGCCAAGACTTGTTTAAGATTTGCAATTTCATCAAAACATTTGTTTAATTCAATTTGCTTTTCTTTAAACTGTCTCTCATACATTTCTTTGGTTGTTAAAGTTTCAGACAATCTTTGATCAAAACTTTTGACTTGGCTCTTCAAAGTATCATAAGCTTCTTGTACTCTCTGACTCGACCACTTTAAAGAATCATACTGTTTTTGTAAATCTTGAAATTTAGATTCTTTTTCAACACAATCAACACATTTTATAGAACACAGTTGTCTATAAACATCATTATCCTTTTCAAGACCTTGACATTTCTGTGTCAAATTTTCAACTTTTAGTTTCAAAATTTCTTCTTTTTCAATCATATCTTTACATTTTATTATGAAACCATTTTCAAGTTTGCTTAATTCATTATCTTTTGTTTTTATCAATTCATCTTTTTCAATACAGGCTTTGCACATTTCTATGCAATTCCTGCATTTGTTTTCTTTTTTATCAACCAATTCAACATTCGATAGATCAGAAGATTTTCTAACCTCAGTCTCATTCAACACCGATTCTTCTGACTCAACTTTCTGATCTTGCTCTTTGTTCTCCTCTTTATGAGCTTCTTCATTCTTCTGCACTTCTTCAGCTCTCTGTTCCTCTCCAGCAAGCTTTGCAACAGTCTTCACTTCTTCAATCATCTTCTTCAATTCTTCTTCTTTTCTTTTCTTCAGTTCTACCACCTTCGGTAAACTTGCTTCAAAAACTTCTTTTAACTTATTCATCAAATTTGGCAAATAGCTTTTATCAGAAAGCCTTCTTGTGTTGAAAGTGCCCTCACTTGGAAACACATTTGTTACAGCATCAAAATCCACTTTTGATGGATCAACTACTGGATTACCCTGTGGATCCATGTAACACTCTAACTCTTCATTCCATCTTTTAGCTCTCTGGGCTTCTTTGAATGGTTCATACAATTTGCCAATCTCCCATCTCGCACTGTCTCTTCTCCACCAATTATCATGCTCATCATTTGCAACAAATGCATATCCAACTGCATCTTCTTCAGGTAGAACCTCTTGACTCCAGTCATATCCTTCATCGTCATATATAACTGCAAGAGCCCTTGATTTTTCTTCTGGTTGCTTTAATCTTGGTGGCTCAGACTTGTTCTGATGGTAAATCGCCTTCCTGTAGTAATCTTCGTTGAATGGATTTTCAGAATCATCAGCAGCATACGCATTTCTGCACTCGCGCTTAAAATGACCTCTTTGTTTACATTTGAAACATGTCACCTTGGATTTATCAAATCCCAATTTGGTAGACGGTCCACCAATTGACTTTCTCCCCGTTATCTCCATGAACCGCTGTGCCCGACGAACCGCACTGGCCATGCACCATCTGATATCCATTAGTTCCATCTCCTCGGGGTCTAATTGATCATAATCTTCTTTCGTCAAGTTGGTGTTACCAATCTTCCCTGCAACGAGGCTTTCATACGATTCAAGTACAGATGCTAAGAAAACCATCTGTTGTTTTGCCGACTCTTCGCTGAAATTCTGTCCATTCTTTAGATCCACTGCGATATTACACTGGAATAAATTCTTTGAAGCAGGTTGACTTGAAGTGTTTGAAGAAGATCCACTGTGAAAACCACTGTGAAGACTTTCATTGTTCACTGAACTTGAACTTTCTGCAGAAAATGCTGTTCTTGGAGACCCAGCCTGCGGTATATTTCCTCTGTAGTAAAGCTCTACATTCTGCTGGTAAGCTGGATTGTTGACTTTAGATCTCTTTATCTCCAACTCATGACTTTCAAGTCTTTCAATCAGCAAATCCACTTTTAAATCTTCAGGCTTGATTGTGTTTTTCAACATTAGAGCGAAATATTGCCACTCTTGATCATTTGGCAATGAATCAAACAATTTATCCACCAGCTCCTCTTCAGAAGGTAAGATGTTGTGTCTGATCAGCTCCATTTTCAGATGTCCGAATCTCTCAATCATTTTACAAATAGACTCATTTTTCATACAACTGAATAAATCAAACTCTTTACGCAACAATTTCTTTTTGTTTTTAACAATTTCATTACTTCCTACACATTTTCTCTCTAACGCTTCCCACAAACTCTTTGAAGTCTTTTCTTGTTCGAGCAATGAAATAATATCCTCTCTTACTGACTGTTTGATCAATGTTATCATTCTATGTTCAGCCACAACATTTTTTATATCTTTTTCTGTAAAATCTTTTGCATCTATTAACTCTCCTCCCTCTTTTACTGGTGCAACATATTCATGTGTCAGTTTTAACCAGCTTTCAGTAGCAAAAGCTTTTACCCAACCCTCAAATCTGTTTTTCCACCAATTATAATCTTCAACTTTCATTAGCTTTGGTGGCTTCTGTTGGCTTCCGTACATATTCTCGAATTTCAAATTCTCCGAAATTTCCTTCGAATATTCTCTCATCTCGGATCTTCTATCCGTCGATTCGGAAGTGAATGCGTTGTAAAATGTGTTGAAGAATTCTTCACCGTTGCTTGACATCTTCAATCAATTTCTTGAACTTCGCACTTTGTAAATCTTGAATCTCCTGAATCAAACAAACAAACAAATGATCAGTTTAAACAAACGGAATTCGTAAAAGTGAGTGACGATTGAATCGATCTAGGACTCGTGTCGAAGATTCGCGGACTCGTTCCGATGTTGTTTGGGTGAAACCAATGAATAGGTAATAAGCCAACAATGAGTTATGTGAAGTAAATTGTGATTGGGCCGCTTTAACACTTCACATGCATATAATAACAACACCAGCCGACAAAAACACCACTAATCTATTTTGATTGAGCCTTCACTGTGATTGGGCCTAACACTTTTAATGGGCAGTAGTCAACAACAACACATGGGCTTTTCTTAATAGTGACTGATAAACAATCAATTAATGAGCCGCTGAATACTGATCTCTGATTAGTCCAACGTGAGTTAATGGGTCGGTGCACATGGGTTTACAATCACACAACAACAGACAACTATAAGTGTAATTTCAGTGACCGTCAATTTGATTTTAATGTTCTTTGATTGGGCCGCTTATTTCGTGAGTCTTTTTTGTTGGGCGGTGCAAGACAATAACCTGCCGACAATCTGTAATGATCAGACAATCACGTGAAGAAGATGACTCATAAGCGAACCATACTGACACTTGGAGCGGACCAGGTATTGTCCAAATGAGCGGACCAGATATTACTTGTACGTTGGAGCGGACCAGAAACGTCACAATAAGCGAACCACAAACTGTTCGAATAAGCGAACCAGCTATGTACCTATGAGCGAATCAGACCTAACATGGTCACATAAGCGAACCAGATTATGTCTGTTCGAGCGAACCTCCCAAAATGTTCGAATAAGCGGACCAGATCAATGTCCGGATAAGCGGACCAGAAATTTTGACAGCAAAAACGAACAGAAAATCTTCGATTACTCCTAAACGACTAGGAATTTCGATCTGAAACTTGGTAGGGTTTTAGATCAGGTCTATGCGCACAACATATCCAAAAATCAGCTGAAACGGACCATGAAAACCTGTTCAATTCGATGAAAAACAGTAAAAACTGTAAGAAATATGAAAAAGATGAAGAAGAAGATGAAATCGGATCTGATTCTGATGAAATCCTGTGCGAAATCGTGTGAAAGATCAGTGCAATCAAGCTCCTGCTCTGATACCACTTGTAGGACCGGTTTGACTCCGTTTCGATTGCTAACCGACTCGTACGACGTGCGGAATCCGTGCACGAGTGAGACCGAACACACGAACAGTAAAATAAACTGTGATTCTTTGATAGATTTGATAGTGTACAAGAACCTGAATCACGTGGACAAGCTTTCTCTCTCTAGAATCTCTCTCTAGATCTCTAGCTCTCCAAATGCTCTAAATGGCAAAAGTTCTAAATCTAACACTATGACTTCCTATTTATAGGCACAAGGTTATAATGAGAAATCTCATTATTTACAAAATTGCCACCTTGCCTTTACTAACTAATAACATCATCAAGTCTTGCATTCTTCGGTTTCTACTACGATTTTGATTGACAGAGGCGATAGACACTTAATGCACTAACATAAGTAATTCATAAGTATATCTCGTGTACTTCTAATATACTCAAATAGATGCACATAACCAACTATAAGAGACCATATGTGGTTTAGCCGTCCACGTTGACATATCCCATTTTGTTGGTTTTAGAAAACTTATTCTTTGTGATTTGTTACGAATTTTGAAGTACAGATCTGCACCGTATTTATTACCAATGTATCCGTGTTCATCTTGCTCTAAAAGTTATCTCAGGCATTTCATCGAACACTTGGCGGGTTTCGCGTTCAAGATTAGTCTCTAACCTATTTCTTGAACACCTTACCCCAATTTAGCTACAATATTAATCTATCAAGCGCACACACACACATTCATAAGACTACAATTCCAGCCATATCTCACTTTGAACCACCATCTTAGACATTATTTCATAAGTTTGGCTCCTACAAGGTCAACCTAATTCAAATTGATGGTTCTATGTCAAGGTTTAACTAAACCCTTCATGCATTCACATCATTTGGTTGCTAATCATCACATAATCTAAAAAAACATGTGTAATTATATTAGTTTTACATGATTCATCTAGTAATCATCAATCATTTAAGTATAACAGCTTGGATTTCCCACAATTTTGGCTTAGAATGAGAGATTAGGGTTCTAATCTCTTCTCCTCTTCTTTGATCGATGAAACATGCACATATGCGTGTAGTGTGTGTGTTTTTTTATTAATCCAGAATTTTTATTAAGTTTTGAGTTATTACATTCTTGGTCCTTCAAATTTTCAACGTAGTTACCAAGTTAACTTCCTTTTCTTTATTACTTGTATTTGGGACTAAGTTTTCTAATTAGGTTATTAACCTAGTTATATCATACGCTTTCATCAAGAAAATACTATTATCCTTTATATATAGTGAGAGAATTTTGGGGTGTTACATATTAATTGTATTTGTAACTATTGTGTAATGTTACTTACCGTGGGCTTATGGACATGGAGATGATAATGGGCTGGTAGTCCTAAAGTTCAAGTGGGCTCATGATTGTTGATTGAAGTGATAATCAAGTGAAGGTGGCTTAGGACTGAAGTAATATGTGGAATCAAGAGGGTCGGCTAATCCTTTGGCCCAGTCTATGTATATTAAGGTGTATTATTGTTATCTCTGTATATGCTCAGCGTATACATTATATAAGAGAGAAAAATATCTCTCTTGTCTGAGAAGTGCATTATTGTTCTCTCTCTGTAGTTTCTCTCTCTTAGTTCTGATTAGGGTTTTCTTGTTAACTCAGATTCATCTTGAATCTGATTTTAATACAGTGTTTCCTGTTAACCAGTTTAGAGATTATCGTGTTGATAATCTGGGGATAGTGTTGTGAGGAATGTAGTGAGTGATTTGTTCATGTGTCTGTAAAAGATCTGATTCCAAGGGTTAATATCATTTTGGTTTGGGTATTTGTGGTTCTTTGATTGATCAGTGTAGATCCATGTTTTGTAACAGAATCACTCATTACATAAGACGAGAAATGATTTGTATATTCCTTTGTCTTTTCCTGCCCACAAACAACACAAAGAAATGATTCGTTTCATTCACACATGGTAACCAAACAAGACCCTAGAATGATAATGATCCATTTCAATATTTTATCCATTCTATTACCCCATGATATGTGATAGTAATCTATTTCATCCAAAACTTAAAAAGTGTATATGTGTTAGTAATTTAATTTCTTTTCTTTTATCTAAAACCTTTTGCTTTTTGGCCACTAAACTCAAACAACTATAGTTGTATAATTACTTTTGACACATTTGTACAACAACCAAACCTTGTAAGTCTTATCAATGGCAGAGCTATCCATAGGATCTAGGGAGAGTGCAGTATAGTCAAACTTTACCTCTACCGGTGAATATAGACATAGTGCTTTCAGAAAGACCATCGGTTCCAAAACATACCAATAAATAGAACTAGAGATATATAAAACAGAAAGTTGCCAATAACATAAGAAGTTATAAAAGAGTAACATTTTAAAAGTAGACATATATAGAATAACATCAAAAACCAACAAAAGAAGACTATTACATAACATCCACGTAAAAATGTAGTAAAATCTCTTATGGCATAGCTAAAATGCATATGTCCCCTCCCCTAAAAGTTCTTAGCTTTAATCCTGCATCTCCACAAATTCATATACTAGACTATCCTGAAAGAGGTGCAACTCTAGTAAATCATACCTAATTCAGCCATCCTATGTCAATTTGGGTCTGCTTCTCCTTCTGGACCATGTCATCAGAGAGGTGTAACTCTAGTAAATCATGCCTTATCTGGTTATCTCAAGTCAATTTGTGTCTATCTCTACCCCTCCCCTCCATCGTCAGGGTTTCCACCGTTCTAAATGGCTCTGTTGTCTGCCTCCTCTTCACTCTTCTTCACATGCCCAAATCATTTCAATTTTCCCTTATTTATATGTAAGCTATGTAATGATCCATGCATTTTGAAGTCCCACACTCTTAACAACTCCTTTTCATTTTCATCATCGATGAATTCCAAAAAGTTGGAGTTCTAAGAAAGCAAGAAACCTAATCAAACACAAACTTAGATGTCTTTTTCTTTCAAAAGAAAAGTTCTTTATATCTACACCTTTTTCTCCTCTTCTTTTCCTAACTTGTTGGTGTTGTATCACACTATTTCTCTAATGAATGTAAAAGTTTTTTTGTATTATTGCACTGTTGGTCAAAGATTCATTCATATTTGACCAATAGATTCATTCAAATTTGACCAAAAGATTCATTTCTTCACATAATAATTATCTTTAAGTTCAATCATGCAATGCTATTGCAACCTTTGTAGCTTTTTGCTTTACATCCTGTTCAAGAAACTAATAACTTGATCAAAATATTGATAATTTTACATAAGCAATGTTAGAAGGTCCAATCAATGCTCAGTGTTTATTATATCCCACATGAAAGATAGACCTTCTCCTTATCAAATTCAAGTGGGACAAGTCATTGTTGATTGCCTTTCAATTTCTTTATATGAATTTCTATATTTATTTATAAATTTAAATCTAATCTTAAAAGATTCACAAGTAATCAGTTAAAGACATAAAAATATAATTTATTTTGATTAATATTTATGCTAGCCATAACAAAGACAAGTGGTCGTGTTATTTGACCAATCTAAAATATCCACATATTAGCTAAAATTGATTACCCCATTTTTGGAGACACAAATTTTGTTGAGTAGACATGTTCTGTTGAAATAATCATATGTTCAATCATTAAACGAGCAGATTATAATTTAATATCTAGATTCAATCAACTCTAGCTAGTTTTTAGGTCACTCGATTTGAGCTCACGTCCTCTGCCATATCACCTCTACAGCACTTAAAACACCGTTCCACGAGCGTTATGGAGGGGCTTATGGGTGGCTACGCCATCTACATCACGAGTGCTAACGGTCAAAATGGCATTAATTGTTTTTACCGTTGAACAACGGTTGGCTTAAAAAAAGTTGGTTTTTTAAAACCTTATACAATTTCTAAACTTTCATACAATTCACTTTATATTCCTCCACTCTTAATATTTTTTGTTTATCAATTTTAAAATGGCATGACATTGGACCAAGGTAGACGGCATCGCTTTGGTTACGGATTGGGTCCATGTCGTCGAGCAAGGGCTGCCTTAAGGTTCTCATTTTGGAAGGCGGTTTTGACACAATTTTGTCAACAAGTGGGTGAAAACCAACGTAACGTTCATCAAATAACCTCAAGGTTTTTGGTTATCCGAACAAAGTGCGCATAACTTGAAATGCTCTTTAACAACGCGTTAAATGGTGAAAAAGGTTTAACTAAAGATGAAGCAATTGATGACAGCCAGTGGCAAGTTGCAACATCTTCACAACACTAGCTTTGGTCATGTTTCGGCTTAGAGAATTTTAAGAGGCTGTGATAAGTAGAATTAAGTTGCTTTTTTTTAACTTCATACCTTTTTAGTTGTGTTTTTTAAGTTGGTTTATTTTTTTAATGATACTTTATATGTTTTATCTTAATTTTTTTATACTTATGTAATTTTATTTTTAAATTTAAAGTGTTTCTAAAATTAAAATAAAACTAATAACTGAATAAATGAGTGGAGCTATATGAGGCATTATCATATTGCTTGGTAGTTAAAGGTTGGGAGCTATAAAGTCCTCCTTTTACGTGGCGTAAACAAGACGCTGATGTGCGGTAATAAAGCCCCTAAAGGCTATATCTCACACTATGTAGCCTTTTGATGTCAATGTGAGGCTTGCTCATTTATAAAGACAAATGCCTCTTAAAGAGAAAGTCTTTGGTTCAAATCTAATAAAAAGAGTATTTTAATATAATTTTTATAAAGTAAGAATGAGAATAACATTTGTGATTCAAATAAAAAAGGTGGCTTTCATTGCTTGACTATAATGGTGACTTATACGGTTTCTCTTATCTTATTATTGGTCATTTTCCTTTTCTTTTTATCACTTAAAGCTAACTTTTTCTCAAACGTTAATTTGGATCACTGACGGGCTACTGCAGTATCATCGTATTATCAACAGAATTATCTGATTATATCCATCTTCACTAAACAATAATGTTTATACACTAATTCAGGAGGAAATATAATAAATCTTAGAAAACCCTTTTTGTGAGAATCAAACCCAAAATCTAATGGTCTCTAAGTCTTATCACACCCTCTGAGATGCCACTACACTATAATGACCCCAAAGCTAACTTTAGTTTTCCTTTTTCGAGTATGCATCATCCTATTTTACTTCTAAATCAATAATTCATTCATTTGCTTTAAAATCATTACATGTTCACATCTTATCTACTATGTAACTAATAAATAAAATAACTTCGGAATACTCTTATTATTTTAGGTTTCCTAAACTTAAGTTTTCTCAGCTCTATATTCTATTAAAATAATGTTATTAAACATATATTTAGATATTTAATATAAATTTAATTATGTATACTCATTATTTAATTGTGTATAGTTATTTAAGTCTTCAAGTTGCTATTTAAAAAAAAAAAAATCAAAGTTAACGAAATAACCTTAATTTTTACTTAAAAACTTTTATTTAAATCTCCACATATCAAATAATAAAAAAAGTGGTATAAAAAATCCAAGTTTTAGTTTTAAATTTTTTTATGTATTTATATATAACCTTAATTTTTTCCTTAAAAACCTCTATTTAAGTCTCCACATATCATATAATAAAAAAGATAGGTGGTATAAAAAAAAAATCCAAGTTTTAGTTTTAAATTTTTTATATGTATATGTATATTTATAATCAGATTTTAAGTTAACCTAATTGTATTAAAATAAACCACCACAAGTGGCCTAGTGGTGGAGTGACTTGGGTTCTCCAATGGAGACCCAAGTTCAATTCCCATTAGTGCCACTTTGTTGGCCACCGACACCCGCTTTAAAGCCGGACCGAGGACACTCGAGGTCTCGGGTTCGAAACATGTTTCTTACCCCTCTTTGATGGCTATGGGTATTTGCCGCCAGGGATCCTTGTCGGGTGGTGAACTGGGAGGGGATATCCCTTCCGCGGTCAGGGGTACCGTGCAATTACCTTTTTTTTTAATTGTATTAAAATAATATTTAACAGAATAAGTACACCTTAATTGAATTAACATTTATCAAATACATAAAAAAATTAATTCCTAGTTAAAAAAAAGCCGCTTTAAAAATTAACTTAACATAATTTATAATTGTCACATCAAATTTAATTTAAAAAAAACATATTTTAACAGTTGTATGTGTTAATAAATTACATTATATTTTGTTAAATTCGTGTAATATACAAGATTTTTTTTTTGGTCACACAAATTTTATTGGGTAAACAATACATTTTTCTGTTGAAATAATTATATAATTAATGGTTGCACGAGCGGATTATATTTTAATATCTAGAATTAATCAACTCTAGCTTTCATAGCTGGACCATAATAGTGACTTCTACGGTTTCTCTTCTCTTATTATAGGTCATTTTCCTTTTCTTTTTATCACCCAAAGCTTCTAACTTTAATTTTCCTTTTTCAAGTATGTATCATCTTATTTTACTTGTGAATCAATAATTCATTCGCTCTTAAAGCATAACATTTTCCACATAAGTTTAGTCGATTCCAAATTGATGTATATGTCTTGAAGTGAGTCATATAAGTTCTTCCTTTAACTCGGGTTTTTTTATAGCAAAATAATGATTAATTTTAAGTTTTATCATTGAGATTCATAGAACTATTTAGAGACGGGCTCATTCGTTGGTTATCCCTTGATGAAGTTGGATCGTTAATTGTCGATAGAGGTAAGGGAGGAAATGGCGTTACATATATAGTTATCATGAAGTAATTGATTTACATACTAAAAATGTTGAATCGGATTATTCCGTCGGGTAAAATTAACAAGAGAAAAAAAAAAAAAAAAAGAAAAAAACAAGTGCAAAACTAGAAGTGCTTATAGGGTTGCTTTTTGGGTTCTTATAAATTAATTTTTAATTCATGTATCTTGAATTAAGTTTTTTCTTATGAAACTATAAGCAAAATGGTTAGTTTGAAAAAAACTAATGTGTATTTCTACTTTGAATTATGTTTGGCTACGGTTTCAAGATCCTAACAAATTTAAATCTAGTTATCAAGATTTTGTTTTTTTTTTCTCGATCTTTTTTTTTTCATTCTTAATCCATGTTTAAGTACTGACATGATTTGGTTAGAGACGTTCTTTTAGGCATATTCAGGCATAGCGGGAATTTTGTTAAGAAAGATGCATTTGTGAATTTTTTGACTGACCCGTTGAAAGGAATATCAACACTTAGATGAGCTGGCATTTTGACCTTTGGATGGATGGAAGGGAAACACACGTATGTGGATCTAACTACTCTTTCCTCACTTTGGGTTTGGGGAGCATAGTTTTCATGGTGGGTCAGTCTGTTTTAAAAGTTGCTTCATACAAAGTGACCAAACACGAGAAAACCTGTCTTGACAACCAACACATGTTTATACCATTTGTATTTGATACCTTTGGTTTCCTTGCGTCTGAGGCTCTGGAGTTACTTGGTTGAGCCCAAGAAGTCATGCGTATTAATGTTATATGACACCAAGATCCATAAATGTAGTTTCCAAAAGACCTAATTTTTTTATCAAAAAGGGTTTGCGGCACAACATGATGCTTGTTTACCTTCCATTTCGATATACTAAATTTTGGAAATTTAGTGATATTCAGAGTTCAAACATTAATTCAGGAAAATTTTCATTGTGTAAATCACTCATTGAGAGAGAATTAGGATGTGAGATACAAAAAATGTTTGTGGTTGTTCCCATTTCTATACAAAATGATTTCTAAAGTGAAGTGGGAACGTATGTAATCCTCAAAAATCGTTAAGTCAACTGGCATATACTACATGTCTCTACAGCATCCATTACTCTTAACTCATCATGTGTGTTGCATCACAGTATTCGGGTTCCATTCCATATTCTGATTCTCCATCAACCTTCATTTGTTGTCACATTTGTTAAATTCGTTTAAAAGCAGACTAGTGAAGGTCTAGAATATATTGGATTTAGAGAACAATCCTACTTATCTTGCATCCATATGTTACTCGTCGACGTCGGTTTATCCTTGTTGGATTAATCTCCTCCGAATGGCAAAATTGTTTATTTTTCTGGGTAGCAATCTGTTCCAACAAGGGTTCTAAGGGATATAGCATCATACTTATGGATTAAAAAACCACTATTAGATGGAAGTAACAATGACGATGGTCTTAGTGTAAGATTAAATATATTATGATGTAATATTTAATCTATTAGTCATTATAATCATTTACATTATATAGATCAAAATATATAACAACCTATTAAATAATTAGTTGGTAATTGGTGATGGACCATATTACCCATATTAACTAATTATGTTTCATCTTGGGTGCATATTTAAGAAGACTAATGTAGAGGTTAAAAGGTTACTCTTACACAACCTAATCACTCAATAACATCATTCGACCTCCTCTCCATAACCGAACACCCTATTCGGTTTTCATCATCACCATCATTAGATTGCACCCTAAGGAGGAACCGGATAACCTTGACAAGCATGTCGACTTCGATGGCTGCATCACTTACTGGATTCTCTGCTGGTCTGTCTGCAATAACGGGTATGTTTTAATGTTTTCCATTATGCTTAAAACAGAACTGCACATCAGATTTTCTCTCAAACCGTACAAACATTCTTACTAATACTTACATTTTCACATCACCACCACCTTTACAATTATTTTTAACTAGTTATCCAAAATCATATCAGTTTTGATGTACTCGCTATAGGTAACGGAAGAGAAAATAGAAAAATATTGTAAAAAACCACCACTTATAAAAGTTTAACAACTTCATCATACACGATAACAAAAATAAGTTGGGTGAAGTCGGATATTAAGAAATAGAAAACTTAAAAATATTAAACTTAAAAATTATAATATTTTTAAGTTAGCTAATAAGATTAGAGCATGCAGAGGCATCTTTGAGAATTCACGTACCTTGTTCGAGCTTGAAAAAATATGTCATTCCGTTATGTTTTGTTATTATTTAAAAAAAATCAAATTAGTATTGTGCTCAATAAACCTAATTCCAAGTGGGCTAAATTCTAAACCATAAAAAATGATTTGTAAATGGGCATATATTGGAAGTGGTATGTGTTTACTATAACATATATGTATCGGATTTTTTTTTTTAAATCGCATGTCCCTCGAAATCGCAGGCCTTGTGCGAAGGTCCTTCCCGTACACAATCAAAGCCGCTACTGAGAGCAAGGGTAAAAATTATTAACCACACAAATTAAAAGTTTAGGAATAACCTAATAATGTTGACAAAAAAAGTATTAACCACACAAATTAAAAGTTTACGCATTTAAGTTGGCTTTTACTTATATGTTAAGAAATAAATATAAAACTATAAATAAAAAGGAACATGTAGTGCTACAATATTTACTGTATCTCTTTCTCCAAGAAATATTGAAATTAGATCTAATCATAAGTGGATGGAACTAAAACCAATTTAAAAAGAGATAAAATCAACATCATGAAGTAAAGCATGTGCTGTAAAACATTGTCTTCTATTCTAATAAGACAATAATAATTAATAACATGTAGATTTATTTTTAACACGGCTTCTATTAATCTCCACGTCTCTCATGAACCAAAATGATGCGTTACTTCTCTTCTACCTTCTCCATTGGCTTAATGTTGTACCCACCCACAAAACACTCCTATTAAAACGCATGATGGAATCATGGTAGATTAACAATCCATGGATCAAACACATATAAAACGAACACATTTATACGCACACGACGTTTCAAATAATTAGAATCATGAACCATGAAAATGTTAGAAAAGGTACCATAAGAACATCAAGATTGTGTATTAATTTACATTGTGTATTTAAAAGTAAAATACAAAATATTCAAAACAAAAAAGCCACGCCCAATAAAGAAAAGCCAGACAGCTGCTACGCACTATTCCTAGCCGTGGCCTTTAAGAGTATCATCATCATCATACTCAGTAAATCCCACCAATAGCAAATCTTAGGTAGTGCCTGAAGAGGGTAAGATGTAGACAACCTTACCTCTGAGACCCCCGGCTCGATAGTAGTTTTGCATCAAGCATTGGACATAAGACACATAACACTCAGCAATTGAGACAACTGCCGACTACTGCATGTACCCCCTTGTCTTTCGGCTATCAACGCCACCACATGATGCATGATTAACCATTCTCCTCTTTTAACGTTATTTTCACGAAATTAGTAAAATAACATTAAAATTAGTGAACTTTCATTTTTGCCCCCTGAGCGCCCACATATATATACATTAGTGCCTTTAAGAGTATATATAATATAATATAATTTTGGTAGTTTAGAAGTTGAAGGGTAAATAATAACAATTAATAAAAATTGTCATGAGGTAATAAAAAGTTTTGAAATTAGTTTAAAATTCTTGTAAACTCTAAGGGTGTGAAGTGTCAAAGTTGCAACTACGTTTCAACCGTCACTTTTAGGTTATAACAGAGATTAAGGTCAGATATAGGTTGTTCGAATTCTCTCATTATAGTCAATTATTTTTTGTATTACTGTTTTGTAAGTTTTCGTTTGATCCATGCAATAACCTTGAGTTTGGTTAATAGGGTTCTGCGTGAAGTTTCTAAAAAACAATCATAGTAGTATGGGCCAAATGGGAGAGTCTTGACTAAAATCATTGGCTAATAGGCTATATCTAAAGAAACAATTGTATACTTTCTATATGGAGTCTGGGAAGTCATTACAAGATCATACTGATGAGTTAAACAAACTCATCCTTGATCCTGAAAACACTGAGGTGGAGATGGATGAAGATGATAGAGCCATCATCTTCCTAGTATCTTTACCTGAATTATATGAACATTTCATAGATATCCTTAAGTATGAGAGGGAAAGCTTATCTGCGGACGAAGTCATGGTTGTCATGAATTCTAATGAATTAAAGAAGAGGGCAAATGTAAAAGAAGAAGGTGGGGAAAGCTTGTATGTTAGAGGTAGATTTAAACAAAGGAATCCCAAAGTAAAAGGCATATCAAGATCTAAGTCAAAGTTCAAGAGGAGATGTTTTGTTCGTAATTCTGACAAACATCTAAAAAGAGATTGTCTAAAAAGAAAGAAGAGAAAAGGAGAATCCAATTACTCAAGGGGTCAATCAAATTATTCACCTGAAAGTTTTATGGAAGGATATGATAGTGTTGATGTGCTAATAGTATCAAGTGTGAAGGACTAAAAGAGTGGGTCCTGGATTTTGGTTGCTCATATCATATGACTCCAAACAAAGATTTGTTCAAAATGATAGAATTTGAAGATGGTGTTATAAGGTAGGAGATGACAGGCCTTGCAAGGTTATGGGGAAAGGTACAGTCAATTTTAAACTTGATAATGGTGTTAAGCTTGGTTTAGAAGAAGTGGGATATACTCTTGATTTGTATTGTCACTTGGAACTCTTAAAAGTGATGGTCATTATGTGAGTATGAGAAATGGAAAGATCAAGGTTATTACAGGATCCATGGTAGTCTAAACAGGAACAAGAAAAAGTAATAATACATATTTCTTAGATGGAGAAGTAGAGGTGGGAACTATTTATGTGGCTAAGGGCAAAACTATTAATCCTTTCAATGTTATGGCATCAGAGGTTGGGGCATACTAGTATATAGAGCTTGGGTGAATTGAGTAAAGAGCATGAGTTAAAAGACTTGAAAAGTTGTGAAATAGGTCATCGAGAACACTGCATTATCGACCAGTAAAACTCACATAGTAAAATTCAGTAAAGGGGTTCATTCTGCAAAGAGTATTCTAGATTATGTTCATGTTGATCTTTGGGGTCCTACAAAGACTACATCCCTAGATGGGGCCAGGTATTTCTTATCAATAATTGATGATTTTTCTAAAAAAAGTTTGGGTACATGTTTTAAAACATAATGATGAGACTTTTGAAAGGTTTAAAGAATGGAAGGTCTTAGTTTAAAACCAAACTTGTAGAAGAACTAAAAAGTTAAGGATAGATAACGAGCTTTAATTTTGCAATGGATTGTTTAATCAATATTGTAAAGAATGTGGGATTGCAACATATTTAATTGTTATAGGGACACCACAACAAAATGGTTCAGTAGAAAGTAGAAAGAATGAACAAGACTTTGTTGAATAAGCTTAGATGCATGTTGTCTAATTCAGGTTTGCCAAAGAGTTTTTGGGTTGAGGCTATGTCAACATGTTATTTGGTTAATAATTCTTGACCAGCCATAGGAATGAAGGTGTATAGAAGTGTAGTCTGGTGAACCAACATATTATGAAGATTTGGAAGTTTTTGGAGCTTTAGCTTATTCACATGTTAATCCAAGTAAATTATAACCTAGATCAAAAAAGTATAGTTTTTGTATGTTATCCTGAAGGTGTTAAAGGTTTTAGACTTTGGAGGTTAGACGATGTAAGTCCAAAGGTTTTTCACATGTTAATCCAAGTAAATCAAGAAGGGATCACTTGATTCCGACTCCTCTTTCATGTATCCTTTGATGATTTCCGCATTTTGGGCATTTTAAGAGATTATCTTAGTTATAGTGGTAGGCCCCTATTGTGAAGGCGACGTTACCATCAACTTATTGGTCTGAGTCAGTAGGGATACAGTCCCTCAAGGTCAGATTATTGAAAGATAATTAAGTAAGTTATTAATGCGAAAAGTGGTGGGCCCCCTTCTGTGACAAACACATATAAAACGAACACATTTATTCGCAAACGACGTTTTAAATAATTAGATTCATGAACCATGAAAAGGTTAGAAAAGGAACGATAAGAACATCAAGATTGTGTATTAATTTAAACTAGTTTTAAGCCCCCGCGTTGCGGGGCGGGGGCATAAACTGTGCTACCAGCATTTAGGGTAGAACCATGCTAAGTGGCAAGTCAAAAACAACCAAAATCGGGAAAACGTAAAAGAAAAACACAAATTTTTAACACCAAGTAACTCACACGATGTAAAACATAGATGAACTCGAAATTATACTGACAAGTATTAGAAAATCGAGGGGTCAAAAGAAACTTTTAGAAAATGAAGGGACAAAGGTGACAATTTTAAAACTTAAAAGAGGTAGAGTAAATTACTTTTTGAATCTCTTTGTTTTAATGGTTTTAATTACTTGAATCCAAAAAAAAAAAAAAAAGTTTAACGCCATGAGTCCCTAACCGCTCATTTTATAACATTTTGAGTCCAAATTTTTTTAACACTTGTACTTTGATATTGGACTCAAGTGGTTAAAACAAATAAAACTCAGGAACTCAAAATGTTATAAAATGAGCAGTTGGGAATGTTAAGCTTTTTACATTTTGAACTCAAGTGGTTTAAATCACTAAAACACATGGACTCAAAAAGTAATTTATTCAAGGAGGTAAAATAAACTTTAAGTAAAAATAAAAAGCTTAAAGTTTGGTGGTGGCCAAAATTGGCTAGGTGGGGTGATAAAATATTAGTGGCAAAATTGCAAATAATATTTTATTCTTGTCTAAACTGTTGACAAGAGTCTACCACAAATGTTATATTTAGTAATAGTAATTATACAATAATATTTTAGGAAATTAGTCTGTAATAATCTCAACTACACGTTATTTGGAATTATCAGTCCTACGTTTGAATATTCCCCATACCAGTTCCATCTTTCACCTACTTTTCCTCCACTGGTCCTCTTCGCACACCATCAAAACCGCCACTGAGAGCAAGGGTAAAATATATTAACCACATAAATTAAAAGTTTAGGAATAGCCTAATGATGTTGATGAAAAAATATTAACCACACAAATTAAAAGTTTAGGCATTTAAGTTGGTTTTTAGTTATATGTTAAGAAATAAATATAAAACTATAAATAAAAAGGAACATGTAGTGCTACAATATTTACTGTATCTCTTTCTCCATCATTCGACTCGTATCCTCGTTCTGATCAAAAGTCTTAAAACGTCATCTTGTGATTCAGAAAAAAAGTTAACTCTGTTAAGTGTTTTTAACTGAGGACCTGTGACAACCCGAACTTCCGAGGTCAGTGTTGTTTAATCCCGTGATTCTAATTTCTTATTATTCATCCCTCTTCTTTGTGATTGAACGCGTTGTGGTAGTATTATAACTTGTTCTTTTAAAAAAAACTCGTATTCCTTATGTTTGGGCCGAACATGTTAGGCCGCGTCTTGACACACACTTAGTTTATATTTGGGCCACGTTTGTTACAATCATGATCGGCCCATACACACAGGTTACCCTAGGTTGCATTACATGACCCCAATCTCAACCAAAGCCCAAAACCGAACACACCTTATACACTGGATTCACGATTGGGCTTGGTAGAGCCCAAGTGGATATTTAGTTGGGGCCGGTTACGTGTTCTAGTTTTCTACGGGTTCTAGTTTATATAGGTATGATATCACGTAACATAATATCACACATACACAAACCCAAGACTCTCCTTGGACGCACAACGACAGTAGCAACCCCCCCCCCTCTTCGAAACATCAATCTTTAGAAACAAGCTTGTGGTTAGTGATTCGTATTCATGCTAAATTCTACTCGTTTGATCTTGTTATACGTGTGCCTGATTAACACAAAGTGTCTACGTGCGATATGTGATAACTATGCTATATGAATAAAGTAGGTTGCTAGATTGAAAAACGAGTAATCGGCTATGTGATGTATCAATTGGTATGTTAAGTAGAATTGAATATCAATTGCTAAATTCGTATTCATGTTAAGTAGAATTGAATGTGAGTAATCGGCTAGTGTTAATTTCTGGTGAGTTGTTAATGGTCATCGAGTAGTAACAGGTTATGATCATGATTGTTAATGTTAAATGGCTAAGTCATAGGGTCACGATTTTATCAGATTTATTGTTCTTAATTTAGTGAATCAAATGACAAATTGGTTACTCAATTCTAATAGCATAACACTGTATGATCTAATGATTAGGGATGGCAAAAATACCCGAGCCCGACGGGTATACCCGAAACCCGACACAAATGGGACGGGTATACCCGATACCCGACGGGTATTGGGCCGGGTATGGGATTAGTTTTAAAAAATTTCGCGGGTATGGGTCGGGTATGGGATTAGGTGATACCCGACCCGATTACCCGAAACCACATACCCGTTTACCCGAACTATATACCCGATCATATACCCGAAGTTTTTAATTTATATTTTTATTTTCCATTAACCCTTATCTATCAGTGATTTATTTTAGTATGTTCATAATGTTAAAAATAAATTTTCTTTTAGCATATGTATTTGATGATAGTATTCATATTTTGTATGTCGTGAAGTATATAAATATAAGTGCATAAATATTATAAAGTTATTATTAATTTATGATAAAACTTATATGTATGTAATGTATATTTTAATTTATGATAGTTGTTGCATAAATAAAATTGTATAATAATTATAATATTAAAAAAATGTATTTGAAAATCCCAATGTATATCTTTTAACAAACTAATGGGTATACCCGATACCCGCGGGTATACCCGGTACCCGACGGGTAATTACCCGACATATACCCGACGGGTATTGGGTCGGGTATGGGACACGATTTTACAACCGGGTATGGGTACGGGATTACCAATACCCGACCCGAACCCGACCCATTGCCATCCCTACTAATGATTGTTGCATTAATGCTAAACCTAACTAATTGATTGAGTTAGACATGGATTAAATGAGAATTGTGGGTTATGAAAGTAAACTGGGCTGCACGGGTAGGGATATGGATTGGGCCGCGTAACAGGTTTAGGGACTGTCGAGCAAATTCTGGTTGGGCCGCACATGATCTGGGTTTCGTTAGGCCGGGCTATATCTTAAGGATCATGTTAGGTATTATGTAGTGATGTTGTTTTTGGGTTGAACTATTTGGGTCAAATAGGTGGAGCGGGCTGTGCACCGTGGTCTTGGGAACACACACATTTAATTGGGCCTTGTCAAGTGGGCTTTGTGTCGTAACAAATTAAATGAATTCAGCAACATATGGGCCGCACACAGCTCGGTTTGTGCTAGGTTGGGTTGGGTTGCACAGGTCACGACCCACCTGTGTGACATATTGGGCCAGTTATGGTTGTGCCTCATTTCATATCTAAGTGTATACTAATTAGCCGATGTATTTCGTGTGTGCTGAACATGAATATAAATTATTGCATATGTGAATTATTACATGAGTATTATGTGAAAGGTAACATGAGGCAGGACTATGTGAACTAAGTGCTAGCGTATGTATGTAGTATGTTTGACCCGTTACATGCTAGGTGAATTGCTTGATGATATTAGGGTAATGGATTAACTGTGATGTGTTAATTTGCATGTGTGTATTACATATACAATAAGTGTGCTTTATGTGAACAACAAATATGTGAATTAATTGTATGTGAAAGATGTGGCTCATGTGCATGTAGAACTGACTGTTATCGGTAACCATGTTAGGACGTTTGTGACCGACTGTTAAACAAGTAACTGGTCTTACCTGTCACACCCTGACTTTTGCGGAAGCGTATGCGTGTGAATTGATTGGTTCTCATTGCATTCGATTATAATAAACAACTATATGATCAAAATGATGTTCATCCATTCAAAGGTTTGAAATATTACAACACAAGTCATTTAAGCTCCAACCACAACCCTCAAGTTATGATACAACAAAAGTGGATGGCATTGATATTTACATCTTGAAAACAACACCAGCGCCCAAGATCCAACTTGTTTCCTGAAATACATGTAAGTTTTGGAAAAATCGTCAACATAATGTTGGTGTGAGTTCATGCAGTTTTTGTATAAACATTCAAGCATTCGCTGTAGAAAACATGGTATGTAATTTGTATGAATCAAGTATTTCTGTAAATATAAGGAAATCGAGATCGCTAATGGTTTTGCAAGGCCATTAACATGTGACACGACATAGGAAGCATCCAAACCATAGGCATTTTTAGTAGTCGATTCACGACTGAGACACAAAAGCACTGCTTGGTACTAGTTATCACCAAGAGTGTGGCTGCCTGAAACCCATTAGATCTAACCTTTTGTTCTGCGATCTTAGTATGTACACGATTAATGGTGCTTCTGGTACCCTATTCGTGACATGATCTAAAGTATCATTCCTTAGTTTTTGTATTCAACATACCAATACACATGTATTTTCCCCAAGTTTAAAAATCATGTAAAAGTTTAAAAGTGGGGACATGAACTCACAACTTTGCGTTTCCTGCGCCGTAAACTTCACCGGTTGATTTTGTAACGTCGTGACCTATACGTATTCTATGTATGTTAGTCACTAGACTTGTATCACACAAGTACAAGTCACCATCTTTTATTTATGTATATGTCCTTTGTATGTTCAATCTTTGTGAGGGTCGTGCCCTTGTTTGTCGGGTCTCGCCCGTTTGTCATGCCTTTGTATGTAATGTATTTTTGTAAATATATATTTTACTTCTCAAATATATATTCATTCATGTAGTCCCTTTTCAAGGTAATAGATGTTAAAAATAATTTATATTTTTTAACTTTTCATGTATGTTACTTATATTATTTTCTCAAAAATAAATATAAGTATTTCATAAAATAATATCCTCAAAATTATTTTGGTACAAGTATTCTTTGTATTGTATGTAAATACTTGTGTATTTTGTATTTTTCACCAAGGATCAATACTTCGATTTCTATTACTTTCCGGAATTATATTCTTAAAAACAATATACTTTTAAGAGTTGTAAGAAATATACATATTTTGTCATGCTATAAAATATATATAATCATTCTCGTTATTCACCCGATTTTTGTATATTCGTATACTTATGTATTCTCATGTAGTTGTATGTGTATTTTTGTATTCTTACTCCTTGGGAGTATTTAGTGTATTTTCAAGTCATTAATACACTACTACATATAATACACACAATATACACTTAGCACAAAATTTGGTGATCACTAAATATATATATTTTCCCAAAAAATATACATTCTTAGTATTGGTTTTAACTTGAAGAAATCACCATTTCCTGACTTGTAATTTCACACAAAAATTAGGGAAACCTTGGTAAATATTTTTAGGTAAATTTTTAGGGAATAAGTTTCACCAAAACTTATATTTTTCTAAGTTTCAAAATTTTATAGAAATTTTGGCATAGTTTCCCCTAAAAATGGAGGTTTCCCATGTTTTCAAAACATGTGTTTATTTTCTTTTTAACATCGAAACAATTTTTCCAACAACAATCATCAACAATAAACACTAACTTCTTCATATGAAACATCATGGTGAACTTGTCTCTTGTTAAAAATGTGTAGTCTTTTAGATCTACACCTTACATATTATGATCTTTCCAAAAACAAGTGTTCTTTTGTATTTTAAACAAACTCATGTGAGACTTTAATCCACTAACTCATTCATCCATGAGTTTTATGTTTTCAAACCTTGTACATCATGTTCTAAAACTACTTTTATGTCTATTAGAAGGATCATTATTTTTAACATCATGTTCAACCATGGATATTTCAAGATCCTTGCTTAATATTTTTAGATCTTTCATATACAAGCTTTGTGTTAATCTTTTAACAAACTTTTCATAGATATTAGTTTCAAAAATTAGTTTAACACACACTTTGTTACCTCAAGACTACAAGTTTATGTGTAAAAACTTCTATTTCAAGTTCACATTATGCTTCATATGTTCATCTTCAAGTCTAACCATGGATCCTTCAAGATCCTTGCATAAACTTGGTAGATCTAAGCTTTAACATACTTGATCTAATCATAAACTCAAGATATATCATAAACAACTTCATTACATACACTAAAAATTTATGTAATCACTTATTTTCTTCATGAATATGTTAGATCCTTTCATTTTTAACATTAGAGGTTTAAGTTGTTTAGATGGTGAATCTTGTACACACATAAACATGACTTAAATTACTGATCAAGAAGCTTACTGCTAGCTCTAATGGCTAGGGATGAAACTCAAGAAGATGAAGATGATAAACTAGGTGGTTAATAGCAAATGGTGAAGGTCCTTCAATCTCCAAAAGCTCCAAGCTTACTTGTATACCTTCTTACACCTTGTGATGTCTTTAAAATGGATAAGAATGGATTGATGAAGGTAGTGGTGCTTGTGGGTGATCTCGGCCGAAAGCCAAGGAGAGGGAAGGAGAAAGATGGAGGTGAGTTGGTGTGAAGAAGATGGTGTAGGGTCTTGATCTTATATCCAAGTTTAAGCTTTAACCAAAAGGTAATGTGTCTTCTAAGTACAAGACATATCCAAGATTATAATCTTTAAGAGATTCTATAAGATCAAAGGAAATCAAGAAAGATTAAGTGAAGATCTTGGTGGGGTCACTTCTTGTAACCATCCACATGAATAGGGGGGGGGGGGGTAAAGTGTAAGTTTCAATCACTAATTACATAAATAAGTTAAGGTTCAAGTGTCTTGATTTGGGATTTAATGTGTTATTATGTTATAAGAGGTGTTATGGTGTTCGGGGATCATACTAGCTCAGAAACATTAAAACAATGCTTCTAGTAATATTTTAGTGTTTCGGGTAGTGTCCGGTAATTCGGTTAGATACCAGTTCGTTAAAGTGTCAAACTATTCCGTTTAGTGATCTTTAAGTACCCTTTTGTGACGCTTTTAATTCCCGACACTTAGGAAAGCATTCAGGACCATTTAGTCATGTTTTTGCATGGTACAAACTTGTCACAATGCTGAATTTTGCTGAAATGTGTTGAATTCAGTACTTTAAGTGTATTTCGGGTCCTTTTTAATGCATATTTTTAGCTTCCGGAAAGCCTATATGTTAACCCTTGTATCCATAATTGGGTTTTAATGTATTTTAGACGTTGGACCTACTCCTAGGCCCCAATTCTATTGTCTGACTGCTTTCTGCAGAATTGCTGACACAATGTGCCTTACCGGTGAGTTTACTAGTCTTTCTAACGCAACGCTAATCATTAATGCATAAAGCCTTATTTGAAGTATAAAACGTGCATGAATTCACCTGTATAGCATGAAATCAGACTATGTTGACATTTAAGTACGTAATTGCAAACATTTAATAATAATTAGACTGTACGGAAATTATTGGTTTTGTGCCAGTTGTCACAGTCTCCCCCCGTTAAAAGAATTTCGTCCCGAAATTCAGGCTGAGTCATCTCCCGCAGGAGCTTTCTCGAACAGATGGCTGTACTTAGCTTTGAACTAGTCCTCACGTTCCCACTTGTACTCGGGTCCGTGTTTAGAGTTCCAACATACTTTGATAAGCTTAATGCGACTCCTTGTTTTATGGATCTTAAATCCGTTACCTCAATAGGTTATTTTGTAAATCGGAGTGTGTCATCGATATGCACCTCATCCGCAGGGATGATCACTGTTTCTTGGGTTGGACTCTTTCTGAGGTTGGATACACGGAACATATCATGTACACTATTAAGTTCTCCTGGTAATTCTAACTTGTACGTCACGGTACCAACCTTTTCCAAGATCTTGAATGGATAGTTTATGCTTGTCTTGATTCTGAACGTTTAACGATGCAAATTCGTTGGACTATTCACCGACGATTCATCTTTCCACGTTTTCCGAGTCTTGCTACATCTTTCCAAGGTGAGACTTTCAACAGAACTCTGTCTCCTACCTCGAATTCTAAAAGTTTTCATCTACGATCAGCGTAGTTCTTCTGTCGATCATGGGCCGCCTTAATGCGCTCTCGGATCTGCATGGTCTTGTCGGTTATCTCTTGAACAAGTTCAGGACCAACCATACGTTTGTCTCCAGCATCTGCCCAACATAATGGCGAGCAGCACTTGTGGCCATGTAGAGCTCCGAATGGTGCGGCTTTTATGCTTGTATGGTAGCTGTTATTGTAAGAAAACTCAACTAAAGGTAGGTGAGTATCCCGGCTGCCGCCTAGGTCATAACACATGCGCGAAGCATATCTTCTAGCGTTTATATGGTTCGTTCGCTCTGACCGTCTGTTTGTGGATGGAAGGCCGTGCTTAGATCTAATTGGGACCCAAAGGCCTCTTGGAAGGTGATGCGTGTGAAGTGTTATATATATTAGGTGTATATTTTAAGCCCCTTTAACACTTATTTTTAGCCAAGTTTTAAATTTATAAAACACGATATTTTACTAACACTAAACACACATATGGGCAAGTGCATCCATCATGAGCGTAGTATAGTGTTGGCAAGATACCGAGGTCGTCCAAGGACACAAGAGCTTTTAGTACCGGTTTATCCTCAACGTCTAATCAAAATAAAAAGTTTAGAAAAAAGGTTTTAAACTAAGAAAAATAAAAACTAACTAAAATGCTGAAAATAAAATAAAAAGAAAAACAGATAGACAAGATGAATCACTTGGTTCCGACTCGTATCTAGTGTAACCTTTGATTATTTCCGCACTTTTGCACATATTTAAGAGATTATCTTAGTTATTGTAGTAGGCCCCTCTTTTGAAGGTGACGTTACCCTCACCCCAGTAGTTTGAGTCAGCAAGGATACAATCCTAAAAGGGTGGATTATTGGAAGATAATTAATTAAGTTATTAATGCAAATTATGGTAGGCCCCTCTTTTGGAGGTGACGTTACCCTCGACTAAGTAGTCTGAGTCAGCAGGGATACAGTCCTAAATAGCCGGGTTATAGTATTAATAGTAGTTAACTTATGAGGGGATCAAAGAGTTTGGACCCCCGCCATCCAATACCGTTAAGTATTGAAGGAGGTCCTACTAAATTTGACCCAGGTCCATTGAAGGACCTCTAAACGCTGAACAATGGCAAGACCTTTACCAAACTGTTCCCTTAACCCCCGACCAGGTAGCCAACATACCTCCATATAGACCGTGGAGATATGAATGGTGAAAATCTTTTATTTTATATAGACAGTAAAATAATGCCAAGACACCACGGACAAACGATAAGGAAAGATCACCTTCAATATAAGCAACTAGTTATTAAAGTCATTAATACAAAACCAAATAAAAAGTGCAAAAGATTAGAAATAAAAAGTATTACACTAGACACTTTGTCTTCACCAAGTGATGTAAGAGACTTAGGCAAACATGGCCTTGATTGTCAAGAACTCTTACGATCAATCTTGGATCCCGAGACGACTCACACACTCTATGATGGACAATGGATGATGGTGGTGGATGATGGTGTTATGGTGGTGGTGGGTGGTGGGTGAAGTGTGAGAGAGGTGGTGTGCCAAGGGATGGTTTGAGCTTGAGCCAAGCACTTCTATTTATAGGCTGAACAGAAGCTCGGGCACGGCCCCGTGTCCAGTGGGCACGGCCCCGTGTCCACATCCTCTCTTTCTTCATTAAATGCAGCTTTGTCTTATTAGTTGACCACGCCCCCGTGTCCGCTGAGCACGACCCCGTGTGCAGAAGAATCTTTGTACTATGAAGATTTGCCTGGATTGTGCGAATCTTATAGTTGACCACGGCCCCGTGTCCGCTGAGCACGGCCCCGTGGTGGGCAATAGAAGCTTCTACCACTTTGTCTTTTCTGCTAACACTTGGGCACGCCCCCGTGCTGGCTGAGCACGGGGCGTGTCCAGGCTTCTGATCTCTTGTTTTGCTTGGGAAGATGCTGTCGTGGGGTCGGGCATGCCACGTCTTGTTCCTTTTCTTGTATTTTATGTTAGATTTTGATGTCTTTTTGCTTCTTTTGTTAATTTGAGCTCATTTAATCCTGAAAATACAAAAGGAAGACAAAAGCACACTTTTTCCAACATAGTACTAAAAAAGGGTTAGTTTTATGCCTCATTTGATGAAATTTATATGTTACATTTTGAACACATCAAATACCCCCGCACTTGAATCTTTGCTTGTCCTCAAGCAAAACTCTTTAATATGTGGCTATTTACACTCCCAAGTGGAATGGGTATAAAAGAAGGTTTTGGGCTTGTCATAGAGTGTCGGGATTTCCAAGATTCTTTATTTAGTTTTATTTTTATTTATTTACAATCCTATTCGTCATGATTTATTTAAAACTTTTCATAAGATAAATTACTTATTAGGGCATAACATGCCTTTGTAAAATTCTATTTATATACAAGTTCACATACCTCACGGGGATCACTCAACACTCGGCCGAAAATGTATTTTTGTGGATCACTCGAGAGCGGCATGGAGCTTACTCCTACCATAGGCTTGCCAAGCTATCAATCCTCCTCCTTTTTAACTTATATACCTTTGTAAATATCAAGAGGACTTTGTGGGTTAAGGGTTAGGCTTGGGTTAAAGGTAGGTGGTTGGGTTGGTGGTTAGTGGTTAGTAGAAAAAGGGCGAAAAGCGTAACAAGTTTCGGTTTTCGTGAGACTTTCTATTTTTGTAACTTTTCTTTTGATGAAGCTATTTATTCAAACAAAGTTATTTTTGATGAACTTGTTTGTTTATTTTCTTTTGCTTCATCATCAACACAAAATATATATATATATATATATATATATATATATATATATTGAAAAGTCATACGAAAAATCGAACTTGTTACTAAAACAAAGGGGTAAAAATGAAAAAAAGGTTTTGGTGGGTAAAAAGGGTGTTTGGTTTGGGTTATGAAATGAAAAGGTTTAGGCTCAAAGGGGCTAACTAGGAGGATTTTGGGTAGGTGGTAAAAAAAAAGAAAAATAATGGTGTAGAAATAAAAAAGGGTTAGTCCTAATGCCTCCATCATTTACTTACTCGGGTTTAAGTTGGTAAGGATTGGGAATGTATCGTCATGGCAAGTTCTAGAGTCGTAAGAACCAAGCGGCTATTCACACAAGAAACGAAAATTGAGCATTTAGTAAAATGATATGTAATTGTATGCTCAATAAAGGCTCAAAACTCACTTTTGTGGGAATGGGTTTTTATGTGATCAAGTATATATAATTAAATTTTAACTAAGCTTGTCATGCCTTTTCATAATTTTCTTATGTTGGTTCTTTTTATCACGACGCTATTGGTTGTAAATTTGTAAAAATATAACCTTTTTAGAACTAGAAATTCCCGAGTTAAACCTAGACAAGTAAAAAAAATGAAAATTTTTGAAAAAATTTGGGGTGATTAGCAATTCCAATAGAGTTTTGTGTAAGGCTTGTATTTAGGACTTGCGAGATTCAAGGTTTTAGCATCCCCCCCACACTTAAATTACACATTGTCCTCAATGTGTCCCAAAAATAAGTTTTTAGGTTGATTGAATGTGCAAAAAGGTGTAAAAAGCAAAAAAATTGTGTTACTGGGCGCTGAACACGGCCCCGTGTTGTCCGGGCATGGCCCCGTGTTCAAGTGCCAGTAACAAAATTAAAACAAGAGAAATAGAAGTCTGGACACGGGGGCGTGTTGGGTGAACACGGCCCGTGTCCAGTTACCTGAACTGGGTCTTTTTCTGCAAACTGTGCAGCACGGGGCCGTGTTGGGTGGACACGGCCCGTGCCGAGCTTACTGTAAACGAAGAAATTTGTCGGACGGTTCTGTTTTCCTGTATGGAGTGCTGGTTCAAGTTTCCCTTGCATCCTTTGCCATCTCAAGTGTGTTTTATTCCATTCAACACCATTCAAACACCAATTTAACTAAAACCATCATTCATTAATCATAGAGAGAATTACATAAAAGTCCTAAAAATTAGAATATTAGCTAGTTTTTTTTTTGAGAGGTGACTTTCACAACAGACGGTAATATCACACCCGCTAGACGCAGGCCCGCCCCATTACTGTCCCGAAGACTATGTTGTCTTAACCGGGCCCACGCTTCGGTAGCAATGGGAGCTTGGCTCTCCCCGAGAAAATTTCCAGCCCCCTGCCACTTGACAGGAGTTGCACCCTCCACACGAGCCGACCGCCTGTTGTGACAAGCGACCCGCTGGAGTAAATGCACTGTAGTAGAAAACTCGGGTTAGCTCCCGGGATTCGAACCTGGAAACCTGGTTCTCCCCCCGATCATTGCCCTTCCCCCAAATGTAGTGGGTGGGGATCGAACCTTGGTCTCCTAAGAATATTAGCTAGTTAGGTCAAAGAAATCCAATCCCAGAAGTTTCTAGCCTACTATTTATTCTACTAGCAAAATTTCCGAAAAGATAGATCTCTCGGTTAAAAGTGGCTTGACAACTTCTTCCCCCGGTAATGGGCTCCTCATACATCGGCGAGCCACTCTTCGATCTCCCTAGGGAGAAGAAAAGCGGGCTCATGAGCATTGGGTTGAGGAGGTGTAACTTCCACCGGAATTTCTTGGAGTTCTTCAAGAGGAGGTTCCGCCGGAATGTCGTCCCAACCGGTAGGATTTTGGATTCCGAGTGCGAGGTTCCAATCTTCTTGAGGGAGAACTGGTTCCACAGGAGGTGTTACCAGAATGTTTAACCTCTGGTGCAAGAGGTTTATTTCCTGGAAACTATTTTCCAACCCCACCGAGAGATAGTTTATACGGTCAATGAGGACCTCCTCCACTGAAGTCATCTCGTCAAGTGCTTCACGTAGCGCCATTACGTATCTTACGAGAGTTGCTTCAATCGATGGCCTCCTTTCCCGTCGACTGTTCCTTGAGTGTGCAGAAGAGGTTCCGCTGTTTTGGCTAGACATTCTACGAAAACAAACCAGAAACAGTTTGTTTTAATGAAACAGGACAACGGGCACGGCCCCGTGCTCAATGAGCACGGCCCCGTGTTCAACTTTCTGCAGATTTTTAGAACAAGGAATCTTGGGGTTTTAAATTATTTTTCTTAACTTGTGAAGCTTTTTGAGCAGAAATAACTTAAAACAATGTTGTGTAACTTATTTTTAACAAGATTCCTTGAACAAACATTCAATAAACATCACAACAAAGCTTGAAATCAAGCTTTAATGGAGTTCTTGGTGCAAGAAAGATGAAGAAGAAGGCAATAGATAAAAGAGGAAAGGACAAGATGCTTGTAAGAACCTTCTTTTAGAACATACCTAGGATGGTAAGTCAGAAAATCCTTTCAAATCTCTGTCCCTGGATGGTCCAAATGTGCAGGGTTCTTGGCTGCATTTATAGAAAACGACAGCGTGCTGGACACGGCCCCGTGTCGACTGGACACGGCCCCGTGTGCAGGCAAGATCCTGACACGTTTTGTCCGTATTCTGACAAAAGTCAGAAGGGAATCTTTTGGTGGACACGGGGGCGTGTTGACCTGGGCACGACCCCGTGTCGGAAGGCTGTTTTATGAAGTGCGTCTATTTTTAAGGAAATTTTCCGGATCGGGCGGTTCCTTACTGGATGGAACAACCCCAAAGTGCCTAAGATACCTTAATTGATCTAGATTAAGACGAGAACGCAAGAGGTTGTCAGTGAGGGTGATTCCTATGCTATATGTAGGTGGACAAGTCCAACCCTTTTTCGGGCTCTCGTTAAAGAAGGTGTATGTCGAATCGCTCAGGTCTATGTATGCATCGAACGAGGTCGATGGGGAGTCCTTCACGGCACAATCAACACAGGGACGACTATCGCTCAAGTCCTCACTAGAGTTAGAAGTATCATTGGAAACAATGAAGTTGTTTGAATGCGTTTCCAACCTTTCTTCTTGGTTATCGTCTTGGAGAAGATTTTTGAGGTCTCCCCTAAGTTCTTCTAACCAATTAAAAATTAGATCTTCTAGTTGAAATAATTCATCGGGAAGCATTTCTCCTAGAATATCCGGTTGGGCGCATTCGAGGGAGCGATAGGGATTATTTTTACTTTCGCCCCTCTTAAGGATACTAGGAAAAGATGGGTCTATATAGTGGGGTTTATAATTTAGAAAAAAGCATTCTAATTCTTTATGGTTACCACCACATAATTGAAACCACATAGTACCATAAGAGTGCCGAAAGTAAAAAGTATCAGTATCACTCATGTTTGTGTCAGAAATTACCAACCGTCAGGATCTCACGGTTCTGTTTTCAGTAACTGAAACTTGGGCACGGGGGCGTGTTTAGTGGGCACAGCCCCGTGTTCAACTTACTGTCTGACTTAAAACAGGATTGCCAGTTCCAATGATTGGGCACGGGGCGTGTTCAGCGGGCATGGCCCGTGCTGGGTTCTGCAGAAGCTGAAAAACTAAAAAAAAATCCTAAAAAAATGAAAAATAAGAAAAACGATTAGGCCGTTGATTCCTAACTTTCTTAAAATCCTTGTGTCCCCGGCAACGGCGCCAAAAACTTGATGCGTGTGAAGTGTTATATATATTAGGTGTATATTTTAAACCCCTTTAACACTTATTTTTAGCCAAGTTTTAAATTTATAAAACACGATATTTTACTAACACTTAACACACATATGGGCAAGTGCACCCATCGTGAGCATAGTATAGTGTTGGCAAGATACCGAGGTCGTCCAAGGACACAAGAGCTTTTAGTACCGGTTTATCCTCAACGTCTAATCAAAATAAAAAGTTTAGAAAAAAGGTTTTAAACTAAGAAAAATAAAAACTAACTAAAATGCTGAAAATAAAATAAAAAGAAAAACAGATAGACAAGATGAATCACTTGGTTCCGACTCGTATCTAGTGTAACCTTTGATTATTTCCGCACTTTTGCACATATTTAAGAGATTATCTTAGTTATCGTAGTAGGCCCCTCTTTTGAAGGTGACGTTACCCTCACCCCAGTAGTTTGAGTCAGCAAGGAACAATCCTAAAATGGTGGATTATTGGAAGATAATTAATTAAGTTATTAATGCAAATTATGGTAGGCCCCTCTTTTGGAGGTGACATTACCCTCGACTAAGTAGTCTGAGTCAGCAGGGATACAGCCCTAAATAGCCGGGTTATAGTATTAATAGTAGTTAACTTATGAGGGGATCAAAGAGTTTGGACCCCCGCCATCCAATACCGTTAAGTATTGAAGGAGGTCCTACTAAATTTGACCCAGGTCCATTGAAGGACCTCTAAACGCTGAACAATGGCAATACCTTTACCAAACCGTTCCCTTAACCCCCGACCAGGTAGCCAACATACCTCCATATAGACCGTGGAGATATGAATGGTGAAAATCTTTTATTTTATATAGACAGTAAAATAATGCCAAGACACCACGGACAAACGATAAGGAAAGATCACCTTCAACATAAGCAACTAGTTATTAAAGTCATTAATACAAAACCAAATAAAAAGTGCAAAAGATTAGAAATAAAAAGTATTACACTAGACACTTTGTCTTCACCAAGTGATGTAAGAGACTTAGGCAAACATGGCCTTGATTGTCAAGAACTCTTACGATCAATCTTGGATCCCGAGACGACTCACACACTCTATGATGGACAATGGATGATGGTGGTGGGTGATGGTGTTATGGTGGTGGTGGGTGGTGGGTGAAGTGTGAGAGATGTGGTGTGCCAAGGGATGGTTTGAGCTTGTGCCAAGCACTCTATTTATAGGCTGAACAGAAGCTCCGGCACGGCCCCGTGTCCAGTGGGCACGGCCCCGTGTCCACATCCTCTCTTTCTTCATTAAATGCAGCTTTGTCTTATTAGTTGACCACGCCCCCGTATCCGCTGAGCACGACCCCGTGTGCAGAAGAATCTTTGTACTATGAAGATTTGCCTGGATTGTGCGAATCTTATAGTTGACCACGGCCCCGTGTCCGCTGAGCACGACCCCGTGGTGGGCAATAGAAGCTTCTACCACTTTGTCTTTTCTGCTAACACTTGGGCACGCCCCCGTGCTGGCTGAGCACGGGGCGTGTCTAGGCTTCTGATCTCTTGTTTTGCTTGGGAAGATACTGTCGTGGGGTCGGGCATGCCACGTCTTGTTCCTTTTCTTGTATTTTATGTTAGATTTTGATGTCTTTTTGCTTCTTTTGTTTATTTGAGCTCATTTAATCCTGAAAATACAAAAGGAAGACAAAAGCACACTTTTTCCAGCATTAGTACTAAAAAAGGGTTAGTTTTATGCCTCATTTGATGAAATTTATATGTTACATTTTGAACACATCAGAAGGATTGCCAGATCCTTGAGACAAAACGTCCATCTTTGTCTGAAATAATTGAGGTAGGCACTCCATGACGTGCCATGATTTCTTTTAGGTACAACTCAGCAAGCTTTCTAGTGCTATCCTTCTCTCGGATCGGTTGGTAATGCGCAGATTTCGTTAACCGATCGACTATCACCCATATCATATCGTGCCCTCTCGGGGTTCTAGGTAATTTCGTTATGAAGTCCATCGAGATTTGCTCCCACTTCCACATGGGTATCTCTGGTTGTTGCAGTAGTCCGGACGGTTTTTGATATTCAGTCTTAACCTTAGCACATGTTAGGCACTTTCCAACGTAGATAGCAACATCATTTTTAAGCCTCGGCCACCAATAGTAATCCTTCAAGTCTTGATACGCTTTGTCCGATCCTGTATGGATCGAGTGTCTCGACTTGAGAGCTTCATTTAAGGATGACTTCTTGAATACCGCCATAGAGCGGAACCCAAATACGCCCCTTAAAGTATAAGATTCCCTCTTTGTTTGGCGCCAGATTCTTCTGCATACCTCGGAGATATTCAGCTCTACGATTCCCCATCTTAAGGGCTTCTTGTTGTGCATCATGAATGCGTGCAGTGAGGTTCATCCGAATAGTCATTCCCAATGCTCGAACCCTTAGGGTCTTAACTCTTTCTTTTCGGCTTAACACGTCTGCTACAACGTTTGCCTTTCCAGGATGGTACTTAATCTCACAGTCATAATCGTTCAGCAACTCAACCCATCGTTGCTGACGCATTTTTTAATTCCTTCTGATCAAGTATGTGCTGCAGGCTTTTGTGGTTTGTGCAAATTGTACATCGAGTACCATATAAATAGTGTTGCCAGATCTTCAAGGCGAATACCACCGCGCCTAGCTCCAAGTCGTGCGTGGTGTAATTCCTTTCATGCACCTTCAACTGTCTTGAAGCGTAAGTGATGACTTTTTGGTGTTGTATGAGCACACAACCCCATCCTTGACGCGAAGCGTCGCAGTATACCACGAAGTCTTCAGTGCCTTCGGGTAAGGATATTATCGGTGCATTGCATAGCTTATTTTTGAGCAGTTGGAGGGCTTCTTCTTGCTCATTACCCCAGTCGTACTTCTTGTCTTTCTGCGTAAGGGTTGTCAGCGGTTGGGCTTCCTTGGAGAAATTCTCGATAAATCGCCGGTAATAGCCCGCTAAGCCCAAAAATTGTCGAACTTCAGTTGGGGTTTTGGGGGCTTCCCAATTCTTTATTGCTTCAATCTTGGCTGGGTCTACATGAATGCCCTTCTCATTCACAACGTGACCAAGAATCTGTACTTCACGAATCCAGAATTCGCACTTTAAAAACTTTGCATAAAGTTTCTCTTTCTTTAGTAGTTCCAAAATGGTCCTGAGGTGTGGCTCGTGCTCTTCTCTTGTTCGCGAGTAGATCAGGATATCATCGTTAAATACAATCACGAATTTATCGAGATATGGTTTGCATACGTGGTTCATCAGATCCATAAATACTGCTGGCGCGTTCGTCAGTCCGAATGGCATCACAAGGAACTCGTAATGCCCATAACGTGTTCGGAATGCAGTATTTGGTACGCTCTCCTCTTGGATCCTTAACTGTTGGTACCCAGATCGAAGGTCGATCTTCGAATAGTAGCTCGATCCTTGCAACTGATCGAATAAGTCGTCAATCCTCGGTAGCGGATACCGATTGTTGACAATGAGCTTATTCAGTTCTCTGTAATTGATACGCATCCGCATGGTTCCATCCTTCTTCTTTACGAACAAAACTGGAGCTCCCGAAGGCGAGAGGCTCGGCCTTATAAATCCTTTATCCAACAATTCCTGGAGTTGTGTAGATAATTCTTGCATCTCGGATGGTGCAAGCCGATAGGGTGCCTTGGCTACAGGAGCGGCGCCTGGAACCAAGTCAACATGGAATTAGACTTGTCTTTACGGAGGTAGTCCTGGCAGATCTTCAGGAAAAACGTCAGGAAATTCCTTCACCACAGGATTGTCTTCGAGTTTTTGGCTCCTCAGCCTTCTTATCTACTACGTGCGCCAGGAATGCAACGCATCCTTTGCGTAGGCATTTATGCGCCTTCGTGCAGTTGATGATTCGCAGAGGCATGTCTCGTTTCTCTCTGTGCATAATGAGTGTCTCATCATTCGCAAGAGGGATGCGAATGATTTTCTCGTGACAAACAACTTCAGCCTTATTCTTAGATATCCAATCCATGATGGCTACCACATCAAAACTAACTAAACCAGTTGGTAGAAGGTTGATGGAGAATTTTTTGTTTTCCCAAGTTCAATTATACAACCCATAATAATTTTATCCATTTCGACTGATTTCCCATTTTCCAACTCTATAGCATGTGGGGAGTCTAGCTTACATGTTCCTAAGTCAAGTATATCATTAAGTTCCATAGACTTAATACCAAAGTCGGCGCCGGTATCAAATAGAACGGATGCAATGTGTCAGTTTATAAGGAACGTACTCGTAACTACGTTCGGGTCCTAGTGTGCCTTGCGTATTCCCTTCATGGGCTTGAAGTTTTCTTTGGGTAGTCCTTCCAATAGTGTCCTTTGTCACCACATCCGTAGCAATTATCGGCCTTTGCCATTGCTATTACTGTCCTAAATTCCATCCACATGTCTCAAACCAGACCAGCATGCCTCCTTGCTATGCCCGGTCTTGCCCCAATTTCATACCTACGAGTCCTGCACGGACCTGTGTGATAATAACCACCTCTATCACACTTTGGTAGTTCTCCTTGGTAGGTTTTTATCACCTATCTTGGTCGTGACGACGAATGCCTTAACTTTCCTAGTCGCAGCGGTTTCCTATGTTTGTTGTTTGCTTTGTATTGGACGATTGCTTCAGCAACTTGTTGGTTCCACAGAGCTTCAAGCTCAGCTCTTGTTGTAGGTAAAGGTTCTGATTAGACTCGGCCATCGTTTCCTTAGCTGTGGTTCCAAGGGTGTGAATGCATTACCCAAACGATAGGGTGCACCACGGGATAATGAGGGTGGAAGTACTGATGGGTGCGCCGGTGTTGTAATATGGGTAGAAGTGTTAGACACGAAGTAGGCAAAGACATGTTTCCTACTTGTAAGGTGTTATAGCAATTATCTAGGTATTGCCCTACTATATGAAGGTGTGAACACTTAGAGAGTTTTGGATGGGTGGTGATCATTAGCTTGACCCGCAGAGTCCATCAGGATTTCCATGCACTACAAGTCGTTATTACGTGGGCCCCCGTAATAATAAATTGTCTTGCACGGTCACCCCAGCTTTCCCTCGTTCAAAGTAGATGATCAACCACAAAGGGGACACTACTGTCCTTATACCTCTGACATGGAAGGGACCATTATGGTGGTCTACGCGTCATCATTTTTTATCGCTACGCTCGTATAGGCACAATGCTTTAGATGTAATAGGAATAAGGGGAATTCCTGGAAGTTGGAGGGGCACCTACAAGATGAGTACTTCATCTTCCTTGGACGGGAGTGTCGTCAATCTCGCTTCGTAAAAGCCGTCGGGGTTTCGTCTTACTGATAAGGTCGTTGTCCAAGGGTTCCTCCTCCGCCTCGCCGTCACTGCCGTAGTCAGGCACCTTCGCATTCAAGGGAGAAGAACATCTATTTTCTACAGAATCAAGCTCGGGGCCTCATTTGGCAATTAATCAAAAGCTCTGCAGTGTATGCGAGGTCGATAATCTCATTGCGCAAGTCAAGAACAATAATAGGATTCGAACTCGAAGGTATCTCGTCAATAATCATTCCGTACACATATATGCATATATAATACTAGTTATCACCAAGAGTGTGGCTGCCTGAAACCCATTAAATCTATCCTTTTGTTCTGCGGTCTTAGTATGTACACGATTAATGGTTCTTCTGGTACCCTATTCGTGACATGATCTAAAGTATCATTCCTTAGTTTTTGTATTCAACATACCAATACACATGTATTTTCCCCAAGTTTAAAAATCATGTAATAGTTTAAAAGTGGGGACATGAACTCACAACTTTGCGTTTCCTGCGCCGTAAACTTCACCGATTGATTTTGTAACATCGTGACCTATACGTATTCTATGTATGTTAGTCACTAGACTTGTATCACACAAGTACAAGTCACCATCTTTTATTTATGTATATGTCCTTTGTATCTTCAATCTTTGTGAGGGTCGTGCCCTTGTTTGTCGGGTCTCGCCCGTTTGTCATGCCTTTGTATGTAATGTATTTTTGTAAATATATATTTTACTTCTCAAATATATATTCATTCATGTAGTCCCTTTTCAAGGTAATAGATGTTAAAAATAATTTATATTTTTTAACTTTTCATGTATGTTACTTATATTATTTTCTCAAAAATAAATATAAGTATTTCATAAAATAATATCCTCAATATTATTTTGGTACAAGTATTCTTTGTATTGTATGTAAATACTTGTGTATTTTGTATTTTTCACCAAGAATCAATACTTCGATTTCTATTACTTTCCGGAATTATATTCTTAAAAACAATATACTTTTAAGAGTTGTAAGAAATATACATATTTTGTCATGCTATAAAATATATATAATCATTCTCGTTATTCACCCGATTTTTGTATATTCGTATACTTATGTATTCTCATGTAGTTGTATGTGTATTTTTGTATTCTTACTCCTTGGGAGTATTTAGTGTATTTTCAAGTCATTAATACACTACTACATATAATACACACAATATACACTTAGCACAAAATTTGGTGATCACTAAATATATATATTTTCCCCAAAAATATACATTCTTAGTATTGGTTTTAACTTGAAGAAATCACCATTTCCTGACTTGTAATTTCACACAAAAATTAGGGAAACCATGGTAAATATTTTTAGGTAAATTTTTAGGGAATAAGTTTCACCAAAACTTATATTTTTCTAAGTGTCAAAATTTTATAGAATTTTGGCATAGTTTCCCCTAAAAATGGAGGTTTCCCATGTTTTCAAAACATGTGTTTATTTTCTTTTTAACATCGAAACAATTTTTCCAACAATAATCATCAACAATAAACACTAACTTCTTCATATGAAACATCATGGTGAACTTGTCTCTTGTTAAAAATGTGTAGTCTTTTAGATCTACACCTTACATATTATGATCTTTCCAAAAACAAGTGTTCTTTTGTATTTTAAACAAACTCATGTGAGACTTTAATCCACTAACTCATTCATCCATGAGTTTTATGTTTTCAAACCTTGTACATCATGTTCTAAAACAACTTTTATGTCTATTAGAAGGATCATTATTTTTAACATCATGTTCAACCATGGATATTTCAAGATTCTTGCTTAATATTTTTAGATCTTTCATATACAAGCTTTGTGTTAATCTTTTAACAAACTTTTCATAGATATTAGTTTCAAAAATTAGTTTAACACACACTTTGTTACCTCAAGACTACAAGTTTATGTGTAAAAACTTCTATTTCAAGTTCACATTATGCTTCATATGTTCATCTTCAAGTCTAACCATGGATCCTTCGAGATCCTTGCTTAAACTTGGTAGATCTAAGCTTTAACATACTTGATCTAATCATAAACTCAAGATATATCATAAACAGCTTCATTACATACACTAAAAATTTATGTAATCACTTATTTTCTTCATGAATATGTTAGATCCTTTCATTTTTAACATTAGAGGTTTAAGTTATTTAGATGGTGAATCTTGTACACACATAAACATGACTTAAATTAGTGATCAAGAAGCTTACTGCTAGCTCTAATGGCTAGGGATGAAACTCAAGAAGATGAAGATGATAAACTAGGTGGTTAATAGCAAATGGTGAAGGTCCTTCAATCTCCAAAAGCTCCAAGCTTACTTGTATACCTTCTTACACCTTGTGATGTCTTTAAAATGGGTGAGAATGGATTGATGAAGGTGGTGGTGCTTGTGGGTGATCTCGACCGAAAGCCAAGAAGAGGGAAGGAGAAAGATGGAGGTGAGTTGGTGTGAAGAAGATGGTGTAGGGTCTTGATCTTATATCCAAGTTTAAGCTTTAACCAAAAGGTAATGTGTCTTTTAAGTACAAGACATATCCAAGATTATAATCTTTAAGAGATTCTATAAGATCAAAGAAATTAAGAAAGATTAAGTGAAGATCTTGGTGGGGTCACTTCTTGTAACCGTCCACATGAATGGGGGGGGGGGGTAAAGTGTAAGTTTCAATCACTAATTACATAAATAAGTTAAGGTTCAAGTGTCTTGATTTGGGATTTAATGTGTTATTATGTTATAAGAGGTGTTATGGTGTTCGGGGATCATACTAGCTCAGAAACATTAAAACAATGCTTCTAGTAATATTTTAGTGTTTCGGGTAGTGTACGGTTGTTCGGTTAGATACCGGTTCGTTAAAGTGTCAAACTATTCCGTTTAGTGATCTTTAAGTACCCTTTTGTGACGCTTTTAATTCCCGACACTTAGGAAAGCATTCAGGACCATTTAGTCATGTTTTTGCATGGTACAAACTTGTCACAATGCTGAATTTTGCTGAAATGTGTTGAATTCAGTACTTTAAGTGTATTTCGGGTGCTTTTTAGTGCATATTTTAAGCTTCCGGAAAGTGTATATGTTAACCCTTGTATCCATAATTGGGTTTTAATGTATTTTAGACGTTGGACCTACTCCTAGGCCCCAATTCTATTGTCTGACTGCTTTCTGCAGAATTGCTGACACAATGTGCCTTACCGGTGAGTTTACTAGTCTCTCTGACGCAACGCTAATCATTAATGCTTAAAGCCTTATTTGAAGTATAAAACGTGCATGAATTCACCTGTATAGCATGAAATCAGACTATGTTGACATTTAAGCACGTAATTGCAAACATTTAATAATAATTAGACTGTACGGAAATTACTGGTTTTGTGCCAGTTGTCACATTACCGAGCAAACCAAGGTGAGTTCACACTTTCTACGAGGCATGGGATTCCCGGTGGTTTGGAATGGGTAAAGGATTTAATCAGAAACTGCGTGATCTCCTGGTTTGGAACACGTACTACATCCTCTTTATTGAAGGGTGATAACATGTACTAAGGATTTAGTCGGAACCTGCGTGATCTCCTGGTTTGGGGACACGTACCACATCCTCTTTATTGAAGGGTGATAACATTGATACTAGACCAAAATCTCTATCATGAAGTCCCTCATTTTATATCGACTTATTCGCCGGGCCAATGGCGAGCAGGTCATTAGTTAGATAGCGCTATTTAGGTTTGACAAGCCTCACACCGTGCCGCAGAGGACGGTTGTGAACTAATAGATCTGGGCACGTCAATGATGATAGACATTGACGCTAGGGCACCAACTTACTTCACTCAGTAGTCGATATGGTAACGGTCTAGTGGTTAACATGGGGTAGCCCCCACTGGTTGTGGTTTGGGAAACAAAGGATTGGTTAACTCATGGTTTACGAATGAACTTACAGTTTTTGGAACAACCTTAAAATGAACATCAACTGTAAGACCCAGCTTTTTATAACAAGATTAATGATACAGAACAAGGATTTGATACTAAAATATCGAGTTTACAAAAAGTTTCTTCATTAAAAGACCATATTTGATCTTGAAAGTTTCAGTTAAAAGGAAAATATCCATTAGACATACAAAACATAACTTCAAGTATCTACTAGATTACGTTTGAAAACATAGTTCAAGTATCTACATAATGCTAAGACAAAATAGACCAAGTGCGGAAGCTTCGTTTAGTGCGTTCGGTTCTTGATAAGAGCTTGATCACCATCCGGATTTGGTTCCATATTCACCTACGGTCAAAACCATTTAAATTTATTAGTTTGACCCTTTAAACATCAAGTATAAGCAAGTTCCATACTCAAAAGTATCAAAAAAACAAGAAAATCTTGGTTCTGGATGCTGGCGTCGCGCGAGAGAAGCTGTGGCGTCGCGTCACTTCACGAAGGCCGTGGCGTCGCGCCAAGATCGATTTTCGACAGAGTGTTTGCTTTTTGATGCTGAAACTCAGCCCAGCTCTCTTATTCTAAATTTCAAACTTTAAATCGTCATAATTTTTGACTCGGGCGTACGTCTTAGCCGATTCTTTTTCCTACTCAACCGTAATTTAATTACGTACGCGTTTATCAACACCATTCCTGAAAATTTTCAGTTTACAGACAATCGGCTTATAATCCGATTCCTTGCTTATTCGAACCGTTTGTCTACAAGTTCCACAACTTGTTTATTTGTCATCTCATGTCTACAATCAATTTACCCAATCCCGGATTCTCCGATTATGACGTTTCGCTTCCCTCCCAAGGGTTTCTTACGCAAAAATTGTCATGCTTGTTTCAAGGATTTAAACATGCTTTTAACACTATTTGACAAGCATACATTCAATTTGCTTTGACTCGTTTGGATGCCGAATGGAGACCACCATTTCAAACATTCCAAACTCTATTTCTAACACATGATTTGACCCATTTTATTTGTCTTTGGTACTTCGTCACTTCCGTGACATATTGGTGTATCTTGTTTACCAAATTTCAATATAACAACAAAAGACTAACAATTAAACATAATGTAGCGAAACGGTAAATTTCGTACCTTTAGAGCACACCTTTCCCACTTGTATTCCCTCCGGCTTGTCCGCTTGACGGTCCGGACTCCTTGCCTAGAGAGTTCAATTTACAGCTGGTTTAGAACTCTTTACATGATTATTAACGCATCATTATAACCAATAATCAAATCTGCATTTTCATCCTATTTTTAACATTTAAATCCCCACTTAGGCATTTCAACAAACACCTAGCGGGTCAGATTTTCACATAATCATTACCAAGTTCATGACTTGTAATTATCATCTAATTTCACTTCAATTAGTCAACTTTACACATATCTTAACATCAATATTTCTGAAACTACTTCTTAAATTCAGATTGTGCTAGAACAAGAGTTATAATTTTAGCATTTATCAAGTTTCTTCAAGCTCATCAATCACCTACAATGGTGATTATGAAACCCTACAAGTATCATGCAAGATTTTGTCAAGAAATCATCTAGGGTTTGTCCTTAGACATCATATCACTTCTAATTTAGTCAATACATCACAAAATCAAGCTAAACATTCGATTTCTATCACATGCAAGGAATTTGAGTTGAATCATAACAACCTAATTTGGCATACCTTATGATCCCTTTGACGAGGTGATCACGAATCTATGTTCAGATTTCAATTTGGGACTGAATTGAACCTCCATTTGATCAATTTTTAGTGAACTAGGGTTTTGGAGAGGAGCTCCTAGTCGCTCCTGTGTTCTGATCGATCCATGCACACACTTAAGTGTGTGTTTGGAGTTTATTTTATTTACTAGTAATTAAAGTTTCAAGTTTTACTATTCTAGTCCCTCTATTATTACCCTCTTTATAATTTAAGAGTTTTCCATCCATTTATTTGATATCACAAGAATCATATCTAACTGGGTTATCTATTCCTAGTTAGTTTGTTCTTGTGTATTTAATGTTTTATAATTCTAATATATATATATATAGTTTTATATTTTTGGGGTGTTACAAGTCCACCCCCCTTAAAAGGGTTTCGTCCCCAAAACTGAAATACGTACCAAATAAGGTAAGGTAGAGCCGTTGCATCTCTTCTTCGGACTCCCATGTGGTATCCGAACCCTTTCTATGTTCCCATTTGACCTTTACTTGGTTGATCTCCTTATTCCTTAAAGTTTTCACTTTATGATCTAAAATCGCAATCGGCTTCACCGCATAGTTAAGACTATTATCCACTTCAATGTCATCATAGTGGATGTAAGCGATCTCGTCAGCTAAACATTTCTGGAGATGTGATACGTGGAATGTGCTATGTATTCCACTCAACTCTTCGAGTAATTCGAGGCGGTATGCCACCTTACCAACTCGTTTAGAAATCTTGAATGGTCCGATAAATCTCGGGCTTAACTTTCCTCTCTTTCTAAACCGAATAACCCCCTTCCATGGGGATACTTTAAGCATGACTTTGTCACCAACCTGGAACTCGATCGGTCTCCTCCTTTTATCTGCATACGACTTTTGTCTGTCTTGTGCCGCTTTCAAGTGTGCCCGAACCACATCAATCTTTTCATTAGTGGCTCGAACTATATCTTGGTGGGCGAGTTCACGTGGACCCACTTCACCCCAACATACCGGGGTCTGGCATTTCCTACCATAGAGCATTTCGTACGGTGCCATTCCAATACTAGCATGGTAGCTGTTATTATACGAAAACTCGACTAATGGTAGATAGACATCCCAACTGCCTCCAAAGTCGATTATACATGCCCGTAGCATGTCTTCTAATGTTTGTATTGTTCTTTCACTCTGTCCATCCGTCTGAGGATGGTATGCAGTGCTGATGAACAATTTGGTTCCCATTTGCTCTTGGAAATCTTGCCATAAATTCGAAGTAAACCGGGTATCCCTATCAGACACGATGGATACCGGTACTCCATGGCGTGCTACTATTTCATTAGTGTAAACTTCAGACATCTTTTCGGACGTATACGTTTCACGTATCAGGATAAAATGAGCACTCTTGGTTAGTCTGTCAACAACTACCCATATAGCATCGAAACCGCAGTTTGTCTTTGGCAGTTTGGTTAATAGGTCCATCGTAATATGTTCCCACTTCCAAACCGGGATTTCTAACGGTTGGAGTTTACCGTACGGTTTTTGGTGCTCCGCCTTGACTTGTAGACATGTCAAACATTTCTCCACGTATTTCACAACATCTCTTTTCATTCCGGGCCACCAATAATTTTGCTTTAAGTCGTTATACATCTTGGTCGCTCCCGGATTAATGGAGTAACGGGATTTGTGAGCTTCATCGAGTAGAAGCTTTTTAGCTCCACATGTGTTAGGAACCCAGATTCTATTGAAACGTGTTTTCAAACCGTGGTTGCCTTCTTCGAGATCCTTAACTTGGCCAACAATTCTTTCCTTTCTCCAGTTTTCCGTCTTTACTGCTTCATCTTGTGCTCCTTGGATTTTTTTCAAGTAAGCCCGAGGTCACAATAAGCTGCAATGATTGTACTCGTATCGGGGCATAATCTGCCTTTCGGCTCAACGCATCGGCCACTACATTGGCTTTCCCGGGGTGGTAGTGTATTTCACAATCGTAATCCTTGACCATTTCCAACCACCTCCTTTGTCTCATGTTTAATTCCTTCTGATCGAAGAAATATTTCAAACTTTTATGGTCGGTAAAGATCGTACATTTTACACCATACAAGTAATGTCTCCATATTATTAAGGCAAACACCACTGCTGCCAGCTCCAAGTCATGAGTCGGGTATTTCTTTTCATGGATCTTCAATTGCCTCGAGGCATAGGCGATGACCTTGCCTCGTTGCATTAAAACACATCCGAGCCCCGAATGCGACGCATCCGAGTAAACCACCATATCATCAACTCCTTCCGGTAATGTTAACACCGGAGCGTGAGTTAGCTTTTCTTTAAGTGTTTGGAAGGCTTTCTTTTGTTCGATGCCGCATACAAACTTTTCCTCCTTGCGAGTCAATTTGGTCAATGGTAAGGAAATTTTGGAGAAATCTTGTATGAATCTCCGATAATATCCCGTGAGCCCTAAAAAGCTTTGGATTTCTGAAGGATTTCTTGGAGTGTTCCATTTTGACACAGCTTCTACTTTTGACGGATCCACTAGTACCCCGTCGGCACTAATGATATGCCCGAGAAACTGCACCTCTCGTAACCAGAAAGCGCACTTTGGGAATTTTGCATACAACTTTTCTCGTCTGAGTGTCTCTAACACTTCTTGCAAATGATACACGTGCTCAGCTTCATTCTTCGAATATACTAAAATGTCATCGATAAATACAATTACCGACTTATCCAACATAGGTTTGCAAACCCGGTTCATGAGGTCCATGAAAGCCGCAGGTGCATTAGTCAACCCAAAGGGCATTACAAGGAACTCATAATGCCCGTACCGCATACGAAATGCCGTCTTCGGTACGTCCTCCTCCTTGAATTTCAATTGGTGATAACCCGATCTGAGATCAATCTTTGAGAACCAACTTGCTCCTTGTAGCTGGTCAAACAAGTCATCAATTCTTGGAAGTGGGTATCGATTCTTCACCGTGAGTTTGTTTAACTCTCGGTAATCGATACACATGCGTATACTGCCGTCTTTCTTTTTCATGAATAGAACAGGTGCACCCCACGGGGATACACTCGGTCGGATAAACCCTTTGTCGAGAAATTCTTGAATTTGAGACATCAATTCTTGTAGCTCCGAGGGCGCGAGCCGATACAGCGCCTTGGCCACAGGTTTTGCGCCCGGAATCAATTCGATTCCAAACTCTACCTCCCGTTCTGGTGGTATTCCCGGTAGTTCTTCCGGGAACACGTCTTCATAATCACGTACCACCGGCACGTCTCCAATTTTGAGGGATTCTTTCTCCGACTCGCTTGCGTATACCATGTAGGCCTTGCATCCATATTTCATGAGTTTGTGGGCTTCTAGCATTGAGCATACCACCGGGTTACCCCCTTTTTCACCATATATCGTAACGTGCTTTCCGCTAGGAGACGTCAGTTTTATTTCCTTTCAGAAACAAACCACCTTCGCGTGGAATCGGGACAACCAATCCATCCCCACGATCACTTGGAATTCTCCCATCGACATCGGGATCAGATCTATTGTGTATTCTTCATCATCAATGCTCAATTTACAGTTTTCACATACATCACAAACGATAAAACTCTTGTTATTACCTATCTCAATTTCTAAGGGCATAGGTAATTTTGTTAGAAGAAATGAAGGATGTCGAATAAATCCATATGAAACAAAGGATTTATTCGCACCCGTATCAAATAATACACGTGCAGGAATCGAGTTTACAGCAAATATACCTGATACCACTTCAGGTTCAACCTTTGCTTCTGCGGCAGTCAATTGGAAAGATCTTGCCTTTGCTTTTGGGGCTTCACCTTTCAGGTCTTGCCCATCTTTCTTTCCAACCAGCTCTGGTCATTCCGACCTTTTGTGACCCGGTCGGTAACAATTGTAGCAGACCGTCACCTTCTCCGGGCATGATGTAGCCATATGTGACAACCCTCAAAATCCCATGTATTCCGTACAATTCATTAATGATAATTAAAGTACTTGACGACTGTGTGGAATTACTTAACTGCTTGCTGATATCTGTGTTATACTTACATGTATTTTTTAACATACTAGTAGGATACAAAAAAAAGTTACTAAATAGTCCGGTATGCCTTCCTGAGTGTAAAAAATTAAAAACGTTGCAAAAATATATATCTAGGACGCTTTACGGATTAATTAAGCAGTTTAACGGAACAGTATCCGATCGAACAACCAGACATTACCCGGGACACCAAATATTTGTCAAACACCTTGTGTAATTATTTTTGGCTAGTCATGGTTCCCGTTTGCCATAACACCCGCTAAAAATAAACAAACTAACTTATATCACCACCTTTCTTACATCTAACTAATACTTGCATTCTAGTTACAATTTTTACCTCAAGACACCCCCCCCCCCAATGATTTTAGTCCCAAGTTGGACCCACATAATCACCAACTTATCTCCATGCCATACTTCCTTGATTTGTCCTATTATTTAATTAGATTTTTTACTTGTGATAGTAACCAAGATATGTGAGTGAATCTTTAAAAAGCATGGATCATAGATTGTTCATCATTCCATAGAAATCATTCTCACTTCACTTCTCTCTCTCTCCATTCGGTTTACTACAACCGAATCCACCACCATCACCCTTACACCTTCATCTTCTTCATTTACATATTCCATACAAAGCTTCAAAGTGAGCCATGGAGGTTACATCTTGAAGGACTTTTCAAAGGAGCTTGTTTCAAGTCTTTTAACCATCTTTTTCGTACCAACTTTGCACTAGATTCTACCCTAGCTATAAGCTAGTAGTAAGCTCTTGTTTAACCTTTGTTCATCTTATTTTATGGCTAACATTGTAGTATGATGCTTATGTTTACAACAAAAATGCAAGAACACTAAAAATATAAACATAAAGGTTACATGAAGTTTACTTGTATATGAAATGCTATTAGTTGATGTTGTCATGGGTATGTTGTTGGTTTAGGGTTGGTTAATACATATATGATGATTGATCGTCGAACTCTTGATAAATCCGTTGTTCGGACATGTGTTGATACAATATAGTAACATTTAAACTATAAAGAACATGCTGAATCACATTTCCAGCCGACTTCATCAGGCTGTAAACAGACCATAATAAAGCGAAAAATGTATTTTCTGAAGTCTAGGTTTATATATTATGAAATACGGTTCTAATGGCACTGGAATCATAATTTTTGGACTTCGTTTACTATTTTTAAAGCATCGTTTTGTAACAGCAGCTCAAGCTGCATTTTTTGCTGCTGAAAATGAGTGATATGTTTTGAGTCATAACTGGAAATCTATGTTGAATCAACTCATGAAATTTATACAGTAGATGACAACTAATGTATTTGTAATTACCCCACTGGAATTTCGTAAATCGGATTTACGAGGAATTTTTAATAAATTATTCCGTGGACTATGATCAGAAAAAGATGATTCTGATTGCAGTCCGGAAAATGAATTTTTATAAAATATTGGTAATGAACTGGACCCCGATATTTTTACAAAATAAAATATGGAACGTTTAAGACATTTTGTAAAAATTTCGGAATTTCTGGAATAAGTTAACTATTTTATTAAAATGTCCGAAAACAGACCGGTTTTGAATATTTATGCTGAAACGACATAAGTAGTGATTTGCGTGTCTAAATGTCGGATAGGTTATCCGAGAATGATATTTCATGTTATATGTCTATAAAAGTGTTATGTGCAATGTCGTATGTTTGTTTGTGAGTGTGGAATGGATGGGAAGTTTAAATGGGCATGAACCGTTAAAGTGATGCATGTTATGTGATAGATACGTGTAGGAACTTTGTGTTCTATTTGAAGTCACTAATAAACTAAGTGGTAATCATACTAGGTGAGTTCACACTTTCTACAAGGCTTGGGATTCCCGGTGGTTTGGGAATGGGTTAAGAAACTAAAATGAAATCTACATATCCTCCTTGGGTAGGATATGTACGACCATCCTCCATAGGTAGGATGCCATTATTAATCCTACGAATTCTCCTTGTGCAGAATACGTACGTTCGTCCTCCTTGGGTAGGACAACAACATTAAAACTTACTAGACAAAACTCTATCACTTAAGCCCTCAAATATATATCGACTTAATCGCCGAGGCCGATGGCGAGCGGGTCATTAGTTAATAGCGCTATTAGGTTTAACAAACCTCACACCGTGTCGTCCGAACGGGCGTGTACTAATGGACTATGGCAAACTGTCAATGATGATAGTACATTGATGTAGGGCACGTTATTCGTCAGTTGTCGATATCAGGACAGTCTAGTGGTTTACATGGGGAAGCCCCCCACTAATTATGGGTATGATTTGGGTAATAAAAAGAATATGGTTAAACATACTTTCAACTAAGGGGTAACCCCCACGGCATATAAGCCAACGAAAGTCAAACCACGTTTTTCAGAAACAACTTAAAACTAAACAACCAACCATGAACTCACTCAACTTTGTTGTTGACTCGTTGTTACATGCCTTACAGGTCGCAAGATGGAGCTTGCACGAGGAGGAGGTTGTTGTGGAATACGGATTGTTAAGTCCCGTACTAAACTTCTAAATCTTATGAACTTATTAAACCTACGTTATGGACTTTAAACTTATGAACTATGGGACTTATGTTTTGGGTTCACGTTTTATGCTTCCGCTTTTAAATCTGAACTTTGTTAACTTAAAGTCGGTCTACTTCCTTTTGGTCACCAATCGTATTGTGTTTGGTTTTATTTACTTAATTGAGTTGTTCAATATGATTGGTGGCTCGATCTTGGTCACATCACGCCTCCAAGCGGTGGTACTCCGCATGGTGGAATTTGGGGGGTGTGAAAGATTGGTATCAGAGTCATTGGTTATAGTGAACTTGGTTTTAAAAGGGAAAAGCTTTTTGATAAAACCAGACTATAACCTGTACAGTGCTCAACGATCCACAACGACGCTTCGCTCCACGTGCAAGACTCGACACCATAAGTGGTATGATTTATGTTATATTGTCGGTTTGATAGTTCTCACTGTGCATTAGATAATGTGATAATTGCTATTTGAACCATGTGTGCTTACTCTCTACTATCGTCCCACACTTACGCACCTTCGCGACACTTTTCTCACTTACGTTGCTTCATTATGAAGATCATGAGCGGACGCGGAGGACGTATCAACCTCACTCAAGCCCAGTTGACGGCTTTGATCAACGAACGAGTTGCTGAGGCACTCGCAGCTGTTCCTGCAGGAGGTATAACCTGCCGTATCAACCCATCTTAGGATGTTTAGATCCTACCTTCGCAAACCAACCCTCGTGCTTAACCTTGTCTATTATTCTCACACAACAGGTCAACATGCTCAACCTCCTGTGTGCACATTCAAAACGTTCATGGACTGCCGACCTACTACTTTCAGTGGCACCGAAGGAGCAGTGGGCCTTCTACACTGGTTCGAAAAGCTTGAGTCTGTTTTCGAGATGTGCGAATGCCCCGAAGACCGTAGGGTGAAATATGCTACCGGAACACTTGAAGGAGCTGCGTTAACCTGGTGGAAGGCACAGGTTCAACTACTAGGACTGGCAGTTGCTAATGCCACACCCTGGAATGGTTTCAAAGAGCTGATCAAGGAGGAGTACTGTAGTCGGGATGACATCCACAAGCTAGAAGTGGAATTTTACAATCTGAAGATGACGGGGTCTGAGATTGAGGCGTATACTAAAAGGTCAAACGAGCTGGCCATCCTGTGTCCAACTATGGTGGACCCTCCCATCAAACGTATTGAGTTGTACCTCAAGGGCCTTGTACCAGAGATTCAAAGTCACGTAACTTCAGCCAACCTGGGTACCATTCAGCAAATTATCAAGTTGGCTCATCGTCTCACCGACCAGGCGGTGGAGCAAAACAGGCTACCCAAACGTATCAGTGCCACAGCTACTTCTGATGCACCTACCGATAACAAGCGAAAATGGGATGGGAACTCCGGAAAGGGTTCTACTTCAGTTCAGTCTCAGCAGCGAAAGACTGATGACTACCAGAGTCCTGGTCAGCAATCTTCTGGTAACCAAGGACATGGTGGATACCGAGGGAACCACCCCAAGTGTAACCAGTGCAACAAACATCACAGCGGGCAGTGCAACAAAGGTCGTTGTCTGAGGTGTAACAAGTTTGGTCATGAAGCAAAGGATTGCAGGAGCGCCCGACCAGCAAATCATAATCGGCAACAACAGCAACAAGCCCCACAGAACCACCAGCAGCAGCATCAACAGGGCAATAAAGGATGCTTTCAGTGTGGCGCTAAAGGCCAATTTAAGAGGAACTGCCCCCAACTGAACCAGAATCAGAACAATAACAATCAAGGAAACGGGAACAACAATGGAGGCAACAACGGGGGTAACAACAATGGTAATGGAGTAAGGGGTCGTGCTTTCGTGATTGGTCAGGGTGATGCAAGGAATGATCCCAACGTTGTGATGGGTAAGTTTCTTCTGGATGATTTCTTTGTCACTGTCTTATTTGATTCGGGTGCCGATACCAGTTATGTGTCTCTAAAAGTTAGTCAAATGCTTAAACGTACCCCAACACTTTTGAACACCAAGCACACGGTAGAGCTAGCAAACGGTAAAAGTCTTGAAGCCACACACGTAGTTAAAGGTTGTAACCTCGTCTTAGCTGGTCAGACCTGCTCTATCGATCTTATTCCTATCGTACTTGGTAGTTTCGACGTTGTTATTGGGATGGATTGGTTATCCCATCAGCAAGTGGAAATTCTTTGCAACGAGAAGATTGTCCGCATTCTTCGTTCTGGTAAGGAACCCCTCGTGATTCGTGGCGACAAGAGTGGTGCTGTCGAAGGCATCATCTCTTTCCTTAAGGCCCATAAGTGTTTGCGAAAGGGCCACACTGCCATTCTGGCACTTGTTACTGACACATCAACAGAAGAGAAGAGAAGAGAATTGAAGACATTCCTATTGTGCGCAATTTTCCTGAGGTATTTCCTGAGGAATTGCCTGGTCTTCCGCCTCATCGCCAAGTCGAATTTCAAATCGAGCTAGCTCCTGGAGCAGCGCCCATAGCTTGAGCACCTTATCGTCTAGCTCCATCAGAACTTGAAGAACTGTCCACGCAATTACAAGAACTCTTGGAAAAGGGTTTTATTCGTCCTAGCTCTTCGCCCTGGGGAGCTCCAGTATTATTCGTGAAGAAGAAAGATGGTACTTTCAGAATGTGTATTGACTATCGCGAACTTAACAAGGTGACTATGAAGAATCGTTATCCTCTTCCACGTATTGACGACTTGTTCGACCAGTTGCAAGGGTCGAGCTATTACTCCAAGATTGACTTGAGATCGGTATACCATCAGCTGAGGGTCCGAGATGAGGACGTCTCCAAAACAGCATTCAGAACCCGTTACGGCCATTACGAGTTTCTGGTTATGCCATTCGGGCTGCCGAATGCACCAGCGGTCTTCATGGATCTCATGAACCGAGTGTACAAGCCTTACCTGGATAAGTTCGTTATTGTGTTCATCGACGATATCCTGATCTATTCTAAGAGTCAGGAGGAACACGAGCAGCATCTACGACTTATGCTGGAACTTCTTCGAAAAGAGCAGTTGTATGCCAAGTTTTCAAAATGTGACTTCTGGCTTCGCGAAGTCCACTTTCTAGGCCATGTGGTAAACAAGGATGGAATTCATGTTGATCCATCCAAGGTTGACTCAATTAAGAACTGGCCTGCACCCCGCACACCAACAGAAATCCACCAATTCTTGGGTTTGGCAGGATATTACAGAAGGTTTATCAAGGATTTCTCAAAGATTGCGCAACCTCTCACTTCACTGACCCAGAAGGGTGTCGTTTACCATTGGGGTAATGCACAGGAATCCGCTTTTCAACACCTAAAGGATAGACTTTGTAGCGCGCCTATCCTCTCATTGCCTGAAGGCACAGATGATTTTGTAGTTTATTGCGATGCCTCCATCCAAGGACTTGGTTACGTGTTGATGCAACATGACAAGGTCATTGCCTACGCATCACGCCAACTCAAGGTTCACGAAAGAAATTACACTACTCATGATCTGGAGCTGGGAGCAGTTGTGTTCGCGCTTAAGATATGGAGACATTACCTGTACGGTACCAAGTGCACCATTTACACCGATCACAGGAGTCTCGAGCATATCTTCAAGCAAAAGGAGTTAAACATGCGACAACGCCGATGGGTCGAACTCTTGAATGATTATGAATGCGCTATCAAGTATCATCCGGGCAAAGCCAATGTTGTGGCTGACGCCCTCAGTCGAACAGATACTTTACCTAAGCGTGTACGTGCTTTACAACTTACCATCCAGTCTAACCTTCCCGCTCAGATTCGTGATGCTCAGGTTGAAGCATTGAAGGCAGAAAACATCAGGGCTGAATCCTTACGAGGATCGAGGCAGCGGCTAGAACAAAAGGAAGACGGCGCTTACTATGTAACAGGGCGCATCTGGGTTCCACTTTATGGAAACATACGTGAGCTTGTGATGGACGAAGCGCACAAGTCTCGTTATTCAGTACATCCTGGTTCGGATAAAATGTACCACGACCTCAAGACTACGTATTGGTGGCCTGGCATGAAAGCTCACATAGCAACCTACGTCAGTAAGTACTTGACTTGTGCGAGAGTCAAGTCTGAATATCAGAAACCATCAGGCCTACTTCAACAACCGGAGATCCCGAAATGGAAATGGGAGCAAATTTCCATGGATTTCGTTATCGGCCTGCCCAGATCTCAACGCGGAAACGATACCATTTGGGTGATCGTAGATCGACTGACCAAGTCTGCACATTTTCTGGCCATCAAAGAAACGGATAAGTTTTCTACTCTTGCAGACATTTATCTAAAGGAAGTAGTATCAAGGCACGGAGTGCCAACCTCTATTATATCTGATCGTGACGCGCATTTTACTTCTGAACTGTGGCAAGCAATGCACAAGTCATTTGGCTCACGTTTAGATATGAGCACCGCTTATCACCCACAGACGGATGGGCAATCTGAACGCACCATCCAAACCCTTGAAGACATGCTTAGGGCATGTGTAATCGACTTCGACAATGGCTGGGAAAAGCACCTCCTGCTAGTGGAGTTTTCGTATAACAACAGCTACCACACCAGCATTCAGGCCGCTCCGTTCGAGGCATTGTACGGACGCAAATGCCGATCACCTTTCTGTTGGGCAGAAGTTGGTGACAGCCAAATCACTGGCCCAGAACTTGTGGTAGATACCACCGAGAGAATTGCTCAGATACGACAGCGAATGGCGGCAGCTCGTGACCGTCAGAAAAGTTATGCAGATAAGGGAAGAAAACCACTCGAGCTCCAGGTTGGGGATCGAGTGCTACTCAAAGTCTCACCTTGGAAAGGTGTAGTCCGCTTTGGCAAACGAGGCAAACTCAATCCGCGTTATGTCGGACCATTCGAGGTCACCGAGAAAATTGGCAAAGTCGCCTACAGGTTGAATCTACCCGAAAAACTCAGCGGAGTTCACAACGTATTCCACGTGTCAAATCTGAAGAAGTGTCTGTCAGATGAGACCCTCATAGTTCCTCTCAAGGAACTCACAATCGACGACCAGCTGCGATTCGTCGAGGAACCAGTAGAGATTACGGATCAAGATGTTAAGATCCTCAAGCATACCAGGATACCTCTGGTCCGAGTTCGTTGGAATGCTCGTCGTGGCCCAGAGTATACCTGGGAACACGAAGACCAAATGAAACTCAAGTACCCCCAGGTGTTTAAGAAAAACGCAACCACTACTGAGGCTGAAGCTACTGCAGAATTTCGGGACGAAATTCCAAATCAACGGGGGGATGATGTGACACCCCAGGAAAATCAGGAAAACAACGCAACTTAACTAGCTTCCTCAGTAACCACGCGCTAAATTTCGGGACGAAATTCTCTTAGCAGGGGGAGAATGTGACAACCCTCAAAATCCCATGTATTCCGTACAATTCATTAATGATAATTAAAGTACTTGACGACTGTGTGGAATTACTTAACTGCTTGCTGATATCTGTGTTATACTTACATGTATTTGTTAACATACTAGTAGGATACAGAAAAGTTACTAAATAGTCCGGTATGCCTTCCTGAGTGTAAAAATTTAAAAACGTTGCAAAAATATATATGTAGGACGCTTTACGGATTAATTAAGCAGTTTAACGGAACAGTATCCGACCGAACAACCCGACATTACCCGGGACACCAAATATTTGTCAAACACCTTGTGTAATTATTTTTGGCTAGTCATGGTTCCCGTTTGCCATAACACCCGCTAAAAATAAACAAACTAACTTATATCACCACCTTTCTTACATCTAACTAATACTTGCATTCTAGTTACAATTTTTACCTCAAGACACCCCCCCCCCCCCAATGATTTTAGTCCCAAGTTGGACCCACATAATCACCAACTTATCTCCATGCCATACTTCCTTGATTTGTCCTATTATTTAATTAGATTTTTTACTTGTGATAGTAACCAAGATATGTGAGTGAATCTTTAAAAAGCATGGATCATAGATTGTTCATCATTCCATAGAAATCATTCTCACTTCACTTCTCTCTCTCTCCATTCGGTTTACTACAACCGAATCCACCACCATCACCCTTACACCTTCATCTTCTTCATTTACATATTCCATACAAAGCTTCAAAGTGAGCCATGGAGGTTACATCTTGAAGGACTTTTCAAAGGAGCTTGTTTCAAGTCTTTTAACCATCTTTTTCGTACCAACTTTGCACTAGATTCTACCCTAGCTATAAGCTAGTAGTAAGCTCTTGTTTAACCTTTGTTCATCTTATTTTATGGCTAACATTGTAGTATGATGCTTATGTTTACAACAAAAATGCAAGAACACTAAAAATATAAACATAAAGGTTACATGAAGTTTACTTGTATATGAAATGCTATTAGTTGATGTTGTCATGGGTATGTTGTTGGTTTAGGGTTGGTTAATACATATATGATGATTGATCGTCGAACTCTTGATAAATCCGTTGTTCGGACATGTGTTGATACAATATAGTAACATTTAAACTATAAAGAACATGCTGAATCACATTTCCAGCCGACTTCATCAGGCTGTAAACAGACCATAATAAAGCGAAAAATGTATTTTCTAAAGTCTAGGTTTATGTATTATGAAATACGGTTCTAATGGCACTGGAATCATAATTTTTGGACTTCGTTTACTATTTTTAAAGCGTCGTTTTGTAACAGCAGCTCAAGCTGCATTTTTTGCTGCTGAAAATGAGTGATATGTTTTGAGTCATAACTGGAAATCTATGTTGAATCAACTCATGAAATTTATACAGTAGATGAAAACTGATGTATTTGTAATTACCCCACTGGAATTTCGTAAATCGGATTTACGAGGAATTTTTAATAAATTATTCCGTGGACTGCGATCAGAAAAAGATGATTCTGATTGCAGTCCGGAAAATGAATTTTTATAAAATATTGGTAATGAACTGGACCCCGATATTTTTACAAAATAAAATATGGAACGTTTAAGACATTCTGTAAAAATTTGGGAATTTTTGGAATAAGTTAACTATTTTATTAAAATGTCCGAAAACAGACCGGTTTTGAATATTTATGCTGAAACGACATAAGTAGTGATTTGCGTGTCTAAATGTCGGATAGGTTATCCGAGAATGATATTTCATGTTATATGTCTATAAAAGTGTTATGTGCAATGTCGTATGTTTGTTTGTGAGTGGGGAATGGATGGGAAGTTTAAATGGGCATGAACCGTTAAAGTGATGCATGTTATGTGATAGATACGTGTAGGAACTTTGTGTTCTGTTTGAAGTCACTAATAAACTAAGTGGTAATCATACTAGGACGTGATTGACCGACCTTGACTGTTAGCTATATTTGAGAGTCAAACCGAGCAACCGAGGTGAGTTCACACTTTCTACAAGGCATGGGATTCCCGGTGGTTTGGGAATGGGTTAAGAACTAAAATGAAATCTACATATCCTCCTTGGGTAGGATATGTACGGCCATCCTCCATAGGTAGGATGCCATTATTAATCCTACGAATTCTCCTTGTGCAGAATATGTACGTTCGTCCTCCTTGGGTAGGACAACAACCTTAAAACTTACTAGACAAAACTCTATCACTTAAGCCCTCAAATATATATCGACTTAATCGCCAAGGCCGATGGCGAGTGGGTCATTAGTTAATAGCGCTATTAGGTTTAACAAACCTCACACCGTGTTGTCCGAACGGGCGTGTACTAATGGACTATGGCAAACTGTCAATGATGATAGTACATTGATGTAGGGCACGTTATTCGTCAGTTGTCGATATCAGGACAGTCTAGTGGTTTACATGGGGAAGCCCCCCACTAATTATGGGTATGATTTGGGTAATAAAAAGAATATGGTTAAACATACTTTCAACTAAGGGGTAACCCCCACGGCATATAAGCCAACGAAAGTCAAACCACGTTTTGCAGAAACAACTTAAAACTAAACAACCAACCGTGAACTCACTCAACTTTGTTGTTGACTCGTTGGTACATGCCTTACAGGTCGCTAGATGGAGCTTGCACGAGGAGGAGGTTGTTGTAGAATACGGATTGTTAAGTCCCGTACTAAACTTCTAAATTTTATGAACTTATTAAACCTACGTTATGGACTTTAAACTTATGAACTATGGGACTTATGTTTTGGGTTTACGTTTTATGCTTCCGCTGTTTAAATCTGAACTTTGTTAACTTAAAGTCGGTCTACTTCCTTTTGGTCACCAATCGTATTGTGTTTGGTTTTATTTACTTAATTGAGTTGTTCAATATGATTGGTGGCTCGATCCTGGTCACATCACGCCTCCAAGCGGTGGTACTCCGCATGGTGGAATTTGGGGGGTGTGAAACCATATGTCCCGTCTTCCGACATATGGGACATGGTTTATCCTTGAAGCGGCATTCGCCCTTATGACCCTTTCTGCATATTTTGCAACTTGGAAACCCGCCTTTTGCATCTGATTTCTTCGCTGTTTCGTTTGTTCGCGCTTTCTTGGTAGGGCTTGGATTAACATCATGTGCCCTTCGTTCGCCCCGTTCAACCTGCTTTTTCAGTTCAATCTCCCGTTCCCGAGCAACATTTATGATCTCGGTAAGGGTCTCGTATTTTGAAGGAGTCATAAACTCCCTATACTCGGCACTCAACATGTTATAGTAGTAGTATATCTTTTGTTCTTCATTCGTCACCAATTCATTGCAAAACTTCATCTTATCCATAAACGTTGCCGTAATCTTGTCTATGGTCTCGCCCTTGTGCCTAAGTTGCATGAACTCTTCCTTGATTCTATTAATGACCACTTTGGGGCTATGATGTTTAAGAAACGGTGTCTTAAACTCCTCCCATGTCATGACCTTAGCCGCTTCGCTGCCAATCTCTCTCTTTTTGTTATCCCACCAGTCTTTCGCTTGACCCCTTAATTGACCCATACCATAAGCTACGTAGTCATCTTCATCACAATGGGTCCTCTCGAATACTCCTTCAATATCGCTTAGCCATCGCTGGCATACGATTGGGTCAACCTCCCCATTATAGACTGGTGGTTTGCACGCCATGAACTCCTTATATGTACAAGGCTTTCGTCCTCCGGACTTTTCCATTGCTAAATTGGCATTATCCTCCAATTTCTTGATTCTTTCCTCAACCACTGATAGTACTGTGTTCTGGATCTTATTGATGAAACCAGACAAACTATTTTCGATTGCCTTTCCAACCTCCTCGGTAATCACTTCTCTTGTTTGCTCGGTGACTCTCTGCACCGCATCATCGTTACCTTTATCCGCCATCTTTAATACTGAAATGTTTACATTAATTGTTAAACATTTCATTTATAACATATGATTTACTTGTTTTGATTTAATCAAGTTCATAACTTAATTCAACCGTTCTTGTTTCATGCATTTCCTGTGTTTGAATGAGCTTACACACTCTTTTCATGCATATTTGTTCATGATTTATTTCTATATTCTCTAAATCTACTTAAAACGATTAACTCTTACCGGATGCTTGATCAAGCTTGAACCGAACACTTTATTGACAACCCTTAGCTCTGATTACCAACTTGTAAGACCCACCTTTTTATAACAAGATTAATGATACAGAACAAGGATTTGATACTAAAATATCGAGTTTACAAAAAGTTTCTTCATTAAAAGACCATATTTGATCTTGAAAGTTTCAGTTAAAAGGAAAATATCCATTAGACATACAAAACATAACTTCAAGTATCTACTAGATTACGTTTGAAAACATAGTTCAAGTATCTACATAATGCTAAGACAAAATAGATCAAGTGCGGAAGCTTCGTTTCGTGCGTTCAGTTCTTGATAAGAGCTTGATCACCATCCGGATTTGGTTCCATATTCACCTATGGTCAAAACCATTTAAATTTATTAGTTTGACCCTTCAAACATCAAGCATAAGCAAGTTCCATACTCAAAAGTATAAAAAAAACAAGAAAATCTTGGTTCTGGATGCTGGCGTCGCGCGAGGGGGGGCCGTCGCATCGCGCCACCACCGTGGCGTCACGCCACGAAGGCCATGGCGTCGCGCCAGGATCGATTTTCAACAGAATGTTTGTTGTTTGATGCTGAAATTCAGCCTATCTCTCTTATTCTAAATTCCAAACTTTAAATCGTCATAATTTTTTACTCGGGTGTCCGTTTTAGCCGATTCTTTTTCCTACGCGACCGTAATTTAATTACAGACGCGTTTATCAACACCATTCTTGAAAATTTTCAGTTTACAGACAATCGGCTTATAATCCGATTCCTTGCTTATTCGACCCGTTTGTCTACAAGTTCAACAACTTGTTTATTTGTCATATAATGTCTACAATCAATTTACCCAATCCCGGATTCTCCGATTATGACGTTTCGCTTCCCTCCCAAGGGTTGCTTACGCAAAAATCATCATGCTTGTTTCAAGGATTTAAAAATGCTTTTAACACTATTTGACAAGCATACATTCAATTTGCTTTGACTTGTTTGGATGCCGAATGGAGACCACCATTTCAAACATTCCAAACTCTATTTCTAACACATGATTTGACCCATTTTATTTGTCTATGGTACTTCGTCACTTCCGTGACATATTGGTGTATCTTTTTTACCAAATTTCAATATAACAACATAAGACTAACAATTAAACATAATGTAGCGAAACGGTAAATTTCGTACCTTTAGAGCACACCTTTCCCACGCGTATTCCCTCCGGCTTGTCCGCTTGACGGTCCGGACTCCTTGCCTAGAGAGTTCAATTTACAGCTGGTTTAGAACTCTTTACATGATTATTAACGCATCATTATAACCAATAACCAAATCTGCCTTTTCATCCTATTTTTAACATTTAAATCCCCACTTAGGCATTTCAACAAACACCTAGCGGGTCAGATTTTCACATAATCATTAGCAAGTTCATGACTTGTAATTATCATCTAATTTCACTTCAATTAGTCAACTTTACACATATCTTAACATCAATATTTCTGAAACTACTTCTTAAATTCAGAGTGTGCTAGAACAAGAGTTATAATTTTAGCATTTATCAAGTTTCTTCAAGCTCATCAATCACCTACAATGGTGATTATGAAACCCTACAAGTATCATGCAAGATTTTGTCAAGAAATCATCTAGGGTTTGTCCTTAGACATCATATCACTTCTAATTTAGTCAATACATCACAAAATCAAGCTAAACATTTGATTTCTATCACATGCAAGGAATTTGAGTTGAATCAAAACATCCTAATTTGGCATACCTTATGATCCCTTTGACGAGGTGATCACGAATCTATGTTCAGATTTCGATTTGGGACTGAATTGAACCTCCAATTGATCAATTTTTAGTGAACTAGGGTTTTGGAGAGGAGCTCCTGGTCGCTCCTGTGTTCTGATCGATCCAAGCACACACTTAAGTGTGTGTTTGGAGTTTATTTTATTTACTAGTAATTAAAGTTTCAAGTTTTACTATTCTAGTCCTTCTATTATTACCCTCTTTATAATTTAAGAGTTTTCCATCCATTTATTTGATATCACAAGAATCATATCTAACTGGGTTATCTATTCCTAGTTAGTTTGTTCTTGTGTATTTAACGTTTTATAATTCTAATATATATATAGTTTTATATTTTCAGGGTGTTACAAACTGTGAACTCGCTCAACTTTGTTGTTGACCCGTTGTTACATGCCTTGCAGGCTTTTAGGTACATATTGTTGGAACTTGCTATCTGGGATGCTAGAGTGGTCATGGGTCAAGTCACAAGGAGTCACAAGACATGTCTGATGGTTTTTGAAAACCTGTTTTATGGAACTCATAACAAATTGTAATATGCTTCCGCTGGATAATAACTCTTGTATTGTAACACTTACTTTAAATAAATGAAAGTTTTATTTTATCTTTATAAGTTCAATGTGATTGGTGGCTAAGATCCTGGTACGTCACACGCCCTACGGTGTTTCCGCGAGTGGTATTTTGGGGGTGTGACAGATTGGTATCAGAGCCATTGGTTATAGTGAACTTGGTTTTAAAAAGGGGAAAAACGTTTTTATAAAACCAGACTATAACCGAACAGTTCTGAAAACGTGAGTACGACCATGACACTCAGCTCCAGATTGCAAGGTTCGTCCTTCTTACTTGTTGTATACATTACGTAACTTGTACACATTTGTTTATGACGAAACATACGAACACACACTCGTCACTATAGCATGATGGCATGGATTGCTTGCTAACCTTATGATGCGTTGATAGTATGACATAGTCCTTGGATTCTTGTGATCTTATTACTTGATGTAGTGCGTGAAACGGAAAAATGAAGATTACACGTTGATTCTACGAATACCCGTGCAGTTCTTCCCCAACCCCAAATGGTAACCCCAAAGGCCACGGAATTTGAAGTGAAAAAAACAGTTTTCTCAAAATTCAATTTTGAACTTCTCATTAGCTTTAGCAACATATAAATAGAGACTGAAATTCGAAACGGGCCTAAAAAAGATAACGGGCCAAACACACGGCCTAAAACAAAAAGCCCAAAATAGTTCAAAAAACATAAAAATGAAAATAAGTAATAGAAATAAGCGTTTTTTGGCCCGGACGATGACCCAAACTGCCATAGGCGTTTGCAGCAAGATTGAGCTCGTTCTCACGTTCGAATCGCCTGGTCGCACGTCCAAAACGGACCCCCGTAGCCCAAGTTAGAGCCATTTTAGTGAAGCCCCTTTTGTTACGCGGTCTTGGGCCTCCAAATACAAAATAGCCCGTTCCTCCACACTTGGGCCCACATCATTACTTTGACGACCTCCATTTGACATCTGAGTTTGAGGAACCATTTGACATGAGTTAGGAGGAACTGAGATGAACATGCAAATCACAATATTATTGTGGCTGCACACATAATAATAATGTGAGGTGCATGCGAGTCCCAGTGAGCCTTAACAAGTGGAAAAGGGGTTATGTTCCGTTATTTGATTGATGTGAAACATAACAAGCCTATAGGGGCATAGCAGTGATTGTCTCCTACTCGAACATGACCTTTTCACTCCTCTCTGAATCTTTTCGAATCTCAATGCTATCGAGTATTACCTGAACACCCATCTGAACACCTAGCGAACCGTGTAGAATGTTAGGTGCTTAAACGAACGTCCCTGAGTTGGATGTCGCAGCGTCGAATGATTGATCGATACCTTTCTTACTCCTCTTCGTTTGCTGGAACTCATGTATTGACGTCTTAGATCCCGAAGTGTGATTACTTCTGCAATACTCTTGTAACAGACCATGTATTACTCAAACAACTTGCAACATCGATGGACAGGAGGATGAGCGTAGTACTTTACCGACCTCAGTACTTTGACGATCCTGATTACCGGCAACGAGCACCAGCGAATTGGCCTCAAACGAATCCTTAACCCTTGTCAGCGACTCATGGGAGTCAACTCTTACGAATCAATCGGGGCATAAGTGAGGACAACTGATGGTAGTATGGAATGTGTGACTGCCAGCACGATGAGTAACGCCTTAGGACGTGGCGTGGAATCGAAAACACGGACTTTGATGTCGTAGGGCTTCGTTTCGAGCAACGACATTGGGAGCAGCAGTCACAGTAAAAACAAGGTGTTCGTAACCCTAGCCGACATTATGGAAATAAAGGTGCCTACAACATGGATTGGCCGTGGTTAAGTTAAGATGACAATGACCAAAGGAACAACGACAGTACTTGAAATCCTTGTAATGAAAACAGCAACACTGGAAATGATGCTCATGGAAGGGTATTTAGGGTTGACGTGGGCGACGCCATGATGGTGGTAATTTGAAAGCTTGTACGGGTAGCTAATCGCTTCGTCTCTGTCCTGTTTAACCCTGATGCTTCTCGAAAGGCTGATGGCAAGTCAATCGAAGCATCATATGTTTGTAGGGATGCAAATTCAACCGTGAGGGGCAATTTTTTGACATCGATCTTCCTTCTACTATCCACGATGGTGTTGATGCAGTAGTCAGTATGGGTTGGTTAACCAGACATCGCGCAATTATACCATGTGAGGGGAAAAGTTGTCGTCTGTCATAAAATATCCGAGTGGTGCAGAGGTTAGCATCAATTCAACAGTGAAGGCCAGAAATGTCCACGGAAGGATTACCCCGCCATGATTGCCCCCATTACTGATGTCAAGGCTAAGGAAAAGGGGATCGGGGATCCACCAATTGTTCGTAATTCCTCCCTAAGTGCTACCAGAAGAACTATCCGGTTTACCTTCACATCGTCAGGTGGAATATCAGACCGGTATCATGTCAGAAGCAGCCCTTGTTACTAGTATTCCTTATTGTCTTACACCAGGAAGGTTGCAGGAACTGCCTAATCAACTTCAGGAACTATTGGACATGAGTTTTATCAGATCTAGTTTTTCGCTTTGGGGAGCCTAGTAATACCAGTAAAGATAAGCCTTTTCGTATGTGTACCGATTATTGAGAACGTAACAAGGTGACATTTAGGAACCACTTATCTCGACCATGTTTTGGCCACCTATCGACCAGTTGCGAGGAACAAGCTTCCATTCGAGGATTGGCTAGCGAACGAACTATCATCAGATGGAAGTCCAAGAGGAGAATGCTCTTAGAACAGTATGTCGAACGCAATGCAGCCATTTCAACTTTATACACCATGATTATTGAGTTGATCACTACACCAGCAGCTTCAGGGATTACATGAATCAACCGTATTTGTCGACGACGTTCTGAATCATGACCAAGAGAAAGGAACACCATCGGTGGCATATGTATCCTATCTCAGCGCTTCTGTGGGAGGAGCCATTACGTGCGAAGTCTTGTTAAATGCCACATCTAGATTAGAGAGTGGACCTCGCTGAGATAGAAACTGGTCGACACCAAAGATTCCTTCGGGGATGCAACAATTACTCGTTTTCGCTAGATACCATCGAAGCTAACCCACAGGGTTTTTGAAGATCGCTCAGCTTAACTCCCTTAAGCACAACAGGGTGCTGCGTTCTTGGGAGACAAAACAGGAGGACGTCTTTTAAGCTTTCAAATCCCAACACTGCAATGCACTGAGCATCGTCTTTACCCGAGGGTGCGGGTGATTTAGTGGTATACCATGATGGTCCAAATCAGAGTCCCAGTTACACACCGACGCAACACGAGAGAGTGATGACTTACGTGATGGAGTTACAAAGAGGAACTGCACGACACACAACTGGCGATGAAAACCGTGGTCTTGGGATTTTAGATGGAGGCATCACTTGGACGGTACCAGATGCGTTATTTAGAACGATCAAAAGGGCCTCCTGTGTACCTTGGCTTCGACAGAGCTAAATCAGTTAACGGCATCGCTGAAGGGCACTTTAGGATGATTACAACTATGAAACTTGAACGTGCACGAGCTTTGCAGCTCACTATCGACTCTAACCTACCTGATCAGACTCGCTATGTTCAAACTGCAGAACTGAAAGAAGAGGATTTTCAAGTTGAACCCATGCGGGGCATGGAGAAGCAACCTTTGACAGGTCAGACGATACTTGTTACCTCATGAAATGAATGTGGGTCTCATTATACGGCAACTGTAGGGAACTCGTGTTGAGCAAAGCACACCGGCTTCGATATTCTACCTGTCTGGGTTTTGATGAGAGGCATTAGGATTTATAAACCTTGTACTGGTAATCGGGCATGAAGGCCCACCTAGCTAGGTATGGGAATGATGTTTGACATGTGGGAAAGTCAAGGCGAAGTGTTAGCAATCAGAAACACCTATATGGAAAGCGAAAACAGACTGCCATGGATTTGGTCGCTAGTCTACTTGCAACTCAAAACGGAAACAATATCACCTGGATGATCGTTGATTGTCTCACGTAATCAGCACACTTTCTACCATCAAGGAAACGGATAAGTTTTCTACACTTGCAGTCATCTACCTGAAAGAAGTGGTTGCTAGGCACAGGGTGCCAACCTCCATTATCTCTGATCGCGACCCACGATTTACATCTGATTTATGGCAAGCGATGCAAAAAAAAAATCCTTTGGCTCACGTTTAGACATGAGCACAGCATATCATCCACAGACGGATGGGCAGACTGAACGCACCATCCAAACTCTTGAAGACATGCTTCGAGCATGTGTAATCGACTTTGGTAAGGGCTGAGAGCGGCATCTACCTTTAGTGGAGTTTTCGTATAACAACAGTTACCACACCAGCATCCAGGCTGCTCCGTTCGAGGCATTGTACGGACGGAAGTGCCGATCACCTCTTTGTTGGGCAGAAGCCCAAAATCACTGGCCCAGAACTCGTCGTAGACACAACAGAGAAGACTACTCAGATACGACAACAAATGGCGGCAGCTCGTGACCGTCAGAAAAGCTACGCTGATAAGCGCAGGAAACCACTCAAGTTCCAGGTTGGGGATCGAGTACTACTTAAAGTCTCACCTTGGGAAAGTGTAGTTAGTTTTGGTATACGAGACAAACTCAACCCGCGATATGTTGGACCTTTCGAAATCATGAAGAGAATTGGCAAGGTGGCCTACATATTGAATCTACCCGAAGAACTCAGTGGAGTTCACAACGTATTCCATGTGTCGAATCTGAAGAAGTGCCTGTCAGATGAAACTCTCATAGTTCCTTTCAAGGAGCTCACCATCGACGATCAGTTGTGATTTGTCGAAGAACCAGTGGAAATGTTGGACCGGGAGGTCAAGATTCTCAAACGCACCAAGATACCTATTGTTCAAGTTCGTTGGAACTCCCGTCGTGGCCCAGAGTTTACCTGGGAACGAGAAGACCAAATGAAACACAAATATCCCCAGTTGTTCGAAAACAATGAAACCACTGCTGAGGCTGAAGCTACTGCGGAATTTCGGGATGAAATTCCAAACCAACGGGGGAATGATGTGACACCCCAGGAAAACCAGTAAACCACGCAACCCAACTAGCTTCCTCAGTAACTACGTGCTAAATTTCGGGACAAAATTTCTTTCAAGTTGGGGATGATGTGACAACCCGAACTTCCAAGGTCTGTGTTGTTTAATCCCGTGATTCTAATTTCTTATTATTCATCCCTCTTCTTTGTGATTGAGCGCGTTGTGCTAGTATTATAACTTGTTCTTTTAAAAAAAAACTTGTATTCCTTGTGTTTGGGCCGAACATGTTGGCCCGCGTCTTGACACACACTTAGTTTATATTTGGTCAACGTTTGTTACAATCATGATCGGCCCATACACAGGTTACCCTAGGTTGCATTACATGAGCCCAATCTCAACCAGAACCGAACACACCTTATACACTGGATTCAAGATTGGGCTTGGTAGAGCCCAAGTGTATATTTAATTAGGGCCGGTTATGGGTTCTAGTTTTCTATGGGTTCTAGTTTATATAGGTATGAGATCACGTAACATAATATCACACATACACAAACCCTAGACTCTCCTTGGACGCACAACGACAGTAGCAGCCCCCCCTCTCCGAAACATCAATCTTTAGAAACAAGCTTGTGGTTAGTGATTCGTATTCATGCTAAATTCTACTCATTTGATCTTGTTATACGTGTGCCTGATTAACACAAAGTGTCTACGTGTGATATGTGATAACTATGCTATATGAATAAAGTAGGTTGCTAGAATGAAAAACTAGTAATCGGCTATGTGATGTATCAATAGGTATGTTATGTAGAATTGAATATCAATTGCTAAATTCATATTCAGGTTAAGTAGAATTGAATGTGAGTAATCGGCTAGTGTTAATTTCTGGTGAGCTGTTAATGGTCATCGAGTAGTAACAGGTTACGATCATGATTGTTAATGTTAAATGGCTAAGTCATAGGGTCACGATTTTATCAGATTTATTGTTCTTAATTTAGTGAATCAAATGACAAATTGGTTACTCAATTCTAATAACATAACACTGTATGATCTAATGATTGTTGCATTAATGCTAAACCTAACTAATTGATTGAGTTAGACATGGATTAAATGAGAATTGTGGGTTATGAAAGTAAACTGGGCTGCACGGGTAGGGATATGGATTGGGCCGCATAACAGGTTTAGGGACTGTCGAGCAGATTCTGGTTGGGCCGCACATGATCTGGGTTTCGTTGGGCCGGGCTATATCTTAAGGATCATGTTGGGTATTATGTAGTGATGTTTTTTTTGGGTTGAACCGTTTGGGTCAAATAGGTGGAGCGGGCTGCGCACCGTGGTCTTGGCAATACACACATTTAATTGGACCTTATCAAGTGGGCTTTGTGTCGTAACTAATTAAATGAATTCAGCAACATATGGGCTGCACACAGCTGGGTTTGTGCCAGGTTGGGTTGGGTTGCACAGGTCACGACCCACCTGTGTGACATATTGGGATAGTTATGGTTGTGCCGTATTTCATATCTAAGTGTATACTAATTAGCCGATGTATTTTATGTGTGCTGAACATGAATATAAATTATTGCATATGTGAATTATTACATGAGTTTTATGTGAAAGGTAACATGAGGCAGGACTATGTTAACTAAGTGCTAGCGTATGTATGTAGTATGTTTGACCCGTTACATGCTAGGTGAATTGTTTGATGATATTAGGGTAATGGATTAACTGTCATGAGTTAATTTGCATGTGTGTATTACATATACAATAAGTGTGCTTTATGTGAACAATGAATATGTGAATTAATTGTATGTGAAAGATGTGGTTCATGTGCATGTAGAACTGACTGTTATCGGTAACCATGTTAGGATGTTTATGACCGATTGTTAAACAAGTAACTGGTCTTACCGAGCAAACCAAGGTGAGTTCACACTTTCTACAAGGCATGGGATTCCCGGTGGTTAGGAATGGGTAAAGGATTTAATCAGAAACTGCGTGATCTCCTGGTTTGGAACACGTACTACATCCTCTTTATTGAAGGGTGATAACATGTACTAAGGATTTAGTCAGAACCTGCGTGATCTCCTGGTTTGGGGACACGTACCACATCCTATTTATTGAAGGGTGATAACATTGATACTTAACCAAAATCTCTATCATGAAGTCCCTCATTTTATGTCGACTTAATCGCCGGGCCAATGGCGAGCGGGTCATTAATTAGATAGCGCTATTTAGGTTTGACAAGCCTCACACCGTGCCGCAGAGGACGGTTGTGAACTAATAGATCTGGGCACGTCAATGATGATAGACATTGACGCTAGGGCACCAACTTACTTCAGTCAGTAGTCGATATGGTAACGGTCTAGTGGTTAACATGGGGTAGCCCCTACTGGTTATGGTTTGGGAAACAAAGGATTGGTTAACTCATGGTTTACGAATGAACTTACGGTTTTTGGAACAACTTTAAAATGAACATCAACTGTGAACTCGCTCAACTTTGTTGTTGACTCGTTGTTACATGCCTTGCTGGATTTTTGGTACATATTGTTGTAACTTGCTGTCTGGGATGCTGGAGTGGTCATGGGTCAAGTCACAAGGAGTCACAAGACATGTCTGATGGTTTTTAAACACCTGTTTTATGGTACTCATAACAAATTGTAATATGCTTCCGCTGGATAATAACTCTTGTATTATAACACTTACTTTAAATAAATGAAAGTTTTATTTTATCTTTATAAGTTCAATGTGATTGGTGGCTAAGATCCTGGTACGTCACACACCCTGCGGTGTTTCCGCGAGTGGTATTTTGGGGGTGTGACAGGACCTGTGGAGGAAAAATAAGTGAAAGGTGGGACTAACATGGGGAATATTCAAAGGTGGGACTGGCAATGGCCAATGACATCTAGTTGGAATTATTACAGGCCAATTCCCCCCTAATATGTTTTAGTGAAGAGTTAAACTAAAATACATGTTGATGTTATTTGGTGTTATGGCTAAGTCAAATGTGATCAAACATGTTACATTTATAGTTAACTAGGTTTATGTCCCGGACGCATTGCGGAGCGGTAAGCTGAATATTTCCCAGTTAGATAAATTGTACGTCTATGTTTTAGATACTTGTACATACTACTCATAACACAATCTTAATAAAAATTATATCGAGACGTAGATAAAAATACGGTGGTTAAAGATTTTTTTTAAAGTTTAGGAATTGTAGAATAACTTTATTAAAGTCCAGGAGGTAGCAGCATTTGGTCCACCAATAACAAACGGTCATTATTATCCCAGGATGGGTTCATCCGTGTAGCAAGGGGAAAAGTCTAAAAATGAAATAATAAAAGGAATAAAGTAGAAAGAATAAACATGTATACTACCAAAGTTAAAGTAGGAGGACTAAACCACGCATTTACACAAATGTTAACTGATAAAAAGAAAGCTTTTAAAAAACAAAGGAGCTAAAGACGTAAATTAGTGAAATTGAAGATTTAAAAGTAAAATACAAAATAATTAAAACAAAAAAGCCTATGCCCAATAAGGAAATGCTATACAGCTGCTAGGCACTATTCCTAGCCGTGGCCTTTAAGAGTATTATCATCATCATCATCATCAGACTCAGTAAATCCCACCAATAGCAAAGCTAAGGTAGGATCTCAGGAGGGTAAGATGTAGACAGTCTTACCTCTACCCCGTAGTAATAGAGATGCTAACTTCCAGTGAGACCCCGGCTCGATAGTAGTTTTTGCATCAAGCCTTGGACGTAAGGCACATAACACCCAACAATTGAGACAACTGTCGATTACTGCATGTACCCCTTGTCTTTCGGCTATTAACGCTACCCACATGATGCATGATTAATCATCCCCCTCTTTTAATGTTATTTTCACGAAATTAGTAAAATAACGTAAAAATTGGTGAACTTTCACTTTTGCCCCCCGAACACCCACACATATATACATTAGTACCTTTAAGAGTATATATAATATAATATAATTTTGGTAGTTTAGAAGTTGAAGGGTAAATAATGACAATTAATAAAAATTGTCTTAAGGTAATAAAAAGTTTTGAAATAAGTTTACAATTCTTGTAAACTCTGAGGGTGTGAAGTGTCAAAGTTGCAACTAAGTTTCAACTGTCACTTTTAGGTTATAACAGAGATTAAGGTAAGATATTGTTCGAATTCTCTCGTTGTAGTCAATCATTTTTATATTATTGTTTTGTAAGTTTTCATTTCATCCATGCAATAACCTTGAGTTTGGGTGACAGGGTTTTGCGTGAAGTTTCTAAAAAACAATAGTAGTAGTAAGGGCCAAGTTGGAGAGTCTTGACTAAATCATTGGCTAGTAGGCTTTATCTAAAGGAATAATTGTATACTTTCCATATGGAGTCTGGGAAGTCATTACAAGATCATACTGACGAGTCACACAAAATCATCCTTGATCTTGAAAACACTGAGGTGGAGATGGATGAAGAAGATAGAGCCATCATCTTCATAATATCTCTACCTGAATCATATGGACATTTCATAGATATCCTTTAAGTATGAGAGGGAAAGCTTATCCATGGAAGAAGTCATTGTTGTCATGACTTCTAAGGAATTAAAGAAGAGGGCAAATGTAAAAGAAGAAGGTGGGGAAAGCTTGTATGTTAGAGGTAGATTTGAACAAAGGAATCCCAAAGTAAAAGGCATATCAAGATCTAAGTAAAAGTTCAAGAGGAGATATTTTGTTTGTAATTCTGAAAAACATCTCAAAAGAGATTGTCTAGAAAGAAAGAAGAGAAAAGGAGAATCCAATTACTCAAGGGGTCAATCAAATTATTCACCTGAAAGTTTTATGGATTGATATGATAGTGTTGATGTGCTAATAGTATCAAGTGTGAAGGACTGAAAGAGTGGGTCATGGGTTCTGGTTGCTCATATCATATATCATATGACTCGAAACAAAGATTTGTTCAAAAGGATAGAATTTGAAGATGGTGTTGTAAGTTAAGAGATGACAGGCCTTGCAAGGTTATGGGGAAAGGTACAGTTATTTTTAAACGTGATAATGTTGTTAAGCTTGGTTTAGAAGAAGTGGGATATACTCTTGATTTGTATTATCACTTGGAACTCTTAAAAGTGATGGTCATTATGTGAGTATGAGAAATGGAAAGGTCAAGGTTATTAAAGGATCCATGGTAGTCTTAACAGGAACAAGAAAAAGTAATAATACATATGTCTTAGATGGAGAAGTAGAGTTAGGAACTATTTCTATGGCTGAGGGTAAAACTATTAATCCCTTCAATGTTATGGCATAATAGGTTGGGGCAAACTAGTATATAGAGCTTGGTTGAATTGAGTAAAGAGAATGAGTTAAAAGACTTGAAAAGTTGTGAAATAGGTCATTGAGAACACTGTATTATGGACCAGTAAAACTCACATAGTAAAATTTTGTAAAGGGGTTCATTCTAAAAAGGGTATTCTAGATTATGTTCATGCTGATCTTTGGGGTCCTACAAAGGCTAATTCCCTAGGTGGTGCCAGGTATTTCTTATCCATAATTCATGATTTTTCTAAAAGGATTTGGGTACAGGGTACATGTGTTAAAACATAATGATGAGACTTATGAAAGGTTTGAAGAATGGAAGGTCTTAGTTGAAAACCAAACTTGTAGAAGAACTAAAAAGTTAAGGATAGATAACGGGCTTTAATTTTGCAATGGATTGTTTAATCAATACTGTAAAGAATGTGGGATTGCAACATATTTAATTATTATAGGGATACCACAACAAAATGGCATAGTTGAAGGAATGAACAAGACTTTGTTGAATAAGCTTAGATGCATGTTGTCTAATTCAGGTTTGCCAAAGGGTTTTTGAGTTGAGGCTTTGTCAACAACATGTTATTTGGTTAATAGGTTTTGACCAGCCATAGGAATGAAGATTTATGGAGGTGTGGTGTGGTGAACCAACAGATTATGAAGACTTGGAAGTTTTTGGAGCTTTAGCTTATTCACATGTTAATCCGAATAAATTATAACCTAGATCAAAAAAGTGTATTTTTTATATGTTATCCTGAAGGTGTTAAAGGTTGTAGACTTTGGAGGTTAGATGATGTAAGTCCAAAGGTTATAGTTTGAAGAATTGTAGATGTTCAAGAAGATCTCTTGTACAAAGATGTAATGACCAATAAAGATAAAAAGTGTTAGTTAAGGATCATGAAGTTCAGATTGAGGTGGACAATAGTGTAGACAAAAGGTTTGAAGAAGGTACTACAGGTCAAACACTAGGGTCTACAAGTGTTCCACCAAGTTATAGTTTGGCCAAAGACAAGTATAGAAGAGAAATTGTCAAGCCAACAAAATTTTGAACTAGTGATGACATCTCAGGCTCTCATCATTTTTGTTTAATGTTGTTGAGATAGAATACACTAATGAGCCTTTAACTTTCAATGAAGCAATCATTTGTAGTAAAAAAGAATTATGGATTAAGGCTATGGAAGAAGAAATGGAGTCTTTAATGAAAAATGAAAGTTGAGAATTGGTTGATAAGCCTAAAGGTTAAAAACTTGTAGATTGAAAATGGAGCTATAAGATTAAAAACGGTATCAGTGATATATCGGGATATTAACTACATAGATCTTAGCATTTATGTTTAATGTTGTTGAGATAGAATACACTAATGAGCCTTTAACTTTTAATGAAGCAATCATTTATAGTAAAAAAAGAATTGTGGATTAAGGTCATGGAAGAAAAAATGGAGTCTTTAATGAAAAATGAAAGTTGACAATTGGTTGATAAGCCTGAAGGTTAAAAACTTGTAGATTTCAAATGGAACTATAAGATCAAAGAAGGTATTTCAAGGTTGAACCTCCAAGATTTAAAGTTAAGGTTAGTTGCGAAAGGTTTCATACAAAAGCATGAGTAAATTATAATGAGATTTTCATTGTCCTATGGTAAAACATACTTCTACAAGGGTATTGTTGTCTTTAGTTGCATGTGAAGATTTAGGACTTGAACAACTTGATGTAAAAACAAATTTTTACATGGAAATCTTGATGAGAAGATTTACATGAAGCAACCTCTTGGTTTTCAAGAGGAGGGGCAGAATGAGAAAGTTTTTTTATTAAAGATATCTTTATATGGTCTAAAATAATCACCTAGGCAATTGTATCTCAGGTTTGATGATTACATGGTGTCTCATGGGTTTTCTAGAAGCAAATATGATAATTGTGTTAACTTCAAAGGAATTGAGAATGGGCATAAGGTTTATCTGTTTTTGTATGTGGATGACATGTTAGTAGCTTGCAAGAACAAAGGTGATATTGTAGCTACTAAGAAACCCTTCATGAGGGAATTTGAGATGAAAGACCTAGGACAAGCTAGAAAGATCCTAACCTAATCCTTAACCTCGAAACCCCTTGTAAGGACCTTCAAAAATGTCCTAAACCGACCCGTAAGTGAAAACCCGGACCCTCGAAACCCTAATCCATATCAGAAACCAAGAAATCAAGAAAATTGGTCTTCAGGCGGGCCGCGTAAAGGTTAAGCATGGCCTTACGCGGGCCGCGTCAATGTGTGGTTGACCGGATAAGCGTTCCCAGGCCACGTGGCGCACACATGGCAGCACTACTGATGACACGCTAGCCCTAGTCTACGACGGGGGCCTCTCGCGGGCCGCGTAAAGTTTAAGTGTGGGTTACGCGGGCCGCGTGAACACCAAATTTCTGCTATAAATAGAATGGGTTACAAGCAGTCCACTGGTGTCGAAATTTCAATCCAAAATACGAAGTATACTGCTCAAAAGTCGAAATTACAATTCACAATAGTGAAACGCTGCTACGATACAGGGTATTAACTCGATCGCTGCTACGATTCAATGTCCGATCGATTGAAAATTATCCAATGGATGTTTTAGTGATGCCCAAATTAGGGCTATACTTTGTCATTTGTCGTGAATTCGATGGATGTTTAAGTGTTGCACTTTGTCATTCGTTGTGAAGGTTTTAATCTCGTGAGTTATCGTAAATGCTGTATTAGTTACTGACCTAGTTCATGTGCATGGTTATTTAAATTAGTTACTGGCGAGTTTACAGTCCTGCCCTTTGGGTTAACAAATGCTCCTGCAACATTTATGGACATGATGAATAGAATCTGTAAACCATATTTGGATAAATTCGTAATTGTCTTCATCGACGATATACTTATTTATTCCAAAAGCCAGGAGGAGCATTGTGAGCACCTGCATGCACTCTTAACTTTGTTAAGAAAGGAAAAACTTTACGCCAAATTCTCGAAGTGTGAATTTTGGCTGCAAGAAGTGCAATTTTTAGGTCACATGGTGAATCATGAAGGCATTCACATAGATCCTGCTAAGATAGAAGCGATCACCAAATGGAAGGCCCCGCAATCAGCCATGGAAATTAGAAGTTTTCTAGGGTTAGCCGGATACTATAGGCACTTTATTAAGGATTTTTCCAAGATAGTTGTACCCTTAACTAAGCTAACCTGTAAGGCCGTTAAGTTTGAATGGGGACCCAGCAAGAAGAGGCTTTTAGGATTTTAAAACAAAAGTTAACAAACGCTCCAATTCTAGCTTTACCAGAAGGAACAGAGGATTTTGAAGTTTACTGTGATGCTTCTAAGCTAGGATTAGGATGTGTGCTAATGCAACGCAAGAAGGTAATTGCGTATGCATCAAGGCAATTGAAAAAGCACGAAGAAAACTATACGACTCATGACTTAGAGTTAGGAGCCATAATTTTTGCCCTTAAGATTTGGAGACACTATTTGTATGGAAGTAAGTTTACTGTCTATACAGACCATAAAAGCTTAAGATACATCTTTGGGCAAAAAGAATTAAACATGAGACAAAGGAGATGGATGAAAATCCTAAGTAACTACGACTGTGATATTCAATATCACGAAGGAAAAGCAAACGTAGTTGCTGATGCTTTAAGTCGTAAGTATCATGAGAAACAACGACGAGTTCGAGCTCTTAGATTAAGTTTACAATTAGACTTAATGGAACAACTGAAAAAAACATTCAAGAAACAGCAATCAAGGACGATGCTGAAGGAATGAAGAGAAGAATAAAGGAATTAGAACAAGGAAGTGATGGAATTTGGAGATTCCACAAGAAAAGAATTTGGGTACCTACGAAAGGAGAATTAAGAAATAAGATTTTAGAGGAAGCCCATAAATCTTGGTATACCATGCATCCTGGTAACAATAAGATGTCCCAAGATTTAAGGAATAATTTCTGGTGGATAAGAATGAAAAAGGACATAGCTAGATATGTTTCTAAATGTCTTACTTGTTCACAAGTTAAGGCATAACACTAGAAACCCTCAGGTCTACTACAACAATTAGAAATGCCGGTATGGAAATGGGAACTTATAACTATGGATTTTATTACTAAGTTGCCCAAAACCAGAAAAGGTAATGACGCGATTTGGGTAATTGTGGATCGATTAACCAAATCAGCTCATTTTCTACCCATGAAAGAAACCTTTAGCATGGAAAGGTTAGCCAAGTTGTATATAGATGAGGTAGTATCCTTACATGGAGTCCCACTCTCCATTGTATCAGACAAGGATAGTCGTTTTACTTCCCACTTCTGGACAAGTTTCCAGGAAGCAATGGGAACCCGACTAAACTTAAGTACTGCATAGCATCCTCAAACAGATGGATAGAGTGAAAGGACGATCCAAACCCTAGAAGACATGCTTAGAGCAAGTGTGATAGATTTTGGTGGAAATTGGGATGACCACCTACCCTTAATTGAATTCTCCTATAACAATAGTTATCATTCAAGTATTGAAGCTGCCCCATTCGAAGCACTGTATGGACGCAAGTGTAGAACTCCAGTTTGTTGGGAAGAAATAGGAGAAAGCCAATTATCAGGTCCTGAAATTGTACAAGAAACTACCGAAAAGATCACCCAAATCAAGGAAAGATTAAACACGGCTCGAGATCTCCAAAAGAGTTATGCAGACAATAGACATAAGCCGTTGGAATTTCAAGTTGGAGACAAGGTTCTCTTAAAAGTTTCTCCTTTGAAAGGAGTAGTTCGGTTTGGTAAGAAAGGAAAGCTGAGTCCAAGATACGTAGGACCATTCCCAGTAATCCAACGTATAGGACCAGTTGCTTATCGCTTACAACTACCAGAGGAGCTAGCTGGAGTACATGACGTATTTCATGTATCTAATCTCAAGAAATGTCTATCTGACGAATCCTTGGTAGTACCTCTTCAAGATGTAGAGGTAAATGAAAAGTTAAAATTTGTTGAGAAACCACTGTAAATAGAAGACAGAAAGATCAAGTTTCTCAAACACAAGCGACTAGTGCTAGTCAAAGTCAAGTGGGATTCAAAGAGAGGATCTGAATACACTTTGGAGCTGGAATCAGAGATGAAGCGAAAGTATCCTCACTTATTTCAGTAAATCTCGAGGACGAGATTCTAAATAAGGTGGGGAGGATGTAAGGACCTTCAAAAATGTCGTAAACCGACCCGTAAGTGAAAACCCGGACCCTCGAAACCCTAATCCATATCAAAAACCAAGAAATCAAGAAAATTGGTCTTCAGGCGGGCCGCATAAAGGTTAAGCATGGCCTTACGCGGGTAGCGTCAATGTGTGGTTGACTGGATAAGCGTTCCCAGGCCACGTGGCGTACACATGGAAGCACTACTGATGACACGCTAGCCCTGGTCTACGACGAGGGCCTCTCGCGGGCCGCGTAAAGTTTAAGTGTGGGTTACGTGGGCCACGTGAACCCCAAATTTATGCTATAAATAGAATGGGTTACGAGTAGTTCACTGGTGTCAAAATTTCAATCCAAAACACAAAGTATACTGCTCAAAAGTCGAAATTACAATTCACAGTAGTGAAACGCTGCTACGATACAGGGTATTAACTCGATCGCTGCTACGATTCAATGTCCGATCGATTGAAAACTATCCAATGGATGTTTTAGTGCTACCCAAATTAGGGCTATACTTTGTCATTCGTCGTGAATTCGATGGATGTTTAAGTGTTGCACTTTGTCATTCGTTGTGAGGGTTTTAATCTCGTGAGTTATCGTAAATGTTGTATTAGTTACTGACCTAGTTCGTGTGCATTGTTATTTAAATTAGGTTACAAGGCTAATCAGTAGGCTAAACTCTGCCCGTTTAAATCTGCAATGTGAGTCATTCTCTTTTATCAAAAGTATTTTACAATACTCCATTTATTTTCAAAAGTTATAATTACAGGGATTAAGTCGTGGTTATCTTGAATCACTGGCTAGTGGGGTATTGTGCACATTTCTAATTTTTTGACGGTTAGGCTAATAAATCCTAACAGTGATAATCATCACTACTTGGGGAAGGACCCAATAGTGGTATGACCATCGTCACTAGGAGGTGACACGGAGCCAGATAAAAATAAGATAGAAGCCATTGTAATCGCTCTTATGTTGTAATATATAACTAATGTATCATTTTATTTAACATGAATGACTCGCCAGTATTTCCCCGCTGATAAAATATTTTGAAAACATGTTTCAGGTGACTACTGTGAACCAAGGAAAAGTGCTACGGAGCACTAACAAAGCTTGAAGTAATGGCTCAGTTAAATAAATAAACATGTTTTGTAAATCAAGGAGTTTACTTGTGAAATTCCTCTACTGTAAATTACGGGGTTTATCCCGAATTATGAAATAAAATAATCGGGCATTTTCAAGTTTAAAAGATCCTGTAAATCTTCCACTGTCAACTCAATTAATTAATACCACGGGATTTCTGTCACGCGGCTCCTGGACCGGGTCAAACCGGGACGGGGGCCGTGACACCCCTAATCCACCACCCCCTCACAAGTTCGGAACTCCTAACCTAATCCTTAAACTCGAAACCCCAAACCAAAACCCGGACACCTCTAAACCAACTCACAAACTCATAATCACTATAAACTAGGAATCCTTTTTATTCTTATATGCAAACTCGTAACCTTTATCTTATTATACAAATTCGGAACTTCTAAAATCACTTAAACCGACTCAAAGGTCCCGTATATATATTAACGTGAAAACCATAGTCGTCATTCAGAACCTTCTTTTGTAATCTCTCTTCTCTGATCGACGACACCCTGCACCCAAGAAGTTTCTCTCTTGTTTTATAAGCTTTTCATGATCTCTATCCCTTCCGATATTATACGTGACTTTTTTACTGTGTTTTGATGATTACATGATGTTTGAAACCTAGGTTTTACTAGAAACAAGAGTGTTTATAGTTACAAATTTTGTTGATTAGTATGTTTCGTATATATATGCTTATATGCTAGGGTTTTCAATTTATAACATGATTCTGATGATAACTTGTGTTAGATCTGATGTAGTTAATGTTATACATGGTATAGTAGCCTAACGTAAGTTAAACAAGATCACCAACACGTTTTTACAACGATCTGAACGCAAACAGTTTCTGTCCAGATTTTTAGGTCGAATTGTATCGACTGTAACTTGTTCAAAACATAACGAAAACAAGTGATTCTTGATTCATAATTTTTCAAGATGTTTAGGTCAGTCAAAAGATTAACATGGAAACACACGTACAGGCTGCGTTTTTCTGCAGAAATTGTAGTCCATTACGTAGGTCATAACTTGGTCTATAGTTGGAGTTAATACTTGGAATTTTTACAATGGGTAGTCCTATAAAATAATGAAATTCTCCAACTGGATGTCATGAATAAATGGTAAAATAATGAAATTGTTACAGTGGGATTTTTCTATAGAATAAACGGTAATCTGTCAACAGAATGTGACGAATTTGCTCTTTATGTGGTATATGTATTTTGGTAATTTTTCTGTGAATAATTAGACTTTCTTAAAACTACAAAAGCCTTTTCGAACCAAATGACACGTCTCATAAATTATTCATGATTTTTATAGCCTGTTAAGTATTTTAAACAAAATTCACGATAATAGCTCAACGATGGACGTTGAGCTGAAACGTTGAGCTGAAACCGCTAAAACTTGATGTTAATGCTTATATATGCATGTGCTTTTTGCTACGAAGTGTTAATTGTTATGTGATGTCTAAGCGAACATCATTGAACGTGTTGCATGTTATGACTTGTACAAATGCACAAAAGCACACGAACATATAACTAAGTGTCAACATGTATGCTTATTATGCGGTAGTATACGTGTAGAATTAATTTGACTTATGTGAATAGTAACTAAAAATAAAAAAATAACCATATCAGGACGTGGTTGACCACACCTAACTCTAGTCACTAAAATTCTAGCCGAGCAAATTGAAGGTGAGGTCACTACTTTATTAAAAGCATGTAATCCCTGGTTTGGGACTACACATATATTCCTGGATGGAATACTAATACTTAAGTACTTTAGTTTAATTTCATATCTACAGTGGACTAAACGGAACATTTATCTTGAAAGTCCCTACCTTTATACCGATTAGCTATCGGGATGGCAGGCGGGGTATTAGTTGATAGTGCTATTAGGTTTGACAAACCTCAAATCATGCGGGGAGCCGGACGTGAACTTTTGACCTTTCCTTTTGCATCAATGCCGATAGACATTGATGTGGGGCACAAAAACATACAGTCAGTATTCGGTACTATAAGTTTAGTTTCTTAACAGTGGGTTAACTACCCATGCCATGCCTTTATAACTTTTGTGTTTGAACTTACTTTTCACTAAACTAAAGCTGTGAACTCGCTACCTTTTTGTTGATGCACTTTAGCATGCTTTGCAGGATGCTAGGTACAACGCACATGGGAACTTGCAACTTGGTGAGTGTCATGGTTTTTATTAAACTGTTTTTCATTATTCATGCTAAACAACTGTGGGTTTTGATTATGTCTGGGTTTTTTATATGTTAGCTTCCGCTGTTAACTTAAACTTAAGTTTAAACTTTTGAGACTATATCACTATTCATGTTGAGTGTGGTAGTTACACATTTTCGAACTAATTTGAAATGGTTCAGCATGATTAGTGACTTGATCCTGGTACACGCGCCTCGCGGCAAAACCCCGCATGTGGAATTTGAGGGTGTGACAGTAATAGAATAACCCAAGTGAAGTGAATTTAATTAGAACTTTGGGTAAGACGGTCATTCAAGCCAAGGGCATGTTAATTACACGAAATATGACTAAATTGACTAAAATTCGGACTAACTTGTGGTAAAACCGGAACTTATAGTTTAACATGTAAACTCGGACACACCACACCGCATACCCCTTTGTGTGTTACGGCCTAAAACCTCAAGCCCAATCCCTTGTCTAAGGCCTACAACCCAAACCGCCCCACTCTCTCTCTATACATAAATTGTATGAGGTGGGGGTTTGATCAATTATTCTACAGAACCCTAGCACTCTCCTGTGACGGCAGCACTCTTCTTCCTCATACGCGATACACTCTCTCGAGAATTCTCTCCTTCTCGTTCTAGCACCCTCTCTTGCATACCACATCTTGGTTAGTGAGTTTATCATTGTTTGATTTGATTTTCTTTGTTGCATTTGGTTGCGTTTATGCTTGCTAATTATACTAGTATTCACGAGATTAATTATGATCTAGGGTTTTGCTAGAATTATGTTTCCATGGCCGTTCTTGTTCGAATGAATGATGATTAAATAACCAGGGTTGTATGATGATAAGATGTTGATCATTCCTCATGATAATGTGTCACTAGATCTGATTTGGATGTTGTCTATGATGTAAATCGGTGTATATGATAAACCAGGGTTCATGTGAATTAGTGAGATCTTTCAAAAATGTTGTTATGTTCGTATATACAAGTGCATGTGAATTGGGTTATGAATTGTGATGTTTTGGGTATGTTAATGGTACGATGAATAAATCATAACCTAATGAAAAGATTTAATTAGGGTTACATAATGTTGAAGAAGGTGTTTATTGTTTTGAACAGAAAGGAGGCCCCGTAGACTACGGTTGAGCACCGTAGTTTACGGCGGGGCAAAACTGACACCGCACACCCCACTCCTCGCACACCCATGAAATGCACACTCATGTTCTGTGCATGCATATGATGCACATCACCCACATGATGCACGTTGTACACTTATAGGTGGTCGCACATTATGTTTACACCGTACACTTATAGGTGGTCGCACACTATGTTGATTTCGCACACCATGTTGATACCGCACACTCACACCGTACACCTTTGTGCTCTTTGTTATGAACATATGTGTCACACCCCAACCGATGGCGGAAACATCGAGGTGCGAGCACTAAGCGTTCAGATTGCTCACGAGATTCCATAACACTAAGTAGTTTCAATATAAATTAGATTGATTTCATGATAACAATGTCTAAAGTACCAATCACCAAGTATCAATTACAAAATCATCATAAAATAGTTTCAAGTTTCTAATTTAGCTACGATGTGTTTCTAAGCAGCATCCTAACATGTTTCATGAGTCCTAGCATCCTGTCAGCCTGCAATATGTATTAAATTAGAGTCAGTACAAAAATGTACCGGCGAGTATACAAGTTTGAGTAATAGCATAATAGATTAAAAGACTCATATCCATATGTAAATGTTAACAAAATTAGTTTCAGCCATGCTAGTGTTCACAGTCCATCAAGTGATAGCCCAAGTCTCCCGATGCTTTAGTGTTTTCCCAAGTCTCAAGGAAAACTAGTATCCTCCTAACAATACACACCGTGGATTAAACGTCCACATAGCACAAATAGAATACAAGAATCGCAAGTTTCACATGCACATAGGATAGAGTTTAGTTTCCAAAAGTCTCAAGTATCTTAGTTTAATAGAATACATGCTGCATCCCAAAGTTTAAAACAAAAAAGGGATCGAGTATACTCACAGTGATTGCTTAACAGATTAACTGTTATTGGATCAAAGGGAGCTCTTTAGAGTTAGCCTGATTAGATTACAACAGATAAGTGTCGGACAAAACAACGAGATTGCACAAGTGTCGGATCAGTCACTGGATCGGATGGCGGTTCGATCGGATGGCTATCCGATCGGATCGCCACTCGATCGTGGTGACATAAGTGTGTGGGAAGGATTGCCAGCCGATCAGATGGTCATCCGTACGGATGGCCATTCGATCGAATGGTTATTCGTTCCAAGTGTTGAGATTCTCAGAGTGTCAAGTCAAGTGTCAACTTAGGTTAAGTTTATCGGATGGCTATTCGATTGGATGGCTATCCGATCGGGTTGCCATTCGATCCAAAGTTCCAAGTTTTTCAAAGATTCAAAGTCTCAAAAGATTCTAAGTGTTGAAAGGTTTCAAAACACGTTGTTACCTTGATCGGATGGCAGTTCGATCGGATGGCTATCCGATCGGATTACCATTCTACGATCAAGATTCAAAGTTTCTAAAATGCCTAAGGTTACGAGGCAAGTGTCACCTGATCGGATGGCAGTTCGATCAGATGACTATCCGATCTGGTTGCCACTCGATCGAGTTGTCCGTGTTCCGTTTACAACCTTGTAAAGTTTCTAAGTTTCTGTTTAAACGGCGACGACATGGTACGTATTGAGACAACGGTAAACACATCAGTGTATAGCCGATCAGATCAGGTGGTAATCACCCCAATCCGCTCAGTCGTCTGTCCTTGACGGTATTTATGTCGGAATCCGTACTCCGGTCGTCTTCTCTGGCAACAATCCATTTCCAAACCAACTCCAGACTAATCATCAAGTCTATAGCCCGTTTAGATCCAGATTCCACCGTTTTTAAATAAAAGTTTAAGAAGAGAAGAAGATAAACACAAGTTTTAGCCAACAAGTCTAGATTTAGTCAAGATTTAGTGTAAAACACATGAAATTCCTTAGATCTGAGCTAGATCTTGACTAGAATGTCATCACACAACAGTTTGGTACAAACCGCCATGATGACATCACCTTTAAGAGCTCAAATCTTAGGGATTTCACGGTGAAAAGTGAGATTTCAAAGGAGAATCGTGTAGAGAATAACGTGTAGAACAAAAATGTACAAGAATCTAGTGTAAAACGTACCGAAATCGCCGAGAAATGAAGAAAAGTAGGAGTGCGTGCGTCTGGATCGAGTGAGGCTGTCACTTCGGTGAGAATAATGATGTGACAGGCCTATTTATAGTGTCAGAGTGAGTGAAGGCAGTGTGCAGCGGGTAGGATAGCAGCTCGGTCGAATGGCCATCCGATCGGTTGGTCATCCGATCGGATTGCCATTCGGTCAATTGCATCTTTTCCACGTTCCCGTCTTTGATTCGATTTGCGAGTTAGATTAAGCGTTGCGTTGCGTATTTTCTAGTAATAGTATCACATAACTAGATTACATTATTAACACAAAAGTTTCCAAGTTTCATAGTTTCCGCCAGTGACAAGACTCCAGTCCCTCATGCAACCAAGTCTCAAGTTTCACGAGCTTCAAGAGTCACGCACCAAAGTATCAAGAGTCAAGAATCATAGAATTAAGTCTCATAGAATCAAAGTTTCATAGTTTAATAGAATCATAGTTTCCAAGTATCAAGAATCATAGCATAAGTTTCCCCAAGTGTTAGAAGTATCAAATATCACATAGTATAGGGGCTAAAAGTGTCAAATAAATAAAAGTCTAGGGGTGCAGGTGTTACAATCTCCCCTCCTTTAGGAGATTTCGTCCCCGAAATCTAGGAAGAAGACTGCTCGAAGAGCTGCGTATACTTGGTCTTCATCTCACTTTTCAGTTCCGAAGTAAACTCGGCGCCACACTTTCCTTCCCATCGAACCTTGACTATGGGAATTTTTATGCGTCTTAGTCGCTTGACACCTTGATCCATGATTTCGACTGGTTTCTCCACAAAGTGTACAACTTCATTTATTTGCAAGTCTTCAAGGGGAACCTGTAGTTCCTCGTTGGCTAGGCATTTACGTAGATTCGATACGTGGAACACTGGATGCACATTGTTTAGTTCCTGTGGCAGGTCGAGTCTGTACGCCACCTTGCCAATCCTTTCGAGTATCATGAAAGGACCCACATAGCGAGGAGCGAGCTTTCCCTTCTTACCAAAATGAACCACCCCCTTCCAGGGAGATACCTTGAGAAGGACTCGATCGCCAACATCAAATTCCAGAGGCTTGCGCCTATTATCATCATAGTTCTTTTGTCTGCTCCTAGACTTGATCAAGTTATCACGGATCTGAAGAATGTTATCCGTTGTCTCTTGAATGATTTCAGGGCTAGTAAACTGCTTGTCACCAATCTCATGCCAGCTGAGGGGAGATCGGCACTTGCGGCCATACAAAGCTTCGAAAGGAGCCATCTGAATACTGGAATGATAGCTGTTGTTGTACGAGAACTCAATCAATGGTAAATGTACATCCCAGTTACCACCAAATTCGATGACACAAGAACGGAGCATATCCTCTAGGGTCTGAATAGTACGCTCGATCTGTCCATCTGTTTGAGGATGAAAGGTCGTGCTAAGATTCAAATGAGAGCCCATAGCTGATTGAAAAGTTTGCCAAAGACGTGAAGTAAAACGACCATCACGGACCGAGATTATGTCAAGAGGTATGCCATGACGGCATATAATCTCATCAGTATAGATTCGAGCAAGTTTCTCCACTTTATAATCTTCACGAATAGGAAGAAAGTGGGCTGATTTGGTCAAACGATCCACGATCACCCAGATACAATCGTGACCAAAAGGTGTACGGGGCAGTTTAGTAATAAAGTCCATAGCGATGCTATCCCATTTCCAAACTGGGATTTCGGGTTGTTCTTAGAGTCCAGAAGGATGCTAATGTTCAGCCTTAACCTTCGTACAAGTAAGGCATTTAGAAACGTATACAACAATGTCCTTCTTCATATCAGGCCACCAATAAGCTATACGCAGATCATGGTACATGTTATCGGCACCTGGATGAATAGAGTAACGAGATTTATAAGCCTCATTCATGATGAGTTCACGAAGATTATTGCGATCTGGCACCCATATGCGATTGAGATAGTATTGTAGACCATCAGATTTAGTTTCGAGTTGATCCACATTAGCACCATGAACTTCAACAGATAGACTACCTTCATTAGCTGACAAATACTGACCTTCACGAATACAAGCATGCAGAACACCGGAGATACGAATAGCCTTAAAATGATTTTTACGACTAAGAGCGTCGGCCACTACATTCGCCTTGCCAGGATAATAGCGAATTTCGCAGTCGTAGTCGTTTAGCAATTCCACCCAACGTCTCTGTCGCATGTTCAGTTCCTTTTGGTCAAAGACATGTTGAAGGCTCTTATGGTCGGTGAAAACCACACACTTTGTACCATACAGGTAGTGTCACCTGATCTTTAACGCAAATACAACTGCACCAAGCTCCAGATCGTGAGTAGTGTAGTTTTTCTCATGTACTTTGAGTTGATGAGAGGCATAAGCAATAACCTTGTCCCGCTGCATGAGTACACAGCCCAATCCACGGTTCGAGGCATCACAACATACCACGAAATCGTCATTCCCATCGTGTAGAGTAAGTACAGAGGCGTTACATAAAAGGGTCTTAAGAGTCTGAAAAGATTCCTCTTGCTCGGGACCCCAAGCAAAAGGTTTCTCTTTTTGAGTCAACGAAGTGAGAGGAACAGCAATCTTAGAAAAGTCCGAGATGAATCGGCGGTAATAAACCGCCAACCCTTGAAAAGAACGCAATCTCATATGCAGATTTAGGCGTACTCCAATTCTTCATAGCGTCGATTTTAGACGGGTCAACATGAATACCTTGCTTACTAACGACATGACGAAGAAATTGCACTTCATCAATCCAAAACTCACAAGCGTTCACCACGTAGAAGTTCAAGCATCAAGCGTAAATGATGAGCAAGATCAGCCTTAGACTTAGAATAAATGAGAATATCATCAATAAAGACTATCAAAAAACGATCAAGATAAGGTTTACAAACACGATTCATAAGGTCCATGAACACAGCGGGTGCATTGGTCAACCCAAAAGGCATGACCACAAACTCGTAGTGCCCATATCGAGTACGAAATGCGGATTTGGATACATCATCCTCGAGTACACGAAGCTGATGATAACCAGAACGAAGATCGATTTTTGAGAAACAGGACGCGCCTTGTAGTTGGTCAAATAGATCGTCGATACGAGGTAGAGGGTAACGATTCTTAACGGTAAGCTTATTAAGTTCACGATAGTCGATACACATACGAAACGAACCATCCTTCTTCTTGACGAAGAGCACGGGAGCACCCCACGGATAAGTACTTGAACGAATGAATCCCTTGTCGAGTAGCTCTTGTAATTGGCTAGATAACTCTTGCATCTCGGAAGGTGCAAGTCGATAAGGAGCCTTGGCGACAGGAGTTGCACCAGGTATGAGGTCAATACGAAAATCAACGGATCTAGGAGGAGGAAGACCAGGAAGATCTTCGGGAAAGACATCAGGGAAATCACACACTACTGGAACGTCACTTATGTTCTTCCCTTTGCCCTTTTGTTCCACAAATTGAGCCAAGAAGACAAAGTTCTGTTTACGTAAGCATCTGTTTGCTTGAGTGCATGACATCAACTTCAGTCCTTTCGAAGGTCGATCTCCATAGACATGCAAAATATCACCGGACGGAAGAGGTAAACGGAAAAACTTCTCGTGACACGCAATCTCGGCATGATTCTTACACAACCAATCCATACCGATGATGACATCAAAACTACCCAATTGCATGGGTATTAGATCAATGGTAAACACGTGGTCGTTAAGAATCAAGGAACAACCACAGAGGATAGAATCAACTAGAATAGACTTCCCATCAGCAATCTCCACCGAGAACGACCTAGGTAACTTAGAGCGTGCACAGTTTAACAAAGATTCAAATTCAACGGACACAAAGCTTCTATCGGCACCAGTATCAGATAGAATCGAAGCGTAAAGGTTATTCACAAGAAACGTACCATTAACGACGTCATTGTCATTACGATCCTGATTAGCATTGAGATTGAACGCTCGTCCACGAGCTGCTGGCTGTTGGTCCTGGTTTAGCTGAGGACACTAGTTACGAAGATGAGTAGTATCTCCATATTTGTAGCATGCAAGAACAACATTGACGGGCCTAGGATTCTGCTGAGGAGCTGGAAGAGCTGGTAGGGCTACCTGAGCTGGGGCTTGCTGAGCTGGTTGAGCAGGGTTAGCTCGACGACAGTAAGGAGTCGTGTGACCATAGCGATTGCAGTTGGTGTACAAACGACATGCAGAACTTGCAGGATGATGAAAGTTGCAAGTTGCACAATTGGGGTAAGACCCAGAGTACTGCTTCTTAACTTCAGGTGCAGCAGGGTTCTGAACAATGGTAGCAGGAGCAGGTTTAGTAGCAGGGTTTGTAGTAGGAACAATAGCATTGCATCCTGAACCCTGCGACTTTCGCCTCTTGTTCTTTCTGCCACTTGGCTGCTGGGTAACTTGATGTGCAGACTTGGAAGGAGCAGAGTTAGCAAACTGCTTATCACGAACGCGGTTGTTGTTGAGACTAGCTACAAGACGGTAGACTTCCTCAATAGTTTCGAGTTGAGCTGCTTCAATAGAATCTCGCATAGCAAGAGGCAGACCATTGATGTACTTGGTTATTATCCGCTTAGGAGTAGAAACCAAGTGAGGAACGATTAAGCTGAGCTACTTGAAACGGGTAGTATAAGCCAAATTATCATCACTAATCTACTTCAAGTGCCAGAACTCTTCTTCAAGCTTCAATTGTTCATGGGGAGGACAGAACCCAAGCGTCATTAGTTCACGCACCTCGGCCCATGGAAGAGCATAGGCCTCTTGATTCGAACGAATGTTTCTCTCATTAGACCACCACTCCAACGCTCTTGCCTTGAAACATTCCAGTCGCACCCCTAGTCTTTAAGTGATCTGGGCACTGGCTGTTGATAAAAGTAACCTCAATGCTGTCAAACCACTCGAGCATAACGGTCACCCCATCACTGCCCATGAAAGGCTTAGGGTTGCAAGAGATGAAATGTTTATAGTTGAACTTTGTAGGCTTTGGCTTCTCGGCCTTCGAGTCCACAGAGGATGGAGGAGTGTTTGATCCTTGGATCTCAGAGACGATCTTTGGCACGACTCGGGCAATCTGGTCGGCCATGAAGGACATCATCTTTTTCTGAGACTTTTCCCTGGATCTCTTGAGAGTGTCGGATAGCATACGAGAAGACATCCTAAAGATCCAACATGAGGATCATATAAGTCTAGATTCATAAGCCTCACTACATATATTTCACACATGATAGATTAAAACTCAAGATTCAACAAGATTCACATAGATTAAGATTCAAGTTTCACATAGATTCCAATAGAGTCAACACTGCTGATGTGCGGTAAAGTGTTATATATATTAGGTGTATATTTTAAGCCCTTTTTAACACTTATTTTTAGCCAAGTTTTAAATTTATAAAACACGATATTTCACTAACACTAAACACACATATGGGCAAGTGCACCCATCGTTGAGCGTAGTATAGTGTTGGTAAGATACCGAGGTCGTCCAAGGACACAAGAGCTTTTAATACCGGTTTATCCTCAACGTCTAATCAAAATAAAAAGTTTAGAAAAATGTTTTAAACTAAGAAAAATAAAAACTAACTAAAATGCTGAAAATAAAAATAAAATAAAAACAGATAGACAAGATGAATCACTTGGTTCCGACTCGTATCTAGTATAACCTTTGATTATTTCCGCACTTTTGCACATAATTAAGAGATTATCTTAGTTATTGTAGTAGGCCCCTCTTTTGGAGGTGACGTTACCCTCACCCCAATAGTTTGAGTCAGCAAGGATACAATCCTAAAAGGGTGGATTATTGGAAGATAATGAATTAAGTTATTAATGCAGTATTGTGGTAGGCCCCGCTTTTGGCGGTGACGTTGCCCTCGGCTAAGTAGTCTGAGTCAGCAGGGATACAGTCCTAAATAGCCGGGTTATAGTATTAATAGTAGTTAACTTATGAGGGGATCAAAGAGTTTGGACCCCCGCCATCCAATACCGTGAAGTATTGAAGGAGGTCCTACTAAATTTGACCCAGGTCCATTGCAGGACCTCTAAACGCTGAACAATGGCAAGACCTTTACCAAACCGTTCCCTTAACCCCCGACCAGGTAGCCAACATACCTCCATATAGACCGTGGAGATATGAATGGTGAAAATCCTTTATTTTATATAGACAGTAAAATAATGCCAAGACACCACGGACAAACGATAAGGAAAGATCACCTTCAACATAAGTAACTAGTTATTAAAGTCATTAATACAAAACCAAATAAAAAGTGCAAAAGATTAGAAATAAAAAGTATTATACTAGACACTTTGTCTTCACCAAGTGATGTAAGAGACTTAGGCAAACATGGCCTTGATTGTCAAGAACTCTTACGATCAATCTTGGATCCCGAGACGACTCACACACTCTACGATGGACAATGGATGATGGTGTTGTGATGGTGGTGGGTGGTGGATGAAGTGTGAGAGAGGTGGTGTGCCAAGGGACGAGTTGAAATGAATCCAAGCACTCCTATTTATAGGCTGAACAGAGAGCTGGGCACGGCCCCGTGTCCGCTGGGCACAGCCCCGTGCCTGTCTGACACTCTCTCTCCTCATTAATTGTAATTCGCAATTACAATTAATGCGCCTGCTGTACTTTTGACACGCCCCCGTGTTCGCTGGACACGGCCCGTGGTGGGCAATAGAAGCTTCTATAGGTTTGTCTTTTCTGCTGCTTCTTGGGCACGGCCCCGTGCTAGCTGAGCACGGGGCGTGTTCAGTCTTCTGCCTTCTCTATTTTGCTTGGGAAGATGCCGTTGAGGGGTTTGGCAGTCCACTTATGTTCCTTTCCTTGTATTTATGTTGGATTTAGCTGTCTTTTTGCTTCTTTTGTGTTTTTGAGCTCATTTAATCCTGAAAATACAAAAGGAAGACAAAAACACTCTTTTTCCAATATTAGTACTTAAAAAGGGTTAGTTTTATACCTCATTTGATGTAATTTATATGTTGCATTTTACACACATCAACTGCAAACCCACGACCTTTGTATGGCACGTTGTACGAAGTTTGGCAACATGTCAGAAGCGCTTATATATAGGAAGTACCAGCGGCGTATCCACCACGCTTCGGGCACATCGCTTCCGCCTCGTACTCGGTGTCATGTTACGTGTCGCAAAACACACTCATTATCATCATCATAGATTCACATAGATTACCATAGATTCCCAATAGATTCATGTAGATTACAATAGATTCCATCAGTTTTCAATGGATTCCAATAGATGCCAATAGATTCAATAGTTTCACATAGATTCTCATAGATTAGTGTTAACAATCCACAAACAACGAAATCCCGCATAGCACGTGCTATGAAAGTTTGGCAACATGATGGAAGCACTTATATATAGGAAGTACCAGCAGCATATCCACCATGCTTCAATCATGCCACGTCCATCTCGTCATCGGTGTCATGCTTCATTAACCGCAACATTAGGTTTCACCACTTCTCACAACATAGAATAGCCAAATAGATTCAACATAGATAAGCCAAATAGATTCCACAACTGCAACCTGAGCCTACAAAACTACGAACTTCACTTAGCACGTGGTACGAAGATTCGGTAACATGCCAAAAATACTTATATATAGGAAGTACCGGCGGCGTATCCACCATGTTTCGGACATGCCACGTCTGCCTCGTCTTCGGCACCAGGCTACGTTTCGTATTCTGTTTCTCAAACCACACATACGTAGATTACACATAGATTACGCTAGAGTACTCATACTTTACACATAGATTTTACATAGTTTCCACATAGATTACGCAAGTAGTTTCCCATAGCTTAGATTTCAACCATCTCATCACCGGTCTACAAAACACTAAGTTTCGCATGGCACTTAGTACGAAAGTTGGTAACATGTCGGAAACACTTATATATAGGAAGTATCAGCGGCGTATCCACCATGTTTCAGACACGTCACTTTCCCTCGTATTTCTAAGCCATGTTACGTTTAGTGCATCACCACCAAAATAACACACAAATTCATCAGATAGATTCACTTAGTATCATGGTCGATCAAGATCCCCACATAGAATAAGGCCTCGTAAATTTAGTTTGATCCTGAGATTAGAGTTAATGTTTTTGATTGCGGACATATGTGTGATTCGTGTAAAAAGTCTCAAAATAAACGAAGGATCAAGATGACGAAGAATCAAGTTTAAAACCACACGTAAAATCGAGATACATAAAAGATAGGCCCATAAAACATAGGATTGTTCCGAATGGAGGAACGGTGACTAACTGAAGTGATTCAAACCCCCTTCGAATTGAGGTAACGTGTCTTGACTTACTTAGACAAATACGTCATCGATGTTAGGCCTACGATATTCGTCCTTTTGGTCATTTCACATTCTTAATTAAATGGAAGTTTCGAGACTTTGGCGAGACATAAAACATCAAAGAGTGGGACTAGTTATCAAGGTCTGAGTTTCACCTCTAACTTGACAACATCGTACCCTAATAGCGTCGGTAGTTATCCGCAGATAAGACCTACTAGAATAATATGGAGAATTTCCATCAAGGTTCGGATGTCACTCCTGACTTGAGGGAAAACCTTGTGCAAAATATAAACACTGATTAATAGTGTTTTCAAAGTATCAAGTGTATATTGTATCAGCCTTAGGAAAGGCATGTAAGTTTAACAGGAAAATGTGCTGCTAGGAAGCAGATACGGTAGAATGCATAAGTCTTAAAAAAACAGATAAGAATCAAGATTCCTAGAACTATAGACTAGGGAAAGTATTCCTACTTATCCTAATTCCCTATAGTTATGGCTCTGATACCAATCTGTCACACCCCAACCGATGGAGGAAACATCGGGGTGCGAGCACTAAGCGTTCAGATTGCTCACGAGATTCCATAACACTAAATAGTTTCAATATAAATTAGATTGATTTCATGATAACAATGTCTAAAGTACCAATCACCAAGTATCAATTACAAAATCATCATAAAATAGTTTTAAGTTTCACTTGCACATAGGATAGAGTTTAGTTTCCAAAAGTCTCAAGTATCTTAGTTTAATAGAATACATGCCGCATCCCAAAGTTTAAAACAAAAAGGGATCGAGTATACTCACAGTGATTGCTTAACAGATTAACTATTACTGGATCAAAGGGAGCTCTTTAGAGTTAGCCTGATTAGATTACAACAGATAAGTGTCGGACAAAACAACGAGATTGCACAAGTGTCGGATCAGTCACTGGATCGGATGGCGGTTCGATCGGATGGCTATCCGATCGGATCGCCACTCGATCGTGGTGACATAAGTGTGTGGGACGGATTGCCATCCGATCAGATGGTCATCTGTGCGGATGGCCATTCGATCGAATGGTTATTCGTTCCAAGTGTTAAGATTCTCAGAGTGTCAAGTCAAGTGTCAACTTAGGTTACCTTGATCGGATGGCTATCTGTACTCCGGTCGTCTTCTCCGGCAACAATCCATTTCCAAACCAACTCCAGACTAATCATCAAGTCTATAGCCCGTTTAGATCCAGATTCCACCGTTTTTAAGTAAAAGTTTAAGAAGAGAAGAAGATAAACACAAGTTTTAGCCAACAAGTCTAGATTTAGTCAAGATTTAGTGTAAAACACATGAAATTCCTTAGATCTGAGCTAGATCATGACTAGAATGTCATCACACAACAGTTTGGTACAAACCGCCATGATGACATCACCTTCAAGAGCTCAAATCTTAGGGATTTCACGGTGAAAAGTGAGATTTCAAAGAAGAATCATGTAGAGAATAACGTGTAGAACAAAGATGTACAAGAATCTAGTGTAAAACGTACCGAAATCGCCGAGAAATGAAGAAAAGTAGGAGTGCGTGCGTTTGGATCGAGTGAGGCTGTCACATCGGTGAGAATGATGACGTGACAGGCGTATTTATAGTCTCAGAGTGAGTGAAGGCGGTGTGCAGCGGGTCGGATGGCAGCTCGGTCGAATGGCCATCCGATCGGTTGGTCATCCTTTTTGCATTCCCGTCTTTGATTCGATTTACGAGTTAGATTAAGCGTTGCGTTGCGTATTTTCGAGTAATAGTATCACAGAACTAGATTACATTATTAACACAAAAGTTTCCAAGTTTCATTGTTTCCTTAGTTTCCATAGTTTCTGTGACAAGACTCCAGTCCCTCGTGCAACCAAGTCTCAAGTTTCACAAGCTTCAAGAGTCACGCACCAAAGTATCTGTGACAACCCTCATTAAACAAGGTATCCGTACAATTAATTAATATTAAATTTGTAGTTAATAACTGTGCTTGATTACAACTGATGACTTAAACTACTTTATGATTTCTGCATCATACATACATGTGCATCACATTTCATACCGTCACACCATTTATTACATACAAACTTTAGTGACATACATGATGCACAAAGCACAGTTAGCACAGTGAGCGGATAACTCAAAAATATACTGACAGTGCCAGTACATAGACAGACAGTGTTTTGAGGCCCAGTATGAGCCAAAGAAAAGGTACTACACTAGTATGGTGTGTAGGGAAGTGGGGACCATAAAACTGCATCACTAGGTGATAGTTTGAGTGCCGGAAAGTGCCTAAACCTCACTTTAAGTGCAGAATTCTGCATTTTCAGCAAAAAATCAGCATTTTAACATACTAGTATTATGCAGAAAATTGACTAAATGGTCCAGAATGCTTTCCTAAGTGTTAGGAATTAAAAGTGTTACATAAGGTTACATAAAAGACACTATACGGAATAACTTTAGCACTTTAACGGAAAGGTATTTAACCGAACAACCGGACATTACCCGGAACACCAAAATTTTGCCAGATACATTGTTTTATTATTTTTTGAGCTAGTTATGGTCTCCGAATACCCAAACACATTATATAATCTACCATACACATATAACACTAGATATTACACTTAACCTCCTAAATATTTACCTACTATCAATCAAAATTTACAAATAACCCCCCCCCCCAATCAAAATTCACGGCCCCATGTGGGGGACCCCACCACCTCACTTACTAGATCTTATTCATATTTTATTTAGATTTTGCTTGTGATAATGAACAAAATAATTGTGATCATTATAAGTTTGGTGTCTTAGATTTCAAGATCATTGCATATCCTTCACAAGCCACACCACTCTCTCACTAGCTCTCTCTCTCTCCCTCTCCGCTTACTCTAGTGCCGCCACCAACACCACCTTGCCACCACCATCCATCCATTTTCAAGCTTGTTTCAAGTGTTAGAAGGTGATACATGGAGCTTGGAGTTTGAAGAACTTGAAGAACCTTCATCCTTAGCTTTCATCCATCATATTTCATCATCTTTTTCTAGTGATCTTCCCTAGCCTTTGAGCTAGTTGTAAGCTTCTTGCTACTAGTTTTTATTTCTTATTTTGTTTGTTAAAAAGATGTACATTGTTATGAAGAACAAGAACACTAAAAGACATAACAAAAATCATGAACATGAAACTTAAAGATGATGAAATCTTGTTAAAATAATGTTGTTAAATCATGCATGGCACTTGATCGTTGATTTCTTGATAATATGATGTTGATCATCATATGGAACTTGTTAAAGTATGATTAAAAACACGGTTTAACAAGTTAGAAGGTGATTATGGGTTTACATGAAATAATCATCTTCTAGATTAAGCATGAACTTGAAAGTAAAATGATTTTCTTGAAAAGTAATAAACAAAGTGGGTTAATAATCTTGTAGATCCAAGACTTGTGAATAATTTTCCAAGAAAACCAAGTTTAAAAAGATGATTTTTAAAAGATCATGACTTCTACTTACACTTACACCATTTTTGGAAATGAAATAAGTGTAAGAACACTTTATTTACAAGAAGAGTTCAAAAGAATAATTTTTTTGTAAATTATGTTTACAAGTTATAAACACCAAACCTTTGCAAGAATGAGATTTTAAAAGAAGTAAACACACTTTAAAGAGTAACTAAGGTTACTAAACACCTCACCAAGTTACTACGCGTTTTCGTAAGAGATCAAGTTCATGTTATATTGTAAGTGGAATAATTTTTGCACTTGGGAAGTGTAGTTTGGTTACTGATTGATTGAATGAATTTTGAAAAGAAAATGATATGCTTTATAGCATGGACACCTCCGTTTTTAGGGGAAACTATGGCGAAATTTTCTAAAAATATAAACACTTAGAAAAATATTTTGATCATAAGTCTTCCATATAAACTTTGCCATAATTTTTGTAACAAATATACAAATATTGGAGGTTGTGTTTATAAATAAAAACGGGTGAACATATATATTTAGAATATATATACATATATAGACACTTGTGTGATTATTTGCATACCCGGTGAAATGGTTATGTTATATAACTTAACAAAGTACCGTGAAATTTGTTATCCAAAAACAATACCGTTACTTATATATTTTTGGTATATATTATTTTTGGACAAGGATAAATATAATACTTTTGGGAAATAAAAATATATTTTCATAAGTATATGAAGAAGATATATGATTTTTGGAAAAATATATATTTTCGAGACAATACATTATTTTGGGACAAAATGAGTTTATAAATATATTTTCTAATGTGAGACTTGGGAATATATTATTTCGGAAATTACAATTACAATAATACGAAAATACATGTATAAAACACCCCACCCTTGGGAAGAAAATACGAAAGTTAAATACTTGAGGAGTATTAATACAAAAATATTTTTTAAATAATTATTCCACAACCAAATATAATTTAAGTGAAATATTAATTATTTTGACAAATAATTATAACTCGGAATAATATAAGATACGTAACTCAAAACGCGAATACTAAGCAAAGGCACGGCCCGTTCGTCTAGTAGACGTTAGTACACTGTAGGTAGTCGTGTTTGCTGATAGAGTTTGGGTTACGAGCTAAGGACGCAATACGGTGAGTCCATGTCCCCCTTTTCTATTACTGTTTTCAGTTTTATACGTCGAGGGTGGAATACATGTTACAATTATTACAGACATTTTTATACATGGTATGGTTAGCCTAAGGAGGGTTTACTACTAGATCATGTGAAGGGTGGGCACAACACTTAAGGCCATTAATCCTCGTTGTAGGACCATGGGACATGAGTGATAGATCTATTTGGGTGTAGCGAGCCCACACCCATGAGGCCTGGGCGGCCCATAGTGGTGACTATGTCTTCATCCCGGAGACAAATTTGCTCGGTTTGAGTCTTCCTGCACCATTTCACACATACCATTGGCTTTGCAACCCATTGGTGATCTCTTTTTCCTTATTGCTACATACCAGGGACATTTATACATACAAGACATATTTCAAAGATTTATACACACAGACATACACATGAACTCGCTCCACTTTTTGTTGATATTTTTAAACTACATGTATTTCAGGAAACTAGTGGATCTGGCAAGGGTATGCATATGTTTTCAAGTTGCGCTTAAATAAAAGATGTTATCCATGGTTGTCGGGCTTAGGGGTGTATCCTAATCCTGGACGGGATACACGCCTCTAAACTCAGGTTTTATTTAAAGTCGTTGTGGAGTCTTTATGAACTCGTTTAAACACGTCATGGGTTGTAACTTAATTTGGTATTGATGTTTTCAAACAATGGTATTGTGGTAGTTTCTAAACTTTATTAATGGATAAACATCTCGTGTTTTTATCATATAGCATTGTTATGATTGTTTGCTATGGTATTAAGAAGTCACACCAAATAACCACGCTTCCGCAAAAGTCAGGGTGTGACAGCTTGGTATCAGAGCCTCGATCATAGCGAACTAGGATTCTTTCTCGAGTCTAGACTATGATCATTAGGGCTCTCATGAAAACGTTTTCATTGCATACACAAAATGTCCAGATCCAGGAAACAAATATTTTTTTGCAAACAAAAGGCACAAGTACACATTTCAAAAAGGCTATGTATATAATTTGGTCTTAGAGACCAGGGAGACATTCTTAGAGACTGGGGAAAAATTTGGTCTTAGAGACCAGGGAGTCAGTCTTAGAGACTGGGGAAAATTTGGTCTTAGAGACCAGGGGGTCAGTCTGAGAGACTGGGGAGTTAGCCTGAGGGGCTAGGTAGTCTGAGAGACTAGTTAAGGCACTCTGAGAGACTGGGAGGTTTACCCTGAGAGGCTGGGTAGTTCAGTTTGGGAAACTGGGAGCTTTAGCCTTAGAGGCTGGGTAGTTCAGTCTGAGAGGCTGGGTGGGATAGTCTTGGGAAGGCTAGGATGCATACATGCTTACATTGCTATTTGCTTACATGCTTATCTGATATATGTGCATACTTGTGATTGTTTTTGTCACAGACATCATGTCATCTTCCTCCGAGAGTGGAGTATCAGACACCATAGACCCGATAGCTTTAGTATCAGATGACGAGATCCTTCCAGAGGGCGAGGTTTACACTTCAGATACTACGAGCAGTGACGACGATGACTTCCAGCCCTTCGCCTTACCAGATTTCAGAGACGATTTACCTTTAGTTGATGGTTTTCTTGCTGGGGATCTACCTCTTGCTCAGATCCCTGCACCTATTCCTCTTGATGCTCTTCCCGTTGAGGATGTACCTCTCGACGATATGTTAGATGATGACGTCGATCTCTTCATCGAGGGTCCCCCTGAGGATGACCAGGATGGCGGGGCTCCGATTGATGACGATGTTGCTATTCCACTTTCTAATATTCCGGTTGATGACCCTGCTGTCCCTGTTGATGATATTCCTGTTGCCGATGCCATTGTTTTGCCACCTTTCGAGGTTCCTATTTTATCTGACCCGTCTGGTCCCGATTCGTTTGAGTCCGTGTCTTCTTCTACTCTTCATGCGCTGGGATTACAGCGGTATCCCACAGACACTGATTCCGACACTGATATGTCTGAAGCGCCCGTTCCGCAGCTGGGTTTTGGGTTCATCCATGACTTTCCACACGACGATGATCAGGATGTCGAGTTTGAGGGTGAGTTTGACCCTATTTTTCCACACGATCAGGATCCAGGCCATGAGATGGAGTTTATCCCTGAGGAGCAGCCTGTTAAGGCCCCTGTTATTCCTGATGATCAGCTTCTTGAGATACCCGCTGATCATCAGCTTGCTCCCGTCGACCCAGAGCCTGAGTTAGCACCAGAGCCCGTTCTTGCTCACAACCTTCCACCTGTTCACGACCCTATCCCTAGTGATGTTCCATTGATTGCACCACCACTGCCCGACCCGGCCCCTGTGTTTGATGACCGTGCACCATTTGCTACCCACGTGGATCCTAGATATGCTCACACCCTCAATGGGTGGATTGAGGAGGACGACTATCATCCTTTTGTCAGACCAGTTACTCCTCCTATTGCACCTGTCCAGGCACCCGTTGATGCCACACAGTTTCACCCACACTCGTCAGATGCGCACCGTACAGATCTACCAGTTACCTTTCTTCAGGAAATTCCTCCTCCCCATCCAGGGGAAGGACCTTCAGGTCAGCAGCACACTCACATACCTTTTGTGACAGGAGCCGATCAGTTCATACCACAGTTCCCACACACGGCTTCTTCTTCTGCACCCACGGGCGAGCCATTTATGTGGTCTTCGCCTAACGTCATGCCTTTATCTGATCCATACCATCCCTTTCATGTTGGGTATACGACGGATGATATACTTGTGTCGCTGCAGTTGCAGCAGGATATGTTGAGCCGTCGAGTCACATAGATAGAGAGGATCCACCGTCCTCCACCTGGTACTGGTCCGTCACAGTTTGCTTTTCCACCTGCTCCACTAATTCCTTATCCGGATTTTGATATCCGTTTTATGACAATGGAGCAGCAGATTGCTTGTTTGTTACAGCTTGTTCATACTTTAGAGGAGGAGTTAGCGCGTATGTGCCGTTTGCTTTTCATTCCTCCACCTCCTCCTCCCCCACCATCAGCTTAGGGTTTTTTAGGTCTCCTGCAGATAGGCTACTTTTGGTGAGAAGACAACTATTGAGCCATGATTGTGAAGACTTTTGAAGACCACACTTTTGATATTTGACTTTTGGTTGTTGTAGATTGTTAGACGATTCAGAAAAGGGTGATGTGACCCTTAGTCTCTTTTGATGTATGACACAATTGTAAAACTGTACTGGTGGTCTTGTTATATGCAAAGCTCAATCGCAGCCTTCTCATTACATGCATTGTTGATTTATTTGTTTGTGATTATGACATGGGATGTTATGTGTTATTGTGTTGATGGATGTTATTACATACGCATGTTACTTACTTACTATACTTACTACAACCTGACCGATGTGATCTTCTTTTAGAAGATGCCTGCACGACGAGACACACGTTTGCCCACTACTGAGGCTGAATTACAGGAGCGAATTACCGCAGCAATAGCACAGTATGAGGCCTCACGCGCAGAAACTAGCGGAGGTTCCTCAAGAAACAACAACCCACCCAATGGTAATGACCAAGTCGCTTGAGACACATTACGTTACATTTGGATATTTCTTACACATCCGCTAATGCTTTCTGGAAATGATATTGCCTGTACAGGCTGTACCTACAAACAATATCTGGATTGTAAGCCCTTAAATTACGATGGCACTGGGGGTGCTGTTGCTTTCGTCAGATTGACGAAAAAGACGGATTCTGTTTTAAGGATGAGCAAGTGTGCTCCTGAACATCAAGTTACATACATCTCAGTGCTTTTTCTTGATGGTGCTTTATCCTGGTGGAATCTTCAAGTCCAAACCCTAGGAGAGGCGGCGGCGTATGCATTGACATGGACTGAGCTGAAGGAGCTCATGAGGAAGAAATACTGTTCACGGGCCGAAATACAGAAGCTGGAAACGGAATTCTGGCACCTCAAAATGGACGGCCCTAAAATTGCGGAATATGTGCAACGGTTCCACGACTTGTTACGCGTTGGGCCGTATATGGTTGATCCTGAATTTAAACGCATTGAGTGTTTCATCTGGGGATTGGCACCCCAGATCATGAGTATGGTAACAACGTCCAAGCCGCCAACAATTACTGAAGCCATTGATCTCAGCGTGGCACTTACAGAAGAAGCCATCAGACTAAACAAGTTTTCAATTTCTGAACTGAAGAAAAAGGAGACACACGTTGAATCATCGAGTGAGAACAAGAGGAAGTTCTCAAACTTCAAAAAGGGTACCAACGGTGTCAGCAAGAGAGAAGAGGGAAGCGCACCAGCCAGGGCCAAAACCGGTGCCAAAAACAAAGGAAGAGGGTACATGGGCACTCTGCCCAAATGTGATACATGCCAATATCATCACCCCAGCCCGTGCAGGCTCAGGAAATGTGAGTCTTGTAGGAAGACAGGCCATTCAAAAGAAACATGCTGGGTTGGTACTGGTGCTGGTCGTGGTGGTCAGCGAGGTTATGGTAATGGGAATGGAAACCGCCAACATGGAGGAAATGGCGGGAATGGAAATCGTGGAAATGCTGGGAATTAAGCTGGTAACCGGGGAGCAAACATCAATCGAGGCGGTAATGGTAATGGGAATGGTCGAGGACCAGAGTGTTTCAACTGTGGAGACATGGGGCACTTTAAGCTGGAATGCCCAAAACTCAACCAAGTACAAGGCAGAGTCTTCAACATAGGTGCGAGGGAAGCATGCCAGAATCCCAATGTAGTTACTGGTACATTCCCTATTAATCAACGCTTTGCATCTATTCTATTTGACACTGGTGCCGACTATAGTTTTGTATCGCTAGAATTTAAAAGTATGCTTGGGTTAACTGCTAGTAAGTTAGATATTTTGTACTCAATTGAACTGGCTAATGGAAAGCTAGTTGAAACGAATGAAGTCATCAGAGGATGCGTAATAGAGCTGGAAGAGCACGAGTTTACACTGGATCTACTTCCAGTCGAGTTGGGAAGCTTCGACGTGGTAGTAGGAATGGATTGGTTGTCAAGCAACAGAGCCGAAATTGTATGTCACGAGAAGACCATTCGCATCCCAATAGCGAATGGAGAAACAATTGTGGTACATGGAGAGAAGCGTGATACGCCCTTAAGGATCATTAGTTGCTTGAAGGCTAGAAAATGTTTGAAGAAGGGATGTGCTGTCTTCTTGGCGCACATCATGGATAAGGAAGCCGCTGAGCCAAAGATAGAAGATATTCCAGTCGTGAAGGAGTGTCCTGAAGTCTTTCCAGAAGACTTGCCAAGATTGTCGCCACAGCGACAAGTCGAGTTCCATATTGACTTGGTTCCAGGTGCCGCACCTGTGGCTAAGGCACCTTATCGACTTGCACCCTCCGAGATGCAAGAACTGTCAACGCAACTTCAGGAGCTATTGGATAAAGGATTTATCAGGCCAAGCTTCTTGCCTTGGGGAGCTCCAGTTTTGTTTGTCAAGAAGAAGGATGGTAGTTTCCGTATGTGCATCAACTACCACGAGCTGAACAAGTTGACTATCAAGAATAGATATCCTTTGTCAAGGATTGATGACCTGTTCGATCAACTACAAGGTTCGAGCTGTTACTCCAAGATCGATCTTCGATCAGGTTATCACCAGTTACGTATTCAAGAGGAGAGTATTCCGAAGACTGCCTTTAGGACTCGATATGGACATTACGAGTTCCTGGTTATGCCGTTTGGGCTGACAAACGTGCCAGGTGTATTGATGGATTTGATGAACAGAGTCTGTAAGCCGTACCTTGATAAGTTTGTGATTGTGTTTATTGATGACATTTTAATCTACTAGAAGACGAAGGAAGAACACGAGCAACATCTAAGAGCCATCTTAGAGTTGCTCAAGAAGGAGAAACTATACGAAAAGTTCTCGAAGTGCGAGTTCTGGTTACGCGAGGTTCAGTTCCTTGGTCACGTAGTTAATGGAAATGGAATCCATGTGGATCCCACAAAGATCGAGGCGATCAAGAATTGGGAGACCCCGAAATCGCCAACCGAGATTCGACAATTTCTAGGTTTGGCAGGATATTATCGCAGGTTTATTGAGGATTTCTCAAAAATCGCTCAACCTTACCTCCCTTACACAGAAAGACAAGAAGTATGAATGGGGAGACAAGCAAGAAGAAGCGTTCCAATCGTTGAAGAACAAACTTTGCGATGCACCGATCTTATCTCTACCCGAAGGCACTGACGACTTCGTGGTATATTGCGACGCTTCGCATCAGGGTTTAGGCTGCGTGCTGATGCAGCGACAAAAAGTTATAGCTTATGCTTCACACCAGCTGAAGGTACACGAGAAAAACTACACCACGCATGACTTGGAGTTAGGCGCAGTGGTTTTTGCATTAAAGATTTGGCGACATTACTTATATGGCACGCGATGCACAATCTTTACTGATCACAAGAGCCTGCAGCATATATTTGATCAGAAAGAGCTTAACATGAGACAGAGACGATGGGTAGAGTTGTTGAACGACTATGATTGTGAAATCAAGTATCACCCAGGGAAGGCGAATGTAGTCGCCGATGCTTTAAGTCGGAAAGAAAGAATCAAGCCCATAAGGGTTAGGGCTTTGGAAATGATTGTTCAAACATACCTCACATTGCGCATTCGTGCTACGCAGAGGGAAGCTCTTAAAAGGGAGAATCTTGAGAATGAATATCTCTGGGGGATGGAGAAGCAATTGGTACCAAAGGAGTATGGAACATTGTGTTTCTTGGGAAGAATTTGGGTTCCTTTCTTTGGTGGTCTGAGAGACGTTATTTTTTATGAGGCTCACAAGTCACGATACTCGATCCATCCAGGATCGGATAAGATGTACCAAGATTTAAAGGATTTCTATTGGTGGCCGAGAATGAAAGGCGATGTTGCGGTTTATGTTGGCAAATGTTTAACTTGCGACAAGGTAAAGGCCGAGTACCAGAAACCTTCAGGTTTCCTGCAACAACCTGAAATACCCTAGTGGAAGTGGGAACAGATTTCAATGGACTTTATAACGAAATTACCAAGGACGCCCAAGGGCCATGATACAATTTGGGTGATTGTAGACTGTTTAACGAAATCTGCACACTTTTTGGCAATCAAGGAGAAAGACAACACGAGCAAGCTAGCTGAGCTATACCTGAGAGAGATTGTTGCACGTCATGGAGTGCCTCTCTCAATTATTTCTGATAGAGATGGAAGATTCGCATCGAGGATTTGGCAATCCTTCGAAGAAGTTTTTGGCTCTCAGCTGAATCTGAGTACTGCATTTCACCCGTAGACAGACGGACAGAGTGAGCGAATGATTCAAACATTAGAAGACATGTTGCGAGCTTGCGTAATGGAATTAGGTGGTAGTTGGGACACTCACTTACCCTTGGTCGAATTCGCATACAACAACAGCTATCATACGAGTATACAAGCCGCAGTGTTCGAAGCTATCTATGGACGCAAGTGTCGATCACCGTTATGCTGGGCAGACGCGGGTGATAGACAGCTTGTTGGTCCGGAATTGGTCCAAGAAACGACAAACAAGATTTTACAGATCCGAGAGCGCATCAAAGCGGCTTGTGATCGTCAAAAGAGTTATGCGGACCTGAGAAGGAAACCTCTGGAATTTGAGGTGGGAGATATGGTTTTGTTGAAGGTTTCACCCTGGAAGGGTGTGGCACGCTTTGGGAAGCGTGGGAAGTTGAACCCTAGATACATTGGTCCATTTAGAATCCTGGAACGAATTGGTCTCGTAGCATACAAGTTGGATTTACCTGCAGAACTAAATGGCGTTCACGATACATTTCATGTATCAAACCTGAAAAAGAGTCCAACTCAAGAAACAGTGGTCATTCCTGCCGACGAAGTTCACATTGACAAGAACCTGTTGAGGTTACTGATTGGAAGGTTAACAAGACACGCAGGAGTAGTGTCAAACTCGTCAAGGTTCGATGGAATGCACGTCATGGCCCAGAATTCACGTGGGAGCGTGAAGATCATATGAAAGCCAAATACCCACATTTGTTCCCCAAGACCCCTGCAACTAGAAGCAGAACTTAAATTTCAGGACGAAATTTTCTTAACGGGGGGAGAATGTGGCAACCCTCATTAAACCAGGTATCCGTACAATTAATTAATATTAAATTTGTGCTTAATGACTGTGCTTGATTACAACTGATGACTTAAACTGCTTTATGATTTCTGCATCATACATACATGTGCATCACATTTCATACCGTCACACCATTTATTACATACAAACTTTAGTGACATACATGATGCACAAAGCACAGTTAGCACAGTGAGCGGATATCTCAGAAATATACTGACAGTGCCAGTACATAGACAGACAGTGTTTTGAGGCCCAGTATGAGCCAGAGACAAGGTACTACACTAGTATGGTGTGTAGGAAAATGAGGACCATAAAACTGCGTCACTAGGTGATAGTTTGAGTGCCGGAAAATGCCTAAAACTCACTTTAAGTGCAGAATTCTGCATTTTCAGCAAAAAAATATCAGCATTTTAACATACTAGTATTATGCAAAAAATTGACTAAATGGTCCAGAATGCTTTCCTAAGTGTTAGGAATTAAAAGTGTCACATAAGGTTACATAAAAGACACTATACGGAATAACTTAGCACTTTAACGGAACGGTATCTAACCGAACAACCGTACATTACCCGGAACACCAAAATTTTGCCAGATACATTGTTTTATTATTTTTTGAGCTAGTTATGGTCTCTGAATACTCCAACACATTATATAATGTACCATACACGTATAACACTAGATATTACACTTAACCTCCTAAATATTTACCTACTATCAATCAAAATTTACAAAAAAACCCCCCCGGCCCCATGTGGGGGACCCCACCACCTCACTTACTAGATCTTATTCATATTTTATTTAGATTTTTCTTGTGATAATGAACAAAATATTGGTGATCATTATAAGTATAGTGCCTTAGATTTCAAGATCATTGCATATCCTTCACAAGCTCACACCACTCTCTCACTAGCTCTCTCTCTCCCTCTCGGCTCACTCTAGTGCTGCCACCACCACCACCTTGCCACCACCATCCATCCATTTTCAAGCTTGTTTCAAGTGTTAGAAGGTGATACGTGGAGCTTGGAGTTTGAAGAACTTGAAGAACCTTCATCCTTAGCTTTCATCCATCATATTTCATCATCTTTTTCTAGTGATCTTCCCTAGCCTTTGAGCTAGTTGTAAGCTTCTTGCTACTAGTTTTTATTTCTTATTTTGTTTGTTAAAAAGATGTACATTGTTATGAAGAACAAGAACACTAAAAGACTTAAACAAGAATGATGGACATGAAACTTAAAGATGATGAAATCTTGTTAAAATAATGTTGTTAAATACATGCATGGCACTTGATCGTTGATTTCTTGATAATATGATGTTGATCATCATATGGAACTTGTTAAAGTATGATTAAAAACATGGTTTAACAAGTTAGAAGGTGATTATGGGTTTACATGAAATAATTATCTTCTATATTAAGCATGAACTTGAAAGTAAAATGATTTTCTTGAAAAGTAATAAACAAAGTGGGTTAATAATCTTGTAGATCCAAGACTTGTGAATAATTTTCCAAGAAAACCAAGTTTAAAAAGATGATTTTTAAAAGATCATGACTTCTACTTATACTTACACCATTTTTGGAAATGAAATAAGTGTAAGAACACTTTATTTACAAGAAGAGTTCAAAAGAATAATTTTTTTGTAAATTATGTTTACAAGTTGTAAACACCAAACCTTTGCAAGAATGAGATTTTAAAAGAAGTAAACACACTTTAAAGAGTAACTAAGGTTACTAAACACCTCACCAAGTTACTACGCGTTTTCCTAAGAGATCAAGTTCATGTTATATTGTAAGTGGAATAATTTTTGCACTTGGGAAGTGTAGTTTGGTTATTGATTGATTGAATGAATTTTGAAAAGAAAATGATATGCCTTATAGCATGGACACCTCCGTTTTTAGGGAAAACTATGGCGAAATTTTCTAAAAATATAAACACTTAGAAAAATATTTTCTAACAAGTATTTACAAGTATATTTTGATCATAAGTCTTCAATATAAACTTTGCCACAATTTTTGTAACAAAGATACAAATATTGGAGGTTGTGTTTATAAATAAAAATGGGTGAACATATATATTTAGAATATATATACATATATAGACACTTGTGTGATTATTTGCATACTCGGTGAAATGGTTATGTTATATAACTTAACAAAGTACCGTGAAATTTGTTATAAAAAAAAATACCGTTACTTATATATTTTTGGTATATACTACCTCCGTCCCAGTAAAAGTGTCATATTTTGAATTTTCAAAGTCTTTATTTATAAACTTTGACTTTAATTATATATTTTTGTGTTATATAAAACTTGATGAAAATTAACCCCAAAAAAACACTTGTAAAACACACTTAAATCATATAACTTTCATCAAGTATTATCTAACACAAACAAAATTATTTAAGGTCAAAGTTTATAAATAAAGACTTTGAAAATTCAAAATAGGACACTTTTAATGGGACGGAGGGAGTATTATTTTTGGACAAGGAAAAATATATTATTTTTGGGAAATAAAAATATATTTTCATAAGTATATGAAGAAGATATATGATTTTTGGAAAAATATATATTTTCGAGACAATACATTATTTTGAGACAAAATGAGTTTATAAATATATTTTCTAAAGTGAGACTTGGGAATATATTATTTCGGAAATTACAATTACAATAATACGAAAATACATGTATAAAAGACCCCACCATTGGGAAGGAAATACGAAAGTTAAATACTTGAGGAGTATTAATACAAAAATATTGTTTTAATAATTATTCCACAACCAAATATAATTTAAGTGAAATATTAATTATTTTGAAAAATAATTATAACTCGGAATAATATAAGATACGTAACTCAAAACGCGAATACTAAGCAAAGGCACGACCTGTTCGTCTAATAGACGTTAGTACACTGTAGGTAGTCGTGTTTGCTGACAGAGTTTGGGTTACGAGCTAAGGACGCAATACGATGAGTTCATGTCCCCCTTTTCTTTTACTGTTTTCAGTTTTATACGTCATGGGTGGAATACATGTTACAATTATTACAAACATTTTTATACATGGTATGGTTAGCCTATGGAGGGTTTACTACTAGATCATGTGAGGGTGGGCACAACACTTAAGGCCATGAATCCTCGTTGTAGGACCAAGGGACATGAGTGATAGATCTATTTGGGTGTAGCGAGCCCACACCCATGAGGCCTGGGCGGCCCATAGTGGTGACTATGTCTTCATCCCGGAGACAAATTTGCTAGGTTTGAGTCTTCCTGCACCATTTCACACATACCATTGGCTTTGCAACCCATTGGTGATCTCTTTTTCCTTATTGCTACATACCAGGGACATTTATACATACAAGACATATTTTAAAGATTTATACACACAGACATACACATGAAATCGCTCAACTTTTTGTTGATATTTTTAAACTACATGTATTTCAGGAAACTAGTGGATCTGGCAAGGGTATGCATATGTTATCAAGTTGCGCTTAAAATAAAGATGTTATCCACGGTTGTCGGGCTTAGGGGGTGTATTCTAATCCTGGACGGGATACACGCCTCTAAACTCAGGTTTTATTTAAAGTCGTTGTGGAGTCTTTATGAACTCGTTTAAACACGTCATGGGTTGTAACTTAATTTGGTATTGATGTTTTCAAACAATGGTATTGTGGTAGTTTCTAAACTTTATTAATGGATAAACATCTCGTGTTTTTATCATATAGCATTGTTATGATTGTTTGCTGTGGTATTAAGAAGTCACACCAAATAACCACGCTTCCGCAAAAGTCAGGGTGTGACAGTATCAAGAGTCAAGAATCAATGAATCAAGTCTCATGGAATCATAGTTTCATAGTTTAATAGAATCATAGTTTAATAGAATCATAATTTCCAAGTATCAAGTATCAAGAATCATAGCATAAGTTTCCCCAAGTGTCAGAAGTATCAAATATCATATAGTATAGGGGCTAAAAGTGTCAAATAAGTAAAAGTCTAGGGGCGCAGGTGTTACAATATGTATGATCCCACATGATTTACTACGTGATAGCTTTACTTGCATGCTACTTGTTAGATACGTGTAGAATATACGTGAAATATTTGTACACAAACACTAATAATACTGGTAACCATGATAGGACGTGGTTGACCATTCTAGCTCGAGTACTTTAATCTGCCGAGCTAAGCTAAGTTGAGTTCACAACTTTTTCTAAAAGCATGCATCCCCGATCTGGAACAACACACTTATTTCCATGGTTTGGGAAATACAAACGGTACCCCTGGTTTGGGGCTACACGCGCGTTCCTGGATTGGAACTACTAAACAAACTATCCACTAGAGGTGGGCCACATTATCCCTGGATTAGGACTACCTATTATTCCTGGATTGGAATACTACGATTTAAATACTGTAAAATTATATTTCATGTATTTAGCGGACTAAACAAACTCTATTTGAAAGTCCCCACACATTATACCGATTAATCATTGGGGTTGGCGAACGGGGTAATAGTTAATAGCGCTATTAGGTTTGACAAACCTCACACTGTGCCGAGGAGAACGGGCGTGAACTTTGCCTTGGCAACTAGTTAATGACGATAGACATTGACACGGGACACAAACTACTACAACAGTCAAGTTTCGGTATCACACAGTTTAGTAGCTTACATATGAATTAGCTACCCATGACATGACATGACTTATAAAACAAAAGTATTTAAACAAACTTAGTTTTGTAACAACACTGAAAACTGTGAACTCACCAACTTTATGTTGACACCCTACTGCATGCTTTGCAGGTTGTTAGGTACAGCTATGGACGGACGTTGCAATCGGCTGGAGTATATGGTTCGTGAAGACTTATGCTCCGTTTCTTTCTTAAACTTGAAGTTTCAAGTTTATGATGGGTTTACTTCGTTTTCCACTGCTAACTTAGACTGCGTTTTGGACTTTTAAACATTGATTACTATTCGTGTTGATTGTGATGATTTTACAACTTAAATAAATAGTTCAACATGATTAGTGGCTGGATCTCGGGCAATCACACGCCTCGCGGTAAAACCCGCATGTTGAATTTTAGGGTGTGACAATTTGCGAGGACCGGATGTACGACCAAGCACGCGAAGAACCGAACACTATTAAACCAAATTACATCTTTTGAGATGTCCTAAGGGATGGTCAAAGCATGACCACACATGGCATGGCTTTCGAGTTTAAAATCTTTATGATGTAAAATGTAAAACAATTGTAAAAAAAATCCGTATGTAGATTTGTCTGAGTTATCAGTTAACTCAGACTCGTATGTTAAATGTTTTTGTTTTTAAATACTCGGACCAAATTATCCGTAATTATAAAGATATTCATTGAAACAGGTTGAAGTGTTACACTTTTTACCACACTTTATAGCTTACAGCCCTTGTGTGACCTCTGGTGAATATGGTCATTGATCTCGAATGAGTAGTGATGGGGTTTTGAGTAACTATCGTTGCACCATATCCACCATAATACAACAACCATCGTTGCAACATCCCCACCACAACACCTCCACCACCTAACAACGCCCCACCACCTCCACCACAAAACAACCATTGTCGCAACATCTCCACTACCAAATAACCACCAACGCAAGAAATCCTAACAACTGCCACTGCACCACCTCCACCTCAAAACAACGCCCACCGCAACACCTCCATCACCTAACAACTATGGTCGGTGGCTAACTGGAAAGAGATAGTTTAGGGGGGAGAGATAGAGAGAGGTTACTCGGTGGTTGGAAAACATTATCTGGAATGAAGCTGGCAAATATGCTAAATCTTAGAATGATTTTAACAGTATACTTTAACTTACATTCCTAGTCACATATGAATCGACCTAATTAATATTCGATCACTATTCCCCCAAAAATTGAATCTTGATTCTTCCTCTTTATATTTAAACTAGTTTGGTTGAATTTACAAGCTAATTTTGTTGAAATTTTGTGGAGTTTCTATGAATGGCGTTTCAATTATTTTTATGTTGTATTTTAGTGTTTGTGTTTCTTTTTGGAACAACGACTGTTAAGATACCTATTGAGCGGTTGGAGCTGGGCAGCCACAATCACGGCTGTGAGGCGGCCCCGGATCAGAACCCACCAGGTTTCTCCACAGAGGGGCATAATACTGACTTACGGAACTCTCTGTGTCCCCACGGAAAACCATACCGTCAACTATCACTTGACAGACGTTGCGCTGCCAGAATAGTCGAGACTCTCTAGCGTAAGATACGGTTGGACGAAAACCCGTATTGGCTTAGATTTGAACTTGTAACCTTCAAAATAAACCTAGTTTTTATCTTCATTGCCTTGCCACTCAACAAAATGGTGAGGACTTTAATGTTTCTGTTTCAGTAAATGTTTTAGGCTCAAATGTTGTCGGTTGATGAACAATATCTTTGATGAAGCTTGTACTCATACCAAAAAAAAAAAAAAAAAATGTTGATGTAAATGACTTTGATTATAAAGATAGGTAACGTCCATCTGTCTATTTCTTCCCTTTTTATACGTAACTTTCAGATAATTAAATCGATTCTTCCAACATATAAAATGGATAGTGTAAAACGAATACAATACAACTTATGCTCCTATACTCTATTTAATCATCTATCAACAGAATCATATTCTATACCACGATGTAACTAGATACGGCTAAATTCACACCCATATATTTAAATGGAACGTTCCAACGATATCATGAAACATAACATCAAGATTCCAAACGTCTAGTTCAATAATCTACAAGTTATATTCCTTTCTATCATCATCGCATCTAAGCAAATTCTTTAACCGTTAACCTTAAATCTTTTATCCATATGGTAAAAATATAAATCAATTAAATTGATAGACATGAACAATATTTTATAACTGTATCAAAATGTAATAAACTTGACACATAATGACTGACCTAAACTGAAAATTTTTACGTCACACTAGTCACTTGAATAACAATGTACACTTGGAAGTTATCGTAATTCGTAAATGTGTGTATGCAAATTTAATAATTCAAAAACCTAACTATGTTAGTGATTTTGTTAATAATAACAACAAAAATAGTAATAGTATTGTAGTAATAATAATGATAGTAGTTTTTAAGTTTTCTATAATAATACCAAACTTCTGTTTTGCTCCCTGTGGTTTGGTCACTTTAACGGTTTTGCCCCAAACTTTTAAAAATAGTCATTTTCCTCCAATAGTTTGCTCCCCATCTCTAACTCCATCCAAATTGTTTTTTAACTGAAAGGGTATTTCAGTAATTTTGTAAATGTGAGTATTAATTTATTAAACAAGCTGGCTTCTTTTTCGTATCTTCATCTTCTACATTGAAACCCCATGAAACCTAGAACTTCAACTTATCATATCTCCTGCAATTCTTAACGGAATCGAGCGATTCTTGGGTGCAAATTGCATGATTTTTCTAGACGAACAAAACCCACTCAGTAAAATCTCGAAATTCATCACGGTTTTTGCGTTTTTTAGACATTTTTAGTCCGAAAATTTGAGTTTTTTTGTGGAATTTTGCAAGCTTTCATCTCGAGTGTTTAGCTATTGTTAATCATTATTTAAGGTATGTTTTACCCTTTTTTGCAAGATTATAACTAATTATGTTGATTACCCATTTTGTTTAGTACCCGAATACACAAACCACAAAATCAACACAACCGCAATCAATGTAACAAAAGTGGATGTGTCGAGTTGAGCATAAAGCACAGCAACATGTCGGCAAACAAAATCAACATCCCGGTCTTCTTAGAGAAGAAATTGAAATCATTTGAAGCCAAAACTTCTATAAATTTCGCCACTAGTTTTCTCTCTCTCCTCACCATTTTCTCTCTCTACCTAATCTCTACCATCCAACCACACCACCTGCCAACCATCGCCCACATCACCTGCGGACCACCACCACCTCCCCTTCGCCGGTTCGGAAACAATGATTGAAAATCAATTTCTCCCCCAAAAAAACTAGATCTGAAAAGGGGATTCAAGCCCAGAACCGTGGTCACCTGTCTTCCAATCCAGCCCAAAACCCTAGATCTGAAAAGGAGATTCAAGCCCCAACTAGATTGATTTCTCCTGAGAAACATTTCTTCTGCCAAAGTTTCAGATATGTGGATTTGGTGACGGTGTTATCGGCGATTCACATTCCCCGCCACCTCAAGTTAGGTTTACAGGTCGTGGTTGCAGCAACCGCTGGATCTGATGGTGGTGGTTGGTTCTGTCTGGTACAAAATGTCGAGTGGTGGTGGTGATACAGGGTAATGTGAGGTGGTGGTTGGTGGTGATGCTGAGTGGTGGTTGGAGGTCGATTCTGATCTTATCTTTGCCATGTTACTGATGTAAATAGATTAGGTATAGAAACGTAGGAGTGGGGGATAGAAGTTAGGGAAACTTTGATCTTATCTTCGTTCTGTATGATTTGATTTGTTTGTATATGATATATGTACACATAATAATTATAATTATAAACAATTAAATTCTTTTTGTAAAATTACTAAAACACCCTTCTCATTATATGTAAAATTACCAAATTGCCCTTATTTTTAACAAACATTTTGGATGGCGTTAGGGGCGGGGAGTGAAATAGAGATAAGCTTCATAGATCAGGGAGTAAAATGACTATTTTTAAAGGTTTGGGGCAAAACCGTTAAAATGACCAAACAACAGGGAGCAAAACGGAAGTTTACTCTAATAATAATAATAATAATAATAATAATAATAATAATAATAATAATAATAATAATAATAATAATAATAAACAGGGAGCAAAACGGAAGTTTACTCTAATAATAATAATAATAATAATAATAAGGGTCATGATTTAGAGAGAACGGTGAAAAATGTGAGAACGGTGAGAACGATTTTGATGGTGACATGTGGCATTGATGTTAAATTACCTACTCACATGAACTGGGTGTTCAAATAAAACGCCATAAAAACACCCAATTTAGAAAAATGCCATGAAAATACCCCGTTAAAACGCCATAAAACACTCAAAAAAACTATTGTTATGCACGCACAGCAAAAAACTATTTTTGAGCTATAATTTACAACAGCTCAAAAAAAAACCATTTTTTTGAGCTATAATTTACAACAGCTCAAAAAAAAAACTCACTCACACGAACTTGGGTGTTAAAATAAAACGCCATAAAAACACCCAATTCAGAAAAACGTCATTAAAATACGCAGTTAAAATGCCATAAAACACTCAAAAAACTATTGTTATGCACGCTAAAAAAAAGCTATTTTTTGAGCTATAATTTACAATAGCTCAAAAAAACCATTTTTTTTAGCCATATAGCTCAAAAAATGTGCGTGTAAATTTATTTGTGCTGATTTTTGAGCGGTTTATGTGTCTAACCGCCTAAATTAATATTTTTTGAGCCCAGAAAAATCATAATTTGTACTAGCGTAAAAACGCCATAAAACACCTCAGAAAAACACCATGAAAAACTCAGTTGAAAAGCTATAAAACACTCAGTTCAGAAAAACGCCATGATAATACCTAGTTAAAACGACATAAAAACACCTAGTTCAGAAAAACGCCATGAAAATACGTAGTCTAAAACGCCATAAAACACCCAGTTCAGAAAAACGCCATAAAACCCAGTTAATTTTTTTTCAAAAAGTATATCAATAGTATACTCGTCGGAAAGATAAAAAAACGCTGAGTTTTATGGTGTAATTTTTTTTCGAAAAATAATCACGTATAAAAAAGTTATTGTCGTTTAAATATGATGGGATAAAATGGCATGTGATTAGCATGTGCACCTTTGATTTGATCTTACTATTTTACACCTCCTGGTAGTTCCAAGGCCGCTATTATCTACAAAAATGTCACCGCATCAATCTCAACCACAAACCACTAAGATTTTGTGGCTGAGAATCAGTCTCGTACTTTGAGTCGTTCTCTTCTGATCCTGTTCCACAACAAGAGCCACAGCAACAACAAATGACGTGTTATATTTGTTTGAATCATAAAGTTAGAATCTATAAAAAATAATGATTTTTATACTATATATGAATAAAATTGGTTTTGATTTTCATATATCCAGATACAATTTAACCCATATTATTTTTTATTTTTGAAAAGTTTGATTTATCATGATATATTCATCCTAATTGCGTGTTCTTTTCTTAAACTATATTAAATGAATAAAACAATTGTAAGTCGCAACGTTTACACACAATTCTTTTGTATTATTCCTTTGTTTCATTTATAATTATTTCTTTTTGTTAGTTCTTCTCTACCAGAAATATGCCCACTTACTAGGATTCTTGTGAAGTGGATTCTAAAGCTTAAATAACTTGCATTTTCTATTATGATTATTGCATTTTCACGTATCTGAAATGTCTAGTAATACAAAATCTGCCGACCGTATTAAAGACAAAGCTAGCATATGCATATATCCCCATCTAATATCCTTTCAATCTACCCCCATATAATATGTTTTTTATCCTTCAATGTGAATTTACAAGAACATTTTTGCTGTTTCATTCTTATCGATTCTTGTATAATTACAAAACTAGTTGTAGTTGAAAGCCTAATGCGAGTTAAATAAAACAAAGCTTTTGTTTGAGCCTTTGAGGAACTATATATACCAAAATCGCACGAGTTTGAACGGTAATATATATATATAGGATTAGGTTCAAGAGTGAACACTAGTGTAGCTTGTGAACTGAGTGAACTAATCCTGGCCATACACGTGTGTAGATCAATGGCCATAATTTGATGTTGAAATACACTAGTGTATTTTACGATTTGATGATGAGATCCTATATATAGGGATCATGAGTGAACAACATCATTGTTTGTGAACTGTGTGAACTCATCTTGGCCCTTGATCTTGTTTAAATAATATAAGGGTAGGATTGTCATTACAATTTAAACTTAATTAGGAATTTAATTTTAATCTAAATTTGAATGTGATTTAGAATATAGGTTTCCATGTAACTGCCCTAGAATCTTGCGATCTACAGCATGTGATCATATATTTGAATTCAAGATTCACCAAAAAAACAAGTTGGCATCCAAATTCTAATTTTCAATCGACAATATCCTTCTTGTTTAATAATCTGCATTTATTTAATTCAAATGTTTTTTTTTTTCATTTTAGTACTCATATCATGTGTTTTTTTTTATAATGGTTAGACTATTGATTACTCACATTTATACTGTATAGCCACTTATGTAGTATTACACCTTGTCCAAAACACCAAATTTTGTATGAATACATAAACGTAGGATTGAGTGATATCCATATGTATGATGAGGGTTTTAACATGTCGTGTCTTATACAAGCCAACATCTCCAACAATAAAGTACACAAACAATACATAAACAAAAAGATAGTTAACCAAAACAAAACATTTAGTTAAATCCTATAAAACAAAGTACCAGCAAGATAAACAAAAGTCTAACAACTTCTAAACCAAAAAACCAGCATTTTCTAAACCAGTTTCATGTACCAAAATAGAAAAATAAATCTAGGTAACAAAAGACTTCGTAGCCTTATCATATTCTTCTGCTACTGCCATTATTCTATCATTGATGTCCCTAGCTGCATAACATATTTTTTCCGTAGTAGCGTCCACTTCGCTTTACTTCATCATAGCCTGTGTTACATAACACATATTCCTCCTACATTACATGTTACCCAAAACCGACATATGTGTGCGAAATATTCATTCACTTGTATAACGAAATGTATTTAACCTAATACTTAGAAAGCAATCTGTATGGCAGAAAAGGCAGGGTTGTGTTCATCACGTTCTCTTAACCTCCTCATAATTTAGCATAGAAGCAAAAAAATTGACAATCGCAAGACCAATAAGCATACTAGGTTGTAGATCTTTCGTATACAAATGCAGTAACCCGGTTCCAACTTCAGTTTCAAACATCATTTTCCTGCATATACACAGATGTACAACATCTTTTACCTTCGTGTACTAAAAGACACACTAGTGTATAACAGTATGTACACAGATGTACAACAGTATGTACACTTGTATACAACACTACGCACACTTGTATACAACAGTACATACCCCTGTATACAGCATTATGTATAGATCTTCAGCCTGAACGCACAAAAACAACAAAAACAATGTATATTTTAACAGAATTTTCACATTTATAATCTACAATTACACTTACAAAACAACGAGAATGAATGTTAATAGTGGCAGTGGTTCGGTTACCGGTTCGGATTCCGCAAGTAGAGTTAAATTAGAGGAGCCGGGTAGTAGGTCTAGGAATAATAGTAAAGTGGCAATCTTTTCGGGACCGTGAAGTTGAGCGAAAGGATCCTGATTATGATAGGAGCTATGATAGGTGTGTTTTTATCTCCTACATTTACACAACAATGGGCCGGTTTGGTAACAAATTGAAATGGGTTTTCGGTCAAAATTTTTAAATATGAAACAGATGGGTTGGGCTGAACTACCAGCACTTTTTCATGTGTACATTATGCAATACACGTGTGTATAGTATGCAATACACTTGTGTACCTTGTGTACATACACATATGTATAACAGAAACATACATATGTGTACCAAGGGAATACACATGTGTACACCGGACTATACTGAAGTATGGTTAAAAATATAATATAAAAAATATATAAACTACACTGCAAATAAAATCCCAAAAAGTGCACATTCTACTTAACATATCAAGTCAATATGCAATATGTGTTAAAAAAATAATGTTTCTTACGCATTTGTAGATGCAACCTCGTTTAGTTCTTTTTCAACCCGCTCGTCTTTTCCGTTTTTTTCTTTGGTTTTGCAACCCTATAAAAAACAACAGTTTGAAATTAGGCAATTATTTAACAGCGCAGTTGCAAAGACACATTGAACTCTAACCAAGTCGGAAAAGTTTATATTATGCATATGGCACTTACTTGTGCCTCTACCTATTCAGATTATCAATTATGAAATTACACATGTGTATACTCATCTGAATCACGAAACTAATACCCAAAACAACTTAAAACACAACCCTAAGATAAGAATGTTCATAGCAGCTTAAAAAAATATAAACATGTGTACACACTTATACCTTCGCCACATTATCAATCGTGAAAATACACATGTGTATACTCACCTCAATCACGGAACTAAACCCTAACCCCCTATCGGTATCGACGGAACATGTACAGTTAACATCAACATAATCGAAACAAATTTTTGCAAAACTTAAACACTAAACAACTTAAATCGGAACCCTAATACCCATTCAACATCAAAACGATCCAAACAATAATTCTAATTAATGATTCATAAACAATGTAACCAATTCCTGACGAATCGAACAACGACGATGTCTAATCAAACAAACACGAGGGATTACATCGGTGTACCTTGGTTGCTCGCCGTTCCGACGAAGACGATGATGACGGTAAAGAGTGTTCTTCGTCGTCGCCCTTTAATCTTCTATCTTCTGTCTGCTTTTATTTGATAAAAACACAAAAAAATGGAGGAGATGGCCGATCGATTACAGAGATGATGAACTTGAAACTGCCAATCAATTTTTAATGAAGAACCCTAAAATGGAGGAGATGGTCGATCAGAGACAATGAGAGAGAAATTGTGATATTTACAAAATTAGATTTATGAGAGAGATGATGAAACCACCGATCGATCTTTATGAGAGAGATTGTGATTGTGATATTTACATAATTAGATTTAGTATACATTTACATTAATGCCCCTATCCCCCTTATTTACTGGTTATATTTTACAAAATATTTACTAATTTGCCATTACCATTAAATCTCATCATCTAAGAAATGAAGGGTCAAGATTTGTTCATTTTGTTCACAACTTAACCATTGTTCACTCTAGAACCCTACCATATATATATATATATATAGGTAGAGGATCCTGTAAAAAAGACCCAAAATGTGAGAAGGGTAAGAAAGAATCTAAACCATTAGATCTGTAATCTAATGGTTTAGATCTTGATGGCAATCTTGTAAATAGTATAACAATTAAAATAATTAATTTTCTAGATTAAGGGTATAAAGGTAAAATTAACATTTTTAATTTTAGAAAGTCACATGCAATCCACATGCAAGTTCCCCCTTTATTTTTTAAACGCCAATAACTTTTTACACGTAACTCGTTTTTTTTTTTAAATTACACCATAATAACGAGTGTTATTTAATCTTTAATATGAGTACCATATTACTATACTTATATACAGAAAAAAATTACGTTCAATCGAATGTTTCAGTTAATGGTTTTTTGTTTCAGTTCATGGTGTTATATAATTATTGAATGATATTATATATTTATTGAATGGTGTTATATATGTGTTGAATGGTGTTATATAATTATTGAATGGTGTTATATATGCGCTGAATGGTTGTTGCAGTGTTATTCGTAGTGTTTTTATAGAGATCTTTAAAATGGTGTTATATACTTATTGAATGGTGTTATATACTTATTGAAGGGTGTTATATAATTATTGAATGGTGTTATATACGTGCTGAATGGTGTTTGCAGTGTTATTCGGTATTCCTATAAATTAGGGTGGCGGTTTATGGAAGGTTTTGAATTAATTAAATCAATGATAAAATTACTTGATTACCCTTTTCAATTAATTTAGATCTAATAACTGAGATTCTTTCTTACCTTTCTCACACTTTTGGTCTTTTTTACAATAACCTTACCCTATATATATATATATATAGGGTAGGGTTCATGCGAGAACCACCCTTATTGCGAGAACCACGAGAACCAATGTGAACAGGGGACAATTTTGTAAATACCAAACAACTTTTAAAATACTGGACTTCAAGCAGGAATTAAATTGCATTTAATTAAAACTTTCACGTCCGTTCTCTCCAACCCCTGATTAGATCCAGATCTCTCAACATTTTCAACCTTCAACCTAAATCTCAAGAGTTCGTCCCTGAATCTCTCAACAATACTCAATAGTTCGTCGATTACATCATCATCTCGAATACATCATCACTTCACCATCACCAGTTCACCATATCGAAGCAACAAAGCATCTGGATTGAGATCTTATCTCAGATTTGAGATTTTACCTGCTGATAGTCATATAATCGAGGTTAGTTCCCAAAGTTCGCCCAAAATTAGTCGTATAATATATATTAGGAACATAATCATCGATCGTACATTCTTCATCCATTCGTAATTAGGGCAACGTGATTATAAGCATTGTGGATTTTTAATCCGTTCGTAATTAGGGCAACGTGATTATAAAAATAGATGTTTCAATGAGTGTGTCATACTGAATTTGAGCAAATAAAGTTAATAATATCATTCATGTGCATAGTGAATTTGAGCAGATTTGTTTAGGATACGTGTAGAAGATTTTGTGTAATTAGAATATGCTGGTGTTGTTGTTTTAGGTAATGCACATGTGCATAGTGAACTTGAGCAGTTTTGTGTAAGATACGTGATTTTGTGTAATTAGGATATGATGGTGTTATTGTGATTTTGTGTAATTAGAATATGATGGTGTTATTGTTTCATGTGATGCACATGTGCATAGCGAACATGAGCAGTTTTGTTTAATATACGTGTTTATGATTTTGTGTAATTAGATTCTGTTGGTGTTGTTGTTCAAAGTGATGCATATGTGCATATTGAATTTGAGTAAATAGCATTGAACTTTACATATGGATTGATTTTAAATATCATTATAAGAATATGTGATGCACACGTGCATATTGATTCACAAGTGCATAATGACAATGATATGTGATGCACATGTGCATATTGATGCACAAAGTGCATACAGATGCACAAATACATATCGTTTACAACAGTGATGAAAAAAGTTATTTAATGCACATACTAATTGAATTTGCATGTTTGATTATATAATGTTTCAATTATTATTGTAGGCAAAAAAATGGAAAAAAAAGCAAAAAAGTAACATTTGTGTTGAGATTGAATGACGAAGTGGCAACAAAACTGCAGATGATAAGGAAGGTGAATACAAAAGTGTTATGCGAAAAGCCAAAAAAGGTTGGTCATTAGTCGATGTTGCAGTTGGTAGTATATGTACACGTGCATCCTATTGTTACTTTCATGCTGAACAATGTTGTTTGTTGTCATGTGCAGTTACAGCAGGAGAAAGAAATACAAGGAATAGGACAAGTAAACGAAAGCGATATTGTTTGTTGTCATGTGCAGTTACGGCAGGAGAAAGAAATACAAGGAATAGGACAAGTAAACAAAAGCACGATGCGATTGATGATAAGGGCGATGGATGGTAAGGGCGATGAGACGGTGGAAAACATTAATGAAAGAAAGTTGGATAGAACGGTGTTAAATTGAAAATTATGCTTGTTTTCTGTATGGTGGTTTATATGTCAGTTATTTTTTATGATAACGTATATTTTTTTATTGGACTGTGACAACTATATGATCGTTAATTCGTTAATTATTCGGTAATTTGATGTAATACGGTATAGTATGTGTTGGAAATGCACCTGTGCATAAGGTGAATTAGTATGCATAGTGGTGATATATGATGTGTTTCTGGATGATTATATTCAGTTTACAACGTTTTCAAATGTTATATGGTGGTTGGTATAGTATATGTTAGAAATACACAAGTGTCTATTGTTGTGACGTAAATGTTTATGTTGCCAATGCACATGTGCATATTTATATATTATTATGCATAGTGGTAATGTATGATGGTGTTTGGTATAGGATATGTAGTTTACAGTATATGTTGGAAATGCACAGGTACCTATTGATGCGATATAATGTATGGCATAGTTTATGTTGGCAATGCACATGTGCGTAACGTAGAGGTAGTAATGTATAATGTTGTTTGACATAGTATATGGTGGCAATACACATGTGCATAATGTATACGTTGCAATGTATAATAGGTGTGTTGAAAATGGAGTACATGTAGTTAAAACATAATGACATTAAAAATTGTGCATCGATAAGTTTAGATGCTATGGTTTCATGTTGAAAATGCACGTGTTGGGTAATGCACATGTGCATGATGTTGAAACAGTAGACATGTTGGTAATTTATGTTAATTGGTCATGAATAAAACAATGAATATTACACCGTTAAGTAGATAAAGAGTAAGTATAAACAAGGAATGTAAACAAAAACCAAGTGATAATCAATATATAAGTAGTTCATTTATTTTTTGGTTGTCATTTTTTGAACATAATATGTACACGATGTGTACGAATGATCAATGTAGGATTGTTCGAGTATTTTTTTTGTTCTTTGATATGCCAATGCGTGTGGAAAATCCAGATTTTGTAGCGTAAGTGTTGTACATCATCACAACATCCTCCCAGTGACTAAACATTCTATTTACAGTAGGGATGTATTCAGCATCAACATCAGGTATCCAATATGGTGTGCCATTAGGTGAAAAATGTGTGGCAGTCTTAATTATTCCTAGTCTTAATTATTCCTGTATATAAACAAAAAATAAAATGAATAAGAAGAGGATATAAACATCGTAATTAATAAAATATATGGCATGTGTATGCACACTGTTTATACGCTTAACAATATATACATGGTCAACGGTTTATCAGTGATGATTATAGAGGGTCAACAGTTTATCGGTGATAATTATAGGGTGTTAGTGATGTGATGCACATGTGCATGGGAATGTGTTGATGGTTAACATATGATTATAGGAAGATGATTATAGGGTGCTGGAAATGTGATGCGCATGTGCACGGATATGTATTAATGGTTAACAATAAGATTAGTTATGATTATGGGGTGTTGTTAACGTGATGCACATGTGCATGTTCAAGTTAATGATGGTTTTCAGTTTACGAAAGATCATAAACTAGTATGGGTGTTATCAACATAATGCACATGTGCATGATCCGTGACGAGTATGGGTGTAATCAACATAATGCACATGTGCATGATCGTTGTATTGATCAAGAAGATAAACAAAAAAATGAACAATATTAAATAAACAATGATACAGGGACATAGAGTAATCAAGCAAATATTAAACAAACGATGATATAGTAACATAGAGTAATCAAGCATGTAAAAATTAGTAAAACAAACAAAGAACAATGATAAATAAACACTGATATAGGAACAGAGTTATCAAGCATGTAAAAACTATTTCTGTATATTACCTTTAGTCTCATATCGTATAAATTGTAATTGTTGTTGGTCCAAATTCGTAGGTGCTGTAGCAGTCGATGTTGAAGTAGTGTCACCGGAAATTGAGTGTTCAGCGGAACCACTAGCGGAAATTGAGTGTTCAGCGGAACCACCGGTAATAGAATGGGTGTAATAAAAAGTATGTAATTTGTTGTAATCACCGGATAAATGATGTATTCGACTGAGTAATCGTATAAAGACGAGCCAGATTAGTTATCGCAAGGGTGACTTATGAGCAGATGTATGAATGTCACCGGATGACTTTTCGTCGGAGGAGTTTTCGTCAAATGAGTTGTCATGGTGGTGGTGTCTCGGTGGTGGCAGCGGTGATGTGTTAACGCTGACCAGTGGTGGATGTGTCAGCGGCGGTTGTTATGGGGGTGATAGCAGATAACAATTTGAAAATTACAGAACCAGATTCATCGAAGGAGTTGTCGCAGCAAAGGAGTTGTCACAGCAGTGGTGTCTCGGTGGTGGCAGGGGTGATGTGCTAACGCCGATTGCGGCGGATGTCAGCAGTGGCGATGGTTGTCACGGTGGTGGGAGCAATTCACGATTTTATACAGATCTGAGAACCAGATTGAGAGATTGAGGATATATAGATCGAGAGATAGAGGATATAAAGCTGTTAGATGGAATTTCACTTTAATTACAAAAATGCCATGTGTTCACACTGGTTCTCGCGGTTCTCGCAATAAAGGTGGTTCTCGCATGAACCCTACCCTATATATATATATATATATATATATATAGGATACGGATCTAACGGATCCGTATCCTATATATATATATATATAGGGTAGGGTTCATGCGAGAACCACCTTTATTGCGAGAACCGCGAGAACCAATATGAACATGGGGCAATTTTGTAAATATCCAAACAATTTTTAAAACAAGCACCTGATGTCAGACTTCAATCATATATTCAATTATAATCAATATAGCCTTTCACGTCCGAACTATCCACAGGCTCTACACATTCTCTCCACTCCATCTATGTGCATTTCATTCTGATTACATACGAATCTCTCAACATTTCACCATCACCAGTTCGTCGATTACAATCGATTCACCATATCGAAGCATTTGGATTGACATTTTATCGGAGATTTGAGATTTTACAAGCATATATTTCAGATTTCGTCATATAATCGAGGTTTGTTCCCAAAATTTTGTACAAAATTAGTCGTATAAACTTTGTTACGAACATAATCACAGATCGTACTTTTTTTCTTACATTCGTAATTAGGGCAACGTGATTGTAAACACTGTGGATTTATAACCCGTTCGCAATTAGGGCTAATTAGGGCAACGTGATTACTATAATAGTCAATATTACAGTATATTAAGGAATAACCATCGGAATCGCAATACAATCGCCGGAATATGTGGTGTATCATTGATAATGTGCATTGTAACATAGATATTGTGCAATGTAACATATATACTTTGTGCATTATAACATTTATATTGTCATGTAAATCGAGCACGTTTGCAAGTTTATACAAATTGTTTGTACTTTTTTTATATGATATATATTACGTCGTTTGCATATTGTTGATTCGGAATTCGTGTTGTATTGTGTGATATATTGGTATGCACATGTGCATATGTTGACATCATAAGTTTATTAGAATATGTTATTAAGGTAATGTTTGGTATTATATATGCACATGTGCATAAATTGTAATAATAAGTCAATATGCACATGTGCATAGTTTGCAATAACAAGTGAATAATGTATTTTAGTTTTATTTTGATGTAACGTATGGTTATGCACATGTGCATTTCATGTTAAATTATGTTAATAAAATGTGTGATATATACATATGTACATATATGCACATGTGCATAGATTTACAAAATATGTATTATGCACACGCGCATAATTTGTCATATTATGTTATTGATATATTTAACAGTTATTAAGGTATTTAACGTTTTTGAACATGTTAATTGTAGATAAGCAATTGAAAAAAAAATCAGAAATTTTTTTTGAAGAAAGTCACATTTGTATTAAAATCAAGAGATGAAGGATCGTCAAAAATGCTAGACGCAGACACAGAAGCAGACGCATGTGCAACGAAAGAGAATATGAATAATAAACAAAAAGGTTATATTCTGTTGATTATTTATAATTCTTATTTTGATTGATCAGTAATTAAATATGTTTTTATGCACATGTGCTTCATTGTATTAATGTTTTTTTGTTGATAGTATACTTTGTATAAACATGTTAAGTTTATAAACGAAGATGTGAAAAAAGCAAGGAAGGATGTGCACAAGGACATTAATAGGAGGATTAGCAAGCGGAAACAAGAGGAAACAACAAATGAAGGTTTTGTTGAAGTTCTCACGACAAAGAATAGAAGGTTATCAACATTAAAAGCCAATAGTGATAAGGATGTCAATAAGGCAGATAACACTGTTGTTGATGGTATGTGTTATTTAATTTTTTTTAAATAAACTTTAAGATGCACATGTACATTAGTATGTAAGAACATCTCATAACATGTGTTATTGTGTTTGCACATGTGCATATAATGTGTGGATAAACAGGTTCAATAAAAGAAGGGATATCATCAAAAAGAGTTAAGAAACTAGCAAAAAAATCAACATCACAAATAGTTAAAACAATCACAGAAAAGACAGAGAGTAAAGAAATTGTTAAAGGGACAGAATGTAAATAAAATTGTTAGAGCTGTCAACTGGAGATCTATACGGACACGTTTGTTGCCACATCAAATGTTGATGGGGTTGGACGCAATGTCTATAAAACAGAAGGTTGTAGTTAAAAAAATGGGGTTTAGTAGTATTTTGAATCTTAAAATGGATAGCTTACCATCAAAATTGTCACATTTTGTGGTGGATGAGTTTAGAGGGAAAGAGATGGTCATTAAATTGGATGTTGGTAACATAAAGGTGGACGAGGATGTAATTAGTGGGTTGTTGGGGTTAAAGAACAGTGGGGTTGTTTTGAACTGTCAACGGAAAGAGAAAATGAAAGGAAAAAAAAGGACGAAACAAAGAAAGATGAAAATGTGCATAGTTGTGTACATCTGCAAACTTTGACAGAATGGGTTATTAAGGTCATTCATGCTGATGTACATGTGCATAATTATGCCAGAATATGTTAATAAGGTCATTTATGTTGATGCACATGTGCATAATGTATATATTGATAATAAAGTTAAAGTTAATGCACATATTCATTGATAAGTTATGTTTATTGATCCTACTTTTTATTTTATTTTATTTTATTTTGTTTATTATTGTAGATCAACAATGGAAAAAAATTTGAAGAAAGCATCTTTTTTTGAAACCAAGGGACGAAAGGTCAATTAAAATGCCGGATGGAATGGAATATGATTACACGGCGGTTAAACAAAAGGGTAAAAAAGGTTGATTAATGTTTGATGATCCAGATGGGAGTTTGTGCACATGTGCATCCCTTTATTAAATTCATGTTAAATGATATCACTTATGTAAAACATTAAATATATCGTGCAGGTGAGCAAGAAGAAACAAACACAAAAAAGGCGGGCAATTAAGCGAACTCATGATGAAACCTCAAAAAAGGAGGTTACCTGATGAAACATAAAAAAGGAGGTGACGGAGTGCGTTCGGTAAAGAACAAGAAGTTGGCAAGGTCAACGGTAACGGCGACGGTTGATACTGATGACCATATGGTTGTATTCAGATTCAACATAGGGTATCCAATATAGTGTGCCATTAGGTGTAGAATGTACAATATTTGTAATTGTTCATGTAGTGTAGAATGTACAACACTTGTAATTGTTCATGTATACATAAAAAGTAAAACATATAACATTCTAATTAATAATGTGTATGGCGTGTGTACGCACGTGTTCAACATTTATTCGGTGATGATTACGGGGCATTGGTAATGTGATGCACATGTGCATAACATTATGTAGTGATGGTTAACAGTTTATTTGTGATGATCATGGATTGTTATCAATATAATGCACATGTGCATGATTATGTAACATATGAAAATAAAAGTATGAATGTAAGAAATAACAGTTATTTGTTTAATGTTTATTAGTGATGATTATTGGGTGTTAATAATGTGATGCACATGTGCATAATTATGTACTGTTGGTTAACAATTTATTTTTTTGATGATTACAGATGGTTGTCAACATAATGCACATGTGCAGGATTACATGATGTATGAAAATATAAGTAACTTATGTAATAAACCAATTGTTTGTTTAATGTTTAATGATAAAAAAAGGTTGATAATTAAACATGGATTATGGTGTGTTGGCAAAATAATACACATGTGCATTATTAAGGTATGATTGTAAATAAATGTGATTTACTTGATGAGAGAATAATGAAGCATGTAAAAGTAAACTTTGAAAAACACTTTAAGGATATAATAATGAATCATGTGAGTGTAACCTTCGAAACACATGTAAATGTAAAATGCCTTTAATCTCAAAACGTATGAATTGCAACTCCTGTTGATCAAAATTTGTAGATGTTGTTGCGGTTGATGTTGAGGTGGTATCACAAGAGATTGAGTGTTTAGAAACGATGGCATTGTCTGCTTATACACAAGGGTCAACAACTCGAAGCAACCACCGATGACTGAGACCACCCACAGGGTGAAAATGACCTGCATGTCCGCAAGTTTTTTTGAACGGCCAATATAAAATTATTCATAACATTTAGCAAGGTGCTACACCACAATTACATCCACCAACAGAAGGAAAACTCATACAACAAAAAACAAACAGAATACTATACTGGAAATACATCAAAACTGTTCCAAGCCCCCAAGTTAAACTCACCTCCTTTGATCTATTTTTTTTACCCATAACTAACTCATGTTCTTGATCTCCTCGACTACCTTCTGCACCAACACTTGACTTTGATTAAAAACCATCTCGTTCCTCATTCGCCAAACGCTCTAGAGGTAGATAAGGGACACCGCATAAATCGCCTTTTTTTCTTTTTTTGCAGACCCTTGGACAAGATTATGATATTCCAGCAAATCTTTGAGACTGAAAATAAATGCAGTTGGGCCTTTGCGCCATTGAGTAATTATGGACCAAACTATTTGAGCGAACTGACATGAAACGAAAATATGTTCACATGTTTCTGGGGAATCGTTGCAGAAAACATAGCAGTTTGACTGTGTTTGGATGCCTCTTGCGTTAAGTGCCACCTTCGTTGGGAGTCTCTCAACTAGGGCTATCCACCCGACCAAACCAACTTTTTTAGGTGTCCAATTATTCCACACAAATACCTGCTAGGGAACCTCCTTATTATATGTTTGTAGCCTAGACTTCAAACTCCGAACATAAAAGTCTCCCGACGTGTTCAAACCCCAAACTCATAAATCTTTTCAAGTCTCTCTCAGTAGTCATTTCCATTAATTATAAGCAGGCCTAATTGATCTGGTCCATCACAAGGAGATCAATAACATCACAAATTTATTGGGACAATGTAATGTCAAGAAACTTTGGAGGAGACCTATCAAAATTAAAGGTAAATCAAACAAGAATATTGAAATTTTAACTTGTCAGGAACCAATTGGTCAGCCTGGATATGGAGTTATAGATACCAAGGTAATCAACTCACCTGTTAACAAAATAAGACAAATTGGACCACAAGAACAATATGGCCAGAGTAAGTATTAGAAAGTGGCACAAAAAATGGAAGAAGATGGTAGATTATCCTCTAAAAACAGAAGCCACATGACAGTTGCAGAAACAACAAATGGAAGAACATGCAATAGCTGTATCAATTGAGTATGTCGCCTATGGATTTACCGTCAGAGCTGATGGGTTCATCGTCGGAGGAGGAGTATTCGATGTGGTTATCGTCGGATGAGAAGTTTTCGTTGTGGTGGTTGGGTGATGTTAATGTCGATTATGTAGACGTGAATGCACCATGAATGCCGCCGTGAACGCCGCCAGTGAACGCCACAGGTGAATGCCGCCGGTGAATGTCGTGAACGCCGCCGGTGAACGCCAGCGGTGAGTGCCGTCGGTGAATTTCGTCGTGAACGTCGTGAATACCAGAACAACGGTGATGTGTTGACGCTGATTGGCGGCGGATGTGCCGGCAGCGGCGGTTGTGTCAGGCTGTGCCGGGCAGCGGCGGAGGTTATCATGGGGGTTGTAGGTTAACGATTGAGATGCAGAACCAGATCTAAGATATATATATCTGTTAGATGGAATTTCACTTTAATTACAAAAATGTCATGTGTTCACACTGGTTCTCGCGGTTCTCGCAATAAAGGGTGGTTCCTAACGGATCTTTATCCTATATATATATATTATTTTACACTTATAACTATTAAAGTATAATGTTTTATAAAATTTTGAATATGCCATTAGGATATGCATATTGTTATCTATGCTGAGTTATATTTTTTTTCACTAAACTTTGTGAGTTGTCTCACAGTTTAGTTTTTCTATGCGATATTGTTTATGTTACTAATATAATATAACGTTTTAACATAGTTATGACTATGTTGTTGCGATGTGTTTATTTTTAAAAGGGTCTATTGGGTTATGTAACATCTGCTGATGCTGATGAAAGTCAAAACCTAAGGGAACCATCTTTCCTGCATAAAGAAATAAGTTGAAGTGCAATCATAAGTTCAGAAGTTCCACCCTTGAAGGTAGAGGTGTACAAATCGGTTTTTTTTTCAAAAACCGGTTTTGGTTATTAACCGAACCGTTTTTTTTCATCAAAAATGAAAACCTGTTTTTTTAATAACCGGTTTCGGTTACTGACCGGTTTTTCAAGTCCAAAACAATAACCGGTGTAACCGGTTGGGATCGGTTTTTTACCGGTTTTTGCCAAAAAAAAACCGGTTTTTAACCGGTTTAACCGGTTTTAATTTTGGTTATTAACCGGTTTTTCATACCAAGAATCCTAACCGATCTATAACCGGCGGTTCGGTTATAGAACCGGTTCGGTTATAAAGAACCGGTTAAAAAAAAACCGGTTTCGATTTTTTTCCCGGTTTCGGTTCTAAAACCGTTTTTTTTGTACACCTCTACTTGAAGGAAACCACCCAAACTACTGGAATAGAACTGTTGCATCAAACAAAACATGAAGAAAAGTACAAAATACTGGATTACTAAAGAGTTGTGTCAACAAGTCAACAACTAAGTTAACAAAATCAATGATGAAGACCAGAAGACCAAGTCAAACAAGACTAGAAGTATTGCATTCCAAAAGTGCTAAAAGTGCTGGAATCATTCCAATAGTTTTGGAATCTCATTTGTTTTCATTGCTTTAGGAGTAGTTGTATGTAACCGTGTTTATTTTCTAACTGTCCTGCAGTTTTGCATAAGTGTTGTTAGTTGCATCATTAATGGGTTGTTTAGAGTCGCTTTCATGGTGACGTCACCAACAGTAGGAAGAAGAACTTAGAGAGTGAGTGCACCTGGTGAGGGGGAGTACCTATACTGATTGATTCTATTAAGCATAACTCTTTCGGTTGTTATACCAAATGTCGGTGTTGTACTAAATCAAACTAATAAGATTGAAAAGCCAATGTAAATTACATGTAATTTCACTATTTAAGAATGTAAATGCGTCTCCACTGCTATGTCTTTTAAAGCTCAAGGATGCTACTGTTGTGTTTGCGAAGGACGTTCATATCACAAGGCTTTGTCTTTGGATGTTTGTGGATAACACATCGGGAGTACAAACAGGTTTCGAATAGTTGGGCTATGATTTTTTTTGTTCTTATTCAATTATCGTATTCTTATATACTTATTAACATACTTTTGAACTTTAGAAACTAAAATCTTAAACATAACATTGAACATACTAAATAATAAATTTATAAATATTTGTATATTTTAAAACTCAAAAACTATTAAGTAAAGGTTAAAAAACTAATAAGAAATGTATTATTTTTTATAAATTTTGATAACTACAATTTGAAATTGAAGATAGTAAATAATTTGGTTATTAAAAATAGATGTAAAATGCGATTTTGATATGTACATAAAAGAGATTTATAAAGTTGATAAATTGTTTAGTGAATGAATATTTTTAAGGGGTTGATTAGTGATATCATTTATAAATGTTTTCGAGTTTGTGCATAAATGATCATCCACACTCCATAACGCATTGATAAGATAATTTAGCTTTTATCTTCGATTGTTGTGTAGTGTATATAAATATTAATCAACTTTTGTATGTTGTAACATGATTTCAAGCTTAAATTTGTAACACGGTAAGATCTGATCACTTACTATGAAACATGAGGGCAAGTGCACTCATTGTTAGTGTGGTATGATGAATGTAAGATACCGAGATCGTTCAAGGATTCAAGAACTTTTAGTATTAGAATTCGGTCAACGTCTAGCCGAATCCATAAAAAATATTGTTTTTTTTTGTTGTTTTTAAAGAAAAAAGCATAAATAAATAAAAACAACACATAGTTAATTGAAAACAATCATGAGAAAGAATCTATTGGGGTCGATTCCTCTTTAATGATATAAATGATTTCTTGATTGTGGACTTCCAAAAGTTCACAATCCAAAAGTAGAAATGACTCCGGTTAAGGTTATCAAATCATACACCTCTTTAGAAAGTTGTCACATGCAGTTTACACGACAACCATCTAAAGTCATTTATCGAAGCAAGCAAATATGTGTCTGTTAATGCAAAAGGTGAAAGGACCCTAGTTACGGGCATCACGATCATCAACAATATTGGAAAGATGTCACAAACAAATTACATGACAAACACCACAACGTTTGAGTTAAAATATCAAGTAAAATATCCTTGGTAAGGGGTCTAGCCCACTAACTACTTTAGATATCTTGATTTGGTGTTATCTCCTCAAGAATAATACGTAGTGTTAGGATCCGAGGCTGTCATGATTGTGTTTATTTGTAATAATTGTATAATGAATGAATATAAAACAGAGATCTAATGCAGTGGAAATAAAACAAACTTTGTAAACACAATCAAAGGAACAATAGTTTTCATAAACATGTGAAACTCATTAGAGTCGAATGATTATAATCAAAAGATTACATGCATGCTTACATACTAAACTCCCCCTCAGCTCGAGCTCCATGGTTGATCATACAAGATGGTAGAATTGAAGGAGAAAACTCCTTAAATAGAGCAGTGCAAACTGTTCTATTTATAGTTCACATCAAACCACTGAAGCATCTAAGCTGACGTCACCATGAAAGTGACACTTAACAACCTAACAACCTACAACCACTGATCCACTGATGTCAAACAGCTGATTACATACAAAATACAAAGACAGACTAAACTACTGTTTCTTCATACCACTGCTTCAGTCCTAGCAGTGCTTTGGTCTTCAGCACCACTTGAATCAAGGCAGTTGATTGACCATCAGTACTTAATCTTCAATAGTCTTTGGTGTTACACCCTTGTTATTATTTCACGTTTATCGTATAATTTAAATCCATAATCATGTAATAATAGTCACAATTACACTGAAAATACGGGTTTGTTAAAAACATTTACAATTTAAAGTGATACAACATAATATGATTTAATTCGCCGTTTTAGAATAACGACGAAACAACGTTGCGGAAGCTTTGTTTAACGTGTGTTCGGTTCTTACTCGATGCTTGATCTTCATCCGGGACTCTCGACATTCACCTGTGATCAAAACCAACTTAAAGGTCAGTTTTGATAATTAAATAACTAATACAACAAGGAAATTAGGAAAATCCAACATTGATATCTTGATCCAAAAACAATTACTTGAATCTGGCCTCCACCGTAACTTACGGTGGACACCGTAAGTTACGGTGGCCCTTGTGTTAAAATTTCTCTACCGTAACTCAGGAGGCAACCACCGTATCGATTTCAGCCCCACCGTAACTTACGGTGGGCACCGTAAGTTATGGTGCCGTAAGTTACGGTGGCCCCTGTGTTATGCCTCTTCCATTTTGCCGTTTTTTACACGAAAAAATTCGTATCTTTCGATCCACGTATCCGTTTGACCTCCCGTTTCTTCCTACATGATCGTAATTTGATTCTCCATCTTGTAGAGTAAAATTCAACATTTAAAACTAATGAAATTCTAAATCTTTAAGCATTCGTCTTATTGTTCAGAATCAATATTTCGACCCGTTTGTATTTAGGACCTCTAAACTTGTTTCTAGTTAGTCATAAATCATAAACTAAGATATCTAACTTTAAATCTCTATCTTGGATTCCTAACTTTCATTTAAAAGATTAGAAATCAAGGCATTTGAACAAAATAATTAAATACAAGAAATTATATATTTTGTTTTCAGCCCCTTCACCCGGCCGTGTCAAAAGATCACCCGGCCGTGTCAGCTTAACATATATTTTTCACAGCCCCTTCACCCGGCCGTGTCAAAACTTCACCCGCCCATGTCAACTCTGCACGTTTATTTTTCATCAAATTTGCATCCAAACCTATCCAAACTCATTTTAATTGCTTGGGGTTCGTTTCTTAACATGTCTAAGCTATTATCCATTACCCGGATCCATTATTCATATAGTTTACGCTCCCGTTACCCGGTTTACGTTTTTCTTTATTACACTTAAGCCAACATTTTACCACCTACTTTATTTTGACCTGTTTAGAAGTTTTCATGCATTTGAGCATTCAAACTCGCTATTTTCTTTTCGCGCCTCTTCTCTTCTTGCTAATTAACTACTTATCTTCCACCCAAATTATTTCTATGGTGGATTCAACATAATGAACACCTTTTTTCCCAAATTTTACCCATCGGTTGGTCATTTTACGCAAATGACCATTTTTGAGCATTTGACCCACGAATGTGTATTCCTATGACTTTTATTCATATTTAATGATTCCCTAATCTTAATACAAGTTCCTAAACAACCCCTATGGGTCGTTTACCCAATATACCCTTCAAGGGTGTTTTGGTTAACTTTAGTCCCTCACTTTACGACGAAGGACTTTTGCTAAATATTTGACCAAAAATTGTGTGTTTAACTAAAAGCTTATTTATGCGTACCTGGCCCAGGTCAAAGTACTGACCCGTTTACATAACTTTTGCTTTAAATCTTTCTAGTTAAAGCAACGCAAGATTATGTTATTTCCTGTGATTACAAAACTCAACAAGCGATTGTCAAATGTTATTGTCAAATGATGTTAACCACACCATTTGACCCATTTAGTCTAATTAACCATTTGTCCATATGAAATGGTATTTAATTCCCATTTCACCCCTTTAAACCTTTCCCGGTTTTCCTTTGAACTTGTTTTACTTAAAATCGTTTTTATTTATTCGTCATTACATGACTAATTTACCATTTTACCCCTTTTACTATAATTCACGATTTCTTACCATTTTCCCTCATTTCGACTCTCATTGAATCGTGTCGGAATATCATATACCAACCACTTAGTAGCATTCATATCAATACTTGAAATTTAGTAACTTTGCAAATAATGTAAAGGGGCGTAAGCTCTACTTACCTCGCATCCGAATACGCTTTCTTCTCGTGCTTGATTCGTTTGACCGCTTCTTTCCCAAGCCTCCACCTAGCTCGTTAGGCGACAAACTATCATCATTCACAAGGTGGTTAGATTAGTCATTTCAATTCACGACTATTCCACCTTACGTATTTTCTATGTCGAAACCACTATTCGACTTAATCATTGGTTAGTTTGACTTTTATAGGTCAACTATCTTAAATCATACAATAGGCATAATTAAGTTAAATCAATATTATGATTAGAACCCGTTTTAACCCTTATTTCACGTAATTCGTCAAACAAGGCAATTACGCGTTTCATTCATAATTTCAACATATAAACATTCACTTAGGCATTTTAACAAACACCTTGCGGGCATAATTTCTCATATTTACTAACTAGTTATCTTTACCAAGGTTTACATCAACACATTCAAACCTCAAAGTCTAGTGTTCATGAACTACATCTAGAACTTATATCATAACCTCAATATTCATCAATCTTACATTCTAATCTGAGTGTTCATCATATTAACATAAAACCCACTTAGCACATAATAGGGTAATTACCAAATCCCTAGTTTTGACAACAATTCATCAAATTTTCTACTAGGTTTGTTTCTAAACCAAGATATAATCACAATATCACTCATAGACTCAACATTCATTCCAGAATTTTGATTATGATTGTTCATCATAATCTCAAAGTATCACCAAATCATAAAATTCAACATACCTTGTAATCCCCACGACTAGGTGATCACGAATTTGTAAACATGCAGACGATTTAAGTTTGATTTGAGCTTCAATTTGAGAGATTTGTTGGATTTAGGGCTAGAGCTCCATGGGAGCTTTCTCCTGGCCATCCCACGCACGCACACGCACACTTTTAATGTGTGTTGTGTTTTTTTTTTTAAGAAAACAAGTTTCCCACTTGTCCATATTAGTCCCTCATGTTTTATTTTGATCAAATGAAGCTATATCTCACCATTAGTTACTTAATCACATGCTACTAACTAGGTTAATTACTCCTAGTTACTTTAACAGGTTCGGGAAGTTATAACCCGTTATGTTTTAAGCCCCGTTAATTTGGCCTTTTTGTATACTTTGTTTTCTCAAAGTATTTATTCCCCTTTTTAATTAATATTAGGTTTATTTATTTGAGTCCTAATATTTACCGGGTTAATTTTTACCACTAACGGTATTTTACCCGTCTTTACTATTAACGTGGTTTGATTACCAAACCCGTTTTTGGGATGTTACATTTGGATGGACATCAGTTGTGGTAGTAGAACAAATGATAGAAGACATCAGTTGTTAGAATCACTTTCATGGGGAAAGTCTAGTGCAAACCACTGCTTATGTAGAATCCATTGTTCTGAACCAGTTTTGGCTTTACATCATCTGTTCCTCTGGTAGGGTTCAATCCCAACAATCTCCCCCTGGAACAAATGATGCCAAAACCCTTCATTATTCTAGATCTTTATTGTCTCATCAGAAGTTCCCTAACTTGTCCTTTAAATTGTAATTCAAAATCCATAGAATTTGTATCATCCTCATCCCTACACAGTATAAGCTCAAGGAGAACTTGTAGATCTTCAACACCCAGGCCCAGTGCTTGTTCCCTTGATATGTGCTTTACTTCTCCATTGGATCTGATCAGCTTCAATACATGGGTCTTTTGATCAGACATCCATTTTAGTATTTTTGAACCCGAGAGGTTTATTTGCAGATGAGTTTGGAGATGATGGTCTGTTTAATAATTTGTTGGCAAGATTCTGAAGTTTTGCTGAGCTATCTTCTTCTACTGCCATTCTCTTGATAGCTTCCTTAAAATACTCTGCTTCCTTTTCTTTTTCTTCTGCATCAGTCATCTGTTGCATCTTTCTTTGGTTTAACACAATGACAGAGGTATCTGCTGATGTGAACAAAGGTTCAGAAATGTGGACCTGCTTCTTTGGCTTATCAGTGGTTTTGTACTCAGGCTTCCTTGGTAAGTTAGGATCAGTCATTCTCCTTTTTCTTAGCCTTTCATAAGCCTCATCTGTATATTGCTTTGTCCATTTTGATATGGCTTTAGCAGTTCCAACCTTTGCATCAACCAATTCTTGCTTCTTTCGTTTATACTCCACAGTAAGATCATCAATGGCCTTTTTGTATTTACTCCAGTTTGGTGCTGACCTTTTCATTCCTGGATCATTTTTTATCCTCTCAATTCTGTTTACCTCATGCTTTAAAGCAATGAGTGGCCATTCACTGAACTGTTCTTCTTTAGCTGGATAGAATTTTTCTCTCATGATGAATGTAAGATAATCCTTTCTCATTTCCTTTTGTAGGTTAGCTTTTGGTGGCAGATTAGACATTTCTTTGTTCAGGTCTCTTGCATAATCTTTCAATATTTTGACCTTAGTGAGCAAAAACTGTGTATAACTTGAAATTTCATTGTCACTTTTTCCTTGACATTCAAGTCTTGCTCTGGTATTAGCTTGCCTGGCTTTGAGTTTTAGATATTCATTGATGTTGGCTGGATCTCTGTAACCAATTAAAGAAGGAAATTTTCTTTTTGAAGGATCATCCACTGTGTAGAATTGTCTCATTTCATTCTTTACAGCTTCCAATTCTAGTGGATAAGTTGCAGCTATTGGAGTTATATCAGTAGGGTCATAGCCTTCAAGAATTTTTGGATCTTTTATTGGATTGGCTAGAGTTGGTGGAATGAATGGTCGTGGCTTAATGACATTATAAGGAGCGGATGAAATGGGATCAGGTGCTGGTATATCATCATCATGCATTTGAAATTTCCCTTTTTCTAGTATACACCTTTTTTGGTGAAGGTGTTTCAGTATCAGTCTTTGGTGCAAAAGGAACAATGGCTTTTGAAGAAACCTTTGAGGTGATAGGTGATTGACAAATAGTTGTTGAAACAACTGGTGTTTCAACCATTGTTTCCATTACAACAGATGTTGTAACATCTGATGTTTTCTGCTTTTTAACATGAGGTGATGGTGGTGATGATAATGTTTTTGGTGGTGAAGTGATCTTTGGTGGTGGTGGTAAGACAGTGGATGTGGTGTGTGTTGAAGTGGTGTGTGTTGAAGTGGTGATGTTTGGTTTAACAACTGATGAAACCACTGAAGTACCAACAGTTGTTGATACAACAGGTGTTACAACAACTGTTGGTTTGGAAGATTGATGTGTGAGGTTTTTTTGTAGGTTTAGGAGTTTGCTTTGTGGGTCTGGATGGTATGTGTTTGGGTTCCCTCACTTTTCTATTGGGATTCTTTCTTTTTGGCTCAGGATTTTGGTCATCCTTTGGCTCAAAAATACCCTGCTCATTCAGCTCCATAATTGCTCTTTTCTCCTATTCCCACCTGGATTTATCCTTTTCCTCTTTATCCCTTTTTACACTAGCTTTTGCTTCAGCAAGTGCATTTGTGGTCACATCAGTCTTTTTGGACCCATCTGGCTTGGGAATTTCTGCAAGCATGCTTGATTTATCAGGTGCAATGTAGATGCCATCTTCATATCCCCTTTTTCTCAACAGCTTCAACTTCTCCCCCTTTTTGGCATCAGCTGGTGGTGGTTTATCCACAAAGATGATAGTGGGAGGAGCAGTGCCAGTGGTATTCAATAAGTGGGCCTTTATAGCCTTAATATCAGCCTGGGTATCCATAAACCTAGCTTCCATCATGTTTCTCAGCTTTTGAACATGTATCTCATGCTGCTGATCAGCAAGTTCTCTTTGTTGGATGAGTATAGGTTGAAACAAGTTCCGTAGCTCATTTGTAGCAGGTGCAAGTGGTGGTGCAGGTGCTTGAGCTGGAGCAGCAGTGGGTGGTACCTTTTGAGCTTTCAACAACTGTTGCATCATATCTTTGATTTCAGCAACAGATGTATCAAGTTTATCAATTCTACCCGTCAATTCTTGGTACATTAAACCATCACCCAATTTAATGGGATCATCTGATTTCTCACATTCAGTGGTTGTAACAGTGGTTGACTCAGGGAAAGTGTTCCAAAAGTCATCCACTGATGCCCAATTGTCTTGGAACTAGGGACTTCTTCCACCAAGAGTTACTTGTAACTCAAGGGGTGTAACCTCCTCATATGATGTTGGTGGGTTATCAATGACCCGAAACATCAGACCCAGTCATTAGTTGAGGTATGTTCTTATTGACAGGTGATTGAGAAGGACTGGTTTGTGTCTGGTTCAAATCAAGAGCATCCAACAATATTTTTGTTTGTGGGGGATATGTGGAGGTGAGGTTGGGTGTAGAAAGTGAATTTGCCCCAGGCAATGGGCTGTGGATGATAGAATAAAGTGATTCTAGAGCATCATATTGTGGTGTCCCAATGTGTACAACCTGTTCTTTTTGAGAAGAAGCAGGAGGAGTTTTAGGCAAAGGTGGAGATCTCTCTTCCATCTATTGTGAGGAAGTAGCAGCAGTGGTTATTGGTGACATTGGTGTTGTCACAGGTATTTGCTCTGGTATCTCATCTTCCAGAGTTACTTTTTTTGCGGGTTTAGGGGGCCTTTTGGATGATTTCTTTTTGGGCTTTTTGCTAATGGTAGGTGTGTGGGTTTCATAGCAGTGGTTGTGCTACTATGATCACCTGGAGCAGTGGGCTCAACAGCAGATACCTGAGGAGCAGTGGTATCTGCTAAAGTCTGCTCAGGTACCTCTGCTTGTGTTTTGGAAGGTTTTACCATTCTTGTGAATGTTTCTGCAGTTAAACTCTTTATGTGAAGAGGAGCACCCTGTATAAGCACATGGGCATTATCTTTTGAAAACTTTTTCTCAAAATAATAACTCAAAAACCTTGGGAATAATAAGAAAGCATTTTTATCAACATTTTTAACCAAATCATTAAAAATCTCTTGGGAGTAATTAAAATTTTCTTTTTGCAAAATAGCATACCCCAAGTATTGGATTTTTAATGGAATTTCATTGAACCCTGTGGTCTTATTAGAAACACACATAAGAAGAGTATGAAAGAAAAAATCTCATGCAAGAGGAAAGCTGCCTTTCTGTAGAGTATCTTTCTTCATTTGTTCATCATAACCTCTTTCCTGAAAATCATTTTGATACTCTGTTTTTGGAAAATAATTTTTACCTTCATGATCATTGAGTTCACAAACTTCAGAGATACTTTGAGGTGTAATGGAGAATTTTACATCTTTTATCGAAGAATTTATTGCTATGACCTTTTTGTCCACTTTTTCGAGGGTTGCATTTTTCCAGAACTCCCTTTGAGTAGTAAGATAGACAGTTGCATCGTAGGTGAGCAAAGTTTTGTACTTTGTGGATGAAAGTGTGTCGATGATGGAATCAAAAGTTGTGGTTTCACTAGGTTTGTCAAAAATACCCAAGTAATTGTGTGAAAATTTGAATGGAATCTCAAACATGGTTGCATCCTTTTGTGTAGTTTTACCGGATTTTTTCACCATGATTGAATCGGAGATGATGAAGATGAAATGAAGATGATGAGAGTTGAGAGAATATTTGGGGAAAACTGTTTTAGAAAGGAATTTTGAATTCGATTCGACAGTGAAAACCCTGTTTGGGGGTTTTGAAGGGGGTTTTATATATTGAAAAAGTGTATGCTGACGTGGCAACGGTTACAAAGATCTGACGGCTTAGTACTGACCACGTGCCAACCTCTGATGAAAGGGTGAATAATGGAAGACAGTTGTTTAGGAAACCACTGATGAATCAATTACTAGTGGTTTATAGAGATGAAATGAAAAACAGTGGGTGATTTTTACTATCAGTGGATAGCGTATTAGTGGATAAGAACACTGATTTTGAACAACAGTGCTTATCAAGGAAAAGAGAGAACAGTGGTTGACTTTCAGCAGTGGACAGAGTTTTAAGCAGAGCAGATGTTTGAACAAAACAGTGGTTATGGCAGACTTTTAAGGATTTAATGAAAGATTCATTTTTAACTATTTTTAAGGATGGATTTTTGATTTTCTGAAAACATTTTAACGCTTTTATTCATATACAAATAGGATTTTGCCTGTTATTCCATGTTCAGCATGCCAATCCTAGAGATCAAGCTTTCAAAGGTGGATGTGTCTAATGCTTTGGTTAGCACATCTGCCAGCTGATCCTTAGTTGGTACATGATGCAGATAAATCAAACCTTTTTTGTTGGTGCATGCGTCTGTCGACTTCGTCTTGTATCGAGTCTAATATTAGAATTGGTAGATCAGGGCACATTGTACGAGAAAATAGGAGGTTTTAGGGTGAAATTGATGTAATTTCGCTTGAGTGAGTTATTCCGCTTGAAAATGTCATTTGACACTTTCAAGCGAAATCATCATGTGTGATTTCGCTTGAAATGGAATCTGCCATCTTCAAGCGAAATCATGACCCCTATATATATATCTTCCAAGCGAGATCAGTTGTAATAGTTTTATGATTTGGATACCGAGGTGCTGCCGGTTTATCCAGTGATTGTAATCAGTGTTATATCAATCAGAAAGCATTTTAAAGTGATATTCAAGCTGTTTCGAAGTCTATTTCTCTATTTCCGTCTTTGAAATAGATAAAAACTCCTCTGAACGACTCGTTCAGGTCTGTAAACGATCCTACAAGTGGTATCAGAGCTCAGGAGGAGGAGTTCTGTAGTTTTCAGCTTGATTTCATCTCAGATTCTTACTTCTACACCTTCTTTTATCAATTGGACAACTTTTCACGGTTAAAATGGCCTGAATTTTTCACAACACAAGCGAAACAGTATTTTAACAAACCCTTGAGAAAATCAGATCAAAATTCGGACTAAATCTAATAAAATTAGACTAAAAACCAGATTCCGCTTGAACATAACATCAGATTCCGCTTGAAAATTGTGTTCATTTCAAGCGAAATAAGTGATTTTGCTTGAAATTCACCTGATTTCGCTTAAGAAGGTGGTCCGTTTGAAATTCATTTAGATTTCGCATGAAAATACAAATCTGATTTCGCTTCAAACGGTTATTCCGCTTGAATTGACATTTTGTTTAAAAATCTTGATTTCGCTTGAAGTGTGTGTGCAGGTTATTTAGCTTGAAGGTGGTATCTCGCTTGAAAGTGACTGTGTTTGAGAAAAAGTTTACGGAATCACGAGTGAAGAGTTCTATAACGCGTTTGCTACATCCCCGACTACTCCGGCTTCCATTGCTCAAAACATGAATTTGAAAAATGAAACTGGAACTACACAAAAACCCCCGAAGCTAATGAGCATTGAGGAATATCACGGATGGAAAGATAGATTTGGAAATTGGGTTCAAGCTAACCATCTAAGATCGTGGGAGTGTATTTTGAAGAGATATGTTCTACCACGTACTGAACTGCAAACTGAAAAAGAAATCTCTGAGTTCAATGATAAAGAACGAGAAATGTACAGAGCTGAAAAAATGATGATCAGTTTACTTCAGTAAGCTATTAAAGAAGACATCTTTTTATTGCTTCAACATGACAAAACCTCAAAATCAATTTGGGATGCTCTTAAAGTCAAATTTGAGGGAAGTGATAAGATGATTAAGAGTAAAAAGGCACTTCTTAAGAAAGAATTTGATCTTTTCACTAGTTTTCCCTGGGAAGATACAAAGAAGCTGATTGAAAGATATTGCCTTTTAGTGCGTTCTATGTCACTGTTAAGCATAACCAAAGATCGAGAGGAATGGGTCGACAAATTAGCTGATGCTTTACCTCAGAAAGAATGGGGTACATTTTTGATGATCTTGAAGAACACAGGAGTTTATGATGGTTTGACAATTTCTCAGTTCATCGAGAAGATTGAGAGTCAAGATCTTGAACAGCAAAAGATTGCAAGGATGAATAATCCAAGTGGTCAACAAGATGTGAAGATGTATTACAAAGGCAGTGTTCAAGAGATTGAAAGGGGTCCTAAAATCCAAACCGCTTTTAGTGCTGTAAATTCATCTGAAAGTGTTGAACAAAGTCCAAACAACAGCAGTGGATTTTCTTCATATCCAAGTGTAAATCCGAAGAGTTCAACTTCAAGTTTTCATTCTCAAAGTTCAAAAAATGGAAATGATTGTGTGATACAGTGCAACATTGCATTGAATCTTCCAGATGGTCAAAGTTTTTCTGAAGAAATTGCAAAAGATCACATGGCGTTACTTGCAACTGTGCTACAATCATATGAAGGTTTGGTTGCAGGAAGGATTGGAAATCCTATGCTGACAAAAGAGGATTACGATCAGATAGACGCTGAAGAGTTGGAGCTCATGGACATCAATTGGTGTCTAGCTAGTGTTTTGAGGAGAGCAGAAAAGTTTAAAATGATCACAGGGAGAAATGATTTTCTGGATGCACATGTGTCTACTTTAGGTTTTGATAAATCTAAAGTTACTTGTTTTCGATGCAGGGAGAAAGGTCATTTTAAGAGAGAGTGCAAAAATCAAGAAGCTAGTGGAGCAAAGAATCCTTTTGGAAAAGATGACTACTATCAGAAAGCCATATATCAACAAGTTGCTCATCAACCATATCAACAAAAAGAAACACAAACTGCTCATGGGAAGATGATTGAAGATGCAAATAGGAAAGCTTATTCTGGTATTATTAATCAAGATGATGAGAAAATGGCTCCAGGTTTCAGTTGGAATAAATACATATCAGCTGATAGTAAAGCATGTTTAATAAATCAAGATGATGAAAAGTTACCTGAAGGGTTCAGCTGGGATATGTTTGCGGATGAGAATGGGAATTTTAAAGCTTTCATGGCAAAGATAGTTCAAGAACCTGATTTGTTTACCAATTGGATGAAAGCGATTGGTGTTCATGAGAAGAAACAAGAAGAAGAATCTGTTTTATCCGATGAAAGTTCAGAAAAAGCAACTGTTGTTGATCAAACATCAACTGATTCTAGTTCTTCAGATGAAAGTTCCAAAAGAGCATTAGATTTTGATCAAACACCATCTGATTCTGATTCTTCAGATGATTGTTCTGAAAAAACGATAGATTTTGATCAATCACCAACTGATGATAGTGGTGATGATGAGGAAGAAAAACATATTAATATCGCTAAAACTCATCTATCTCCTGAAAGTTTTCAATTCTATTTTGCAGATCGCTTGGAGAAGCTGAAGGAGAGACGAGCAGCAAAAGAAGAAAAGAAAATGAAGAATGAAAGGGTTGATAAAAAAGAAGAAATTATTCTAAATGAAGAAGTTAAAGCAGAGAAGGTGACTGAAACTGAATCAGTGATTGATGTTGAGAAGGTCATTGAAGTTGAAAAGATTGTGGAAGTCATCAAGCCTTGCTTGAAGTGTTTAGAATCTTGCAAACAATGTACAGAAAAGGATGAGAAACTGAGTGAGCAAGAAAAGATGAAAGAACAATTATTGTTCAATCTCAACTATGTGAAAGAGTCGTATGATGTGCTAAACAGAACAGTAACTGGTCTTCAAAAGACAAATTCTGAAAGAGAAGATGCACTTACCATGATGAATTCTGTGATGATGACAAAACAGAAGGCAATTAATCATTACATCGAAGAATGTGCAAAGTTGCAGAGGGAGTTGGAAATTGAAAAGATTGAGAATGAGAGAATCAGACGTTTATTACAGAGTTATTCTAGTTCTGATTATCTTATTGATCGAATTTATCCAACTGCTGCAGTTTTTGAAGCATTTAAAGATGATGAGAAGCCAAAGAAGTAGGATACTCGCCTAGAAAACCGAATGAGGAGCAAGTCGAAAAAGCAGTCAATATAAAGTTAAAGTCCGATATAACCGATGAATTACCAGAAAACATTGATGTAGTTTTTACATCGTCTGACACTGATCATGAGTCCGAGTTAATAAAAAAGGTGGTCGATCAGGTGTTGGATACAGATGAGGAGTCGGAGTAAAAGTCTGAGTCTGGATGTTCAAGTTCGTCTGTCAAAAGTTCGAGTTTGTCGGTCAACAGTTCAAAATCGTCGGTTAAAAGGGTGTACAATAAAGTATTCCTGTTATCAAAATCTAATTTGAATGACGAAGCAATCAAAGTGGCATATACATTGATTGATTCAGACAAATTATATTCTGATGAGGAATTTCCAATAAGAAGTGTTAATTTTGAAAAGATCAAAAAGGTTTTCAAACTAACAGAAATTAATATTTCTGAAATAAAAGATGTAAATCTTAAAGAAAAACCTAAAAAATACACTTCAAGAGTTCAACAACGTTTAAACAAGAAAAAAAGTTACAGTTCTGGTTCTGGTTTTCAAAAGAAATCAAACCATAACGGTAATTTCAAAAAGAAAGGTCTTGGTTATATTCCATCTGAAAATTATAAAAATGAAAAATATGTTAGCGATTTTAAATCAAAAATGAAATTTGTTTCAGGAGGAAGTGCTGAAGAAGAACAGAAGAAACCTTTCTGGAGACAATCAAACCAAGAGTTTCTTGCTGAGAAGAAGAGAATGGGGACTGGAGTTTTTCATAGAAAGGATACTAGAACCTGTTTTAAAGGCAATGAAGCTGGTCATATTGCATGGAATTGTCCTCAAACTACAAAGAGAAAACAGGGAGTTTCTGAAAAACTTAAAGGAAAAGTTGTTGAGAAAAATGAACCACCAACTGAAAAATTCAAAATTTTTGAGAATTCAACTTATGAAGTGGGTGAGTGTTCAAAGAAAATTTTTTACAAAAAGAAAGCTAAAGATAACCAAGTGTGGGTGGCTAAGAAGATTCATGGCGATGAATCTAACTCCACAAAGTTAGACGAGCTACAAGTTGAGTTTAAAGAGGAAAACTCAGTACCTCCAATGGATGATGTTCATTTTCCACCATTGAGGGCTGAGAATTTTAAATCAAAAGTTGGGAAGGTTGAGATCTCAGATCAATTCTATTCTGAGCAGAAAGAATTTGATGTTGAGAAAGCTTTTAATGGAAACGTTAAAAAGATTTTTGGAAAAATGGTTGAGGGAAAAGTGAAAGGGGTAAAGGATTTTTATGAAACAAAGAAAGCTACTTATTACCCAAGTGCAGGTGAGAAAGAAACATCCAAGTTTGGTGAAGCTTGGATGTCAGTTTTTCATATGTAAAAGTATGACTTGCCGGATATCCCAAGTTTGTAATCGTGGATCAGGAATCGGCATCCTTCTTGATAATTGATTTTGTAAATGAATCTTATAATGGTTGGTGAATGAACCTACAAGTGGTTGAAGAATATTTTCACTTACAAGTGGTAAATCAGGGACATTAAGTTGTACTTGATTTTCTACACATAATTGAGAAACAATGTGATGAACCTTTATTTTACAAGTGGTAACCCCAACAAAACTTATTTTCCAGAAAAATCATTTTGATTAAAACAAACTCAAGTGTTTTGAAATCATAATGAGAAAATAGTTTGTTGAAAGGGGGAGTTCTGATTGTTTATGCCAAGTGGATGGCGATTTGAAGCGATTCGATATCGGTTGTCACGTTTCTTGTACAGTTTGTTTTCAAATTTCCTTAAATGTTTTTGGATTTTCTGAAAAATATGTTAGAGATTTTAAATCAAAAATGAAATTTGTTTCAGGAGGAAGTGCTGAAGAAGAACAGAAGAAACCTTTCTGGAGACAATCAAACCAAGAGTTTCTTGCTGAGAAGAAGAGAATGGGGACTGGAGTTTTTCATAGAAAGGATACTAGAACCTGTTTTAAATGCAATGAAGCTGGTCATATTGCATGGAATTGTCCTCAAACTACAAACATAAAACAGGGAGTTTCTGAAAAACTTAAAGGAAAAGTTGTTGAGAAAAATGAACCACCAACTGAAAAATTCAAAATTTTTGAGAATTCAACTTATGAAGTTGGTGAGTGTTGAAAGAAAATTTTTTACTAAAAGAAAGCTAAAGATAACCAAGTGTGGGTGGCTAAGAAGATCCATGGCGATGAATCTAACTCCACAAAGTTAGACGAGCCACAAGTTGAGTTTAAAGAGGAAAACTCAGTACCTCCAATGGATGATGTTCATTTTCCACCATTGAGGGCTGAGAATTTTAAATCAAAAGTTGGGAAGGTTGAGATCTCAGATCAATTCTATTCTGAGCAGAAAGAATTTGATGTTGAGAAAGCTTTTAATGGAAACGTTAAAAAGATTTTTGGAAAAATGGTTGAGGGAAAAGTGAAAGGGGAAAAGGATTTTTATGAAACAAAGAAAGCTACTTATTACCCAAGTGCAGGTGAGAAAGAAACATCCAAGTTTGGTGAAGCTTGTATGTCAGTTTTTCATATGTAAAAGTATGACTTGCCGGAGATCCCAAGTTTGTAATCGTGGATCAGGAATCGGCATCCTTCTTGATAATTGATTTTGTGAATGAATCTTATAATGGTTGGTGAATGAACCTACAAGTGGTTGAAGAAGATTTTCACTTACAAGTGGTAAATCAGGGACATTAAATTGTACTTGATTTTCTACACATAATTGAGAAACAATGTGATGAACCTTTATTTTACAAGTGGTAACCCCAACAAAACTTATTTTCTGAAAAAATCATTTTGATTAAAACAAACTTAAGTGTTTTGAAATCATAATGAGAAAATAGTTTGTTGAAAGGGGGAGTTCTGATTGTTTATGCCAAGTGGATGGCGATTTGAAGCGATTCGATATCGGTTGTCACGTTTCTTGTACAGTTTGTTTTCAAATTTCCTTAAATGTTTTTGCATTTTAGGGGGACTAGTTTTTTCAGAAAATCCAAAAACATTTGAAAATTTGAAAAAGGCAAAAACATGATAAAATACAAAAATGAGTTTTGTTGTTAGAAAAGAGGAAATGATAGTACATCAGTAGACAGTTTCAGTATGCTAAAGAAATGTAATGATTAAATAGCATTAAACGGTCTCACTGATGATATGCCGATAGGTTTTTACACATTTAGTAAGCTTTTCGGGATATAAACCTAAATTCAAACTTGCTTATTTCGTGGGGAACGCTACTTGGATATATAGGTAACCCCTGAAATCTCGTTTGAAAGGTCCCTCTTTCTGAGATACTAGGTCTTTATGCTCAGTGATATCTGGGGTATTATCCCGGGACTTCTGATTTTGCGGAAGCAATGGCCTAGTCCTCGGAGAATACTTTACTGCTTGCTTGAAATATAGCGCCACCCTCAGCAAAAATGATGAAACAATAAAATTGCTAATCAACGCTGTTGTAAAAAAGATCCTCTAATGGGGACCCACCAAAAGTCGAGCCGTCATCTCTCTGCTGAACGGAAGTTCTGACCTGAGCTCTCACGGTTTCGCAATTAACCCCTTACAGATATCATCTGTGGTATACTCGCCTGCAAGACTGAATATTGGGATCTGGATATGGGAGTATATTCAAGAGGTGGGACACATGAATGAGTTTAAGTTCTTAAAACACCTAATTCGTATCCTGAATCAGTTGAAATTTGTGTGAAAATTTAAGTGGATCAGTATATCGGCAATCTAAGTGAATTGTTTAATTCTTAATGTGTAAGTAAGCTCAACGGTACTTGTGACTTGTCAAAAACTGATATGATCCTCTTACACAAACTCGCAAAAATATTGTCTGTAAATATTTCTTTATTGCATTTCATTTCTTTTAAAAAAAACAAAAAATTTTAAGTGTGTTTTAGCATAAATTTTGAAAAATCCAAAAAGATTTTTGACAACTGGTGTTGAAGAGCTGATTTTCAAAATTCCAAGCGCTAAACATGATGAGCATGTGGTGAGGGGGAGCTTGTGTTTAAATGAGAAAAGATTTTGAATATTTTATTACAAGTCGTTCATCAATTATTTTCATTGTTAAATCATTCTGGATTAATTTGAGATGGAGTTTGTATATAAATTTTGTCAAATGTTAAATTTTGTGAAATTTATTTCTAGGTTAAGAATGTGCAGGTATAGTCAGGTTTGATACTGAACCTGAAGATAGAGTATCAGGTTCCGATACCTGAGGAGTACGTGATTTCAAAGGCCAGACTGCGATCCCAGCATGTTGAAAGGGGGAGTCTAAAGACATTCGAGAAAAGGATTAGTTGGAAAGAAGCATGTTGGTGCTGATAGAAAGAGTAAAGCCCGAAGACTGATAAAGACTGAAGACGTTGAAGACTCGACACTGAAGACTCGTCAACATTCGAGGGGGAGTCTGTTGGTGCATGCGTCTGTAGACTTCGTCTTGTATCGAGTCTAATATTAGAATTGGTAGATCAGGGCGCATTGTACGAGAAAATAGGAGGTTTTAGGGTGAAATTGATGTAATTTCGCTTGAGTGGGTTATTCCGCTTGAAAGTGTCATTTGACACTTTCAAGTGAAATCATCATGTGTGATTTCGCTTGAAATGGAATCTGCCATCTTCAAGCGAAATCATGACCCCTATATATATCTTCCAAGCGAGATCAGTTGTAGTAGTTTTATGATTTGGATACCGAGGTGCTACCGGTTTATCCAGTGATTGTAATTAGTGTTATATCAATCAGAAAGCATTTTAAAGTGATATTCAAGCTGTTTCGAAGTCTATTTCTCTGTTTCCGTCTTTGAAATAGATAAAAACTCCTCTGAACGACTCGTTTGGGTCTGAAAACGATCCTACATTTTTCATAGCAATCCCTCACAAAGTGATGTCTGGTACTAGGTGATGATGTATGTTGGGATTGAACCCTATCAGAGGAACAAATAATTAAAGCCAAAACTGGATCAGAGCAGTGGATCCAGAATAAGCAGATGTTTACATACAAACCTCTCCCCTTGAAAGTGATTTCATATCTGCTGACCTCCTATCTGCTGATCTTGCAAAGTGCTGATCTACAACTGCTGCTCAAAGTAAAGACCTGATGAAAGACTAAAGCCCTGCTGATTCTATCTACTGCCTTGAGTCAAGCATTGCTGATCCGGACAAGTACTGCTGGGTTCACAGCAGTGGAAAGTTGCAGCAGCTGATCTATAGTCTGTTTTGTAATGTAATGTAATAGCAGTAGTTAACATCAGTGATTGTATAGATCAGAGGTTAGAGTTTGTTAGGAGGTTATATGTCACTTTCATGGTGACGTCAGCTAAGATGCTCAGTGGTTTGCAAGTGCCTATAAATAGTTCAGTACTTTGTACTGTTCTATTAGCTCTTTTGCATCATCCTCTTCTTTGCACGAACAAACTACTGAGCTCTGGCTGAGGGGGAGTTTGCATTCATTCATCAATCATTGTAATCGTTATTGAAATAAATTCAATCTTTCGATTCATTGTGAAAAGATGTTTGATCAAAGTATTACTCTCTTTTGATTGTATGCAAAGTTTGTTTTCATCATAATTCCGCTGCACACTCATCCATTCTCATTTTAAATACAAACACAAAATACAATCAGAATCAAATTCAGATCCAACAATTGGTATCAGAGCTTGGACAGTCAAATTTGATTTAACAATCATTTTGACGTAAATAGTTCAGCTCATAACAGTTGATACTGATCGTTTGTTCGTTTGTTGAAAAACAGAGCAAGGATTAATCACCATTAAAGTTGATTTCTCAGTGTCTGTAAAACAACAAGAATGACGTCACAATCTCAGGATGATAAAAACAACATCGGCTCGCTTTTTAAACCACCTATGCTAAAAAGAAATGAGTACAACATCTGGCAGAGGAGGATGGGTCACATCCTCGCTCAACAAAGCACAGGTTGTTGGAGGTCTGTCATCTATGGTCCCCATGTTCCCACAGTGCCAAGCGCTGAAGATGCTAAAAAGTTCGTTCCAAAACCAGTTGAAAATTATACCGAAACCGACTATCAAAAGTTCGAACTAGATGCTAAAGCGTTTAGCATCATAGCATCAGCGCTGCCCAATGAGATATATGCTGGACTGTTACACTGTAACAGTGCCAAAGAGTTATGGGACGCACTTAAGGAACAGTTTGGGAGAACCGAAGAAGTCATAGAAAACAATAGGGAAATCCTGAACCAACAGTATGAAACATTTTGTTACGTTAAAGGTGAATCACTAACGTAACAATTTGAGCGTTTCAGTTGTCTCATCAGTGAACTGAGGCTTGTTAACACCACTTTTACAAACTCAACTCAAAATAGCAGGTTCCTTAGGTCACTGCCAGAAAAATGGGACACCATAGCTTTTGTCACCCGAAACTCACCTGAATTCAAGGATCTGACCTTGACCCAACTCCATGGTCGACTCCTGACCTACGAAAGGGAGTTGAACCAGAAAAGGAGGTTGCAAGAGTCAGGAAAAGTTACTGATGATTACACTTTTGGTTACACTGCTCTTCTGGTTCAAGAAGAATCTGGGAGCAGTGGTAAGGATCAGGGTTATGATCACTTAATTGACATAACTGCTGGTGCAAATTTTAACAACCCTGATCCTCACTCTGCTAGTTATGCATTCACTGCAAACGAAAACCAGATGTCAGACAATTTATGCTTTGAACTCAATGATTTGCAACATTTTGATCCCACTGACTTAGAGGAAATGGACATCCTGCACCAACTGGCTTTGCTAAGTGTTAGAACTAGCAAATTTTACAAAAGAACAGGGCGAAAATTCCCAGGTTTGCATGGGAATCTAAGGGTTGGGTTGGATAAATCGAAAATCAAGTGCTACAAGTGTAATAGGTTGGGACATTTCGCTAGGGAATGTAGGAGTCAAACTACTGGTCCCATAATTACTCATCCTAGCTCAAATCCTAGACCTCAAAACCAAAGCACTGTGCACTATGCCCAGTATACCCCAACAACTCAAGTGAACACTGCTCACTATGCTGCTGCCCCTGTGCCAGTGCACTATGTCCAAACTACTGTTCCACAGATCCAATATGTTCAAACCCCTGTTCCCCAGGCACAAGTGCAGCCTGCACCTCAAACCACTGCTCCAGCAGCAGTACAACCAGATCAACAAAGTTTTTTCACTGAAGGGTTTGTTGATTGGAGCAGTATGCCTGAAGACCTTAGTGATGAAAATTTTGCACTCTATGCTTCTAATGATTCTTCTCATAATGAGTTTTGTTTGATGGCATTAGAGTCAATACAGGAGAGGGTTGAAACTGAAGAGGAACAACTGAGTATTGAAACAGTGGATGAGGTGACTGAAGCAGTGGTTACTGATGTGGCTGGTGAACTACTGTTGGGAGAAAGTTTAGGTACCCTGATTGAACCACTGACAGACCCATGGTCCGAAGAGGACAAAGAAGAAAAGAAGGAAGAAAAGGCTGGTGAAAAGAAGGTAATAGCTGATGATGAAGAGAATCATCAATGTGATTGTGCAATGATGGCTGCTGCCAAGGTATCTCCTCAAGTTCTAGAAAAACTGTGTTCTGACAATTGCATTATTGCTTTTGCTAACATCAAAGAGGTGAATGAAAACCTTCGGGATAAAATCTTAACTGATGAAGTCAAATTTGAAAGATCTTTAAAAGAACTTAAAAACAAATTGGCTGAAAAAGAGAAAGAGATTAGCAGCATGAAAGAAGAGCAGAGCATAACCAAAACTCAACTCCAAACTATGGTAGAAAAATACCAAGTTTGCAAAAAGGAGTTAGAGTCCACCCAGATCACATGTGAGAGATGGGTGGAATCATGTAAAGGGTATGAGGTTATGCTTGAAAAACAGATAAAAAGCAATGTGAAATTTGGGGTTGGTTATAGAAAACATGATGATGAAAACACTGCTTTTGGAAAATCTGTTCAAACCACTGATGTAACCACTGAGTTTATCCCCACAAACAAGAATGGCCAAGAAGTGAAAATCACTGACAAACTTGGTAACAAAATCACACTTGACAGACCAATGGGATCCTCTACTTTTGAGGAGCTTGAAGATTATCAGTTTAAACCAAAATGGTCTGATGAGTGTGATATTCTTGAAAATTTCAAGCCAATGGACTTTACATCAACTGATGGTGTTAAAGCTCCAAAAGCTAAAGTCATACCTCTCAAGGACATTCCAGCAGTGGTTAAAACCTCTGCTGCAAAGGAGTCTGAAAAGAGAAAGAAGAAAGAAAAAATTGATAACTTGTTTTGTGAATTCTGTGAGAAAAGGAATCATCTAACAAAAGATTGTTTCCACTTAAAAGCTTATGATTTAAACAGAACAAGTGTCATTGTTTCAGCTGAAAGTTGCATTGTTTGTGGTAAAACAAACCACAAAACTCAAGCATGTGTGTATCTCAAAAACTTTGATGTGAAAAAGAATGAGTACATTGCTAAAACATCCTTGAGTCCATCATCATCATCAACATCTGTCAAATTCACCAAGAAACAACCACTGTTTGTGCCAGTTCAAACAGCTGTCACAAAACAGCTGAACCAAACATCTGTCAAAAGAGATGTTCAGGTTACTGATGCACCCCCTGCCAATCAGTTCAGAAAAGGCAAGGAAAAACAGTCTTACCAAAGGATTCCACACGTTTATGAGACCTACAAAAGGCCCTCTAAACCTAAAGTGAATAGGCATCCTTTTGGTTACCAGCAGATGATTGGTCAAGACCCACAACAGTGGTTAGAGAAACACTGTCCTAAAACAGTCCAAACCCCTGACCTAACCACTGTCCATCATTCTGCATCCATCCCAGACACTGTTGAGACCCCATCCAAAGCCTTGTTGGCTTTGGAGACCTTAATGAACTAATCCTTTTACTTCATGTGCAGGGAGCTTCTGCATGCTTTGATAGTCTTTGGTATGTAGATAGTGGAGGCTCCAGGCACATGACAGGATGTAAAGCCCTCCTCAAAGACTTTAAAATCCATGGAGGGGGTGATATATCCTTTGGGAATAATAGTAAAGGGAAAGTTCTAGGGTCTGGTACAGTGCAGTCTGGAAATGTAAAATTTGAAAATGTCAATCTGATAGACAATCTAAAATTCAACCTTCTGAGTGTATCACAAATGAGTGACAAAGGGTTTGGGTCATTCTTCACAAAAGATTGTTGTAGGATTGTTGGACCAGAAATGGTCAAAAAGATTGAAGCAATAATCAAAACTGGTCAAACTAAACTTGTTGCTCAAAGAAGTGGCAATGTTTATGTTGTTGACATGTCAAAAGAGTGTCCCAGAGCTGATGCCTGTCTGTTCTCAGCTGCCTCTAACAAAGAGACAGAACTTTGGCACAGAAGGCTGGGGCACACAAATCTTAAGACAATCACTGAAATTTCCAAAAATGGGTTGGTGAGAGGCCTACCACAAAAATTGTTTTCATGCCCTGAACATTGCATTTCCTGTTTAAAAGGAAAACAGCATAAAAGTTCTTACAAGTCCATTGAAGAGTCCAAAACAACCCAGTGTTTGCAAATGCTACACATGGATTTGTTTGGCCCAGTTCAAGTCATGAGCCTCAAAAAGAAAATATATTGTTTGGTTATTGTTGATGACTTTTCTAGGTTTACATGGACTTTCTTTTTACACTCTAAAGATGAGACCGCAGGCATTTTGCAAGACTTTGTGACACAGGTTGAAAAGCAATTTGACCTTCCAGTGAAAAGCTTCAGGAGTGACAATGGCACAGAATTCAAAAATAAGGAGTTGGATGCCTTCTGTGTGAAGAAAGGGATTGTAAGGCAGTACAGCATCCCTAGAACACCAGAGCAAAATGGGGTAGTGGAAAGGAAGAACAGAACTTTGATTGAGGCTGCCAGAACCATGCTTGCAGATTCAGGTTTGCCATTAACTTTCTGGGCAGAGGCAGTAAACACTGCTTGCTATGTCCAGAACAGAGTTTTAATAAACCCCAGGCACAAAAAGACTGCTTATGAAATTCTGTATAAAATCAAACCACTGATCTCATATTTCAAAGTGTTTGGCTGCCCATGCTTTATTTTGAACTTAAAAGATTCTATTTCAAAATTTGCAGCCAAAATTGATTGTGGTTATCATCTGGGGTATTCAAACACTGCCAAGGCCTACAAAGTGTTCAATACACGGACCAAGGCAGTGGAGGAGACTTTGAATGTTAAGTTCAATGAAAATCCCAGCAAATCCTGCAGATCTGTTTGATCTTGAAAAATTCACTTTTGAAAATACTGCTGTCAAAACTAACAGTGCAGGTCCATCAGAGGATATAACACCAGACTATGGGTATGAAATCATCATCCCTCAAAGGTCTGCCACAAAGGGAAAAGCACCAGCTGTTCAAAACAGTTTGTCAAAGCTCAACCACTGCTACCTCAACAGTTGTTGACCAAAGTAGCCCATCAACCACTGCTTCCACATCTTCAAACACTGCTGACAAAAGTCCCCAAACAGTGGATAAAAGTCAGCAGATGTCCACTTCATTACCTCCTATTCCACCACCTTTTGAAGCCACTGCTGGGTCATCAAAGTCACCAGCAGTGGTTAGCTCAGATGATACACATTTGCAGCCTTCACCAACAAATGCCATCATACCATACCAAGGAGACTTAATCTTCTTGAGATCTCATCCACCTGATCAAATCATTGGCAACATAAATGAAGGGGTGCTCACAAGAAGCCAAACCCAAAACATTTGTCTTTTTGCTGGTTTTCTATCACTCCATCAGGCAGTCAAGTACCAAGAGGCACTGAAAGACAACAGCTGGGTAGAAGCCATGCAAGAGGAGCTCCAACAGTTTAAAAGACAACAAGTATGGGAGCTTGTACCTCAGCCAGAAGAGGTTAGTCCCATTGGCACAAAGTGGGTCTTCAAGAACAAAACTGATGAAAGGGGTATTGTTGTCAAGAATAAAGGCAGGCTTGTGGTTCAAGGTTACAGACAGGAAGAGGGGATTGATTATGATGAAACACTTGCCCCTGTTGCAAGATTGGAAGCAATTAGACTGTTCCTGGCCTTTGCTGTCAACCACAATATGAAGGTGTTTCAAATGGATATCAAAAGTGCTTTCCTCTATGGTACAATTCAAGAAGAGGTGTATGTTTGTCAACCTCCAGGTTTTGAGGATCCATTTTATCCAGATCATGTCTACAGGCTAAACAAAGCCTTGTATGGCCTGAAACAAGCACCAAGGGCCTGGTATGAAACTCTTTCCAACTTCCTACTCTCAAATGGTTTCAAAAGAGGTACCATTGATAAAACACTGTTTTTAAAATGGAGAGGGAAGGATTTAATGATTGTCCAGATTTATGTGGATGACATTATTTTTGGAAGCACATGTAACTCAATGTGTGAAGAGTTTAGAGAACTCATGACAACTGAGTTTGAAATGAGTGCAATGGGTGAGCTGCAATGCTTTCTTGGTCTCCAAGTTCAGCAAATGCAAAATGGAACTTTCATTCATCAAAGCAAATATGCTAAAGAACTTTTGACCAAATTTGATATGAATGATTGTAAACCATGCAGCACACCCATGGCAACAAATAAGCTGGTCATGTCTGATGAAAAAGATGAGCTGATTGACCAAACACTTTATAGAAGCATGATTGGGTCTTTATTGTACCTAACTGCATCCAGAACAGACATCATGTTTGCAACATGTGTCTGTGCAAGAAGTCAATCAGCTCCCAGAAAATCAAATCTCATTGCTGTAAAAAGGATCTTCAGATACATAAAAGGTGCTCCCACACTTGGTATCTGGTATCCAGCTAATGGGAATATCAAGCTTTCAGGCTTTTCAGACAGTGACTTTGCTGGATGTAACACTACAAGGAAGTCCACATCAGGAGGGTGCCAGTTTCTAGGTGATTGCTTAGTTTTATGGCAAAGCAAAAAGCAAGCAGCTGTTTCAACATCCACTGCTGAAGCTGAATACATTGCTGCTGCAAGCTGTACAACCCAACTCTTGTGGCTTCAAAATCAGTTGCTGGATTTTGGTATCACTGCCTTAAAGACACCACTCATGTTGGACAGCCAGGCAGCAGAAAATATCATCAAAAATCCAGTTTCCCATTCAACCACCAAACACATCGACATCAGACATCACTTTGTGAGGGATTGCTATGAAAAAGGTTTGATTTCTCTGCATCATGTCCCAACTAAAGACCAGCTGGCAGATGTGCTCACAAAAGCACTTGATACAGCCACTTTTGAAAGCTTGGTCTCTAGGATTGGGATGCTGAACATGGAATAACAAGCAACATCTTGTTTTTCTATGCATAAAAGCATCCAAATGTTTTCAGAAAATCAAAAATCCATCCTTAAAAATAGCTAAAAATGAAATTTTCATTAAAATCCTTAAAAGTCTGCCATTAACCACTGATTGTTCAAAAGTCTGCTCTACTTCAAAAGCCTGTCCACTGCTGAAAGTCAACCCTTGTTCTCTAATTCCTTTGATAAACTCTGTTGTTCAAAAGCAGTGTCTTATCCACTGATATGCTATCCACTGATAGTGAAAATCATCCACTGCTCTACTACCACTGCCTTCATCAGTCACTTTCATAAAAGTATTGTCCTTCACTTTCACCAGGGGTTGTCACGTGGGTAGTACATATTGGTCAGACCTTTTGTAACGGCTGCCACGTCAGCATTCACTTTCTTCCCTATAAAATCCCCCACTCACCACCAAAACAGGGTTTTACTGTCGAATTGAATTCTTAAAAATTCTCTTCTCAAAACAGTTTTTCATCTCATCCTTCACAAATTTCTTCGATCATTCTCTTCAAAAATGACAAAATCGAAGTCATCTTCAAAACCCTCATCCAAATCTTCATCGAAAACAGCCTCTCAAAAGGCAATCTCCACTGAAATTCCATATAAAACATCTCACAATCTCCTGGGTCTTCTCACAAAACCAGGAACCACCAATGTTTTCGATTCCATCATTGACACCATGGCAAAATCAAAGTACAAAACTTTGTTCACCGTCGATGCACCAATCTATTTGGATACCCAAAGGGAGTTTTGGAAGAATGCAACCCTTGAAAAACAAGGAGACATTGCAACCACCATACACTCTTCTATAAAGGGTAAAGCTGTCCAAATCATGCCACAATCCATTTCAGAGGTCTTTCAACTCGATGATCAAGAAGGTAAAAATTTTTTCACTAAAACCGAGTTGCAAACTGACTTCATTGAAAGAGGGTATGAAGCCACAATGATGAAGAAACTTACCTTACAAAAAGGTTATTTTCCTTCTACAACCAGATTTTTATTTCATACCCTCCTACTATGTGTTTCAAATAAAACCACTTCTTTCAATGAAATCCCTTTAAAGATTCAAAATCTGGGATATGCAATTCTTCAAGAAGAAAATTTTAACTATTCTCGGGAAATTTTTAAAGATTTGGTTAATAATGTTGAAACAAAATCATTCTTACTGTTTCCAAGGTTTTTAAGTTACTATTTTGCAAAGAAATTCAGTAAGGATGATTTAGCTGCAATAAACCAAGGTGATTCTACTCAAATAAATAGTTTAACAACTGAAACTTTTTCAAGAATGTTAGCACCTTGCAAAACACAAGCAGAGGTGCCTGAGCAGATTTTAGCAGTTACAACTGCTCCTCAGGTATCTGCTGCTGAGCCCACTACTCAAGGTGATCAAAGCAGCAGACCAACTGTTTTGAAACCCACACCTACAATCCACAAAAAGCCACACAAAAAGAAAAATCAAAAACCCCCCAAACCAATAAAAAAGGCAACTCTGGAGGATGAGATACCAGAGCAAATGCCTGTGACAACACAAAAGTCACAAGAAACCACTGCTGCTTCTTCCTCACAGCAGTTGGTACAAATATCTCAACCCATAACCGAAACTCCTCCTGCTTCTTCACAAAAAGAACAGGTTGTACAAATAGGGTCTCCACATCATGATGCTCTAGAAACACTTGTTTCTATCATCCATAGCTCAATACCCGGGGCAAATCCACTTTCTACACCACCCATCACATCCACAATTCCCCCACCAACTAAACTGCTGTTGGATGCAATTGATTTGAACCAGGCACTAACCAGTCCTTCTCAATCACCTATCAATGAGAATACACCTCAACAACTGACTGGGTCTGATGAATCAATCTTTGCTAACCCACCAACACAACCTGAGGAGGTTACACCCCTTGAGTTACAAGTAACTCTTGGTGGTAGTCCAAGTGAAGCAGCCACTACAACTGTTGAACCCACTGGTTTACAGTTGGACAGTGGTTACATTAATAAGACTTCCTTGGAGGCAATTCCTTACATAGCACCTCTGCCAACCACCAGTGGATTTATTTATCCTACTGGCAACATCAAAAGGTTGTCAAGTGTTGAAGGAAGAAGACCCTAGTACCAAGAAAAAGGGGCATCAGTGGTTAATGTTTGGAGTACACTCCCTACATCAACTACTGATAAAACCACTGCTAGTGGGAAATCAGATGATCCCATTAACTTGGGTGATGGTTTAAAGTACCAGAAATTGACGGATCGAATTGAAAAAGCTTGATAACTCTGTTGCAGAACTCAAAGATATGCTACAACAGGTGTTACAAGTACAAAAGGTACAATCAACTGCTGTTCCATCTCAAGCACCTGCTCCACAAAGGGCACCTGCTACAAATGAGCTCTGGAATTTGTTTCAACCTTTTCTCCATCAACAAGCACAATTAGCAGATCAACAACATGAAAAACATGTCCAACAGCAGAGAAATGCAATGGAGTCAAGGTTCAAGAACACTCAGGCTGATCTAAAGGCTCTCAAAACTCAGATCCTGCACACCACTGGCACTGCTCCTCCAAAAGTTCGCTTCATTTATCAACTTCCCCCAGATAATGCCAAAAAGGGGGAGAAAATTCAGGAGTGGAGAAAGAAGGGAATAGAGGATGGTCTCTACATTGAACCAGAAAATGCAAACATGACCAAACAGATCCCTTTGCCAGATGGAAGCAAGAAAATTGATGTGACCACAAATGCACTGGCAGAAGCAGTTGCAAGTGTAAAAAGGGATAGAGAGGCCAAAAGGAAAGCCAGGGTGGATTATCCGGATCAGGGTACTTCAGAGTCAAGAGATGATGAAAATCTTGTTGATGAAAAGAAGAAGCCTACAAGAAGAGTAAGGCTACCCAAATCCATTCCTACCAGACGTTCAATGTCTGCTCCAAAGCCACCACCTAAAACAGCTGTTGTAACTCCTGTTATATCAACAACTGTTGGTACTTCAGTGGTTTCAACATCTGCTCCCACTTCAACACACACCACTTCAACACACACCAAATCCACTGCTTTACCTCCATTACCACCAAAAACAAAATCACCTCCTGCCAAAAGGCAGAAGACAGTAGTTGTTACAACATCTGCTGTAATGACAACAGTGGTTGGAACACCAGTTGTTTCAACAACTGTTAGTCAATCACAAACCACTGCCACTACATCCACCACCACTGTTCCATCCTAAACATCATCAGCCCCTCCTCAAACAAAGAGGAGACGGCTAATTCTCAAAGATGATGACACTTCACCACCACAAACATCTTCAAAATCTTCAGCTCTTGTCACAATACCAAAGCCAGTCCCTCTCTCTTCAGTTCCAATGTACAAGCCCTTACCTCTTGCAGGTGTTCAATTTCCTCTTGAACTAGCAGCTGTTAGAGAAGAAATAAAATCTTTTTACTATGAGGATGACCCTGCCAAAAGGAGTTTGCCATCAATAAAAGGATATCCCTGGCCTAAAAATGTTGATGAATATTTAAAAATCAAGGCCAAGCAAGCAGAGGATATTTCCAAAAGAAACACACAAGGGAAATCTGACAAAGAAATTTCAAGAAATTATCAATATCTGCTCACACAAGTCAGTTCCCTAGAACAATTTGCAAAAAATGTCAGTCAACAAATTTCAGAAAGAGCAGCTGAAACTTTGAAGAAAGACTACATTGAAAGCATCATGGCTCACAAGATGTACAAAGGAGAGAAATACATGTACAAAGAGTGGACTGTTCCTGAGCTTGAAAATGAAGCTGCAAGAATTCAAGACATGATAAAAAGGAAAGTCACTCACACTCCTCCTGTCTGGGCAAAGTTTAGAAAGAATGTACCTGACAAACAGGTAGAACTGAAAAGAATGAAAGAAGAACTGGTTGCTGCTGAATATGGAACCAAAAGACAAATTGCTAGATGGAAAGAAGATGTGGTCAGGATCACCTACAAAAGGTTGGAGGAACTAAGAAAGAAAGATCCAAATGTTCCTCAAAAGCCTGACTATCTTGAAGCAGAGGTTTCAAAAAGACCAACAAAGCTGCAGATCAGGAGAGCCACTGCTCCAACTGGTGCTGCCATCTATAAAAGAAGGGCACACAAACAGTTGAGAGGTGAAACCATCCAAGAGATGATAAAAGGAGATGACCTTGTAAAAGAAGGCATAAAGAAAATGATCATAGAAACTCTTGGTTTGGATCAAACTGCAAGTACTGCTCAGCCAGTTATGAATAGGCCAGCCTCACCAAATACTTCTGCAAATAAACATCTCCCAAGAAACCCACCAGGCTCAAAAATACTAAAGTGGGAAACTGACAAACAGACCTGCGTATTGACTTTGCTCAGGTCTGGTGGAGAAATGGAGAAAATATCAAGGGAACAAGCTCCTGGCCTGAGTCTTGAAGATTTGCAGGATCTCCTTGATCTTCCACTTAGCAGGGATGATGAAGATACAGATGCCCTAGACTTTGAATTACAATTTAAAGGTCAGATAAGGGAACTGTTGATGAGGCAATAAAGATTTCCACAATAATGAAGAGTTTTGGCATTATCTGTTCCAGGGGAGATTGTTGGGATTGAACCCTATCAGAGGAACAGATAATTAAAGCCAAAACTGGATCAGAGCAGTGGATCCAGAATAAGCAGATGTTTACATACAAACCTCTCCCCTTGAAAGTGATTTCATATCTGCTGACCTCCTATCTGCTGATCTTGCAAAGTGCTGATCTACAACTGCTGCTCAAAGTAAAGACCTGATGAAAGACTAAAGCCCTGCTGATTCTATCTACTGCCTTGAGTCAAGCACTGCAGATCCGGACAAGTACTGCTGGGTTCACAGTAGTGGAAAGTTGCAGCAGCTGATCTATAGTCTGTTTTGTAATGTAATGTAATAGCAGTAGTTAACATCAGTGATTGTATAGATCAAAGGTTAGAGTTTGTTAGGAGGTTAGATGTCACTTTCATGATGACGTCAGCTAAGATGCTCAGTGGTTTGCAAGTGCCTATAAATAGTTCAGCACTTTGTACTGTTCTATTAGCTCTTTTGCATCATCGTCTTCTTTGCACGAACAAACTACTGAGCTCTGGCCGAGGGGGAGTTTGCATTCATTCATCAATCATTGTAATCGTTATTGAAATAAATTCAATCTTTTGATTCATTATGAAAAGATGTTTGATCAAAGTATTACTCTCGTTTGATTGTATGCAAAGTTTGTTTTCATCATAATTCCGCTGCACACTCATCCATTCTCATTTTAAATACAAACACAAAATACAATCAGAATCAAACTCAGATCCAACAATGTACCAAGGAGATATTGAATTTTTTAATGATATATCTCAGCTCCTTGACTATTCTGCATAAAAGAAGTCTTTTAAGCAATTATATCAAAATTCAATAACATATTTTGAAGTGACCAAAACAAATGGACTTTTCAGCTTGCAACAGCATCATGATATTCTTCAATCAGTGGTTGTGACAACATCTGTTGTTAGTGCTTAGTTGAAATAACATGAGCCTTGACAACCATGCTTCAACATATGCAATGTTCTTTAAGGGCCCACTTTTTACCAATTTGACTCTCATCCTTTGGTAGTGGTACAAGTTTTCAGACTTATTTTCCCTGAACTGTTGAAACTCCTCTTACATGATCAGTATCTAACTTTCTGTCTTTTAGTACCCCATAGTACATGACTTGTTGATGGAATGATAGGATGCCAAAGAAAGGACAATTGTTTTGGGATGACCTTTTATAAGAATCCCTTTTCAATGATGTTGTCAGGTATTTTGTAAAGTGGATGAGATTTATAAAGGATTTTATGTTCAAAAGGTGAGGCTGCAGATGTGACTCATCTGAGCTGACAACTGTTGGTGCCTTTTGATGATCCAACAGTTGTTTGAAAAGATGGTGAAAGGATATAAAGGATGGAATGGACACAATGATGATCTTTTAAACATTTTTGATGGAGTTAATCAACAGTGGTTAGAGAAAACGTAATGGTAAGGATTTGAAAGCTACTTTGGTAAAACACTGTTGTGCATCAGTGGATAAGCTTTGACAGTTGTTTTGGACAACTGTTACTCTGATGATGATGGTGATTTTGAATTATGAGAATCACACTATCATATTTAGCATCTGTTGGAGATGATTGTGAGTTACCTGCAGAATCAAATACTTGACAAACATATTTTAAATGCAAATTTATCAGAATTAATCACAACAGCAGGATTTACAGGAATTTTTAATGCAGAGAATTCACAGGTTTTTGCATTCAATGTTTTATCACACATCTACTTAATGTTTTAAACATTCAATAGATTTTTGCAATGTTTAGGTACCCCAGATGATTATTGCATTTTACTTTGACCACACATTTTGTGTTTTAATCTTTTAAGAAATTAGAGTAAAACATATGCAGCCAAATATTAAAAGCTTGTTCACAATCATCCCTTTCACTGATTTGGACTTGAGTTTGTGAATGAAATGATCCAGACCCTAACACCATCTCCTTTTGATCCATTATCAAGGGATATATAACCCTAGCAAAAATAAAAGGGTTTTACATCCTGACAGGTGATTGAACTTTCACTATCTAAAACAAGGGAAAGTGCAACATACATTATTCTTTAAAAAAAAATGAAGAATAATATATCCTGTTTTATTAAGAAAATCTTTACAAGAAAAAAATAAGTAAAGATTTCCTGAAAACAACATCAATTGGATCTGGTGCATTTTCAAAAACTCACTGTAACTTTTAATTAGGTAAATATGTGACAACTCGAGTTTTCAAGGTCTCTATCCGACTTAACCCTGTTCTTATTTGCAAAGTAAGTTTATACATATTTATATAATTAAAGGGGGTGCCATATAATTTATTATTTGTTAATAATGTGTATTGTGTAATTGGTGTGTTATAATTAAATTTGGACTATGGGCTGAACACATCTACTCTCACAAGTGATGAAAACACTTTTAAGTGTTTTCGTCCACTCCTGCTACTGTCGAAAACAACATATGGGCTTTAGCCCAGTAGGAGCCCAACTTGTATATATATTAGGCTATGTAACTCTGATCGGAAAACCCTAAGGACTCTTTTGCTAATCCTCTGTGCGACGGTAATCAGCGACATCATCTCCATTCCCGAAACGTTCCAACTCACTGCTCGAACCCTTATCACATCTCGGTTAGTTTGTATTATTGTTAATCGTACGAGAGTTCTTGGTTGATCGATACATGTGGTATTGTTTAGAAATTGTGTTGATGATGCCAACTGTTTGAATATGTGAATATGTGGGAAAAATCAATATTGTGATTGCAAGCATGTTATCTGATTGTATCGGTTCTATGATATTGTAGAATAATGGTTTGTTAATAGTGGATAACTTTGATTTAAAGAGATTGTCGGCCATGTGTGTGGTTATAGTGTTGATAAAATCTAATCATGTGCATAGTAAATATGTATTGTCAGGAAATTAATGATCATATATATGTGTGCATGTTAAACAGATTTGGTCAAATAGCATCAGGAAAACAACCTTCGCTTGTCGGCCATTGTTGATTTGTTTAATGAATGGTTTTGGTAATTTATATGTTAATTTATTGATGAATTGATTAAAGGGTTCGTTGATGTTTGATCATGTATTGTAAGTGATGATTATGATTTCGTAACCTGCTGTTGTTGATGATGATGTTACCAACGAAAACACAAGGTGTTTTCGTCACATCTTATGCCCAACGAAAACCCAAGGGATTTCGGCCCAAAGGGTTTTCACCACTTAGGCGATTTCGGCCCAAAGTGTTTTTGGTTTATGATCTGCTACTAGTACGTTGAACCATTACTTGTTAACTCCGTTAGTTTGTAACTCCGTTATTTTATTAGTTCCTCTAGAAGTTAACTCGGTTAAAATGTTAACTCTGTTAAGTATGACAACTAGTTAAGGAATTTGCATGTAACTTTGAACCTGGTATGATTGGCAAACTGGTTATGTGTTATTTGATGTTAAATGCCAAACCACTCTGTAATACTGATTGTACGTGAAACATTGCGAGTTCGAAACTGATTATACATACGTGCGTACTATAGGTCGTGATTGATTATTTGTGAGCGTGTACACTTTAGCATACCGAGCAAACCAAGGTGAGTTCACACTCTTACCAAGGCATGGGATTCCCAGGGATTGGGAATGGGTTGAATGATGGGATTTAACAATTACTCGTACTTACACGGCTACTAGACTATCTACCATCGTCCTCGGGTTAAGCAGGGCACTTACGTAAAACCTACGTAAACAAGTACTTACCACTGTCCTCAGGTTTTGAGGGACACTTACGTAAAACCTACGTAAACTCACACATGCTACTGTCTTCCGGGGTCAGGAAGGACACTTACGTAAAACCTACGTAAACCCCACGCGGACCACTGTCCTCGGGTAAAGAAGGGCACTTACGTAAAACCTACGTAAACCTTGTACGTACTACTGTTCTCGGGTTAAGAAGAACACTTATGGTTACAAATAGTCTAGTGTATATACAAATATGGGAAGCCCCCACTAATAGAACATACTATTGGCCTAGTAGAGCCACATGTTACGAAAAGAACTTACTATTACGAACTTACTTACTGTGAACTCGCTCAACTAGTTGTTGACTCTCTGTTACATGCCTTGCAGGTCGTTAGGTATACATGGAGCTTGCACTGGGAGGCGTGGTCGTTGTGGACGAGGATCGTGAATGTTTTGATTAAACATTTGACATTTCATACTTTACTTATGTTGGGCTTTTACTCATATGCTTCCGCTAAACGTTGAATTTCTACTTATGTTTTGAAACACCTTTCATATGGATTGGTTTGGTTAAATTACATTTACCTTTACTATTTACGTTGTTCTATATGATTGGTGGCTTGATCCTGGTCAGTCACGCTCCCAAGCGGTGATACTCCGCGGGTGGATTTTGGGGGTGTGACATCACTTCATTCTCAACTTTAGGAGAATGGTTAGTGGTTTGAAATAAATTTCAAAACCATTGTTTGATACCGTTACCTTGTTAACTGATTGTGACAGTGAGGTAGCCTGGTCACAATGGTTTTGAAGATTCTCTCTGAACCTTATTACCATGTAAAAGATTTTTGAAAATTTGGCCTAATCCTCTTTACAAATAATCAAACTGTTGATACCTTTGTTACCTGAACTCCCTTTGAGTTTTTGTAATTTTTCTTCATTCCCTTTCCATAGAGAAGTTCTGAAACTTCCACTAGAAGGTTTTTAAGAGAGGAATACTTATTCAAAAATCTTTTTCAGTAATGTTTTGAGAGATTTAGACATTTTTTGCACATGCTTATGTCAAATTTTACATTACTCATGATCTGGTAACATCAAACATATAACTTTTGTAGGATTTCACCCCCTTTTCTCATAAGAGATTTGGGTTAATTTTCACACTCTTTACAACTCTGATATTTTACTATCATAGTTTTGAGTTGATCCATGATTATATCTGATGTAAATTTTTGAGACTACTGAATTTTCATTTTAATTTTAAACAAATTTGTTTTTTTCAAAATTGTTGTTCACATATAAGATTATGTTCCTAAGGTTTTGTTCATCTCTTATATGTTACCAAGGGCATAAATGCCATTTTTCTGAACATAAGTCTTTAATGACATGAGATAAACCCTTAGCAGCAGTCAATCATGGAACCAATCATAGTTTTCATCACGAACACTCATAGATCTATGAAAGACTATGTCCAATCCGAGATTATTAAATTTTACCAACTTCAACAATCATCGGTAGTTTATATCAGGTTATTAATGTTTCGTGAATTCTATGTGATAGATGACATCTTGGTTGTTTTACAAAAGTTTTTCGAATAATCAACTTTGAACGTGATTATCCTTTACTTTTGTTTTTCAACAAATATGATCAACCTTAGTATCAATAACTTTTGAGCTGAACTGTTATGTCAAATTGATTGTTAGATCGAATTTGACTGTCCAAGCTCTGATACCAATTGTTAGGATCTGAGGCTGTCATGATTGTGTTTGATTGTAATAATTGTATAATGAATGGATGTAAAACAGAGATCTAATGCAACGGAAATAAAACAAACTTTGTAAACACAATCAAAGGAACAATAGTTTTCATAAACATGTGAATCTCATTAGAGTCGAATGATTATAATCAAAAGATTACATGCATGCTTACATACTAAACTCCCCCTCAGCTCGAGCTCCATGGTTGATCATACAAGATGGTAGAATTGAAGGAGAAAACACCTTAAATAGAGCAGTGCAAACTGTTCTATTTATAGTGCACATCAAACCATTGAAGCATCTAAGCTGACGTCACCATGAAAGTGACACTTAACAACCTAACAACCTACAACCACTGATCTAATACAAGCACTGATGTCAAACAGCTGATTACAATACAAAATACAAAGACAGACTAAACTACTATTTCTTCATACCACTGCTTTAGTCCTCGCAGTGCTTTGGTCTTCAGCAGCACTTGAATCAAGGCAGTTGATTGACCATCAGTACTTAATCTTCAATAGTCTTTGGATGGACATCAGTTGTTGTGGACAACAGTTGTTGTGGACAACAGTTGTTGTAGTAGAACAGTTGATAGAAGACATCAGTTGTTAGAATCACTTTCAAGGGGAAAGTCTAGTGCAAACCACTGCTTATGTAGAATCCACTGTTCTGAACCTGTTTTGGCTTTACATCATCTGTTCCTCTGGTAGGGTTCAATCCCAACACGTAGCAATAGACTAAACAAGTCCTCGCACTTCGAGTATACAATCTCTCTACACAAGGCAAGAACTAAACCCAAACCATACTTCTAATAACCCTTTCCAAGTAATTAACATGTTTATTCTACATAAACATAAAATACATGAATGTTTGAATCAACAAATACAAAGTGATGGTTTTTTTAAAATTCACTTTCAGTATAAAAATAAGCTACTTGAAGTTATCAACACGCACCAAATGGTTGACCATAGTAGAAATGAAAATTCCATTAAAGGTTCATCTTTCCCAAGTGATTGTAAAAACATAGCTATTCATGGCCTTAAGACAGAACATAACTAAACTTGATTGATTAATGGCAAACATACAAGATTGGAATGCTTAAATATTGTTCTTACAAGTCTTGGATCCCTAGACTTAACCAAAATACAAAAAATAAACACATTTTTTTATGAAAAATGCACAAGAAATATGGAATGGGGGATTGTGAAAGTGGGGGTCAATGGTGGAGAAAGGGATGGTTAAATGGGTGAAAAAGAAGGTGATTCATAGGCTGTTCCAGGTGTCATGCACGTCCAGTGCTCCAAAGGCACAACCAAAGTCAAACAAAATCACGATGTCTGGAATGGCCTATCCTTAGGAGGCTTAATTATTTTTTAGCTTCATCTTGTTGAGATACCCAAGATTCATATATTACGGTCTCCGTAACTCATTTCCTAGCCCGAGATATACTTTGGTGAAGTTTTGGGCTTTTCCCAGACAGACCGTGCGTCATCTTCTAGCGACTTTGTCATGACTTGATGGAGAGGCACGGGCGTGTGATGCAAACAAGGGGCATGGTCAAATCTTTTGGGGACCATAGCTTTTTTCTTCACTTAAGGGGGAAAACACGGGGGTGCCTTGCCATGGACAACCCGTGTTTTGGCCACTTTCTTGTTATTTCTTAATTTTCTTTGTAGAAATTCTTGCTTTGTCGTTCGCTGGCCCGATTGTGCCTGAAAATAAAAAATGAATTTAGAAATAATCTACAGTGACTTGATAAGAAATCAATATAACAATGGGTTATGAATTATGTGAATTATATGCATAACTGTACGCACATCAATCATCAATATTTTCATTATAGTTTCAATAGTTTTGTGCACGTACGCTTTCATGGTGAGTTAATTGCACAAGGAGCCATATGATTTGAACATATTACACGTTAATGAAAAATTACAAAGTTAGTCTAAACTTTTGAGAAGGGGTTGATCATATTGCATGTTAATACCTATTAACTTGAAACAAAAAATGACCCCATGTGCCATCAATGTGAGGCACCCCCCCCCCCCCCCCCCAACAAAAAAAGAAAAAAAAAGATTTAGTTGTTTCATGTAGGGCTGCAAACAAATCGAACGAATAGGTACAAGGCTTTAATTGTGTTCGTTCATTAAGGGAATAAATGTTTTCACGAACTATTCATGAACACTTATTGAACGAGATTTTATGTTCGTGTTTGTTCGTTAATTTTAGGTAACTAATACAAATGACACACAAACGCATTGATGAACAAAAATGAACACAAACGAACATATATTAACTTTAGAATAAATCATCTTCTATTACAAACATTACGTAAATCCATCAAAATAGACTAACTAGATTTATCCAAATAAACTTAACATAATATTGATAAACATAATTAATATCAAATAATGTCCCAAAAATCAACATTCTAATAAAACTTGAAGTCATCATTTAAATTTAATCACGCAAATTAAATTCAAAGTCATCAAACAGTCATCCAGTAAGCTCAAAACATACAAACATAAACAAATAGTATAGATGTTATCGAATGTTCACGAACATTAATGAACGAACACAACCTCAATTCATGTTCATTCAATTAATGAAAAGAACGAAATTTCTTGTTTGTGTTTGTTCATTTAAAAAATAAACGAATACAAACGAACTTTCTACCGAACGATCGCTGAATGGTTGGTTTGTTTGCAGTCACAGTCCTAGTCCTAGGATCTTAGAAATAACAGGTGTAAAAAAGAAGCTGAAAGGACAAAAAAGAAATACCCATCATTGTTGACTTTTTAGGGTTAAACCGACTTCCTTCACTTTTTGTAGAAGTCCATTACTTTTTTCCACAAGGTTAATACTTTTTAAACTAAATTACACTAAAAAAACATGCATTTAAAGTGTGGTACTCCCATGGTGTTTCTTAGTTAAAAATGATCTTTTTACTATGGTGCGTAATTTCATATCATTACGTAATTACGTAATATGCGTTGTTTCCAAACATCTAAAATGTTACCAATCATTTAATTTAGTCTTTGGATTAATGGGGTCTTGGCTTCATCCCGATCATCAGTCTTAGTCAATGGTTCACCGACTAACGAGTTTTAATGCTTTAAGGGGGTTAGACAAGGGGATTCCCTATCACCCTCTATCTTGATCATAGCCATGGAGGCTCTTTCGAGCTTTATGGTTAGTGCAACATCAGCAGGGCTTTTAAATGGCATCACACTTCCGAACGATGGGCCTAAAGTATCACATCTCATCTTTGCGGATGATGTCATGCTTCTAGGTTCTTAGGAGGAAGAAAATGTCATCAACATTAGACGCCTTATGAGGTGTTTTTTTTTCTAGTCTCTGGACTAACAATTAACCTCTATAAGTCTTGTCTTTATGGTGTTGGAACATCGATGGATGAAAACGTCCATATGTCCAACCTACTCGGGTGCAACATCGGGTCTCTCCCATTCATGTATCTTGGTCTCAAGGTATGGGCAATAGGAATCGGTATAACAATTGGACTCCGGTCATCGAAGCCTTGGAACACTGACTCTCACTTTGGAAAGCCACCACTTTTTTCTATTGGAGGTAGGACGTCCCTCATCAAATCGGTACTCGACTCCTTACCTATATACTACTTCTCTCTTTACCAAGGTCCCAGGAATGTGATCAACAAACTTGAAAAAATAAGGAGGAAGTTCTTACGGGGTGACATTGACGCACGTAGTAGAATGCATTGGGTAAGTTGGGAGATTATCATGCAGCGGATCTCAAATGGGGGCTCGGTTTGGGTTCTTTACAAGATGCAAATTGTAGTCTTTTGGCGAAATGGGCATGGCATTATAAATCGTAACCTAATAGGATTTGGAGAAAAGTTACCAATTCCATCTATTTCAACCCGAAACATGGAAACTTTCTGCCTACTAAGAAAGGTCTATCGGGCATTTGGAATAACATTATCAAGAAAGAAGCGGCCCTTAGCAACAAAAATATTCATCTCAGCAAACTTCTCAAGAGCAATGTGGGTACTGGTCTGGTTACTCAGTTATGGCCCGACACATGGGTGACGGACTTACCCCTTAAATCAAGATTCTCTGCACTATTCTTGTTGGAAAAATTCAAAGGTTGTTGTGTACGGGATAGGTTGGAGGTCTCGGAAAATGGACAAGTTATCGGCCAAAGTGGTGTGGATTTCGTGAGCTCTCTCTCACAAGGAAACGGTAGAACTCACGGAACTCAACAACATCATCTCACATGTAATCTTATCAGAATCCAAGGATGAATGGGGATGGTCTTCGGAACACTCAATTTTCGGTCTAGGAAGTAAAGAGGTTGATTCAGAACAATAACTAGCATACTAACTTGGATAAATTCGAGTGGAATGGATGGATTCCTCGTAAGGTTAATATCTTCGGGTGGCGCATGAACCTGGATCGACTACCGACCAGAACAACACTAGCAAGAAGGAACATCACCATGGCATCGGTTTTATGTCCACTTTGCGACGAAAAGGACGAACCCGTCGAGCACATTTATGTCCACTAGCAAGAAGGAACATCACCATTTATGTATTAGTATTTCGGATCTTCTTCGGGTTCATCATCACATCAACGATCCGGCTCCTATGAAGAAAATGGTGCAAGCCATCATCTTAACAGCCTGCTGGAGCTTATGGAAACTGCGCAACGATGTGGTTTTTTCATGCAAAAGAGTGGACATCTCGAGACTATGGGCAGAAATCAAAACAACAAGCTTCCTTTGGATTAAACATAGAGCGAAAATACATGCGATAGAATGGTCGAATTAGTGTAATTTCAATGTTTTGTAATCTTTTTTTATATTATGCTTTCCTTATCCTAGCGTCTCGCTAGTTATGGTTTTTGTCATATAAAATTCAGCCGTTCAAAAAAAAATTTTAATTTAGTCTTTATAATATTTTATTAAAGGGTTTTTACTTGTTACAAATAAAAGTACTCTTGTCATGCTTTCCTTTTAGTCACATAAATTGTCAATCAAATCATATGAATCAGATTCGCGAACATTAAATAGTCTATAGCTAATCGAAAAGAAACAAAATACGCAAATCAAGTTGCAATGAAAATTGAAAAGTTATCATGAAACAAAACGGGCCAATATCAGGGATTTTATTATTTATTTGCACACATTCTCTTATGTGTTTTGGATAATTGAATGAGATGACGTAAAATTCACTGATTGAACTTCAAAATGTCATAAAAGTGTTCCTGTCGACATTTGGTTCTAATGTCAGTTTATGTAAAGTATTTGATTTCCATTAAAGCTATGTATATTGCTTTGTTAGTGTTGCCTTTTTATCTGAATACATATAATTAAATGAGTAAATTACAAGTTTTGTCCTTTATGTTTGTCTCAAATTTCAGTCGTTGTCCTTTACCTTTAAAATTGATGAGTTTTGTCCTTAATGTTTCAAAATCTTGCACGTTATGTCCTTTAGGGCAAACCCACTTAATTTTTTTTTGTTAAAACTGATCATGTGCAAGGTACATGAGGGCATTTTTGTAATTTCACCATTTTAGGGGTTATTATGTAAATAATATATAGATAGGGACTATTTGTAAAAATAAATAAAGATAATTACCTTCTGCTCTCTCTCTCTCTCTCGCTCTAACTTTCTCTTTTCTCTCTCTCTCTCTCTAATCTGATCTCTCTCCTCGTTCCCAGCCACCACCATCACCTCCTGCAATTTTCGGCCACCTGAACAAAACCAACCAAACGTCACCCCCTTCTCATTCATTCTCCGTCGTGAACCCGTTTGTTCAGAGTCCTTTCCCTTTTTTGTTTTTCTACAAAAAGGGCGTTTGGATTATATACAGGGATTTGGATTTCTTTGTTTTTCTAAGGTCTCTGTTGAAGATTAATAGCTATTTGGGTAAGAATTTGGTAGAATGAGATCTGGTTATTTTGTTTTTGGTGATGGTGGATCGAAGGGGTGGATGTTGATGGAGATGTTGGAGACGGTGGAGTGGTGATGGTGGGTCAGGTGATGGTGGAGATAGTGGGTGGTGATGGTGGGTCTAACGATGGTGATAGAGAGGTTGTGATGGGTGTGACGGTGGTGAAGGACGACGGTCCGATGGGTGGTAGTAGAGGTGCGGGTTTAGGGTGTAAAGTGTTGACCGATTGTTGTGGTGAACGGAGGTGGTGGTTGTGGTGAACAGAGGTGGTGGTGGTGCTGAATTTGTTCTATCCAAAGGTTTACATGTACCTGAATTCTCTTTCAACGGTTGAAGATTCCGATTTCACGAACCTCGTTTCAAACAAACCAAACGGCGTCGTTCTTAGCCTGGATGATGACCGGATGATTCTGGATGATGACCTCTGGTCGGCAACCGACCAATTCTTGTTGGCAATCCATTCGAGTGAAACCGCTGCTATGGATTTTTTTTCTCTTGATCATCAATTGTTGTTAGGGGTTTTTGATATTTTTGGTTTTGGGGATTTTTGGAGGGTTTTTGATTTGGTATTTAGGTTTTTGTTTTTTGGGGGTTTTTGATGCAAGCAGTAGTGAGCAGAGGAGGTGGAGGGTGGTAGTGGAGGTGGAGGGTGGTGGCGGTGGCGGTGGAGGGTGCTGGTGGTGGTGAAGGGTGGTGGTGATGGAGGTTATATATATATATATATATAGTTAAAATAATAATAATATTTTATATTATTTTGTTTTATTTTTTAAATACTATTAAATAAATGAGGTAAAAAGACTAAAATGCCCTTGAGTGACCAGATTTAACAAAAAAAATTAACTGAGTTTGCCCTAAAGGAAATAACGTGCAAGATTTTGAAACATTAAGGACAAAACTCATAAATTTTAAAGGTAAAGGAAAGTGCCTGAAATTTGGGACAAACATAAAGGACAAAACTTGTAATTTACTCTAATTAAAGTATTGGTGATTACAAAATACTTAAAAGACTTTATTTTCCTATAATTAAATAAAAAACTATAGCTTGAATTATAACGATCATGTTTTTGAAAACTAAAATTCAATTAAATGACTTTTTTTATGTCCAAAACAAACATGTTAGTTTATTTATGACAGACATACCCTTACTGAATAAAAAATGAGTTGGCCAAACATATATGAATAAGTCTACCTGGAGATCAAAGGCTAAACATACCCTTACTGAATTTTACCATACCGTTTGAAAAAATCAAAAGAATTTTCTTTTTGGTGTGAAAAGGATGAAATATGACAACACAAAAGAAAACATAAGGACTAAATCAAAGCCATAAAAATCAAGCAATCATTGCAAGAAACGAGAAATGCAATTAACAATACTTTCGATGCACATTTTTAAACAAAAAATGTAAGATTATTATATTTGTATCTAATATCAGAAGATTGGATCATGTATGTACTCAAAATTAAATAAATACACAACTTTCTGAATTATATATATGTGCTTATATTATTAAATAGTTCAAACTTCAAAGACTTAATTTTTGAATTGTAATTGAAGGAAATATATTTCATGGTAACCTTTACCTAAGTACGCGTTTTTCACATCAAAACCACAACCATCTATGGTTATTTTTTAAACAAGTTAGGAAGTCTGAAATCTGGTTACATATATATTAAATCATATAATCAAGTTAAAAAAATCATTAGTTTTTCAAAGTTAGAATCGACTGATTAGATGAGTGTACTCTTATGGGATAACTTAGCATGTTAAGCTTTTTTAAGTATACTAATCTAAGTTACGCAAGAACTGCCTGGCTAGAGATCTTATACGATCAAGATATTGCGATCGTATGCAAGACATGTTTATGAAGAGTCCATGCATGTTCGACAAATCATTTGGCTTAAAAAACTAGTAAAAACAATTTTGAAGCTGAATTTAGCTAAAGAAAACGAAAGAACTCCAAATAAATTAAAAAAAAAACAGTTTAGATTATCCGAAAAGAAATAAGTCTTTAGATTATCCAAAAAGAAATAAATCTTCATAGTCTACTTTTAGTGACGTTTTTAAACAGAAAACAACCTAAAGAAAAGCAGAATTGAGCTACTGAACTAAACGTCTAATTTACTTAAACGCTTAAATTAGAAATCGTGCTGGAATAACTAACATCCACATCAACACATATATACTATGTTTGTAGCATGAGTTAATATGAATTGGCTTTTAAACTTTTCTTTGATTTATGATAACTAATATTAGTATGACGGTATAAAGTACTTTTAGAAAATGTATGTATTTATTATAAGATGGTGTCTTCATTAAATATGCTACTAATGTCCGGGGGATTGTTGGCACAAGGGATGGAACATATTCGACAGTGTAATGTATACATAAACAGTTCAGAAACGACGACGTTATGGTCGATTGAAGATGATGTTAGCTGGGGCCCATCTCCGGGTTTGGTGGGCCCAGCCACTACAAAATAAAGATGGGCCCATGTAAGCATCACAGTTCCATTAACTTCTATTTAATTAGTTTCCCACTCAAAAAACTTTCACTCACCCAATTGAAGCCACGTAGAGATCCATAAAATGATGGTATACTCTTAAAATGTAGAATATAAAACTAAAAATACTCATAATATTTGGTTTTGAGTTAAAGTCCCAAATATTTGTATGTTTTAAACTATCATTAACTATTTTATAATCATCTTCTGTTCTAAATATGAATGGAAGGTGTTAGTATCGATCTGAGTTGATAAAATGTTTAAGGTTTTACCTAAACAAAAAAAAGGTTCCGTGTTTAAATATTACATTAATAGATCGTTTAGTAGATAAACGATATGTGCCCTCACAATCAATTACAAAAGGTTGTGGATTCATATCCTGAAAGATACAGACTGTAGTATATTTATTTTAGAAAAGTCTAAGAATAGTTGTTAGAAAATTAACGATAACCAATATGTTACTACATGCTATCATCGTTCTCCTATAGTTCCGCTCATATATGCTCATTTCTCTCATCTACAAAATCTAGTAATCAATATCTAAAATACTCAAATATGAGATTATGATTAACCACCTACTTAAAACCGAACCTATTTGTGACTAGCTCATAATAATCATAATAACTTAAACTAATGTTTTTAGGTTTAATTGATATCTTATAAACTTTTTTTATCCGTATGATTGACATGACTTTACATGCATATAATAATATAGTCACGATATTTTTTTTTTATTTTTTTATTATTACTCATGCTTCATTAGCATAATAAAATGAATTAGCTAGAGAGAATATAATAAGAAAACTAAAAACATGGACATGATCAATGATCAACCATGCATACTTGCATTGCACTACCCAAACAAGAATATTCATATGGATAGGCTCATAGGCAGATAGCTACACATACGTCACATTTCATGCTTTCAGCAATTTTGGAAGCAGCAACCTCCCTCCTCGGCCTATAAATACTTCTCATAACTCATTTCCTTTAGGACAAACACACACCCATCTTCAGGTGTTTCCCCTCCTTTGCTACACCTTTCTAGCTACAAAATCTTACAACTTCTCATTTCAACAACACAAAGAAATGGAAGGAAAATTGGGATGTTTTGCCAGGTTTTTCCTTACCGCGAAACCCTATATCGCTATGATTTGTTTACAATTTGGATATGCAGGGATGAATATCATCACCAAAGTGTCATTAAACCGTGGCATGAGCCACTATGTCCTTGTTGTTTATCGCCATGCATTCGCAACAGCCGCTATTGCCCCATTCGCCATTTACCTCGAGAGGTATTTAACCCTTCACAATCTAGACATACCAAAAAATAATGCATACAAAGAGGTCCTTTAAATCCATCTTCTTGATCATATTGTTAAAATATTCCATTTTATTTTGTATTTGTAGGAATATTAGGCCCAAGATCACTTTCTCATTATTTATGCAAATGTTTGTCTTGGGACTTCTCGGGCCTGTTATCGATCAAAACTTCTACTATGCTGGATTAAAGCTAACATCTCCCACCTTTTCTTGTGCTATGAGCAACATGCTTCCTGCAATGACCTTTGTTATGGCTGTCCTCTGCAGGTATATACATACATATACATATATATAGGGTGAGATTCTAGAGTGAACACTAGTGTATTTGTGAACTAAGTGAACAAATCCTGACCTTTGATTTACATCATCAAATCGTAAAATACACTTGTGTATACACTTCACACTTGTTCAGATCAAGGGCTAGGATTAGTTCACTAGTATTCACAATCAAGGGGTTGTTCACTAATGAACCTAACCCTATATATATATATATATATATAATACAATCATGTTAACCTAGCAAATTGAATGAATTACAAAGGGTTTAATATCTACTCTGTAATATAATCTAACAAACTGAATATATTGTTTGACATAAAGGATGGAGATATTGGACATAAAAAAGGTTAGATGCCAAGCAAAGGTGATTGGAACCATAGTGACAGTAGCAGGAGCCATGTTGATGACACTTTACAAGGGTAATGTGGTTGAGTTGATTTGGACCAAACATGTGCACCCTCACTATGCCGAGACAACCTCTGCGGCATCGGGCTCGTCGGATAAAGATTGGGTTGTGGGATCTATTCTTCTAATTATTGCTACTTTTGCATGGGCTTCTTTTTTCATCGTTCAGGTATTAACATGATAAAAAAAAAAAAAAAAAAAAAAAAAAAACATCTCAATTTATATACAATATATTAAGGAAATGAAATAAAAGTAAAGTAGGAAGCTAATTCAATCATTTGAGTCAAGTTGTTTTTTCATGCAACGTGTTTGTACTTAGGGTTTGCTTTGTTTTGTTTTGTTTTGCAGAATGTGACAATGAGGAGATACACTGCACCTCTTTCTCTCACCTGTTTGGTGTGCTTTATTGGAACTTTACAGTCCATTGCTGTTACTTTTGTAATGGAACACAAGCCTAATGTTTGGACTATTGGTTGGGATATGAACCTTCTTGCTGCTGCCTATGCTGTATGCATCTTTCTTTCTATGTGTGTTTGTATGTATAATTATATAATTATAATTTATTTCTTTCTCACTCTTCTGACTTGTTGACTTATTGTTTAATAGGGGATTGTGTCATCAAGCATTGCATACTATGTGCAAGGTCTAGTAATGGAAAAGAGAGGGCCAGTTTTTGTGACTGCTTTTAGTCCTCTAATGATGATCATTGTTGCAATCATGGGTTCTTTCATTTTAGCCGAAAAGATCTACATGGGAGGGTAATTACATCTTTCCACGCTTGAGCGACTTTCTTAAGATTTGATAATAAAATCGCAGTTCAAAAAAAAAGTACTACACTTTTTGATCTAAGCGAAATTGTCTAGATATTTTTATTAACGAAACGAATTCTTTTGCAGGGTGATGGGCGCGATCCTGATAGTGATTGGATTGTACTCGGTCCTATGGGGGAAATACAAGGAACACAAGGAGAAAGAGTTGGCCGAAGAGATCCTCGACCCTGTTAAAGTTGCCTCCGGAAATAACAATAACAATAATAATAACGTGATGGTTATTGATGATGGGGCAAACGATATTGAGATGCAAAAGAACGAGATTAACACATCATCTGTCCCGATGATCGCAATCAATTCATCGACCCAGGAACCACCGATGATAGCCGTGCAAGCACCAAAAGTGTAGCTAAGAAGTGAAGTAGTTAATTGAGAGGGTGGAAAACAAAAAAAATATTAATAATGAAGTATTAATATGTACAACTACAATAGATCAGGGAGTTGGAGGAGAAAAGCAAGGGCTTTTTTATAATTTTTGGGTTTTCTGATCATGTAATGTGTTGTTTTTTTTTTTTTTTGGTGTTACTTTATGGATGATTAATGAAGATTCCATGGAAAGGAGATCTTTGTTAAACACATTTTGTCGTTTTTTTGCTGACGTCTGATTCGAATCCCATTCTTATTGTTAGTGTTTGATGTTTGTAAATCCATTTGTTATCTACCAGGGACCCAAGCATTTCCTATATATAAAAAAGAAGATTTATCTAATATTCCATTTGTTACGAATCAATCAATATAATTTAATTGTAAGAAAAAAACAAGATGTCCCATGTTTATAAAAATCATTAAATATGATCTGAAATCATATAATTGCTTAATACAACTATTTAAGAAAGTTGAAGCCCTGGAAGCTCTAACTGGTTCACTTCATCATAGCGATCTGATTAGATAGTCCACTCAAACCATTAATCCAATAGTGCACAGGAAATGTTTTCAGGTATTTTAATGGTAATGTTTGGAATTTAACGGATGTAGCTTTTCATATCTCACATTTCCATAGGCACCTGCATATTGATTTTCTTACAATGATGCATAGTTGCTCCATAGGGATGTTCAAGGTATGTAAGTCGATATAAATTAGGCTCTCACTATTCTCACAACCCTACATCTTATTCACACATCTTTTTCATTCTATCTCTCTCTATATATATCTATATATGTATAGAGAGATAGAGGAGAGGGATGTGTGAATATTTACTCCCTATAAATTAACTATAGTTACTACTTAATTATTATGTATAAGATAAAGGAGAAAAATGTATAAGAAACGAAGAGGAGGAAGAAGGCAGTTGTACATCATATAACTTGGTAAAGTGTACCACTTTTATTGATGTGGAATCTTAAAATGGATTTGAATTCACATGGATAAGTCGACCCAAATGTTGATCATATGTTTTAATTAGATTGCGTTTTTTTAACGACAAATGTTACTTTACTCTACTTTACACCCAAATTCCATATTACTCCTATTGCTTAAGTTTGAATCAGTGGCTCACACCTCTCTTCTAAGAAGCATATGTTTCTATCAAGTAGCCTACATTGGCTTTAACTAGATTGCTCTATTACATAAATTTGTGAATCAGTTCCCCTTTTTCCGATATCTGTCCACGGTGTAGCAATTAAAGGGGGGGGGGGGGGGGTATTCCATGGTCCTCCCAACCGCTGGAGTGATCATACTCCACAAGCTAGTTTAGCCCTATAGCTGCCTAGGGGTGACTACCCAACCGAGAGCGAAGAGCTTGGCCGTGGGATGCGGACACCAAGATTCGAACCCGGGACCTCTAGGGAGAGGGTGGGTGAGGCTGGCCAACTGGGCTACCCGAGAAGGTTAACGGTGTAGCAATTAAGCGTACGGGTCTATATTCCTAGATGCACCTATATATAAAATGTTTTGAATCTCTCATTTTCTATCCAATGGTATTGGTGGTGAATTCAACTCAACTAATTGTAGGTATTTGGATGGTGAGAGTGTGTTATCGTTCTAAAAAACATTGATCCAACTTTTGTTACTATTGTGCTACCCCCTTGACTCTTGTTGTTCGCCGGAGCCGAAAATCATATTAATCTCGAACGAGTTCGCAATCCGGATCTTCTACGTCCTAACCCATAACGAAGCTAATTTGGATTTTCCTTTGCAACAAATTTGATCATTAACGCTTTTAAAACTAGTACCATTCTAGTCAATTTCCTATAGCCTTTTGCCATGTTAGGCTGTTAGACCATCCACAATAAGAAACATAAAAAAATACCTAAAAACATGTATAGTCAGCTGTCACATCATAAAAACACTGATTTTTTAAATACACTCAAAACCCACCCAACAATAAAACCTAAAAACATCTAAACACAATGCCTCATCATCACCATTTTCTAATAAAAAGAATTTGTTTTTTTAATATCACTACCCAACCATGCCACCTGGACTCACCCACTAACACCATCCCACCTTTTATTCGTTTTTTATAGTTCTTGTACAAAAATGATTCTAAAAAATGGATTGTCAAAATGATCTTCACAATAGCTAAAATCATAATATATGTCCACATCAGCCTTAAAAATGAGTAAATTAAATAATGCCCTATTGGGGCTGCTCTTAGTTTCATGATGCATAAGGCTAAAACACATAGCATGTGAGTTTTATCACAACGTGAACGATATAACATTGTGGGATTGGGGCTGGGCGCGAATATCATCATCGAATGAAGAGAGAATAATTTTAACAATTGTCAAACTTGTTGCAACAGAAACAAATTAGTGGGGAGGTGAATGTGTGGGGATTGAAAAACGACTACGAAGTGAAATCGTCAGTTAAACAAGTGAAACAAGAACTGAAGCGAACGGATGAAGAAGGGCAGCAAATGTTTTTTTGGCGAGCAGCCTCAGGCAAGATTCCGACAGTAGACACTTTGGGTGTTGCCTAGAATGATCTTTGATCTCTAAAACGTGATGAATAACATAAAAATAACTTGAATATTACTTGAATACTGAATACATAAGTGTGTTTTACAATTGAAATTGAAACCCTATCTTTACTAATCTAATAGGTGCGAGTGTAGAGATGTGTCTCTTCGCAAATAGTTGTGTCTCTTGATCTTGTGGTGTGATTGATCTTGAAGAAGTGCATCCCTATGCTTTTAGCTGGAAACTGTCGATCAACAGGTGCAACCCAAAGGGGTGTGTGGATCCCTTTAGGGTGTTGGTTACAATCTTTCAACTTGACATCTTCAGTCCTTGTATTTACATAACTAACTTAATTGTAGAACTAAACTATCTTTACACTATTTACTAATCAACCCTTGTAGTATGGATGTGAAGGGATTAGTGATTTCATTCACCCCATAATCATGAACATCCTTGAGTTGTTGTAGATCTTGAACTCCGAGCAGTTCTCGCATTGTAGCAAACTTGACTCTTGCTAGTGCCTTTGTTAATATGCCTGCCTCTTGTAGTTCTCCACTAATGTGTTCCACATTGATGTGTTCATTCTCCATGCATTCTCTTATGGAATGATAGCGTGTGTCAATGTGCTTGCTTCTTCCATGAAAGACTAGATTCTTCATGAGTGTTATTGCAAAAACATTATCCACCCTTAGTGTTATCTTTTCTTCCTTTCAGCCTATTACTTCACTTAAAAATCTTTTTGGCCATAGTGCTTGGCATGCTGCCACAGTGGCTGCCATGAATTCTAATTTACATGATGCTAATGACACTGTCTGTTGCTTTTGTGTGCACCACGTTATAGGTGATTCTCCAAAGCAGAATACCAGAACATTTGTACCTTTTCCTTGGTCTATGTTAAAACCATAACTGCTATCACTATAACCTGCAATTTTACATCCTCCTTGCTTCTTGTAGATGATTCCATGCTCCTTAGTTGCTTTGATATAATGTAGCACTTGCTTAACTGCCTTCAAGTGATGCTCCTTTGGTTCTTTCATGAATCTACTAAGAAGACTGACTGAGTAACATAGATCTGGTCTTGTATGTAGTAAGTACCTAAGAGAACTAATCAGGCTTCTGTAATGTGTTGCATCTACTAGATCTCCTTTTTCAGTCTTCATTAAGTGTGTTCCTGGATTCATAGGAATCTTTGTATCATTGCAGGTTAACATATCAGCGTCCTTGAGTATCTTGTTGATATAGCCTGTTTACTTTATGGCTATCTCGCCCTCGGTTTGATTAAATTCTATTCCCAGATAGTATGCTAGCAATCCTAGATTACTCATTTCAAACTTTTTTTTCCATATGAGACTTGAAAATGTCTATCTCCTTCCTTGAAGTTCCAGTGACTATCAAATCATCAACGTAGACTTCGACAATTAGTGTAGAAGTCTTATTTGTCCTTGTATAGATTGTTTGTTCTAAATTGCACTTCTTAAAGTTATGTGACTTTAGGGTTTGATCTAATTTCGTGTTCCAACACGTGGTGCTTGTCTCAATCCATACAATGCTTTTGATAGTTTGTTTATTTGTCCTTGTATAGATTGTTTGTTCTAAATTGCACTTCTTAAAGTTATGTGACTTTAGGGTTTGATCTAATTTCGTGTTCCAACACGTGGTGCTTGTCTCAATCCATACAATGCTTTTGATAGTTTGTAAACCTTTCCTTCATCTCCTGGCTTTACAAATCCTTCCGGTTGTGAGACATAGACCTCCTCCTTGAGATCTCCATGTAAGAATGTAGATTTCACATCTAAGTGATGTAACTCCCAACCTTGATATGTTGCTAAAGCTAACATTAGTCGAACTATTTCTATGCATGCTACCGGTGCACATACTTGATAAAAGTCTATCCCATGTTGTTGAACATAACCCTTTACTACCAGTCTTGCTTTGTGTCTGACGACTTTTCCATTTTCATCTTTCTTTGTCTTGAATACCCACATTAATCCTATTGCCTTGTGATCTCTTGGCAACTCTAGCAATCTCCAAGTGCTATTCTTGTTTATGGAATCTAACTTAGCCTTCATTGCTTCAATCCATTTGCCGTCAATGGATGTTTTCTTGTAATTCCTTGGTTTTTCTTCAGCAAGTAGTAATACCCGTGGATCTACTTGAATTTCTTATGTCTCATCGTATAGTTCTTCAAGACTTCATAGTCTTGTTAGAGTGTCACTAATACTTCTAGTTGTACTTTCAGATGTAGATGGACCTTGACATGATAAACTGCTTGAACTTCCTGATGATTTCTGATTGTACGAATATGCTGGCGGTGTTACGTAGGAGTCTGGATTTTCTGATTGATCCACTCCCGAGTCTTCATTATATGGCCCATTACTGTTAGGACTATTTGGTGCGTGCTTTTTTAACTCTGGTGGGTTGTCATCTTCTTGAATGACAAAATTTTTCCATTTGGGATTCCCTGAATCTGCCGTTTCCATATAGCTACTGCAGTTCCATGGTTGACCTTCCATGAACTTTACATCTCTGCTAACACATATCTTGTTCTTTGCCGGATCATATAATCTGAACGCCTTTGATCATTCTTCTATTCTAAGAAATATCATGGGTGCACTTCTATCATCTAACTTCCTTTGTTGAAGTTGCAATACCTTAGCGTATGCAGTGCAGCCAAAAACTTTTAGGTGTTCCAGGTTCGTCTTTCTTCCTTTCAATGCTTCGTATGGTGTCTTGTTCGCGAAAGCTTTCCTTGGAACCCTATTTAGTACATATATAGTATGTTGTATTGCTTCACCCCAAAAGTTTTGTGGCATATTCATTGCCTTTAACATACTGCGGGTAGTTGATAACATCGTCATGTTCCTTCTTTCTACTACTCCATTTTGCTGTGGGAATATGGCATTGTAAGCAACGTTGTTACGCCATTGTCTTTACAATATTTGTTGGATTCAGCCGACATGAATTCTCCTCCTCTGTCTGTCCTTAGCATCTTTAACTTGGTTCGTGTTTCTGTCTCCATCTTTTCCTTGAACTGTTTAAATGTTTCGAATGGTTGATCTTTGGAAGTTAGTAGATATGCCCACATGTAGCGAGTGCATTCGTCTACAAGTAAGAATATTTACTTCTTCCCAGCATATGTTGGTGGGGATATAGGACCACAAAAATCTCTATAGACTAAATCCAGAGGTTTTAAAATCTGAATTTCGCTTGATTTGGAAATGGTGTCCTACTATGTTTCCCTAAATCCACATTTGACTAGCATGACTTATTTGAGGAATACCATGCACCAAGTTCTTCCAAGTCATCTCCTTAATAACATCGAAATGTAAATGTCCTAACCTTGCGTGCCACAACCATGCTAAGTCTTCCGTGTTTGAGAGCAGGCAGATTGGCTTTCCAATCTTCAATTTGACTTTGTACAATATGTTCTTCATTCTCCTGACTCACATTAGTAACTTTATATTTCTGTCGTGGAGTGTTAGTAAGTCTTCGTCCATGACCACTTTGGAACCGATTTCTGTAAGTTTTTCGAGGCTTAATATGTTGCTTTTCAGACTTGGAATGTAATATACTTGACAAACAATCTTATGTTCTTTGTTTAGATATTCCAGTAGTATTGAAGCTATGCCTTTAATCTGTACGTGCGACCCGTCACCGAAGTGTACTTGACCTGTCACTTTTTCATCTAATTCTTTGAAGTGACTTCGCACACCTGTCATGTGGTTGCTTGCCCCGTTCTCTAAGTACCATAGACTTTCATCTTTTGTGATGTAGATTGATGGTTCTATGCTTTCTTCGTTTAGTAGAACCCTTTCTTGAACGACGTCTTCTTCTTTTGACGAGATTTGAGTGTTCTTTTACAACTTCTCTCTCACGACGATCTTTCTTAAAGTGTCCGAACTTTTGACACTTGAAATATTGGATCTTGCTTGGGTCTGTTTGGTTCCTTCCAAACTTCCTCCAATTTCTAGAATTTCCACCTTTAGGTATGAATGAAGATCCTCCACTCTTAGTGTTTTGCTTGTCTTTATTGTCTCGCCAATTTCCACACGGTAGGTTAAACCTGCTACACCCGTGGTTTCCGAAATGTCTTCAGCTGCCAAAATTGTTGTCCTGATGTGTAAACATCAATCTGTGTTGGCTATCTCCTGGGCTTCATTTCTTTAACCTTAGCCTTTCTTAGTACGTCTTTAATATTGTAACACCCAAAAATATAGATCCATATTATAAATTAAATATCGGTTACGATCGAGATAAAATAACTAGGAGTAAATAACCTAGTTAATCATAAGTCTTGAAATAATGAGAACAAGTTGGTTAAAATACCCTTTAAATAACTTGCATAAAGTGGAGGGACTAAATATGGGCAAATGTAGTAAAGTTTTGATTAAATAAAAAGTTAACCCAACAAAAACACACACATACATGTGTTCTTGCGATCTCCACAGGAGCTTCTAGAGCTCAAACCCTATATTCCAAGGATTCACCAAATTGAAAGGGGAAATCAAGCCCAAATCGAAATCCAAGCATAGATTAGTGATCACCTCAGTGAAGTGATCATAAGGTATTTCAAAATTGTCAATTTGGTTTCATCTCAAATTCTTGATATACTTGTGAAATCGAAATCTGAACTTGATCATTGGTTGAAGTTTGGATGAAATTAGGGATGAAATCATGTCTAGGAGTAAACCCTAGTCATTATCTTGTTGAATTAGTGTTTAAACTATGAAATTCATGACTATCCACCATGTGTGTTTAGTGGGTTTTGTTGAAACATGATAAACACTTGAATTATGGTTGTTAATCTAGTGTATTAGAGTTCTATGAAATAAATCCGCAATGTTGATGTGAAAAAAATTAGACATGAACTTGTAAAATTATGTTTAATCTTGGCTAAATAGTTAGTCATGGACTTGATTGCTAATAGTATGAAATTATGCACTTTAGGTGTTTGATATAATGCCTAAGAGAAGATAAATGTTGAAAATCGGACTAGAAACGCATATTTGATTAATATGGTGAATTATGCGTTATGTGTTATGAATAGAGTTCTAAACATCTATGGATGAACTCTATAGGCAAGGAAACCGAGTTTTCAAGCGGACAAGCCAGGGGCGATACGCGCTTGAAAGGAAAGCCTTGAAGGTACGCAACTTTTAGTTTCGTTACATATGCATAAATATTGTTCTTAGAAATGTTAATGGAAATATAGTGTAATACCTGATTTTGGTAAGTCATAGAAGTGACGAAGTTCACTTGACAAACCAAACGCGTCAAAATAAACGGATAAACTAAGTTTGATATGTCACTGAAGTGACGAAGCTCACTCGACAATCAAACGGGTCAAATCAATGGTATAATTAACTTTGGCTTGTCTTTAAAGTGATGGCTATCACTCGACAACCCAACGGGTCAAATAATGTTGCATAATCGGTTGAAATTGAAGTGGATTGAATGTACGTAACTATGGTTGTCACACCCCAACCGATGGCGGAAACATCGGGGTATGGCACTGAGCGATACAGATTGTCCAGAAGTTTCCACAACAATTATCATTACCATTTAATTTAAATAACATGTCCCATACCATGCCTCAAACAGTAAACAAATTATTACAGACAAAATCTAGTCAAGTAGTTATGTTCCGACAACTCAGATTTATACATAGATAGTTTATTTATTGGTTTCTAGGACCTCCTTTCCTAGCTTCGATCTCATCACAGCACAGAGAGCATCCTAGACCTTTCCTAGCCAGAAGTTCACAGCATGCTAAGCATGTAAACTTCCTAAGCACCTGCCACATACTTTAAAGTAAAAGTCAATACACATAGTTTAAAGGTGAGCATACAAGTTTGATAATAGCATATAAAGTTCGAATTCGTTTACGCATAACCAGCACGTACACATAGTGAAATGAAGCACGTTAGTTAGCGACATAGATCCATCGATACCAATGACTGCGGGTTGACTGCCAAATGCAGTTCGCAATACATGATTACCACCGTAATCCATGCAAGTAATTGTCCTTAACAACCCCCGTGTGAACGGGTGCTGAGTCCAAACTATAGTACTATCGTTGCTAAGGCAGGTAGACAGCATTCCATGTGTAAACATAACAAACAAGCATTCATAAGCCACGTATAACATGCATTACTGGTTAGCATTCAAATAGTATTGAGTAGTGTGTTTGATGTGATTTGAATAGTTGCAACGTATGTAACACCCAAAAGTGCATAAAGCAAAAACGGATCGAGTATACACACAACGGTTGATGGATTGAAGGGAGCGCTTAGCGAGTAGGGTTAGCCTGAATAGGTTGATAGCATAATAATAAGCAACGCATAAAACGGAAGACAAGTGTTGGAGAGTCGGACAGTTAGTCGATCGGACGGTAGTTCGATCGGACGGCTGACCGTTCGGTTGACAGTCTGTTCGGACAGCTTTCCGCTCGGTCGGTAGGCCGATCGGATGGTTGTTCGAGTGGATTGTTTCTTCCTTTGAGAAGGATGTGTTTGTGTATGATGGCTTGTCTTTTGAAGTTTTTGTTGTAGTATTTTGAAAACATTGAAGTATCCTTACCCTTCAGGTCGGTCGATCGAACGGCTGTTCGATCGGCCGGCAACCCGATCGGTTAGGTACTTTTTGCAAGACAAGTTGGCAGCAGGGTGTCACCTGATCGGATGACTGTTCGATCGGGTGGCACTCCTAGTGCATCGAACATGTTGAAAAATCGATTAAGTGTTGAAGTATAGTATCTCATGATCCGAAGAGTAATCCGATCGGACAGTAGTCCGATCAAACATCAGTTCGTTCAATACTAACCTTCAAAATAAATTGATTAAGTGTGAGACCATGTGTTAAGCGATCGGCTGGCCAGTCGTTCGGCTGACTGTCCGATCGGCTGGCTGTCCGTTCGAACAGCAGTCCGATCGGTCAGTAACCTGACCTGATAAGCCTATTCGTCTAACACTTGGTTGTTCTGATTGTTTGTCGTTTTATTGAGGTATTTTGACAACGAGTCGAACCATAGATCCCTCGTCCTTACTTGTTTCCCCTGGTCGGACAGGAATCACCCAAATCTGGCTGGTGAACTGTTCGGAACGGAGTTTAACGTTTAACCCGAAATCGGTTAACCTCGTGGATAGAATACGGATCTTGAGCCATGCAACCACCGGAGTGATTTGTAAGCCGGCACAGGCTCCGTTTCTATCGCTTTGAAGGCATTGAGTGTAAAAGAGTTGAAAGAAAGTTGGAAAATTCATCTTTCAATCCTTTTCACCGTGTATATGTTTAGATCTTATGAAAGATCTTTGTTTGTTTATGTGGAAATCGGCTAGATCCAAGTTATTCTTGGTGGATTGAGGCCAAAACATGAAGTTCTTCGAGAACCCATGATGATATCATCCTAGAACACTTGAATCTTGATGATTTCACAGTTAAAAGTTAAGATTTGAAAGATAGAAAGGTGTAGGAGTGCGTGTAGGTCAAGAAAGTACAAGATTTAGGACGAAATCTTACCAGAATCGAGAGAAATCTGCGAAAAGGATGAGTTAGGCGTGCTGGTCGGACAGAGGTTTCCAAAAGTGGAAAGGTTGACTATGACAGGGGTATTTATAGGATGCTAAATGAGGAAAGTGCTGGCCGATCGGCCAGGCAGCTCGATCGGACAGCCTGTCCGATCGGCTGGCTGTTCGATCGGCTGGTAGCCAGATCGATCATCTGCACGTTTCGAGTGTTCGGTGCGACGATTTTCGATATTCCAATTTCGGTTGCGAGCGGTTCGATACGATAGGGTTTCCTAGTCAAATTACTTTTAATCCCAACCACTCATATCTTGCACTATCCCTTCTCCACTAATTATCATAGTTCGATTGTGATTCGAATTCGATGTCGATTGAGTTCGATTGCATTTCGAGTTTCGATTCGAGTTCGATTGATTACCACTCATAACATAAATAAACATGCACAGATAACACATAAGGCACACACACGTATATAAATAACCAAATTGCGTAGTTCGAGTTGCGATTCGATGTCTATTTGATTAGCATAGTTTGATTATCGTTTAGTTAACTTTATCGCATTGTTACTTCCTATAATTCACAGTCGCAGGTCGATTGAATAAAGATTAACATACGTCGATTTATTGTAATTATAGACACTTACTTCACATAATAGCTAAAATAAAAGAAATTTCTATAAGTCAAATTCGTATAATCGGTCGTTGACTTGAACTTGACTTTGACTTTGACTTCTTGAAAACACGGGGTGTTACAGCCTCCCCTTGTTTAGGGAATTTCGTCCCGAAATTAAGCTGGAAGTTGTACAACACCGTGAATCACTTTCTCTCTCTAGACTTTCTCTTTGAATAACTGCGGGTACTTCGCCTTCATGTCGCTTTCGAGTTCCCAAGTGAACTCTGCGCCTCGTTTGCCTTCCCATCGGACTTTCACAATAGGAATGCGTAAGCGTCTGAGTTGCTTGGTTTGGCGATCCATGATTTCGACAGGCTTTTCCACGAAGTGTAATGTTTCGTTCACTTGCAGGTCATCGAGAGGAACATGTAAGTCGTGGTCGGCTAGGCACTTTCGGAGGTTTAACACGTGGAAAGTCGGGTGAACGTTACTAAGTTCCTCCAGTAGTTCGAGTCTGTAGGCGACTTTTCCGATCCTTTCCAGAATCTTAAAAGGTCCAACATATCGACGCGCGAGCTTTCCTTTCTTGCCGAATCGGGCCACACCCTTCCAAGGTGATACCTTTTGGAGTACGTAGTCGCCAACGTCAAATTCAAGGGGCTTGCGTCGTCTATCGGCATAACTTTTCTGTCGATTCCGAGCTTTTACCAGGTTGTCTCGAATTTGGAAAATTCTGTCTGTCGTTTCTTGTAATAGCTCAGGACCGGTTAATTGCGAGTGACCGATCTCGTGCCACACAATAGGCGATCGACATCTTCTTCCGTATAAAGCCTCGAATGGTGCCATTTGAATGCTAGAATGATAGTTGTTGTTATACGAGAATTTGACTAACGGCAGGTATTTATCCCAATTACCACCGAAGTCTATGACACACGAACGGAGCATGTCTTTAAGAGTATGAATCGTTCTTTCAGTTTGACCGTCGGTTTGAGGGTGGAAAGCGGTACTTAGATTGAGCGATGTACCGAGTGTCGTTTGAAACGTTTCCCACAGTCGCGAGGTAAACTGAGCATCACGATCAGAGATGATATCACGAGGCGTCCCATGATTACAAATGATCTCGTCGGTGTAGATTCGGGCTAATCGTTCTACCTTGTAGTCTTCCCGTATTGGCAAAAAGTGAGCTGATTTAGTCAAACGGTCAACCACAACCTAAATGTTGTCGTGACCTGATGACGTGTGCAGTAGCTTTCTTATAAAGTCCATAGCTATACTTTCCCACTTCCATATGGGAATCGGTGGTTGTTCGAGTAAGCCAGAGGGTCTTTGATGTTCAGCCTTAACTCTCGCACAGGTCAGGCATTTTCCAACATTGAGAGCAATATCCCTTTTCATGCCCGGCCATCAGTACTTGTAACGAAGGTCCTGGTACATTTTGTCGGCACCGGGATGAATAGAATATCGGGATTTGTGGGCTTCGTCCATCAGAATCTGTCATAAATCGGTCCGTTTAGGGATCCAAATTCGGTCCAGAAAGTGGAATATCCCATTCGACTTGCTCACAAGTTGGGCTCCATCGTGGTAGATTCTTTCTTTCTTCAGAGTGCGTTCGTTAAAACACGCGTGCTGAGCTTCGCGGATGAGGGATTCGAGATCGTACTGGGCTTGAACATTACGGGTGCTAAGCAGATAGCTCCGTCTGCTGAGTGCGTCGGCTACAACATTTGCCTTGCCTGGGTGATAACGAATCTCACAGTCGTAATCGTTGAGAAGTTCTACCCATCGGCGTTGACGCATATTAAGTTCCTTCTGATTAAAGATATGCTGTAGGCTCCTATGATCGGTGAAGATCGTACACTTGGTACCATACAGGTAGTGTCGCCAACTCTTTAACGCAAAAACAACTGCGCCTAGCTTGAGGTCATGCGTTGTATAGTTCTTCTCGTGGATTTTGAGCTGACGAGATGCGTAAGCTATGACCTTGTCCCGCTGCATAAGGACACAACCAAGACCAAGGTTGGAAGCATCACAGCAGACAATGAAATCATTGTTTCCGTCGGGCAATGTGAGGACGGGAGCATTGCAAAGCATGTGTTTAAGGGTTCGGAAGACAGACTCCTGTTTGGTTCCCCAAACAAAAGGTTTGTCTTTATGTGTGAGAGCGGTAAGTGGTACTGCGATCTTTGAGAATCCTTCGATAAATCGTCGATAATAGCCCGCCAGTCTGAGAAAAGAACGAACTTCAGGTGGGTTCTTGGGTGTAATCCAACTCTTAACGGCTTCGATCTTCGTAGGGTCAACATGAATACCTTGACTATTAACAATGTGACCCAGAAACTGAACCTCCTCCAACTAGAATTCACACTTGGAGAACTTGGCGTAGAGTTGATGCCCCTGGAGTAGCTCGAGAACCAAACGTAGATGTTGCGCGTGTTCGGTCTTCGATTTGGAATAGATCAAGACATCGTCGATGAATACGATGACGAAACGGTCCAGATATGGCTTACACACGCGATTCATCAGATCCATGAAAACCGCAGGTGCGTTGGTTAAGCCAAAGGGCATAACAACGAATTCATAGTGGCCGTATCGAGTGCGAAACGCGGTTTTGGGTATATCCTCTTCTTGAATGCGTAGTTGGTGATATCCTGAGCGTAGATCGATCTTCGAGAAGCATGTAGCACCTTATAGCTGGTCAAACAAATCATCGATGCGAGGTAGAGGATAGCGGTTTTTGATAGTTAACTTATTCAATTCCCGATAGTCGATGCACATCCTGAATGACGCATCCTTCTTTTTGACGAAAAGGACCGGCGCGCCCCAAGGAGAGGTGCTCGGGTGAATGAAGCCTTTCTCAAGTAATTCCTGGGGTTGGTTTGAGAGTTCGCGCATTTCAAACGGCGCGAGTCGGTTGGGAGCTTTGGCAATAGGGTTGGCTCCAGGAATGAGGTCGATACGAAAGTCGATATCACGACTTGGCGGTAGTCCGGGAAGATCCTCTAGAAAAACGTTAGGAAATTCTCGAACCACAGGAACGTCTTTCACTTCCGTCTTTTCTAACTTTTCCTTCTCCGCTACTACGATGTTAGCCAAGAAAGCTCTGTATTCCTTGCGGAGATACTTGCTAGCTTGAACACATGATATGAGCTTGAGACCCTTTGAAGTAGTTTCACCGTAGACACACAATAAATCACCATTCGCGAGTGAGAATCGAATCATCTTGTCGAAGCACACAACTTCAGCATGGTTTTCGCGAAGAAAGTCCATGCCTACTATGACATCAAAACTTCCGAGTTGCATCGGAATAAGGTTGATTGGGAAGATGTGATTGTTGAGCTCAAGAGTACAATCACGAAGAATAGAATTGACGGCGACAGTTCTTCCGGTAGTGACTTCAACATCGAACGTCGAGGAGAGATGAGAGCGCTTACGACTAAGGAGTTTCTCGAATTCGAACGACACAAAGCAATTATCGGCTCCAGTATCAAACACACATGAAGTATAAATACCATTCACAAGGAACGTACCATTGACCACGTTGTTGTCGGCTTGGGCTTGACGCACGTTGATGTTGAAAGTTCGTGCACGTGCTGCTTGTTGTTGTTGCTGCTGGTGTTGTTGATGCTGCTGAGGCTGCTACTGCTGGGGCTCTTGTTTCACAACCCTGTTTGGGCACATGTTGGTGAAATGGTTAGGATCGCCACATGCGAAGCAGGCTCTGGCGTTGACCGCGGGTGCCGGAGGAGCTTGTTGACCCTGAGGGGCGGTGAGTAGAGCTTGATGAGCAGGAGCTTGTTGAACACGGCAGTTGGTAGTAGAATGGCCGTACATATTGCAATGAGCACAAAAACGGCAAGCAATGGCAGTCGGGTGGTGGTAGGTACAAGTAGGGCAGAGCGGGTGTGGCCCAGTGTATGCACGCTTTGCAGATGGTGCATTTGCCACAGGCGCCGCTACTTGACGCTGTTGGGCTCGTACAGCTTGAATCGGTGCAGCATTGATCGCACAGTTCTTGTTGCTGGAGCTGTTCTTTCTCTTGTTCTTCCTCTTGTTGGTCGATGAGGTGGTTTCAGCAGTTGGTGTGGCGGTGGTAGCTTGATGCAGGTGCTTCGAAGTTTTATCCCAGACACCAGCCTTGACCCTCTTGTCGTTGATTTCGGCGGCCAGTAGATAAGTCTCTTCGATTCTCTTAGTCTTAGCCGCTTACACGAAATCTGCGACGCAGTTGGGCAAAGCTCGGATATACTTCTTGATTGTGATCTCTGGGGTCTTGACTTGGTCGGGATAAATGATGCTGAGCTGTTTGAAGCGAGCAGTGAGCGCATCATTGTCACCTTCATGTTGATGTATGTGCCAAAATTCATCCTCTAGCTTTTGTCGTTCATGAGGAGGGCAGAATTTATCTAGCATGACTTCCTTGAGCTCGTCCCACGACAGACCATAGGCTGCATCGTTCCCTCGCTTGTTCCTCTCGGCAGTCCACCAGTCTAATGCGCGGGACTGGAAGACGCCGGTAGCATTCAGAGTTCGGAGGTCATCGGGGAAACCACTCTGTCGTAGAGTGACCTCAATGGAATCAAACCATTGGAATAGTGCAGTAGGACCTCCCTCGCCAGTGAATTCTTTTGGCCCACAAGACTTGAGTTGCTTGAAATTGAAAGTAGTCTTGGTAGCAGCTTTAGGAGTTTCGGTTCTCGACTCCTCGGACGACTTGCTGACGTTCTCGTAGACATCACTTACAGACTTTGCTACCTGCTTGGCGATGATAACAGCAAGGCGTTTGTCTCTCTTCTCTTAACGAGAAAGTGTGTGACGGGATCCAGATGACATTGTCTGCAATAGACATCGTCACAGGACTCAACACAACGTATTCGAGTCTCACCTCACACATCTAACGTTTACTAAAGCTCAGGAACACTACAATCACGTAGGCGCATAAACACATAGTCAGTCAGTCACAGATTCATATGAGCATAGATTCACATAGTCACGTAAGTATATAGAGCACAGAATCACAGAAGCACGTAAACCACAGAAGCATTTAAGCACAAGAGGCAGTCAGATTACAGAAACCTATCGTTCACAATTAGCGAGCGTTCGAATATAGCGTTCGCGTTTAGCATATCGAGTCGTGTAGTATAAGCGTATAATGTAGCGTAAAGTCGTCTATAGTTCAGCGATTTGTCAGCGTATTGAGATAGAGATGCAGTGCGAGTCGTGTGTGTCGATTGAAGTGAAAGCAAAAATGAGTAAATCTCCAAAATTTAAACACCCTAACAGGTAAACATACATATAAGCACATAAAATCGACGAATCATCAGAGTCAGCAATCGCCGGCTCAGAATTGAAATATATAAAATTCGAGATATAGATTGTCTGCGGCTAGTAGACTTCGACTACCCAAAGTGATTCGACTATTCACAAGGATGCACAACAAGTCCTTGTTGACCCAATATGCTGTGCTCTATCACCGTCATGCGGTGAATGGCACACATCCTTTCAGTTGTTTAAGCACTCGAGTCCTTGAAATTCATCGAAACTTTGGTGAGAGTTTTGTAAAATGAGCGGAAAAAGTAGTCAAGGTTAGGGTTTCACCCCTAGCTTAACAACTTTATCCCTGTTTTAACAAAATAGAGGAGATTATTCATCAAAATATGGATTTCACTCCTGATCTGGCATAATTCTCCCCGTTTGTAAGTAAAATGCGGGTTGATTAGCATCTTTAGTCGAGAATTTACGGTTATCACACCTAATTTTGACTTAGTTACCCTTTCATTGTTGAAAATTCGAGTGCAGTGACAGTGTAGCATAAGCGAGAATATCGAGAGATAAGCTCGTACATAATCCCTAATGGATATGCACAAGTCGGTCTGTTGGTTCCTAACTATAGACTAGGTATCTAAGACATCGACCGGACTAGGTCGTGTCTTGCCTAATTCCCTATAGTTATGGCTCTGATACCAATCTGTCACACCCCAACCGATGGCGGAAACATCGGGGTATGGCACTGAGCGAAACATATTGTCCAGAAGTTTCCACAACAATTATCATTACCATTTAATTTAAATAACATGTCCCATACCATGCCTCAAACAGTAAACAAATTATTACAGACAAAATCTAGTCAAGTAGTTCTGTTCCGACAACTCAGATTTATACATAGATAGTTTATTTATTGGTTTCTAGGACCTCCTTTCCTAGCTTCGATCTCATCACAGAACAGAGAGCATCCTAGACCTTTCCTAGCCTCAAGTTCACAGCATGCTAAGCATGTAAACTTCCTAAGCACATGTCACATACGTTAAAGTAAAAGTCAATACACATAGTGTAAAGGTGAGCATACAAGTTTGATAATAGCATATAAAGTTCGAATTCGTTTACGCATAACCAGCACGTACACATAGTGAAATGAAGCACGTTAGTTATCGACATAGATCCATCGATACCAATGACTGCGGGTTGACTGCCAAATGCAGTTCGCAATACATGATTACCACCGTAATCCATGCAAGTAATTGTCCTTAACAACCCCCGTGTGAACGGGTGCTGAGTCCAAACTATAGTACTATCGTTGCTAAGGCAGGTAGACAGCATTCCATGTGTAAACATAACAAACAAGCATTCATAAGCCACGTATAACATGCATTAACGGTTAGCGTTCAAATAGTATTGAGTAGTGTGTTTGATGTGATTTGAATAGTTGCAACGTATGTAACACCCAAAAGTGCATAAAGCAAAAAAGGGATCGAGTATACTCACAGCGGTTGATGGATTGAAGGGAGCGCTTAGCGAGTAGGGTTAGCCTGAATAGGTTGATAGCATAATAATAAGCAACGCGTAAAACGGAAGACAGGTGTTGGAGAGTCGGACAATTGGTCGATCGGACGATAGTTCGATCGGACGGCTGACCGTTCGGTTGACAGTCCGTTCGGACAGCTGTCCGGTCGGTTGGTAGGCCGATCGGATGGCTGTTCGAGTGGATTGTTTATTCCTTTGAGAAGGATGTGTTTGTGTATGAGGGCTTGTCTTTTGAAGTTTTCGTTGTAGTATTTTGAAAACATTGAAGTATCCTTACCCTTCAGGTCGGTCGATCGGACGACTGTTCGATCGGCCAGCAACCCGATCGGTTAGGTACTTTTTGCAAGACAAGTTCGCAGCAGGGTGTCACCTGATCGGACGGCTGTTTGATTGGGTGGCACTACTAGTGCATCGAACATGTTGAAAAATCGATTAAGTGTTGAAGTATAGTATCTCATGATCCGAAGAGTAATCCGATCGGACAGTAGTCCGATCGAACAGCAGTTCGTTCAATACTAACCATAAAAAATATGATTAAGTGTGGGACCATGTGTTAACCGATCGGCTGGATAGTCGATCGGCTGACTGTTCGATCGGCTGGTTGTCCGTTCGGACAGCAGTCCGATCAGTCAGCAACCTGACCTGATTAGCCTATTCGTCTAACACTCGGTTGTTCTGATTGTTTGTTGTTTTATTGAGGTATTTTGACAACGAGTCGAACCATATATCCCTCTTCCTTACTTGTTTCCCCTGGTCGGACATGAATCACCCAAATCCGGCTGGTGAACTGTTCAGAACGGAGTTTAACATTTAACCCGAAATCGGTTAGCCTCGTGGATAGAATCCGGATCTTGAGCCATGTAACCACCGGAGTGATTTGTAAGCCGGCACAGGCTCCGTTTCTATCGGTTTGAAGGCATTGAGTGTAAAAGAGTTGAAAGAAAGTTGGAAAATCCATCTTTCAATCCTTTTCACCGTGTATATGTTTAGATCTTATGAAAGATCTTTGTTTGTTATGTGGAAATCGGCTAGATCCAACTTATTCTTGGTGGATTGAGGCCAAAACATGAAGTTCTTCAAGAACCCATGATGACATCATCCTAGAACACTTGAATCTTGATGATTGCACAGTTAAAAGTAAAGATTTGAAAGATAGAAAGGTGTAGGAGTGTGTGTCGGTCAAGAAAGTACAACATTTAGGACGAAATCTTACCGGAATCGAGAGAAATATGCGAAAAGGATGAGTTAGGCGTGCTGGTCGGACAGAGGTTTCCAAAAGTGAAAAGGATGACTATGACAGGGGTATTTATAGGATGCCAAATGAGGAAAGTGCTGGCCGATCGGCCAGGCAGCTCGATCGGACAGCCGTCCGATCGGCTGGCTGTTCGATCGGCTGGTAGCCTGATCGATCAGCTGCACGTTTCGAGTGTTCGGTGCGACGATTTTCGATATTCCAATTTCGGTTGCGAGCGGTTCGATACGATAGGGTTTCCTAGTCAAATTACTTTTAATCCCAACCACTCATATCTCGCACTATCCTTTCTCCACTAATTATCATAGTTCGATTGTGATTCGAATTCGATGTCGATGGAGTTCGATTTGATTTTGCGTTTCGATTCGAGTTCGATTGATTACCACTCATAACATAAATAAACATGCACAGATAACACATAAGGCACACACACACGTATATAAATAACCAAAATGCATAGTTTGAGTTGCGATTCGATGTCGATTTGATTAGCATAGTTTGATTATCGTTTAGTTAACTTTATCGCATTGTTACTTCCTATAATTCACAGTCGCAGGTCGATTGAATAACGATTAACATACGTCGATTTATTGTAATTATAGACACTTACTCCACATATTAGCTAAAATAAAAGAAATTTCTATAAGTCAAATTCGTATAATCGGTTGTTGACTTGAACTTGACTTTGGCTTTGACTTCTTGAAAACACGGGGTGTTACAATGGTTTCGTCACATTGTATTTAAATAGTGAGTATAGCTTGTTGAATTAAAATTAGCTTTAATGGCGAATCAGTATTGTTGTTGAAGTGACAGAGCTCACTAGACAAATAAAACGGGTCAAAATATTGGTTAGAATAATGTTTGGCTTGTCATAGAAATGGTGGTTTTCATTTGGCAACCAAACGGGTCAAAACTATGCCTTAAATCGATGATGTATGTAGAGACTTGAAAGTCTCGTATTATGTTAGTGGTAGAAAACAACACGCCAATAGATTGAATAAACTAAGTTAAATTTATGAACCCGTGATAATGGGTCAAACGGCTAGTAATCGCTCGCAAGAGTTGCATAAAGCGGCATGCTCGAAATATGAGAAAAACGAGAATAAAATTTTATTGTGAGCGTAAAACCATGTAATGGTGTCGATACGCCAAAGTTTACAAGCCCGGGGGAAAGGGTAATTAAGTCTAATATACTATAGAATTGAATGATGAAAAAATATATATTTATATATATATATGCACACATAGCTAATGGGTCGGATAATCAAAACAAGGAATTGTGAACCATCCACTCATAAACCAGGTTTCGTTGTGAGAAATTTTCATGGTTAGATCCGTAATTTTAATACGGACACATAGGAAAAAGAATTGGCTAAAACGGACATGTAAATAAAAAGTTATGCAGGTTTAAAGTTTGAATTTTTACCAATTTCGGAGCTGGGCAAATATGCAGGTCCAGGAGCTGGACCTGCTGAAAAACGTGCTCCCCCGCGCCACGCGGCGGGTTTACTTAAGGTTAGCGCGACACGCGGGGCCGCCTGCGGCACGTGAAGGTTTCAATTGGGTCTGGCGCGTGGCGCGACAGACCATAAATTAAGATTTTTATTTTTTTATTATGTGTATGACATTGAGACTTGCCTATGCTTATTATAACATTGTCAAGACTAATAATTGATGTGGTTTTGACCTTAGGTAATGCTCATTCCATTTCAGATGCCGATCAAGCAAGAAATCAAGAACCGAACACAAATATTGAAGCTTCCTCACTAATCTAATTATGTTAGATAATGTTGTTTTGGTAAACATTACTAGATGTTGAATGTTTTTAAACAAAGTAGTTGGTTATGTTAATACGCTATAACAATGTGCATCTTAGTTATTAACCAAGTTTTTGATAATTATGCAATTGTTTTTGAAAAATGCGTATTTTATAATAAAATAATGGTTATATAAGATGAGTGTTACAAATATTCCGACTGCTTCTTCTAGCGTCATTGTATCTGGATCGAAGTATTGTTCCATGGAGGCGACAATCTGAGTGAACTTTTCTGGTACTACGTTTTGGAGTTTACGTACCAGAGTCGGTTGACTCAGTGTTGTCCTTAATTCACTTGCCCTCATTACAATACTGTTTATCTTTGCGGAGAAAGAATCCATAGTGTCGTCTTCCCTAATTTGCAATCACTCGAACTCTGACATGAGTGTCTGCAAACGAGCCTTTTGTACTCGATCAACACCAACATGTCTCGTTTTTAAATTGTCTTAAATCTCTTTTGCAGTCTTGCAACTTGCAATACCACATCTTCCATTATTTCTTAGAACAAATATGCAATTGCCGACCTATCTTTCTTAACATTCGGTTGTGTATTTTTTACCGGTTCAATCGTTTCCCAAAGTCCATTCGCTTCCAAAATCATTTTGATGCGAATTGCCCAAACCATGTAATTTGTAAATTTCAAAATTGAGCATTGAAAATGGGAAAGAGAACTTTCTTTCTTTTGAATTACAGTTTGTTGATTCAAACCTCCTGTCGATTCTGCATAGTTTCTGACCGAATAATTATCACTTTGACAAAACTTGCAATCAAACAACTTTATTTTTCTGTTTCAGAATTTTCTGATCACCAATACGAACTCCTATATCGGTTAACTTTGACTTTCTTGAATTTCAATAAACCTTCAATTCTTAACCCGCGATTACCCGAAACGCATAATGACCAAAATCTAATTCGTACTATAACTTCGAAATCAAAACCCTAGATTTCGAATACACCTTGGTTCGATAACCTTGAACTAAAAATAGAACACTTGCGAATTGAAAATTAAACTTGAAACTTGATCGCGAATAACCTTGCGATTCGATGCCTTGCGATTCTCGTGCCTAGAGCCACCTGGCTTTGATACCAATTGTTGCGGAAAATGATGTTTGATCTATAGAACGTGATCAACAGAACTTGAATATAACTTGAATATTGAATACATAAGTGTGTTTTACCATTGAAATTGAAACCCTATTTATACTAATCTAAAAGGTGCGAGTGTAGAGACGTGTCTCTTCATGAATAGTTGTGTCTCTTGATCTTATGGATGTGATTGATCTTGAAGAGGTGTGTCCTTGTGCTTTTGCCTTGAAGTCGCTGATCAACAGGTGTGACCCAAAGGGATGTGTCGATCCCTTTAGGGTGTTTGTTACAATCTTTCAACTTGACATCTTCGGTCCTTGTATTTCCATTACTGACTTAATTGTAGAACTAAACTATGTTTACACTATTTACTAATCAACCGTTGTAGTATGGATGTTAAGGGATTAGCGATTTCATTGGGAAGAAGAGGAATTATAATCATCAATGATTTATGTCCATTCTGCGGATGCACTCAGGAAACGGCAGACGACGTACTAGTTTCATGTCTAACGGCGAGATCGATATGGGGCAGATATGGGTATGGTTACAAACATTATTTCCGGACCATTATCGAAGTGTAAAGGGGATGTTGGAATATGCGTCTAAACTATGCTTGCCCAGGATGAAGAAAAAGGTGGTGAATGTAGTGGTTATGTTAACTTTCTAGAAACTATGGTTGGGGCGAGACAATAGGATATTCAATGATGTAAAACCCGTAAGTCACTGGATGGTGGAAGAAATCATAGAAACGGCATTCCAGTGGATCAAACAGAGAACAAAATGGAAAGATATATCATGGGAATTATGGAGAAAAGATTCTGGAAGGATACGTGTTCTATGAGTTTTTTTATGTATATGTAGTTGTGTATGTTTTTGGGGTAGTTTTTTCATGGGGAAGTCTTGATTATGGTGTAATTATTTTTGTCTCTTTTAGCTTCTTGTTGAGAGGTGGCCGTTGTATTTATCAAAGTTTTTGTTGTCGTTAAAAAAACATAGCATGTCAACAAAAAATTATCTTTAATTCATAGATACTAGTTCAAAAAAATGACTTTAGCTAGACGCCAATTTGATGATGTGGAAATGGTATTAGTATTCCATAAACACATAAGACAACGTATGAATATGTTTTATAAAAACAAACAGTATCAACTTTTTATTTTTTAAGTACTTCTCTCTATCTTTATGTAAGCTCTTTTTGTTATGTGTCTACATTTTTTTAACCACGAACTTTTAATCCCTATAGTTTGAAAGACTTGAATATAAGACCTTTTCTTTCAAACCTAGATGTTTAATGGCTTTATATTTGCCAATGAACCATCACCTCTTTGATTGTCATGTATCTACATAATTTCATGTTTCTAACTTATTTTTGTGTATTTAATTTTTTTTTATAAATATGGGTCAGTTAAATACATTTTAAGACACTAATAATTACACGTGCATAACTGGATGTCTCATTATTATTCTCGTATAAGTACAATCTTGTAATTCGTATAAATATTGATAAAATAAAAGGAATATTTATTCATCGTGAACAAACATATTTCGAAAGAAAAGACAGTTTATTCTCATGGAAAACACTTCATCTATTCTATATTCCAAGTGTTGGATTCATACATCGTACCATTCATAACACATTGGCATCTCATACTTCCTACATAGAATCTTGAATTTTTGCAATACTTTAACAAGGCATACATACAAAGAGATACTTGAACTTATGCTCATTTACATCATTTCAAAAATAAGATTAAAACATGCATTAGATTTCATATAAAAGTGGTAGCAAATTTCTTTCAGATTCTCACCCAACACACGGTACTAACTTTATAGCCGTCCTATGTGATAAGATTTCAAAATTTGACACAAACTCAAGCACGACTAAGCTTGAAATTTGACAATGAACCCAAACACGGTATGAGTTTTTGTTGGTCAATATGAACATGACCCATTTAACCGAAATGGTAGTTTAACTTTTTTTATTGCATAATCATTCTCCAAAATTATAAGTTACCAAAAAACTCCATATGGACATAAATTAGTTACTTCTAAACATAATGCTAACTAGTGGCTGCATCTGGCATGTTGCGTCGGAGGTGTAGATGTCAAGAACACGATATCAAGAACAACACTGATATTATAAGCCTTCAGTCAGCACAGATTGTCGTAATACACAAACCAAACGGCACAGATTACCGATACGATTACAAGGTTCAGAATATGCAGATCTATAATATGATCTGCTGTAAACAAAGAACAAAAGACAGGTCACACATCTCTCGAACAAATAGGGAAGAAATCCTAGAATACAGCGGATGAACAGAACAAGAAAGAAGGCAATGATTGTATAAGAGTTGACCGATTATTTGTTGTGTGCCAATCCCAAAGCCAGCGCCCCCTTTAATAAGACAAGGGCTTCAGCCCTACTCGAACACAGCCTAAGTGAGAGCAGCCCAACAGCAGCTTAAAAGCCCAAACATAACAATGAACATATGAAAAAGATAAGGAAATGGTTAAACATAAAGCACTAAATAAGGAACATACTGAATTGGAAATAGAAAGGAATATTATGTATATTTCAACACCCCCGCTCAATTCAATATGCAAAATAGTTAAGTAGACCAAGTTTTTCACAAACCTTGTCATGAGCTTGAACATGCAATCCTTTCGTAAAACCATCTGCAGTTTGATCTTCTGACGAGACACCAACAGTCTTAATAACACCTTTTGAAATTTTTTCTCTTAAGAAAAAGAGATCAATTTCAAAATGTTTTGTTCGATCGTGAAAAATAAAATTAGCAGCTATTGAAATAGCTGCTGTATTGTCACAGAAAAGAGAAACAGGAAGTTTGACATCAATATTAAGTTCATTTAAGATGTTAAGATGCCAAATGATTTCACATGTCGCAGCACACATAGCACAATATTCTGTCTCAGCACAAGATATAGAAATGGTAGACTCACTACGCCAAAATAGGGATACAGCCACACCAAAAAAGTGTGACTATATGTCTTTCGCCACACATATTTTTTTCATATCAAGTGTGACCAAAGCTCGAGTCATCATAGGTATCATACGGCCACATACACTTTTTAGTGGCCTTATAACTTAAAAGTGTGGCTAAAGGGTAACAACATTTTTGGTTAAAATCTAGCATTTCCTCAATTAAGTGTGGCTAAAGGGTTGCAATAGCCACATAAATTTAATTAAAGTGTGTCTCTTTGTATTATATAGTCACATATATTTACTAAAATGTATGTTTTAGCCACATCAATTAAATAAAAGTGTGACAAAAAGAGTTGTAGTCAAACATTTTATCTATTAAGTATGGCTAAAAGGTAGCAACAGCCACATGAATTTATTGTAAGTGTGGCCGGTTCTATTACATTGTCACATGAATTTATTGTAAGTGTGGCTATTGTCTAACTTTTGGTCACATATATATGTTTTTCCTATGACATTTGTTATTAGTTGGTCACATAATAAAAACAAAGTAATGATGGTGTGGCTATTGTCTAACATTTTGTCACACATATTTGTTTTTCCCATGACATTTGATATCATTCCGTCACACAAACAAAAAACAAAGTGATGAAAGTGTGGCTAATGGTTATGTATAGCCACATAAAATTTTGTAATTATAAGTATGGCTATTGTCTAACATTTGGTCACAAATAACTTCCTTTCCCATGACGTTTGGTATCATTCTGTCACACACCAAAAAACAAAGTAACTATGGCGTGACTAGTGGTTATTTATAGCCATACCAAATATTGTAATTTTAAGTGTGGCTATTGTCTAGCATTTGGTCACACATAATCTTCTTTTCCCATGACTTTTGGTATCATTCCGTCATACAAACAAGAAACAAAGTGACTATGGTATGGCTAGTGGTTATTTATAGCCATGAAATTTTGTAATTTTAAGTGTGGCTGTTGTCTAACCTTTGGTCACACATAATGTTCTTTTCCCATGACATTTGGTATCATTCCGTCACAGAATAAAAAGCAAAGTAATTATGGTGTGGGTAATGGTTATTTATAGTCACACAAAATTTTGTAATTTTAAGTGTGGCTATTGTCTAACCTTTGATCACACATAACTTTTTTTCCATGACATTTGGTATCATTCCGCCACACAAACAAGAAACAAAGTGACTATGGTGTGGCTAATATTTATTTATAGTCACATGAAATTTTGTAATTCTATGTGTGGTTGCTGTCTAAACTTTGGTCACACTTTTTTATGTGGTTTTATGTGACCATTTTTGTGTAATTACACATTTTATTTTCCATTTTTTGTCAAATAAAAACTAAAGTAAAATGAGAAAACTAAAAACCAAATGCTATTAACAATAATAACCCAAAATCCATACATAAGTTTTTAATTTAAATAGTAATACTAATTATAAACATTAACTTCTAATCAAAATCAATCTACAAAAGTTACAAAGGAAAACGACTTTACATATAAACTAATAACTATTTCAAGACTGTTTTCTTCAAGTCCATATACTCATTGTTTTAGACTTAAAAGTGCTGCAAATTTGCATCCATGGGTTTGTGGCCACATTACTGCTGTTGTGGTAGGGAGAAAATTTGTAACTAGTGGCCAGTTCTAATGTTGTATGATTCTCCAAGTGTTTTATTCATGCTACTTGTAAACCCCATGTTATGGTAATTTCCACATCAAGCGTTGTTTCGGAACATCTGAATTTTGGGAAGATGCAGCCTTTAAGGAATCAATACGAGCCTGCAAAATAAAAATATCCAAGAATATCAACATGGTTTCATTATTTAGCTATCTTTTATACTTATCAAAAATTTAGTTTAACGAAATCATATTGTTTTTGTAATCATAATCTACAAATAAGCTATTTAAAGAAAAAATTAAAATGGGTAAAAAGTGTTTATGGGTCACTTTGACCTGTCACCCGACCCGCCCATCCTACCACCTCTAATAGATTAACACAGTTCAAAAGAGTGTTGTTTAGACATAGCGATGATAAATACCTGCATTCCGTTGATAACACTAGGACTAATTGACCCAAACTGGAGGAAATGCCCTAGAAGCATCAGCTGAACCTAAGCATCAAAAGATGGCTTGTAAGTACTCTCTTAAAACACATACTTGGTTAGATTGAATAATAAATTTTAACTCCAAAAATAATAAACTTCGTACCCTTAACACCCTTAACAGGTGTAGAAGAGCCGGAACCAAAGGTGCCAGAACTGAGCAGGACTGCATTACTCGGTTGAGTCTTTGGCAGGCCCGGTGTGGTTTTCTGAATCGATGCATCAGTCGGCTTCACAACACCACCAGTAGATGAAGCATCAGGTGCCCTTACAATATATAAACAACCAACATAAACTCCACAAAAACTTCATAACTCTATAATCACTGAAATACAAACCGCAAACATACTTCTTAATGGCGGTTGAACATGTGCACCATTCAGGGGAGCTCTACCACCACTAGAAGAAAAACTTGAAGGTCCCAAATTCGCATTCGAATATCCTCGTTGTGCCACTTTCTTAAAGCTATTAAAACAAAATACAAATGTATATTAGAAAACAGTAAAGTAAATAAAAAAGCCCAGATTCAGATAAAAACAAGCCCCAACTTTATTTCACCTTTTGTCGGAATAATACGCAGAGGATGAAGGACCAGTGGTACCACCGCCACGACCACCACCGCCACCTGAAAAGTTATCGGATCGGACGGATCTTATGTAGTGTTGTGGCTCGTTTTTATATCCTCTTGATTGATTAACAGACATGTATCCAATTCAAACTCTCACGAGAAACACAATCCTTTTTTCTTCGTAATGGATAACTAACAAATTTATGTATTGTTTGGTGGGCGATTGACGGATTTAATCAAACCTCTAACGGGGGACGATCGGAATTTTTGTTTACAAAATACACGGACCCCCTCCCCACCCTTACCGACATTGGGGCCATCCCCAAAAACTCTCAAAAATTTGAGGGCTCGATGCGAGTAGGAAAAAAATGGTCCCTAAAATATATTTTTTAAACTAAAATATGTATAAAAAAAATTTAATATATATATATATATATACACATAGTTTTAAAAAAAAAACCGGTCTCACATCGAGAGTGAGCACTGTGTAGTCGCTCAACCCGACCTTCCTCTAGGGCCACCCAGACGGTTGGGTGTTATACATTAATATTTAATATTATGACTTACTAATTTCATGGAAATGAAAGCAAAATACACTGATCCCATGCTTTTCTAATGCAAAGGCGAGCTCCACCATCATACTGTACTCCTGGATAAAGAACAAGCACATAATTAGAAGTGGCGATTTTAACCCGTTTAATTATGAGCATGTCGATTTGAGTTATTTATTTGTCAAACAGGTAGAAACTTAACGCAAATCGACACAAAAAAATAAAAATAGATATGCTAGATTCATGGAGTCGTACAGTTCTTGAATCACTGGGATCCTTCTTATCCGCAAAGAACTTTTGTGTTTGTTGTATCAAGCTGCCAAAACAAAATACATCATCGTCTATAAGTCATCTATAATTACATAGGTCAAAATTGCCACCTCTACTAGATATCAATCAGTAATCAACAACCCATTCATGTTTTGCATAAGCTTAAACAGAAAAGATAAAAAGAATCCAAGATTAATCAAAATTGCCACCTCTACTAGATATCAATAAGTACTGTTTTTTTCTTTTCCATGAAATAAGAGAGTTTCCTAAGAAGACACAGAATCTAGTGATAGATTTCCTAGAATTTACACATTTGCCCTAGTTAGAATCAACAAAGCCTTTAAGCTATAAGGAATCATCTTTTTTAAATAAAATACCTTTCCCGGGAGAACCCTTAAGATATCTTAAAAGTCTTAAAGCGATTTTAAAATGAGCATTAGTGGGACTGTGCATATATTGAGTTAGATATTGAACCAAATAGACAATATCACGTATAGTATGAGAAAGATATATTAGTTTTCCCGCTAATTTTTGATAAACAGATATATCAGGTAAGGTTTGATTATCTTTTTCACATAAATGGGTTAAAATATGATTAGGTTCAATGGGACTGTTAACAGGTTTACACCTAGTCAAACCAAATTCAGCAAGTAAGTCAAGACAATATTTCCTTTGCGATAAACATAAGCCATCTTTGGTTTTTAAAACCTCAATCCCAAGGAAATATTTTAGCATTCCCAAATCCTTAATCAGAAACTTAGATTTAAGAAGGGATTTAATTTTAGAAATCTCAGTAGAACAACTACCAGTTATGACTATATCATCCACATAGACAAGTAAAACAATAAACACAGATTTACTTGTTTTAACAAACATGGAGTGGTCGCACTTACTTTGTTTAAACCCGAGTTCAAGCAAAACATCAATAAGATTCTCATTCCACATTCGAGGAGCATGTTTATGACCATAAAGAGACTTTTTAAGCTTACAAACTTTATTAATATGGTTGGGATTATAACCATCAGGAAGGATCGGATCATATAAACTTCTTCATTTAAATTACCATATAGGAAAGCGTTATTTACATCAAGTTGATATACATCCCAACCATTATTAATAGCAATAGTTAGAAAACATCTAACAGTTACCATTTTCACAACAGGTGAAAAGGTTTCAAAGAAGTCTAGCCTTGTACCTTTCTATTTCGCCTAATGCTTTATATTTGATTTTGTGAATTCATTTACAGCTTTCCTATTAGGAGGCAAATTTACTATTTCCCAAGTATCATTTCTGTGTAAGGCTTCTAACTCATCATCATTGGCAATAACCCAATTGTTATCCGATTTAGCTTCAAAATAGTTTTTAGGTTCACAACTCTTATTAAACATAGAAGCAAAACACATACTTTCAGAATCAAGATTAGCATAATTCAACACTTTTTCAAGACCATATTTAACTTTGCCATCAATAACAAAGTCATCAAGTTTAGAAGGAAATTTTACATTCATATAAGATTTCCTTAAAACACTTCTAGGTTGCCCTATATTATCTCCCTCAGAATTGCTAATGTTTTCCTCAATGTCTGAACTAGGATCAACCCTACTAGTTTCTAACTCAACATTACTTGGTTGCTGTGTATCAGCCCTTCCTAAAGCATTGTTAGAGTTATTAATAGGTTGCTGAGAATGATTAAGGACTGCAGGATTCATGCTTGTGTTATCATCATTGGGAGTAGAGTCAGTTTTAGAATTTTGGGTGTCATTTTGATCAAATAAGTCAAAAAAATTAAAGGTATTAACTTCATAATCTGGATCAAGAGCGATTTTCTTTTCTTTAAACCGGAAAACAGATTCATAGAATCTGACATCCCTAGAATAAAACATAACACGTTGATCTAGACTCCATAGTTTATACCCTTTTTTTCATTAGAATATCCAACTAGAACACATTTTTCAGCATGACTATTAAACTTATCGGAATTGTTTAAAACAATGGTAAAACAAAGACACCCAACAATCCTAAGCTGACTCAACATAGGAGCAGAACCAAACACAACTTCATAAGGAGACCTACCATTAAAGACAAACGACGGAGTCCTGTTAATCAAATAGGTAGCAGTTAGAATACACTCAGACCAAAATTTAAGAGGAAAACCAGCTTGAAACAATAAGGCTCTAGCAACATTTAAAAGGTGCCTATGTTTCCTTTCACTATCCCATTTTGTTTTGGAGTATGAACACAAGAGGTTTGATGAATGATACCATTATTGTTACAAAAATCTTTCATTTGTTTGTTTATAAACTCAGTACCATTATCACTCCTGAACAAAAATCTAGTGCTCTGATACCATGTCAAGAACACGATATCAAGAACAACACTGATATTATAAGCCTTCAGTCGGCACAGATTGCCGTAATACACAAACCAAACGGCAAAGATTGCCGATACGATTACAAGGTTCAGAATATGCAGATCTATAATATGATCTGCTGTAAACAAAGAACAAAAGACAGGTCACACAACTCTCAAACAAGAAGAGACCCTAGACTGCAGCGGATGACCAGAACAAGAAAGAAGGCAACGATCGTATAAGAGTTGACCGACTATTTGTTGTGTGCCAATCCCAAAGCCAGCGCCCCCTTTAATAAGACAAGGGCTTCAGCCCTACTCGAACACAACCCAAGTGAGAGCCGCCCAATAGCAGCTCAAAAGCCCAAACACAGCAACATACATATGAAAAAGAAAATAAGGAAATGGTTAAACATAAGGCACTAAATAAGGAACATATTGAATTGGAAATAGAAAGGAATATTATGTATATTTCAACAGTAAATGTGGTGGAAAATATGTAATGCTCGGATTTGACCATTTGTACATTAATAATCACCACGTAAAAGAAATTAACTTTGAAAAGGCGATAAAAGATAAGTAGGTTCACGTTGAAACAATGATAAAAATAAACAAGTCGAAAGGTTTAGTAAACATGGTGAAAATTAGTCTAGATTATAAAGGGAAATGTAGAAATTAAGAAAAAAAAAAAGAATTACACGTATTGAAAAGAAAAGAATAAAAGAAAATCAAGGAAAAAAAGTTCATTAAAGTTGTAAGAATGTAAATAACGTTATTGAAATTCAGTGACTAGTGAAATTGATTAAAAATTACTATATTGAACTTCAAAAGACGTAAGATAATTTACGAAAGTTAAAAAAATGAGTAAACTACAATGATGTCACTGGCGTTTGCCTTGGTCCAGTGGACACAAAGGCAATGCAATGATAAGACTTGGGAACTGGTGGTCTTGGTTGGGTGTTCAAGTCTTAGAGCTACGAAGGTTTTACGTATAGGTGGGAGTCACTCGGTGTTAATCATTCGTGTAAGTATCTGTATGGTTTTCCCTTCAACGTCCAGTCAAACTCTATTGCCAATACGGGTTTGATTAAGACAACATAACTTGCCCTTGTAGGGTGGTGAATCTCCTAATCCGGGGGATACGACCAAATGTTGTATAAATTAAAAGTTGTCGTTTTAAAAAACTACAATAGATAAAATGAAAATTGCCAAAAAAAAAAAAGACAAAAATAACCAAGCAAGTTTTTTCTTTTTTTTAATGGTGAACTTCATTTATAAGGTTACCACACTCTCCAAATCGAAAAGTCTCGTATTATCCCACTTTGGCTAGACTATGTTGTCTTAACCGGACTCACGCTGGCTTCAAAGTTTGGTTTTTTTATGCATTCCCTCGGGAAACCATACCGCCGGCTGCCACTTGACAGTCGTTGTGCCACCACAAGAGCAGAACTCTCTGGCATAACACACGGTGGGAGGAAAACCCGGTTGGGCTCGGGAATTAAACTGACAACCTCACATAAGGCCTAGTCCAATTGAACTTGAGTGTCCATTGAAAAACCCAAGACTCTTTATCACACAAGGCCACAAGTGAGGGATACTAGGCAAGTTAGCAAAGACAGACTATTGAAACTTCCCTAAATTACTATATTGAAGTTCAAAAGATGTACGGTAATGTACAAAAGTTTAGAGGGAAAAAAAATCAACTTGAGTTAACTACATTGAATAAAATGAAAATTGCAACCAAAAGGACACACTATTGACACTTCTCTACTTTAATATATTACTATTATTAATACATGCAATTATCAAAGTCCGGTACATCTTTACCATTGGTTCACATCATAAGGTATAATTGGTCCATCTTTTTCACTTTTTATTTAGTTATATTTTCTTAAGCTCTACCATTGTTTTTAAAAGTTGGATTTATATTAGTTCACATGGCAAGGTATAATTGGTCCACCTTTTTTATTTTTTTATTTAGTTATATTTTTTAACCTCTACCATTGTTTTTAGAAGTTGGATCAATATTAGTGTCAAGTACAAGACTTTAAATTATTGGTACAACATGAGTGAATTTCAAACTTTTGTAGGTGACTTATGAGATTGACTCTACGTAGTCAGTTATAGTTTAAGAGTAGAAACTTAAATAAAATCGTTTATTTAAATGATTAGAAGATAATAAAGTATTTTAATAAGCAACTAGTGAAATTATCCCGCGCTTCGCGGCGAAAATTCGGTCGATATCTATTTTTTCTGTTACGGTATCGACAATTGCTATAGTCATCGAAAGAGAAAACTTTACATCAATCGAAAACACTAAAAATAACTATTAACACCGGTACTGATGTTGTTTAGTTGATACCAGTTCGGTTGGTTTGCATTCCATGTTTATTTTTACTCAACATTGAGATATAAATTTTATTGAAAACATATATTGTGTCGTACCGATGGTAACGTACTGTCACAACGTCGCGAGCAAATAACATGAAATATATAACGCAGGTTATTAATAATAAATCAAATTGAATAGTGATAAAAAAAACAAAAAATAAATACTTAAAAAATGTTGTGTACTATTCATCAGCACTTTTAATCCATATATATATATATATATATATATATATATATATAACTAGTGGAATTTTCCTTGCGCTTCGCAGCGGGTGCTTGGTCGTTATTGCTTTGGTTTGTTATGACATCAGTTTGGTTTTTTGTTGTATCAGTATGATACCGGCACTCAGCAACCAAAAAATATGCTCAAAAGGATTCAACACATGTTTTACTTCGACTGAAAAACATAAAAACATATATCGGTGTTAGTACCAATGTTGTTTGATCTTTATCGATTGATTCATTACGCTAACGCTACGATACTGACACAAACTATAGCTTATAACCCATTTTAAAAATCTTTTATCGATGTGTGGGTAAAAAATCTTTTAAATTCATACAACTCTATCTATGAGGATAAACGAATAATGTTATCAGTACCGTGACACTCTGAACCGATCGGTGTCGTATGAACAAATCAGTGCCAGTACCAGTGTTTCTTTTTATCATTTTCGGTCATGTAAACCATATGTTGAGTTCTATACCAAATGCATGTGTCATACTGGTACTATAACGAATCGAATCGATCTAATGCACGCAGCAACGTACTATCACAACGCACTGACAAATAACTTGAAATGTTAAAAAAAATAAACACAGATACGGATTTACAATTTTTATAAAATTTAACACTAAAAATCAAATTAAATAATCAATAAAATCTTACTAATAAAAAAATAATTACACTTAAAATTTATCGGTTTCTATTAATGTAGGATCGAGGAATCGATCTAATGAGTCGATCAGAAAAGTTCTAGACCAAATCAGAGGCGGAATTCATTGATTTGATATTCATTGTAGCTAGATTTACACTTAGAAGTAGATTAAATGTCGATTGTATTGATTTGACACAGTGACAAGAGCTCGAGACACTTCAGCAAAGCTTCGCTACTAGAATCAGAATGTTACAAATGAAGACACAAGACTCCCTATTTATAGGAAATGCCAGGTCGCATGAACCAGACCTGCCAGGTCGCACGAACTGGCTAGGTCGCACGAACTGGCCAGGTCGCATGAACCTGCTAGTTCAGGCCTGTTTCTCGTTTCTCTCGTACAACGTGTCCTGGTCTACCTATTCTATTACATGACTTGATACAAACAAACTCCCCCCTTGGATGATGACGAGTCTTTAGTGTATTGAGTCTTCAGTCTTGATCGGTCTTCTCGCTTTTTCCAAAGTATCTTTCTCTATAAGCATCCTTATCAATTTCTCTCTTCTTCTATCAGACTCTCAACCTGGCTCTATTCTCTCTCTAATTTTCTTTATCAGGTCTCTTGATTCCTTAAGCTTATTAGCATTAGCAGCTTCTATCTCGAACGCTATACCAAGATTTGAATATGGCTCTAACATCTTCAGACTCCCCCTTTCAATAAGCTGGGATCGTAATCTGGAATTCACTATCTGCAGGCTTTGAATCGGAAACCTGGCTCTAATCTGCATACGCTTATGCGGAAAATCCTCAGCAGTCGAAACTTAGCTCTTTCAAAACTTTTTACCTGCATATACTCTACCCAAAACATAAGGTTTTTCATTTTAAAAACATTCATAGAAACTACTTGAAACATTCTCAAATCAAAATGATCTCTCATTTATGATCTCTGCTTAACCACTTGTATTCGTAACACTCAAATTTGGTTTCAAATTAATGAACCATTTAATCATTTCAAAATCATTTCTCATTTAAAACAAACTCTCCCAACCCTGTTGTCCATCATGTTCAGCACTTGGAATTTTGAAAATCAGCTATCCAACATCAGTTGTCGAAAATAAGATGAAATAAAATCTTTTAGATTTTTGAAAATTTTATGCTAAAACACACTGAAAATCTTTTTGGATTTTGGGAAATAAACTATATACATCATCTTTTTGTGAGTTTGTGTAAGAGGATCATATCAGTTTATGACAAATAACTAGTACCGTTGAGCTTTAAACACTTTAAGATCTAAACGATTCACTTAGATTGTCAGTATACTGATCCACTTAAATTTTCACACAAAGTTCAATTGATTCGAGATACGAGATTAGTGTTTTAATGACTTAAACTTATTCGCGTGTCCCACCTCAGAATATACTCCCGTATCCAGACTCCTATATTCAGTCTTATAGGTGAATGTACACTAATGATATCTGTAAATGGGTAATGCGAGGCCATAAGAGCTCAGGCTAGAACTTCTGTTCAATCAGAGAGATGATGGCTCGACTTTAAGGTGTGTCCCGTTTGGGGATCTTTTCTTCAACAGCACATGATTAGCATTTTCCAATGTTTCATCATTTTTTATGCTGAGGGTGGGTTTTATGATTAAAGCAGTGCAGAGTATTATACGAGGACTAGGCTATTGCTCCCGCAAAATCAGAAGTCCCGGTATAATACCCCAGATATATCACGCACAAAGACCTAGTATGTTAGAAATAGAAAGCCCTTCAAATAAGATTTCAGGGGTTACCTATATATCCGAGAGATGTTCCCCACGTGATAAGTAAGTATTGATATTTAGGTTTATATATCGAAAACAATCTACTAAGCTTGTAAAAACTTACTGGCATATCATCAGTGAGACCGTTTATCACATTTTAACCTTCCAATTCTTTAGCGTACTGTGATTGTCTACTGATGTACTATCATTTCCTCTTTTACACAACAAAACTCATTTTGATTTTTCGATGTTTTTGGTTTTTTTATTTTATCATGTTTTTGGATTTTTCAAATTTTCAAAATTTCTAAATTTTTTACTCCCCCTAAAATCAAAAATATGTTTCAATTTTTGATTTTCCGGGAAAATTTGAACGTAAAAGCAATAAATTGTACAAATAAAATGACAAACTGATGTGAATTGCTTCAATTCTCCATTCTCTTGGCTTAAACAATCAGAACTCCCCCTAACAACAAACTATTTTCCCATTATGATTTCAAAACACTTAAGTTTGTTTTAATCAAAATGGTTTTTCCGGAAAATTAGTTTTGTTGATTTTACACATCATGGGGATTCATTCATCATTTTGTTCTTTTCAACCACTAGTAAAAAAATATCACTTGTAGGTTTTTCACAAAAACATTTTTCAAGAATGATGCCGATTCATGCTCCACGATTACCAACTTGGGAGCTCCGGCAAGTCAGGATTTTTTAATCAAAGAATACAGACACCCAAGCCTGACCAGTCTTGGGTGCATCCGAGTTATTTTCACTCGGTGTGTAAGTTCTCCTCTTTGATTCATAAAATTCTTTTACCCCTTTTGCCCTTCCATCAACCATCTTACCAAAGATATGTTTTACTTTGCCATTAAAAGCCTTTTCGACATCGAATTCTTTCTTTTCAGAGTAGAATTGATTCGAAATTTCCACTTTTCCAACTTTATGTTTTAAATTTGTAGCCCGAAATGGTGGAAAGTTTGCATCATCCATTGGCGGAACTGAATTTTCTCTTTTTAGCTCAACTTGTGGCTCTTCTGACTTTGACGAGTCAGATTTATCGCCAGAAAGTGCCTCTGATTTCTTAACAACCCATTTGTGGTTGTTCAGATTCACTCTTCTTTTGTAGAAACGTGTTGAACTCTCACCAACCTCAAATTTTGAATTTTTGAACACTTTAAATTGTTCGGTTGGTGGTTCATTATCAACCAACTTTTCTTTCAAGTTTTTAGAGACTCTGTGTTTTGTTTGGGTTGCCTTTGGACAGTTCCATGCAATGTGCCCAACTTTATTACATTGATAACAGGTTCTCATTTCCTTCTTCTGAGCAACATCATTCTTCATTCCCTCTTGCTTCTTAGCAAGGAATTCTTTGTTCGTCTGTTTTCTGAACAAATTCTCTTTTTCTTCTTCAGAAGATGTTCCTGATACAAAAACAAATTTCGATTTAAAATCTTTAACATTATTTTCATTTTCTTTTGGAATAAAACCTAATCCTTTCTTTTTGAAATTATTTTTGTGATTTGGTTTCTTATGGTGATTTGGACCAAAACCTTTTTTCTTGTTTAACCTTTGTTGAACTCTTGAAGTGTATTGTTTAGATTTTTCAGAAAGATTTTTATCTTTTATTTCAGAAATATTAATTTCTATTAATTTGAAAACCTTTTTAATCTGTTCAGTTTGTACACTTCTTATTGGAAATTCTTCATCAGAATATAATTTGTCGGAGTCATTCAAAGTATATGCTACTTTGAATGTTTCGTCATTCAAATTATTTTTTGATATCAGAAAATCATTATTGTAAACCCTTTTGCCCTTTTCAACTGTTGAACTTGAAGTGTCAGACTTTGACGTTGACTTTGACTCCTCGGTTTCATCTTTATCTAACACATGATCCACCACTTTCTTAATCAACTCAGATTGTTGATCAGTGTCAGATGCAGTGAATGTGATGTCAATATTATCTAGCAATCCATCTGAAGGTTCAGATTCCCACTTTAAATTGGTTGCCTTTTTGACTCTTTCTGAATTAGGATTTCATGGAGAATATCCTTCTTCAAGCGGAGGTGGACACTTTGTATAATTGGTACTATGTTTCTTACCAGTATTCTTTACTTCAGATTTCTTCTCTTCAAACACTTCCATGCCTTCTACTGTAGGGTAAATCATGTCAATCACGTAAGAAGCACATGAATAACTTTTCAATAACCTGTTTACCCTCTCAGTTTCTATCCTCCGAGTTTCCAATTTTTGTTCAAGTTCAGCACATTTCTCAATGTACTGATTGATGATTTTCTGCTTCGTCATGAATGCTCCATTGAGTGTCTTCATAGCTATCTCTTGTTCATTGCTTGACTTGCTATATTGATTCATAGCTTCGTTTAAAACATCAAAAGATTCTTTTAGTCTGTTCATGTTATGAATCAATTTGTTGTTGTGCCTTTTCACAGTATCACAATTTTCACACTTCTCATGTATCTTTTCAGTATTTGCTTCCTTCTCAACCTTGATAGCTGAAATTTCTTTAACCTGCTTCTTTACTACTCGAACATTTTCCTCAGGTTTGACCTTTTCTTCAACAGTTGATGCCTTATGATTCTTCTTTTTTGCAGCTTGTCTTTCTTTGATCTCTTCCATTTTACCTGCAAAATACAAATTATACCTATCAGGTGAAAATTCTCTTTTATAATATTCATGTTTTCGAATTTCTTCACTGTCATCATCACTCTCTTCATCTGATGAGAGATCAAAGATTGGTGCTTTTTCTGAAGCCTCTTCTGTTGAAACTGGTTCTTCTTCTTTCTTTTTAGCACTGAATTGCTGAGATTCGTAATAAGCATACACTAATTCATCTTCAGCAGTTGAATCTTCAAAAAATTGAGCAACAAATGCTTTAGAATCTGAAGTTATGTTAGGATCATAATGATCCCAATTAAAACCTTCTGGAATTCTTTCATCTTCTTAATGAACTAGATAAGCTTTCTTTGATGGCTCTTCGATCAAATCCTTCCTAGCATGTGAAGTTTGTAACGATTGTTGTTGATGTGGTTGTAGAGCAATTTGATGATAAATCGCTTTTCGATGATAATCATTGTTGCCGAATGGATTTTGAGCTCCACTTGCTTCGCGATTTGTGCATTCTCGCTTAAAGTGCCCCTTCTCCCTGCAACGAAAACAAGTAACTTTAGATTTATCAAAACCTAAAGGTGAAGTTCCAGCATCACGGAAATCATTTCTTCCAGTGATCTGTTTAAACTTCTCAGCTCTTCTCAACACACTAGCCATACACCACTTTATATCCATTAGTTCCATCTCTTTAGCATCAATCTGATCATAATCCTCTTTGGTCAACATTGGATTACCAATCCTTCCGGCTACCAAACTTTCATAAGACTCTAATACGGTCACCAATAAAGACATATGACCTTTGGCAACCTCTTCTGAGAAATTTTGACCACTTTGAAGATGTAATGCAATGTTGCATTGTAGTACTTGGCCATTATTGTTGTATGAGCTTTGCGGTTTAGAATTGGTTGCTTAAAAATTTGGATCAAATGATGGATATGAAAAGAATCCATTATTGTTGTTTGATCCTTGAGATGACCCTCCAGAAGAACTGTTTGTGTTAAATGCAGTTTCGATCTTTGGTGCAATGTTGGTCTTATCAATAGTACTTCCTTTGTAATACAGACCAATGTCCTGTTCACCATTAGAATTCTTCATTTTCGCCATCTTCCGTTGTTCCATCTCTTGAACTTCGAGTTTTTCAATAAACTTGCTCAGCGATAGATTCGCAAATTCACCATTATTCTTGAAAATCATAAGATACGTACCCCAAACATCTTGTGGCAACGCATCGGCCAACTTTTCAAACCATTCTTCTCTATCTTTCTTGATATCCAATCGCTTCATGTTAACCACCAAATTACAATGTCTTTCTATAATCATTTTGGTGTTTTCAGTTTTTAATCCATGAAATAGATCAAATTCTTTCTTCAAAAGCGATTTTTTGTTCTTGATCATGTCTAAACTTCCAACAAACTTCGTTTTTAGTGCTTTCCACATTGAGTGTGCACATCCGTTGTGTTGCAATAAGATCAAGATGTCTTCCTTAATGGCTTGTTGCAAAATATTGATTATCATCTTTTCACTTTTGTATTTCTTTCTTTCTTTATCATCTAAATCTTTAATAACAACAATCTCTTCGTATTCATCAATCGGTCTAACATATCGTTCTTCAACACATTCCCACGCCTCTAAGTGATTCGCTTGAACCCAATTTTCGAAACGTTCCTCCCATCCATTATACTCCTCGATATTCATGAGCTTAGGCAGTTTTTGCATGGTGCCCATTTCATTTTTCTAAGTTCACGTTCTGAGCCATAGTGATCGGGGTAGCAAATGCGTTGTAAAATTCAGAATCCATGTTTCGGTTTTAAAAATTCACAATGACTGACTGTTCAAACGAGCTGAGTTTTCAAACGTTCTGTTATTTCACACGAGTTGAGGTTTCACACAATCTTGTGCGAGCTGGATCTTTAAAATCCTGATTCAAACGACCTGGTGATGTTTCACACGGCCTGAAGAAGTTTCAAACGACCTGGTAGCTTATAACTCAACCCACACGACCTGGTTCACCTCCAAACGACCTGGACCTAGTTTCACATGATCTGGACCCACTTCACACGACCTTGACCACTTTCAAACGACCTGTGTCACTTCGTGCGAGCTAAGTGGATCAAACCGTGCGACCTGGTGAATTTTCAAGCGAACTGAACACTTCGTGCGACTTGGATGATCAGCTCATGCGACCTGAAACAACTTCCAAATGACCTGGCTGATTTTCACATAATCTGAAGCTGAAATCACACGATCTGGAAGTTTTTCACACGGTTTGGTTCAAAATTCAAACGATTTGAATGAATATCCACCTCATTTAAGAATTCTAAGTCCAAAAGTTCATCATTTTGTCAAATTTGATCAGTTTTTACGTTAAATTCGGTTCTGATTTGTTCACGGATTGATCAAAATGATGTTTTACGTGTTATATGTCAAAATCAGATCATTTTAACCGTAAATTTGTTGAAATTTTGAAGAAAAAGTGTAGAAAATGAGTAGAAAGAAGTTGTTTTTGAAGAAATCAAGCTGAAATGATAAGAACTCTTCCTCTTGAACTATGATACCACTTGTAGGATCGAGGAATCGATCTAATGAGTCAATCAGAAGAGTTCTAGACCAAATCAGATGCGGAATTCATTGATTTGATCTTCATTGCAGCTAGATTTACACTTAGAAGTAGATTAAATGTCGATTATATTGATTTGACATAGTTACAAGAGCTGGCGACACTTCTGCAGAGCTTCGCTACTGGAATCAGAATGTTACAAATGAAGACACAAGACTCCCTATTTATAGGAAATGCCAGGTCGCATGAACCAGACCTGCTAGGTCGCACGAACTGGCCAGGTCGCACGAACTGGCCAGGTCGCATGAACCAGCCAGGTCGCATGAACCTGCTGGTTCAGGCCTGTTCCCCGTTTCTCTCGTACAACGTATCCTGGTCTAGCTATTCTATTACATTACTCGATACAAGACGAAGTCAACAGACATATGCACTAACAATTAAATACTAAAAGTAACATATAGATAATATACAACTAATAAATTAAAACAAAAAACCTAAAAAAACATCTACTGTTCATGGCATCTTTGTATTCATATAGATAATAATATACTATATAACATTTATCAAGTTTTGTTAACAGTATATAGTTTTGATTGGTGCTGTAGAAACGTGACCTGAGATACGTCCATAAAGTGGATGCTTGGATGTGAAGTAGCCTAAACTCTGATCTGCAAAAGAGAACATCGTACGGACTCGTTACAGAAATGGGTTATTCCTGCAACCATCATCCGGTGTAAGAATAAGTATGGGTTGTGGGAATGAATGTATGAGAGAGAGAGTTGTTGGATATCTTTACCTTGAGGTATGTCCTTTATTTATACTTTTTGGTGGCTTACGGTTTCCCCTATTCTTGGAGAATTAGTTGCACAGGGATTTGCCCCCTTTTTTGGATATCTGGCAGATATATTCTATGCATGGGAATATTTCCACAATATCCCTTATGTTTATATCGCATTAATTGTGGTTTGACCGACCCGGAATGACTAAACCGGGTCGTTCCTCTACATGTCCCCCAGTCTAATGCTGATATTACTAGATTACTAATAAGGTTACTAGTTGGAGAATATCATAATGAAAAGATATAAAAAAAATCCATCTGAGGGATCAAGTCGTGGTGCTTGTCAGCTAGTGACATGACACCTAATTAGTACATGTACCAATACGTGCCTAATTGGGCTCCAAATTTAAAATTTGAAAAGGTATCTGAATGGTATAAATTAGGTAAAGGCCCTGAGTGTGTAATTTTTCCACCAAAACTCAATCTTCATTATTTCCACAAACCCTAACATCAATGGCACCCAAATCCTCCGAGCAAACTCAAAACGGAGATGCCCTTTACTGTAAGCGGGGGAAAGCATCATTCGAGAATCCGATAAAGGCATACGGAATTAAGACTGAATGGCACCCGGTTCTATTGTCGAAGAAAGACGCCGCCTTTCCACTCCGAGATGGAAAGATCACCCTGTTCGCCGACTTCTTCAAGTTCTGCAACTTCCGACTGCCCATGACGAAGTTTTGCAAAGATGTACAAGATTAATGTGCCATTCACATATCAAAGGTACATCCACTCGGTCTTGTAAAGCTCTGACATTTCGAGTATAAATCATCGAGGTTGGGGCATTTGTCGGAGATGTTAGTGTTCCGTGCCTTTTATTGTTTATTCTAGAAGGATCCATTCTTTACTTTTGATTGTCAGAGAACGGGTGTTTCATGCCTACGATGGGTTTCCTCTAGCTCCAGAGATAAGGACTGAAAGAAAAAAAATTTCTTTATAAACGCCGCCGTTGTACCTGATTCCATGGCGTGGAGGAAGATGGCATCGAACGAAAAGGTGATGGACACAACATTCACGCTGGCTGAGTATCAATACAATGCGTTGTTCAAAGCGCCATCTACCCATCCTTCTGAGTACACACTTGTTCCGGAGGGTGCACATGTTCTAGTTGGAATGAGCCTGTCTTGGCAAGATCCTCGAGCCTACCCTGCTTTCAAGACTGCGGATGTGAGTAAGTACCTCATCTGCTAACATTATTATATCAACAAAAATCCCATTAGCTAACTTATAGATTCCACAGGCGACTGGTCCTTGTTTGATTTTCTAGACCCAGATAACCATAGATGACCGCCCACTGAAACCCGGTGAGGAAAGTGCCCTAGATATGCAAGTAGAGAATTTCTTGATTCCTACCAACGCTACCGATGGGAGTGGCGAGTCCCGCGCGCCTAATACATCGGCAGAGAACCTTGGTATGTATTCCAATCCACCCGATCATTTAGGTACTGCTACCCTTATGCTTACTTTATGTTGCAGTGTAGGTACCTCTTCTAAGAATCATCAGATGGCATTGACTGCCCCGCCTACTCCTAACAGCAGCGTACCAGATTCCGTTGAAGAAATAGAAAATACCGCAACTAATTCGTCCCTGGTTAGGACTAGTTCTAGTCTTCAGATTACCCCTTCCACGAGCACTGAGATACCTATCGCTCTCATTACTATCCTAACTCCCCTTTATACTAAGGCGACTACCGTTTCGGCGGTGTTAGTTCCTATGTCCACCGTGGGGGTCATTAGTAATATACTCGTTACTCCACGTGAAGAGCATGCCTAAGGGTCTTCGTTCTTGGCGACCCCTACATCTACCAGCCAACCCCTTGGCCCAACTTCTCAACACTTGGAATTTTCTAGTGAGCCTGATGTTGGTCATAGTGAGGTGGTCGGGTCAAACGGGGGTATATTCAATGAAGGGGATGCTCTTGAGGGTTTATATCTACCCACTATATCATGGGATCCACAAATGCCTGATAAAGCCTTCAAGCCTCGCTGGAAGATAGATGAGTCTACGAGATTGATTCATCCTCATGTTGTGAATCACTGGGTTGATCACGCCTTTTCGCCCAACGAGGTATCATACGTCGAGGGTCAAGACAGTTGCTAGCTAATTGATGTGACTCTTACAGATGCTGTGTCAGAGGTTCGAGAATAACTGAGATAATGCATCGTTGGATGCAAGACAATAAAGAGCTTCAGCAAGCGTGTATGGCTAACCAGCAAATGATGGACAAGTTACAACGAAAGGATAGCTTGATTTACGTCGCCCGTGTCAGGGAGGCGCATTTGATAACGGAGAAAGAAAAGGCTGAAGAAGCCCACAAGTGGGTGAACTCCAATCTAGCAAATGAACGGATAACGTGGGCACGAGATTTCGAGGAGAAAGATCGAATCATTTCTCACTCAATGAAGGTCCAGGCTGAATTGGAGAAGAAGGCAGTGGCAAAAGCTCAAAAGGTTCATGCTTTAACCTCTCAGTTTTTGGGGTTATGTATTGACATTGAATTTGTGTCGCAAGTCCAGGAAAGGCATGTGGCGCTTATGAAAGAAATGGAAGACACCCAGGCCAAGCTCCAACAAGCCCGCCAATATTGTGATAGTTTGCTAGGGCAGAATGCACGTCTCCAACATGACCTAGATTTAGAACATTCTCGCCATGGTGAGGCTGAAAGTGCTGCCAATCAAGCCCTTGCTGAGGTCGAGGAAATTACCAGCCAAGCTGTCGTGTTACAGAGTGAGATGAATTGGTTAACATCACATGGCTTAGTTGCGGCGTTTGATTTTCTCAAAAGATCCTCTCATTATAGCATTCTTTTAGAAAATTTTTCTATGGAAGCCAATGACACTGGGTGGTATGAGGGCATGCATGAAGCATACTTGAATTGTGACCAGCAGGATTTTCTAACAGACGCGTTTCATGCCGCCTGTTTGTCCGCTTCCACGCCCATGACCAAAGCCCTGTCCTCCGTGACCAATGATGCCCTACCCGAGATCTAGCAAATTATAGATGCAGCAAGAAGAGAAGACTTGGACGCACTCCACCATCTTCTAGGGTCTCTATCCCCTGGCGCTCCTAACACTTAAATTTCTTTTGACACAAGTATTGTTTCTACTTTACTTGTTTTGTGAACTGTCTTGTATTTAAACAATATAATTTTAATCATGATGTGATGACGTATGCATCAGGTGTTATGTAATAAATTTGGTACTCATGATGGTTCTAACTCTGCCTCCTGACATGGGGGCGATGTGACTGTTGACGCGATTTCCAGTTATTACACTACCTAGTATATAATTAGTATCATTTGGAGTTACTGACTTACTGAAATAAATCTTAATAGAAACGTGGGGAAACCCAATCTTCACCATCGTATTTCTAAAGTCTTGTAGGCCTGTGAGATTGCCGAAACCTTGCTCTGTTTGCATAAAATTTCATCGAAGAGCGTGGGAGCACCCATGTTGACGGGATAAGTGGGTTTGTTGTCTACGCCTATTAGTATTGACATTCCGACTCCGAAATCCAACGATCACCTAGCGAGCCTGCCCAATCCCAACTCCATGCTTGCATTTGATACTCCAGCATCTCGTGGTTGTGCATTCAAGGGAGATACCTTGCCCGTATCCAAGACCCTTACATCCTTACCTACATCCCAGGCTCGTCGTTATGGACTAGCCTACCAATGTCACCATCGTGGTCGTCCCATTATAACTGAACCATCAGTGCACTCTGTCGACGATATTGGTTATGTAACGGAAGGCGGTTGGTTATGGACGACGATCTCACTGTGTATCCAAACTTATGGGCTGTTTTTTAGCTCTTAATGAGGCTCTTAATGGTTCACACCTCTTACTAGTTCAGCACTTAATGGTTCAGAGTGTTTATTTCGTGAACAGATGTCTGAATGGTTTAGACATTTGCCTCTGAATGGTAAAGCATTATACAGATCTGAATGGTTAAGACTTCTAATCTGAATTAGTCAGATATTTTCCTTTGAACGGTTAAGCATTATATTGACTCTTAATGGTTCAGAACTCTTACTAGTTTAGCACTTAACCATTTAGAAGTTGCCAAACAGCCCCTTAGTTGTTAGAGACATCAACATTCTCCATAATCCTGCAGAAGTATTGGAGATGTTGTCCGGTGTGAAATAGTAAGAGCATGCTCGTTATCTTTTGTCGTTCCCCCACTACGTGTTGTATAGAAGGGACAAGTACCTGGTTTTTTCATGGTAGCCTACATAAGTTTGTTATTTACATGTTTACCAATTTGTAGGCAGTTGTCGTATCTATTACCAAGATAGCTACCTATTAGCGATGTGTTTTGTAAATGTATTAATGAAATAGTGCATGGATAGCGACTATTGTTACGTTCGATATGTTGTATACACCATTTAACAAAATGCAAGTTCATGGCTTAAACGTATTGTGCATAGGGTCAAAGTATCGAAAACTTTGAATAAGTAAAAGGGAATTTATTAATAAACTTTGAATGGGGTGTCCAAAGGAGAACAAACGAAACAAACCAAATAAAAAAACTATAAGTCCTGACACCGTAAGGGGCTGGGATTTACATGTAACACTTCTTAAGCTGGGCTATGTTCCAAGATCGTGGTATGGGGGTCCCATCAAGATGTTGTAAGGCATAGGCCCCCTTTCCTAATACTTGGCTAACCATATAGGGCCCCTCCCAAGTAGGGCCCAACATGCCTGAATTTTCCACCCTACTTGCTTCATTATCTTTTAAGACATATTCGCTGACTCGGAACGTCTTGTGTGATACCCTCTTGTTATAATACTTCTCCATGACCTGCTTGTTTTTCGCTTCACTAATGGCAGTCGTCTCGCGTCATTCTTCAAGGAGGTCCAGGTTCTCCCTGATAAGGTGGTCATTGTCATCCCACGTGGCCAACCTTCTCAAGGACGGGAGTACCACCTCCGTGGGAATCATTGCCTCGGTTCTATACGTCAAGCTGAAAGGTGTCTTGCTACTTCCTGTTTTAGGCGTGGTGCGGTGTGCCTACAACCGTTGGTAATTCGTCCACCCAGCAGCCACCCTCCTTGTCCAGGCGCCGCTTAATACCATCCAACGTGATTTTTTTGGCTCGTTCTACCTGTCCATTACCCTACGGATAGGCCACGAAAGTAAAAATTATCTGTATTTGGAGCTCCTTACACCAATCTTGGAAAAGCTTATCGGAAAATTGTGTCCTATAATCACTAACCAAGTATAGTGGTAAGCCGAAACGGCAAATTGAAACACCCAATTCTTTCAAGCGATCAAAACCAAAATTTTAACAATGATATTTACGACCAAATTTGAACTTTTGAGCATTACTAAAATATTTGATCTAACTACACAAAGTTAACTACTTGACACTAGTTATATCCTTATACCATTTTACCAAAGTTATAAAAGCACATGTTTTGGAACATAATACAACATAAACAACCAAATGTTTTGACCCATAACATAAGCTAATTCAGAAGCGTGTTAAGGGCAAAAGAAAGAGGCTTGTGCGTGCGTGTTTATTCCAAGCATCGCGGAACCACTTAAAGTGGAATTTTACCTAAAATACAACAACAAGAGTTATTATCAAATACATAAATCACAACATACTAACTTCCAACAAACAAGATAACCATCCAATATCTTATTCGAGTACTACACTATTTCTACATTCCTAATTTCACTTGTTTAACCCGTTCGTAACGGGTCGATACTTATTCATTCTTTTTCATCATCATCATTAAATTTGGTTGACCTATTCATGATGAGCCAATGCGTATTCATTCTACTCAACATCATTCCATATCGTTTGACCCATTCGCAACATGTCAATTACATGACCATCCTTGTTATACATTCTGTTTGACCCGTTCGCAACGGGTCACTTACACGACCATTCTTTAACATAACATTCTAATTTATTTGACCCATTCGCAACGGGTCAATTATCTGACCATTCTTTAATATAACATTCTAGTGTGTTTGACCGGTTTGCAACAGGTCAATTACATGACCATTCAAGTTACTACAAACATTACGATTACCACAAATCAAGACAATAGACATTACTAAAAATGAAAATTTAATCGTAACAAGTAGGGACCTCGGTCTTACGAGCTTTGAGGTTTTCGGTTGCTTGGACCTTCCTCTTTTACGCCTACATTCAATACATTCATTCTTTGTTCTAATAACTCCATTTCATACAATATTTTCTTACATTCTAAACCTAAACATAACCAATAATTGTCATAATTCACACAATTATCGATTAATGCATTTCATCGAGCACTTGGTGTGCAAAGATTTAAAAGTCTAAAATCTTCAATTTATCATGTTATTATGTACCATTTTCTACTTACACAATATCTCAATTATGCTAATTATCACAAACCTTCAACAATAATGATTAAATCTACATTCATGCAATTAGTTAACATGAATTTTCATCTAAAACTCCATAAGCTATAGTCAAAAATCAAAACCCACTTCATCCAACATAAGAGCTTACACATATATTGAACACATACACAAATTCTTCATATACTTTCATGCTTATGACGATTGTGAACAAGATTCCTACTTTAATTCATGTTATACCATCAAAACCCATACAAGATTAGCACATTCAAATCATGTTCCCAATAAACTTCACTAAACGAGAAATTACAACTTACCTAGTCTTTAACAAGTCTAAATGGTTAAGAATCAGTGCATGCAAGGGATTAACCACCAATTTTTGCTTCAATTTGCTGAATGAAGTGTTCTTCATCAAGGGAGAAACTCTCTCTTTCTCTCTCTGTCACGGCCCCCGATCCAGTTTCCTGGTTCGATTGCAGCGAGACAGAAAACCCGTGGTATTTAATTTTGGCAGCGGAAATTTTAACAGGATCTTTTAAAACTTAAAACACCCGATTATTTTATTTCAAGTTTCGGGATAAACCCCGTAGTTTACAATAGAGGAATTTCACTGGGAAATTTCCTGGTTACAAAAACATGTTTATTTATTTACTGAGCCACTTTATCCAAGCTGGTAGTGCTACGCGGCACTTTTCCTTGTTCACAGTAAATCACCTGAAACATGTTTAAAAAGATTTTATCAGCTGGGAAATACTTGCGAGTCATTCAATTTGCATAAAACCACACATTGTTATAGATTACAGTATTAAGAGCGATTACAATTGCCTCTATCTTATAATTAGCTGGTTCAGTTGTCACTCGACCGGATCTATGACTATGGTCATATCACTATTGGGTCCTTTCACCCAAAAGTGACGTGTATCACTATTTAGGTCCTTTCACCTAAAAGTGATAAAACAGTAGTCATTGTGCACAATACCCCACTTACTGCCAGTAATTCAAGATAACAAAGACTTAATCCCTGTAACATATAACTGGAAAACATTTGGGTATTGTAAAGCAATTTTGCTAAAAAGAGAATGACTCACATTGCAAGTTTAATTGGACAAAGTTTTGCCTACTGATTTAGCCTCGTAACCTAGTTAAATAACAATGCACACGAAACTAGGTTAGTAACTTAATACAACATTTACGATAAGCTCACGAAATCAAAACTCTCACGACGAATGACAAAGTATAGCCCGAATTCGGGCAGCACTTAACCATCCATCGGATCAGTTTCAATCGATCGGACATTGTATCGTAGTAGTGATCGAGTTATTACCCCATAATTGTAGCAGCGTTTCCCTACTTTGGACGTGATTTTTAAGTAGAAAGATGGTGATTTTGATGAATTTCTCCAGCACAGACGAAATGCCCATGCACGTCCCATTTGTAGCTAAAAATTGAGTTTGTCGCGGCCCGCGTAAACTCGAATAACATCTTACGTGGCCCGCGAGGGCCAGCCTAGCTATGGCTAGGGCTGCCGTGTCACGGTGTAGGTCTGCCACGTGTCAGACACGTGGCCTTGATCGTTATCCGAAGATTAGCCTAGCTTTCGTACCCCGCGTAGACTATCCTTAAGTCTGACGCTGCCCGCGACAGACCAATAAAATTTAATTTCTTGATTCTTCACAAGGATTAGGGTTTTAGGGGTCCGCGTTTCTACTTACGGAGCGTTTTAGGACAATTTCGTGCAGGTCCTTACATCCTCCCCACCTTATTTAAAATCTCGTCCTCGAGATTTACTGAAACAGGTAAGGGTACTTCCGCTTCATTTCCGATTCCAGTTCCCAAGTATACTCAGGTCCTCTTTTTGAATCCCACTTTACTTTGACCAGTACCAATCTTTTGTGCTTGAGGAACTTAATCTTTTTGTCTTCTATTTGGAGCGGTTTCTCAACAAATTTTAATTTTTCATTTACCTCTATATCTTGAAGAGGTACTACCAGTGATTCGTCAGATAAACATTTCTTGAGATTAGATACATGAAACACGTCATGTACCACGGCTAGCTCTTCTGGTAGTTGTAAGCGATAGGCAATTGGCGCTATCCGCTGGATCACTGGAAATGGTCCTATGTACCTTGGACTTAGCTTTCCCTTCTTACCGAACCGAACTATCCCTTTCCAAGGAGAAATTTTCAAGAGAACCTTCTCTCCAACTTGAAATTCTAATGGCTTAAGTCGATTGTCTACATAACTCTTCTGGCGATCTCGAACCGTTTTCAATATTTCCTTGATTTGAGTTATCTTATCGGTGGTTTCCTATACAATTTCGGGACCTGATAACTGACTTTCTCCTATTTCTGCCCAGCAAACTAGAGTTCGGCACTTTCGTCCATACAGTGCTTCGAATGGGGCAGCCTCGATGCTTGCATGATAACTATTGTTATAGGAGAATTCGATTAAGGGTAGGTGGTCATCCCAGTTTCCACCAAAATCTATTACACATGCCCTGAGCATGTCTTCCAAGGTTTGGATCGTCCTTTCACTTTGTCCGTCTGTTTGGGGATGGTATGCAGTACTTAAATTCAGTTGGGTCCCCATTGCTTCTTGGAAACTTATCCAGAAGTGCGAAGTGAAGCGACTATCCCTATCCAATACTATGAAGAGTGGGACTCCATGTAAGGATACTATCTCGTCTACGTATAACTTTGCTAATCTTTCCATGCTAAAGGTTTCTTTTATCGGTAGAAAATGAGCTGATTTGGTTAATCGATCTACAATCTCCCAGATTGCATCGTTACCTTTCCTGGTCTTGGGTAACTTGGTAACAAAGTCCATTGTTATTAGTTCCCATTTCCATACAAGCATTTCTAATTGTTGAAGTAAACCTAAAGGTTTCTGGTGTTCTGCCTTAACTTGCAAACAAGTTAGACACTTAGGTACATACCTAGCTATGTCCTTTTTCATTCATATCCACCAGAAGTTACTTCTTAAATCTTGGTACATCTTATTATTACCAGGGTGCATGGTATATCTAGATTTATAGGCTTCCTCTAAAATTTTATTTCTTAAATTTTCTTGCTTAGGTACCCAAATCCTTTTCTTATGGAATCTCCAAATTCCATAAGTCCCTTGCTCTAATTCTTTTATCCTTCCTTTCATTCCTTCAGCGTCATCCTTGATTGTTGTTTCTTGAACGTTCTTCAGTTCTTCCATTAAATCTAATTGGAGATTTAATCTAAGAGCATGGACTCGTCTTTGTTTTCCATGATACTTACGACTCAAGGCATCTGCTACTACATTTGCCTTTCCTTCGTGATATTGAATATCACAGTCGTAGTCACTTAGAATTTCCATCCATCTCCTTTGCCTCATGTTTAATTCTTGTTGCCCAAATATGTACCTTAAACTTTTATGATTTGTATAGACAGTAAACTTACTTCCGTACAGATAATGTCTCCAAATTTTAAGGGCAAAAATTATTGCTCCTAATTCTAAGTCATGAGTCATATAATTTTCCTCGTGCTTCTTCAACTGCCTTGATGCATACGCAATTACCTTTTTGCGTTGCATTAGCACACATCCTAATCCCAACTTAGAAGCATCGCAGAAGACTTCAAAATCTTCAGTTCCGTCAGGCAAAGCGAGAATTGGGGCATTTGTTAATCTTTGCTTCAAAATCCTAAAGGACTCTTCTTGCTTAGGTCCCCATTCAAACTTAACAGTTTTACAGGTTAGCTTAGTTAATGGAACAACTATCTTAGAGAAGTTTCTTATGAAGCGCCAGTAATATCCAGCTAAACCCAGAAAACTTCTAACTTCGGTAGCTGATTGCGGGACCTTCCAATTGGTGATTGCTTCTATTTTGGAGGGATCTACGTGAATACCTTCATGATTCACCATGTGCCCCTAAAAATTGCACCTCATGTAGCCAAACTTCACACTTCGAGAATTTGGCGTAAAGCTTTTCCTTTCTTAACAGGGTTAAGAGTGCATGTAGGTGCTCACAGTGCTCGTCCTGATTCTTGGAATAAATAAGTATATCGTCGATGAAGACAATTACGAATTTATCCAAATATGGTTTACAGATCCTATTCATCATGTCCATAAATGCTGGAGGAGCATTAGTTAGTCCAAATGGCATGACTGTAAACTCGTAGTGACCATACCTAGTCCTGAAAGCAGTTTTAGGTATGTCTTCTTCCTGTACCTTCAGCTGATGGTATCCGGAGCGCAAGTCTATCTTAGAGAAATATCTAGCTCCTTGAAGTTGATCAAAAAGATCATTGATCCTAGGTATTGGGTATCGATTCTTAATTGTAACCTTATTCAATTCCCTATAATCGATACACATTCACATTGAACCATCCTTTTTCTTTACAAACAACACAGGTGCTCCCCAAGGGTGCCTTGGCTATTGGTGTAGTTCCAGGAATTAGATGAATTCTAAACTCTAATTCCCTATCTGGCGGAAATCCTGGTAGCTCTTCTGGCAATACATCCGGGTATTCTGATTCTACAGGAATTTCCTTAAGTTCCTTACCTTTAGTGTTAATGATTACCGAAATCATATACACTATTCCTTGTGTTCGTTCATAACTAGCAACTTTCATTACTAAAATAAACTTCATTGGTTTACGCGGCTTATCTCCTGAAATCAAAATTACTTCTCCTATGGGTGTATGAATTTCTATGGAATTCTTATAACAAAGGATTCGAGCATGGTTGGCTACTAGCCAATCCATTCCTAATACCACATCAGCTAAATTCATAGGCAACAGGTTTGCAAAAAAATTGTGGCCTGAAAGTTCTATCTTCCCTTCTTGGAGAACCTTATCTCTTTTAACAGAATTACCATCTGCTGTTTCTACCGTATAAATATGCCTAAGTTTGGTTAAAGGTTGCTTAAGAGCTTGGCAGAATGAAGTATTTAAAAATTTTTGGTTTGCACCAGAGTCAAATAATACGTTTGCATAAACGTCATGCACAAGAAACGTACCAGCTATCACATCCAGAATCAGATCGCCTTCCTGTGTGGTCAGCTGGAAAGCTCTTGCATTCTTTTTATTAGTCCCTTCAGCTGCTTTTGCCTTGTTGTCCGCTGGCTTGACCAGTTTAGGGCATTCCGGTCTAAAATGCCTAGCTTCTCCGCAATTGAAGCAGATCATGGATTTCTTCCTGCAATTCTCCTCTTGATGCCCCGGGATTTTACAGAAATTACAGTACCCCTTACATTTTCCAAGGTGTTTTCTCTTACAGGTACTGCAGAATGGAGCAGTGGAGGATTGCCCGGTTCCCTTTCTCTTGAAGTTACTAGCATTACTACCCCCACGGAAACCTTGAGTAATCTTTTGGGCCAATTCCTTTTTCCTGTTCTCTTCTCTAGTGCGCACCAGCCCGTCGGTTAAGGTGTTGGCTAATTCCACCGCATCGTCAATTGTGCTGGGGTCTCGCAGCTTTGACTATGTCGCGAATCTCGCTAATTAGTCCCCAGATATAGCGAGATATAAGCACCGGTTCTGGCGAGGCCAGAGTTGGTACAATTCTAGCATACTCGAAAAATTTCAAAGTATACCCCCAACAATCAACATCCACCATCCGGTGATTCAGGAACTTATTTGTCATTTGTTCCTTTTCATAGGCGGGACAAAATTTCAATCCACCAATTCCCTAAATTCCTCCTAGCTCATGGCGTAAGCCACGTCACTTCCCTTGGCTTGTAGCACCGTGTTCCACCATTCTAACGCTTCTTCTTTAAAAAGGTGGGATGGATACATAACCTTGTCTTCCTCTACACATTTACTGATTTTGATTACTGCTTCGGTATTTTCTAACCAACGCAGCGAGGCAGTTGCCCCTTCATTACCTACAAATTCGACGGGCTTACAGGCAAGAAATTCTTTATCTGTGCAACCAGGGGTTGCAACTTTCATTTTCTTGAGTATTGGGGCTTGAACCACATTATTATTATTATTGCCGCCTCCATTTACACTGTTACTGAAATTATCATCACGTGTGCGTTTGTTATTGTTGGCTTGCGAAGGTTCAGTAGGGTTTTTAACGGCAGCAACAATCGTCGGGATAGCATTGGCTATTCCCTGAGCAACAATATTTTCTATATCTTGCCTATTAAGAAAATGGTCTTCATTATTTTGTTTGGATTGGTTAACTTCATTTACCGGTTGGTTGTCCGCGTTTTCCATCTGAATCATTTAACAATATATATATTATTGTCACATAATGAATAGTAATCAAACACAATAAAACAATCACACGTAATCATGACAACACGTATAGCCAAAATTGTCGAACTTGCGACTTTCATATATTTTTATAATAGTATGCATCCGTACATACCAGATATTTACAGATGTTTTATTTTAGTTATTATTATACAATATTATATTATTGAATATTATATATATATATATATATATATTATATATATTTTTCAAATAATATTATTATACAATCACACAACCACAGTTAGCTAGCCTTTCAGAAACGACGCTCCCTCTCGTCATATTTCCAGGTGATGTTTTCCCCCACTTCCCGAATCCGGTTGCCCGCATCCACCAGCTGCTCGCCGTAGCGGCGTAGCTCGACAACGTTTTCTGCGCTCATAGGTGGGAATGGTGCAGGTTCAGGATCAAACTGGGGAAAGTAAACATTGGGGTTATTCATGAAATTCTGAAAGTGCCAATCGCTCGTCCACCACTCTTCCAGCTGGCCTGTAACAGGTTGTGGGTTGACAATAGGGTCTGAAATAGCAGGTTCAAGGTTAATTGGAAGTTGTGATTGGGCAGGGAAATTGAAAAGGTTTTCATCGGCAGGTCTGATAAGGTCACAATTTGCAAGTTTTCGTTCCAGTTCTTCCCAAGGTGGCATCTCCTGGGCTTGACCGGAGCTTTCCCCTACTTCCTTTCCTTTTCCCTTGTCTTTTGGATCCTCAGTCTTCTTCACCTTCTGGGCAGCTGGCTTCTTCCTTCGTCCGCTTTTCCAGTCCAAAATTCTCCTCCTCTTTTTAGGCTTTGGTTTCTCCTGCGGCTGGGCCTGGAACATTATTGGCTCCTCAGTATCTGCTTGACAGCCGGATAGGGTCCCGGTTGTATCCATATCGGTGGTATGGATAGTAAATTTTGGAATGCCACCGACAGTTCATTCATGCTGTTGGCACACATGAAGAAACACACAAAATTTGAAGTTAAAATTTTATTTATTAAATTAAATTCTCACAGAATCACAAAATAACAATCTGAAAAATTAAGTATTTCTAAATACTTAATTGGCTTAAATCAGTGGCTCTGATACCACTTTTTTCTGTCACGTCCCCCGATCCAGTTTCCTTGTTAGATTGCCGCGAGACAGAAAACCCATGGTATTTAATTTTGGCAGCGGAAATTTTAACAGGATCTTTTAAAACTGAAAACACCCGATTATTTTATTTCAAGTTTCGGGATAAACCCCGTAGTATACAATAGAGGAATTTCACTGGGAAATTTCCTGGTTACAAAAACATGTTCATTTATTTACTGAGCCACTTTATCCAAGCTGGTAGTGCTACGCGGCACTTTTCCTTGTTCACAGTAAATCGCCTGAAACATGTTTAAAAAGATTTTATCAGCGGGGAAATATTGGCGAGTCATTCAATTTGCATAAAACGACACATTGTTATAGATTACAGTATTAAGAGCGATTACAATTGCCTCTATCTTATAACTAGCTGGTTCAGTTGTCACTCGACCGGATCTATGACTGTGGTCATATCACTATTAGGTCCTTTCACCCAAAAGTGACGTATATCACTATTTAGGTCCTTTCACCTAAAAGTGATAAAAACAGTAGTCATTGTGCACAATACCCCACTTACTGCCAGTAATTCAAGATAACAAAGACTTAATCCCTGTAACATATAACTGGAAAACATTTGGGTATTGTAAAGTACTTTTACTAAAAAGAGAATGACTCACATTGCAAGTTTAATTGGACAGAGTTTTGCCTACTGATTTAGCCTCGTAACCTAGTTAAATAACAATGCACACGAAACTTGGTTAGTAACTTAATACAACATTTACGATAAGCTCACAAAATCAAAACCCTCACGACGAATGACAAAGTATAGCCCGAATTCGGGCAGCACTTAAACATCCATGAAATCGGTTTCAATCGATCGGACATTGTATCGTAGCAGTGATCGAGTTATTACCCCGTAATCGTAGCAGCGTTTCCCTACTTTGTACGTGATTTTTAAACAGAAAGATGGTGATTTTGATGAATTTCTCGAGCACAGACGAAATGCCCATGCACGTCCCATTTATAGCTGAAAATTGGGTTTGTCTCGGCCCGCGTAAACTCGAATAACATCTTACGCGGCCCGCGAGGGCCACCCTAGCTACGGCTAGGGCTGCCGTGTCACGGTGTAGGTCTGCCATGTGTCAGACACGTGGCCTTGGTCGTTATCCGGAGATTAGCCTAGCTGTCGCACCCCGCGTAGATTATCGTTAAGTCTTACGCGGCCCGTGACAGACCAATAAAATTTAATTTCTTGATTTTTCACAAGAATTAGGGTTTTAGGGATCTGGGTTTCTACTTACGAAACATTTTAGGACAATTTTGTGCAGGTCCTTACACTCTCTATGTATCAATACACACATACACATATATGCACAGACTTCCTTTTTATTTTTTCTTTTATTAATTGAAGTTTTCATATGTACAACATCAGTCCCTTAAGTTTGGGCGAATGAGTATTTGGCATTTACTTATCCATTTCCATTTACAAGCCTTATACATTAACTAGGTTAATGTTCTTAGTCAACATGTCCCATTCTAATCTAATTATTTGCAAATATACTATTTAATATTTATTGGGTTGGTTTCATAACGAGGATTTTATTTAAAAGCGAGGTAAATAAAGTATGTGCATTTTTGGGGTGTTACACAAATGATGTGTTCCCAGAGGAATTTTTTTAATATTGTCCAGCAAATTCAGCATTTAAACACATTAATATAATGCAGAAATATGGTTAAATGGTCCTGAATACTTTCCTAAGTGTCGGAAATCAAAACTGTCACAAAAGGTAACATAAAGCACACTAAGCTGCGTAATTTAGCACCTTAACGAACCGGTAACCAACCGAACAACCGGACACTACCCGAAACACCATATTTCACTAGAAGCACTGTTTTAACATTACCAAGCAAGATATGATCCCCAAACATCATAACACACTAAATAAATATCTAGTAACTAAACATCTAACTAGAAACTTGCATTTCAACAAAATAACTAACTATATGGTTAAAACCTACATCTATACCCCCCCCCCCACCTAGTAATCGGCCAACATGGCCCCCACCATGAGATTTTCTTTCAATTTAATATTGGATCTTGTTGGTGCTTTATGGACATAATAACCAATGGAGAAACTAATGATATGGATTTATAAGTAACCCAGTAGCATCATAACTCTCATTCTTTCACACAACATAACACACTTCACTATTTCTCTTCTCTTCTTCTTGGCTTCGGCCGTAACCCAACAACAACACAACCACCATCATCATTCATCTTCATCCAATTCCAAGCATACACAAAGGTGTTAGAAGGTGCATACGGAAGCTAAGAGCTTTCGGAAGTTCAAGGACCTTCACCATTTGCTTTAATCCACCTCTTTTCTTCTCTTGATCATCCCTAGCCTTGAGCTAGTGGTAAGAACACTAATATCTTCATTTTACATCTTATTTAAGTGGTTAAAAGATGATACATGTTGATTATAATAAAGAACACTAAGAAACAAGAGAATGATTCATGAACATAAGCTTAAACATTGAAGAAATCTTGATGTTTATGTGTTGTTATACTTGTTGATTGTTGTTTACTTATGTAAATGATGTAGATCATCATATGATCTTGCTAGATCATGATTAAAAACATAATCTAGCAAGATGAGAGGATGAAAGTGTTAAAGGTTCATAGATCATCCTCATGAAAGACATGAACTTGAAAGAATATATTGTTTTCTTACAAAATGATGATTAAAGTGAGTTGTAAGTCTTGTAAATCTAAGATTACAAGAATGATTTTTCAAGAAACCAAGTTAAAAATACAAGTTTTACTAAATCTTGGTTCTTAAATAAATAACCCACATTTTTTTGTGGTTAATAAAGTGTAGAAGCACATATGTGACAAGAAAAATCCATGTAGAAACATTTTTAGAAAATTTAATTATAAGTTGTAAAGATCTAGATTCTTCAAAAATAATGTTTTTAAAGAATCAACCACACTTTAAAGGGGTGACTAGGCTTACTAAACACACTAGTAAGTTACTACATTTTTTTATAAATTTTCAACTTCGTGAAGTGGTAGATTATGCTTGTTTTTGGCAAAATTGGTAAGTGTTGATTGTTTATTGTTGATTGTTGATTGATTGCATTGACTTACAAAAGAAAATGATATGCTTTGAAAGAATGAAAACATCCATTTTTAATGGAAACTATGGCAAAATTTTTCTAAAAATCTAACACTTAGAAAAATATTTTTGAACAAATATTTACAAGTATATTTCAAACCATTGATTTTCACATAAAGTTTGACATAATTTTTGTTACAAAAATTACAAATATTAGAGGTTGGTTTTTATAAATAAAAGTGACTAAATATGTATTTAGGGAAATATATATTTAGATGTCACCATTTGTGTGATTATTTGTATATTACGTGTATTAGTTATATTATTTTAGGACTTGAAATAATATAACTCATCAAAATACCCAAAAGAAAAATTATTACAATCCAAAATATTACCAAAAATTCCAAGGAATAAATATACAAAGAATACCTAAAATATTGACGAAACCGAACTAAGGAATATAACTCACAAAAATATTCCGGAAAATTTATTTACAAGTATATTTTGGTAAATAATATTTTGGACATCAAGTGAATGAAAATGTGATTTTACAATATTACAAATTTAAATCATATTTTTTACAAGAAGAAAATATATTAGTTTTGGTGAATAGAAATATAGTTTCTTGGAATTAATAGAAGATATATTGTTTTTGGAGGAAATATATATTTTCTCAAACAAACATGAAGTATATTATTTTTTAGTGAAAAATAAGTTTATATATATATATTTTCCAAGTTAGATTTGAAAATACATTATTTTTGGAACTTATATGGAAATACAAATATTTTTGCCAAGGGTAAATTATAAATAATTTTTCTAAGTAATATTTCTTAAAATATATATTTTGGAAATATATATTGATGTATTTTTACTAGAGATATGATTCCGGAAAAATTAAGTATAGGAATACTTAACAAATACAAGAAAATACGTATTCTCGTACGTAGTAATACACCCCAGAATACGACACCAATACATGGCAAAAATATACAAGTATAAGAATACAAATACAAATACACCTATCGTTGGGAAGGATATACATGTTTAAATACTTGAAAGGTAACAAATTAAAATATATCATTTTAACAATTATTACAAAATTTAATAAATATGAATTAAATTAAAATATTTATTATTTTAACAAATAATCATATAACTTGGAATAATAATGAAGACACAATGAAACGTAACTCAAATGCACTAATTAATACTAAGTCAAGGCACGGCCCGCTCATCTAATAGATCATAGTACGTTGTAGGTAGTCGTGTACATCTAAAGCTTTGAGTTACTGTGATTACGAAGAACGCAAAACCGTGAGTTCATGTTCCCCCTTTTCTTTTAACTGTTTTCAGTTTTATAACTTCGGGGGTGAAGTACATGTTACAAACTGTTTACAAACGTTTATATGTGGTATGGTTAGCTAAGGAAGGGTACTACTAGATCATGTGAGTGGTGGGTATAACGCTTAAGACCATTAATCATCGTTGTAGGACCGAGGGACATAAGTGATAGATCTATTTGGGTGTAGTGAGCCCACACCCATGTGAACCAGAGTGGCCCATGAGGTGACTATGTCTTATTGCCGGAGACAAATTTGCTAGGTTTGAGCCTTCCTGCATCCGGCCACACATTTTAATAGCCTTGCAAACCATTAATGATCTGTTTTCCTTGTTGCTTTCATACCGGGATTTACAAACATACATACTTACTTATAATGATTTCAAGGTTTATTCGAGCTCACACACTAAACACATGAACTCGCTCAACTTTTGTTGATGTTTTCAAACTACATGTATTTCAGGAAACTAAGTATGGATCTGGCGGGCGTTGAAATTTTCAAGTGTTGTTAGGAATAAAAGATATCATCCGGTGTCGAATGGTTTGGAGTGTGTGCCCTATCCTGGATAGGATACATGTTTCAAAGCCTGATTTTTATAAATGTCTTTTGTCGAGTCCTTTTGGAACTCTAAAACAATTTGCATGGTTTGTAATTTGGATTTGAAGCCCATGTCTGGGATCTAAAACGATGTTGTTGTAATGCTTCAAAACTTAATTAATGGATGAACATCTTTGGTTTTATCATATAGTTGTTTGTTATGGCTGAATGCAATGATATTAAGCAAGTCACACATAATCACGCTTCCGCAAAAGTCAGGGTGTGGCAGTTTGGTATCAGAGCTTCGATTGTAGCGAACTACGATTCTTTCTTGAGTCTAGACTACAATCATTAGGGCTCTCATGAAAATATTTTTACAACATGTTTTCATTGCATACACGAAACGCCCAGATCCAGTGAAACAAACATTTTTACAAACGGAAAGACATGAAACACGATTGCAAGGTTTACCTTTGTGGTTTAGTCTAGGGGACTAGGTGGTTTAGTCTTGGAGACTAGGTGGTTTGGTCTGGGATATTAGGTGGTTTAGTCTGGGGACTAGGTGGTTTAGTCTGGGAGACTAGGTGGTTTGGTCTGGGAGACTAGGTGGTTTAGTCTGGGAGACTAGGTGGTTTAGTATGGGAGAATGGGTGGTTTAGTCTGGGAGACTAGGAAGGATACATGACTTCATGACACATTGTCTTTAATTTCATGCTAAATGATTGTGGTTAATATATGTGCATATGTTATGATTGTTCTGTTACAGACACTATGTCTTCATCCGAGAGCGGATTGTCCGATACTGATGATCCTATGGCTATTGTGTCCGATGACGAGATCGCACCAGAGCCAGAGATCTTTACCTCAGATACTGAGAGCGACCCAGATATGCTATCAGACGACGACGACGACCTCCAGCCGTTTGCGTTGCCTGATTTTGGAGATGACTTACCGCGTGCTGATGGTATTCCAGACGAGGATCCTTTTGTTATTCCCATTCCAGTCCATGATCATCTTATCATCGGGCATCCCTATGGTGAGCATATTGTGGCATCGATCCTCGCTCCTATTCCTTTAGTGGTCATCCCTCCTGAGGATTGGCCTTTTGATGATCTGTTTGATGATGATTTTGATCTATTTTTTGATGGTCCTCCTAATGATGCCCATGGTGATGGAGAGCTAGATGAGGACATTGTTGCTAGTCCACTCCCCGAGATCCCTGTTATTGAGATTTCCTCTGACACTAGTTTGCACTCTATCTCAGATTCCTTTGAGTCTGTGACGTCTTCCGCCTTGCAGGCAGTTGGATTGCGACGCTATGCCACTGATTCTGATGATGATACAGCCATGTCAGCTGCACCATCCCCTCCACACGATCCCGAGCTTGATCTTGAGTTAGATTTCATTCCTGTTGATCAGCCCGATGTTGCACCTACTGATCCTGAGCCTTTACCTAATCATGACCCTATTCCTTTTGGCATACCTAACATTGCACCCCTCCTACCTGATCCAGTTCCTGCACCCGTTGACCCTGCTGTTGTTGAGCCGTTCATTCCTCCACTTGCACCCGCACCCGCTGATGTTGCTCCTTTTCATCCTGTGGAGTCTGATGTTCATCGTGTTGATCTACCTATCGTTTTCTTGCAGGACATACCCGCACCTCATCCAGGGGAAGGTACTTCAAGCCAGCAGTCTAGTCATGACCCTCATGTTTCAGCAGCTTTACCACATATCCCTCAGTCTGCACCTTTTGCTCCTTTTACTTCTTCACCACTTGATGAGCCATTCTGATGGTCCCCACCGTATTCCATGCCGATCTCAGATCCCTACCATCCCTCGCATTTCGTTGGTTATACAAAGGATGAGTTACTTTATTCGCTTCAGCTTCGATTTGAAGTCATGATTCGCAGAGTCTTGGAGCTTGAGTCAACACCACGTCCTTTACCGTGTCCTAGTCCGCCTGCTTTCGTTCCCCCTCGTTCATCACCGCCTCCTTTTGCACATCCACCTGCTCCTCTTACTCCTTTCCCAGAGTTTGATGCTCGATTCCTCACCGTCGTGCAGCAGGTCCGTTATTTGCTTCGTCATGTGCACAAGCTCGAGGAGGAGCTCGCGCATGTTCTCAGTTTGATTTTCCTCCCTCCTTCTCCTCCGCCATCAGTACAGTAGGTTTTTGGTTTTATGCAGATGCATTACCCTTGATGAGAGCACCGCTATTGAGCTGAGCTAGTGAAGCCTTTTGGAGATCACTTTTGAGTGTGTGACTTTTGTAGATTGGTAGACTTGTTGGACAAGGGTAGCGTGACCCTGTATTCCCTTTTGATATGATACACTTTGTAAAACATGTAACAATACTCTGTGGTCGATGATTAATAGAAGCTCAATCGTCATGTTTATGTTATGATTGTGCTGTTGTTTGATTATTTGATATGATGATTTATTATGTGTATGTACATACGACCTCTAGACAACTATATACATATCCTGAACAAATAAGACCTGACCAATCCGGTCTCCTTCTTAAAAGATGCCTCCTCAAGAGATCATTCGGCTGACCGAGGCAGAATTACAAACGCACATCACACAGGCCATAGCTCGGCATGAGGTTCTTCGCTACAGACACAGCAGAAGTACCTTAGGGAATAACCCACCTAAGGGTAATGTTTAAGTCACCTAAGACACATTACAATACGTTTGGAAATTTCCGAGTGTGCTTTGCTAATGCTTTCTATGATGATGTTGCTTGGGTACAGGCTGTACCTACAAGAAGTTTTTGGACTGCAAGCCTCTGAACTTCGACGGCACTGGAGGTGCCGTAGCTTTTGTGAGATGGGTCAAGAATACGAATTCTGTTTTGTGAATGAGCAGATGTACTCCAGAGCAACAAGTCACATACGTTTCTGGATTGTTTCAAGATGAGGCTCTGTCACGGTGGAACCTTCGGGTTCAGACAATGGGCGAGGCTGCTGCGTATGCTTTGACCTAGGATGAGTTGAAAGAATTAATGCGCAAGGAGTATTGTTCTCAGATGGAAATCCAGAAGCTGGAAATTGAATTCTGGAACTTGAAGATGGAAGGTCCAAAGATAGTGGAATATGTGCAAAGACTTCACGATTTATCGCGAGTTGTTCCATATCTGGTGGAACCAGAGTTTAAGAGGATAGGATGATTCATCTGGGGATTGTCGCCTCAGATTCTAAGCTTGATGACAGCATTAACGCCTCCATCAACTATTGATGCGAGTAACTTAAGTGTGGGGCTCACCAAAGAAGCACTTAGATTGGAAAAACTTTCAACCCCTGACGAGAAAAAGGAGACCAATGTGGAGCCATCTGGGGATAACAAGAGGAAGTTCGCAAATTTCAAGAAAGGTACTCGGGCGAATAACAAAAACAAAGCCAAAAAGGGAAAAGAGTACATGGGTATCCTACCTAAGTGCGTCAATTGTCGACGTTATCATATCGGGCGATGTAAATATGGAAATTGTGCTAACTGTCGCAAAGTGGGGCATGTCAAGGAGACGTGTAGGCAAGGTACTAAACGTGGGAACGGAGGTCAATATGGTAGCGGAAATCTCGGAGGAAACAACGACAACAGCAACTATCAAAGCGGAAATGGCGACGATCAAGGACGTGGACAAGGGTGTTTTAACTGCGGCGATGTGAGGCATTTCAGGAAGTATTTCCCTAAAAACAATCAGGTCGATGGTAAGATTTACTTGGGGACTAAACCAAGATGTGATGAGTGCAAGTTTCACCATGAAGGTCGATGTTTGAGGCCTAGGTGCGATAGGTGCGGAAAAGAAGGACACAGCAAGGATGCCTGTTGGGTGAAGTATCCCAGACAAGGAGTAAATGATGACGACAGCCAAGATGGAAACAATAATGGTAGAATTCCAGGTTGCTACAGATGTGGGGACGAAGGGAACTTTAGGAAAGATTGCCCGAAGAAGAACCAAGCTCATGGAATAGTGCTCGACATCAGAGCTCGTGGAGCATGCCAGGATCCAGACGTGGTTGCTGGTACGTTCCCTATCAACCAATACTTTGCATCTGTGCTATTCGATACTAGTACCGACCATAGCTTCGTATCTCTAGAGTTTAAGTATATACTTGGGTTAGTTGCAAGTAAGTTAGATATTCCGTACTCGATAGAACTAGCTAATAGGAAGCTAGTAGAAGCCAAAGGAGTGATTAGAGGTTGTGTGATAGAGCTTGGAGAGCGTGAGTTTACGCTTGATCTACTGCCAGTTGAGTTGGGAAGCTTCAACATAGTGGTTGGAATGAATTGGTTGTCGAGTAATCAAGCTAAGATCGTATGTCATGAGAAGATTATCTGCATCCCGATGACGAATGCAGAGACGATCGTGGTTCATGGGGAGAAGCATGATACGCCTCTACGGATTATTAGTTGTTAGAAGGCACGGAAGTTTTTACGTAAAGGATGAGTTGCCTTCTTGGCTCATGTCGTGGACAAAGAAGCCGAAGAACCGAAGCTCGAAGATATCCCTGTGGTAAGGGAATATCCTGAGGTCTTCCCCGAAGATTTTCCAGGATTACCTCCTCAACGACAAGTTGAGTTCCGCATTGACTTGGTTCCAGGCGTCGCGCCTGTAACCAAGGCACCTTATTGACTTGCGCCTTCAGAGATGCAAGAGTTGTCAGCGCAGCTTCAGGAGTTGCTAGATAAGGGATTTATTAGACCAAGCTTCTCGCCTTAGGGAGCTCCAGTACTATTCGTCAAGACAAAGTATGATAGTTTTCGTACGTATATTGACTACCGGGAGTTAAACAAGTTAACCATCAAGAATCAGTATCCCTTGCCGAGGATTGATGATTTATTCGATCGACTTCAAGATTCAAGTTACTACTCCAGGATCGATCTCCGATCAGGTTATAGCCAGCTGCATATTTGGAAAGAAAGCATACCGAAGTACAGTAAGTCAACAAGTTGCTTCTAGACATACGCTAATATTGTGTTTTCTACACGGTGCACAAAACAGTTTTACACATAATACAAAGCTTTGAGAATCTAGGAGACATGTACTTAGGACCTTCAGGAACTTAGGTTAAAACTCATAAAAGGTTATCGCTTAGGAACCACGTCTGTTAACTCAAGCAAACCCCGTTATTCTAACATATATGCTATTTCAGTTAACCAAACAGATAAAGTACTCAAATTTCTTATATTGAAATTTCCTCTTTTGCTTCTAGCTAGTAGATTTTTGCATCTCTACTCCTCTTAATGGTAGTTGCATCACGACAATATTCTTCGTAAAAGCAAACACTCATTTGTCTCGATACTTGATCATTCCTTCATTATTGCAAATACTCATTGTTTCATTTCTTGGAAATTCATATGTTACGCATGCACCATTTGTTATACACGTGGTTTCGTTTCGAATAAGCGCTTCATCAAAGTTCAAATATTATTTTGCTAAATCAAATTATTGATTCATGATTCGAATGACCTACATTATTGTAATTGTTGGCTCCTTTGCTATCAAGTCAACACACCTTCTTAAAACTTCTTTTCTTTCAAAGTTACATACATGGTTTATCTTTGCAACCATGCTGAAATTCCCTTGTCGATACATACGTTTATTGTCAGGTTGCGCTGAGACCAAGTTCAACTGCTTGAACTTGCCCATTTCGCATCTTCAATTCAAGACACCATATGATGTATTTGAGAGCATCATATTCAAAATTCATTTTTGCAAATGTTTCTTTTGCCCCAAGTCGTAGTAGACTTGTTTGGTCTACGGCTCCATTAAGTCGTCTGTTGATTTCGACACCTTGTGGTGATGTTTTCACTAAATTGAAGCTTGCACTAATCTCGTTTATGCATCTCATACACGGATTTAATTTTTTATTTATTGATTTGCTCTAAATCCGTCCTGTTTTATCATAATTAAAGTAGTCTTAACACAATCTTGTGCTAAGACAATGGTACATAAATTCATTTTACATTCCAATGTACCTCCTAAGGTTCTTTCATTATTGATCGAATGCCTTGCAGTATTTATTTCTTTTTTATCTTCGATCGGAAACGATAGTTCTTTGGTGTTCTATATTCAATTGAGAAATCCTACGATGCCGTTTGAATCAAATTTTCAGGTTCGCTTCATTACACTTTCATTTGATTTCAAACAAGGTGAACTTGTTTGGTCACCGCCATTATTGAATTATGTCGATTACGACACCTTGTGGTATCGGTACAAACTTGTAGCTTGTTCTAATCATGGTCAACTGTTTCACGCGAAACTACGCATACTTTTCTTTGACTTTTCATTTAAACATTCTTAATGCAACTACGAATTAAGACAATGATACACCAGATTCGATTGTATTTCATTTCGGTGTATTTTCGCAATTCATGAAAGTCAACACACTAATCTTAACCATTCATTTGTTCGAAAGTTGACAAATCATTTTCATGTTACTACCATATTTGAGTTGTTGATTTTGAGTTCATCTAGCGGATGCTATTGTTTCTGAAAACTCATTTGCATATGGTGAACGATCGTTTGAAATTCTATTGGTCGAAACTCCTCTTTTATTGAACCCCTATGAAATAAGTTACACTAGATTATGCATCAATACGCCACGTGTCCTTTGACATCAAAATTCTGGAACACATACCTTTTAACCATTGGGTTCTTGTTGTTGTAATATGTCCTTGGATTCACCTGATTTGAATAAGATTTGATTCGGTTTCATGGTTAAGCACATTGGTATTATTCATATCCATACACGTATAACGTAACCCTAAGAAGTTAATGTAGTATAAATTTCGAGGACGAAATTTTCTCAACAGGGGGAGAATGTGACAACTGTCAAATTTACATGCATCCGTACAATTATTAAACAATGATTAATGTTTAATGACTGTGCTGAATTTCAATTAATTACTTGAACTGCTTTCTAATTATTGCCATATACACACATGTGCATCATATATTGCAAATGATATATCATTATTGCATGGGAACTTTGTTGATTCAAATGATGTACGAAGCACCGGCAGCACAATTATCAGACAAATCAGAAAATGCTGACAGAATTCAAAACATAGACAGATATGGTATTGAGGTAGAGAATGGGCCAGAAACCAAGAGTTACACTAGTATAGTATGTAGGAAAGTAAGGATCACAAAACTGCCTTCCTAGTTATAGTTTAAGTGCCGGAAAGTGCATAAAACTGACATAAACTGCAGAATTCTGCAGAAAATCAGCAAATTCAGCATTTAAACACATTAATATCATGCAGAAATATGGTTAAATGGTCCTGAATACTTTCCTAAGTGTCGGGAATCAAAACTGTCACAAAAGGTAACATAAAGCACACTAAGTTGCGTAATTTAGCACCTTAACGAACCGGTAACCAACCGAATAACCGGACACTACCCGAAACACCAAATTTCACTAGAAGCACTGTTTTAACATTACCAAGCTAGATATGATCCCCGAACATCATAACACACTAAATAAATATCTAGGAACTAAACATCTAACTAGAAACTTGCATTTCAACTAAATAACTAACTATATGGTTATAACCTACATCTATACCCCCCCCCCCACCTAGTAATCGGCCAACATGGCCCCCACCATGAGATTTTCTTTCAATTTAATATTGGATCTTGTTGGTGCTTTATGGACATAATAACCAATGGAGAAACTAATGATATGGATTTATAAGTAACCCACTAGCGTCATAACTCTCATTCTTTCACAAAACATAACACACTTCACTCTTTCTCTTCTCTTCTTCTTGGCTTCGGCCGTAACCCAACAACAACACAACCACCATCATCATTCATCTTCATCCAATTCCAAGCATACACAAAGGTGTTAGAAGGTGCATACGGAAGCTAGGAGCTTTCGGAAGTTCAAGGACCTTCACCATTTGCTTTTATCCACCTATTTTCTTCTCTTGATCATCCCTAGCCTTGAGCTAGTGGTAAGAACACTAATATCTTCATTTTACATCTTATTTAAGTGGTTAAAAGATGATACATGTTGATTATAATAAAGAACACTAAGAAACAAGAGAATGATTCATGAACATAAGCTTAAATCATGAAGAAATCTTGATGTTTATGTGTTGTTATACTTGTTGATTGTTGTTTACTTATGTAAATGATGTAGATCATCATATGATCTTGCTAGATCATGATTAAAAACATAATCTAGCAAGATGAGAGGATGAAAGTGTTAAAGGTTCATAGATCATCCTCATGAAAGACATGAACTTGAAAGAATATATTGTTTTCTTTCAAAATGATGATTAAAGTGAGTTGTAAGTCTTGTAAATCTAAGATTACAAGAATGATTTTTCAAGAAACCAAGTTAAAAATACAAGTTTTACTAAATCTTGGTTCTTAAATAAATAACCCACATTTTTTGTGGTTAATAAATTGTAGAAGCACATATGTGACAAGAAAAATCCATGAAGAAACATTTTTAAAAAATGTGATTATAAGTTGTAAAGATCTAGATTCTTCAAAAATGATGTTTTTAAAGAATCAACCACACTTTAAAGGGGTAACTAGGCTTACTAGACACACTAGTAAGTTACTACAAATTTTTATAAATTTTCAAGTTCGTGAAGTGGTAGTTTATGCTTGTTTTTGGCAAAATTGGTAAGTGTAGATTGTTTATTGTTGATTGATTGCATTGATTTTCAAAAGAAAATGATATGCTTTGAATGCATGGAAACCTCCATTTTAGGGGAAAGTATGGCAAAATTTTTCTAAAAATCTAACACTTAGAAAAATATTTTTGAACAAATATTTACAAGTATATTTCAAACCATGGATTTTCACATAAAGTTTGCCATAATTTTTGTTACAAAAATTACAAATATTGGAGGTTGTTTTTTATAAATAAAAGTGACTAAATATGTATTTAGGGAAATATATATTTAGATGTCACCATGTGGGTGATTATTTGTATATTATGTGTATTAGTTATATTATTTTAGGACTTGAAATAATATAACTCATCAAAATACCCAAAAGAAAAATTATTACAATCCAAAATATTACCAAAAATTCCAAGGAATAAATATACAAAGAATACCTAAAATATTGGTGAAACCGAACTAAGGAATATAACTCACAAAAATATTCCGGAAAATTTATTCACAGGTATATTTTGGTAAATAATATTTTGGACATCAAGTGAATGAAAATGCGATTTTACAGTTATTACTAATTTATATCATATTTTTGACAAGAAGAAAATATATTATTTTTGGTGAATAGAAATATATTTTCTTGGAATTAATAGAAGATACATTGTTTTTGGAGGAAATATAAATTTTCTCAAACAAACATGAAGTATGTTAGTTTTGAGTGAAAAATAAGTTTATATATATTTTCCAAGTTAGATTTGAAAATACATTATTTTTTAAACTTATATGGAAATACAAATATTTTTGCCAAAGGTAAATTATAAATAATTTTTCTAAGTAATATTTCTTAAAATATATATTTTGGAAATATATATTGATGTATTTTTACTAGAGATATTATTCCGGAAAAATTAAGTATAAGAATACTTAACAAATACAAGAAAATACATATTCTCGTACGTATAAATACACCCCGGAATACGACACCAATACATGGCGAAAATATACAAGTATAAGAATACAAATACAAATACACACATCCTTGGGAAGGATATACATGTTTAAATACTTGAAAGGTAACAAGTTAAGATATATCATTTTAACAATTATTCCAAAATTTAATAAATATATTTTAAGTTAAAATATTTATTATTTTAACTAATAATTATATAACTTGGAATAATAATGAAGACACAATGAAACGTAACTCAAAGGCACTAATTAATACTAAGTCAAGGCACGACCCGCTCGTCTAATAGATTATAGTACGTTGTAGGTAGTCGTGTACATCCGAAGGAGCTTTGAGTTACTGTGATTACGAAGAACGCAAAACCGTGATTTCATGTTCCCCCTTTTCTTTTAACTGTTTTCAGTTTTATAACTTCGGGGGTGAAGTACATGTTACAAACTGTTTACAAACGTTTATATGTGGTATGGTTAGCTAAGGAAAGGGTACTGCTAGATCATGTGAGTGGTGGGTATAACGCTTAAGACCATTATTCATCATTGTAGGACCGAGGGACATGAGTGATAGATCTATTTGGGTGTAGCGAGCCCACACCCATGTGGACCAGGGTGGCCCATGAGGTGACTATGTCTTATTACCGGAGACAAATTTGCTAGGTTTGAGCCTTCCTGCATCTCGTTACACATATTAATGGCCTTGCAAACCATTAATGATCTGTTTTCCTTGTTGCTTTCATGCCGTGATTTATAAACATACATACATACTTACTTATAATGATTTCAAGGTTTATTCGAGCTCACACACTAAACACATGAACTCGCTCAACTTTTGTTGATGTTTTCAAACTACATGTATTTCAGGAAACTAAGTATGGATCTGGCGGGCGTTGAAGTTTTCAAGTGTTGTTAGGAATAAAAGATGTCATCCGATGTTGAATGGTTTGGAGTGTGTGCCCTATCCTGGATAGGATACATGTTTCAAAGCCTGATTTTTATAAATGTCTTTTGTCGAGTCCTTTTGGAACTCTAAAACAATTTGCATGGTTTGTAATTTGGATTTGAAGCCCATGTCTGGGATCTAAAACGATGTTGTTGTAATGCTTTAAAACTTAATCAATGGATGGACATCTTTGGTTTTATCATATAGTTGTTTGTTATGGTTGAATGCAATGATATTAAGCAAGTCACACATAATCACGCTTCCGCAAAAGTCAGGGTGTGACATATGTAGAGCTTCAATACAGACCTTGTGCTCCATTCCTGAGGTTGTTAGTTTGCTTAGTGCGTCTGCTATCTGGTTCTTTCCCCTGTGGACATGTGTGAGGCTTACATTGTCGAACATGGCGATAAGGCTCTATGCCTTAGCCATGTATTTTGCCATGGACTCGTCGTGGGCCTCGCACGTCTTGTTAATCTGGTTGTTGACATGGAGGGAATCCACATATGCGTCGACACGCGTAGCCCCCATGGCGTGCGCCATACGTAACCCTGCTAGAAGCGCCTCATATTCCAACTCGTTATTCGAACATTCAAACTCAAATTTTGTGGCGTACATTAGCTTGACGCCGTCTAGACTTATCAGCATCAGTCCTGTTCCCGCTCCCTTACCGATGTAGGATTCGCCAATATAAAGTTTCCAAGACTGCCAAGAGATGCTGGACTCCGAAGTATCCTGTGGGTCGAGGCCTTGAATGTATTCACCCTCTAGGATCTCAGCCAAGAAGTCAGCTAATACTTGGCCTTTTATGGCTATCCGCTTCGGATATTCAATATCCAATGCCCCAAGCTCTATTGCCCACATCGCTAGCCGACCACAAATTTCAGGCTTGTGGAAGATTTGCTGTAATGAGTAATTAGTCAGAACTTGCACTTTGTGGCCCTGAAAGTACCGTTGAAGGCGCCAAGAGGCGTGCACGAGGGCTAGGACTATTCGAACGTATGGTACCGAGTCTCAGGGTCGGACAACACCCAGCTGGCGTAATAGATAGGTGTCTCCGCGTTCCACCATTAATACTACACTTTGTAACATCCTAAATTATGTAAGATCTATAAGTTCTATTAACATGACATATGTGTTTTTTTTAACAAACAAAAGGTTTAGGTGGAAAATAATATTGTTTCATGAGTCTTGTGTTGTTAATTTAAGATTTGTGGATGAAAAAATATCAAACATTAGGGACTACTTGTGAAGCTTTAGAAACTAAATGAAAACACCTGGCATTACTTCAGGAATCCATGAATTTTGGCTGAGAAACAAGAATAAAGTGTGGGAAAGGGAAAGTGAGATCAAATCTAAAAGGAGAAATCAATGGAAGCTAAATTGGTGAAGAAATCCACAAGTTTGAAAGTCATAAATCGATTTCTAGTAGTCTTGATGCTATCATCTTGTTGAAGGGAATCTATGGTGAGAAAGTTTTAACATATTTCTTCTAGTTTGTGGGTTCTTAATGGGTACTGCATAAGATGTTCAAATAACATGGATTTCCAAGTTGTTATGGGTTAATCTTGATCGCAACAACTATATAAAATGATATAAGCATTCTAACCTCAATGATCGAAAGTAATCCATGTGAAGTTAATTTGGGGGGTTTTAGGTTTTATGGGTATTCTTGACTTGAAATCTGATTTCTGTTGTTTGGTAATCTGTAGTATCTAAATACATTATCTTGGTGCATAAACATGATTACTTAGAGCCAATTAATGATTAAGTTAATGTATGGAATAATTTGAATGTCAAGGAAATAATTTGTAGAATTAGAGACTTATTGCACACAATGTGTTTGATGAAATGCCTAAACTAAGAAATGATGAAATGCTGAATGCTTTGATATTAACTCATATTAGGTTCAATCAATAAGATAAGATGAATGAAATTGACATGTTTAGCTTGAACTGAGTTACTACATGTATCTATGAATGGTGATATTACACTTGATGTGTGGGGTTTCTTATGAGAATCTATATTGAAGGGTCCCATATTATACATTCTGATAGGATATGTTGACTTGCAAGTCAGCTATGAAGGTTAAAGGTCTAACAAATCCTATGGGCAAAGGTGTGTCGATCACGTCATGTTTAAGGATATAATATAATTAGGAGATGTGCATCATTATCTTGATTATTTTGTATTATTATGTATGAGTTGAGTGGAAGTCATATAGCTACATTGTTTTGACCATATAGACATGGGACCTTAACGGATATAGGTGAAACTACATGTGATTATATCAATTGTGTATATAATTTAGAGAGATGGATATTTTTATTTGAATATGCTTTTTGATTTACTTTAATGTTATGAATGAAGTGTGATGGCTTGGTTTATTGTTTTTGCAAAGTATAGCTACTAGCATGTTTTGTACGAGTTGTGATGGTGTCTAAGTTGATGTAACGTGGCTCTCAAATTATGTATGAGAGTTCACAAGTTGATAAATGACCCATTAGTTATGATTGTGTCAAGTTGATGTAAGGTGACTCTCAAATTATATATAAGAGTTCAAAAGTTGATAAATGACCCATTAGTTGTGATGGTGTCAAATTGATGTAAGTGTTAGTTATGATAATGCTCCGTGATGTATTGACAGAAGACAAGGGTATAAATACAAGAAGGATCCTAACAAACCTAGAGCTATACTAGGAAATACTATGTCACAATAATACAGAAATCAATATACATAAATACAAATGATCCGGAGATATCTCTTTGATTGATTCCGAATCTCTTTGATTGATTCGGAATATCTCGCTGACTAATAGCCCCCCGCAGTCACAGCGGTAGTAGAACGAACGCAAAGGCTGGAGTTAAAACATTGGAAAAGTTGCTTCGGAAGGCCTTTTGTGAAAATGTCTGCGTATTGATAATCAGCTGGAATGTGCAAGACGCGAATGTCACCGATGCGAACCTTTTCCCGGACAAAATGAATGTCAATCTCCACATGTTTGGTGCGTTGATGTTGTACGGGGTTATCAGAGAGATAGACTGCCGAGTTATTGTCACAAAAATAATAGTGGCATCGAGTGTGGGAATATGAAGCTCTAGGAGAAGATTTCTAAGCCAACTTGTCTCTGCCGCAGTGTTGGCAACACCGCGATATTCTGCTTCTGCGCTGGATCTAGAGATAGTGTGTTGTCTTTTGGAAGACCAAGACACCAGATTGTCGCCCAAGAAAACACAGTAACCAGACGTGGAGCGTTTGGAGTCGGGGCAACCTCCCCAATCAACACCAGAGTAGGCAGTGAGTTTGAGGGAGGTAGACGGACGAATATGAAGGACATGATCAGAAGTTCCCTTGAGGTAACGAAGGATGCATTTCAAGTATTGAAAGTGGGGTTCCCGAGGGGCATGCATAAATAAAAGATCTGCTGGACAGCATAAGAGATGTCTGGTCTTGTGAAAGTCAGATATTGAAGCGCCCCGGCGAGACTTCGGTATAAGGTGTTGTCAGATAACAAGGGACCAGCATGGGCACTTAATTTAGAATCAGTATCGCATGGAGTGCTACATGGTTTGCACCCGGTCATATTTGTGTGAGCCAAAATATCCTTCACATAGGATTCTTGTGATAGTTAGATACCACTTTTAGTGCGTGTAACGTGAATGCCCAGAAAATGATGTAGGTTGCCCAAATCAGACATAGCGAATTCAATGGAGAGTGACCGAATAATCTTTTGTAGAAAGTTGTTGTCCGAAGCGGTCAAAATTATGTCGTCCACGTAAAGTAATAAGTAAGCGATTTGTTGACCTTTGTGATACACAAAAAGAGATGGGTCACAGGCAGTGCTACAGAAACCACATTGGATAATGTAATTAGCAAACCATTGATACCATGCGCGAGGGGCTTGCTTAAGGCCATATAGAGACTTCTTCAAGCGACAAACAAATGAAGGGTGGTGTCCATCAACAAAGCCTGGAGATTGATGCATGTAGACTGTTTCAGTGAGATCACCATGCAAGAATGCATTTTTGACATCAAGCTGGCGGATAGGCCATTGGCGGGACACGACAAGACTTAGAACAGTGCGGATGGTAGTCGGTTTAACAACCGGACTAAATGTTTCAAAGCAATCAATACCCACCTGTTGTGATTTTCCATTAACAACTAGTCGTGCCTTGTATCGTTGTAGTTCCCCCGTGGCATTAAATTTGTGTCTAAAAAGCCACATACACCATATGATGGGTGCATTAGTAGGTCGTGGAACTAACTCCCAAGTTTTATTTTCCATTAATGCTCTATATTCATCGGTCATAGCCGCTTTCCAATTCAGATCCAATAACGCATACACATGTGATTTAGGAACTGGTGAGATGGATGGGTGAGAGGTTGTGTGAAGGTTCATTGGTTGTTTGGGTTTCGTGATTCCGGCCTTTAGGCGGGTGGTCATTCGGTGGGTGTTGGGTTGGGCTGGTATAGTCGACGGTTGGGAGGTGGCGGTTGTGGGGTCGAAGTGGGTCGTGGCTGGTGGGTCGGTATAGCAGGATTTTGGGCCGGTTGAGTGGGAAGAGTGGTAGAGGGTGCGGAAGCAGGATTTTGGGCCAGTTGGGTTTGAGAATGAGGAGAGTTGGGCGGGTTTGTTCTTTGGGTCGTAGGTGTGTGAAAAGATGGGCTGTTATGTGGGTTATGTTGAGGATGTGAATTGTGAGGTGTAGTTGGTTCAGTAGGTGATTGGAATGAGGTGGGATGAGTGAACATGGTGTTGGATAGGTCGATTTTAAGAGGAGAGTAATCACAAGGTGTGTGAGATTGGGAAAATGGGAATGTTGTCTCATCGAAAGTAACATTGCGGGAAAAAATGGTTTTGCCCGTGGCAAGGTTGAGACATCGGTATCCGCGGTAGTCGAAGGGGTATCCGAGGAAAATGCACGCGGATGAGCGATGTGCAAGCTTATGAGGTAGGGTGGAAGACTGGTTGGGAAAGCAAGCACACCCGAACACACGAAGATGTTCATATGTAGGATGGCGTAGGTAAAGGGCAGCGGTAGGGGTATAGTTGTTAAGTAATTTTGTGGGCAAGATATTGTGAAGGTAGGAAGCAGTGTGGATTGCTTCTATCCAGTAGGTTGTGGGAATGGAAACATGGGTGAGAATGGAAAACATGATTTCATTGAGTCTGTGAATCATTCGTTCGGCTTTTCCATTTTGTTGAGAGGTATGTGGGTATGAGAAGCGAAACTGCAAACCATTGGTGGATGCAAATTGCTTGAAAAGGTGGTTGTTAAATTCGCCACCATTGTCACATTGTAACGATTTTATGGTTAGGTGGAATTGGGTTTTGATATAGGTATAAAATTTTGTAATTTTGGTGATGGTTTCGGATTTGTAATGGAGCGGGAAAACCCAAGTATAGTTGGTAAAATCATCAATTAAAACCAAATAATATTTGTAACCAGTGTTGGAAACAACGGGAGATGTCCATAAATCACAGTGCACAATATCAAAAGGTAAAACAGTACTGGAAATAGAAGAAACAAAAAGCAATCGTTTATGTTTTGCAAGTTGACAAGAGTTGCAAAATAGACGACTTGATTTATTACATAAAATAAATTTATTTGAAGCAAGAAAATCAATGATGGAAACTCCCGGGTGGCCAAGCCGATCATGCCATGATTCGGGAGCAAAAGCAGCAAAAACAGTGGGTGTAACTTGAGCAGGGGCAGTGACTGGGTAAAGGTGGTTGTTACTGTTGTGACGACTCAGGTGCTTCCCAGTCTTCAGGTCCTTCACAGAAAAGTCAAATGGGTCAAATTCAACGGATACGGAGTTGTCGGTTGTAAACTTTCGAACCGAGATAAGGTTTTTGATAACATGGGGTGCATAAAGGACATTATTTAGGTGAAGGTTGTTTTGTTGGTTTGGAAAGTATGCGTGACCAGATCCGAGAATTGGCATTTTCTGGCCATTTCCAACTAAAATAGATTTAATAGAAGTAAAAGAAGGAGAGTTAGAACATATACCTTCATCATTCGTTAGATGATCTGATGCACCGGTGTCCATCTTCCAATTTGCGTCATCTTGATCAATGGCGAGAGCCTGAAACGCTTGACCAATGTCAGTCGGTTGAAGGGGATCAAAGTCCGTTATGTGAGCCTGCGGATCAGATTTAGATGAGGTGCTGGCTGATTTGTTTTTGTTGTTGTTGGGCCTAGTTTGAAAACCTGAGGAAGTGGGCTACCAAGAAGTTTGTTGCCATGGGCCGGCCCATCCGGCTTGTGTAGGATAAGGCCATGGCGGAGGAGCCCAAACCATGTTGGGAGGAGTGGCAGCGGCCCACCAAGGTGGAGAAGCCCATTGCTGTGGGGGACCCCAAGGAGCAGACTTATTTCGGTCCGAAGAATAGCCAGACTGTCGAGTGGAGGAACTTGAGTATTGGCTTGGAGGTTGTTGACCTTCATTCCTGGATGAACGATACCCGCCGCCTCCCGGTCGTCGTTGGTTGTAGCGTGGGGGGCCACCCTGGTTGTTATCATGACGAGGAGGTGGAGGTGTATCAAGGACAGCGGCGGCAACCACGGCTGAATCCGTTTGGCGAGCAATATGACGGCGTTCTTCAGCATCCAAGAGATTAATGGCATCCTCCCAAGGTGGGAGAGATTGATGTAACTGGGCAGCAACGACATCGAACTCGGGTGGAAGACCACTGACGAGTTGGATGATTAAGCGGCTCTCGGACACGGGCTGATCTACATCAGCGAGTTGGGCGGCGAGTTCCCGGAGTTTTTGGCAATAATCTTGCAAAGAAGGCATGGATTTGAGTGTAAGGTTGGTAAAGGCTTTCGTGAGGGTAGCGACATGGGGACCCTAATTATTCAGGAAGATTTTCTTGAGATGATTCCACGCGTCGAGGGCAGTGGACTTGGTATCAAGAATGCGACCCAAGAGGTCATCGGAAATGGTGGAGTAAATCCACTATAAGACAATAGCATCGATTTCAAGCCATGTATCGTGGTCAGGGTCGGTTTCGGGTGGAGGTAAAGTCCCGTCGATGTGGTCGAGGACTTTGTATCCGCGGGCATTCAATTGAAAGAGTTTGACCCACGATGAATATGTGACCTTCGAACCATCCAACACGCGAACTTTGTGTTGGATATTGGAAACCGTATATACCGGGTGAAGCGAAGGGGTGTTGGGTTTGCCGGAATTGGATCCGGAGTTTTCTGCGTCTTTGTCTGTCATAGCCGAACAAGAGAAGCACACAGAAAAAAAAAGGAAAACAGGGGAGACCGTAGCCTCAAAAACAGAAATGGAAAAGAAAATTTTTGCAGTGGAACCTAAGCTCTGATTACCATGTTAGTTATGATAATGCTCCGTGATGTATTGATAGAAGACAAGGGTATAAATACAAGAAGGATCCTAACAAACCTATAGCTATACTAGGAAATACTATGTCACAATAATACAGAAATCAATATACATAAATACAAATGATCCGGAGATATCTCTTTGATTGATTCGGAATCTCTTTGATTGATTCGGAATATCTCGCTGACTAATAGTAAGGTGACTCTCAAATTATATATGAGAGTTCAAATTTGATGTAAGGTGACTCTCAAATTTAATATGAGAGTTCACAAGTTGATAAATGACCCATTAGTTGTGATGGTGCCAAGTTGATGTAAGGTGACTCTCAAATTATATATAAGAGTTCACAAGTTGATAAATGACCCATTAGTTGTGATGGTGTCAATTTGATGTAAGGTGACTCTCAAATTATATATGAGAGTTCACAAGTTGATAAATGACCCATTAGTTGTGATGGTGTCAAGTTGATGTAAGGTGACTCTCAAATTATATATGAGAGTTCACAAGTTGATAAATGATCCATTAGTTGTGATGGTGTCAAGTTGATGTAAGGTGACTCTCAAATTATATATGAGAGTTCACAAGTTGAAAAATGACCGACTAATTGTGATGGTGTCAAGTTGAGGTGATGTGGCTCTCAAATTATGTATGAGAGTTTACACGTTAACACCCATTAGTTGTGATGGTGTCAAGTTGATGAAATGTGGTTCTTAAATTATGTGTAAGAGCTCACAAGTTGAAGAATAACCCATTAAATTGGAAAACACACGGTTATTATTTATAAATGATCCAATTTATAAACATGATTCACAAATATAGTTGTGATCATGTAACTGTTGTAAATCCCTAGTGAATAAAAAAAAGTTAAATATCATAAATGGGTGATCAGCCGTAGTTGTTGAATGGCCTAATGATTCATGTTTGTTTAAACTCAATGATCATTATGGTTATATATATATAGGCCTACCACTTGGGAAGGTTTGTGGATGATGCTCATAAATGATATGATTGTAATGTTCAAACAAAGGTGGTGGACAAAAGGGGGTAAGAATCAATAGAGATTGTGATCTCAGAAACGAAAGCATGCAGTCACAAGTAAGTTGAACTGGATTCCTTAAATTAAATTAAGGGCAATGTGGTATAACTAAATGGCTGAATTGGAAATTACTTAAGCATGAGATATGTTACTTAAATATCGATGACATAATTAACTAAAGAGTAATAATATGAAGTTGATGGAATGTTTAAGATAATTTTTTAGTGAATGTAGTATTGAGACTTAATTAAGATAATGAGTCTTAAAGAGCATGATTTGGATATATAACTGAAGTTACAATGTGATACAACTAAGATACCTCTCAATGTTTGTGAACTTAATTTGAACTTATGACTTCAAGTATGTTGTAGTAACAACAAAAATGCATTAGGGCAATGCTTTGTGAGTGAAATGGCACAACACATGGTACTAAAGTGATCTTGTAGGGACTATAGTCATGTGAATAGAAATATCGTGTAAGATGATATGATTGATTATATGAGGTACAATTTGGAAACAATATATCATAATATATATATATATATATATAGGGTGAGGTTATTGTAAAAAAAAGTGGTTTTTGTGAGAAGTGTAAGAAGGAATATGGTGAGGACATGTGGCACTAATTAAAATTAAGACTTAAGGGTATAATTGTAAATGCATTAACAATTCAAATATGGTAATCCTTGATTTAAGGATTTGGAGAGAGAAAATCGTTGATTTAAGGACTTGATAACCGTCCATAACATCATTCCTACTTCATTTAAAAAATTTTTTTTGCATCATTCACCAAATCAGAGCATGGTCATGACATGGTGTTTTAAATAAATTCATAGTTCAATTCATGGTGTTTTTACAATATGCGTTCCAGAAGCTGCTCTTGGTATGGTGTTTTAATATCATATGGTGTTTTCCATCATTCACAAACATCAGAACACATTCCTAACATGTAAAAAACACCATGGATTGAATAATAAATACAATGTTTCCTACTGTTTAAAACACCACGCTTGAATCTTATTACAGTTCTTTGAGATGTTAAAACACCACCCTATATAACACCATGGTGTTTTAACATGTTAGGAATCACCATTCAGCACATCATTACTGAAACGAAAAATAACACAATTCAGAGAAGAAAAAAAACACCATTAAGAAAAATAACACCATTCAGAGAAGAAAATAACACCATTCAGCGCATCATTAATGAAAAGAAAATAACACCATTCAGCACATCATTAATGAAAAGAAAAATAACACCATTCAGAGAAGAAAATAACACCATTAAGAAAAGAAAATAACACCATTAATGAAAAGAAAAATAACACCATTTAGAAAAGAAAATAACACCATTCAGAAAAGAAAATAAACACCATTAATGAAAGAAATATAACACCTCTGTATCATCTTCTCCACTTCCGGCACCGTTCGATGTAGAGAGAGAGATCGCACGACCACCACCACTGCCACTTCCGGCACCACCACCGCCGCACCACCACTGCCGATCGAGCACCACCACCGCCGCTGCAGCTCGAACCACCACCAACGCCGTTGCCGCTCGCACAACCACCACCGACGTTGTCGCTCGCACCACCACCACCGCCGCTGCCGCTGTCGTTTTTGATCTTCCGATTAATTGAAAATGGAAGAAGAAAAGAGAGAGAGAAATTGTGATCGTATGAGAGAGAGAACGAAATTGCAGGGATTTGATTTACATATGAAGATAAAAAGACACAATTGCCCTTATATATTTCAATTCAGTCCAAATTAACAAAAATATTTTGCAATTTGGTCCCTATTGATCTCAACCATTAGATCAAAAGATCTAATGGCTGAGATTCTTTCTTACCTTTCTCACACTTTGGGCTTTTTTTACAGGATCCTAACTCTATATATCTTAATATATATACCAAATGTGTGAAAGTTGTGGGTCACTGATAGTGAAGATGGACTGACAAAACAAATGGTATGAATGCAAGAATATAACAAGGTGTTACTAGAAACAAGAAGTGGTACTGGTGATAGAAATAAAGTGTGCTATTGGAAATTCATTAATGTGAAGTGATTATGGGCTATTATGTTGGTGGGTGTTAGTGATAATTTGGAATCACATGGTTGAAATAGATATTTATTTGCAAGATGTACATTGCTAACAATTATATGTATAAGAAATCACAAGTTATTAACGACCATGAGTTTACCCATTGGTTAAGATTTTTTTATGTGTGACACATGGCATCACCGAATCTATTAAATTAATTGATTAAGATAATAGTATTGATATTTCCATTTAACTCTATGTGTTGTATGCAATGTTTTAAAAACCGGTTTTTAAGTAATACCGGGTTGGGCTTTAAAATGGTTTAACTGGTTGAACCAGGTTGTATCACGCAGTTGAACCGGGTTACTAGTTAACCCTATAAATTTCATAAAATACAAATTTATCTAAAAAACAATCCAAACTAGAATTTATGTAACTGATCATACTTTTATCTAAAAACAACTATTTTTATTGTAAACTATTAAGCATTTTATGAATATTTTTATTCGTTTTAAGAAACATTGCATTGTACGATGTGAGTAACAGTTTCAACAACGATGAAATAATGGAATAGAAGACACTAGGTTAATTACCGGAAATATGGAAGATCTATATTACCTTAATATCTTATTTTATTAAAATTAAGAAATCAAATCTTAAGATAATGCAAACCGGTTCAACGGTTTGAACCGGTAAAACCAGATTTACCGCTGGTACATAAGACATACCGTATTCGGGTTTTACCGGCCTTTATCGTACCAGACTCATGTTCGATATCCGGTTTAACCGGTATAACCGGCCGGTTCATACTGGTATTTAAAACATTGGTTGTATGTGGATCTTTTATTTACGGGAATAAGTACAGAGTTCACTTTTTTTTTTTGAAAAATGAATATCATTAGAACACAAGCCACCTCAAGCCGAGGCAGCCACAAACGAAACTTACAAGTTTACATATTTACACCAATCACTCCAACCAATAGACTTATATTTGGATCTAGTAGAATACCAAAGAAAACCCATGTTTTTAATCTCACTAAAGATTCTATCCAGTTTAACTGGAATGTTGTTGAATTTTGCATCGTTTCTAGCCCTCCAAATGCTCCAGCATCCGATTCTAATAACCCTTTGAGAACATCTTTTTTTGGTCTTTCAAGCCAGCATGATTGTGGGCCTCCGAAGGTCTTTGAAGGAGAAGAGGACAAAATTCTGAGACTTGCTCCAACTGCAGACATAAGACCAGACCATAGACGCGAAGCTACAGGCCGTGAACAAGTGGTCCACTGTCTCATCATCTTCACCGCACAAGCTGCAAATTAGATTATCCACTCATATATTCCATTTATTTAACGCCGATAACGTAGCAATTTTACCCATTTCCGCTCTCCAAATGAACACGTTGCATTTAAGCGGGATCTACTTATAATCTTCAATGACATAATTCCTTGATTGAGACCTGTGTTTATTGAGGAGCCGCTTAACCGCACTAACGCTGAACTCGTCGTCATCAGCACCAATCCAAGACCAAACATCGCTGGTCTGGTTAAGCTGAATAGGGAACAGAAGACTGCATAAAGCCAGCAGCTCATTGACTTCCGATTTGGTGGAGAGAGGCTTCTTCCAGGTCCAAAGATAACGCTGACTACCAACCGGAGAGAGAATCTGATCCTTCACACGACAACCCTTAACCGATTCAAGCTTGAAAAGATCAGTAAACTTATCTTTTAACAGGGCGTTACAAATCCACGGGTCTAACCAAAATGCTGTATCGTAGCCGTCGCCCACAGCAGCCTTAAAAAAGTTCCTTAGCGGGGTTCTGTCAATCGTCGTTTTTGTCATCAGCTGCACAATGTTGCACCAAACCCCACCTGTAGCTTTCTTTACTGGTTTGAACTCCTAGCCAAACCTAGAAGAGTGAATGGCATCAATGACTTTTGCCCAGAGTTTATCCCTATTGATTAAGAATCTCCAGCCCCATTTTGCGAGAAGGGAAATATTAGTATTTTTTAAGTTACTCAATTCGAGACCACCGTAGTTTTTGGGGAGAGAGACACGATCCCAAGCGACCCAATGAAGTTTCTTGACCGAAGCATCCCCACCCCAAAGGAATTCCTAATTTTTGATTCCAAATCTTTGATAACTTTAACCGGAGCCTTGTAGAGAGAAAAATAGTAGCATGGCAAGCTATCCAAAACTGACTTAATAAGAGTAATTCTACCTCCAATAGAGAGTAACAAGGCTTTCCATTTAGCAAGACTAGTATCGAAGACGTCGTAAACCGGTTTCCAATTAGAGATTCGATTCATGTTTGCACCTACCGAAAGACCAAGGTACTTGAAAGGAAGACTCCCCACCTGACACCCAATTAGACCAGCCGTATTATTCAAATCCCCCGTTCCAACTCCGATAGCGAAAATATTTGACTTAGCGATGTTTATTTTGAGCCTGGAGCAAATATGAAAGATCCAAAGGATACGAATCACATTAAAGATTTTCTCCTTAGCCCAATCACCAAGGATGATGGCAATATCTGCGTAAAGAAAATGAGAGACTCAGGGGCCATTGTTTGGCATTTGGATACCTGAAAAATTTACTGAAATCCTGGCTTTATCCAAGATACATGAAAAAACCTCCATCACGATGATAAAAAGGAACAGAGAGAGCGGGTCTCTCTGCCAGAGCCCTTTATAGCATTGGAACTCGAAAGTGGGACTACCATTTACCAGAACCGAAGATCTAGCGGATTCAAGGATACCTTTTATCCACCGACACCACTTTGAAGGGAAGCCCATATGAGTCAGAGTCGATACCAAGAAATGCAAGTTAACATTTTCAAAAGCTTTCTCAAAATCAATTTTCAAGAAGAAGGCAGAAAATGAGAGACACAGAGTTCACATAGATTCAAGAGTTTGAGGTTGTCAATTAACATACACGGTCAATAAAGGATGCTTATGGGAATGGTATATTATGGATTCCCTGATTGAGGTAAGCGACTTATATGGCTAATAAATGTGACAAACTTGCATTGTTACCTAAGTTGTAAATGGACCACATAGTGGTAGTTATAGACAAGATTCTATGATATTTATAAACTGACCACTATAGTTAATTTTGAATGGATTAAACAATACTATTATAAAAGTTTAGATTTATTGAAACAAGGTAATATAGAGAATTAAAAGAGACATGTCTAATGGGCTAGATAACAAGTCAGAATGTAATTGATATATGCATGTTTACCATGGTGTCGAATTGTTGAAAATGGTCAAAGCATATGGAAATGTGGGTCTTTGTTATCTTATTTAGGCCGGTAGGAGAACCAACTAAAAATATATATAAACAACTCGAAACTAATGCATGAATTAAATGACTTGACTGGACTGGAATGTCAAGTAGAAGAATGGGTTGACACCTGGAATAAGTAGGTGATATCATAATATGAGGTAAAAAATAGCTCCTCATTAGTATATATGATTTGGGTATTCGGCACTCAAGACCGATCTTTGTACTCCTATAACTCCCATAGAACCCTTTCTTCATCTCTTTGTGTCCATTACTTCACCTACCTAGTCCTTTTGCATTGTTGCCACTCCTCTTGGGGTTGGAAATTTCAGGAATCCGCGGGCTGTCGAGACCAATGTGTCTAGCTTTCCCAACGTGTACTGCCCAATGATGATGTTGTAGTGGGAGTCCGTTCTAACCACAAGGAATGGAATAACGAAGGTTCCCTCATAAGGCGCTTTTCCGAAGGTAACCGGGAAGGTTATTTGATCGATAGGATTTACCTTTTCCCCGTGAACCCTTTGATGGGGGTGTGGGCCAGTTTTAGTTAAAATCTATCTTCTTTCTGTATGCGGTTGTAACATTACTCGTAAATGATATCTTTCGAACTTCCCGTGTCGATTAGGATTCTTCTCATATTATTATCACCCACCACAGCTGTGATGATGAGAGGGTCTGCGGTAAGGTCGTTGTCTCGTTGTCAGGGTCCCACTTGCATGTCTACATGCATCCAAGGCTCAAGTATGTCTATGTCGCGCTTCGTTCCCCGTCCACCCTCAACATAAACCATGTTCATGTCACATTGCCTCTTTCCTGCTTTGCCATCCTCATCTTTGATGGGTGGAGGACCCTGCTTGATATCCTTAACCAAATGAGCCAACTTTCCTTCTTTAACGAAATGCTCAATCTGTTTTTTCAACCGGAAACAGTCATTGGTAACGTGTCCCTGACCTTTATGATACTCACAATACTTTGTAGTGTCCTTCCCTAGCGAGTCCTTTAAAGGTATGGGCGGGCTAAGATTAAGATTTTCATAAGACAAAATTTATGTCGTTGTCTTACTCAGCACCGGGAAATCTGATTTATATTAGTTTGGAGAGAAATCAGTTCTTCCTGATGCACCCCTCAACCTATCATATCGCCCCTGGGAGTCTGTATTGCCACCTCTCTAGAATCTACTATTTTGGCTCCTTATATTTCCCCCACGAAGGTCTGTTTCTTCACTTATCCTAACTGACTCCTTCTTGTTTGTGGCATGGCTCACCACTATAGACTTTTCTTAGCACACGTATACCTTGGCAATCCTCATGATTTCCTCGATAGTATCTGGAACGCCATTTTTGTCATACAACTTTCTGAGCAGCTCATCATCGTTCACTCCACGCAAGAAAGCTCCACAAGCCAAATCTTGTGTCAGTCCAGGTATCGCTATGCTTTCCTTATTGAATCTTGCAAAGAAGTTTTGAAGTGTTTCGTTTTCTCGTCTGCGTATGTGCAATACTTCGTTCCGATCTTTGGTGTGCCATCGTTACTGACTAAAGTTTTGTGTAAACTTCGCTACAAGTTCATCAAAACAATTAAATCCACCAATTGGAAGACTATCCCACCAAACCCGCGCGGCTCCTACGAGGGTTTCGACGAACATCTTAACTACAGAGGAATGGGCCATAAGGTCACTTCTCCCCGGAAAAGATTGACGTGATCATCTGGATTGCTAGTTCCATCGTATTTGCCCACATTTGGGGGTATTTTTGTTTTGTCCTTTATAGGTGCTTCAGCTCTTCGCCTAGATAACTTTTATCTAAACGTTGCATCCGCCGGCTTGTATGGCTATGTTAAATCCTCTATTTCTACGTCAATGGGCTCTTCAGGTTGAAGACCCTGAGTCGTAACCGGGATTGCTTCTTGTGTGATCGGTGACTGCCCCGTCTTGGCATAATCGAGGCGTTGTCTTGCGTTAGTGGTATTCCCCCGGGACATCCCCGCGGTGGTGGTATTAATTGTTGCCGAGTAGGGTCCAGGAGGACTAAACCACCGTGATGGTTTGGTTGCATGTTTTGATAAAACAATGTTACTGACTTGTTCCCTTCAAATGGAGCTGAAAAGCCATATGCCTGCGGCTTAGGCGGCATATATCCATAAGGCGGTATATACGCCTTATTCCTTGGAGTGATGTGAGCGTTTTGCGTGGCTCGCGACATTATTATTGGTTGATGATGTGGAGTTGACAGAGCGGCTGTAAGGGCCACTGAATATAATGGGGGAATTGGAAAGTGCCAGTGGGCTTGTAATACTGCGTCATGGTTCCTACATCAGACGTGTAAATAGGTTGAGCAGGCTGGTAAAAATAAGCAGTAGATCCTATTGTTGGTGTAAATCTCGGTGAGGTGACAATTGGGAAAACACTGGACGGGGTAACCAATGTAAAGACCGATGCGGCGGTCATGTTAAATGGCCGACTCTACCATGTAACTTGAGACAGGAGATCTAATGATCATTCTTCCATTGTGACGATGTTACCCGATCTTTGCTGCCTCTCATACCTCAGACGCAACTCTGCATTAAACTCTAAATTTAAAGATCTAGTGACAACTAGCGAGGAAGATACCGTGGTGGCACCCAACACCATCATGTCTTTTTAAACCCTATCAGCAAGAATCGTACATGTGGTTGCAGAGCTCGTGTTCGAACCACTCATCGTGGTAACATGTTTTTAGTACTTCAGGTCCCACGGATGGCGCCAATGTAGAACTGTAACCTGAGACACGCCCCTAAAGTGGATGCTCCGATGGGAAGTGGCCTGAACTTCGATCTAGAAAAGAGAACACTGTTAGGACTCGCTACAAGAATGGGTTATTCCTGCAACCACCCACCAGCGTGAGAATAAGTATGGGTTGTGTGAATGAATGAATGTATGAGAGAGAGAGAGAGTTGTTGTATATTTTTACCTTGAGGTTTGTCCTTTATTTATACTTTTTGGTGGCTTAGGGTTTCCTTTATTCTCGGAGAATTAGTTGCATGAGGATCTGCCTCATTTTTAGGAGATCTGGCAGATATATTCTCAGCATGGGCATATTTACACAATATCCCTTATATTTATATCACATTAATTGTGGTTTGACCGACCCAGAATGACCGAACGGGGTCATTCCTCTACATGTGCATATGTTTAAAGCTTATAGTTCCACTCTTTTTTTTTTTTGTGCTTTTTTTTAAATTTCAAATCCACCCCTTTCACTATGAATAATACACGTCTTTCACCCATTAGATTTATTTTCTCTTATAACTTTCGTTTGTTAGTTTTTTTTTTACAAAAATTAAATAGGCGATATAATTTCTTTTTGAGAAAGGATTGAGCCGGTACCAATTGAAAAACATTAGTACCGGTATTCATACTATTAGAAACATTATTGGTATTCGTTTACTATAGTTTTTAATCGATGTAAAACACGCTTTGACATCCTTTTGAACTTATGGCGACTTTATTTTTTAAGTTTTTTTTTTCTTTTGGTTGCTATATTGAGTGTCGGTACCATATGTATACCATAATAAATAGAACCAATATCGAATGGATTCTCACCATTAACGTAATTTTTACAACTGTGTCTACATTTTCATTTTAAATCTATTAAAAACGGGTCGCCCCGCCTTAAAGCGCGGGTGTAACCCACTAGTTATATAATATAATACAATATAATATAATTTCCCCATTTCTTTTAAATGTTTTGAAGTAAATTAGTAAGTTAATTTATTTTATGTCATAAAACATTTTTTTCTAAAAATAAAGGGGTTAAATGGGTATACCCTCAAAACACGTAGTTCGGCCCAAACAGGACTCGTTTAATTACACATGTTCACACTTTTAACCCAAACCTAACCCGGACCGGTTTAAGCTAAACCTAAACCTGCAACAGTGCTCAAATCCCAACCCCCATCTAAAATCCATAACTCGACCTGACTTAAACATGCATTGATTAAATAAAATATTAATCAAACTCATCCTCAAATTATCCAACAACTACGTACCTATGAACTAAGGGTGTGTATCGGTCGGTTTGGGTCGGTTTTGACCAAAAACCATAACCATAACCGCGATGTCGGATATTGGATAACAATAACCATAACCGATCGGTTATGGTGGATATGGTTATTCGGTTTTGATGATTATAGCGGGTCGGTTATTGGTAGTTAACCGTGTATTTAGCTTAGCTAAAAATAGCTTAATTTTTTTAACATGTAATAAATTGTTATTGCATATTTGTATATCTTAGTATATTACATAGTATTAAAAAATACATATAATCTATAATATTAATACCAATTATTATCCAATATTCAAATAAAGTGATATGATACATTCCATAAATTCAAATAAACATTCAACCAAAACCACAAAATGATATGAAAAACCAATAAGTACTAAAAATCTTCGGTCAAAAACGTCAAATATTAAAAATATGATGAAAAGTCCTAAATCCTACAAAGATTTATTACATGTCGTTCGGTTCGGTTCGGTTCGGTTATGGTGGGTATGGAAAAAATGAAAACCATAACCGACCCGCTGCATTCGGTTTTCAAAAAAAACCACTAACCGACCCACCGGTTTTTTATTTGGTTCGGGTCGGTTAATTCGGTTATGGTTCAGTTAATTCGGTTTTTTGCACACCCCTACTATGAACTAATGGTTTAGTGATATAGAGCTTGCTTTCACACAAAAGTTATGTAAGTTTAAATCATTGCAACTGTGAAATTATGCGCTGTTTAGGTGTGAAAATATTTTGGTTAAAAAAACCTTTGGCAATTAACACCAAACCAAATTGTACATAGACATATAGCAACACATATTTTTATTTTTTACCAATCATGCCGCACCAAACACCCCCCCTAACCCAAGTTGAAAATGCAAGTAGATTGGTGCCAGTCCTATTCGAATTGGTTTAATTATGTTTTTCAAAACTTCCAAAAAAGCCACTTTCGAAATGTGGTTAACCTACAAGGATGTCACTAAACCTTGTTAATTAAGATATTAAAAAACGTGCGGCATCGATTCTCCACGTAACATTTTTTATAATAAAAGCATAAAAGTATATCCAATTACCATGTTTACAGCAAAAGTACATATGCATTTGTCCATAAATTTGAGGTGATGAAATATATTTGTTAAAGTTATTTAATAAATATATAAATATACATATGGGATCAGGAGAAAACGCCATAAAGTGTGAGAACGGTGAAAACGGATCCTGGCCTAACACGTGGCATGCGACATAGTGAAGGGCGGAAGGGTTTTTTTGTCTTTTTATATTCTTTTTTTAAACGCGTCTCACAACACCTCTCCATTTTTTGGCATTTAACAAATACATGGCGTTTTTATTGTTTTTTGAGTAAATTATAAAAATCGTCCTTTATGTATGCTTCTAATTGCAAACTGCGTCCTTTATCTTCAATATATACAAGAACGTACTCGATGTTTGCAAACCCTTGCAAGTTATGTCATTTAGTCTTAACTCAGTTATTTTTTATGGTTAAATCTGATCTAGTGTACCCCACATAAGGGCATTTTGTCATTTACTAAAAAAAGTATTTTAATAATTCTAATAAATTAAAACAAAATTAATTATATATTAGATAATATATATATATATAACTTTCTCTCTCTAAAACACAGACCTACCCACACCGCCACCTCCAGCGACTTGTCACCACCACCTCCCGCCACTTGCCACCTCCCACTCCTACACAATCAATTTTCAAAATCAACTAAACAAAACATCAATTTCAAAATCAACTAAACAAAATATCGTTTTCAAAATCAACTGTAACAAACACCATACCGTTAATCAGATTAAAAACGCACGGAACAATACACTCATCATATCCGATATCTTCATCGTCACCGATCTCCGCCGGAAGGCGAGTACCGTGGCCGCTGTAATGAACGAAGAGAAAGTCGCCAGGCTCGGCCACATCCACCCACCTGCCACCACCGCCACCACCTACCTGCCACCACATCCACACACCACCGGTCATCACCAATCAAACCAAACACCCACCGCCGCACCACCGCCGCCGTGCTCGCCGCTTCTGTCGTCTCCCTCTCTCTCTCACGCCACTCTCTCTAGAGTCTGGAACTGTTTTGTGGGTGTGAAGAGGGTATAACAGGGGTGGGGTTGGGTGTTTGCAGGCGCGGTAGTCGTTCAAGGAGGAGTGGGGTGTGCGACAGTAGAACGAGAGAGAAGAGGGAGGAGGAGTGGTCGTGTGGGTGTCTCGTCGAAATACGAAACCCCCGACGGAATCCCTATCTCTGGTGACCGGAGATCTAGAGAGAACAGAGATGGGTGTCGGCTGAGATAAATGGTGAAATGAGGGTTTTGAGATTTTAAGAGGGTTAGACTGTAGAGAGAGAACTGAGAGAGAGTATGTGTTATTTTACAGAGAGACAGAGTTATATATATATTATATAATATATAATTAATTTTGTTTTAATTTATTAGAATTATTAAAATACTTTTTTTAGTAAACGACCAAAATACCCTTATGTGGGGTACACTAGGTCAGATTTAATCATAAAAAAATAACTGAGTTAAGGCTAAAGGGCATAACTTGCAAGGGTTTGCAAACATTGAGTACGTTTGTTGTATATATTAAAGATAAAGACACAATTTGCAATAAGTAGCATACATAAAGAACGATTTTTGTAATTTACTCTTGTTTTTTTAGATCAGGAGCATAGTAAATATTTTAGCGTTTTATGGCGTTCCCAAATTGAATAAAATCATTTAGTAATTATAAGTTATTTTCCTCCATGACATTTCCCAAATTCATTAGGCGTTTTTGTAGATTTCAACAGTTCATATATGTTATCAAGGTAATTTTCTTGGCGTTCATGGCGTTTTTTAAATTCATTAGAAATTTAAAAGAGTACAGTTAATACGAAATCAAACAAAAACTAATAGTCTTCTGTGGATGGTATTACATCTGAGATGTAACCATCGCTTTGTTCATCACTCTCCTCAGACTCATCATCATCATCTTGTTCATTGGATACCCTGCATCAACCCGAGTGGACGGGCCACGTTTTGCTAGTAGAAACCCGGGTTGATCATTTTGGTAACCTTTTAACAGGGTTTTAATAAAAAACAATAACCTTTTAATTATACTTGGTGTTGCACTTTTGTATTTAAAGTTTTGTTCTGATATGTTTTATGTTTGTAAATATTATCGGTTTTTTTTTATATAAACTTAGAGAATTTCCAGTTGTTAAAAGTGTGCCAATTCTCTTTCATAACAATTTTAGAGAAAATCTGAATACATATATGATTATGGATCATGTATCCTTAATTGAAAGGTCTAGGGTGAGTCAATGAATTAAATAGAACTAAGGATAAAACATACCAGAGAATCCAAGTTAGGATCCTATATCTTTGAGAGTTACAGTAGTATAAACAGACCATTAAATTAGTTAAGGTTTAAGGATTCAGGATCCTTATTTGCAAACCTTTAGAGCTTCAAGAACCTGTAAAAAAAGAACTTGGGACTAAGCCAAATATTCTGGGGATAAACCTATTATAACTGGGGACAAGCCCAAATAGACTAGGGACAAACCCAAATAAACTGGGGACAAGCCCAAAAACCTTGGGGTCTGGCCCGAACTGGGGACAAGCCCAACGTGAGTGACATGAAAATACCAAAACCTTAGCTAACATGAAAACCTTAGGATTACGGATGTATGGTACGTCTACCATTATACTTGAGATCCTAAATATGGCCAACAACAATGGAATTGTTAGCCACTAAGCGTGTACTGGTCCCATTGCCTCGAACCATACTTGGATAAATATGCGCTACTAGCGGGGTGTCAAAACCCAATTCGTGTGAAAGGTGAAAACCTTTAAACCTTAGAAGGTATAAGATACCTTAAACGTGGGAGATAGGTGGCCAACCCCTTGATCCTCTGTAAATGATGTTAAAAACATCTACAAAAGCTTAAAACTTGATGAAATTGGATGTTAAATATCTAACATTCTCTCCTTAGAACAAATAATGTATACAAAATGAAAGAAAGTGAAAGTGAGATGTTAGCGAAGTAAGGATCATATATCCTTTGAGGATCATTGATCCTAGGTCAGAATACTGAAGTCTCTAAAGATCCTTGATCCTTCTTACATGAAGTATTTCTTCAGATGAACAGCATTCCAGCTCTTGGTAGGAGATTACCATCCATGGTCAATAGGCTATATGCCCCCTTTCCAGCCTCTGCTTCTATCAAATAGGGGCCTTCCCACTTTGGTGCCAATTTACCATCAGCTGGATTTGTAGTGTTCTGGAATGTTTTCCTCGGCACCAAGTCACAAACTTGAAATCTTCTGATCCTGACATTCTTGTTGTATGCTCCAGCCATCCTTTGTTGATAACTGGCCATCTTTATTCTTGCTAAGTCTCTGAGCTCATCTACAGTATCCAGCTCCTCAATCAGATTTTCAACATTTGCTTGAGGATCACGGATGCTCATTCTAGCTACAGGAACCACCATCTCTGTAGGAATCACTGCCTCAGTTCCAAAAGCTACGGAGAGAGGAGTCTAGCCTGTGGCATTCTTTGGAGTTATCCTATCTGCCCAAAGGGCATATGGCAGTTCTTCAGCCCACTTTCCTTTCTTGGATCCTAATTTCTTCTTCAAGTTGTTGATGATGATCTTGTTGCTTGATTCTGCTTGACCATTAGCTTGTGGTTGGACTTGTGATGATGTTATCATCTTAATCCCCCAGCTGTCACAAAAGTTAGTAGTTTTATTCCCAATAAATTGGGATCCATTATCACAAATAATTTCAGAAGGAATTCTAAATCTAGTAATAATGTTTCTCTTAATAAAGGATATAACTTCCTTTTCCCTTACTTGAACAAAAGCTTCTGCATCTATCCATTTAGAGAAGTAGTCTGTCATAGCTAGCATGAACACTTTTCCACCTGGTGCTTTTGGGAGTTTGCCTACTATATCCATCCCCCATTTCATGAATGGCCAAAAGGAAATAATTGGATATAAAGGCTCTGTTGATTGATGTAGGATGTTGTTATGTCTTTGGCAAGCATCGCATTTCCTTGCATATTCCACAGCATCCTTCTTCATTGTTGGCCAATAGTAACCTGTTCTAAGGATCCTTGAGAATAATGCTCTGCCTCAGTGTGATTTCCACAGTCTCATTCATGAAAATCCTTCAAGACCTCTTGAATTTGTGGATCCTTCAAGACCTCTTGAATTTGTGGATCCTCAATACACCGCAAATAGGGACCTGCAAGAGATCTCTTATACAACATGTTATTTAATATGGTGAATTGAAATACCTCAATCCTAAAGGCTTTGGGATTCTCTCCTGTGGGAATTTCCCCATTCTGAATATACTTCAAGATTGGAAGGATCCATGACCCTGATTTTGACTGCACATCACTGGGTACAATTCCAATATCCTCAACTATCTCCATTGCTTTATTTTTCTCTATTGCAGGAGAAAGAATGTGGATGATCGGTATCCTCACATCCTCTGGTACTTTCAAGGATGATCCTAGGTTTGCTAAGGCATCTGCCCCTACATTTTCCTCTCTAGATACATGTGTTAAGCTAAAAAAATCAAAAGAATTTGCCAGTTTCCTGACTATTTCTAGATATTTGATTATTTTTCTCCTTTGACAGTATATGAGCCATTAAAATGGTTAGTAATTAGCAATGAATCTATGTACACTTGAAGATACATGATCCTCATTTGCTTAGCTAATTGCAAACATGCTATTAAGGCCTCATATTCTTCTTCATTGTTAGTGGTTTAGAATTCACATGCAATGGACTGGGGTATTATGTCCCCCTGTGGTGATTTTAGTAGTATGCCTGGTCTAGTTCCTTTGAAATTTGAGGCTCCATCTGGGAAGAGTGTCCAAGGATCCTTGGTCTCCTCAAGTTTTTGAACCTCTAGTTCAGCTTCCCTTTGTAAATCACTACTGAAATCAGCCACAAAGTCAGCCAAATCTTGAGACTTGATGGCAGTCCTGGGTTCATACTTAATGTCATATGCACTAAGCTTGACAGCCCACTTTGCCATTCTACCTAACATTTCAGGTTTCCTGAGAACATTCTTAATAGGAAAGTTAGTTTTCACAACAATAGTGTGAGTTTCAAAATAATGTCTAAGTTTAGTGGAAGCCATAATCAGAGCAAGAATTAATTTCTCTAAATGAGAATACATGGCTTCAGCATCAAGAAGGTTTTTACTTACATAGTATACTGGATGTTGTTGGCGTTCATGATCCTTAACTAACACTGCACTTACTGCTTTATCTGAAATAGCTAAGTACAAGGATAATGGCTTTCCATCCCTGGGTTTCATTAAGGCTAGTACTGAGGATAGATAATCCTTGAGAGCCTTGAGTGCAGCTTCATGCTTCTCAGTCCACTCAAATTTCTTATTGTTCCTCAGAATGTCATAAAAATCCTTACACTTCTCTAAAGACTTTGAGATGAACATATTTAAGGCTGTAATCCTTCCTGTTAGCCTTTGTACATCCTTTGCATTGGTTGGAGACTTTATATTCACTATTGCCTTTATCTGTTATGGGCTATCTTCAATCCCTCTTTTGGTCACCATGTATCCTAGGAACTTCCCGGCTTTCACACCAAAATGACACTTTGAAGGATTTAGTTTCATGTTGTATTGATCAAGGATGTTAAATGCCACTTCAAGATCCTTGAGATGATCCTCTGATTTCTTGGACTTAACCTCCATGTCATTAATGTAGACCTCCATAGTGTCTCTAAGTTGTTCTTTGAACATCATATTCACCAGTCTTTGGTAAGTGGCACCTGCATTTTTAAATCCAAAAGGCATTGCAATATAACAGTATATGCCAGTGGGAGTCATGAATGTTGTATCCTCTTGGTCAGATGGTTCCATCTGAATTTGTTGAAATCCAGACGAAGCATCCATGAAGGTGAGCAATTCATTGCCCATTGTTGCATCCACCATGGAGTCAATGTGTGGAAGTGGGAAAGGATCATTTGGACATGCCTTATTTAAATCTGTAAAGTTAACACCTACTGTTAGGGCATGGATTTTGTGCTAAGGATCATCTATCCTGAGACTAGGCATGGATCACGGATCCTTAATGGATGATGCAGGGAGTCTGAGGATCCAGAGTCTGAGGATCACAGGATCCTTAACAGAACTTATGATTTCTAACAATTGTCACGTTTTTAATGTTTAAATGCAGATAATGGACGTAGTGGACTACTTCTTTGCTGGAATCTCGTGGAATATGCTTCATAGGCACGTGCTTAATGAAGAAATAACCGTTAGTGGTGATCATGGGTGACTTCCACCTTTTTCGGAAAGTTAGTTAGTTGATTTTTTCTTATCTTTTAAGGGGAAAACGAGCTCATTTAAGGCATAAGTCGAACACACCACACAAAGAACACACAACACTCGAATTCTCTGCAAACACTTAGCAAAAACACACACTTATACTAGCAATTCATTGTATTGAGCTTGTTTTCTTCCGAAGTTGTACAAGGATCATTATTGTTTTTGCAATATAGTTGGTGATCGGTAGTTTCCATCACCCGAGGTTTTTTATGCCGGAGATCATCTCTTGATCAAGGGCTTTTTCCTCGTATAAATCTCGATGTTCATCATTGATTTCATATACTTGTCGTTCATACAATTAACCAAGCATCATACCTCACAAAATCATATTTGGTTTCATTATCCTTGTGTGATTTTTGACCAAAACAGTTTGGCGCCCACCGTGGGGCAATTGGTGCTTCATTTCTGAGAAATTTTGTTCATTTTGGTCATTTCGGTTCATCACCTTCAACCACATGGCTTCTCAAGGAAAAACTTCTTCATGTTCCATGTCGGTGGTTACCTCATCACAGGGCATTCCACCGTTGCATCATCTTATCCCTGCATTCCAGAAGAATGCTGAGAATGCTCCGAAGAAGACAACCCCCGTTTTCACAAAACCAACTGTTGTTTCTTCCTCTACACTTACTAACAGTGATCTTTATGCTTTGATTTTGTAGATGAGAGGATACATGCAACAACAGGACCAAACTAATGGCAGGATCCTTCGCGAAATTGATAAAATTAGCAGAGGATCACTCCCCTTTGATGCTGAGGTCGCTGAATTTCGACACTCCGGTCATAACTTCCCGGCACTTTGCAGCTCTAGATGTCCAATACCGGGGTGGATCAACAGGAATGCGTTCTGGATCATCGGCAATGTCTCAGGCTCAAGGATTCTCTTTCCAGCTTTCAGGATCCTCATTTCAGCATCTGGGATTCTTCACCAGTTTAGGAGAATGCATGGGGACGCAGCCAATTCAAGGATCCTCTCAAGTTCAAGGATCCTCCTCTCAGGTTTAAGGATCCTTTCAGGTTCAAGGATCCTCTCAGGTTTAAGGATCCTCTCAGGTTCAGGGATCCTCTCAGGTTCAAAGATCCTCCTCTCAGGTTCAAGGATCCTCCTTTCAGGTTCAAGGATCCAACATCTTCCAGGATCAAGGATACTTAAGGAGTGTGCAACCCAGAAGTTCAGATGTTCATCTAGGAGACTTCATACCAATGCAGACCATTGCTTCCCCTGGTCCCTCGGTTATGCCAGAATCCCGTCAACATGGATTCACATCTGGAATTCCAAACTTGAATCCTTCAGGCGGTAACACTTTGAATAATTTTTGCAATTCTAACCATGGCTTTGTGCAGGATATAGGTATTAACCAAGCTATGGCCAGAGAATTACAAAAGCTTAAGGATATGATATCCAGTGTTCCAGGAGTGGTTAAGCCCATTCCTGAAATTCCGGATGGAAGCCACAAGATATCTCGCTTTGCACCACCTATTTGTGATGCAGAGATACCGAAGAGACTTCAAATACCAACCATGAAGCTGTATGATGGTTCAACGGATCCAGAAGAGCATGTAGCTCAATACAGAGAAAGGATGGAGATCAATCCCATCCCGGAGAGGTTAAAAGAAGCATGTCTATGCAAGGGTTTCGGATCCACACTAACAGGATCAGCTCTTAAATGGCTGCTAAGTCTTCCTCCTTACTCTATTACTCCATTTCCTAATCTAGTTAACTTGTTTAATAGCCAATTCTCATGTAGTAGGAGATTTGAACGATTAACTAGTGATCTATATAGGGTAACCCTAACCACCACAAGTGGCCTAGTGGTGGAGTGACTTGGGTTCTCCAATAGAGACCCAAGTTCAATTCCCATTAGTGCCACTTTGGTGGCCACCGACACCCGCTTTAAGCCGGACCGAGGACACTCGAGGTCTCGGGTTCGAAACATGTTTCTTACCCCTCTTTGATGGCTATAGGTATTTGCCGCCAGGGATCCTTGTCGGGTGGTGAACTGGGAAGGGAGATCCCTTCCGCGGTCAGGGGTACCGTGCAACTACCCTTTTTTTTATATAGGGTAACCCAAGGTCATAATGAATCACTAAGAGATTACATAACTAAATTCAGTAGAGAATCCTTAGAAATCCCTAACTTAGATATTGCTACTGCTGTTGAAGCTTTTAAAATGGGTTTACTTAAGGATTCTCAGTTCTATGATGATCTTGTTATGACACCTTGCAGGAACTTAGATGAGGTAAGGAACAGGGCCCTTAGGTTCATCCATTTAGAGGATGACAAAAGGATCCAGGAGAGATTGTCAGGATCCTCAGAGCAAGACAAACAAGGATCCTATTTCAAGAATAACTGATCCAAGCAATACTCCAAGCATGACAACCAGAATGTGCATGCTGTGGAACAATAGGAAGATGATGAGGATTATCCTCCTATTTCTAAATATTGTTTTTCTGCTGATAATAATGAACTAATCCTTGTTATGCAGAATTTAGGCGACAAGGCTAGGTGGCCAAGGAAGGACGACAAACCGCCTACTACCAAAGACAAATCGAAATGGTGTGCTTACCATGAGGATTCTGGTCATCTCACAGATGAGTGCATAGCTTTAAGGACGAAGATAGGTTATCTTTTGAGCAAAGGATAGTTGAAGGAATTGCTTGGAAGGAAAAAGTCAAGGATCAAGGATTCTGAGAAAGTTCCTAGAAAAGCTCCTCCTCCACCAGCTGATGCTCAAATCATCCATTTCATCTCTGGAGGTTCTCAGCAGCTAAAAGACATGCAAAGGAAACAAAGATGGAGAATGGGGACAGACCTGTTCGAGCTTCCATTCTTATCCAGGAAAAAGTGATATCCTTTGATGAGGATAACCGTGTGGACATTCAGGATCCTCATCATGACGGTTTGGTTATTACATTATTTATATCTAACCATTTTGTTTGCAGGATTCTCATTGATGGGGGAAGCTCAGTGAACATAATCCAGTTGGATGTCCTCAAAAGAATGAACATCCTTGAATCTGATATTCTCCCAAGATCATCTGTCCTTGTGGGATTCAGTGGAGAGACAAAGATTACATTGGGGGAAATCAAACTTCCTATTTATATAGAGGGAGTAAATTCTGTTCAAAAATTCTATGTTATTGATTGCTTATATTGTTGTAATGTTTATCTTTGGCAGGCCATGGATACACGACATGAAGGCAGTCCCCCTCAACATATCATCAATGTGTCAAGCTCCCAACTCTATGGGATATGGTGAATATAGAAAGTGATCAGCAGGAGGCAAAGTATTGTTACACTTCTTCAATGAAGCCAACCTCTAAGGATCAAGACGTCAAGGATATTCTGTTGAACCCAGAGGATCCTGAATCCAAAATTTTTATAGGATCCGTGATCCTAGACAGTATTGAGCAGGATTTAATAACCTTCTTGAAAAGAAGAAAGTCTACCTTCGCTTAGAAACATGAAGATATGACAGGTATATCTAAGGATGTTATTACTCACAAACTTGGTATTGACAGGTCTTTCAAGCCAATACATCAAAAAAGGAGGAAATTCGCACCCGAAAGAAATGTTATTATCCAAGAACAGGTAGACAAATTGCTCAAGGCAGGTAACACATATTGAGGAAGAATAAGAAGTTTGAGTGGACTGATAAGCATGAAGCTGCACTCAAGGCTCTTAAGGATTATCTATCCTCAGCACCAGCCCTGATGAAACCAGAAAATGGAGATTCATTATCCTTATACTTAGTTGTTTCAGCTAAAGTAGTAAGTGCGATCCTAGTTAAGGATCATGAAGGCTCTCAACATCCGGTATACTATTAGTGATCTACAAAGGGAAGTTGAATTAGAAGTTCAACAACTTGAGAAGACCAAGGATCCTTGGACACTCTTCATGGATGGAGCTTCAAATGTTAAAGGAACTTGACAAAGCACACTACTAAAATCGCCACAGGGGGACATTATACCCCAATCCATTGCATGTGAATTCCAAACCACTAATCATGAGGCAGAGTATGAGGCGTTGATAGCAAGTTTGCAATTAGCTAACAATATGAGGATCAGGTATCTTCAAGTATATGTAGATTCTCTATTAATTACTAATCATTATAGCGGTTCTTACAATGTCAAAGGTGAAAAGCTAATCAAGTACTTAGAAATAGTCAGGAAACTGGCAGACTCTTTTTCTTTTTTCAGTCTATCACTGGTACCCAGGGAAGAAAAATGCAGAAGCTGATGCTCTAGCCAATATTGGATCATCACTGAAGATTCCAGAGGATGTGAAAATACTCATCATTCATGTCTTAGCCCCTGCTATTGAAGATCACATAGCTATGGAGATAGCAGAGGATTCTGCAATCATACCTAGTGATGGTGCACAATCAAATTCAGGATCCTGGATCCTTCCGATCCTGAGATATATACAACATGGAGAGATTCCTACAGGAGAAAACCCCAGAGCTTTCAAAGTCAAGATATCTTAATTCACCATACTAAATGACATGTTATACAAGATATCTCTTGCAGGTCCCTAGTTGCGGTGCATTGAGGATCCAGAAATTCAAGAAGTTCTAAAGGATTTTCATGAAGGAGACTGTGGGAACCACACTGGGGGCAGAGCACTATTCTTAAGGATCCTCAGAACAGGATGCTATTGGCCTATGAGGAAGAACTATGCTGTGGAATACACAAAGAAATGTAATACTTGTCAAAGACATAGCATTATCCTTCATCAACCAGCGGAGCTCCTCCATCCTATTATTACCAGATTTGATGGCCAGTTATCAACAAAGAATGGCTAGAGCATACAACAAGAACGTCAGGTTCAGAAGATTTCAAGGTCCCTACTTAATTGAAGCTGAAGCAGGAAATGGGGCATATCATTTGTTAACAATAGATGATGACCTCTTACCAAGAGCTTGGAATGCTGTTCATCTAAAGAAATACTTTAAGTAAGAAGGATCAGGGATCCTCAGCGATACCAGTATTCTGATTAAGGATCCGGGATCCTCAAAGGATATATGATTCTACATTTGGTAACACATTACTTTCATTTTCATTCATTTTATACTTATTGTTTTGGTCAAAAATCAAGCAATGATAATGCAACCAAACTTTCTGTTGTGAGGTATGATGCTTGAATCAATGAACAATACTAAGGATCACTCAGAAATGAAATGAATAAGTGACACAAAGATTTATACGAGGAAAAAGCCCTTGATCAATGAATGATCTCCGGCATAAAAAACCTCGGGTGATGGAAACTACCGATTACCAACTCAGATTAAACAAGAAATGTGTTACAACTTCGGATGATAGCGAGCTAATTACAAGGATCACTATAGTGTAATGTGCAAAAAAGTGTGTAATCGCCAAGTGAATTGTCAAGAGCTGGTGAGAGTAGTTGCGAGTGTGTGTGTTAAGCTAAAAATAGCCAAGTGTTTTCTATTTAGCTCGCTATCCCTTTTAAAAATGGAAAATATCTAAGCTACCAAACATTCCGCATTTGGTGCAAGTCCTCCACGACCTCCATAACGTCCATTTTAGCCATGCACGTGCGGAATAAATATGGAATATGCTCCAGGAATATCGCCAAGACCAAGTCCAAGCTCGTACTCCTGCAAAACAACATCATATTCAAAGCAGACAATCGTTAGTATAAGGATCCTTACGATGATCCATGATCCTGATCCTGCAATACTTCTGAGGATCACTAATTCAAACAGAAGTGAGGATCACTAAGCCCAACAGTAATTGAGGATCGCTGATCATTGGAAAATCCTCCCCTAACAATTGCCCCCAAAATATAAGGAGTAATTTGTAAATAAACGAGTTATATTTTCTTGTTCTTATCCGTAACCAACTAACGGATATATAGCCGTTGAATCCTGACTAGCCGTTGCTAACATGACGTCATTGAGGTGACTATCCTGCAAAATCATCATTATAAATTGAAGTTAGAGATAAGGGTTAGAGAGCATTTAAATTCGTGCGTTTCCTTCTTTAAATCTTCATTCGAAGACTTGATCAGGTATTTCTCTTTCCTTTCTCTCTTCATCTTCTCACTCTGTTTCTCTTCTTCACCACCGTCATAATCGAGATGATGCTAAGATCCTCACCGGCTAAGGATCACGAGAAGGACAGCCCCTTGAAAAGCCAAGGGATCATAAAAGATTCTGCAAAAGAACGATGCTGCTTCACTGATCCACAGATAGACAGGATCCGCCATTGTTTTCCGGCAAACACCGATTTCAAACCATTTGATCCCACTGTTCTAAGTGATTATATTTCTAAAACCTGGGTAGCCTTTCCGGTCACACCATTTATAATAGGATACTCGTATCCTTTCCCTGAATTCACCCAGTCTTCCTTCTCTCTCACCGGCATCTCCTACATTCAAGCGATGCCAATGATCTGGAGGGTCTTATATACCCTTGAAAGGATCATTGAGCAAGAAGGCATTGATATGGGAATGTCGGAGTTGGCAGAGATGTATGACCTCGTAAGCCATGGATCTCATCGGTATCTACTCAAACATAAACCTGGTGAAGAGCACCCCATCTTCAAAGCCACTAAGAATGACACCAACTGGAAACGGCGATTCTTCTTTGTCAGAAGGGATTCTATCCCTGATGGAAAGGATCTGCCAAGGAAGTGGACCACCCATGGTAGGATAGAGGATCCTTAGAAGGATCACCGAATAAGCTTGTTTCTGTTTAAGGATCACTAACGTCCTTTTGTTTCTATTTTGCAGCTATTACTGTCGCACACCTCATCACAACACCTGCAACACAGGAAAGGCTTGCCGCTTTCCGGAGACTTGATCCTGCAAGAAGATCATTTAAAACAAATACCCAGGATTCTCAAGAAGTATCCTGTTTTTTGCATAATTAAATGTTTAAATAAATAGTTAAATAGAAATGGGATATGGATACTTATCTGTTTTGGATGTGTAGGTGCTGGAAAATCTTCTAGATCTGCCTCCAAATTCAGTGTCACTGACCTTGACAGTGTCCGATCCTCAAAGAAGAAGCTTGCTGCCAGCCCAGCTGTCACGATCCCCAAGGCAACCACTTCAAAGGGAAGAGGTGGAAAGAAAAGGAAGACCTCTGAAGCTGACAATCTAGAAGGCTTGCCTCTGATCCGCCATCAGTTCCTCGAGTACTTTGCTGAGGTAAGGATCACTGACTTAGCTTAATTATCCTGCCCACTTGAGGATCACGTGATCCTGAGCTTTGCATTGTCTTCTTTGCAGAAATTTACTGAAATCGAGGACTATGTTGGGAACGTCGAAGAGATTGAGGAGAAATACTCTGACCTCCAAAAAGTGGCAGTGCTCAAGGATCACAAGATTGCCTCCCTCGAAAAGGACCTCAATGATGCCAAAACTCAGGCGGTTGCAGCTCAGATCAATGCTGACTATGAGAAGCACGAGATCACGGAGGATGCCAAAGTCTCTGCTGCCATTGCCATGTACAAAACCAAGTTGCAGATGGCCCAAGAAGCTCAGGATCCTAATTTTGACAGGAGCAACTGGGACATGGAGGGCTGGAAGGCTATGCTGGCTGAGTTGGAGGACGAAGAAGAGGCTGATGAGGTTCTGGCGATCGAGGCTGGTGGCAGTGGCAAGGATCAGGGTGGAGAAGCAGGTGGAGCTGGTGAAGGTGAGGCAGCGAAGGTGTAAGCTGCATGAATGGGCGATGATGGACACTTCTAGGCATAGCCGGAGCCCATTTTTTTTTAAGTTTGGTTGTTTGGTTATGATGTTTTTTTTTGAACAATGATGGGTTGTAATAACTTTAGACAATAGTTTCTAGGGTGAAGGATCATGGATCCTTGAACAATAGGCAGGATAATGGGTGGTGGATGGATCCTCTGTTTGGGGGATGAAGCCACTCGTTATCCTTCCGTCTTTTATTTCCTGCACTACAAAGACCCGTAAACAATGGACACCCTTTGCCAACCCATGTGGACGGGCCACGTTTTGCTGGTAGAAACGTGGGTTGGCAATTTTGACAACCTTAAAGGGTTTAACGTTTTGTGAATAAAATAACTCTAACTTTTTGGCTATCTCCCGTGTTGCTATCCTTGTTAGTACTTTACTTTTCAATTGTTGTGATATTCATTTTGTCTAAACTTATCAAGTAAAGAAAAAATTTAATAAATATCCTCAAAAAGTTTAGGATATGATCAAGGATCACATATCCTATAGTCGACAAGTTCCGAAAAGGAGTATATTTTAAGGATCATAAGTTCAGTTGTCAAAGGATAAGGGTCACTCAAATAAATAATGAATAAAATCAAAATAGTTAAGGATCATACCTGAGAATCCAAGTTAGGATCCTAACCTTTAACACTTATAATCAGGATAACCAAAAGACAAACCTTAGTAGAAGGTAAGGATCAAGGATCCTTGGTCGTATGTCTCCAAAAACCTGAAATAGGATACAACTTGGGACTAAGCCAATATAAGATAAGAGTTAGTAACTGGGGACAAGCCCAACAATTCTGGGGACAAGCCCAAAGGAAAACTGGGGACAAGCCCAAAGGATAACTGGGGACAAGCCCAAAGGATAACTGGGGACAAGCCCAAAGGATCGTGTGTAAACTGGAGTATGGCCCTCACTGGCGACTATCCAAACTTAGTGACATGAAAATGTCAAAACCTTAGCTAACGTGAAAACGTTAGAAACCTTAGGAACGGATGTATGGTACGTCTACCATTATACGTAGGATCCTGAATATAGCCAGTACAATGAAATTGTCAGCCCCTAAAGCGAGTACTGGTCCCATTGCCATGAACTATACCAGGATCATCGTGCGCTACTGGCGAAACTGGGGACATGCCCAAATAACTGGGGTCAAGCCCAAATAACTGGATACTTTTGTGGATAATCAGTCCTTTGTTAAGGATACCTGAACCTTCAAAACTCAGAATCAAGTGAAAGGAGGATAAAGGATACAGGATCCTTACCCTTATATAGGATAACTAAAAAATGATATAGTTTGGGATTAGATCATTACCAAAATGAGAATCGTATGTCTTGTAAGGATCCTTCAAGGATACTTGTCATGTTAGGATCATGGATCCTTATCACATGAAGTATTTCTTCAAGTGGACAGCATTCCAAGCTCTTGGCAGCAAATCACCTTCCATTGTTAGCAATCGATATGCCCCCTTTCCTGCCTCAGCTTCGATCAAGTAAGGGCCTTCCCATTTTGGTGCCAACTTTCCATCAGCAGGATTGGTGGTATTCTGAAATGCTTTCCTTAATACCATATCACCAACTTGGAATTTCCTGATCCTGACATTTTTGTTGTAGGCTCCAGCCATCCTTTGTTGATAACTAGCCATCCTTATCCTTGCCAAATCCATGATTTCTTCTATAGTATCCAAGTCTTGAACCAAGTTTTCAGCATTTTCTTCAGGATCACGAATGCTTGTTCTTGCAGTTGGAACCACCATCTCTGTAGGGATCATTGATTTTGCCCCAAATACCAAAGAAAATGGAGTTTGGCCAATAGCATTCTTGGGAGTTGTCCTATCGGCCCAAAGCACATAAGGTAGTTCTTCTGCCCATTTTCCTTTCTTGGATCCAAGCTTCTTCTTCAAATTGTTGATGATGATCTTGTTGGATGATTCTGCCTGACCATTAGCTTGTGGGTGGACTGGTGTTGATGTTATCATCTTAATCCCCCAGCTGTCACAAAAGTTAGTAGTTCTATTCCCAATAAATTGGGATCCATTATCACAAACAATTTCAGAAGGAATACCAAATCTAGTAATAATGTTTCTTTTAATAAAGGATATAACTTCCTTTTCTCTGACTTGAGCAAAGGCTTCAGCCTCTATCCACTTGGAGAAGTAATCAGTCATAGCAAGCATGAATAATTTTCCACCAGGTGCCTTAGGGAGCTTACCAACTATATCCATTCCCCATCTCATAAATGGCCAAGAAGAGGATATAGGATGCAAAAGTTCTGCTGGTTGGTGAAGGATATTGCTGTGTCTCTGACAAGGATCACACTTCTTGGCATACTCCACAGCATCCTTCTTCATAGTAGGCCAATAGTATCCTGTCCTCAGGATCCTTGAGAATAATGCCCTGCCCCCAGTGTGGTTTCCACAATCTCCTTCATGGAAATCCTTTAGGACTTCTTGGATTTCAGGATCCTCAATGCATCTTAGATGTGGTCCTGCAAGAGATCGTTTATACAACATATTATTCAATATTGTAAATTGAGATGCCTTAATTTTGAAATCCCTAGGGTTTTTTTCCTGTAGGAATCTCTCCATGTTGTATGTATCTCATGATTGGGAGGATCCATGATCCTGAATAAGATTGAGTATTATCACTAGGGATGATTGCAGAATCTTCTCCTATCTCCATAGCTACATGATCCTCGATAGCAGGGGTCAGGATATGGATAATAGGGATCCTTATATCCTCCGGGATCTTCAAGGATGATCCTAGATTGGCTAATGCATCAGCCTCTGCATTCTCTTCCCTTGGTACCTGTGTCAAAATAAAGGAAACAAAAGAGAGTGCCAATTCTTTGACTATCTCTAAATATTTGATTAGTTTTTCACCTTTAACAGCATAGGATCCATTAAAGTGATTAGTGATTAATAATGAATCTACGTGTACCTCAAGATACCTGATCCTCATATGCTTAGCAATTTGCAAACCAGCTATCAAGGCTTCATACTCAGCCTCATTGTTGGTAGTTTGAAATTCACAAGCTATGGAGTGGGGTATTATGTCCCCCTGTGGCGATTTTAGTAGTATTCCCAGCCCTGTTCCTTTTACATTGGAGGCTCCATCAGTGAATAGTATCCAAGGATCCTTAGTTTCTTCAAGCTGTTGGACTTCTAACTCAGCCTCTTTTGCAAATCACTACTAAAATCTGCCACAAAGTCAGCTAAGGCTTGGGATTTGATGGTAGTCCTTGGTTCATATCTTATATCATATGCACTAAGCTTCACTGCCCACTTAGCCATCCTTCCTGACATTTCAGGTTTCCTGAGAACATTCTTAATTGGAAAATTAGTCTTAACAATAATGTCATGAGTCTCAAAATAATGTCTTAATTTAGTAGATACCATTATTAATGCAAGGATAAGTTTCTCTAAGTGTGAATACCTGGATTCAGCATCAAGTAAACTCTTACTTACATAATAAACAGGATGTTGTGCACCTTGGTGATCCTTAACAAGGACCGCACTTACTGCTTTTGAGGATACTGCTAAGTATAAGGATAATATATCTCCTTTTTCTGGTTTCATCAAGGTCGGGGCTGAGGATAGGTAATCCTTAAGAGCATTGAGGGCACTTTCATGCTTCTCAGTCCATTCAAATTTCTTGTTCTTCCTCAGGATGTCATAGAATCCCTTGCACTTTTCTGAGGATTTGGATATGAATCTGTTCAAGGTTGCGATCCTGCCCGTCAATCTTTGCACATCCTTAGCATTGGCAGGAGATTTGATATTTACAATAGCCTTGATTTGCTCTGGACTTGCTTCGATGCCCCTCTTTGTCACCATATAGCCTAAGAATTTACCTGCCTTAACACCAAAATGACACTTGGAAGGATTTAGTGTCATATTAAATTTATCAAGGATATTGAATGCTTCCTCCAAGTCTTTAAGGTGATCCTCTGCTTTCTTGGACTTAACCACCATGTCATCAATATAGACTTCCATAGTGTGTCCAATTTGTTCCTTGAACATCATATTGACTAGCCTTTGATAAGTAGCACCTGCATTCCTTAGTCCAAATGGCATAGCAATATAACAATATATACCAGTTGGGATCATAAAGGCTGTATCCTCTTGATCAGATGGTTCCATCTGAATTTGTTGAAATCCAGATGAAGCATCCATAAAAGTCAACAACTCATAACCCGCGGTAGCATCCACCATGGAGTCAATGTGGGGTAATGGGAAAGGATCCTTGGGACATGCCTTGTTTAAATCAGTAAAATCGACACATACCCTCCACTTTCCATTTTTCTTTTGAACAACAACCACATTGGCTAACCATCTTGGATACTTAACCTCTCTTATCATACCTGCCCGAAGCAGTTTGTCTACCTCTTCCTGGATAATAGCATTCCTTTCAGGTGCAAACTTCCTCCTCTTTTGATGAATTGGCTTGAATGACCTGTCAATGCCAAGTTTATGAGTAATTATATCTTTAGATATACCTGTCATATCCTCATGTTTCCAGGCAAAGGTAGTTTTCCTTCTTTTAAGGAAGGATATTAGCTCCTGTTCAATGTCGCTAAGGATCCCTGATCCTATGAAGATCTTGGATTCAGGATCATCAGGATCCATGAGGATTTCTTTCAAATCCTGTTCTCTTGCCTCCAAGACATCTCTTGAAGGATACTTTAATTGCTATTGCTCCCTTGGTCTTGAGGCTGGCTTCATTAATGATGTATAACAATTCTTAGCCTCTTGTTGATCACTCTTAATTTTCACCACTCCCCATGGACTTGGAAGCTTTACACACTGATGATAGGTGGATGGGACTGCCTTCATATCATGTATCCATGGCCTTCCAAGGATAACATTACAACAAGATAAGCAATCTATAACACAAAATTTCTGATAAGAATGGAGTCCTTCAATATAAATAGGGAGTTTGATGTCCCCCAATGTGTTTTTGGTTTCCCCACTAAATCCCACAAGGACTGAGGATCTTGGGATAATATCAGACTCCGGGATATTCATTTTCTTGAGGACATCAAGCTGAATGATGTTCACATAGTTTCCTCCATCGATTAGGATCCTGCGAACAAAGTGGTTAGAAATAAACAATGTAATTACAAGACCATCATGATGAGGATCCTGGACATCAACACGATCATCCTCATCAAAAGTTATGATCTTATCCTTGGTGACGGTGGAGGTCTGGATGGGTCTATCCCCATTATCCATCTTGGTTTCCTTAGCATGTCTCTTGGCTGCTGAGAAGGAAGCACCAGATCCACCAGATATGAAGTTTATAACTAGTGCATCTACTGGAGGAGCAGGAGCCCTTTCCGGGATCCTTTCAGGATCCTGGATCCTTGACTTCTTCCGTCCCAAAAGTTCCTTCACATGCCCCTTACTCAACAAATAACCAATTTCCTTTCTTAGTGCAATACACTCTTCAGTGAGATGCCCGAAATCCTCATGATATGCAGACCACTTGGATTATCCTTTGTAGCAGCTGGTTTATCACTTTTTCTCGGCCACCTAGCTTTCTCACCTAGATTCTGCATTGCAAGGATTAGTTCATTGTTATCAACAGAAAAACAGTATTCAGAAATAGGAGGATAATCCTCATCATCCTCTTCTTGTTCCACTACATGCACGTTCTGGTTATCAGATCTGTTGTAGGACTTTGATTTGTTGTTCCTGAAGTAGGATCCTTGTTTCTCCTGTTTTGAGGATCCTGTCAATCTATCCTGGATCCTTTTGTCATCCTCTAGGCGGATGAACCTAAGGGCCCTGGTTCTTACTTCATCAAGATTCCTGCAAGGTGTCATAACAAGATCATCATAGAATAATGAATCCCTAAGCAATCCCATTTTAAAGGCTTCTACAGCCGTAGCAATATCCAAATTAGGAATATCTAAGGATTCTTTACTAAACTTAGTGATATAATCTCTAAGTGATTCATTTTGACCTTGTGTTACCCTATATAGATCACTAGTTAATCGTTCAAATTTTCTACTACAAGAGAATTGACAATTAAACAAATTAACTAGATTAGCAAATGAAGTAATAGAGTAAGGGGGAAGACTTAGCAGCCATTTAAGAGCAGATCCTGTGAGTGTGGATCCAAATCCCTTGCATAGACATGCTTCCTTTAACCTCTCAGGAATTGGATTGATCTCCATCCTCTCCCTATACTGAGCTACATGCTCTTCTGGATCTGTTGAACCAGCATACAGCTTCATAGATGGTATCTGGAACCTTTTGGGTATCTCAGCATCACATAAGGGTGGTGCAAAACGAGATATCATATGGCTACCATCTGCAATTTCAGGAATGGGTTTAACCACTCCTGGTACACTGGATATCATATCCTTAAGTTTCTGTAATTCCCTAGCCATAGCCCGATTGATACATGTATCCTGCATTGAGCCATGGTTAGTGTTATATGAATTATTAAAAGTGTTACCTCCCGGAGGATTCATGTTTGGAATTGCAGATGTGAATCCATATTGACGGGATTCTGGTATGATCGAAGGACCAGATGAAGCAATGGTCTGCATTGGTATGAAGTCTCCTTGATGAACATCGGTGCTCGGGGGTTGCATACATCTTAAGAATCCCTGATCCTGAAAGATGTTGGATCCTTGAAGCTGAGATGATCCTTGAACCTGAAAGGATCCTTGGGGCATAGAGGATCCTTGAAGCTGGAAGGATCCTTGAGCCATGGAGGATCCTTGGACCTGGGAGGATCCTGGAGCCGTAGAGGATCCTTGAACCTGGGAGGATCCTTGACCCTGGGAGGATCCTTGAGGCTGGAAGTGAGAGCCAAACGCGTGACTCATAGTTGCTGTTCCATAACGCCTTTATGATGGACCACTTTGATACTGGATGCCCGGATCTGCCAATTGTAAGGTAGTTACAACTGGAGTGTCAAAATTCAAGGACCTTGGCATCAGAGGAGAGTGATCCTCCACTGATTTCTTCTGTTTCTTGATATCACCAATCTCCTAGAGGATCCTTTCATTGGTTTTGTCCTGCTCTTGCATGCGATCTCTCATCTGCAAAATCAGAGTAAAAAGGTCATTAGTAGTAGGATTAGAGGAAACAGAAGAAGTTGGTGGTTTTGTGAAAATGGGGGTTTGTCTCTTCGCGGCATTCTCAGCATTCTTCTGGGATCCAGAAGGTGGTGGAGGCAAAGGTGGAACGCCTTGTGAATAACTAATTGCCGGCATAGAACTTGATGTATTCTTTGTTGAGGAAGCCATCTGCTTGGTTGTAATGAACCGAAATGACCACAAAAGTATGAATCTTCTTAGGAATGAAGCACCAATTGCCCCACGGTGGGCGCCAAACTGTTTTGGTCAAAAATCAAGCAATGATAATGCAACCAAACTTTCTGTTGTGAGGTATGATGCTTGAATCAATGAACAATACTAAGGATCACTCAGAAATGAAATGAATAAGTGACACAAAGATTTATACGAGGAAAAAGCCCTTGATCAATGAATGATCTCTGGCATAAAAAACCTCGGGTGATGGAAACTACCGATCACCAACTCAGATTAAACAAGAAATGTGTTACAACTTCGGATGATAGCGAGCTAATTACAAGGATCACTATAGTGTAATGTGCAAAAAAGTGTGTAATCGCCAAGTGAATTGTCAAGAGCTGGTGAGAGTAGTTGCGAGTGTGTGTGTTAAGCTAAAAATAGCCAAGTGTTTTCTATTTAGCTCGTTATCCCTTTTAAAAATGGAAAATATCTAAGCTAACAAACATTCTGCATTTGGTGCAAGTCCTCCACGACCTCCATAACGTCCATTTCAGCCATGCACGTGCGGAATAAATATGGAATATGCTCCAGGAATATCGCCAAGACCAAGTCCAAGCTCGTACTCCTGCAAAACAACATCATATTCAAAGCAGACAATCGTTAGTATAAGGATCCTTACGATGATCCATGATCCTGATCCTGCAATACTTCTGAGGATCACTAATTCAAACAGAAGTGAGGATCACTAAGCCCAACAGTAATTGAGGATCACTGATCATTGGAAAATCCTCCCCTAACAATTGTCCCCAAAATATAAGGAGTAATTTGTAAATAAACGAGTTATATTTTCTTGTTCTTATCCGTAACCAACTAACGGATATATAGCCGTTAAATCCTGACTAGCCGTTGCTAACATGACGTCATTGAGGTGACTATCCTGCAAAATCATCATTATAAATTGAAGTTAGAGATAAGGGTTAGAGAGCATTTAAATTCGTGCGTTTCCTTCTTTAAATCTTCATTCGAAGACTTGATCAGGTATTTCTCTTTCCTTTCTCTCTTCGTCTTCTCACTTTGTTTCTCTTCTTCACCACCGTCATAATCGAGATGATGCTAAGATCCTCACCGGCTAAGGATCACGAGAAGGACAGCCCCTTGAAAAGCCAAGGGATCATAAAAGATTCTGCAAAAGAACGATGCTGCTTCACTGATCCACAGATAGACAGGATCCGCCATTGTTTTCCGGCAAACACCGATTTCAAACCATTTGATCCCACTGTTCTAAGTGATTATATTTCTGAAACCTGGGTAGCCTTTCCGGTCACACCATTTATAATAGGATACTCGTATCCTTTCCCTGAATTCACCCAGTCTTTCTTCTCTCTCACCGGCATCTCCTACATTCAAGCGATGCCAATGATCTGGAGGGTCTTATATACCCTTGAAAGGATCATTGAGCAAGAAGGCATTGATCTGGGAATGTCGGAGTTGGCAGAGATGTATGACCTCGTAAGCCATGGATCTCATCGGTATCTACTCAAACATAAACCTGGTGAAGAGCACCCCATCTTCAAAGCCACTAAGAATGACACCAACTGGAAACGGCGATTCTTCTTTGTCAGAAGGGATTCTATCCCTGATGGAAAGGATCTGCCAAGGAAGTGGACCACCCATGGTAGGATCAAGGATCCTTGGTCGTATGTCTCCAAAAACCTGAAATAGGATACAACTTGGGACTAAGCCAATATAAGATAAGAGTTAGTAACTGGGGACAAGCCCAACAATTCTGGGGACAAGCCCAAAGGATAACTGGGGACAAGCCCAAAGGATAACTGGGGACAAGCCCAAAGGATCGTGTGTAAACTGGAGTATGGCCCTCACTGGCGACTATCCAAACTTAGTGACATGAAAATGTCAAAACCTTAGCTAACGTGAAAACGTTAGAAACCTTAGGAACGGATGTATGGTACGTCTACCATTATACGTAGGATCCTGAATATAGCCAGTACAATGAAATTGTCAGCCCCTAAAGCGAGTACTGGTCCCATTGCCATGAACTATACCAGGATCATCGTGCGCTACTGGCGAAACTGGGGATAGGCCCAAATAACTGGGGTCAAGCCCAAATAAGCCCAAATAACTGGGGTCAAGCCCAAATAACTGGATACTTTTGTGGATAATCAGTCCTTTGTTAAGGATACCTGAACCTTCAAAACTCAGAATCAAGTGAAAGGAGGATAAAGGATACAGGATCCTTACCCTTATATAGGATAATTAAAAAATGAAGTAGTTTGGGATTAGATCATTACCAAAATGAGAATCGTATGTCTTGTAAGGATCCTTCAAGGATACTTGTCATGTTAGGATCATGGATCCTTATCACATGAAGTATTTCTTCAAGTGGACAGCATTCCAAGATCTTGGCAGCAAATCACCTTCCATTGTTAGCAATCGATATGCCCCCTTTCCTGCCTCAGCTTCGATCAAGTAAGGGCCTTCCCATTTTGGTGCCAACTTTCCATCAGCAGGATTGGTGGTATTCTGAAATTCTTTCCTTAATACCATATCACCAACTTGGAATTTCCTGATCCTGACATTTTTGTTGTAGGCTCCAGCCATCCTTTGTTGATATTTACAATAGCCTTGATTTGCTCTGGACTTGCTTCGATGCTTTGTCACCATATAGCCTAAGAATTTACCTGCCTTAACACCAAAATGACACTTGGAAGGATTTAGTGTCATATTAAATTTATCAAGGATATTGAATGCTTCCTCCAAGTCTTTAAGGTGATCCTCTGCTTTCTTGGACTTAACCACCATGTCATCAATATAGACTTCCATAGTGTGTCCAATTTGTTCCTTGAACATCATATTGACTAGCCTTTGATAAGTAGCACCTGCATTCCTTAGTCCAAATGGCATAGCAATATAACAATATATACCAGTTGGGATCATAAAGGCTGTATCCTCTTGATCAGATGGTTCCATCTGAATTTGTTGAAATCCAGATGAAGCATCCATAAAAGTCAACAACTCATAACCCGCGGTAGCATCCACCATGGAGTCAATGTGGGGTAATGGGAAAGGATCCTTGGGACATGCCTTGTTTAAATCAGTAAAATCAACACATACCCTCCACTTTCCATTTTTCTTTTGAACAACAACCACATTGGCTAACCATCTTGGATACTTAACCTCTCTTATCATACCTGCCCGAAGCAGTTTGTCTACCTCTTCCTGGATAATAGCATTCCTTTCAGGTGCAAACTTCCTCCTCTTTTGATGAATTGGCTTGAATGACCTGTCAATGCCAAGTTTATGAGTAATTATATCTTTAGATATACCTGTCATATCCTCATGTTTCCAGGCAAAGGTAGTTTTCCTTCTTTTAAGGAAGGATATTAGCTCCTGTTCAATGTCGCTAAGGATCCCTGATCCTATGAAGATCTTGGATTCAGGATCATCAGGATCCATGAGGATTTCTTTCAAATCCTGTTATCTTGCTTCCAAGACATCTCTTGAAGGATACTTTAATTGCTATTGCTCCCTTGGTCTTGAGGCTGGCTTCATTGATGATGTATAACAATTCTTAGCCTCTTGTTGATCACTCTCAATTTTCACCACTCCCCATGGACTTGGAAGCTTTACACACTGATGATAGGTGGATGGGACTGCCTTCATATCATGTATCCATGGCCTGCTAAGGATAACATTACAACAAGATAAGCAATCTATAACACAAAATTTCTGATAAGAATGGAGTCCTTCAATATAAATAGGGAGTTTGATGTCCCCCAATGTGTTTTTGGTTTCCCCACTAAATCCCACAAGGACTGAGGATCTTGGGATAATATCAGACTCCGGGATATTCATTTTCTTGAGGACATCAAGCTGAATGATGTTCACAGAGCTTCCTCCATCGATTAGGATCCTGCGAACAAAGTGGTTAGAAATAAACAATGTAATTACAAGACCATCATGATGAGGATCCTGGACATCAACACGATCAACCTCATCAAAAGTTATGATCTTATCCTTGGTGACGGTGGAGGTCCGGATGGGTCTATCCCCATTATCCATCTTGGTTTCCTTAGCATGTCTCTTGGCTGCGGAGAAGGAAGCACCACAAATGTCTGATCCACCGGATATGAAGTTTATAACTTGTGCATCTGCTGGAGGAGCAGGAGCCCTTTCCGGGATCCTTTCAGGATCCTGGATCCTTGACTTCTTCCGTTCCAAAAGTTCCTTCAAATGCCCCTTACTCAACAAGTAACCAATTTCCTTTCTTAATGCAATACACTCTTCAGTGAGATGCCCGAAATCCTCATGATATGCACACCACTTGGACTTATCCTTTGTAGCAACTGGTTTATCACTTTTTCTCGGCCACCTAGCTTTCTCACCTAGATTCTGCATTGCAAGGATTAGTTCATTGTTATCAACAGAAAAATAGTATTCAGAAATAGGAGGATAATCCTCATCATCCTCTTCTTGTTCCACTGCATGCACGTTCTGGTTATCAGATCTGTTGTAGGACTTTGATTTGTTGTTCCTGAAGTAGGATCCTTGTTTCTCCTGTTTTGAGTATCCTGTCAATCTATCCTGGATCCTTTTGTCATCCTCTAGGCGGATGAACCTAAGGGCCTGGTTCTTACTTCATCAAGATTCCTGCAAGGTGTCATAACAAGATCATCATAGAATAATGAATCCCTAAGCAATCCCATTTTAAAGGCTTCTACAGCCGTAGCAATATCCAAATTAGGAATATCTAAGGATTCTTTACTAAACTTAGTGATATAATCTCTAAGTGATTCATTTTGACCTTGTGTTACCCTATATAGATCACTAGTTAATCATTCAAATTTTCTACTACAAGAGAATTGACTATTAAAGAAATTAACTAGATTAGCAAATGAAGTAATAGAGTAACGGGGAAGACTTAGCAGCCATTTAAGAGCAGATCCTGTGAGTGTGGATCCAAATCCCTTGCATAGACATGCTTCCTTTAACCTCTCAGGAATTGGATTGATCTCCATCCTCTCCCTATACTGAGCTACATGCTCTACTGGATCTGTTGAACCATCATACAGCTTCATAGATGGTATCTGGAACCTTTTGGGTATCTCAGCATCACATAAGGGTGGTGCAAAATGAGATATCCTATGGCTACCATCTGCAATTTCAGGAATGGGTTTAACCACTCCTGGTACACTGGATATCATATCCTTAAGTTTCTGTAATTCCCTAGCCATAGCCTGATTGATACATGTATCCTGCATTGAGCCATGGTTTGTGTTATATGAATTATTAAAAGTGTTACCTCCCGGAGGATTCATGTTTGGAATTGCGGATGTGAATCCATATTGACGGGATTCTGGTATGATCGAAGGACCAGATGAAGCAATGGTCTGCATTGGTATGAAGTCTCCTTGATGAACATCGGTGCTCGGGGGTTGCATACTTCTTAAGAATCCCTGATCCTGAAAGATGTTGGATCCTTGAAGCTGAGATGATCCTTGAACCTGAAAGGATCCTTGGGGCATAGTGGATCCTTGAAGCTGGAAGGATCCTTGAGCCATGGAGGATCCTTGGACCTGGGAGGATCCTGGAGCCGTAGAGGATCCTTGAACCTGGGAGGATCCTTGACCCTGGGAGGATCCTTGAGGCTGGAAGTGAGAGCCAACTATGCGTGACTCATAGTTGTTGTTCCATAACGCCTTTATGATGGACCACTTTGATACTGGATGCCCGGATCTGCCAATTGTAAGGTAGTTACAACCGGAGTGTCAAAATTCAAGGACCTTGGCATCAGAGGAGAGTGATCCTCCACTGATTTCTTCTGTTTCTTGATATCACCAATCTCCTGGAGGATCCTTTCATTGGTTTTGTCCTGCTCTTGCATGCGATCGCTTTAGGGGCTGACAATTTCATTGTACTGGCTGTATCCGGGATCCTACGTATAATGGTAGACGTACCATACATCCGTTCCTAAGGTTTCTTACGTTTTCACGTTAGCTAAGGTTTCGGCATTTTCATGTCACTCAAGTTTGGATAGTCGCCAGTGAGGGCCATACTCCAGTTTACACAAGTTTATTTGGGCTTGACCCCAGTTTACATCCGTTTATTTGGGCTTGTCCCCAGTTTGTTGGCCTTGTCCCCAGTTTATTTGGGCTTGTCCCCAGTTTCTTTGGGCTTGTCCCCAGTTTGTTGGGCTTGTCCCCAGTTTATTTGGGCTTGTCCCCAGTTTGTTGGGCTTGTCCCCAGTTTATTTAGGCTTGTCCCCAGTTATTATGGGTTCATTCCCAATTATTTGGCTTGGTCCCAAGTTTGTTTTTCTTGCAGGATCTTGGAGCTATAAAGTTATACAAGTTCTGACAATAAGGATCCTGGATCCTGGAAACCTTACTTTTCACACATTTTATTCAGTATTAGTTTACAAGGATATATAATCCTAACTTGGATTCTCTGGTATGTTATATTCTAACTTTTTCTAAGCTGCAAGTTGTCTCTTATCCTTTTTGGTTAAGGATCATTGATCCACATTTATATGAACACTTCAAGTTTTCTGTTAAAAGTTTAACATTATCATCAGATTTCCAATAACTTTTCAATTGTTTGGCGATGATATCTTTGAAAAAAGAAAGTATACATGAAAAATAAAAAGAAAGAAACAACAACAGTTGTAGCTAAAAAAGTTTAATGTTATTACCCATTCATTATGTATCAGATCATCTGGCCTGGATTTCACCAGCAAAACCGTACCCAGGCCGGATAAGGCTATCTAACAGTTAAAGTGTCTATACAGAAATCAAAGTGCAGGAAGGTTAATAGCGGACTGTGTAGAAGGATTCATTCTCCACAAACAGAAGAATCTTCTTGTCTGTAAAGGCATTTGAGGAGTTATCTCTAACTCTATATTTTGCAATGATGATTATAGCAGGTCTTATCAGTGACGACAGGCAATGTAACGACTAGTTACCAGCAGCAACGGCTAGTCCACTTCTAACGAAAATACGACAGCTGTGAATCCTTATCACAACTACCATATTGGGGGCAATTGTTAGGGCATGGATTTTGTGCTAAGGATCATCTATCCTGAGACTAGGCATGGATCACGGATCCTTAATGGATGATGCAGGGAGTCTGAGGATCCAGAGTCTGAGGATCACAGGATCCTTAACAGAACTTATGATTTCTAACAATTGTCACGTTTTTAATGTTTAAATGCAGATAATGGACGTAGTGGACTACTTCTTTGCTGGAATCTCGTGGAATATGCTTCATAGGCACGTGCTTAATGAAGAAATAACCGTTAGTGGTGATCATGGGTGACTTCCACCTTTTTCGAAAAGTTAGTTAGTTGATTTTTTCTTATCTTTTAAGGGGAAAACGAGCTCATTTAAGGCATAAGTCGAACACACCACACAAAGAACACACAACACTCGAATTCTCTGCAAACACTTAGCAAAAACACACACTTATACTAGCAATTCATTGTATTGAGCTTGTTTTCTTCCGAAGTTGTATAAGGATCATTATTGTTTTTGCAATATAGTTGGTGATCGGTAGTTTCCATCACCCGAGGTTTTTTATGCCGGAGATCATCTCTTGATCAAGGGATTTTTCCTCGTATAAATCTCGGTGTTCATCATTGATTTCATATACTTGTCGTTCATACAATTAACCAAGCATCATACCTCACAAAATCAGATTTGGTTGCATTATCCTTGTGTGATTTTTGACCAAAACACCTACCATCCACTTTCGGTTTTTCTTTTGAACAACCACCACATTGACTAACCATTTTGGATACTTGACTTCTCTAATCATACCTGCCTTCAAGAGTTTGTCCACTTCTTCTTGGATAATGACATTCCTTTCATGTGCAAATTTCCTTCTCTTTTGATGGATTGGCCTAAAAGATTTATCAATACCCAATTTATGAGTAATAATATCTTTAGAGACACCTGTCATATCTTCATGTTTCTAAGCAAAGGTAGACTTTCTTCTCTTTAGGAAGGATACTAGATCCTGCTCTATGTTGTCAAGGATCCTGAATCGAATAAAAACTTTGGATTTAGGATCCTTAGGGTCCAGTACTATATCCTTGATGTCTTGTTCTCTTGCCTCCACGACATCCCTTGGAGGATGCTTTAGTTCCTATGCTGCCCTTGGTTTTAAAGTTGGCTTCATTGAAGAGGTGTAACAGTTATTTGCCTCTAGTTGATCGCTCTTTATCTTTACTACTCCCCATGGGGTTAGTAGCTGCTTTACACATTGGTGGTAGGTGGAAGGAACAATTTTCATGTCATGTATCTAGGGCCTGCCAAGGATCACATTACAACAAGACAAACAGTCAATAACACAAAATTTCTGTATAGAGTTTAACCCCTCAATGTAGATTAGGAGTTTGATGTCCCCCAGTGTGTTCTTCGTTTCACCGCTGAATCCTACAAGGACCGATGATCTCGAAACAATTTCTGATTCTGAGATGTTCATTCTTTTCAGGACATCACGTTGGATGATGTTCACATAGCTCCCACCGTCTATAAGGATCCTGTGAACAAAGTGGTTAGAAATAAACAAGGTAATAACTAAACCATCATGATGAGGATCCTGGATGTCAACACGATCATCCTCATCAAAGGATATAACTTTCTATTGAGTTAGAGTGGGGTTCCTGATAGGCCTGTCTCTATTTTCCAGCTTGGATTCTTTGGCATACCTCTTTGCTGCAGAGAATGCGGATCTGCATATATCTGAGCCTCCAGAAATGAAGTTGATTATTTGAGCATCTGCAGGTGGTGCAGGAGCCCTTTCCAGTACTTTTTTAGGATCCTGGATCCTTGATTTCTTCCTACCAAGCAACTCCTTCAAGTGACCTTTACTGAGGAGGTAGCTTATCTCCTTTCTGAGAGCAATGCATTCATCGGTAAGGTGGCCAAAATCTTCATGGTATGCACACCACTTTGATTTATCCTTGAAGGATGTAGATTTTTCATTCTTCTTGGGCCATCTTTCTTTCTCACCCAGATTCTGCAAGGCAAGCATCAATTCACTATTATCAATAGAAAAACAGTATTCAGATATATGAGGATATTCTTCATCATATTCTTCTTGTTCAACTGCATGAACATTTTGATTGTCATGCTTGGAGTATGGCTTGGATCGGTTATTCTTGTAGAAGGATCCTTGCTTCTCCTGTTTAGATGAACCAGTTAACCTGCCTTGGATCCTTTTGTCATCCTCTAATCGGATGAATCTTAGGGCCCTGTTCCTGACTTCATCTAAGTTCCTGCATGGTGTCATAACAAGGTCATCATAGAAAGGAGAATCTTTTTGTAATCCCATCTTAAACGCTTCTACAACAGTTGCAATGTCTAAGTTTGGGATTTCTAAGAATTCTTTACCAAACTTAGTAACATAATCTCTAAGGGATTCATCACGGGCTTGGGTTATTCTATATAAGTCACTAGTTAACCTTTCAAAAGTTCTACTAAAAGAAAATTGATTATTGAATTAGTTAACTAAGTGCGAAAATGAAGTTATAGAGTAAGGAGGAAGACTTAGCAGCCATTTTAGTGTTGATCTAGTGAGTGTGGATCCAAAACCCTTGCATAAACAGGCTTCTTTCAATCTTTCAGGGATGGGGTTTATCACCATCCTTTCTCTGTATTGAGCCACATGCTCCTCTGGATCAGTTGTACCATCATATAACTTCATGTTGGGGGGTCAGAAGCCTTTGGGTATCTCCGCATTGCATATGGGAGGTACAAAGCGAGATATTATGTAACTTCCATCTGGAATCTCGTGAATGGGTTTAACCACTCCTGGGACGCTGGATATCATATCCTTGAGTTTCTGCAACTCCCTGGCCATAGCTTGGTTGATCCCTTCATCCTGCGTGAAACCGTAGTTAGTATCAAAAGATGTATTAAAATTGTTACCTCCTGGTTGGCTTGAAGTTGGTATTCCTGAAGGATATAGGACATGTCTTGTGTAATAGTAGGGCCATAAGAAGAAATGGTCTGCATAGGGATGAAATCCCCTTCATGGACTTTAGAGCTTCTCCATGATTGTCTCCCTAAGGATCCTTGATCCTGAAAGACGTTGGATCATAGGTAGGTCTGAGCTGCAGGTCTGGATGTATGATCTATGGATCCTTGAACTTGGGATGAGGATCCTTGATGATTGAAGTAGGGTCCTTGAGGTTGGAACATCTCCATGTATCCTTCTTAACGGAGGAAGGATCCTCGAGTCTGGGTCATCGCCTAACCCATGCTGATGGATGGAGGATCCTTGTGGTAGAGCCATCGCTAGTGATCCCTGCTGATAGATTGAGGATCCTTGAGGCTGTGTGATAGACACACTGGACTATTGTGCTGCAGTTGCTGGAGTGATAAATTCCAACACCTTAGGCACCAATGGAGACTAGTCCTCTGCTGGCCTCTTTTACTTCTTGATATCGTCAATCTCGCGAAGGATCCTCTAGTTGGTTTTCTCTTGCTGCTCCATATAGCTCTTAATTTTCGAAAAAAATAGAAATATCACTGTTAGTATTAGTAGAAGATGAACTAGTAGAATTTTTGGATCCTTGGAAGACTGATGATGTCTTCTTTTGAGCATTATCCACATTCTTCTGGAATGCTGGGGGAATAGGAGGTAACGATGCACTGGTTTGAGATAAGGTAACCGCCGGCATGGCACTTGAAGTGGATTTTCCCTTAGAGGCCATGGAGTTGATGAAAATGAACAGAAATGAATACAAAAAAGTTTTAAAATTGAAGCACCACTTGCCCCATGGTGGGCGCCATATTGTTTTGGTCAAAAATCAGTTTAAGGATAATGTAACCAAATTTTGATTGTGAGGTAGAGTGCTAATGTGTATGAGTAATAGTGTGATCAAAGTATAAAGTAAAAATGACAATGAACACTGATATTTGTACGAGGAAAAAGCCCTTGATCCTTGATAGATCTCCGGCACAAAAAAAAAACCTCTGGTGATGGCAACTACTGATCACCAAATGTATAGAAAAATAAATAGTGATGTGGGCCCAAGTGTGGAGGAACGGACTATTTTGTATTTGGAGGCCCAAGATCGCGTAACAAAAGGAGCTTCACTAAAATGGCTCTAACTTGGGCTACGGGGGTCCGTTTTGGACGTGCGACCAGGCGATTCGAACGTGAGAACGAGCTCCATCTTGCTGCAAATGCCTATGGCGATTTGGGTCATCGTCCGGACCAAAAAACGCTTATTTCTATTACTTATTTGCATTTTTATGTTTTTTGAACTATTTTGGGCTTTTTGTTTTAGGCCGTGTGTTTGGCCCGTCATCTTTTTTAGGCCCGTTTCGAATTTCAGTCTCTATTTATATGTTGCTAAAGCTAATGAGAAGTTCAGAATTGAATTTTGTGAAAACTGTTTTTTTCACTTCAAATTCCGTGGCCTTTGGGGTTACAATTTGGGGGTTGGGGAAGAACTGCATGGGTATTCGTAGAATCAACGTGTAATCTTCATTTTTCCGTTTCACGCGCTACATCAGTTGGTATCAGAGCCGAATTCCTGGCTCAAAATGCCTCCGAGGAGAAACAACAACAGGCCTCTTGATGAAGTGTATGAACGAGAGTTGGAGCAGCGACTTATGGCGAGGGTGGATGAACGGTTGGATCAGGTGGTCAATCAGTTGACTGATCAGATGGCCGATTTGATCAATCGTAGGACGCAGGGACCCAATGACGGGTATGGTTCTGATTTTAGTAACCCATTTGGTGACGGTTCGGCTTCCGAAGACGAACAGGAAGGGCGACCAAGGGGTGAACGTGGAGGGGGTAACAGGCGTTGGGATTCTGGAATAAGAGTTGATATTCCGGAATTTGATGGGTCTAGTTTGAATCCGGAGGGGTTCATCGATTGGTTGGCTACAAGGAGTTGCCTGAAAACAAGCGGGTGGCCTTGATCGCTACCAGGTTACGTGGTAGGGCCTCTGCGTGGTGGCAACAATTGAAATTAACACGGAATAGACTCGGGAAGTCAAGGATCGTGACGTGGGCCAAGATGAAAAAGTGCTTGCGGTCCAACTTTTTGCCTCATAATTTTCAAAGGTTGATGTACCAGCGTCTGTAGAATTTGAAACAGGGGGCTAAATCGGTTGATGATTATACCACAGAGTTTTACCAGTTGATTGCGAGGAATGATATTCAAGAACCGGAGGAGCAACTTGTTTCTCGGTATATTGGGGGTCTAAGGGTTCAAATCATGGAGGCCGTGAATCTTTTTGATCCGTTAACCATTCCTGAGGCACACCAACGGGCGTTGGCCTTTGAGAAGCAAAACCGTCGGGTGGGCGGTTCATTTACCCCTGCTGGGGGAAACGTTGGGTCTGGCAGTGGGGCACCTCGTGGCGGGCCTAGTCAGCAGAAGCCGGGAGGTAGCAATACCGGGCCTACTTCTAAGGGGGCTAGTAGTAGTGGTCCAAGATGTTTCAATTGTGGTGTGACGGGCCATCGTCAAGCGGAGTGCAAAAGGGATGGCAAAAGGCACTTGTTTGCTGAGTCTGAGGACGAACAATATGAAGAGTATGAAAACAATCCAGTGTACGATGAAGAAACTGAGTACGAAGAAGAGGTTGTGACCGGTGATGTTGGAGTGAACTTGGTTGTCAGACGCTCTTGTTATACGCCGAAGGCAGATGGGGATGACTGGCTTAAGCATAACATCTTCCACTCAACATGTACCATTTTGGGGAAGGTTTGCACGTTTGTCATTGATTCGGGGAGTTGTGACAATCTGATTTCTGAAGAGGCAGTTCAAAAGTTGGCCTTGAAGACAGAGAGTCACCCGAAACCGTACAAGCTTCAATGGCTTAAAAAGGGAGGTGAAGTGACAGTATCTAAAAGGGCACTTGTTTATGTTTCTATTGGGTCAACGTATAAAGATGATGTTGTGTGTGATGTGGTCCCTATGGACGCGTGTCACTTATTGTTGGGTAGACCTTGGGAATATGAACGTAATATAGAGCATAATGGGCGGTCCAATACTTATAGCTTTCTGTTTGGTGGTGTGAAGATCACTCTTGTCCCTAGCAAGCCTAAACAGTTAGCCACAAAACAGTCGGGTAATTTGTTGACCATCAGTCAGTTTCAAGATGAATTGGAGGACACAGACAGTGTTTTTGTTTTGATAGGGAAGGCAGTGCCCGAGGAAGTCGAAATTCCTGATGCTATGGTTCCTTTGCTTGAGGAATTTTCTGATGTGTTTCCTGTTGAGTTGCCTGATGGATTACCACCTTTGCGTGACATCCAACATCATATTGATTTGGAGCCTGGGTCACAGTTACCCAATAGACCACATTACAGGATGAGCCCTGCTGAGCATGAAGAGTTGCGAAGACAGGTTGAGGAGTTGATTTCTAAGGGTCACGTTCGTGAAAGTATGAGCCCTTGTGCTGTTCCGGCTTTATTGACTCCAAAAAAAGATGGCACTTGGCGTATGTGTGTTGATAGTCGAGCAATCAACAAGATTACTGTGAGGTACAGGTTTCCTATTCCTCGACTTGATGATTTGCTTGATCAACTTAGTGGTGCTAGTATTTTTACGAAGTTAGATTTGAAGAGTGGTTATTACCAGATTCGTCTTAGACCAGGTGACGAGTGGAAGACTGCCTTCAAGACTCGTGAAGGGTTGTATGAGTGGTTGGTGATGCCATTTGGATTATCAAACGCACCTAGTACTTTTATGCGTGTGATGAATCAGTTGCTTAGACCTTTTATTGGGAAGTTCGTGGTTGTGTATTTTGATGACATTCTCATTTATAGTGCTTCTTTCAGCGACCATGTTGTGCATGTGAGGCAGGTTCTGGCCTTACTTCGCAGGGACCGTTTTTATGCAGCCACCAAGAAGTGTGTGTTCATGACCCCTAAAGTGTTATTCTTGGGGTATGTTATTTCTGGTGATGGGATACAGGTTGATGAATCCAAAGTGGCAGCTGTTCAAAATTGGCCAACTCCTACTACCATTACTGAAGTTCGTAGTTTCCATGGGCTTGCTTCTTTTTACAGACGGTTTATTCCCCACTTCAGTTCTATTATGGCCCCAGTGACAGATTGTATGAAGGGGAAGACGTTTGAATGGACAGATGAGGCAGAGTTGGCTTTTCAAGTTGTGAAAGAGAAGCTCACTACAGCACCAATTCTGGTATTGCCTAATTTTTCTCAAGTTTTTGAACTTCATACTGATGCCTCAAAGGTTGGAATTGGTGGGGTTCTTAGTCAGGGTGGTCGACCTGTTGCTTATTTTAGTGAGAAGTTAACTGGGCCTAAGTTGAGGTACAGTACTTATGACCTAGAGTTTTATGCAGTGGTCCAAGCTGTAAAGCATTGGCGTCATTACTTGTTCCAAAAGGAGTTTGTTTTATTCACTGATCATGATTCCCTAAGGCATATTCGTACTCAAGACAAGGTATCTCACAAGCATGGGCGATGGTTGGCCTTTCTTGAGAAGTTTACTTTTGTGGTCAAACACAAGACTGGTGTTTCAAATAGGGTTGCTGATGCCTTAAGCAGGAGGAGTAATCTGCTTGTATCTATGAGGGTTGATGTGCCGGGTTTGGAGGTCATTCGTGAGCAGTTAGCCATTGACCCTTATTTCTCAGTTATTTTGCAGGATGTGGAAACTGGGCAAAAGTCAGACTTTCTTTTGCATGATGGTTTTCTGTTCAAGGGGAATCAGCTATGTATTCCTGATTCTAGTCTTCGGTTAAAGATTATTAAGGAGTTACATGGTGAAGGGCATGTTGGTCGTGATCGTACTTTACAGCTGGTTCAAGATTCTTATTACTGGCCTACTATGAGGAAAGAGGTGGATCGTTATGTGAAGAGGTGTCGTATTTGTCAAGTTTCCAAGGGCACGGCTACTAATGCGGGTCTCTATATGCCTTTACCAATTCCTTCACAGCCATGGGTTGATATTAGTATGGATTTCGTGTTGGGGTTACCTCGTACTCAGAGAGGTAATGATTCCATCTTTGTTGTGGTGGATCGGTTTTCCAAGATGGTCCATTTTATTCCCTGCAAGAAGACGACTGATGCTGTTAATGTAGCCCAACTCTTCTTTCGTGATGTGTACCGTTTGCATGGGCTACCTTCTTCTATCGTGTCTGATCGGGATACCCGATTTCTGAGTCATTTTTGGCGTAGCTTGTGGAAGATGGTGAATACTCAACTTAACTTCAGTAGTGCTTATCACCCACAAACTGATGGGCAAACTGAAGTTGTTAATCGGTCACTTGGGAATTTGTTGAGGTGTTTGGTTGGTGATCATGTGAAGGCATGGGATCAAAAGTTGTGCCAAGCTGAGTTTGCTCATAATCATGCTGTCAATCGGAGCACTGGATATAGCCCATTTCAGATAGTTTATTCATCTCAACCTCGGGGACCACTTGATTTGATGTCTCTTCCTGTTTCTGGATCTGTTCCAAAGAAAGTTCAGGATTTTGTAGAGGGTCTACATGAAGTTCATAATGCTGTGTATGATCATTTGACCCGAGCTAATCTGAAGTATAAGCAAGCTGCTGATCAGAAGCGTAGGCATGTTGAGTTCGAGGAAGGTGACTTTGTTTGGGCTGTTTTGACTAAAGATCGTTTTACAGTTGGGGAATACAACAAGTTATCAGCGAAGAAGATTGGCCCAGTTGAAATCGTGGAGAAGATCAATCCAAATGCATATCGTCTAAAACTGCCTAGTCACATTCGTTGTGCTGATGTGTTTAACGTGAAGCATCTGTTGCCTTATTATCGAGAGTCTTCTGATGATGAACCTGTTGGTAATTCGAGGGCGAATTTTGTCTATCCAGGGGGGAATGATGTGGGCCCAAGTGTGGAGGAACGGGCTATTTTGTATTTGGAGGCCCAAGATCGCGTAACAAAAGGGGCTTCACTAAAATGGCTCTAACTTGGGCTACGGGGGTCCGTTTTGGACGTGCGACCAGGCGATTCGAACGTGAGAACGAGATCCATCTTGCTACAAACGCCTATGGTGGTTTAGGTCATCGTCCGGGCCAAAAAACGCTTATTTCTATTACTTATTTGCATTTTTATGTTTTTTGAACTATTTTGGGCTTTTTGTTTTAGGCCGTGTGTTTGGCCCGTTATCTTTTTTAGGCCCGTTTCGAATTTCAGTCTCTATTTATATGTTGCTAAAGCTAATGAGAAGTTCAGAATTGAATTTTGTGAAAACTGTTTTTTTCACTTCAAATTCCGTGGCCTTTGGGGTTACAATTTGGGGGTTGGGGAAGAACTGCACGGGTATTCGTAGAATCAACGTGTAATCTTCATTTTTCCGTTTCACGCGCTACATCAAATAGTGATTCAAGTACAACTTGGTAACTAGTGCTTGCAGTTTGCGAGAGAGTGTGTGAGTGTTGTGTGTTCGTATGAAAGCTTGTTGTATTGTGTACTTGAATGTTATGTTATGTGTCTAGTGAGTGATAGACTGTCGTCGGGTCTATGCAAAAACCTAAAATTACCTATAGACAGGGTAAGTCAGGTATCGAATCCAGAGGAGCATGTGGTCAGTGTAATACCATTTAACTAATCTAAACTTACTTTATGAAATTTGCTAGTTTATCTATTTTTGTAATTTTTATGAATAAGTATTGTGAAAATGAGAAAACAATGATAGGAACGTGACCACTCCGGGATTCAGATTCTGTAAACACCTAATAATCTAATTATTGTTTATTTGGATGCCACTGATTAAATGGTAAATCTGTCACATAAACCAATTACTTATACAAGATCCTAGCATAATACCAATTGATCAGAGAGATATTAACCGCAAGCATAAATAATTATTCAATCAGCAAAGGCACAATTAGATTCAACATAAATACGTCTCTGGTTATCACCAGGATTTGTCTGTCACACAAATTGTATATATATATGTAATGCAATTCGGTCAACACCTAATTACAATCTAATTCTCAAACAAACAAAACTAAATTAAAAGTGAAATACAAGAATCATCACCCGGAGTGTCACAAGAGATTTAGCCGCTCATGATACTCGTTCGATCTTTAAAAGCTTGAGATGAGGTTGAGTGCATGATTGATTCGGTTGAGTGCGGAAGATATGTGATAATATTGAAGATGTTCGATGATGATGTACGCGGAATAGTGATGATTGATGATGAGATCGTGTGCCCCCAAAGTAGATGTTATATGGCTGCCCCTTCCTTTTCTTTTCTTTTTTCCTGAGTTTGAAGCCCAAAAATTGTGATATGTCACTGCCAAACTTTCGTGGATCCCCAAGTTAGAGAGCCCAAAAAGAATCCCCTATGTTTGCTGCTCCAATCGATGATAGTGGGCTGCCCATTGATCGATGATATAATGATGATTTTGAGATGAGTTTATTAATTATGAGAGCCCACAATATAATTCATAGCTGCTAATTATCGTGGATCAAAAGTATGATGATGTTGGGCTGATTTGGGGCTCCAAATATAATTAATGTTGCTGCCCCTATTTTTTCTAGCTGGCCCACAAAATTCCCTTATGTTCCTGCCATTTTCGTGATAATGAAGCCCATGCGCGAAACCGTAGTTCGCGATTTAACTTCCGTAAACCACAAATAAATATTGCTGTGAACTTTTTAGTTTGCATGCATAATTGAATCAATTACATGCCTTGTTCAAACACATGCCCCCTCATGTGATAATTGATGATGATGTGACATATGATAATCCCACACAAGTTTGCATGTGACTTTCCTCCTTTTTTTCCTCTTCAAAGTCTGCGATGATGATGCTCATTATGTTGTTGACTTCATATGATGGCCCTCACATAAGTGGCTGATGATGTGATGATTGATATTAATTAAAATCCAATGTGTCTTGTTGCTTCCTTCAATAAAATCGTCCAACATGATATCTCCTTAATAATCATCTGCGACGGTTTCGCTCCATCACTAGCCACTCTAACTTCACCGAATTACGTGTTTTACCTGAAAAATCACACACACACGTAGTTAACATATTCAAGGTGCATTATCACTTAAACGACAATAATTCACACAAAATACGCACGGTAACGCTCGGGTTTCACACCCTCCATCACATCCCCACACTTACCTTTGATTGTCCTCAAGCAAACCAATCCGGAACTACTCACCACAATAACAACACCTCTAAACCCCTATACCAATGCAACAGTTTGAGTCCCAAGTCATACCCGTTCCATAGACTGACACAATCAAGATTGACAGTCCGACAAGAAATTCGTACAATTTATAAAACTTAAGACTTGTCTATTCAAAACTAACATGCTTAGGATTCTAACACATGCTACACGCCCCTCACAATCAACTCTCCTCTCGGTTTAAAAACTGAACTAGCGTGTAATGTGCTAGTATGTATAACACTCAAAACCAAACATGCAATTCTGTAGTCATAGGCTTGTATGACAATCAAACCTCCACTGTATCATATAACACGGCACGCATCAAAAGGACTTTCGGTTTTGGGCTTAGGGTAAAGGTAGGAAGATTTTAAGCTTATATTTATAGATTTTTATGTGGCGAACAAACAAACGACCAAACCGTGACAACTTTATTCGCACACAAAACAACTTTTGGGTTGGTTTCTACCCAAGAACATAGACGATATTCACAATAATTTCTTTTTGTCTTTTTCTTTTTCTATTTTTTTTTTCTTTTCTTTGTTTTTTTTTTTTTTTAATTTGTCGTTCACGGTCGGTATCAAATAATTCACAATAGGTGGACGAACGAAAGGGTAAATAGGCTCAACAGGGCTACTAAGGGTGATAACTAGGTAAACACAAACAAACAAACAGGTGTACGGAATATCCTAATGCCTTTATCATTTACGGCACATGTCAAACCACAGTCTCAGCATGTATCAAATCATACAAGTTCTAACACAGAGTCACATGCGACCTGCTCTCAACAAATGAAGTCATAATATAAATCATTCTATCATTCTACAGGCTCAAATTCTCACCAAGAAAGGGTAAAAGGGTTACCGACACGTAGCATATGCAATCTAAAGCATGTTACCCCTAAATAGACATCTCTTTTCAATTCTTTTATCCTAAAAACACTTGTCGGACCTACTCTCATGAAACTTAAAGGAACGACCATGACAAGGGACTATGTTAGTTTACTACCGACAAGGAACCCATTAGTGATTGAAACATTCGGTTTTCATATCCATTTGGTTCACTTAAGGCGATAAAATTCTTTAAATTTTCAAAATTTTCAATTTTTTCAGTTTTCATCGTTTTCAATCACTCTCAACCTCTTTCAAACTCTGTCCCAAGCCTTTCCCTTCCCGGGTTTCCATATCCCCACACTTGGGCGACATTGTCCCCAATGTATAGTGCTTTTAAAACAAACCCGGGAATAACAACCAAACCATCCCATAAGCGACCGTTTCCTAACACAAATAACATAACACATTCCCTAACACATAATAGTTCAACACCACCAAAAACACGAATAAAAAAAATGCAATAATAAAAGTGGAACAGACTCCCCTGGTTTAAAGCGTAGAATCCTCATGCGTCATGTTCCACCACGACCGTATAGCATTTCATTCGCGGCCGTGTCCAACAAGTACTCGGGTCAATCTCTACAATTAGTGTGCAAATCATCCCTGTCCAAATGGAGATTGAGTATGGACAGTTCTGATTGAACTCTAATTCGTGCATTGTCCACCACTGCAACTAGAACGTATTGGGACTTCACCAAACATCCCCACACTTGGACCATTGCATCCGTAAAGATTAATAACCTGGTAACCTACAACAATAATCACGCAAAACAAAAAAAAATAATAAAAATAAAAAATACACTACTCTACATCCTCGGGCTGCCTCCCGAGAGCGCTAAGTTTATAGTCTTCAGCCAGAACGTATCTGGTTAAGCTCATGGTGGTTCATATAGTATCCCCTGTGTATGAAACACATGGTTATCATCCCACATCCATCCATCATCTCTTATGGCATCCCAATGATCCGGGTTATCTGGATCTGCATCATCGAAAGAATATAATAACTCGCCCGTACGTGTCTCTATGGGATTCTTCTTGGATTTGGTTGCTTCCTTTGGTGGCTTTTTTTTCGCTTGGCTAATTGCTTTTTAATTCTCAATTTGAGCCACCAAGGTGACTTGGCCTCTTTATCCTTCACGATCTTGTCATCTTTAGACCTGTCAATCATAGCAATACTCTCTTTCGGGCCATCGTCACACACTCGAGAATAACTCGTGTTAGTAAAAAAATCCCATGAACAAGTATTTATAAATGAATAATCAAAAGAATGTGAAAGGAAGTCAATAGAAAGCTTACGGCTCCCATATGTCATATCAACTGTACCTTTCCAGCAACAGATCTGAGCATCTGCAGTGGCCAAGAATGGTCTGCCAAGTATCACCCTCAGTTGCTCCTTCTCTGTATATGGATCTAAGACAACAAAATCTTCAGGATAATAAAAGTCGCCTACCTTTACAGTCAATCCCTTCAAAATCCCTCGGGGCCTTCCTCGTGAGTATTCAGCTAAAACCATAGGATCATTAACCTGTTGCAATGGGCCCAAATCATACCTGTCATAAATATACCCGGGAAGAACACTCATACTAACTCCAAAATTCAATGAAGCGTTATCTGTCTTGAAATCCCCAAGTTGAATTGGGATGAGCGGTTCCCCTGGATCTCTATCTGTCTCTGATCCAGCATCCTCAACCAGGCTAACTGTAGCTTTTCATTCTGCAAAATTGTCAAACTGATTAGTTAGTTGTTCAATTCGGTGGTTAAGTGATTCATTAATATTTTGCTGTTCCTTGAGAGACTGGGTGAGTTCCTCTACATGCTTGAGGAGGGTTTTGAATAACTCTAAAATCTTATCTTCCTCAATTGCGTTTCAATTCTGCTCGTTACCGCCTTTATCGGATTGATTGTAATTTTGATATCCTCTGGAGCCATGATCCGGGTAGTAAGAACGTGGACAATCTTGAGCCCAGTGATTGTGACTCCCGCAACATGAGCATGGTTCAACATCATAATCCCATTCCATAGTTGCTGCACAAGTAACAAACTAAAAGTAGTACTGAAAAAAAAATAAATAAAAAAAAATCAAATAAACGATATAACACTAAGCGCACTAGCTCCCCGGCAGCGGCGCCATTTTGATAGACTGTCGTCGGGTCTTTGCAAAAACCTAAAATTACCTATAGACAGGGTAAGTCAGGTATCGAATCCAGAGGAGCATGTGGTCAGTGTAATACCATTTAACTAATCTAAACTTACTTTATGAAATTTGCTAGTTTATCTATTTTTGTAATTTTTATGAATAAGTATTGTGAAAATGAGAAAACAATGATAGGAACGTGACCACTCCGGGATTCAGATTTTGTAAACACCTAATAATCTAATTATTGTTTATTTGGATGCCACTGATTAAATGGTAAATCTGTCACATAAACCAATTACTTATACAAGATCCTAGCATAATACCAATTAATCAGAGAGATATTAACCGCAAGCGTAAATAATTATTCAATCAGCAAAGGCACAATTAGATTCAACATAAATACGTCTCTGGTTATCACCAGGATTTGTCTGTCACACAAATTGTATATATATATGTAATGCAATTCGGTCAACACCTAATTACAATCTAATTCTCAAACAAACAAAACTAAATTAAAAGTGAAATACAAGAATCATCACCCGGAGTGTCACAAGAGATTTAGCCGCTCATGATACTCGTTCGATCTTTAAAAGCTTGAGATGAGGTTGAGTGCATGATTGATTCGGTTGAGTGCGGAAGATATGTGATAATATTGAAGATGTTCGATGATGATGTACGCGAAATAGTGATGATTGATGATGAGATCGTGTGCCCCCAAAGTAGATGTTATATGGCTGCCCCTTCCTTTTCTTTTCTTTTTTCCTGAGTTTGAAGCCCAAAAATTGTGATATGTCACTGCCAAACTTTCGTGGATCCCCAAGTTAGAGAGCCCAAAAAGAATCCCCTATGTTTGCTGCTCCAATCGATGATAGTGGGCTGCCCATTGATCGATGATATAATGATGATTTTGAGATGAGTTTATTAATTATGAGAGCCCACAATATAATTCATAGCTGCTAATTATCGTGGATCAAAAGTATGATGATGTTGGGTCGATTTGGGGCTCCAAATATAATTAATGTTGCTGCCCATATTTTTTCTAGCTGGCCCACAAAATTCCCTTATGTTCCTGCCATTTTCGTGATAATGAAGCCCATGCGCGAAACCGTAGTTCGCGATTTAACTTCCGTAAACCACAAATAAATATTGCTGTGAACTTTTTAGTTTGCATGCATAATTGAATCAATTACATGCCTTGTTCAAACACATGCCCCCTCATGTGATAATTGATGATGATGTGACATATGATAATCCCACACAAGTTTGCATGTGACTTTCCTCCTTTTTTTTCCTCTTCAAAGTCTGCGATGATGATGCTCATTATGTTGTTGACTTCATATGATGGCCCTCACATAAGTAGCTGATGATGTGATGATTGATATTAATTAAAATCCAATGTGTCTTGTTGCTTCCTTCAATAAAATCGTCCAACATGATATCTCCTTAATAATCATCTGCGACGGTTTCGCTCCATCACTAGCCACTCTAACTTCACCGAATTACGTGTTTTACCTGAAAAATCACACACACACGTAGTTAACATATTCAAGGTGCATTATCACTTAAACGACAATAATTCACACAAAATACGCACGGTACCGCTCGGGTTTCACACCCTCCATCAGTGAGCCTCATTATCCCCTTTAAAAATAGAAATAACAAGTTAACAAACAATCCGAAACATGTTCAAGTATCTCCATGTTCTCCATAACGACTACACTCGTCAAGCACGTGCTAATTGAGAGCATATTCTGCGATATTCCAGCATAGACCAAGTCCAATTCGTTAAACTCCTGTGAATACAAGTTTAAACAAAGGATACAATTGTTAGTAAATATAAATACTAATAAGGATCCTTGAGCCTCAGACTTACTGCACCATCTGTTAAGGATCAGTGATCCAGGCCAGATCTAAGGATATGTAATCCATAGTATTAAAATTTTTGGTGTATATTTCGTACGTCTGTCACTGTGCGAATAGTTAGATAGAGCGTGTGTTGAATATTGTATAGAATAGAGAAAGTTGGACACGGTTTTGTAATTGTCAAAGTCAATCCGATCGGATGGCAATCCGATTGGATGACACTTAGTGTGAGTTGTCTATAAATAGGGGTTGGGGCTCCCATTTGGACAAGCTTTTGGTTCCCAGAGGGGAAATGTTGTCCAACTGGTCTCGTGGTGCTGTAAACGTTGAATAATCAATAGAGACCAGATTGAAATTGACTGATCGGTGTCGTATTCTGTTTCTCCTCTGTTCTTAGTCGTAATAAACGCACTGAACACGTCGTTTCGGGACCGAAGCTCCGTCGAACTCACCGGATCCCGGAATTAGCAGTGGTATCAGAGCTACGGTACCGATTTAATCGATCTAACAGTCGGTTAAATCACCCAAAGCTCATTAATTTTGGGTTAAACGGGAGTTTTGACGTTAAACAGAGAAAATCATCAAAATAAAGGTCAATTCACTGATGGATTTTGGAATTGAAGAGATCATTCTGTTCGGAATTGATTCACGCAAAATCCTGTGAAGTTTCATCATGAAATTCACACAAATAAAGATTCTGGATCGAAAAAACGAGATTCGGAGTGTTCTTGAGCCGTTAGAACATTTCCGATCGGATGGCAATCCGATCGGATGACCATCCGACACTTGTCACCATCTTTCTTGAAGGATTGTTGAAGGTTTATATGCTTTCAATCGGATGGCAATCCGATCCATGTCACTATGGGATGTTTGAGAGATAAGTTGTTGTCAATCGGATGACAATCCTATCAGATGGCAATCCGATCGGATGACCATCTGATCCATCATACCATATTCCTTCAATCGAATAACAATCCGATCGGATGACAATCCGATCGGATGACCATCCGACACTTGTCATTCGACCAGATGATCAAATATCTAAAAAAAGGAACTTTTTGACCGCAACGACGAGGAGAGTCTCCCGAAAAAATTTGGTGATTGTCAATTTTTTTGGGTTTTTAACGACCAAGCTGGGTTGTTCGGGGACACCGTTGGGGCCTTCAGTGAACATATTTGATGATGCGATCACGGATTGTGGAAATTAGTGGGGTAGTCATGATAATGGTGCAGAATGTTTATCATTCAGGTTATCTGACTATTTATGGGCTAAATCGTAAAATCCGTAATGATGAAAAACTGACGTTTTAAGGAAAATTGTCATATTTTCGGCATACATAGTCGAGTTTTTCACAGATAAAAGAGGAGTGAATTTCCTAGTTTGAGGGGGAATTCAGTATTAGAGACGTCAGAATTTGCAAAAATGAGGGGGAATAAAAATTTCATTGTCGTGTGTTGAAATTTCGGCATTTTTGAAATTCATGACACTGCAACAGTATTCGGGTAGTTTCGACTTCAGATTGTCAGGGGGAATGTGAATCTGATCGTGAGTGGAAGCTTCCAAGATCAAGAGGATCCGAGGTGTTGATATCTAATCGTGGACGAAAGCATCAGAGATCTGAGAGTGATCGTGGATGATAGCTTCTGAGATCTAGATTATCCGAGGAGATGAATCTGATTGTGGATGAATGCATCAGAGATCGGATTACATTACCAGATGATTTGTTTTCCGATGAAGATTTGCTGATTGTGGAGAATACTGTTTACACAGATCTATCATTCTTACGGTACGTTAACGTGGATCACGGTGAACCGGATATCAGATCTTCAGGGGGAATCATGGATTTGAAGTTAACCAGTGGAGTATTTGAAGTTTCTATCAATTCCCGGTTGAGTTTTTGTACATTCTTAGATCGAGCAGGCGGAATGCGAAATCGTGGTGCTTACTTGTGATATAAAAAACTGAGCTCGGATGCGGTTAAAGTTGAAATAGAGGATACTGCATTGGTTAGTTTCAAGTTGGTGATTGCTCGTGAAGGTTGCAGTTTAGCAAATCAGAGGAGAGTCGTAAACTGTGCAAAATACCTGAAGATTCATTCCAGGGAGAATTCGTGCTTTACTTTAGCAAAAGCAAACCCGAATCATCAATCGAGAAGGAATTTGGATAGTCAGATTTCAAGATACCTGATTGAATTTGCAGAAAAGTTGAAGATTACCGAATATTCAAACACAGCTCAAGGTTCTCAAAGTTTTAAAGACGATTCGACAGTGACATCCGAGGGGGAATCTGTTGGTGCATATTTCGTACGTCTGCCACTGTGCGAATAGTTAGATAGAGCGTGTGTTGAATATTGTATAGAATAGAGAAAGTTGGACACGGTTTTGTAATTGTCAAAGTCAATCCGATCGGATAGCAATCCGATCGGATGACACTTAGTGTGAGTTGTCTATAAATAGGGGGTTGGGGCTCCCATTTGGACAAGCTTTTGGTTCCCAGAGGGGAAATGTTGTCCAACTGATCTCGTGGTGCTGTAAACGTTGAATAATCAATAGAGACCAGATTGAAATTGACTGATCGGTGTCGTATTCTGTTTCTACTCCTTTCTTAGTCGTAATAAACGCACCGAACACGTCGTTTCGGGACCGAAGCTCCGTCGAACTCACCGGATCCTGGAATCAGCAAAAATCGACTATATACATATGTGTATAATTCAAGATTTGATAATATACATATATGTATATAGTCAATTTTCAACTATACATATGTGTATATTACGAAAAGCTTAGGGAAATGTGTGGTCCAGAATGCTTCTCACATTTCTCAAATATGATGGACTTCTCTTAGGATTCATACCTTATATATGTGTGTGTGTGTGTGTGTGTGTGTGTGTGTGTGTCTGAAAGTTCTGTAATATTCTGAGTTCTGAAATGAACCCAACCCTATATATATGCATTAAAAATTATCCATAAAAACAATTATTTTATTCTCTTTAATTTAATTATAGTATTTTACAGTTTTCTTAACTAAAAAAAACATGTTATGTGATTAACAATGTGTGTTGGCCGCCGCATCTTGCGGGAACACACACATAACTCTTAACGTACCTTCTAAATCTACACATTCTTCCACTATCTGACGTATACTCATAACCTCGTATAAAAGGAAACTTTTCCATACATATTTGTACCATGAAGCTACAATCATTTTGAGATTTGGGTGGTCTTTAGGGCACTAGTTAAGTAGCCTATATATCAAATTGCGATCATATCATGTACGTGGACAGGCTTTGTAATTAAAGAATTAATAAAGATGGGAAGATGTGATAATATAATGTACGTGGATAGGCTTTGTAATAAAAGAATAAATAAAGATGAGGAGAAGATCCGGGATTTATTTATGAGTGTCACACATGTAGTTTTATTTTTTTATTTTTAAAAAAACCAAATTGGATCCTTAATGCACCACTAAAGCATTATCCATCTTTACAAGGTTATAATACTTATACACCAATTTAGGAGGAAATCCAATAAATCTGGAAAAAACCTTATATGAGGCTATGGGGTATGGGGCTTGGGTTGGTGCGTGGGTTTGGGCGTGGCCCTTGTGGCGTGGGTTTGAAGCCGGGCGTGGGGCGGGCTAGTAAGGTGATATGGCGGGCTCTCAATGGCCAAACCAAACTCATGCCCCCAACCCAAGCCCCTAACCCAAGCCCCACCATACGTGGTGGGGGGCTCCCATTCCACGTGTCAACAAATGCCCCAACCCAAACCCCACCATACCCTACGGCCTGAAAATTGAACCCAAACATCATTGTCCCTGAGCCGTATCTCATCCTAAAGATGCCCTGTGAGTATCATTGATATTTTAATATTATAATTTATTCATTGATATTTCCTACCTTGTCTTTAACGGATAGTTATGTATCAATCCAATTATATATGCTTCCATCACATCCACCATTTCAATGCTATTATGTTATTCACGTATGTTGGAAAACTAATAGGACTCAACTTCCGGATTTACGTCATGAATTTCCTTTGCTTAATTAAATTTACTTTCACGCGTATAACTTTTATCAAAGTGAAAAACTTCCAGCAAGAAGCTATCACATCCGGTTACAAACTAAAACAATATGATAACCATTGATTCTAGGATGAAACCCCATCCTATTCTTCACATAACCAACTTTCCTCCAACATTTTCGGAACTGATAATAGCTTGTTGTAGAGTGCTATGTCGTTTCTTGCTTGTCATATGCACCAATACGCAACCATAAAAATTGCCTGGATTTTCTTCTCGTGTGCTTACAGTATATTGTAATTTTATGCATGAATCAAGTATGGTAAACACTTCTAATCCACGCACTCATGCATTCGTACCGATATGTTTGAATACATGAGTTTTTTGTTTTATTATTTTTTTTAACGGCAAAGATTACATAATCACTACTAAATTACACCAAATTTACCCCATGACAGGAATTGAACTCTGGCATCTCCACAAGAGGAACAAAGCGTCCATCACCCCACCAAAGTAACGATGGCAGTCACACACGTAAGTTGAATTTAAAATTTTCTTTTTTACGGCAAAAAAGCCAAACGCCTGGTATATACAAATATCATTAGGCCAAATACGTTGCTATGTATACTAGCATTTATGTCTCTGTTAAACGCTATATATCCGTAAAGAGCTAAAAATGACTAGTAATAATTGCTCATATGATAAACAACAATGTAAGGAGGTTTTAAAGATTGATACATAAGTAAAGGTATTTAAACAATCACAAATTTAAGTATCACATATATAGCTGTATGTTTAAAATTGTTCTAAATCATCACAAGACAAAAGTATAACTCACCAAGAAAAATGAGTAAATTTCTTTTTAAAAATTAGGTGGGTTTTACTGTTTTAGAAAGTTATTCTTTTTGTTTTTTTATATAAAATGAAAAAAAATTGTGAAATTGTAAATTTAGGTTTATTATATTTTTAATTGGAAAGACGAGATCTTAAATGATAATTTATATTGAAATAAAACATTAGATTTTTATAAATTTGTTAAATAAATGTAAATATAAAAAATCATTTTTAATGTGTTAATATTACTGAGAATTGTTTTATTATTTTGTTAATAATAAGATATATTAAGGGGTGTGTATATTTAAGTTTTTAGTATGCTTTTTTAATTAGTTCTAATAACATGAATTAATTGTATAAAGTATTACCATATTATAAATTAGGAAAATATTTGTGCATTATGGCTTGTACTTTAAGCATGGGGAGGCTTTCAAAAAAAAATTTGATTTTTCATTTCTAACCTAGAGGTTTTATTTTTTGTATTTTAACCTTTTTGTTTTTTTTTTTTTTAATTTTTAACAAAAAAACTTTTCAACTTTTACAATTTAACTCCAACACATTTTTATTTTCAACTTTGATCCATGTATTTTTCATCTTTTTCAAATTCTTCGTTTTATGTTTTGTTCTACTTTTGCTAGTAAACACGCCGTAACGTACGTGTGGGTTTCAAACTTTTTTCCGACTATTTTTTCCCGTTTAACAGGACCGTCACAACGCGTCTATTTTTCCCTGTTTGACAGGTTCGTCGCAACGCGCGTGGTATTAGATCGACTTAGTTATTCTTTTCTATTTTTACATTTCAGTCTTATTTCTTCGCATTAACATGTCGCAACTGGCATACGTGGTTCAACGATTTTACGTATGCTTTTCGTTCAGTGTTATTTTTTCCTTTATATTTATTTTATTTTACGAGCTTTTCCGGTGTTGTTGGTCTACTTGGCATGGTCTATGCCCCCCGGCAACTCGGGGGCCCTTAATAGTAGTTGTATCTATCATGCAACAAAAATAAAGGTGTATGAAACAACTTATAATGAACATTGAAAGATTTGGAGAAGATTGATAATCTCTTTATGCTTGCAAAAGTAGCATCAACAAAATCACAATAATAAAATCTATTTATGGATAACTATTTCTTGATTACATCATACTCATTCAATTATTCTCTTTGTTTTTATGCATCCATCCACCCACCAAGTGGAAAATAATTGGCTTTTAGACTATACTTTTAACATATTTATGGATATTTGCCATTCTATATTGATATTATATGATGTGCATAATAGATAGTTATTGAATCATATATTATTTGCTATTGAAGTGCATCCATCACTCCCACCTAGTGAAAGTAATTAACTTTATCTATGTTGGATAACTAATAAGATTCAACTTGTGACATGCATCTCCTAAAATCTATCGATTAAATAAATGAACAAATTATTGTGCTCTAAAGCTATATGCCTATATACAGAGGCGAAGTATAGTGGGTGCTCGGGGGTGCACCCGCCCACCCCAATATTTCGGTTAGAAGTGTACAAGTTTCGATTTTTCGTCCGAAAATTTTAAAATTATAGAGGATCCCCCCCCCCCCCCCCCCGATTATTTTTCCTAAATTGTATATGCTAAATATTTATAAACTTTGTATATATAAATGATGGGTAGTTTGGTGAATATACAGTTTGTTTTATTTGTAACTATTATTATTTGACCCGATTTGAATCGAATAACCGACCCGACCCAAAACATAACGATAGGAAAAAAAATTTTGGGTCTCATCACTTTACGCCCCCTCGAAACTTTTGGTCAAGCTCCGCCACTGCCTATATAATTTTTTTTAATTAATTGTCACCAATAAGTTTCAGAGTGTGTTTGGTAAAATGGTTCGAATAAAAAAATGGGTGGTGGTCTATTGGTAAAGACAATTTAAACATCTAGAAGAGGGGTCTTGAGTTCAAGTCCCACAAACAACAGAGATAACAAAAAGTTTGTTGTTAAACTTTTTTTCGTTAATAGGAAAAATAAGCATGGATTAAGTCGATAGCGTTTGAGACAATATATAAAAAAAAAAAGATGGATTTTATGAGGGATAAGCTACATGAAAATGTCTTTAGATGTGGCTAAGGTCGACTACTTGACCGCCGCCAGCCCCTTGGCTCTCTCAGATACGCGGAAACCCGACCTCCACCCACCCGAAGACACGACAGTGGAATAATCGGTAAAACCTCGCCTTCAATCCAAGACGAACCGGCGCCACCCGTATTCGCCCTTCACCTGGTTGCCGTAGAAAATAACGGGAAGAGTGGGAGTCGAACCTGGGTCACATGAAACACCAAATCTTTACCCAACCACTCCACCACTACCTCATTGGGATGAACCATAAAACTTAACTTTTAGTGTACCACTATACCTTTCTTACCATTTAATGTAAAGTATTATCCACTTCTTAATACCTTTATTACCATTTAATGTAAAGTATTATCCACTTTTTACTATAAGTGTTTGATGGGCTAGACCCAACTTGTTCAGTTTTTGTTTAAAAGCAAGATGGTCTAGACCCAACTTGTTCAGCCCACTTTACTTAAAGTTAAAAGGGTTTGATCCATTTATGGAGAGCCCAGTAAGAGAGTTCAATTTGCTTCAACCATTGAACTTTGAAGTTTGAAGCATTGAACCATGCCAGGGAAGTTAAACGTTTAATTGAGTAATGAATAGGGATGCACAAAATACCTGGTTTCATACACTACCTGACGTATCTGACCTGGAACCGATTCCGGCTCCTACCCAATATACTGAAGAAGTGGTCCCAACCCATTTATACCTGATTGTTCCAACCCGGTTCTACATATTTTTTTTTTCTGAAATCGGTTCCTACCCGGTTCCAAGCCTACCCGATTCCTACCGTTGCAAAAGACAGGAAGCGATTCTAGTCGTTCCAAAGTCTATATAACCGATGTTTGCCCTAAAATTCAACTACAAATAATGGTGGGTTGTATAGGTTAATTACGGAACTTAAAAACGCTTAAATGCATTCAAAAAACGCAAAAAATACTCTCGGCTTACTCACATTTCACACATTCTTCTTACCTAATACACTTGAAATGGCAAGCAAATCACAATCATCTGTTGTTATCGGTTCTTCAGCCGCCCCATTCGTTATGGGGGTTCTTCCACATAATCAAAGCAAGAATGTTTAGTGCATTTGGGATTTAGTGGAGTTGAGTGACAGTTCTACTAAAGTGCGTTGCAAGTTTTGTAGCGCTTTGTTAAAAAGTGACTAAAACTCTACTTTGAAAAAACATATTGTTAACAAACATTGCAAGGTTTTTGCAAGAAATACCGGAAGGCGGAAAACCCGAATTGAGTAGTGATGGCAATATGTTTCGTTACAACTCGGATGTGGTTCGTGATAGAATGACAAAATTCGTGATTAAGAAGCTATGCCTTTCAACCACTTCGACAACACTCGGTTGATATCCATGATTCAAGATACTCTTCAACCTCGCTACACTCACGTGAGTCGTAACAAACTAAGACGTTATTGTATAAGTTGTGGAATAAAACAAAAAAATGTTTTAATTGTATGTTTGGAAAATTTAGAAACCTATGTGAACCTAACTAGTGATGTTTGGTCGGCTCCACGTGGTTTACCATAATTGTATATTTGTGTCACCACCCATTGGGTAGATCCCTATTCGTGGCAAGTGATGAAACGTATGACTCCGTTTGATAGTTTTCCGTCTCCATATACCGCAAATAGCTTATTAAAAATTATAGACAATACAATAATAACATATAATTTACAAAATAAATTATTTTCAATATCATTTGATAATGCCTCCAACAATACCGCGACCATTGAAAATTTTAAATTAAAATATAAACCGATTTATGGAGGTGAATTTTTCCATACTCGTTGTGTTGCGCATAATATTAATTTAATAGTGCAAATTAGGCAAGAAAATAAACATATTAACGACTATATAAAAGCTTTTAGAATAGTGTTATACAATGTTTTTAAAAGTGGTAAAGAAAGATATCGAGATTATATAAAACATTGTGCTGGTATCGGTGCCAAACATTTAGGTTCTAATTGGGACGTACCGACTCGTTGGAATTCAACTTGTCACATGCTTCAAAGTGTTTTTGACCCAAATAGGCCCTTTACAAAGTTTTTATAGTAGTATTTCTAATGTATATGACTTGGACGAGTTTTTGCCATCGGCTTAGAATAATATTAATTCTTGACGTTTCCAAATGGTAACAAATATATCTGGGGTTTACCACCCCACATATTGTTTAGATTTTACGGAATTGTATTTAATAACTTTTAACTTAAAATTTTGAAACTAAAAATACGATGTTTAGCTTGATGATAAAACCAACGAAAGAAAATTTTGAAAAATATTTCTTGGAATTACCATTGATTTTTACTTGTGCTGCCGTTTTAGACCCTATGAAAAAACATTCTGGGGATTGAAGCACTTATATACGAAATTTTTGACAATTTGAATATGCATGAGAGAGACCCAACTTTGAAAGCCAAAACTAAAGCAAAATTCAATAAAAGTTTTAACAAAATGTTTGATTGGCATTTAAATAAATATGGGCCGACAACACACATAGATGTGTCTCAAGAATCGAGCTCAAGTTCTAACTCACGCTCGATACGGGACTTGATTATGACTATGTTGAATATTGTTCAGGATGAGACAATTAAAAGTCAAAGGGGTGACACCTCAGCAAGTGAACTTGGTAGATATAACCATTCAAATTATGTAGGGAACTATGTCTACCGAATCAACTTTGATATTTTGGCTTAGTGGAAAGGAAAGGAAAACAAACATCCAATTCTATCCACCATGGCCCGTGATTTACTAACTGTCCAAGGAACCGGGTAATGGCAATTCGATTTTAAAGCCTCATTTCAAAACAACGGGTCTAGCGAGAATTGAATAGAATTGCCATTATCGACCACCCCTTTGAACGTGTTAACAACAGTTTTCGAAACAACCTTCGTAATATTATTCCAAACATCACTCAAGGATTTTCGCATCAGGAGAAGCTCCCAGCCATTGTTACCACCATGCAAAGCATCAATGACTTTTGTTTCCATAGATTGTCTTCCTCATTAATTTATACTTCAATCCCATATAAATTCCGATTTATACGATTTACATATAAATTCCGACTATAATAGTGTAGTTATAGTAAAACATACACTTAAAAATACGAGTTTGTTAAAACATTTTAAACTTTAAAACATTTTAACATAACATGTATAAATTCGCCGTTTAAAAGTGACGACGAAACTTTTTGCGGAAGCTTGATTCTTGATTGTGTTTGGTTCCTCGTTGAGCTTGATCGTCCTCCAGTACTTTACATAATACTTACATTTCACAAAAACATGAAATGATTTAGTCATATGATGTTTAAAACGAGTTTAAACGAGTTCGCAATGCAAAACCATTCAACAGCAACAATTTGCAAAGATTTTAGGTCGTCGCGTGCTGCGACACCCATCACCAAAACCTGTCGCGTGCCGTGACCATGTTTAGCCACCACCGTCGCGTGACGCGAGGCCTTAGTTTCGACAGAATGTTTTGGTTCTGATGCTGCATATTTTCAGCACTCCAAGTTTTTACGCAAACGAGCATAACATTCTCATTTTTAATCCGATTTGACTCACGTTTCTTCCTATGTTATCGTAATTTAATTCTCCATCACATGGAGTTAAAATCCGACATCCAGATTAAATAAATTTGAGACTTTTAAGCCTTCGGCTTATTATCTTTTTACCAAAATTTGATCCGTTCATGTATTTATCAAACAAACATGTTTGTTTGACTCCAATTTCTCATGAACCTTATATTTTCGATATTTTCTATCATATTAGGTTCAAATCACGGGTTTCATAAGTATTGTAAACCCATTTTCATTCATATGTTTATTTTGACTCGTTAAGGGATTTTAAGCATATTTTTGACACAAATCGCTTTCATTCGTTTCTAGCATTATATTACCACATTTCTTATCATTTAATCTTCCTTCACAACTATATTTGTGGCGGATTTAATGTGGTGCTTTAAGTATTCCGAGTTTTACCCCTCGGATTATCATTTTACGGCAAAGACTCATATAGAGTCATTTGACCATAGATTTACACCTTTCGCATTTTATATTTATTCTAAGTATTTATTTGATCATAAAACTCGTTTCCAAACAACCTTTAAGGGTCATTTGCTCGATTTAGCTTACAAGGGCGTTTTGGTCAATTTTAGTTCTTCTTTTACGACGAAGGACTTTTAAGTACTTGTTTGACCAAAAATCCGACTTTTCACTATAATCTTGTTTAGAAACCATTACGTTTCTAAAAACACTATGATTATAATTTAAATTAATCGGCTTACCTAAAAGATAACCAAATGTTCATTATTGACCTTGTCTAACTCTTATAGAACCTCAAGTTCTAAATGATGAGTTGAACCATTATACATACCTGATTCGGATCAATATATTGACCCGTTTTAATGCTTTGCTTAATAATCACTACTTAATAGCGATGCAATTATCCATTCGCTATTTACTCCTGTAATTATACAACTCGACAAAAATCATTAGTCGATATTGTCCAAGGGTGATATTTTCACCTTTTGATCCGTTTGGTCCAAGTGACCATTTATCTTTGCGAGATGGTATTTATTATCATCTCGTCTACATGACTCGCTCCGGTTTACATCGTACGGTCATTTTACTTATAACCCATTTTCTTGACTCTTTTGACCCAATATGGCTTACGCCATAAAGTGTCTTTCAACAACTAACGGTTGTCATCAACGAGTGACCGAATTAACGTTTTACCCTTTTTATTTATGTTGGTTTACCCTATAAGGTAACCATTCAATACTTATTATCTATTAGTCATTTCACGACTAAATAATCGAAATAGTCCTTTTTAACCATTAAACATGGTTTATTAGCATTGTCTTGGTTCCGAACCGCACATGTCGTGTCGGAACATCATAATTCAAACATGACTTTCTATTATTCATAACCTATAAAACCAATAGGTATTAAATAAAAGTTGTAAGCTTTACTTACCTTGCATCCTGATTATGCTTTTTCCTTCTTTCTTGATTCGTTTGACCCGCTTCATTCCCAAGCTTCCACCTAGCTTGTCAAGCGTCAAACTATCATTGAAATTTGTAAGATGGATAGATTTTTCATAATCATTTACGACTATTCCATCCTACGATTCTTATGTCGAATTTATCATTTGATCTTATCATTGGTCAATTATCCGGTAAGCATCATTCTTAAGCTACCGTTTTTAACCACTGTATTAACCAAGTTCATGTAATCGAATTTCATCAATTTAACACAACTTTGATCATTTTTAACACATAATGATATCATACATCATTCAACATGAATATATCATTGATTTTTCATCTTATCATACTAAACTCACTACTTAGCAAGTATGATTTATATACTTAAACACCTAATTTGTTCAAGTAGCATCTTATTAATTTCAGATATGATGATTCTAATCATAATTATATCATCAATTTCATCATATGATTAAAACCCACTTATCCTAGTGCGGTAAATCATCTAATCATTCAATTCATGGCAGTATATGTATAATTTTCACTTAGGGTTTTGTTTCTAAGCAACTATACATCATAATTCAGCCATATCTTCAATAATTTATCCATAATTCGCAGATTATGAGATTTATCAAATTTCACAATTTCAAGAATCATCAAAATTTTACATACCTTATGATCCTCTAGCTTGGGTGATCATTAATTGACGTTCAATTGTGAATTTGAGATTCGTTTAAGCTTCCAATTTGATGATTTTATTAGAAGTTAGGGTTTTGTCTCCCGGGGGAGTTCTTCTGGTCAAACCAGGAGTCCAGGACACACACTATGTGTGTTTTATTTTTGTTAATTTCATTTTATAATACAACTTTCAAGTTATCCGAATTTGGCCCCTCTTGTTTGGTTAGTTATTAAGTAGGCTACAACCTACTTATTTCTAACAATATTCCCACTTATTAACTAGGTTAAACATTCCTAGTTAACTTATTGGGTTCGGGAAATTTACGACTCAGTTTATTTTAAGTCCCGTTAACTCAGGCCTTCTATAAACTTTATTTCCTTCAAAAGCTTTCATTTAACTTTTATTCAATATTAGGTTTATTTATTTAAAATCCTAATATTCACAGGGTTAATTTTACCACTGACGGTACTTTACCCGTTTTTTAGTATTAACGTGGTTTGATTACCAAACCCGTTTTCGGGGTGTTACAAGTCTACCCCCCTTAAAGAGGTTTCGTCGTCGAAACCTTTCTTACATAGTTCATTGAGTTTTAAACTCAATGCAATTTGACCTGAGTAATCTTTTAAGCATTACTCATACCTTAACCAATTATTAATATTATCATAAAAGTATGGTAATATCTTTTTGGTTACTAAGCATATACGTATTTCTTACGAAATAATGCAACTTCAAAATAACGTAATCTCGTTATTTCAACCGATTTGGTTAACTTAGAGAAATCCATCACTGTTAGACTATCGAATTCTTCATGAATCCGTTAATCTAATCCGCTTAAAGGTTTTTAGTGAAATCTTTCACTTTTAACAAACAAACTCTTTTGTGTTTGAACTTTTAGCCTTATGATCCCTCAACATAGGTGAGCAATATTTTATGTTATTGAGGTCTCATGGATCTTTGTTGTTTACTTGATCGAGTCGCCAATTTGGCCACTTGATCATTTAAATCTATTGATTTTATTTATTCCACGCTATTCTCATAATAAATAGCATATTTTCAAAATTCTTAATTTGAATTTCGACCTTAACCGGTTTCATTAACTAGACTTATTAGTCCAGTTACTTTATACCCATTGCTCGGGATATAATGTGATTATACTTCACATTACTTTTCTTGACCGTGATCGCGTCACGTCATGTTTAGGTTTATTTCAACCTTTCATTTTCGAAAATATTTCTTTTCGAATATATCGTCTTGCACCTATCAGTGTAAAGACCTATATCTTTAATATTTACAGTTTCAATTCCTATCAAAATTCATATTTGTAAAAACGTTATTTCTTACTAAAACGTTATTTCTTACTAAAACTGAAGTTTTAGTTTAACATGTTTTCTTTAACTTTTGTCAATTATCCATACCAGGATATTGACAGTTAAGAATTTATTCTTTTACAGTCTTTGTTTTACGCGGGGATTCTCAACTGGTTCCCTCGCTTTGTCTAATAAACCCATAGGTTCTATCGCTTAGCCTCATGGGCTATTTCTCTAGGCTTTCACCTTATTAAGGCAAGGCCCTTATAGTTCATTTCTTTTTATTTATGACCCCAAGGGTCATTTTGGGCATGTAGACCTTTTCATTATTTATAACCCGATGGTTATGTTGCTCCCGTAGATCATTTCTTAATTCATTTCATTTTTAAAATACATATTTGGTGTCAAAGCACCCTGTTTATGTTTGAAAATCATTTGGTTTCAAGTTTAAGATCCGTTAATCTTGAGTGCAGTTCGTGACTACAATTGTTTAATTTCGGATCATTCTCCCGACTCTATGACTTCTCACGTCATTTATGCGTCGATTCGTCTTGTGCTCACCGTTATCTAGTTTGCATATATTCGTAATTGATTATGTCCCATTACCGGGCTCATTATTCTTTTGCGATTAACGTTACCATTATCCGGCTAGCGCTTATTTATGTCATCCGGCATTATATTGTATTCAACCTATTTGACTTGTTGATGTGAAACCCATCACATATAAACAATCAAACTTTATTCTTTATTCAACCCGTTCAACCTCAAATAGTTAAACATATTTATTCAAAATTTCTTTTTGAGAAATTTTATCATCTTTTAGTCATAACTCATAATCCGAGTCTTTTGACTTTCAATCTGCGTTCCCGTTTCTTGGTTTACGCATATGTTTAATTCCCTACCCATCAACCAGGTAATTTGATGAAGTCATTATTAATGCAACCCTTTAGGTATGCACTAAGACTTCAATTTGACTTGTTTGGTTTTCTTAGCGAAATCCATCGCTTTATTTAACCAAACCTTTATTCTTTATATGACCATGCTTGATGGTCTTATAAATTCTGATGATGATTATCATCATCATCCTTTCTTTACTACGACCAAAGCCAATGACTTTGATCATCTTTTTGTATGAGCAATACCTTCGTTTCTATGACCTCGCGGGTCATTTATAATTTGGTTTTACATGCCCTTTTTGTCAACCGTGGCTCTTTCGTCCAAAATGACTTATTTCATGAATTCCATTGGGTCATTCATTTCTATATGCGCCATACTACGTTTTTTTGATTCCCTCGAAAACCATTTATACGAGTATGCCCATAAGATTTCTTGACCCCAAGGCTCTTTTAACTATTTCGTTCATCTCGACCTTACCACATCGGACATAACTGTGCGCGTTATAAGAAGCTCATGGTATCATGTGTTCACTACTTACTTGGCCAGAGTAAGCGATCAACACATGGCACGCATGACCTTATTATAATTACCACATCACGTCCCATGTAAGTAATCTCTCGATTTATTTTATTTTTATGATTTCATTTGGTAAAACTTTATTTAATTGTCAAATAACAATTATTAGTTTTTACCCGTTTTATCCTTAACATATACAATGTTCCTTTTATAACCATTTATACAATCACATTCGTTGATGTGATCTTTACTATTCTCAATTGGATCTTTATTGAGAATATTTACTTGGATGATTATTTTCGTCCAAGCTTATGTTTAATTAAATTCAGTTATTGCCTTATTATTCACGACTGTGAATAATACGTATCTCTACTGAATTTCTCTTGAAACGTCATCTTGAATAGGAATTATATCCAGGTTTTCCAAGTTTTATCTTCTATATGCAACTGTCATTCACTATGTGTTTGTTGCATATTTCTAGTTATACTATAAGTTTAAGACGTGTACCTTGTAGATACTCGCCCTGATAACGTTCCTTGTTGTTCGATCTCTCATTCGAGATCGTTTCTCGATTCATGTCTTTGGCGTGTGTGACTTACTTGTCATACTTCAGACTATTTCTTTATCGTGTCGATAATTCTTTAAACTCTCGTCATCTTCCAATGCGAGGTTGCTTCAACTTAAAACATTTACAATTATTAGTAACTTTGATCTTTATAAGCACCCGTATTATAATACAAGGCTCTCTATGACACGTGTTAACACACGTAATTCGTTTAACTATATCGGTCTTTTATCGCTTTCTTTGGGGTAATGTGTTTTACACGATAACCCTATGTGTTGTTTTCAACACTTTACATGCTAGACCGTTAATATACAGAATAACTAACAGGATTTTGCGATCAAGTCTCGAACCGAACACTTTATTCTTTAACCTGGCGCTCTGATTACCAACTTGTAAGACCCTTGTCCATTTATACGATTTACATATAAATTCCGACTATAATAGTGTAGTTATAGTTAAACATACACTTAAAAATACGAGTTTGTTAAAACATTTTAAACTTTAAAACATTTTAACATAACATGTATAAATTCGCCGTTTAAAAGTGACAACGAAACTTTTTGCGGAAGCTTTATTCTTGATTGTGTTCGGTTCCTCGTTGAGCTTGATCGTCCTCCGGTACTTTACATAATACCTACATTTCACAAAAAACATAAAATGATTTAGTCATATGATGTTTAAAACGAGTTTAAACGAGTTCGCAATGCAAAACCATTCAACAGCAACAATTTGCAGAGATTTTAGGTCGTCGCGTGCCGCGACACCCATCACCAAAACCTGTCGCGTGCCGTGACCATGTTTAGCCACCTCCGTCACGTGACGCGAGGCCTTAGTTTCGACAGAATGTTTTGGTTCTGATGCTGCATATTTTCAGCACTCCAAGTTTTTACGCAAACGAGCATAACGTGCTCATTTTTAATCCGATTTGACTCATGTTTCTTCCTACGTGATCGTAATTTAATTCTCCATCACATGGAGTTAAAATCCGACATCCGGATTAAATAAATTTGAGACTTTTAAGCCTTCGGCTTGTTATCTTTTTACCAAAATTTGACCCGTTCATGTATTTATCAAACAAACATGTTTGTTTGACTCCAATTTCTCATGAACCTTATATTTTCGATATTTTCTATCATATTAGGTTCAAATCACGGGTTTTATAAGTATTGTAAACCCATTTTCATTCATATGCTTATTTTGACCCGTTAAGGGATTTTAAGCATATTTTTGACACAAATCGCTTTCATTCGTTTCTAGCAATATATTACCACATTTCTTATCATTTAATCTTCCTTCACAACTATATTTGTGGCAAATTTAATGTGGTGCTTTATGTATTCCGAGTTTTTACCCCTCGGATTATCATTTTACGGCAAAGACTCATATAGAGTCATTTGACCATAGATTTACACCTTTCGCTTTTTATACTTATTCTAAGTATTTATTTGATCATAAAAATCGTTTCCAAACTACCTTTAAGGGTCGTTTGCTCGATTTAGCTTACAAGGGCGTTTTGGTCAATTTTAGTCCTTCTTTTACTATGAAGGACTTTTAGGTACTTGTTTGACCAAAAATCCGACTTTTCACTATAATCTTGTTTAGAAACCATTACGTTTCTAAAAACACAATGATTATAATTTAAATTATTCGGCTTACCTAAAAGATAACCAAATGTTCATTTTTGACCTTGTCTAACTCTTATAGAACCTCAAATTCTAAATGTTGAGTTGAACCATTATACATACCTGATTTGGATCAATATATTGACCCGTTTTAATTCTTTGCTTAATAATCGCTACTTAATAGCGATGCAATTATCCATTCGCTATTTACTCCTGTAATTATACAACCCGACAAATATCATTAGTCGATATTGTCCAAGGGTGATATTTTCACCTTTTGACCCGTTTGGTCCAAGTGACCGTTTATCTTTGCGAGATGGTATTTATTATCATCTCGTCTACATGACTCACTCCGGTTTACATCGTATGGTCATTTTACTTATAACCCATTTTCTTGACTCTTTTGACCCATTATGGCTTACGCCATAAAGTGTCTTTCAACAACTAACGGTTGTCATCAACGAGTGACCGAATTAACGTTGTACCCTTTTTATTTATGTTGGTTTACCCTATAAGGTAACCATTCAATACTTATTATCTATTAGTCATTTCACGACTAAATAATCGAAATACTCCTTTTTAACCATTAAACATGGTTTATTAGCATTGTCTTTGTTCCGAACCGCACATGTCGTGTCGGAACATCATAATTCAAACATGACTTTCGATTATTCATAACCTATAAAACCAATAGGTATTAAATGAAAGTTGTAAGATTTACTTACCTTGCATCCTGATTATGCTTTTCCTTCTTTCTTGATTCGTTTGACTCGCTTCATTCCCAAGCTTCTACCTAGCTTGTCAAGCGTCAAACTATCATTGAAATTTGTAAGATGGTTAGATTTGTCATAATCATTTACGACTATTCCATCCTACGATTCTTATCTCGAATTTATCATTCGATCTTATCATTGGTCAATTATCCGGTAAGCATCATTCTTAAGCTACCGTTTTTAACCACTTTATTAACCAAGTTCATGTAATCGAATTCATCAATTTAACACAACTTTGATCATTTTTAACACATAATGATATCATACATCATTCAACATGAATATATCATCGATTTTTCATCTTATCATACTAAACTCACTACTTAGCAAGTATGATTTATATACTTAAACACCTAATTTGTTCAAGTATCATCTTATTAATTTCAGATATGATGATTCTAATCATAATTATATCATCAATTTCATCATATGATTAAAACCCACTTATCCTAGTGTGGTAAATCATCTAATCATTCAATTCATGGCAATATATGTATAATTTTCACTTAGGGTTTTGTTTCTAAGCAACTATAGATCATAATTCAGCCATATCTTCAATAATTTATCCTTAATTAGCAGATTATGAGATTTGTCAAATTTCACAACTTCAAGAATCATCAAAATTTTACATACCTTATGATCCTTATGATCCCCTAGCTTGGGTGATCATTAGTTGAAGTTCAATTGTGAATTTGAGCTTCGTTTAAGCTTGCAATTTGATGATTTTATTAGAAGTTAGGGTTTTGTCTCCTGGGGGAGTTCTTCTGGTCGAACCAGGAGTCCAGAACACACACTATGTGTGTTTTATTTTTGTTAATTTCATTGTATAATACAACTTTTAAGTTATCTGAATTTTGCCCCTCTTGTTTGGTTAATTATTAAGTAGGCTACAACCTACTTATTTCTAACAATATTCCCACTTATTAACTAGGTTAAACATTCCTAGTTAACTTATTGGGTTCGGGGAATTTACGACTCAGTTTATTTTTAGTCCCGCTAACTCGGGTCTTCTATAAACTTTATTTCCTTCAAAATCTTTCATTTAACTTTTATTCAATATTAAGTTTATTTATTTAAAATCCTAATATTCACCGGGTTAATTTTACCACTAACGTTACTTTACCCGTCTTTTAGTATTAACATGGTTTGATTACTAAACCCATTTTCAGGGTGTTACATCTCATTTGAATCAATGATGATTATGTAGTTTTATTTTGAGTTATTATTGTTTGACCCGAACCGAATCGAATATCCGACCCGAAGATATAACCCGAACATAGCGATAGGAAAAAAAATTGGTCCCATGAATTTTTTACCCCCCAAAACTTTTGGTTAAAAATATTAACCCTTTAATGGATTAACCACGATTGTATAAATCCAAGTTGCAGAGATAACACTAACCCTTAGTGGTTCTAAGTAACATTAAACCAAAAAAATTCTTTAACATGTCAAAAACCTTTTATTAACATCACCATAAGGCCTTAGAACCCAAAATCGTTAAATTACTGTATAAACACTTTTATTAAAATTCATAATAACAGTGCCACGTTAAAAAGAGCTTAATTAACCTTAATCAAGCTTCGCTAATGACGAGCTTAATCGAGATGAACTTAAAAAACACGTAATTAAGAAATTAATCAAGATCTTAATCGTGAGAAAGATAACCAACTTTACCAACATGAAACTTAATCACGGATTAATTAGCTTAATAAAAACATATCAAAGCACTTAACGGGGTCATTAACACCCTTAATGACAAAATCAACAAAGACCACCGTTAATCAAGCTTCGCTAAGCAAAAACTTAGAACACACCCGCTGCGCGGCCATATTTAATAAAGATATTTATATGATGTTATATGACTTAAAAACATGATTAACACTGATGACGCTTCGCTAATCAAATATTAAACCCTTAACGGCGTCGTTAATTACCATTAACGATATATTAACATTTAAGAACATAAATAACCTTTAAGAACATAAATAACCCTTAAAAACATGACTAATGACTTATTTAAAACCCTAACGAAACCGTTAAGTAAACAATTAAACCCTAATCATGTAATCAATAACATACTTAGAACCCTAATCGCTTCGCTAATCAAATATTAACCCTTAACGACGTCGTTAACCCTAACAAACGCTTCGCTAGTTATCGTTAACTAAACACTTAACCAGACAAGCAACCTTTAACATAGTACTTAAGGCAATAGCTAAGAACCCTTATCGCTTCGCTCATAACAATTAACTTACCGTTAAAACTTAAGCATGTAATCTAAAACATAGTTACTTAGAACCATTATCGCTTCGCTCATAACACTTAACTTACAGTTAAACCTTAAGCATGTAATCAAGGATATACTAAGGAAAATAAGACAACACTGTTAAAGCCCAACACTATTAAAGCCCAACACTGTACAAGTCCAGAGAGAAAAAAACATTTTGATCCATGCTTAAGGTTTCTTAACGGTGTTGGGCTAATCATTTTTGGTGTCTTGTTTCTTTAGATACTTGTTAATAAATACGAAGTATTTATACGTATTTTGATTTGTGTCAAAGAGTTATTTTTTTGTACGTATTATTTTTCATTTGTCGTATAACACGAGGTGTTTATATGTATTTTTTATTTGATATACGAAGTATAGGTATACGGAGTATACTTTGTTTATTTTATCAAGTCACTTAAAGTATTTTCTTGTCTTGACTGTAATAGTGTTGGGCTTAGTTTTATTGGGCTTTAACAGTACTGGATTTCAATAGTGTTCTCTTATTTTCCTAAGTATGTCGTTTAGCTTAGTTAAGTGTTAGCGTGTATAGCGAAGCGATTAGGGTTCTAGTTATGTCTTAATTCTGTTCTAAGGGTTATATATCGTTAATGGTAATGAACGATGCCGTTAAGTGTTAAGTATTTGATTAGCGAAGCGATTAGGGTTCTAACTATGTGTTTAATCAGGTTCTTATACTTTAACGGTATAGTTAACGGTTTCATTAGGGTTTTAAGTAAGTCATTAGTCATGTTTTAAGGGTTATTTATGTTCTTAAAGGTTAATATAACGTTAATGGTAATTAATGACGTTGTTAACTATTTGATTAGCGAAGCGTCATCAGTGTTAATCATGTTTTTAAGTTATATAACATCATACATAAATATCTTTATTAAATATGGCCGCGCAGCGGGTGTGTTCTAAGTTTTTGATTAGCGAAGCTTGTTTAACGGTAATCTTGGGTTAGTCTGTCATTAAGCTTCTTAATTGCATCGTAATTACATGGTAATTACTATGTAATTACGTGTTATCTTAGTTAATCTATGATCAACTAACATGTTGGTAAAGTTAGTTATCTTTATCACGATTAAGATCGTGATTAAGTTATTATTTAGGAGTTTTACTAGGCTCTTTAATCGTGTTTAACAAGTTAATTACGTTTTAAGTTGGTTAATCTGTGATTAACGTGGTGATTAGTTTGTCTTTAGTGATGTAAATCACCATCAAGATCACTTTTTAGTGATTAGTTATCTTAACTGTCTTAACTATCTTTTACTAAGTCGTTAGAGATGTTCTTAAGGGTCAGTGTATCGTTAATGGTAATTAACGACACCATTAAGTGCTTTGCTAATTATGAAGGAATTAAGATTTTTTTTAAATATAATAATTAATTTTAATTAATTTGGATTTATATATATTTTTAGTAATTTATTTTGATTTTTAATGATTTTTTGGTAATTTTTTGTAATTTTTATAATTAATTTCGAATTAATTACAGGTTTTAATTTATTTTTTAATTAAATAAATAATTTATTTAATTATCGTATCGTCTTCTTCGTCTTGAAGTTGCAGAGAAAAGCGGAGCTTTAATGGTGGACGTGGCACGTGGCACTGGGCACTGTTCTGGTATATACCTTATTTTAGGGAAATAGGTCTAACTCTCCGTTAGTGGGTCGTCCACACTTTATAATATTACTGGACGACCCCGGGTCCGCTATGATCTTGATTGGAGGGCTGAGAGCGTGCCACGTGTCCTTTTTTTGATCGGACGGCTGAGATTACTTTGAGGTTTTTACACTTTTAGTCCCTCAAGTTTACCTCCGTTAACATTTTTGGCACTTAACGGCGGAACAGTAGACTTAACTGAGTTTCCAGGGGTATTTTCGTCTTTTCACATCAGGATGAGGACCTAAGTCGTTAGTACTGTAGCATATGTGTTAGACCCATATGCTAAGCCTTATTTTTTTATTAGGCCTTAGAGATTCGCACTAAGGCCTACCTCTATAGTGTGGTTTTAATTAATTTATTTTTGATTTATTTTTTATTGACCCGGTCAGGAAAAAAGAAGTAACTCTACCTTCTTTATAATAGTTCTTAATTATTCAATTTGAAAAATTCCATTTTCAAATGTTGTTTGGGATGGTCTAATAGTTGCTCCGTTTTCATCTACGGCTAACGGAACGCGGAGCAAGGACTTCCTGTCCGATCCGATTCCGGGGTTAAAAGAAAAGGCCGTGGACAAGAAAGCAGTTAAAATTGCCCCTTATGATGAAGGGATGGGAGCTGCATCGACCCTTTCAGTGGTTTTAGGCGCTAAATGCCGGCTTTTTTCTAGAAGGCTTAGTTAGCCTTCAACGTTTTATTTTCTATTTTTTCTTTTTTTCTTTTTTAATTAATTAATTAATTTAATTAATTAATTCTTTTTTATTTTTAATTTCTTTTTTAATTAGTTAATTTATTAATTAATCAAGTTCATTTCTTCAGTTGATTTCTTTTCTGGGATTGCTTTTCTATTAATCTTTTTTTCATTTTTAATTAATTATTTTTTAAATATATTTTAATATTGTTTTTGACTTTTATTGACTTTGATCTTCTTCTTAAAATTAATTTATTAATTTTAATATATTTTTATTTTCATTTAATATTGTTTTCCTTTGTTGATGTCCTCACTAATCCTTAAGTTTTTTTTTAAATTAATTTATTAATTTAATATTGTTTTCATTATTTAATGTAGTTCCACTAAGCTTTAATTAATGCGAGTAGTAGTACTGGACTGTAACAGTGTTGGGCTTAGTTTTATTGGGCTTTAACTGTACTCGTCTTTTGGTGTCTTGTTTCTTTAGATATATGTTAATAAATACCAAGTATTTATACGTATTTTGTTTTTTGTCAAAGAGTTAGTTACGTATACGTATTATTTTTCATTTGTCGTATAACACGAGGTGTTTATACGTATTTTTTTATTTGATATACGAAGTATAGGTATATGGAGTATACTTTGTTTATTTTATTAAGTCACTTAAAGTATTTTCTTATCTGGGCTGTAACAGTGTTGGGCTTAGTTTTAATGGGCTTTAACAGTACTGGGCATTAACAGTACTGTAGGCCTTAATGGAACATCAGGCCTTAGTGTAATAGTGTCACGTCCACCATTAAAGCTCCGCTTTTCTCTGCAACTTCAAAACGATGAAGACGATACGATAATTAAATAAATTATTTATTTAATTAAAAATATTATAAAACCCGTAATTAATTAGAAATTAATTATAAAAATCACTAAAAATTATCAAAAAATCATTAAAAATAAAAAAAATTACTAAAAACATATATAAATCCAAATTAATTAAAACTAATTAAGATATCAAAAGAAACAATTAATTCCTTCGTAATTAATTAATTAACCTTAATCAAGCTTCACTAATGACGAGCTTAAACAAGATGAACTTAAAAAGCACGTAATTAAGAAGTTAATCACGATCTTAATCGTGATAAAGATAACCAACTTTACCAACATGAAACTTAATCACAGATTAATTAACTTAACAAAAACGTTGCAAAGCACTTAACGGGTCATTAACACCCTTAATGACAAAATCAACAAAGATCACCGTTAATCAAGCTTCGCTAATCAAAAATTTAAAACACACCCGCTGCGCGGCCATATTTAATAAAGATATTTTATGTGATGTTATATGACTTGAAAAGACGATTAACACTGATGATGCTTCGCTAATCAAATAGTTAACGACGTCGTTAATTACCATTAACGATATATTAACCTTTAAGAACATAAATAACCCTTAAAAACATGACTAATGACTTACTTAAAACCCTAACGAAACCGTTAAGAAAACAATTAAACCCTAATCATGTAATTAATAACATAATTAGAACCCTAATCGCTTCGCTAATCAAATACTAACCCTTAACGACGTCGTTAACCCTAACAAACGCTTCGCTAGTTATCGTTAACTAAACAGTTAACCAGATAAGCAACCCTTAACATAGTACTTAAGGAAATAGCTAAGAACCCTTATCGCTTCGCTTATAACAATTAACTTACAGTTAAACCATAAGCATGTAATCAAGAACATAGTTAGAACCATTAACGCTTCGCTTATAACACTTAACTTACAGTTAAACCTTAAGCATGTAATCAAGGATATACTTAGGAAAAAAAGACAACACTATTAAAATCCAGTACTGTTAAAGCCCAGTACTGTAAAAGCCCAATAAAACTAAGCCCAACACTGTACAAGTCCAGAGAGAAAAAAACATTAAGTGACTTGATACAATCAACAAAGTATACTCCGTATACCTATACTTCGTATATCAAATAAAAAAATATGTATAAACACTTCGTCTACTAAATCCAAATACGTATAAGTAAATAACTCTTTGACACAAATCCAAATACGTATAAATACTTCGTATTTATTAACAAGTATCTAAAGAAACAAGACACCAAAAATGATTAATTAGTAAGTCCAATACTACTAACTCGCAGTACTAAAAGCCCAAAATACATCAGGCCCAATAACCACTAAGCCCAACATTGTTACAGTCCAGTACTGCTACTTGCAGTAATTAAGGCTTAGTGGAACTACATTAAACAAAACATATTAAATTAATAAATTAATTTAAAAAAACTGAAGGATTAGTGAGGACATCAACAAAGAAAAACAATATTAAATTAAAAAAATATATTAAAATTAATAAATTAATTTTAAGAAGAAGATCCAGATCAAAAATTTCTAAGTAAATAAATAAATCAATAATTAATTAATTAATTAAAAAAAGAAATCAATTCCACAAAAGAAATCAACTCAAGAAAAGAAACTAATTAATTAATAAATTAATTAATTAAAAAAAGATATTAAAAATAAAAAAAGAATTATTTAATTAAAAACTAATTAAATAAAAAAATTCAAAATAATTAAAAACGATAGTTCACAGCGTAACAGTCCACACTGTTACGTAAAGACTTAAGTGTACAGTGCCAGGTGGTCCCCACCTGGGAACAGTTGTGAAAATAAAATAAATAAAAAAAAAATTAATTAATTAAATACAACACTGTAGAGGTAAGCCTTATTGCGAATCTCTAAGGCTTAGTCACTAATCCTTATGGCTTAGTGTAATAGTACAAAAAGATGACATCAGCTAAATTGTCGCGTAGCGTGAACCCAACTGCTACAATGCAATATTTACGAAAATGCCACTGAAATGTCACTGTCGCTTAACGCTTAGTGAAAAGTGCCACGTGTCGCACGCTGATTGGTTGTGCCCCGTGGATAAGATTTTATCTCTCTCCTCATCTCAACCGTCCGATCAGATTACATCCTGACGTGGCACAATCTCAGCCATACGATCAGAGTTCTGGCGAACCTAGGGCCGTCCAGTAATATTATAAAGTGTGGACGACCCCAAAAATCCGGGGAAAACCCAAAAAATTCGGGGAGAGAACCCAAATAACCCACAATAAGGTATATAAATATTGTGAGATAAGGCTTAGTGTTTGTGTTCCCCCACTGTAGCACTAAGCCTTAGTGGGTGGGCCTTAATGGATCATAAGGCTTTAGTGTAACAGTGCCACGTCCACCATTAAAGCTCTGCTTTTCTCTGCAACTTCAAGACGAAGAAGACGATACGATAATTAAATAAATTATTTATTTAATTAAAAATTATTATAAAAATCGTAATTAATTCGAAATTAATTATAAAAATCGCTAAAAATAATCGAAAAATCATTAAAAATAAAAAATTACTAAAAACATATGTATAAATCCAAATTAATTAAAATTAATTAAGATATCAAAAGAAACAATTAATTCCTTCGTAATTAATTAATTAACCTTACTCAAGCTTCGCTAATGACGAGCTTAAACAAGATGAAATTAAAAAACACGTAATTAAGAAGTTAATCACGATCTTAATCATGATAAAGATAACCAACTTTACCAACATGAAACTTAATCACAGATTAATTAACTTAACAAAAACGTTGCAAAGCACTTAACGGGTCATTAACACCCTTAATGACAAAATCAACAAAGATCACCGTTAATCAAGCTTCGCTAATCAAAAACTTAAAACACACCCGCTGCGCGGCCATATTTAATAAAGATATTATATGTGATGTTATATGACTTAAAAACATGATTAACACTGATGACGCTTCGCTAATCAAATAGTTAACGACGTCGTTAATTACCATTAACGATATATTAACCTTTAAGAACATAAATAACCCTTAAAAACATGACTAATGACTTACTTAAAACCCTAACGAAACCGTTAAGTAAACAGTTAAACCCTAATCATGTAATCAATAACATAATTAGAACCCTAATCGCTTCGCTAATCAAATACTAACCCTTAACGACGTCGTTAACCCTAACAAACGCTTCGCTAGTTAACGTTAACTAAACAGTTAACCAGATAAGCAATCCTTAACATAGTACTTAAGGAAATAGTTAAGAACCCTTATCGCTTCGCTTATAACAATTAACTTACAGTTAAACCATAAGCATGTAATCAAGAACATAGTTAGAACCATTAACGCTTCGCTTATAACACTTAACTTACAGTTAAACCTTAAGCATGTAATCAAGGATATACTTAGGAAAAAAAGACAACACTATTAAAATCCAGTACTGTTAAAGCCCAGTACAGTTAAAGCCCAATAAAACTAAGCCCAACACTGTACAAGTCCAGAGAGAAAAAAACATTAAGTGACTTGATACAATCAACAAAGTATACTCCGTATACCTATACTTCCTGTATCAAATAAAAAATACGTATAAACACTTCGTCTACTAAATCCAAATACGTATAAGTAAATAACTCTTTCACACAAATCCAAATACGAATAAATACTTCGTAATTATTAACAAGTATCTAAAGAAACAAGACACCAAAAATGATTAATGAGTAAGTCCAATACTGCTAACTCACAGTACTAAAAGCCCAAAATACATCAGGCCCAATAACCACTAAGCCCAACACTGTTACAGTCCAGTAGTGCTACTCGCAGTAATTAAGGCTTAGTGGAACTACATTAAGCAAAACATATTAAATTAATAAATTAATAAATTAATTTAAAAAAAGTGAAGGATTAGTGAGGATATCAACAAAGGAAAACAATATTAAATTTAAAAAAATTATTAAAAATAATAAATTTATTTTAAGAAGAAGATCCAGATAAAAAACTATTAAGTAAATAAATAAATCAATAATTAATTAATAAATTAATTAACTAAAAAAAGAAATCAATTCCCGAAAAGAAATATACTCAAGAAAGAAACTAATTAATTAATAAATTAATTAATTAAAAAAAGATATTAAAAATAAAAAAGAATTATTTAATTAAAAATTAATTAAATAAAAAAAATTCAAAATAATTAAAAACGATAGTTCACAGCGTAACAGTCCACACTGTTACGTAAAGACTTAAGTGTACAGTGCTAGGTGGTCCCACCTGGGAACAGTTGTGAAAATAAAATAAATCAAAAACAAATTAATTAATTAAACACAACACTGTAGAGGTAAGCCTTAATGTGAATCTCTAAGGCTTAGTCACTAATCCTTATGGCTTAGTGTAACAGTACAAAAAGATGATGTCAGCTAAATTGTCGCGTAGCGTGAACCCAACTGCTACAGTGCAATATTTACGAAAATGCCACTGAAATGTCAATGTCGCTTAACGCTTAGTGAAAAGTGCCACGTGTCGCACGCTGATTGGCTGCGCCCCGTGGATAAGATTTTTTCTCTCTCCTCATCTCAACCCTCTGATCAGATTACATGCTGACGTGGCACAATCTCAGCCACACGATCAGAGGTATAGCGAACCCGGGGCCGTCCAGTAATATTATAAAGTGTGGACGGCCCCAAAAATCCGGGGAAAACCCAAAAAATTCGGGGAGAGAACCCAAATAACCGAAAATCCGGGGAAAACCCAAAAAATTCGGGGAGAGAACCCAAATAACCGAAAATAAGGTATATAAATATAATTGTTTTGGTCAAAAATTACCGAAGCAATTTAGTGATCAAATTAGTTAAGTGAGGTAGTGTGCTAGAAATATGTGTGTAAAATATTCTATCCAAGTTAATTGTAAAAAAACAGTTTCAGGATACGGCTCAGGATATAGAGCTGTATCTATGATCAAACGATGAGCGAAAAAGTAAAGGTGGACACGTGATGTACGAGGAAAGCCCTTGATCAATCTAGATCGCCGACATAAAACCTCGGGAGCTGATAATCGCAGCTGCCTTGTTCTTCTATTACTTCAAATAACAGGATACAGTGCAGGATGTGGTGCAGATCAACTAGGTGTTACAATGTAATTCAAATACAAGTGTTTGTGTATAGTGTTTGCAGTGAGCTAGAGAGCAAAAGTGTTCCAAAGTGTGTGTGAAGGTTGCGTGCCTTAATCTGATCCGCCCCCATCTATTTATAGTAAAAGAAGTGTAACAAACTATCCTAACAAACCGGAATCCGGCGAATATTCCCCACTCGAACGTTGTAGACCTGGTCTTTCGGGTTCAACGTCTCTCACATAACAGATACGCCCGAGTCTTGAGGAGAAGAAGTCCATCTGACCGTTAGTAACCCACAACCTTCAACCTGCACGTGGTTAATTCAATCAACCTCAGGATATCGCTCAGGATATTAGCAATATCCCAGTCCAGTATCCTGGTCACAAATAAACAATTAAAAGCAGGATATTAGTCAAGATATGTACGCTCAGAAAATGACCCATAACAATTGTCCCCAAATATATCTGTTGGTATACCAATCCAACGGATATATTTTAAAAGTTTTAACTCGTAGACCGAGGCAATTAGGATGAAACGACGGCTGAGGTGACCTTGTGCCATTTTCAATGCAATATTTACTTTTCACCCCCTATACTCAGCCTATAATTAGCTGAGATATTTCTTTTTGTTATCATTATTCTCCAAGCGATTTTCAGGTAACTATTCTTTTCTTCATCCTCTGTTATCTTTCCAGGGTTTCTCTTTGTTTGCTGTAATACTCTCCATGGCATTACGGACAAGATCTCGTTCGGATGAACTAGTCCCAACCCTCGTGAGTCAAAACCTCATACGAGAGCCGGAAAAAGAAATCTGCTGCTTCAACAACGCCGATATCGCTGCCCTCAAGAGTTCCGGCGCCTTTCCCACGGGAACAGTCATTCGGCCTTTCGACCGAGAGATCCGATCAGACGTGTCATCAGGCGAATGGGTTTGTTTTTTCGCCTACCCCTTTTCTTTGGGACTCCGGTACCCATTTCCACCTTTTATCTCTCGTTTCTTCGACCTCACCGGCCTTAGTTATGCCCAAACTATGCCAATGGTCTGGCGAGTTTTGATGGTACTGGATCAAATCAGATCTCGCCATTGCCCCGACCTGTGTATTGAAGACCTCCCTATAGCATACCGGTTGAGGTCCCATGGCGACAGCCGTTTTCTTTTGTTTTCCACCTCCAAAAACCCTTTAGTCCTTAAGGCCACTAAGAACGAAGACCAATGGCGGCGAAAGTTCTTTTTCGTGAAAAGAGATTCCATCGACAAGGGTTTCGATCTGCCGATTAGATGGTTAACCAAGGGTAGGATCTAGGGTTTTAGGAATATCCCCAAGTGTATCCTTAAACTATATCCTAAACTTATATCCTGATGTTTTATGCAGCAAACTTCAGAGACTTAGCACCCCCAAGCGCGGAATCCAAGTCCAGGATCAAAGAAATATACCGACTTCCTGCTAGTGAAAGAACCTTTTCCCCGTCTCTTGCAGATTCAAGCCAAAAGTCAAGTTCAGAGATGTCTGGTAAGTATATTCTCAGTAATTATCTTTATCCATTAAACCGATTATCTTTCAGAGGTATTATAAGTTTAAAAATATCTTCCCTTGTGCAGTACCAGTTGTCAACCTTGAAGGCTTCCAACTCGACGAGTTGGACAGTTACTCCAGCTTTGTACCTGCTAAACAAGAATCCAAGCCGAAGTCGTCTGCCACACCAAAGCCTACCTCTTCAAAGACTATTACCGCTCCTAAAGCTCCTCCGGCATCCAGGACCCGGGCCTCTAGCTCTCGGAAGAGAAAGGAAATGGATTCTCCAGCCGCCTCTGAGACATTCTCTCTTGAGAATCACGGATTTAATGAAGCCACATCATTCCTCAAGCAGGTAAAAATTCCCTTCCGATATCCTGCACATTTATGTTAATCCTTATCCTGCTTATTTTACATTGATACCTGTACCTTTAACTGCAGGGCTTGGAACGTCTCATGCACTTGTACGAAGATGTCTGTGGGCTTAACAAGATGCTGGAGGTTAAGCTCGAAAAAGCGGAAGCCACTATAGCCGATCAAGGAACAATCGCGGCCGCCAAGTCCCAGCATTATGAAGACAAATACAAAGCAATGACCCAAGAACACCAAGCTGCCCTACACAAAGCCAATGAGGATGCTGAGGCCAAACTAGACGCCGCTCTTCTCCAATACCAGCAGGATATGAGTTCATATCGGGACAGCCTCAAAGCATCCGTTGTTATCTCCCTTCTCCAAGCTAGGTTAAGGATGGCTTATGAGGCCAAGAGCTTGGGCTTCGAATGCCCCTCCTGGAATGTAAAGGCTTGGGAAGCGAAACTACAGGATCTTGGAGGTCATCCCGTCGCTCATCCTGCAAAGCATGCTGGTGAAGAGCCTTCTAAGGTGGCAGAAGAAGTGGTCAATGCTGGTGATGGTGATGCCGAGAAGAATCCTGAGGCTGATGCTGGTGCAGATGCTGGGAAAGAGGCTGCTGATCAAGAAGGTGCCGCTCCTTAGGCGGCGAAGTGGGCGATGATGGATATACGTGCCAAGGCCGGAGCCCACTTTTTTAAATTTCATGGTTGTGGTTTGTATAAACAATTTACTTTTCCTGTCGTTGAACAATCTACATTTCCTGCATTAGAACAATACGATGACCAAAGGTGGATGGGTCCTGGGTTTCAGGATGAAGCCCTTGGTCATCGGTTAATATAACCTCTTTTGAATATCGTAACGGTTGAAGGTGGACAGGTCCCGTTTTGAGATAGAACCTTCAACTGTTACATAAGTATGGTAAAGACTAATTGTGCTTTTGGTGGATGGGCCTCGGTTTGAGGTGAATCCAAAAGCACAACTTTTGACATGTTAATAATATAACTTACTTTTGACTTATTTGTTGTTGCCTTTCAATTCATGTCATACATTCCTTAATGCAGATTTTAGCTTTGCAAAATTTTGTACAACTATTCTTCAAAAATATCCTGATCAATATGCTCAGTGATATATTATGAAAACTTTTATTAAATAGAACTTCTAAAAATTCAATCAACTTTATAGAAAACTTTTTATAGAATAAAAGATAGTCCACTTTCTAAAACCTATTTTGACCATACTTGTTTGATCAAGGTTTTAATTTCAAACTAGTATCAGTTCCAAATATTTTAATCAAATATCCTGAGAAGTATTTTGAAAATATATCCCGAGAATTAATCCCAATCAGGATGTTTAAGCTTTTGTCAAACATAGTTTCAAAACTCAAATAACGTTTCCAAAGGAAAGATCATACCAGGAATAGAGTATAACCCTACTCTCAAACTTCAATCCCTTTGCAACTCTTCCAATGAAGATGTCCCCTGTCTGAGACACTTAGTGTATTAGGTCCGAGCCTTATCCTTTGTGCTTTACACCATTGCCTCAGTAGGAATGTCCCATGTGTACAATGTCTTCAAATACTTAGAAATCTCCTGGATATCAGTTCCAATTGTATAGACAATTTTTCGTGCTTCAGGGGTAAAACCCAAGAATGTACTGGAGATAAATCCCTTGTATCCTGGGGGAAATCCCAAATTTTCGTGCGCTACAGGCGGGAGTGTATAAACTCCAAGACTTAGAAAGGTGAAAACCTTTAAACCTTAGAGAGTATGATAATACCCTTTCGTGAGAGAGGGTGATCAATCCTCATATACCTTTAGGATTCAGGATATAGTCAATAGTAACGAAATTGTCAGCCACTTTTACATGGACTGGTCCCGCCACCTTGAACTATTCCTGAATAACTTGCGCTCCAGGCGGGGTGTTTAAACCCAATTCAGAAGAAAGGTGAATACCTTTAAACCTGTGAAGGGATCAGGATCCCTTATACGTGAGAGAGGGGGCCAATCCTCTAATCCTCCGAAGTATCCTGACTATGTATCTTGGTGCTATATCCCGAAGTATATTCTGCAAAACCACTAAAACGTAAGGTGGGTGTTAGCCTAGCTAACACCCCTCCGATGCTTAAGTTAGTAATAGATTCAAAATAGCAAATAATATCAAAAGTTAATAAGAGATACATAATTCATACCATCTTGAGTTGGAATTTAAGTTCCATACTCACTTAAAATAGAGTTTCAAATGTATAGCATTCCAAGATCTCGGTAGCATATCCCCCTCTATATTCTTGAGCCGGTATGCTCCTTTTTCCTGATTCTGATTCAACCTCGTAGGGTCCTTCCCATTTTGGATCCAAATTTCCATCAGCGGGATTAGTAGTATTCTAAGAAGCTTTTCTTAACACCCAATCTCCAACTTTGAACCTTCGAGTCCTTATATTCTTGTTGTATGCTCTGGATATCCTTTGTTGATATGCTGCCATTCTTAGCCGTGCTGCATCTCTTGTCTCATCAATAGTATCCAGCTCCCGGCATAGGACTTCAGGATTCTGCTCTGGATTCCTGAGGTTGGATCTTGCTGTGGGTATCACCATTTCTGTCGGGATCACTGCTTCTGCCCCAAATACTAAGGAAAAAGGGGTTTGACCAGTTGCACTTTTTACCGTCGTTCTATCAGCCCACAAAACAAAGGGTAATTCTTCTGCCCATCTTCCTTTCTTGGCCCCTAATCTCTTCTTCAAGTTGTTGACAATTATCTTGTTTGAGGATTCAGCTTGTCCATTTGCTTGAGGATGTACCGGGGTAGATGTAATCATTTTGATTCCCCAATTCTTGCAAAAGTCAGTAGTCCTTTTACTTATAAATTGAGATCCGTTGTCACAAATTATCTCAGCTGATACTCCAAACCTAGTCAGGATATTCCTTTTTATGAAGGATACCACTTCCTGATCTCTAACTTGAACAAATGCTTCTGCTTCAACCCACTTGGAGAAATAATCCGTCATTGCCAACATGAAAACTTTTCCTTCTAGAGCCTTTGGAAGCTTTCCCACTATATCCATACCCCACTTCATAAATGGCCAAGGGGAAACAATAGGATACAGCGGTTCAGCAGGCTGATGTAATATGTTACTATGTCTTTGACAGGCGTCACATCTTCGAGCATATTCTATGGCATCTCTCCTCATTGTCTGCCAATAATATCCTGTCCTTAATACTTTTGAGAATACGGACCTGCCCCCAGTATGGTTGCCACAATCCCCTTCATGTATATCCTGAAGTACTTCTTTGGTTTCGGGATCCTCCAAGCACCTCAGATATGGTCCTGCAAGAGATCTCTTATACAAAACATCATTTATAATAGTGAATCGTGATACCTTCATTCTAAAGGCTTTAGGATTCTCATTCTTTGGGATGTGTCCTTGTAGGACCGGATTCGTCTCCGATTCGATTACGTAACAACACGTTCGACGTGCGGAATCGGCGAACGTGTGTGACCGAACACACAAGAATGTACAATAACCGTGATTCAATTGATTATGATGACGTATACAAGCACCGAGAACCACGTGAGAGACTTTCTCTCTCTATACTTTCTCTCTCTAAGATTATCTCTCTAAACCTCCAAATGAGCAAAAGTCTTAACTCTAACACTCTAACTCCCTATTTATAGGCTAAGGATTATAAGGATTTCTCCTTATTTACAAGTTTGCCACCTTACCCTTTTTTACTAGATATTACAATAAAATGCTAGAATTCTTTTGTTTCTGCTACGGTTAAGATTGACGGAGGCGATAGACATACTGTACTAACAGACTCCCCCTTGGATATTGCCGCAGTCAATCTGTAGTCAAACTCGTAGCGACATGTTTCTCTCTCTCTCTCTGAGTCTTCTTGAAAGTTTGATGTCTTCAGCAAACACAGACTCCCTTTTTCTCGAACAGAATCCCGGTGGATCTGTTTTCAGCTTCAGCTCCCCCTTTCAGCAAACTCTTTCTTCAGGCTCCCCCTTTCATCAAGCTTCCGTGCTTTGGGATCGACACCTGGCTTCTTGAATCCACGCTTCCTCTTGCGTTGAGCTCGTCTTCAGACTCCCCCTTAGACTCAGCTGTCGGGATCGTAGTCTGGCTTTCACAAGTTCACAAATTCAGGATCAATTCCTGGCTCTAATCTGCATATGCTCAGGATTTGAAACCTGGTTATCCTGCAAATCCTCTACCCATAACATAAGTTTCACAAATTTATAACACTTAGATTTAAGAAACTTACTGGTAGAAATCATTCATTCATCAATCTGTATAGTTACATCAAGTTCAAGTGAATGACCTTGATTAACTAAGCACACAATCTTTCAAAACATTTGTATATAACATTCAAAGTTTTCAACATATTCTCCCAACCCTCTAGTTCATCAAGTTTAGCACTTGGAATTTTGAAAATCAACTCTCCAACATCAGTTGTCGAAAATCTTTTTGTATTTTTCAAAACTTTATGCTAGAACACACTAAAATATTTTTGGATTTTGAGTTTAAAGAAATGCAGTAAAGAAATATACACAAACAATATTTTTGTGAGTTTGTGTAAGAGAATCATATCAGTTTATGAGACCAATCACTAGCACCGCTAAGCTTTAATCATTTTAAGTTCTAAACGATTCACGTAGATTGACGATATGTTTGTCCTCTTAAACTCAATCTAAAAACTTTCGAAATGCTTACCGATAAGTTAAGGTATATTATTTTTGCACTAAATTCTTATGGACCCCACGATCTCAGCATATCCCCTCATCATGCAATACACTGACTCAAATAATGCCTTTAAACTTTCATCAACTGTGATATGTGCGAAAAACAAAGCAGAATGTTTAAACATTAACAATCAGGTCGATACTTCCGTATACGCAGAGAAAGTCCAATGTTTAAATAAAATAAGAAAATAAAAATAAGTTGAAGTTGTTTAGGCTTTAACCACCAGGTCGATACTTCCGTATACGCATAGGAGGTCCAAAGCTTAAACGAAACACCAAAGAAAATAAAGCAGAACGTTTAGGCAATAACATCCAGGTCGATACTCACGTATACGCAGAGGATGTCCAATGCTTAAACAAAATAAAGAAATCAAACAAGTTTAAATCTTTGCAAAATGAAATGCACAATCACAGCGACTTTTTCAACAAAGTTGTGAAAGTTCACAGACTTAACCAGTTTTATGTCTTTCGACAATCAGCGATTACCGAGCAGGCACACAGTCAAGAAGGACAAAACTAAGTACTATGCTTTCAACCATGTTTTCCACTAGAACTAGGCTTTTTCATTTAAGTTTGTATCGTTATCGCAAATCTACTAGTCTAGCTGAGCCTATCGTCACATCTTTAGTGAGACCGTTTATCACATTTGACATTACATTTCTTTAGCATGCTGTGATAGTCCACTGATTTACTATCATTTCCTCTTTTTCACAACAAACTCATTTTGAATTTTTCAATGTTTTTGTCAATTTCAAATTTTCTCATTTTTTTTTAATTTTTCTCCCCCTAAAATCAAAATATGTTTCAATTTTGATTTTCAAGGAAAATTTGAAAACAAACTTTACAAATAAAGTGACAAACTGATATCGAATCACTTCAATTTGCCATTCACTCGGCATAAACAATCAGAACTCCCCCTGACAACAAACTATTTTCCCATTTAGATTTCAAAACACTTAAGTTTTTTTAATCAAAATGGTTTTTCCGGAAAATCAGTTTTGTGTGTCTTTTTACAAACTCGGGGTTTCATCACATTGTTTACCTTTATCCACTTATCGAAAAGATAAATCAAGTACAACTTAATGTCCTTGATTAGTCTTTTGTGATTCGAAATATCACAGTTACTAACCTGTGAATTTCTCAAGAAATATGCCGATTCCTGTTCCACACTTACCAACCTGGGAACTCCGGCAAGTCAGGTTTTTCTATTTGAAAAGTTTCACCCAAGCCTGACTGTCCTTGGGTGATTTAGAATTCTTGTTTAATAATGGTGGAAAATTTTCATCATCCATTGTTAGACTAGAATTCTCTATTTTTACCTCAACACATGGCTCTTCTGGTTTCGACAAACCAGAATCATTGCCTGAATATGGCTTGTCTGACTTTGTTGAGCCAGATTCATCGCCGACATGTGGCTCATTTGTTTCCGAAGAAACAGATTCATTGCCACAAACTTTCTTCTTCTTCTTTCCCTCTTTCGTCCTCAGATTTGTATCTGATGAATCCGTTTTGCTTGATTTGTCATTCTTTGGCGAACAAGACGATTTATCAGAACTATTATCTGTTTTACCAGTTGTATCCGAGGACAAAATCCTCTCGAGATATTCTCTCGCCTTCTTTCTTTTCTTCCTCAGTTTGTCTTTCTGCCCTTGTGAAAGCTTCACTTTCTTTTCTTGAACTTTCTGTTCTTGAACTTTTGGTTCTTGAACTCTCTGTTCTTTGGGCTTGACATTGACTGGTTTCTTTGCCATTTTCTGAGATTCATCCCTCGATCTTCCCTTTGATCTCATTGGGCAATCTCTGGAAATATGGCCTCTGATTTGGCATTCATAGCACCTTCTCGTTTCGAATCTCTGACTTTGGCAGTTAACAGCAATGTGTCCTTGATAGCCACAAGTGTAACACACTCTGTTATCATACCTCTCACTACCTTCATACCAATCACCATCTTCATACCACACACTTAGATCATAGCATTGATTTGCCTTGTGGTACTCAAGTCTCCTCTTGTATCCTTGATTTGGCATTTGAGCACTGTGGTCAAACCTGCACCACTGATTACCAACTTTTTGTGAGTTTTTATTTTTAGATTTTTGTGGTTTTTTATTGTGATTGGATGATTGATCTGATGAGCTTTTATTTTCTTTTTGAAAAATTTTCGATTTTTTATCTTTTTGTTTATGTTCCACATTCTTCTTTACAGGTTTTTGCGTTGAGCATTCACCTTTCTCAGTAGAATGTAAAACAGTATTTTTAAACATTTCATTTAATTTCAAAAATGTTTTTCTTTTTTCTTCTTTTTCTTTTTCATCATCAGATTTATCATCACAATCTTCAATTTTGACTTTGTCAAAATTTGTGACATTGTCACTTATTGGAACATAATTGATCGGTTTTGGACAAACATATGATGCAGAAGTCACAAAACTTTTCAATTTATTCTCAAAAACTTTGATTTTCTTTCTATCACCTTCTGCTTCCTTTTCAAGTCGAATAATCGTCTGACGATGGGAATTTATTACCTTTTGCTTTTCAATATTATTCCTGCTAAAAACAGATCTCCCATCTTCAAGAATCTTTATTTGACTTTGAAATTCTTTTTCAATTTTTAATTTTTCAATTTCAAAACTTTTGATTTTATCTTCAAAAATTTTATCTGAAAATTTCTTTTTACTTTCAAAATCTTTGTTTTCTAATGACAAACTCTCAACATTCTTCAAAAGTTTGTCATTTTCAGATTTTAGTTTTTCGCAGTTCAAGCGCAACTCCAACATCTGTTCATCATCAGCTTTCTTCTCGTCTTTCAAAGCTTTGTTTTCCAATGTCAAATTCTCCACATCTTTCAAGAGATTGACATTTTCTGCTTCGAATTTTTTTGCATTTTGAGCACACAACTTCACATTTTGATGTTTCATTTTTCTTCAATTCTTTTTTCTCTGACGTTCCTGCAAGAAAAATTTTAACCATATCAGCAGGATTCAAATCTTCATTTAAAACACAACCTCTCTTGTAATCATATTTCATCCTACTTCTTGTACTAAGACCATTTCTAATTCTTTTGATTATTTCAAGAATCACATCCAAACTTATATATTTTGAGCTTCTTTCTAATTCCTCTATCAACTCTTTCTTTTTCTTCTCAATTTCACAATTGTATGTTCTAAGCTCTCTGATGAAGTCACCTGGACTAAATTTTGAGAACCTAGAATCCTTTTTCAGCTTACACAAAAATTCATCCCATTCTGAAGGTAATGCATCTGCAAATTTAGATATCTGTTCAGCATTTGATATCTTTATCTCATTCATTCTCAAAACTTTAAGTAAATCATCATATCTCTTTTCCATATCATTAAAGTTCTCATATTTCCTACACATAAAATATTTAAATCTTTCAACCACAATCTCCTTTTTCTCAAGATAACAACCATTATACCAATTGTTTAGTCTTTCAAATTTAACGTTTTCCTTCTCGTCAAACATTTTAACACAAATTCTTTGTTAAACGACTTGGTTTAAAAAAATGTTTTTAGCTAAGAATCCACAAAGTTTCAACTTCTTGATATTTGTGCCTTGTAAATCACCTCGAATCACCTGCAAACAAACAATCAAACAATCAGTTTAAACGAACTGAATACGTAACAGTGTGCGTTGATGAAATCAATCTAAGACTCGTGTCGAAGATTTGCAAATAAATGTTGTTCAGGTGAGTTATCCGACTGGATTACTTTCTCGTTTGATGGCACAAAAAGACAAAACTGTTTGACCGATCGGATGAGTTGTCTGACCGGATTACTTGTTGACTTCTTTGACCTCAATGATGAACTTTGATATTCAAACTATACTCACATGCAAATCTGAGATATCAATTTAAGTTGACCGACAATCACATGTATACTGACACTTTAATGATGTCAAGACACTAATAATACTCCTATTCGACCAACAAACAATATCACATGATATCTTTCAAATAATTTGCAATTTCAAGGTAATTTACTGACAACTATTAATAGTTTCACATGCACACATCAGTTAATCATGAATTCACATGGGCCGCTTGTATTAGTTGACTGACAAAGCTGAAAATGTTGACTAAATTGACTAGTTCAGGCGAGATGTTATGACGCGGATTACTATCCGTGCGGACAAGTGTCCGTGCGGATAGGTCAACTAATAGTCAACACGGATTGCTATCCGCACGAGTAGGTCAATCAAGTCAATACGGATTGCTATCCGTGCGAGTGGCCAATCAAGTCAATACGGATTGCTATCCGCTCGGATAGGAATCCGTACGGGTGGGGATCCGGATGATGTTATCCGCACGGGTGGAAATCCGCGCGACTGAAAGTAATCCGTCCGGATTACTTGTTGACCTTTTGACCACAATTAATAACCGACAATCTCACTTACAACCTGTTATCTATCACATGCACTCACTATCAAGCTCTGAGACAATCACATGAATTTAACAATGGCCAAATGCAGACTGATCACATGTTCACTGAAATCAGAATGATCACATGCAAACTTATTGAAAAAGACAAATTCACATGGAATGATCACCGAATGCACAAGTTCACCGAATGCAGAATGATCACGTGATATGATTATTAAACGAAGCAACTCTTGATGACACCTGTACCTAGTTTCACATGCTCACCGACTGAACATTATTAGTGATGTTATCCGCACGGGTAGTAATTGGCTAGGAAAGGTCAACTTAAGTCAAAGCGGATTACTTATTCGTCCGGACAAGTTGTCCGTCCGGATAGGTCAACAAAGGTCAACCCGGATGGTCATCCGCACGGATTGCCATCCGTGCGGTGAACATCAGCAGTAACATTCAACATATTGTTCAACTTTTTCGAACCAAAAATTCTCGATTTCTCCCAAACGGCTAGAAGTTTGAATCTGAAATTTGGTAGGATTGTAACTCAAATGTTTTCGCACATCATACTAAAAAATCAGCAGATTCGGACCAGTAAAACCCGTTCAATTCTGAAAAATTTGTTTAAAAACGTGAAAGAATGAAAAAGATGAAGAAATTTATGAAATTCAGATCCGAAATCAATGAAATCTGGTACGAATTGATGTGTTTGGTCAGCGCAATCGAGCTCCTAGCTCTGATACCAATTGTAGGACCGGATTCGTCTCCGGTTCGATTGCCTAACAACACGTTCGACGTGCGGAATCGGCGAACGTGTGTGACCGAACACACAAGAATGTACAATAACCGTGATTCAATTGATTATGATGACGTATACAAGCACCGAGAACCACGTGAGAGACTTTCTCTCTCTAGACTTTCTCTCTCTAAGATTATCTCTCTAAACCTCCAAATGAGCAAAAGTCTTAACTCTAACACTCTAACTCCCTATTTATAGGCTAAGGATTATAAGGATTTCTCCTTATTTACAAGTTTGCCACCTTACCCTTTTTTACTAGATATTACAATAAAATGCTAGAATTCTTTTGTTTCTGCTACGGTTAAGATTGACGGAGGCGATAGACATACTGTACTAACAGTCCTTCCTTGAGATATCTCATGATTGGAGCCGTCCAGGACTTAGGATCCTCCTTAGGATACTCCTCATCAGGATTCTGAATACTTATTACTTCCTTATCCTGAGGATTCGTCGTAGGATATAGGATATGTAATATTGGTATTGGGGTCCCTTCCGGTATCCTGACCGATGATCCCATATTTGCTAAGGCATCAGCTTCAGCATTATCCTCTCTTGGTACCTGTTCAAGTGTAAAAATATCGAAATATCCTGCTAATTTTTTTAGAATTTCGAGATACTCGATTAACTTTTCTCCTTTAACTGCATATGTTCCATTAAAATGATTAGTGATTAACAAGGAGTCAACATATACTTGCAAATTCTTGATACTCATATTTTTAGCCAACTCTAATCCTGCAATTAAAGCCTCATATTCTGCCTCATTATTAGTAGCAGGAAATTCACACCTAATAGCCTGGGGTAATATGTCCCCCTGTGGCGATTTTAGTAGTATACCTAAACCTACACCTCTTACGTTAGATGCACCATCAGTATATAATGTCCAGCATTCTAAGTTTTCTCCTAGCTGCTGTACTTCTAAATCTACTTCACTTTAAATGTCACTACTGAAATCATCCACAAAGTCAGCTAAAGCCTGAGACTTTATGGCATTCCTAGGCTCATATACTAAGTCATAAGCACTCAATTTTACAGACCACTTGGCCATCCTACCTGACATCTCTGGTTTCCTAAGCACGTTTTTAACAGGATAATTGGTTTTAACATGAATCCTATGTGTATCAAAATAATGTCTAAGTTTTGTTGATGCCATAACTAGTGCTAATATCAATTTCTCTAGATGAGAATATCTAGTTTCAACATCTAGTAAACTTTTACTAACATAATAGACAGGATATTGCTGACCTTCATGGTCCTTTATAAGAACGGCACTTACAGCATTCCCTGATACAGCGAGGTATAGGGATAGTGGTTCACCATTTTCAGGCTTCATCAATAGAGGTGCAGTTGAGAGATATCTCTTCAAATCCTGCAAGGCTGCTTCATGCCTTGTTTCCCATTCGAACTTCTTATTCTTCTTGAGGATATCATAAATTCCTTGCATTTTTCCGAGGATCTTGAAATAAATCTGTTCAATGCTGCAACTCGCCCTGTTAGCCGTTGAACATCCTTCATATTTGAAGGTGATTTGATATCCAGGATAGCTTTAATCTGCTCCGGGCTTGCCTCTATTCTTCTTTTAGTCACCATATATCCTAGAAACTTTCCTGCCCCCACTCTGAAATGGCACTTAGCAGGATTCAGCTTCATGTTATACTGATCCAGGATATCAAACGTTCCCTTAATATCCTGGAGGTGATCCTCAGCCTTTTTAGATTTCACCACCATATCATCGATGTATACCTCCATTGTGTCCCCCAGCTTATCTTTGAATTTCATGTTCACCAATCTCTGGTATGTTGCACCTGCATTTTTCAAACCAAAAGGCATAGCAGTATAGCAATAAATACCTGTCGGTGTCATGAAGGCAGTATCCTCCTGGTCCGAAGGCTCCATTTGAATCTGCTGAAATCCTGAGGATGCGTCCATAAATGTTAACATCTCGTGCCCAACAGTAGCATCCACCATTGCATCGATATGAGGAAGAGGGAATGGGTCTTTAGGACAGGCCTTATTCAAGTCTGTGTAATCTACACAGACTCTCCATTTCCCATTTTTCTTCTGTACTACGACCACATTCGCCAACCATCTTGGAAACTTGACCTCTCTGATCATTTTGGACTTTAACAATCTTTCAACTTCCTCTTGGATGATTATATTTCGTTCAGGAGCAAACTTCCTTCTTTTTTGCTGAAGAGGCTTGAACGACCTGTCAATTCCAAGCTTGTGAGTAATAATGTCTTTGGATATACCTGTCATATCCTCATGCTTCCATGCAAATGTTGACATCCTGTGTTTCAAAAAGGTAGTTAATCGTTCTTCAATATCCTGAGGGATATTGGTCCCTACGAGCACCGATATATCAGGATTATCCTGATCCAGGATACCTTTCTTTACATCCTGTTCAGAAGCCTCCATGATATCCTGGGCCCGCATCTTTAATTGCTATGCTGGAATAGGCTTAGTTGAGTATTTCATCGAGGATGAGTAGCATTCCTTCGCCTCCTGCTGATTACTATCAACCTTAACAACCCCCCAAGGGGTAGGGATCTTGATGCACTGATGATAAGTCGATGGCACAACCTTCATATCATGGATCCATGGCCAGCCCAGTATTATGTTATAGCAGGATAGGGAGTCCATCACACAGAAACGTTGTATCGAGTTGACCCTTTCAACATATACTGGTAACTTTATTTCTCCCACTGTGTTCCTAGCTTCTCCACTGAAACCAACGAGCACAGTGGACTTCGAAGTAACGTCCATCGAAGATACGTTCATCCTCTTCAATGTTTCCAGCTGAATTATATTGACAGAGCTACCGTTGTCCACCAATATCCTGCGTACAAAATGGTTAGCAACATATAATGTTATTACGAGAGCATCATGGTGAGGATCCTGGACAGTATCCCATTCATCACTATCGAAAGTGATCACTTTATCGGTTGTAAGGGTAGTCATCCTAGCTGGTTTATCTCCCCTTTCAGTCTTCGCTTCCTTTGCATGTCTCTTGGCCGCCGAATACAAAGTCCCACAAATGTCGGATCCTCCTGAAATAAAGTTAATTATTTTGGCATCTGCTGGGGGTGATGCTGCTCATTCAGGATCCTTCTCAGGATCCTGCGCTTTATTCTTCTTTCTTCCCAGCAAATCCTTCAGATACCCTTTGCTCAACATGTAACTTATTTCTTTCCTTAGAGCAATGCAATCCTCGGTCACATGTCCGAAGTCTTCATGGAAGGCACACCATTTGGATTTATCCTTCCAATCAGCTTTCTGCTGGTTCTTTCGAGGCCACCTAGCTTTGTCTCCTAAACCCTGCATAGCATACAGTAACTCAGGTATATTAACAGAAAAGCAGTATTCAGATAATTCAGGATATTCTTCAGGATCCTCGTCTTCAACAGCATTCACTTTCTTGTTATCATTTCTACCATATGGCTTGGAGCGATATGGTTTATACAAGGATTCTGATTTCCTGTTGGTTGATTCGTAGGTTGAGGTAGAATTCATCCTCTCTTGCATCTTTTTGTCATCTTCCAAGCGGATATATCTCAAAGCCCTGTTACGAGCTTCGTCGAGATTCCTGCAGGGATTCATTACAAGATCCTGATAAAACTGAGAATCCTTTTGTAACCCCATCTTAAAAGCCTGCACAACTGTTGCAACATCAAGATGTGGGATATCCAAGGATTCTCGACTGAACTTGTTCACATAATCCCTCAAGGATTCCTGAGGTCCTTGAGTTATCCTGTAAAGGTCACTGGTTAGTTTCTCAAAACTCCGACTACAAGAAAATTGACTATTAAATAAATTAACCAAATGAGCAAACGAAGTAATTGAGTGAGGAGGAACATTCAACAGCCATTTTAAGGCTGATCCTGTCAAGGTAGAACCGAAACCCTTGCATAAGCATGCTTCCTTGAGATCTGGGGGGATAGGATTGATTTCCATCCTTTCCCTATACTGGGCAATATGCTCTTCAGGATCCGTAGTCCCATCATACAGTTTCATGTTGGGGGTCTGAAATCTTTTTGGGATTTCAGCATCACAGATATGATATGCAAAGCGGGATATCCTGTGGCTGTCTTGAGATACTTCCGGAATTGGCTGGACCACTCCAGGTACACTGGATTTCATGCCCTTCAATTTCTGAAGCTCCCTAGTAAATGTTGATGTTATACCTGCATCCTGCAAAGACCCATTGTTCTTAGTAGCAAGAATATTATTATTTGACACGTTACCGGTCTGAGGATTCTGGCCATATCCTGAAGCATATCCTGAGCTCCTCACAGTTGACATCCTGACCGAGGAGGGTATCTCAGGGGTATGATTCTGAGAATGGCTTGGGACGATGTTCCACTGGTTATCCTCAGTGTAAACTGCAGAACTGAAGTTCAAAGCCCTAGGCTGTATAGGAGTGACAGTTTCTTCAGCAGGTCTGCTTGGGCCGGATTTCAAGAGTTGTATTTCTCTCATCAGCATCCGATTAGTTTCCTGCTGCTGCCTCATCTGTTCCTGTACACTACCAAACAAATTCAGAATTTCATCATTAGATGCCAAAACAGGACCGGATCCCTAGGTACTGGGAGCGGGGATAACATCCCGAGCTACATGGCTTTCAGCTCCGTGTGATGAAGCTTGCATTCTTGGAGGAGGAGGTGGAAGCACCAAACCAATTGGTGCAGAGGTTGTAGCAGACATGGTGGAAGAGCTCATGTTTGATCTCGAGGCCATTGAAAACAATTTAGAAAAAAGTTTTGACAAAAGAAAACCGAGTAATGATTTTACTAAAGTTTTTAGCAAAAATAGCACCACTTGCCCCACGGTGGGCGCCAAATTGTTTTGGTCAAAAATTACCGAAGCAATTTAGTGATCAAATTAGTTAAGTGAGGTAGTGTGCTAGAAATATGTGTGTAAAATATTTTATCCAAGTTAATTGTAAAAAACAATTTCAGGATACGGCTCAGGATATAGAGCTGTATCTATGATCAAACGATGAGCGAAAAAGTAAAGGTGGACACGTGATGTACGAGGAAAGCCCTTGATCAATCTAGATCGCCGGCATAAAACCTCGGGAGCTGACAATCACAGCTGCCTTGTTCTTCCATGACTTCAAATATCAGGATACAGTGCAGGATGTGGTGCGGATCAACTAGGTGTTACAATGTAATTCGAATACAAGTGTTTGTGTATAGTGTTTGCAGTGAGCTAGAGAGCAAAAGTGTTCCAAAGTGTGTGTGAAGGTTGCGTGCCTTAATCTGATCCGTCCCCATCTATTTATAGTAAAAGAAGTGTAACAAACTATCCTAACAAACCGGGATCCGGCGAATATTCCCCACTCGAACGTTGTAGACCTGGTCTTTCGGGTTCAACGTCTCTCACATAACAGATACGCCCGAGTCTTGAGGAGAAGAAGTCCATCTGACCGTTAGTAACCCACAGCCTTCAACCTGCACGTGGTTAATTCAATCAACCTCAGGATATCACTCAGGATATTAGCAATATCCCAGTCCAGTATCCTGGTCACAAATAAACAATTAAAAGCAGGATATTAGTCAAGATATGTACGCTCAGAAAATGACCCATAACAATAACCAACTTTACCACCATGAAACTTAATCACAGATTAATTAACTTAACAAAAACGTTGCAAAGCACTTAATGGGTCATTAACACCCTTAATGACAAAATCAACAAAGATCACCGTTAATCAAGCTTCGCTAATCAAAAACTTAAAACACACCCGCTGCGTGGCCATATTTAATAAAGATATTATATGTGATGTTATATGACTAAAAAACATGATTAACACTGATGACGCTTCGCTAATCAAATAGTTAACGACGTCGTTAATTACCATTAACGATATATTAACCTTTAAGAACATAAATAACCCTTAAAAACATGACTAATGACTTACTTAAAACCTTAACGAAACCGTTAGGTAAACAATTAAACCCTAATCATGTAATCAATAACATAATTAGAACCCTTATCACTTCGCTAATCAAATACTAACCCTTAACGACGTTGTTAACCCTAACAAACGCTTCGCTAGTTATCGTTAACTAAACAGTTAACCAGATAAGCAACCCTTAACATAGTACTTAAGGAAATAGCTAAGAACCCTTATCGCTTCGCTTATAACAATTAACTTACACTTAAACCATAAGCATGTAATCAAGAACATAGTTAGAACCATTAACGCTTCGCTTATAACACTTAACTTACAGTTAAACCTTAAGCATGTAATCAAGGATATACTTAGGAAAAAAAGACAACACTATTAAAATCCTGTACTGTTAAAGCCCAGTACTGTTAAAGCCCAATAAGACTAAGCCCAACACTGTACAAGTCCAGAGAGAAAAAAACATTAAGTGACTTGATACAATCAACAAAGTATACTCCGTATACCTATACTTCGTATATCAAATAAAAAATATGTATAAAGACTTCCTCTACTAAATCCAAATACGTATAAGTAAATAACTCTTTGACACAAATCCAAATACGTATAAATACTTCGTATTTATTAACAAGTATCTAAAGAAACAAGACACCAAAAATGATTAATGAGTAAGTCCAATACTGCTAACTCGTAGTACTAAAATCCCAAAATACATCAGGCCCAATAACCACTAAGCCCAACACTGTTACAGTCTAGTAGTGCTACTCGCAGTAATTAAGGCTTAATGGAACTACATTAAACAAAACATATTAAATTAACAAATTAATTTAAAAAAACTGAAGGATTAGTGAGGACATCAAAAAAGGAAAACAATATTAAATTAAAAAAAATATACTAAAATTTGATTATGTTCCCAAGTTGATTAACTATGTAATCAATAGTTCTAAAAATAAGAGTGTGGATGGCCCAGAGCACTACCCCTCGTCTATATAAGAGCATCTATATACCCCAATAATAGGATATAAAGTTTATGAAAATTGGGTTCACTACCCAAAATCCTCTCGAGGAGGCGAAGCTCTGCCCGATCTCCGACGTGGCTCCGCCATAGAAGATCATCGGAAAACCTTCAGAAGATCAAAACCAGTAAGTAATCATCATTCCATTCGATTAATCGATGATTAATCACTCATCGATCACTAGTTTCTAGTGTTTCTGTCTGCAGAAAACCTAGCTCCGTCGTATCGCCGTCGCTGCTTCGGCGACCTTCGCCGGAAAACCTTCAGAACTTAGATTAAAGGTAAGAAATCTTCAATACAGTCGATTAATCGATGATTCTTCACAAATCTATGACTAATCTCTACTGTCGTATCGCCGTCGCTGCTCCGGCGAGGAAAAAGACCAATATTGGAATCGAAGTTCAAGCTATGCTGGATTTCTGCAGATTCCTTTGGAAAAAGATAAAGCCAAGAAGAAAACAGTTGCTGATGATGCAATTGAAGATCACAATCAATACGGCTTCGCCGGAAGATCAAGAACTATTTGAAGATGAAGACCAGAACTCTACAGAAAACAAGATGATGAAGATTGTGCCACGAACAAGATCAACATCAAACCCAACAATCTGCAGAACAGAAAATGAAGATGAAACCAAGAACAGCTTGAATATCGAACAGAGATACCTGTTATTCTTAGAATACGATAGGAAACTGGATAAATTATCCATTAGAAACATGTTTTTGTTGTAATTTTGATTGTAATTTGGATCAAAATGTGTACAGCTATCAAGAACAGCTTGAAGATCAAACCCAGAAATTCAAATTTCATTTTTTATTAATTTTAAGTGTATTTTATTTAAAATATTATTGAATAAATGCGATTATGATTAATTAATGACTGATTAATTAATGAATGATTGATAAAAAAAACTAATTAGCCTTAATGACACTTGCAGACAGACCAAACTGTCTGCAGAAAACACTTGCAGACACTAATGACGTCGTTAATTACCATTAACTTGACTAAACTCAAACTAAGGACAGAAAACCCCCTGCGGGGCCATCATTAAGATGGTTGTTAAGCTGCGCTAATTGTACTTAACCATGTTAAGTTAAAACTAATGACGAAAACACTTGGAAAAATGACACTTGCAGACAAGCCAAACACTATCTGCAGGCAACACCTACAGACTAGCCAAACAGCCAAACACTATCTGCAGGCAACACTTGCAGATACTAATGACACAGTTAATCAAAGAGAACAGTATTGATGATTAACCTTAAAGATAATTACTTAACAAAAACCACTTTGCAAACAGCAACCACTTCAACAGATTAAACCCAGAAATTAACTTAAGTAATTATAATCGTTAAACACTAAGCTTCATCAACAGCAACTGATATATTAAATTAACATGTTACACATGATTAATGAATCTAGTAAACAGTCGTAATTAATAAATTAATTACTTAATAAAAATATATCTGCAGAAATAATAAAAAAAAACAATTCAAATTTTAGCGACAAAAAAATTCAAAATTTAGCGACGAAAACCGTCACTAAAACGCTCGCCGGAAAATTCAAACCTCGCCATAATCCTCACCGGATAACACTGTTACGTTAAGACTTGGAGAAGCGTATTTTCACTGTCGCATAAGAGTTAGTAAAAAAAACAGTATCGCTTAGTGCAAAAGCACTAACGGCTAGTGGCACAGAAACCAAGAATTCAAATTTCAAAATATCCCGCCCATCACTGTCGCTTAAGGCTTAGTGATAAAGTGTTATGGCTTAGTGCAAAAGCACTAAAGCTTAGTGAAAAACCACTAACACTTGTACCGACACTCTAACACTTGGGCCGACACACTAACTCCTAATCAGACATTAAGGTTTAATAGAACAGTGAACGATTATGTGGCACAATCTCAGCCACACATTCTTTGACAACATACTGTTGTCTAAAAGCTTAGTGAAAAAGCAGTATCTTCTTCTTGATTGCTATATGTTTTTAATACGTATAAACACTTCGTCTACTAAACCCTAAACCCTAAAACCCTAATAATTTCTTGAATTTATTAACTACAATTTATAAATCCAAACAATGTTTTGTCTGTCTTAACGGTTAAACATTTACTGTTAAAGCCATTAACGACGTAAATATTAACCTTTAAGGTTATTTAATTGCGAAGTAATTAAAGTTTTTTAGAATATAATAATTAATTTTAATTAATTATAATTTATATATATTTTTAGTAATTTATTTTGATTTTTAGTGATTTTTATTTTATTTTAATAATTAATTATATGGTTTTTTATTAATATTTATTTAATTAATTAGTTGGGCTTAGTTTTATTGGGCCTGTCATCAATGCTTGGGCCAGGAGCACTGTTACGGCCCACCAAATAGCGTTGACCAGCCAACGTTCCCCATTTGGTGAACCCAAAAACTTTATAGCCATAAGTGTAACATCCCGAAAATATAAATTTTTAAATTTTGCAATTAAGTTGTGAATAAATTAGTAAAATAATCTAATTAGTAATGGCACTAACCTAGTTAGTTTAACACTTATGAGTAGTTAAAGACATTAAAACAAAATAAAAAGAAACTAGAGGGACTAAAGTGTCAAACTTGAAACTAGTTTTAATAAACATTTTATTAAAACACAAACTCAATAAAATTGAGTACGGAGATCGACCAGAAGCCAGGGGGCGACCAAGCTTCTCCAAAACCCTAACAAGCACAAATCTCATAAATTGAAGGTGATAATCTGGTCCAAAACGAAATCCGAGCTTAGAATTGTGATCCTCATCGCAAGAGGGTTATAAGGTATGTAAAATTTAACGAGAATTCTCAACTTGAAATTCTCACGAAATTGGGAAAATCTGAAATTTATGGTTGCATGTTTGTTTTATGATGAATTAGGAACCATATAGTGTCTAGGGACAAACCCTAGACAAATACAAGTTGAAATCATTTGAAATTGTAGTGAAAAAACTATGAACATCATTGTAGGTGATTAGTGGGTTATGTGTAAATTGATGAACACTAGGAAATTGGGTGTTGTTCTAGTGTAATTTGACAATTTTGAAGTGATTTCAGAAATTGTGAAGCTAACAATCATGTAAAATGGTTGATTGATGTGAAGTTAGGGCTAAGTGATAAGCTAGAAACTTGTTATATAATCATGTAAAAAATCTGCCCTTAAAGTGTTTGTGAAAATGCCTCAAAGAAGGCTTAAAATTTAAATTTAAAGTTCAAACGCATAATTATGATGTTTCGGTATATTATGCGATATATGGTTTAAAGAGAGTTCTAAGCATGTCATTAATGAACTCTATAGGAAAGGACGCAGGAGCGTCAAGCGGACAAGCGGGTGGCGAATCACGTTTGAAAGGCTTACTTTGAAGGTATGTAACTTGACCCGTTACATTAAGTAAATTTTGATAATTATCATATGTGTAGTTGAAATCTAGAATAAAGGTTGTTTTGAATTAAAGCGGTGATGTCGCTATATTGAATAATAGGTCAAAGATTGGTTAGAACTCGTTGGTAGTCATCATAAGGGAGGATTCCTTAGATGAGCCAAACGGGTCGAATAGTCAATTAAGACATGGATAATGTTCCGTAATATGATGGATTAATCCTTGTTATTGGTTAAATAGTTGATATATCAGAAGTACGAGAATCTAACACGTTGGTTGTTAGAATGAGAAATCCGAGTATTTAGTTTTGGCAAAACAAACAAAATCAATCAAATAATAGACTTCCAGAGTCTACCGTAAGTTACGGTAGTACCATAAATTACGGTAGAGGCAAAATGACTTACGGTGGTTTTCCCCTGACTTACGGTGGACCAGAACTATCAAATGACTACCGTAACTTACGGTAGACACCGTAAGTTACGGTAGAGCCTGGAAAGCTTTGTAAATTTTTGCATTTTACAACTAATCAAATCCGTTTCGATCGTAGTTTCGATTGTGTAATATTTTTAAGAACTCCATTATTAATGTTTAATGTAACATTTCAGTTTTTAGGTATTGAAGGGTTGCGGATGGCGGTCAAGCAAGCTTTTGAAGAACCGAACACGAACTTTTGAAGCTTCCGCGTAAATTAACTCTGTTTAGATAATGTTATGATGTAAACAGTTTGCTAAACATCTTATGAATGTCTGAATTAGTCATTAGTTGACTAATGTTTTGTTACTAATCTACTTTATTTATGGAACCTATGTTATAAGTTGAACATCTTTCATATAAAATTGGATGAATTATTATTAAATTAAAGTAGTAATTAAACGGGTGTTACAATAAGCCTTATTATATAGGTCCAGATTTACAAGTAGGTTTAGCGCGTACATCCTATATAATATTACTGTACGCGCTTGGGTTGGTTGAACTCAAGCATTGATGACTTATACTTTCAGACCCCTTTGCTAAACGGCAAAACGCTATGCGTTAGTTGATGGTTCTATGCGTTGTTAGTTGATTGTTCTATGCGTTATACTGTTCTCTTATACGTTAACGCGTTTTGTCTAAGGGTTAGTGTTTTTGCATTTTCCACTGTTCTCTTATACGTTAATGCGTTTTGTCTAAGGGTTAGTGTTTTTGCACTAAGCTGTATTGCTTTTTGATTAGGCCTTAGAGATTCGCACTAAGGCCTACCTCTACAGTGTGGTTTTTAATTAATTTATTTTTGAATTATTTTTAATATGGGATTTATTTCCTGCTTGTACTGTTCTTTAATGAAACTAAGTTATACTTAGTCTTTGTGAAGTAGCGAAAGCTACGTAACACTTTTGGGCCTTTAACAGTGTTGGGCTTAGTGGTTGTTGGGCCTGATTTAATTTTTGGCCTTTAGTACTGCGAGTTAGCAGTACTGGATTTTAATAGTGTTAGCTGTTTTTCCTAAGTATGACATTTAGCTCAGTTAAGCGTTAGCGTGATTAGCGAAGCGATTAGGGTTCTAGTTATGTCTTAATTCTGTTCTAAGGGTTTCATATCGGTTAGTTGTTTACTTAACAGCTTCATTAGGGTTCTAATTATAATTATGTCCTAATTCTGTTCTAAGGGTTAATTATCTGGTTAAGTGTTAGTATTTGATTAGCGAAGCGATTAGGGTTTAACTATGTCTTTGATTACATGACTAGGGTTTAACGGTATAGTTAACGGTTTAATTATGGTTTTAATTAAGTCATTAGTCATGTTTTTAAGGGTTATTTATGTTCTTGAAGGTTAATATATCGTTAATGTTAATTAACGACGTCGTGAAGTGTTAATATTTGATTAGCGAAGCGTCATTTTTATTAACATCACATATAATATCTTTATTAAATATGGCCGCGCAGCGGGTGTGTTCTAAGTTTTTGGATTAGCGAAGCGTCATTAATGGTATTAATGCTTTAGTATGTGGTTAAGATTTTTAAGCTCTTCGTAATTACATGGTAATTACGTGTTATCTATGTTAATCAGTGATTAACATGGTGATTAATGTGTATTTAGTTATGTTAATCACGTTTAAGATCGTGATTAAGTTGTTAATTACGTAGTAATTAAGTTAATCTTTGATTAACAGGGTTGTTAACCTTTAATTAATGAAGTTATGAATTAATTATTAATTTAATGTTTTTTAATTATTTTTTATTATTTAATTACGAAGTAATTAAAGTTTTTTTTTTTGAAAGGTAGATTTTATTCAAAAAGCGCAACGGGAAGTCCTCGAAAAAAGGACACCCGGGCAAACAAACGAGATTACATCAAGTCAAGCGGGTATTTACACCAAACATTCCAATCTATACCTTTCATCTTAGATCTATTTTTAAACCAAAAATACGAAGTCATCTTGATGCTCTCGACCACTTCTATAGCTCGCCGCCTTTTACCTTGAAAGATACGATCATTGCGTTCATTCCAAATTGTCCACAAAGAAGTAAAGATGATACCTCGCAATATGTTTTTAGCTTGCTTGGAAAGCGGTTGGTTCTTCGTTATCTTCAATAAGTCACCAACATCAAAAACAATCGACGGGTTCAATCGGCACCAATGCTCCACACGGTTCCAAATCTCCGCAACAAAGAGGCATCCAGTGAAGATATGGGTAGACGTTTCAGCGTCCGAGTCACAAAACCCACAAAGATCATTTTGAAGGCTAACTCCGCGTTTGTGTAATTCGACTTTAGTCGGCAACCGATTGCGTATCGCTCTCCAAACCATAATCTTACATTTAAGGGGAGTCCAACACTTCCATTTCATATGTTGTTCCACAGCCGGTCTTGGAAAGCTAGATAAAAGCTTTCTAGCGCTGCTAACAGTGAAACGATTCGACCCGCTAGCTTTCCAATTCCATTTGTCAATCCCCCCTTTCAAGCATAGTCATAGATCTCCTCCATAAGGTTGAAAAGCTCATTTATTTCACCAGCAGTAGTAGGATCCTTGCGCCATTTCCACTGCAGGACCTTAGCGCCAGACACAATCCGAATCCTGTTCGCGACAACAGCCCATTTATCAGTTTCGAGTCTGAATAAGTGAGGGTAACTTAACCGGAGAGGTTCTTCCCGCAGCCACGAATCCATCCAGAAACTAATAAGTGAACCGTCTCCCACTAAACCTTCAAAGTAACTTCCAAGCGTTTTTCCGGACCAAATCTTCTTTTCTCCAATCTTTACAATTTGCTTCCAACATCCACTAGCCGAAGTCGTACACGGAAGGAGCGACCAATTCCTACTCAACCCGTGACAACCAATGACCACTTTTTTCCACAATCCATTACCCCCGGTTTTAAAACGCCACGCCCATTTTAGAAGGAGCGCGTCGTTAACGTCTTCCAATTTCGACACACCTAAACCACCCTCCTTTTTAGGCGTAGTAATAATATCCCAGGCGATCCAGTTAATCTTATTCTCATCACTACAACCCGCCCATAAAAATCGTCTCATAATTTTTTCCATACTCTCTATAACCGCCTTTGGAGCTTTATAGAGAGAAAGATAATAAATAGGGAGATTTTCTATCACGGCTTTAATAAGGATTACCCGACCACCAATTGATAAGTGTTTCGCTTGCCAACCGGTAAGGCGCTTCTTAATAGTGTTCAAGACTGTTTCCCAACTACTAATTCGCGTCATTTTGGCTCCCACTTTAATCCCCAAGTACACGAAAGGAAGAACCCCTTTTCTACACCCCAAGACTTCTAACATACTATCCACCTCTCCATCCTGCGTACCAACCCCAAATAAGTTTGACTTGTGAATGTTGATACGAAGGCCGGAGCATAAGTAGAAAATACGAAGAATACGAGCCGTGTTTTGAAGATTCTCGCGGGACCATTCACCCATAATAAGCGCATCGTCCGCAAAGAAAAGATGATTAAGATCCGTATTGTCAACCCGGAAATTAATACCTTTGAGAAAACCCATGTCTTTAGCCTTGTTCATCAACCACGAGAGACACTCCATAACAATAAGAAATAAGAAAGGCGATATAGGATCACCTTGACGTAAGCCTTTCTCACTTTTGAATTGAAAAGTGGGAGACCCGTTGACCAACACAGAAGCGCAAGACGACTTCAGAATACCTTTTATCCAATTACACCATTTCTCGGGGAAGCCCATTTGAGATAGAATAGATAATAAAAAGCACCAATTGACATTGCCATACGCCTTTTCAAAATCAATCTTCAATAAGAACGCTTTTTTCTTTTTTCTTTTAAGCCATTCCAAAACTTCATTAACCACTAAGGGCCCATCTAGAATAAAACGATCAGATAAAAAGCCGATTGGGTCTCCGAAATTAAAAAACCCAAAACCTTTTTAAGGCGGTTAGCAAGGAGTTTAGAAATAACCTTGCTAATCACCCCAATCAGGGTAATGGGTCTGTAATCTTTGAGCCCCACCGGCGAATTAACCTTAGGGATCAAAGTTATAAACGCGGAACTGCAACCAGAATTAATACGACCTGTCTCATGGAACTCCGACATAATACGAGAAAAATCATCTTCAAGAACATCCCAAAACCGCTTAATGAAGTGGACATTAAACCCGTCCGGGCCTGGGGCTTTGTTAGAACCGCAACCAAAAACCGCATCTTTTATTTCTTGCTTAGAAAACACAGCAGTTAACTCCGAACCCTGTTGCTCATTTAAACGGGTCAAACCTTCACAGACAAGGTTCGGGAGATTACACACGTCTTTTTTGAAGTGATCACGAAAGAAACTTAAGACTTCCCTCTTCACTAAAGTCGGTTTCGATACCCATTCACCTTTTATTTCCAACCCCGGGATCGTATTTGTAGCTTTGCGACCATTAACAATACTGTGAAAAAAGATCATATTCTCATCACCAAGAGAAGCCCATTTTACCCGAGATTTTTGTCGCATGTCCCGTTGTCTAAAAAAATCAATCTCTTGGAGGCTCTTTTTACACTCGGCCCAAACCCATAATTCAGCTTCATCCAACTCCTTGTATTCCATAAGACATTCCATATTATCCTTTTCCAACATCAGCCGATTCACGTCTTCATTTTCTTTATTTTTGAGATCGTTTATCCACTTTTTAAGTTTGCATCAAAGAGAGCCCAGTTTTCTCATCAAATTCAAATCAGCCGGCCCACTATTAGACCATCCCAATAAGCCCGTCAAAATCACCTCTTCACAACCCGGACGATCCAACCAAGAGTTAAACCAACGAAAAGGCTTGGGGCCAAAATTCTTATCAATCAAGGACAAACACAAGGGAGCATGATCAGAAAACTCTCGTTTAAGAGCTCTGACACACGCACTAGGCCATTTATTAAAAATAGCATCACAAACGAAAACCCTGTCAATTCTACTCATTTTGCAAACGCCCCGTCTATTAACCAAATAAGTGAACTTCATACCTTTCAAGTAATACTCACGAAGACCCATGGTATCTATAAACTCATTGAAATATCGAGCACAAACAGGATCAAAGCGAGATTTTTTTCTTTCACTTGGCTCGCGAACCGCATTGAAATCTCCAAAAACAATCCACCAACCCAGGCCCCCGTTTAAAACCTGAGAAAGTTTCTCCCAGAGATCTTTTTTTCCCCATTATTTTGCGGAGCATAGACATTTATAATATTCAGCCGAGTTAACCCATCCGTAAGTAAACCCGACACGAGCAGAAAATTAGGATCTTTCACCACCATCTCTTTTGATAAAACTTTTGGATCCCAAATGCTCAATAAACCCCTAGAGTTACCAACAGAATCGACCTTTTCAAAATCAAACCCAAGACCTCCCCAAAAGTTAGAGACCACCCCCGAATCAACATTACAGGACATAGTTTCTTGTATCCCTAAAAAAGAAATACCCATCTCCGATTTTATTCTCCTAATCCAACCCGCTTTAGAGCCAGAACCCAAACCTCTAACATTCACCGACAAACAATTCATTTAATACCTTTTTGTAAACCTTCAACGATGATGGAATCCAAAATCAACTTGTCTTGTTTTGCAAGGTCAAAACCGAGTTTTGAACCCAACGTTTTTGTAGCTTCAGCCTCGTTACGTTGAAGGATAATAATCGGTACCTCATCCTCCTTGGTTGCTTCATTCGACATGAGCTCCCTCTGTATATCGTTTGTATCGACATGGCCTTCAGTGTTGGAAAACTCTAAGTCAACAGGATTGGTGTTAAGGTCAAAGGGTGTTTCATCCTCAGAATCGGTATTATCAGCTTCAGAATTAGACTCCGAATCAACAATACCAAGCAGCCCATTTTGTGACAACCCTCAAAATTTCAGGTACTGTACAAATTAATTAATCTTAATTACGTGCTTAATGACTGTGCTTGATTTCAACTGATAATTTAAACTGCTCTATGATTCTATATCATATATACATGCATCACATTTTATACAGTCACTCCATTCATTACACACCGACATTAGTGACATACTTGATGCACTCAGCACAGTTAACACACTGAACGGTTGATTCAGAAATAATGCTGACAATACCAGCACATAGGCAGACAATGTTTTTATGGCCAGTATGAGCCAGGGATAGAGTACTACACTAGTTTGGAGTGTAGGGAAGTGAGGACCATAAGACTGCATCATTAGGTGATAGATATAGTGCCGGGAAGTGCCTAAAACATGCGTTAAATACAGAATTCCGCATTCTTTTATAAAATTCAGCATTTTATTATACACAATTATGGCAGAGTGGTCCTGTATACGTTCCTAAGTGCCAGGAATGTTTTCATTACAAAAGGGATGCATAAAAGACGCTATACGGTACAATTAAACGCTTTAACGGAACGATACGTAACCGAACAACCGGACATTACCCGGGACACCAAAATTTTGACAGAAACATTATTTTATTATTCTTAAATAATCACGGTCACATAAATCCCCACACACTATAGAAACATGTCATACACCCACTATTCTAGAAAATACCCTAAACCTTCTAAATAATTACCTACTAATAATCAAATTTTACAATCTACCCCCCCCCCCCCCCTAACCGAATTTCAGCCCTCATCATTTCATTATATTTTGTTTTGATTTTGTGATTATCCTCCTAAATTGTGGTTGGCCAAAAGATTGCTAATCATGACATTAGGGTATAGGGGGCTCATGAGTTCCAAGAAATACCCATCATTTTATCAAGATTCACACTCCACCTCTCTCTCTCTCCCCCATTTCGGTTCTTCATAACCGAAACCACCACCATCACCCTCCATTACCTCCATCTCCTTCACTACAAGTTCCCTTCCCAAGCTTGAAGATCATCCATAGAAGTTGCAAGATTGAAGAGCTCTCAAGAAGGCCTTGTTCAAGTCTTTATCACCATCATTTCTTCATCATCCTTTCACTAAGATTTCTACCCTAGCCTTGTGCTAGTAGTAAGTCCCTTCACACCCTTGTTTCATCTTGTTATTTGTTATGATCCATAGTAGGATGATGTTGATAAATCACAAGAAGCTAAAACACTAAAAATATGAACTTGAAACCGTACATAAAATCATACATAAAAAGGTTTGCATGATGATGTTATCGGGTTGGTTTGAGTTTGGTGAATGCATGCATGGTGTTTGATCATTAAGTTATTGATAAATCAAGGTTAGGACCCTTGCTAATATGCTTTTAGAAACACTAAACCTGAAATAAACATGATGATTGAAATTTCCAGCCAACTTCAACAGGTTGTAACTGGGTCTTTTTTAATCGAAAAACTGAATTTCTGGAGTCTAAATTGTGTAATTTTGAACAACCGAACAAATGGCACTGGAATCGTAATTTTTCGAGATCGTTTACTATTTTTAAAGAATTATTTTTAGACAGCAGCTCAAGCTGAAATATTTCTGCTGAAAAAGTGTGTTGTATTCAGAGTCAAAACTTGAAACCTGAGCAGAATCAGCTCATGGAATTTTTACTGTAGATGGTCACTGTTGTTTCCGTGACCCTCCAACTGGAATTTCGTCGATCGGACTTACGATTGATTTTTGGTGAATTTTTCCGTAAAACTGCAATAAAAAAGTAACAAATCTGATTGCAGTCGGGTAAAAGAATTTTTATATAAAATTGGTAATGAACTGGTCCCCGAAAATTTTACACAATAAATTTTGGATTATATATGACATTCTGTAAAATTTGAGAATTTTTGGAAAAGGTTAACTATTTTATTTAAATACTCGAAAACAGTCCAGTTTTGGTTAATAAAGCTGAAAAGTCGTAAATAGGGCATTACATGTATGATTGTCGGGTTGGCTATGTGGGAGCACTCTACGAGATATTGGTAAAAGAAAATGATATGCTCTTAAGCATGGACACCTCTATTTACAGAGGAGGCTATGGCGAAATTTTCCAAAAATTATAACACTTAGTAAATATTTTGCTTTCTGAGACTAGAATGTACTAGAACATTGAACGAACAAATATTTATCACGCGAATCAATATAAGTAACACAACTCTAAACATTAAACTCTAAGCCAAGGCACGGCCCGTTCGTCTAATAGACATTAGTACGTGTAGGTTGTCGTGTAGCAGACAAAGTTTGGGATTCGGTACAAGACGCACTACAGTGAGTTCATGTCCCCCTTTTCTCTTAACTATTTTCAGTTTTACATTTCGGGGGTGAAATACATGTTACAGACATTTACAGACTTATACAGACATTTACAGACATTTATTATGGTATGGTTAGCTTAAGGAGGGTTTTTACTACGCGATCATGTGAGTGGTGGGTACAACGCTTAAGGCCATTAATCCTCATTGTAGGACCACGGGACATGAGTGATAGATCTATTTGGGTGTAAGGAGCCCACACCCATGAGGCCGGGGCGGCCCATAGTGGTGACTTTGTCTTCATACCGGAGACAAATTTGCTAGGTTTGAGTCTTCCTGCATCATTTCACACATACTATTGGTTTTGCAACCCAATGGTGATCAGGTTTTTCCTTAATTGCTACATACCAGGGACTTTTACTTAAACAGACATTTTAAAGGCTTTTATATACCCACTTACACATGAACTCGCTCAACTTTTTGTTGACTTTTTCAAATTACATGTATTTCAGGGAATGAATAGGATCTGGCAAGTGGTGCATGTTAGCTGTCACACCCCCAAAATCCACACGCGGGGTATCACCGCTTGGAGGCATCACTGACCAGGATCAAGCCACCAATCATATTGAACAATGTAAATAGTAAGTGTAATTCAACCAAACAATATGAAAGGTGTTCCAAAAAAAACCAAAGTATAGTATCAATGTTTAGCGGAAGCATAAATGTAAAAAAAACCAACATAAGTATTAAGTTCACAAAGTGTAAATGTTTATCATGGAACTCAACAGTCCATGTGCCCACAACGATCGCGCCTCCCGTGCAAGCTCCATGAGTACCTATGGTCCTGCAAGGCATGTAACAGAGAGTCAACAACTAGTTGAGCGAGTTCACAGTTAGTTGTTCAGTTATAGTAATTGTATTGTAAACCATATGTTCGTTTAGTAACCCATATATCGTATGTACTTGAATCGCAGTCTCCTAGACATGTGTGCGAAAATTAGTGGGGGTTTCCCATGTTTTCTAGACTAGGTATATTTGTATCGCAGCCCACCCGGCATGTGTGCGAAGTTTAGAGTATGGTTCGCAGCCATTCCAGGCATGTGTGCGAAGATTTGAGTATGGTTCACAGCCATTCCAGGCATGTGTGCGAAGATTCGTTCTATTATCGCAGCCATTCCCGGCGTGTGTGCGAAGAGAAGTATATGTATCACTAGTCTAGCAGTATCTACCAATAACCTTCCTCTCCCGAGGCCTATGGTATGTAATTCCGATAACAATTTAAGCATAAGTAATCATCCAAACCCATTCCCAACCCCGAGAATCCCATGCCTTGGTAAGAGTGTGAACTCACCTTGGTTTGCTCGGTATGCTAAGTTAAGTGCTCACAATTTATCAATCAAGTCCACAAGATTCGATCAATAGATGATGTCTTCGAGGAAAAGCTGGTGTCGAGGAATGAAGGAGGGTTGCCGTCGGCTTTAGGGTGAGAGGTAACTAGGGTTTGCGGATTAAAACTCTACACAACAGTTGGAACTCAAAACATATAATAAATCATTACTGGGCCAAGGGCCCATTCCTGTTTTCGTTGGCCACATCAGGACGAAAACACATGAAGTGTTTTCGTGGGTGGGGTGTTTTTGAGTGGGGTTTTCGGCTAGGATTTATTTAATTACACAATACTATCAATACAATAAGCATACATCTCACATAGACACTTATAATGCACATCATCACGTATATAAGCAATCACAATACGGTTTAACATTTTACAAACGTGTACGGTTGTGAAACAAACAAGTCGTGTCAACAAACAATCTAAACAATTAACGTGCAATAATGCGAAGATGGAATCTCAGAAACTCAAGTTGTCACATTATCCCCAACTTGAAAGAAATTTCGTCCCGAAATTTAGCATGCGGTTACTGAGGAAGCTAGTTGTGTTGTGTAGTTTACTGGTTTTTCCTGGGGTGTCACATCATCCCCCCGTTGATTTGGAATTTCGTCCCGAAATTCTGTAGTAGCTGCAGTCTCAGTAGTGGTTGCACTGTTTCCGAATAACTTGGGATACTTGAGTTTCATTTGATCTTCTCGTTCCCAGGTGAACTCTGGGTCACGACGGGAGTTCCAACGAACCCGAACAAAAGGTATTTTGGTGTTCTTGAGGACATTGACATCCCGGTCCGTGATTTCAACTGGTTCCTCGACGAATCGCAACTGATCGTCGATAGTGAGCTCCTTCAGGGGAACTATGAGGGTCTCATCTAACAGACACTTCTTCAGATTCGACACGTGAAAAATGTTGTGAACTGCACTGAGTTCAGCTGGTAGGTTTAGTCTGTAGGCCACCCTGCCTATCTTCTCTAAAACTTCGAACGGTCCGACATATCGTGGATTGAGCTTGACTCGTTTGCCAAAACGAACCACACCCTTCCAGGGTGAAACCTTGAGTAGCACTCGATCCCCAACCTGGAATTCGAATAGTTTCCTGCCCTTATCGGCGTATGCTTTCTGACGGTCGCGAGCTGCCGACATGCGTTGTCGTATTTGAGCAATCTTTTCTGTTGTGTCTACTACCAGTTCTGGACCTGTGATCTGACTATCACCCACCTCTGCCCAACAAAGAGGTGATCGGCATTTACGCCCGTACAATGCCTCAAACGGGGCGGCTTTAATGCTGGTGTGGTAACTGTTGTTGTACGAAAATTCCACAAGTGGCAGGTGCTTTTCCTAGCCGTTGCCGAAATCGATTACACATGCACGAAGCATGTCTTCTAAAGTTTGAATAGTACGCTCAGACTGTCCATCCTTCTGAGGGTGATAAGCTATGCTCATGTCTAACCGAGAGCCAAAAGATTTGTACATCGCTTGCCACAGTTCTGAAGTAAAACGTGTGTCACGATCAGAGATAATAGAGGTTGGCACCCCGTGCCTTGAAACCACTTCTTTTAAGTATATGTCTGCTAAGGTAGAGAACTTGTCTGTTTCTTTAATAGCCAGGAAATGTGCAGACTTTGTGAGTCGATCCACGATCACCCAAATGGTGTCATTTCCGCGCTGAGATCTAGGTAGGCTAGTAACAAAATCCATGGAAATTTGTTCCCATTTCCATTGTGGTATCTCAGGTTGTTGGAGTAGGCCTGATGGTTTCTGATATTCCGCTTTGACTCTCGCACAAGTCAAACACTTGCTAACGTAAGTTGCTATGTGAGCCTTCATGCTAGGCCACCAGTATGTAGTTCTGAGGTCGTGGTACATCTTATCCGAACCAGGATGTACTGAGTAGCGAGACTTGTGTGCCTCATCCATCACAAGCTCTCGTAGGTTGCCATAGTGTGGGACCCAAATGCGTCCTGTTACATAGTAGGCGCCGTCTGCCTTTTGTTCTAACCGTTGCCTTGAACCGCGTAGAGCTTCAGCCCTGACGTTTTCTGGTTTCAATGCTTCTACATGAGCATCTCGTATCTGTGAAGGAAGACTAGACTGAATAGTGAGTTGCAACGCTCGTACACGCCTAGGTGTAGTATCCTTTCGACTGAGGGCGTCGGCCACCACATTGGCTTTGCCCGGATGGTACTTTATAGCACATTCATAATCGTTCAGTAATTCGACCCATCGACGTTGTCGCATGTTTAACTCTTTCTGCTTGAAGATATGCTCGAGACTCCTGTGATCTGTGTAGATGGTGCACTTGGTGCCATACAGGTAATGTCGCCATATCTTGAGCGCGAAAACAACAGCTCCCAGCTCTAAATCATGTGTAGTGTAATTCCGTTCGTGAACCTTAAGTTGGCGCGAAGCATAAGCAATGACTCTATCCCGTTGCATCAACACACATCCAAGACCCTGAATAGATGCGTCGCAGTAGACTACAAAATCGTCCGTGCCTTCAGGCAATGAGAGGATAGGTGCGCTACAAAGTCTATCCTTTAAGTGCTGAAACGTTGTTTCCTGTGTATTACCCCAACGGTAAACAACGCCTTTCTGTGTCAGTAGTGTAAGCGGTTGTGCAATATTTGAGAAGTCTTTGATGAACCGTCTGTAATAACCCGCCAAACCCAAGAATTGGCGTATTTCGTTTGGTGTGCGAGGTGCAGGCCAGTTCTTGATCGAATCTACCTTGGATGGATCACCATGAATCCCAACCTTGTTTACCACGTGGCCTAGGAAGTGGACTTCACGAAGCCAGAAGTCGCATTTTGAAAACTTGGCGTACAGTTGTTCCGTTCGAAGGAGTTCCAAAATGAGTCGTAAATGATGCTCGTGTTCCTCCTGACTCTTCGAATAGATCAGGATGTCATCGATGAAAACAATAACAACTTGTCAAGATGAGGTTTGCACACCCTGTTCATAAGATCCATGAAAACCGCATGTGCGTTCGTTAGCCCGAATGGCATGACCAAAAACTCGTAATGGCCGTAGCGAGTTCTGAATGCTGTTTTGGAGACGTCCTCATCCCGGACTCTCAGTTGGTGATACCCTGTCCTCAGGTCAATCTTCGAGTAATAGCTCGACCCTTGCAACTGGTCGAATAAGTCGTCGATACGTGGAAGAGGATAGCGATTCTTCATGGTCACCTTGTTCAATTCGCGGTAATCTATGCACATGCGGAAAGTACCATATTTCTTCTTCACAAATAATACTGGAGCTCCCCAGGGCGAAGAGCTAGGACGTATTAAACCCTTTTCCCAGAGTTCTTGCAATTGCTTGGACAGTTCTTCCCGTTCGGTTGGAGCTAGTCGATAAGGTGCTTGAGCTATGGGTGCTGCTCCAGGAGCTGGCTCGATCTGAAATTCGACCTGGCGATGAGGCGGTAGCCCAGGTAAATCTTCAGGAAACACTTGAGGAAAACCGCGTACTATTGGAATATCCTCTAATATCTTCTCTTTCGCTGATGCGTCAGTAACAAGTGCTAAGATAGCAGTGTGCCCCTTTCGCAAACACTTCTGAGCCTTCAGGAAGGAGATGATGCCAACCACGGCACCACTCTTGTCGCCTTGAACTTCGAGAGGTTCTTTACCAGAACGGGGAATACGAACGATCTTCTCTTTGCATAGGATTTCTGGTTGCTGTTGGGATAACCAATTCATCCCCATGACGATGTCGAAACTACCCAGAACCATAGGAATGAGGTTGATGGAGAATGTCTAACCAGCTAAGACGAGGTTATAACCCTTGACTATGTGACCACTGTGGTGTCTGTTGCATCTATTGCACTTTGGGTGATTCCCTTGATATCCACCCTGCCCTTGACCACCAGAAGATTGCTGACCAGGACTCTGGTAGTCCTCGATCTTTCGCTGCTGTTCCTGGGACTGAACCGCAGTCGAATCCTTGCTGGGGGTTCCATCCCACTTTCGTTTATTGTCACTGGGAATCGCAGAATTAGTAGTAGCAGTAGCACCGATACGCTTAGGCAGCTTGTTCTGTTCCACTGCTTGGTCTGTGAGACGATGAGCAAGACGAGTAACATCCTGGATAGTAGCAAGGTTAGCAGCAGTCACATGGCTTTGAATCTCTGGTACTAAGCCTTTGAGGTATAGCTCAATGCGCTAGATGGGAGGATCAACCGTAGTTGGGCATAACACTGCCAATTCGTTGGATCGTTTCGTGTACGCTTCTATCTCTGACCCCGTCATCTTCGAGTTAAAGAACTCCACTTCCAGCTTGTGGATGTCATCATGACTACAGTATTCACGTTTGATCAGTTCCTTAAAATCATTCCATGGGGTGGCATTAGCAGCCGCCAGCCCCAGCATCTGAACTTGCGCGTTCCACCAAGTTAGCGCAGTGCCTTCGAGAGTACCAGTGGCGTACTTCACCCTATGAGCCTCAGGGCATTCACACATCTCGAAGACCGATTCGAGCTTTTCAAACCAATGGAGGAGTCCAACAGCTCCTTCAGTGCCACTGATTGTAGTAGGACGACAGTCCATAAGAGTTTTGAATGTGCATACAGGTGGCTGAGCGTGTTGACATGTCGTGTGCGTAAGAGTAAACATACTTGAGCACGAGTGTTGGTTTACGAGAGTAGGATCTAAAGATCCTAGAGTAAGTGGTGATGGCAGGTTATACCCCCTGCCTGGGCAGCTGCGAGTGCTGCAATAACTTGTTCAGTGATCAAAGCCACCAACTGGGCTTGAGTTAGGTTAACGCATCCACTCATGATCTTCATCTCAAAGGAAACATGAGTGAGAGGTTCGCGAGAAATGCGATGACAGAAGAGTGTAAGCACACAAGTGTTCTCAAGCAATAGTTGTTACGTTTATCTAAGCATACCCTGAGCAAAGTTCTATGAAATCTAGCAAGTAGGCAATGTAAACATGAACAGTATTACCTATAGTGTTGAGTCTTGCACGTGGAGCGAAGCGTCGTTGTGGATCGTTGAGCACTGTACAGGTTATAGTCTGGTTTTCACATAAAAACGTTTTCCCCTTATTAAAACCAAGTTCACTATAACCAATGGCTCTGATACCAATCTGTCACACCGCCAAAATCCACACGCGGGGTATCACTGCTTGGAGGCGTGACTGACCAGGATCAAGCCACCAATCATATTGAACAATGTAAATAGTAAGTGTAATTCAACCAAACAATATGAAAGGTGTTCCAAAAAAAACCAAAGTATAGTATCAATGTTTAGCGGAAGCATAAATGTAAAAAAAACCAACATAAGTATTAAGTTCACAAAGTGTAAATGTTTATCATGGAACTCAACAGTCCATGTGCCCACAACGATCGCGCCTCCCGTGCAAGCTCCATGAGTACCTATGGTCCTGCAAGGCATGTAACAGAGAGTCAACAACTAGTTGAGCGAGTTCACAGTTGGTTGTTCAGTTATAGTAATTATATTGTAAACCATATGTTCGTTTAGTAACCCATATATCGTATGTACTTGAATCGCAGTCTCCTAGACATGTGTGCGAAGATTAGTGGGGGTTTCCCATGTTTTCTAGACTAGGTATATTTGTATCGCAGCCCACCCGGCATGTGTGCGAAGTTTAGAGTATGGTTCGCAGCCATTCCAGGCATGTGTGCGAAGATTTGAGTATGGTTCGCAGCCATTCCAGGCATGTGTGCGAAGATTCGTTCTATTATCGCAGCCATTCCCGGCGTGTGTGCGAAGAGAAGTATATGTATCACTAGTTTAGTAGTATCTACCAATAACCTTCCTCTCCCGAGGCCTATGGTATGTAATTCCGATAACAATTTAAGCATAAGTAATCATCCAAACCCATTCCCAACCCCGGGAATCCCATGCCTTGGTAAGAGTGTGAACTCACCTTGGTTTGCTCGGTATGCTAAGTTAAGTGCTCACAATTTATCAATCAAGTCCACAAGATTCGATCAATAGATGATGTCTTCGAGGAAAAGCTGGTGTCGAGGAATGAAGGAGGGTTGCCGTCGGCTTTAGGGTGAGAGGTAACTAGGGTTTGCGGATTAAAACTCTACGCAACAGTTGGAACTCAAAACATATAATAAATCATTACTGGGCCAAGGGCCCATTCCTGTTTTCGTTGGCCACATCAGGACGAAAACACATGAAGTGTTTTCGTGGGTGGGGTGTTTTCGAGTGGGGTTTTCGGCTAGGATTTATTTAATTACACAATACTATCAATACAATAAGCATACATCTCACATAGACACTTATAATGCACATCATCACGTATATAAGCAATCACAATACGGTTTAACATTTTACAAACGTGTACGGTTGTGAAACAAACAAGTCGTGTCAACAAACAATCTAAACAATTAACGTGCAATAATGCGAAGATGGAATCTCAGAAACTCGAGTTGTCACATTAGCTGCGTACTAGATAAGGATGTCATCCAGGGTCATAGGGTTTTGGAAGTGCAACTCATTCCTGGACGGGTTGGATGTCTTAAATCCTCGTTTTGTTGGTAGTTTTTTGTTGAGTCTTATGAACTCATTTTAAACAAGTCATGGTTTGTAACGTATTCAGTGGTTGATGTTTTTAAAGACAATATGTTATGCTTTTTCTAAACTATTTTAATGGATGAACATCCCGTATATTATCATATAGCATTGTTGTGATTGTTGCTATGGTATTAAGAAGTCACACCAATTAAACCCACGCTTCCGCAAAAGCCAGGGTGTGACACATTTAGCCCAAACATATCACTATTCTTCTGTTTGGGCTTTTTAACAACCCTTTGGCTCTCATTGCTACTAGTGTAGGTCATGCTGGGCCGGCCCAATTCAGACTTCTTGGACTTCTTTCTTTTAACCACTTTGGAGTAGTCAGCAGTCAACGGTTCATCCCCCAAAGAATGTTCGAAATTGAAATTGGCAGCTGGCACAAAATTCGAAAGCATTTCCTTGTTTACAGCTTTTGGTTGGCCATTAATGTCCTCATTAATATTATAATCAATCTTGTCCGAAAAATCAGCATTAGCATCAATCACGTTGACTTCACCAATTGCCTCCGGCGCCGGTTCACATTCCGGCGTGTCTTCGACGATAACATCCTCGTCTGAATCTTCATCCGCAGAATTATCGCTCGAATCTTGGTCCTCAAACGTTTTGACTGGATAGAAATCCGGTATCCAATCACCTAATTCTTCACCAATCCAAACTCTAAACTTCCGCTTATGCCACTCCAAAATGATATCTTCGGATATCTTATTACCATCACCGACTAGAATACCGACATAATCAAAAGAAAGATCCGGGTCTGTCTCCATCTTAGCGGCTTTGTAAACGACTTTTCCAATCATACCTCCGACTAAATTGACAATCTCATGAGTAAAGAGATGTAAAGGAATACCCTTGATCTTTAACCAAGCCAATCTCTCATAACTAAAAGATTGACCTCTCCATAAACAAACTGATGAAAACTTAGAAGTATCTTTTTTCGCAGCCTCAAGAACCAATAACGCTAACTCTTGGTTATCGAATGATATCAACAAATCTAGTCCACCAAGATATTGTACGTTACCATAGCCCGGACAATGCTCATGCAAAAACAGGTAGATACTTTTCATGGCTTCCACATCAACCATTCTACTAACAATAGCCCTCTCATGCAAGCTTGAAAAACCATTAAACTGATGATCAACATTAACAGTCTTCCCAACTAGCATGTCTTTAAACGAGAACTCCCCAGATTCAAACTTAGTCCCCATATGATCCGTCCCATCTTTACGATTAGCGTTTCCATGATTACTCACTGTTGGATTATCTCTAGGCACATTAATATCTCCATCTTCTAAAACAAATCGTGCAATGTTGAACCACAGTTTGTTGTTGCCGATGCAGATGTTTCTAAGATTCTTGAGTAAATCCGTTTTGTCTTTCACATCCAGTATAGAAAGGAAACCGAACCGATTACCCATCTTATCTCTTTTCCTTGCGATGTATAAGTCATATATTTGTCCGAAAACACGTACATGACTGGCAAGATCAGCCCCACTGCATCCCTCTGGTAAGTTTGTGACAAAGATCTTCGTAATACGACGTTGAACGGCTTCCGGAATTGGTTTCCGGCGGTTATCCATAGAGAGGATTCCGGCTACAAGTTAATCAATACCATAAATGGATTTAGAGAGGATCTTCGTAATTAAAGTTTTTTAGAATATAATAATTAATTTTAATTAATTATAATTTATATATAGTTTTATTAATTTATTTTGATTTTTAGTGATTTTTATTTTATTTTAATAATTAATTCCGAATTAATTATATGGCTTTTCATTAATATTTATTTAATTAATTAGTTGGGCTTAGTTTTATTGGACCTGTCATCAATGCTTGGGCCTGGAGCATTGTTACTGGCCACCAAATAGCGTTGACCGGTCAACGTTCCCCATTTGGTGAACCCAAAAACTTTATAGCCTTAAGCCTTATTATATAGGTCCAGATTTACAAGTATGTTTAGCGTGTACATCCTATATAATATTACTGTACGCGCTTGGGTTGGTTGAACTCTAGCATTGATGACTTGTACTTTCAGACCCCTTTGCTAAACGACAAAACGCTATGCGTTAGTTGATGGTTCTATGCGTTGTTAGTTGATTGTTCTATGCGTTATACTGTTCTCTTATACGTTAACACGTTTTGTCTAAGGGTTAGTGTTTTTGCATTTTCCACTGTTCTCTTATACGTTAACGCGTTTTGTCTAAGGGTTAGTGTTTTTGCACTAAGCTGTATTGCTTTTTGATTAGGCCTTAGAGATTCGCACTAAGGCCTACCTCTACAGTGTGGTTTTTAATTAATTTATTTTTGAATTATTTATAATCTGGGATTTATTTCCTGCTAGTACTGTTCTACTAAGCTTTTACGTAACAATTATTACTGTTACGATATGAATTATCATTTTTATTTATTTTAAATTGGTATTTAGTCCACGTGCATTGCACGTGAGTATTTTGTTTTTAAATATATTTTATTTTTTAATTAATTAATTTATTAATTAATTAATTCCTTTTTTCTCAAGCTGATTATTTGTTTTCTTTTCTTTCATCTTCTTTCTTCTTTTTTTAATTAATTAATTTCTTTTTTCTCAAGCGGATTATTTGTTTTATTTTCTTTCATCTTCTGCAGTCTTCATTTTTTTAATTAATTAATTTATTAATTAATTATTTATTATTTTAGTTTCGATTTCATGAGTTAAATTCTTTCTTTGACTTTGGCCTTGACTTTTGTTAAGTCGATAATTTTTTTAATTAATTAATCAATTTATTAATTAATTATATTTTTATATAATTTGTATTTCTTTTCTTTGTAGTCACTGTTGCAGTGCTTAGGTTGTGTTAAAGGTTACTTGTATTAGATACGTTTTATTCGCCGGGAAGGCGTTAATTACGTTCTAAGCTCTATTTAGTTGTAATTAGTTGAACTAATTACGTTGTTAGCGTGGTGATTTTTGGTTCGAGTGTGAAGATTTAGTTACTTTTTTTTGCTATTTAAGACGTAATTAGCTGATAATTACGTCTTGATTACTTTAATCTTCTGTTGTGTTTCTTTAATTAAACTAAGTTGTACTTAGTCTTTGTGAAGTAGCGAAAGCTACGTAACACTTTTGGGCCTTTAACAGTGTTGGGCTTAGTGGTTGTTGGGCCTGATTTAATTTTTGGCCTTTAGTACTGCGAGTTAGCAGTACTGGATTTTAATAGTGTTAGCTGTTTTTCCTAAGTATGTCGTTTAGCTCAGTTAAGCGTTAGCGTGATTAGCGAAGCGATCAGGGTTCTAGTTATGTCTTAATTCTGTTCTAAGGGTTTCATATCTGGTTAGTTGTTTACTTAACAGCTTCATTAGGGTTCTAAGTATAATTATGTCCTAATTATGTTCTAAGGGTCACTTATCTGGTTAAGTGTTAGTATTTGATTAGCGAAGCCATTAGGGTTTAACTATGTCTTTGATTACATGACTAGGGTTTAACGGTATAGTTAACGGTTTAATTATGGTCTTAATTAAGTCATTAGTCATGTTTTTAAGGGTTATTTATGTTCTTGAAGGTTAATATATCGTTAATGTTAATTAACGACGTCATGAAGTGTTAGTATTTGATTAGCGAAGCATCATTTATATTAACATCACATATAATATCTTTATTAAATATGGTCGCGCAACGGGTGTGTTCTAAGTTTTTGGATTAGCGAAGCGTCATTAATGGTATTAATGCTTTAGTATGTGGTTAAGATTTTTAAGCTCTTCGTAATTACATGGTAATTACGTGTTATCTATGTTAATCAGTGATTAACATGGTGATTAATGTGTATTTAGTTATGTTAATCACGTTTAAGATCGTGATTAAGTTGTTAATTACGTAGTAATTAAGTTAATCTTTGATTAACAGGGTTGTTAACCTTTAATTAATGAAGTTATGAATTAATTATTAATTTAATGTTTTTAACTATTTTTTATTATTTAATTACGAAGTAATTAAAGTTTTTTAGAATATAATAACTAATTTTAATTAATTATAATTTATATATATTTTTAGTAATTTATTTTGATTTTTAGTAATTTTATTTTATTTTAATAATTAATTCTGAATTAATTATATGGTTTTTATTAATATTTATTTAATTAATTAGTTGGGCTTAGTTTTATTGGGCCTGCCATCAATGCTTGGGCCTGGAGCACTGTTACGGCCCACCAAATAGCGTTGACCGGTCAACGTTCCCCATTTAGTGAACCCAAAAACTCTATAGCCATAAGCCTTATTATATAGGTCCAGATTTACAAGTAGGTTTAGCGCGTACATCCTATATAATATTACCGTACGCGCTTGGGTTGGTTGAACTCAAGCATTGATGACTTGTACTTTCAGACCCCTTTGCTAAACGACAAAACGCTATGCGTTAGTTGATGGTTCTATGCGTTGTTAGTTGATTGTTCTGTGCGTTATACTTTTCTCTTATACGTTAACGCGTTTTGTCTAAGGGTTAGTGTTTTTATATTTTCCACTGTTCTCTTATACGTTAACGCGTTTTGTCTAAGGGTTAGTGTTTTTGCACTAAGCTGTATTGCTTTTTTATTAGCCCTTAGAGATTCGCACTAAGGCCTACCTCTACAGTGTGGTTTTTAATTAATTTATTTTTGAATTATTTTTAATCTGGGATTTATTTCCTGCTTGTACTGTTCTACTAAGCTTTTACGTAACATTGATAACTGTTATGGTATGAGTTATCGTTTTTATTTATTTTAATCTGGTATTTTGTCCACGTGCATTGCACGTGAGTATTTTGTTTTTAAATATATTTTCTTTTTTAATTAATTAATTTCTTCCTTTTTCTCAAGCTGATTATTTGTTTTATTTTCTTTCATCTTCTCTCGTCTTCTTTTTTTAATTAATTAATTTATTAATTAATTTCTTTTTTCTCAAGCTGATTATTTGTTTTATTTTCTTTCATCTTTTGCAGTCTTCATTTTTTTAATTAATTAATTTATTAATTAATTATTTATTATTTTAATTTCGATTTCATGAGTTAAATTCTTTCTTTGACTTTGGCCTTGACTTTTGTTGACTCGATAATTTTTTTAATTAATTAATTATATTTTTAATTAATTTGTATTACTTTTCTTTGTAGTCACTGTTGCAGTGTTTAGGTTGTGTTAAAGGTTACTTGTATTAGTTACGTTTTATTCGACGGGAAGGCGTTAATTACGTTCTAAGCTCTATTTAGTTGTAATTAGTTGAACTAATTACGAAGATATTATAAAGTTTGAACCATGTAATTAAAAGTGCGTATAAATACTTCGTATTTATTAACAAGTATCTAAAGAAACAAGACACCAAAAATGATTAATGAGTAAGTCCAATACTGCTAACTCGCAGTACTAAAAGCCCAAAATACATCAGGCCCAATAACCACTAAGCCCAAAACTGTTACAGTACAGTACTGCTACTCGCAGTTATTAAGGCTTAGTGGAACTACATTAAAAAAACATATTAAATTAATAAATTAATTTTAAAAAACTGAAGGATTACTGAGGACATCAACAAAGGAAAACAATATTAAATTAAAAAAATATATTAAAATTAATAAATTAATTTTAAGAAGAAGATCCAGATCAAAAACTATTAAGTAAATAAATAAATCAATAATTAATTAATAAATTAATTAATTAAAAAAAGAAATCAATTCCACAAAAGAAATCAACTCAAGAAAAGAAACTAATTAATTAATAAATTAATTAATTAAAAAAGATATTAAAAGTAAAAAAGAATTATTTAATTAAAAATTAAATAAATAAAAAAAATTCAGAATAATTAAAAGCGACAGTTCACTGCGTAACAGTTCACATTGTTACGTAAAGACTTAAGTGTACAGTGCCAGGTGGTCCCCACCTGGGAACAGTTATGAAAATAAAATAAATAAACTGTAGGGGTAAGCCTTAGTGTGAATCTCTAAGGCTTAGTCACTAATCCTTATGGCTTAGTGTAACAGTACAAAAAGATGACGTCAGCTAAATTGTCGCGTAGCGTGAACCCAACTGCTACAATGCAATATTTACGAAAATGCCACTGAAATGTCACTGTCGCTTAACGCTTAGTGAAAAGTGCCACGTGTCGCACGCTGATTGGCTGCGCCCCGTGGATAAGATTTTTTCTCTCTCCTCATCTCAACCGTCCAATCAGATTACATGCTGACGTGGCACAATCTCAGCCACACGATCAGGGTTTTAGCGAACCCGGGGCCGTCCAGTAATATTATAAAGTGTGGACGGCCCCAAAAATCCGGGGAAAACCCAAAAAATTCGGGGAGAGAACCCAAATAACCCATAATAAGGTATATAAATATTGTGAGATAAGGCTTAGTGTTTGGGTTCCTCCACTGTAGCACTAAGCCTTAGTGGGTAGGCCTTAATGGATCATAAGGCCTTAGTGTAACAGTGTCACGTCCACCATTAAAGCTCCGCTTTTCTTTGCAACTTCAAGACAAAAGAAGACGATACGATAATTAAATAAATTATTTATTTAATTAAAAATTATTATAAAACCCGTAATTAATTCGAAATTAATTATAAAAATCGCTAAAAATTATCAAAAAATCATTAAAAATAAAAAAATTACTAAAAATATATATAAATCCAAATTAATTAAAATTAATTAAGATATCAAAAGAAACAATTAATTCCTTCGTAATTAATTAATTAACCTTAATCAAGCTTCGCTAATGACGAGCTTAAACAAGATGAACTTAAAAAACACGTAATTAAGAAGTTAATCACGATCTTAATCGTGATAAAGATAACCAACTTTACAAACATGAAACTTAATCACAGATTAATTAACTTAACAAAAATATTGCAAAGCACTTAACGGGTCATTAACACCCTTACTGACAAAATCAACAAAGATCACCGTTAATCAAGCTTTGCTAATCAAAAACTTAAAACAGACCCGCTGCGAGGCCATATTTAATAAAGATATTATATGTGATGTTATATGACTTAAAAACATGATTAACACCGATGACGCTTCGCTAATCAAATAGTTAACGACGTCGTTAATTACCATTAACGATATATTAACCTTTAAGAACATAAATAACCCTTAAAAACATGACTAATGACTTACTTAAAACCCTAACGAAACCGTTAAGTAAACAATTAAACCCTAATCATGTAATCAATAACATAATTAGAACCCTAATCGCTTCGCTAATCAAATACTAACCCTTAACGACATCGTTAACCCTAACAAACGCTTCGCTAGTTATCATTAACTAAACACTTAACCAGATAAGCAACCCTTAACATAGTACTTAAGGAAATAGCTAAGAACCCTTATCGCTTCGCTTATAACAATTAACTTACAGTTAAACCATAAGCATGTAATCAAGAACATAGTTAGAACCATTAACGCTTCGCTTATAACACTTAACTTATAGTTAAACCTTAAGCATGTAATCAAGGATATCCTTAGGAAAAAAAAGACAACACTATTAAAATCCAGTACTGTTAAAGCCCAATAAAACTAGGCCCAACACTGTACAAGTCTAGAGAGACAAAAACATTAAGTGACTTAAGGATACTAAGCATAACTAAAGACACCTGCAACTTAATTAATTGACTTTTGAAATTAATTAAATTTGGTTCAACAAAAAATCGCTCCGTCGTATTGCTAAGAATAACTAAACCAAATAACCCAATATGTTATTAAACATAACTAAACCAAATAACCTTTACAGTTATTTGATTACATGCTTAGTGCTACAGTGGGGGAACCCAAACACTAAGCCTTATCTCACAATATTTGTATACTTTATTGTGGGTTATTTGGGTTCTCTCCTCGAATCTTTTGGGTTTTCCCCCATTTTTTGGGGCCGTCCACACTTTATAATATCACCGGACGGCCCCGGGTTCGCTAGAACTCGATCGTGTGGCTGAGATTGTGCCACATCAGCATGTAATCTGATCGGACGGTTGAGATGAAAAATCTTATCCACAGGGCGCAGCCAATCAGCGTGCGACACGTGGCACTTTTCACTAAGCGTTAAACGACAGTGGCATTTAAGTGGCATTTTCGTAATTATTGCACTGTAGCACTTGGGTTCTCGCTACGCAACAATTTAGCTCACGTCATCTTTTTGTACTGTTACATTAAGCCATAAGGATTAGTGACTAAGCCTTAGAGATTCGCACTAAGGCTTACCTCTACAGTGTTGTTTTTTATTAATTAATTTATTTTTGATTTATTTTATTTTGACAATTGTTCCTAGGTGGGGACCACATGGCACTGTACCCTTAAGTCTTTATGTAACAGTATAGACTATTACGTTGTGAGCTATCGTTTTTAATTATTTTGAATTTTGTTTTATTTAATTAATTTATTAATTAAATAATTCTTTTTTATTTTTAATATCTTTTTTTAATTAATTAGTTTCTTTTCTTGAGTTGATTTCTTTTGTGGAATTGATTTCTTTTTTTAATTAATTAATTATTGATTTATTTATTTACTTAATAGTTTTTGATCTGGATCTTCTTTTTAAAATTAATTTATTAATTTTAATATATTTTTTTAATTTAATATTGTTTTCCTTTGTTGATGTCCTCACTAATCCTTCAGTTTTTTTAAATTAATTTATTAATTTAATATGTTTTGTTTAATATTGTTCCACTAAGTCTTAATTACTGCGAGTAGCAGTACTGGACTGTAACAGTGTTGGGCTTAGTGGTTATTGGGCCTGATGTATTTTGGGCTTTTAGTACTGCGAGTTAGCAGTATTGGACTTACTCATTAATCATTTTTGGTGTCTTGTTTCTTTAGATACTTGTTAATAAATACGAAGTATTTATACGTATTTGGATTTGTGTCAAAGAGTTATCTACTTATACGTATTTGGATTTAGTAGACGAAGTGTTTATACGTATTTTTTATTTGATATATGAAGTATAGGTATACGGAGTATACTTTGTTGATTGTATCAAGTCACTTAATGTTTTTTTCTCTCTGGACTGGTACAGTGTTGGGCTTAGTTTTATTGGGCTTTAACGGTACTGGGCTTTAATAGTACTGGATTTTAATAGTGTTGTCTTTTTTTCCTAAGTATATCCTTGATTACATGCTTAAGGTTTAACTGTAAGTTAAGCGTTATAAGCGAAGCGTTAATGGTTCTAACTATGTTCTTGATTACATGCTTATGGTTTAACTGTAAGTTAATTGTTATAAGCGAAGCGATAAGGGTTCTTAGCTATTTCCTTAAGTACTATGTTAGGGGTTGCTTATCTGGTTAAGTGTTTAGTTAACGATAACTAGTGAAGCGTTTGTTAGGGTTAACGACGTCGTTAAGGGTTAGTATTTGATTAGTGAAATGATTAGGGTTCTAATTATGTGATTGTTTACATGATTAGGGTTTAATTGTTTACTTAACGGTTTCATCAGGGTTTTAAGTAAGTCATTAGTCATGTTTTTAAGGGTTATTTATGTTCTTAAAGGTTAATATATCGTTAATGGTAATTAACGACGTTGTTAACTATTCGATTAGCGAAGCGTCATTAGTGTTAATCATGTTTTTAAGTTATATAACATCATACATAAATATCTTTATTAAATATGGCCGCGCAGCGGGTGTGTTCTAAGTTTTTGATTAGTGAAGCTTGTTTAACGGTAATCTTGGGTTAGTCTGTCATTAAGCTTCTTAATTGCATCAATTACGTAATTACATGGTAATTACGTAATTACATGGTAATTACGTGTTATCTTAGTTAATCTATGATTAAATTTCATGTTGGTAAAGTTAGTTATCTTTATCACGATTAAGATCGTGATTAAGTTATTATTTAGGAGTTTTCTAGGCTCTTTAATCGTGTTTAACAAGTTAATTACATTTTAAGTTGGTTAATCTGTGATTAACGTGGTGATTAGTTTGTCTTTAGTGATGTAAATCACCATCAAGATCGCTTTTTTAGTGATTAGTTATCTTAACTGTCTTTTACTAAGTCGTTAGAGATGTTCTTAAGGGTCAGTGTATCGTTAATGGTAATTAACGACACCATTAAGTGCTTTGCTAATTATGAAGGAATTAAGGTATTTTTTAATATAATAATTAATTTTGAATTTTAATGATTTTTTGGTGTTTTTTTTTTGTAATTTTTATAATTAATTTCGAATTAATTACGGGTTTTAATTTATTTTTTAATTAAATAAATAATTTATTTAATTATCGTATCGTCTTCTTCGTCTTGAAGTTGCAGAGAAAAGCGGAGCTTTAATGGTGGACGTGGCACTGTTCTGGTAAGGCTTAGCGCTACAGTGGGGGAACCCAAACGCTAAGCCTTATCTCAATATCTCTATACTTATAAATCAAAATAATTGTACACTTGGCATTGTTAGAGCCCACCCTTTTAAATTTTTCTCTTAAAAATTAACCCAATGCTGCCACCTAGGATTCTTTAACTCGTGTCATCTTATACATTGATATGCGTCTCTCTCCTCATACTAACTAGGGTTTTTTTATTGAGAGACAAATACAGAAAATCCTCCCAAACGGCCGACGCGATTCTCTTTCCTACAGCCGCCTCTCCTACCTTCATCCGCCGGCCTTCGATACGAAGTAAACTCTATCCAAACATAGATAATAGATATTATAGAGAATGATCTACTGTCGCAGATCTGGGCATCGAAGATTGAATGTTTCGTCTCGTGACCGATCCAAATGCATATCTGTTAATCGACAGCGAAATTTGGGGTAAGTTCATTTTTTATGAGTATGTTCATAATTGGGATCAGCTTCTTGGATGATTACTGGATTCATCATCTTCATTGGTTTATGTGGATTCTTTGAATTGTGTGAGGTCAGGTTTTTGACACCCAGAAATATTATCTTTTTTTTCTTCACAGTGACGTCATAAATTGGACAAATCCCAGAAAATTCTGGCGAATGCCTTATATGGCGAAATTGTCAAGAGGTTTGAAGAGAAGTTTGTTTTATCCCCTCGGCAAAGAGCTGTGTTTGAATGTCTACGTGCCCCACATGCTCAGGATTTTCTGTCTGTCGCACCTATTGAAGGCTTGGGGCAACACATGTCGGCTGTGGAATACCGTGCTATCCTTAGATACCGACTGATGATTCCTTTGTTCCCAGTTGACGAGCCATGTCCGGTATGCCGCAAAGCGTGTTTGGATTCTTTCGGCGAGCACGCGATCCACTGTAAAGAGCTACCAGGGTTTAAATATCGGCATGATTGGGTGAGAGATGTGTTATGCGATGTTCTTAAGCGGGCCGGGATCTCTGCCAAAAAGGAGGCTCCAGTAAATTTCCTGACTGACCCCTTAAAGGGGAGGTCCATTACGTCCGGCGGACATCCTTGTGTTTGGATGGGAAGGGGGAAACACGCTTGTGTAGATCTAACTGGAGTCTCCCCCCTTGTCGGGCTCAAGGACAAGGGCTTTGCCGTAGGGCAAGCGGTGCTCAAGGCAGAGGTGAGCAAAGTGGCAAAACATGAGAAAGCCTGCCTAGAGAATCAACATGTGTTTGTCCCGTTTGCGTTTGATACCTTTGGTGGTCTCGCTCCTGACGCTGTGCGACTTTTGAATCGGGTTCAAAAAGTCGTTAATAGTAATTCTTCGTCGCTAAAGGTTTCAAACTATGTATTTAGTAGAATTGGGTTTTCTATTCAAAAGGGGGTGGCGGCGCAACTTGTTGCCCGACTACCTGCCATTGCTTTGTAATTGCCCTTTTCGTGTGGAATGATATTTTGCAGTTTATTAAAAAAAATAAAAATCTGGAAGTTTCTTGGGTTATGTCACTTTTCAAAGTCAGAGTTGTTGAGCCCAATAATAGTTGATGGTGTTGGTGGCAGTTGAGATCAATTATGGGTTATTGATCATAAAGATTACTCTTTTATAGTTTTATGCTGAATGTATAGATGATCAATAAATAATTGGTGCAAATAGAGTTTTATTCAATTGATTTTGAGGAGTGTTATGTTCCTGTAATGAATCTTTATGGGCTTTAGCCGTCACACCGCGGTAAAGATGTTAGCTTTATCCAATCTTAAATTTGTGTGATTGTTTTAGCTTTCTTAACTTGTTATACTGTGTGATTTTTGTGTAATTACTAAAGAATGATGTGGCTTGCAGAAAGTGACAAAATAATTAACAAGCCCGATTCTATACGAGATCGTGTGGTATGGGTTGGCTAACTAAGATTTTGAAAGGGTACGGTTTGGGCTCGGATCATAGAGTCACTAAAGGGCGGTATGATGAGAGATATGAAAATGATGGAGCTTGGGGGACCCTCCTACTACATCGGTATTATGCACTTCCGTGTGCATGTTAATAAATTTATGACTTGTTACAATAATTTCTTTACTTCATGTAGGATGAATTGTTGGACTTTGATAATGAAGAAATTGATCGAGCCATTGCACTTTCTCTTGCTGAAGAAGATGAAAGAAATGCGTCTTCCCTTGTAGAAGATGATACAAAAAGTATTTGTTCAAGTTTAAAAGAAGAAGAGGAAGAAGATCAACAAGGTGAAGTACATCTCAACGAGGCTATCAAGACAACAACGTACTTTTATTCTTTAATATTTCCCATCTTACTTTTTAACACTTAATATGTGTTTATATAGTTTATTAATTTTTATTTTTTTTGAAAATATTCTGGTTCTATTTTCTTTCAGATCGAAGCAAGTGATTGCCCGAACCTACCGTGAGAATAGAAGGTTTAAGACACGCTACTTCTTCAAACGGTACAACTGGTGGTCCTTCACAAAGTTTTCATCAACCTATGCTAAGTCCATCATCTCCCGATGCACTGAATTTTGATGAAACTGACGAGGACCATGCATCGGAACCATTGGATCGAAGGTAGCCCATGTTGCTTTCACGAGTTTGATGTGTGTAGATAGGGGTCACAGTTTCAACCTATTTACCTATTAATTGTTTAAATTTTCAAAAAAAATTGTCGAATGAATAAAGTTCAAAATATATGCCTGTTAGTTCCTTTCCAGCAATTATAATATATTTGTTTTTATGCAATAGGGAGGAGAAGAAAGGGCCAACATCATCATGCTAATCTGGAGGTAATATTGGAACTCGGGCTTTCATTCCAAGAATTAGTTTGATACCTTCGGACAGAAGGATTCCTTTCAAGTTCCAGAGAAAACAATTTCCATTATCAGTGTGTTTTGCAATGACTATTAATAAAAGCCAGGGACAATCATTATCTAGGGTCGGATTGTTTCTAAAAATCTGGTTTTCACGCATGGACAATTGTATGTGGCGTTATCAAGAGTTAAAAGCAGAGATAGAGTTAAACTACTTATATTAAATAAAGATGGTCGTGTCACGAATAAAACAACAAATGTTGTATATAAAGAAGTATTTAGAGATTTATGAATTATTATTACATTTGTTATATTTGTAAGTATTAATTTTAATTACAAGTCTGTATTCTTTTAATCAATATGTCATAGTTTTATTCAAAATGTCTATTAACATAAGAGATTATATTAGCCCGTGTATCACACGGGTTACTAACCTAGTATATATATATATATACCTTATTTTAGGGAAATAGGTCTAACTCTTCGTTAGTGGGTCGTCCACACTTTATAATATTACTGGACGACCCCGGGTCCGCTAGGACCTTGATCGGAGGGCTAAGAGCGTGCCACGTGTCCTTTTTTTGATCGGACGGCTGAGATTACTTTGAGGTTTTTACACTTTTAGTACCTCAAGTTTACCTCCGTTAACATTTTTGGCACTTAACGGCGGAACAATAGACTTGACTGAGTTTCCAGGGGTATTTTCGTCTTTTCACATCGGGATGAGGACCTGGTCGTTAGTACTGTAGCATATGTGTTAGACCCATATGCTAAGCCTTATTTTTTTATTAGGCCTTAGAGATTCGCACTAAGGCCTACCTCTACAGTGTGGTTTTAATTAATTTATTTTTGATTTATTTTAATCACTGAATTTAATTCAGCGCTACACTGTTACAACATAATCTTGTTCGAACTGGGATTCGAACCCGGGTTTTTTCTAGAAGGCTTAGTTAGCCTTCGACGTTTTATTTTCTTTTTTAATTAATTAATTTATTTAATTAATTAATTCTTTTTATTTTTAATTTTTTTTAATTAATTAATTTATTAATTAATCAAGTTCATTTCTTCAATTGATTTCTTTTCTGGGATTGCTTTTCTATTAATCTTTTTTCATTTTTAATTAATTAATTTATTAATTAATTATTTTTTTAAATATATTTTAATATTGTTTTTGACTTTTATTGACTTTGATCTTCTTTTTAAAATTAATTTATTAATTTTAATATATTTTTATTTTCATTTAATATTGTTTTCCTTTGTTGATGTCCTCACTAATCCTTAAGTTTTTTTAAAATTAATTTATTAATTTAATATTGTTTTCATTATTTAGTGTAGTTCTACTAAGCTTTAATTACTGCGAGTAGCAGTACTGGACTCTAACAGCGTTGGGCTTAGTTTTATTGGGCTTTAACAGTACTCGTCTTTTGGTGTCTTGTTTCTTTAGATACATGTTAATAAATACGAAGTATTTATACGTATTTTATTTTTATCAAAGAGTTAGTTACGTATACGTATTATTTTTCATTTGTCGTATAACACGAGGTGTTTATACGTATTTTTTATTTGATATACGAAGTATAGGTATACGGAGTATACTTTGTTTATTTTATCAAGTCACTTAAAGTATTTTCTTGTCTGGACTGTAACAGTGTTGGGCTTAGTTTTATTGGGCTTTAACAGTACTGGGTTTAACAGTACTAGATTTCAATAGTGTTGTCTTATTTTCCTAAGTATGTCGTTTAGCTCAGTTAAGCATTAGCGTGTATAGCGAAGCGATTAGGGTTCTAGTTATGTCTTAATTTTGTTCTAAGGGTTATATATCGTTAATGGTAATGAACGATGCCGTTAAGTGTTAAGTATTTGATTAGCGAAGCGATTAGGGTTCTAACATGATATACGAAGGGTTTTTGCAGAAAGACCAAGATGACGATATAGCGGTCAAATACTAACAGTTGTCAAAATAAGTCTTACTGGATTAAAGCGCTATATCATGAATTTTAAATGCTACCGTTTATAAAGCGACTAGGGTTATTTGAATGCTACCTTTCATACTAACAGTTAAAAAGATGACGTCATCTTTTTGTACTGTTCCACTCCGATGATAAAGCGATTTTGACAACTGTTGGTATAAAATTGTGTTTTTTAAGTTCATCTTCGGTATATAAATATACACTGTTACTTAATTACCATTCGACTTATTCTATAAAGTAATCAGCCAACAACCGGGATTAATACAGGGTTATAAATCGACTATATTGAAGATTTCTTACCTTTAATCCAGTAAGCCTTAATCAAAAGTAATAACGGCTAGTGGCACAGAAACCAAGAATTCAAATTTCAAATTCGATAACGCTTAGTGAAAATCACTAAAGCTTCGGCCGACACGGTAACGCTTAATGTAACAGTAGTCCAGCGTGGAGAACACGCCAAGATACTGTCGCATAACACTTGTGCCGACACACTAAGGCTTAGTGAAAAGCACTAAGACCTGTGCCGACACGCTAACGCTTAATGAAACAGTAAATATGACCGTTGGTGGTAACAACACAATGCCTTAGTGCAAATCGTTAAGGCTTAAAAAAACGCATTTTCTGACACATGTGTCAGATGATTAAGGCTTAGTGCAAAGCACTAAAGTTTGGGCCGACACGCTAACGCTTAGTGCAAAATCACTAAGGCTTGGGCCGACACGCTAACGACTAGTAAAAAGCAATAACGGCTAGTGGCACAGAAACCAAGAATTCAAATTTCAAAATATCCCGCCCATCACTGTCGCTTAAGGCTTAGTGATAAACTGCTATGGCTTAGTGCAAAAGCACTAAGGCTTAGTGCTAAAGCACTAAAGCTTAATCACAAATCCACTAACGGCTAGTGGAACAGTAAAGTCAATTTGGGTCCGTTGACCAGAGAACCCAATCCTTAAGCCTTATCGGAACAGTAAAATGGACACGTGGCACAATCTCAGCCACACAAAAGCCGCCCTGTGGGCCCCGACGACCACAGTAATATTATTAAGAGTGTGGCCGCCGAAATTAGGAGTGACTTCTTTATAAGAGGATCTAGGTACCCCAAATACTAAGGATAAGTTGAAGGCCAATATTGGGTTCATTTCTCAGAATCACTTTCTCTCTGTACTTTCTCTCTCTAGAAATTCTCTCTCGAGCTCTGCAATGGCGATTTCCGATCGCCGGCCATGATCTTTATCGGAATGGCTTCAGATCATCAAAACCTGTAAGTAATCATTAATATTCTTCATCTATCGATGCTCGATCACCGATCGATCACTGATTTCTGATGTTTTCTGTGTGCAGAAACATAGCTCCGTCGTATCGCCGTCGTTGATCCGGCAACCTTCGTCGGAAAACCTTCAGAACTTCGATAAAAGGTAAGAAATCTTCAATACAGTCGATTAATCGATGATTCTTCACAAATCTATGACTAATTTGTGATCATTTCTGTATCTACAGAAAACCTAGCTCTGTCGTAGCTCCGGCGACCTTCGCCGGAAAACCTGCAGATTGATGGGAAAAATGAAGAAAACAAGACGAAAGAAGACACTGATGATCGGAATACAGATCGGAATCTGCACGGCTTTGCCGGAAAACAAAATACCGATCATCGGAATACAGATCGGAATCTGTACGGCTTCGCCGGAACAGTGTAAAAACCCAGATGAAGATGAAGATCAAACCCAGAAATATGCAGAAACCAAGATGTTGAACAAGATGATGAAGATTGTGCCACGAAGACGTTCAACATCAAACCCAGCAATCGAAAGAAAAGAACATGAAGATCAAAACCAGATGAAGATAATACCCAGAAATCTACAGAAAACCAAGAACAGCAAGAATAGCTTGAAGATCAACCAACAAACATGTTATTTTTTTCATTTTGATTGTAAGATGGGTCAAAAATCCATCAAAAACATGTTTTTTTGTAAATTTTGATTGTAATTTGGATCAAAATGTGTACGGCTGTCAAGAACAACAAGAACAGCTTGAAGATCAAACCCAGAAATTTGAATTTCATTAATTTTTAATTTAAATTGTATTTTATTTAAATTATTGTTAAAAAAATGCGATAATGATCTGTTAATGACTGATTAATTAATAAATTATTAATTAAAAAAAATTAGCCTTAATGACACTGGTAGACAGACCAAACTGTCTGCAGAAAACAAGTACAAACACTAATGACATCGTTAGTTACCATTAACTTGAATAATCTCAGAAAAAGGACAGATACCCCCCTGCGGGGCCATCTTTTCGATGGTAGTTAAGCTTCGCTAATTACACTTAAGCATGTTAAGTTAAAACCAAACTTGAAAATGTAGTTGCAGAATGATAAAACTATCTGCATGCAACACCTGCAGACTAGCCAAACACTATTTTGACCCACTTCAACAGTGTGCAAATCCAAACACGAAAATAGACTAAGTCACTTGATAAAATCAACCAGCAAAACATGATGAACGAGCCTAGTAAACACTCGTAATTAATAAATTAATTACTAAATAAAAGTATCTTTGCAGATATAATAAAAAAACATTTCAAATTTTAGCGACAAAAACCGCCACAAAAAATCTGCAGACAAAAACTCTGCAGAAAATTCAAATTTGGACGAAAATGATGAAGGAATGAAAGTACAGGGACTAAAATTGACAATTCTTCAAACTTGAAGGGTCTACAGTGTAAATTCCCCTCCCATGGGTATTTTCGTCATTCCACCATAAAGCTTAGTGGAAATCCAGTAAGCCTTAATCAAAAGCAATAACAGCTAGTGGCACAGAAACCAAGAATTCAAATTTCAAATTCGATAACGCTTAGTGAAAATCACTAAAGCTTGGGCCGACACGCTAACGCTTAATGTAATAGTAGTCCAGTGTGGAGAACATACCAAGATATTGTCGCATAACACTTGTGCCGACACACTAAGGCTTAGTGAAAAGCACTAAGACCTGTGCCGACACGCTAATGCTTAATGAAACAGCAAATATGACCGTTGGTGGTAACAACACAAAGCCTTAGTGCAAATCGTTAAGGCTTAAAAAACGCGTTTTTTGACACATGTGTCAGATGATTAAGGCTTAGTGCAAAGCACTAAAGCTTGGGCCGACACGCTAACGCTTAGTGCAAAATCACTAAGGCTTGGGCCGACACGCTAACGGCTAGTAAAAAGCAATAACGGCTAGTGGCACAAAAACCAAGAATTCAAATTTCAAAATATCCCGCCCATCACTGTCGCTTAAGGCTTAGTGATAAACTGCTATGGCTTAGTGCAAAAGCACTAAGGCTTAGTGCTAAAGCACTAAAGCTTAATCACAACCCTTAACATGCTTAGAACCCTAATGTATTTAATGTAGATACCGTTAGTTATTTTTGTGAGGACAATAACAGCAAGAACAGCAAGAACAACTTGAAGATCAAACCCAGAAATTTGAATTTATAGCTTGGTTTAAGATATCAAAAAATTATTCGACAAAGCTTTAACATAAATAAATTATCTACGTTAAAATCCGTCTTCATTAAAGAATATTACACTGTTGTCTAAAAGCTTAGTGAAAAAGCAATATCTTCTTCTTGATTGTTATATGTTAAACATAAGTTTTAATTAATTTGGATTTATATATGTTTTTAATCATGTTTTTACACTGTTCCGGCGAAGCAGCGACGGCGATACGACGGAGCTCTATTTTCTGCAGAGAGAGAAAACGGAAGAAATTAGTAATGATTTTTGAAGAATCATCGATTAATCGACTGTATTGAAGATTTCTTACCTTTAATCGAAGTTCTGAAGGTTTTTCGGCGAAGGCCGCCGGAGCAGCGTCGGCGATACGACGGAGCTAGGTTTTATGCAAAGAGGATTTTTAAAAATTAGTGATCGATGAGTGATTAATCATTGATTAATCGAATGGAATGATGATTACTTACTTGTATTGATGATCTGAAGGTTTTCCGATGGTCATCTATGGCGGAGCAACGGCGGAGATCGGGCAGAGCTTCGTCGTCTAGAGAGAATTTGTGAAGTGAACCCAATTCTCAAAAACTTTATATCCTATTATTGGGGTACATAGATGCTCTTATTAAGTGTTAGCGTGTCGGCCCAAGCTTTAGTGCTTTAGCACTAAGCCTTAATCTTCCGACACATGTGTCAGAAAGCACGTGCGCTTAAGCCTTAACTCATTTTCACTAAGCAATACTGGTTTTTCACTAAAGCTTAAGCATAACAGCTAGTTTTTTGATCAGACGGCTGAGATAGTGCCACGTCATCATTCACTGTTCTATTAAGCATTAATGTCTCACTATGCCTTAGTGCTTTTGCACTAAGCATTAGCGTGTCGGCACAACCGATAGTGTGTCGGCACAAGGCTTAGTGCTTTTCACTAAGCCGTAACGAATTTGAATTCTTGGTTTCTGTGCCACTAGCCGTTATTGCTTTTTACTAGCCGTTATAAATTTTGGACTAAATCTTATGCGACAGTGAAAAGATGCTCCTCTAAGTCTTAACTGCGTCGTTTAGGGTTAATTATTTGAGTTACACTGTTAGTCCTTCAACTTTGAAGAATTGCCAATTTTAGTCCCTGTACTTTAATTCCGACAATTGTTCCGGTGGTATTTGAATTTTCCGACAACTGTTCTGGCCATTTTTTTAGTGACGGTTTCTCGTCGCTAAAATTTGAATTTGTTTTTTTAATTTAATTATATTAAATTAAGTTTTTTTTTGAATAATTACTGACTTGAACCGTGTTCTTTTAACAGCTGGAGGAGATCATTTTTTAAGTAATTGTAATTAGTGTATGCTAATTGTAATTAACAAGATGAAGTATTGTTAGATTGTATATCATTTGTACTCTAATTAAGTAATTAATGTATTAATTTTGAGTGTTTACTAGGCTCTTTAATCATGTTTAACATAAATTTCTGGGTTTAATCTGTTGTAGCTGTTGTTAATTAATTACCCTTAAGGGTAATTAGCATCACTGTAATTACTTTTAACTGGGTTTTAATCTTGTTTTAGTGTTCATTAACATCGTCATTAGTTTTAACTTAACATGGTTTTCTGTAATTAGTGAAGCTTAACTACCATCTTAATGATGGCCCCGCAGGGGGTTTTCTGTCCTTATTTTGAGATTAATCAAGTTAATGGTAATTAGTCCAGTCCTTTGTCCATAATCAGTCCAGTTTTTGGTAATTAGTCCAGTCCTTTGTCCAATCTCAGCCAAGGTAATGGTAATTAGTCCACTCCTTTTTCTGTAATTAGTCATTTTGTCCTTAATTCTGGGTTATCGCATTTCTGGATCAATAATTATAACAATTTTAAATTAAAATAATAAAATTTTAATTTCTGGGTTTGATCTTCAAGCTGTTCTTGCTGTTCTTGACAGCCGTACACATTTTGATCCAAATTACATTTGCAAATTAAAAAAAACATGTTTTTTTGTCCAAATTCCATCCATTTCCTTAGCATAGGTTGTTTTCTGCAGATTTCTGGGTTTGATCTTCATCATCTTCTTGGTTTTCTGCACTTGCAGGTGGTTCTGAGTACTTTTCTGGGCTTCAACTTCAATCTTTTCCGGCGAAGCCGTGAAGCTGCTGATCTGCAATACGATCAGTAGTAGCTATTTTCTTCATGTCTTCTTCTTGCTGCAGACGGATCTGTAGAAGTCCAGTATAGCTTGGTATTTTGATGAATATTCTTCTTCTTCATCTTCATCTGGGTTTTTACACTGTTCCAGCGAAGCAGCGACGGCAATACGACGGAGCTCTGTTTTCTGCAGAGAGAGAAAACGGTAGAAATTAGTAATGATTTTTGAAGAATCATCGATTAATCGACTGTATTGAAGATTTCTTACCTTTAATCGAAGTTCTGAAGGTTTTTTGGCGAAGGTCGCCGGAGCAGCGACGGCGATACGACGGAGCGACGGGGATACGGCGGAGCTAGGTTTTCTCCAAAGAGGATTTTTAAAAATTAGTGATCGATGAGTGATTAATCATCGATTAATCGAATGGAATGATGATTACTTACTTGTATTGATGATCTGAAGGTTTTCCGATGATCATCTATGGCGGAGCCACAGCGGAGATCGGGCAGAGCTTCGCCGTCTAGAGAGAATTTGGGAAGTGAACCCAATTCTCAAAAACTTTATATCCTATTATTGGGGTATATAGATGCTCTTATATAGACGAGGGGGTGTGCTCCGGGTGTTTTTTGCGCTGCTACACTTAATAATATTACTGGCAGCGCGCGGGGCCGCTAGGCCTTTGATCGGACGGCTGAGATTGTGCCACGTCAGCATTTTTCACTGTTCAGGACTGGTTCTAGCATTTTTTGATCTGCCCGTAGCAATTCACAGTTACATTAAGCGATAGTGGTTTTTTTCTAAGCTTTAGTGCTTCTGCACTAAGCGATAGTGAATGGAAGGTTCTATGCGTTAGTTGAATGTTCTATGAGTTATCGTGTTGGCCCAACTCTTATGTGACAGTACACTAGGAGTTATCGTGTCGGCAAAAGCATTAGCGTGTTGGCCCAAGCTTTAGTGCTTTAGCACTAAGCCTTAATCTTCCGACACATTTGTCAGAAAGCACGTGGGCTTAAGCCTTAACTCATTTTCACTAAGCGATACTGGTTTTTCACTAAAGCTTAAGCATAACGGCTAGTTTTTTGATCGGACGGCTGAGATGTGCCACATCATCATTCACTGTTCTATTAAGCGTTAATGTCTCACTATGCCTTAGTGCTTTTGCACTATGCATTTGCGTGTCGGCACAACCGATAGTGTGTCGGCACAAGGCTTAGTGCTTTTCACTAAGCCGTAACGAATTTGAAATTTGAATTCTTGGTTTCTGTGCCACTAGCCGTTATTGCTTTTTACTAGCCGTTATAAATTTTGGACTAAATCTTATGCTACAGTGAAAAGATCAAACCCAGAAATTAAAATTTTATTATTTTAATTTAAAATTGTTATAATTATTGATCCATAAATGCGATAACCCAGAATTAAGGACAAAATGACTAATTACAGAAAAAGGACTGGACTAATTACCATTACCTTGGCTGAGATTGGACAAAGGACTGGATTAATTACCAAAAACTGGACTGATTACGGACAAAGGACTGGACTAATTACCATTAACTTGATTAATCTCAAAATAAGGACAGAAAACCCCTTGCTGGGCCATCATTAAGATGGTATTTAAGCTTCGCTAATTACAGAAAACCATGTCAAGTAAAAACTAATGACGATGTTAATGAACACTAAAACAAGATTAAAACCCAGTTAAAAGTAATTACAGGGATGCTAATTACCCTTAAGGGTAATTAATTAACAACAGCTACAACAGATTAAACCCAGAAATTTATGTTAAACATGATTAAAGAGCCTAGTAAACACTCGAAATTAATATATTAATTACTTAATTAGAGTACAAATGATATAAAATCTAACAATACTTCGCCTTGTTAATTACAATTAGCATACACTAATTACAATTACTTAAAAAAATGATCTCCTGCAGCTGTTAAAAGAACACGGTTCAAGTCAGTAATTATTCAAAAAAAACTTAATTTAATATAATTAAATTAAAAAAACAAATTCAAATTTTCGTTACGAGAAACCGTCACTAAAAAAATGGCCGGAACAGTTGTCGAAAAATTCAAATACCACCGGAACAGTTGTCGGAATGAAAGTACAGGGACTAAAATTGACAATTCTTCAAAGTTGAAGGACTAACAGTGTAACTCAAATAATTAACCCTAAACGACGCAGTTAAGACTTAGAGGAGCGTCTTTTCACTGTCGCATAAGATTTAGTCTAAAATTTATAACGGCTAGTAAAAAACAATAACGGGCTAGTGGCACAGAAACTAAGAATTCAAATTTCAAATTCGTTACGGCTTAGTGAAAAGCACTAAGCCTTGTGCCGACACACTATCGGTTGTGCCGACACGCTAATGCTTAGTGCAAAATCACTAAGGCATAGTGAGACATTAACGCTTAATAGAACAGTGAATGATGACGTGGCACAATCTCAGCCGTCCGATAAAAAAACTAGTTGTTATGCTTAAGCTTTAGTGAAAAACCAGTATCGCTTAGTGAAAATGAGTTAAGGCTTAAGCCCACGTGCTTTCTAACACATGTGTCGGAAGATTAAGGCTTAGTGCTAAAGCACTAAAGCTTGGGCCGACACGCTAACGCTTGTGCCGACACGATAACTCCTAGTGTACTGTCGCATAAGAGTTGGGCCGAAACGATAACTCATAGAACATTCAACTAACGCATAGAACCTTCCATTCACTATCACTTAGTGTAGAATCACTAAAGCTTAGACAAAAACCACTATCGCTTAATGTAACAGTGAATTGCTATGGGCAGATCAAAAAATGCTAGAACCAGTCCTGAATAGTGAAAAATGCTGACGTGGCACAATCTCAGCTGTCCGATCAAAGGCCAAGCAGCCCCGCGCGCTGCCAGTAATATTATTAGGTGTGGCAGCGCAAAAAACACCCGGAGCACTCCCCCTCGTCTATATGAGAGCATTTATATACCCCAATAATAGGATATAAAGTTTTTGAGAATTGGGTTCACTTCCCAAATTCTCTCTAGACGGCGAACGCTACAGTGGAAAATCACTAAGGCTTGGGCCGACACGCTAACGGCTAGTAAAAAGTAAGTATATCAAATATTGCATGCTTGATTGGCTGATTGGCTGGAAAATCAAGTAAGCAGGGTTGGAATGAAAAGAAATAACGACTAGTGCGACCAATCTCTATGTTCATCTCAACATGATTACATAACTGTTGTGTAACTATTAAACCCTAAGGCTTGGACCGATTGTTGAACCATACTTAGAACCCAAATAACCGCTTAACCAGACGTCAAATAAATAACTTAAGCATAATTACATGATTTATGGGATCTAAGCATAATAATCGGCCCAAGCCTTAGGGTTTAATAGTTACACAACAGTTATGTAATCATGTTGAGATGAACATAGAGATTCACTCCGTCAAACTTAAGCGATTAGGTTTCTAAGTATGTTATTGATTACATGATTAGGGTTTAATTTTTTTACTTAACGTTGAAATGAACCCTATATATGTTATTAATTTAATGTTTTTTAATTATTATTTTTATTTAATTATGAAGTAATTAAAGTTTTTTAGAATATAATAATTAATTTTAATTAATTATAATTTATATATATTTTTAGTAATTTATTTTTAATTTTAGTGATTTTTATTTTATTTTAATAATTAATTCCGAATTAATTATATGGTTTTTTTATTAATATTTATTTAATTATATAGTTGGGCTTAGTTTTATTGGGTCTGTCATCAATGCTTGGGCCTGGAGCACTGTTACGGCCCACCAAATAGCGTTGACCGGTCAACGTTCCCCATTTGGTGAACCCAAAAACTTTATAGCCATAAGCCTTATTATACAGGTCCAGATTTACGAGTAGGTTTATGTGACAACCGGCACTTTTCCGTACTTTCCGTACAATAATTAGACAGTAAATTGTGCTCTAATGACTGCGCATCATCCAGTTGATAAGGCGAATGAATTTCTGATTTCTGTTATATACATACAATGGCATTTCATGTTGCAAGACTTTTATCATTACTACATGCAACACGATATAGTTCTATTAATGCACAGAACAGAATTGGCACCAGTATCAGACAAACTAAAAGCACTGACGGGAGTTCAGTACTTAGACAGACATGATGTTAAGACACACAATAAGCCCCAGGATCAAGTGATACACTAGTATAGTGTGTAGGAACGTAGGGATTGCAAAACTGCCTTCCCAGTGATGACATAGGTACCGGAAAGTGCAAGAAACACACTAAAACTGCAAAATTCTGCAGAAAATAGATAAATTCAGCAATTTTCAGCAATTTAATATCTAAATATAATGCAGAAAAGTGGTTTAATGGTCCAGAATACTTTCCTAAGTGTCGGGAAGCGAAACTGTCATAAAATGCAACATAAAGCACACTAAACTGCGCAATTCAGCACTTTAACGAACAGTAACGAAACGAACAACCGGACACTACCCGAAACATCAAATTTTTACTAGAAGCACTGTTTTAGTATTACAAAGCTAGTTATGATCACCGAACATCATATTACATCTCATGAACACAAAACCCCTAAATACCTAACTTTGATACTTGGAATCTAACTAGATTTAACCAACTAATGTTTGGAATATTACACTTTACCCCCCCCCCCCCCCCCATAGTTAGGTCGGTTACAAGGGTGGGTCCCACTTGGGATTTTTCTTGTATATTTTATGAGATATTATCTAGGAATATGCCAACACAAGATACCTTATACCATCCTAATTTCTTTTATAAATCTAAAGACTATAACCTAATTGCCATTCATCCCCTTTAACAAACACACCCTCTTTCTCCCTCCCAAAAGCTACGGCCCAAACCCTTCACACATACCCTCCATTTTCAAGCTTCAATCTATCCATTCCATGGTGATTCTAAGGTGCAAGGAGCTAAGTTAGGAAGCTTGGAGGCGTTGGAGCTTGAAGGACATCTCTCTAGTGCTTTTATCCACCTAGTTTATCCTCTTCATTAACTTGTGTTCTTCCCTAGCCTTGTGCTAGTAGTAAGACTCTTGTGATCTCATTTTACTTCATATTATGTTGGTTAAAAGATGATATAAGATGTTAAACATAAAGATCATGAAGAAACATAAACATAAACTTGAACATAAAGCTCTAAAACATAGAGATCAAGTTGTTTTAAGTGTATGTAGTATACTTGAATGTTGATTTCTTGTGCTTATGATGTTGATCATCATAAGAACCTTGCTAGATGATGAATAAACACATGATCTAGCAAGTGTAAGGGTAGATCTTGAAGAAATCATAAAGAACATCCTTTATGTTAAACATGAACTTGAATATAAGCTTGTTTTAAAGTATGATGATGATGGATACATGAAATAAGTCTTGTAAATGAATGCTTTCAAAAATAGTTTTCTCAAGAAACCAAGATTATTTACAAGACTTACAAGATCATGACTTTTAAGAAACTAATCACATTTTTGGTGTTAAATCAAGACTAGAAGCATATTGTTAACAAGAAGAATACAAGAAAACCCATTTTTAGAAAATCTTCAAGTAAGTTGTAAAGGACTAAATTTTATAAGAAGGTGATTTATGAATAAACAACCATGTTTTGGAGGGTCACTAAACCTACTAAATAACATACTAAGCTACTACAACTTTTTACAAAAATTTCAAGTTCATATCAAAGTGTAAATTTGCATATTTAAAGCATATGGTAAGTCTTGTTCATGTTGTTGATGATTGATGATGATTTCAAAAGAAAATGATATGCTTAGAAAGCATGGAAACCTCCATTTTTAAGGGGAAACTATGGCAAAAGTTTTGTAGAAATTAAACACTTAGAAAAGTATTTTTAAAACAAGTGTTTATAAGTAAATCTTGAGAATGGTTTTCACATAAAAGTTGCCATAATTTTTATTACAAAAATTACAAATATTGGAGGTTGGTTTTTGATAAATAAAAGTGATTAAGTATATATTGAGGAAAAAATATATATATATATATATATATAGTTTGATGTCACAACTCGTGTGATTATTTGTATATTATGTGTACTAGTTATATTATTTTAGAACTTGAAATAATATAACTCATCTATGTACCAAGAAATTACAATCCAGAATATTACCAAAAATTCCAAGGAATAAATATACAAGTTACACACAAAATATTGGTGAAACCGAACAAAAGAATGTAACTTACAAAATATTCCGGAAAACTTACTCATAAGTATATTTTGGTAAATAATATTTTGGGACACAAGGAAACGAAAATATGATTTTTACAATTACTACAAAGTTATATCATATTTTGACAAGAAGGAAATATATGATTTTTGGTGAATAATATATATATATATATATATATATTCCTTGGAATTATTAGAAGATATATTATTTTTGGGAAAAATATATATTTTCTTGAGTAAACTTGAAATACACTATTTTTCGATAAAAATAAGTTTATATATATTTTCTAAAGTTAGACTTGAAAATATATTATTTTTGGAACATATATGAAAAATTATAAATAATTTTTCTAAGTAATATTTCTTGAATATATATTTTGGAAATATATATATATATATATATATATATATATTGGTGGACTTTTATTAGAAATAATATTCCGGAAAGTTTAATATAAATTTAAGTATATGAATACTTAATGAATACAATAAAATACGTATTCTCACACGTATAAATACACACTGGAATACGACACCAATACATGGCAAAATATACAAACACAAGAATACGAAGACAAGTACACCCATCCTTGGGAAGGAAATACAAGTATCAATACTTGGGAAGTATTAAGTTAATATATATTTTTTAACAATTATTCCAAAATTTAATAAATATAATTTAAGGTAAAATACTAATTATTTTGACAATAATTATATAACTTGGAATAGTGTTACGAACACAAAGATACGTAACTCAAAGACACTAATTAATACTAAGTCAAGGCACGACTCGCTCGCCTAATAGACAATAGTACATTGTAGGTAGTCGTACATTAGTAGCAGCGTGAGTTACGTCGGATTGAAGAACGCAAAACTGTGAGTTCATGTCCCCATTTTCTTTTAACTGTTTTCGTTTTATAACTCTCGGGGTGGAATACATGTTACGAATGTTTAAACGATATGAAATGAGTTAATTAGATCATGTGAGCATAGATTGAATTTTGAAATGCCATTAATTCTTAATTAGGGACGAAGGTTAGATCTAACGGGTACGGCCGAACCCCACTCATGGTACTTGTGACCACTTGAGTGCTTCGGTGTCCCAGTCGAGGTGAATCGACAGTGGTCAAGGTAAATTGACATAGTCGAGGTAAATCGACAATAGTCAAGGTGAATTGACATGGTCAAGGTAAATTGACATAGTCAAGGTGAATTGACATAGTCGAAGGGGAATTCGACATAGTCGAGGGAATCGACGAGGGTATAAGCCTACTCATTTTGAGTGCTCCCTTTGTCTTCACATGTTTTAATGTCCTTGCAAAACTCTAATTTGATTTATTCATAAATGCTTTTCATACCTGTTTTCAAAGGAGTCTCTCAAAGGATTACAAGTTTGTTAGTACTCACACAAAATGCATGAACTCGCTCAACTTTTGTTGATGTTTTCCAAAATTACATGTATTTCAGGTAACAAGTTGGATCTTGGGCGCGGGTGTTGTTTCTAGAAGTAGATTCCAAGTTTAGATGTTTTGTTGATCTGTAACTTAGTCGAAGGTTGTGCTGTTGAAAATTAAACAAATGGTGTTTGTAATACTTTAAACTTAATGAATGGATGAACATCATTTTGATCATATAGTTGTTTATTATAATTGAATGCAATGGTATAGAAACAAGTCACACATCATACGCTTCCGCAAAAGTTAGGGTGTGACAGTTTAGCGCGTACATCCTATATAATATTACTATACGCGCTTGGGTTGGTTGAACTCAAGCATTGATGACTTGTACTTTCAGACCCCTTTGCTAAACGACAAAACGCTATGCGTTAGTTGATGGTTCTATGCGTTTTTAGTTGATTGTTCTATGTGTTATACTGTTCTCTTATAAGTTAACGTGTTTTGTCTAAGGGTTAGTGTTTTTGCATTTTCCACAGTTCTCTTATACGTTAACGCGTTTTGTCTAAGGGTTAGTGTTTTTGCACTAAGCTGTATTGCTTTTTGATTAGGCCTTAGAGATTCGCACTAAGGCCTACCTCTACAGTGTGGTTTTTAATTAATTTATTTTTGAATTATTTTTGATCTGGGATTTATTTCCTGCTTGTACTGTTCTACTAAGCTTTTACGTAACAGTGATAACTGTTACGGTATGAGTTATCGTTTTTTTTATTTTTGATTTATTTTAATATGGTATATAGTCCACATGCATTGCACGTGAGTATTTTGTTTTTAAATATATTTTCTTTTTTAATTAATTAATTAATTCCTTTTTTCTCAAGCTGATTATTTGTTTTATTTTCTTTCATCTTCTTCCGTCTTCTTTTTTTAATTAATTAATTTATTAATTAATTTCTTTTTTCTCAAGCTGATTATTTATTTTATTTTCTTTCATCTTCTACAGTCTTCATTTTTTTAATTAATTAATTTATTAATTAATTATTTATTATTTTAATTTCGATTTCATGAGTTAAATTCTTTCTTTGACTCTGGCCTTGACTTTGGCCTTGACTTTTGTTAATTATATTTTTATTTAATTTGTATTTCTTTTCTTTGTAGTCACTGTTGCAGTGCTTAGGTTGTGTTAAAGGTTACTTGTATTAGTTACGTTTCGCTGGGAAGGTGTTAATTACGTTCTAAGCTCTATTTAGTTGTAATTAGTTGAACTAATTACGTTGTTAGCGTGGTGATTTTTGGTTCAAGTGTGAAGATTTAGTTACTTTTTTTTGCTATTTAAGACGTAATTAGCTGATAATTACGTATTGATTACTTTAATCTTCTGTTGTGTTTCTTTAATTAAACTAAGTTATACTTAGTCTTTGTGAAGTAGAGAAAGCTACGTAACACTTTTGGGCCTTTAACAGTGTTGGGCTTAGTGGTTATTGGGCCTGATTTAATTTTTGGCCTTTAGTACTGCGAGTTAGCAGTACTGGATTTTAATAGTGTTAGCTGTTTTTCCTAAGTATGTCGTTTAGCTCAGTTAAGCGTTAGCGTGATTAGCGAAGCGATTAGGGTTCTAGTTATGTCTTAATTCTGTTATAAGGGTTTCATATCTGGTTAGTTGTTTACTTAACAGCTTCATTAGAGTTCTAATTATAATTATGTCCTAATTATGTTCTAAGGGTTACTTATCTGGTTAAGTGTTAGTATTTGATTAGCGAAGCGATTAGGGTTTAACTATGTCTTTGATTACATGACTAGGGTTTAACGGTATAGTTAACGGTTTAATTAAGTCATTAGTGATGTTTTTAAGGGTTATTTATGTTATTGAAGGTTAATATATCGTTAATGTTAATTAACGACGTCGTGAAGTGTTAGTATTTGATTAGCGAAGCGTCATTTTTATTAACATCACATATAATATCTTTATTAAATATGGCCGCGCAGCGGGTGTGTTCTATGTTTTTGGATTAGCGAAGCGTCATTAATGGTATTAATGCTTTAGTATGTGGTTAAGATTTTTAAGCACTTCGTAATTACATAGTAATTACGTGTTATCTATGTTAATCAGTGATTAACATGATGATTAATGTGTATTTAGTTATGTTAATCACGTTTAAGATCATGATTAAGTTGTTAATTACGTACTAATTAAGTTAATCTTTGATTAACAGGGTTGTTAACCTTTAATTAATTAAGTTATGAATTAATTATTAACCCTTACAGTAAGCAAGTATATTGATATAGTGGAAAATCACTAAGGCAATAATTGTTTACTTCGTTAGCGATACGACAAGCAACCCATAATAGTGGGACCAAAAAGCAAGTATATTGATATAGTGGAAAAGCAACCCATAATTACAACCCTGTTCTAAGTAAACAATCGCGTAGCGAATCTCTTTGTTGAACCATGCTTTGCACTTGTATTAATGGTGGACGTGGCACGTGGCACTGTTCTGGTAAGGCTTAGCGCTACAGTGGGGGAACCCAAACGCTAAGCCTTATCTCAATATATATATATATATATATATACCTTATTTTAGGGAAATAGGTCTAACTCTCCGTTAGTGGGTCGTCCACACTTTATAATATTACTGGACGACCCCGGGTCCGCTAGGACCTTGATCGGAGGCTGCTGAGAGCTAAAACATAGTTACTTAGAACCAATATCGCTTGTCTCTACAACTTCAAGACGAAGAAGACGATACGATAATTAAATAAATTATTTATTTAATTAAAAAATAAATTAAAACCCGTAATTAATTCGAAATTAATTATAAAAATTACCAAAAATCATTAAAAATCAAAATAAATTACTAAAAATATATATATAATTCCAAATTAATTAAACTTAATTATTATATTAAAAAAAACCTTAATTCCTTCATAATTAGCAAAGCACTTAATGGTGTCGTTAATTACCATTAACAATACACTGATCCTTAAGAACATCTCTAACGACTTAGTAAAAGACAGTTAAGATAACTAATCACTAAAAAGCGATCTTGATGGTGATTTACATCACTAAACACAAACTAATCACCACGTTAATCACAGATTAACCAACTTAAAACGTAATTAACTTGTTAAACACGATTAAAGAGCCTAGTAAAACTCCTAAATAATAACTTAATCACGATCTTAATCGTGATAAAGATAACTAACTTTACCAACATGAAAGTTAATCATAGATTAACTAAGATAACACGTAATTACCATGTAATTACGATGCAATTAAGAAGCTTAATGACAGACTAACCCAAGATTACCGTTAAACAAGCTTTGCTAATCAAAAACTTAGAGCACACCCGCTGCGCAGCCATATTTAATAAAGATATTTATGTATGATGTTATATAACTGAAAAACATGATTAACACTGATGACGCTTCGCTAATCAAATAGTTAACAATGTCGTTAATTACCATTAAGGATGTATTAACTTTTAAGAACATAAATAACCCTTAAAAACATGACTAATGACTTACTTAAAACCCTAATGAAACCGTTAACTATACCGTTAAACGATAAGAACGTGATTAAACACATAGTTAGAACCCTAATCGCTTCGCTAATTAAATACTTAACACTTAACGGCATCGTTCATTACCATTAACGATATATAACCCTTAGAACAGAATTAAGACATAACTAGAACCCTAATCGCTTCGCTATACTCGCTAACGCTTAACTGAGCTAAACGACATACTTAGGAAAATAAGACAACACTATTGAAATCCAGTACTGTTAAAGCCCAGTACTGTTAAAGCCCAATAAAACTAAGCCCAACACTGTTATAGTCCAGACAAGAAAATACTTTAAGTGACTTGATAAAATAAACAAAGTATACTCCGTATACCTATACTTCGTATACTTAAAACCCTAACGAAACCGTTAAGTAAACAATTAAACCCTAATCATGTAATCAATAACATACTTAGAACCCTGTTAAGAACATAAAAGAAATCAATTCCAAGATTTAGGCCGACACGCTAACGGCTAGTAAAAAACACTAACGGCTAGTGGCACAGAAACCAATAAATTAATTTACTGTTGCTTTACGGCTTATTACGACTTATTTTGCTTGATTAAGTCCTAAGGAGTGCGTGGGCGCGTGTATTTACTGTTGCACTAGCCGTTAGTTGTTTTTGTCTAAGCCTAAAAGTTTTGAAAATTGCAATTTGGCCCCTGATGACAGCTGGCAGTTCTTTTTTATTAAGCCTTAGTGATATTTCACTAAGGCATGTTAAGTAATTAGTTGATTTGACCTATGAGTTATCGTGTCGGCCCAACTCTTATGCGACAGTACACTAGGAGTTATCGTGTCGGCCCAAGTCTTAGCGTGTCGGCACAAGCCTTAGTGCTTATGCACTAAGCCTTAGCACAGGCGCGTGAGCCGACAAGTTACTGTTTCATTAACCCTTAACGATTTTTTCACTAAGGCTTAGTGATTTTTCACTAAGGCTTAAAGTTTTAAAAATTGCAATTTGGTCCCTGGCACAAAGGCTTAATGTTTTAAAAATTGCAATTTGGCCCCTGGGCCTTAAGCGTTAGCGATTTACACTAAGCGATACTGGTTTTCACTAAAGCTTAACGAATTTGAATTTTGAATTCTTGGTTTCTGTGCCACTAGCCGTTATGGCTTTTTACTAAGCCATAGCTTTTTTGACTAAGCGTTAGGCGCCTTAGTAGCCTCATGTATTTCTGCAGACTGTTTGTCTGCAGATTTTTTGTGACGGTTTTTGTCGCAAAAATTTGAATTCTTTTCGTCGCTAAAATTTGAATTTTCTTTTAAACTAAATTATTTTAGTATATCCTGTTGTCCGTACTTGAATTTTTTTTTTTTTGATTGAAACAGTGTTGAATTCTTTGTAGTGCTATCTACCATGTATTAAGTTAATCATCGATTAACATACAGTGGTTTTGATTTGGTGTAGTTGATTATTCTAATCATGGTTTTGACTTAGTTTTTTTTCTCATTTTCAGGATGTTTGTAACCGGTTAAGATGAAGAGGAAGATCGTGTCGTGTCTCTTCTTTGTTCATGTACTCACAAATCCTGCAGATAGTTTGATCTGTCTGCAGGTGGGTCAAAACATTGTTTTGTCTGTCTTCAAGTGTCGTTAATATTTTGTTTTAGTTTGAATATTATAGTCCAGTGTGTTTGTAATCCTCGGATTTCTACAGTGTTTGTTGAAGTGGGTCAAAATAGTGTTTGGCTAGTCTACAGGTGTTGCCTGCAGATAGTGTTTGGCTTGTCTGCAAGTTTTGCCTACGGATAGTGTTTGGCTTGTCTGCAGTTGTGTTAAAACCATCTTTTGATTGCAAATTCCTGCAGATAGTGTTTCGCTTGTCTGCAGGTTGGTCAAAACCATGTTTTGACTGCAAATGTCCTTAATGTTGTGTTTTACTTATTTGTGGTTTAGGATTACCCTTAATGACGCTGATACTAAGCTCGTTAAATATATGTACTCGATACCATTATCTTAATTAGGCCGTGCAGCGGATCGTTAACGATAGTTAACTGTAACTTAATCCTTTTTGGTCTTTCTGCAAGTCTAATTACTTGCAGTTTTGTTCTGTCTGCAAAATGCAGGTTTGCAGACGATGATGCTGAGTTTTTTATCAAGTAGTTAATTCTGTGGTTTCATCTTCAATGTGTTCTTCTGTTGCTGGCAAAATTGTGCACAAAATTGGATCAAAATTGAATTTTCATTACAGAAATGTTAAAAAGTGCAATTAACAGATAATATTGGAATTCAGATAGTGAAATGCAGTTACAGTATGCTATTTCCGATCATCATGTTCTAACTATTCCGGCAAAGCCGGTCTGAATCTAATTACAATGCTTTTCCTAAACTAATTTGGTCTTCTTTTTCTCGCTAATTTGTTCATCGTCTTCTTGGTGTTCTTCTTCGTGGCACAATCGTCTTCTTCTTCGTCGATGGCCTTTCTTTTCAGGTTGACCTTTTCCTGAACTTCCGGCGAAGCTTTGTCTTCTCCGGTGATCTGTTCTTTCTCCGTCGAAGATTCCGAGAAAGCTTTCGAAGAATCTTCTTCAACCTTGTAATGCCTTTGATCTGTTCTTTCTTCGTCTCTCTGTTGTGGTCTTTTAACGGCATCTGCAAGTAGTTTCTTCTTCCAATGAGTTGCAGGTGTCTTCTTCTTGAAAGCAAACCCTAGTTTCGTCGTCGATGAGTTGTAGGTTTCTTCTCGAGTCACGATCGTCATCTCTGTGTCTTCGTCTTCGTATACGATCATCGTTATTGTCGATCGATGAGCAATCGAGCATCGATCGATGAAGATCTTCATCGGAGTTTTGAAATCGCCAGAGCTTCGCCTCCTCGAGAGGATTTTGGGAGTGAACCCAATTCTCAAAAACTTTATATCCTATTATTGGGGTATATAGATGCTCTTATATAGACGAGGGGTGGGATTTTGAGCGCTGCCACACTCTTATAATATTACTGGCAGCGCGTGGGTCCGCTAGGACGGCTTTTGTGCGGCTGAGATTGTGCCACGTCAGCATTTACTGTTGCTTTACGGCTTATTTTGCTTGATTAAGTCCTAAGGAGCGCGTGGGCGCGTGTATTTACTGTTGCACTAGCCGTTAGTTGTTTTTGCCTAAGCCTTAAAGTTTTGAAAATTGCAATTTGGCCCCTGATGACAGCTGGCAGTTCTTTTTTATTAAGCCTTAGTGATTTTTCACTAACGCATGTTAAGTAATTAGTTGATTTGACCTATGAGTTATCGTGTCGGCCCAACTCTTATGCGACAGTACACTAGGAGTTATCGTGTCGGCCCAAGTCTTAGCGTGTCGGCACAAGCCTTAGTGCTTATGCACTAAGCCTTAGCGCAGGCGCGTGAGCCGACAAGTTACTGTTTCATTAACCTTTAACGATTTTTTCACTAAGGCTTAGTGATTTTGCACTGAGGCTTTAAGTTTTAAAAATTGCAATTTGGTCCCTAGCACTAAGGCTTAAAGTTTTAAAAATTGCAATTTGGCCCCTGGGCCTTAAGCGTTAACGATTTTGCACTAAGCAATACTGGTTTTCCCTAAAGCTTAACGAATTTGAATTTTGAATTCTTGGTTTCTGTGCCACTAGCCGTTATTGCTTTTTACTAAGCCATAGCTTTTTTGACTAAGCGTTAGGCGCCTTAGTAGCCTCATGTATTTCTGCAGACTGTTTGTCTGCAGATTTTCTGTGACGGTTTTTGTCGCAAAAAATTGAATTCTTTTCGTCGCTAAAATTTGAATTTTCTTTTAAACTAAATTATTTTAGTATATCCTGTTGTCCATACTTGATTAACATACAGTGGTTTTAAAATAAATTTTTTTTTTGATTGAAACCGTGTTGAATTCTTTGTAGTGCTATCTACCATGTATTAAGTTAATCATCGATTAACATACAGTGGTTTTGATTTGGTGTAGTTGATTATTCTAATCATGGTTTTGACTTAGTTTTTTTTTCTCATTTTCAGGACGTTTGTAACCGGTTAAGATGAAGAGGAAGATCGTGTCGTGTCTCTTCTTTGTTCATGTCCTCACTAATCCTGCAGATAGTTTGATCTGTCTGCAGGTGGGTCAAAACATTGTTTTGTCTGTCTTCAAGTGTCGTTAATATTTTGTTTTAGTTTGAATATTATAGTCCAGTGTGTTTGTAATCCTCGGATTTCTACAGTGTTTGTTGAAGTGGGTCAAAATAGTGTTTGGCTAGTCTGCAGGTGTTGCATGCAGATAGTGTTTGGCTTGTCTGCAAGTTTTGCCTGCAGATAGTGTTTGGCTTGTCTGCAGGTGTGTCAAAACCATCTTTTGACTGCAAATGCCTGCAGATAGTGTTTGACTTGTCTGCAGGTTGGTCAAAACCATGTTTTGACTGCAAATGTCCTTAATGTCGTGTTTTACTTATTTGTGGTTTAGGATTACCCTTAATGACGCTGATACTAAGCTCGTTAATCATATGTACTCGATACCATTATCTTAATTAGGCCGCGCAGCGGATCGTTAACGATAGTTAACTGTAACTTAATCCTTTTTGGTCTTTCTGCAAGTCTAATTACTTGCAGTTTTGTTCTGTCTGCAAAATGCAGGTTTGCAGACTATGATGCTGAGTTTTTTTATCAAGTAGTTAATTCTGTGGTTTCATCTTCAATTAGCGAAACAGTATAACGCATACTTAATAGTTTTTAATACTAAGCCCTACACTGTTACGACATAACACTGTAGAGGAACTATGTACCCGAAGATATAACCCGAACATAGCGATAGGAAAAAAAATTGGTCCCATAAATTTTTGACCCCCCGAAACTTTTGGTCAAGCTCCATCACTGGTATATTCTTTCCACAAGGACAAACAAGCCTCGAAGACCGGTCTCCAATTATCGATATAGTTCATATTTTCCCCCACCAGTTAAGAACCACAACAATAAGACCGACTTATGATGCAAAAACACGTCGTTAATTGGATTTAGCTTTCTCACTATTTATTGATTTTAAAATATTACTTTATAAAGAATTCGTATGTAAACTATGTGAATGTATGTGTTTCCATGTGTATATATACGTGCATATAATGATCTAAGTATTTCATAGAGGTGAATGGAGTAACAAATTTATAATCTCAATGTGTAAGATGGTAACATCAAATTCGGATAGACATTTTTATGTCAACTCTACTTTACACTAATATTCCTAAAATACTTCACTTGCCCATATTTGAACCTACGACTTCCCCTCTAAGAGGCATATGATATGTCTCTACCAAGTGTGCCCGCCCTGCATTGCCAAATTCGGATAAACTTATTTTCACTATTATAAGGCTATACGGTATGGGACAGGCTCAACCTTGGAGGATGACCCTCCACATAAGCGTCACGTAGGATGGGTGTGAGGATGGAGCAAAGGGGATGAAACTAAGGAAATGGAGGATGAGCCTAACATATATATATATGAGTTGTATGTATATGTGTGTGTGAGGAGAAGTTTGTCTTCTTGTGCCCGTCTCAAATGTCCTACCCTCGACGTTTTGGACGACGTCGGGCCTGCCGGGGCGGTGTATGGGGGCGTCGCCGGTGCTTGACGTGGCTGGACGACCCCCACACCGTCAAGCCTAAAAACAAAACATAATTTCATAATATAAACAAATAATAACTGTTAAACATTGTAGATCTAGCAGTCGATCTAATTGCTTTAAAAGCTATGTTTTCTCTTCATTCACCATCATGGTGCCCTAGAGAAATGCATGAAAACACTAAAGCAAAACAAAGACAAGAACGGATAAGGATGATAACAATAGCAATGCATAAGAAAACTCAGATTGTAAGGAGTGATACCTATTAAGCACAAGATACAATATGATAAGTGACTAAGTGTCCGTCGGCCCAAACGCACCAACATGTGAGTTAAGGTGTTGCCATACACCACTAACCCATCACCTAGAATCCAACCAATCACCTCTTCCAATTTGAGGGCAAAACAATACGATATAGAAATGCCGAGTAATACCAAAAGTCTGTGTTGTACAACATGCTTCCTATAAAGTAAAAAAAGTGAGCAATGTATATTAGTGAGAGCACCGACTTTGCTAAACATAAGTATATATAATTCTTATACTTATTGTTGTAGTTGAAAATGAAATTTGTATAAAACGTAAAAACAGATAAAAGTTAGAATTTTATTTAGATCATATATGAAAAAGAATCTAGCATAATATCTATTGCCACAAGAGGCTTTGGTTGTGTGTACTTGACCCGGCTATGTACTTAGTTACCACGAGCCTTGGAAGTCTACAACGTTTCCCATGTCTAAGCCATTGATGTTTTCGTGTATGCCAAAAGTAATATATGCAGTTGTAACAAAAATTCACAGAAGATAAGATAGCTAACACTTCTTGTATTAAAGTCTACTGTGTTGGGCGCGTAGCCAATCATTACAAGGAAAGATAAAAACTAAGGCTGGTTACATATTGCATCTCCTTAATTGCTGAGCATTCCAAGTCCTGGGGACTTCTTTGTTTTCAAGCATGCGCAGCTTGTACGCTCCTTTCCCGAGGACTTCATCTATGATGTAAGGTCCCTCCCACTCGGGAGCCAGTTTGCCCGGTTTTTCAGTGTTGGACGCCTCATTTTCCCTCAGGACATAATCTCTGGGGTTGAAAGTGCAGATTCGGACCGTGCTGTTGTAGTATTTTTCCAGCTTGGTTTTATATTTTGTATTATGTTAGATTCTTGCTATTTACTTTTGTGCATTGTGTGATTTTCTTATTGTGTTACATATACTATTATATAGATATATATGTAGGCATAGGTAGGAACCGAGACTGCAAGGTCTCGACCCGAGACCACCCGGTCTCGAGTGACCCGAAACAATTGGGCCGCACACCTACCAAGCCCATTCGGAAACCCACTAGAGTGCACCAACATAGAACGGGTATAAAACCCATGCCTTCAGCCGACTTACTCCTTTTGGACAACAAATCATCACCTCACAAATCCCAAAAACATTCCCTCACACTCACTCCCTCACTCTCCTACTTTCTCTCACTAAAACCCTAGCAACATCATCCTCTCCTCTTCTCTCGGATCCAACCGAAACAGCTCAAGCTCCCGTTTTAGCTCGCATTCTTCGCTAGGAAGTTCCTCCTCGGCTGATTTCTACACCACTCCCACACTCGAGCACCATTCGGTTAGTATTTCATAACTACTAGATGACAATGCACAATCGTGGTGCTTAGTTGATGAATGATATACATGCTTAGTTTAAATGTCTCCTTGCATGATTTTGTATGATTACGTGGGTTAAAAATAGTTAAATGATGGCTATGTGTGATAAAGATGCTAACTTGGTGAAAAAACTTGCATGGTAAGAGATTATATGCGATAATAATTCATGTTTTGAAGTATGAATGTAAATGTGATATTGTATCTCAAGGAAACAATGAAAATGATGATGTTGTACTATGAGTTATAGGCTGGATTTGTTTATAAGAATGATGTTAAGATGGTTTTAGGATAAAATGATTTTAGGTATGTTCATGCTAAATGAAATAGTGATGAATGTTAGATTTGTATTATTAAGATAATGAAAAACTCTGGTAAGAAAAATTTGAATATATGATGAACTGTTTGAAGATCATTAAAAAATGTTTGAAATTTGGTGTTTTGATATGTTTTGGTTAGGGTAGAATATTTGGAATATGTTTGTGTATTTTGATTGGTTACTACATGAAATCATGTTTGTGTAATGTGATTGGATCGTACAATGTTGGTAAACTTCTAGAAAGATTCCTCAGTGGTTGCGAGTCGAGAGCAGGGGCTTCATCAGTGGTCTCGACTCGGAACCACCCAGCAGGTGTTACATCAGTGGTTTCGACAATGGTCTCGACTCAACAAATTGATCCATCGGTGTTGCGACTCGAGACCATCAGTGGTTGCAAGTCAAAACACTGCTTGGTTGCGACACAAAAATGAACAACTCGAGACCAGTGGCATCATCAGTGGTTGTGACTCGAAACCACCATCAGTGCCTACAACAGTGGTTTCGACTCGAGACCACTTCTCAGTGGTTTCGACTCCAGACCACTCAACAGTGGATTCAACTCATCAGTGGTTTCGATTAGGCCATGCTGTTATTGGTCCATGTTGGTTTAATGGACTGCTTTTCGTGTGGACTAAGTGTTAACTGATTTCTGTTTAATTGCTAGTATGATAGGACAGACCTAATAACCTTGAATGACATGTATGCTATGTGTTAACTGTTACTGCTTAATTTGCTAGAATAAGCCCAACAGTGTGAGTGCTAGTATAACCTGCAGGATATGTGTTAGATACGTGTAGATATACGTGACTTATTTGTACCCAAGTCTGACCCATACTGGTAACCATATTAGGACGTGGTTGACCAGCACACTTGACCATGTAACCCATCTGCCGAGCAACCCAAGGTGAGTTCACAACATTTAAAGCATGTGTTCCCGGTGGTTGGGAATGGAATTAAAACAACGCTATCTCCTTATGAGTGATACAGACTACTTTTCTCCCCTTGTGAGGGACGCTCAGTTAATTACTATTTATATTAGATGCAACAAGCATGCTAAACGAAACTCTATCACGAAGTCCCTACTCATTATACCGATTAGTCGCCGGGGCCTGGCGAACGGATTATTAGTTGATAGCGCTATTAGGTTTCACCAACCTCACACCGTGCCCGTGTATGGGATCGGGAGTGAACTGATAGACTCTGGCAAAAACCGTCAATGATGATAGATATTGACAAACGGGGCAAAACTCACGTAATGTGCGGTCGCAAAGTATTCGGTATGGTGCAGTTTAGTAGCTTACATATGGGGTAGCTCCCCATGGCATGATATAAATGAGTAAATTAACTATCGAAACAAGTTTTTGGAATTTAAAAACTCGACCAACTCGTGAACTCGCCGACTTTATGTTGACACCCTATTGCATGCTTTGCAGGTACTTAGTGACTCAGGAGCTTGCGGCTTGGGAGGTGTAGTGGACGTCTAAACCCGTGTGTTGGGTTTCTTTAATAAATTAGAAACTTGAACTTTTGTTTGAACTATTCTACTATGCTTCCGCTACTTAAACTGTTAATTGAACCTAAAAACTTTTGAACTGTAACTATGGTGTTCACTAATCCTCATGGTTGGTGGACTTTACTATTATAAAATTGCTTGTTCAGTATGATAGATGGCTGGATCCTGGTCAGTCGCACGCCTCGCGGTAGTACTCCGCATGTGGATTTTGAGGGTGTGACAGATTGGTATCAGAGCCAGTGGTTATAGTGAACTCAGTTTTAAAAAGAAAGTCTTTTTGAGAAAAACAAGACTATAACCCGTGACTCGCGACGACACTACACTCCAAGTGCAAGGCTCAACGTATCAGATCTCATGGCTCGGATTTCTGTTTACTTGATTACTTGTTGGGTGTTTATGTGATACTATACGTACTAGTGTGCTTAGTTAGCTAATACACATCCCTCTTCTATCTCATTCTTGCTACACTATGACGTAACACTCATACTGTGTTTTCTGGCTGTGAAGACAATGAGTGGACGCGGAAGAGGAAACGTTAACATGACTCAGGAACAGTTCACTAACCTGATCAACACGGTGACTGCAGCTTTCGCAGCTCACCCTAGAGGTAAACACACCATTCTAGGATGTATAGATCCTATCTTCGCACCATCTTATCATTCCTAAATCTGTTCGCTTCGTTTTCCACGACAGGTCAGCCTGCACTTGCGCAACCACGTGTTTGTACTTTCAAAACCTTCATAGATTGCAAACCTCTCCGCTTTAATGGCACTGCGGGTGTCATAGGTCTTCTGCACTGGATTGAGAAGGCCGAATCTGTGTTTGCTGTTTGCGAGTGTCCCCCTGCTAGTTGGGTGAAGTTTGCCAGTGGTACGCTTGAAGGGAACGCGCTTTTATGGTGGAAGGCGCAAATTCAGATGCTTGGGTTGGAGACTGCCAACGCCACTGCTTGGGAAGATTTCAAAAACATGATCAAAGTGGAGTACTGCCACAGGGATGACATCCACAAGCTCGAGAATGAGTACTACGAGCTTAAGATGGTTGGGTCAGAAATTGAGACTTACACCAAGCCGTCCAACGACTATGCTGCTCTCTGTCCAAACATGTCTCAACCTCACTACCATTCAGCCAACCTCACTACCATTCAGCCAACCTCACTACCATTCAGCCAACCTCACTACCATTGAAGGATCGAATTGTACATCAAGGGTTTGGTTCCAGAGATCTAGAGCTTGGTCACTTCAGCCAACCTCACTACCATTCAGCCAGTCATTCGCCTAGCTCACAGACTCATTGACCAGGCCGTGGAGCAGGGCAAGCTGCCCAAAAGGATCAATGCTACTAATGGGGCTTCTAGTGATAACAAGCGAAAATGGGATGGAAATCAGGGCAAGGATGCTAACCCCACTCAGGCCCCAGCTCAGCAAAGGAAGACTGAAAACAACAAGGGCCCTCAGCAACATGGTGGTTACCAAGGAAACCGACCCAAATGTAACAAATATCATCGACATCATAATGGGCAGTGTATAAGGAACCCGTGCCAACGCTGCAACAAGATGGGGCATGAGGCCAAGGACTGCAGAAGCCAGCTTCCAGCTAGGCAGAATCAGCAACAACCACAGCAACAAGGGAACAACCGTGGATGCTACAAACGTGGAGCACCGGGGCACATACGAAGGGACTGCCCTGAACTGAACCAGAACCGCAACAACAATCAGGGCGCTGGAAACAACGATCATAACAACAACAATGCTGGCAATGGCGCAAGAGGAAGGGCTTTTGTGATTGGAGCTGGAGAAGCGATGAATGATCCCAACGTCGTAGCGGGTAAGTTCCTACTCGATGGTCGTTATGTTTCTGTATTGTTTGACTCTGGAGCCGATGCTAGCTATGTATCCCTACGTATTAGTAAGAAGCTTAAGCGTATGCCTACGTTGTTAAACTCTAAGCGCGTCGTCGAACTAGCTAATGGTAGAAACACCGAGGCCTCACACGTTGTCAGTAACTGCAAACTCGTATTGTCTGGTCAGACCTTTTTCATCGATCTCTTTCCCATCGTTCTTGGAAGCTTCAACGTCGTTATTGGTATGGAGTGGTTATCTAAACATCAAGCTGAAATCCGTTGTCAAGAGAAAGTCGTTCGTATCCCCCGTCCTTCTGGCGAACCCCTTATCGTGCAAGGTGACAAATCTGGAGCAGTCACAGGCATCATCTCGTTCTTAAAGGCCCAGAAGTGTTTGCAAAAAGGGCATACCGCTATCTTAGCACTTGTCACCGACACACAGGAGAAGGAAAAGAGGATCGAAGATTTTCCTACGCGACTATCCCGAGGTATTCCCTGAGGAATTACCTGGACTCCCTCCTCACTGTCAGGTCGAATTTCAAATCGAGCTAACCCCCCGGAGCAGCACCCATAGCTCGTGCACCTTATCGACTAGCCCCCGTTGGACTGAAGGAACTTTCAGCACAACTGCAAGAACTGTTGGATAAGGGCTTTATCCGTCCTAGTTCGTCACCCTGGGGAGCACCAGTGCTCTTTGTTAAGAAGAAGGATGGCACATTTCGCATGTGCATTGATTACCGTGAGCTGAACAAGGTTACCATTAAGAACCGTTACCCACTCCCATGAATCGACGATATATTCGACCAGTTACAAGGATCGAGTTACTACTCCAAGATTGATCTGCGATCAGGTTATCATCAGTTAAGAGTCCGAGACGAGGACATCTCCAAAACTATGTTCAGGACTCGTTATGGTCACTACGAGTTCCTCGACATGCCTTTTGGAATGACTAATGCACCTGCGGTTTTCATGGACCTCATGAACCGAGTGTGTAAACCTTACCTCGACAAGTTTGTGATTTTGTTTATCGACGACATCTTGATCTACTCGAAGAGTCAAGAGGGGCATGAACAACACCTGCGTCTTATTCTCGAAATCTGTTAGGATATGAGTTTCTTGTGATTGTGTTTGTTTGATTAAAGTGGAGATGAATGATAAACAATTTGGAGCGGAATTAAATGGAATAAACTTTCAACACAATCAAACGGAAAAATTGCTTTCAACACACATGTTTAACATGAAATTGAATGATTATATTTATTACAATGATTCAATAACAATGCATGCATGCAATACAATCTCCCCCTCAGCCTGAGCTCTATCACACCCCGACCACGTAAAACGAGAAACATGTGGCGAAAACGTCGGGGAGTGTTGTAACAGAATTATTGTTTCACAACCATGGAAATTAAAGTTACGTTTTATTTATCAACAAGAGGGTAACATTGTCTTTAACACGAAACAAAGAGTACCTAACATAATTAAACTAAGTCTATCTTCATTTTAAGTCTCTAAGGCACAGGTCCGCCCTAGTGTCACGATCATCATCCTATGCAAAAGCTCCTGAAAACACATATGAAAATAGGTACGTCAGCATAAAAATGCCTGTGAGATACATAGGTTTTGTGAAAATAGGATTCATGACTTATAAGTTTAGAAAAAGTTGTTTAGCAAAAGTCAGTCATGAACCTTATAAATTGTTTTGTTTTGTAAATCATTTAAAAAGCGATAAGATCAAATGATATGTATAAATAAAAGAATAATGTATGGTTAAATGTATAACCAAGTAAAATGAGTTGTATAAAGTAAATTGTTTGTAAACCAAAGTCTTGTGAGAATCATGTTACTTGTGTAAAATGTATAAGTCCAAATTGAATGATTTAAATAACGCTATGATATGTAATATAATACAAACACTTATATATAGGAAGTACCAGCGGCGTATCCACCATGCTTGTATCATATTACTCACATATCGTTACTTAAGTCACTTAAACAAACCACCAATCTATAAAGTCTATGTTTAAACCAATTGTCAAAAGTCCTTGTATAAATCATATCAAATGTTAATAGTCCAAATGTAGTCAAGTAATGTGTAGCAAATGTTATGTCTGGTAAGTAATGTGTTGTTACATAAACCAATTGTAAAAATGTACAAAACAAAGTATTTTGAATATATCAAAAAGTTATGTTTTGCAAAGTAATGCATGTTACATTGATACAAACACTTATGTGGTAAGTTAACGCATACATTCAAGCCTTGAGACAGTCGGATAACCCTAAGTCAAGGTTATCAAAAGAAATGTTTTCGGATTCAGTCATTCCTTACATCCAAACAAACCCGGGATGTCAGAAATGGGATTTGTCAAGTCCTATGGTACCAGTACTTACTACCGAGTGGCGTAGCTAATGTTAATAAACGTATATAAGTCCTGTTTGTGCAAACCAAATGTCATAGCAAATGTGAACATGTTATATGAAAACAATGTACTAAGTATGCTAAGTTAACATACGAAGCAGAAAAGTCATGTAAATCAATGTGCTAGCATGCTATCAGTCAACATACATAGCAGAAATGTAAAGTAAATCATGTACTATAAGTGTACTAATGAACATAGTAAGCATATGATGTGAAAACAGGAAAGCATGAAAGTAACAAGTAGGCACATGTGTTTCACCCCAAAACAGTTTGAAAACAGTAAAAGAGGGGTCTATGTACTCACTTGAGATTGCTTAGTAGTCCTTGAGTAACAACCAAACAATGCTAGAGATCACGGATATCAAACGGCACCTAATATAGGTAACTATGTTAATATACCGGACCTAAATCAGAGGATTGGATTGAATGAGGGTTCGTAAACCAAACGAGTATGGAAACTCATGTAGTATGGTTTAACAAAGCCTTCATTCTAAAATGAAACCTAACCTAAGTGCTTACGACCCAATACGACCCGTTTAGGTAGCTTATGCTACTTTAACGCGTCGTTCGCGTGAAACGCGTTCGGAATGCCTAACTAGTCCTATGATAAGTAAAATATGCCTTAACATGTCTAATATTGTTACCAAATCAGTTTAGATACCAAAAGTTATGTTACATATGCTTAAAATGAATTTTGGCGTAAAAAGGGTATTTTGGTAATTTACCTAAGGCATATATACTACCTATCATACAACTAACTAAACGTCGTGACCATAAGGTATAACCTCGGAAGGTTATTCCCTATACAACTATGGTCACCTAATGTGTTTGGTCGGATCTTAATGATCGACCAAACGGGTCGGGTTCGAAAGTATAAGCGATTGTTTAGATCGCTTACCTTACGAACCTATATAAGCACTAAACTAAAAGTAACGAGCTAAGCCTGTTAAAACATGCTTAACTAAGTTTTAGAAAACAAGTTTGGTATCAAAACAAACGGTTTTGATACCTAAGAGTAGTTTGGTTACAAAATACGCAAGAATGCGCATTTTGGCCGAAACTACGACTCGTCACTGAGCCTAGATAACGTGGTAATCAGTAGGTATAGTCGCTAGGGACTATAACCATCGTGATTACGCTCACGTTATGAAGTTCAAACGAACTTCGCATTAACCATAAACTGGTCAATGCAGAAAGTCAAACAAAGTTTGACTTTAACGCTAAAAGAATAAAAAGAACGAAAGAACACTTACAAAGGGTCCAAGAACGGAAGTTTTGAATCCGAATACTCTCAGGTATGAAGTGTTAAACACAACAACTTAGAGAGCAAATTCAGATTTCAAAGGTGTGGGTTTTTGGGGTTGAAAGGGTTGGGTATTTATAGGAATGTTGGAACCGTTAAGATCATTTATCGAATAACGTGCTTCAATCTCATCCCTACATTTATTGCAACACCTTGGTACCCAAATTGGCCCCCCATGATCAGGAAATGACAAGTGTGGGTGAGTTTTGAGTGGTTAACAGCTGTAAACAGCTATTAAAACTGATTAAACTGATCTGGGAAGCTCACACGGGCCACGTAAGGATACACCAGGAGCTTACGCGGGCCGCCTGGCCCTTCTGATCAGAAACAACTTTGCTGAATTGACAGTTGTGGTCCCTGTTGGTGTTTAAGGCTCATTTCGACACGTTTAAGGCCCGTTAAGCCAACTTTAAGGCCCTAAAATGATGCCTAAACATTGTGGACATGAAACATGTTCAAAAATATGCCAGATGTTGGTTCGTTTGGTCGTACGATCGCGATGTTCGCTTAATTACGACGGAATGCGCATAAGCGCGAAAAACGATCCAAATTGCGTGCCGAATGGATTTTTCTCATGTGAAACACTAGAATAAAATATTTTAGTGCTTACATAAATTTTTGGATGTCCGGATGTATTCAGAACGTAAGTCATGCGCGAAAATGCAAACTCACTTTTTGACGCTTTTAGTCCCTGAATGACCCAAAAGTTTATTTTAGCACACCGAACCCCTTAAAGCCTATTTCTAAGCTATGTAAAGGATATTTATGGTATGTTTAACTTATGGTCATGTTCCAGAATGTCTGCTCTAGTACGAATCGTCATACTTTCGCAGTTTGTCGAATTTAGTCCCTGTAGGCGATTAAACTTGTTTTTGCCATACCAAGGCCTTCAAAACTTATTTCTAAGTTATGTAAAGGTTATTTAAGGTATGTTAAGCATATGTTGATGTTCCGGAGTATTTTTCGCACTAAACTGATTACGTTTACGCACCAGTTTGCGTATAACTCTCCAGAAAGCGATATAGAGTTTGAAATTGAACAAAAGTCAAAACATGAAAAATGTAAAACATAACCAAACAAACATTGGGATCAAATAACATTTTTTTATTGATAAACGAACTGTTCACAATGATTACAAGCACATATGTTACAGTCTCCCCTACTTGTGGAAATTTCGTCCCGAAATTTAATTAGAGGAAACCCGTGGGAAAAGATGTGGGTACTTCGCCTTCATTTGATCTTCACGTTCCCAAGTAAACTCGGGTCCACGTTTAGATTCCCAGTGAACTTTTACCAAAGGAATGCGCTTGCGTTTAAGCCACTTGACTTCACGTTCCATGATTTCCACTGGCTTCTCAACAAATTTCAGTGTTTTATCAACACGAATTTCGTCAAGTGGTATGTGGAGGTTCTCATCAGCTAAACACTTCTTGAGATTGGACACGTGAAAGGTTGGATGAACATTTCCAAGTTCAGGAGGTAACTCAAGTCTGTAGGCTACCTTACCGATTCTTTCGACGATCTTGAATGGTCCAACGTATCTAGGTGCAAGTTTTCCTTTTTTTCCAAATCTGATCACACCTTTCCAAGGTGAGACCTTAAGTAATACACGATCACCGACTTGAAAATCCAAGGGCTTGCGTTTTAGGTCCGCGTAACTCTTTTGACGGCATCTAGCTGCCTGAAGGTTATCACGAACTTTCTTAACCTTATCAGTTGTCTCTAAAATGAGAGCAGGTCCAGTAAGCTAAGCCTCACCGATCTCATTCCAGCAGACTGGTGAACGACATTTTCGACCATAGAGAGCCTCGAAAGGAGCCATGTTGATGCTGGAGTGATAACTGTTGTTGTAGGAGAATTCAATTAACGGGAGATGTGAATCCCAACTATGTAACACCCGGCTTAATAAATCAAGATTTTATTATTAAAATACACATTTAAATGCTAAAATGTGTCTTTACAAAAACTTTGCATACTAACATTTTCACATGTTAACAACATTTCAAAAATGCAACTTAATGTAATTGGATTCGTCGTTTTAAAGATACGACAAACGCCGCGCGGAAGCTTGTATTTTATCGTGTTCAGTTCCTCATCGAGCTTGATCTTCATCCGGGCACTCTTGGCGATCACCTATGATCAAAACCAACTTAAAAGTTAGTTTTGATAGTCAAATATTAAGTTCAAACAAGTACAGGGGTTAAAATGACAAAATTTAAAAATTTTCCGGAGTTAGGGGCGTCGCGTGATGCCAAGGGCCTAGGCGTCACGCCTAGCCCTTGTTTTCACAGACTGTTGCCTTCAGCTGTTGCTGTACATTCACAGCTCAACCCGATTTCACGGAAACAGCCATAACTTCTTCGTTATTGATCCGTTTTACCCGATTCTTTTTCCTACGCGTCCATAATTTAATTCTCCATCTTATGAAGTTAAAATCCAACATCCAACATAAATAAATTTTGAGACTTTCAAGCCTTCGACTCGTTACCTTTTTATCAAATTTTACCCGTTTATGCATTTTATCAAACAAACATATTTGTTTGATTCCTACATCACCTAAACTTCTTCAAATAAATGATATATACCATATTAGGTTCTAATCACAGGTTTATTACACAATTTAAACCCATTTTCGCTCGTATGCTTATTTTGACCCGTTAAGGGTATTTAAGCACTTTCGAGCCTAAAATAGCTTTCGATTGCTTCTAGCATTCCATTACCACATTTCTTATCCTATAATCTCCCACCCCAACTGTATTTAAGGTAGGTTTAATGTGGTGATCAATATAAACCAAATTTTACCTCTCGAATCATTATTTTACGGCAAAAACTCAAATAGTGCCATTTAGCTAATACAATACCTCTTTCAGCTTCTATACTTATTCTAAGTATTTACCTAGTCATAAAACTCGTTTCCAAACAACCTTTAAGGGTCGTTTGTTCCATTTAGCCTACAAGGGCGTTTTGGTCGATTTTAGTCCTTTTATGACGAAGGACTCTCTCTCAAATTATTCGACCAAAATAACACTTTTAACTACAACATAATTATGCATAGCTGGCCCGGATCAACAAGTAGACCCGATTTATACCTCGTTTTCATTATCACACCATCAATGGTGACGCAATTATCCGATTGGCTAATCGGTCCTGTTAACATAAGACTTGACAACCACATTAGTCGATATTGTCAAATGGTGTTATCATCACCATTCGACCCGTTTGGACTATATGCCCAACATTATCTATTTAATCAAAAACATCGTTTTTGATTTCCAATTCATACATCCATCCCATCCCGGATTTTATAACCATACCCCTTTTTCTTTTACACTCTTTTCTTACAAATTCAACCCATTTCGGCTTACGCCATGGGTATCCTTTTAACCTTGATTTACATTAGTCGACACTTGACAAATTTCCATATTTCCAATATTATCGTTATCACGTTTACAACGTATCGAATAAACGGGTATTTTACATAAGTGTGTAACTTACACTTACCTCGCATCCACGCCACGCTTTTCTTTCCGTACTTGCTCCGTTTGACCCGCTCCCTCCTCCAAGCTTTCATCTAGCTTGTTACGCGTCAAACTATTGTCAATCATTTACAAGGCGGTTAAATTAGTCATAAAAATCACGACTATTCCACCTCACTTATTTCCTATGCCGAAGCTACTATTTGACTTCATGATTAGTTAACTTAACTTATCTAAAGTTAACTACTTTCAATCGCATGGTTTACGATATTAAGTCTAAATTAACATAGTATTTAGAACTCTTATCACTTCATATCACGCGTAATTGCCATATCATTCGAATACGCGTTTTCACTCTAAATTTCAACACTTTAATTCTCATTTAGGCATTTTAACAAACACCTAATGTGCATAATTTTACATATTTACTAACTAGTTCATAACTAGTTATTTTCACCAAGATTTACATCAAAATCAAACCTCTTTGTCTAGTGTTCATGAACTACATCAAGAACTTATATCATAACAATCAATATTCCTGAATTTAACATCCTAATTCAAGTGTTCATCACAATCACATAAAAACCCACTAAGCATATAAATGGGTATTAATCTATTTCACAATTTTTCATCATTAATTCGTCAAATCCTTACTAGGGTTTGTTCCTAGACATGGATTTATCCTTATTTCACTCTCACATCAAACATGCAAGCAATAATTTCGTTTATCATAAATTCATCAAGAATTTTAACTTCACTAAACATAAAAATTTAACATACCTTGTGATCCCCTAAGCTTGGTGATCACGAATTTGTGTTAATCCATACGATTTGGCTCTAAATTGCCTTTCAATTTGTTGAATCTTGATGAACTAGGGTTGCACCCTTTCTTTTCTTGCTCCTGGGCGATTACACGCACACACACACACTCTCAGTGTGTGTGTTGTGTGTTATTACTTGTTTTAATAAATATTAGTTTCCCACTTGACAACTTTAGTCCCTCATGTTTCTATTTTGATCATTTGAATCTATAGTTCACTATTTATAACTTAGTCACATATTACTAACTAGGTCAATTATTCCTAGTTAAATTTAATGGGTTCGGGAAGTCATAACCCGTTTTATTTTTAAGTCCCGTTAACTCGGGCCTTTCCTAAATTTATTTCCTCAAAAAGTCTTCGTACAACCTTTATTTAATATTAGGTTTAATTATTTAAATCCTAATATTAACCGGGTAAGTTTTACCACTATCGGTATTTTACCCGTCTTTTAGTGTTAACGTGGTTTGATTACCAAACCCATTTTCGGGGTGTTACAAGTCTACCCCCCTTAAAGAGGTTTCGTCGTCGAAACCTTTTTTACATAATTTATTGAGTTTAACTCAATGTATTCGATCCGAGAAATCTTTTAAACATTACTTATACTTTTATCCAATAGTTAGTATTACCAGAAAAGTATGGTAACATCTTTTTGGTTACTAATTGTCTACATAACTCATACGACATAGTGCAACTTGAAATAACGTAATCTCGTTATTTCCACTAGTTTAGTTAACTTAGCGATATCCATTGCTTTCATATAATATCGAATTCTTTATGAATCCATTACTTTGACCCGTTTAAAGGTCTTTAGTGAAATATTTCACTTTTAGCAATAATTTCTTTTGTTTTCAGATTTATTTATTCGGTTCAGTTATACCGAATCCACCGCTTACAAGCAAACCAAATTTTATTGATTTGAATTACTGGCCTTAACCGGTCTCACTAACTAGACTTATTAGTCCCGTTACTTTTTACCGCTCGCTTGGTTATAACGTGATTTTACTTCACATTACATTTCCTAACCGTGATCGTGTCACATCATGTTTAGTTTGTATCAACCTTTCATTTTCGAAAATATCACTTTTCGAATATATCGTCTTGCACCTATCAGTGTCAAGACTTGAACCTTTCATACTTACTATTCAAATTCCTATCAGAATTTATATTTGTAAAAATGTTATTTCTTACTAAAATCGAAGTTTTAGTTTTAGGATCTTTTCTTTAACTTTTGTCAATTATCCATACCATGATATTGACAGTCCATAATTTATTCTTTTACAATCTTAGTTTTATATGGGGAATCGTAACAAGTTCCCTTACCTCACACTATCGACCCGTAGGTTCCTTCACTTAACCTCGTATACTATTTCCTTAAGCTTTCGCCTCTTTGAGGCGAGACCCTTTTTATCCATTTGCTTCAATTTATGACCCGTGGGTCATTTTGGCCCCGTAGACCCTTACACTAATTAATATCCCGTAGGTTATGATGATCCCGTAGATCATCTTTTATTCTAGTCTTTATTCAATTGTCTATTTATACATATATAGCTTTAAAGCATCCTTTGTTATGTTTGAAATCATTTAATTTTGCTTTTGAGCTTTATTTGACCTTGACCGTAGTCTAAGGTTTCATTTGTTTACTTTCGAACTATCTTTCCGACTTTACGACTTCTAACGTCATTTACACGTCGGTTTGTCCTACGCTTACCGTTACCCGGTTCACACTTATACTCCTTTACCACCCATTACCCGGGTCCTTCTATCTTATTGTTTTTAGCTTTCCGGTTTCACCGGCTTGTGTTTTCCTATTATATTAAGCGTTATTCCTTAATTGACTTGTTTGACTCATTTTGGGTGAATTTTCATCACTTATGAATGTCAAACTTCATTCTTTATTTGACCCGTCCAATTTTAAAATGGTTGAACGTAATTACCAAAATTTATGTTTGCAAAAATTCTTGTCATCTTTTAGTCATGACTCATATTCCGAGTCTTTTGACTTTCTATTTCGCGTTCCTGTTTCTCAGTCTACGCATGCATTTAATTCCTTACCCATCAACCGGGTGTTTTACCGAAATCGTTATTATTGCAACCCTTACGGTATGCATTATGACTTCGTTTCGTTTTTATATTCCTACTTTGTTCTCAAATTTGGCGTTTTACAAAATCGGCCCGTTAAGAGTCATATTTGCATTCTCCGGGTTCGAGTGTAAGCACACCCCTCCCAATTGCATACTTTAATCATTTTACATTAATCTTTGTCCCTTCACTCGGGCTCATCATCCTAATGTAATACGCTTCCGTCACCCGGCTGTGCGTTTACATTATTATCAAATATTTTGCTCCTTTGATTCATTTGGGTACTTTTTAAGTTAGTCCCATTCACCCCACCCTTACTACATCGGACATAAATGTGTCCATCATAAGAAGTTCATGGTACCACGTGTTCACTACTTACTTGGCCAGAGTAAGCGATCAACACCTGGTATACATGACCTTTTTATAATTTTCACATTACACCCCATGTAAGTAATGCCTCTATTTGTTTTTCTTGGAAACAATATCCCGGATAAGTTTTCTATTCAGGTTTTTCCAAGTTTTCAATCTACATATGCAACTTTCAATTTCTATATATTTGTTGCATATTACTTATTTATGCAATAATTTAAAACGTGCACCTGATAATGCTTGCTCTATCAGGCTCTCCTTTTTCCGTTAACCTTGTTCGTGATCGCTACGCGATTTAGATCCTTGATGAGTATGCTTTGCTTGTCATACATCGGACCGTTTCATCCTCATATCCGTAATTTGTCCAACTCTCGTCATCTTCAGATGCGAGTGTCCTTCAATTAAAACATTCACAAAAGTTAGTAGTGTCGTCATCAATAATCGCCCGTATTATAATACAAGGCTTTTCCACTATACGTGTTAATACACGTAATTTCATTGACTATATCTATCCTTTATCGATTTGATTAATGTATCATTTATTACACGATAACCCTATGTGTTGTTCTTCAACACTTTAATTATACTCAATCATTACTATATACATGTACTTACCAGATTTGCGATCAAGCCTCGAACCGAACACATTTTGTCAACAACCTTGGGCTCTGATTACCAACTTGTAACACCCGGCTTAATAAATCAAGATTTTATTAATAAAATACACATTTAAATGCTAAAATGTGTCTTTACAAAAACTTTGCATACTAACATTTTCACATGTTAACAACATTTCAAAAATGCAACTTAATGTAATTGGATTCGTCGTTTTAAAGATACGACAAAACGCCGCGCGGAAGCTTGTATTTTATCGTGTTCGGTTCCTCATCAAGCTTGATCTTCATCCGGGCACTCTTGGCGATCACCTATGATCAAAACCAACTTAAAAGTTAGTTTTGATAGTCAAATATTAAGTTCAAACAAGTACAGGGGTTAAAATGACAAAATTTAAAAATTTTCCGGAGTTAGGGGCGTCGCGTGACGCCAAGGGCCTAGGCGTCACGCCTAGCCCTTGTTTTCACAGACTGTTGCCTTCAGCTGTTGCTGTACATTCCCAGCTCAACCCGATTTCACGGAAACGACCATAACTTCTTCGTTATTGATCCGTTTTACCCGATTCTTTTTCCTACGCGTCTGTAATTTAATTCTACATCTTATGAAGTTAAAATCCAACATCCAACATAAATAAATTTTGAGACTTTCAAGCCTTCGACTCGTTACCTTTTTATCAAATTTTACCCGTTTATGCATTTTATCAAACAAACATATTTGTTTGATTCCTACATCACCTACACTTCTTCAAATAAATGATATATACCATATTAGGTTCTAATCACAGGTTTATTACACAATTTAAACCCATTTTCGCTCGTATGCTTATTTTGACCCGTTAAGGGTATTTAAGCACTTTCGAGCCTAAAATAGCTTTCGATTGCTTCTAGCATTCCATTACCACATTTCTTATCCTATAATCTCCCACCCCAACTGTATTTAAGGTAGGTTTAATGTGGTGATCAATATAAACCAAATTTTACCTCTCGAATCATTATTTTACGGCAAAAACTCAAATAGTACCATTTAGCTAATACAATACCACTTTCAGCTTCTATACTTATTCTAAGTATTTACCTAGTCATAAAACTCGTTTCCAAACAACCTTTAAGGGTCGTTTGTTCCATTTAGCCTACAAGGGCGTTTTGGTCGATTTTAGTCCTTTTGTGACGAAGGACTCTCTCTCAAATTATTCGACCAAAATAACACTTTTAACTACAACATAATTATGCATACCTGGCCCGGATCAACAAGTAGACCCGATTTATACCTCGTTTTCATTATCACACCATCAATGGTGACGCAATTATCCGATTGGCTAATCGGTCCTGTTAACATCAGACTTGACAACCACATTAGTCAATATTGTCAAATGGTGTTATCATCACCATTCAACCCGTTTGGACTATATGCCCAACATTATCTATTTAATCAAAAACATCGTTTTTGATTTCCAATTCATACATCCATCCTATCCCGGATTTTATAACCATACCCCTTTTTCTTTTACACTCTTTTCTTATAAATTCAACCCATTTCGGCTTACGCCATGGGTATCCTTTTAATCTTGATTTACATTAGTCGACACTTGACAAATTTCCATATTTCCAATATTATCGTTATCAGGTTTACAACGTATCAAATAAACGGGTATTTTACATAAGTGTGTAACTTACACTTACCTCGCATCCACGCCACGCTTTTCTTTCCGTACTTGCTCCGTTTGACCCGCTCCCTCCTCCAAGCTTTCATTTAGCTTGTTACGCGTCAAACTATTGTCAATCATTTACAAGGCGGTTAAATTAGTCATAAAAATCACGACTATTCCACCTCACTTATTTCCTATGCCGAAGCTACTATTTGACTTCATTATTAGTTAACTTAACTTATCTAAAGTTAACTACTTTCAATCGCATGGTTTACGATATTAAGTCTAAATCAACATAGTATTTAGAACTCTTATCACTTCATATCACGCGTAATTGCCATATCATTCGAATACGCGTTTTCACTCTAAATTTCAACACTTTAATTCTCATTTAGGCATTTTAACAAACACCTAATGTGCATAATTTTACATATTTACTAACTAGTTCATAACTAGTTATTTTCACCAAGATTTACATCAAAATCAAACCTCTATGTCTAGTGTTCATGAACTACATCAAGAACTTATATCATAACAATCAATATTCCTGAATTTAACATCCTAATTCAAGTGTTCATCACAATTACATAAAAACCCACTTATAGCATATAAATGGGTATTAATCTATTTCACAATTTTTCATCATTAATTCGTCAAATCCTTACTAGGGTTTGTTCCTAGACATGGATTTATCCTTATTTCACTCTCACATCAAACATGCAAGCAATAATTTCGTTTATCATAAATTCATCGAGAATTTCAACTTCACTAAACATAAAAATTTAACATACCTTGTGATCCCCTAAGCTTGGTGATCATGAATTTGTGTTAATCCATACGATTTGGCTCTAAATTGCCTTTCAATTTGTTGAATCTTGATGAACTAGGGTTGCACCCTTTCTTTTCTTGCTCCTGGGCGATTACACGCACACACACACACTCTCAGTGTGCGTGTTGTGTGTTATTACTTGTTTTAATAAATATTAGTTTCCCACTTGACAACTTTAGTCCCTCATGTTTCTATTTTGATCATTTGAATCTATAGTTCACTATTTATAACTTAGTCACATATTACTAACTAGGTCAATTATTCCTAGTTAAATTTAATGGGTTCGGGAAGTCATAACCCGTTTTATTTTTAAGTCCCGTTAACTTGGGCCTTTCCTAATTTTATTTCCTCAAAAAGTCTTCATACAACCTTTATTTAATATTAGGTTTAATTATTTAAATCCTAATATTAACCGGGTAAGTTTTACCACTATCGGTATTTTACCCGTCTTTTAGTGTTAACGTGGTTTGATTACCAAACCCATTTTCGGGGTGTTACAAACTACCACCAAAATCGATCACACAAGCTCTAAGCATATCCTCCAGAGTCTGGATTGTTCTTTCAGATTGACCATCCGTTTACGGATGATAAGCTGTGCTCAGATTAAGTTGGGTCCCCATAGCAGATTGCATGGTTCTCAAAAAATGAGAAGTGAAGCGAGCATCTCTGTCAGAAATGATGTTCAAAGGAACACCATGTCGAGCTACAATTTCATCCACATAGATTTTAGCAAGCTTGTCAGCAGAAAAATCCTCACGGATTGGCAAGAAATGCGCGGACATAGTAAGACGATCAACAACTACCCAGATGGCATCATGACCTTTCTTTGTGCGCGGAAGTTTTGTAATGAGATCCATAGTAATGTTTTCCCATTTCCAAACTTGGATCTCTGGTTGCACCAATAAACCAGAAGGACGCTGATGTTCAGCCTTAACCTTAAGACAAGTAAGGCATTTTGATACATATAAGGCAATGTCTTTCTTCATACCAGGCCACCAATACTGAATACGAAGATCCTTATACATCTTATCTGAACCAGGATGAACAAAATAACTAGACTTATGGGCTTCATCCATAAGCAAGGTACGAAGGTTATCTTGGCTTGGGACCCACAAACGGTCCATGAAGTAATACGATCCATTGTCCTTCAGTTCCAGATCAGGAGTTATGTGATAGGGAAATTCCTTATCCATCAAACCTTGTGAAACACAAGTGTGTTGAGCCTGAGAAATGCGTGCTTGGATATCGGATCGAGCTTGAATAACAGATTGAACACGAACACAATGAAGCTTAGTACGTTCCTTGCGAATCAAAGCATCGGCCACGACATTCGCCTTACCAGGGTGGTAGCGAATTTCGCAGTCATAGTCGTTTAGAAGCTCCACCCAACGTCGTTGCCTCATGTTGAGTTCTTTCTGATTGAAGATATGCTGAAGACTTTTGTGGTCCGTGAAAACCACACATTTTGTACCGTACAAATAGTGTCTCCAGATCTTAAGAGCGAAGACAACTGCACCCAACTCAAGATCATGAGTGGTGTAGTTCTTCTCATGTATCTTCAACTGCCTCGATGCATATGCTATGACTTTGTTCCTTTGCATCAGAACACAGCCAAGACCCAATTTAGATGCATCACAATAAACGACGAAATCATCATTGCCCTCAGGCAAAGTCAGAACAGGCGCGTCACAAAGCTTCTGCTTCAGGTTTTGAAAAGCTTCCTCTTGTTTGAATCCCCAATCAAAGGGCTTGTTCTTATGAGTTAGAGCAGTTAGAGGAACTGCAATCTTTGAGAAGTTTTCAATGAAGCGGCGGTAATAACCCGCAAGTCCAAGAAAAGAACGAACCTCAGTAGGAGTAGTAGGCATATCCCAATCCTTAATCGCACTGATCTTGGAGGGATCTACATGAATACCTTGTTCGTTGACAATATGTCCTAAGAATTGAACTTCTTTAAGCCAGAATTCACACTTGGAGAATTTGGCGAAAAGTTGCTCTTTCTTTAGGAGTTCCAGAGTAAGACGAAGATGTTGCTCGTGATCAGCTCGCGTCTTAGAGTATATCAAAATGTCATCAATAAAAACAATGACGAACTGATCCAAATAAGGCTTGCAGACCCTATTCATTAAGTCCATGAAAACAGCAGGAGCATTAGTCAAACCGAATGGCATGACTGTGAACTCATAATGCCCATATCGAGTGCTGAAAGCGGTCTTGGAAATGTCTTCTTCATGCACACGAAGTTGATGATATCCCGATCGCAGATCAATCTTTGAAAAATAAGAAGCGCCCTGTAACTGATCAAAGAGATCATCGATGCGAGGTAGGGGATATCGATTCTTGATGGTAAGCTTGTTAAGCTCACGATAATCGATACACATCCTAAAAGATCCATCCTTCTTCTTGACAAAAAGAACGGGAGCACCCCAAGGTGAAAAGCTAGGACGGATAAAACCTTTGTCAGAGAGTTCCTGAAGCTGCTTAGCCAACTCTTGCATCTCAGACGGTGCAAGACGATATGGAGCTCTGGCAATGGGGTTTGCACCGGGTACGAGATCAATACGGAACTCGACTTGGCGTGCTGGGGGTAACCCAGGTAACTCTTCAGGAAATACTTCATGAAAATCCCGAACAATAGGGATATCTTGAATAGACTTACCTTTGCCCTTATCTGCTACAACATGTGCCAAAAAGGCCACATAATTCTTTCGCAGATACTTCCGAGCTTTAAAACAAGACATGAGTTTGAGACCACCAGCAGGTTTCTCACCACGAACTTGTAGGATCTCTCCTGTCGAAAGCGGCACACGAACAATCTTCTCGAAACAAACTACCTCTGCGTGATGCTTGGCTAACCAATCCATACCCACTATAACGTCGAAGCTTCCAAGTTGCATAGGCGTGAGGTCAATAGGAAAAAGATGGTCGTTAAGGTTCAACTGGCAGTTGCGAAGAACAGAATCAAGAACAATGGGTTCACCACTAGCAACTTCTACTGTCAAAGGCTTACCTAGTTTCGTTCTAGACACGCGAAGCAATGGCTCAAAAGATAATGACACAAAACTCTTATCGGCACCCGAATAAAAAAGAACAGATGCAGGCTGATTATTAATAAAGAACGTACCGTTCACCACATTATCATCTGCTTGTGCCTCTTGTGCATTCATGTTGAAGACTCGACCTCGAGCCTGAGCCTGAGCCTGAGCCTGATTCTGATTTGGATTGGCGTTAATTAGTATTGGGCACCGGTTTCTGTAGTGGGTCAGATCCCCAAAATTGTAGCACGAACCAGGAGGGAAATGAGGTCGTGCAGCTTGACCTTGTTGCTGAGCAAGAGGCTGAGCAACTTGTTGGGCTTGGTTCTGAACTGCCCGATTCTGGTTGACAGGAATGCGGCATGTAACGGAAAGATGACCAATTCTCCCACAGTTAGTGCAATGACGACATTGGAGATGTGGTAGGTGATGGCCGTTACACCTGTTGCACAAAGGTGCATTGCCAAGATAAGGCCTCTTGGCGGGTGGTTGCGCAGGCTGATTTGGTGCAGCTTGAGCCTGTGCGGTAACGGCATAGTTTTGGGAAGCCTTTCGCTTCCTAGACCCTCTTGAGGAACCAGAATCCTTTCCCTTCTTGTTTTGACCTTTCTTGCTATCTTCTTTGTCAGACGCCTACTTCTTACCCTTGTCACCCTTTTTGTGCAGCTTTCCCTTTCGAACCTGCGACTCAGTCAATGTCGCTGCTAACTCGATCGCCTGAAGGACTGTGGTAGGGTTACTACCAGTAATGATGTCTTGCACTGAGTCAGGTAGGCCGTCGATGTACCTTTCGATAGCCTTGTCGAGTGGGGTAACCATAGTCTGGCAGAGCAGACTCAACTCCTCATACCTATCAGTATACGCCCTGTGCTCGCAACTATCTTGTTTCAAGTCATCAAACTCCCTTTCCAAAGCTCGCAGTTCATGACGAGGGCAAAACTCCCTCATCATAAGAGCTCTAAGTTCAGCCCATGTTTGTGCTAGAGCAACTTCTGCACCGCGGTCTCTCATAACCCCGTTCCACCATGTAAGAGCCCTCTTCTGAAACACACTCAAAGAAAACTCAACCTTGCGATTTTCAGGACACTGAACGTGACGGAAAGTATTCTCAATGCTCTCGAACCATTGAAGAAGCCCAGTTGCTCCCTCAGAACCACTAAACTTGAGCGGTTTAGCCGAGTTGAAACTCTTGAAATTGCATGGAGCATGATTGTTGTTGTTGGCTTGGTTCCATTGAGCAATAAGATTTGGGAACGCAGCAGCCATTTGCTGTGTGATAATTTCTGCCAGTTCGGCATTAGCTATCTGATTCTCACGTCGAGGAGACATTCTAATAGAGGAAACATGAAAGGAAACGAGTGAAATGATTGAATGAAAAGGATGAGATGAAACAAAGTCAACAAAAGCAAAGATGGTGTTCATTCGTCCGCATCACAAAGCAAACAAACGACACACAGTGGCTAATCAAAGTAAATGGCTGAAAAATAATGTATCGCGAAGACATGCTCGCCTATAAGTGAACACTCACCCCAAGAGTTCCCAGGTAAGAGTGACTGGTCCGATTATGTGGATTTGTATGAACACTCTAGCCTTAGACAGAAAACCCAGGGTACAGGCATTCACCCTTCCAGTTTGCACGTGTTCACACTATTTAGGACCCAAAACTTTGACGAGATTTTAAAAAAATTCAAAGGGGTTCAAAACCTTATAACAGAGGGTTCAAAACCTTGTAATAAATCATCCTAGAACAGATGATTAGTTTTCAAAGCAGATTCGAACTTGATGTTCTCGTTGTGGTTATCACCTAAGGATAGGTGAAGTGCATGTTTTAAATTCTAAACACAAGACAACTTGTGTTAGGGTCCTAGAAAGGTTATAGTCTAGGTCAAAACATTACTAATAACCTAATTCCCTATAACCATTGGCTCTGATACCAACTTTTCTGTCACACCCCGACCACGTAAAACGAGAAACACGTGGCGGAAACGTCGGGGAATGTTGTAACAGAATTATTTTTTCACAACCATGGAAATTAAAGTTACATTTTATTTATCAACAAGAGGGTAACATTGTCTTTAACACGAAACAAAGAGTACATAACATAATTAAACTAAGTCTATCTTCATTTTAAGTCTCTAAGGCACAGGTCCGCCCTAGTGTCACGATCATCATCCTATGCAAAAGCTCCTGAAAACACATGTGAAAATAGGTACGTCAGCATAAAAATGCCTGTGAGATACATAGGTTTTGTGAAAATAGGATTCATGACTTATAAGTTTAGAAAAAGTTGTTTAGCAAAAGTCAGTCATGAACCTTATAAATTGTTTTGTTTTGTAAATCATTTAAAAAGCGATAAGATCAAATGATATGTATAAATAAAAGAATAATGTATGGTTAAATGTATAACCAAGTAAAATGAGTTGTATAAAGTAAATTGTTTGTAAACCAAAGTCTTGTGAGAATCGTGTTACTTGTGTAAAATGTATAAGTCCAAATTGAATGATTTAAATAACGCTATGATATGTAATATAATACAAACACTTATATATAGGAAGTACCAGCGGCGTATCCACCATTCTTGTATCATATTACTCACATATCGTTACTTAAGTCACTTAAACAAACCACCAATGTATAAAGTCTATATTTAAACCAATTGTCAAAAGTCCTTGTATAAAGCATATCAAATGTTAATAGTCCAAATGTAGTCAAGTAATGTGTAGCAAATGTTATGTCTGGTAAGTAATGTGTTGTTACATAAACCAATTGTAAAAATGTACAAAACAAAGTATTTTGAATATATCAAAAAGTTATGTTTTGCAAAGTAATGCATGTTACATTGATACAAACACTTATGTGGTAAGTTAACACATACATTCAAGCCTTGAGACAGTCGGATAACCCTAAGTCAAGGTTATCAAAAGAAATGTTTTCGGATTCAGTCATTCCTTACATCCAAACAAACCCGGGATGTCAGGAATGGGATTTGTCAAGTCCTATGATACCAGTACTTACTACCGAGTGGCGTAGCTAATGTTAATGAACGTATATAAGTCCCGTTTGTGCAAACCAAATGTCATAGCAAATATGAACATGTTATATGAAAACAATGTACTAAGTATGCTAAGTTAACATACGAAGCAGAAAAGTCATGTAAATCAATGTGCTAGCATGCTATCAGTCAACATACATAGCAGAAATGTAAAGTAAATCATGTACTATAAGTGTACTAATGAACATAGCAAGCATATGATGTGAAAACAGGTAAGCATGAAAGTAACAAGTAGGCACATGTGTTTCACCCCAAAATAGTTTGAAAACAGTAAAAGAGGGGTCTATGTACTCACTTGAGATTGCTTAGTAGTCCTTGAGTAACAACCAAACAATGCTAGAGATCACGGATATCAAACGACACCTAATATAGGTAACTATGTTAATATTCCGGACCTAAATCGGAGAATTGGATAGAATGAGGGTTCGTAAACCAAACGAGTATGGAAACTCATGTAGTATGGTTTAACAAAGCCTTCATTCTAAAATGAAACCTAACCTAAGTGCTTACGACCCAATACGACCCGTTTATGTAGCTTATGCTACTTTAACGCGTCGTTCGCGTGAAACGCGTTCGGAATGCCTAACTAGTCCTATGATAAGTAAAATATGCCTTAACATGTCTAATATTGTTACCAAATCAGTTTAGATACCAAAAGTTATGTTACATATGCTTAAAATGAATTTTGGCGTAAAAAGGGTATTTTGGTAATTTACCTAAGGCATATATACTACCTATCATACAACTAACTAAACGTCGTGACCATAAGGTATAACCTCGGAAGGTTATTCCCTATACAACTATGGTCACCTAATGTGTTTGGTCGGATCCTAATGATCGACCAAACGGGTCGGGTTCGAAAGTATAAGCGATTGTTTAGATCGCTTACCTTACGACCCAATATAAGCACTAAACTAAAAGTGACGAGCTAAGCATGTTAAAACATGCTTAACTAAGTTTTAGAAAACAGGTTTGGTATCAAAACAAACGGTTTTGATACCTAAGAGTAGTTTGGTTACAAAATACGCAAGAATGCGCATTTTGGCCGAAACTACGACTCGTCACTGAGCCTAGATAACGTGGTAATCAGTAGGTATAGTCGCTAGGGACTATAACCATCGTGATTACGCTCACGTTATGAAGTTCAAACGAACTTCGCATTGACCATTGTTTGACTTTAACGCTAAAAGAATAAAAAGAACGAAAGAACACTTACAAAGGGTCCAAGAACGGAAGTTTTGAATCCGAATACTCTCAGGTATGAAGTGTTAAACACAACAACTTAGAGAGCAAATTCAGATTTCAAAGGTGTGGGTTTTTGGGGTTGAAAGGGTTGGGTATTTATAGGAATGTTGGAACCGTTAAGATCGTTTATCGAATAACGTGCTTCAATCTCATCCCTACATTTGTTGCAACACCTTGGTACCCAAATTGGCCCCCCATGATCAGGAAATGACAAGTGTGGGTGAGTTTTGAGTGGTTAACAGCTGTAAACAGCTGTTAAAACTGATTAAACTGTTCTGGGAAGCTCACACAGGCCGCGTAAGGATACACCAGGAGCTTACGCGGGCCGCCTGGCCCTTCTGATCAGAAACAACTTTGCTGAATTGACAGTTTTGGTCCCTGTTGGTGTTTAAGGCTCATTTTGACACGTTTAAGGCCTGTTAAGCCAACTTTAAGGCCCTAAAATGATTCCTAAACATTGTGGACATGAAACATGTTCAAAAATATGCCGGATGTTGGTTCGTTTGGTCGTACGATCGCGATGTTCGCTTAATTACGACGGAATGCGCATAAGCGCGAAAAACGATCCAAATTGCGTGCCGAATGGATTTTTCTCATGCGAAACACTAAAATAAAATATTTTAGTGCTTAAATAAATTTTTGGATGTCCGGATGTATTTAGAACCTAAGTTATGCGCGAAAATGCAAACTTGTGCACTTTTTGACGCTTTTAGTCCCTGAATGACCCAAAAGTTTATTTTAGCACACCGAACCCCTTAAAGCCTATTTCTAAGCTATGTAAAGGATATTTATGTTATGTTTAACTTATGGTCATGTTCCGGAATGTCTGCTCTAGTACGAATCGTCATACTTTCACAGTTTGTCGAATTTAGTCCCATTAGGCGATTAAACTTGTTTTTGCCATACCAAGGCCTTCAAAACTTATTTCTAAGTTATGTAAAGGTTATTTAAGGTATGTTAAGCATATGTTGATGTTCCGGAGTATTTTTCGCATTAAACTGATTACGTTTACGCACCAGTTTGCGTATAACTCTCCAGAAAGCGATATAGAGTTTGAAATTGAACAAAAGTCAAAACATGAAAAATGTAAAACATAACCAAACAAACATTGGGATCAAATATGTGACAACCCTCAAAATTCCATGTATTCCGTACAATTTATTAATGATAATTAAAGTGCTTGACGACTGTGTGGAATTACTTAACTACTCTCTGATTACTGTGTTATACTTACATGTACTTATTAACATACTAATAAAGTACAGAAAAGTCATTAAATAGTCCGTTATGTTTTCCTGAGTGTTGAAAATTAAAAACGTTACAAAAATATATATGTATGATACTTTACGGATTAATTAAGCACTTTAACGGAACAATATCGAACCGAACAACCGGACTTTACCCGGAACATAAAAATATTGCCAAAGTCATTGTTTTGACTTTTCTGAGCTAGTTAGGGTCCCCGAATACCCTAATACCCTTTATATTTTATAACACACTTAAGATCCTAACTAAACTCTTGATCTCCAACCAAGATCCTTAACCATTTAGTTGAAACCCAACTAGACACCCCCCCCCCTCCTAGCCTAATCGACCACATGCCTAAAATGGTGGGATTTCTTTGATTTTTAATTAGGATATGTATGTACTCTAAGGAACATATTATCCATGGGACTATATTGTGTTGGAGGATATAAGCACTAGCCTTTAGAACATAACCACCATTCTCAACACAACACACTTTCAAAACTTCTCTTCTTCTCTCCTCCTTTGAGTTCGGCAGCCACCCCTCACCACCATACACCCACCATCAAGCTCTTGTTCAAGCATTTTCCATACACACAAGGGTGCAAGAGGTCATACAAACAAGCGTGGTGTACTCGGAAGTTCAAGGACCACTCTAGTTTTCTTTTATCCACCACTTTTACGCCTTATTTCTTCCCTAGCCTTGTGCTAGTAGTAAGTGCTTCAAATCTTCATCTTGTTCATGTATTTGGTGGTTAATAGTTGATTAAATTGTTAAAACTTAAGAAACTCTAAAGAACTTACATTAAGTCTTGAACATAAGGAATAAAAGATGGATAAAGAGAAGTTATGTGTGTAAATCATGTAGATCTTGTGTTGTTATGATTCTTGATTGATTATCTGATGTTTTGCTGGTTAATGTTGATATTAGATGTTGTTGTGATCACTAAACATGTTAACGGAATCAATCGAACACGAACTAGAAAGCTAAAGGCTGAAAAACAGAATCTGTCCATGCCTTTACAGCCAACTTCAGTTGGCTGTAAACAGGTCATAAACTCAACGAAAAACTGATATTTTGAGTCTAAAACGTGTTATTATGAAATACGGTTCTAATGGCACCAGAATCATAATTTTTTGACTTCGTTTACTATTTTTAAAGTGTCATTTTGTAACAGCAGCTAGAGCTACATTTTTCTGCTGAAAATATGCGTTTTGTTTTCAGTAATAACTTGAATCCTGTGTAGAGTTAGATCATGAAACTTGTACTGAAAATGACCACTGATGTATTTGTAATCCTCCCACTGGAATTTCATAAATCGGACTCTCGATGAATTTTAAATAAATTATTCCCTGGACTGTGGTCAGAAAAAGATAAATCTGAGTTCAGTCCGGAAAATGAATTTTTATAAAATATTGGTAATGAACTGGACCCCGATATTTTTACACAATAATATTTGGATCGTTTAATACCTTTTGTAAAAATTTGGGAATTTTTGGAATAAGTTAACTATTTATTTACAATGTCCGAAAACAGCCCGGTTTTGAATATTTATGCTGAAATGACATAAGCTGTAATTTGCGTGTCTAAATGTCGAATATGCTATCTGTGAATGATCTAACATGATTATGTGTCAATAAAAGTGTTAGGTGCATTATCATATGTTTGTTTATGAGTGGGGAATGGATGGGAAGTTTATATGGGCATAAACCGTTAAAGTGATGCATGTTATGTGATAGATACGTGTAGGAACTTTGTGCTCTATTTAAAAATCACTAAATGACTAACTGGTAATCATATTAGGACGTGATTGACCGACCTTGACTGTTAGCTATATTTGAGAATCTAACCGAGCAAACCGAGGTGAGTTCACACTTTCTACAAGGCATGGGATTCCCGGTGGTTTGGGAATGGGTTAAAGAATTTAAAACTAAATCTACATATCCCCTTGGGAAGATATGTACGGCCATCCTCCATAGATAGGACGCCATAATTAATCCTACGAATTCTCCTGGTGCAGAATACGTACGTTCGTCCTCCTGGTGTAGGACAACAACCTTAAAAACTAGCTAGACAAAACTCTATCAATAAGTCCCTCTTCATTATATCGACTTAATCGCCGAGGCCAATGGGGAGCGGGTCATTAGTTAATAGCGCTATTAGGTTTAACAAACCTCACACCGTGCCGGTCGGACGGGCGTGTACTAATGGACTATGGCAGAATATCAGTGATGATCGACGCTGATATAGGGCACAACTTATTTGTGTAGTAGTCGATATCATACCGTCTAGTAGTTCACACGGGGAAAGCCCCCCCCCCCCCCACTGATTATGGTTATGGTTTGGGTAATGAAAAAGGAACTGGTTAAACATACTTTCAACTACGGAGTAAACCCCACGGTAATTAAGCCAACGAAAGTCAAACCACGTTTTTCAGAAACAACTTAACACTAAACAACCAAACGTGAACTCACTCAACTTTGTTGTTGACTCGTTATTACATTCCTTACAGGTCGCTAGATGGAGCTTGCACGAGGAGGAGGTTGTTGTGGAATACGGATTGTTAAGTCCCGTACTAAACTTCTAAACCTTATGAACTTATTAAACCTACGTTATGGACTTTAAACTTATGAACTTTGGGACTTATGTTTTGGTTTCACGTTTTATGCTTCCGCTGTTTAAATCTGAACTTGGTTAACTTAAAGTCGGTTTACTTTCCTTTGGTCACCAATCGAATTGTGGTTGGTTTTATTTACTTAATTGTGTTGTTCAATATGATTGGTGGCTCGATCCTGTTCATGTCACGCCTCCAAGCGGTGATACTCCGCAGGGTGGATTTTGGGGGTGTGACAGCTTGGTATTAGAGCCATTGGTTATAGTGAACTTGGTTTTAAAAAAGGGGAAAAACTTTTTGATAAAACCAGACTATAACCTGTACAGTGCTCAACAATCCACAACGACACTTCGCTCCACGTGCAAGACTCGACACAATAGGTGGTATGATTTATGTTATATTGTCGGTTAGATAGTTCACACTGTGCATTAATTAACGTGATAATTGCTATTTGAACCTTGTGTGCTTACTCTCTATCGTCCCACACTTACGCACTTTCGCGACACTTTTCTCACTTACGTTGCTTCATTATGAAGATCATGAGCGGACGCGGAGGACGTATCAACCTCACTCAAGCCCAGTTGACGGCTTTGATCAACGAACGAGTCGCTGAGGCACTCGCAGCTAACCCTGCAGGAGGTATAACCTACCATACCAACTCACCTTAGGACGTTTAGATCCTACCTTCGCAAACCAACCCTCATGCTTAATCTTGTCTTTTATTCTCGCGCAACAGGTCAACATGCTCAACCTCCTGTGTGCACGTTCAAAACCTTCATGGACTGCCAACCTACTACTTTCAGTAGCACTAAAGGAGCTGTAGGCCTCCTCCACTGGTTTGAGAAGCTCGAGTCTATCTTTGAGATGTGCGAATGCCCCGAGGCTCGTAGAGTGAAGTATGCTACTGGTACTCTTGAAGGAATAGCGCTCACGTGGTGGAACGCTCAGGTTCAGATGTTGGGGTTGGTGGCTGCTAATGCCACCCCATGGAACGATTTCAAGGAAATGATCAAGGAAGAGTATTGTAGCCGTGATGACATCCAAAAACTAGAGGTGGAGTTTTTCAACCTTAGAATGACGGGGTCTGAGATTGAGGCGTATACGAAAGGTCAAATGAGCTGGCCATCTTGTGCCCTACCATGGTGGACCCTCCCATCAAACGAATTGAGCTGTATCTCAAGGGCCTTGTACCAGAGATTCAAAGTCACGTGACTTCAGCCAACCTGGGTACCATACAGCAAATCATCAAGTTGGCCCATCGACTCACTGACCAGGCGGTGGAGAAAAACAGGTTGCCCAAACGAATCAGTGCCACAGCTACTTCTAATGCACCTACCGACAACAAGCGAAAATGGGATGGGAACTCCAGTAAGGGTTCTGCTTCGGTTCAGTCTCAGCAGCGAAAGACTGATGACTACCAGAGTCCTGGTCAGCAATCTTCCGGTAATCAAGGACAGGGTGGATACCGAGGAAACCACCCCAAGTGCAACCGGTGCAACAAGCATCACAGCGGGCAGTGCAACAAAGGTCGATGTCAGAAATGTCACAAGCTGGGCCATGAAGCTAGGGATTGCAGGAGCCCGCGTCCTACAAATCAGAATCGCCAACAACAACAACAAGCTCCACAGAATCACCAGCAGCAGCAACAGCAGGGCAATAAAGGATGCTTTCAGTGTGGCGCTGAAGGTCACTTTAAGAGGAACTGCCCCCAACTGAAGCAGAATCAGAACAACAACAATCAAGGAAATGGGAACAACAATGGAGGCAACAATGGAGGCGGCAATGGGGGAAACAACAATGGTAATGGAGCAAGGGGTCGTGTTTTCGTGCTAGGTCAGGGTGACGCGAGGAACGATCCCAACATTGTGATGGGTAAGTTTCTTCTGGATGACTTCTTTGTTACTATTTTATTTGATTCGGGTGCCGATACTAGTTATGTGTCCTTAAAAGTTAGCCAAATGCTTAAGCGCACTCCAACACTTCTGAACACCAAACACACGGTAGAACTAGCAAACGGTAAAAGTCTTGAAGCCACACACGTAGTTAAAGGTTGTAACCTCGTCTTAGCTGGTCAGAATTTCTCTATCGATCTTATCCCTATCACACTGGGTAGTTTCGACGTCGTTATTGGGATGGATTGGCTATCTCATCATCAAGCGGAGATTGTTTGTAAGGAGAAAATCGTCCGCATTCCTCATTCTGGTGAAGAACCTCTTGTGATTCAGGGCGATAAGAGTGGTGCTGTTGTAGGCATTATCTCTTTCCTTAAGGCCCAGAAGTGTTTGCGAAAGGGCCATACTGCCATTCTAGCACTCGTTACTGACACAACAACGGAAGAGAAGAGAATCGAAGACATCCCTATTGTGCGCGATTTTCCTGAGGTATTTCCTGAGGAATTGCCTGGTCTTCCGCCTCATCGCCAAGTTGAGTTTCAAATCGAGCTAGCTCCTGGAGCAGCACCAGTAGCTCGAGTGCCATATCGTCTAGCTCCATCAGAACTTGAAGAACTGTCCACGCAATTACAAGAACTCTTGGAAAAGGGTTTCATACGTCCTAGCTCTTCGCCCTGGGGAGCTCCAGTCTTGTTTGTGAAAAAGAAAGATGGTAGTTTCAGAATGTGTATTGACTACCGCGAACTCAACAAGGTGACTGTGAAGAATCGTTATCCTCTTCCACGTATTGATGACTTGTTCGACCAGTTGCAAGGGTCGAGCTATTACTCCAAGATTGATTTGAGATCGGGATACCATCAGCTGAGGGTCTGAGATGAGGATGTCTCCAAAACAGCATTCAGAACTCGTTACGGCCATTACGAGTTTCTGGTTATGCCATTCGGGCTGACGAATGCACCATCGGTCTTCATGGATCTCATGAACCGAGTATGCAAACCTTACCTGGATAAGTTTGTTATTGTGTTCATCGACGATATCCTGATCTATTCTAAGAGTCAGGAGGAACACGAGCAGCATCTACGACTTATGCTGGAACTTCTTCGAAAAGAGCAGTTGTATGCCAAGTTTTCGAAATGTGACTTCTGGCTTCGCGAAGTCCACTTTCTAGGCCATGTGGTAAACAAGGATGGAATTCATGTGGATCCATCTAAGGTTGAATCGATTAAGAACTGGCCTGCACCCTGCACACCAACAGAAATCCGCCAATTCTTGGGTTTGGCAGGATATTACAGAAGGTTTATCAAGGATTTCTCAAAGATTGCGCAACCACTCACTTCACTGACTCAGAAGGGTGTCACCTATCATTGGGGTGATGCACAGGAGTCCGCATTTCAGCACTTGAAGGACAGACTTTGTAGCGCACATATCCTCTCATTGCCTGAAGGCACAGATGATTCTGTGGTTTATTGCGACGCTTCCATCCAAGGACTTGGCTGCGTATTGATGCAACGTGACAAGGTCATTGCCTACGCATCACGCCAACTTAAAGTTCACGAAAGGAACTACACTACGCACGACTTGGAATTGGGAGCAGTTGTTTTCGCGCTTAAGATATGGAGACATTACCTGTACGGTACCAAGTGCACCATTTACACCGATCACAGGAGTCTCGAGCATATCTTTAAGCAAAAGGAGTTAAACATGCAACAACGCCGATGGGTTGAGCTCTTGAACGATTACGAATGCGCTACCAAATACCATCCGGGCAAGGCCAATGTTGTGGCCGATGCCCTCAGTCGAAAGGATACCATACCTAAGCGTGTACGTGCTTTACAGCTTACCATCCAAACCAACCTTCCCGCTCAGATTCGCGATGCTCAGGTTGAAGATTTGAAAGCAGAGAACATCAGGGCTGAATCCTTACGAGGATCGAGGCAGCGGCTATAACAAAAGGAGGACGGTGCCTACTATGTTAACGGACGCATCTGGGTTCCACTTTATGGAGGCTTACGCGAGCTTGTGATGGATGAAGCACATAAGTCTCGTTATTCGGTACATCCTGGTTCGGATAAAATGTACCACGACCTCAAGACTACGTATTGGTGGCCTGGCATGAAAGCCCACATAGGAACCTACGTCAGTAAGTGCTTGACTTGTGCGAGAGTCAAGACTGAATATCAGAAACCATCAGGCCTACTTCAACAACCGGAGATCCCGAAATGGAAATGGGAGCAAATTTCCATGGATTTCGTTACTGGTCTGCCTAGATCTCAACGCGGAAACGATACCATTTGGGTGATCGTAGATCGACTGACCAAGTCTGCACATTTTCTGGCTATCAAAGAAACAGATAATTTTTCTACTCTTGCAGAGATTTACCTAAAGGAAGTTGTATCAAGGCACGGAGTGCCAACCTCCATCATTTCTGATCATGATGCGCGTTTTACTTCTGAACTGTGGCAAGCAATGCACAAGTCCTTTGGCTCACGTTGAGATATGAGCACCGCTTATCACCCACAGACGGATGGGCAATCTGAACGCACCATCCAAACCCTTGAAGACATGCTTAGGGCATGTGTAATCGATTTTGGTAATGGCTGGGAAAAGCACCTCCAGCTGGTGGAGTTTTCGTATAACAACAGTGCCACACCAGCAACCAAGCCGCTCCATTCGAGGCATTGTACAGACGCAAATGCAGATCACCTCTCTGTTGGGCAGAAGTTGGTGACAGCCAAATCATTGGCCCATAACTTTTAGTAGATACAACCGAAAGGATTGCCCAGATACGACAGCGAATGGCGGCAGCTCGTGACCGTCAGAAAAGCTATGCTGATAAGGGGAGAAAACCACTCGAGTTCCAGGTTGGGGATCGAGTGTTACTCAAAGTCTCACCTTGGAAAGGTGTAGTCCATTTTGGCAAACGAGGCAAGCTCAATCCGCGTTATGTCGGACCGTTCGAAATCATCGAGAAAATTGGCAAAGTCGCCTACAGGTTGAATCTACCCGAAAAACTCAGCGGAGTTCACAACGTATTCCACGTGTCAAATCTGAAGAAGTGTCTGTCAGATGAGACCCTCATAGTTCCTCTCAAGGAACTCACTATCGACGACCAGCTGCGATTCGTCGAGGAACCTGTAGAGATCACTGATCGAGATGTTAAGATTCTCAAGCGCACAAGAATACCTCTCGTTCGAGTTCGTTGGGATTCCCGTCGTGGCCCAGAGTATACCTGGGAATGAGAAGACCAAATGAAACTCAAGTATCCCCAGCTACTCGAGAAAAGTGCAACCACTACTGAGATTGAAGCTACAACAGAATTTCGGGACGAAATTCCAAACCAACAGGGGGATGATGTGACACCCCAGGAAAATCAGGAAAACAACGCAACTTAACTAGCTTCCTCAGTAACAAGGTGCTAAATTTCGGGATGAAATTCTCTTAACAGGGGGAGAATGTGACAACCCTCAAAATTCCATGTATTCCGTACAATTTATTAATGATAATTAAAGTGCTTGACGACTGTGTGGAATTACTTAACTGCTCTCTGATTACAGTGTTATACTTACATGTACTTGTTAACATACTAATAAAGTATAGAAAAGTCATTAAATAGTCCGTTATGTTTTCCTGAGTGTTGAAAATTAAAAACGTTACAAAAATATATATGTCTGATACTTTACGGATTAATTAAGCACTTTAACGGAACAATATCGAACCGAACAACCGGACTTTACCCGGAACATAAAAATATTGCCAAAGTCATTGTTTTGACTTTTCTGAGCTAGTTAGGGTCCCCGAATACCCTAATACCCTTTATATTTTATAACACACTTAAGATCCTAACTAAACTCTTGATCTCCAACCAAGATCCTTAACCATTTAGTTGAAACCCAACTAGACACCCCCCCCCCTCCTAGCCTAATCGACCACATGCCTAAAATGGTGGGATTTCTTTGATTTTTTATTAGGATATGTATGTACTCTAAGGAACATATTATCCATGGGACTATATTGTGTTGGAGGATATAAGCACTAGCCTTTAGAACATAACCACCATTCTCAACACAACACACTTTCAAAACTTCTCTTCTTCTCTCCTCCTTTGAGTTCGGCAGCCACCCCTCACCACCATACACCCACCATCAAGCTCTTGTTCAAGCATTTTCCATACACACAAGGGTGCAAGAGGTCATACAAACAAGCGTGGTGCACTCGGAAGTTCAAGGACCACTCAAGTTTTCTTTTATCCACCACTTTTACGCCTTGTTTCTTCCCTAGCCTTGTGCTAGTAGTAAGTGCTTCAAATCTTCATCTTGTTCATGTATTTGGTGGTTAATAGTTGATTAAATTGTTAAAACTTAAGAAACTCTAAAGAACATACATTAAGTCTTGAACATAAGGAATAAAAGATGGATAAAGAGAAGTTATGTGTGTAAATCATGTAGATCTTGTGTTGTTATGATTCTTGATTGATTATCTGATGTTTTGCTGGTTAATGTTGATATTAGATGTTGTTGTGATCACTAAACATGTTAACAGAATCAATCGAAAACGAACTAGAAAGCTAAAGGCTGAAAAACAGAATCTGTCCATGCCTTTACAGCCAACTTCCGTTGGCTGTAAACAGGTCATAAACTCAACGAAAAAACTGATATTTTGAGTCTAAAACATGTTATTATGAAATACGGTTCTAATGGCACCGGAATCATAATTTTATGACTTCGTTTACTATTTTTAAAGTGTCATTTTGTAACAGCAGCTAGAGCTGCATTTTTCTGCTGAAAATATGCGTTTTGTTTTCAGTCATAACTTGAATCCTGTGTAGAGTTAGATCATGAAACTTGTACTGTAAATGACCACTGATGTATTTGTAATCCTCCCACTGGAATTTCATAAATCGGACTCTCGATGAATTTTAAATAAATTATTCCGTGGACTGTGGTTAGAAAAAGATAAATCTGAGTTCAGTCCGGAAAATGAATTTTTATAAAATATTGGTAATGAACTGGACCCCGATATTTTTACACAATAATATTTGGATCGTTTAAAACCTTTTGTAAAAATTTGGGAATTTTTGGAATAAGTTAACTATTTATTTACAATGTCCGAAAATAGCCCGGTTTTGAATATTTATGCTGAAATGACATAAGCAGTAATTTGCGTGTCTAAATGACGAATATGCTATCTGTGAATGATCTAACATGATTATGTGTCAATAAAAGTGTTAGGTGCATTATCGTATGTTTGTTTATGAGTGGGGAATGGATGGGAAGTTTATATGGGCATGAACCGTTAAAGTGATGCATGTTATGTGATAGATACGTGTAGGAACTTTGTGTTCTATTTGAAAATCACTAAATGACTAACTGGTAATCATATTAGGACGTGATTGACCGACCTTGACTGTTAGCTATATTTGAGAATCTAACCGAGCAAACCGAGGTGAGTTCACACTTTCTACAAGGCATGGGATTCCCGGTGGTTTGGGAATGGGTTAAAGAATTTAAAACTAAATCTACATATCCCCTTGGGAAGATATGTACGGCCATCCTCCATAGATAGGATGCCATAATTAATCCTACGAATTCTCCTGGTGCAGAATACGTACGTTCGTCCTCCTGGTGTAGGACAACAACCTTAAAAACTAGCTAGACAAAACTCTATCAATAAGTCCCTCTTCATTATATCGACTTAATCGCCGAGGCCAATGGCGAGCAGGTCATTAGTTAATAGCGCTATTAGGTTTAACAAACCTCACACCGTGCCGGTCGGAAGGGCGTGTACTAATGGACTATGGCAGAATATCAGTGATGATAGACTCTGATATAGGGCACAACTTATTTGCGTAGTAGTCGATATCATACCGTCTAGTAGTTCACACGGGCAAAGCCCCCCCACTGATTATGGTTATGGTTTGGGTAATGAAAAAGGAACTGGTTAAACATACTTTCAACTACGGGGTAAACCCCACGGCAATTAAGCCAACGAAAGTCAAACCACATTTTTCAGAAACAACTTAAAACTAAACAACCAAACGTGAACTCACTCAACTTTGTTGTTGACTCGTTGTTACATGCCTTACAGGTCGCTAGATGGAGCTTGCACGAGGAGGAGGTTGTTGTGGAATACGGATTGTTAAGTCCCGTACTAAACTTCTAAACCTTATGAACTTATTAAACCTACGTTATGGACTTTAAACTTATGAACTTTGGGACTTATGTTTTGGTTTCACGTTTTATGCTTCCGCTGTTTAAATCTGAACTTCGTTAACTTAAAGTCGGTTTACTTTCCTTTGGTCACCAATCGTATTGTGTTTGGTTTTATTTACTTAATTGTGTTGTTCAATATGATTGGTGGCTCGATCCTAGTCATGTCACGCCTCCAAGCGGTGATACTCCGCAGGGTGGATTTTGGGGGTGTGACAAAATAACTTTGTTTTATTGATAAACGAACTGTTCACAATGAATACAAGCACAGATGTTACAAGCTCACAGATAGTTTATTCGCACAGAATGACTTGGGATGAAAGAGCTAATAGAACAGTACAGGGTACTGTTCTATTTATAGTACAGAACAAACCACTGTGGCATCTTTGCTTACGTCACCATGATAGTGACATCTAACCTCCTAACAAACTCAAACTACTAACCTATTACAACCACTGATTACAAACAACTGATTACAATATACAAAGCATAAACAAAACAACTGATCCTTCATTCCACTGCTTAGGCTCCAGCAGTGCTTTGGTCTTCAGCAGTACTTGATACATAACAGTTGATTGAGCATCAGCACTTAGCCTTCATCAGTCTTTTGGGTCAGCAGTAGTTAGGAAGGACAGTACTTGAATCCATCAGATGTTAGAGCCACTGTCAAGGGGAAAGATTGAATACAAACATCTGCTTATTCTGAATCCACTGATCTGATCCAGTTTTGGCTTTAATCAACTGTTCCTCTGTAGGTTTCAATCCCAACAATCTCCCCCTGGAACAGATGATGCCAAAAATCTTCATTATTCTTGGATTTTTATTGCCTCATCAAATATTCCCTGACTTGTCCTTTGAATTGTAATTCAAAGTCCAAGGAATCTGTGTCATCCTCATCCCTGCACAGTGTAAGCTCAAGGAGGTCTTGCAGATCTTCAACACCCATCCTAAGTGCTTGTTCCCTTGATATGTGCTTCACTTCACCATTGGTTTTGAGCAGAGTCAATACATGGGTCAGTTTATCAGATTTCCACTTTAGTATTTTTGAATCCAATGGGTTTCTTGGGAGAGTCTTTATTGTTGATGAGTTTGGAGATTGTGGCCTGGTTATGACTGGTTGGGCAGTGTTTGTGGCTTGTGCCAATTCAGGATTTTTTTGCCATCATCTGCTGAAGGATCATTTTTATATTGTAATCCCCTTGTGCTATATCTTCTGATGTTTCTGCATCCATCTGCTTTTGTTTCCTTCTTTGATAAAGGATGGCAGTAGGTGGAGCAGTGGATCTTTTGATAGGCAGTTTTTGTTGTCTAACTGGAACCACTGCTTCAGGATAAATAGGCTTTTGAGGAGCAGTGGGATATCTTTTTCTCAACTCTTCCAAACTTTTGTAGGTGGCTAACACCTTTTATTCTTTCCACCTTGTCACCTGATTCCTTGAACCATAATCAGCAGCAATAAGTTCTTCTTTCATTCTCTTCAGCTTTAAAACCTTGTCTGGTACATTTTTCTTGTACTTTGACCAAACAGGAGGAGTGTGTTTTATTTTGTCATTGTTCATCTTTTGCACTCTTTCTAACTCCTCTTTAAGCTCACTAATGGTCCATTCTTTATATTGAGCTTTTTCTGCCTTGTATCTCTTGAATGCCATAATGTAGTCAATTTAATCTTTTCTCAGGCTTTCATCACCATTTTCTGATAGTTTCTGGCAGAGATCTTTTGAAAACTGCTCCAAAGTTATGACTTGAGTTAGTAGATATTGGTAGTATCTTTGAATCTCTCTGTCAGATTTTCCCTCTGTATTTCTTTTAGAGATATCCTCTGCTTGTTGAGCTTTTAACTTTAAATATTCTTCTATGTTATTAGGCCCAGGATATCCTTGAAGAGATGGCAGATTCCTTTTAGCAGGGTCATCTTTAGAGTAGAAAGATTTGATCTCCTCTCTAACTGCTGGAAGATCTAATGGATACTGGACTCCTGCAGGAACAATGGTAGTGATTGGTTTTTGAACTTGTGCTGATGATAGTGGAATAGGGTTTGGAATAAGGACAAGGGGCAGTGCTTGTGAAGAAGTTAGAGGTGGTGAAGAGTCATCATCCAGTATTATCCTTCTCCTTTTGGGTTTAGGAGAGGTTGGTGGTGTTTTGGTGGGTTGAGTGATGGTGATAGAAGTAGTTGGTATTTGACTAACAGTTGTTGAAACAACTGGTGTTTCAACCACTGTTGTCATTACAACAGTTGATGTGTCAACCATTGTCTTATGCTTTTTGGCAGGTGTTGTTGGTTGTGGTGAGGATATTTTTGGTGGGGCAGTGGTTGAAGTGTGTGTTGATGTAGTATTGGTGGCAGTTGTTGGGATAACATCTGTTGAAACCACTGAAGTACCAACAGCTGTTGATACAACAGGTGTTTTAACATCTGTTGGTTTGGAAGGTTGATGAGAGGAGCTTTTGGGAGGTAGATGAGTTTGTTTTGTGGATTTGGGAGGTGTGATTTTGGGTTGCCTAACTTTCCTGGTAGGCCTTCTTTTAGGCTTAGGATTTTCCTGATCATCCTTGGGCTCAGAAGTACCCTGTTCTTCCATCTCCATTAAAACTTTCTTCTCCTGCTCAAACCTTGTTTTACCCTTTGTCTCCATATCCTTTTTCAGCCTTTCTTTTTCATCAACAAAAACATTCAAGGTTACATCAACCTTTTTGGAACCATCTGGCCTAGGGATTTCTGCAGCCACACTAGATTTTTTATCTGGTTCAATGTATAGACCATCTTCCCATCCCTTCTTCTTTTTCTCCACCTTTTTGTCATCATCGGGAGCTTTGTCAACAAAGATGATTGTAGGAGGAGCAGTGCCAGTGGTTTGTAGTAAATGGGCCTTAATTGCCTTGATATCTGCCTGTGTATCCTTGAACCTTGCTTCCATCAAATTTCTGATCTTTTGAACGTGAATTTCATGTTGCTGATCAGCATATGCTCTTTGTTTATGAAGCAGAGGTTGAAATAATTCCCAAAGCTCAGTGGGAGTAGGAGCAGATGATGAAGCAGATGTTGCAGCTGGTGCAGCAGTGGGTGTTGCCTTTTGTGCTTGTAACAACTGTTGCAGCATAGGCTTAATGTCAGCAACAGATGTGTCCAGTTTATCATCCCTCTCCGTTAATTCTTTGTACATTAAATCATCACCTAAGTTAATGGGATCATCTGATTTCCCACCCGTGGTGGTTGTATCAGTGGTTGACTTAGGGAAAGATTCCCTGAAATCATCCACTGATGCCCCTTTTTCTTGGTACTGGGGACTTCTTCCTTCAGTAGGGGTGACCAGTTTAAGTGAACCAGTGAAAACTGGAAACACCCTAGTTCCCAAAGAAGAAATTGCCTTCAAGGGAGTCTCACTTATGAAACTACTGCCCAAGTGTAAACCAGTGGGTTCCACACTTGTAGTAGCTGCTCCACTTGAACAACTGACAGGAAGTACTTGTACTTCCTGCAGTGTAACCTCCTCAGTTGTTGGTGGGTTAGCAATGATAGGGAACTCAGACTCAGTCACTTGTTGAGGCATTTTCTCAGTTATCGGTGGTTGAGAAGAACTGATTTCTGTCTGAGCTATATCAAGTGCATCCAACAAGGGTTTTATTTGTGGTGGAATTTGTGCAGTGAGGATAGGGGTAGAAAGAGAATTTGCCCTGGGAGGTGGGCTGTGGATGATAGAATCAAGTGATTCCAGAGCATCATAATGTGGTGTCCCTGTTCTTACAACCTGATCTTTTTGAGAAGAAGCAGGAGGAGTTTTAGGCTCAGGTTGAGGTCTTTCTTCCAACTGCTGTGAGGAAGTAGCAGCAGTGGTTATTGGTGACTTTTGTGTTGTCACATGTATATCCTCTGGGACCTCATCTTCCAGAGTTACCTTTTTAGTGGGTTTGGGGGGCTTTTGAGATTTTTTCTGTTTGGGCTTTTTGGTGGTTTTAGGTGTGGGTTTCACAGCAGTGGTTGTGCTGCTGTGATCACCTTGAGCAGTGGGCTCAACAGCAGGATCCTGAGGAGCAGTGGTTGCTGCTGAAGTCTGCTCAGGAACCTCTGTTTGTGTTTTGGAAGTTTTTGACAGCCTTGTAAATGTTTCAAAGGTTAGGCTGTTTATTGAAAAAGGATTGCTTTGGATAAGCACATAGGCATTATCCTTTGAAAATTTCGTTTTAAAATAGTAACTTAAAAACATTGGAAATAACAAAAATGGTTTTTTATTGACATTTGAAACAAGATATTGAAGATTTCCTGGGAATAGTTAAAATTTTCTTTATGTAGTATAGCATAGCCCATGTACTGGATCTTCAATGGGATTTCATTGAAAGTTGTGGTCTTGTTTGACACACACATTAGGAGGGTATGAAATAAAAACCTTGTGGCAGGTGGAAAACTGCCCTTTTGTAAAGTGTCTTTTTCATTTCTTCTTCATACCCTCTTTCAATGAAATCCGTTTGATACTCTGTTTTTGGGAAAGAGGTTTTACCTGAAAGATCCTCGAGTTCAAAGACCTCCGAGATGGTTTGAGGTGTGATGGTGACTGAAATACCCTTTATTGAAGAAGTAATGGCTAAGGGCTTTTTATCCTTAGTTTCAAGTTTAGCATTTTTCCAAAATTCTTGTTGGGTATCCAGGTAAATTGGAGCATCACACGTCAACAAAGTTTTGTACTTTGAAGACGACAGAGCATCAATTACTGAGTTGAAGGTTGTGGTATGACTTGGTTTTTCAAGTAGACCCAAGTAATTGTGAGGAGTTTTGAATGGAAGAGCCATGATTGAATCGAAGTTGGTAAAGAACGAATGGAGAAGATAAGTGATTTTTTAGAGAATTTGGGAGAAACTGCTTTGTGAAAAGAAATTTTGAATTCAATTCGACAGTGAAAACCCTGTTTGGGGTTTTGATTAGGGTTTTATAGGGGGGAAAATGTATGCTGACGTGGCAGCGGTTACAAAAGATCTGATGGCCAAGTACTGCCCACGTGATAACCTCTGATGTTAATGGAGGACAGTTGGTAGGAAACCACTTATGGAGCAATATCAGTGGTTTGCAACGGCTAAAATGAAAGCAGTGGCTGACTTTAAGCTATCAGTGGATTAAAACACTGATTTTGAACAACAGTGATTAACAAAGAAATGAGAAAACAAAGGTTGACTTTCAGCAGTGGACAGCATTTAACAGAACAGATGTTTGAACCAAAAACAGTGGTTATGGCAGACTTTTAAGGATTAATGAAAATTTTCATTTTTAGCTATTTTTAAGGATGGATTTTTTATTTTCTGAAAACATTTTAATGTTTTTATTCATAGAAAAACAGGATTTTGCCTGTTATTCCATGTTCAGCAAGCCAATTCTAGAGATCAAGCTTTCAAAAGTGGATGTGTCTAAAGCTTTTGTTAGCACATCTGCCAGCTGATCTTTAGTTGGAACATGATGCAGAGAAATCAAAACTTTTTCATAGCAATCCCTCACAAAGTGATGTCTGATATCAATGTGCTTGGTGGTTGAATGAGATACTGGATTTTTTATGATATTTTCTGCTGCCTGACTGTCCAACATGAGAGGTGTCTTTAGGGCAGTGATACCAAAATCCAACAGTTGATTTTAAAGCCATAACAGTTGGGCTGTACAGCTTGCAGCAGCTATATACTCTGATTCAGCAGTGGATGTTGAAACAGCTGCTTGCTTTTTGCTTTGCCAAGACACTAAGCAATTGCCTAGGAATTGGCACCCTCCTGAAGTGGAGTTCCTTGTGGTATTACATCCAGCAAAGTCACTATCTGAGAAACCTGAAAGCTTGATATTTCCATCAGCTGGATACCAGATACCAAGTGTGGGAGCACCTTTTAGGTATCTGAATATCCTTTTTACAGCAATAAGGTTTGACTTTCTAGGGGCTGATTGGGATCTTGCACAAACACATGTTGCAAACATGATGTCTAGCCTAGATGCAGTTAGGTACAATAAAGAACCAATCATGCTTCTATAAAGAGTTTGATCAACCAAATCATCCTTTTCATCAGACATGACAATTTTTGTGGTTGCTATGGGTGTACTACATGGTTTGCAATCATCCATCTCAAATTTCTTTAAAAGTTCTTTGGCATATTTGCCGTGATGGATGAATGTACCATTTTGCAGTTGTTTCACTTGGAGACCAAGGAAACACTGTAGTTCACCCATTGCACTCATCTGAAACTCAGCTGTCATGAGTTGTCTGAACTCTTCACACATTTTAGAACATGTGCTTCCAAAAATGATGTCATCCACATAAATCTGGACAATCATCAAGTCTTTCCCTCTCCATTTTAAAAACAATGTTTTATCAATTTTACCTCTTATGAAACCAATGGAAAGAAGAAAGGTGGAAAGAGTTTCATACCAGGCTCTAGGTGCTTGTTTCAAGCCATACAAAGCTTTATTTAGCTTGTAGACATGATTTGGATAAAATGGATCCTCAAAGCCAGGAGGTTGACAAACATATACCTATTCTTGAATCTTACCATAGAGGAATGCACATTTGATATCCATTTGAAACACCTTTATGTTGTGGTTGACAGCAAAGGTCTGGAACAGTCTAATAGCTTCCAATCTTGCTACAGGGGAAAAAGTTTCATCATAGTCAATGCCCTCTTCCTGTCTGAAACCTTGAACCACTAGCCTTGCTTTATTCTTGACAACAATGCCCCTTTCATCAGTTCTATTTTTGAAGACCCACTTTGTGCCAATAGGACTCACATTCTCTGGTAGTGGTACAAGCTCCAATACTTGTTGTCTTTTAAACTGTTGGAGCCCCTCTTGCATGGCCTCTACCCAGCTGTTGTCTTTCAATGCCTCTTGGTACTTGACTGGCTGATGGAGAGATAGAAAACCAGCAAAAAGACAGATGTTTTGGGATTGACTTCTTGTGAGCACCCCTTCACTGATGTTGCCAATGATTTGGTCTGGTGGATGAGACTTCAAGAAGATTAGATCTCCTTTGTATGGAACAATGGCATTTAATGGTGAGGGCTACAGATGTGAATCATTTGAGCTAACCACTGCTGGTGACTTTGATGATCCAGCAGTGGCTTGAAATGGAGGTGGAGGAATAGGTGGTAGTGGTGTGGAAACATGTTGACTTTTATACTGTTTGGTGGCTTTTATCAATAGTGTTTAATGATGTGGAAGCAGGGGTTTATGGGTTACTTTGGTCAACAACTGTTGAGGTAGCAGTGGTTGAGCTTTGACAGCTGTTTTGAACATCTGCTACTCTGGCAATGGATTTGAAGGTTTGTTGTGGAAGGATCACTTCATACCCACTGTCTGATGGAGGAGTTTCTGATGGACTTGCACTGTTAGTCTTGACAACAACATTTTCAAAAGTAAATTTATCAAGATAAAACAATTCTGCAGGATTTGCAGGGATTTTCATTGAAGAAAGTTCATTGAACTTCACATTCAAAGTCTCTTCAACTGTTTTGGTCCTTGTGTTAAACACTTTGTAGGCCTTAGCAGTGGTTGAGTATCCCAAATGATACCCACTGTCTACTTTGGCTGCAAATTTTGAAATTGAGTCTTTTAAGTTCAAAATAAAGCATGGACATCCAAATACTTTAAAGTATAAGATCAGTGGTTTGATTTTATACAGAAGTTCATAGGCAGTTTTTTGATGCTTGGGGTTGATTAAAACTCTGTTCTGGACATAACAAGCAGTGTTTACTACCTCTGCCCAGAAAGTTAATGGCAAACCTGAATCAGCAAGCATGGTTCTGGCAGCCTCAATCAATGTCCTGTTCTTTCTTTCAACAACCCCATTTTGCTCTGGTGTCCTTGGAATGCTGTACTGCCTTACAATTCCTTTTGACACATAAAACTCATCCAACTCCCTATTTCTGAACTCTGTGCCATTGTCACTCCTGAAGACTTTTACTGGCAAGTCAAACTACTTTTCAACCTGTGTGATAAAGTCTTGCAGAATGCCTGCAGTCTTATCTTTGGAATGTAAGAAATAAGTCCATGTAAACCTAGAAAAGTCATCTAAAATTACCAAACAATATCTTTTCTTTCTAAGACTCATGACTTTTACTAGGCCAAACAGATCCATGTGCAGCATTTACAGGCACTTGGTTGTTTTGGACTCTTCAATGGACTTAAATGAGCTTTTATGTTGTTTTCCTTTTAAGCAGGAGACACAATACTCAGGACAGGTGAATAGTTTTTGAGGAAGACCTCTTACTAAACCCTGTTTTGACAAAGCAGTGATTGTCTTGAGATTTGTGTGCCCCAATCTCCTGTTCCAGAGTTCTGTCTCTTTGTTAGAGGCAGCTGCGAACAGAAATACATCAATCCTGGGGCTCTTTTTTGACAAATCAACTACATAAACATTGCCACTCCTTTGAGCAACAAGTTAAGTTTTTCCAGTTTTTATTATTTCTTCAATCTTTTTAACCATTTCTGGTCCAACAATCCTACAATAATCCTTAGTGAAGAATGAGCCATAGCCCTTATCACTCATTTGTGAGACACTAAGAAGGTTGAATTTTAGATTGTCTATTAGATTGACATTTTCAAACTTAACATTACCAGACTGAACTGTACCAGATCCCATAACCTTCCCTTTACTATGATTCCCAAAGGATATATCACCCCCTCCATGAGTTTTGAAATCTTTGAGTAGGGCTCTACATCCAGTCATGTGCTTGGAACCTCCACTATCTACATACCAAAGACTATCTAAGCATGCAGAAGCTCCCTGCACATCAAGTAAAAGGTTAGTTCATGAGGGTCTCCAAAGCCAATAAGGCTTTGGATGGGGTCTCAACAGTGTTTGTGTTAAGTTCAGGTGGATGGACAGTGGTTAGCTCAGGGGTTTGGACAGTTTTGGAACTGTTTTTCTCTAACCACTGTTGGGGGTCTTGCCCAATCATCTGCTGGTACCCAAAAGGATTCTTGTTCACTCTTGGTTTAGAAGGCTTTTTGTAAGCCTCATAAACATGTGGGACCCTAGGGTATGGTGATTGACCTTTACCTCTTCGGTATTGGTTTGCAGGGGGTGCATCTGTCACCTGAACTTCTCTTTTAATAGAGGTTTGGTTCAGTTGTTTTGTAACAGCTGTTTGAACTGGCACAAATAGTGGTTGGTTCTTGACAGATGGTTTAGATGAACTCATTGGTGTTTTTGAAATGTACTCTTCCTTTTTTACCTCAAAGGATTTCAAGTACACACACTGCTGAGTAGAATGGTTTGTTTTACCACATATGGTGCAGCTGCTTGAAGGCACAACAATACTTGTTTTGTTAAGATCATAAGCTTTTAAATGAAAACAATCTTTGGTAAAGTTATTTTTCTTTTCACAAAAGTCACAAAATAAGTTTTTAATCTTTTCTCTTTTCTTCCTCTTTTCAGACTCCTTTGCAACAGAGTTTTGAACCACTGTTAGGATGTCCTTAAGAGGAATGACCTTGGCCTTAGGAGCTTTAACACCATCTATAGTTGTGAAGTCCATTGGTTTGAAATTTTCAAGGATGTCATACTCATCAGACCATGTGGGTTTGAATTGGTATTTCTCAATCTCCTCAAAGGTTGAGGACCCCACAGATCTTTCCAAAGTGATCTTGTTACCAAGTTTATCAGTTATTTTAACCTCTTGGCTATCCTTGTTTGTGGGTATGATTTCAACAGAGGTTTGAATAGATTCATTTACAGCAGTGTTTTCAATTTAATCATGTTTTCTAGAACCTACACCAAATTTTACATTGCTTTTGATCTGTTTTTCAAGCATAACTTCATAACCTTTGCAGGATTCCACCCATTTTTCACAAGTGATTTGGGTGGATACCAACTCCTTTTTGCAGGCTTGATATTTTTCTATCATAGTCTGGAGTTGGTCATTGATTATGCTATGCTCTTGTTTGAGACTGCCGATTTCATTATCTTTTTCAGCCAATTTGATTTTCAGTTCTTTTAATGACTTTTCAAATTGAACTTCATCCTTTAACACCCTATCCCTAAGGTTTTCATTCACCTCTTTAATGTTAGCAAATGCAATGATGCATTTGTCTGAACACATATTTTTAAGAACCTGAGGTGATACCTTAGCTGCAGCCATCATGGCACAATCACAAACATGCTCTTTCTCATCAGCCGCCTTCTCTTCCTTTTCACCATGTTTCTTCTCTTCTTCTTCATACCAGGGGTCAGACAGTGGTTCCAACAGAGGTTCTGAATTTTCTCCCAACAGTATTTCACCAGCAACAGCAGTAACTACTGCTTCAGCAATTTCATCCACTGTTTCAGCACTTGACTATCCTTCTTCAGCTTCCAGCCCTTCTGGTATTGACTCTGATGTGCTAAAAGTGGTCTAATTAAACTAACTAATTTTAACCCTAAATTAGACACTCTAAGTTTTAAATTTATAAAAACAGACTCTCTAAAACCTAGACCACACCACCGACAAGTGTACCGGTCAATGCAGTATAGTCTAAGTAAGTCCGAGTATCAAACCCACGAGACTCTCTAATTACGCTAATTAGACTCTATCTAGACCTAGACTGACACAGACTCTAACTGTTTAATTGGTTGGGGGGGTACTGAAAAACTAAGGAAATCTATTTAAACTACTAATTAAACTAAAACTAAACTAATACGAACGAATACAGAGAGGTTTTTTTTTATATGGAGAACGCGACCACCTAGACAAAAATCCTGGATTGTTTTTAAGAGATTACCGATTAAGTTAAACGCATGAATTACGGAACCGGGATCATATGATACTAAACCTATTAAGATCCAACTAAGCCCCTCGACCCTTCTCAAGGAGAAACTTGTGGAACTACCTAGGCCGTTAATCCTACCGGTTATTAGACGCCTTTCCAGTTGTCTAATTATTGTGTAAGTACCCTAATGTTGACCTACTCTTTTCTAATCATAGATCTAGGGTAGTTTGAATTAATTAACTTGACTTGATAGACTAATAAAACCGACAGGTCAACTAAGACACAACCTTTTCCAAGGACTATCTAAAGCAATTCGTCGGGTAAGACCTATCAATAGCCCCTCACTTTCCAGGTATTAGGACTAGCAGAACACTAAAACCTAGCAAATTACTAACAATTACTTCTAGGGGTTATTGGCCAATTCTCCCTAACGAATTAAGATCTATTGCGTGATATAGACACTCACCAAGATCTAAACGCTAGCATGACTCTATATTGTGATATAGACCGTCACTAAGAATCATACGAAGCAAATGACAATAATAAACCAAATTAAAGTACGCATGTGCATCAACTCAATAAGACAAACTCTTTACTAAACACAATCAATCCATAATATTCATGCAATTAACGAAAACGGTAAAAACTTTATTCAATCCATTCAACTAAGTCTAGGTGGTTTAAACGTTTAGCTAATCAAAGTGTTGATGCATTTTTTTGGTGTCTGTAACTAGTCTTGTTTAATGATGTATTTTGTACGGTCTTTTATTAATTATTGAGTATGTATTTGATGTCGACCAAGTCGGATATCCTCCTATCCACTTGTGTCTGACTTGTTTGTCTCCGTTTAATATGTAATGCTATTCGAACAATGCATGTTGCATACAAAGGGTAGAATGGTCATTATAAGTTGTTTATATGTTACTGTTGTTGCTGTCTGTTTGCAGAAACAACCACAACAGTTGCAGACCTCGACGAAACAGGTCTGTTTCGTCGAACACATCATGACGAAACAGACCAATGTCCATTATGTCTGTTTCGCCGACAGTCATGACGAATCACAGTTGATTCGTCGTCTGTTGGGCTGCTTCAAGCCCAATGTGTGGCCCATATTCTGTTTCGCCGAGACACCTTGTGTTTCGTCGACTGTTGGGCCCAGGGACTATATAAACACATCTGGTTTCACTTAGAAACTAGATGAGAGCTTACACTTAAAGAAACTCTGTCAAAATTCTGTTAAACTGTGTTTGTATCAGTTTGTAATCGGTTCTCATCCCGTTTAATCAATCGAGTGTGTATCATTGATTATACCGTGTCGTTATTGTTTTACATGTTTGATTTGGCATAGTTACGTGGATTCTGCACACGTAACCGTGTTTGCTATAAACAAGTGATTTGGTTCGTTATCGATCCTCAGATTACGGGACCTACAATTGGTATCAGAGCGTTTGGCTCTAATCCTTGTTTAAAATCAAACATTGTTCGGTTTTTATCAAGTATTTGTGTGTATTTTTCTGAAAATTTGTTCTTGAAAAATTATCTTTCTGGAAAAATATTCATAAAATCTGTTGTTTGATTGTTATTTGCTAAGAGTTTTATCAAAAACCTTGTCAGTTTGTTTGTTCATGCTTTAAACCGGGTTTTTAGTGAAAGTCTTGTGCATTTTCGTGTTTCGGAAAATCATCGGTGACCAGGAAAATTCTTTGTTCTTGAGTGTGTTCTTCATATCTTCAAAGAGTTCTTATAATACTTGTGGATTTGATCTTTGTATTGTTTAATTCAAAGAGTTTTTACAATATAAAACATTAACTTGACTTTTGTATAGAATTGTGATCATTAGTTTCTGAAAAAGCATGTTGTGTTGAAAAACAGGTCTATCAACTTACCTTGTGTCAGTAAGATATTTTAAATATCTTAACCAGCTGTCTGGGACTCAGATTTGACGAAACAAGCAGTCGACGAATCACTAGTGTTTCGTCAAAAATATCTTTGACGAAACAAGTTCTGTTTCGTCATAATATCTTGGATGAAACAAGTCTGTTTCGTCATTTTTCATTTCAACGAAACAAATCTGTTTCGTGGAATCTGTTTCGTCGAATTCACTTTTGTTTTACACAGAGGACTTGTAAAACCATTCTAACCTTGTGTTTTCAAGAGTGTGTGCAGGTACTATCATACATATACCAAATATGAGTAACAAAGGTCCGTGGGATTGGAGTTCGGAATCACAACCAGCTAAAAATCAGCCTTCGCTTGCCGATTTAATGAACCAATTACCTCAAAAACAACAAGCAATAAATGCAGGACAATGGGCAATGGTTTCTAATCAAAATCAAAACATTCAAAATCTATTGCTCAGTGAGAGTGAGACGGGTAGCAACAATCGCCCGCCAAAGCTAAATCACATGAACGACTATCCATCATGGAAGGGTCGTTTTCACACATACATTCAAGGGCAAAACGTTGAACTTTGGACGTGTTTCACTACTGAATGTAGCCCGGAACTAGAAGCAGCAGCATCAACTGCCGCTGGTATTTCTAATATACTTGAAGAAGACAAGAAAGCCTATGAATTAGAGAAGAAGGTGTTTGCTTTTCTAACACAAGCTCTTCATAAAGACCTCTATCATCAATTTTCTTATAGTAAGAGCACAAAAGCTTTATGGGATGCATTGGAAACAAGAGGAGAAGGAAATGCAGCTTCTAGAAAAATACGCCATGATCTTTTGAAGAAAGAATTTGAATCATTTCAATCTTTGGAAAATGAAACCCTAAATGATATGACTTCTCGTTTCTATCATTTGATCAGTGAAATGAGTTCTTATAAGGTTGCTACATCTCATGTGGACATGATTGCACGTTTAGCTGATGCTTTACCTCCTGTGTGGAGTCCATTCATTGAACTTCTAAAACATACGGGTGCTCTGGATGGGGAAAATGTCACTATCTATGGATTCGTTCAGAAGTTGGAGCACAATAGTGAAGAGGAAAATCAGAAAGCTAAAAGGATTGGAGCTCCTCAAAATACAGAAATATATTTGCCTGGTTTTGCTCCTTCAGCTAGTTCTAGTTCTGTTCAGCAACCTAAGCTTCAAACGGCGTTTGTTTCCAACACAAACTCATCAACTCAACCAGAGTTTGATTTAGGTGCTTACCTTTCACAATCGATGTCCAAATCTAAATCTCAACCTCAACCTCAAGTTACTACTACTCAACCAGAGTTTGATTTAGGTGCTTATCTTTCACAATCGATGTCCAAATCTAAAGCACAACCACCACAACAAGTACATTATACCAACAATCCTCCACCTCAAAACACGAATACTATCAAAGTTGATACTTCGAACCTCTCAAAAGTTAGCATTGAAGTTGCAAAGGAGCATTCGGAACTCATTAATACAATGGTCAGTGCATACTGCGGTTTGGTAGCAGGTCAAATTGGGAACATCAGTATGAGCCATGAAGATTATCAACAAATCGACCGTGATGAAATGGAGTTGATGGATATAAAGTGGGCGTTTGCAAGTGCAGTTAGAAGGGCAAGGGATTTCATGAGTCGAACAGGAAGAAGTTCTTTGGAAAGTAAGAAGGAAACGAAGTACGGGTTTGATAAAGAAGCGGTTACATGTTTTAATTGTGGCGAAAATGGTCACTTCAAACGTGAGTGCACCCGACCAGCCAAGCAAGGCAATCAGAACCCGTTCAGAAATCAGACAAGTACTTCAAATGCAAATCAAGGCACTCAAGAAAATCGTGGAAAAGGGATAGTAGCTGTGAATAATACTACCAGCCAGGACCAGTCTGGACCATCTAACAACACTCGTGCATTGACTGTTCAAACAGATGAAGGGTGTAATTGGTCTTTACAATTAGGGGGAGGTGATAATGAAGGAGGAGGAACAGCGTGCTATGCAAAGATCATCAATCACATTAAGCACGTTCATAAAGAAGAATTTTCTGAAAGTGACGACAGTTCGGGTTATACCGGGAGTTCGGATGAAGAAAGTTCTATTTCGGGAGATGTGAAAGAAGAAGCGACTTCTATTGATGACTTGTTGAATGAAGCAGAGGAATTGAAGTCTCAGAAATCTGTTCTTATCAAGAAGGCTGGGATAGCATCTAAGGAAATGGAGAAGTTCTTCTCTGAAGACGGATCTTTTTCTTTTCAAACTGCCTTTATGGCAAATGTTTCAGCCTCTTCTAGCCAGGTAACACCTGAAACTCTTATCATATGTAGAGACTGTGATTATATGAGACTTGAATGTGAAAGAATGAAACTTGAAAGTGACAAAATTCATGGTCACAATCAAAGTTTAGTTGTTGAAATGGCTAAGTGCAAAGAGGCAAATATGGCTTTAACAAGAAACGAAAAAGATTTTAAATCTTTAATTGAAAATTTAAAGAAAAGTGTTTCCGAAACTACTAAAGTTGTTTATCACAAACAAGTTAGTATTAACAAGTACATAAATCTCGTTGAGGAAACCAAAAAGGATTTAGCCATTGCAAAATGCGAGCACGATGCGATCAAGCAAAAATTGGAGAGTTATTCTAACTCCCGATTTGTGCTCGATCACATAATTGATGTTCAACAACTGAAGAAAAACAAGAGTGGTGTTGGGTATAAGAAATGTCCGCCCCCTTTGAGACACAACTATGCTCGACCACCTGATGAAGAGGATATGCCTCGTTTTGAACCCAGTGTGCCTCTTAATTATGAGGAATTTACTACTGGATTAGGGTTCAAACCGAACAATTCCTCGGGAACCTCATCTGTTGAAACAGAAACTTCAACATCAGTGAGTCAAAGTCCTCCAATTGTTGAGGATTATGATTCATCTGATGATGAAACAGATGCAAATGACCAGGATGAATCACTTGATAAGAAAAAGGGAATAGAAATTCCAATTGAGAATCATATTCTTTGTGATCCTCCTATTCCTGTTGTGCAACAAGTTGCCAAAAATGTGATTAATCCTGTCATAAATGACAAGAAACCTGTGTCTACTGTTAAGAGTAACAAGATGTTGTATACTTTGGTTGGTGATTCTAAAATCTACTCAGATAATGATTTTCCAATTAAAAATGTCAATCCATCATTGATTGATAACGTTTTTGAAAATAACACAAGTAAGTTTTTGGGAAAGACGATCCCGGGAGTTATTGTGACTCAATGTGATCCAATTCCTAAAGCTGAAATCAAAAAGAAATTTGGAAATCAAAACTTCCTAACAAAGCAACAACCTTTTGCTTCTAAGGGTAAACAACCATTTCAACGAGCTCAAAGACCAAATGTTTCTAAATCAAAGTTTGAGACAAATGGAGCTCGTAATCAAAAGAAAAATAATGATGTCAGATTTGTGGCATCTGAGGGTACTGATAAAATTGAGATTTTTGCTAACAAATCAAACACTGATTTTGTATAAAAAGTCAAGATTTTAAAGCGTAACAGTCAAAATAATTACACTCAACATTCAAACGGGTGTGATGAAAAGGCAAGTGCCTCAGGTTCTACAGGTTTGACATATGAGCGTCGATCTGGTTCTCCTAAGTTTGTTGAGAGGAGAACGTGTTTTAAATGTGGAGAGTTTGGGCACATCATCAAAGATTGTGTAAACACTCCAAGAGATAAATTTGTTGAGAAAGCACCACCTGAAACGATTCACCCTCAATGTCGTACTGTTTCGTTAAAACATGATAAAAGAACGGTTAAAGAACAGGAAACGAAACAACGATATCAAAATGTGAAGAAAATAGAAAAGGCTTTAAAATCTGAGGTCAAATCTGTTCCAAGGGAACCAAGTTCACCTTTAAAACCAGAAGTTTCAAAATCTGTTTTCAAAACTCAATCTGGTAAACAAAAACAAACTTGGAAACCTAGGAAGGGTGAAGGTTCAGGGGGAGTTGTTAGTTTGGAAAATCATCAACAGATCGAGATCACTATTCGTGATGCTCAGGGACGACCCAAGACCACTATGGCTTGGGTCCCCATCCTTAACTAATCATTGGATGAAATGTGCAGGGTGTTCCAGGAGGAACTATCAGTAGTCATTGGATTGTTGATAGTGGGGCATCCAGGCACATGACGGGCGACTTACGGCTTCTATATGATGTGAGAAATATTAGAGGAGGCTATGTCGCGTTCGCAGGAGACAAAGGCGGATATATCACCGGAGAAGGAATGATCTCCAATGGTGTGGTATGTTTTGAAAAGATTAATTATGTTCGTCAACTTGATCATAATCTTCTCAGTGTGTCGCAAATCTGCGATAAAAAGTTCACCGTGCATTTTGATGATGCCGGTTGTTATGTGCTTAAACCTGGATTCAAGATTCCTGATGAATGGATTCTATTATCGGCTCCAAGAATTAATGATCTTTATATTCTTGACATGAGCCAAGCTATTACGTCATCTGCGCAAGTAACATGTTTTGTCTCAAAGGCCACAGAGAAGGAGTCTATTTCTTGGCACAGAAGAATGGGGCACATTCACTTGAGGAAAATGAACCATTTGGTGAAAAATAACCTAGTGAATGGTGTGCCTGTGAGAAGTTTTCATCTACAAGATATCTGTGTTTCATGCCAGAAAGGGAAACAAACAAAGAAGTCTCACCCTCTGAAGAAAATCAACTCTGTTAGCATGCCTCTCGAACGTCTTCATATGGACCTCTTTGGACCTATGAAGCACAAGACAACATTCGGAGATGCTTATTGTCTGGTTGTTACTGATGATTATTCTAGATTTTCTTGGGTAGCTTTCATGGCACACAAGAGTGATACTCCTGGAATCCTCAAGGATCTTCTCACAATGTTGGAGAATTTATACACTTTGAAAGTGAAAAGGATCCGAAGCGACAATGGAACTGAATTCAAGAACCGTGTGATGGATGAGTTCTATACTTCTAAAGGCATTCTTCATGAATACAGTTCTCGCTATACTCCACAACAAAACGGTGTCGCTGAGAGGAAGAATCGCACGATTATTGAGACTGCAAGAACTATGTTAGTAGAGTCGGAGCTTCCTGTTCAATTCTGGGCAGAAGCTGTGTCGACTGCATGCTACACATTGAATAGAGTTCTTACAGTTAAGAGGCATGGCAAAACTTGTTTCGAACTTCTACAGAAAAGGAAACCGGATCTTTCTTTCCTTGAACCCTTTGGCGGTCCATGTACCATGATTGACCTAGATGGAAAGTTTGGCGCAAAAGCTATCGAAGGTTTCTTCCTTGGATATGCAACTCCAAATTTTCGTGTATGGAATCTGACCACCAAAAAGATTGAGCTTTGGAATGAAGTAAGGGTTCAAAGGTACACAAATCCTGTTAGATCTCCGGGTGATCCTTGGATGTTCGATTACGATGGGATATTCGACTCCTTTAATCTGCCTACCTTTGATGAAGAATCTGCAGCTGTTCAAATGTTATTTGATAGTGACAACGCTGCTGGCTCGTCTTTGGTAAGACCAATTATTGTTAACCCACAAGGTTCTAATTCAGTTAACAATACTGTTCAAAATGAGGTATTTGAAGATGCTAGTGAATCATCGGAAGATGATGAACATCTTGATGCGACTGAAGGCACTTCTGCCCCGGTTGTTCCTGTTCATAGCACTTCTTTAGAAACACCTCAAGTGCAGAATGATGATACTGCTGAAGGAAATGCATCCACTTCCACTCATATTCCCGGTGCGGAGTTGGTTGCTGATCTTAATCTTAACAATTTGGGTATTAATACTAGTGTTCCTGAAAATCCTGAATTGAGGATTCACAATACCCATCCACAGCAGAACATTATAGGAGATGTCCACAGCGGTGTGCAGACGCGTAATCAGCTAAGAAATAACCGGAGTGCTAGTTTATATTCAGCCATTAGAGAATCTGGTCTTCAAAACGATTGGTCCTTTGCGTTCTACGTGTCACAAGAAGAACCAAAGTCTTGGAAGGAAGCTTTAAAAGATAATTCTTGGGTTGAAGCCATGCAGGACGAACTGCAACAATTTCAAAAGCTTGGTGTTTGGAAGCTTGTTGAAAAGCCGGATAATTACAAGAAAATTGGCACACGATGGGTTTACAAATGCAAGAAGGATGACCGTGGAATTGTTATTCGCAACAAGGCGAGACTGGTTGTTCAGGGTTTTCGCCAGATAGAAGGCATTGACTACAATGAAGTTTATGCACCCGTTGCACGTCTGGAAGCTATTCGGATCTTCTTAGCTTATGCTTCTTTCAAAGGATTCAAAGTTTACCAGATGGACGTCAAAAGTGCTTTTCTTCATGGTATAGTTCAAGAAGAGGTGCACGTCGAACAACCTCCAGGTTTTGAAGATCCTATTCACCCCGATCGGGTTTGGTTGCTAAACAAAGCTCTTTATGGTTTACATCAAGCACCTAGGGCTTGGTACGCAACCTTATCCAACTATCTTCTGGAGAATGGATTTCGACGAGGTCTTATTGATTGCACACTCTTTATCAAAGAACTAGATGGAGATCTTCTGCTGGTGCAGGTATATGTTGATGATATAATTTTTGGTTCAACTAATGAATCATTATGCAGGCAATTCGAACGCGTTATGCAGGAAAAGTTCGAAAGGAGCGCTATGGGGGAGATGAATTTCTTCTTGGGCCTACAAGTTCAACAAACAGAGTCTGGGATATTCATCCATCAGACTAAATATGTTGGTGACATTTTGAGCCGATTCCAAATGTCAGATGCAACGCCCATTGGTACCCCTCTTCCGCAGAATCACGGGATTACTCCGGATTTGAAGGGAGAAAGTGTCAACTCTTCTTACTATCGCGCCATGATCGGATCTCTCATGTATCTCACAGCTTCGAGGCCTGACATAATGTATCCAACATGCCTGCTTGCAAGATATCAAGCAAACCCGAAGGCCTCTCATCTGTCAGCTATCAAAAGGATTTTTCGCTATTTGAAGGGATGCCCGGACCTTGGTCTTTGGTACCCTAGGGATGATAGCTTTGAATTAATTGCATACAGTGATTCTGATTTTGGTGGTTGCAAAATCGATGGCAAATCGACAACAGCAGGATGTCAGTTCTTAGGAAATCGCCTAGTCACGTGGCAGTGCAAGAAGCAAACGTGTGTTGCTACATCAACATGTGAAGCAGAATATATTGCTGCCTCGAGTTGTTGCTCCCAAGTTCTTTGGATACAACAACAAATGCGCGACTACGGTTTAGAATTCCTATCTACTCATATTTTTGTTGATAATAATGCTGCTTTACAGATCACTAGAAATCCTGTGCAGCATTCCAAAACTAAACACATCGACATTAAATATCACTTCATACGTGATTGTTTTGACAAGAAATTAATCGATGTCGTTCATGTCCCCACCGATCACCAACGTGCCGACCTGTTTACAAAAGCATTTGATAAATCACGTTTTGATTATCTACTTTTGGTCAATGGCATTAAGGTGATACCCGAGTAAACTTCTTTGGCTGATCGTTTTTGTAAATATTTTCTTTATAAACTCTGAAAATTCAAAAAGATTTTAGTTTTCGTAAACTTTGAGCATTTTAGGGGGAGAAATTTCAAGAAAATACAAAAACATTGCAAAATTTAAAAATCCAAAAAGATGTCGTTACTTTCTGTCTTTTCGTTTGAAAAATGAAAATTTCAAAAACAATAGAAAAACCAAAAATGAGTTTCTTGGATAAAGGAAAATGATGATGTTCACTAGTGTGGTCGTCAACGTGTTCAAAATAAAAAAAAAACAAAAAGAAAAATGATAAGTATCTCTACTAACGATGTATCGGTAGGCTCACAATCAGACTAAAATGTGCAGGATGATACAAACCTAACAGACTTCAAGTCAGGTGGGAACCATTCATTGGCATATGGTCTTAGTACCGAAATCTCGTTTGAGAGATTGCCGAGATCTGAAATATTCGGTCTTTATGCTGCTTATCATCTGGGTATCATGGTTGTATCACAAACCGTAAAAATAATGGAGACGAAGTCTAGATCTTCCATGATACTATACATACGTGTACATACTGCATTCGACCTCAATAAGTGATCAACAATCACATGTCCAAACAAAATAAGTGATAATTTATCACAGATTCTTTGCGGGAGTCAAGTTCGTCTCTCTGCTGTACGGAAGTACTGACCTGTTCACGGACTTGCTCCCGTGCCCTCTTGCATCTGAAAATCAAGTTCCTCATCAATAAGTGATTCTATCACATAGGGCTTGTTTTCAAATCAAAATAAGTGAGTTTCTCACATTTTTATACGGTCAAACAGATGATAATCGGTATACTCACCGGTAAGATGAATTCTCGTGCATACCTTGATACGGGAATGTGTCGTGAGTGGATTCACATCGACAAGTAAGTATAATCCTTACCGTTAATAGTATCTCTTAAATTATGATTACATCTGATCAGTTTGAGCTTATGTGCACCACAATACCGATAATCGAGGTAGTATACTTATCCAGAGCTTTAAACAGAAATCAAAATCATGTTGACAAAGACCGTAAGCTGGTATGATTCCTTATCCTTGAGATTCGCAAAAAGATTACATTTGTACAGTTGCTTACTGTTTTTCACAGTTTATTGCTTTTTCGTTTAGTTTACCGCGCTTTAAATTCGTTTTTAGTGTCATTTGTAAAGTTCGTTTTTGATTAAGCCGAAGTTGTTGCTTGGTGTTTTCTACCGAAAGCCTAAAACCTACTTCATAACAGGTTCTTGCATTTGGAAACTAAAACAAAATGGAAAAGTGTTCATTTTAAATCATGATCTGTTCAGTCTGCAGAAATTTTTCATGTCTCTGTGTTTTGAAAATTTAAATGTCGACGAAACAAAATGTGTACGGCGAATCAAAACTGTGACGACGAAACAGATCAGTTTCGTCGAAGTTACGACGAATCACATGAGCCCAAATCAGTTTCGTCATGGGCTAATTCAGGCCCATGTGTAAGCCCAACCTCGTTCTGATTCGTCGAGCCCAATCCTATTTCGTCGAGATCTCTGTTTCGTCGAGATGATACGGAAGACCAAGGGAATCCTGACACTTCTGGTACATCACAGAAGCAGCCAACCGCACCTTCTTCTGAAGTCGTTGCAGTTCAACCTACAGTGGTCGAATCATCTCAGGGAACTTCTACTGGAAAAGTTCAACAGATCACAGGTACTTCTTCTGTCGTAAGCAGTGCTGATATTGCTTTACAGGCTATTCATCCATTTACGGGAGAGTTGCTTGAAGAAGGAGAGTTAATAGAAGATCTTTCTCAGGAGCAATTGAGTGTTCTACATTCTATGAGAGAAATTGATGATGCTGAGATAGATAAAATGTCGACTGAGACTGATACAACTAATGTGGAAGATATTGATGAGATCGTGTTTGAAGGCGAAGCAACAAAATCAACGTATGTCCGAAAAGATGGTACTGAATTCGCTTCGTTTGATGAAGATTGGATGAAGGAGAATATTGATGACATAGACGAGCATTTAAAGAATCGTAATTCGTCCGAAAAAGACACAGATGCATTTTCTGAATGGAGAAAACAGTTTCTATCTAAAGTCTCCAAGCCTGTGCTTGAAAAAGCTCAAGTCGACTACTTGCAATTTGAAAAGGCAAAGCCAAGTGGAAGAATTCTATGCTGGATGTTTGTTAGAGATATTCACTGTGTTGCAATCAAACGTGAATACGGAATCCTGTATTTCAACTCACTGCTGAGCATTCTTTCTTTGCCATTTTATGATGTTGCTGCGTTGACGAGGCTTGAGCTTATTAATCGTTCAAACTACGATGGCGCTACTTTATTTGAGCGACTGATTAAAGTAAACAAGAAGTCGGGCTGGAAGGATGAATCATACAAGCCACAATTCCCCATCTATCAACCGATCAAGTTTACTCTTGATCCTGAAACCAACACTTGCAGATACAAGCTTGTGTACCAGCCTCCGAGGGTCGTAGATAAAATCCCATTGATGCCTATGCAGCAGGATTTTCTTGAAGACATGGCATTATGGTGCTACGACTCGGACACGCATGAAGCCGTGATTGTGTTTAGAGATGGTCGTGCAAATTACCGGATGTTGGATCCTATGTGGATTGTCAACATGTCTGAGGCTGACATCAGCAGATTATATCGTCATGATATTTTCTATGAAGATCAGGACGCACGTCAAGCTTTGAAGTTTCAGCGCGTAGCGTGTTTTTGCTACTACCGGGGAATACATTCGGGCAGTTCGTGGTCCGAACAACACTGAGATGGAAGATTAGAAGACCGAAGACGAGTAACAGACAAGGGGGAGTTTGTTGATGCATTTTTTTGGTGTCTGTAACTAGTCTTGTTTAATGATGTATTTTGTACGGTCTTTTATTAATTATTGAGTATGTATTTGATGTCGACCAAGTCGGATATCCTCCTATCCACTTGTGTCTGACTTGTTTGTCTCCGTTTAATATGTAATGCTATTCGAACAATGCATGTTGCATACAAAGGGTAGAATGGTCATTATAAGTTGTTTATATGTTACTGTTGTTGCTGTCTGTTTGCAGAAACAACCACAACAGTTGCAGACCTCGACGATACAGGTCTGTTTCGTCGAACACATCATGACGAAACAGACCAATGTCCATTATGTCTGTTTCGCCGACAGTCATGACGAATCACACTTGATTCGTCGTCTGTTGGGCTGCTTCAAGCCCAATGTGTGGCCCATATTCTGTTTCGCCGAGACACCTTGTGTTTCGTCGACTGTTGGGCCCAGGGACTATATAAACACATCTGGTTTCACTTAGAAACTAGATGAGAGCTTACACTTAAAGAAACTCTGTCAAAATTCTGTTAAACTGTGTTTGTATCAGTTTGTAATCGGTTCTCGTCCCGTTTAATCAATCGAGTGTGTATCATTGATTATACCGTGTCGTTATTGTTTTACATGTTTGATTTGGCATAGTTACGTGGATTCCGCACACGTAACCGTGTTTGCTATAAACAAGTGATTTGGTTCGTTATCAATCCTCAGATTACGGGACCTACACAAAGTCATGAACGAAAATAATAAACAAGGTTCAATAACATAATTCATTGAAGTAAAATAAAGAAACTAAGAACACAAGAGAATTAAATAGATAAAACCCGTTTAATTCTTGATCCATAAGCCTCTTGCTTCAACCCCAATAATTATTGAACTTGATTCTTCACTAAACACCTTATCAAAAGTTGTCGCTGATCGTCAAAAACCCCCTTTTCTTCTATTCGTGCGTCCCTCGATATTTTGTGTCGCTGATGGAATAGGAGTAATCTTTCTTTTGTTTTTCGTCCTCCACTCTTAGCCCAGGCCCAGCCGTAGAACTCCTTAGGGTTTTATGATTTTATAACAATGTATAAAATAATTAATTAAAGGCCCACCATATGACTTTACGTAATTGCTGCTGGCCTGATACCCTTTCACGGCCCAATGTGTGTTGGATCAAATCAACGAGTCCAAGTATGATGATGCTCCCCAGCCACCTTTTTTTTTCTAGACTAATACCTCCACAATAATAATCTTGATCCCTGTGTCGAATATATATTAATTGCAGCCTTCTTTCTTTCCTCACTTTTAGTAGAAATCCAAACATAATTATAAATGCAGTCCCTTCCTTTATAATAGAGATAGTGACCTCGACCCACTCACAGAAAATAACTACAACTTTAATTCAGTCACTGGCGCCCCACTCTGCCCAACTGGCTGGTCATTTTCATATTACTCGTTTTTGCTCCATTTGCACCAGGACCTAGCAAAACACAAAACAATATAATAAACTACTAAAAACTAAAAAGAATAAATAAAAAAACTAAACAAAAACTATACAATTTACACAGGACAAGTATGTGTATTTTACCTCAAATCAGACTCCAATGCTACAAAACAAAGTTCATCACTAGGAACAACATCATTAGCATATAGAGCAAAATTTTCATCTCCTAGTTTATCAGGTAAGCTGCTCCAGTCAACAAAGCCTTGGGTAAAGAAACTTTGCTGATCTGGTTGTACCACTGTTGGTGCAGCTTGTTGAGGTGCAACTGGTTGCATCTAAACCTGAGGGACAGGGGCTTGGACATACTGAATTTGTGGGACAGTGGTTTGGACATAATGCACAGGAACAGGGGTTGCAGGATGTGCATAATGGGCAACGTTTACATGGGCAGCAGGGGTATATTGGGAATACTGCACAGTGTCTTGGTTATTTTTTGGTCTTGGACTAGGGTGAGTGATAATAGGTCCATTGGTTTGACTCCTACATTCCCTAGCAAAGTGACCTAACCTGTTGCACTTGTAGCATTTGATTTTTGACTTATCCAACCCTACTTTTAGATTCCCATGCAACCCTGGGAATTTTCTCCCTGTCCTTTTGTAAAACTTGCTGGTTCTAACACTCAGCAGTGCAAGTTGATGTAATATGTCCATTTCCTCTAAATCAGTTGGATCAAAATGCTGAATATCATTGAGTTCAAAGCATAGATTGTCAGAGTTCTGGCTTTCTCCATTTGCTGTGAAAGCATAATTGGATGAGTGAGGATCAGAGTTGAAGTTTCCACCAGCAGTTATGTCAATAAAGTGATCATAACTCTAATCCTTATTACTGCAAGACTCTTCCTGGCCCAAAAGAGTTGTGTTGCCAAATGAATAGTCATCTGCAACTTTGCCAGACTCTTGCAACTTCTTTTTCTGGTATAACTCCCTTTCATAGGTCAGGAGTCTACCATGAAGCTGGGTCAGTGTCAGATCTTTGAACCCAACAGAATTCCTGGTTACAAAAGCAATTGTATCCCATTTATCAGGAAGTGACCAAAGAAACCTGTTATTTTGTGTTGCATTAGCAAACTCAGTTTTAACAAGTTTTAGTTCACTTATGAGACAGCTAAATCGCTCAAACTGTTGTGTTAATGATTCACCCTTAATGTGACAAAAGGTTTCATACTGTTGATTCAAAATTTCCCTGTTATTTTCAATCACTTCTTCAGTCCCCCCAAACTGTTCCTTCAGTGCATCCCACAATTCCTTGGCACTGTTACAGTGTAACAGCCCAGCATAAATTTCATTTGGTAGTGCGGATGCAATGATGTTGAATGCCTTGGCATCTAGTTCAATTTTCTGAAAATCCTGGTCCGTATAGTTCTCAATTTTCTTAGGAACAAAGACCTTTAGATCCTCAGCACTCGGCACCATTGGACATGTGGTCCAAACATAACCGACTTCCAACATCCGGTATTCTGTTGAGCAAGGATGTGACCCATCCTTCTCTGCCAGATGTTGTACTCATTTCGCTTCAACATGGGTGGTTTGAAGAGTGAACCGATGTTATTGTTAACATCTTGTGATTGTGACGTCATCCTGGTTGTTTTACAGGTACTGATTACTTATACGGTACCAAATGCACAATTTACACCGATCATAAGAGTCTCCAGCATATTCTAGACCAGAAGGAGTTGAACATGCGGCAGCGCAGGTGGGTCGAACTCCTTAACGACTACGAGTGCGCAATTAAGTATCATCCAGGCAAGGCTAATGTTGTGGCCGACGCCCTTAGCAGGAAGGAAACCAAACCTAAGCGTGTTCGTGCATTACAGCTCACTATCCACTCGAACCTTCCTAGTCAGATCCGCAAAGCTCAAGTTGAGGCACTAAAGGCAGAAAACCTTCTAGCCGAATCCCTGCGAGGCATGGAGAAATGGTTGGAACTCAAGGACGACGGTATTCACTATGTTGCGGGCCGCATCTGGATTCCATCTTATGGAAATCTCCGAGAACCAGTGATGGGCGAAGCGCACAAATCTCGCTACTCGATACACCATGGCGCCGATAAAATGTATCACGACCTCAAAATCCTGTATTGGTGGCCTAACATGAAAGTCATCATCGCTAAGTACGTTAGCAAATGCTTGACCTACGCTAGGGTTAAGGTCGAATACCAGAAGTCGTCAGGCTTGTTGCAACAGCCAGAGCTGCCAATATGGAAATGGGAGCAAATTTCCATGGATTTCGTTACAGGCTTACCAAGGTCCCAAAGCGGGAACGATACCATTTGGGTCATCGTGGACTGCCTAACCAAGTCTGCACACTTTCTTGCAATCAAGGAAACAGACAAGTACTCGAAGCTTGCTACAATTTACTTGAAGGAAATAGTTGCTAGGCACGGGGTGCTAATCTCCATCATTTTTTATCGTGACCCACGTTTTACATCCGAGTTATGGCAAGATACGCATAGATCTTTTGGCTCTCGTCTAGATATGAGCACTCCTTACCACCCGCAAACCGATTGGCAAACTGAACGCACCATCCAAACACTTGATGACATGCTGAGAGCATGTGTCATTGATTTTGGAAACGGGTGGGAACGACAATTACTTTTGGTATAGTTCTCCTACAACAACAGCTACCACACCAGCATTCAGGCAGCGCCCTTTGAGGCATTGTACGGTCGTAAGTGCCGATCACCTCTATGTTGGGTGGAAGTTGGTGAAAGCCAAATTACTGGCCCGGAAATTGTAGTCGAGACGACGGAAAAGATTGCCCAGATCAGACAACGCATGGCGGCAGCTCGTGACCGTCAGAAAAGCTACACTGATAAGCGTAGGAAACCTCAAGAATTCCAGGTAGGGGACCGGGTTCTACTTAAAGTCTCACCCTGGAAGGGTGTGGTTCGTTTTGGTAAACGGGGCAACCTTAATCCGCTTTACGTTGGACCATTCGAAATTACCAAAATGATCGGTAAGGTTGCATACAGATTGAATCTGCCTGAAGAGCTGCGTGCGGTACACAACGTCTTTCACGTGTCTAATCTGAAGAAGTGTCTGTCAGATGAAACACTCATCATTCTTTTCAAGGAACTTACTATTGATGATCAGCTACATTTCGTTGAGGAACCGATTGACATCACGGATCGAGAAATCAAAACCCTCAAACGTAGCAAGATACCTATCGTACGAGTTCGTTGGAACTCACACCGTGGCCTAGAGTTTACCTGGGAACGGGAAGACCATATGAAGCACAAGTATCCCCAGTTGTTTGCAAACGAAACTCCCAGCACTGAAGCTACAACGGAATTTCGAGACGAAATTCCAAACTAACAGGGGGGTGATGTGACACCCCGTTGAAACACTCTCACACATACTAGCTTGTCAGTGGTTGCGCTTTAACTTTCGGGACGAAAGTTCTTAAAACTTGGGGATAATGTGACACTCTAGGTTTTCCCGAGTAACCTTCTTCTTGTATTAGCGTTGTGTGTACGTATATTATTAAATGAGAAGTTGCTATTTACTTTTGTGCATTGTGTGATTTTCTTATTGTGTTACGTATACTATTATATAGATATATATGTAGGCATAGGTAGGAACCGAGACTGCAAGGTCTCGACCTGAGACCACCTGGTCTCGAGTGACCCAGAACAGTAGGGCCGTACACCTGCCAAGCCCATTTGGAAACCCACTAGAGTGCACCAACATAGAACGAGTATAAAACCCATGCCTTCAGCCGACTTACTCCTTTTGGACAACACATCATCACCTCACAAATCCCAAAAACATTCCCTCACACTCACTCCCTCACTCTCCTACTTTCTCTCACTAAAACCCTAGCAACATCATCCTCTCCTCTTCTCTCGGATCCAACCGAAACAACTTAAGCTCCCGTTTTAGCTCGCATTCTTCGCTAGGAAGTTCCTCCTCGGCTGATTTCTACACCACTCCCACACTCGAGCACCATCCGATTAGTGTTTCATAACTACTAGATGACAATGCACAATCGTGGTGCTTAGTTGATGAATGATATACATGCTTAGTTTAAATGTCTCCTTGCATGATTTTGTATGATTAAGTTGGTTAAAAATAGTTAAATGATTGCTATGTGTGATAAAAATGCATGGTAAGAGATTATATGCGATAATGATTCATGTTTTGAAGTATGAATGTAAATGTGATATTGTATCTCAAGGAAACAATGAAAATGATGATGTTGTACTATGAGCTATAGGCTGGATTTGTTTATAAGTATGATGTTAAGATGGTTTTAGGATAAAATGATTTTAGGTATGTTCATGCTAAATGAAACAGTGATGAATGTTAGAGTTGTATTGTTAAGATAATGAAAAAATCTGGTAAGAACAATTTGAATATATGATGAACTGTTTGAAGATCATTAAAAATGTTTGAAATTTGGTGTTTTGATCTGTTTTGGTTAGGGTAGAATATTTGGAACATGTTTGTGTATTTTGATTGGTCAGTACATGAAATCATGTTTGTGCAATGTGATTGGATCGTACAATGTTGGTAAACTTCTAGAAAGATTCCTCAGTGGTTGCTAGTCGAGAGCAGGGGCTTCATCAGTGGTCTCGACTCGGAACCACCCAGCAGCTGTTACATCAGTGGTTTCGACACTGGTCTCGACTCAACAAATTGATCCATCAGTGTTGCGACTCGAGACCATCAGCGGTTGCGAGTCAAAACACTGCTTGGTTGTGACACAAAAATGCACAACTCGAGACCAGTGGCATCATCAATGGTTGTGACTCGAAACCACCATCAGTGCCTACAATAGTGGTTTCGACTCAAGACCACTTCTCAGTGGTTTCGACTCGAGACCGCTCAACAGTGGATTCAACTCATCAGTGGTTTCGATTGGGCCATGCTGTTATTGGGCCATGTTGGTTTAATGGACTGCTTTTCGTGTGGACTAAGTGTTAACTGATTTCTGTTTAATTGCTAGTATGATAGGACAGGCATAATAACCTTGAATGACATGTATGCTATATGTTAACTGTTACTGCTTAATTTGCTAGAATAAGCCCAACATTGTGAGTGCTAGTATAACCTACAGGATATGTGTTAAATACGTGTAGATATACGTGACTTATTTGTATCCAAGTCTGACCCATACTGGTAACCATATTAGGACGTGGTTGACCAGCACACTTGACCAAGTAACCCATCTGCCGAGCAACCCAAGGTGAGTTCACAACATTTAAAGCATGCGTTCCCGGTGGTTGGGAAAGGAATTAAAACAACGCTATCTCCTTGTGAGTGATACAAACTACTTTTCTCCCCTTGTGAGGGACGCTCAGTTAATTACTATTTATATTAGATGCAACAAGCATGCTAAACGAAACTCTATCACGAAGTCCCTACTCATTATACCGATTAGTTGCCGGGGCCTGGCGAACGGGTTATTAGTTGATAGCGCTATTAGGTTTCACCAACCTCACACCGTGCCCGTGTATGGGATCGGGAGTGAACTGATAGACTCTGGCAAAAACCATCAATGATGATAGATATTGACAAACGGGGCAAAACTCACATAATGTGTGGTCGCAAAGTATTCGGTATGGCGCAGTTTAGTAGCTTACATATGGGGTAACTCCCCATGGCAAGATATAAATGAGTAAATTAACTATCAAAACAAGTTTTTGGAATTTAAAAACACGACCAACTCGTGAACTCGCTGACTTTATGTTGACACCCTACTGCATGCTTTGCAGGTACTCAGTGACTCTGGAGCTTGCGGCCTGGGAGGTGTAGTGGACGTCTAAACCCGTGTGTTAGGTTTCTTTAATAAATTAGAAACTTGAACTTTTGTTTGAACTATTCTACTATGCTTCCGCTACTTACTTAAACTGTTATTTGAACCTAAAAACTTTTGAACTTTAACTATGGTGTTCACTAATCCTCTTGGTTGGTGGACTTTACTATTATAAAATTTCTTGTTCAGTATGATTGATGGCTGGATCCTGGTTAGTCGCATGCCTCGCGGTAGTACTCCGCATGTGGATTTTGAGGGTGTGACAAACAGTATGATTGAGTTATCGGAGGGTCTCCAAAACTTCTCGATACATCCCACTGACATGGAAACCACTGAGAACCAGACCGGGTACCAAGCTGAGCCAGATGAACCGATAGTGTTCCAAGCCTAAGAGAAACCCAAGCCAAAGAAAAGAAGGAGGCTTCTGGACTGGAAGAGGGGAAGGAAGAAGAAACCTGCAGCTCAAAAGGTGAAGAAAACAGTCGAACCAAAGGGAAAAGAGGTGTTGGGAGAAAGCTCCAATCAGGCTCCGGCTTTACCACCCTGGGAAGAACTAGACAGGAAATTGGCAAACTGTGATATTTTTGGCCCAGCTAATGAAAACCTTGTGAATGTTCCCATCCAAAATGAACTTCCTATAAACCTGGACCCTGCCATCCCATAACCTATTGTCAACCCACTACCCCTTCCTAATCCAATTGAGGAGTGGTGGACGAATGATTGGCAATTCCAGAATCTCATGAATAATCCAAACCCTTACTACCCACAATTTGAACCTACTCCCGCCACTTTTCCACCCATGAACCCGGAAAATGTTGCTGAGCTATGCCGCTACGGCGAAGAGTTGGTGGACGCGGGAAACAGAATTCGATCTGTGGGTGAAAACATCTCCTGGAAGTACGATGAAAGGGAATTCCACTTTTGAAGACGGTTAACCATAAAATAGGTGTTTTGTGTAATAATAATACAAATATCACCTAATAAAATAAAACATCTGTAAATATGTGGTTTGTACGGATGCATATATATATATATATATAAACATCGCAATGATCGACAATTTTGGCTATATGTGTTGACTCAATCTGTGTTTGTGATTGCAATGCCTTGTTTACTTGCTATCTATTTTGTGATATTAATCGGTGCGTTATATCTATAATTCAGATGGCAAACACAGTAAATCAATAGGAAAACGATGTAAATCACTCGGAACAGAATAACTCCCTAAATAGAGAAGAAACAGAAAATGTAGTTGCTCAGGGTATAGCCAATGCTATCCCAGCAATCATAGCAGTCGTTAAAAATCCAGTCGAACCTTCCAAAGCCGATAATAGCAAACGCTCCCGTGACGATAATTTCAGTTATAACAAGAATGGAGGCAATAATAATATAATTCAAGCCCCATTACCTAAAAAGATGAAGGTTGTGACAACTGGTTGCACTTATAAAGAATTCCTCGCTAGTAAACCAACTGAATTCGCAGGTAGCGAAGGCGCTACTGCAGCACTACGATGGCCAGAAAAGAAAGAAGCTGTTATCAAAATAAGTAAGTGCGCAGAAGAAGACAGGGTGATGTATGCTTCCCATCTCTTCAAAGAAGAAGCATTAGAATGGTGGAATACGGTGCTGCAAGCTAAAGGAAGTGACATGGCTTATGCCATGAGTTGGGAGGAGTTTAAGGAACTGATAGAAAGGAAGTTTTGTCCTTCCTATGAAAAGGAACAAATGGCAAACCAGTTCTTGAACCACCGGATGGTGGATGTTAAATGTCGTGAGTATACATCGAAATTCTTCGAGTATGCAAGAATAGTACCGACTCTGGCCTCACCAGAACCTGTACTTATTTCTCGCTATATTTGGGGGTTGATTAGCGAAATCCGCGATATAGTCAAAGCTGCTAGACCTAGCACTATCGATGATGCAGTCGAATTGGCCAATACCTTGACTGGCGGATTGGTTCGTACGAGAGAGGAAAATAAGAAGAAGGAATTGGCTCAGAAAATTACCCAAGGTTTTCGTTTGGGTAATAATAGTAATTACAAGAAAAAGGAGCCGGGCAGTCTTCCGCATCGCCATTTTGCAGAAACTGTAAAAGGAAACATTTTGGAAAATGTAAGGAATACTGCAATTTCTACAAAATACTGGGGCACCGAGAGGAAGATTGCAGAAAGAAATCCACGATATGCTACAATTGCGGAGAGGCAGGGCATTTTAAGCCAAATTGCCATAAATTAGTCAAGACAGCTGACAGTAAAGCAAAAGCGGCCGACGGAACTAACAAGAAGAACGTAAGAGCTTTTCAGCTGACAACGCAAGAGGCAGATCTAATTCCTGACGTGATTGCTGGTACGTTTCTTATCCATGACGTTTATGCAAAAGTATTATTTGACTCTGGTGCCAACCAAAGTTTTATAAATACTTCATTCTGCCAAGCTCTTAAGCAACCATTAACCAAACTTAGTCAAGTTTATGCGGTAGAAACGGCAGAAGGAAACCCTATCAGTATAGATGAGGTACTTCAAGAAGGAGAAATAGAACTATCAGGACATAAGTTCTCTGCAAACCTTCTACCTATGAATTTAGCAGGATTCGACGTAGTGTTAGGAATAGATTGGTTAGTAGCCAACCATGCTCGAATCCTATGTGATCAAAATTCCGTAGAAGTCCGTAGAAGCAAGCCAATGAAATTCATTTCAGTAATGAAAGTTGCTAGCTATGAACGAAAGCAAGGCATAGTTATATGATTTCAGTAATCATTAACACTAAGAGCAAAGAACTTAAGGAAATTCCAGTAGTATCAGAATACCCGGATGTATTCCCTGAAAATCTACCCGGATTACCACCAGATAGGGAAGTAGAATTTAGAATTCATCTAGTATCTGGAACTGCTCCAATAGCTAAGGCACCCTATCGTTTAGCACCAACGGAAATGTTAGAACTGAAAAAGCAATTAGATGAATTGTTAGGAAAGGGATTTATACAACCCAGTTCATCCCCTTGGGGAGCACCTGTGTTGTTCGTGAAAAAGAAAGATGGGTCAATGCGGATGTGTATCGATTATAGAGAATTAAATAAGGTTACCATTAAGAATCGATACCCGTTACCTAGAAATGATGATCTTTTTGATCAACTTCAGGGATCTAGGTATTTCTCTAAAATAGATTTGTGCTCCGGATACCATGAACTGAAAGTACAGGAAGAAGACATTCCTAAAACTGCTTTCAGAACTAGATACGGTCACTACGAGTTTACAGTCATGCCATTTGGATCAACAAATGCTCATGCAACATTTTTGGATATGATGAATAGGATTTATAAATGTATTTGGATAAATTTGTAATTGTCTTTATTGACGATATACTTATTTATTCCAAAAGCCAGGACAAACACTGTGAACACTTGCATTCACTCTTAACCCTGTTAAGAAAAGAAAAGCTTTACGCTAAATTTTCTATGTGTGAATTTTAGTTACAAGAAGTGCAATTTCTAGGTCACATGGTTAATCATGAAGGTATTCACGTAGATCCTTCCAAGATAGAAGCTATCACGAATTGGAAAGTCCCGAAGTCAGCTACAGAAGTCAGAAGTTTTCTAGGATTAGCTGGATACTATAGGCGTTTTATCCAAGACTTTTCTAAGATAGATGTCCCATTAACTAAGTTAACATGTAAAACTGTTAAGTTTGAATGGGGACCTAAGCAGGAAGAAGCTTTCAATACCTTGAAGCAATGATTAACAAATGCCCCAATTCTTGTCTTACCAGAAGGAACAGAAGATTTTGTAGTTTAATGTGATGCTTCTAAGCTAGGATTAGGGTGTGTGTTAATGCAACGTAAGAAAGTGATCGTGTATGCGTCAAGGCAATTGAAAAAGCACGAGGAAAACTATACAACTCATGACTTAGAATTAGGAGCAATATTTTTTGCCCTTAAGATTTGGAGACATTATCTGTATGGTAGTAAATTTACTGTCTTTACAGATCATAAGAGTTTAAGATATATTTTTGGGCAAAAAGAATTGAACATGAGGCAAAGAAGGTGGATGGAAATATTAAGTGATTACGACTGTGATATTCAATATCACAAAGGAAAAAACAAATGTAGTAGCAGATGCCTTAAGTCGTAAGTACCATGAGAAACAAAGACGAGTTTGTGCTCTTAGATTAAATCTGCAGTTAGATTTAATGGAACAACTGAAAAATATTCAAGAAACAGCAATCAAGGATGATGCTGAAGGAATGAAATGAAGAATAAAGGAATTAGAACAAGAAACTGATGGAATTTGGAGATTCCATAAGAAAAGAATTTGGGTACCTAGACAAGGAAATCTACGAAATATAATATTAGAGGAAGCCCATAAATCTAGGTATACGATGCATCCTGGTAACAACAAGATGTATTAAGACTTGAGGAATAATTTTTGGTGGATAGGAATGAAAAAGGACATAACTAGTTATCTTTCTAAGTGTTTAACTTGTTCACAAGTTAAAGCAGAACACCAGAAACCTTCAGGTTTACTTCAGTAGTTGTAAATGCCTGTATGGAAATGGGAATTAATAACAATGGATTTTGTTACTAAGCTACCCAAAACCTGAAAAGGTAACGATGCAATATGGGTGATTGTAGATCGATTAACCAAATCAGCTCATTTCCTACCAATGAAGGAAACCTTTAGCATGGAAAGACTAGCTAAGTTATATGTGGACGAGGTAGTATCATTACATGGAGTTCCACTCTCCATTGTATCTGATAGAGATAGTCGTTTCACTTCACATTTTTGGAAAAGTTTCCAGCAAGCAATGGGAACACGATTAAATTTAAGTACAGCATATCATCCCCAAACAGATGGACAAAGTGAAAGGACGATCCAAACCCTGGAAGACATGCTAAGAGCATGTGTTATAGATTTCGGTGGAAATTGGGACGACCATTTGCCACTAATAGAATTCTCCTATAACAACAGTTATCACACAAGCATCAATGCTGCCCCATTTGAAACACTTTATGGATGAAAGTGCCGAACTCCGGTATGTTGGGCATAAATAGGAGAAAGTCAGTTATCAGGTCCCGAAATTGTGCAAGAAACCACTGATAAGATAACTCAAATCAAAGAAAGATTAAAAACGGTACGAGATCGCCAAAAGAGTTATGTCGACCATCGCCGAAAGTCGTTAGAATTTCAAGTTGGAGACAGAGTACTATTAAAAGTTTCTCCTTGGAAAGGAGTAGTCCGATTCGGTAAGAAAGGAAAGTTAAGTCCAAGATATGTCGGACCTTTTAAAATCATCCAACGGATAGGACCAGTTGCCTATTAGTTACAACTACCAGAAGAATTAGCCGGTGTACATGATGTATTTCATGTATGTAATCTTAAGAAATGCTTATCTGATGAATCACTAGTAGTACCTCTTCAAGATATAGAGGTAAATGAAAAGTTAAAGTTTGTTGAGAAACCTCTTCAAATAGAAGACAGAAAATGAAAGAATCTCAAACACAAGAGATCAATTTTGGTCAAGGTAAAATGGGATTCAAAAAGAGGACCTGAATATACGTGGGAGCTAGAATCAGAGATGAAAAGAAAATATCCTTACTTGTTCCAGTAAATCTCAAGGACGAGATTTTAAACAAGGTGGGGAGGATATAACAACTCACAAAAATGCCCTAAAATGCTCAATAAGTAAAAACCCGAAGCCGTATATCTTTCCTTTTTATAAAAATCCAAGAAAAACAAAAATTACCATCTGTCGCGGGTCGCGACAAATTTAGATAAGTTCTTCGCGGGGCGCGACATCCCTAGGGTTTCCGGATAACGATGACCGACACGTGTTGTCCACGTGTCGAGCCTAGGGGGTGACACGGCAGCCCTAGCAGTAGCTAGGTGGGTGCTCGCGGGCCGCGAAAGCTTTCGCTGAGTGAGTCGGGGACCGCGAGAAAGTCACAAAAAAGCTATAAATTGAGCAGTCAGTGGCCTTTCAACAATTACTCGAAAATTTCTTTCTTTCTCTAGTATTCTGATCAAATTAATATATCGAGGTACCAACATTCTGCTACGATAACGAGGTAATAACTGGATCACTGCTACGGTACTATATCCGATCGATTAAAACCGATCCGATGGATGTTTAAGTGCTACCTAAATTGGGCTATACTTTGTCATTCGTCGTGAGGGTTTCGATCTCGCGATTATTGTAAATGTTGTATTAAGTTACTAACCTAGTTTCGTTTGCATTGTATATTTTATTAGGTTTACTAGCTTAACCAGTAGGCAAGCTTTTACCATTTAAACTTGCAATGTGAGTCATTCTTTTTTTACCAAATTACTTTCAAAACCCTACTTGTTTTCAAAGTTGTAATTACAGTGATTAAATCTATGTAATCTACAATTACTGCCGATATGTGGGGTTTTGTATACACTACTTGATAATCTTCACCATTGGACAACGGGTTAGCCAATATGTGATATGACCATAGTCACAGATCCGGTCGAGTGACAAATACCGATTTTGGGTAATTGGTTGATATAAACATTGTAATAGCTCTTAATATTGTATATTATAACAATGTGTCTTTTGTATAAATTGAATGCACTCGCTAGTATTTTTCGCTGATCAAATCTTTTTAAAACATGTTTCAGGTAATTTACTGTGAAGAAAAGGAAAAGTGACGCGTAGCACTCCAGCTTAAATAAAGTGGCTCAGTAAATAGAAATAAACATGTTTTCTGTAATCAAAGGATTTCCCAGTGAAATTCCTTTCCTGTAAATATGGGGTTTGTCCCAAAATTAATAATAAAATAAATCGGTGTTTTTAAAACTCTGATATTATTTTTCTGACAAACGGTCCTGTTGAAATTTCCGCCGCCAATTAAATACCGATACCATGGGTTTCTGTCTTGCGGCTTCTGAACCGGGCAAAACGGGTCGGGGGCCGTGACATATACTCACAGTTTTGCAAGCTTTCCACTTGTGAATCCGCGAGAGAGTTGTTGTTATGGGAGGTTGGAACACCAAGTCCTTCAACACGAAGTAACAAAGGCATATGAGTATTGGAGTATTTCGGTGGAGTAAAGATTCGGAGTTTTAAAACGTATGAATATAACATATGAAAGTAATCATCTTTAACACATAATGTATTAGGTGATGTAACCAAACACTTGACAAGTGACCACTAGTTCATCATCAAAGGTTTGATTATTTAGGTAATATATATAGGTTATGTAATATATCAGAATGTCCAATAGTTCAAGCATGAGGTAGGAGGATGAATCCTCCATTTAGGAACCTCTTTTGTGTCATATAATTCATGCATGAGGTAAGAAGAACAAGTCTTCCATTTAGGTACCTCTTTGTTCACCACTACACTTGTTGTTATGAACAACAAGGAGGGTCAAGAACATACAAGTAAAGAATGAAATAAGAAGAACTAATCTATGGAAAACATCAAATAGTGTGTGGATTTTCAAGTAGGATGGCCCAAGCTTGTCCTTTAATCACACAACATCAAGCTTTAAGCTTGAACACTACTTGTGGGTAAAAACCCTAAACAAAACAGAAAGTTTGTGAGGTTTACACCTCTGATTTTACATGTCTCAACCTTGTTTTTAAGCCTAACTAACCATATATGTGGTTATGAGCATAAGGACATAGGTTTGAGATGAGACAACTCAAGTTTAAGTAAGATTAACAAAGTTTGAATCAACAACAGAAAGTTCAGTCAACTTTGGAGCCTTTTTGGTGACATTCCAGACCTTGATTTTCCATGGAAAACCTGTGGAAATGTTCCTAAGGTCAATCCAAGTAAGTACGAAAAAGAATCAAAGCAAAAGGTTAAGAGATGAGTGAGTTATGCTCACTTTTGTAAGAAGATAGCAATCTGCCTTAGCTCCTGAATTCAACCACATTTTTGAGAGTTTGAGAGTGAATGGAGAGTGTTCAGATAGTGAAAAATGCTTGGAGGAGGCTTGGGTTATATAGGGGATAGATTAGGGTTGGGTTGGTGAGGTTTAAATGCAAGAAACACACTTAGAACCAATCAAGACACAAGAAAAAGTGACCAACCAGCGAGCTGGTAAGTCTGGTCTCGGATCCAACTGGCTCGCGACCCACGAAGCCTTGGGCTGGGCGAGTCGCGGCCCGCCAGGGAGTGGCCTGGTTTGGTTTATGTTTTTCTTTTTGACATTTTTGACCCCTCATGTTTCTTATTTTGGTCTTTTAGGTGTTTTGAGGATCGTTTATGATATAAACGCATAAAATATAAGGATGTGACAAGTATAATAAGCATAAAACAAGTATAGGGAAGTATGGTTAAGCGTAAGAATGTCGTATTTGTATATCGTATGCATTCAAAAGACGTATGATTAGCATGTTTCACGTATTTGCAAGTTTAACACATAGTTTCCAAGAACTACGAATATGTATCAATTGTTTCACGAAATTAAACGTATGAACATGTATGAAGTATGTATAACACGAATTTAAAGAAATACGAATTTTATTTATGATTCAAGTCTCGGATTTTACAACGAAAGAACGATTATAAGAACACAAGGTTTCCAAAAACAGAATTACAAGTAAGACCTTCTAATTATGGAAGATACGAAGAAGCAGGGCATTACATGTCGAGTCTCGGGTTTACCATCGAGTTCGGATTCGATTGCCAACCCTAGTTTTGTTGAGCTTACCTTGTCAGAGATGAGGACTTGGCTCATTCCTTCCGTTCTTATGAAGTTTGGTTGTCGCTCTTGTTGTTCGATAGCTCCCTGCAAGTAGGTTCTTCTCTATAGCTCGTTGTCTTCCCATGACATTTTCTACTCGGTTGAATCTTCTGTGTTGTCCAGGGGAAACATCATCGATCTTACAACTTATTAATTCTATTTTAATTTTTCTTTATTAACGTTTTGATAATATTGTGTTGTTTTCAGTTGTAGTTGTATACAGCTCCAAACTGCGAAATTGTTCTTAATTTTGATAATAAAATGCCATTTTGTGAAAGAGATAATGTCATGGAGTTCAAGAAAACAAAGCACTGTTGCACTTTCAAGTACCATAGTCGAATACATTTCAACCGCTACCACTACTTGTCAATTGTTTATAAACCTGAAATGGAGTTAGTACCCGTACTTCCAAGCTACAACAATATATTCATAAATGCAACAACCTTTTAACTACACCCCGTCATGTTGTAACCCTGATATCGATGTAAACCCCGTAGAGATTACTCAAAATATTAAGGGCATGTTTCGCTAAGCTTTTTGAAACAACTTATGGTCTTATTGGCTTTTTGAAAAGTCATAAGCTTCAAAATGATGTTTGGCAATGAGGGTGTATATGAGGGAAAAAAGTCAATAAGTCTCTCCATACTGACTTTTCCAAAAAGCTAATAAGTCAATAAGTTGTTTCAAAAAGCTTAGCCAAACATTCCCTAAGTCTCTTGGGTTCTTGTGGTATAGGAATCGGTCTAAAGATATGTTTTTAAGTTAGAAAAAATGGTATAATTTTGATTTGATCTTGTTGTTGTTGTTGTTGTTGTCGTCCCAGTTCTTTTAAGGTTTTGATGGTGTTTATAAAATTCTGGAAAAACAATAAGTTGCTGATTCCAGGATCCGGTGGGTTTGACGGAGCTTCGGTCCCGAAACGACGTGTTCGGTGCGTTTATTACGACTAAGAAAGGAGTAGACACAAAATATGACACCGAACAGTCAATTATAATCTGGTCTCTATTGATTATTCAATGTTTACAGCACCATGAGACCAGTTGGACTGCATTTCCCCTCTGGGAACCAAAAGCTTGTCCAAATGGGAACCCCATGCCCCTATTTATAGACAACTACATATGGGTCCATCCGATCAGATCACCATCCGATGATTGACCTTTGACATTTACAAAACATGTCCATCTTTCTCTATTCTATACAATATTCAACACATGCTCTATCTAACTATTCGCACAGTGGCAGACGTAGGAAATATGCACCAACAGATTCCCCCTCGGATGTCATTGTCGAATCATCTTTAAAACTTTGAGAACCTTGATCCGTGTTTCAATATTCTGTAATCTTCAACTTTTCTGCAACTTCAATTAGGTATCTTGAAATCTGACTATTCAAATTCCCCCTGGAATGAATCTTCAGGTCTTTTGCACAGTTTACGACTCTCCTCTGATTTGCTAAACTGCAACCTTCACGAACAATCACCAACTTGAAACTAATCAATGCAGTATCCTCTGTTTCAACTTTAACCGCATCCGAGCTCAGTTTTTGATATCACAAGTTAGCACCACGATCTTCACATTCCGCCTGCTCGATCTAAGAGTGTACAAAAACTCAACCGGCAATTGATAGAAACTTCAAATACCCCACTGGTTAACTTCAAATCCGTGATTCCCCCTGAAGATCTGATATCCCGTTTACTGTGATCCACGTTAACGCACCGTAAGAATGACAGATCCGTGTAAACAGTATTCTCCACAATCAGCAAATCTTCATCGGAAAACAAATCATCTGGTAATGTAATCCGATCTCCGAAGCATTCGTCCACAATCAGATTCATTTCCTCGGATAATCTAGATCTCGGAAGCTTTCACCCACGATCACTCTCAGATCCCTGAAGCATTCGTCCACGATCAGATATCAACACCTCGGATCATCTTGATCTCGGAAGCTTACACCCACGATCAGATTCACATTCCCCCTGACAATCTAAAGTCGAAACTACCCGAATATTGTTGCAGTGTCACGAATTTCAAAAATGCCAGAATTTCAACATACGACAGTGAAATTTTTATTCCCCCTCATTTTTGCAAATTCTGACGTCTCTAATACTGAATTCCCCCTCAAACTGAATTCAGTTTCTAATTCTCTTCTCCGAAAAACTTGACCAAACTAGAATATCACAGTATTCGCCACAATTGTCAGTTTTTCGTCTTTGCGGATTTTACAATGTGACCCATAAATAGTCAGATACCCTGAAAGATAAACTTTCTGCACCAGTATCATGATTACCCCACTAACTTTCATAATCCGTGATCGCATCATCAAATATGTACACTGAAGCCCCAGACGGTGTCCCCGAACAACCCAGCTTGGTCGTTAAAAACCCGAAAAAATTGTCAATCACCAATTTTTTTGTGGAGACTCTCCTCGTCGTTGCGATCAAAAAATGCCTTTTTTTGATCATCTGGTCAAATGACAAGTGTCGGATGGTCATCCAATCGGATTGTCATTCGATTGAATGACAAAGTGGGCAAACTTGTGTTTGTGGATCGGATGGTCATCCGATCGGATTGCCATCCGATCGGAATGACAGAAGAAACAAACTAGTGTTCGCGGATCAGATGGTCATCCGATCGGATTGCCATCCGATCGGATTGTCATTCGATGGAAAACAACTTGATCTTACAAACACCCCATAGTGACATGGATCGGATGGTCATCCGATCGGATTGCCATCCGATTGAAAGCAGTTATCCTCCAATAAGCCTTCAAGCAAGATAGTGACGTGGATCTGATGGTCATCATCCGATCGGATTGACATCCGATTGGATATGTTCTAACAGCTCAAGAACACTCTGAATCACGTTTTTTCGATCCAGAATCTTTATTTGTGTGAATTTGATGATGAAACTTCACAGGATTGTGCGCGAATCAATTCCGAACAGAATGATGTCTTAAATTCCAAAATCCATCCGTGAATTGATCTTTATTTTGATGATTTTCTCTGTTTAACATCAAAACTCCCGTTTAACCCAAAATTGATGAGCTTTGGGTGATTTAACCGACTGTTAGATCGATTAAATCGGTACCGTAGCTCTGATACCACTGTTGATTCCAGGATTCGGTGAGTTTGACGGAGCTTCGGTCCTGAAACGACGTGTTCGGTGCGTTTATTATGACTAAGAAAGGAGTAGAAACAAAATACGACACCGAACAGTCAATTATAATCTGGTCTCTATTGATTATTCAACGTTTACAGCACCATGAGACCAGTTCGACAGCATTTCCCCTCTGGGAACCAAAAGCTTGTCCAATTGGGAACCCCATGCCCCTATTTATAGACTACATATGGGTCCATCCGATCGGATCGCCATCCGATCAGATCGCCATCCGATGATTGACCTTTGACATTTACAAAACATGTCAAACTTTCTCTATTCTATACAATATTCAACACACGTTCAATCTAACTATTCGCACAGTAATAAACGTACGAAATATGCACCAACATAAGTCAATAATTTTTAAATTCTAACATGTTTTCCCCTTTCCAAAATCATTTTATAATATTTTAAACGACTTGTGGTAGGTTGAGAAAGAAGAAAATACAAATGCAAACACCCACCTACCCCCTTGTGAAATCACCCATCTACCCTCTCACGTAGACCAAAAAAACGCCACCAACTAGTCAACCAAACCCATTACAAATACACACCTAACCCCCCTCACAACCCACCCACCCACCGAACCACCACCACCGGAATCTCACCATGGCCGCACCACTCCTCCTCGCCGCCGCCATCGCCATCATCACTCCCATCATATTCTACCTCCTCCAATCCCTCTACACCCGTCTCCGGTTCAAACTCCCACCGGGCCCACGCCCACTCCCCATCGTCGGCAACCTCTACGACGTTAAACCGGTCAAGTTCCGGTGCTACGCTGAATGGGCCAGAACCTACGGCCCGATATTCTCTGTGTACTTGGATTCGAAGCTGAATGTTATTGTGAATACTTCTGAGTTGGCTAAAGAGGTGTTGAAGGAGAATGATCAGCAGTTGGCGGATAGGCATAGGAACCGTGCTACGATGTCGTTTAGTAGAGGTGGTAAGGATTTGATTTGGGCTGATTATGGGCCTCATTATGTGAAGGTGAGGAAGGTGTGTAATTTGGAGTTGTTTTCTCCTAAGAGACTTGAAGCTTTGAGACCTATTAGAGAAGATGAAGTTACTGCTATGGTTAAATCTATTTTTAAGGATTCTGGTCTTCCTGGTATGGTTTTTTACTTCATGTGATCTGGTTTTGTTTGATCTGAGTTGATTACTATATGTATAGCATTCATGTATGATCTGAGAAACTAACTGATCAGATCAGACTCTGATCGGTTAGTTTGGTTTTAAACCAGCTTCAAATGTTTTATTTTTGGATGCTGGTTTAAAACCGCTAGTAACATTGGTTCTGTTAGTTTGGTTTTAAACCGGGTTCCAAATGTACTATTTTGAGAAACTGGTTTAAAACCATTAATAACAATTGGTTCAGTCGATACTCAATTAGTTTAGTTTTAAACCAGCTTCTACAGTACTCAGTGGAAGCCAGTTTAAAACAGGTAATAATTTTGTTTAGATTTAAATATAGTAACATTTTAACTTTGTTTTGTATTTTTTAATGGAATATGTGACAACCATATATTGCCATAGATTCAGATCCACTTGATTCTTAATTTCTAATCATGAGTAAACTGCTAAAATGGTCATAGGTTTGATCACTTTAGTCCAAAACTTAAACCTTTTTGAATCTGGTCCTGTGGTTTCAATTTTGTTGTCATTTTTCATCCAAAAGCAAAATCTCATCAGACTTTATAATTAACATCCAACTTTTTTGTCTTTTTCCTCCCTTCTAATAAAAGGCAAAATGGTCATATTTTTTTTTAATTTGTTATAATAAAACATTAAAAACCATTTTGCCCCTCGTTAAAATGGAGGAAAATGATAAAAAAAACTGAATATTAACTGAAAAATGTGACCAGATTTTGGATGAAAATGACAACAAAACTGAAACCACATTACCCAGATTCAAAAGGTTTGAGTTTTGAACTAAAGTGGCAAAAATGACCAAGCCTGAATTTTAGCTGTTTACTCTCTAATCATAGTACATAAAGTTGACTTAATTTATAACTATACCAAAAACAGTGCCTGGTTAGGTATAATTGGTACATGTATTAATTGTATGGAGTTTATTCTTAATTTGTTATTTAAAGTTGAGATCAAAAGACAAGAATTCTATGCATCTTTTCATTGCTATTTATGAGCGAAAATAATTTATTTCTTTTTAGGTATCTATCTATCTATATCAAGTATTAGCTGGCAAAATGGGTGGACAAGTTTGGTTGAAAACATTTATGATTTAGGCTGCTTTTAAAACTTAGGGATAGCAGAAAAATCAAAACTGATTGGAAAACATGGAAGATTCGGGATCAGTGGCGAACCCAGGAATTATTTTCTGGGGGTGCGAACGAATGGTTCAACCAAATTTTCAAGGGGTGCAGTCGGGATTTTACCTCAAAAATACACTAAAATGTTTTTTTCAAGATGGACGCCCGCCCACCCAAGCCAAAGCTTGGGTCCGCCCTTGTTCGGGACTAGTATTTGGGTATGGGATCGGGTGAGGAACTAATAATAAAAAAAATAAGTTTGAAACGGTATGGTATTTGGTAATAAGTGTTTGATTACCCGGAAGGTTCCATGCCTGTTTACCCGGATCAAAACTAATTATATTATTGTATTATGAAATTTAAAATGTATATAATAAATAGTTTTTTAAAGTTTTTTAGAAAATCGAAATTGTTAAACATATTAAATTGTTAAGATGAGTGTAGCTAGCTATGTATTTGATGTTCTAAGGTTTACATATAAGTTTAAGATCAGGTTTCGGCTAGTATGAATTCCCATGGATATTTTTTTAACCACATAAGATTATAGACGAGTAGGATATTGGCAAAGAAACCTGTGAACCCGATAGGTAGTGAGTAATTGCAAAATGGTCAGATTTTTTAATTTGTATAATAAAACATTAAAAGACCATTTTGCTCTTCATTATAAGGAGGAAAAAGATAAAAAAAAAACTGGATATGAACTGAAAAATGTGACCATATTTTGATTTTGGATGAAAATGACAACAAAACTGAAAACACATGGACCTAGATTTGAATTTTGGACTAAAGTGGCAGTTTACTCTCTAATCATAGTACATAAAGTTGACTTAATGTATAACTCTACCAAAAACAGTGGCTGGTTGGGTATAACTAGTACATGTATTAATTGGATGGAGTTTATTCATAATTTGTTATTTAAAGTTGAGATCAAAATTAGGGGCCACAAGAATTCTATGCATCTTTTCATTGCTATTTATGAGCGAAATATAATTTGTTTCTTTTTATGTATCTATCTATATCAACTATCAAGTATTAGCTGGCAAAATGGGTGGTTGAAAACATTATGATTTGGGCTGCTTGATAGCAGAAAATCAGAACCTATTGGAAAACGACTAGTATTCGGGTATGGGATCGGGTGAGGAACTAAAACTAACTATAAAAAAAATAAATTTAACACGTTATGGTATTCAGTGATACGCGTTTGATTACCTGGAAGGATCCATGCCTGTTAATGTGGATCAAAACTAATTATGTTATTGTACTATGAAATTTTTAGAAAAATATCATAAATAGTATATTTGAAGTTTTTTAGAAAATTGAAATTGTTAAGCATATTAAAATGTTAAGATGAGTGTAGCTAGGTATGTTTTTGATATTTGAAGTTTTACAGATTAGTTTAGGATCAGGTTTTCGGCTAGTATGAATTCCGACAGGTAACCTTTTAACCACATAAGATCATAAACGAGTAGGATATCCGTGAGGAAATCTGCGAACCCGACAGGTAGTGAGTAATAGGTACTCGACGGGTTACCAAACTTGTCTCATACCCTATTTAAACTGTTAAAACCCCTTTAGAAACATTCCTTTAGCTGAATTTTATTAAAAGCCAACACATTTTTCAATTTTAATTACAGATACCCGAGAAAAAGGCTTGGTAATGAGGGGTTATTTGGGATCGGTTGCATTCAACAACATTACAAGATTGACATTCGGGAAAAGATTTGTGAACTCGGAAGGTGGAATGGATGAACAGGGAAAAGAATTCAAAGGCATTGTATCGAACGGGATTAGAATCGGTGGGAAAGTTTTCATGGCTGAAAATATTCCATGGTTACGGTTTTTGTTCACCGGTGAAAATGACATTCTTTTAAAGCATGAACAACGAAGAGACCGACTCACAAAAGCCATCATGGCAGAACACGATCTTGCACGCAAGAAAAACGGAGCTCAAGAACATTTCATTGATGCATTGCATACGCTTCAACAAAAGTATGATCTCAGTGACGACACCATAATCGGCCTTCTTTGGGTATGTAATTTTTATGTAGTTCTTTCAACTTTCACGGGTCGGGTTGGGTAACAAGTGTGAGGTTGTGAAAACCGAAAAGTTTTTGTTGAATGTTTGACTAATTTATCCATCGACGGGTTTGACCAGGACATGATCACTGCGGGAATGGACACAACTTCTATCTCGGCAGAATGGGCTATGGCTGAACTGGTTAAGAACCCACGGGTTCAGAAAAAGGCCCAAGAAGAGCTCGACCGAGTCGTAGGGACCGACCGGATAATGTCAGAAACCGACATCTCAAAGCTCCCTTACCTCCAATCAATAGCCAAAGAAGCCCTACGGTTGCACCCACCGACCCCACTAATGCTACCACACAAGGCGAATTCTAACGTGAAACTCGGTGGGTATGATGTCCCGAAAGGTGGTATAGTCCATGTGAACGTATGGGCCATAGCCCGTGACCCAGCCATCTGGAAGAACCCTGATGAGTTCAGGCCCGAACGGTTCTTCGAGGACGATGTGGACGTTAAGGGTCACGACTTCCGGCTACTGCCCTTTGGTGCTGGTAGACGTGTCTGCCCGGGTGCACAGCTTGCGATAAACCTGGTTACGTCTATGTTGGGCCATCTTTTGCACCATTTTGAGTGGACTCCACCGGCCGGTGTGAAGCCCGAAGAGGTGGATTTGACCGAGAACCCGGGAATGGTAACTTACATGAAGAACCCGCTACAGGCGGTGGCGACACCACGATTACCGAACAACTTGTACAAGCGGGTTCCAGTGTGATACTAAAGCTGAACGTTTGTAGTGTTCTTGCATTTAGTAATGTGAATCACTTGCAACTTTGTGTTATGTAATGGGTTTATGTTACATGAGCTTGGATTCGAGCTCACTTTTGGTGGGATTTTTTATTTTAGTTTATATTTTGAGTTGTTGAAAGTGGTATTTAAGGTTATTTAGGGATAAAGTGATCAAAATGTAACGAAGTTTATGCAATTATTTTGTGTAATATCATATTTTTGATATATTTTCTTTTATTTTTAATATTAGAGTAAACTACAATTTGAGTCTCTGTGGTTAGCACCAAATGACATGATGAGTCCTTGTTTTTCTAATTTGAACAATCAAGTCCGTATGGTTGTTCTTTTTAATCAATCAAGTCTCTGCTATTAAATGGATGTTTACATTTGTGTGAAACACAAAAACGAAAATGCCCCCATAATTTATTAACAATATGAGTCCCTCCTATAAACTTGAAATATTTCGTCAAAATTCAATTTCATTTAACTAAGCACCCTAATCAAGTAATTGACCACCAAAATCAACAAATTAACCACCTAAGTCATCTAACGAACCCTTGCAACTACACATTAACACAATTAAGTAGAAGTTGTAATCCTAATCAACTAACCAATGTGCTGTTGACTTTTATTTTCGAGTGTAATTGACTTTTATTTTCAACTGTAGTTGACTTTTATCAAATTGACCACTTAGTTGAATGTTATGATTGTGCATTTACATATTTTAACACAACTAATCAACTATCTAGAAGCTGTAAGACTCTTATCAAATTGACCACTATGTATGCAATTGACTGTATAGTTGACTAGGAAACATCAAACTTCCTGAGAGATAGTGTATGCATTTGACTGTGCGGTTGACCGATGTTTAGTCAACTCCCAACAAGAAACATCAAACAGTTAAATCCATTGACTCTTATCATCATACAATTGGCTATTATAGACTATGTATGCAATTGAACCTGCAACATGGTCCTAAAATAAAATAGTCAACATGATCCTGCAACTAATGTGCAGATACAGACCATATTCAATTTGATTGTTACCATCTTGCAACAGGATACAGACTATATGCAATTTGCAGATGACTATAATCCAATTGTGCATATTCCAATAACCCTAATGTGCAACTAATATGCAGTTGACAATAATCCTAATGTGCGACTATGATCATATAACTAACATCCTCAGTCCTAAGCCGGATCTAAGGTTCTCTGAGCTCACAAGCTAAGTCAATAGTTGTGGATTCAAGTTTGAACCAATTCCAGCTGAGTAGGTAATCAGTTCAAACAAAACCGAACTGGTTTCACCTTAGAACCAGTCCCACTCGTACGAGTGGCAGACTCAGTCGTCCGAGAGGGTAACCCTCTCGTAAGAGAGGGACTTCCAGTCGTCCGAATGCGCCTGTTTCTCCAAGTTCCGACGATTCTAAGTGTTGAATGATTGTCCAGATCTCTATTTTTCAATATAGTTGATTCTGGAACATCAGTGTGTGTTCTGTGGGAACTTTGGTGTCCAATCTAGATCCACCACCTCACTTAACTCGTGAAATGAACACCCAAACAATCTCCTAGACATAGAACAAGTGAACCGCGTCCAGCCTCCGACACTTAGTTAATTTTTTCTATGTCGTGTTGGCACACCTGGTTGTACCCTGTTCGGTTGTTTGGATAACTTTACATTCTGTATTTCCGTTTCTGTATTCATGACCAACCGGTCAGTTAACTAAGTTAACGGATTTGTGCTTTGATGAACTATAACGAGGTTAAACCTCCATGCATGACTTCTATGAACCTTATGAATATTCTGGACTATTAATATACTGATATAATAACTAATAAACTTAACAGAAACCACGAACATAACTGTTTGATAGTTAAAGCGTTTAAACGAGACTCAATTCACCAAGACATTCCCTTTCGTACGAATGGCCCTTTCGTACGAATGGCCCATTCATCCCAGACAGTCTCTCGTCCGAACAGTTCGTATTTTGGTTTCCCCGTTATTCTGTTTTTCGCGTTCCTTGTCGTTGATTCTGTCGGGAAAACTAGGACCCGTAAAACCACAGAAAATCAGTGCCGGGACAAGTGCACGGACAAAATATAATTTCTGTTTTATTATACTTTCGTATTATACTAAGTACTTTAAATTCTGTAACCTAATCCTTCAACTCCGACTCACGCCTTCGTTTGCCCTGTAGGGTAACCTTGGTGTTCCTGTACTATTACCACCATCCCTTTGCTCGTCGGGTAGAATAACCTTGGCGTTCCAGTACTACGTCAACCAACTCTATGCTCTCGGGATTACTAAAGAAGATTTAGCAAAACCGTGAGTATACTCGAATACCCTTTTTCAATTTCACACTGTGGGTGCAATATGTTTACCTAATAACTTACAAAGTTACACTTAGACTTTTATACGAAATGCACAAACGATCCATCACATGTATGCTAAATTTGTTATACTTGATTCGTTATTCTGGATGTTTCTTTTGTGTGATAACTTGTCATTAACTTCGTACAAGCCTCCCATTAACATGTATAGCGCTATAGGAGTAACGCACCGCCCGTAAACTTGTGGACATGTTAAATGCTTATTTTGCGGTAATCAGAGGATTGACTTGAACATTCACATGCTAGTTTTAATGTTAATCTTGATAACTTGTTTGCCATGTGGATTCGTTAAACTTTTATACTTATGCTATGTATCAAAACGTGTATACTCCCCAATACCTTGTATTAAACCATGTATTTTTAACATATTGCAAGATGATGATGATATTAAAATGGGCGTAGATACACATCTAGAAATATTTAGATTTTGTTGTTGTATCAAATTTTGTACCATGTTATATTTGTTTCGTTGTTGTATTTGAACTCATGTTGTATTTTGAATTTCCAAGTGTTGTAATGTGACAAGTTGTTATGAAATGAAATCAGTTTTATTTAAATTATTGTCGCTTTTAGCGTTATGAAGTCTCGAGCAATTTGTCCGTCTTACTCTGATGTTTCCGCCATCGGTTGGGTTGTGACATCTGTCACGCCCTGTCATACCCCAACCGATGGCGGAAACATCGGGGCGCGACACTGAACGGAACAGATTATCAAGAGAAATTCCATAACAACTAAATTACCGGATAGTTAATATTATGTCCCAGACCATAACCTATCAAGCAATCAATTATTACAGACATAGATATTCTCAAAACAAAACATTGTTCCGACAACTCAGATTTAAATGAATAAATTGTCTTTATTTCTAGACTCTCCTACTCGATTCCATGAAAGAAATCAACATCCTAGACACCTGTCACATACGTTAAAATAAAGGTCAATACACATAGTGTAAAGGTGAACATACAAGTTTATTAGTATAATAGAGTTCGAAATCGTCTACGGATAACCAGCATGTAACATGTAGCAAAGTGAAAGCTAGTAGGTTATCGACAGAGAAATATGCACAGACGTGACTTTGAGTTGTAGAATGCGCAACACATATCCCCACTGGGACACGTGAAGTAAAGCCCTTAACAACCCCTGTCCACGACAGGTGCCGAGTCCAAACCATAGTACTATCGTTGATAAGGTGTCAGGCAATAATCACTATGTTAACATAACATACAAGCATTCATCGAATAACACGTAGCATGCAATGACGGTCAGCGTATAAATAGTGTTTGTGTTGTGTGTCGATTGTGATTTGAATAAGTAACGTATGTAACACCCAAAAGTGCGTAAAGCAAAAAGGGATCGAGTATACTCACAGATCGTGTTTAGCAAGTAAACACTCTCTTGGATTGAAGGGAGCGTTGAGAGGGATTAGCCTGAACAGTTAACGATAACATAAGCGATGAACGACGCGTAAAACGGGAAAAGTGACCAAGTGTCAGATGGTAATCCGATCGGATGGCAATCCGATCGGTTGGCCATTCGATTGGATGTCAATTCATTCGGATGGTCATCCGCTCGGATGGCCATTCGGTCGGATTGACATTCGATTGGGAAGGATGTTTTTATGTATGATGGCTTTGAAGTTTTCGTTGTAGCATTTTGAAAACAGAGAAGTATCTCTACCTTTCAGGTCGTCGATCGAACGGTCGTTCGATCGGATAGCTATCCGATTGGCAGGACACTTAGTGAGAACAATTTCACAGCAGGATTGTCACTCGATCGAATAGCAATCCGATTGGATAGCAATCTATTAGAAACTGATGTTCTTTGAAATTGTGAAAAACGTTAAGTGTCGAAGTTCCAAATGTCAGTCAATCGGATGGTCGTTCGATCGGATGGCAATCCGATCGGACGGCAATCCGTTCGATTTTCAGATATTTGAAAGCTTGAAAATGTTAAGTGTGGAAACTCAAGTGCAATCTGATCGGTTAGCAGTTCGATCGGATGGCAATCCGATCGGATGGCTATCCAATCGGACGACAATCCGTCCCAACGAATCTGATCGTCTTGAACTTGATTATTTTGAAAAGTTTTGCGGTTTGATCGAGACGGTATGATAACGTGTTAAACAACGGAACCTCGTCAAGTCCCAAGTTGTCCGATCGAATAGGAATCACCCAAATACGATCAGTTTACTGTTTCGTGAAGGTTGTTAATGTTTAACCCGAAATCGGTTGTCTCTTTGATAGAAACCAGATCTTGAACCAACACATCACTAAGAAAGAGTAGAAGGTCTGTACAAGCTCCGATTCTATCGGTTTTGAGTGCATTGAGTGTAAAAGAGTTGAAAGAAAGTTGGAAAAGTGTCTTTCAATCCTTTTAACTTTGAAAATTTTTAGATCTGTGCGAAAACATTGTTTAATCATGTGGAAATCCTTCAGATCTAAGTTGTTCTTGGTGAAATGAAGCCAAATCTTGAATTCATAAGAACTCCATGATGACATCACCCTAGAACACCTCAAATCCGCTGATTTAACGGTTAAAAGTTAAGATTCAAAGGTGAAAAAGATGAAGAAGTGCATGTAGATCATAGAAGTACAAGATTTAGGTTGTAAACTTACAAGAATCGCGAGAAATCGAGAAAGAAAGTCTGGAACGCTGCTGGTCGAATGAGGGAGCTGTCACATCACAATTGATGTGACAGGGCGGTATTTATAGGTTGCCAAAAGGGGAAAGGAGGGGCAAGTGTCGGATCGGCCACCGATCGGATGGCACTTCGATCGGATGGCCATTCGATCGCGGTGGTCCGACGAGCTGAGTTTCGACGTTTCGTTTCGCGTGTTGAGCGTTGCGATGCGTTTGAACGAGTTTCGATTAAGAGATGCGAAAGATTAATAATAAACACACATATACTATATCTAACATACAACCATCATAATTAACTTGCGTTTAGCGTTTGAGATATGATTGCGATAGAGTTGCGACTGCGTTTCGATTAATCACCACAAATATAACACAAATAATCATGCACAAGTAACACATAAATAGCACACACACGTAAAACAATATCTAGAACGCATAATTCGAATTGCGAATGCGATTGCGATGCGATAAGCGATAAGCGATAAGACGATAAAACATGCGATAAACATCTATTAAACCTCGATTACTAACTGTTAGGAAACTTTATTTGTAAGTATTGAAGAAAATCACAATCAACTGGATCTATGAAGAGATCACAGTCCTGAAGATTACGAACTAGAAAAAGAAGATCAGATGGGATAACTGGAGTGCATAGCATCTACTTCAAAGAATCACAAGTTGATCAAGAGCTGAATTGGATTATTAGAAAAGGTCACTTCTCTGATGGATCTGATGAAATATCATCAGTTTCTGACGATTCTAATCATCAGGATTTTTCTGATGATTTGTTCATCAGAATTTCTGATGAAGTGGTTTATCAGAATTCTGATGAAATACCTCACTTGTCTGAAATTGGCTCTGTCCTGCCACACTTACCGGAGCAAGTTGACATTAATTGATATCATGATGAAAAAGGCAACTTGAACGTTGGATTCAATGAATATGTCAATTGGGCACTTTTTGCAGGACTTATTGCATGAATAAACTATTGTTTATTCATGCACCCAGCCTTCTATAAATAGAAGGCTCAACCAGGAGAAGCAAAGTGACTTTGAAGCTTAGAATTCACACATACATCAAAACTCCATTGCCCTCTCACCCACAGAATTCAAGATTCGTTTGTACTAGATAATAATCTTACAATCACCTTGTAAACCTTTTTGTTTCAAAGTGATATAAACTTGATAATTCTGTAGGTCTTGTTTCTTGAAAGTCTGATTTCCATTTCCGCACATCTTTTTCACATCTACTGAAATCACTTACCATATTACATGAAAAGAAGTTGTTTTAAGGCCATACTGGGTCCAACAATTGGTATCAGAGCAGATTGAATAAACTATTTTCAAACGATCAATCGCTCATCTTCTTTTCTCTAACTATGGCCAGCTTTCAATCCTGGAATAATGCTTTTAACATTGGTTCTATTTCTAAACCTCCGACTCTGGTCAGAGAGGAATACCCCCAATGGAAAATCAGGATGGTCAATTTCCTTAATGGTCATGACCGAGCTCTATTTCAATCCATTGAAAGGGGTCCACATACACCAATGACAGATATACCTGCTATTCCAGCAACTGACCAATCACCAGCTATCCCTGCCTCCCGCGCTCCCAAAAGTGAAATAAACTGGAGCGCGGAAGACAAGGACCTGGTGGCTGGGGATGAAAGGGCAAAGTCACTTTTAATAATGGCCATCCCCAATAACATATTTTCACAAGTTGATGCATGTGCATCGGCTAAGGAAATATGGGATCAGTTGGAAAATCTTTGTGAAGGAAGAGAAAGGATGAGAAGAAACAAGAGAACAAACAATGTCTCATCTTATGAAAGGTTTAAAAGTTTGCCAAATGAAAGGTTAAATGATACATATAAAAGATTTACAAAACTTTTAAACGAGCTAAAGAAATTTGGAATAACAAAGTCAAACGATGAAAGAAACATAAAATTTCTTGATGCCCTTCTTAGAGAATGGAGAAGTCTAACCATGACTTTATCATCAACCTTAGAACTAGGAAACATGAGTCTTCATGACTTGTACAGCATCTTGATCCCCAGAGAGGAAGAAATATTTGAAGAAACCATTCAAAGAGGGGGATCTTTAGCTCTTATCTCTAACTCACAAAGAACAATACCCACCAATGATCCACAACCATCAAGCAACCAAAGTTTTGAAGCTTCTGATACTTCATCGGACTTTTCAGCTTTTGCTGAGGCAATAGCACTGCTCACCAAAACATTCGAGCAGAGGTTGAGGGGAGGAAGCCAGAGATACCAGAGGAGTGACAGAGGAAGGATGGATGGAAGATCTAAAGAAGAGGTTAGATATAAGGATAAAGGGAAGGCTGAAGTTGTGTGTTACAAGTGCAAGCAGAGAGGTCATTATGCATCAGAATGCAAGATCAAAAAGCTGAAGGATATTGCCTATTATGAAAAAAAGCTTGAAGAAGCAAAGAAACATCAACAAGTAAGCTTAATTGCTGGAACAGATACATGGTTATCTGATGATTCTTCTGATGATTAAGAAAAAGAATTGGCAAATTTCTGCCTCATGGCACTCTCTGAAGGACTACCAGAAACTTCAGAACAAAAGGTAAATTTAGACAATCTTGATCTTGAACACAAGCTAAACAAGCTCATGTCAGATTTTCTAAATCTGCAAGAAAAACATCAATCAGATATTAGAAAATCTGATGAGTTGCAAAGGACTTTGAATAAAATCATTCTTGAAAACCAACTTCTTATAGAGGATAGTTTAGATCAAAGAGCCAAAATTGAGTTTTATGAAAATGAAAGAAAAGATCTTTACAAGAAAATCAATGACAAAGAAATCAATGTAAGAGGTTTTCAACAGGCCAAAGAGTTCATAAATTTTATTAAGTCCACACCAAAGAACAAAGGAGAGGGTTTAGGTTATACAAGTTCTACAAGATCAAATAGAAATAAACCCACTATCTTTGTAAAAGCAACTCATCAGAATTCTGATAAATTTACATCAGAATCTGAATCTTGCAAAACAACATGTTCTGAATACTCTTTTGAAAAACCAAACTTCAAAACAAACAATAGTGAATGCAATCAAAAATCTGTAAAAACTCCAGAAGCAGTTCACTCATCTTTTCAAAATTATCCACTCATTCCATCACAAGAGGAAATATCAGAAAATTCTGATAACTATTGTATGTGTGTTGACATACTGAAGCTTGTTCAACACCATCTTCAAAAGAAAACTGTAAAATCTGTTAATGGCTCAGCATATAACAGAGTTTCTGATGCAATATCAAGAAGAAGAAGAAAGAAGTGATTAATATTCCATCAGAAATAGTACCCATGCATGCTTGGGTACCAAAAACCCTCTAATTATTTCATTCAGGACCATCATGTGCAGCAGATCTGGTACTACGACTCAGGAAGCTCCAAGCACATGACTGGGGACCGGAGCTTACTCAGCAACTTTGTTTCAAAGCTGGGTAGAATGGTAAATTTTGGAAATGGAGTGAAAGGAAGGATCATGGGGTATGGTTGCATAAAGTATGGATGTTTGACCATAGAGAAAGTAGCCTATGTTGAAGGCTTAAAGTATAATTTGCTGAGTTGTGGTCAATTCTGTGACAAAGGTTTTCAGGTAACCTTTTTACCAGAAAAGTGCTTGTTAATAGGTATAGATGATAATAAAATCTATTTAAGTGGGAAAAGGATAAGAAAATCAATTTACTATTTTGACTTCAAAGAAGAAAGTGAACATCCAAAACTTTGTTTATTTTCAAAACTCAACAAAGGTAGTAGTTGGTTATGGCACAAGAGGCTTGCCACTTAAATTTCAAAAACCTAAGCAAACTAGCAAGCAAAGGTCTGGTAAAAGGATTACCTTTGATATCCTCAAAGAAGGATAAAATTTGTGAAGCATGTGAGATGGGTAAATCCAAGAGAAGCTCACATAAATCAATTTCTGAGTCTTCTATTTCACAAAATTTGGAATTGTTACACATGGATCTGTGTGGACCCATAAGTACAGAAAGTTTTTCTGGAAAGAAATACATACTAGTCATAGTAGATGATTTTTCCAGGTACACATGGGTAGAATTTTTGAGAAAGAAAAGTGAAACTCCTGATCTGATCATAAATTTTATCAAGAAAATTGAAAATCTGTTAAAATTAACAGTCAGAAGGATCAGATCAGACAATGGAACAGAGTTTAAAAATTCAAAAATTGAGAATTTTCTTGTAAGTAAAGGAATTTCTCATGATTTTTCTGCTCCAAGAACACCTCAACAGAATGGGGTGGTTAAAATGTATATAATAAATAGTTTTTTAAAGTTTTTTAGAAAATCGAAATTGTTAAACATATTAAATTGTTAAGATGAGTGTAGCTAGCTATGTATTTGATGTTCTAAGGTTTACATATAAGTTTAAGACCAGGTTTCGGCTAGGATGAATTCCCATGGATATTTTTTTAACCACATAAGATTATAGACGAGTAGGATATTGGCAAAGAAACCTGTGAACGCGATAGGTAGTGAGTAATTGCAAAATGGTCAGATTTTTTAATTTGTATAATAAAACATTAAAAGACCATTTTGCTCTTCATTATAAGGAGGAAAAAGATAAAAAAAAAACTGGATATGAACTGAAAAATGTGACCATATTTTGATTTTGGATGAAAATGACAACAAAACTGAAAACACATGGACCTAGATTTGAATTTTGGACTAAAGTGGCAGTTTACTCTCTAATCATAGTACATAAAGTTGACTTAATGTATAACTCTACCAAAAACAGTGGCTGGTTGGGTATAACTGGTACATGTATTAATTGGATGGAGTTTATTCATAATTTGTTATTTAAAGTTGAGATCAAAATTAGGGGCCACAAGAATTCTATGCATCTTTTCATTGCTATTTATGAGCGAAATATAATTTGTTTCTTTTTATGTATCTATCTATATCAACTATCAAGTATTAGCTGGCAAAATGGGTGGTTGAAAACATTATGATTTGGGCTGCTTGATAGCAGAAAATCAGAACCTATTGGAAAACGACTAGTATTCGGGTATGGGATCGGGTGAGGAACTAAAACTAACTATAAAAAAAATAAATTTAACACGTTATGGTATTCAGTGATACGCGTTTGATTACCTGGAAGGATCCATGCCTGTTAATGTGGATCAAAACTAATTATGTTATTGTACTATGAAATTTTTAGAAAAATATCATAAATAGTATATTTGAAGTTTTTTAGAAAATTGAAATTGTTAAGCATATTAAAATGTTAAGATGAGTGTAGCTAGGTATGTTTTTGATATTTGAAGTTTTACAGATTAGTTTAGGATCAGGTTTTCGGCTAGTATGAATTCCGACAGGTAACCTTTTAACCACATAAGATCATAAACGAGTAGGATATCCGTGAGGAAATCTGCGAACCCGACAGGTAGTGAGTAATAGGTACTCGACGGGTTACCAAACTTGTCTCATACCCTATTTAAACTGTTAAAACCCCTTTAGAAACATTCCTTTAGCTGAATTTTATTAAAAGCCAACACATTTTTCAATTTTAATTACAGATACCCGAGAAAAAGGCTTGGTAATGAGGGGTTATTTGGGATCGGTTGCATTCAACAACATTACAAGATTGACATTCGGGAAAAGATTTGTGAACTCGGAAGGTGGAATGGATGAACAGGGAAAAGAATTCAAAGGCATTGTATCGAACGGGATTAGAATCGGTGGGAAAGTTTTCATGGCTGAAAATATTCCATGGTTACGGTTTTTGTTCACCGGTGAAAATGACATTCTTTTAAAGCATGAACAACGAAGAGACCGACTCACAAAAGCCATCATGGCAGAACACGATCTTGCACGCAAGAAAAACGGAGCTCAAGAACATTTCATTGATGCATTGCATACGCTTCAACAAAAGTATGATCTCAGTGACGACACCATAATCGGCCTTCTTTGGGTATGTAATTTTTATGTAGTTCTTTCAACTTTCACGGGTCGGGTTGGGTAACAAGTGTGAGGTTGTGAAAACCGAAAAGTTTTTGTTGAATGTTTGACTAATTTATCCATCGACGGGTTTGACCAGGACATGATCACTGCGGGAATGGACACAACTTCTATCTCGGCAGAATGGGCTATGGCTGAACTGGTTAAGAACCCACGGGTTCAGAAAAAGGCCCAAGAAGAGCTCGACCGAGTCGTAGGGACCGACCGGATAATGTCAGAAACCGACATCTCAAAGCTCCCTTACCTCCAATCAATAGCCAAAGAAGCCCTACGGTTGCACCCACCGACCCCACTAATGCTACCACACAAGGCGAATTCTAACGTGAAACTCGGTGGGTATGATGTCCCGAAAGGTGGTATAGTCCATGTGAACGTATGGGCCATAGCCCGTGACCCAGCCATCTGGAAGAACCCTGATGAGTTCAGGCCCGAACGGTTCTTCGAGGACGATGTGGACGTTAAGGGTCACGACTTCCGGCTACTGCCCTTTGGTGCTGGTAGACGTGTCTGCCCGGGTGCACAGCTTGCGATAAACCTGGTTACGTCTATGTTGGGCCATCTTTTGCACCATTTTGAGTGGACTCCACCGGCCGGTGTGAAGCCCGAAGAGGTGGATTTGACCGAGAACCCGGGAATGGTAACTTACATGAAGAACCCGCTACAGGCGGTGGCGACACCACGATTACCGAACAACTTGTACAAGCGGGTTCCAGTGTGATACTAAAGCTGAACGTTTGTAGTGTTCTTGCATTTAGTAATGTGAATCACTTGCAACTTTGTGTTATGTAATGGGTTTATGTTACATGAGCTTGGATTCGAGCTCACTTTTGGTGGGATTTTTTATTTTAGTTTATATTTTGAGTTGTTGAAAGTGGTATTTAAGGTTATTTAGGGATAAAGTGATCAAAATGTAACGAAGTTTATGCAATTATTTTGTGTAATATCATATTTTTGATATATTTTCTTTTATTTTTAATATTAGAGTAAACTACAATTTGAGTCTCTGTGGTTAGCACCAAATGACATGATGAGTCCTTGTTTTTCTAATTTGAACAATCAAGTCCGTATGGTTGTTCTTTTTAATCAATCAAGTCTCTGCTATTAAATGGATGTTTACATTTGTGTGAAACACAAAAACGAAAATGCCCCCATAATTTATTAACAATATGAGTCCCTCCTATAAACTTGAAATATTTCGTCAAAATTCAATTTCATTTAACTAAGCACCCTAATCAAGTAATTGACCACCAAAATCAACAAATTAACCACCTAAGTCATCTAACGAACCCTTGCAACTACACATTAACACAATTAAGTAGAAGTTGTAATCCTAATCAACTAACCAATGTGCTGTTGACTTTTATTTTCGAGTGTAATTGACTTTTATTTTCAACTGTAGTTGACTTTTATCAAATTGACCACTTAGTTGAATGTTATGATTGTGCATTTACATATTTTAACACAACTAATCAACTATCTAGAAGCTGTAAGACTCTTATCAAATTGACCACTATGTATGCAATTGACTGTATAGTTGACTAGGAAACATCAAACTTCCTGAGAGATAGTGTATGCATTTGACTGTGCGGTTGACCGATGTTTAGTCAACTCCCAACAAGAAACATCAAACAGTTAAATCCATTGACTCTTATCATCATACAATTGGCTATTATAGACTATGTATGCAATTGAACCTGCAACATGGTCCTAAAATAAAATAGTCAACATGATCCTGCAACTAATGTGCAGATACAGACCATATTCAATTTGATTGTTACCATCTTGCAACAGGATACAGACTATATGCAATTTGCAGATGACTATAATCCAATTGTGCATATTCCAATAACCCTAATGTGCAACTAATATGCAGTTGACAATAATCCTAATGTGCGACTATGATCATATAACTAACATCCTCAGTCCTAAGCCGGATCTAAGGTTCTCTGAGCTCACAAGCTAAGTCAATAGTTGTGGATTCAAGTTTGAACCAATTCCAGCTGAGTAGGTAATCAGTTCAAACAAAACCGAACTGGTTTCACCTTAGAACCAGTCCCACTCGTACGAGTGGCAGACTCAGTCGTCCGAGAGGGTAACCCTCTCGTAAGAGAGGGACTTCCAGTCGTCCGAATGCGCCTGTTTCTCCAAGTTCCGACGATTCTAAGTGTTGAATGATTGTCCAGATCTCTATTTTTCAATATAGTTGATTCTGGAACATCAGTGTGTGTTCTGTGGGAACTTTGGTGTCCAATCTAGATCCACCACCTCACTTAACTCGTGAAATGAACACCCAAACAATCTCCTAGACATAGAACAAGTGAACCGCGTCCAGCCTCCGACACTTAGTTAATTTTTTCTATGTCGTGTTGGCACACCTGGTTGTACCCTGTTCGGTTGTTTGGATAACTTTACATTCTGTATTTCCGTTTCTGTATTCATGACCAACCGGTCAGTTAACTAAGTTAACGGATTTGTGCTTTGATGAACTATAACGAGGTTAAACCTCCATGCATGACTTCTATGAACCTTATGAATATTCTGGACTATTAATATACTGATATAATAACTAATAAACTTAACAGAAACCACGAACATAACTGTTTGATAGTTAAAGCGTTTAAACGAGACTCAATTCACCAAGACATTCCCTTTCGTACGAATGGCCCTTTCGTACGAATGGCCCATTCATCCCAGACGGTCTCTCGTCCGAACAGTTCGTATTTTGGTTTCCCCGTTATTCTGTTTTTCGCGTTCCTTGTCGTTGATTCTGTCGGGAAAACTAGGACCCGTAAAACCACAGAAAATCAGTGCCGGGACAAGTGCACGGACAAAATATAATTTCTGTTTTATTATACTTTCGTATTATACTAAGTACTTTAAATTCTGTAACCTAATCCTTCAACTCCGACTCACGCCTTCGTTTGCCCTGTAGGGTAACCTTGGTGTTCCTGTACTATTACCACCATCCCTTTGCTCGTCGGGTAGAATAACCTTGGCGTTCCAGTACTACGTCAACCAACTCTATGCTCTCGGGATTACTAAAGAAGATTTAGCAAAACCGTGAGTATACTCGAATACCCTTTTTCAATTTCACACTGTGGGTGCAATATGTTTACCTAATAACTTACAAAGTTACACTTAGACTTTTATACGAAATGCACAAACGATCCATCACATGTATGCTAAATTTGTTATACTTGATTCGTTATTCTGGATGTTTCTTTTGTGTGATAACTTGTCATTAACTTCGTACAAGCCTCCCATTAACATGTATAGCGCTATAGGAGTAACGCACCGCCCGTAAACTTGTGGTCATGTTAAATGCTTATTTTGCGGTAATCAGAGGATTGACTTGAACATTCACATGCTAGTTTTAATGTTAATCTTGATAACTTGTTTGCCATGTGGATTCGTTAAACTTTTATACTTATGCTATGTATCAAAACGTGTATACTCCCCAATACCTTGTATTAAACCATGTATTTTTAACATATTGCAAGATGATGATGATATTAAAATGGGCGTAGATACACATCTAGAAATATTTAGATTTTGTTGTTGTATCAAATTTTGTACCATGTTATATTTGTTTCGTTGTTGTATTTGAACTCATGTTGTATTTTGAATTTCCAAGTGTTGTAATGTGACAAGTTGTTATGAAATGAAATCAGTTTTATTTAAATTATTGTCGCTTTTAGCGTTATGAAGTCTCGAGCAATTTGTCCGTCTTACTCTGATGTTTCCGCCATCGGTTGGGTTGTGACATCTGTCACGCCCTGTCATACCCCAACCGATGGCGGAAACATCGGGGCGCGACACTGAACGGAACAGATTATCAAGAGAAATTCCATAACAACTAAATTACCGGATAGTTAATATTATGTCCCAGACCATAACCTATCAAGCAATCAATTATTACAGACATAGATATTCTCAAAACAAAACATTGTTCCGACAACTCAGATTTAAATGAATAAATTGTCTTTATTTCTAGACTCTCCTACTCGATTCCATGAAAGAAATCAACATCCTAGACACCTGTCACATACGTTAAAATAAAGGTCAATACACATAGTGTAAAGGTGAACATACAAGTTTATTAGTATAATAGAGTTCGAAATCGTCTACGGATAACCAGCATGTAACATGTAGCAAAGTGAAAGCTAGTAGGTTATCGACAGAGAAATATGCACAGACGTGACTTTGAGTTGTAGAATGCGCAACACATATCCCCACTGGGACACGTGAAGTAAAGCCCTTAACAACCCCTGTCCACGACAGGTGCCGAGTCCAAACCATAGTACTATCGTTGATAAGGTGTCAGGCAATAATCACTATGTTAACATAACATACAAGCATTCATCGAATAACACGTAGCATGCAATGACGGTCAGCGTATAAATAGTGTTTGTGTTGTGTGTCGATTGTGATTTGAATAAGTAACGTATGTAACACCCAAAAGTGCGTAAAGCAAAAAGGGATCGAGTATACTCACAGATCGTGTTTAGCAAGTAAACACTCTCTTGGATTGAAGGGAGCGTTGAGAGGGATTAGCCTGAACAGTTAACGATAACATAAGCGATGAACGACGCGTAAAACGGGAAAAGTGACCAAGTGTCAGATGGTAATCCGATCGGATGGCAATCCGATCGGTTGGCCATTCGATTGGATGTCAATTCATTCGGATGGTCATCCGCTCGGATGGCCATTCGGTCGGATTGACATTCGATTGGGAAGGATGTTTTTATGTATGATGGCTTTGAAGTTTTCGTTGTAGCATTTTGAAAACAGAGAAGTATCTCTACCTTTCAGGTCGTCGATCGAACGGTCGTTCGATCGGATAGCTATCCGATTGGCAGGACACTTAGTGAGAACAATTTCACAGCAGGATTGTCACTCGATCGAATAGCAATCCGATTGGATAGCAATCTATTAGAAACTGATGTTCTTTAAAATTGTGAAAAACGTTAAGTGTCGAAGTTCCAAATGTCAGTCAATCGGATGGTCGTTCGATCGGATGGCAATCCGATCGGACGGCAATCCGTTCGATTTTCAGATATTTGAAAGCTTGAAAATGTTAAGTGTGGAAACTCAAGTGCAATCTGATCGGTTAGCAGTTCGATCGGATGGCAATCCGATCGGATGGCTATCCAATCGGACGACAATCCGTCCCAACGAATCTGATCGTCTTGAACTTGATTATTTTGAAAAGTTTTGCGGTTTGATCGAGACGGTATGATAACGTGTTAAACAACGGAACCTCGTCAAGTCCCAAGTTGTCCGATCGAATAGGAATCACCCAAATACGATCAGTTTACTGTTTCGTGAAGGTTGTTAATGTTTAACCCGAAATCGGTTGTCTCTTTGATAGAAACCAGATCTTGAACCAACACATCACTAAGAAAGAGTAGAAGGTCTGTACAAGCTCCGATTCTATCGGTTTTGAGTGCATTGAGTGTAAAAGAGTTGAAAGAAAGTTGGAAAAGTGTCTTTCAATCCTTTTAACTTTGAAAATTTTTAGATCTGTGCGAAAACATTGTTTAATCATGTGGAAATCCTTCAGATCTAAGTTGTTCTTGGTGAAATGAAGCCAAATCTTGAATTCATAAGAACTCCATGATGACATCACCCTAGAACACCTCAAATCCGCTGATTTAACGGTTAAAAGTTAAGATTCAAAGGTGAAAAAGATGAAGAAGTGCATGTAGATCATAGAAGTACAAGATTTAGGTTGTAAACTTACAAGAATCGCGAGAAATCGAGAAAGAAAGTCTGGAACGCTGCTGGTCGAATGAGGGAGCTGTCACATCACAATTGATGTGACAGGGCGGTATTTATAGGTTGCCAAAAGGGGAAAGGAGGGGCAAGTGTCGGATCGGCCACCGATCGGATGGCACTTCGATCGGATGGCCATTCGATCGCGGTGGTCCGACGAGCTGAGTTTCGACGTTTCGTTTCGCGTGTTGAGCGTTGCGATGCGTTTGAACGAGTTTCGATTAAGAGATGCGAAAGATTAATAATAAACACACATATACTATATCTAACATACAACCATCATAATTAACTTGCGTTTAGCGTTTGAGATATGATTGCGATAGAGTTGCGACTGCGTTTCGATTAATCACCACAAATATAACACAAATAATCATGCACAAGTAACACATAAATAGCACACACACGTAAAACAATATCTAGAACGCATAATTCGAATTGCGAATGCGATTGCGATGCGATAAGCGATAAGCGATAAGACGATAAAACATGCGATAAACATCTATTAAACCTCGATTACTAACTGTTAGGAAACTTTATTTGTAAGTATTGAAGAAAATCACAATCAACTGGATCTATGAAGAGATCACAGTCCTGAAGATTACGAACTAGAAAAAGAAGATCAGATGGGATAACTGGAGTGCATAGCATCTACTTCAAAGAATCACAAGTTGATCAAGAGCTGAATTGGATTATTAGAAAAGGTCACTTCTCTGATGGATCTGATGAAATATCATCAGTTTCTGACGATTCTAATCATCAGGATTTTTCTGATGATTTGTTCATCAGAATTTCTGATGAAGTGGTTTATCAGAATTCTGATGAAATACCTCACTTGTCTGAAATTGGCTCTGTCCTGCCACACTTACCGGAGCAAGTTGACATTAATTGATATCATGATGAAAAAGGCAACTTGAACGTTGGATTCAATGAATATGTCAATTGGGCACTTTTTGCAGGACTTATTGCATGAATAAACTATTGTTTATTCATGCACCCAGCCTTCTATAAATAGAAGGCTCAACCAGGAGAAGCAAAGTGACTTTGAAGCTTAGAATTCACACATACATCAAAACTCCATTGCCCTCTCACCCACAGAATTCAAGATTCGTTTGTACTAGATAATAATCTTACAATCACCTTGTAAACCTTTTTGTTTCAAAGTGATATAAACTTGATAATTCTGTAGGTCTTGTTTCTTGAAAGTCTGATTTCCATTTCCGCACATCTTTTTCACATCTACTGAAATCACTTACCATATTACATGAAAAGAAGTTGTTTTAAGGCCATACTGGGTCCAACAATTGGTATCAGAGCAGATTGAATAAACTATTTTCAAACGATCAATCGCTCATCTTCTTTTCTCTAACTATGGCCAGCTTTCAATCCTGGAATAATGCTTTTAACATTGGTTCTATTTCTAAACCTCCGACTCTGGTCAGAGAGGAATACCCCCAATGGAAAATCAGGATGGTCAATTTCCTTAATGGTCATGACCGAGCTCTATTTCAATCCATTGAAAGGGGTCCACATACACCAATGACAGATATACCTGCTATTCCAGCAACTGACCAATCACCAGCTATCCCTGCCTCCCGCGCTCCCAAAAGTGAAATAAACTGGAGCGCGGAAGATAAGGACCTGGTGGCTGGGGATGAAAGGGCAAAGTCACTTTTAATAATGGCCATCCCCAATAACATATTTTCACAAGTTGATGCATGTGCATCGGCTAAGGAAATATGGGATCAGTTGGAAAATCTTTGTGAAGGAAGAGAAAGGATGAGAAGAAACAAGAGAACAAACAATGTCTCATCTTATGAAAGGTTTAAAAGTTTGCCAAATGAAAGGTTAAATGATACATATCAAAGATTTACAAAACTTTTAAACGAGCTAAAGAAATTTGGAATAACAAAGTCAAACGATGAAAGAAACATAAAATTTCTTGATGCCCTTCTTAGAGAATGGAGAAGTCTAACCATGACTTTATCATCAACCTTAGAACTAGGAAACATGAGTCTTCATGACTTGTACAGCATCTTGATCCCCAGAGAGGAAGAAATATTTGAAGAAACCATTCAAAGAGGGGGATCTTTAGCTCTTATCTCTAACTCACAAAGAACAATACCCACCAATGATCCACAACCATCAAGCAACCAAAGTTTTGAAGCTTCTGATACTTCATCGGACTTTTCAGCTTTTGCTGAGGCAATAGCACTGCTCACCAAAACATTCGAGCAGAGGTTGAGGGGAGGAAGCCAGAGATACCAGAGGAGTGACAGAGGAAGGATGGATGGAAGATCTAAAGAAGAGGTTAGATATAAGGATAAAGGGAAGGCTGAAGTTGTGTGTTACAAGTGCAAGCAGAGAGGTCATTATGCATCAGAATGCAAGATCAAAAAGCTGAAGGATATTGCCTATTATGAAAAAAAGCTTGAAGAAGCAAAGAAACAGCAACAAGTAAGCTTAATTGCTGGAACAGATACATGGTTATCTGATGATTCTTCTGATGATTAAGAAAAAGAATTGGCAAATTTCTGCCTCATGGCACTCTCTGAAGGACTACCAGAAACTTCAGAACAAAAGGTAAATTTAGACAATCTTGATCTTGAACACAAGCTAAACAAGCTCATGTCAGATTTTCTAAATCTGCAAGAAAAACATCAATCAGATATTAGAAAATCTGATGAGTTGCAAAGGACTTTGAATAAAATCATTCTTGAAAACCAACTTCTTATAGAGGATAGTTTAGATCAAAGAGCCAAAATTGAGTTTTATGAAAATGAAAGAAAAGATCTTTACAAGAAAATCAATGACAAAGAAATCAATGTAAGAGGTTTTCAACAGGCCAAAGAGTTCATAAATTTTATTAAGTCCACACCAAAGAACAAAGGAGAGGGTTTAGGTTATACAAGTTCTACAAGATCAAATAGAAATAAACCCACTATCTTTGTAAAAGCAACTCATCAGAATTCTGATAAATTTACATCAGAATCTGAATCTTGCAAAACAACATGTTCTGAATACTCTTTTGAAAAACCAAACTTCAAAACAAACAATAGTGAATGCAATCAAAAATCTGTAAAAACTCCAGAAGCAGTTCACTCATCTTTTCAAAATTATCCACTCATTCCATCACAAGAGGAAATATCAGAAAATTCTGATAACTATTGTATGTGTGTTGACATACTGAAGCTTGTTCAACACCATCTTCAAAAGAAAACTGTAAAATCTGTTAATGGCTCAGCATATAACAGAGTTTCTGATGCAATATCAAGAAGAAGAAGAAAGAAGTGATTAATATTCCATCAGAAATAGTACCCATGCATGCTTGGGTACCAAAAACCCTCTAATTATTTCATTCAGGACCATCATGTGCAGCAGATCTGGTACTACGACTCAGGAAGCTCCAAGCACATGACTGGGGACCGGAGCTTACTCAGCAACTTTGTTTCAAAGCTGGGTAGAATGGTAAATTTTTGGAAATGGAGTGAAAGGAAGGATCATGGGGTATGGTTGCATAAAGTATGGATGTTTGACCATAGAGAAAGTAGCCTATGTTGAAGGCTTAAAGTATAATTTGCTGAGTTGTGGTCAATTCTGTGACAAAGGTTTTCAGGTAACCTTTTTACCAGAAAAGTGCTTGTTAATAGGTATAGATGATAATAAAATCTATTTAAGTGGGAAAAGGATAAGAAAATCAATTTACTATTTTGACTTCAAAGAAGAAAGTGAACATCCAAAACTTTGTTTATTTTCAAAACTCAACAAAGGTAGTAGTTGGTTATGGCACAAGAGGCTTGCCACTTAAATTTCAAAAACCTAAGCAAACTAGCAAGCAAAGGTCTGGTAAAAGGATTACCTTTGATATCCTCAAAGAAGGATAAAATTTGTGAAGCATGTGAGATGGGTAAATCCAAGAGAAGCTCACATAAATCAATTTCTGAGTCTTCTATTTCACAAAATTTGGAATTGTTACACATGGATCTGTGTGGACCCATAAGTACAGAAAGTTTTTCTGGAAAGAAATACATACTAGTCATAGTAGATGATTTTTCCAGGTACACATGGGTAGAATTTTTGAGAAAGAAAAGTGAAACTCCTGATCTGATCATAAATTTTATCAAGAAAATTGAAAATCTGTTAAAATTAACAGTCAGAAGGATCAGATCAGACAATGGAACAGAGTTTAAAAATTCAAAAATTGAGAATTTTCTTGTAAGTAAAGGAATTTCTCATGATTTTTCTGCTCCAAGAACACCTCAACAGAATGGGGTGGTTGAAAGAAGGAATAGGACCTTGGTAGAAGCTGCCAGAACCATGCTTGCTTATGCTAAGTTGCCCACTCACTTTTGGGCAGAAGCTATAGCAAATGCATGTTTTACACAAAACAGGTCCATAATCAACAAAAGGCACAACAAAACACCTTACAACATTATAAATGGAAGAATTCCAAGTATAAAATTTTTGCACACATTTGGTTGTAGATGCTTTGTTTTTAATGATTTTGAAAGCCTTGAAAAAATTGACAGAAAAGCAGAAAAAGGTATTTTTCTTGGTTACTCTTTGTCCTCAAAAGCATACAGAGTTTTTATTCTCAACACCAGGACAATCAGAGAAAGTTTGTATGTCTCATTTGATGACTCATCAAAAACAGAGGTTTCTGATGCATACATGAAAGAAATAAACTTTTCTGACAAATAAGAAAATTATCAACATCTCTTTGAAATGATAACTGAAGATTTCCTAGAACATGATAATGCTTACAAAAACAAATCAAAAGATTATTCATGTACTAACTCTGCAAAACAAGTATGTAGTACATCAGAAACTCAGAATTCTGATACTTTTCACACAAATGAAGCACCTGTTCAGGGGGAAACTTCAAATCCATCAAAACCAACAACTTTTCACAACAAGTTAAGACGGATCAAAGGACATGTTAATTCTGACATCATTGGCAATCCTGCAGATGGTGTCAAAACAAGATCTGCAACTGCACATGAATGTGCATTCTCTGGGTTCTTAAGCAAAGTAGAACCCAAATCTGTCAAAGAAGCTCTAAGTAACCCAGACTGGATTCAAGCTATGCAAGAAGAGCTTGATCAATTTGAAAGGAGCAAGGTATGGGATCTGGTACCCAAGCCAAAAGACAAGTCTGTCATAGGCTCAAAATGGGTATTCAGAAATAAATCTGATGAAAATGGCATAATCACAAGGAACAAAGCAAGGTTAGTGGTCAAGGGTTACTGTCAACAAGAAGGTATTGATTATGATGAAACTTTTGCACCAGTAGCTAGATTGGAAGCTGTAAGAATTTTTCTTGCTTATGCTGCATCCAAGGATTTCAAAGTTTATCAAATGGATGTAAAATCAACTTTTCTGAATGGTAAAATTGAGGAAGAAGTTTATGTGCAACAACCAGAAGGCTTTGTTGATCCAAAATTTCAAAATCATGTTTATAGATTAAACAAAGCCTTGTATGGGTTGAAGCAAGCTCCTAGAGCATGGTATGAAACTTTGTCAAACTTCTTACTCAATTCTGGGTTTACCAAAGGCACTATTGATACCACACTTTTTCTCAAAACACACAAAGGTCATACTTTACTGGTCCAAATATATGTTGATGACATTATATTTGGGTCAACAAATAAAAAATTTTGTGACAAATTTCAAAAGTTGATGACCAGCCACTTTGAAATGAGTATGATGGGTGAGTTAACCTTTGTCTTAGGGTTACAAGTTAAACAAAGAATTGATGGAATATTTTTGAGTCAATCAAAATATGTGAAAACAATTCTACAAAAATACTCACTTGAAAACTGCTTTGTTTCAAAAACTCCCATGGCAACAGGGAACAAGTTAGATTCTGACAAAGATGGAATAAGTGTAGATATTAAAACCTATAGAGGGATGATAGGATCATTGCTATATTTAACTGCAAGCAGACCAAATATTATGTTTGCTACATGCTTTCTGGCCAGATATCAATGTGATCCCAAAGAATCCCATCTAAAAGCTGTAAAAAGGATTTTTAAATATCTCAAAGGCACATCAAAACTTGGTCTCTGGTATCCTAAGGATACGAACCTTGAATTAATTGCATTCACAGATGGAGATTATGCAGGGTGCAAAATTGACAAGAAAAGCACATCTGGTGCCTGTCAACTCTTGGGAGAAAATTGGTATGTTGGGCAAGCAAGAAACAAAACTGTGTTGCCACATCAACAACAGAATCAGAATATGTAGCAGCAGCAAGTTGCTGTTCACAAGTGTTGTGGATGCAAACTCAACTGAAAGATTATGGAGTAACTCTGACAAGAATTCCAATTCTATGTGACTCAAAGAGTGCTATTGCTATAACAGAAAATCCAGTTCATCACTCAAGAACCAAACACATAGATGTCAGATATCACTTCAAAAAAGATCATGTGGAAAAAGGTAACATTGAAATGTATTTTGTTCCAACTGAAAACCAAATTGCTGATATCTTTACAAAACCTCTTGATGAAAAGAGACACAATTTTTTGATCAGCAAACTGGGCATGGTTAACTTAAATCATGAAGATTTTTCAGAAAACACAAAGACACAAATTGAAAACCAACTTGATGAACATCAAAGTTCTGATAATCATAGAACAAATTAACCGGCTTCTGATAAAGCAATCCATCAATCTGATGGAACATCAGAAAATCTGATGAATCAGAAAATCTGAAGAAATACCAGAATATCTGGTGAAATCACCAGAAGTTCTGATATAAAATCAGAAACCAGGTTGAAACTTCAGAATAATTTGTAATCATCATAAATTTCTATCTTCATGCACATCCCACACACTGTATTATATTCATTTTTGTAAATAATCTGTTTTTGTATTTTTTTTTCTTTTCTCTTTCTTAATTATTATTAAAAAAAATATACAAAAAGGGGGAAAAGTAACATGCATACTGATGAAATTACATACAGCTGAGAAAACCAACCGTATCAAAATTTTTTTCAGAAAAATTTCTTGAAAGCCAGGAAGTTTGACTAATCATCAGAAAAACAATACTTTTAACCAGATTCAAAGAAACTTATGACCATCCAAAATTTTCTTGAAATAAGTTTCTTTCAAATTTTTTTCTGAGGACTGAAACAAGCTATATGAAAAATACTTCCTACATATCAGAACAAAGGTGTGGATTTCAGAACTGCAAGACTGCAATGTAAGTAAAAATCTCGGAACTCTACCTATTCCCTCTCATCTCAAAAAAAAAAAAGCTGAAGATTCATTCTCTGTCTATGAATCAAATGAATTATGATGATATATAAAGAAGATACAACTCTCAAAAGTCTCATTCAAAATTTTCTGATGTATATCATCAAGAGGAAAACCTGGGAAGACACACAAACTCGGAAAAGGTTTCTATTGGACCTTTTAAACCAAAAGGGTCCCACATAGAGAAAAGGTGCAAGTTGGACATTAGTGCTTATCTGCAAAATTATTGGAGTCTCTAAGTCTCTTTAAAAGATTTACATTAAATTAGAGATAAACCAAAGGTTTTTCAAAAACGGTTGTTTCCTTAAAGGATTAAAACATCATAAAGGTGTCATTAATCACCTTGAACTCAAACAACCCACGACAAACACTCAAAAATCTCTGTCTGTACACCCTATAAATACCTCATTAAAAAACAAAGTCTTCCATCTTCAACCTTCAAACCCTAAAACCCTTCTCCGAAACAAAAACCAAAACTCTCAATGGCAGCCATCAACATCAACATACCACCAACAGAACACTCTGTTCCCTTCATCACTGAAGCTGAATTTCTTCCATTAAAGAGCAACAATGAAGCAATGAATGATAACATCGAAGAGTATGATATGAAGTGTCAAATTCTCATTGAATTTCTAACCAGATGCCCTATAGCTCAAGCTCTTACAAAGACCAGAGAGGTGCCACAAGAACTCATACAACAAGTTGTAAAAACTCTCAAAATCTCAAGTTAAACTGAGCTAACAGCACATGTATGGGGAAATATCTTTATTAAAATTTCACCAGAAAATATAAGGGAATGTTTGGAACTACCCTTAAATCAGAGCTATGAAGAAGCACCAGAAAAAGAAGACATGTTCTCACAACTTGATGCTGTAATGGGTTATAAAACAAAGATTTCAAAAATCAATGAATTCAAGAGAAACAAGCTACCTGCCTTCTGGCAAGTTTTAATGGAAATTCTGAACAAGTGTCTATCTTCAAAGATTGGAGGTACAGATCAGATAAATATGAACATTCTAACAATCATGCTCAGTCTCATTAATGGATTGAACATTGATTTTGGAGCAGAAATAGTTATTCTGATCAGAAGATCAATTCTGACAAACACTGGGAAGATAGATTCACATCTACCCTTTCCCAGATTTCTGTCAATCATAATTTCTGATGCCTTTTCTGAAAGGAACCTAGAAATTCCAGCATCAGAAAATATGTGGAAAACAGAAACTATGAGACCTTGGACTGCCATAGGATCTTGGAAGTCAGATTATGATGTGCCTGTTCTATCAGAAAGAATGATGAATCTGATACCAGAAGATTCACCATACAGAGCAGAATATCTGAAGATGTTGAATAAAAGGCCAGAGAACAGAGGAATTTTTGAAAATGTGTCCCCCATGGAGCATGATGCACAAGAATCATGCACATCAAGAATGGAACAGCAGGGTGAGTCTGATCCTCATCCAGCTGATGAAGATGTGAATATGAGTCCTGTGGCAGAAGAACATCATGCTGAAATCTCACATATGGGAGAAACAGGAGCACAACACTCCAAATTAAACATATTTCATTTTTCTGATAGTGATTCTGATGAATCATTTCAAGGAAAACATGAAATTTTACTTAGAGGCACTACTTATGAAAAACAAAATGTGAGTAAAACCAAAGACCCATTTTCTGAATCAGATTCTGAGGAGGAAAATGTGGTGGAAACAGGTGGAGATCAGCCTGCTGATCAAGGAAACCTGGATGAGAAAACTAAGAGTTTCTCAACAACTCATGGAGAACCTGAAAAGGTTCAATGATATTAGGAAATCCAGAACTTGAATGTGTTTCAATTTTCTGGTGAGGATATAGGGAATTTGGAATCTTCAAATCCTCTTAACCTCAGAACAGCAGAAAATATGTTTTCTGCTAGTGTTAGAAGGGAAACATCAGTTGTTTCTCCTATCTCCCAAGGACATCAATCTATGTCCCCTAAACAACTTCACAAAGAACTTGAAGACACAACTGCTACTGTGAAAACAACAACAGAAGAAAAACTTGATCTGATACTAGAAGAAAACAGAAATCAAAAGTCAGATATCAAGGTTTTGTCAGAAACTGTCAAAGCTGTGCAGAAGCAAACAGAAAACAATGCTGCAGCCCTTAACAAATTGCAAAAGTCATCAGAAAACAAAGAGAGCTCATCAGAATTTGAGAAGGCTCTCAAGGAACTGCATGATATCAAGAAAAAGATGGCTGAGGTTGCAACTGCAGGAGAAAGCTCAAGTTCAGGGAAGCTTCTTGAAGAAATACAGTTCCTCAGAGCCAACAACAGCAGCATGACTGAGGCTTTTGAGAAACTGTTAGTGGAATTAACTACACAAAGAAATCAAGAAAACCAAGAGTTTCAGAAAATGAAGAAACAAGAAGAAACAAATACTCAAGCTCTCACTAATGTTCATCTATTAGTAAACAGATTGCAGTATAATGTTGCCAGACTAGCAAATATTGATCTTCATGAACTGAAAGCTCCAATTCCACAAGAAAGACAAGCAAGGAGATCAGAAAATTCTCAACAACAGTCAGAAACCATTCAACAAGGTCAAACCAAACAAACAGAAACTTCAACAGCTCAAAAACAGAAGCAACCCATGGGTCCACCTCCAGAAAAACAAAAGCTACTCATGGGTCCTCCACCAAATGTCCCAAAGCCAGACACATCAAGGGTACAACAGAAAGACCATGTTCCAGTTTAACCATCTTCTACAACCATCACAAGAGAAACAGAGTTAAGCGTAATGATGGATACAAAAGAGAAGAGAAGAATGGAACATGAAGTGACTTCCTCAAAAAGGCCAAGAAAAGAATTGATAGAAGATTTAGAAGGGAACATCAGAGAAATGGATGTGCTAAAAGGAGATTTACACACTATTATGTACCCTGAAGAACATCTAAAGCATTTCTATTGGAAAGGTCCAGAAGACAACCCAAAGAGACCTCTCTCTCCATTGAGTAAATGTATTGTTGAAAACAGAAACAATGGAGGTTGGGTAATTCTACACAAGAACATGACCAATCCAATAGTATCAATTGAAAGAATTGATACTATGACCACTGGAGGAGGTATCTTAGGTACTGAAGCACAAAACAAGTATACCCTGATCAGAAAAGATAACAGTGAACAAAAGGTTACTGATGCAAATCTGGCTGATGATATTCACCCATTGGGAATAGTCAAATGAAGAAAATCATTGATGAAATGAAAGGTAATTCAGATGTAGTCAGAAGAGCCCTTGAAAGTCTCAAAAGTGCTGGAGCAAAGTTATACAAAAGAGCTGCACTGGCAGACTTTGATCTATGTATCAATTTTGAGTACAGCAACAAGGTGCTAATACCACCTCCAAACACTTCAATTCCAGCTGAAATCCCTTCTAAACTACTAAGAACCGGAGCAATCTTTGATCAACCAGAAATGAGTGTAGTCTTCAAAGATGCTCATGAAGAGAAAGCTCTGTTCAGAATCAGTGATATATGCAGGTATTCAAATCAAACTCTAAAATATATAAGGAACTGCATGAATGATAAACAAGAGCAGCTCAAAAAGAAGGGAAAGAACAATGAACAGCTGAGAAAAACAATTGAAGAGTGCATTGAAAATTGGATGGAAGCAAGAGGATGGTATAAAGAAATGTACAAAGAAACTCAAAAGGCAATTGACCACAAGAAAAAGCTGAAACCAGGAGACAAATATAGAAGTGGAGTGAAGATCAATTAAAGAATTAATGAGATTAAAATTCCTGTTTTTGAACAATATTTTATTTTTGTCTGACTTATGGTTGGTTTGACTATGTTCTATGTTTCTGAACTTAGTTGTTTTTTATCTTTCAAAGAAAGTTGTTTATGTTAGATATAGAGATAGTTCATTTTCTTACAATACTTAGGGGGAAACTGTTAGGAAACTTTATTTGTAAGTATTGAAGAAAATCACAATCAACTGGATCTATGAAGAGATCACAGTCCTGAAGATCACGAACTAGAAAAAGAAGATCAGATGGGATAACTGGAATGCATAGCATCTACTTCAAAGAATCACAAGTTGATCAAGAGCTGAATTGGATTATCAGAAAAGGTCACTTCTCTGATGGATCTGATGATATTTCTGATGAAATATCATCAGTTTTTGACGATTCGGATCATCAGGATTTTTCTGATGATTTGTTCATCAGAATTTCTGATGAGGTGGTTTATCAGAATTCTAATGAAATACCCCACTTGTCTGAAATTGGCTCTGTCCTGCCACACTTACCGAAGCAAGTTGACATTAATTGATATCATGATGAAAAAGGCAACTTGAACGTTGGATTCAATGAATATGTCAATTGGGCACTTTTTGCAGGATTTATTGCATGAATAAACTATTGTTTATTCATGCACCCAGCCTTCTATAAATAGAAGGCTCAACCAGGAGAAGCAAAGTGAGTTTGAAGCTTAGCATTCACACATACATCAAAACTCCATTGCCCTCTCACCCACAGAATTCAAGATTCGTTTGTACTAGATAATAATCTTACAATCACCTTGTAAACCTTTTTATTTCAAAGTGATATAAACTTGATAATTCTGTAGGTCTTGTTTCTTGAAAGTCTGATTTCCATTTCCGCACATCTTTTTCACATCTACTGAAATCACTTGCCATATTACGTGAAAAGAAGTTGTTCTAAGGCCATACTGGGTCCAACACTAACAGATACTCCACATAATACAACTAAAGCAATTAAAATAAAAGATTCGATTACAAGTCAAGAAAGTCAAATCAGTAGTTAAGCAAGAAGTGACAGATCGCAATTAGCAATCTTTTCTTCCTTTGACTTTGACTTTTGTAACACGGGGTGTTACAGCCTCCCCTACTTAAAAGAATTTCGTCCCGAAATTAGGCTTTAGCCGTAATAAACAACCACGGGTACTTTTCCTTCATGTCACTTTCGAGTTCCCAGGTGAACTCTGCGCCGCGTTTGCCTTCCCAGCGAACCTTCACAATGGGAATGCGTGAGCGCCTGAGCTTCTTGGTTTCTCGGTCCATGATCTCGACAGGCTTCTCCACAAAGTGTAATGTTTGGTCCACTTGTAGATCCTCAAGTGGCACTTGTAAATCCTGCTCGGCCAGACACTTTCTAAGGTTCGAAACGTGGAAAGTCGGGTGGACGTTGCTAAGTTCCTCCGGTAGTTCGAATCTGTAGGCCACTTTGCTGATCCTTTCCAGCATCTTAAAGGGTCCAACATATCGAGGCGCGAGCTTTCCTTTCTTGCCGAATCTGATCACACCCTTCCAAGGTGATACCTTTAGGAGTACGTGATCGCCAACGTCAAATTCAAGGGGCTTGCGGCGCTGATCGGCGTAACTTTTCTGACGACTCCGAGCTTTTAGCAGATTGTCTCGAATTTGGAGGATTTTGTCAGTCGTTTCTTGCAGTAGCTCAGGACCGGTTATTTGCGAGTCTGCGATCTCATGCCATACAATAGGCGATCGACATGTTCTTCCCTATAATGCCTCAAACGGTGCCATTTGAATGCTAGAATGATAACTGTTATTGTACGAGAATTCGACTAAAGGTAAGTATGCGTCCCAATTACCACCGAAATCTATGACACACGAGCGAAGCATGTCTTCAAGGGTACGAATCGTTCTCTTAGTCTGACCGTCGGTTTGGGGATGGAAAGCGGTACTTAGGTTAAGCGTAGTACCGAGAGCAGATTGAAACGTTTCCCAAAGACGCGAGGTAAACCGACCATCATGGTCAGAGATGATGTCACGAGGCGTCCCATGTCGACAAATGATCTCATCGGTGTAGATTCGGGCTAATTTTTCTACCTTATAGTCTTCTCGTATCGGCAGAAAATGAGCGGATTTCGTCAAGAGGTCAACGACAACCCAGATGCTGTCGTGACCTGATGGCGTGCACGGAAGTTTCGTTATGAAGTCCATAGCTATACTCTCCCATTTCCACATAGGGATCTCGGGTTGGACGAGTAAGCCAGAGGGTCTTTGGTGCTCGGCCTTGACTTTCGAGCAAGTCAGGCACTTCGAAACATATAGGGCGATATCTTTCTTCATGCCCGTCCACCAGTACTTGTAGCGAAGGTCCTGGTACATCTTATCGGCACCGGGATGAATAGAATATCGAGACTTGTGGGCTTCGTCCATCAGAATCTGTCGCAAGTCGGTACGCTTGGGAATCCAAATTCGGTCTAGATAGTGGAATATCCCATTCGACTTATTCACTAGCTGGGCGCCATCATTAAGAATCCTTTCTTTCTTCAAAGTGCGTTCGGTGAAACAAGCATGCTGCGCATCGCGAATAAGAGTTTCGAGATGGTGCTGGGCGTGAACATTACGAACGCTATGCAAATAGCTTCATCTACTGAGGGCGTCGGCAACGACATTTGCTTTGCTAGGATGATAACGGATCTCACAGTCGTAATCGTTGAGAAGTTCTACCCATCGGCGTTGGCGCATATTCAGTTCTTTTTGGTTGAGGAAGTGTTGAAGGCTCTTATGATCTGTGAAGATCGTACACTTGGTACCATAAAGGTAGTGTCGCCAAATTTTCAACGCAAAAACAATTGCGCCTAGCTCGAGGTCGTGGGTGGTATAGTTCTTCTCATGGATTTTGAGCTGACGAGACGCGTAAGCGATAACCTTGTCTCGTTGCATGAGAACACAACCAAGACCAAGGTTCGAGGCATCGCAATAGACAACGAAGTCATCGTTTCCGTTGGGTAAAGCGAGAATGGGAGCATTATAGAGCATATGCTTGAGAGCTCGAAAGGCAGTCTCTTGTTCAGTTCCCCAAACAAAAGGCTTCTCTTTATGTGTGAGAGAAGTAAGCGGCACAGCGATTTTAGAGAATCCTTCGATAAATCGGTGATAGTAGCCTGCTAGTCCGAGAAAAGAACGGACTTCAGACGGGTTCTTAGGTGTAACCCAACTCCTAACAGCTTCGATCTTCGCGGGGTCAACGTGAATACCTTGACTATTGACAATGTGACCGGGGAATTGAACCTCCTCCAGCCAAAATTCACACTTGGAGAACTTGGCATAGAGTCGATTCCCTTGGAGCAGTTCGAGAACCAAACGTAGATGTTGCCTGTGGTTCTTTTCTTTTCCTTCTCCGCTACTACAATGTGCACCAAGAAATCTTGGTATTCCTTGCGGAGATACTTGCTAGCCTGGACACACGACATGAGTTGGAGTTTCTTCGATGCGACTTCACCGTAAACACACAATTGATCACCATTAGCGAGCGAGAAACGAATCATCTTATCGAAACAAATAACTTTAGCACGATTTTCACGAAGAAAATCCATGCCTACTATGACATCAAAACTACCGAGCTGCATCGGAATAAGGTCGATAGGAAAAACGTGATTGTTGAGTTCGAGAGTGCAATCACGAAGAACAGAATTGACAGTGATGGTTCTTCCGGTGGCAACTTCAACATCGAACGTCGAGGGGAGATGGGCGCGCTTACGATTAAGGAGCTTTTCGAATTCGAACGACACAAAACAGTTATCGGCTCCAGTATCAAATAAACACGAAGCATATATACCATTCACAAGGAATGTACCATTAACCACATTGTTGTCGGCTTGAGCCTGGCGTGCGTTGATGTTAAAGGCACGGCCGCGGGCTGCTGGCTGCTACTGCTGTTGCTGGGGCTACTGCTATTGTGCCTCTTGCTTCACCACTCGATTTGGGCACATGTTTGCGAAGTGGTTAGGATCACCACACATAAAGCAAGCTCTAGCGTGGATCGCGGGTGCAGGAGCCACTTGTTGACCTTGAGGAGCAGGAAGTAGATCTTGTTGAGCAGGAGCTTAACCTTGGGCTGGATCTGGAGCTTGACGTGGACCTATACGGCAGTTGGCGGTGAAATGGCCGTACATATTGCAGTGCACACAGTATCTGCAAGCAATTCCCACTGGATGGTGATAAGTACAGGTAGGGAAAGTCGGGGTGAGGACCAGTGTATGCCCGCTTAGCCACCGGTGCATGGGTAACCAGTGTCGCTACTTGGCGGTGTTGAGGCTGCGGTTGAGCAGGTACTGATTGGAGCGGGGCGGCAGCGGTGACAGCGCAATTCTTCCTACTGGTGTTGTTGTTCTTCTTCTTCTTCTTGCGACGAGAGGACTTAGAAGATTGCGGCACGGCGGCGGTTTCAGCGGTTGAAGCAGTGGTAGCTTGATGCAGATTCTTGGAGGCCTTATAAAGTAACCAGACTTGACTCTCTTGTCGTTGATCTCAGCAACGAGTAAGAAGGTTTCCTCAATAGTTGTCGTCTTCGCAGCTTGAACGAAATCAGCCACGCAATCCGGAAGAGCACGGATATACTTTTTGATGGTGATTTCGGGCGTAGAGACTTGACCTGGACAGATTATGCTTAGCTGCTTGAAGCGAGCGATGTAACATTCCTATTTTTATATAAGAATTATAGGTTTGGTTAAATTTATTAACCACTAGTAACTAGTTTTATTTCTAATATAATTATTCGACCCAAATAGTTTTAAAAACTATTTTATATATAGTTGGTTGAAATATTATACTAATTAATTGGCCTGAATATAGGTGACTTTTTTATTAAAATAAAAGTCTATAATAACTTATATTATTAGACAGGTATATTACGGATAAGTCAACTGTTAGAAATATGAAGTATCTAGACGGGCCTAGGAACCATATAATAATTAAACTATAAAAATACATTATATTTGAACCTACTCTGTTTTTAATGAAACTGGGTTCAAAATGTAGATAAGATTATTCTCGTTCTAAAGATATATTCATTGTTTTAGAAAACATCATATTTTAAAAGTTATAAGCGCCAAATAAGTGAAGCAGCTAAATTAATTATAATATATAAAATCAAAATTTACTAAAAGTGTACGTATGTATTAATAAATTTAATAGTAAAAATAATTTAAACTTAATATAAATTTAATTGTTGAAATCATTTACGTGTAAGATAAGATAGAATTGAATTGATAAAATAATATTAAAAATGTATGACTAATAATATGAAATAATCCATGTATGACACGTGTATAACATTCTAGAATATCTTGAGCTCAAAATGTAGGTATAAATAGAATAATGATGTTCATTTTTATCTCCTGTCCACTTCTTCGCTACTCTATCTCCATATATAAATATATTTTTTTATTATTATTTACCCAATAATAATAATAAAACCATGCCCCGTTTTAAGTATTTTAACTCCCGATCACCGCTACCCTTTCCGATTGATCTGAGCCTCATAACGTATGTGTTAGGATCGGAGGCTCTCATGATTGTGTTTGTTTGTGTAATTTGAACAATGAATGAATATGAAACAATGTAAAGTGCAGCGGAATTGAATAACAAACTTTGTGAACACAATCAAAGGAGAAAATAGTTTCGAAAAAGCATATGCAATTCATTTAGTCAAAAGATTTACAATACGAATCAAATGATTACAAACATGCTTACAAACTAAGCTCCCCCTCAGCCTGATGCCCCAAGGTTGGATTGCACAAGATGAAAGGATTGAATTGAGGAGAAGAACTCACTCAAAATGAATCAAATGTAACAGTACAGAGTACTGCTCCATTTATAGACAAACCAAACCACTTAGGCATCTCAGCTGACGTCACCATGAAAGTGACATCTAACAAACTAACAAACTCTATCTACTGTTCTACAACTACTGATCATACAGACATTGATTACATTCTAAACACAGATATATAAACACTGATTCTTCATTCCACTGACGTAATCAACCACTGTTGTATGAGCAACAGTGCTTTCTTCAAAGGGTGATCAGGCCTTGAATGGGCAGTGCTTTAACTCTTCAGCAGTACTTGGATTCCAGCAGTAGATTGAGCTTCAGTCTTTAAACTTCATCAGTGCTTTGGTTTCACAGTGGTTTATAGGATCAGCAGTTGTTGATAAGGGCAGTACTTGGAGCATGTCAGATGTTTGATTCACTGTCAAGGGGAAAGCTTAATGTAAACAGCTGATTATTGTGAATCCACTGTCATGATCTGGATTTGGCTTTCATTATCTGTTCCTCTAGTAGGGTTCAATCCCAACAATCTCCCCCTGGAACAGATAATGCCAAAACCCTTCATTATTCTGGATCTTTATTCCTCATCAGAAGTTCCTTAGCTTGTCTTTTGAATTCTTCTTCAAATTCCTTGGAACTTAGATCATCCTCATCCCTGCACAGTGTAAGCTCAAGGAGATCTTGTAGATCTTCAACACCCAGACCTAGTGCTTGATTTCTTGATATATGCCTCACTTCTCCATTGGTTCTGACCAAAGTCAATACATGGGTCTTTTGATCAGAGAGCCACTTTAGTATTTTTAAACCAAATGGGTTTCTTGGGAGAGATTTATTTGAAGATGATTTGGGAGATGTTGGCCTTGTGAAAACTTGCAGACTTTCAGACATTCTTTTGAAGGCCATTTCAATGACATTGTTTGCTGCAGTTATGTCTTCCGCAGTCTCCTTTTCTATTTGCTCCTGTCTCTTTTGTTGATCTGGCTCTATGTCTGTGATATCTGCTGATGATGATTGGCTCAAAACCTTTTTGGCAAGGTCTTATAGCTGTGCTAATCTTTCTTTATCTAAAGCCATTTTCTTGATGGCTTCTTCAAAGTGATCAGTTTCCTTTTCTTTTTCTTCTCCAGCAGTCAGCTGCTCCCTCTTTTCTTTTCTCAACATTGTGACAGAGGTTTCTGCTGCATTGATCTGTGTTTCAAGAGTCTTGATCTGCTCTTTTAGCTTTTTGTAGTTAGACTTTTTAGGAGTGTCAGAGACTGTCTTCCTCCTTTTCTTAAGTCTTTCATAAGCTTCATCTGTTTGCTGCTTAGTCTATTTTGCTATGGCATTTGCAGTATCCACCCTTGCATCCACCAGCTCCTGCTTCTTTCTTTTATATTCAGAAGTAAGATCAGCTATGAGCTTCTTGTATTTGGTCCAATTTGGAGCTGTCTTCTTCTTTCTTGGATCATTTTTAATCTTTTCAATTCTGTTAGCCTCATGCTTTAATGCAACTATTGGCCATTCTTTGAATTGTGTTTCTTCAGCAGGATAGAACTTTTCTTTCATTATGTATGCAAGGTATTCTTTTCTCAATTCATTTCGTTGATCTGCTTCAGGAGTTATGCTTGATATTTCTTTGTTTAGATCACTTGCATATTCTTCTATTTGCTTGACTTTGTTGAGCAGGAATTCCCTTCTTTCTAGAATGGCTTCATCACCTTGATCCTTGCATTCAACTTTGGCTCTTATCCTTGCTTGTCTTGCTTTCATTTCGAGATATTCATCCATGTTTTCTGGAATTATGAAACCTATGAGAGAAGGAAATTTCCTTTTTGAAGGATCATCTTCACTGTAAAATTGTTTCATCTAATTTTTCACAGCTTCTAATTCCAGTGGATATTTAGCAGCAACAGGATCATACTTTTCATCAGTAGCCTGTGTTGTTTCTCTTTTTCTTTTGTGAAGCTTTAGAGGTTGTGATGTAGGAATGATGAGAGCAGTGGTGGATGGTTGACTAACAGCTGTTGAAACAACTGGTGTTTCAACCTCCATTACAACTACTGATGTGTCAGTAGATGTCTTCTGCTTTTGAGCAGGGGTTGAAGGTGGTGGTGACTCATCATCAGGAATGAAAACCCTTCTCCTTTTTATTGTAGGAGAGGAAGATGATGTCTTAGGTGGATCAGTGGTGGTGATATGAGTGGCAGTGGTTTGTGATTGTGATTGACTGACAGTGGTTGAAACAACTGGTGTCTCAATCACTGTTGTCATTACAGCAGATGTTGTAACATCTGCTGTCTTCTGCTTTATGGCAGGAGGCAATGGTGGTGATGTGATTGTAGATGAAGATGGTGGTAGAACAGTGGTTGTGATGGTGTGTGTTGATGAAATGGCAGCTTTTTGGCTAGTGACAGCAGTTTTTGTAACCACTGCTGTATCAGCTGTTTGGATGGAAGTTTCAAATGTTGAATCTTTTGAGATTTTAGATAACTGTTTTCCTTGTTCTGGTTCAACATACAGACCATCTTCAATTCCCTTTTTCTTCATCTTTTTGACATTCTCCCCCTTTTTGGCATTATCTGCAAGGGGGTTATCCATAAAGAGGATAGTGGAGGGAACTTTTTCACCATGGGCAGTCTTTTGTATGCTGGCCTTTATAGCCTTGATGTCTGCTTGAGTATCTTTGAACCTTGACTCCACCATGTTTGTCAGCATTTTTACATGTATTTCATGCTGCTGATCAGCCATCTGTTTTTGTTTTTCCAACAAGGTTTGAAAAATGTTCCAGAGCTCATTTGCAGCAAGTGCGTGTGGTTGAGCAAGTGCTTGAGGTGGAACAGCAGTGGATTGTGCTTTTTGAGCTTTCAGAATCTCTTGCACCATATCTTTTATTTCAGCAACTGAGGTTTCCAGTTTTTCAACTCTTCCCGTCAATTCCTGGTATTTTGAATCATCACCCACTTTAATGGGATCATCTGAATCCCCACCTGTAGTGGTTATATCAATGTTTGACTTAGGAACTGAGTCCCAAAAATCACCCATTGATGCCCCTTGTTCTTGGTACTGGGGACTTCTTTCTTCAGCACTCGATAAACCTTTGATGGTACCAGTGGTTAGAATCAACTCACTGGTGGTTACCGATGGTGCTATGGAAGAAATTGCCATCAAGGGAGTCTGACTGATGAAACAACTGTCCAACTGAAGATCTATTGATCCATCAGTTGTAGTTGCTGCTCCACTTGAACTACCACCAAGAGTTACTTGTAACTCAGGGGGTGTAACCTCCTCAGTTGTTGCTGGGATAGCAGAGGTATAAGCATCAGACCCAGTCACTTGTTGGAGTGTACTCTCTTTGATGGGTGATTGAGAGGAACTGGTTTTTGTCTGAGCTATATCAACTGCATGCAACAAAGGTAGCATGGATTGTGGTAATATTATTGGTGAGGGTATGGGAGTTGAAAGAGACATGTCCTTGGGATCAGGACTGAGGAAGATGGATCCGATTGAATCCAGAGCTTCATATTGTGGAGTCCCTGTGCTTACAACCTGATCCTTTTGTGAGGATGCAGAAGGAGTTTTAGGTAAAGGTGGAGATCTTTCTACCAACTGCTGTGAGGAAGTAGCAGTAGTGGTTTGTGGTGGCATTTGTGTTGTCACAGGCATTTGCTCTGGGATCTCATCTTCTAGAGTTGCCTTTGTTTTGGGTTTGGGGGGTTTTCTGGATGTTTTCCTTTTGGTCTTTTTGGTGGTGGCAGGTGTGGGTTTCAAAGCAGTGGTAGTGCTGCTATGATCACCTGGAGCAGTGGGCTCAGCAGCAGATGTCTGAGGAGCAGTGGTAACTGCTAAATTCTGCCCGGACACCTCTGCTTTTGTTTTTATTGGTGCCAACATTCTAGTGAATGTTTCAGGTGTTAAACTTTTTATTTGAAAATAACCACCTTGTTTTGGCACATTTTCATTTTCTTTTTCGAATTTTTGTTTAAAATAGTAGCTTAGAAACCTTGGAAAGAGTAAAAATGCTTTGCTATCAACATTCTTTACCAAGTCATTGAAGATTTCCTGGGAATAGTTGTAATCTTTATTATTTAAAATGGCATAGCCCAGGCATTGAATCTTCAATGGTATTTCGTTAAAAGCTGTTGTTTTATTTGAAACACACGACAAAAGTGTGTGGAATAAAAATCTGGGTGCAGACGGGAAATAACCTTTTTGTAAGGTATCTACCTTTTATTCTTCTGCATATCCCCTTTTCAGAAAATCAGCTTTTAACTCGTTTTTATCAAAAGAAGTTTTACCTTTCTGATAATCGAGTTTGAAGACTTCTAAGATTGATTGCAGAGTGATTTGAATCGCTTTACCCTGTATCGAGGAGTTAATGGCTACTACTTTTCCGTCTTGTTTTTCAAGCGTAGTATTTTTCTAGAACTCTCTCTGGGTTTGCAAGTAAATGGGAGTGTCTACTGTCAACAAAGTTTTGTACTTTGATGCAGATATGGTGTCGATGACGGAATCGAAGGTGCGGTTGTTTGAGGGTTTTGTGAGGAGACCCAAGTAGTTGTGCGGTGATTTGTATGGGATTTCAATGGTTTCTTCGGCCGTTTGAGCGACCTCTATTGAAGATGATGGTGATTTTGGTTTAGATTTTGATTTTGATTTTGACTTCGTCATTTTGATGAAGAAGAATCGGAGAGTGATTTTGGAAGAAAGGTTGGAACTGCTTTGAGAAGAGAACTTTGGAATTTAATTCGACAGTGTAAAACCCTGTTTGGGGTTTTGATCAGGGTTTTATTTAGGGAAAATGTGATCGCTGATGTGGCAGCGGTTATCATGATCTGAAGGCTAAAAACTGACCACGTGTCAACCTCTGATGATATGGATGAAGAATGGAGGACAGTTGTTTTAAGAACCACTGATGTATCAAACATCAGTAGTTACAACGGTAATAATGTGATGACAGTGGAAGATTTTTACTATCAGTGGATAACATATCAGTGGATAAGACACTGATTTTGAGCATCAGTGCTTGCCAAGCAAAATGAGGATCAGTGGTTGACATCCAGCAGTGGATAGTAATTAGGAAACAGATGTTTGAACAAAACAGTGGTTAGGGGTAATGTATTGGTAGTGATTTGAAAGATCAGTATGTCAGCAACGGTTTTGAGGATTTTCACTCAAGGTTTTGCGACATGTCAATTACATATGTTGAAGCTTTTACAACTCCTTGACAGTGGTTTAGTACCCCGGATGATGAGAACTTTTTGCTAAGGCAACTCATTTTCGTTTAATATCCAAGTTAAAACATGAGTGACCCAGTAGTTTAAGCACTGTTCAGCAATCAACCTTTGATTAGTGTTTAAAACAACCCTGAGTATGACATGACCTTGACATATGCACCATTTCCTTTTGACCCATTTATGAGGACAATAATACCAATAAAAAATAAGGTACCATATCCTGACAGGAAATTGAAACTATTGCCAACAAAAACCAGCAAAAGTTCAAAATATATTATTCCAAAAAAAAACAAATAATATATCCTGGTTATTAAAGGAAATCCTTTGAAAAAAAAATGGATAAAGGATTTTCTGAAAATAGCATCAAAAAGGATCTGGAATATATATACAATAAAATTACGTAATCACATCATCTTCAAGTATATGAAAATGGTCAGTGGTTTGACAATAGTCGTATGAAATTTTAAATACATTTTGACCACTGTTTAGTGCCATTTTCTTGTTGATTGATTGACAACAAAATTGAGGATACATGTACACATGAGTTTTTGAGAACCATGTGATGATCTTGAAGATTTGTCTAATCCTCTTTAAAGTTCATTCACCGGAATTTCCATTTTTACCTAAACCTTTTCATGAACAGATGAATGCACACAGTTGCTTAATGACCCTTGTTACCCTAAACTCTGACTCTTCAGTGTTTTATGTTTATACCCTTTTCTTCTGACTTCAGAAGTTTTGAGATGAACACACTTTTGAGTTTTTGTGAATTTCTTCTTCCCTTTTTACCCTTCCCATTTATAAGTAATGAATTACTTGCTGGGAGGTCTTTAAGGGAAAAACCTTAATCCAATATCATTTTGTCATAATGTTTTGAGAGAATTGGTCATGTTTGCACAAGTTTTTCAACCAATCTCACACTACATATGATATAGACTATGTTGATCTCTGATTTTCTGAATGTATTTTAACAAAGTTGATTTTGTTCATTTGAGGATCCTCAACCTGTTTTTCAACACACCAGATCTTATGACTAAAGTTTTAAATTCCCTCTTTCATGTTTACCAAAAACACTAATGTTTTAAGAACATAGGTTTTGTTCATCTGAGGTTCATACTTTAGTATTAAACATGATGAAACAGTACAAAATTCACAACAATAGTTGAAATCAATTTTGAAAATAAGAGATAATCCCATAGTTTTAATAGATATGATTTCAGATCTAGAAACCATGAGTGTCTTGTGCATGAAATCACTTGTTGTGTGAGATTTGTGAGTCATATGACATCTTGGTTGATTTACAGAGTTTTTGAATAACCACTTTGAACATGGTTTACTCAGTACTCTGTTTTTCAACTAAATGCACCCAACCTTAGTATCAATGAATAATGAGCCGAACTGTTATGTAAAATTGATAGTTAGATCGAATTTGACTGTCCAAGCTCTGATACCAATTGTTAGGATCGGAGGCTCTCATGATTGTGTTTGTTTGTGTAATTTGAACAATGAATGAATATGAAACAATGTAAAGTGCAGCGGAATTGAATAACAAACTTTGTGAACACAATCAAAGGAGAAAATAGTTTTGAAAAAGCATATGCAATTCATTTAGTCAAAAGATTTACAATACGAATCAAATGATTACAAACATGCTTACAAACTAAGCTCCCCCTCAGCCTGATGCCCTAAGGTTGGATTGCACAAGATGAAAGGATTGAATTGAGGAGAAGAACTCACTCAAAACAAATCAAATGTAACAGTACAGAGTACTGCTCCATTTATAGACAAACCAAACCACTGAGGCATCTCAGCTGACGTCACCATGAAAGTGACATCTAACAAACTCTATCTACTGTTCTACAACTACTGATCATACAGACATTGATTACATTCTAAACACAGATATATAAACATTGATTCTTCATTCCACTGACGTAATCAACCACTGTTGTATGAGCAACATTGCTTTCTTCAAAGGGTGATCAGGCCTTGAATGGGCAGTGCTTTAACTCTTCAGCAGTACTTGGATTCCAGCAGTAGATTGAGCTTCAGTCTTTAAACTTCATCAGTGCTTTGGTTTCACAGTGGTTTATAGGATCAGCAGTTGTTGATAAGGGCAGTACTTGGAGCATGTCAGATGTTTGATTCACTGTCAAGGGGAAAGCTTAATGTAAACAGCTGATTATTGTGAATCCACTGTCATGATCCGGTTTTGGCTTTCATTATCTGTTCCTCTAGTAGGGTCCAATCCCAACAGTATGTCAGGGCTCTGCCCGACTAAGTTGTTGGGATTCGGTCTCGGGACATCGGGACAAGGTTGAATTAAGGGTACTATACTTACCACGAGTGCATTATATATTTTTAAATAGCTCAGAAGTTATACCCAATATTCTACCAGGAGACTTTCTAGTTGAACCCTAAAGTTACAAAGTGGGTCCATTCTCTTTTCTCACTATTTTATTCCCTTTTTCTTTATGATATAATTATATTCAAAAATGTCCCAAATTGATCCATAAGTAAAAACCCGGACCCTTGAAACCCCAATTCATATCAAAAATCAAGAAATCAAGATTTATGGTATTCAGGCGGGCCGCGTAAAGATAAGCCGAGGCTTACGAGGGCCGCGACAGCAAGGCAAATCTCCGGATAAGCTTAAGGGACACGTGGCATCTACCTGGCAGACCTACTGGTGACTTAGCAACCCTACGCGTAGACTTGGCGGCTACGCGGGCCGCGTAAGGATCGAGCAAGGGCTCACGCGGGCCGCATGAGACCCAAATTTCTGCTATAAATAGGACAGGCTACGAGCATTCCTCTGATGTCGAAATCATTTCATAAAAACGAAGTTTGGCTGCTCAAAAGTCGAAATTACAATTAATATAGCGAGGCGCTGCTACGATACTGGGTATTAACTCGATCGCTGCTACGATTCAATGTCCGATCGATTGAAACTATCCGATGAATGTTTAAGTGCTGCTCAAACTTGGGTTATGCTTTGTCATTCATCGTTAATTCGATGGATGTTTAAGTATTACACTTTGTCATTCGTTGTGAGGGTTTTAATCTCATGAGTTATCGTAAATGCTGTATTAGTTACTTACCTAGTTCGTGTGCACTAGGTTACAAGACTAATCAATAGGCTAAGCTCTGCCCGTATAAATCTGCATGCTTATAATGTGAGTCATTCTCTTTTTATCAAAGTATTTTATAAATTCTTAAAATATTTTCAAGGTTATAATTACAGGGATTAAGTCTTTGTAGTCACCAAATTACAGCCGGTATGTGGGGTTTTGTATACATTACTTGTTCCCGTCACCATTGGACAACGAGTTAGCCAATGGGTGATCTGACCATAGTCACAGAAACGAGTCGAGTGACAAATATCGTGGGTAGTTGGTTGATATATGGAAACATTGTAATCGCTCTTAATACTGTAACTTATAACACTGTTTTCTAGTTATACTTTGCAGTGATTAAGTCTTTGCCAATCTTAAAGAAGCAAATATAAAAACTCTTAATGCTGTGAATTATAACAAATATGTTTTATCAAAAATGAATGAACTCACCTGTATTTCATGCTGACAAAACCTTTTTAAAACGCGTTTCAGGTAATTACAGTAGATTGGAGTAAGAGATGGATACGGCACTGAAAGGCTTCAAGAAGTGGCTTATTTTATTAATTAAATCAAATTAAGAAATATCGTTTTATGTAATTGGATTTATCCCTTATTAAAGCTACCTTTGTAAAACATGGGTTTATCCCATCTATTTAAATAAATAAAATACGGTGTTTTCTAAACTCTGATATTTTTCCTAACTCACGGTCCTGATGAAATTTCCGCTGCAATATTTTTCAAAATAATCACCGGTACCACTTGGCTATTCTCGGCTCCCGATTCCGTCCAGGGTGGGTCGGGGGTCGTGACAGAAGGTGGTATCAGAGCCACTGATTTAAGCCTATAGGTGTTATGATAATAATACCTAAGCTTATATAAAAGAGTTAGGAGATTGCTATTAACTGGTAGCACACATGATAGCATTTAGACTTGAACTTAAGAAAAGATGCCTTAGTCTAAGCTTCGAGATAAGCTAAATACTTGTGTAAATAAAGTATGATAGGTTTTGGTATACCGTGAGAATGATAACTAGAACGTTGCAAGTATAATAAATAAACAATAACATTTGACCACTGTTATCTCTTATTTATTAGTACTACTTTGTTCTAGAATATGATCTGTCATGTGAAGACTAATTTGCTTAGTCCTTGTTGAAAGTCATAATGCACTTTCCAAATAATGATTTAAGAAAAATACTATTTATGGGAAAATCTAAATTTCTTCTCCGACAAGACTGGGTATGGTGTAGCAGACTCTCCAGCTTGTCCAGATATACTGAGGTTACCTCTCCGGCGTGAACCGGATAAGACGGGGTATATAATATGTCAAACAAGTGACAAGATTTCCCTAAATAGTATCATGATCTAATATCTGACTTGTTTTTGGAAATAAAAATCTGATAAATACATTGACCTTATGAAGGGTTTGTATATTACAGTATGTGAAATATATGATTATATAGATATGTATATCTATAAGGAATTCCAAAAGTCAATTAAGAATAAAGCACAAGCATATGTGTCAATAATAAATCTAGATTTCTTTATCAGGAATCTCTTCCATATATCTATAATTCCTATATCAAACATTATTTCGTTTGATCATCTGTCTCGTAACTCGAGCGACAATAATAACAATGGAAACCCATTAAGTTGGGACATCATCAAAAGTATAAGAATTTCCAATGCGTTACCATAAACTATTAACGCAAGTAAGAAACATGTAAAGTTGTGCTAGTGCACAAGAAAACACATGAAATTTAAATTATACTTCCACAGACGTCGAAGTATATCACACACGACTTCCAAGGCAAGACCTTTGGAAAATATAAATTGGGCACGATGACACCAATGCTAATTCCGTCAGTAGAAGAACTATTAATCAAAAAGAAGCACTTTGCCACGCGATCCTATAAACGACATGAATCTCCCTGAGGTACGTCAGAACAAGATTTCACAACCATCGGTGCACAGTCTAATCAGAATCATAATTATTATCACTGAAAAAGGAGTCACATACCTTTGCAAATTCCCTATTTCATTTTATTCACATTCCCTGGTAATGTCACTTAACAACAGTTATCACACGAAATTCCATATAGAAGTTCTTATATTTCTTTCGTTGAAAAAATTGACTTCTGCATATAATAAGTTGACTTTCGTGTTTCTACTTCCCTTAATGGTCATCATACCATGAGGATTTCTTTCATAGTAGCGAATATTGATCTATTTCATTTCCTGGTAAATTCACACATTACACATGCATTGTTTGTTGCGCATGTGATTCGTTTGATTTGTGAAGACCACTGGAGGGCTTCATTCTAATTTGTTATTTTATCCAAACTCAAATATCATTCCGCTTTTTGCACTATGAACCGCATTATTGCAAAACGATGACTCTTTGATATCGAGTCAATAAATTTTGTTAAACCATTGAGGTGAAGAATTTATATTTTTATATATATGTATAAAAATTATGTTGAGGTATACTCTCATTTAAGTTATGTTTAGCTATTTATTATTGGTAATTAATATTAGTTTTATTATTAGTAATTATTATTTTAAGTACTAGGGTTATTGTCAGGGGCAGATATTGGGTAGCCTAGCCTTAGTTAGGCATGGACTGATCACCTATGCTTAAACAAGGCAGCACTAACCAATATCCAACCATGATAATGACTAGTTAATGTATATAAAAATATATATACTTTGTACTGTAAAAAAAAAGAAGACATATTTTTATAAAACAATACAAGAATTTGAGGGATGAATAAAATTATCTAAATAACTATCTAAGTAGTCATCGACAAGACATTTTATACTTATAAGTAATTGTTCATCTTGTTTAATATTCCACAACTATTAAATATTTAGAGAAATATTATAATCGAGAAAAAAAAATTTATATGTATTTTAATATATTAAAATATCAAATGTTATTTACTTAAGCCAATTAAGTAATGTTATTTGCTTAAACCAATATTTAAGTATGTTTGATATTAAAATAAACATTTATTATTTTACTTTTATGATAACATAAAAGGAAAAGATATTTAATAAATTAAAATATCACCTATCTTTAATCAAACATTTTATTAAAATCGTCTTAAATTATATATTAAGACAATAAATACACTAACTCTATTATCTTTTCGTGTATCCTTGCAATTCACTCATCTCAGCACATTGATTTCTCATATCATAATTCAATATTTGCCAAATCATTTTCATTTCATTTTGAACCTGTCAATTCTAAAGTCTTCCTCAGGTGCCAATCAAAGTAAGCTTTCTTTTAACAAAGAATTTTATTAATTCTAAAAATCCTTCACATTCATTTTAAATATCTATTGATCATATATCTTTTGGCTTGAACCTAGTCACTTTGAAAATTATATCATTTCATCTCATTCGTTTGTCATCAAATTCTTGAACTAATTCAGTTGAACCATTGAATCCTACTTATGGTACAACTCGTATACACAAAATTTGATATTTTAATTATGTGTCATCTACCTTAAATATTGTTTTTATTGACTAAAATATGACATAAGTCTAAAAGAAATATCGTAACCCAAATCTCGAGGACGAGATTTAAAACAAGGTGGGGAGAATGTAACATTCCTATTTTTATATAAGAATTATAGGTTTGGTTAAATTTATTAACCACTAGTAACTAGTTTTATTTCTAATATAATTATTCGACCCAAATAGTTTTAAAAACTATTTTATATATAGTTGGTTGAAATATTATTCTAATTAATTGGCCTGAATATAGGTGACCTTTTTATTAAAATAAAAGTCTATAATAACTTATATTATTAGACAGGTATATTACGGATAAGTCAACTGTTAGAAATATGAAGTATCTAGACGGGCCTAGGAACCATATAATAATTAAACTATAAAAATACATTATATTTGAACCTACTCTGTTTTTAATGAAACGGGGTTCAAAATGTAGATAAGATTATTCTCGTTCTAAAGATATATTCATTGTTTTAGAAAACATCATATTTTAAAAGTTACAAGCGCCAAATAAGTGAAGCAGCTAAATTAATTATAATATATAAAATCAAAATTTACTAAAAGTGTACGTATGTATTAATAAATTTAATAGTAAAAATAATTTAAACTTAATATAAATTTAATTATTGAAATCATTTACGTGTAAGATTAGATAGAATTGAATTGATAAAATAATATTAAAAATGTATGACTAATAATATGAAATAATCCATGTATGGCACGTGTATAACATTCTAGAATATCTTGAGCTCAAAATGTAGGTATAAATAGAATAGTGATGTTCATTTTTATTTTCTTACCACTTCTTCGCTACTCTATCTCCATATATAAATATTTTTTTATTATTATTATTTACCCAATAATAATAATACATTCATGCCCCGTTTTAAGTATTTTAACTCCCGATCACCGCTACCCTTTCCGATTGATCTGAGCCTCATAACGTATGTCAGGGCTCTGCCCGACTAAGTTGTTGGGATTCGGTCTCGGGACATCGGGACAAAGTTGAATTAGGGGTACTATAGTTAACACGAGTGCATTATATATTTTTAAATAGCTCAGAAGTTATACCCAATATTCTACCAGGAGACTTTCTAGTTGAACCCAAAAAGTTACAAAGTGGGTCCATTCTCTTTTCTCACTATTTTATTCCCTTTCTCTTTATGATATAATTATATTCAAAAATGTCCCAAATTGATCCATAAGTAAAAACCTGGACCCCTGAAACCCCAATTCATATCAAAAATCAAGAAATCAAGATTTATGGTCTTCAGGCGGGCCGCGTAAAGATAAGCTGAGGTTTACGCGGGCCGCGACAGCAAGGCAAATCTCCGGATAAGCTTAAGGGACACGTGGCATCCACCTGGCAGACCTACTGGTGACTCAGCAACCCTACGCGTAGACTTGGCGGCTACGCGGACCGCGTAAGGATTGAGCAAGGGCTCACGCGGGCCGCGTGAGACCTAAATTTCTGCTATAAATAGGACAGGCTACGAGCATTCCTCTGATGTCGAAATCATTTCATAAAAACGAAGTTTGGCTGCTCAAAAGTCGATATTACAATTAATATAGCGAGGCGATGCTACGATACCGGGTATTAACTCGATCGCTGCTACGATTCAATGTCCGATCGATTGAAACTATCCGATGAATGTTTAAGTGCTGCTCAAACTTGGGTTATGCTTTGTCATTCGTCGTTAATTCGATGGATGTTTAAGTATTGCACTTTGTCATTCGTTGTGAGGGTTTTAATCTCGTGAGTTATCGTAAATGCTGTATTAGTTACTTACCTAGTTCGTGTGCACTAGGTTACAAGACTAATCAATAGGCTAAGCTCTGCCCGTATAAATCTGCATGCTTATAATGTGAGTCATTCTCTTTTTATCAAAGTATTTTATAAATTCTTAAAATATTTTCAAGGTTATAATTACAGGGATTAAGTCTTTGTAGTCACCAAATTACAGCCGGTATGTGGGGTTTTGTATACATTACTTGTTCCCGTCACCATTGGACAACGAGTTAGCCAATGGGTGATCTGACCATAGTCACAGAAACGAGTCGAGTGAAAAATATCGTGGGTAGTTGGTTGATATATGGAAACATTGTAATCGCTCTTAATACTGTAGCTTATAACACTGTTTTCTAGTTATACTTTGCAGTGATTAAGTCTTTGCCAATCTTAAAGAAGCAAATATAAAAACTCTTAATGCTGTGAATTATAACAAATATGTTTTATCACAAAAAGAATGAACTCGCCAGTATTTCCTGCTGACAAAACCTTTTTAAAACGCGTTTTAGGTTATTACAGTAGATTGGAGTAAGAGATGGATACGGCACTGAAAGGCTTCAAGAAGTGGCTTATTTTATTAATCAAATCAAATTAAGAAATATCGTTTTATGTAATTGGATTTATCCCTTATTAAAGCTACCTTTGTAAAACATGGGTTTATCCCATCTATTTAAATAAATAAAATCCGGTGTTTTCTAAACTCTGATATTTTTCCTAACTCACGGTCCTGATGAAATTTCCGCTGCAATATTTTTCAAAATAATCACCGGTACCACTTGGCTGTTCTCGGCTCCCGATTCCGTCCAGGGTGGGTCGGGGGTCGTGACAAGCGGTCAAACCAGCGTTGTCACCATCCTTTTGCTTGATATGCTAGAACTCGTCCTACAACTTTTGGCGCTCCTGGGGAGGGCAGAACTCTTGCATCATGATGTCCTTCAACTCATCCCACGTAAGCCCGTAAGTTCCATCATTCCCTCGTTTGTTTCTCTCAGTCGTCCACCAATCTAGAGCGCGGGATTGGAAGACGCTGGTGGCGTTAACATTGCGGAGATTATCAGGACAGTTGCTCTAACGCAGGGTGACTTCGATCGAATTGAACCATTGAAACATAGCCGTAGGACCATCTTCGCCGGTAAATTCTTTCGGTCCGCAAGCTTTGAACTGCTTGAAGCTAAAAGCAGACTTTGGCGAATCAGTCCTGGACTCTTCAGAGGACTTGCTTCCGTTTTCATTCAGCTCACTAACGATCTACGGAATAACTTTCGCAATCTGCTTAGCGACCAAAGAGGCAATGCGCTTATCCTCGTGATTGCGACGAGCTGAAGGGGAGTGAAAGGATCCAAATGATGACATTTTCTGCAACAGACATCGCCACAGGATTCAAACACTATATAATCGAATCTCGCCTCACACAAACTTAATACTACTAAAGCTCAGGAACATAATCACGTAACACATAGGCACATAATCACAGAAACACATAAGCACATAGAGCACATAAACACTTAAGTCACAGAAACCACGAGGACAAGGTATATTTTGCACTTATTCACCTACATTTGTCTTACAGATTCACCTATCATTCAAAATCCGCGAGTTCGAGAATGGCGATTACGATTAGCGAGTACACATCAAGTAGCATAGCATAAGCGAGTAACATAGCATGCGATTATCCACAAGTAGCAGTGATTTGTTAGCGATTTGAGGTAGATGTGCAGTGCGAGTCGTGTGTGTCGATCGATGCGGAAGTGAAGCGAATAAATTACCAAAAATCGAAACACATAAACAGGCAGAACCACATAAAACACGTAAAATCCACATAAAAGCGACAAATATCAGAGTCAGCAGTTGTGGGCTTAGAATCGAAACACATAAAATCAGCGATTGCGAGATTGAAATCGAAAATAGATTGTCTAAGGCTTGATAGACATTGACTACCCAAAGTGATTCGACTATTCTCAAGGACTACAAGTGTACGTTTTGGCCTAATAGACTGTGCTCTTTCACCGACATACGGTGAATGGCACGCATCCTTTTGGTTATTTACGCAACTCGAGTCGTTGGAATCCATCGAGACCTTGGTGAGAGTTTTGTAAAACCAAAATAGAGCACGGAACAAGCCGTCAAGGTCCGGGTTTCACCCCTGACTTAACAACTTTGTTCCTGTTTTGATGAGATAGAGGGAAAATCTGTGTTAAAGTACGAATTTCACTCCTGATTCAACGCAAATTCTCCTGTTTATAGATAAAAATGCGGGTCGAACAAGCGATTCAGTCGAGAGTTTGCGGTTTTCACACCTAATCTCGACCTAATCACTCATTCATTTTCGAAAAATAGTGTGCAATGATAGCGTCCAGCGAGTGCGAGCGAGAATAGCAAGTATGCTCATACAAAACCCCTACCGGGTATGTACAAGTCGGTTTGTTGGTACTTAGACTATAGACTAGGTCGTTTCTAAGACATCGACCCGGACTAGGTCGAGTCTTGCCTAATTCCCTATAGTTATGGCTCTGATACCAATCTGTCACACCCCAACCGATGACGGAAACATCGGGGCGCGGCACTGAGCGTAACAGATTCTCAAGAGAAATTCCATAACAACTAAATTACCGGATAGTTAATATTATGTCCCATACCATAACCTATCAAGCAATCAATTATTACAGATATAGATATTCTCAAAACAAAACATTGTTCCGACAACTCAGATTTAAATGAATAAATTGTCTTTGTTTCTAGACTCTCCTACTCGATTCCATGAAAGCAAGCAACATCCTAGCATCTCAAACACATGTCACATACGTTAAAATAAAGGTAAATACACATAGTGTAAAGGTGATCATACAAGTTTACTAGTATAATAGAGTTCAAAATCGTCTACGCATAACCAGCATGTAACATGTAGCAAAGTGAAAGCTAGTAGGTTATCGACAGAGAAATATGCACAGACGTGACTGCGAGTTGTAGAATACGCAACACATATCCCCACTGGGACACGTGAAGTAAAGCCCTTAACAACCCCTGTCCACGACAGGTGCTGAGTCCAAACCACAGTACTATCGTTGCTAAGGTGTCAGGAAACAATCACTGTGTTAACATAACATACAAGCATTCATCGAATAACACGTAGCATGCAATGACGGTCATCGTATAAATAGTGTTTGCGTTGTGTGTCGATTATGATTTGAATAAGTAACGTATGTAACACCCAAAAGTGCGTAAAGCAAAAAGGGATCGAGTATACTCACAGATCGTGTTTAGCAAGTAAACACTCTCTTGGATTGAAGGGAGCACTGAGAGGGATTACCTTGAACAGTTAACGATAGCGTAAGCGATGAACGACGCATATAACAGGAAAAGTGACCAAGTGTCAGATGGTAATCCGATCGGATGGCAATCCGATCGGTTGGTCATCCGATCGGATGACCATTCGGTCGGATTGACATACGATTGTGAAGGATGTGTTTGTGTATGATGGCTTTGAAGTTTTCGTTGTAGCATTTTGAAAACAGAGAAGTATCTCCACCTTTCAGGTCGTCGATCGAACGGTCGTTCGATCGGATAGCAATCCGATTGGCAGGACACTTAGTGAGAACAAGTTCACAGCAAGATTGTCACTCGATCGGATAGCAATCCGTTAGAAACTGATGTTCTTTGAAAATTGTGAAAAACGTTAAGTGTCGAAGTTCCAAATGTCAGTCAATCGGATGGTCGTTCGATCAGATGGCAATCCGATCGGACGGTAATCCGTTCGATGTTCAGATATTTGAAAGCTTAAAAATGTTAAGTGTGGAAACTCAAGTGCAATCCGATCGGTTAGCAGTTCGATCGGATGGTAATCCGATCGGATGGCTATCCGATCGGACGGCAATCCGTCCCAACGAATCTGATCGTCTTGAACTTGATTATTTTGAAAAGTTTTGCGGTTTGATCGAGACGGTATGATAACGTGTTAAACAACGGAACCTCGTCAAGTCCCAAGTCGTCCGATCGAACAGGAATCACCCAAATCCGATCAGTTTACTGGTTCGTGACGGTTGTTCATGTTTAAGCCGAAATCGGTTGTCTCTTTGATAGAAACTAGATCTTGAACCAACACATCACTAAGAAAGAGTAGAAGGTCTGTACAAGCTCCGATTCTATCGATTTTGAGTGCATTGAGTGTAAAAGAGTTGAAAGAAAGTTGGAAAAGTGTCTTTCAGTCCTTTTAACTTTGAAAATGTTTAGATCTGTGCGAAAACATTATTTAATCATGTGGAAATCCTTCAGATCTAAGTTGTTCTTGATGAAATGAAGCCAAATCTTGAAGTTCATAAGAACTCCATGATGACATCACCCTAGAACACCTCAAATCCGCTGATTTCACGGTTAAAAGTTAAGATTCAAAGGTGAAAAAGATGAAGAAGTGCGTGTAGATCATAGAAGTACAAGATTTAGGTTGCAAACTTACAAGAATCGCGAGAAATCGATAAAGAAGGTCTGGAACGCTGCTTGTCGAATGAGGGAGCTGTCACATCACAAATGATGTGATAGGGAGGTATTTATCGGTTTCCAAAAAGGGAAAGGAGGGGCAAGTGTCGGATAGGCCACCTATCGGATGGCATTTCGATCGGATGGCAATCTGATCGAATGGCCATTCGATCAATTGGCCATTCGATCGCGGTGGTCCGACGAGTTGAGTTTCGACATTTCGTTTCGCGTGTTGAGCGTTGTGATGCGTTTGAACGAGTTTCGATCAAGCGATGCGATAGATTAATAATAAACACACATATACTATATCTAACATACAATCATCATAATTAACTTGCATTTAGCGTTTGCGATAGAGTTGTGATTGCGTTTCGATTAATCACCACAAATATAACACAAATAATCATGCACAAGTAACACATAAATAGGACACACACGTAAAACAATATCCAGAACGCATAATTCGAGTTGCGAATGCGATTGCGATGCGATAAGCGGTAAGGCGATAAAACATGCGATAAACATCGATTAAACCTCGATTACTAACAGATACTCCACATAATACAACTAAAGCGATTAAAATAAAAGATTCGATTACAAGTCAAGAAAGTCAAATCAGTAGTTAAGCAAGGAGTGACAGATCGCAATTAGCAATATTTTCTTCCTTTGACTTTGACTTTAACTTTCGTAACACGGGGTGTTACAACAGATTGGTATCAGAGCCATAACTATAGGGAATTAGGTAGAATTGTCATGTTCGACCTAGTCTATAGTAGGTACCATCGTTGACCATTCTTGTTTCATGCTTAAAATTTTAATTCTTCCAACTTGCTCCTATCTTTTCCATTTGTCTTAATACTTACAATATGTATTTCCTAAGACATTTACACAACTTACACGTTGAAGACTTTAGGACACTCGTATTATACAAACGAGACGACTTCACCAAAATAGTCATGAAACCCATAATTTGGTAAATGACTCTCAATCAGCTTATGCTACTTTACACGAAATTACGCCATCAAGTTAGGAGTGAAATCAACATCTTGATGGTAAATTTCCAATTCAAACTCTAGTGGACCCTCGTCAAAGTGTCGGAATTAACTTTCTTGACCCGACGAGTACCAACCACACTTAGGGTACAATGTTGTCAAGTTAGCGGTGAAACCCGCATCTTATCAACTAGTCCCATTCCTCGATTTTCAATCCCGCCAAAGTTTTAATTTTACAATCGATTAGGGACGTGTAGTAACTGGAAGGGTAAAATACCGTTAATCGCTTCTCAACGAGAGTATTTTACCTATAGGCCAAAGCATGTTTCCCTAATTTGAAAGGACTTTCGATTCACTTTGGAATAGTCAAAGTTTCAAAACCCAGAACAATCCAATGTTTTATCAAGCCTCCCTTTAAAGTTATCTCATTTTTTATGTCTTTAAATTCTTGGTACCTCGTTCATTTAAAAGCAATGCACGATTCGCATGTTCCTCGCAATCAAAAACATTAATAACCCTCGTGAAACTAAATTTATACTCTTTTATGCATTCATATGTGTTTATACCTTATGAATATTTGTGAAATTCATGCAATTTATGTGAATCATACGTGTTACATGAATACCTACATGTTCATACATGCAAAACGTTATTTTTATGTTATGATCAAGTCTCATCCTTTTCTTCTCGTTTGATTCCCTAGATGCCTCCCTACAGTCTATTCCATATGGCCAAGAAGTCCAAATCGGGTTCGAAAAAGGCTTCCAACAGAAACAATGAGGAGACCATATCAAAGAAGGATCTAGTGGGTTTGATTGCTGAGCAAATGGCCGAGCAAATGGCCAAGGTTATTCCCAACATTGTGAGCAAGATCCAAACCCTACCCAATATTGAAACCCACAACGACTCCGTTGATTCCAAGGTGAAAACACCCAAGGCGACGTTTCTGCTCAAACAGTTCATGGCTTGCAAACCCCTCACCTTCACTGGCGAAGAAGGTGCAACTGCTTTGCCTCAATGGTTCGATGCCATTGAGTTGACTTTTCTCCAAAGCGGTTGCCCTGACAACCTTCGAACCCTGAACGCAATAGGTGTGTTCCGCTCGAGAGCCCTCGAGTGGTGGACATCTGAGCAAAACACTAGAGGGAACGAAGTCGCCCATGCCCTACCTTGGGCTGAGTTGAAGCAGTTGATGAAGGACAAGTTTTGTCCTCCACATGAACTTCAAAAACTGGAGAATGAATTCTGGAATTTGAAGCAAATCGGGAACGACAACGCTGGTCTGACAGCACGATTCAAGCAGCTCAGTGCCCTTTGTCCTGTCCAAGTCGACTCTATCGACAAGGCTATTGCCAAGTACATTCGTTGCCTCCCACCTACCATCATGAACCTAGTCGAGTCAGCTTCCCTCAAAACCCTCGAAGACACTTTTCGTTTGGCCGCAAAGCTCAATAACAACTGTGTTCTTCACGGAACTTCTGACAAAACTCCGTCAAAGAATGCTCACCAAGCCACAACCGATACCACCACAACTGAGTTACCTAAACCATCGTCCTCTAAAGGCAAGGGCAAGAAGCGGAAGGCTTCAAGCCAGAATTGTGCGGTCGTCATTCCGCAAAATCCTCAACCCCTTCAAGCAGTTGCTCCTACCCCCAACCCTGACCCACAAAGAAAAGTCTACACTGGGTGATAAGAATACATGCAATATTCATTAATCAAGTTCAACATATGAGCTGAAGATGTAGAATGATAATGTCATAATCCATGATGGTCTACCAAAATTTAAAGCCCTCCAATCTTTTATAATTAAAATAATGGAGAAATAATTAAAAATGAGAGAGAGAGTTAAGAGATGAGAAAATTAAGAGATTTTAATTAAAATTACTTGGCTAATGTCAATCTTATCTTTTTTAATCTAAAAAATGATTAGGGGCCAAGATTAGTTCACTCTCAAGAAGTTGTTCACTCTTGAATCTAATACTATATCTATATATATAGGATTAGGTTCAAGAGTGAACACTAGTGTATTTGCGAACTGAGCGAATTAATCCTGGTCATACATGTGTGTAAATCAATGGCCAGGATTTGATGATGAAATACTAGTGTATTTTACGATTTGATGATGAAATCCTAGCCATACGCGTGTAATGGCAAGGATTTGTTCACTCAGTTCACAAATACACTAGTATTCACTCTAGAACCTCACCCTATATATATATATATATATATATATATATATATAGTTTTCTAGTTTTCTCATTTATATGTAGTTTTCTCATGATCCTCTCCCTATATATATGTATTCAATCTATTTGAATGTTGACTATGAGGATATATGGTACGCTAATCAGGGGCGGAACGAATGTTGACTTAGTCGTAGCACTGGCTACGGCTCAACCCCGTATTCACATTTGCAGTGTAATTTTTTCTCGATTTTATACATAAGATACCCTTAAACATATACGAGGATACCTCTAAGAGAAGATTATGAAACTTGATATTATTCATTAAGCCTAAAACATTTAGTAACTAAGCCCAAATAATTAGTTTTATGATAATTAAGTGCAAATTATAATAACTAATAAAGCCCAAATAATAAAATAATCCATTGAACAATATCATGGTTTGTGCGGTCGAAAATGATTTTTTCATAAGGTAAAAGACGACGATGTGATGGAGCGATTTCAAGCTATGAAAAAAAATAAGAGGACAAATCTATTAGATATTTGCTTTACTTTATTTATTTATTGTCGTTTTTCTAATATTGTATGATTGCACGGTAATAATTTTTTTTGGGATATCCCTGATTTAATGGGCTAGTTCCGCCACTGACGCTAATGGTGAGTAAATGTGACCAATGTATTAACTCATGTCAAAGATATTAATCTTACCGCGATATAATCAAAATCGTGTATCCCATTATTTGAACGAGTCGATCAGGTAGGCACGGGTAGGCACGGATTATAAACAACTTGCTGGTTGTAATAAATCATAATCAGTTGCAGTGCCGGACCCAAGATTTTTTTCATGGGGGTGCGAAATATTTTTAAAAATTTTAGACCCGTAGGTATATAAAAAAATTCGGTTCATATCGGATCGGGTCATGTAAACAAAAGAACATCAAACGAAAATTTATATAACCATCAAAAACTCGTCAAACGTCATTACAAACATGTTTAAAATTTGTGCCCTACGGGTTTTCATTTTTTGAAATCTATGCAAAACATCATCTAGAGCTACTAGCCTAATGGTTCCTCTTGAGAAATCTCCCAAAACTTCCATACTTATGGTTCCTATCACATATAAATCGATTCATAAGTTCATACAAAACACTAAACACTCAATCAAAATAAACAATCATGTTAAACCATAGTCAATAATTTACAAGCCCTAGTAAAGTCTAGAACAACCCAAAAAAAATCAAAACAACAAAATCATGTTACTAAAATCTAAAACAAAAAAAAAAAAAAAAAAACATCAAAACACATAAAATTTCAAACCCTTTTAACATCTCTTTAACTCTATTTCTCCTTAAAAAAACCTCATAAAAACGAAGGTACCTTGTTAAATTTTGGATTTCGGGTGGTGGGGTGGCTAGAATCAAGCTTTTTCGGTAAGAATGTAGTCGTTGCCGTTGTGCCTATTAACTGCTTCCGTGCGTCGGTTGCTATGTGATCAGCAGAGGGAGAGCGGGAGAAAGGATTGGAACGGGCGGTTGGGTTGGGTTGGATTATTTTACTTAACTTCAAATTTAATTGAGTTGGGTTAATTGGGCTTGAGTTACAATGAAATGTTTATTGGGCTAATGGCTAAACTGTTAAGTGAAAGTTATTGGGTTAAATTGTTAACTAAAGTGGTTAAAGAATAATTAGGGGTAACTTTGTAGAATAGTAACCAAGGTTTGAAAGGGTTCAATTAGTTCACTCAAGTTTCAAAAGTGTTACAATCAGGTCACTCAACATTCATTTTTCATTAAAATTAAGGGTTTTTTTTCATCTATTTCATAGGTAACCGTGGTGATGTGGATTTTGTTTTTTCCCTTTAATTTGATGCTAACGTCGAGTGATGACGTGAATTTTACCTTGTTTTTTAAAATTTTTAGTGTAATTAAAGTGTTTTTATTTTTAATAAATATAATTTCATATATTAAAATAATCCGACCCAGCATCCAGTTTTTTCTTGAAACGTAGAAAAAAGGACATGACTCGATTTGAATGTTAAGTTATCTAATTGAGACAAAAACGATACGAGTGGCCTAATTAAAACACTTTTAAAACTTGATTACTATTCTGTGACATTTTCCCAGAATATAATTATATAAACTAGTTATCTTTTAATAAAAATCAGTGTTTAGATTTTTTTTATAAATTTATAAGATCTTTTTTCTAAGAGGGGCGGTTGAAAATTTCCAAAAGGTGCGGTCTGGATTTTGCGTAAAATTTAACCCTAATTTTTTTTTCAAGGGTTGCGGCCGCCCACCCACCCTAGTGGGTAGGTCTGCCCCTGATCAGTTGTAAATGGGTTAAACAAGACGCAAAGTTAAAACTGGACGTAAGCGCACAAGCAAATATGTTTAATTGAACGAATTAAACAACCAAGAGGCAAGATGGAGCATGTTTGATTATAAAAAATTATAAAGTCATACAGTTTAACCTGATTATGCCATATTATTAATGGAGTTAAACCTTATATTCTGGTATTGTATTTTCAGATTTAATCTATTACCTTATATTTTTCTGAAAGCTGAAAAGTTTGATTGATAATCGAGATTCTTTTGAGGAATGATTAATTTTAGCAATTTTTCCATGTAAAATACGTATTGTAGAATAGCTGACATAATGCGGTCGCATGTCGAATAGTAAAATCATTTTGTAGCAAAATTATTATTTAACAATTAATTACACAAAAAATTAGTTGATTCGACATTTATTCTACGTAAAGTAAGTGTACTCATAATAACCACACAGAGAGAGAAATAATAACAGCATAAAGTTCGTCCAATATGTCACATAAAAAAATATAAGTGTGTATATAATTCTTATAATTCTCTAGTTGGAACATAGAGCATAACTTTTATTAGAAAGCTTCCAATAGAAATTACAGTTTTTATAAAGTATAAACAAATATGGTTTAGGATCAAATACAAATTCTTGTAAAAATAAGTAGTCGTACAAATGATATTAAACGGACTCCGATTGACTAATTTAAATGGCATTTGAACCATCTCATCTACGATGTGAGATTTTAGGCCTTTTTAGATGTTTAGCTTGTAGATTTTACACTGTTTTGTTTACATCATTATGCCTTTTATTTATCACTGTATCTTTTCTATATTTGCGTTACTATGTCTTTTTTGTGATTCATTGTGTTCTTTTTTTCGACACTATGTTATATTTTACAATCTAATATGTCTTTATAGACTTCTTAATTTTAGTAGACATTGTAGAGTAACTTTACCCTTTCCCCAGTCCCCCTCCTCGACGCCCCTGTGGCAGTGTTCTCTCGATGTTACACCTGCTAGCGTCCCGCAACACTTAATCTTTTTATAATAAATTAAAATTGCCGTATAATAATTATATGGATCGCTGCCGTTATAAAAAAATATGAAAAAACTAATAATAACAAAACAAAGAAAAAAAAACATGTTGGATCGCCACGAAAACGAAACTTTCACCACCTAACCCTACCAAACCCCTAGTGTTCGGTAAGGATCTATATTAACGGTCTAGATTCTGCCACGTGTTTTTGTACATGAAATAAATACCAGTGACATCGTTGCCGGATTGCGTCGGGTTCTACGGGTCGCTGTGGACCGCCCACGGTTTCATATCGACGTTGAAATAAAATAAATAATCAAGTCAAATGATATTTGGTCAGTGTGCTCATATGACTTGGTCCATCTATTATGACCCGATTCACATTACAAAAACTTAATATTTTATAGTCAAATAGAACTTTGACTACTAATGTTTCTAGACCGGACTACAAATTGTTTTTCTTTTTGGATAGATCGTTTATAGGTGTTATCGTTCAAATATACATGGTATATAAGTTTTAAATGGTGCACAAATCTTCACCGCATACGTATGCACTCCCTAGACTAAAAGGTGTCTAGAACTGCTTGTGAGTGGAGGAGAGAAAATGTTATTGTTCATCTGTATGTTTGGGGGACACTGTTCACCCCTTATAATTTTTTAATATATTTTGAAAATGTAGTATTTTTTAGTGTAGATTTAAGTGAAAATATGGTAGAATGGATGTGAATGCTCTTATATATGTATTGTTTTTTTTAAACAAAAATAATTGTTTGAAATAAACAAATCATTTATTAAAAAGCTTTAATTCAAAAAGAATAACCATACAGACAATCACAACATAGTAGTCATAACGCCCCTTTGTGGGCGTTATGCGACATGTGGCGCGCCACGTGTGCGGGTGGTCGTTATGCATTTAAGCCCGTAGTCATAAAGCCCCCATCTAATCATTACTCAATTATTAATTTCTAATTTTTTATAATTATTTTCTAACTTTATAAAATTAAAATTCATTTCATTAAATTAAAAAAACATTACACTAAAATAAAATAAAAAACATTACACTTAAAAAAAACATTACAGTAACAAAAAAAAGGGGGTTCCACTAAAAAAAAGTTGGACTAAAAAAATAAAAAAACAACACTTCAAAAAATCTTACACTAATCAGCCCAAAGCCCATAAATTAAAAAACCAGCCCAAAGCCCATAAATTAAAAACCCTAAAATTCTTTTCTTCCTTGTCGTCCTTCTTCTTCTTCGATATATACCTGCAACAAAAAAAAAACAGAGCATTAAATATATGAGGGAGAAAACCAGAAAAAAAAAAAAATTCAAACAAACCACACATCACGCCGCTATAATTATCGCGCCACACCCCCTTTTTCGTTTGATAGCGCCCGGAGTTTTGGTGTTATGGGGGTTATGCCGGCGCCATGCAAGGGCATACCGCCCCACTACGTTCAGTCTAAGAAGAAACAAAAGGTAAGAAGCTTTTGATTATTCTGTGTCACTAAATAATCAAAATACGATAGTATTGTAATAAAATAAATTTTATGAAAACACTAAGAAAGTGGTTACCACAATTTTAATGTGAATATGATATTAAAAGACATTATGCTACATATACGAAAAGGAGTTGAGGAAATAGTGACAGACAAATATACAAAACGGAGTTGAGGAGATAGTGCCAGGCAGCATGTCTGGCACTCACTTATTGGACCAAACAAATTATTATTTTATATCAACTTTAAAAGTACTGTTTCACCCTCAGTTTAACATTTTTGCCCCCAATTATCCTACATATACAAAAAGGAGTTGAGGGAATAGTGCCAGACAGCTTGCCTGACACTCCCCTATTTGACCAACCAAATTATTATTTATATCAACTTCAAAAATACTCAAAATAAAATTACGATTTTGTCTTCAGCTAAAAAATACGTTTTTGCTCTCGGTTCCAAATCACGATTTTATCCCCACTTTAAATTTACATTTTTTCCCGAAGCTCAAAATTACGTTTTTGCCCCAAATTCAAAATAAAATTACGATTTTGCCTTCAGCTAAAAAATACGCTTTTACCCTCGGTTCCAAATTATGATTTTATCCCCAGTTTAAATTTATAATTTTTCCCGAAGTTTGAAATAACGTTTTTGCCCCAAATTCAAAATAAATTATACTTTTGCCCCAACTGAAAACAAAGATTTTGCCTTCGGTTTACAATTATGATCTTGCCTCCAGGTTAACATAAAATTATGGTTTTGCACCAGCTTGAATTACGATTTTGCCCTAAGTTCATTTTCAACATCTACATTTACCATGGCAGGGAATAGTATCTCTCTGCCATTGGTTTAAATGGGCGACCGACCCTCCCCATTAGACCAACCAGTTTATTATTTTATAAACACTTTAAAATTACGGTTTTGCCCCTAAATAGTGTTTCTCTGCCATTGGTTCAAATGGGTGGAGGGCAATACCCATTGGACCAACCAGTTTATTATTTTATACCCACTTTAAAATTACGTTTTTACCCCAGTTAAAAAATACGGTTATGCCCCAACTTCACAATACATTTACCCTTTTGCCCCAAGCTAAAAAATACGATTTCGCCCTCGGTAAAAAAATTACGTTTTTACCCTCAGCCAAAATTACGTTTTCGCCCCAGTTCAAAATAAAATTTTGTTTTTCCCCCCGGCTCAAGATTACGATTTTACACCAGTTTATTATTTTATACCCACTTTAAAATTACGGTTTTCCCCCAGTTTAAAATTACGTCTTTGTCCCCAGTTCAAAATAAAATTACGGCTTTGCCCCTAGCTAAAATTTACGATTTTCCTCCCGGTTCAAAATTACGATATCACCCTCAATTCAAAATTACGTTTTTGCCCCCAGTGCAAAATAAAAATAAGATTTTCCCCTACCTAAAAATTAGGATTTTACCCTCGGGAAAAAAATTTGATTTTTCCCCCAAGTGAAAATAAAAATATGACTTTGCCCCCAGCTAAAAATCGTGTCAAGGAGCTGCCTAACACTCTTTTTACTTTTTCTTTCAAGCAAAACTGTAGTATTGTTTTTTTATATGGTTGAAAATTATTCGGCCATCGCCCGGCAACGCGGACGGGGCATCGCCTAGTTTAAAAACTTAAACGAGGTGGTTTTACTCAAAGCCATGGTGAAGCTTCAGACTAGGTGGGCCGGCCCAAATGTATCTTGGTAAAATGGTTTCCGCATCTAGCCCATTAAGCATATGGTTTCAGACTAGGTGGGCCGACCCAATTTAATTGATAACTAGTTAAATTCCCCCGCACGTTGCGGCGGGTATTCATTCGGTATGGGTTCGATTCATTGCGACATCGGTACGGTATCACCACTCGGTATATCAAGCGAAAGATAAAACCCAAAAAATAAAGTCACGATATGACCAAAATAATATCGATATGTGTTTTACATCGGTCAAAACCCATAAATAAGAATATCAGTAACGATTATGATAATAAGGATACGGATACCAATGTTATACCGTCGAGATCGCCAGGGCATCAATGTTGCTAAGACATTATCTTAAATGTTATATGAGAAAACTTAAAATAATTTAATTGAGACTTAAAAAACTATAATATTATATGAGAAAACTTAAAATAATAAGATAAGGAAACAATAAAATAATAAATTAAAGTAGTAAAATAATAAAATAATGAAAACTTAAAAAACTATAATATTAAAAAAATCTCGAATTACTGTTCGTCATCAGTTTCCTTTAATATGTATAATAGGTTCACATGGTTTCCGCATCTAGCCCATTAAGCATATAAAATATAACAAGGTTGCATACTAAGCCCATTAAGCATATATACAACATTCTCCGACCTCGGGGAGGGGGGGGGGGGGGGGGTGTTATTAGGTATTAACCCGTATCAATCAGGAAGAATTTTGAAACTTTATGTATAAGCACTGGTCTAAAACATTTAAATAATAGAGCGACGAAATAAACTCTCCATTTCTACACCACTTAAAATACAACTAAATATTCACATGTGGTTTGAACCTTTACCGAGGGGAATTCAGTGGCGGATATAGAAGATCCGCATAGGGGTAATGTTTCAATAAAAAGGGTAACGAAATCGAAGAAACGTCAAATTTTTCCAAAATTTACACTACCGTCGGAGCGTTAAGGGGCAACGGAGGTTACCCCTTCTATCACTCTAGGTCCACCCCCGGAGGAATTCACCAATGTTGTTTTGCCATAAGGCCTCTTGAAATTTTGAAACATCAAACCATATAAATTAAATGCCACACTAGATTTGATAATAGGCATAGATGTCATAATTATATATTCTTATAGCATGAATGTTACAACAAGATTCAATATAACATTTTATTTGAAATGGCGAATCTTACTATAATTCTACTTCTAAATTACATCAAATTATACCATATACCAAATCCACCCCATGTCAGGATTTGATCATAGTCTTCACCATAAGAGGCAAGAGGCTCTACCAACCAACCAGAACAAAATTCCATACAAAATGATTCGTCAGGCAGGTAACATAAATGCCATATTTATTGTAATCTTATGAATAAATCTCTAAAATGTCTTATTTAATACAATACACGTATCATTATGTCATGCCTTAAAATGGTCACACAACAAGTTGAATTCAAAGTGACGAATAAAGTGGTACACCAGATAAGGTTAATCCTGCTTCTACAATAAAAATATTACCTGTCACGTAATAAGATGAGTCATGGATTAAGTACCTAACCAACGACGTCAAGGTTGGGTCTGCAGTGCCAAATTCTCTTAGACTAAAGGGTATGGTGAGGCCCATCCCCACGAGGATGGGCCGCCACGTAAGCGTCACATCACCGGCTCGTGGGGGATGGGCCTCCTTCACATTTGAGAGGGATGGAGGATGGGGCTACCCACCTCATTATTTTATAATTTTCTAAGTTTTTTTTATTAACTTAATAAAAACTTTATAAAAATTAAAAAATACAACATAAAACAACATAAATAAATTCATTTCATAACATTAAAAAAAATTACATTTCCTAAAAATAAAAATTACTAATCCTAAAAACGAAAAACATAAAAAACGAAAAAAAAAAATTACGCCCGATTAAAAAACTAAACAACCTACGACGTCCATTTTTTCTTCGCCTCTTCTTTCATCCTCCGATAAACCTCGCGTTCATCCTCCGGAACCGAATCGGAGTGTAAGAGGGAGTCGAAAAAAAGTTAGGTTGGTTCGGGTTGTGATTATTCGGGTTGGGGTTGTTCGGGTTGGGGTTGTTTGGGTTGGGGTTGTTTGGGTTGAATGGATGCATGATTAGAGAAAATGGTATAAAAAATATGGAGTGTTTTTTATAAAAATGGAAGAGAATTGGAGAAGAATGGGAGAGAATTGTATAAAAATGGATGAGATATAGGGTATTTATTTGAATTGAAAAAGGATTTTTTTTTTAATACCATAGAGCCGTTCAACGGCTATAACTTTCAAAATCAGGCCCGTCTCCTCCGGCTGTGGGGAGCCGACTTTGCCGAGCCGAGCCCAGGGGGGCGGTGTCACAACCCCCAAAATCCACCTGCGGAGTATCACCGCTTGGGAGCGTGACTGACCAGGATCATGCCACCAATCATATAGAACAGTGTATAAAGTAAAAGTAATTGCAACTTAATTCCAAACAATCCATATGAGAGGTGTTCCAAAACATGAGTATGTTATCACAGTATAGCGGAAGCGTATGATTAAACCCATCATAATAAAGTATGAAATGTTATAAAGTCTAAACAAGTATTCAAAATCCTTGCCCACAACGACTACGCCTCCCGTGCAAGCTTCATAAGTACCTAAGGTCCTGCAAGGCATGTAACAGAGGATCAACAACTAGTTGAGCGAGTTCACAGAAAGTAAATGCGTAATAGTAAGTTCGTATGTAACATGTGGCTCTACTGGGCCGATAGTACGTTCTATTAGTGGGGGCTTCCCAGGTTATATATTCCCTAGACCATTCGTAATCATAAGTATCCTTCCCAATCCGAGGATAGTAGTAAGTATAGGTTTACGCAGGTTTATGTAAGTGCCCTTCCCAACCGAGGACAGTACGTAGCGAGTACGTAGATTTAGCGCTGGCGTCCTTCCCAACCGAGGACGGTAGTACGTAGGTTTTAGCACTGGCGTCCTTCCCAATCCGAGGACGGTTGTACGTAAGTTTTACGTAGGTTTAGTGCTAGTGTCCTTCCCAATCCGAGGACAGTACGTAGGCTTTGCGTAGAATTTGGCACAGGCATCCTTCCCAACCGAGGACCGTGGTAAATAGTCTAGTGTTCATGTAAGTACAGGTAATCGTTCAATCCCATTCCCAACCCAACTGGGGAATCCCATGCCTTGGTAAGAGTGTGAACTCACCTTGGTTTGCTCGGTATGCTAAGTGTATGCTCGCAAGTAATCAATCACGTCCTAAAGTATGCACGTTTAGAATAATCAGTTTGCGTTCAAGTTGTTCACGTATAAGCAAGTAGTACGTATTCGCAAGCATTCAAGTCATGTTTAACATTTAACGGCAGTTAGTTAACTCAGCTAAGTCTTACGGAAACAGTTACTGTATGAATTACCCAGGTCGGCGAAACACCCTCTGTTTCGCCGTGAGCCCCTTCGACGAATCCCAATCTGTTTCGTCATATACCCTTCGGCGAAACACAATCTGTTTCGTCGTGAGTTTTGTTTCGTCAAAACCTCCGTTTCGTCAAATCAGTTTCGTGAAGGCATCAGTTACGTCATAATCAGTTTCATGCAGAAAACCCTAATAGCCATCATCAACAATGTCAAAACATAGAGACCCTAATTAAACAACAGTTGCCGAAAACCAGTTCATTCAATCATCATGGTTAACCTCGCATGACAAGTTGTCAGATTATCATCATTATCCTAAACAAGAATCAAAGTATGAAAACAATTATAATATCATGTAGTCCAAATTTCAAACAATGATAAAGTTATCCACAATTATTCGGTCCAATAGCAGCACATGTGATCTTAAGGTTCATGTGCTCACCTGACATATATTAGTAACTCAATCATGTGAATATCTCAGATCCTCATTTAAGTGGTCCAATCATACTCTAAAAATCAACAAGCATATTCAATAGTATATCCACACACAAACCAATATCAGCCATTTATTAAGTTGACTTGATCAATTCAAGTCGGTTTACATGTATCACGTGAAAGGGCATTGCATAGTGTGTACACACATGTAGTTCTAAAAGAGATTCGGTCCAAATCACAATAACATAATCAATATTCAATCGACATCACCTAACATCAGTATTCAATCAAACGTAACATACAGACGCGTAATCAAATCATCATGACTCGAATGACAGTGCAACTAACCGATATAAGGAATGATCAACAAGAGGAATTTGGCTTCGAATGATGGGGTCTGCCGTCGGGTTCAAAGGGAAACGAGAGAGAGAGAATACGAATGGTGGTTAGGGTTTGCCAAATAATATTCACGTAAGACTTAATCAGATACTTATCAAGTCACAAGTGGGCCAAAGCCCAATCCTTGTTTTCGGCTATAAGCACTGGACGGAAACACATATATGTGTTTTCATTAGAAATGTTTTCAATAAGTGGGATTGTTTTCGACTAGGAGGAATATGTATCACATATATACACACAATACACATATCACACTAATACTTATATTGCACATCAAGTATAACATGTCAATCACTCTACAATTTAACGTATTCATCATAATAAGGTTTAACGTATTACAAACGTGTCCAGTCATAAGGCAAACAAGTACGATCTAAACTATTAACGTGCAATAAATGCAAAGATGGAGTCTTGGAAACTCGAGTTGTCACATTATCCCCAACTTGAAAGAAATTTCGTCCCGAAATTTAGCATGCGGTTACTGAGGAAAGCTAATGGTGTGACGTTGTTTACCTGTATTGTATCGCGGCTCCCCGAGCAGGTTTGCGAAGATTACTGGTTTTCCTGGGGTGTCACATTATCCCCCCGTTGATTTGGAATTTCGTCCCGAAATTCTGTATTGGTAGCTTCAGCCTCAGTAGTAGTTGCATTGGTTCCGAATAACTGGGGATATTTGAGTTCCATTTGATCTTCACGCTCCCAGGTGAACTCTGGGCCGCGGCGGGAGTTCCAACGAACTCGTACAAGAGGGATTCTCGTGTTCTTGAGGACCTTAACATCCCGGTCCGTGATTTCAACAGGTTCCTCGACGAAGTTTAACCGTTCGTCGATAGTGAGTTCCTTCAAGGGAACTACGTGTGTCTCATCTGACGTACCTTTCTTCAGATTTGACACGTGAAAGACATTGTGAACTGCACTGAGTTCAGGTGGTAAGTTCAATCTGTAGGCCACTTTGCCTATTTTCTCAATAACTTCGAAAGGTCCAACATATCGTGGATTTAGTTTGCCGCGTTTGCCAAAACGAACCACACCCTTCCAGGGTGAAACTTTAAGTAGCGCTCGATCCCCAATCTGGAATTCGAGTAGTTTCCTGTCTAAATCAGCGTATGCTTTCTGACGGTCGCGTGCTGCCGCCATGCGTTGTCGTATTTGTGCAATCTTTTCTGTAGTATCGACTACCATTTCTGGACCTGTGATTTGACTTTCTCCCACCTCTGCCCAACAGAGAGGTGACCGGCACTTACGCCCGTATAGTGCCTCGAATGGTGCAGCTTTAATGCTGGTGTGGTAGCTGTTGTTATACGAAAATTCCACAAGTGCCAGATGTTTTTCCCAACCATTGCCAAAGTCTATTACGCACGCCCGTAGCATGTCTTCTAGAGTTTGAATAGTGCGCTCAGACTGCCCATCGGTCTGAGGATGATACGCCGTGCTCATGTCTAAACGAGAGCCAAACGATTTATGCATTGCTTGCCACAGTTCTGAAGTAAAACGTGCGTCTCGATCAGAGATGATGGAGGTTGGCACACCGTGCCTTGAGACCACTTCTTTTAAGTAGATGTCTGCTAAGGTAGAGAACTTGTCTGTTTCTTTAATGGCCAGGAAGTGAGCAGACTTTGTGAGTCGATCCACGATCACCCAAATAGTATCATTTCCACGCTGAGATCTAGGTAACCCGGTAACAAAATCCATGGAAATTTGCTCCCATTTCCATTGTGGTATCTCAGGTTGTTGGAGTGGTCCTGACGGTTTCTGATATTCTGCCTTGACTCTCGCACAAGTCAAGCATTTGCTAACGTATGTGGCTATGTGGGCCTTCATGCTAGGCCACCAGTATGTAGTCTTAATATCGTGGTACATTTTATCCGAACCAGGGTGTACCGAGTAGCGAGACTTGTGAGCTTCATCCATTACCAGCTCGCGTAAGTTGCCGTACAGTGGGACCCAAATGCGTCCTGTTACGTAATAAGCTCCATCTTCCTTCTGTTCTAAGCGTTGCCTTGAGCCGCGTAAGGCTTCTGCCCTGACGTTTTCTGGTTTCAATGCTTCCACCTGAGCATTTCTTATCTGAGAAGGAAGACTAGTCTGTATAGTGAGTTGTAGAGCTCGTACGCGCTTAGGCGCGGTGTCTTTTCGACTGAGGGCGTCAGCCACAACATTGGCTTTGCCTGGTTGGTACCTGATTGAGCATTCATAGTCGTTTAGCAGTTCGACCCATCGTCGCTGTCGCATATTCAGTTCCTTCTGCTTGAATATATGTTCAAGGCTTCTGTGATCAGTGTAGATTGCACATTTGGTACCGTACAAGTAGTGTCGCCATATCTTAAGTGCAAAAACAACCGCTCCCAGCTCTAAATCATGCGTAGTGTAGTTTCGTTCGTGAATCTTAAGCTGGCGCGAAGCATAAGCAATAACTTTATCCCGCTGCATCAATACACATCCAAGACCTTGGATAGATGCGTCGCAGTAGACTACGAAATCGTCCGTGCCTTCAGGCAGTGAAAGGATAGGTGCGCTACAGAGTCTATCCTTTAAGTGTTGGAATGCTGTTTCCTGTGCATTACCCCAACGGTAAACAATACCCTTCTGTGTCAGTAGTGTAAGCGGCTGTGCAATCTTTGAAAAGTCCTTGATGAAACGTCTGTAATAACCCGCCAAACCCAAGAATTGGCGTATTTCTGTTGGTGTACGAGGCGCAGGCCAGTTCTTAATCGAATCTACCTTGGATGGATCTACATGAATCCCATCCTTGTTTACCACGTGGCCTAAGAAGTGGACTTCACGAAGCCAGAAGTCACATTTGGAAAACTTAGCGTATAGCTGTTCTGTTCGTAAAAGTTCCAGTATAAGTCGTAGGTGCTGCTCGTGTTCCTCCTGACTTTTCGAATAAATCAGAATGTCGTCGATGAAAACAATGACGAACTTGTCGAGATAGGGTTTGCACACCCTGTTCATAAGATCCATAAATACGGCAGGCGCGTTCGTTAGCCCGAATGGCATGACCATAAACTCGTAGTGACCGTAGCGTGTTCTAAACGCTGTCTTGGAGACGTCCTCATCCCGGACTCTCAGTTGGTGATATCCTGACCTTAAGTCTATTTTGGAGTAATAGCTCGACCCTTGCAGCTGGTCGAATAAATCATCTATGCGCGGAAGAGGATAACGATTCTTGATCGTCACCTTGTTGAGTTCACGGTAGTCTATACACATCCTGAACGTACCGTCTTTCTTCTTTACGAATAACACTGGAGCTCCCCAGGGCGAAGAGCTAGGACGTATAAAACCCTTTTCCAAAAGTTCTTGTAGTTGCTTAGACAGTTCTTCCAGTTCCGTTGGAGCTAGGCGATAAGGTGCTCGAGCTATAGGTGCTGCTCTAGGAGTTTGTCGCCATGAATCACCAAAGGTTCTTAACCAGCACGAGGAATGCGGATGATCTTTTCTTTGCAAAGAGTCTCTGCTCGATGTTGAGGTAGCCAATCCATACCAATATCGATGTCAGAACCATCACAACGCTGGGGTCATTCCTAGTATCACCCTGGCCAATCACGAACACTCGACCCCTGGCACCATTGCCGTCGTTATTTCCCCCATTGTTGCCTCCATTATTGTTCCTGTTTCCCTGGTTGTGGTTCTGATTCTGGTTCTGGTTCAACTGTGGGTAGTGTCTTTTGAAGTGACCTTCAGCACTATACTGATAACATCCCTTGTTACCCTGCTGTTGCTGTTGATTCTATAGATCTTGTGTCTGTTGTTGTTGGTTCTGGCTTGCAGGACGTGAGTTTCTACCATCTTTGGCTCCATGACCAAGCTTGTCGCATCATTGACAATGGTTCCGGTTGCGCTGCCCGCTGTGGTGCGAGTTACATCGTTTGCACTTAGGGTAGCAGAAGTAGTGGAAGTAGTAGTGGTAGTAGTATCGCTGATACGTTGAGGCAGCTTGTTCTGTCCCACTGCCTGGTCCGTGAGACGATGAGCAAGATGAGTAACATCTTGAATAGTAGCAAGATTAGCAGTCATCACATGACTTTGAATTTCTGGTACTAAGCCTTTGAGGTACCGCTCTCGATGCGCTTGATGGGAAGTTCCACCATAGTAGGGCACGAAGTTTCCAGTTCGTTAGATCGCTTCGTGTACGCTTCTATCTCTGACCCCGTCATCTTCATGTTAAAGGATTCCACTTCCAACTTGTGGGTGGCATCATAACTACTGTATTCACGTTTGATAGGTTCCTTAAAATCATTCCATGGGGTGGCATTAGCAGCCGCCAGCTCCAACATCGTAACTTGCGAGTTCCACCAAGTTTGCGCAGTGCCTTCGAGAATATCAGTGGCATATTTCACCTTACGAGCCTCAGGTCATTCGCACATTTGAAGGCCGATTCGAGTTCCTCGAACTAATGGAGGAGTCCAACAGCTCCTTCAGTGTCGCTGAAAGTAGTAGGACGACAGTCCATAAAAGTCTTGTAAGTGCATACAGGTGGCTGAGCGTGTTGACTTGTCGTGTGCGCAAGAGTAATCAAAATTAAGCACAAGTGTTGAGTTACGAGAGTAGGATCTAAAGATCCTAGAGTAAGTGGTGATGGCAGGTTACACCTCCTGCCTGGGCAGCTGCGAGTGCTGCAGTAACTTGTTCAGTGATCGAAGCCGCCAACTGGGCTTGAGTTAGGTTAACGTGTCCACTCATGATCTTGACATCAGGGAGAACATGTGGGTGAGAGGTTCGCGAATAGTGCGAAGAGAGTGAGCACACAAGTATTCTCAAGCAATAACATATAGCAAGTTCTGTGATCTAAGCATACCACGAGCAAAGGTCTATGTAGTTCTAGCATGTAGGTAAAGTAACATGAATAGTAATACCTATGATGTTGAGCCTTGCACGTGGAGCGAAGCGTCGTTGTGGATCGTTGAGAGCACTGTTCTGGTTATAGTCTGGTTTTAACAAAAATCGTTTTCCCTTTATTAAAACCAAGTTCTCTATAACCAATGGCTCTGATACCAATCTGTCACAACCCCCAAAATCCACCTGCGGAGTATCACCGCTTGGGAGCGTGACTGACCAGGATCATGCCACCAATCATATAGAACAGTGTATAAAGTAAAAGTAATTGCAACTTAATTCCAAACAATCCATATGAGAGGTGTTCCAAAACATGAGTATGTTATCACAGTATAGCGGAAGCGTATGATTAAACCCATCATAATAAAGTATGAAATGTTATAAAGTCTAAACAAGTATTCAAAATCCTTGCCCACAACGACTACGCCTCCCGTGCAAGCTCCATAAGTACCTAAGGTCCTGCAAGGCATGTAACAGAGGATCAACAACTAGTTGAGCGAGTTCACAGAAAGTAAATGCGTAATAGTAAGTTCGTATGTAACATGTGGCTCTACTGGGCCGATAGTACGTTCTATTAGTGGGGGCTTCCCAGGTTATATATTCCCTAGACCATTCGTAATCATAAGTATCCTTCCCAATCCGAGGATAGTAGTAAGTATAGGTTTACGCAGGTTTATGTAAGTGCCCTTCCCAACCGAGGACAGTACGTAGCGAGTACGTAGATTTAGCGCTGGCGTCCTTCCCAACCGAGGACGGTAGTACGTAGGTTTTAGCACTGGCGTCCTTCCCAATCCGAGGACGGTTGTACGTAAGTTTTACGTAGGTTTAGTGCTAGTGTCCTTCCCAATCCGAGGACAGTACGTAGGCTTTGCGTAGAATTTGGCACAGGCATCCTTCCCAACCGAGGACCGTGGTAAATAGTCTAGTGTTCATGTAAGTACAGGTAATCGTTCAATCCCATTCCCAACCCAACTGGGGAATCCCATGCCTTGGTAAGAGTGTGAACTCACCTTGGTTTGCTCGGTATGCTAAGTGTATGCTCGCAAGTAATCAATCACGTCCTAAAGTATGCACGTTTAGAATAATCAGTTTGCGTTCAAGTTGTTCACGTATAAGCAAGTAGTACGTATTCGCAAGCATTCAAGTCATGTTTAACATTTAACGGCAGTTAGTTAACTCAGCTAAGTCTTACGGAAACAGTTACTGTATGAATTACCCAGGTCGGCGAAACACCCTCTGTTTCGCCGTGAGCCCCTTCGACGAATCCCAATCTGTTTCGTCATATACCCTTCGGCGAAACACAATCTGTTTCGTCGTGAGTTTTGTTTCGTCAAAACCTCCGTTTCGTCAAATCAGTTTCGTGAAGGCATCAGTTACGTCATAATCAGTTTCATGCAGAAAACCCTAATAGCCATCATCAACAATGTCAAAACATAGAGACCCTAATTAAACAACAGTTGCCGAAAACCAGTTCATTCAATCATCATGGTTAACCTCGCATGACAAGTTGTCAGATTATCATCATTATCCTAAACAAGAATCAAAGTATGAAAACAATTATAATATCATGTAGTCCAAATTTCAAACAATGATAAAGTTATCCACAATTATTCGGTCCAATAGCAGCACATGTGATCTTAAGGTTCATGTGCTCACCTGACATATATTAGTAACTCAATCATGTGAATATCTCAGATCCTCATTTAAGTGGTCCAATCATACTCTAAAAATCAACAAGCATATTCAATAGTATATCCACACACAAACCAATATCAGCCATTTATTAAGTTGACTTGATCAATTCAAGTCGGTTTACATGTATCACGTGAAAGGGCATTGCATAGTGTGTACACACATGTAGTTCTAAAAGAGATTCGGTCCAAATCACAATAACATAATCAATATTCAATCGACATCACCTAACATCAGTATTCAATCAAACGTAACATACAGACGCGTAATCAAATCATCATGACTCGAATGACAGTGCAACTAACCGATATAAGGAATGATCAACAAGAGGAATTTGGCTTCGAATGATGGGGTCTGCCGTCGGGTTCAAAGGGAAACGAGAGAGAGAGAATACGAATGGTGGTTAGGGTTTGCCAAATAATATTCACGTAAGACTTAATCAGATACTTATCAAGTCACAAGTGGGCCAAAGCCCAATCCTTGTTTTCGGCTATAAGCACTGGACGAAAACACATATATGTGTTTTCATTAGAAATGTTTTCAATAAGTGGGATTGTTTTCGACTAGGAGGAATATGTATCACATATATACACACAATACACATATCACACTAATACTTATATTGCACATCAAGTATAACATGTCAATCACTCTACAATTTAACGTATTCATCATAATAAGGTTTAACGTATTACAAACGTGTCCAGTCATAAGGCAAACAAGTACGATCTAAACTATTAACGTGCAATAAATGCAAAGATGGAGTCTTGGAAACTCGAGTTGTCACATTATCCCCAACTTGAAAGAAATTTCGTCCCGAAATTTAGCATGCTGTTACTGAGGAAAGCTAATGGTGTGACGTTGTTTACCTGTATTGTATCGCGGCTCCCCGAGCAGGTTTGCGAAGATTACTGGTTTTCCTGGGGTGTCACAGGCGGTGTGGGGGACCGGCGCCGGTCCTAGCCGGGCCTCAGCCGGCCCCCATACCCTTTAGTCTTAATGGCACTACTTTCAAAGCTATATTTTTAAACCACTTCTTTTCCATGAGTCCCTCCGTGATCACAGATTTAAAAAGACCTGGACATATAGAGTTTACCGTTATTTTGTGTTTTACGAGTTCCATTGCCATCAGCTACAACAAATCAATTAATAAAGTCAAAATAATAATAAAAATAATTTAAACTTCTGATATATAAAGCTTCGTAAGCATTGATTGTGATCGATGTAAAGTTAGGACAAACTTTTGTCATAGTATCAAGGGCTGATTTTGAAGAAGCGTATGCAAGAGATCCTGGACTATATGTACGTTGAAGACCAGCAATCGAAGAGATGTTGATTATGGAACCTGTTTGATTAAAAGCACGCATTTGAAGGCAGACATACTTTGACACCAACCATGATCCTTTTACATTTGTTATAAAGGTTTTATCCCATTCTTCTTCTGACCAATTCAATGAATTTTGCGTTGGACCTTGATACAAAACGTAACATCATAAGTTAGTTTAGGTTTAACATACAAACAGATGTGTGTGTACGGTGTCAACATATAAAATCTAATTTAAATAATTTGTGTTTATCTTTTAGGCAAAAATATAGAAAATTGAAGAGGGTGGTGGATAATTATTCATCTTTTAGGTATTGTTTGGTATGCAAAGAATGAGAGGCGGAATAGAACGTATTATTATGAGGGAATGAAGGAAAGGGTGTTTGGTTGGTTAATAGAATGTAATCACCCATTACATTAGGCATTTCATTTCATCAAAATCATTTCATCCGCCCCCGTATATTTTTTCAATCCATATCCTCTTGCAACCTTCATTCAGAACACCACAATCCAGTACCATTGCCACCACCCACCACCGATGCCCACCGCCGTCGCCACCCACCAGTTGTCGCCACCCGCCGCCGCCATCACCTCGACGGCCACCGCTGCCACCACCCACCCACCCGCCAACGTTCGCAGCCACAGCCGCCTCCGCCACCACTACTTGTCGCCCACCACCGTTGCTACCACCACATCCATTCACCGCCACCGTCACCAACCACCACCGTCGTCACCCACTACCACCACCCACCACCGACGCCCATCAACGTCGCCACCCACCAGTCACTTCCATCTGCAGCCCGCCATCGCCTCCGCCGCCACCCAACGTTGCCTCTACCACCACCGACCACCACCGATGGTCGCCGCCACCCACTCGTCACCGCCACCCATCACCTCTGCCACCACTTATCACCACCACAAAGATCAACTAAAAAAAAAAAAAATAGTCGTGTTTTACATTGTTTGAAAACGATTAAACAAACACGGGCATCGGTTACGATAATAGTGATACCAGTAACGATGTTCGGTGGTAAGCGGCGGGAATTGGTCAGTATCGGCTTGTCTCATTACCGATACGACACGGACACTCGATATAGCAATCGAAAGAGAAAAGCCAAGAAAAACAGATGTGATATGCCTAAAACTATATCGACACGTGTTTTACATCGATCCAATAAGCTGTGGAAACGAATATCCACGGTTCAACGGTACCGATATATCTACCGATGTTGTTCGATCGGAATCCATATTGTTGGAACGGTAGGCGTCCAATTCATCACTGTACTGATGCACACTATAATTACAATAAAAAAGTTACCCTAGCGAGTACAACTTCGTTCCAAACCCATAAAAACGAATACATGTACCACTACCCAAGTTGTTCAGATGGTATTGGTTCAATTCGCCACGATAAAAAAAACAATTAAATTTGACCCCTTGGATTTTGAAAAAAACTTATAATGGAAACGTAGATAAAAATAAATAAATCACAAAAGTAAATTTGAATTTTATAAAACATTACATTGCATAAATATAATAACGAAAAGGAAAAACGTCAATTTATATAAACAATTTGATAAGATGCACGTTTATGCTTGGATTACTTATACATTACTACTTACCAATTCGTTTTGAATTTTTTTTTTGTATCAAGACGTTAATAAAAACATGTACGCCACAACGACATACTTGATAATCTATCTATACTTTCTATAAAAGGAGAAATCCAAGTGACATAAGAAAAGCTGATGTGTCAGCAGGAGAGCATGTCCAACAATGCTTTTCTTATGTCATCCCCGATGAGGTGGCAGCCAAAGAGGGAGCATAGTGACATCATAATTCAAAGATCTGCCATCCAAACCACTGCCCCACTTTTCAATTTCAAAGGCTGGCCCACATTCAATTATGAAACCACTGATGTAATAGCTAAAATTCAAACCACTGATGTTTCAATAAAATGAGAGGGTAATTTGAAATTTAAAACTTTCTAGGGATATGTAATTTGCATTTAATGTCATCAGAGCTTCAATTCTTCTCTCACTCAAATATAAATTCAAACCCAAATCCAAACTCAATCATAATTTCAAAAACCCATTTCAATCTATCTATCTACTGTCTCTCAACTCTCTATCTCTAAAACTTTAGATACAAAGAAGAGGATGAAGACGACAGAGGCGTTGCATTTAACAACGATTTGAATATTATGCAGACCAACGGTAGTTTAAAAATAGATATTTTTTGATTTTTTTTCTTTTTATCAAAAACTGAAGGTTTGTATGCTAAATGTTCTTCAGGTAGATCTTGCTGGATTTGTTATTTGGTGTTGAAGTCTTGAGTTCGTTGGTCGAGCTTCCGAATGTGATCAAGGTTATAAAATGGATCTCAACTTTATTGATGAACAGTTAATGTCTCTTTGTGTTTAAAAATAGATGTATATGTGCTTAAAATAAATCAGGTAATTGTTATTTTTTTGGTAATTGTTAATACACTTTGTAATCAGTTCTTCTTCTTCTTCGTGGTTTCTTGAGCTTTGTTACATGGTTGACAGACTGAACTTTCTTCAAATCGTCATCTTCTCCAATGCTTCCATCGATTCTTCTCTCGCTAAATCTGGTAACAATCCGTGACCTAATTTATTTCATGAATGTATGAAATTTGATTGATATGTTTGTATCTTTTGATTTTGTCTTTGATTTGTTATTGTTTATTCAGATGCTTGCATTGGTGTACCATATGATTACGAGTAGTTTGATTTTGATATGAAAGTAAAAGGAGAGATCCCAATGACATAAGAAAAGCTGGTGATGTCTGTTTATTCATCATGTTTAATATCGATTTGAATATTATGTAGACCAACGGTAGTTTAAAAATAGATATTTTTTGATTTTTTTTCTTTTTATCACAAACTGAAGGTTTGTATGCTAAATGTTCTTCAGGTAGATCTTGCTGGATTTGTTATTTGGTGTTGAAGTCTTGAGTTCGTTGGCCGAGCTTCCGAATGTAATCAAGGTTATAAAATGAATCTCAACTTTATTGATGAAGAGATAAGGTCTGTTTGTGTTTAAATCTGGTAACAATCCATGACCTAATTTCTTTCATGAATGTATGAAATTTGATTGATATGTTTGTAGCTTTTGATTTTGTCTTTGATTTGTTATTGTTTATTCAGATGCTTGCATTGGTGTACGATGTGATTATGAGTAGTTTGATTTTGATATGAAAGTAAAAGGAGAGATCCCAATGACATAAGAAAAGCTGGTGATGTCTGTTTATTCATCATGTTTAATATCGATTTGAATATTATGCAGACCAACGGTAGTTTAAAAATAGATATTTTTTGATTTTTTCTTTTTATCTCAAACTGAAGGTTTGTATGCTAAATGTTCTTCAGGTAGATCTTGCTGGATTTGTTATTTGGCATTGAAGTCTTGAGTTCGTTGGCCGAGCTTCCGAATGTAATCAAGGTTATAAAATGGATCTCAACTTTATTGATGAAGAGGTAATGTCTCTTTGTGTTTAAAAATATGTTTGTAGCTTTTGATTTTTTTCTTTGATTTGTTATTGTTTATTCAGATGCTTGCATTGGTGTACCATGTGATTACGAGTAGATTGATTTTCAGTTGGTATATTGGGATTAATACTCAACTGGTGGAATGACAGCAAGTCCAGGTTATGCTTCAAGCTGTCTCGATTTCTTTGGAGGCGGATAAGTGGCTTTGGGAGGTCTGAAAAACAGAATTGATAAATATATGGAAAATGGGGTTGAAAGATGATTACCCAACAGTTGAGGATCTCATTCTACATCTTTGATAAATTCAAGGTTATTCTCAAATATCTAGGAATCATTATTTGAGAATACCATTGAATTTATCGGAGCTGTCGAATGAGATCCTCCACTGTTGGGTTATCATCTTTCAAACCCATTTTCCCTAAATTTATTGATTCTGTTTTTCAATAGGGATGTAATGTAATGATTCCTCTCAATTGAATAGACAGACACTTGCTGCCTCTCAAAGGGTTATTGAGTGGTTATAACAGCTGATCCTAAAGCCAAGGACTGTTATAACTAACCACTGCTCGCAATAAAGACTGATGGACTTAAAGACTGATTAGACCTATCCACTGTTGAAGACAAAGCTCTTAAAGACAAGCACTTATGTACCTAAGGCCTGATCAACCAAAGGAAAACCACTGCTCAGTATCAGCAGTGGTTCAGTATCTGCATCGGATTCAACATCAGTACTTATGTATCAGTTTTTCTTATGTAACAGTGTTTAGTGTATCAGGTGTTTAGATTTTGTTACAGCTTCGATGATGGTTGTTACATTTATGAAAATGTCTAACAATTTCGGATTGGGTATATTCGTTCATAGTTTTATGATACTTCAGTGTCTATGATAAAAATTATGTTGCTTCCATGATTGACTGGTCTCCATGTTGATTCGATTAATGTTATGTTATGTATATACAATCTCTCGAGACAAACCCTAGAGTTTATGTATTACAATCTCCCCATGTTGATTCGATTAATGGTATGTTGATTCGATTAATGGTATGTTATGTAATTGCTACAGTTTGAATATTATTGTTATTATATTATCATCTGTTGATCATGGTCTGTTAAAGCATAGAGGGAGCATAGTGACATCATAATTCAAAGATCTGCCATCTAAACCACTGCCCCACTTTTCAATTTCAAAGGTCTGGCCCACATTCAATTATGAAACCACTGCTGTTCATTCAAAATTCAAACCACTGATGTTTCATTAAAATGGGAGGGTAATTTGAAATTTCAAAACGTTATAGGGATATATTTAATTTGCATTTAATGTCATCAGAGCTTCAGTTTGAATATTATTGTTATTATATTATCATCTGTTGATCATGGTCTGTTAAAGCACTGCTGTTAAACATTCTCTGTTGAACTGCATCATCTGTTAGTCCATAGCAGAGGTTCTCTTTGGCAGACCTTTGCTTGAAACGTGTTGGTGTTTATCAGCAGATGTTCATCATGAGGCGTGTGTAAACAGATGTTTCAAATCCTCTGTTGAACTGCATCATCTGTTAAGTCATAGCAGATGTTAGCAATATATATTATGGAATGATCAGCAGATGTTATGTTTGGCAGCCTTTGTTTCAACAACAGATGTGTGCTTTATGATGCTTTTGTATTCATATTCAGCAGCAGAGGTTGTTTTATTAGCAGATGTTGTTTTATCAGCAGATGTTGTTTTATCAGCAGAGGTTATTTGCTATAATAGTCTTTGTGTTTATCAGCAGACTTTATCTGAATAAAGGTTGAGTGCATAAATTTGTTTGTAGTCAGAGGTTTGTATCAGAGAGGTTATGACAATGATCACCCATAAATTTGTTGAAGTCTTTTAAGTGTCGATGACTGCCCATAAATTTGTTGAAGCCTTTTAAGAAAAGCCTTTTAAGTAACAACAGATGTTAGCTTTATGATGCTTTTGTATTCATATTCAGCAGCAGAGGTTGTGTTTATCAGCAGAGGTTATTTGCTATAACAGTCTTTGTGTTTATCAGCAGAGTATAATTGAAGTTGTAATGTATCATGAATAGCCAATTAAAATATATGGAGAATGTACAACAAAGGTTTAAGTTAATATAAATAACAAGATAAGCATACATGATTATAATTTAAATATTCGTAAGTCGTAAGTTTTCAAAATATAGAAGTTTGATACATCACCATCCCATAATTTATCTCAAATGAGATAATACCAACAGCCACAACTATCTGTATACTTTCTTTAAGATCAGCTTGGCTTTTTCTTCAGAGTAGACAAATTTGCATCTCATATTTCTATAGATACCATTGGGCTTCGTAAAATTCTTGGTGAATTGACAAGCCGCGTATCTAAATCCCTTGCCATGCTTCTCCTGTCGAAAGTCAATTACAGTGTCAACTCCATTCAGATTTTCAACTGTCATCTTCAATGTTCTATGAATCCTTGATAAAGACACTACTTTCACATTCAGACGCTTAAAAATAAATATAAAATACCAATAATTAATAAGAAATACATAATGTATTTAAGTAAAGTAACAAAAAAACACCTTAATTGTAACAAACATTTAACATCCAAAAAATGAGGAATAATATATTAACAGAATAAACTTACAAAATGTTTGCTGCAGTACCATACAAATTTTAACGGGTATACATCAGGATCAACTTCATAATCTGAGACAGCGACATCAAAATCTGTGTCGTCAATATCATCGGATGATTCATTCGATACAACATAATCACTATCAGAATCTGTGTCATTGGATTCTTCAACATCCTACTGGTGATGTAGATCCTCGGTAATTTGAGGAACTTCTAAATTGGGTGAGGAAGTATCGTCTATCGGACTGTCATTGGATTTTGGTGCAACAATCTCACATCCATTCAAATCAAAGGCGGTAAGCAGAAAGATGTAATCCGCTACGTATCTTAAAACAAGTACAATTCCTGTTTGCATACCCAGGTAGTGTACAACCTTTTCCTATCCATCGGTTATAAAGTAACAATTCCGAAGAGGATCACGTTGAAGTAGTACATCAAAAGAGTCCCACTGATTCACATAGATCTTAAATGTCTCTTTAAGATTACCAACTCCAATACTGACGTTGACTAACTCCTTGGGTATTAGCTGAACAAAAACGTATAAAATTATGAAATCAACAAAGGTACAGTAAAATTAACAACTATATCACTAATTACTATAGTAACATTTAAGTATTGGATTAAAATACCAAAACTTACCAACACGTCCTTACAAACATCAGTGAAACTATGGGAGAATGAATCCATACATCCAAACTTCCTCTCAAATGATATTAATGTGAACATAGAAATCATTGGGAGTTTTGTTGGATAATGATGAACTTTTTCAAAAGGTGTCAGCAGATATGTATATGGTGCAGTTTTTTTAAATACCAACAGACATCCTTCTTTCAATGAAAGGTCTGAGACAACTGAGGACCATCCTTCTTTTAGAGCAAAAGTTCCATTGTGTTTTGAGAATCGGTAATCCCATCTCATACCGTTTACACACTCTATAACGCCAACATTACCAGGAACTTCTTTGAGTATGATTGTTTGCAAAGTTTTGTGGTATTATCTGTTGAGTTCAAGTATTTAAGTATTGGCAAGTGTTATATGTGAATTAATTGTTAACAATAAAACTGTAGAAAATGGTTTTAATGTAATAATCTTACCAAGATTTTGGAATTAAGAGAATCCAAATATTTATAAAAAGACATCTTCCAAGATATGATGTTTCTGGTTAAAAATCAAAGAAAAAATGAAACAATGTATTTTATCAGATACTTCATTATTTATAAAGACTGTGATAACAAATGTGAACCAACAATGTTTAACATATCTATGTCATTCAGATAACGCATTTAATATTTATCGATTTATCTAGAGAAACAATAAATAAAGATTACTCTAAAAACTGTCGAATCGAGTACCACAGTCAATAACTTTTTTTTTGCAAGTCTATAAATAAAAGATTTGTCATTTAATCATATTCTTTAATATCAAGTAAGAAAAGCAACAAAATATACCTTATCGATTGCTTTCAAGAATCCAAATGTAACACCATATAAAACAAAACTTCAAATCGGAAACATTATAAAAAATAAAAAAGCTTGTAAAATTAAATTGATATATCATCTAAAACATGCAATACATTGAGAACAGTCTTCATAACAGTTGTTAATCATGTGCATATGAAACTAATATATATACAAATTTTAATAAATATTATTATACCTTGATTGAAGTTGTTGATGATGTCAAAAGTAAGAAGAATTCAAGTGGAGTGATTCAATATTGAAATGGACATCGGTGATTAAAACTTGAAGCACTTTTTATGAGATCAGACAAACAATTTTGTAAAGGGGATTTGGAGAGTCGTTAAAAGGTAAAGTATGTTTCTATCTGCCTCTATGTAAAAAGGTAAACCGCCATTGGAATAATAAATTACATTTTACCGCCATTGAGATAAGGAACTTACATTTTACCCCCTAATAATATAGCTTTCTTTTTCAAATAATTCAAATCATTTTCAAATAATTCAAACCATTTTCAAAATACTTTGAAAGTCTTTTTCTTGAGTGCTCAACAATCTTCTTCATTCAGATATTTGAAATTATGGCTACAGATAATAGAATTTCAAGTAAGTATGAACTGTTATTTCAACCAAGTCAAAGTCAAGTCTGTGCTGAAGCAAGGAAAAAAAGGAAGCGTGTTCTGCAACAAAAGCGAAAGAAGAGTGGTTTTCATCGTACATCGACATCCGATTCTGTTAAAAGGATTCCATTATTAAACACTCCAAGTGGTATGTCTTATAGGTTTGTAAACAAAATTTTACAAGAAATATATATTTATATGTTAACTTTTGGGAATCCTTACACATGTTTTGTATTTTACAAGTTTCAACAACCAATATTGAGAGAAGGAATGTGTATCATTTTCCTGCTTATGCTACTCCAAATATTAGCAGTAATTTGTTTCACTCATCTACAGAAGTAAAATGTATACTTACTGCAGATATTTTTTGGTAATTTAAAATTTTTTTCACAATATGTTCAAAGTTCTTTCCTTGAGTGGTCAATAATCTTCTTCATTCAAGTATTTTAAATTATGGATACAGATAACACAATTTCAAGTAAGTATGAAGTTGACCTTCAAGCAAGTCAACGTCAAAGCTGTGCTGAAGAAAGAGAAAACAGGAAGTATGTTCTTCAACAAAAGAGAAACAACAGAGGTTATCATCCTGCATCAACATCTGGTTCTGTTGAAAGGATTTCATTTTCAAATACTTCAAGTGGTATGTGTTATAGTTTACAAACAAAATTTAAAAGAAATATGTACGTATATGTTATGTTTTTGGAATCCTTACATATGTTCTATTTTACAAGTTTCAACCACCAATGTTGAGAGAAGGAATGTGTATCATCTTCCTGCTTATGCTACTCCAAATATTAGTAGTAATTTGTTTCACTCATCTACACAAGTAAAAGGTATACTTACTGCAGATATTTTTTGGTAATTTCAAATAATTTTCACAATACTTTCAAAGTTCTTTTCTCGAGTTGTCAACAATCTTTTTCATTCAAGTATTTTAAAATATGGATACAGATAACACAATTTCAAGTAAGTATGAAGTTGACCTTCAAGCAATTCAACGTCAAATGTGTGCTGAAGAAAGAGAAAAAAGGAAGTATGTTCTTCAACAAAAGAGAAACAACAGAGGTTGTCATCCTGCATCAACAACTGATTCTGTTGAAATGATTCCATTTTCAAATACTTCAAGTGGTATGTGTTACAGTTTTGCAAACAAAATTTAAAAGAAATATGTATGTATATGTTATGTTTTTGGAATCCTTACATATGTTCTATTTTACAAGGTTCAACCAACAATGTCGAAAGAAGGAATGTCCATCACACTCCTTTTGGAAGTACTAAGCAAATATCCAATTTTGTTGAGAGGACTCCATTACCAGATATTACAAATTGTATGTTAAAAATTTAATGATACAAAATATTTGTTTAATCTTTGGTTTTATGAATTGTTATATATATCTTATTTTATAAGCTTCAATATAGGTGGAATATCTAAATTTGAATTACAAATGAGTGATGAGATGTTACCAGATTCTGTGGTTAAGAAGATTCATGGAATTTCTAAAGGTATAAGATACGAATGTAAATTCCTGTTAAGTTTTCAATATGTAGAAAACTTATGTTGACTTATAAATTTACTAAGTCTGTAGATTATATTGATCATGGAGATGCCATCTTTGTGTGTTCTAACTATGATGCAATGTTATGGGAAGATGAAATGCTTAGGGGAAATAAAAAATGTAAGAAAACATCCTATTCTCTTTGTTGTTCAAATGGAGATGTTGAGCTACCACAACCGCCTACACCTCCTCCATTACTACGTCATTTATATAAAAGTCATACCTTACAGTCTCGCAATTTCATGGATAATATTCGAGCATATAACATGATGTTTTCCTTCACATCTCTTGGTGGGAAGGTTGACAAAAGTTATCAGAGAGGTAAATGTCCTTATGTATTTAGACTACAAGGTCAAAATTATCATCGAATGGGTAGTCTACTTCCGGACGATGGGGAAGAACCTAAATTATCCCAGCTTTACATATATGATTCACAAAACGAAGTTGTAAATCGTCAATGTTGGTGCATAAGTCTGTCGACTTCGTCTTGTATCGAGTCTTTTACTAGAATTGTTAGATCAGGGCACGTAGTACGAGAAAATAGGGTTTGTGTGTTGAAGAGTTAATTTCGCATGAAATTACATAGTGTAATTTCGCATGAAATAGCAGTTAGCTATTTCGTACGAAATAGCATCATGTAATTCCATGCGAAATTACAACCTCTATATATACCCTTGATGCTAAGTCATTTGTAACGAAATTAGATTCTGGTACCGAAGTGCTGCCGACGTGTCGATTGATCTGTAAACCTGTTAAATCAATAAACAAGATAATTAGAAGTGAATCAAGCTGTTTTCAAGTCAATTAATTTGTTTCCGCCTTTTGAATTGATTAGAATTCTTCTGAACGACTCGTTGGGTCGTGAAAATGATTCTACAAGTGGTATCAGAGCTCAGGAGGAAGAGTTCTTACCAAAACAGCCATAATTTCTGACTTCTACACCTTCTTTTACAAAATTCACAAGTTTTTACGGTTAAAATGGATTGATTTTCACATATTGTGTGCGAAACAATGTTTTAACGAATCCTTGAAAGAATTGGACCTTAATTCGATCTAAAACTGATAAACTTGGCTATTTCGCTTGAAAAACAGATCGGTCATGATGATGTCAGCGGTATTTCGCATGAAATTAGCTATTGATTTCGCTTGAAATTGCTATTTCGCTTGAAAGATATACTTTATTTCACACGAAATTACCTTATTTCGCTTGAAATAGGTTATTTCGTTCCAAAGTGTTATTTCGCTTGACTGATTTCGCACGAAATTAGTGATTTCGTGTGAAAACTGATTTCGTGTGAAAGTGGTATTTTCGTTTGAAAGGCTATTTCGCACCAAATCGTTATTCCACACCAAACTGATTTCGTATCAGTGTGTGTTTTCGTTTGAACTGATATTTCGTGTGAAAAGTTCTGATTTAGTTTGTGTTGTTATTTCGTTTGAAGGTTTTTACAGATTACTGAATCATGGAAGAGGAATTCTACAATGCGTTTGCTACACCAGTTGCTCCGGTTACAGCTGCTGAAACTTTGTACAGTGAAAATGAGACGGGAACTTATCAAAAACCGCCGAAAATTATGTACATTGAAGATTTTAGAGGATGGCAGAATCGATTTGAAAACTGGGTGCAAGCTTATAAGTTTGACGCGTGGTGTTCATTAGAGAAAGATTATGAGAAACCGAAAAATGAACGTGGGCTTGAAAAGGCTTTTTGTGACTTTTCAGAGATTGAAAAATTGAAGTATACAAGTGAAAAAATGATGATCAGTATTCTTCAACAAGCAGTTAAAGAAGATATCTTTGTTTTACTTCAACATGAGGGAACTGCAAGATCAATTTGGACTGCATTGATTCAAAAATTTAAAGGAAGTGCAGATATGATCAAGAACAAAAAGGCTTTACTGAAGAAATCATTTGATATGTTTGTAGCCTTAGAAGGTGAAACAACAAAAAAGACCATTGATAGATATTGTCATTTGGTTTTGGAAATGGGAAGATTGGAAATAAAGAAAGATGACGATGAATGGGTTGATAAACTAGCTGATGCATTACCACAGCAGAAATGGGGAACTTATTTGTTGATCCTAAAACACATGAGAAAATCTGAAAATATGAATTTGGCACAGTTTATTCAGAAGATTGAAGAGCATGAGTTGGATATCCAGAAAACGGCTATCATGTCTAATCCAAATGCTCAACAAGATGTGAGTTTATACTACAGTGAAAACAAATTTGAAGTTACTCCAAGCCCAAAGATACAAACTGGTTTCAGTGCTGATAATTCTTCTGGAACAAAGGGAAGTACTGTTACTCAAAGTGGTGGACCTTCATCTTCATATTCAAGCTTTGATCCAAATTTTACAACACCAAGTCCTCAACAAAAGAATTCTACAAATCTGCAGTGCAATGTTACCTTGAACATTCAAAATGGTCAAAATCTTTCTCCGGAAATAGCTAAGCAACACATGGCATCACTCGTTGCTATGTTGGAATCATATGAAAGTTTGATTGCTGGCAGAATTGGAAATCCGATGCTTACCAAAGAAGATTATGATCAAATTGATGCGGAGGAACTTGAGTTGATGGACATCAAATGGTGTCTAGCCAGTGCAGTTAGAAGAGCAGAAAAATTTACACAAGTCACCGGAAGAGATGATTTTCGAGAAATGAGTGCATCTCTAATAGGGTTTGACAAATTAAAGGTCACTTGTTTTCGATGAAAAGAAAAAGGTCATTTTAAGCGTGAGTGCAAAAATAAAGAAACCAATGGAAGACAAGATCAGTCTGGAAAAAAACAATTATTATCAAAAATCAATTTTTCATCAGATTGCTCAACAACCGCAAACTGCACATGCACGTACCATTGAAGAGAAAAGAGCTTGTTATGGTATAATTGACCAAGATGATGAAAAGGTTGCAGAGGGATTTAGCTGGGATAAATACATTCCACCGGGTTCAGGACTTGTTGCTAGAATCTTAGAAGAACAAGGAGTCAAAAGAACAAAGATCCTTAGATCATCAGAAAGTGATGATGATACTGATGACGAGGAAGAGTACATTAATAATGCAAGAAAAAGTTTAGATTTATTTATTTTTAATTTGTTTTTTGCAGATAAGATCGAGATGTTGAATGAGAAGAAGGCTGCTAGGATAAAAAGAGAGTTGGAACCAAAAAGAATTGCTGAAGAAAAAGAAAAACTGAAAGCTGAGAAAGCTGAAGTTGCAGAAATTTCAACAAAGAAAGTTGAAAATGAAAAGTGTGAGATAAAAATAGAAATTGATGAAGATAAGATAGTTAAAAAGATAATTGAAAAAATAGTCGAAGTTGAGAAACTCGTTGAAGTTGAGAAAATTGTCGAGGTAGAAAAAATTGTAGAAGTTGAAAAGGTTGTCGAGGTTGAAAAGATAGTTGAGATCATTAAACCTTGTTTGAAATGTTTGGAGTCATGCAAACACTGTGAGGAGAAAGACAAGAAGATTCATGAACTGGAAGAATTGAAGGAGAACTTGTTGTCTGATGTGAAGTATGTAAAGGAGTCATATGATGTACTGAACAAAACAGTTGATGGATTGAACAAAACAAATCAAGAAGTAGATGCTGCAATGACAATGATGAGTTCTACTTTAATGACAAAGCAGAAAGTCATCAATGAGTATATTGAAGACTGTGCAAAGCTAAAGCAGGATTTGGAACTTGAAAAGATTGAGAGTGAAAGAATCAAAAGATTGTTGTTGAGTTATACAACCTGTGATTATTTGATTGATAGAGTCTATCCTACTGTTGCAGGTCTTGAAGCATTTCAAGATAAAAAGACAGAAGATACAGATACTGGTAAGAAACAGAGTGTCAAGTATAACAAGTGTCCGCCTCCGATTTGGAATAGTTATTCTCCTAGAAAGCCAAATGAGGAACGTTTAAATAAGGCTCTCAACATTAAGTTAAAGTATGAAACTATTGATGAGTTACCAGATAACATTGATGTCACATTCACAGCGTCTGACACTGATCATGAGTCTGAGTTGTTAAAGAAAATGGTCGATCAGGTGTTGGATATGGATGAAGAGTCAAAGTCGGAGTCTAAATCTGAAAGTTCGAGTTCGTCAGAAAAGAATCTGAGTTCACCGGTTAAATGTGTTTACAATAAAGAATTCCTGTTATCAAAATCTAATTTGAATGACAGATTAATCAAAGTGGCATATACTTTGAATGATTCAGACAAATTATATTCTGATGAGGAATTTCCAATAAAAAGTGTCAAAACTGAAATGATTAAACAGGTTTTCAAATTAACAGAAATTAATATTTCTGAAATAAAAGATTTAAATCTTCATGAACAACCTAAAAAGTACACTTCAAGAGTTCAACAGAGATTGAATAAAAAAAAGGGTTACAGTTCTGGTTCAGGTTATCGAAAGAAACCAAACCATTACAGTAATTTCAAAAAGAAAGGTTTAGGATTTATTGTTCCAGAAAATTATAAAAATGAGAAAAATTATAAACCAAAAACAAAATTTGTTACAGGTGGAAGTTCTGAAGAAGAGCAAAAGAAACCATTCTGGAGACAGTCAAATCAAGAGTTTCTTGCTAAGAAGAAAAAGAATATGATGATGAGAATGGAACAAAGAGTTGACAGAAGAACGTGTTTCAAATGTCACAAGATTGGGCACATTGCTTGGAATTGTCAACAGTCCAAAAATACACAACAGGGAGTTTCTGTTAACTCAAGATTGAAAGAAAAATGTGTTAATGAAAAGAAACAACCAATTGAGAAATCTAATATGTTTGAAAATTTGATTTTTGAAACTGCTGATGTTTCAAAACATTTTTACAAAAGAAAAGTCGATTTGAATAAACAGAGATGGGTTGTAAAATCTGAGAGTAGTTCTGACAATGAATCTGATTCCATAAAATCAGAAGAGTCATTTGCTGAGAAAAGTGAAAAGAATTCCGTTCCTGAGTTGAACGATGAAAACTTTCCGAAATTGTCAAAGGAAAATCTGAAATCAAAAGGTAGGTTTGAGATTTCAGGTCAATTCTTCTATGGTAAAGAAGAATTTGATGTTGAAAAGGCTTTCAATGGAAAAGTCAAACGTATATTTGGAAAGATGGTAGATGGAAAAATGAAAAGTGCAAAAGATTTTTACAGATCAAAAGGAGGTTGGGATAGAGTTGAATCAAAATCACCCAAGGCTGGTCAGGCTTGGGTGACTGCATTTTCTACTTAAAATTCTGACTTGCTGGAGCTCCCAAGTTGGTAATCGTGGAGCAGGAATCGGCATCATTCTGGAAAATGGTTGATTGGTAAACCAACAAGTGGTAGTTTTCTTGAAATTGTTATATTTTGATCTTTCAAGTGGTTTTGATTGATAAGTGAACCTACATGAGTTGAAGAAGGCTTTCACTTACAAGTGGTAAATCAGGGACATTAAGTTGTACTTGATTTTCTACATATGGTAATTGTTGGAACCTAAAATGTTAAATTTTTCAAAATGGTCAAAGAAGAACAAAGTGATGAATTGAAACCCCTAACCTACAAGTGGTTTTATGAAATCAACAAAAATAATTTTTTGGAAAAACCATTTGATTAAAACACACTTAAGTGTTTTGAAATCATAATGGGGAAATAGTTTGTTGTCAGGGGGAGTTCTGATTGTTTATGCCAAGTGGATGGCGATTTGAAGTGATTTGAAATCAGTTGTCATTTTACCTTGTACAGTTTGTTTTCAAATTTCTTTAAATGATTTTGCATTTTAGGGGGAGTAAGAAATTTTAGAAAATCCAAAAACATTAGAAAATTTGAAAATGACAAAAACATGATAAAATGAAAAAGAGTTTTGTTGTAAAAAGAGGAAATGATAGTACATCAGTGGACTATCACAACATGCTAAAGATTTGGAAAGTCAAATGTGATAAACGGTCTCACTGATGATGTGCCAGTAGGTTTTTACACATTTAGTAGAATGTGTCGAGATATAAACCTAAATTTCAAACTTGCTTATATCGTGGGGAACATCTCTCGGATATATGGGTAACCCTCGAAATCTTGTTTGAAAGGTCTCTCTTTCTGAGATACTAGGTCTTTATACTCAGTGATATCTGGGGTATTTTCCCGGGACTTCTGATTTTGCGGAAGCAATGGCCTAGTCCCCGTATAATATTTTTCGCTTGCTTGAAATATAGCACCACCCTCAGCATAAAAATGATGAAACATTGAAAAATGCTAATCATGTGCTGTGGAAGAAATGATTCTCTAAAGCGAACACACCAAAAGTCGAAGCCGTCATCTCTCTGATTTTGCGGAAGCAGTAGCCTGAGCTCTCACGACCCTCGCATTTAACCCTTTAACATATATCATCTGTGGTATACTCACCTGTAAGACTAAATATTGGGATCTGGATACGGGATTATATTCTGAGGTGGGACACACGAATAAGTTTAAGTGCTTAAAACATTAATATCGTATCTCGAAACAATTGAAGTTTGTGTGAAAATTTAAGTGGATCAGTATACTGACAATCTAAGTGAATCGTTTAGAACTTAAAATGTTTAAAGCTTAACGGTGTTGTTGATTTGTCTCATAAACTGATATGATCCTCTTACACAAGCTCACAAAAATATTGTTTGTATATATTTCTTTACTGCATTTCATTAAATTTCAAAATTCCAAAAAGATTTTCGACAACTGATGTTGAAGAGCTGATTTTCAAAATTCCGAGTGCTAAACATGATGAACAGGTTTGGGAGAGTGTGTTTGAAATGTTTTGTCAACATGTGGTCATCAGAAATTAAAATTGTTATATTAATAATTGACATTTTGAGCTGGATTCATCAAGTGATAAACAAAGTTTAAATTTGTCAAATTTTAAATTTTATGAAACTTATGTTTTGGGTAGAGTATGTGCAGGTTTGTCAGGTTTCGAATTTTTGAGCAGAAGTTGAGCCAGGTTTCGATCCTGAACCTATGAACCTTTGAGCATGTGAAAGCAAGACTACGATCCCATCACAATTCAAGGGGGAGTCTGCTAGTAAAGAGGAGTCTGAAGATGCAAGAGCCAGATTCGTTTCCTGAAGTTCATGCTAATTGCTGATGATGATGAACTTAAGGAATCAAGAAGTTCAAGAGACTTAAAATGAGGAAAAAGCCATGTCGAGATCCTGGAGGTGAAGAGAAGAGAAAAGATGAAGGATGCTTACTCTGTCAGATATTTTGGAAGAGCCCGAAGATAGATCAAGATTGAAGACTGTAAAGACTCGACACTGAAGACTCGTCAACATTCGAGGGGGAGTCTGTTGGTGCATACGTCTGTCGACTTCGTCTTGTATCGAGTCTTTTACTAGAATTGTTAGATCAGGGCACGTAGTACGAGAAAATAGGGTTTATGTGTTGAAGAGTTAATTTCGCACGAAATTACATAGTGTAATTTCGCATGAAATAGCAGTTAGCTATTTGGTACGAAATAGCATCATGTAATTCCATGCGAAATTACAACCTCTATATATACCCTTGATGCTAAGTCATTTGTAACGAAATTAGATTCCGGTACCGAAGTGCTGCCGACGTGTCGATTGATCTGTAAACCTGTTAAATCAATAAACAAGACAATTAGAAGTGAATCAAGCTGTTTTCAAGTCAATTCATCTGTTTCCGCCTTTTGAATTGATTAGAATTCTTCTGAACGACTCGTTTGGTCGTGAAAACGATCCTACAGTCAAAAAGCAGTAAGGTAATTTCTTTAAGATAATTGTGGCATTTATGAATATATATTTTTCTTTTCAGTATATTTACATTCATTATCATTTGAAATGAATGTAAATTTTACCATTTTATATTTATGGCAGTTCTCAGATAGAATGCAAAACTACAATAAACAACCAGCTTGATAGTACAACCATAGAGGGTCTTAAAGATATGTTGGATTCTTGCAATCCTCTTGTCCAGTCCTTCAGAATGGTAAGAGATTGTTTTCAAGAAAATTAGTTTCAAGATGTAAGCTTGAAGCTTATTGGAACAAGAGATAAGGATGGAAGAGTTCACAATTTGCCAACAGCATCAGAAATTGCTGCGTTAATACATAGTGATTTTGATGGAGCATTTGATAAATGGGACATTGTTGTTAGAAAGAAGTCTGGTGGTCTTCAAAGAATTAATGAGCTTCATCCCTCTTACCTTGCTTTGCAATATCCACTTATTTTCCCATATGCGGAAGATGGTTATAGAGTTGGTATTAAACGTAGAGGGATTGCGATTGATGATGAGGTACTTAGAACCAATCTTACAATTAGAGAATTCTTTTGTTACAAAATTCAAGATAGACATAATTAGTTTTCATTGTTAGTTAATGAGAAAAAAATATTTCAGCAGTTTTTGGTTGATGGATACACGATGATAGAATCTGCCAGGTTGAATTATATAAGGACACAACAACCTAAACTTAGAGTGCAAAATCTTAAGAACTTGAATGCAATTGTTGAAAGTGGAGAGAATAATGCCTCAAGTTGTGGTAAACCTATACTTTTACCTTCATCATTTACTGGTGGTTCTAGATATATGATGCAAAAGTACTTGGATGCTATGGCAATTTGCAAGTCTGTTGGATATCCCGATTTATTCATAACGGTGACTTGCAATCCAAACTGGCATTAGATTTACAAGTGTTTGCACGATAAAGCTCTTAATGCTGAAGACATACCGGATATTATCTCTAGATTTTTCAAGTGTAAATTGGATCATCTTATAAAAGATTTCAAGAAACATAAATTCTTTGGTGATATACAAGCAGGTACCCTTTAGTTATATTTTTTACTTTGAACATCTAATTATATATATCTGACAGCCCACTGTTCAAAAATTTCAGTTATGTATACAGTGGAATTTTAGAAGCGTGGTCTCCCACATGCTCACATATGTTTGTTCTTGGGTGCTAAAAGCAAATTTCCAAATGCATCTGATATTGATCATGTTATTAGTGCTGAGATACCAGATAAAGAAAGAGATCCTGAATTATATGAGCTTGTCAAGCAATTTATGATTCATGGACCATGTGGTACAGACAACCCACTCTGTCCATGTATGGTTCAGCAAAAATGTTCTAAAAAGTTTCCCAAAAATATGTAGATGAGACTTGTGTTGATTCTGAAGGATATCATGTCTATCGTCGCCATCAAACAAGTAATACAGTAGTAAAGAATGGTGTGACACTTGATAATAGATTTGTAGTTCCATACAATGCTCTCCTGCTTAGAAAGTATCAGTGCCACGTTAACGTTAAATGGTGCAACCAGTCAGGTTCTATCAAATATTTGTTTAAATATATTAATAAGGGGCCTGATAGAGTCACTGCTTCTGTTTTTCAAGCCAATAGCACCAAGAATGATACGGAACAGAATGTAGATGTAGATGAGATAAAAGCATACCTTGATTGTAGATATATCTCTGCTTGTGAAGCTGCTTGGAGAATATTCATGTATGATATACATTATAGATATCCAGCTGTTGAAGTATTACCTTTTCATTGTGAAGATGGTCAGAGTATTGTGTATAACGATCATAATAATTTGTGTGATATTGTTACTGATCCAACTGTGAAAATGACAATGTTTACAAAGTGGATGAATTGTAATAAAGTCGATGAATTTGCCAGGACATTGAGGTATGTTCAGTTTTCGGGATATTATGTATGGAATGCTAAAAATCGTAAATGGAATCGAAGAAAGCATCCGTATAGATCAATTGGGAGGATACATTATGTCCCACCATCACTTGGTGATTGTTATTACCTAAGGATTTTACTGAATCATATTAAGGGACCAACCTGTTTTGAAGATATAAAAACAGTTGATGGGCAGGTTTTTCAAACATTTAAAGATGCATGTTTTGCACGGGGGCTGTTGGATGATGATAAAGAATATGTTAATGCTGTCAAAGAAGCTAGCACATGGTCAACCGGAGATTTCTTGAGGACCTTTTTTGTAATGTTGTTGTTGTCAAATTCGATATCTCGTCCATGTGTTTTTTGGTCGGAAACGAAGTCCCTGTTATGTGAAGACATTCTGTATCAGCAACGAAAGATAACTGGTATTGCAGGTAATGTTATTATTTTATTAAAGTTATATACAACTACATTAAAATTATGCAATAGCTCTGTTATTGGGAAAAAAAACTAATATTTTTTTTCAACATTTGTTTTAGATTTGGATCTTCAACAAGAAGAACTTGAAAATATCTGTCTATCTGAAATTGAAAAGTTGCTACTTACCAATGGAAATACAGTGAGAAATTTTGATGATATGCCAAGTGTTCCAGATAATTATGTTTCATCGTCGAACAATCGATTGATAATGAAAGAATTATCGTATGTCAGACTAGCTCTTCAAAGGGAACATGATTGTTATGTAAAGTGTTTAACTGCCGAACAGGAAAGGATATATAAAATTGTTATGGAAGCGATTGAAAAAGGTCATGGAGGTGTGTTTTTTGTATATGGTTATGGTGGAACTGGAAAGTCGTTTCTTTGGAAGACATTCTCAGCTGCATTATGATCAAAAGGTGAAGTTGTATTGAATGTTGCATCCAGTGGAATTGCTTCACTTTTGCTGGATGGTGGTAGAACTGCTCATTCAAGGTTTGTAATTCCAATCAACATTAATGAGAATTCAATATGTTCGATAGAGACTAATACTGAGTTAGGTGATTTAATTAAAAGAGCAACATTGATTATTTGGGATGAAGCACCTATGACTCACAAGCATTGTTTCGAGGCTCTTGATAGAACAATGAGAGACATATCACGTTCCAGTCAACCGAACATGCAATCGAAGCCGTTTGGGGGAAAGGTCATTCTATTTGGTGGTGATTTTAGACAAATTCTTCCGGTCATCCCTAAAGGTACCAGAACAATGATAGTCAATGCTTCTTTGAATTCTTCTTATATATGGCGACACTGTCAAGTACTAAAGCTAACTGAGAATATGAGATTAAGAGTTGGTTGTCTGGAAGCAGATCTGAAAGAAATAAAGGAATTTGGAGAATGGATTTTAAAGCTTGGTGATGGTTTGCTTGGTGAAGAAAATGATGGTGAGATTGATATTGAAATACCAGATGATTTACTTGTTCATGACCAAGTCAAACCTATTTCTTCTCTCATTTCATTTATATATCCGGACATGAATAAGTTTTTGTGGGATTTAACGTATTTCCAACAAAGAGCGATTCTTGCTCCAACTAATGAAGTAGTAGATTCAATAAATAAAGAGTTGTTAGAGAGCCTGCCAGGTGAAGAAAAGGTTTATTTTAGTTCAGATAGTTTATGCCAATCGGAGGAAGAATCAGAGCTTAATATGGCATTGTTTCCTCCTAATGTGTTAAACAATCTTCGTTTATCTGGTTTTCCTAACCATAAATTAGTACTGAACTTGGTGCTCCGGTGATGTTACTCAGAAACATTAACCAGGCAAATGGATTGTGTAATGGTACACGTTTACAAGTCACGAAGCTCGGAAAATTTGTGATTGAAGCAAAAATTATCACAGGGACTAATATAGGTCATCATACTTTGATTTCAAGACTGAAGATGATACCTTCAGATAAAAGAATACCAGTGAAGATTTCTCTAAGACAATTTCCACTTTCACTGTGTTTTGCTATGACAATAAATAAAAGTCAAGGACAATCATTAGAGCGTCTTGGTTTATATCTTCCACGTCCAGTGTTTAGTCATGGCCAGCTCTATGTTGCTGTATCTAGAGTAAAAAGTAGGAAGGCGTTGAAAATTTTGATTTGTGATAAAGAGAAACGAGTCTGTACAACCACTACTAATGTGGTTTACAAAGAAGTTTTACAAAATCTATGATGATACTAAACATCTGTCAACCTGGCAACGTCTGTTGGGTATAATGGAGGAACTGTTGTTAGGAAATGTTTGTTGGAAAGCAATACAACTTTTTGAAAGCATCTGATACTTTCTCTGCATTAAGCTTATCCTGAGAACACATGTTGTTAATAACATTATTCTCTTAACATCTGTTTACTAACCTTTGTAATTTCTGTTGACTGACCTTTTTAACATGGGTCGACTAACATCTGATAGTTACTATCTATCCATCTGGCAAGCTCTGTTGGAGATAATGGATGACTGTTTTTAGTAAAGTCAGTTGGAAAGCAACAGAAGTTTTTAAAAGTTAATAGACAACAGTGGTTTCCTATCAACATAATGGAATTGCTGTTGAATAAACCAATTGATCATTAATTTATATCAATTTTGTAAGTCTGCAGTAATTATTTTTTTACTCTCTGTCAATATGTGTTATGCATGGTTTTCAAAGAAACAACTGTGGTTTGCTATCAACATAATGGAATTGCTATTGAATAAACCTATTGATCATTAATTTAAATCAATTTTGTAAGTATGTACTAATTATTTTTTTACTCTCTGTCAATATGTGTTATGCATGGTTTTCTAAGAAACGACCCGTGTTTGCACACGGGTCTTACCGCTAGTACTATATAATAAAAGAAACAATTTTTGGGACACTTGTCATCATATTAGGCCACGTCTTATGGATAATTATTGTTTTAGTTTAATCTTTTCTAATTAATTATAGATAATCCTCCTACTAAATATTATTTAGTTTAACTATTACTTTTATCTATTTACTTCAAATTCAAACTTAGTTATCTAATTTGATATTAGAGTAAATTACAATTTTGGCCCATGTGGTTATATCACTTTTACCCTTTTAGCCCAAAAATGATTTTTTTAACATCTGAACACTCAACGTCTTTTTTTCTAACCCTTTTGGACCCCAACGTCATTTTTCTAACCCTTTTGGCCCCTAAAAGTAACTGGATGAGGTTAGTGTTTGGGGCCAAAAGGATTAGAAAAAAAGACGTTGGAGGCTCAGATGTTAAAAGATTCATTTTTTTGCTAAAAGGGTAAAAGTGATATAACCACAGAGGCCAAAATCGTAATTTACCCTTGATATTAACTATATATTTGAACGTTTTGTTTAGTTTGTTATCAAATAGATTTTACGAAACTTAAAATAAAATTAACTAATATTATTTATCATTTCTACATTTATAAGTTTTAAATAAATGGTTAAATTTATTGGGACTTCGGTACATTTACAAGTTTTAAATAAAGGGTTAAATTTATTGAGACTTCGTTAACAAATTTTACTACAATATAATAATCTATTTATATCAATCTAAATATATATCTATACTATACTATATAATAAAACATTAATGTGTGACACCTATCATTCATTGTAAGCATTTATTTTATGATTTTCTCAGTTCACTTCCAAACTTATCTTATATTAATTAAATAAATAAATGAATAACGAGCTAATATTAAATTTCATCATACTTTAAATTTTGAATACCATTCTTCTATTTTTCTAATAAAATATTATTCTAAAATTTAAATTGTTAATTTAAGATATTTTTAAGGGTAAATTACATTTTTCGTCCTTTATGTTTGTACCGGATTGCAACGGATAGCCTTTAACTTCAATAATTATAGTCATAATCCTTTATTTGCAAAACCCGTTACACTATACGTCCTTTAGCACTAACTAGATTAAAATTTCCAGTTAAGTTTATTCACTTAAGGGTATTTTGGTTAATTCACGTTTTTATTTAATTATTTAATAAATAAAAACAAAAAATATCATATAAACTCCATCTTCCCCAATTTCCTAACCCTAAAACCCTAACCACCACATCTTGCCACCACCACCACATCTTGCCGCCACCACCACCACATCCTACCGCCACCACTCTGGCAACATCCACCGCCCCTAACCCCTCCACCAGAAGCTACATTTCCTGATGGTGGGGATACTATATTCAATCAAGAAGAATGGCCTTCAGATGATTCTGGTGATGATGAGTATGATCCAGACAGAAATGAAAAACATGAAAATAGTTGCAGCAATAGCACAGCTTGCTCTTCAGGCGAATCTTCTGATGATATTGTTGTCACCAGTAGCTACAGTTCACTGTCACTAGACACCGTCGTTCAGTACAACACCTTCCTCGACTAATCGTCGGTAGCACAACTCCGACATACCTGTCACCTATCTAGACGCCATCATCGTCGCTGACTTTAAATCCCATCAGGAAGAACCACTATCGCTGTTTTTTAACCACCATTGTCACATTTCAGATTTGTGATAAACCACCATCGGGAATCAATATTTGTTATAATACTGTGAGGGGTTTTGTGTCATGTTCTAGGGTTTCAGTTACCCTAGGTTTTTAAAGGTTGTGAGGGATTTTCTTCCAGATTTGAATTCCGACCCCAATATCTCAATCGGAGGTGGCCGGAAGTTATATGGATAGAGAGATGTCAATGGTCCGCGGCTTAGGAACACATGACAAAAATAGGTAATCTTTTTGTTTAGGGTTTAATTTGATCTCAAAATGTGTTGTAACAACTGATTTTGTGTGAAAGGGGTAGGTGTTGGTGTGGCTTGGTGATGGCAGGTGGTTGGGATAATGTGGGTTTTGCAGGTGTTGGTGTGTTGGTGCAGGTGGTTTGTGTAAAAATATGGGGTGATTATATATATTCAGTTATATGAAAATTATTTTTAAAGTTAAAAGACTTAATTATCCTTATGTGACCAAAGTTAACTGAAAATTTTAACCTGGTTAGTGATAAAGGACCTAAAGTGTAATGAATTTTCCAAATAAAGGATTGTGACTGTAATTATTGAAGTTAAAGGCTATCCATTGTAATCCGGTACAAACATAAAGGACGAAAAGTGTAATTTACCCTATTTTAAATAAAACAAATTATTTATCACGAAAACTAAACTTTGTATTAATATATGAAATATTTTTATTTTCATTACTAAAAAAATTATTATATCAATTTTATTACATAATTTATAAATCAATTTATCGGAATTGGTACCAACATTTTATCACTCAAATATATGCTGATTTGCTTCTTGAATAACATATCTTATTTTCAAGAACCATCTTCACAATCACCATATCCATCGCGTATCGAGTATTATCCATTAGTATATTGAAATATATGACTTTTTATTATTGGTATATAAAATAAGATTTATTAAACCCGTGTAATACACATAGTTTTTTTTAAAGATATACCTTTTTTATTATTTACTATACAAACTTACATTTATTCGACCCGTGTAATACATGAGGTTTTTTAATATATAACTTTTTATTATTTGATATATAAAATTAGATTTATTCAATGCGTACAATACACGGGGTTTTTTAAGGTTATATATTTTTTATTATTTAGTATAGAAAATTACATTTATTCAACCCGAGTAATACACATATTTTTAAAGATACAACTTTTTTATTTTTTGGTATATAAAATTACATTTATTCAACCCGTGTAATAAATGAGGTTTTTTAAAGATGTATTATTTTGATTATTTGGTAAACAATATTACATTTATTCAAACCGTGTAATACAAATGGTTTTAAAGATATAACTTTTTTATTTGGTATATAAAATTATATTTATTCAACCCGTACAATATGGTTCTTATAGATATAACTTTTTATTATTTAATATATAAAATTATATTTATTCAAACCGTAGAATAAAGGATGTTTTTAAAGATGTATTGTTTTATTATTTAGTGTATAAAATTCATTTATTCGATCCGTGTAATACACGGGGTTATAACCTAGTAAAATATCATATAATAAAAGGTATAAGAGAAAAACAAACTATAGTCAATCTAATTATTATTATTATTATTATTATTATTATTATTATTATTATATATTATTAGTATATATTATTATTAGTACATATATATATTAATTAATTATTTAATTAATTATCTATTATCTATATATTAAAAATAGAAGTCAATGAATAGTAACTTTAATATTATAATATTATATATACATATATTTTTTTATACTTTTATTATTCTAATGTTATAATAATAATAATTAATTTCTTTACTTTTTATTGTAACATGATTTAATAACGAAACTAGGTTTATTGGATCGGTATTCTTTTCTTTTCTTTATCTAACTCTTTGAAGAAAAAAAAAAGATAACTCAATCTAAAGGAATTGAAATGAATAGTGATTTTAATATTGTAATAATATATAGTTTTTATAATACTTTTATTATTTTAATATTATAATAATAGTTATTTTCTTTACTTTTTAACTTTAATCCTTTTTTTAATATCAGACGATGGGATAAGCTTTGTGTCAACCGGTATCGAACCAGTACTGGTATCGAAAATACCGGGACGGTCCTGTTCGATATCAGTACATGAAGGTAAAAACCTACACTAATACAGAAAATGGCCAAAAGTTGGTGCCGGATTGATATTGGAAATCTTTTGGTTTGGGAAATTCAGTGCTGCTACCCGGTACCATTTGCTCATCCCTGATCACGGTTACCGTACGAACAACGGTACCGTACAACTTTTTTTTTTGTTGATTTTCTTCAACTTTTAGTTATTCTCTTTTTAGTTTCAGGGGTAGGGATGAGCTCGGAGCCAACCGATACAGAATTGGTATTGATACCGAAAATACCGGTTACGGTACCGGTATATGAAGGTAAAAACGGTAGTGAACCGGTACCATGAACGCCAAAAGTCGGTACCGAATTGGTACTTAAGATCTTTCGGTTCGGCAAATTTAGTACCGGTACCCAGAACAATTTGCTCATCTTTGACCACGGGTTTCATACGAACAATATTGTTACCATACAACTTTTTTGGTTGATTTTCTTTCGGTTATCTTTTAGTGTTTTTTTCTACATTTTCTTTTTATTCTTGTTAGCAGTTCCGTTCGCAACACGCTTGTAGTGATTTCAAAACACATGTAAACACAGACTAAATAAAAAAAGAATTCGCCGCAACGCGGCGAACTTCTTTAAACCTAGTTTTAATAAAAAAATAAATAATATAAAATACATACAAATAGGGGAGATACATAATCACTAAATAACCAAAAGAAGTAATTTAATTATTGTTGTATCAATAATAAAATAATAAAAAAATAAAATTAAAAATAAATAATAAAATACGTACAAATAGGAGAGAGACATAGTATTATTCTTGTATTATGTGTTTAACTTGGTGTACTTTAATGTACACCCTCTTTTTGTTAGATATATAATATACAACCTTTTTTTTCATATTTCTATATAATAAATTATTATTATATTTATCTTTAACCTTACATAAATTCAAAAATTTTAACTTTTAATTATTTCTTTTTGTTAATATTACGACACTGTCTTAATAACATCAATACCAGTATCGTATAACTTCGATACCGGTACCGTATAACTTCAGTTTAGTTTTTTTTACGTGATGTCGATTACCCTTTTTAACTTTTATTAATATAATATAGCATTTAATAAAATTTCATATATATATTCGTCATGTGGTTATTATTATGTACAACTCGATAAAAGTTCTATTCGAACGAGTCATATATAGTTGATTTTTTTATCATCACAAACCGAATATATGCCGACCAAATAACATCGGTACTAGTATCGTATTCGCTTTTATAGTTTTCTCGACGTGACGGATAAATTCAGTTACCAAATACTTATATTCGAAATAAAATATTTTTTTGGTACCGTAAGCTATATATATTGAGTGTCTTGTATGATACCAGTATCGTAACGAACCGAACCAATGCCGGCGGAAGAAAACCGATGTAGGTACATGTATTCGTTTTTATGGTTTTCAATCGATCTAGAACACCTGTCGACCAAGTGTTGATATTGTACTAATAGTATAATGACCAAAAGTCCGCAACAAAACATATAGAAATCCAATTGGTTAAAATATAATTCTAAGCACATGTACGAAAAGTTAAAATAATATAAAAAAACTTTAACTACCCAGTGAAAAATAAATCTTTTTTTATAAAGAGAACAAATTTGATCAAATCTTAAGATAAAGCCATTATATCTAATCAATATATGACACGTGTCATTAATCGGAGAAATCCACTTTTTGATTTTCCCGAATTTTTTTATACTTATCTTATATTAATTAAATAAATAATAAATTTATATTAAATCTAATCGTACTTTGAATATCGAATATAATCTTTCTATTTTTCTAAAAAAATGTTATCCTTAAACTTAAATTGTTAATTTAAGATATTATTAAATAAAACAAATTATTTATCACGAAAACTAAACTTTGTATTAATACATTATTTATTTCTATTCTTATTATTAAATAAAATTATTATATCGATTTTATTACAAAATTTATAAATCAAATTGTCGGAATCGACACCAACATTTTATCGCTCAAATGACTGCTATTTTGCTTCTTGAATGATGTACTTTTATTTCAAAAATTATCTCCCATATAATATTCTTTTTATTATTTGGCATATAAAATTAAATTTATTCAACCTGTGTAATACACATAGTTTTTTTAAATATAACTTTTTTTGTTATTTACTATACATAATTACATTTATTCAACCCGTTTAATACACGGGGTTTTAAAGATATAACTTTTTTATTATTTGGTATATAAATTTAGATTTACTCAACCCCTATAATACACATAGTTTTTTTTAAGATATAACTTTTTTTATTATTTAGTAATTAGTATACAAAATTACATTTATTCAAGACGTGTAATACACATGGTTTTTAAAGATATTTTTTATTTTCTATATAAAATTACATTTATTCAACCCGTACAATACACCAGATTTTAAAGATATAACTTTTTTATTGCTTTATATGTAAAATTACATTTATTCATCTCGTGTAATAAACGAGCTTTTTAAAGATATATTATTTTATTAATTTAGTACATAACCTATTAAACTAAATATAATCTATAACAACCGTAATCAAAGTTAGTGAAAACCCTAGTAATAATGATAATAACATAACATTTATGATTTTTTTAAGCTTTAAGAAATATTTAAAAACGGTAAAAGTAAATTTCTATACAACGTCAAATATAGTTTTGCCTATTTTTACACTTTTCTTATTTGGTAAATAAAGTTTAGGTGATGGGGGTGTTTGTTTTTTTGTGAAAAACACTTCCAAACCTCTTATGTCTGTCTCACGCAAACCACGTGCAGACGTTTGAGTCTACAACATGTTTGTTTTTTGTAAGTGATTTCATTAAAAAACCTCTTCTAAACCTCTTTCTCGCATAGGCCTGGCCTCACATCTTCAAGCCTCTTCTAACCTCTGCTCTTTCAAAAACAAATGAAAAACCCTAGCATCCTTCTTCTCCACAGCGACATCTCCATCTTCTCCAGCCAGCCGACACCTCCACCTCCTCCGCCACCCACATCTCCGTCGACCCCACCTTCCGTCGCTTCTCTTCCTCCGGCGACCCCCCTTCGTTTCTTCGTTGCCTTCGTCGACATCAAACTCTGTCGTTTCTCTGCCTCCGTCAAATCCCCGTCGCCTCCGTCACGCAAAACCCTAATCCTCTGGTTCGTCGCCATGAAGAGGAGGAGGAGATGGTATCGCTGAAGCTACAGAAGCGACAGAGGCAAGGTCTGGCTCGATCCAAATGAAGGCAATGAGATCTCCATGGCTAACTCTCGTATGTTCCTCTTCTTCATCATCACTCATTAGCTATTAGAAAACCTAATTATCATCTGTTTTCACTTTCTATACATGTATTATGATGAAATAATCAGTTATTGTTCATAATTTGAGCTTGTTCGCTTTGTTTATGCATCTGTCGAAACTATTTGTGATTTGTGAGTTGTTTTCATTTTTTGTGTTGATGTAGTTATGATAGAGGCTATTATTGTTCACAAGTTGAGCTTATTACGCTTTTTTGATGCATCTGTCGAACCTATTTGTGATTTATGAGTTGTTTTCACATTTTGTATAGATATAGTTATGATAGAAATAGTTATTATTCATAACTTGAGCTTATTACGCTTTGTTTATGCATATGTTGAACTTACTTTCGAGCCGTTAAAAAACAAACAGTCTTCTTCTTGCAGACTGCAGAGTTTGATCCATCTCTTCAGCTGCAAATGTCTGCAGATGTGGTCCGCAGACTGCAGACGTTTTACCTCTTCAAAAACAAACAACACCTAAATATACCTGTAATACCGGCATTGTTGATCAAAGCATCAATACGGCCAAAAACATCCCAAGCCTTTCTCACAGATGCTTCAATGGTCGGACCATTGGCACTAACATCAAGCTCCACCGGCACTTCCAATACACGATGATTCCTGGTTTCACTTTCGTTATCGCGTACATCCAAATTATTGATTTGATCACAGAGAACCTTAAGGCGGTTGGTTCGACGGGCGGAGGCAATGATCCTACAACCGGATTTGGCTAAGTCGATACAGAATTCCCAACCAAGGCCAGACGATGCGCCAGTAACCATCACGATCTTGCCACTAAGGTTTCGCCATGGTTCAAGTTCAAAGGTTGCTACCTGTTGAGAAGATACTGCCATTGATCTTGCTCTGTAAATAAACTAATAACATAAAGTAAACTATTTAAAGGCTTAAGAGTTTAGGGGTGGTGGTGCCCGTAGTAGTTGGAGACTGTACAAATTATATATATATTGATTTCGAGGGACGATGAATAGTAACTTTATTTTTATAATAATATATAGTTTTTATTATTTTATTATTTAATATATTATAATAGTTTATTATTATATTTACTTTTAATAACATATTTTTTTAACGTGTATTTCCTTTACCTTTCTTTAATAATTGTTTTTTTTTCTTTTTTTAACATATATTAATTTATCGATAAATTTGATACTTCTTTAATAATTACGTCTATAACTTTTTTTCTAAAAACTTAAGTCCGTAATTGTGTTTGATTTTTTTCCCTGACATTCCGTTATAAGTTTTGTTAAAACGAGGTTATACTCAAAATAAAATATTTTTTTGGTATCATAAAACGGTACGATAATAAACTAAATCGTTCTAATGGTTTGACTTTCTAAACAACATGCTTTATTTTCAAATCACGTTTGTTTTACATTATCATTTGCTCGGTTTCGACGCAACGCAAGATATAAGAAAACTAGTTATATTTATTTCCGGATGTTTAGATGTTCCATAAAAAGAAAATAATTAAATGCAACAATAATCATATTCGGGAAAAAGCTATTGTAGGTTGTAACATAGGGTTATATTGTTAATAAGTTACGCTAGGGTAAAATTTTCATTTAAGTGTTGATCAATTCTTAAATAACTAATGGAAAAGAAGAATAGATAAATTATGTGTATCTGATTAGCGAGTGACCGTTGATGAAACACAGGTTAACACCAAGGTTAATCTGTGGGGTTATTTCTTCTGTGGGTTCAATCTCCTTTCTTACTCGTAGAAATGACCTGGGTCCTGCAAAACAGCAACACCGTTAGTCTCGTTAAGAGGGGAATATGGGGGTTTCCCTCTTAACCAGGCTCCGGCGTGAGAATAAGTACTGTTCTGAGGGAGAATAAACAGTGTGTGTTGAGTGTGAGAGTAAAGAGAGCAAGATGATTCAACCTGGATGATGAAGGGTCCTATTTATAGCCGGAGGGTGAAGGAGGGAGGAGCAGCTGTGCCAGCTGTGGTTGCGCCCCAGCTGTCCGACCAAGGGGAATATCCTTGTGGTCTCCTCTGCCGTGGTCAGTGTAGTGGTACACGTGGCGCGCTTACATTTGCTTATTTTGGAGACGTCGTACTGGTACTGTCAGACTGCTCCTAGATTCGTTACAGGCCTACCTGGTGCTTGATGATTGGTGACAGCGTTGTCTTTTTTGCCGGATGGAGCATCTTTGGTGTCACCTTGATTTTTTCCAGAAGCTTCTGGATGATCTTGCTGATGTAAGTGCCACATAGGATGGAAAAGTGGTGTGGTCCTTGCCATGTGGGCAAGGAATTGGGACCATACCTCTTCAAGTCCCCCCAGTCCAGTGTGCCTTCTAGTTGAGTTGATCGTCTAGGAGGGATTCTGGACTTATGAAGGTAGTGGTTTTTATGGCGTATGTTTGTTATGCGAAGTTGTGCCGGCAGGACGTATGGCGCATGCTTTTGTGGAAAACTTGAAAAGTTGAACCAAATGGACGCATGGCGCATGGGTTTTGGCAACTTGTAAAAGTTGAGCCAAATGGACGCATGGTGCATGGGTTTTGGAAACTTGTAAAAGTTGAGCCAAATGGACGCATGGCGCATGGGTTTTGGCAACTTGTAAAAGTTGAGCCAAATGGACGCATGACGCATGTGTTTTGGCAACTTGTGAAAGTTGAGCCAAATGGACGCATGGCGCATGGCACTTGTTGTTTTCTTCTGAAGGAAGTTTTGTTGTCTTGGGAGGAAACGACTGATGTGACTGTCTGGTGTCCCCTATCTTATCGGAGGTGAACATGCGCTTTTTCAGTCATGTCAGTTGCTTTCTGTCACGGTGTCAGGCGTCTGTTTCCCATGCTCCGAAAAAAGAGGTGACGTCTTCTCTCTCTTCTGACGTGTTTCTCCCCCATTGATTTCCTTTCTAGATTCTGACGGCCCACTACCCATCGCATTAAATGCGATGGGTATAAATATAAGGCGGTTTCTCCTTCTTCCTCACTTTTCAAAATTTGAAGTTTGGTTCTCTCCCACTCCTTCGTCTTTTCTCCTTTTCTTAGAGTTTTTCATCAAACTTCTGATTTTCATCATGTCTGGGGCGAATCCTTCCCAGAAGAAGAAGAGAAATAAAGGGAAAACTCCTCCGGGTCCCGACCAGGCGGTTATAGGGTGGAAAGAAGATGAGTTCCACAATCTGGTGAGGGAGATGGGTTTCCTCCCTGAATGAGGAGCCCAGTATCCGACTGCTGGTTCTACTGCTATGGATGCACCCTCGGGCTACATGACTTTGTATGCTGCGTTTTTTCGGGAGGGCAACTTCCGACTACCAATCACCAGGTTTACTGCCGAAGTTTTGAGGAACTACGGGCTCCATCTTTCTCAGATCAATGCTATTGGGCTTCCCCGTATTACTCATTTTGAGTTTGTTTGCATGGCTAACCGTGTGGAGCCAACTTTTGCGATGTTCAACGTCTTCTATACCGTTACGTATACCAGTGGCTTTTATTCTTTCAACTCTCGGACCGGTGTTGCTCCAGTTTATTCTGTTCCTTTGAAGAGTCTTCATGACTGGAAACAAAAATTTTTCTATATTCGCCGAGGTGTTATCCCTATGGATATGCATTACCGGTCAGTGAATGAGGGTATTCCGAAGATAGACGTTTTGTCGGGTTTTGCTGAAGAGAGTTGGTATAAGAAGGTAACACATAAAGCTATAGCCATTTCTCAGTTGGAGGAGATGGCTTTGGTTGGTGCTGGGATGAGTTTGTTGTGGGTTCCGAAGAACCCTCTGGGTGTTCCTGTGTACGGTTACCAAGGCAAACGTTTGTATTTTTATTATTATTATTTTATTTTACAGTCTGTTTTCCCTTATTCCTTTGTGTTTTGCAGTTGGATATAGCTTGTTGAATGTTTTGGATCCAAAGGCTGCGGGTGCCATGGTTGAGGCGATCCAAGAAGACGGGAAACCGGCTTGGTTGGAACAGATTCGCTCGCGTTTTCTGCATCCCACAAACGATAGCTTTGCTGCCTATGCCGATGTTATTTTAGGTGAAACTGATGAAGGTGACCCTATTGGTCCCACCCGAGAGTAAGTTGTTGTTCTCTCGAGTGGAAATTCTGGTAGATCCCTTGGAGGTCTAACTTCTCATTCGGCGCGTACAGGTCCTGCGCAGGGTGTTGTTAATGAGCCCGTTCAAGAGATTGTTGGTGATGATGATGATGTTCCAGTTGGGCCTACTGATCCACTGGAGACGAGAAGAAAAACGAAAGCTGATAAGCCGGAGAGGAAGGAGTAGACGGTTAAGGAAAATCTGCTGGTACTCCTCGTAAGCGACCCTCTACTCTTCCTGTCCTAGATTACGTAGTTGTTTCTGATACATTGTCTGGTTTAGGGACCGGAGAGAAACCTCGTGGGTCCGATCCGGACGACCGCGCTACCTTGACGGAACTGATGCAGAAAAAAGCTCTTGATGACAAAAAGCGAAAACTTGATGAGCAGGCTGCTGCTCTTCTTGCTTCGAAAAGGGCTAAACACCAGAAGGAAATTCCTCCTGCACCTTCCGAATCTGAGATTGATATGGGTATATTTAGTGGTGATCGTGGTAATCTCTTGGAGGAAATATTTGCTGCCTCTGCTCCTACAGGTGAAGCATTTGTGATTGTGGGCTTTGTCATCTGGCTTTGTTGCTTGTTTTTTATTTTTGTGTTTATCTTGTCTCAAGTGTCAAGTCAGGTAGACCACTGCGCAGGGTTGATGTTTCAAAAATTACTCCTCCTACCTCTCCGCAGTCCAGGACCATTGACTTGTCTCCTCCTCGTGATGATCCTGGGAAGAAGAAAGAAGATGATGTGACCACTGAGCATGTGGGTGAAGGTGGTGGTGATGCTGCTGGTGTCGATGGTGCAGGTGGTAATGGTAGAGGTAAGGGTGTTGACACCACAGTGGAGTCCAGTCAAATCGCTCCACGTCAAACCATTTACACCAAACGCCCTCCGGGTGACGGCGGTGGGGCTGCTTCGGGTGTTGTCCACAGAGATTGTGCGTGAATGTAGATTGATGGGAGAGGAGACAGTTGAATTTGAAGATGAGAAGAGGGCATTTGCTGAGGAGAAAGAAAAATTTAATGCGGAGAAGAAGGGTTTGCTATGGAGGGTTGCGGATGCTGAACGGAAATTCGAGCAAGAGAAACAGGTCAACGTTCAAAAGCAAAAGGACTGGGAGTCTGCCTGTGAACATACTAATGTTGAGATGCAATCTCAACGTGACACTATTGTGCGTTTGTCTAGTGAAAAGTCAAAGATTGCTGAGGAAGCTCAACAGGCGCGTGTTGCGTTTGAAAAGAAAGAAAGAGAGTATGTTGATCGTATTGCTAAACTAGAAAACCTTGCTAAGCAGAAGGTTTCTGAGTGTGAAGCTGCTGATCATCTTCTTGAGGAGAAGGTTGCTGAGTGCAAGGCCTCTGAACTTCTGCTTGAAGAGGTTTCTGCTGATTGCAAGTGGCTGCTTTTGCGCGCAGTGCCTTTGGTAACTTCCTTTGTTTATTTTGTTTTCTAGTTTATTATACTTTTTTCTTACCTTGTTGTATTTTGCAGATTGCGGATTGTATTGTTAACTCTCGCGAACTTGCTACTTATATGTTTGAGTTGGGTCAAGCGGGGTACAATAGTGGTCGGAAGTATGGCTATGCTGAGGGTAAAGCTGCAGCTGTCAGTAATGAAAAAGATTACCACTTCGAGCTTTACAAAGAGAAGTGTGATGGTAAATATGCTGCCAAGCGCAAGGAGTTCGCTTCCCTGGAGTTTTCCGTTGTTAAGGCTGCTCACAAGCTATCTCGGAAGCCAGATGGTGTTGCCTTATTGAAGAAGGCTCTTGGTGATGAAGGTAACGCGGCTGGAGGTACTGGGACCAGTCATCCCAAGTGAAGGATTCCGGCCTGCGTGCCGCGTATGGCCTTAGACGACCCTGTAATCATTTGACAACTTTGTGAACAATATTAATTTTTGCTTACCTGTTATGCTTGTGAACGTTTGACTATGCTTGACGTTTGTTATGTTAATATTCGCCTTTGTTTTATGCGAATTTTGTTATCGTCATAATATGTGCATGTATAATTACTTTGATTCAGGTATCACGAATGAATGATGGCGCTGACAGGTTGTGTTGTGTTAGTTACAACGTTTTATTCTGTCGTTCATGTGCGCAGGTTGGTTCGTGGATACGAAGTGATCGAGTTACAGGTTATTGTGTGGACCCAGCTGTGCTTAGCCTTGGGGGTGTTTACGATGTTTGTTTATCCTGTGTTCGATGTTTTCGTGTTTATGTGGGCACGAAGTATTTATTTGGCATTTTTTAGGCTTTAGTTGTGTTTTTGACCCGGCTGTGCACTTGTTTGTGACAGGCCTTGGAGGTCTACAACGTTTCCTAATGGTCGAGCCATTGATGTTTTCGTGTATGCCCAAAGTAATGTATGCAGTTGTGATGAGAAATTTGCATTCCAAGGAATAGCCAAACACTTCTTGTATTAATGCTAAATGTGTTGGCGCGCGACCGTTACAAGCACATAAAAAACTTCGGCCTTTTACATGTAGCATCTTCTTAACTGTTGGGCGTTCCAGGTTCTTGGAACTTCTTTGTCGTCTAGGGTGCGTAACTTGTATGCCCCTTTTCCGAGTACCGCATCTACTACATAAGGCCCCTCCCACTTGGGGGCTAGCTTTCCCGGTTTTTCGGCGTTAGACGCCTCATTGTCCCTTAGGACGTAATCTCCTGGATTGAAGGTGCAGATGCGGACTTTGGAGTTGTAATATTTCTCCAGTTTTGTCTTGTACTTTGCTTCATTTATCGCCGCCATCTCTCTCCTTTCTTCTAGGCGATCAAGGTCTAACCTCCGCTCTTCCTCGTTGTTGATCACGTTCATGGAAAGCATTCTTGGCGATGGTAGCCCGATCTCTGCTGGTATCACAGCCTCGGACCCGTAAACTAAGCTAAACGGTGTCTCCCAGTTGCTTGTTTTCGGCATTGTTCTATGGGCCCATAATATGCTGGGCAGTTCATCAACCCAACCTCTTCTTTTGTCTCCCAATCTTGCCTTGATTCCGTTGACGATACTCTTGTTGACGGCTTCCACTTGACCATTCCCCTGCGGGTGCGCAACCGAGGAGAAGGTGTGCTCAATGTGTAATTCTTTAAACCACTGCTGAAGACCGTCTGCGGCAAAGTTCGTTCCGTTGTCGGTGATGATCCTGAGTGGTAGTCCGAAACAGCATATGATTTGTTCCCATATGAATCTTTTGACGACAGTGGATGTGGTTGATGCAAGTGCCTTTGCCTCTACCCATTTTGTAAAATAGTCGACTGCGACTATTATGAATTTGACAGCACCTGGGGCTTCGGGGAAAGGGCCGACCATATCTATTCCCCACTGCTGAAAAGGCCACGCCGTTGTGACTGGTATCAATTCATTCTTGGGGCACATCGTTTTGGGGGCGTGTCTTTGGCATCCACTGCATTTCCTCAATTCTTTACTACGTCTAAATGCATCCCGGGCCAGTAGTACCCGGCATTCATCACCTTTGCCACCACCATTCTTGGCCCGACATGTATACCACAAATTCCTTCATGTACTTCTCTGATAAAATAGTTTGCGTCTTCGGGGTCGACGCATCGTAACAGTGGCCCAAGGTATGACTTTCGGTATAAAATTCCATCCGCCATCCGATAATGTTCAGCCTTGCACTGGATTTTTCTCGCTTCAGCTTTGTTCTCTGGGAGTATCCCAGATTGAAGGTACGCTATTATCGGAGTCATCCATGACGTTGTTCCTACTTGAATAACGCTTACTTCTCTTAATGGCACTGATGGGTTGCTCAAAACTTCTATGCGCACATGCTTTGCCAGGTGTTGAAAACTTGTAGATGCGAGTTTACTCAGCGCGTCTGCTGGTTTATTCTCGCTTCTATTAATGTGGTGCACCTTGTAGGAATAGAAGGTTTGTAGCAACGTCTTTGCTTGACACAGGTAGAGTGCCATTACATCTCCTTTGGCTTCGTATTGCCCGTTGATATGCCCGGCCACTAACATGGAGTCCACATGTGCTTCGATGTGTCTAACTCCCATTTTGATTGCCAGTCTTAAGCCAGCAAGGAAAGCTTCATATTCGGCTTCATTGTTCGTGCTCTTGAAATCCAAACGTATGGCGTAGGTGAATTCATGTTTGTCAGGGCTCATCGGCCGAAGCCCTGCGCCTGCGCCGTCTTCGTTAGACGCGCCGTCTGTGTATAACAACCACGGTTCTTCTACTTGCTGTTTTTCGGCTTTTTCCATTGCTTTACATTCCCGATCCTTGTCGTCAGGCACTTCTGTCATGAAGTCTACTAGCACTTGGCCCTTGATTGCTGGTCTTGGCCTGAAAACCACATTATGGCCACCGAGTTCTATCGCCCACTTTGCTAGTCTTCCTGAAATCTCTAGCCGTGCGAGGATGTTGCCAATATTGTAGTTTGTTAACACGTGAATGACGTGGTTGGCAAAGTACCTGCGCAGCTATCTTGATGCATGGATCAATGCGAGTACTAGTTTCTCCATGATGGCATACCGGCTTTCTGGTTCGGTCAAGGTTCGTGACACGTAGTAAACTGGTGTTTGGATACCTTGTCGATCAACAAGTAACACTGCTCCTACTGCTCTGTCGGAGGCTGACAAGTATAGCACCAAAGGTTCTCCCTTGACTGGTGCAGTTAATCTTGGCAACCTAATGAGGCAATCTTTCATCTCGCGGAATGTGCTTTCGGCTTCCGGAGTCCACTGAAATTGGCTTTTCTTCATGCAGTTGCGGAGTGTTTTGATAAACGGGAAAGATTTAGCTGCGTGATTGGCCAGGAAACGGTTAAGTGCTGCCAACCGCCCTGCCAATTTTTGCATCTCCTTGATCGTCGAAGGTGAAGGCATGCGTTCGATTGCTTGTATCTTATCAGGATTTACTTTGAAGCCATCTTTTGTGACGATGAAACCCAGGAATTTTCCCTCTTCCATGCCGAAAGAGCATTTCGTTGGGTTTAGCTTGATACTTACTCCGCGCAAGGTGTCAAACATTTTTTGGATGTTCATCAGCATTGTATTCTCTTCTTTGCTCATAATGACTAGGTCATCCATATACACTTCGATGTACTTGTCGATAGCATCGTGGAATGTTTCATTCATCAGCCTCTGATAGGTCGCGCCCGCATTCTTTAAACCGAAAGGCATCTTGGTGTAGCAGTATAGCCTTGTCGGCGTGCGGAATGTGGTTTTGTCTTCATCTTGCACAGCCATCTGTACCTGGTGGTACCCCTTGTAACAGTCGAGGAAACACTTCCACCGGAATGTTGCCAGCGAATCAATCTTTTCATCGATGTCTGGTAGGGTGTAATAGTCGCGCGGACATGCCTTGTTTAGATCCTTGTAATCTACACACATTCTCCAACTACCATTTGGCTTCTGTACCATTACTGGGCTCGCCACCCATATTTGTTATCTGACCTCTCTGATGATTCCCGCATTTAACAGCTCCATCACTTGCTCTTTCATAGCATCGTGTTTTATGTCTCCTAAGTGGCGCTTGGCATGTACCACCGGCTTTGCTTCTTCTGAGACGTTTAGTCGATGTTCAGCCATGTGCCGTGGAACACCCACCATGTCCGCTGGTGTCCAGGCGAACACATCCATGTTTTGGAACAACAGCTTTTTTAGCACCACGTGCGTTAGACCGGACATTGCAGGTCCTAAGGTAACTGTCTGTTCTGGGTATGCGCTGTTTAACACCCATTTTTCTGCTTCCGCGCGTGGTGCTGGTTTACTTGCCTTTGCAGGTCTGAGTTCATCTGTTGCTAAGACTTCTTTGCTTGCGTATATTATTGCTACCCCCGTTTCTGTTGGGAATCCTACAGCTGAATGTGGACCGGAGCAAATCATACTGAAGTCTCCTTGAAACTCTCTTCCCAGGAGGATGTCATGTCTTGAATGTGCGGGTAGCACCATGAATCTAACATCTTCTGTTCTTGAATTCCTTCCATCCGAGAGTAACACAGGGAACGATATCTGTCCGAGGGGAAAGACGGCTTCATTGCAGAAACCAGTGAGTGGGTAATCAACTGGTTCTAAGCGCGCCTTATCCTCCTGATCGAATTGATTGAAACATTGTTCATATATGATATCCGCGGTGCTCCCTGGATCAATGAAAATGTAATCGATTTGGTAGTGTCCGATCATGCCCGAGATGACTATGGGTCTTCTTTCTCTTGGGCCTCCTCTTACAATAGGAAAAAACAACATGCCTTTTGCGCCACGAGTCGTCTTGTGTGCACTTGTTGTAGTTTTTCTTTGGCCTTCGCTGACCTCCTTGAATCATGTGGGTTTCTAATTTCCGGAGTCTTTTGTTATCTGGTCCTTCTTCTCTTCTTTGTATTTGGCGGTAGTCGCGCTTTCCGCCCTTTACCAAATGAGTGAGTTTTCCATCTCTTAAGGCCCTTTCTATTTCTTGCTTTAAACTGAAGCAGTCGTCAGTTAAGTGACCCGTGTCTTTGTGAAACTTGCAGAAAAGATTGGGATCTTGACCCCTCTTGTTTCACATTTGTAGGGGTGGTTTGAACTGGTGATTTTCAGTGGCCAAGACTTCGGAAGGGGTCTTTGTTAGTGGTGTCCACTGTTTCTCCCTGTTTTCTCTTTTTACCTCTTTCCGGTGGGCTATCTGATTGATTGTGTGGCGCGCATCCTCCCTTGCTGGGCTTCTCTCTCTGTGACCGGACGCTTTCCATGGTTGGCCTCTGCCCTTTTTATTGTGCCGGTCATTGTGGTTATACCCGCGTTGACGGTGGTCATCACCGGTCAACTGTTTGTTTGTTTGCGCGATGGTTTTGGCTGCTTCAATGAAGGTTTCCCAATCTTTGGGTCCTCCATCTCTTCCCTTTACACGTTTGATTAGATCATCGCACTTGACTGCCCTCATGAAGTGTGCGCGCATCATCTTTTCGCCTACATCTCCTATTTCCAGACATTCTTTGTTGTACCTAGTGATGAAGTCTTCCACACTCTCATGGTCTCTGCGCCATATATTTAAACAATCAGCTGGGTCTCTGGTGTGTCTACATTGCTGAGAGAAGTGTGCAAGGAACTTCTCTAGGAAATCGACCCATGACTTGATTTTTCCTGCTGGTAGGCTGTCAAACCAAACGCGCGCTGCGCCGACGAAGGTTTGAGCGAAGAGATGGCACCATGTCGGTAAGTTCCATCCACCTGTTGCTCCAGCACCATTAAAAACTTGGAGGTGATCATCTGGGTCTGTCAAGCCGTTGTATTTGCCCACGTTGTGTGGCAGTTTCGTTTTGTCGATAGCGGTAATGGCAATCTCTCAGATCAATTTCGAATTTTCAGCCATGTCGTCTGGACGATAGCTCAAGGTGTAATCATGCTCTGCTTTTGGGTTATAACCTACGTGCTTGTGAGGCTTGTATGCTTCATGTTCTGGCGGCAGTCTGCTGAACATTGTGCTTTCTTTGTATGTCTCGTCGTCTTCCTCTTTATAATTATCGAGCTCGTCGTTTATGTTGCGCGGACCTAAACGACTTTGTACTGGCTTCCTTGGTGGATGAGAATACTGCACATAGTTGCTTTCCGTTTCGTCGTAGGTGTCGCGCGTGTCTTGCGCACTTGGTTTTCTGATGTTTGGCACTGGTCCTTTTTCTGGGCGTAAGTTCCATGCATTGGTCTGCTGAGTTGTGTGCATACTCAGCGACCTTTGCGGTGGGGTAACAAATGCAGACTGGTTGGTTTGTGCTTGGAGCAAAGCTTGTTGCGCGCTGAGTTGTGTATAAACAAGGTTTATAGACGCCATTTGTTCAGCATACCAGGAAGCCAGAGTTTTTCCTTCTGGTAGCCCTAAGAGTGCAGAAAAATTCAGCTGTGCTTGTTCTGATGGAGCTGAGGGGCCAGCTCCATGGCTTGGTGTCTGCACTGGTGGAGGTGTTTGTTGGACTACCCCAGGTGGAGGTTGGAAAGTGGCTCCATTTGTGGTTTGGGTGATGATCCTAGTTGGATGTTGGAAAGTCGGTCCAGTTGTAGTTTGGCTAACAACCCAGGAGGCACTTCCAAAAATACTAGGAAAATCATTGTTTGTCAGCCCTTCTTGGATGATTTCATTCCTTTGACCCCTTTGGACGTGTGCTGTGTCCGAAACGAGCTCAAAGGAAGACACTTCTCCGTCGACTTGGTGTGAAAGGTTTTGTTCAGCCATTTTGACGAGTGTTTTTCAAAAAGAAAAAAGATGAGAGTGGTTTTTTGCTAAAAGCGGATGGCGCCAATGATGAAACACAGGTTAACACCAAGGTTAATCTGTGGGGTTATTTCTTCTGTGGGTTCAATCTCCTTTCTTACTCGTAGAAATGACCTGGGTCCTGCAAAACAGCAACACCGTTAGTCTTGTTAAGAGGGGAATATGGGGGTTTCCCTCTTAACCAGGCTCCGGCGTGAGAATAAGTACTGTTCTGAGGGAGAATAAACAGTGTGTGTTGAGTGTGAGAGTATAGAGAGCAAGATGATTCAACCTGGATGATGAAGGGTCCTATTTATAGCCGGAGGGTGAAGGAGGGAGGAGCAGCTGTGCCAGCTGTGGTTGCGCGCCAGCTGTCCGACCAAGGGGAATATCCTTTTGGTCTCCTCTGCCGTGGTCAGTGTAGTGGTACACGTGGCGCGCTTACATTTGCTTATTTTGGAGACGTCGTACTGGTATTGTCGGACTGCTCCTAGATTCGTTACAGGCCTACCTGGCGCTTGATGATTGGTGATAGTGTTGTCCTTTTTGCCGGATGGAGCATCTTTGGTGTCACCTTGATTTTTTCCAGAAGCTGCTAGAAGCTTCTGGATGATCTTGCTGATGTAAGTGCCACATAGGATGGAAAAGTGGTGTGGTCCTTGCCATGTGGGCAAGGAATTGGGACCATACCTCAACCGTGGAGAGGAAAGACGACATATTATTGAGGATGATCGCGTTTTAGTTTAGGGTGTATGGTTAGGATGGCTAAGGTGAGTATGAGAACCCACAAAATTGAGGGAGAGATAGATAGAGTAATGGTCTGTTTGCTATGGGGTAAGGGAATGGACGGGGTAATATAATGGACGGGGTAATAGAATGGATCATTACCATTCCATGTCTTGTTTGGTTGCTATGTGAGAATGGAATGAAGCATTACTTTTTGTTGTTTGGTATGCGAGAACAGACGAAGGAATAAAATCGGATGGCGGTGGTCAACGATGGACGGTGATGGTGGGTGGTGATAGGTGGCAGTTGTAGCTGCGGTGGTGGCGGCGACAGGTGGTGACATCGATGGTGGTGGTGGGTGACCGCGGTGGTGGGTGGCAGCGGTGGTCGGAGGTGGTAGCGGCGGTGACGGTGGTCGCAGGTGGTAGCGGCGGTGGCGGTGGCGGTGGCGGTGGCGGTGGCGGTGGGTGGTGGCGGTTGATAGCGGTGGCAGAGGTTGGTGGCGACGACGGCGGTGATCGAAGGTGGCAGCGGCGATGATCAAAGGTGGGTGGGTGGTGGCGGTGATCGGAGGTGGTTGCGGCGACGGTGGGTGGCGGCGATGGCGGTGGCAGGGAGGGAGGTGGGTGGCGGCGGCGGCGGGAGGTGGAGGCGGGTGGCAGCGGAAGTGGGTGACTGTAACGCCCAGATTTCCTGACCCGTTCGTATTATGAACAATTCCCTGTATGACCAACTTGTAAGAACTTAAATACGACACATCGGAAAATATGAGCCCAAAAATTTCGTTCTTAAAAAGTCATATTAACTACATGAAGACCCAATTACAAATTGTAATACATTCATTAGAAAGGATTCACAATGTTACATTATATCAAGGCTTCATCCCCTATTTAAAACAAACTATGTGACCTTTCTTTCTCGTACAATCCTTGCTCTCAACTCGATCTATGTCAGCTTCACTTCGCTAGTGGTAGAGAAAACCCGTAAGATACCTGTGGACACCATATACAACTTAACCATTAGTCTTTAATACATCGCACAAAATAAAACTATGTAATAGAAGTTCATAAAGCATTCCATGAAGTAAACTTGGAATTGTCCAAGCGTATATCTTAAATATCCTTAATCCCAATCCTGTTTCAGTTCTTCATGAACCCAACAATCTCATACCTGCATTACATTCCAAACTCAAAGCACATCATTAGTAATCGTAAGAACTCCGACGCCTTGATAACATTCATACGTATATCTTTAGCATCGTATATTCATACACACATGCATTCACACTTACACGCCTATTATCATATACGCCTATATGCAAACGTACCTTCATACATGTCTACGACCCTACCTACGCACAAAAAATCATTTACGAATTTATATACACTAGCTCATGCTTACCACTTCATACACGTACGCTTATGTCAAAACAACATATTCATAACTTAACATAATATCGGCGACATACAAACGACCTACGTGCCTACTAGATTCCTAAATATATTTACTTAAAAAATTTCTTACACTAATACGAAAACAAATCCATTCTTTCACTAACCGACGACCCTTAACATCTCTTATATCCAAAACCAATTCTTAACATAAGTTATGAGACCTTGGAACACCATTTAGACAAGTCTAATATATAAAACAACAAAAATCCAACAAATCGCTTGCAGCCCGGTCTCTCGCGGGCCGCGTAAGCCTTGGCTTACTTCTTCGCGGGGCGCGACAGCTCCACCGTAAGCTACGGTGGCTACCGTAGCTTACGGTGGCCATGAAGACTTCAGAACCTACCGTAGCTTACGGTGGCTACCGTAAGCTACAGTAGTGCCCAGCTCAACTTCCATTTTAATTATTTAAACTAGCATATCAAGACCAATTTACATCCGAAACAGTTGAAACATGTTTCTAATTATCCGTAAAATTATTCCTTACATAACTAACTAAAAGCCCCTGCCCCGGGACCTTAATCTACCCGAATTTCCTTAACAAAGCGTTACTTGCACAATTATTCGACCCATTCAAGACTTTATCAAACATCTTAGGCGTTTGCACTTAAAACTAGCATAATGTTAATACTATGACACTTTTACATTAACAAGATATATATATTAACATCGTTATTACGTGTACTAACGTTACATAATAAAACATACTCTTATCTTGACCCGTTCGGTCATTTTAGCAAACACCATCACCTATAATAACTGAATAATGCTCCTTAATTGCTACCAATGTCATAAAAAGGCATTTCACATAATTTCTAATATTTATCATACAAATAACCTCTTTTATTACTAAGGAGGGAGTCGGGGAGTTTACTTACCTCGTGCATCCGAATTTATACATAGCTTCCGTGTTTGCCCTTGACCCGTTGTCCTTCCGTGCTTGTGTTCATGATGACATGGCTCCTATCCATATAATTAGTCACATTCATAACATGATTAGCACACGTAAACCCATTCAACTATGTTAACAAGCTCATTCATGGCATTTATACGTAATTGACTCTCACAAAGTCAAATGTCCAGCTTAATAATTTCATTCGAACTAATCGTCTAAATAGTAGGCTATAGTATGAACATCATTCACATTTCACACTCATAATGAATGATACGTAAACTCATACACACACATTCCATTCCGTTCATACTAGGATCCTCATAACTTTATAACTAACAACATTATCATTCAAGATTGCCTAATTTGACACTATCCTTGAACCCGACACGATTCTTACCACAACATCAACTAATGCATAAGATGCATCATAATCACTTTCTATACCTATAAACTTACAACTTGCATACAATTTCACATATTTGTTCTCTTAGGCATTTCATCGAACACTTGGTGGGTTTCGCATTTATGAAATATTATGTACAAGCTTTTAAAGCATGATTCTTGCTAATTCTTCACATAACTTTCATTTTAATTCAGATTCAAAATCAATAATCTAGAACATCCATTGTCATACACCTCAAGCATCATCAAATTAACATAAAATACATCATCATCATCATCCTACATAAGAACCTCTACAAATGGGTTATTTCATAAATATACATAACAATCAGAAATCTAAGCATAATTCAAGTTTCATAAGGCGTTTCTATCACATATCCATCCTAACTTCACTTAGATTTACGAGTTCATCAACACCCAATTCACCCAACATCACCAAATCATAAAATTTAACTTACTTGATAGTGAAGAACACTTAGGAGATCGATAATCTTGACACATGCATCCTAAAAACCTTCAATTCCCTTTTCGATTTGGAGATTTCTTGAAATTTAGGGTTCACCCCTTTTTCCCCTGCTTGTGTGATCGACCACACACGCACAGTGTGTGTGGTTTTTATTTTTTCTTTCTTTTAATGTTTTAAGGTTTATCACTTTACATATTTGGCCCTTCAAGAATAATATTCATATTAATAGGACCAAAAACTATCCCTACTTATTCATATCTAACTTGAATTAAAAATCCCATGGAATTTGGGGTGTTACAAATCTACCCCCCTTAAAGGAGGTTTTGTCCCCGAAACATTTCACATTTTGTACTCCTACCATTTCACTATAATCATTCAAAGGGCATACTATAAAACCCATACATTTGGGCTCTTTGGCTAACGGTCTTATTCTTAAATAAACATAATGGCAAGTATTGCACCTACCTTCTTAAGTTAAGCATTATACTTTCATAATCACATAAAAGTCGGAGTCTTATCATGAGCTCTTAATAGTGTCGCTTTCATTTTAATAATGCTAGCTACTAGCACACTTCATCGTTAGCGGTTCATTTGTAGAATTCATTCAAGGTGCATACTATTGCAAGAACATACTCGCGATCGAATCAAGTTTAAGGTTTGATTCTACCTTTCTAATTAAGCATAGGACTTTTATACGTTTACCCATCATGGTGGTTCAATGAATTTTCCTTCTCACACATGTTTCACTCATGATTCTTCATTCTAGCATTAATCACACAAGTTCCCATCCTTCATTTCCTTAGTTCATATTCAATCTACCAATTCACGCTTATGATTCATGAGTTAGACGTTTTACTCACCAAGAGTTCGATCATTCTTTCCTATAAAATGGATGATTAGCACCTTTCATTAACATTCTTTCGAGTATGGCGTTAACTAAATAATCTTGTTTACATACTAGTCATTTCTAGATTCTTTTTAAAACTGTAGATCATTTGACTTATTCATAGTGGGTTAATACATGACCATTCTCTAACACATTAATTTCCCTTATCCTTGTCATTCATAACTGGTCGATACATAACCATTCCTTAGCATACTATTTTCCACTCGGTCCTTCATTGCATTCAGTGTTGAATCACCTATGTTCTTTTGAAACCCTTACTACTAGTATTCTACTTTACACTTCGCGTTTCTTACGTAATACTTTTCAACTTTCGCAAATAAATTTTTACCGACATCTGCAATTTGACTCTTCAAAGCCAACTGCCACTCAACACCTAATGTATACCAGTATCATAGTACGCGTTGTACTCACTTTCCGTTCGAACGTTCTTACAAAAATTATTTCATTATTTTAACGTTTTCTTGCAAAAACCCTTCATCCACGTCCATACCCGAGCCATTCACTTGGGTCATAGCCGTCATTCATTCTAACTCCCAAAAGTCAATTTAATAACATGTCTAACATGTAACTCATTTCAAGGCTTACATCTTTCAACTAAGGTTCCTTGCCACTACAATAGCTTTCCTCGGTTTTATCTACTTGGCGAATCAATTACTTTGTACTAAACTTTACTAATATCTGCTTAGCAACTATCACTTACTTCGTTTAACTTGTCCGGAAATCCAATTGTAAAATACATTCTGACCACATGTCTACCAACTACCCATTTCTGGCACATCCTTCTCTAGTCGAGCTATAAACCCCTACTTAAAAGAAAACATAACCTTTGTACATACCTTGCGCGAATCAAAACCTTTGACTCGTTATCCATAACTTACGACGGTTATTCCCTTCCAATTGTGACAATGCATGCCCATTCATTACGCTTACCTATAAGCATAAAGCTTGTCAAAACAAAACATTAATTACAAGGTTTAAATGGAGATTTCCATTTGACCCGCAAGACTAATTCGTCCCTTAAACCATTCTTGCATATAAACATATTTGTACATATACATATTCACACACACACACACAGATATATATATATATATACATTTAAGACGTAACTTGGATAATATCCGCTTTTTAAAGAACATTTACTTGCTTAATATGTAATTACTTTCACATTTAAACTTTGTATTCTTATCATTCGTTCCCTTCTACGCTTCGAATCCGTCACGCGGTTTCTAGCATATCATTCATTCTTTCATTCTTTTCATACTTCGAATCCGTCTCGCAGATTCTAACATATCATTCATGCTTTCATTCCTTTCATGTTTCGAATTCGTCTCGCGAATTCTAAAATATCATTCATACTTCCATTCCTTTCATGTTTCGAATCCGTATTGCGGATTCTAACATATTATTCATACTTCTCATGTTTATTTGGAACTTTTAAAATCCTGAAAGTCCTACATTTCCTTTCACCCTCACGTCCACCTAATACCTAATTCTAACGGACATACCTGTAAAAATTATCACGGTCTCACGAACGTCATATGTTTCTTGTGTACTGGCCAGGTACACAATCACATACTAGTTTCGTGTCTTCGTGTAAACGACACCTTATGTCCGAAAAATCAGGTTTAAGCACGTGTAACATTTTCAAAACTTCATTACCATTCTAGTATTATATTTCATTTAAAATCTTTCCTTCATTTGATAGATTTTACCATTACATACACCCACATGTTAAATTTTACGTACCTGGGTCAATTTGTTTCATTGCATGCCTTGGCGCCGGTCCTAGACCGCATTCACGAATTATCCTCCCCAAGCAATTATGCTTACCTTACACATAACATACTGTTAGTTTTCTTCAACTACATACTTAAGTACACACTTACCTTTGCTTCTACCCTTAGATCTTCATCGAGTCTCGAATTGTATGGGTTCCTTGTCACAAGAGCACACAGGTTTGAGTTCAAGTATTTACCTCCTCATATTTGATTTCCCTCAAACCAGGGCTGTGATACCAACTTGTAATGCCCATATTTCCTAATTCGAAAAAGTAATATTATCATACTATTATTTCACAAAATTCGGGCATGACCCTTTCGTATTATGAACAATTCCCTGTATGACCAACTTGTAAGAAATAATAGTATTATTTAACAAATCCATTCTTTCACTAATCGACGACCCTTAACATCTCTTATATCCAAAACCAATCCTTAACATAAGTTATGAGACCTTGGAACACCATTTAGACAAGCCCAATATATAAAACAACAAAAATCCAACAAATCGCCTGAGGCCCGGTCTCTCGCGGGCCGCGTAAGCCTTGGCTTACTTTTTCGCGGGGCACGACAGCTCCACCGTAAGCTACGGCGGTGGCCATGAAGACTTAAGAACCTACCGTAGCTTACGGTGGCTACCGTAAGCTACGGTAGTGCCAAGCTCAACTTCCATTTTAATTATTTTAACTAGCATATCAAGACCAATTTACATCCGAAATAGTTGAAACTTGTTTCTAATTATCTGTAAAATTATTCCTTACATAACTAACTAAAAGCCCCTACCCCGGGACCTTAATCTACCCGAATTTCCTTAATAAAGAGTTACTTGCACAATTATTCGACCCATTCAAGACTTTATCAAACATCTCACGTGTTTGCACTTAAAACTAGCATAATGTTAATACTATGACACTTTTACAATAACCAGATATATATATATAAATATATATATATATAGGATAATGCTACACAAGAAACCCTTTTTTTTTAGAAAACTTTGGAAACCCATCATGTGGCCTAGATTGCTCCACATCAACATATGATTTTAGAGCTTTAAAGGGTATGATTGTCTTTTTATCATTTCATACACACACCCCAATACACTTTAAGTCATTTCATTCACCATCATAAGTTTTGTACTTCACCCCACCCTCTTACCAACTCCTTCATCTTTCTCTCTCTAAAAAACATCAAGAACACTGATTAGTTTCTCTCTCTCTCTCTTCATCAAATCTCTCTCTCATCTTACACCTCTCTCTCTTCCACCACAACACCATCACCACCGCACCACCAACACCATCACCACCGCACCACCATCTGTATTGTACCTCCGGCACCACCGTAAACACCTCCAACCCTGTTGCACAACCCCCACCACCGTTGCACCTTTACCACCGTCGGGCCGACCCCCGCTGCACAACACCCACAACTGCCACCACCGCCCCTCCACCACCGGCATCCCCCAACCCCAACCCATATATTCAGTTCCTATATTCAGATGTGGAACTGAATATATTCAACTCAAAATGGCACCAGATCTGAATGTTTCCATCATCAACTACTGCTCAAAGGTCACCGATGTTGACGAGCTCTTGAGATCGTATCAATCTGAACCCAAATGTTCTCCATCCAAAGATTATATTTGGGGGAATGATCTCCATCCGAATGTTGAACTAATATCAACTACAAAGGTTTAATTGTTTGTTTTTTGATTTAAAATTTGTTTGGATTAATTTTGGGGTTTTTTTTTATGTGTGAGGGTAATATTGTTAAATGATTGAAATTTTGAGCTTGGGGACTGTGTGGATGTTTGAGTCATGGATAAATGCTTTTGGGTGCGTTGGGAAAGTTTATTATGTTAAGATTATGATATGTAAATTGTAAATGGCTCGTTTCATATTACACGTTACATACTAAATTTCAAGTACATAAATGGCCGGTTTCATATTATACCTTACATGCTTGAATAGTTTGAATCGTTCAATAATCGACACATCTGTTTTTATTTTTAGACGTCTAATAATCGGCACATCTGTTTTTAGAAACGAAAAGCCAAGTTTGTCTTACAGCACAACCAACGTAACACGTGTTATATTCTGAACTCCTGTTTCACAGCTAAGCCAAGTTTGTCTTACAGCACAACCAACGTAACACGTGTTATAGTCTGAACTCCTGTTTCACAGCTAAGCCAAGTTTGTCTTACAGCACAACCAACGTAACACGTGTTATAGTCTGAACTCCTATTTCACAGCTAAACCATAGTAACATGTTATAGAGACAAGTATTAGGGTATGGCGATGTATTAGAGACATGTATTGGGGTATGGCGAATTAATTGCAGGTTTTTAGTTCTGTGTACTTTGTTAATTGTTGTTTCAGTTGTGTAAGATTAATTTGCAGGTTTTTATTTTTTGTGTTAAAAAGCTGTGCTTGGTTTGGTTGCTTGTTTGGGCTTTTGATCTGAATAGTAACTGTTTTTTGTTGGTTTGGTTGCTTTGTTTGGGGCTTTTGATCTGAATAGTAACTGTTTTTGTGATGTTATCTGAGAAAAAATATTTTCTGGCTATGAATGTGTTAATATTTATGTCTGGTTAACGACTTAACGGTAATCTTATCTTTTTGTTATTAGGACGGTGATGGATTCAAGGGAAATAAGATCCAATTCCCGGGACCGTTGGTTTCGTCAAACGTGGATCAGATGCTCAAGGATCATGACCATGTTTATGTTACAGCACAACACAACTAACACGTGTTATAGGTTGAACTTCTCGGACATGCATGTGTTACATGTGACATGAAACCCATGTACAATGTAACACGTGTAACGTGTGACATGAAAACACATTTTTATAAATATAACTTTTTGGAAATTTCAAGTACATAAATGGCCGGTTTCACATTATACCTTACATGCTTGAATAGTTTGAATCGTTCAATTTCATTTTACCCATTTCACCTTTTTTTTCTTTTCAGCCGATTATAGAATATGGGTTTTGAAACACGAACACCAAGTATAATAGTTAATAGTTATCTCTGGTTAACGACTTAACGGTTATCTTATCTTTTTGTTATTAGGATGGTGATGGATACAAGGGAAACAAGATCCAATTCTCGGGACCGTTGGTTTCGTCAAACGTGGATCAGATGCTTAAGGATCATGACCATGTTTATGTTACAACACAACACAACTAACACGTGTTATAGTCTGAACTCCTGTTTCATAGCTAAGCTAAGTTTGTCTTACAGCACAACCAACGTAACACGTGTTATAGTCTGAACTTCTGGCTATGAATGTGTTAATATTTATGTCTGGTTAACGACTTAACGGTTATCTTATCTTTTTGTTATTAGGACGGTGATGGATTCAAGGGAAATAAGATCCAATTCTCGGGACCGTTGGTTTCGTCAAACGTGGATCAGATGCTCAAGGATCATGACCATGTTTATGTTACAGTACAACACAACTAACACGTGTTATAGGTTGAACTTCTCGGACATGCATGAACGTAACACGTGTTACGTGTGACATGAAAACACATTTGTATAACTTCCCTGGCATAAGCACACCCACATGTTTACAAACCGTTTCAAGACCGACCCAAACAATAAAGCAAGGGTAGCCGCTGAAAAGCTAAGGCAGAAAAGGTAGCCGCAGAAAAGCTAAGGCAGACTGTAAAAGGAAGCTCCACCATTTTCTTAGTGCTATGTATTTTCGTTTACTAGTAATATGTAATGTGAGACTCTTTTTTTGTTTTGTCTAGTACATGATGTTAAAACGGTATGGACTTAACACATTATGGAAGTCTTAACACACGTTATAAAAGAGGCTTAACACACGTTATATCAGGTATACTATGTCGTTATTAAGTTACTATTGGAGTTTATGCATCCATTCTGGAAGTCTTAACACACGTTATAATAGAGGCTTAACACACGTTATACATGTCAGGCGCGTAACACATGTTATAGTATGTATATACAAATCATGGTGTTTTGGAAACCACTAGCTTATACATGACACCATGTTGGGTTAAACCAAGATTATAATTCCATATTAACTTGTACACGTGTTACGATCAGTATATGCACATCATGGTGTTTTGCAAACCACTTTCTTATACATGAATACAAGTCGGGTTATAATTGATGCTTACATATTATCATATGTATACAAGTGGGGTACAACAAGATTACGATATTAACTAAGCTCACCATTAAACTCATCGCCCCCGTCGACTGTTTTCACCCTTGTCACATGTTAAGCAATTACATGATCCAAACACACAAATTGTAACACATGTTAGATCAGTATATACACATCATGGTGTTTTGTAAACCACTAGCTTATACATGAATACATGTCAGGTTACAAAAAGATTATAACAGAGGCCTAACACATGTTATACGTTCCAAAATGTGCAAAACAAATGACCCGTTTCATATTATATATTCCAAAATTACCGGTACATGTGTTACCGTAAATGGCTCGTTTCATATTACACGTTACATACTAACTTGTACATTTATTACTTGTACAAGTTTTACGCTCAGTATCCACATTATCGGATATTTTAAACATCAACAAAAATAAAATAGATATTACTTGTTTTTTTTAATTAACAAAAGGTTAACACACGTTATATAGCGTTACAACAAGTGGGGTTACAACAAGATTACGATATTAACTAAGCTCACCATTAAACTCATCGCCCCCGTCGACTGTTTTCACCCTTGTCACATGTTAAGCAATTACATGTTCCAAACAGAAAAATTGTAACACATGTTAGATCAGTATATACACATCATGGTGTTTTGTAAACCACTAGCTTATACATGAATACATGTCAGGTTACAAAAAGATTTTAACAGAGGCTTAACACATGTTATACGTCCAAAATTATGCAAAACAAATGACCCGTTTCATATTATATATTCCAAAATTACCGGTACACGTGTTACCATAAATGGCTCGTTTCATATTACACGTTACATACTATCCACATTACCGGTACATGTGTTACTATAAATGACTCGTATCCAGAATCCGTGACCATGTAAAACCATTAAGTCGTTGCCTCCAATGGCATTCTGCCCAAAACCGATACCACAGTCTGCAAGGCGCTTGCGGTTATTTTGCCAGTTCGGGTCACACGTCCAGCAGTCATCAATGGGATTACCAGTTCCACATGAGAAGAATCCCAGTTTCCTTTCTTTCAGTGCTGTTTCTCATGCTCCTGCTCATCACAACAAACTAATATGTTGAATATGCAATCCCAGTTTACCGAAAAAGTAACTTTGCCTCTAATGAACAAAATGACTAATTGTTATCATAATCAACATATTATGATTAACACGCGTTATATATCATTCTAACAGGTGCTTAACACATGTTATGGGTCTGTCTTTGTAAATCAAGCAACCCAACAAAAAAACAAGTATTGTTAACAAAAAAAAAAAAACACTTATTGTTCAGATCAAAAACCCAAACAAGCAACCCAAACCTTTATGGGTTTGTTTCTGTAAATCAACACACGTTACATAACATTCTAACGGGGGGCTTAACACATGTTATGGGTCTGAGTCTGTGAATCAAGCAACCCAACAAAAAAACACTTACTGTTCAGATCAAAACCCAAACAAGCAACCCAAACCAACAAAAAAACAGCTACTGTTAAGATCAAAAGCCCCTAACAAGCAACCAAACCAACAAAAAAAACCCGTTCAAAATCTCATCCTAAAGTTTTTTATTTATTTAAAATACATGAACATTAACCATGGATACCCCATTAACCATTACTAAAACACTTTCAGCACACAAATACATATTAACAACCATTTCAACAAAAAATCAACTGTGAATTGATATTTCAAGAACACTTACCGGGCTAGACGAAGAAGGGTCTTCAAACCTTCATTATCTGCTCCCAGCCAACCCAAAATAAATCTGGAGTGAATCCCGAACTAAATTAGAACCGAACCTGAACATGAATCTGACCCGAGTCGTCTGTATGTGTGTTCAACCACCCACTGTCGCCGCTATCAACCACCAACACCGCAGAATGAACCAGTCACCACCTTCCACAAACCACCAGATCTGCAACCACCATCGTGCCTCACTCATTCCCCTGCCCCAACCATAACGGTCAACAACACCACCGCCACATCGCTGCTGCTGCCGTGGGTGGCTGGAAACCCACCAGTTTTCTCTCTCTCTTTCGATTTCTCTGGACCTCTTTTTCTCTTTCGATTTCTCTGGTACTCTCTCTCACGGCTCTCACTCTATCTCTAGGCTTGCAGGTTGTAAGTGTTGTGTAGAGAGAAAGGGAAAGTCATGGGGGCTAGGGTTTTGATTTGGGAAGGAGAAAATGAGATCTGTGATTTTAGAGAGAGGGAATAGAGAGAGCTGAGATTTTGAAATGGATATGAAGAGAGAGAAAGATCATTGCATTAAAGAGAGATGATAGGATTGGACATTGGAGAGAGAATGAATGTTTCTACCGAAAATGTCCCTTCCACTTGTACTAATGTATTATATCATTTCTTTTAAATCTAATTCTTACCAAAAATTAGGAGAGCCATTGATCAAGTTAGATGAGAGACAATCAATGGCTCACATTGGGTTTCCAAGGTTTCTTAAAAAAGATGGGGTTTCCTATATAACCAAGCCCTATATATATAAATATATATATATATATATATATATGTTACCATCGTCATTACGTGTACTAACGTTACATAATAAAACATACTCTTATTTTGACCCGTTCGGTCATCTTAGCAAACACCATCACCTATAATAACCGAATCCTAAATAGACTTGAATTACCATACTTAAGTGACTCGCATATAGCCTTCCTAATTGGTCTAGGAAGTGATTCGGAAATCACTTCCTTAATGCTCCTTACTTGCTACCAATGTCATAATAAGGCATTTCACATAATTTCTAATATTTATCATACAAATAACCTCTTTTATTACTAAAGAGGGAGTCGGGGAGTTTACTTACCTCGTGCATCCGAATTTATACATAGCTTCCGTGTTTGCCCTTGACCCGTTGTCCTTCCGTGCTTGTGTTCATGATGACATGGCTCCTATCCATATAAGTAGTCATATTCATAACATGATTAGCACACGTAAACCTATTCAACTATGTCCACAAGCTCATTCATGGCATTTATACATAATTTACTCTCACAAAGTCAAATGTCCAGCTTAATAATTTCATTCGAACTAAGATTATGAATTCGTCTAAATAGTAGGCTATAGTATGAACATCATTCTCCTTTCACACTCATAATGTATGATATTGTTATGGGTGATTTTCTGCTCATATATCATGGATAATATTCTGACTATATTTCTTTTATTGTGATCGGGATATTGGTAACACCCTGACACAGTATCCTGGAAATAACTAATTAGTTCACGTGCAGATTAATGAAGCAAGCCTATAACGTTCGAGTGGACCTGTTCTCCCGAAGACTCAGACTAATCAGATGAAATGGGGACGTTGAAGCTGGAAGAAGTGGTCTACAACGTTCACAAAGGGAATATTCGGCGTATCCCGGATTTATAGGCTAGTTTGTTAGTTTTGTTTTACTATAAATAGGATTGATCGGATCAGATAGAACACACACAACTTTTCATACACTCTTGCTCTCTACTAGCTGCAATCACTCACTTAACACTTACACTTGTACTCGAATCGCATTGTAACACCTAGTTGATTCGTATCATATCCCGCACTGTATCCCGATATTTGAAGTAATAAGAAGAACAAGACAGCTGCGATTGTCAGCTCCTGAGGTTTTGTGCCGGCGATCTAGATTGATCAAGGGCTTTCCTCGTACATCCCGTGTCACCCTTTACCTTTTTTGCTCATTGTTTGATTGTAGATATAGCTCGATATCCTGAGCTATATCCTGAAAACTGTTTTTATTAACAAGTTAATCAGCATATTTTGCACAAATACTTCTAGCACACTACCTCACTTAAGTAATTTGATCACTTAATTACTTAGGTAATTTTTTACCAAAACAATTTGGCGCCCACCGTGGGGTAAGTGGTGCTATTTCTACTAAAAGCTTTTGCAAAATCACTACTTGGTTTTCTATTTTCAAAACTTTTTGCTACACTATTTTCAATGGCCTCAAGATCAAACATGAGCTCTTCTACCGTGCCTGCTACAACCTCTGCAACAATTGGATCGGTGCTCCCACCATCTCCGAGGACGCAAGCCTCTTCACAGCCTCAGGATCTTTCAAGAAGAACTGAAACTCATGTGGCTTGGGATGTTATCCCCACTCGGAATGTTCAAGGATCTGCTGTCTTAGGGGGTACTCCTATTTTGGCTTCTAATGATGAAATTCTAACCTTGTTTGGTAGTATACAGGATCAGATGAAGCAACAGCATGAGACCAACCAAATGCTGATGAGAGAGATACAACTCTTGAAATCCAGCTCGAGCAGGCCTGCTAAGGATACCGTCGCTCCCTTGCAGCCTAGGGCTTTGAACTTCAGTTCGGCAGTGTATACCGAGGATAACAGGGGCAACATTGTGCCGAGTCATACTCAGAATCATACTCCTGAGATACCCTCTTCGGTTAGGGTGTCAACTGTGAGAAGCTCAGGATATGCTTCAGGATATGGCCAGAATCCTCAGACTGGTAACGTGTCTAATAATACTAATACTCTTGTTACTAATGGTCTTGGATCTTTGTAGGATGCAGGTATGACATCAGCATTTTCTAGGGAGCTTCAGAAATTGAAGGACATGATATCCAGTGTACCTGGGGTGGTCCAGCCAATTCCAGAAGTGTCCCAGGATAGCCACAGGATATCCTGGTTTGCATATCCCATTTGTGATGCTGAAATCCCAAAAAGATTTCAAACCTCCAACATGAAGCTCTCTGACGGAACTACGGATCCTGAAGAGCATATTGCTCAGTATAGGGAAAGGATGGAAATAAATCCTATCCCTCCAGATCTCAAGGAAGCATGCCTCTGCAAGGGTTTTGGTTCTACTTTGACAGGATTAGCCTTAAAATGGCTCTTAAATGTTCCACCCCATTCAATTACATCGTTTGCTCATTTAGTCAATTTGTTTAATAGTCAATTTTCTTGCAGTCGAAGTTTTAAAAAACTAACCAGTGATCTCTACAGGATAACTCAAGGACCTCAGGAATTCTTGAGGGATTATGTGAACAAGTTTAGCAGGGAATCTCTGGATATCCCACACCTTGATGTTGCAACAGCTGTGCAGGCATTCAAAATGGGGTTGCAAAAGGATTCCCAATTTTATCAGGATCTTGTAATGAATCCTTGCAGGAACCTGGATGAGGCTCGAAATAGGGCTTTAAGATATATTCGGCTGGAAGATAACAAAAAGAGGCAAGAGAGGATGAATTCATCCTCAAACTATGAATCAACTAACAGGAAGTCGGAATCCTCGTACAAACCATATCGCTCTAAGCCATATGGCAGGAATGACAGCAAGAAAGTGAATGCTGTTGAAGACGAGGATCCTGAGGAGTATCCTGAGTTGTCAGAATATTGCTTTTCTATTAATATACCTGAATTAATGTATGCTATGCAAGGTTTAGGAGACAAAGCGAGGTGGCCTAGGAAGAACCAACAAAAAGCTGATTGGAAGGATAAATCCAAGTGGTGTGCCTTCCATGAGGATTTTGGACATGTTACGGAGGATTGCATTGCTCTGAGGAAGGAAATAATCTATCTCCTGAGCAAAGGATATATGAAGGATCTCCTGGGAAGAAAGAAGAATAAGGGTCAGGATACTGGGAAGGATCCTGAACAAGCAGCATCACCTCCTACGGATGCCAAGATAATTAACTTTATTTCAAGAGGATCCGATATCTATGGAACTTCTTATTCTGCAGAAAAAAGACATGCAAAGGAGGCTAAGACAGAAAGGGGAGATAAGCCAACCAAGACGACAACCCTCACAACCGATAAAGTGATAACGTTTGGCAGTGATGACAGGGATACTGTCCAGGATCCCCATCATGACGGTTTGGTAATAACTTTATATCTTGCTAATCACTTTGTGTGCAGGATACTGGTGGATAATGGTAGCTCTGTCAACATTATTCAGGTAGAAATGCTGAAAAGGATGAATGTTTCCTCAATGGATATCACTTCAAAATCTACTGTTCTTTTCGGGTTCAGTGGAAAGGCCAGGAATACTGTGGGAGAAATAAAGATGCCAGTATATGTTGAGGGAGTCAACTCAATGCAACGCTTCTGTGTCATGGACTCCTTATCCTGCTACAATATTATATTGGGTAGGCCATGGATCCATGATATGAAAGCTGTGCCATCGACCTATCATCAGTGTATCAAGATCCCTACCCCTTGGGGGGTTTTCAAGTTGGAAAGTGATCAACAAGAAGCGAAGGAGTGTTATTCTTCTTCGATGAAATCCTCAACAAAGCCTAAAGCAGGATATCAATTAAAGATGCAAGCCCAGGATATCATGGAGGCTTCAGAGCAGGATGTTAAGAAAATTATCCTGGATCAGGATAATCCAGATATCTCGGTGCTCGTAGGAACAAATATCCCTCAGGATATTGAAAATCAATTGACTAACTTTTTGAAATGCAGGATGTAAACATTGGCATGGAAACATGAGGATATGACAGGTATTTCCAAGGATATTATAACTCACAAGCTCGGAATTGGCAGGTCTTTCAAGCCTGTCCAACATAAACGAAGGAAGTTTGCTCCTGAACAGAACGCAATCATTCAAAAGGAGGTTAAAAGATTATTAAAGAGCAAGATGATGTAACATCCCGAAAATACAAAACTTTATATTAGAATTATAAAGTGTAAAATAAACAAGAATAAACTAACTAGGATAAATAACCCAGTTAGTTAGGAGTCTTGTAGTAGCACACGAATGAGTTAAAAAGCCAAAGAAATAAACTAAATAAGAGTTGAGGGACTTAAGTTGTTAAAATGGAAACTTAAGATACTAATATTTAGTAAAATAAAACAAACCAAACACCTCAATTGAGGTCTGGTCGATCAACAGCAGGAAGGGGGCGACACCCACACTTCCAAAACCTAAATATCTACTAAACTCTCAAATTGAAGGCCAAAATCCAATAGAAATCGAAATCTAAACATGGAATCGTGATCACCTCGTCAAGGGGATCATAAGGTATGTTGAATTAGGTCATTTTCATTCGATTCAAAGTTCATGCATGTGATCAAAATCGAATGTAGAGCTTGATTATGTGTTGTAAACATGAAATTGGAAGTAATGTAACGTTTAGGGACAAACCCTAGACGATTTCTTGTCAAATTCTTGCATGATAATTGTATAAATTAAAATCACCATAGTGGGTGATTAGTATGCTAGTAGAACTTGATGAACACTAGGATTAAAACTCTTGTTCTAGTGTAAACTGAAATTATGGGGAAAACTCTAAGTTGTTGATGTTAACATATAGACATGTGGTCAAATTGAAGTAATTTGGGTGATAAAAATCGAGTCAAGAACTTGGTTTAGATCATGTAAAAATCTGACACGCTAGGTGTTTGATAAAATGCCTAAAAGAGGGTTAAAATGTTAAAGGTTGGGTAAAACGCAGATTTGAATATGTTAAGAAATAATGCGTTAAAGCTTATGGAAGAGTTCTAATCTTGTTATGAATTGAACTCTTTAGGCAAGGAATCCGGAACGTCAAGTGGACACGCCGGAGGTGATACCCGCGGAAAACGTGTGCTTTAAAGGTACGTGGCTTAAGCCCCGTTAAATTATGTGCAAATGTTTAGTTTTGTTGTGTGAATGATGTTGATGCGTAATGAATATGTTTGATGCGTCGTTAAAGTGGCAAGTACACTCGACCATCAAACGGGTCAAAATAAAGATTTGGAACTTAGTATGGCTAGTCAATGAAGTGATGGTTTTCACTAAATAGCCAAACGGGTCAAAACGATGCTTTTAAAAAAAGTCACGAGAGTAGATACTTGAAAGTCTCATACTTCGTTAAATGATGGATTGTACCATACTAATGATTTGGTTATATAAATCTAAGTCTAAGAACCCGGGAACTTGGGTCAAATAATAGAAGATAAATAAAAAGGGGTTGCTTGAAACGGAAATGCTTGAATTCCGATGAAACAAGTAACTAGTTCCAAAGGATCGCGAAGCCATGGAATGGCGCGAATGTGCAAAATTTATGAGCCCAGGAATTTGGGTAATTATGTCCGAAAAGTTTTAAGAGTTGTAAAATGGTGCTATGCACTTACAACAATGGGTTGAATAATTGAAATAAGGAAGTCGTGAACCGATTGTCGGTATCTCGGTTTCCGTAATGTGAAACTTACATGGTTGGATCCGTAATTTTATTACGGACTCATAGGAAAAAGAATCGGTTAAAACGGACTAGCGAGCGAAAAGTTATGAGCTTTTAAAGTTAGAATTCTTACAATTTTCGGAGCTGGGCAGAAATGCAGGTTTTAAACCTGCACCTGCTGGAAAACGTGTTCCCCCGCGCCACGCGGAGGACGACATGAATACCCCCGCGACACGCGAGAGGATCAAAATCAGAATTTTTATTTTCTTTTAATTGATTTGATGTTGGAACATGTTTACACGTATTATGTCAATGCCAAAACTAATGTTTTTAGTGGTTTTGACCTTAGGTGACTATGGTGGGATTCCGGATGGCGGTCAAGCAATGTCGAAGAACCGAACACGCATTTTGTAACTTCCACGTTAACTTAACTTTGTTTTAGATAATGGTTTTGTTGTAGATGAATTGTTAACTATGTCCTAAGGCTTTTAAACTAGTTGGTAGTGACTAGTAGAAGTTACTTTAAACTTTCGTTTAGTAATTAGAATGATCATGTTGGTATTTTGAATCGAAAACACTTTGTAAATTGGGATTTTTGTATAAACTCATGTATTATATTAAGTAATCTCATTATCATAAAAAGGGTGTTACAAGTTGGTATCAGAGCTCAAGGTTGTTAACAAGTGTGTTCGGTTCAAGCTTGATCAAACATCCGGTAAGAGTTAATTATTCTTAGTAGAGTTATTAAGTAAAAGAGGGAATAATGGATTGATATGCATGGGAAGAGTGTGTTAACACACTCAAACCCGGAAAGTGCATTAAATAGAACGGTGAAAACAAGTCACGAACTTGAATAAACCGAAGTAAATAAATCACATGTTATAGATGAAATGTTAACGTTTGATGTAAACATTTCAGTTAAAGATGGCGGATAAAGGTAATGATGATACGGTGCCAAGAGTCACCGAGCAAACAAGAGAAGTGATTGCTGAAGAGGTAGGAAAGGCAATCGAAAACAGTTTGTCGGGTTTCATCGACAAAATCCAAAACACGGTACTATCAGTGGTGGAAGAAAGAATCAAGAAATTGAAAGATAATACCAATTTAGCAAAGGAAAAGTCGGGTGGACGAAAATCTTGTTCTTATAAAGAGTTTATGGCGTGTAAACCGCCAATCTACAATGGGGAGGTTGACCCGATAATATGCCAACGGTGGCTAAGTGATATGGAGGGAGTATTTGAAAGGACCCATTGTGATGAGGATGACTTCGTGGCTTATGGCACGGGTCAGTTAAGGGGTCAAGCGAAAGATTGGTGGGATAACAAGAAGAAAGAGATCGGAAGTGAAGCGGCTAAGGCTATGACATGGGACGAGTTTAAGACGCCGTTTCTTAAACATCATAGTCCCAAGGCAATCATTAACAAAATCAAGGAAGAATTTATGCAGCTTCGACACAAGGGTGAATCTATCGATAAAATCACGGGAACGTTCATGGATAAAATGAAGTTTTGTGATGATCTCATAACGAACGAAGAGCAGAAAATATATTATTATAATATGCTGAGCGCCGAATATAGGGAGTTTATGACTCCTTCGAAGTATGAGACTCTCACCGAGATTATAAACGTTGCTCGGGAACGGGAGATAAAGTTAAAGAAACAGATAGAAAGAGGCGAAAGAAGGGCACAGGTAGTCAACCCAAGCCCAACGAAAAAGGCACGTCCGAACGAATCCTCAAAGAAACAAGAAGGAAAAAGCGGGTCATCAAGCTACAAGATATGCGGGAAAGGGCACAAGGGTGAGTGCCGGTTTAAGGACAAGTCGTGTCCTATTTGTGGGAAAACCGGGCACACGGCTGCGTTGTGCTCGGGGAAGGTGTCGGTGTGTTACAAATGTTATCAGCCGGGACACAAGAAATCGGAGTGTCCGAAATTGATCGGGAAGAAAGATGACAAGGATGCACGTACCGAGACACCAAGAGCAAAAGCAAGATCCTTCCAGTTAACGGCAGCCGAGGCAAAGGTGGAACCCGATGTGGTTTCAGGTATATTTGCTATAAACTCGATTCCCGCACATGTGTTATTTGATACGGGTGCGAATAAATCCTTTGTTTCACATGGATTTATTCGACATCCTTCTTTTGTACTAACAAAATTGCCTATGCCATTAGAGGTAGAAATAGGTGATAACAAAAGTTTCCTTGTATGTGATGTATGTCGAGATTGCAAAATAAACATTGATGATGAGGAATATTTAATAGATTTGATCCCTATGTCAATGGGAGAATTCCAAGTAGTGGTCGGGATGGATTGGTTATCTCGACATCATGCAGAAGTGATATGTTTCCGCAAGGAGATAAAATTGACATCTCCAAGTGGAAAACAAGTCACCATCTATGGCCAAAAAGGGGGTAGTCCCGTTATGTGCTCAATACTAAAAGCTCATAAGCTTATGAGGCGCGGATGTAAAGCATTTATGATTTACGCAAACGAACCCGATAAAGAGACGCCGAAGATTGAAGACGTACCAGTGGTACGCGAGTACGCTGATGTATTTCCGGAAGATTTACCAGGAATACCGCCAGAACGGGAGGTAGAGTTCGGAATTGAATTGATTCCGGGCGCGAAACCTGTGGCCAAGGCGCCGTATCGGCTTGCGCCATCAGAATTGCAAGAATTGATGTCCCAAATCCAAGATTTGCTTGACAAGGGATTTATTCGGCCAAGTGTGTCTCCATGGGGCGCACCAGTATTATTCGTGAGAAAGAAGGACGGGAGCATGCGTATGTGCATTGACTACCGGGAGTTGAATAAACTCACGGTAAAGAATCGATATCCGCTGCCAAGAATTGATGACCTATTTGACCAATTACAAGGTGCAAGTTGGTTCTAAAAAATCGACCTCAGATCGGGGTATCATCAGTTGAAAGTCAAAGAGGAGGATGTACCGAAAACGGCTTTTCGTACACGGTACGGACATTACGAGTTTCTCGTGATGTCCTTTGGGTTAACTAATGCACCCGCGGCTTTCATGGATCTCATGAACCGGGTTTGCAAACCCATGCTAGACAAGTCAGTGATAGTGTTCATTGATGACATCTTGATATACTCCAAGAATGAAGCAGAACACGCAAGTCATTTGCGTGAAGTGTTGGAGACGCTCCGGAAAGAGAAATTGTTTGCGAAATTCTCAAAATGTGCCTTCTGGTTACGGGAGGTGCAATTTCTTGGGCACATCATTAGTGCAAACGGGGTGTTAGTAGATCCTTCAAAGATAGAAGCTGTGTCAAGATGGACTCCACTGAAGAATCCTTCGGAAATCAGAAGCTTCTTGGGGCTTGCGGGTTATTATCGGAGATTCATACAAGATTTCTCCAAAATTGCTACGCCGTTAACCAAACTAACCCGTAAGGATGAAAAGTTTATTTGGGCCGAGGATCAAGAAAGGGCGTTCCAAACGCTCAAGGAAAAACTGACCCATGCGCCGGTATTGACATTACCGGACGGAACGGAGGATATGGTAGTTTACTCGGATGCATCGCATTCGGGACTTGGCTGCATTTTGATGCAGCGGGGCAAGGTTATAGCCTATGCCTCAAGGCAACTAAAGACTCATGAGAAGAGATATCCTACCCATGACCTCGAGTTGGCAGCAGTGGTTTTCGCCTTGAAGATATGGAGGCATTACTTGTATGGGGTGAAGTGCACTATCTTTACCGACCACAAAAGCTTAAAGTATTTCTTCAATCAGAAGGAATTAAATATGAGGCAGAGGCGGTGGTTAGAAACTGTCAAAGACTTTGATTGTGAAATACATTACCACCCCGGGAAGGCTAATGTAGTGGCAGACGCGTTGAGCCGAAAGACAGATTATACGCCTATTCGAGTACGATCGATGCAACTAATTGTGACATCGGGTTTGCTTGAACAAATCCGAAAATCTCAAATTGAAGCAATCAAGGAAGAAAATGTGAAGAAGGAAAGGATAGTTGGGCAGCTAAAAGACCTAGAGGATGATAACCAAGGATTGAAAACTCGATTTGGAAGAATTTGGGTTCCAAATACGTGTGGGGCCAAAGTGCGACTACTTGACGAGGCCCATAAATCTCATTATTCAATTCATCCGGGGGCGACCAAAATGTATAATGACTTAAAACAAAACTATTGGTGGCCCGGAATGAAAAGAGATATTGTGAAATATGTGGAGAAGTGTCTGACTTGTTTACAAGTCAAAGCGGAGCACCAAAAGCCATATGGTAGGTTGCAACCGCTGGATATCCCAGTTTGGAAATGGGAACAAATCACGATGGATTTGTTAACCAAATTGCCCAAAACCAATCGCGGATTTGATGCTATATGGGTAGTCGTGGATAGATTGACAAAAAGTGCTCACTTCATTCCGATTCGTGAGGCTTATACATCTGAGAAGATGTCGGAAGTGTACACCAATGAAATCATAGCACGTCACGGAGTACCGATATCCATTGTGTCAGACAGAGATACTCGGTTTACCTCTAAATTCTGGCGCGAATTCCAAGAGCAAATGGGAACTAAACTGTTCATTAGCACTGCTTATCATCAGCAAACGGATGGGCAAAGTGAGAGAACGATACAAACGTTGGAAGATACGTTGCGGGCTTGCATCATCGACTTCGGGGTAGTTGGGATGTCCATCTACCCTTGGTCGAATTTTCATATAACAATAGCTATCAATCGAGCATTAAAATGGCCCCGTATGAAATGTTATATGGTAGAAAGTGTCGAACCCCGGTGTGTTGGGGAGAAGTGGGACCACGAGGATTAGCACATACTGATATAATCCGAACTACGAATGAGAAAATCGATGTGGTCCGAGCTCACCTAAAAGCAGCTCAGGATCGACAAAAGTCGTATGCGGATAAGCGAAATAGGCCTATTGAATTTCAAGTTGGCGATAAAGTAATGCTAAAAGTATCGCCATGGAAAGGAATTATACGGTTCAGAAAAAGAGGAAAGTTGAGTCCGAGGTTCATTGGGCCATTCAGGATCACTGAACGGGTTGGTAAGGTAGCATATCGCCTTGAACTACCCGAGGAGTTGAGTGGAATTCATAACACATTCCATGTGTCACATCTCCGAAAATGCTTAGCAGATGAAACTGCTCGTATCCACTATGATGACATTGAGGTGGATAACAGCCTCAACTATGCAGTGAGGCCAATTGCAATCTTAGATCGAAAAGAGAAGAGTCTGAGGAACAAAGTAATTCACCAAGTGAAGGTTAAGTGGGAGCACAGGAAGGGTGCGGATACCACGTGGGAATCCAAAGAAGAGATGCAACGGCTCTACCCTAAACTATTTGGTACGTATTACGGTTTCGGGGACGAAACCCTTTTTATGGGGGGTGGACTTGTAACATCCCGAAAATACAAAACTTTGTATTAGAATTATAAAGTGTAAAATAAACAAGAATAAACTAACTAGAATAAATAACCCAGTTAGTTAGGAGTCTTGTAGTAACACATGAATGAGTTAAAAAGCCAAAGAAATAAACTAAATAAGAGTTGAGGGACTTAAGTTGTTAAAATGGAAACTTAAGATACTAATATTTAGTAAAATAAAACAAACCAAACACCTCAATTGAGGTCTGGTCGATCAACAGCAGGAAGGGGGCGACACCCACACTTCCAAAACCTAAATATCTACTAAACTCTCAAATTGAAGGCCAAAATCCAGTAGAAATCGAAATCTAAACATGGAATCGTGATCACCTCGTCAAGGGGATCATAAGGTATGTTGAATTAGGTCATTTTCATTCGATTCAAAGTTCATGCATGTGATCAAAATCGAATGTAGAGCTTGATTATGTGTTGTAAACATGAAATTGGAAGTAATGTAACGTTTAGGGACAAACCCTAGACGATTTCTTGTCAAATTCTTGCATGATAATTGTATAAATTAAAATCACCATAGTGGGTGATTAGTATGCTAGTAGAACTTGATGAACACTAGGATTAAAACTCTTGTTCTAGTGTAAACTGAAATTATGGGGAAAACTCTAAGTTGTTGATGTTAACATATAGACATGTGGTCAAATTGAAGTAATTTGGGTGATAAAAATCGAGTCATGAACTTGGTTTAGATCATGTAAAAATCTGACCCGCTAGGTGTTTGATAAAATGCCTAAAAGAGGGTTAAAATGTTAAAGGTTGGGTAAAACGCAGATTTGAATATGTTAAGAAATAATGCGTTAAAGCTTATGGAAGAGTTCTAATCTTGTTATGAATTGAACTCTTTAGGCAAGGAATCCGGAACGTCAAGTGGACACGCCGGAGGTGATACCCGCGGAAAAGGTGTGCTTTAAAGGTACGTGGCTTAAGCCCCGTTAAATTATGTGCAAATGTTTAGTTTTGTTGTGTGAATGATGTTGATGCTTAATGAATATGTTTGATGCGTCGTTAAAATGGCAAGTACACTCGACCATCAAACGGGTCAAAATAAAGATTTGGAACTTAGTATGGCTAGTCAATGAAGTGATGGTTTTCACTAAATAGCCAAACGGGTCAAAACGATGCTTTTAAAAAAAATCACGAGAGTAGAGACTTGAAAGTCTCATACTTCGTTAAATGATGGATTGTACCATACTAATGATTTGGTTATATAAATCTAAGTCTAAGAACCCGGGAACTTGGGTCAAATAATAGAAGATAAATAAAAAGGGGTTGCTTGAAACGGAAATGCTTGAATTCTGATGAAACAAGTAACTAGTTCCAAAGGATCGCGAAGCCATGGAATGGCACGAATGTGCAAAATTTATGAGCCCGGGAATTTGGGTAATTATGTCCGAAAAGTTTTAAGAGTTGTAAAATGGTGCTATGCACTTACAACAATGGGTTGAATAATTGAAATAAGGAAGTCGTGAACCGATTGTCGGTATCTCGGTTTCCATAATGTGAAACTTACATGGTTGGATCCGTAATTTTATTACCGACTCATAGGAAAAAGAATCGGTTAAAACGGACTAGCGAGCGAAAAGTTATGACCTTTTAAAGTTAGAATTCTTACAATTTTCGGAGCTGGGCAGAAATGCAGGTTTTAAACCTGCACCTGCTAGAAAACGTGTTCCCCCGCGCCACGCGGAGGACGACATGAATACCCCCGTGACACGCGGAAGCCGTCGCAAGTCGCGACGGATTTGATGTCTCCTGCCGCGACACGCGGGAGGATCAAAATCACAATTTTTATTTTCTTTTAATTGATTTGATGTTGGAACATGTTTACACGTATTATGTCAATGCCAAAACTAATGTTTTTAGTGGTTTTGACCTTAGGTGACTATGGTGGGATTCCGGATGGCGGTCAAGCAATGTTGAAGAACAGAACACGCATTTTGTAGCTTCCGCGTTAACTTAACTTTGTTTTAGACAATGGTTTTGTTGTAGATGATTCCGCGTTAACTTAACTTTGTTTTAGACAATGGTTTTGTTGTAGATGAATTGTTAACTATGTCCTAAGGCTTTTAAACTAGTCGGTAGTGACTAGTAGAAGTTACTTTATACTTTCGTTTAGTAATTAGAATGATCATGTTGGTATTTTGAATCGAAAACACTTTGTAAATTGGGATTTTTGTATAAACTCATGTATTATATTAAGTAATCTCATTATCATAAAAAGGGTGTTACAGATGATTAGGGAAGTTAAATTTCCCAAATGGTTAGCAAATGTAGTTGTGGTTCAAAAGAAAAATGGGAAATGGAGAGTTTGTGTAGATTACACAGACTTGAACAAAGCGTGTCCTAAAGACCCATTCCCTCTGCCCCATATCGATTCAATGGTGGACGCTACTGCCGGTCATGAAATGTTAACCTTCATGGATGCATCCTCAGGATTCCAGCAAATACAAATGGAACCATTGGACCAGGAGGATACTGCTTTCATGACACCAACAGGTATTTATTGTTATACTGCTATGCCTTTTGGTTTGAAAAATGCAGGTGCAACATACCAGAGATTGGTGAACATGATGTTTAAGGACAAACTGGGGGACACCATGGAGGTATACATTGATGATATGGTAGTAAAATTCAAGAAGGCTGAAGATCATCTCTAGGATATTGAAGGAGCATTCGATATCCTGGATCAGTACAACATGAAATTAAATCCAGGTAAATGCCATTTTGGAGTGGGGGCAGGAAAGTTTTTGGTATACATGGTGACTAAAAGGGGGATCGAAGCAAGCCCAGAACAGATTAAAGCTATCCTGGATATAAAATCACCTTCAAACATGAAAGATGTACAAAGATTAACAGGGCGAGTTGCAGCATTAAACAGGTTTATATCGAGATCCTCGGAAAAATGCAAGGAATTCTACGATATCCTGAAGAAGAAGAATAAGAAATTCGAATGGGGAGAGAAGCATAAAGCAGCCTTGTAGGAATTGAAGCAGTATCTTTTAACTGCACCTCTATTGGTGAACCATTATCCCTGTATCTTGCAGTATCCGGGAACGCAGTAAGTGCTGTTCTGGTAAAGGATCATGAAGGTTAGCAGTATCCTGTCTATTATGTTAGCAAAAGTTTGTTAGATACTGAAACTAGATATTCTCATTTAGAAAAATTGATATTGGCCTTAGTTATGGCATCGACAAAGCTTAGACATTATTTTGAGACACATAGGATTCCTGTTAAAACTAATTATCCTGTTAAAAATGTGCTTAGGAAACCTGAGATGTCGGGTAGTGTTAGGGGAGGATTTTCTAACAATTAGTGATCCTTACTTGTTATCCTAATTAATGATCCTTACTTCTGTGACAGATAGTGATCCTCAGAAGAGCTTCAGGATCAGGATCATGGATCACCTTAAGGATCCTCGTACTGACGATTGTTTGTTTGTGTTTTGTATTACTTCGCAGGAGTAACAAGCTTGACTTGGTCTTGGCAACGTTACTATGGAATATTCCACGGGTATTTCGCACACGTTTGACTGGAAATGGACGTTGTGGAGAACGTGGGAGCTTGGCACAAAAGTCGGATAGTTTGTTATTGTAGTTAACTTCTATTTTTAAAGGGGTGACGAGCTAGAATTAGAACACTTAGCCATTTTCAGCGACACACACTCTCATACAAACGCACTCTTGAAGCTCTCGACGAACACTTATTAGTTTTCACTCACTTTTACACATTTCACCATAGTGATCCTTGTACCTAGCTCGTTACTATCCGAAGTTGTAAACATTTATTGATTTATTTGAGCTTGGTGATCGGTAGTTTCCATCACCCGGGGTTTTTTGTGCCGGAGATCAACTCTTGATCAAGGGCTTTTTCCCCGTATAAATCCTTGTGTCATTTGTGCAATTTACATTGAAGTGATCCTTGTCATTGTTCTACATTTTAAGCATCATACCCTGTAACAGAGAGTTTGGTTGCATTATCCTCATCAGATTTTTTGACCAAAACAGTTTGGCGCCCACCGTGGGGCAATTGGTGCTTCACTCTTAGAAAAATTCGTATTTCTGTGCTCATTTCAATTCACTGCAACCAAGCAAATGGCTTCCTCAGCGAAGAATGCTTCAAATTTGATGCCCTCATTCACTTCTTCACAAGGCGTTCCCCCTTTGCCTCCACCACCTTCTGGATCCCAGAAGAATGCTGAGAATGCTGCGAAGAAACCAACTCCCATTTTCTCAAAACCTCCAACTTCTTCTGCTTCTTACACTCCCACTACTAGTGACATTTTTACTTTGATTTTGCAGATGAAGGATCATATACAGCAACATGATAAGACCAATGAAAGGATTCTCAAAGAAATCGGAGATCTCAAGAAACAAAAGAAAACGGCAGAGGATCATTCTCCACTGATGCCCAGATCTTTGAATTTTGATACTCCGGTGATTACTTCTCAGCCATCAGTGGTTCCAGATGTTCAATATGTGGGTGGACCAAAAGGAGTGCACTACGGAACAACAACAGTGACCCAGGCATTAGGTCCATACTTCCAGCCAGCAGGATCCTATCCTCAGCATATGGGATCCTTCATGAGTTCAGGAGGGTACTCAGGAGCGCAGCAGGTTCAAGGATCCTCCTTTGTTCCAGGATCATCCCAGGTTCAAGGATCCTCCTTTGTTCCAGGATCATCCCAGGTTCAAGGATCCTCCTTTGTTCCAGGATCATCCCAGGTTCAAGGATCCTCCTTTGTTCCAGGATCATCCCAGGTTCAAGGATCCTCCTTTGTTCCAGGATCATCCCAGGTTCAAGGATCCTCCTTTGTTCCAGGATCATCCCAGGTTCAGGGATCCTTCCAGATGCCAGGATCCTTAAGGAGTTTGCAAACAGGAAGTTCAGATGTCCATCAGGGAGATTTTATTCCAATGCAGACCAATGCTTCTACTGGTCCCTCGATCATTCCAGAGCCCCAACAATACGGATTCACCTCCATTCTTCCTAATTTGAATCCAATGGGAGGTAACACTTTTAATAATTCTTATGCTACTAACCATACTCTTATGCAGGATCCAGGTATCAATCATGCCATGGCCAGAGAATTGCAAAAGCTAAAGGATATGATATCAAGTGTTCCAGGAGTGGTCAAACCTATCCCAGAGATTTCAGATGGGAGCCACAAGATATCTCGTTTTGCACCACCAATCTGTGATGCTGAGATACCCAAGAGGTTCCATGTGCCAACAATGAAGCTGTATGATGGTTCGACGGATCCTGAGGAACACATAGCACAATACAGGGAGAGGATGGAGATCAATCCAATCCCAGAAAGGTTAAAGGAAACATGCCTGTGCAAGGGATTCGGATCCACTCTTACTGGATCAGCTCTCAAATGGCTGCTAAGTCTTCCCCCCTACTCTATTACCTCATTTGCTAATCTAGTTAACCTGTTTAATAATCAGTTTTCTTGTAGTAGAAAATTTGAACGATTAACTAGTGATCTATATAGGATAACCCAGGGTCATAATGAATCATTAAGGGATTACATTACCAAATTCAATAAAGAATCCTTAGACATTCCTAACTTAGATATAGCCACGGCTGTTGAGGCCTTTAAAATGGGATTGCTTAGGGATTCGTCGTTCTATGATGATCTTGTTATGACACCATGCAGGAACTTAGATGAGGTAAGAACCCGAGCACTTCGGTTCATTCGGCTAGAGGATGACAAGAGGATCCAGGAGAGGTTAGCAGGATCCTCAAAGCAAGATAAGCAAGGATCCTCATTCAGGAACAACAAGTTTAGATCCTACAACAGACCTGATAACCAGAACGTGCATGTTGTTGATCAAGAAGAGGATGATGAGGATTATCCTCCAATTTCTGAATATTGTTTTTCTGTTGATAACAATGAACTAATCCTTGCGAAGCAGAATCTAGGTGATAAAGCTAGATGGCCCAGAAAGAATGATAGGCCAGCTGCAACTAAGGATAAATCAAAGTGGTGTGCATACCATGAAGATTTTGGGCATCTCACAGAAGAATGCATTGCACTAAGAAAGGAAATTGGATACTTGTTGAGCAAGGGGCATCTAAAAGAATTGTTGGGAAGAAAAAAGTCAAGGACTCAGGATCCTGAAAGGATCCCTGAGAAGGCTCCAGCCCCTCCAGCAGATGCACAAGTAATAAACTTTATTTCTGGAGGATCAGACATTTGTGGCACATCCTTCTCAACAGCTAAAAGGCATGCAAAGGAAACTAAAATGGATAATGGAGAAAGACCCGTTCGAACATCGAGTGTCTCCGAGGGAAAAGTCATAACCTTTGATGAGGATGATCGTGTTGATATCCAAGATCCTCATCACGATGGTTTAGTTATTACTCTTTTCATTTCTAACCATTTTGTCCGCAGGATCCTTATAGACGGAGGAAGCTCAGTGAACATTATCCAGCTTGATGTTCTAAAGAAGATGGGTATTCCCGAATCCGACATCATACCAAGATCCTCCGTGCTCGTGGGATTCAGTGGCGAAACTAAGAATACCCTGGGGGACATTAAACTCCCAATATATATTGAAGGCCTACACTCTTATCAAAAATTTTGTGTTATTGACTGTTTATCTTGTTGTAATGTTATCCTTGGCAGGCCCTGGATACACGATATGAAGGCAGTCCCATCTACCTACCATCAATGTGTGAAGCTCCCTAGTCCTTGGGGAATAGTGAAGATTGATAGTGATCAGCAGGAGGCTAAGAATTGCTATACTTCATCGATGAAACCAGCCTCGAAGTCAAGGGAGCAATAGCAATCAAAGTATCCTCCAAGGGATGTCTTGGAGGCAAGAGAGCAGGATGTGGTAGAAGTCCTCATGGATCCTGATGATCCTGAATCCAAAATCTATATCGGATCAGGGATCCTTGGCGGTATGAAGGAAGACCTCATATCCTTCCTCAAAAGGAGAAAGACTACCTTTGCATGGAAACACGAAGACTTGACAGGCATATCTAAAGATGTAATCACTCACAAACTTGGCATTGATAGGTCCTTCAAACCAATCCATCAAAGGAGAAGAAAGTTTGCACCGGAAAGAAATGCATTATCCAAGAAGAGGTAGAGAAATTGCTCCGGGCAGGTATGATTAGAGAGGTCAAGTATCCAAGATGGTTGGCCAATGTGGTTGTTGTTCAAAAGAAAAACGGAAAGTGGAGGGTATGTGTCGATTTTACCGATTTAAATAAGGCATGTCCCAAGGATCCTTTCCCATTACCCCACATTGACTCCATGGTGGATGCAACTGCGGGTCATGAACTGTTAACTTTTATGGATGCTTCATCTGGATTTCAACAACTCCAAATGGAACCATCCGATCAAGAGGATACAGCATTCATGACTCCAACTGGTATATACTGCTATATTGCTATGCCGTTCGGACTAAGAAATGCAGGTGTAACATATCAAAGGCTGGTGAATATGATGTTCAAGGATCAGATTGGACAAACTATGGAGGTTTACATAGATGATATGGTGGTAAAATCCATAAAAGCTGAGGATCACCTAAGGGACTTGGAGGAAGCATTCGATATCCTTGACAAATATAACATGAAACTTAATCCTTCAAAATGTCACTTTGGTGTTAAAGCAGGTAAATTCTTAGGATATATGGTGACAAAGAGAGGCATTGAAGCTAGCCCAGAACAAATCAAAGCTATAGTGAACATCAAATCTCCGGCCAATGCTAAGGATGTTCAAAGGCTAACAGGCAGGATAGCAGCTTTGAACAGATTCATATCCAAATCCTCAGAGAAGTGCAAAGAATTCTATGATATCCTAAGGAAGAACAAGAAATTTGAGTGGACTGAGAAGCATGAAAATGCTTTAAGAGCCCTCAAAGATTACCTATCCTCAGCCCCGGCCTTGATGAAACCAGAAAAAGGCGATGTGCTATCCTTATATCTTGCAGTATCCTCAAAAGCAGTAAGTGCGGTCCTTGTTAAGGATCACGAAGGTACACAACATCCTGTCTATTATGTAAGTAAAAGTTTACTTGATGCCGAATCCAGGTATTCACACCTTGAAAAGCTTATTCTTGCATTAATTATGGCATCCACTAAGTTGAGACATTATTTTGAAACTCATGTTATTTGTTAGGGCATGAATTTTATGCTAAGGATCATCTATCCTGAGACTAGGCATGGATCACGGATGCTTAATGGCTGATGCAGAGAGTCTGAGGATCCAGAGTCTGTGGATCCAGAGTCTGAGGATCCAGAGTCTGAGGATCACGGGTCTGAGGATCACGAGTCTGAGGATCAGGATCCTTTATGTTTTGCACGTTTTTAATGTGCAAAAGCAGGTAATGGACGTAGTGGACCACTTCTTTGCTGGAATCTCGTGGAATATGCTTTTAGGCACGTGCATATTGAAGAAATAACCGTTGGTGGTGGTCATGGGTGACTTCCACCTTTTTCGGGAAATTAGTTAGTTGTTTTTTCTTATCTTTTTTAAGGGGAAACAAGCTCATTATAGACATAAGTCGTGCACACCACAGAAAATACACACAATACACGAATTCTCTGCAAACACTTAGCGAAAACACACACTTACACTAGAAATTCATTGTATCGAGCTTGTTTTCTTCCGAAGTTGTACAAGGATCACTATTGTTTCAGCAATATATTTGGTGATCGGTAGTTTCCATCACCCGAGGTTTTTTATGCCGGAGATCTTCTAAAGATCAAGGGCTTTTTCCTCGTATAAATCTCGGTGTTCATCGTTGATTTCATATACTTTTCGTTCATACAAATAACCAAGCATCATACCTTATAAAATCAGATTTGGTTGCATTATCCTTGTGTGATTTTTGACCAAAACAGTTTGGCGCCCACCGTGGGGCAATTGGTGCTTCAATTCTGAGAAATTTTGTTCATCTCATTCATTTCAGTTCATTACCTTCAACCACATGGCTTCTCAGGGAAAACTTCTCCAAGTTCTATGTCGGCGGTCACTTTTTCACAGGGCATTCCGCCTTTGCATCATCTCCCCCTTTGCATTCCAGAAGAATGCTGAGAATTCTCCGAAAAAGACAACCCCCGTTTTCACAAAACCAACTGTCGTTTCTTCCTCTACACTTACTAACATTGATTTTTATGCTTTGATTGTGCAGATGAAGGATCACATGCAGCAGGTCAAAACTAATGGCAGGATCCTTTGCGAAATTGATAAAATTAGCAGAGGATCACAACCCTTTGATGTCGAGGTCGCTGAATTTCGACACTCCGGTCATAACTTCCCAGCACTTTGCAGCTCCACATGTCCAATACCAGGGTGGATCAACAGGAATACGTTCTGGATCATCGGCAATGTCTCAGGTTCAAGGATCCTCTCAGGTTCAAGGATCCTCTCAGGTTCAAGGAACCTCTCAGGTTCAAGGATCCTCTCAGGTTCAGGGATCCTCCTCCCAGGTTCAAGGATCCTCTCAGGTTCAGGGATCCTCTCAGGTTCAAGGATCCTCTCAGGTTCAAGGATCCTCTCAGGTTCAGGGATCCTCCTCCTAGGTTCAAGGATCCTCTCAGGTTCAAGGATCCTCTCAGGTTCAGGGATCCTCCTCCCAGGTTCAAGGATCCTCTCAGGTTCAGGGATCCTCTCAGGTTCAAGGATCCTCTCAGGTTCAAGGATCCTCTCAGGTTCAGGGATCCTCCTCCCAGGTTCAAGGATCCTCTCAGGTTCAAGGATCCTCTCAGGTTCAAGGATCCTCTCAGGTTCAAGGATCCTCTCAGGTTCAAGGATCCTCTCAGGTTCAAGGATCCTCTCAGGATCAGGGATCCTCCTCCCAGGCTCAAGGATCCTCTATCCTCTCAGGTTTAAGGATCCTCTCAGGTTCAAAGTTCCTCCTTCCAGGTTCAAGGATCTTCATCTCAGGTTTCCGGATCCATGGATTATCCTCCAAGACCTACATTCACAACACTTCAAGGATCCAACATCTTCCAGGATCAAAGATACTTAAGGAGTGTGCAACCCGGAAGTTCAGATGTTTATCTAGGAGACTTCATACCAATGCAGACCATTGCTTCCTCTGGTCCCTCGGTTATGCCAGAATCCCGCCAACATGGATTCACATCTGGAATTCCAAACTTGAATCATTCAGGAGGTAACACTTTGAATAATTTTTGCAATGCTAACCATGGCTTTGTGCAGGATACAGGTATCAACCAAGCTATGGCTAAGGAATTGCAGAAACATAGGGATATAATATCCAACGTTCCAGGAGTGGTTAAGCCCATTCCTGAAATTCCTGGTGAAAGCCACAAGATATCTCGTTTTGCACCACCTATTTGTGATGCAGAGATACCGAAGAGGTTTCAGACATCAAATCTGGTTGCTTGTACAAGGGCTTTGGATCCACACTTACCAGATCAGCGTTAAAATGGCTGCTAAGTCTTCCTCCTTACTCTATTACTTCATTTGCTAATCTAGTTAATTTGTTTAATAGCCAATTCTCATGCAGTAGGAGATTTGAACGATTAACTAGTGATTTATATAGGGTAACTCAAGGTCATAATGAATCACTTAGAGATTACATAATTAAATTCAGTAAAGGATCCTTAGAAATCCCTAACTTAGATATTGCTACAGCTCTAGAAGCCTTTAAAATGGGTTTGCTTAGGGATTCAATGTTCTATGATGATCTTGTCATGACCCCTTGCAGGAACTTAGATGAGGAAAGAAACAGGGCCCTTAGGTTCATCCGTTTAGAGGATGACAAAAGGATCCACGAGAGATTGTCAGGATCCTCAAAGCAAGACAAATAAGGATCCTATCTCAAGGATAACTGATCCAAGCAATACTCCAAGCATGACAACCAGAATGTGCATGCTGTGGAACAAGAGGAAGATGATGAGGATTATCCTCCTATTTCTGAATATTGTTTTCCTGCTGATAATAATGAACTAATCCTTTCTATGCAGAGTTTAGGTGACAAGGTTAGGTGGCCAAGGAAGAATGACAAACCGCCTGCCACCAAAGACGAATTGAAATGGTGTGCTTACCATGGGGATGCTGGTCATCTCACAGATGAGTGCATAGCATTAAGGAAGGAGATAGGTTATCTTTTGAGCAAAGGACACTTGAAGGAATTGCTCGGAAGGAAAAAGTCAAGGATCAAGTATCCTAAGAAAGTTCCTGAAAAAGCTCCTCCTCCACCATCCGATGCTTGAATCATCCATTTCATCTCAGAGGGTTCTCAGCAGCTAAAAGACGCGCAAAGGAAACAAAGATGGAGAATAGGGGCAGACCTGTTCGGACCTCCGTCCTTACCCAGCAGAAAGTGATATCATATGATGAGGATAACTGTGTGGACATTCAGGATCCTCATCACGACGGTGTAGTTATTACATTATTTATATCTAACCATTTTGTTCGCAGGATTCTCATTGATGGGAAAAGCTCAGTGAACATAATCCAGTTGGATGTCCTCAATAGAATGGACATCCTTGAATCCGATATTGTCCAAAGATCATCTGTCCTTGTGGGATTCAGTGGAGAGACAAAGATTACATTGGGGGACACCAAACTTCCTATCTACATAGAGGGAGTGAATTATGTTAAAAAAATTCTATGTTATTGATTGCTTATCTTGCTGTAATGTTATCTTTGGCAGGCCATGGATACATGATATAAAGGTAATCCCTCTCAACATATCATCAATGTGTCAAGGTCCCAACTCTATGAGATATGGTGAAGATAGAAAGTGATCAGCAGGAGGCAAAGAATTGTTACACTTCTTCAATGATGCCAGCCTCCAAGGAGCAAGACATCATGGAGGCAAGAGAGCAAGACATCAAGGATATTATGTTGAACCCAGAGGATCCTAAATCCAAAATTTTTATAGGATCTGGGATCCTAGACAGTATTGAGCAGGATTTAGTATCCTTCTTGGAAAGAAGAAAATCTACCTTCGCTTGGAAACATGAAGATATGACAGGAGAAAGTTTGCACTCGAAAGGAATGCCATTATCTAAGAAGAGGTAGACAAATTGCTCAAGACAAGTTTGAGTGGACTGATAAGCATGAAGCTGCGCTTAAGGTTCTTAAGGATTATCTATCCTCAGCACCAGCCCTGATGAAACCAGAAAATGGAGAATCGTTATCCTTATACTTAGCTATTTCAGCTAAAGCAGTAAGTGTGATCCTAGTTAAGGATCATGAAGGCTCTCAACATCCGGTATACTATGTAAGTAAAATTCTACTTGATGCTGAGGCCAGGTATTCTCATTTAGAGAAATTAATTCTTGATTTAATTATGGCTTTTGCTAAACATAGACATTATTTAGAAACTCACACCATTATTGTGAAAACTAACCTTTCTATCAAGAATGTTCTCAGGAAAATTGAAATGGCAGGTAGAATGGCAAAGTGGATAGTCAAGCTTAATGCATATGGCATTAAGTATGAACCTAGGACTGTCATCAAGTCCGAAGCTTTAGCTGACTTTGTGGCTGATTTCAGTAGTGATCTACAAAGGGAAGCTGAATTAGAAGTTCAACAATTTGAGAAGACCAAGGATCCTTGGACACTCTTCACGGATGGAGCTTCAAATGTTAAAGGAACTGGACAAAGCACACTACTAAAATCGCCACAGGGAGACATTATACCCCAATCCATTGCATGTGAATTCCAAACCACTAATCATGAGGCAGAGTATGAGGCCTTGATAGCAGGTTTGCAATTAGCTAATAATATGAGGATCAGGTATCTTCAAGTATATGTAGATTCTCTATCAATTACTAATCATTATAACAGTTCTTACACTGTCAAATGTGAAAAGCTAATCAAGTACTTAGAAATAGTCAGGAAACTGGCAGATTCTTTTGCTTTTTTCAGTCTACCATAGGTACCCAGGGAAGAAAATGCAGAAGCTGACGCTTTAACTCACCTTGGATCATTCCTAAAGATGCAAGAAGATGTGAAAAATACTCATCACCCATGTTTTAACTCCTGCAATTGAGGATCACGTAGCCATGGAGATAGTGGAGGATTCTGCAATCATACCTGGTGATCCTGCACAGTCGAATTCAGGATCCTGGATCCTTCCAATCCTAAGATATATACAACATGGAGAGATCCCTACAGGACAAAATCCTAAAGCTTTCAAAGTCAAGGAGACTATGGAAACCACACTGGGGGCAGAGCACTATTCTCAAGGATTCTTAGAACAACATACTATAGGCCTATCACGAAGAAGGATGTTGTGGATTATGCAAAGAAGTGTGATGCTTGTCAAAGAAACAGTACTATTCTACACCAACCAACATAACATCTGCATCCTAAGAAGAAGCTTTTGCTCAAAGTCAGAAAAAAGGAAATGGCCAGTCATCAACAAAGAATGGCTGGAGCATACAACAAGAATGTCAGGATTAGAAGATTTCAAGTTGGTGATTTTGTGCTAAGAAAAGCATTCCAGAACACTACAAATCTTTCTGATGGCAAGCTAGCACCAAAGTGGGAAGACCCCTATCTAATTGAAGCTGAATTAGGAAAGGGGGCATATCATTTGTTAACAATGGATGGTGATCTCCTACCAAGAGCTTGGAATGCTGTTCATCTCAAAAAATACTAAGTAAGAAGGATCAGGGATCCTCAGCGATACCGGTATTCTGATTAAGGATCCAGGATCCTCAAAGGATATATGATTCTACATTTGGTAACACATTACTTTCATTTTCATTTTCATTCATTTTATACTTATTACTTATCATAAGTTAAAGATGTTAATCAGTTAACATCTATTTTCACAAAGTTTAAGCTTTTGCAGAGTTGTTATCATTTTACAGAAGATCAAAGTGGTTGGCCAACTCTCCAAAGTTTATGGACTTGTCCCCAGTTATTTGGGCTTGTCCCCAGTTTCGCCAGTAGCGCACGATGATCCTGGTGCAGTTCAAGGCAGTGCGACCAGTACTCATTTTAGGGGCTGACAATTTCATTGTACTGGCTGTACCCAGGATCCTACGTATAATGGTAGACGTACCATACATCCGTTCCTAAGGTTTCTAACGTTTTCACGTTAGCTAAGGTTTCTAACGTTTTCACGTTAGCTAAGGTTTCGGCATTTTCATGTCGCTCAAGTTTGGATAGTCGCCAGTGAGGGCCATACTCCAGTTTACATCCGTTTATATGGGCTTGACCCCAGTTTACATCCGTTTATATGGGCTTGACCCCAGTTTACATCCGTTTATATGGGCTTGACCCCAGTTTACATCCGTTTATTTGGGCTTGTCCCCAGTTTATTTGGGCTTGTCCCCAGTTTGTTGGGCTTGTCCCCAGTTACTAACTCTTATCTTATATTGGCTTAGTCCCAAGTTGTATCCTATTTCAGGTTTTTGGAGACAAACGACCAAGGATCCTTGATCCTTACCTTCCATTAAGGTTTGTCTTATGGTTATCCTGTTTATAATGATAATGGTTAGGATCCTAACTTGGATTCTCAGGTATGATCCTTAACTATTTTGATTTTATTCATTATTCATTTGAATAGCCCTTATACTTTGACAACTGAACTTATGATCCTTAAAATATACTACTTTTCGGAACTTTTCAACTATAGGATATTTGATCCTGGATCATATCCTAAAATTCTTAAACTTAATTTGTTTAACTTTTCTTATTCAAACAAATGTATATCACAACAATTGAAAACTAAAGGATACACAAGGATAGCAACACGGGAGATAGCCAAAAAGTTAAAGTTATTTTATTCACAAAACATTAAACCTTTTAAGGTTGTCAAAATTGCCAACCCACGTTTCTACCAGCAAAACGTGGCCCGTCCACATGGGTTGGCAAAGGGTGTCCATTATTTACGGGTCTTTGTAGTGCAGAAAATAAAAGACGGAAGGATAATGAGTGGCTTCATCCCCCAAACAGAGGATCCATCCACCACCCATTATCCTGCCTATTGTTCAAGGATCCATGATTCTTCACCCTAGAAACTACTGTCTAAAGTTATACAAGTTCTGACGATAAGGATTCTTGATCCTAGAAGCTTTACTTTTCATAGTTTGCTTATTCAGCAATAATTTACAAGGATATAGAATCCTAACTTGGATTCTCTGGTATGTTATATTCTAACTTTTTCGAAGCTGTAAGTTGTCTCTTATCCTTTTTGGTTAAGGATCATTGATCCACATTTATATGAACACTTCAAGTTTTCTGTTAAAAGTGTAACATTATCATCAGATTTTCAATAACTTTCCAGTTGTTTGGTGATGATATTTTTGAAAATAGAGAGCATACATGAAAAATGAAAAGGGAAGAAACAACATTAGATGTAGCTAAAAAAGTTTAATGTTATTACCCATTCATTATGTATCAAATCATCTGGCCTGGATTTCACCAGCAAAACCGTGGACCATCCACCCAGGCCGGATAAGGCTATCTAACAGTTAAAGTGTCTATGCAGAAATTAAAGTGCAGGAAGGTTAATAGCAAACTGTGTAGAAGGATTCATTCTCCACGAATGGAAGGATCTTCTGATCTGTAAAGGCACTTGAGGAGTTATCTCTAACTCTATATTTTGCAATGATCATTATAGCAGGTCTTATCAGTGACGACAGGCAGTGTAACAACTAGTTACCAGCAGCAACGGCTAGTCCGCTTCTGACGGAAATATGACATCTGTGAATCCTTATCACAACTGCCATATTGGGGGCAATTGTTAGGGCATGAATTTTATGCTAAGGATCATCTATCCTGAGACTAGGCATGGATCACAGATGCTTAATGGCTGATGCAGAGAGTCTGAGGATCCAGAGTCTGAGGATCACGCGTCTGAGGATCACGAGTCTGAGGATCAGGATCCTTTATGTTTTGCACGTTTTTAATGTGCAAAAGTAGGTAATGGACGTAGTGGACCACTTCTTTGCTGGAATCTCGTGGAATATGCTTTTAGGCACGTGCATATTGAAGAAATAACCGTTGGTGGTGGTCATGGGTGACTTCCACCTTTTTCGGGAAGTTAGTTAGTTGTTTTTTCTTATCTTTTTTAAGGGGAAACAAGCTCATTATAGACATAAGTCGTGCACACCACAGAAAATACACACAATACACGAATTCTCTGCAAACACTTAGCGAAAACACACACTTACACTAGAAATTCATTGTATCGAGCTTGTTTTCTTCCGAAGTTGTACAAGGATCACTATTGTTTCAGCAATATATTTGGTGATCGGTAGTTTCCATCACCCGAGGTTTTTTATGCCGGAGATCTTCTAAAGATCAAGGGATTTTTCCTCGTATAAATCTCGGTGTTCATCGTTGATTTCATATACTTGTCGTTCATACAAATAACCAAGCATCATACCTCATAAAATCAGATTTGGTTGCATTATCCTTGTGTGATTTTTGACCAAAACATTATTGTTGTTAAAACTAATTTCCCAATTAAGAATGTCCTCAGGAAACCAGAGATGTCAGGAAGGATGGCTAAGTGGGCAGTGAAGCTAAGTGCATATGATATAAGATATGAGCCTAGGACAACCATCAAATCCCAAGCATTAGCCGACTTTGTGGCTGATTTCAGTAGTGATTTACAAAAGGAAGCTGAGTTAGAAGTCCAGCAGCTAGAGGAGACCAAGGATCCTTGGATACTCTATACTGATGGATCCTCAAATGTCAAAGGCACAAGGCTTGGAATACTACTAAAATCGCCACAGGGGGACATAATACCCCACTCTATAGCTTGTGAGTTCCAAACCACTAACAATGAGGCTGAATATGAAGCCTTAATTTGTGGTTTGCAAATTGCAAAGCATAGGGGGATCAGGTATCTTGAGGTACATGTAGATTCATTGTTAATTACAAACCACTTTAATGGATCCTATGCTGTTAAAGGTGAAAAGCTAACCAAATATTGAGAGATAGTCAAAAATTTGGCACTCTCTTTTGTTTCCTTTAGTTTAACGCAGGTACCAAGGGAAGAAAATACAGAAGCTGATGCATTGGCTAACTTAGGATCATCCTTAAAGATCCCGGAGGATATCAAAATCCCTATTATCCATATCCTGACCCCGGCTATCGAGGATCATGCGGCTATGGAGATAGGAAATGATTCTGCAATTATCCCTAGTGAGGATACTCAATCCCATTCAGGATCAGGATCATGGATCTCACCAATCATGAGATACTTACAACATGGAGAGATTCCTACAGGAGAAAACCCTAGGGCTTTCAAAATTAAGGTATCTCAATTCACAATTTTAAATAATATGTTGTATAGACGATCTCTTGCTGGACCATACTTGAGATGCATTGAGGATCCTGAAATCCAAAAGGTTTTAAAAGACTTCCATGAAGGAGATTGTGGAAACCATACTGGGGGCAGGGCATTATTCTCAAGGATCCTGAGGACAGGATATTACTGGCCAACCATGAAAAGAGATGCTGTGGAGTATGCTAAGAGATGTGATCCTTGTCAGAGACACAACAATATCCTTCATCAACCAGCTGAATTATTGCATCCTATATCCTCCTCTTGGCCATTTATGAGATGGGGTATGGATATAGTTGGTAAGCTCCCTAAGGCACCTGGTGGAAAAGTATTCATGCTTGCTATGACTGATTACTTCTCCAAGTGGATAGAGGCTGAAGCTTTTGCCCAAGTCAGAGAAAAGGAAGTTATATCCTTCATTAAAAGAAATATTATAACTAGATTTGGAATTCCTTCTGAAATTATATGTGATAATGGTTCCCAATTTATTGGGGGCAGAACCACTAACTTTTGTGACAGCTGGGGGATTAAGATGATAACATCAACACCAGTCCACCCACAAGCTAATGGTCAAGCAGAATCATCCAACAAGATCATCATCAACAATTTGAAGAAGAAGCTTGGATCCAAGAAAGGGAAATGGGCAGAAGAACTACCTTATGTGCTTTGGGCTGATAGGACAACCCCTAAGAATGCTACTGGTCAAACACCATTCTCTTTGGTATTTGGGGCAGAATCAGTGATCCCAACAGAAATGGTGGTTCCAACTGCTAGAACAAGTACCCGTGATCCTGAGGAGAATGATGAGAACTTGGCTCAAGACCTGGATACTATTGAAGAAATCAGGGATATGGCTAGGATAAGGATGGCCAGCTATCAACAAAGAATGGCTGGTGCTTACAACAAAAATGTTAGGATCGGGAAGTTTCAAGTTGGAGATATGGTATTAAGGAAAGCATTTCAGAATACCACCAATCCTGCTGATGGAAAATTGGCACCAAAATGGGAAGGCCCTTACTTGATTGAAGCTGAGGCAGGAAAGGGGGCATATCGATTGCTAACAATGGAAGGTGACTTACTACCAAGAGCTTGGAATGCTGTACACTTGAAGAAATATTTCATGTGAGCAGGATCCTCATGGCACAGATGATCCTTACGTTAGGAGTATCCTTGAAGGATCCTTAAAGTATCGATGATCCTTACTTTGGTAATATCCTAATCTTGAACTATTTCACTTCTTTATTTTCTCATATAAGGATAAGGATCGTGTATCCTTCATCCATCTCTCACGTGATTTTAAGTTTTGAAAGTTCAGGAATCCTTAGCAAAGTATTGGGTATCTGCAGAAGCAATCCGTTCCTTGGGTTTAACCCCAGTTATTTGGGCTTGACCCCAGTTCCGCCTGTAGCGCATGATGATCCTGGTATAGTTCAAGGCAGTGGGAACAGTACTCGCTTTAGGGGCTGATAATTCCATTGTGCTGGCTATGCCTAGGATCCTACGTATAATGGTAGACGTACCATACATCTGTTCCTAAGGTTTCTAACGTTTTCACGTTAGCTAAGGTTTTGACATTTTCATGTCACTAAGTTTGGATAGTCGCCAGTTAGGGCCATACTCCAGTTTACATACGATCCTTGGGCTTGTCCCCAGTTATCCTTGGGCTTGTCCCCAGTTATCCTTGGGCTTGTCCCCAGTTGCTAACTCTTATCTTATATTGGCTTAGTCCCAAGTTATGATCTATTTCAGGTCCTTGAAGACAAGCAACTAGGGATCCTTGATCCTTACTTCTCTCTAAGGTTTATCTTATAGTTATCCTTATTATGGTTAGGATCCTAACTTGGACCCTCAGGTATGATCCTTAACTATTTTTTATCCTACTCATTGTTTATTTGAATAACCCTTAAAGTTTGACAACTAGACTTGTAATCCTTAAAACATATTGCTTTTTGGGATTCTTTAACTATAGGATATTTGATCATGGATCATGTCCTAAATATTTTCAATATGACTTATTCAAAATTGTTTATTCAATAAATATGCATCAAAACAAAAGGATAACAACACAAGATAAGCGACAAAAGGTTAAGATTTTATTTATTAACAAAAGACTAACCCTTAAAAGGTTGTCAAAATTACTTACCCCGAGCATCTACCAGCAAAACGTGGCCCGTCCGCTGGGGTAGGTAAAGGGTGTCCATGATAATAAGTTCAAAGATAGTGCAGGAATATAAAGGCGGCAGGATCACAATGGCTTCATCCCCCAAACAGAGGATCCCTCCACCAATTGCAATCCTACCTATTGTCCAAAGGATCATACATGATCCTTAATCCTAAAAACTATTGTTCAAGTACAAACCATCAAATTGTTCAACATCACAACCACAAAAAACTACTACCAAATTTAAAAATTGGGCTCCGGCTGCGTCTAGGAATGTCCATCATCGCCCAATTGTGCAGTCTACACCTTTGCTGCATCCTCTTCCCCTCCAGCAGCGGTATCCTTCACCAGATCCTTCCCACTACCCCCAGCCTCGATCGCCAAAACCTCCTCAGCCTCCTCATCATCCTCAAGATCGGCCAACCTTGCTTTCCAGCCCCCAACATCCCAGCCGCTTTTGTCAAAGTTAGGATCTTGAGCTTCCTGGGCCATCTTCAGTTTTGTCTGATACATTGTGATGGCAGCAGAGACCTTTGCACCTTCTATGAGGTCATGCTTTTCATAGTCAAGGTCAATCAGAAGTTTAGCCGTCTTAGTCTTGGCATCTTGGAGTTCCTTCTGAAGATCAACAATTGCAAGGTTCTTAAGCACTGCAACCTGTTGGAGGTCAGCAATCTTCTTATCCAGCTCCTCAACATTCCCCACGTAATCTTCAATCTCAGCAAATTTCTGCAAAGAAAAGGACAAAGCAGTTCAAGATCAGGTGATCCTCATACGAGTAGGATACCTAAGCAGAATTGGTGATCCTTACATCATTGAAGTATTCAAGGAACTGGTGGCGGATCAGTGGTAGGCCTTGAAGGTCCTCAGTGTCAGAAGTTTTCCTCTTCTTGCCACCCTTTCCTTTAGTGGGTGCCTTGGGAATGGAGATGCTAGGACTGGTAGTGGCCCTCTTCTTCCTGGATCGAACAACATCAAGGTCAGCCGTGTTGAACTGGGATACAGGCTTGGCAGATTTTCCGGCACCTACACATTCAAAGCAAGATAAGTGTCCTAATCCTATTTCAATTTAATTATTTATTTTGATATTCAAACTATAAATCAAGCAGGATACTTACTTGACATGGTGATGGAACCTGAGGATACTTCTTGAGAGTCTTGGGTGTCTATCTTGAATGTCCTTATTTCAGGATCAAGCCTCCAAAAAGCAGCAAGCCTATCCTTGGTTGTGGGTGTTGTGATGATGTGTGAAACAGAAATAGCTGCATAACACAAGACAAAAAGGGGTTAGTGATCCTTATACAAAAACAAGACTACCTGGTGATCCTTCTCAGGATCCTCTGGCCTACCATGGGTGGACCATGTCCTTGGTAGATCCTTTCCGTTTGGAATGGTATCCCTCCTGACAAAGAAGAAGCGACGTTTCCAATTTGTGTCATTCTTGGTGACTTTAAGAAGGGGGTGTTCTCCGCCGGGTTTTCATTTGAACAAATAACGATGAGAACCAAAGGTTGTAAGATCATACATTTGTGTCAGCTCTGACATTCCTAAATCAATGCCTTCCTGCTCGATGATCCTCTCTAGGGTATACAAAACCCTCCAAATCATCGGCATGGCTTGGATGTAAGAGATGCCGGTAAGGGAAAAGAAGGATTGTGTAAATTCTGGGAAAGGATAGGTGTACCCTATAGCGAATGGAGTAACTGGAAAGGCAACCCATGTTTCTGAAACATAGTCGCTCAGAATAGTAAGATCGAAGGGTTTGAAAAAGGCACTCGCCGGAAAGCAGTGACGAATCTTGTCTATTTGAGCATCGTTAAAACAACACCTCTCATGTATCGAGTCTTTGATGATCCCTTGACTCTTCAAGGGACTATCCTTCTGGTGATCCTTGGCGGGGGAGGACCGGAGCATCATTCTTGAATAGATGATAGAAAGAAAGAAAAACAGAGTAAGAGAAGGGGAGATAAGAGAAGAGATACCTGATAGATCTTCGACCAAGAATTTAAAGGGAGTTTCTTTGAATTTAAATGCATATCGATCCTATCTTTATCTCCTATTTATAATCATGATTATGCAGGGTTGTCACTTCTGTGACGTCACGATTGGAACGGATAGTTCCACAATAACGGCTATATTTACGATAGTTAGTTGCGGATAAGATCAAGAAAACATAACTCGCTCATTTTTACATATCACTCCTTATATTTTGGGGGCAATTGTTAGGGGAGGATTTTCTAACAATTAGTGATCCTTACTTGTTATCCTAATTAATGATCCTTACTTCTGTGACAGATAGTGATCCTCAGAAGAGCTTCAGGATCAGGATCATGGATCACCTTAAGGATCCTCATACTGACGATTGTTTGTTTGTGTTTTGTATTACTTCGCAGGGGTAACAAGCTTGACTTGGTCTTGGCAACGTTACTATGGAATATTCCACGGGTATTTCGCACACGTTTGACTGGAAATGGACGTTGTGGAGAACGTGGGAGCTTGGCACAAAAGTCGGATAGTTTGTTATTGTAGTTAACTTCTATTTTTAAAGGGGTAACGAGCTAGAATTAGAACACTTAGCCATTTTCAGCGACACACACTCTCATACAAACGCACTCTTGAAGCTCTCGACGAACACTTATTAGTTTTCACTCACTTTTACACATTTCACCATAGTGATCCTTGTACCTAGCTCGTTACTATCCGAAGTTGTAAACATTTATTGATTTATTTGAGCTTGGTGATCGGTAGTTTCCATCACCCGGGGTTTTTTGTGCCGGAGATCAACTCTTGATCAAGGGCTTTTTCCCCGTATAAATCCTTGTGTCATTTGTGCAATTTACATTGAAGTGATCCTTGTCATTGTTCTACATTTTAAGCATCATACCCTGTAACAGAGAGTTTGGTTGCATTATCCTCATCAGATTTTTTGACCAAAACAGGTAAGATGGCTAAGTGGTCAATAAAATTAAGTGCTTATGATCTAGTATATAAACCTAGAAATGCCATAAAGGTCTCAGGCTCTAGCTGACTTTGTGGCTGATTTCAGTAGTGATGTTCAAAATGAAGTAGACCTAGAAGTACAACAGCTAGGAGAAAACTTAGAATCCTGGACATTATATACTGATGGAGCATCTAATGTGAGAGGTGTAGGATTGGGTATACTACTAAAATCGCCACAAGGGGATATATTACCCCAGGCTATTAGGTGTGAATTTCCTGCCACCAATAATGAAGCAGAATATGAAGCTTTGATTGCAGGATTAGAGTTGGCCTAGAATATGAATATTAAAAGTTTACAAGTATTTGTTGATTCCTTGTTAATTACTAATCATTTTAATGGATCCTATGCAGTTAAAGGTGAGAAGTCAATCGAGTATCTCGAAATTCTCAAAAAATTAGCAGGATATTTCGATGTTTTTACACTTGAACAGGTACCAAGAGAGGATAATGCTGAAGCAAATGCCTTGGCAAATCTAGGATCATCAGTCAGGATACCGGAGGGAACCCAAATACCAATACTACACATCCTATATCTTGCAGTGGGTCTTCTTAAATCTCAGGATAAGGAAGTAGTAAGTATCCAGGATCCTGATGATGAATATCCTGAGAAGGATCCTAAGTCCTGGACGGCTCCAATCATGAGATATCTCAAGGAAGGACACATCCCAATGGATGAGAATCCTAAGGCCTTTAGAATGAAGGTATCACGATTCACTATTATAAATGATGTTTTGTATAAGAAATCTCTTGCAGGACCATACATGAGGTGCTTGGAGGATCCCGAAACTAAAGAAGTGCTTTAGGATATACACGAAGGGGATTGTGGTAACCATACTGGGGGCAGATCATTATTCTCAAAGGTGTTAAGAACAGGATACTATTGGCCGACGATGAGGAAAGACGCTGCAGAATATGCTCGAAGATGTGATGCATGTCAAATGCACAGTAATATATTACATCAACCTGTTGAACCACTATATCCTATTACTTCCCCTTGGCCATTCATGAAGTGGGGGATGGACATAGTGGGAAAATTACCAAAAGCTCCAGGAGGAAAAGTCTTTATGCTGGCAATGACTGATTATTTCTTTAAATGGGTTGAAGTTGAGGCATTTGTTTAAGTCAGAGACCAAGAAGTAGTATCCTTCATAAAAAGGAATATCCTGACTAGGTTTGGGTACCAGCTGAGATAATTTGTGACAATGGCTCTTAGTTTATCAGTTAGAGGGCAACCGATTTTTGTAAGAGTTGGGGAATAAAAATGATCACATCCACACCGGTGCATCCTTAAGCAAACGGACAAGCAGAATCCTCGAACAAGATAATTGTCAACAATTTGAAGAAGAGATTAGGAGCTAAGAAAGGAAGATGGGAAGAAGAATTACCCTTTGTTTTATGGACTGATAGGACAACAGTGAAAAGTGCAACTGGGCAAACCCCATTTTCCTTAGTGTTCGGAGTAGAGGCAGTAATCCCGACAGAGATGGTGATACCTACAGCAAGATCCAACCTCCGGGATCCTGAGAAGAAGCCTGAAGCCCTATGCCAAGAGTTGGATACTGTTAATGAGACAAGGGATGCGACAAAGTTGAGAATGGCAGCATACCAACAGAGGATATCTAGAGCATATAACAAGAACCTAAGGACTAGAAGATTTCAAGTTGGAGATTGGGTATTAAGGAAGGCTTTTCAGAATACTACTAATCATGCTGATGGAAAATTAGCTCCGAAGTGGGAAGGACCTTATGAGATTGAATCGGAATCTGGGAAAGGAACATACCGGCTTAAGAATATGGAGGGGGTGTACTACCAAGATCCTGGAATGCTATACACCTCAAAGCCTATTTCAAATAAGTTTAGAATTTAATTTCTAACTCAAGATGGTATGAATTCTATCTCTTTTAAATTTTATTTTATTCCTATTGAACCCAATACTGACTTAAGCATCGGAGGGGTGTTAGCCAAGCTAACACCCACCTTAGTTTAAGGTTGTTTTGCAGAATATGCTTCGGGATGTAACTCTAGGATATGCACTCAGGATAATTCGAAAGATTAGAGGATTGGCCCCCTCTCTTACGTTTAAGGGATCCTGATCCCTTCACAGGTTTAAAGGTATTCACCTTTCTCTCGAATTGGGTTTAAACACCTCGCTTGGAGCGCAATTTATCCAGGGATAGTTCAAGATAGCGGGACCAATCCATGTAAAAGTGGCTGACAATTTCGTTATTGTTGGCTATATCCTGTGTAACATCTGTGCTTGAAATCATTGTGAACAGTTCGTTTATCAATAAAACAATGTTATTTGATCCCAATGTTTGTTTGGTTATGTTTTACGTTTTTCATGTTTTGACTTTTTTTCAATTTCAAACTCTACATCGCTTTCTAGAGAGTTATACGCAAACTGTTGCGTAAACATAATCAGTTTAACGCGAAAAACGCTTCGGAACATCAACATATACTTAACATACCTTAAATAACCTTTACATAACTTATAAATAAGTTTTGAAGGCCTTGGTATGGCAAAAACAAGTTAATTCGCCTGCAGGGACTAAATTTGACAAACTGCGAAAGTATGACGATTCGTACTAGAACAGACATTCCGGAACATGAACATAAGTTAAACATACCATAAATATCCTTTACATAGCTTAGAAATAGGCTTTGAGGGGTTCGGTGTGCTAAAATAAACTTTTGGGTCATTCAGGGACTAAAAGCGTCAAAAAGTGTACAAGTTTGCATTTTCGCGCATAACTTACGTTCTGAATACATCCGGACATCCAAAAATTTATGTAAGCACTAAAATATTTTATTTTAGTGTTTGGCATAAGAAAAATCCATTCGTAGCGCAATATGGATCGTTTTTCACGCTTATGCGCATTCCGTCATAATTAAGCGAACATCGCGATCGTACGACCAAATGAACCAACATCCGGCATATTTTTAAGCATGTTTCATGTCCACAATGCTTAGGCATCATTTTAGGGCCTTAACGTTGGCTTAACGGGCCTTAAACGTGTCGGAAATGGCCTTAATGCATAACAGGGACCAAAACTGACATTTGCTGAAACTTGTTTCTGACCAGAAGGGCCAGGCGGCCCGCGTGAGTTTAGTGAGTTGCCTTACGCAGCCCGTGTCAGCTTCCTAGATCAGATTAATCAGTTTTAACAGCTGTTTACAGCTGTTAACCACTCAAAACTCACCCACACTTGCCCTTTCCTGCTCATGAGGGGCCATTTTGAGTTACCATAAGGTTGCAACAAGTGTAGGGACAAGATCAAAGCACGTTATTCGATAAACGATCCTAACGGTTCCAAAATTCCTATAAATACCCAACCCTTTCAACCCCAAAAACCAACACCTTTGAAATCTGAATTTGCTCTCTAAGTTGTTGTGTTTAACACTTCATACCTGAGAGTATTTGGATTCAAACCTTCCGTTCTTGGACCCTTTGTAAGTGTTCCTTCGTTCTTTTATTCTTTTAGCGTTTTTGTTTGACTTTCGGCATTGACCAGTTTATGGTCAACGCGAAGTTCGTTTGAACTTCATAACGTGAGCGTAATCACGATGGTTATAGCCCCTAGTGACTATACCTACTGATTACCACGTTATCTTGGCTCAGTGACGAGTCGTAGTTTCGGCCAAAATGCGCATTTACGCGTATTTTGTAACCAAACTACTCTTAGGTATCAAAACTGTTTGTTTTGATACCAAACCTGTTTTCTAAACTTAGTTAAGCATGTTTTAACATGCTGAGCTCGTCACTTTTAGTTTAGTGCTTATATAGGGTCGTAAGGTAAGCGATCTAAACAATCGCTTATACTTTCGAACCCGACCCGTTTGGTCGATCATTAGGATCTGACCAAACACATTAGGTGACCATAGTATATAGGGAATAACCTTTCGAGGTTATACCTTATGGTCACGACGTTTAGTTAGTTGTATGATAGGTAGTTTATATGCCTTAGGTAAATTACCAAAATACCCCTTTGACGCCAAAATTCATTTTAAACATATGTAACATAACGTTTGGTATCTAAACTGATTTGGCAACAATATTAGACATGTTAAGGCATATATTACTTGTCATAGGACTAGTTAAGCGGTCCGAACGCGTTTCACGCGAACGACGCGTTAAAGTAACTTAAGCTACCTAAATGGGTCATAATGGGTCGTAAGCACTTAGGTTAGGTTTCATTTTGGTATGTAGGCTTTGTTAAACCATATTACACGAGTCTCCATACTCGTTTGGTTTATGAACCCTCATTCTATCAAATCCTCTGATTTAGGTCCGGTATATTAACATAATTACCTATATTAGGTGCCGTTTGATATCCGTGATCTCTAGCATTGTTTGGTTGTTACTCAAGGACTACTAAGCAATCTCAAGTGAGTACATAGACCCCTCTTTTACTGTTTTCAAACTGTTTTGGGGTGAAACACATGTGCCTACTTGTTACTTTCATGCTTTCCTCTTTTCACATCATATGCTTGCTATGTTCATTAGTCCACTTATAGTACATGATTTACTTTACATTTCTGCTATGTATGTTGACTGATAGCATGCTAGCACATTGATTTACATGACTTTTCTGCTTCGTATGTTAACTTAGCATACTTAGTACATTGTTTTCATATAACATGTTCACATTTGCTATGACATTTGGTTTGCACAAACGGGACTTATATACGTTCATTAACATTAGCTACGCCGCTCGGTAGTAAGTACTGGTACCATAGGACTTGACAAATCCCATTCCTGACATCCCGGGTTTGTTTGGATGTAAGGAATGACTGAATCCGAAAACATTTCTTTTGATAACATTGACTTAGGGTTATCCGACTGTCTCAAGGCTTGAATGTATGCGTTAACTTACCACATAAGTGTTTGTATCAATGTAACATGCATTACTTTGCAAAACATAACTTTTTGATATATTCAAAATACTTTGTTTTGTACGTTTTTTACAATTGGTTTATGTAACAACACATTACTTACCAAACAAAACATTTGCTACACATTACTTGACTACATTTGGACTATTAACATTTGATATGATTTATACAAGGACTTTTTGACAATTGGTTTAAACATAGACTTTATACATTGGTGGTTTGTTTAAGTGACTTAAGTAACGAGATGTGAGTAATATGATACAAGCATGGTGGATACGCCGCTGGTACTTCCTATATATAAGTGTTTGTATTATATTACATATCATAGCGTTATTTAAATCATTCAATTTGGACTTATACATTTTACACAAGTAACACGATTCTCACAAGACTTTGGTTTACAAACAATTTACTTTATACAACTCATTTTACTTGGTTATACATTTAACCATACATTATTCTTTTATTTATACATATCATTTGATCTTATCGCTTTTTAAATGATTTACAAAACAAAAACAATTTACAAGGTTCATGACTGACTTTTGCTAAACAACTTTTTGTAAACTTATAAGCCATGAATCCTATTTTCACAAAACCTATGTATCTCACAGAAATTTTTATGCTGACGTACCTATTTTCACATGTGTTTTCAGGAGCTTTTGCTTAGGATGATGATCGTGACACTAGGGCGGACCTGTGCCTTAGAGACATAAAATAAAGATAGAACTAGTTTAATTATGTTCTGAACTCTTTATTTCCTGTTTTGAGACAATGCTACAATCTTGTTTGATAAATAAAATATAACTTTGTATGCCATGGTTGTGAAACAATAATTCTGTTACAACACTCCCCGACGTTTCCGCCACGATTTGATGTTCTACGTGGTCGGGGTGTGACATCCTGGATCCTAAAGGTATATGAGGATTGGTCACCCTCTCTCACTAAAGGGTATTTTCATACTCTCTAAGGTTTAAAGGTTTTCACCTTTCTAAGTCTTGGAGTTTATACACTCCCGCCTGTAGCGCACGAAAATTTGGGATTTTCCCCAGAATACTTAAGGGTTTATCCCCAGAATATTGAGGATCTATCTCTAGAATATTTTAGGGTTTATCCCCTATAATACGAAAGTTATACAATCAGTTGCAGTTGATTTCTAAGTATTCGAAGACATTATGCACAGGGGACATTCCCACTAAGGCATTGTGAGAAGCTCAAAGGATCAAGCCTGGGACTAGTTCACTAAGTATCCCAGACCGGGGACATTCTTAGCGGAAAGATTGCGAAAGGATTAAAGTTCAAGGATTGAGATGTCTTCTATTTTTGGTTTGATCTTTCCTTTTTTGTTCTTTGAAAACCTTATCTAAATTGTCAAAGTTTTTGAAATCTTGTTCGACAAAAATCTGATTGGAAGATTTATGAGTATCCTGGTCAAGATATGTTCTCAAGATATATTTTCAGGATATTTGGTCAGAATGTTTGAAATATTACACTAAGATTGGAAATTTGAAATGATATTCAAATCAAGCAACACATTACTTAACAATTGATAGCAAAAGGTTGTGCTTTTGGTTTCATCTCAAACTGAAATCCATCCGCGAAAAGCAAAATTAGTTTTCTACCATATTTACTTAACAATTGAAGGCTTCGTCTTGAAACTCAACATACCTCCACCTTCAATTGTTAAACTGTTCAAAATAAAGCATACTAACTGATGACCAAGGGCTTCGTCCTGAAACTCAGGATCCCTCCACCTTTGGCCATCATATTGTCTACATGCAGGAAAGTAAATTGTTCGACAGACAAGAAATTAAAATTGTTCAACAAACCACAAACCACCAAATTTAAAAAATGGGCTCCGGCCTCGGCATCAACATCCATTATCACCCATTTCGCTGCTTTCAAGGGGCAGCACCCTCTTCGACAATGGCTTCATCAGCATCAGCATCCTTCCCGGCATCCTTCCCAGCATCACCGCCAGCATCCTTTGTAGCATCAGCATCAACCACCTTCTCGGGCACCTTAGCAGGCTCCTCAGCAACATGCTTCATAGGATGCTCCACAGGATTGCCACCAAAATCCCTCAACTTCACCTCTCAAGCCTCAACATTCCATGAGGGGCATTCGAAGCCCAGGGCCTTAGCCTCATAGGCCATTTTCAATTAAGCCTGGAGGAGGGAGATGACGACAAAATTCTTGAGGCCTTCCCGATATGAAGCCATATCCTGCTCGTGTTGAACCTGGGCAGCATCAGACTTGGCTTGAGCCTCGTGGGCGGTCTTCTTGATGGCAGATTGGTGCTCTTGGGTCATTGCTTTATACTTGGCTTCATAATGCTCCGACTTGGTAGTGGCAATTGCTGCTTGGTCCGCGATGGTGGTTTCAACCTTCCTCAGCTTAGCCTCTAACATCTTGTTCAGCCCGCATGAATCTTCGTAGAGGAACACAAGCCACTCGAGACCCTGTAGTCAGGTAAACAAATATTAGTATATGTGCTCAAAGTATGTGTTCAGCATATATGTGCAGGATATAAGGCGAGGATACCTACCTGGTTGAGGAATCCAGTCATGAACTTGCTGGACTCCGAGAATCCATGATTCTCAAAAGGGAAGGCATCCGAGGCAGCAGAGGAGTCTGGCTCCTTCCTTTTACGAGAGCTAGAGCCACATGGCTTTGAAGCGGTAGAAGGTTTGGGGACAGCGACAACTTTGGAACTGGTGGCTTTCGACGTGACTGTTGGTTTGGGGTTGTCCTCCTGTTTGACTTGGGCAGCGCCGGAGTAGCTATCCAATTCATCAAGGTCAAAGCCTTCTAGGTTTATGACTGGTGCTGCACAAAGGGAAGAAATACTAAGTCTTTATATTTTCAAAATATAATCGGATTAATAAATGAAAGTGACTTATAAAATTATGCTTACTAGACATGTCGGAGCTTGATTTATGGCTTGAGCTTGTGAATAACAGGGTAAAGGTCCTTTCACTTTCCAGGAGCTGGTAGATTTCCTTTATTCTTCTTTCTGATTCAGCACTTGGAGGGGCCAATTCTTTGAATTTTGTTGCAAAAAGAAGATGGATATGTCAGGATGTCAGTTTAGGGTATGGTTTCGGGATACGACTGGGGATATTCCTAAAACCCTAAATCCTACCGGAGGTCAACCATTTCTTGGGAAGGTTTAGACCTTTTTCGATGGAATCTATTTTTACAAAGAAAAATTTACGTCTCCAATCATCCTCGTTCTTGGTGGCTTTGAGAATGAGGGGATCTTTGGAGGTAGAAAAAAGAAGGAATCGCCTGGAACCATGGGACCTCAAACGATACGCGACCGGAAGATCTTCGATGCACAGGTCAGGCAGGTGACGAGCTTTAATTTGGTCCAAGGTAACTAACACACGACAAACCATGGGCATGATTTGGGCATAACTAAGGCTGGTAAGATAAAAAAAAAGCGAGATATGAAGGCTGGGAAAGGATATCGGAGCCCTATTGAGAAAGGATAAGCAAAAAAGCATACCCACTCGTCGGAACAAAAGTCCGATCGGACCTCTCGGTCAAACGGACAAAAGATTGCTCCGGCGGGGAAGGCGCCAGAAGTTCGTAAGGCTGCGATATCAGCATTATCAAATGAGCACACCTCTTTTGAGGGTTCTTTTAGCAAGTTCTGTTCGTGGAAGGTAGGAACGGAGTCTGCCGTTTGGGATCTTGTTCGGTTGGCCATGGAGGATCTAAGCAAAGAAAAACATAAACAAGAAAGAGGAAGAATACCTGAAAAGAGCCTGGAATGAAGTGGTTATGACGCCAATAGCTTGAATAAATATAGGCTAGATATAGGGGGTGATGAGTAAATACCACGTTGGAAGTTGCACAATGTCATTTCAACCGTCATTTCAATTCAATTGCCTCGATTTAAGGGATGAGGTTTAAAATATATCCGTTGGAATTGGTATACCAACAGATATATTTTGGGGACAATTGTTATGAGTGGTTTTCTGCTCATATATCCTGGAAAATATTCTGACTATATTTCTTTTATTGTGATCAGGATACCGGATCAGGATATTGGTAACATCCTGACACAGTATCCTGGTAATAACTAATTAGTTCACGTACAGATTAGTGAAGCAAGCCTATAACGTTCGAGTGAACCTGTTCTCCCAAAGACTCGGACTAATTAGTTGAAATGGGGACGTTGAAGCCGGAAGAAGTGGTCTAAAACGTTCACAAAGGGAATATTCGGCGTATCCCGGATTTATAGGCTAGTTTGTTATTTTGTTTTACTATAAATAGGATTGATCGGATCAGATAGAACACACACAACTTTTCGTACACTCTTGCTCTCTACTAGCTGCAATCACTCACTTAACACTTACACTTGTACACGAGTCGCATTGTAACACCTAGTTGATCCGTATCATATCCCGCACTGTATCCCGATATTTGAAGTAATAAGAAGAACAAGGCAGCTGCGATTGTCAGCTCCTGAGGTTTTGTGTCGGCGATCTAAATTGATCAAGGGCTTTCCTCGTACATCCCGTGTCACCCTTTACCTTTTTTGCTCACTGTTTGATTGTAGATATAGCTCGATATCCTGAGCTATATCCTGAAAACTGTTTTTATTAACAAGTTAATCAGCATATTTTGCACAAATACTTCTAGCACACTACCTCACTTAACTAATTTAATCATTTAATTACTTAGGTAATTTTTGACCAAAACAGATACGTAAACTCATACACACACATTCCATTCCGTTCATACTAGGATCCTCATAACTTCATAACTAACAACATTATCATTCAAGATTGCCTAATTTGACACTATCCTTGAACCCGACACGATTCTTACCACAACATCAACTAAAGCATAAGATGCATCATAATCACTTTCTATACCTATAAACTTACAACTAGCATACAGTTTCACATATTTGTTCTCTTAGGCATTTCATCGAACACTAGGCGGGTTTCGCATTTATGAAATATTATGTACAAGCTTTTAAAGCATTATTCTTGCTAATTCTTCACATAACTTTCATTTTAAATCAGATTCAAAATCAATAATCTAGAACATCCATTGTCATACACCTCAAGCATCATCAAATTAACATAAAATACATCATCATCATCCTACATAAGAACCACTACAAATGGGTTTTTCATAAATATACATAACAATTATAAATCTAAGCATAATTCAAGTTTCATAAGGCGTTTCTATCACATATCCATCCTAACTTCACTTAGATTCACGAGTTCATCAACACCCAATTCACCCAACATCACCAAATCATAAAATTTAACTTACTTGATAGTGAAGAGCACTTAGGAGATCGATAATCTTGACACATGCATCCTAAAAACCTTCAATTCCCTTTTCGATTTGGAGATTTCTTGAAATTTAGGGTTCACCCCTTTTTCCCCTGCTTGTGCAATCGACCACACAAGCACAGTGTGTGTGGTTTTTATTTTTTTTCTTTCTTTTAATGTTTTAAGGTTTATCACTTTACATATTTGGCCCTTCAAGAATAATATTCATATTAATAGGACCAAAAACTATCCCTACTTATTCATATCTAACTTAAATTAAAAATCCCATGGAATTTGGGGTGTTACAGTGACGACGGCGGATGACGATGGTGGTGGGTGGTGGCAACGGTGGTGGGTTGTGGTGTTGTTAATGAAGGGTGCAGAGGGAATGGAATGGAAAAAAACAGAGGGGATGGATGGAATGATTTTGAGGGAATGGAATGCATTTTGGAATGGACGATTCCATTCCATTGACCAACCAAACACTCTTTTCTTCATTTCTTCACAATGTTCCATTCCACCTCTCATTCCTGCATACCAAACGCTACCTAAGAGTAGTTATGTTTATCGAATAATTGCCGATTAATTAATATCGTTATTTAGGTTAATGATCATTAATTAGATAAATGATAACTAATGCTATTTTATTATACTACATTGAATCAATATTCAAACCCAAAACCTATCGGTCCCAAAGCCTTATCTCACCTCCAAGATGCCAATATTGATTCAATGTAGTATAGGCATTATGCCTAGTGTGGATGGATATGATCGGGTAGTTTCGCTTGTAGGATCGATGAATCGTCCAAACGAGTCAATCAGAGTCAGATCTAGTTTCTAGAAAGGCGGAATCAGAGTAGAAACCTTGCAATCAGTGTTAGAACAGAAGTAGAAGAATAGAAAGTCACTTTAAACATGTTCTTCATTGATATAATACGTTTTGGTACATAGAGAATCAGACAACACTTCGTTACAGAATTCTCCAGAATGTTTCAAATGAAGAACACCACTAGCCTATTTATAGGCTGACCAGATCGCACCAAATAGCAACACCAGTCCGCACGAACTGGATAAGACCACTTCGTGCGACCTGACCTTATCAGGTCGTGCGACCTGGCTTACAACTCATAAACTTTACTTTTTCAAACTATTACATATACATGACACGACATAGACTGATGACGCAGGCGATAGACATTATGCATCAACAAACTCCCCCTTGGATATTGCCGCAGTCTTCAGTCAGCCTGTCTTCAAAACATCCTTCACAAAGACTTGAAAAATTCTTCTCTTTGCTTCGGCTTTTTCAGTAATGCCTTCCTGAGCTGTTCTTTCTCTTTAGCAGCTCTCTTCTCTTCCTCAGCTAGCTTTTGCAAACATGTAGCTCTAGCAATCATGTCTTTCTCTTCACGCTCTTCTCTTTCCTTCTCCGCTTTTAAAAACTTTTCTCTTCCAATATCTCTCCAACTTGATAACCACATATTTTCAGAGTTGATACCCTTTTGAAAACATACTGTTGCTACCTTCTGAAACTGCAGAGCTTGATCTTTATCTTCTGCCTTATACCCAATCTTGTTCATAAACAGACATTCAATATCCTTTGTAGAACAATTCACTATCCACATCGGATCATACAGATGAATATATGTTTTTTCATTCCCAACTCTGTACACAATTACTGCTTCGGTCGTCATGCAACTATACACCCAGCATACAAACCCTTCGTGAAAATTCTGTTCCATCTTTGGCAATGGAATATTCTTTATAACTCTGGGCTTATTGATCTGCAGAATTGTTTCTACAATACCTGTAACTGGATCCCTCTTCTTGATTTTCTTAGGATAATATGGCTTCCAGTATTTAAATTCTCTGAATGCTTTAAATTTCATCAAGCCCCACGTAGGCATATCTTGAACTCTGACTGGATATGATAACGTTCTTACTTGGGACAACTCTTCAACATCCCACCAAGGCAGAGACATTATATCTTGAATATATTGGAAATATTGAACACCAAATTCTCTTCTAATAGCATAAGCATTGACTTGTGGCAAGTAACCCCAACTTATGATATCACCCAAAGAAACATCTCTATCCCTTTTGTAATACTGTAGTGGTCTTTTGAATTTTCTTTTTGTATCCTTTCTGAACCACTTCTTTCTTCACGTTGTTCTTCTTTCGACATTTCTCGAAAACTCTTACTCTTAACACTTTCTGCAATTTTCCTTCTCAATTCATCTTCATTTACTTGACTGAAAAACTCAGCAAGAATTGGAAAGCTAGAAGTATCAACATTAACATTCTCAGACTGATCATCGTCACTCCAGTCTTCTACTTCCACTTTATCATAGTTATCAGCTTCTTCAACATACTTGTACTGATATGCTGGTTGACGATTGATATCAAACTCGTTCAACTCTTCTTCAAAATCGAAGTTAAACTCACTATCTTCAACATGCATCATCTTAATGATCTCAGCTCTAGTGTAAGTATGCAATATTTCACCTTCCTCTACACCATGTTTAAGACGTAGAATCAAACCTTCACCCTGATCAACATTCTCATCAACTTTGTCAGTATCACCATGCTCCCCCTCTCCTCTTGCATTTTCTGGTTCTTCGTTTGCATCATCTTGAAGATATTCATCAATATTCTCTTCTTGTGACGCTTCAGTTACTTTTATACCAGAATTTCCTTGATCAGCGTCATCATTTCCATCATCATCATCATCATCATCACTATGAACAGAATAAACTTCATCTGCATCATCTTTCAGATTATCATCTTCGTCTTCTTCATCATCTTCAATATTAATCTTACCAGATACTAAAGTTAATGGACAAGGCTCAGTCAGAACAATTTCCCTTTCAGTTACTTGAACATCATCTTCAACTCGAACACTTTTACCCTTATCTTTCATTTTAGCTTCTATTTCGGCTTTACGTTTTGCTCTTACTTCTGCAAGTTCTATCTCTTCAAACCTTTGTTCAATCGGCTTACCAATCAAATCTTCCAACACTTTCTTTAACATGTAATCTTCATGTTCCTTCTTAGCATTCTTGGCTTCTAATCTTTATTTTTCAACTTAAAGTACTCATTCTGCTCATCCCTTCGAGCCTTTTCTTCTTCTAAATTAGCTATTCGAACTTTCAGAATATCAAAGTCGACTTGATCAGCTTCAATCTTCTTCAGCAAAGATGAATTCTCAGATTCAACAGACTTAACACGTTCCTCTAACTTCTTTTTCTCACTTGACACCTCATCCACCTTCTTTTGCAACTTCTTCACAAGATCATCACTTACAAAGCTAAAATCACCAATCTCCTCAAGAACTATATTCTCTAGAATATGTGGAAAATCTTTAAAACCAGACGATCCAGGAGTAGTATGAACTGGTGGTTATGTGGTTGGTGGTGTTTGTTGAACGTGTGGTGAACTTATTGGTGGTTGTTCATGAATGGGTAATGAAATATGATGTGGTGGTGGTGATTGTGGTTGATTTTGTGGTGGTGGTGGTGATGGTGGTTGATTTTGTGGTGGTGGTGATGGTGGTTTAGATTGTGGTTCTGGTGGTGGATTTAGTTTCAGCTTGAATTTTAACTTTCGCGCTGCTGGAGTTATGACACGTTTTCTTGATGTTGATTTCTTTCTACCTCCTGAAGATGGTGGTGTTACAACCTGAACATTCTCCGGTGGAGCATATGTTTCATCATCATCTTCCGAACTCCTCTTTCTCTTCTTTTGTTTCTCTCTATCTTTCGGATCAAAGTTTTCTTTTATCCAACGATCAACTTGAGCATCAATATCACTTTCTGTACCAGATGAACTCTCCTTTTCATCATCAACTGTTTTCTTACTAGCTTCTGCAGTATCATCAATATCTTTCAACAATTTCTCAGTTTCAGGAGTTAAAGGCTCTTGATCTTTTTCAACATTTGCTTCTGTCTCATCTTCTTCTGGTTCATCAACCAGCATTGTTTCAACCGCTTTCTTTTTATGTTTCTTCTGTGGTTGAGAAGATGATCCTTCTTCAGCTTGGACTCTCTTTCCACCTTTTTTCTTCTTTTCTTTTTCTACTTTTGTATACCAATCATTTTGAGTTTCAGAAAAAACTTCTAACTTCGTTAATTCATCAATTGCACTCTTTTCTTGCATTTCAGCATCATTCCTCCACTTTAAATGACTTACTGGATCTGGACTGTCTTCTTCGGTTCAGGCCAATTCTTTGTATACTTGGATAATCGGATTAACGTTTCATTATCCATGTGATGCAACATCATCAGATCATTCTGTTCATCTTTCACCAGATTTGGATAGGCATGATCCAGCATCATCTGCACAAACCTTGGATACACCCAACTTCGACTACCAGAAGTAATATTATCATTCATGTAATGAAAAACAATTCTAGAAAAGTTGTACTTCTTGTTTAGCACCAACGCCGTCACCATACACATTTGATAATCTTTCATAACATCGTATCCACCTTTCCTGTGACTTAGTGCATGAATCACTATGTGAATAAAGAATTTGTACGGCTTCATAAAACAAGCTTTCAAATAATTTGCTTTATTCAACGGACCGTTATAACCCATTCTCAGCATACATCCTTTGACCATCCTTTTTGGAAACCCTGTTGGCGAATTATCATCATCTGGAAACTCTAACACTTCTCGTACAAGCTGTTCTGTGATAATAATTTCTTTATCTTCACCATCTATACTAACACTTGAATTAATCACATCATTCACTTCATCACAAACAACATTCTTCCAAAAATGATGAACATGAGATTTGAAGACTTTGTGCTGATCCGTTAAAGCTTTTTGAATCGGTAAACGCCTCATGAATGGTAAAATCTCCTTAAACACACTCATCTTTGGAAGAGTTTCATCGTAAACACAGCAAATATTGTGTGATGGATCAAACATCACATTCGATGCGTGAAAAACCAACAAAAACAAATAAGTTAAACATTATGCACAAATTTCAAGACAAAACTATCATTCATACGATCTGGCCTCATACGATGTGGCCATTTAGTGTGACCTCATGCCAAAATAATCAAACTTTTCAAACGGACTGGTTTCCACACAATCTGACCAACCCAAACGACCTGGTGGTCAAACGAACTGGTAAATCTCAAACGGTCTAGAACTTCAAACCGTTTGGCCATCTCGTACAGTCTGAATCATCAATTTGTTTGAACGGTCATAGATGAATAGTGAATTTGCAGGTTGTTAAAATATGTTTTTATCATGAAATTGATTCCCTAGATTTGTTCTACATCCGATCACATTGATATGATTTTTGTTCATTTTAATTCACTTTACAAGCCTAGATCTAAGTTCAAGCATCCTGTTCGTTCAAGTTCACAAGAATTCATTAGATCTGGTTCAATTAAGCATCAATCAGTACCTTTCCCATGATATAAGTTGTGCTAACCAACTTATACAATGAATCCGAACAACATATTACAAGTTTAAGGCTTGAAAACAAAGAAATCTCTCAGATCGCTCAAATCGCTTGAAAGGTGTGTGTTTGGTGCGGTGTGATGTGAGACTGAAACATTCACGCGATCTGGTCTCCCTTTTTATATAGAGGAGCCAGGTCGTGCGAGTTGATGTTGAGGCGGTTTGGCCAGTTCGCACTTTGGAACGATCTAGCTAAGTTAAAACATTCTGGCCAGCTCGTGCGAATTGGTCACCTCGTGTGAACCTCTTATTTTTTCAAAATTTTTGAATTTTTTAACTTTTTTACCAACACACTCAGTTAACCAAGTCCAAGTTAATGACCCTGGTCAACTGTTTAGCCTGCCAAATCCAAATTAATGACTTTGGCCGACCAAATTATGATCTCGCTTACAATTTTGAAACATTTTAAGTTCAAATTAATGAACTTTTAAACATTTTGAGCAATTACCAACATTTTTCTCAAACTTTTTCTTATCCAACCCAAATAATCCAACTTGTTTAGCACTGTTGGACTTTGATCATCAGATCCCCAATGTCTGTTGTCGAAAATAAGATGAAATGACAAATCTTTTTGAATTTTTCAACATTTTTTCTAAACAAGGAAAAAATCTTTTAGATTTGAAGAAACTGGAAACTGTACAAACATATTTACAAACAATTTTTGTGAGTTTGTGTAAGAGGATCATATCAGTTTTTGAGACATATCACTAACACCGTTGATCTTGATTTAGGTTTAAGTTTTAAACAAATTTACTTCTGATTGTCAGTATTGTTGTCCACTTAAACTTCTACACAAGTTTCAATTGATTCAAGATACGAATTAGTGTTTTAAGGACTGAACTTATTCGCGTGTACCACCTCAGAATATACTCCCGTATCCAGACTTCTATATTTAGTCTTACAGGAGAGTGCACACTAATGATATCTGTAAGGGGTAAATGCGAGGCCATGAGAGCTCAGGCTAGAACTTCCGTTCAATCAGAGAGATGGTGGCTCGACTTTAGGTGGGTCCCCCTTGGGGATCTTCTTTTCAATAGCACATGATTAGCATTTTTCAATGTTTCATCATTTTTTATGCTGAGGGTGAGCTTTAAGAATAAAGCAGTGCAGAGTATTAGAAGAGGACTAGGCTATTGCTCCCGCAAAATCAGAAGTCCTGGTATAATACCCCAGATATCATCACGTACAAAGACCTAGTATGTTAGAAATAGAAAGCCCTTCAAACAAGATTTCGGGGGTTACCCATATATCCGAGAGATGTTCCCCATGAGGATAAGCAGTTATTTGTTATGTTTATATCTCGAACTCAATCTACTAATCGTGTGAAGTCTACTGGCACATCATTAGTGAGACTCGTTTAAAAACATTTTGCCTTTCCATTTCTTTAGCATGTTGTGATAGTCCACTGATGTACCATCATTTCCTCTTTTTCATAACAAAACTCTTTTTGACTTATTCAATGTTTTTGTATTTATGAAATTTTATCATGTTTTTGTATTTTCTATAAACTTTCTCCCCCTAAAATCAAAAACATATTTTTGTGTTTTTGGTTTTATCAAAAGCAGTAAAGAAACTGTACAGAAAACATGACAACTAGACGCATATCACTTTTGATCGCCATCCGCCTCAGCCACACACTCTATCACCCTCCCAGAAAACAAATTCTTTAACCCGTTCAATTTCAAAAGATAATTAAATCTTGTTTTATCAAAGGGTTTAGTGTAAAAATCAGCTCTCTGGTCATCGGTGTGAATATAATCAATTCGAATCATTTTTTTCTCGTAGCAATCACGAATAAAATGATGTCGAATCTCAATATGTTTTGTTTTTTAATGTTGAACCGGATTTTTAGTGATATTAATGGTTGCCTCATTGTCCACAAAAATTGATGTGTCTAAGAATTGCAAACCATAGTCCCTCATTTGCTGTTGAATCCAGAGAATCTGGGAACAAAAACTGGAAGCTGAAACGTATTCAGCTTCACAAGACGAGAGAGCGACTGTGGTCTGTTTCTTGCTCTGCCAAGTGATTAACCGAGTTCCGAAGAACTGGCAACCAGCAGTTGTGGACTTAGCGTTCAACTTACAACACCCGAAGTCAGAGTCAGAATATCCAGTTAGAGAGAAGTCACCTGATCGGGGATACCACAAGCTGGTGCTTGGGCAACCTTTGAGATACTGTAAGATCCTCTTCACTATCATCATATGTGATGCTCTGGGACTTGACTAATACCGGGCGCAGAGGCAGGTTGGATACATGATGTCCGGTCGTGATGCTGTCAGATACATTAGCGATCCTATGATTGACCGATAAAGCGTTTCATCCACTTTCTCACCACTTTCATCCGGACATATGCCATGATTCGTAGCCAGGGGGGTTGATATGGGAGATGATTCGGACATATTGAATTTGTCCAATACATCATTCGCATATTTGGTCTGGTGTATGAAGATTCCATCGGGCAGTTGCTCAACTTGAAGCCCGAGAAAGAACTTCATCTCCCCCATTGAACTCATTTCAAACTTCTGCTTCATGACCTTCTCAAACTCTTTACACAACTCATCATTCGTTGATCCAAAAATTATATCATCAACATATATCTGCACGATAAGTAGATGTCCTGCAACCTCTTTAGTAAACAGGGTACTATGGACAGTCCCTCTGGTGAACCCGTTAGTCAGCAGATGCTGGGAAAGCGTCTCGTACCAGGCTCTAGGGGCCTGGTGTAATCTGTATAATGCCTTGTCGAGTAGATACACCTTGTCCTTGTGTACAGGATTAGTAAAACCCGGTGGTTGATCGACGTACACTTCTTCTTTAATCTTGCCGTAGAGAAATGCAGATTTGACATCCAGTTGGTAGACCTTGAACCCCTTCCATGACGCGAATGCCAAAAAGATTCTGATTGCCTCAACTCGAGCAACGGGAGCATATACTTCAGTAAAGTCAATCCCTTCTTGCTGACTAAATCCTTGGACTACCAAACGTGCTTTATTCCTTACTATAACCCCTCTATCATCTCTTTTGCATTTGAAGACCTACTTGGTCTTGATCAACTTCTGATCTTCTGGGAGATCAACCAACCTCCACACTACAAGCTTTTCAAACTGTTGTAACTCTTCTTGCATTGCATTTACCCAACTCTCTTTGGTCAATGCTTCTTTATACGTTTTTGGCTCTACCTGTGAGATAAAACATTTTAATGAGAAGTCTACTTTTAAAGGAGCTATAGAAGAGTAAAAACATGTAAGCCCTTTGTTTATTTGTTCACGGGTTTTCACGCCGCTTTGAAGGTCACCAATGATTTGCTCTAACGGATGGTAAGATTACGTTCTTGGCATAACTGTATCCGGTACGCTCACTTCCGATTGCAAATTTGTTATATTCTGATCACCCGTGTGATTAATAGCATTTGAAGTCGCAATATTTGGTTCCTCGTCATAAATTGGATCGGTTTCCGATTCTGAGTCGTCAGAATGATCAAATATTGGAGCTGTTTCTTCTGGGGGTACATGTGCAGTTCCACTAGGACCAGCCTCATGATTATTTGAACCCACGGTGGGCGAAGAAACCACCAACGGTCTCGGCACTTGTTCTTGTGAAAGAGACTGCTGTTGTTGGTATAAGAATGCCAGTTCCTCCTCATTCGGCTCTGTCGGTAAATGGAATGACTCCCAAAGATTTTTGTAATCAAATAGCAACCTGTTTTCGGGAAGTTGATTCGGGCAGTAAACCGTTGACAGTCAACGTGTTGAACTTGTATGATATTCCCCAAACTCGGAACAAAAACTCTTTTCAATGGACTAGCGTATCCTACAAAAAAACCTTCACTAGCTTTTGCACCAAATTTATCGTCTGGATAAATGAATGTGCATGGTGATCCAAATGGTTCTAAAAATTTCAGATTCGGTTTTGTAAAGATGAAGTAATTCAAAATAAGTTTTCTTGTACTTCTTCACTGTAAGAACCCGATTGAGCGTGTAACATGCCGTGGCAACCGCTTCACTCCAACAATATACCGATAATTTCGAATCTGCTAACATGGTACGAGTCGTTTCGATCAACGTACGATTGTTTCGCTCTGCGACACCATTTTGTTGAGGAGTATACGGTGCGATGAATTCATGAAGAATGCGCTTATCGTTGCAGAATTCGAGCATACGGTTGTTCTTGAATTCCGTGCCATTGTCGCTTCAAATACGTCTAATCAGCAGTTTGTAAACATTCTCCATCTTTTTTAATAGCTTCATCAAAGAATCAAACGTTTCTTCTTTTCTCTCTAGAAACAACACCCAGGAGAATCTTGTAAAGTCGTCAGTAACAACTAAACAATATAGATCTCCACTTATGCTTTTCTGTTGGTGCACTGAATGTCTGCTGACTTCGTCTTAATCGAGTCTTATGTCTAGATAGGATGAACGAGTACACAGTAGGATAGAAATTAGGGTTTGTGCATACATTAGTTAGGTAGTTCGCTTGAAAGTGACAAAATGCAGTTCAAGCAAAATCAATTTACTTGAGTTCGCTTGAAACTAACCTGTGACATCTCAAGCGAAACCAACATCATTCTAGTCCGCTTGAAACAACCCTGATACATCTTCAAGCGAACTAGCCAAGCCTATAAATAGTTGGTGTGTCGTGTCATTTGAAGTGAACTGGATTGTGTGTGTGAGTCGAGGTGCTGCCAAAATTTCATCAGAAATCATTGTAAAGACTCGGAAATCAGTAATAGAGAAGAATTGAAAAGGAAACAAGCTGTGTGACTTTGTTTACTTTGATTCCGCCTTAGTAAATGAAGATGAACTGCCTTTACTGATTGTTTAGGGTCACAAACACGATCCAACATTTTCACATTTACCGGTCTGAAAAATCCAAATGGAGTCTTTCGAGCGGTAATATGATAGAGTTCAAGAGCTTTTTCGGATGTGATTTCTTCTTCTGCTTCCCTTTCTTACATTCAATACAGTCATCGTTAAGATGGAAGCTTTTCACATAAACACCTTCTACAAGATCATTATGAACTAAAAAGTTCATCTTTCTTAAGTGAATATGGCCCATTTTACGATGCCACATGATGGATTCTTTCTCAGTCGCCTTCGTCTTACTCACAAAGCATTGTGCCTTTTTGTCTGTCATTGTTGCAACGCTCATGTCTAGTATATAGAGATCGTTTTCACGAGGAGCGCGCATCAATACCATTTCTTTGGGTATTTTAAACCCTGGTTTAAGAATCAGACATTCATCTTTTGTAAAATGAACAGTAAATGACTTATCACAAATCTGAGAGATGCTCAACAGATTGTTTTCTAACTCAGCAATGTAGTTTACTTTATCGAATGTTACGACCCCGTTAGTAAGTATTCCTTCTCCAAAAATTCTTCCACCTTGAGTTCCAGCAAACCCGACATAACCTCCGTTGATTGATTTGACGTTGTATAACAGTGCTAAGATCCATGTCATGTGTCGTGTGGCGCCGCTATCCATTATCCATTTAGAAATGATAGACCTTGGAAGCCCCTACACACATCAAAAAACATTTACTTAAACAATGATACCCAAGATTTTTCAACATTTGGTACACTACCAAAGACAATATCATGAGCTACTTTGTCATGTTTTGGAATGTTAAAAACAACATTTGGAACATCAGATTCTGGTTTTAATTTTAGAGCTCCTTCCTTGATAGGTGGGAATTCTACAATCAACTTATCTAACTCAAAATCAATTTTCTCATCAGTGGTTGCAAAAATTTTTGATTCAGATTTTAAAACTTCTTCCATTTTCTTTTCCTCAAAAGAATGTTTAGATTTCTCCACCCATGATTGACTTTGGGAAGTCTTTGTTTTAGAGTAAATCTTTGAAGTCTTTTTTGAATTTGAAGATTCACCAATTTCAAAAGTTGATTTTGGTTTGTCCTCTGACTTCAATGATTTACCGCGTTTAAGAATACGCACGGGGAATACCATAGGTGATTTTCCCTTAACATCCTTTGAAATTTTTGGTTTTGGTTTATGGAAAACTGGTTTTATTATCTTTTTGACACATTATTTGGCCATGTGACCGATTTCATTGCATCGATAACAGATTCTTTTGTCATATTCAACAAAAGTGGATCTATTGGCCTCGTCTCTTATCTTTTTGGCCGTAATAAAATCGTCAATTGCTTGCTTACGAAAGATATAATCCTTTTCGACTTCTGTATTATTACCAGCCACAAACACTTCACTCAATTTTTCTTTTGGCTTAACTGCTTTCTTAGCCATTTTCTTCTCAAAACCAATACCTTTCTTTTTGTAATTATTACCATGTCTCTTGTTATTACCATTGTTACCCACCCATTCTTTTTTCTTTCCCGGGTTGTTTGTTGGTTGTTGTTTAACAAAAGATTTTTTCCGTTTTGATAAAAACGAATTGTTGTTAACTTCTAAGATATCAATTTCCACGAGTTTAAAAACTTTTTCAACCTTTTCCAGGTTCGCATTCTGAATCGGGTACTCAAAATCAGTATACAGTTTGTCAGTTCCGGTCATCGTGTAAACCACAATGATCGAATCGTCATCCAAAAATTTATCTGACTTTGGAATAAACTTATCAAGAAAGTTTCCGTCATCTTCAGAATATGAACTGGATTTCTCAAAATAAGTTTTGACCAAAAATTTATCAATTTCCACGAGTTTAAAAACTTTTTCAACCTTTTCCAGGTTCGCATTCTGAATCGGGTACTCAAAATCAGTATATAGTTTGTCAGTTCCGGTCATCGTGTAAACCACAGTGATCGAATCGTCATCCAAAAATTTATCTGACTTTGGAATAAACTTATCAAGAAAGTTTCCGTCATCTTAACACTTGGTCTATAACTGTTTTAACCAGTTGTGACTCGTTGTCGGTGTCAGACGGAGAGAATGCAACATCTATGCTTTCCGGTAACTCATTTTCTTCTGTTCTCAGTTTGAGATTCAATGCCTCCTCCACCCCGTCTGGATATTTATGAGAATAATGATTCCACATTAGGGGTGGAACATTTTTGAAAGCTAGTTTATCTTCAGTTTGTTGAGGAACGATCTGATCAATCACATTTGAAGATGAAAGATAACTGATCAACTTTTTATCGACTCTTTCTGTCTCAATACGCATCAGTTCAAGTTCCTTCTTTAGAGATGCAATTGTGTCCAGATGGATGTTAATCGACATTTGCTTGCCCATGACCGTAGCTTTGAGCAAATTAACAATTTTATCATTTTCTTTACTCTCAGTGTGAATCATTTTAATCGACCGTGACAGAGTGTCATAAGCTTCTTTAACATCATTAAAATCAAATTTTAATTTATCGTTAAACTTTTTCAACTCTTGAAACTGTTTGTCTTTTTCAAGACAATCCATGCATGGTTTCAAACAGTTTTCGCATGGCTTTTCAAAAATTTGATCAACTTTTTCAAAAACATTTTCTTGTTTATCATTTTTACTTTCCGATTTACCAAACTCTCCGGACTCAGACTCAGATTTCTCTTCGGATTCAGACTTCACATTTTCTTATTTGTCATCGGACTCGGACTTCTCTCCTGACTCATATGTATCACAAGTCTCGATAATTGACTCCTTTTCAATAGACACTGACTCTTGAGTTGCATCTTTGGTCTCATTGTTATCAGAAGGTGTTTTAGTTTGTTCTACCTCTTGCAGTTTGACCATAAGAGCTTTGTCTGCTATTTCTTTCAAAGTCTCTTCATTTATTTCCTTTGAGACATCAATGATCTCTTGAACCGGAGTTTGTTCAACTTCGTACTGTGGGCAAAAACCCGTAGTCGGTTCACTAAAGAAACCTGCAAAAGAATCAAACACATTAGCTTGCATTATAGATTTAAATGCATCAGTAATAACCTCCTGTTCAGACTGATAATAGTAGACCGCTGCTGCCACCTCTTCTAGATCTGTAAAACTTTCTTTATTCATCACTTCACTGACTTCTTCAACTTCAAGAACACATTCCTCGATTTCTGGTTCCGGCTCTTCAGTAATTTCAGACATCATTGCAAGACCACCTCCTGGAACGTACTTATCCCAACTGAAGCCTTCTGGAATCTTTTCGTCATCTTGATTCACCAAAAGAGCTTTTTCTGTTTGTTTGGATTGACTATTCTCGATTTGAGGTCGTGGAATGAATGGTTGTTGACTATTTTTATGATAGATGGCCTGTCGGTAATAATCTTTGGCGAATGGATTCTGGTGATTATTAACTTCTATGTTCGGACATTCGCGCTTGAAGTGTCCCTTCTCTTTACACTTGAAGCAAGTCACCTTCGATTTGTCGAATCCAAGTTTAGAATCAGGACCTGCGAGACTACTTCTTCCGGTAATTTCCATGAACCTCTGAGCTCTTCTCACAATGCTCGCCATACCCCATTTTATGTCGATGAGTTCTAGTTCCTCCGGATCAATTTGATCGTAATCTTCTTTAGTCATGTCTGGGTTACCAATTCGTCCGGCTACTAGACTCTCGTAAGACTCAAGTACAGAAGCTAGAAGTGCTATATGCTGCTTTGCGGCTGTCTCGGTAAAATCTTGACCGTTTTTTTATATTAACAGCAATATTGCACTGTATCCCTTGACTATAATTCTGATTGTTCGATCCTGAAAAACTTTGAGGAGAAACCTGTTCTTGAAAACTCCGACCCTTAGGATTCGGTTCGTAATTTGAAAACGGTGAAAGGTTGTTGTTATGCATGCTTTGAGTTACTCCCGATGAAGAATCAGCACTGAATGCCGTTTGAATCTTTAGACTCGGAGTAGATGTGGCAGATGAGTTTCCTTTGTAATAAAGCTGAACATCTTGCTGTACATTTGCAGATTTCATTTTCCTCATCTTCCGAAGTTCAAGCTCATGAGCTTCAATTCTCTCGATAAACGTACTCAAATTGAAACCCACGTATTCCAAATTGTTCTTAAAAACCAATAAGAACGTACCCCACTCTTCTTGTGGTAGTGCGTCAGCCAACTTATCAACCCACTCTTCGTCTGATTTATCTATATTCAAACGTTTCATCTCCACTACCAAGTGACAATACCTCTCAATCAACTCTTCCGTTGATTCTCCACTGATAGCAGTAAATATGTCGAATTCTTTTTTTCAGTAGCGCCTTTTTGCTTTTGATCATTGCAGCACTCCCAAGAAATTTGATTTTAAGAGAGTTCCAAATAGATTGCGCGTCACCCTGATGCTGTAACAATACCAAAATGTCTTCCTTAATTGCCTGTTGCAATATACTCACCATCTTCTTCTCGGCTTTAAAGTTTTCTTGTTCAGCCAGAGGTAACTTGTCAAGTGTTTTCGGAAGACCAGCATCATTCATAGGAACTACATATTTCATTTCAACTTTCAGCCAACATTCGAGGTGATTCGCCTGAACCCACGTGCGAAATCTATCCTGCCACCCCGAATAATCTTCAATGTTGAGCAGTTTCGGTGGTTTTTGCATGGTTCCTAGCTCATTCTCCATATTCACATTCTGGGCTATACTTGCTGGAGTTTGAACAGTGATACCTCCTCCGAAAAACGCATTGTAAAACTCTTGATTGTCCATTTTTATATTTTGAAAAATGTTTCGAAAAATTTTTAAGTTTTGAAAAATTACACTTTCAAGCGACCTGTACTTTCAAACGATCTGAACTTTCAGACGACCTGGTTCAAACGACCTGGATTCAAACGATCTGGACGGTTTCAAACAACCTGGACTGCCAAACCGTGCGAAGTGACAGAAAATCAGTTAAAAGAAATTTCAGTTCGTGCGAGCTGATGAATTCACACGATCTGGACACTCAAGTCGTGCGAACTGGTTACAAATTTTGAAACTTTCGAACGAACTGGTCCAATCCGTGTGAACTGGATACAATTTTCAAACGGTTTGAAAAAAATTCAAACGATCTGGTTCATTTCACACGATCAGAGCATCATTTTCACACGATTTGACATTTTTGACATTTTTAGATCAGTTTTAGTTTGATTTATGGTCTGGAACTTTGTATGATTGATCAAAATGATGTTTTACACACAATATCCAAAATTCAGTACATCTTGTCTGTGAATTCGTCCAAAAATCCAAGAAAGAGTAGAAGTATATGATTCTAAACCGTTCAAAACACTGATATCAACATATTTGACTCATCCTGAGCTCTGATACCACTTGTAGGATCGATGAATCGTCCAAACGAGTCAATCAGGGTCAGATCTAGTTTCTAGAAAGGCAGAATCAGACTAGAAACCTTGCATTCAGTATTAGAATAGGAATAGAAAGTCACTTTAAACATGTTCTTCATTGATATAATACGTTTTGGTACAGAGAGAATCGGACAGCACTTCGTTACAGAATTCTCCAGAATGTTTCAAATGAAGAACACCACTAGCCTATTTATAGGCTGACCAAATCGCACCAAATAACAACACCAGTCCGCACGAACTGGATAAGACCACTTCGTGCGACCTTACCTTATCAGGTCGTGTGACCTGGCTTACAACTCATAAACTTTACTTTTTCAAACTATTACATATACATGACACGACATAGACTGATGACGCAAGCGATAGACATTATGCATTAACATCGCTGGTGGCACGATGATACTCCAGTAGTCCGTCAGTGATCCAAATTTACCGTTCAAAAAAAAATTTATATTCAACTCAAGATCTCATTAATCATACTACAATCCAACTTTAAAACTTAAGTGAACTTAGGATCAAATTGACAAATAAACCCTTAATGTAAAACATAAGTGAACTTAGGATCAAATTGACAAATAAACCCTTAATGTTGATTTGTATATTGTCTATACGTCCTTAGGCATGCATAAATGATATAAGCAAAAGTGCATATGTTTTTATATTAATTTACACCTACTTTTTATTAAGTTTTGTTAAATAAATATTTGAAATAGGCTTATTTTTTTTATTTTCAGGACAAAACGAACCCAAGATGAACAAAGGAAGCAATCTAGGTGAAAAAGTAAATAAAATAAGTAAACAATTCCAGACACGCCCGTGGCTCGGATCTAGAAACTGCTAGACACCTCCAGAAGACCATAGAGCGAAACCAAGATAAGAAGACATGCCCCGTGTCTTGAAGGCACGCCTCGTGTCTCGGCACTAAATGAGAAAAGTTGACTTCTGGAAGATTTAGAAGATCCGAGGGACCTACAAATTTGACCACGACCCATGCCTGGCAGAACAGCGCATCCCTCGTGAACCGGCTACATCAGGTTATTTGGCCAGACACGGCCCGTGCCCTCCAGGCACATAACAACCTATAAATAAAGGTCATTTCCGCCATTTTTACTTGATCAATTCTCTCCTCTCTTCTCCACAACATATTTCTCTTCTACCCACTATCTCTAATAATTGTAATTACTACGAAAAACTCAAAAATCATTAGTGTAATCAAGATTTTGATGATTAATACAATCTTTTTAAGTTTGGTGAAACTTACCCCTTTGATGGGGAGTTTACTAAGGAAGATCATGGGTGAACAAGGGGGGGGGGTGTTAATGCCCTTGGTTAATTAATAGTTTATTGAAAGTGAGTGAAATATTAGAGTCTCCATTGACTAGGGTCATTGGTATTTCAGCTAACGGTTAACATCTACCAATAATCTTGCGGTGCCACTGATTCGGGTAGTTCATGTTTTCTATGTCTTTGTAGAGTCAAAACATATTGATAGAAGTTAAAGGTTTTGTATGGGACTTCGGGTTAGTATGCTCTTGCTTTTACGCGACGCTAGTACCAAAGTGTAAAGGACTTGGTTTCTATAAAAGTGACTACCTTTGTTAAATTGATGACTTTATCGATGTACTCATAGTGACAAGTAATTTAAACCCCTTAAACCATCTAATAGCTAATACTCTATTCTCCTTGCTAATTGGTCGGTACCATTATGCTTTAATTCTGGTCTTGAGCGGCGTTTCCCTGCCAATTAATGCGTTATGTTCGAGTGTGTTAGGATCCCAACCCAAGTACTACACAACCTTATGCATTAAAAAACACAGTTCCTCGTCTGAAAATCAAGTCCTTGTTACCCCATGGTAAGAGTTAGTTAATGAAGCATCAAGAGGTTCGTTGATCCTAAACACCTTATTTTCTTATCACTGATTACTGCCTTTTTATTTACTTCTCCATTTTTATTTTGATGCATTTTTAAAAATTTTATTTTTGTTTTGACTAGGCGCTAATGAAGACTCGGTACTACAAGTCGTTGTATCATTAGATGACCTCGGTATCTTACCATCACTATATTACGTCAACAATGGGTGCACTTGTCCAAGGTGAAGTGTAGTGTGATAGTATTTTATCGTGTTTTTTATAAATATTAAAATTTGAACCACTGTATAAAGCGGATAAAAATATACCACTTTTTATATACTCACCACGATACATCAATAAACGTATTCAAATACAAATAAAATTTAAACAAGTGGGAAAAATTCAACAATTAATCATTCATAGTACGATATGCAATTTTGCTTGATTATAAGTAAAACCCGTTTTTATTATAAACAATTACATAAGACTTGTGGGTGATAGACCTTTAGTTATTGGATCTATAATCATATCATGAATGTATTTGATACACATATTTTGTTTCCTCTACTTGTTCATAAGCTTACAATGATTTCATATTGAAATTTAGTGCAGCTCTGCTCGAACTGTTACCGGTCGAGAAACAAGGGTAGCTTATTTATCACAATAAGTCTTCAATATGGTATTTATCCGGACTTACTAAATTATGAGTCCACGGAAAAAAATTCTAACAACATTTAATGGAAACTATGTTATGATTAGCAACATATTATATTATTGTAACTTAGGTTGTTGTTAACAGTTCCTTATGACTCCTACATAAGATAGGCCTGTCTTCTGACATAAGGATATACCTCAAAGTTGACATTTTATTTCGTTTGAATATAGCAAAGTCAAAATAAGGGTAGTCAATCATTTTGCGTTCTCACTTCTTTAAATTATAGTATCTTGTTTCTTAAAGATATTGCAATATTTTACTAGATGTTTCACAATGAATCTAGAGTAGTCTAGTGTTAAGCAATGGGATCAATATCTACACAAGTATAGACTTGAACCTACATAAGATTTTATTTAATGAAGCATAAGGAATAATCTCATTTATCCTATTAGTCTCTGAAAGAGAGCAATATTGCATGTTAAACGTGTAAGGACCAGCTTAGTGGAAAGCTTATGGGATGAAACTAATGTTCTGTTGGTTGGGTTTATCTCGGTGTATTTTGATATCTATCATGTAAGAGGTATATCCAAGATCCATTATATCAAAATATGTGTGATCAATGATTTGACTCATGTAACATATACTTATCAAAAAAATGTCATCTATATAAGGATAAGTTTGTATTCGTTGCTCCTACTCATCTTGAGGTAGGTGCAATAATGCACTTGGTTCTTGATGAAGATATTTGCATTATGATTTCATCACGTTTTGATGCTTGTATTGACTCATACAAGGATTTTATTGACTTACAGAATAAGTGTTCTTAACCTTATGAACATGTATGTCACTGTTAGGGAAAGTTGTTTTAATGTCCATATAATGTGGCTCTAAATTATTATAAGCTAAAGGAACCTTTTGTAAGACAAGTACGAAGGTTATGGACAACATTATATCCCATCACCCACTTCTAATGTACATTCTTTATTTTTTTGAATGATCAACAAAAACCCGATCACTCGTGTGAACCGACTGACAAAAGGCCACCCATACTCACAAACGCAAACGGTGCTAGTGACCTAGCCCGCCGCTATTCTAGAGGAAACCCACTGCCTGAAGGCCCGTTGTGGTAAATCCCATGGCTCAACCCAAAAGCATTCTTGCTCCAGGCGTGACTAGAACCTATAACCTACGCTTTGGAAGTTTATGCGACTACCAATGCACCATAAGGTATAGGTCCCGTGACGGATCTTGAAAAATATGATATCAAGTAAACACATTGATTAGATGGATTTTAAACAAAGTGGCGATTCAAGAAACACAAACACACGATTTAAAGCTTCAATGCACACTTGTATTATCAAAACAAGTCAAGTACATAAACTTCTAAGAGCCTTCTATGATTTTCTCTATATTGTAATTGAGAGGTCTAACCTACAAATGAGGTAAACAAACCATTATATCTTCCAAAGTAGCCCACGCTGTAACACCCCGTGTTTCGAAAGTCAAAGTCAAAGTCATGATTGAAGTCAAAGGAAGAAAAGATTGTTAATTGCGATCTCTCACGCCTTGCTCAACTACTGTTTTAACTTCTTTGACTTGTAGATAATCTATTTATTTTATCACATTAGTTGTATTATGTGGAGTACTTATTAATAATCGAGGTTTAATCAACATTTATCGCGTGTTTTATCGCTTATCGCATCGCAATCGTATTCGCAACCCGAATTATGCGTTCTGGATATTGTTTTACGTGTGTGTGTTACATATGTGTTATTTGTGCATGCTTATTTACGTTATGTTGTGGAGATTAATCGAAACGCAATCGCAACTCTATCGGAATCGAATCGCAAACGCTAAACGCAAGTTATTTATAGTGATTGTATGTTAGATATAGTAGTTGGGATTAATTGTGTATCTAATGGGTAATTCTATCGCAAACCGCTCGAAACGCATCGCAAAACCCAACGCACGGAACGAAACGCCAAAACCCAAGTCATCGGAGCCACTCGATCGAGTGACCGCTCGATCATATGGCCATCCGATCGGATTGCCATCCAATCGGATTGCCACCCGATCGGATTGCCATCCAATCGGATTGCCACCCGATCGGACAGTCATCCGATCGGTGACCCACTCGACCATAGGCACTTTCCTTTTTAGGAAACCCTATAAATACCCTTCATATGTCACATCACTTGATGTGACAGCTCTCACTCGACCCAGCTCGCTTCAGCCCTTCTTTCTCTCGATTTCTCGCGATTCTTGTAAGTTTTCAACCTAAATCTTGTACTTCTATGATCTACACACACTTCTACATCATTCTCTCTTTTGAATCTTAACTTTTAACCGTGAAATCAATGGATTTGAGGTGTTCTAGGATGATGTCATCATGGAGTTCTTATGAACTTTAAGTTTTGGCTTCAATCCATCAAGAACAACTTAGATCTGGACGATTTCCACATGAATGAACAAAGATCTTGCTTAGATCTGAACATATGCACGGTGAAAAGGATTGAAAGATGGTTTTCTAACTTTCTTACAACTCTTTTACACTCAATACACTCAATGCACTCAAAACCGATAGAATAAGAACTAGTTCTGATCTTCTACTCATTCTTAGTGATGTGTTGGTTCTAGATCTGGTTTCTATCAAAGAGACAACCGGTTTCGGGTTAAGCATGAACCACCGGCTCGAACCACTGACTGACCGGACTAGGGTGATTCCTGTCCGATCGGATCACTTAGGTCTTGACGAGGTTCTGTTGTTTAAGGCGTTACCATGTCGTCTCGATCAAAACCGCAAACTACCAAAACAACCAAGTGTCAAGATGATCAGGCCATTGGAACGGATTGTCGTCCGATCGGATTGCCATCCGATCGGACTGCCATCTGATTGGCCTGCACCTTGGTCCCACACTTAAACTGTTGTTTCAACTTTTGAAGATCAGAACGTCGAACGAATTGCCGTCCGATCAGATTGCCATCCGATCGAACAACCATCCGACCATGTGATGTTTGGAACTTCAAACTTAAATAATTTTCAACATGTTCAATGCATTACCAGTTCCAACGGATTGCCACCCAATCGGTAGACTATCCGATCGAGTGACAACACTGCTGTGAACTTGTTCTCTAAGAAATACCTCGCCGAACGGATCATCACCCGATCAAACCGCCCTTCGATTGACCGACCTGAAAGGTAGAGATACTTCTCTGTTTTCAAAATGCTACAACAAAAAAACTTCAAAAAGCAAACCATCATACACAAACACATCTTCACCAGAGGAGATCTCAATCCAATCGAATGGCCATCCGATCGGATTACCATCCGACACTTATCACTTTGCACCGTTTTACGCGCCGCTTATCGTTTATGTTATCGTTAAGTGTTCAGGCTAATCACAATCGAAGATAGTGTTCACTTTGCACCATTTTAATCTCTTCCAGCGCTCCCTTCAATCCAAGATAGTGTTCACTTGTTAAGCACGATCTGTGAGTATACTCGATCCCTTTTTGCTTTATGCACGTTTGGGTGTTACATACGTTACTTATTCTAAATCACAATCGACACACAATGCAGACACTATTTACACACTAACCATTATTGCATGCTACGTGTTATTCAATGAATGCTTGTATGTTATTTTAACACAGTGATTGTTGCCTGACACCTTAGCAACGATAGTACTATAGTTTGGACTCAGCACCTGTCATGGACAGGGGTTGTTAAGGGCTTTACTTCACGTGTCCCAGTGGGGATATATGTTGCGCATTCTACATCTCACAGTCACGTCTGTGCATATTTCTCTGTCGATAACCTACTTGCCTTCACTTTATACATGTTACATGCTGGTTATGCGTAAACGATTTTCGAACTCTATTATATAGATTAAACTTGTATGCTCACCTTTACACTATGTGTATTGACCTTTACTTTAACATATGTGACAGGTGTTTAGGATGCTATCTGCTAGGATGATTGCTTTGGTGAATCAAGCTAGGGGTCTAGTTATGTCACGCTTAAATCTGAGTGGTCGAGACAGTATTTGTTTTTGAGACAATTATTTGTAATAGTTATTTTATTTTGATATGTTGTGGTATGGGACATGACGTTTTAATATCTGGTAATTAATAGTTGTTATGGATACTCATGGACAATCTGTTTCACTTAGTGCCTTGTCCCGATGTTTCCGCCATCGGTTAGGGTGTGACAGATTGGTATCAGAGCCATAACTATAGGGAATTAGGCAAAACTCGACCTAGTCCAGGTCGATGTCTTAGAAATGACCTAGTCTATAGTTAAGTACCAACAGATCGACTTGTGCATACCCTGTAGGGGTTTTGTACGAGCTTACTTGCTATATCTCTCTATTCTATCTTTGCACTATCACTGCACGCTACTTTCAAGTGAACGGATGATTAGGTCGAGATTAGGTGTGAAAACCACAAACTCTCTACTAAATCACTTGTTCAACCCGCATTCTTATCTGTAAACAGGAGAATTTGCGTTGAATCAAGAGTGAAATCCGTACTTTAACACTGGTTTTCTCCTTTACTTTTGACAAAACAGGAATAAAGTTGTTAAATCAGGGGTGAAACCCGAACCTTGACGACTTGTTTTGACCTCTATTTTTGGTTTTACAAAACTCTCACCAAAGTCTCGACGAACTCCAACGACTTGAAGTCACACTGAACTGGAAGGATGCGTGCCGATCGCCCAAATTCGAGGCGAGAGCACAGTCTCGAAAGTCAAAGTGTGTACCAAAGGTCCTTGTGAATAGTCGAATCACTTTGGGTAGTCGACGTCTATCAAGCCTTAGACAATCTATTTTCGATTTCGAGCTCGCAATCGCTGATTTTATATGTTTCGATTCTGAGCACACAACTGCCGACTCTGATAATTCGTCGCTTTTATGTGGATTTTATGTGATTTTATCTGTTTATGTGTTTCGATTATGGTGGTTTATTCGCTTTTCGCTCTCGCTTTAATCGACACACACGACTCGCACTACACATCTATCTCAACACGCTAACAAATCGCTGCTATTTGGGGATAATCGCATGCTATGTTACTCGCTGTGTACTCGCTAATCGCAATCGCTATGCTCGAACATGCGTGGACTTTGAATGATAGGTTTTTGTGTTCTGGGTTCCTCTTGTGCTTCTGTGCTTTACGTGCTTATGTGCTTTTGTGCTTATGTGAATTTGTGATTATGTGCCTATGTGCTTACGTGTTACATGATTGTGTTCCTGAGCTTTACTAGCGTAGGCGTGTGAGGTGAGATTCAATTATATTGTGTCTGAGTCCTATGGCGATGTCTGTTGCAGACAATGTCGTCATCTGGATCCCGTCACTCGTGCGCTGCCCCTCGTAACCAGAAAGACAAGCGCCTTGCTGCTCTCGTCGCTAAGCAGACAGCGAAAGTCATTCCTCAAATCGTTAGTGACCAACACGAGAATGCTAGCAAGTCTTCTGAAGAGTCCAGGACAGACTCGCCAAAGTCTGTGTTTAGATTCAAGCAGTTCAAAGCTTGCGGTCCGAAAGAATTTACTGGCGAAGATGGCCCTACGGCCCTGTTTCAATGGTTTGATTCGATCGACGTCACCCTGCGCCAGAGTGGTTGTCCTGATAATCTCCGCACTCTGAACACCACCGGCGTCTTCCAGTCCCGCGCTTTAGACTGTGGATGGCCAAGAGAAACAAATGCAGAAATGATGCAGCTTATGGTTTGACGTAGGATGAGTTGAAAGACGTCATGATGGAAGAGTTCTGCCCTCCCCACGAGCACCAAAAGTTGGAGGACGAATTCTGGAATATTAAGCAGAAGGATGGTGACAATGCTGCTTTAACTGTTCGCTTCAAGCAGCTAAGCATAATTTGTCCTGATCAAGTCAAGACTCCCGATGTGACGATCAAGAAATATATCCGAGCTCTGCCGGATTGTGTCGCAGACTTTGTGCAAGCTGCAAAACCAGCAACAATCGAGGAAACTTATCTGCTCGCCACTGAGATAAATGACAAGCGAGTCAAGGCTGGTGTCTGGGATAAAGCCTCGAAGAATCTGCATCAAGTTACCACCGCTGCAACTGCTGAAACCGCCGCCGCTCCCCAATCTTCAAAGTCCTCTCGTCGTAAGAGGAAGAACAACAGCAACTCCAACAACAAGAACTGTGTTGTCACTACTGCTGCCCCGCTCCAAGCTGTACCAGCTCCCCAGCAGACTCAACACCGCCAAGTCGTGGCACCGGTTACCCAAGCACCGCCGGCAAAGCGTGCTTATACTGGTCCTCACCCGGCCTGCCCGACTTGTACTTATCACCACCCAGTGGGAATCGCCTGCAGATTTTAGGTGCATTGCAACATGTACGGCCACTTCACCGCTAACTGCTGTACTGGTCCACATCAACCTACAGCTCCAGCTACTAGTCAACAAGCTCTACTTCCCGCTCCTCAAGGCCAGCAAGCGGCTTATGCACCCGCGATCAATGCTAGAGTTTGCTTTGCATGTGGTGATCCCAACCACTTCGCAAATATGTGCCTGAATCGAGTTATGAAGCAAGAGCCCCAACAGAAGCAGCCCCAGCAACAGCCTCAACAGCAACAACAGCAAGCAGCTCGCGCCCGAACTTTCAACATCAATGTGCGCCAGGCTCAGGCTGACAACAACGTGGTGAATGGTACGTTCCTTGTGAATGGTATTTATGTTTTGTGTTTGTTTGATACTGGAGCCGATAACTGTTTTGTATCATTTGAATTCGAAAAGCTCCTTAATCGTAAGCGCACCCATCTCCCCTCGACGTTCGATGTTGAAGTTGCCACCGGAAGAACCGTCGCGGTCAATTATGTTCTTCGTGATTGTACTCTCGAACTCAACAATCACATATTTCCTATCGACCTTATTCTGATGCAGCTCGGTAGTTTTGACATCATAGTAGGCATGGACTTTCTTTGCGAAAACCATGCTGAAGTTGTTTGTTTCGATAAGATGATTCGATTCTCGCTCGCGAATGGTGATCAACTTTGTGTGTGTGGTGAAACTCCCTTGAAAGGTCTCAAACTCATGTCATGTGTCCAAGCTATCAAGTATCTCTGCAAGGAATACAGAGCTTTCTTGGCTAACATTGTAGTAGCGGAGAAGGAAAAGAAAGGTAATCCAGGAGTAAGTGATGCCCCTGTTGTTCGTGAATTTCCGAATGTATTCCCTGATGATCTTCCAGGACTGCCTCCAAGTCGTGATATCGACTTTCGCATCAACCTCATTCCTGGAGCCAATCCTGTTGCTAAAGCTCCTTATCGACTCGCTCCGTCCGAAATGCGTGAACTCTCGAGTCAGCTCTAGGAATTGCTTGATAAAGGCTTCACTCACCCTTGCACCTCTCCTTGGGGCACACTAGTCCTTTTCGTTAAAAAGAAGGATGGGTCGTTCAGGATGTGCATCGATTATAGGGAGTTGAATAAGCTGACAATCAAGAATCGTTATCCCCTGCCTTGAATCGATGACTTGTTTGACCGGTTACAAGGTGCTACGTGTTTCTCCAAGATCGATCTACGCTTAGGCTATCACCAGCTACGCATTCAAGAGGAGGATATACCCAAGACCACTTTTCGCACTCGTTACGGCCACTATGAGTTCGTTGTTATACCCTTTGGTTTAACCAATGCACCTGCGGTTTTCATGGATCTGATGAATCGCGTGTGTAAACCGTTTCTTGACCACTTCATCATCGTGTTCATCGATGATATCCTGATCTATTCTAAGTCGAAACCCGAACACGCGCAACATCTACGTTTGGTTCTCGAGCTACTCCAAGGGAACCAACTCTATGCCAAGTTCTTCAAGTGTGAATTTTGGCTGGAGCTGTTTCAATTCCTCGGTCACATTTTTAATAGTCAAGGTATTCACGTCGACCCCATGAAGATCGAAGTTGTTAAGAGTTGGGTTACGCCTAAGAACCCGTCTGAAGTCCGTTCTTTTCTCGAACTAGCGGGATAATATCGCCGATTTATCGAAGGATTCTCTAAAATCGTCGTGCCACTTACCTCTCTCACGTATAAAGACATGCCTTTTGTTTGGGGAACCCAACAAGAGACTGCCTTTCAAACCCTCAAGCATATGCTTTGCAATACTCCCGTCCTCACTTTACCCGACGGAAATGAAGAATTTATTGTCTATTGCGATGCCTCAAACCTTGGCCTTGGTTGTGTTCTCATGCAACGAGACAAGATTATCGCTTACGCATCTCATCAGCTTAAGATCCATGAGAAGAACTACACAACCCATGACCTCGAGCTAGGCGCAGTTGTTTTTGCGTTGAAGATTTGGCGACACTACGTTTATGGTACCAAGTGTACGGTCTTCACCGACCATAGGAGCCTACAACACATCTTCAGCCAAAAAGAATTGAATATCCGTCAACGCTGATGGGTGGAACTTCTCAACGATTACGACTGAGAGATTCGTTATCATCCTGGCAAAGAAAATGTCGTTGCCGACGCTTTAAACCGACAAAGCTATTTGAGTAGCGCTCGTAATGTTCAAGCCCAGCATCATCTCGAAACCCTTATCCGCGAAGCCCAACATGCTTGTTTTACCGAACGCACTCTGAAGAAGGAAAGGATTCTCAACGATGGAGCCCAGCTTGTGAATAAGTCGAATGGGATATTCCATTACCTGGACCGAATTTGGATCCCTAAACGGACCGATTTATGACAGATTTTAATGGACGAAGCCCACAAGTCTCGATATTCTATTCATCCAGGTGCCGATAAAATGTACCAGGACCTTCGCTACAAGTACTGGTGGCCAGGCATGAAGAAAGATATCGCTCTTTATGTTTTGAAGTGCCTGACTTGCTTGAAAGTCAAGGCCGAGCATCAAAGACCCTCTGGCTTACTCGTCCAACCCGAGATTCCCATGTGGAAATGGGAGAGTATAGCTATGGATTTTATAACGAAACTTCCGCGCACGCCATCAGGTCATGACAGTATCTGGGTTGTCATTGACCGTTTGACTAAATATGCTCATTTTCTGCCGATACGAGAAGACTACAAGGTAGAAAAATTAGCCCGAATCTACACCAGGGAGATCATTTGTCGACATGGGACGCCTCGCGACATCATCTCTGACCGCGATGGTCGGTTTACCTCGCATCTTTGGGAAACGTTTTAATCTGCTCTCGGTGCTACGCTTAATCTAAGTACCGCTTTCCATCCCCAAACCGACGGTCAGACTGAAAGAACGATTTGTACCCTTGAAGACATGCTCCGTTCGTGTGTCATAGATTTCAGTGGTAATTGGGACGCATACTTACCTTTAGTCAAATTCTCGTACAATAACAGTTATCATTCCAGCATTCAAATGGCACCGTTTGAGGCATTATACGGAAGAAGATGTTGATCGCCTATTGTATGGCACGAGATCGTAGATTCACAAATAACCGGTCCTGAGCTATTGCAAGAAACGACTGACAAAATCCTCCAAATTCGAGACAATCTGCTGAAAGCTCGGAGTCATCAGAAAAGTTACGCCGATAGATGATGCAAGCCCCTTGAATTTGACGTTGGCGACTACGGTACTCCTGAAGGTATCACCTTGGAAGGGTGCGGTCAGATTCGGCAAGAAAGGGAAAATCGTGCCTCGGTATGTTGGACCCTTTAAGATTCCTGAAAGGATCGGAAAAGTGGCCTACAGACTCGAACTACCGGAGGAACTTAGCAACGTCCACCCGATTTTCCATGTTTCAAACCTCAGAAAGTGTCTGGCTGAGCATGATTTACACGTTCCACTCGAGGATCTTTAAGTGGACGAAACATTACACTTCGTGGAGAAGCCTGTCGAGATCATGGACCGCCAAACCAAGCAGCTCAGACGCTCGCGCATTCCCATTATGAAGGTCCGATGGGAAGGCAAACGAGGCGTAGAGTTCACTTGGGAACTCGAAAGCGACATGAAGGCGAAGTACCCGCAGTTGTTTGTTACGACTTCGGCCTAATTTCGGGACAAAATTCCCTTAAGAAGGGAAGGCTGTAACACCCCGTGTTTCAAAATTCAAAGTCAAAGTCAAGATTGAAGTCAAAGGAAGAAAAGATTGCTAATTGCGATCTGTCACTCTTTGCTCAACTACTGTTTTGACTTCTTTGACTTGTAGATAATCTATTTATTTTATTGCATTAGTTGTATTGTGTGGATACTTATTAATAATCGAGGTTTAATCGACATTTATCGCGTGTTTTATCGCTTATCGCATCACAATCGCATTCACAACCCGAATTATGCGTTCTGGATATTGTTTTACGTGTGTGTGTTACATATGTGTTATTTGTGCATGCTTATTTATGTTATGTTGTGGAGGTTAATCGAAACGCAATCGCAACTCTATCGCAATCGAATCGCAAACGCTAAACGCAAGTTAGTTATAGTGATTGTGTGTTAGATATAGTAGTTGGGATTAATTGTGTAGCTAATGGGTAATTCTATCGCAAACTCACTCGAAACACATCGCAAAACCCAACGCATGGAACGAAACGACAAAACTCAAGTCATCGGAGCCACTCGATCGAGTGACCGCTCAATCGGATGGCCATCCGATCGGATTGCCACCCGATCGGACAGTCATCCAATCGGTGACCCACTCGACCATAGGCACTTTCCTTTTTCGGAAACCCTATAAATACCCTTCATATGTCACATCACTTGATGTGACAGCTCTCACTCGACCCGGCTCGCTTCAGCCCTTCTTACTCTCGATTTCTCGCGATTCTTGTAAGTTTTCAACCTAAATCTTGTACTTCTATGATCTACACACATTTCTACATCATTCTCTCTTTTGAATCTTAACTTTTAACCGTGAAATCAATGGATTTGAGGTGTTCTAGGATGATGTCATCATGGAGTTCTTATGAACTTCATGTTTTGGCTTCAATCCATCAAGAACAACTTAGATCTGGACGATTTCCACATGAATGAATAAAGATCTTGCTTAGATCTGAACATATGCACGGTGAAAAGGATTGAAAGATGGTTTTCTAACTTTCTTTCAACTCTTTTACACTCAATGCACTCAAAACCGATAGAATAAGAACTAGTTCTGATCTTCTACTCACTCTTAGTGATGTGTTGGTTCTAGATCTGGTTTCTATCAAAGAGATAACCGGTTTCGGGTTAAGCATGAACCACCGGCTTGAACCACTGATTGACCGGACTTGGGTGATTCCTGTCCGATCAGATCACTTGGGTCTTGACGAGGTTCTGTTGTTTAAGGTGTTACCATGTCATCTCGATCAAAACCGCAAACTACCAAAACAACCAAGTGTCAAGACGATCAGGCCATCGGGACGGATTGCCGTCTGATCGGATTGCTGTCCTATCGGATTCCCATCCGACCGGACATTCATCCGATCGGCCTGCACCTTGGTCCCACACTTAAACTATTGTTTCAACTTTTGAAGATCTGAACGTCGAACGGGTTGTCGTCCGATCGGATTGCCATCCGGTCGAATGACCATCCAACCATGTGATGTTTGGAACTTTAAACTTAAACAATTTTCAACATGTTCAATGCATTACCAGTTCCAACGGATTGCCACCCGATCGGTAGACTATCCGATCGAGTGACAACACTGCTGTGAAGTTGTTCTCTAAGAAATACCTCGCCGAACGGATCGTCACCCAATCGAACAGCCGTTCGATCGACCGACCTGAAAGGTAGAGATACTTCTCTGTTTTCAAAATGCTACAACAAAAAAACTTCAAAAGGCAAACCATCATACACAAACACATCTTCACCAGAGGAGATGTCAATCCAATCGAATGGCCATCTGATCGGATGACCATCCGAACGGATTGACATCCGATCGACTTGCCATCCGATCGGATTGCCATCCGATTGGATTACCATTCGACACTTATCACTTTGTACCTTTTTACGAGCCGCTTATCGTTTATGCTATCGTTAACTGTTCAGGCTAATCTCTTCCAGCATTCCCTTCAATCCAAGATAGTGTTTACTTGTTAAGCACGATCTGTGAGTATACTCGATCCCTTTTTGCTTTATGCACTTTTGGGTGTTACATACGTTACTTATTCTAAATCACAATCGACACACAATGCAGACACTATTTATACGCTAACCGTTATTGCATGCTACGTGTTATTCGATGAATGCTTGTATGTTATGTTAACACAGTGATTGTTGCCTGACACCTTAGCAACGATAGTACTATAGTTTGGACTCAGCACCTGTCGTGGACAGGGGTTGTTAAGGGCTTTACTTCACGTGTCCCAGTGGGGATATGTGTTGTGCATTCTACATCTCGCAGTCACGTCTGTGCATATTTCTCTGTCGATAACCTACTTGCCTTCACTTTATACATGTTACATGCTGGTTATGCGTAAACGATTTTCGAACTCTATTATATCTATTAAACTTGTATGCTCACCTTTACACTATGTGTATTGACCTGTACTTTAACGTATGTGACAGGTGTTTAGGATGCTATCTGCTAGTATGCTTGCTTTGGTGAATCAAGCTAGGGGTCTAGTTATGTCACGCTTAAATCTGAGTGGTCGAGACAGTATTTGTTTTTGAGACAATTATTTGTAATAACTGTTTTATTTTGATATCTTGTGGTATGGGACATGACGTTTTAATATCTTGTAATTAATAGTTGTTATGGATACTCATGGACAATTTGTTTCGCTCAGTGCCATGCCCCGATGTTTCCGTCATCGGTTGAGGTGTGACACGCGCCCCACATGGGCTTCTCATGGGCCGGTCTAGCTTACATGGCCTAGACAAGGCCCAAAACACTATAAACCCAATACAAGCTAGACCTAATGAATATGATTTTTCGAAAGTCAAGCAATTATTATTTTTACCATTATATTATTTGAAATAGAAATGGAATGTTGTTGACTTCCTTTTCAAAGAGGGTGTTTGGATGGCTTATTTAAGACAAATTGGATTTAAATAATCTCAATTTTTTCAATTTTGTCGATAATAATCCTAACTCAGTTATTGGCCGATAATAATCCGAAGTGGTCCACTTTTGGCCGATAATAGTCTGCGTTAAAAATAGCTTAACGGAGTTAAGTTTTTTTCCGAATTATAAACTGATATTTTAGGGCTTTTGATTAGAACGAGGATAAGAGTTGATTGATGTAAAATTTACCTCGAAATACTGCCCCAAACGACGAAAACGGTGCTTCAATTCGGGTGTTTAAACTTCTAATTAACAAAAATCAAGTCGCTTAAAGCATCGTTTCGAGGTAAGTTTTAAATAAATTGACTCGTATCCTCGTTCTGATCAAAATCCATAAAACATCAGTTTGTATTTCGGAAAAAAGCTTAACTCCGTTAAGCTATTTTTAACGGCGGACTATTATCGGCCAAAAGTGGACCAGTTCGGATTATTATCGGCCAATAACTTACTTGGAATTATTATCGGCCAAATTGAGAAAGCTGAAATTATTTAAATCCAATTTGCCCTTATTTAATTTCAAAAGTGTTTTTTTGAAAAATGTTTATTTACTTGTAACTTTTCATAAAAGAGTTTTTAAAAAGTGTTTAAATTATTTTTTTTGGTGGGAAAAGTGAACAAAAAGGATGGTGTAAGTTTTCATGTTTGGTTGCTATTTTAAAGGGTGAGAATAGATGATAATTTTATGTTTAAAAAGCCCAAAGTCATTTAAAAAATCATGTTTTTTTGTGGCTTTTGATAAACAACTTTTTAACTCTTTTAAAAAAGCCAAAACAAAAATCACTTTTGTTAATGCTAAACATTTTTTTTAACTTATTGACTTTTTAAAAAAGTCCATTAGTCATTTCCAAACTCAATCCTGAACACCCTCTAAGTAATATATAAATATAAAAATTCAACCTAATTTTAAACTTTGAATGGAACATGAGACCAAGCGGTGTGGGGGTCGGCTCCCCCCCCCCCCCCCCCCCCGTCTCGGGTCGTCCCCTCTGTCGCACACCGCCCCCTCTGGGGTCGTCGCGTCGCCAACGTCGTATGGAAGACGGAAGCAACGAGCAGGTTGGTTGGTGGAATGGTGGGTCCCTCAAGTTGTTCTCTCTCTCTCCTCTATTAGATATTAGTTTTTTATTAACGTTAGGTAGTCCCCATACTCTTGGATAGTCCCCTTTGGATGGTCCTTTATCGAATGTGACGTGGCGCCTACGTGGCGGATAGTCCCCAAAGGGACTACCCAAACCACACCCAATGGTCTGAGTTAATTACATAGCTAGTTTTTTATGGTATGTGGATAATAACAAGGTTGGGTACTTAGAGTTTGAAGTAACAATCTAGATTATTAACTTTTAATTTTATAACATCATAGGGTATTAAGACTAATATCAGTTAAAAACTAAGAGCTGAGGTTAATTTCTTTTTATTACATTAGTACCCAACTTTGTTACTTTTGAGAAACTACATATACTTATTGTGTAATTAACTCTTATTATTTAACTACACTTTTCTTAATTATTTAACTAAATAGTTTTTGAAATGGTAAGTTCGGCACGATTTCACAAATGAAACGTAATAAAAAACATGAAGTCAGTTCGGCTCGGTTTTACATAACGAAACACAGATAAATAATGCGTCGTGATGTTGATAAAATCTTTTAGAATATATAACTTTTCACACAACGAAACAAAGATAAAAAAGCACGCCAGGATCAGTTAGGCTCGGTTTCACACAACGAAGCGTAGAAAAAAAAATGTGTCGTGACATAGATAACATCTTTTAGAATATATAACTTTTCACACAACGAAATGTAGAAAGAAGAATACGTCTTGAGTTCGGCTCGGTTTCACAACGAAACGTAGATTAAAAATATGTCCTGACCTAGATAAAAATACGCCGCGAGTTTGGTCGGGTTCACACCATGAAATGCAGATATTAAAATCGTCGTAACGTAGATAAAATATTTTAGAATATATAACTTTTTACACAAGAAAAAATGTAGATAAGAAATACGTCGTAAGTTCAGTTCGGTTTTACACAACGAAATGTAAATAAAAAAAATATGTGGTGGTAGATAAAATATTTTAGAATATATAACTTTTCACACAACAAACATAGATAAAAAATACGTGGGGACGTAGATAAAATCTTTTAGAACATATATCTTTTCACACAACGTAACATAGATAAAAAAATACGTCGTGAGTTCGGCTCAATTTCACAAAATAAAACGTAGATAAAAAAAATAAGGCATGAGTTCAGGTTGATTTAAGTTTAACACAGTGCAACGCAACGTAGATAAAAAAATATGTGATGAGTTTGGAATGATTTCACCAAATGAAACACAGATAAAAAAATATGTCATTACCTAGATAAGATATTTTTAGAATATATAATTTTATTCACCATTCCAAAATTTATTTAGTTAAATAGTTAAAGAAAAATAGTTAGATAATAAAAGAAATAGAAAAACTAGGTTTAAATTATAAAAGTCAATTATGCGGTAAGTTTAAGATACAAAATGATCAAAATGGCTTGGTTTTGAGTTTGTCTTTGACTAGAGTTACCCTTAGTATTCTAGAATCTTACAATAAACTCCAAGTAATATCTATGTAGTGTTTGGTATGTAGGAATCCCTTAGTATTCTAGAATCTTACAATAAAATCCAAGTAACATCTATGTAGTGTTTGGTATGCAGGAATGAAAGGTGGAATGGAATGGATGATTACGAGGGAATGAAGAAAATGGTGTTTGGTTGGTCATTGGAATGGAATCACCCATTCCAAAATGCATTCCATTTCCTCAAAATCATTCCTTCCAACCCTCATTTTTTTTTCCATTCTATCCCCTCTTACACCATTCATCAACAACACCACAACCCACCACCTACGCCACAACCCACCACCACCACCACCCACCACCACCGACGCCATCGCCGCCACCCGCCACCACCTCACCTCGACAGCCACCGCCGCCGCCGCTACCCACTTGCCACCGTTATCACCCACAGTTGCGACCAACCGCTAACGACACTCGTCGCCGCCGCCCACCACCATCGTCGACGCCACCACCACCACCGACACCACCAACTACCGCCGCCGCCACCAACCGCCACTTTTGTTGCCACTCACCACCAACGACCACCTTGCCACCACCACCACTCGTCGTCCAGCCGCACCGCCACTCGCCGCCACCACCAACACCCATCGCCGCTGCCGACACCCAGCACCGCTACCTATAACCACCCACAATCACTACCACCGACCACCACCACCACCACCACTCCGTTTTTCTTGCCTACCGAACAATACACAATAATAACTACACAAATTACTTACTACTTAGTTATAGGAAATTTAGAAACTTGTGTATTTAGGGATGACAAAACAATCCGAGTCCGATAAGCATACCTAAAGCCCGAAACATCTGGGTCGGGTATACCCTAAACCTGATACGTGTCCAATTAAATTAATTATCGTTCCAATTTTTTTTTCAAAATTAACATCTTAAGTATTTGCAATGGTTGATCTAGAAGAAAAGTTCAGGAGTAACCCATTTTTTGCAAAATATTTGCTAAGGGGTATCCCGATACATAAAACGAATATATATATATATATATATATATATATATATTGCATTAATTTTACACTCCGCTAACGAAGTTGAGGGGTTGCCCAGACTACCGCATAACCTCTACATGCATTTGTCCCTCGGTATTTGAGTATTATTACAAGCGATAAACCAATAGTGTCGAAAATAGATAGGTTAGGGGAAGCTACAACGTGGTTGAATATAAACTAGACGTCTATCTTAAAATCCAAATTTAATGAATAAAGACAACATTTTATTTAGCGATAGTGATAACATGAGATAGAACTTATTAACAACTAGAGGCCTAGAGTAGCTCACATGCTTATTTCCAATACGTTGAACAGGACCTGTGATAGATGTAGCTCTAATACAGATTGTACCAATTCATTAGTCCATTTTATATGCATTGTTACTTAATGTTGTGTTGCAAATAGGTTTAATCGCAAATCTAGCAATGATTCTTGTAGTCACTAAAATCCATCATAAACTCATTTCAATCGCAAAACATATTGGCGGCCAAATGTTTAACGAACTGAAGTTTCCAGTCGCAAATAACAAATTCAATAGCGGTGTAAGTCCTAGAGGTTATAATTCTTTTCGGTTTCACATCTGATTATTCAATTGATTGTCATCTTAGATGTATCAAATCGAATGTTGTTATAATGATGTTAAACTAGGGGTACTCATCGAATCGAATAACGAATTTTCGAATTACTTGATCAAATTTTTCGAATAACTTTTCTTTTTGCTGGAATTCGAAGTTAAAAACTGGTCAATTTGATTCGAATTTGTATTCGAATTAAAACGACAATTCGAATTTGATTTGTATTTTAATAAAAAATTGAATTCGAATTCAAATATATTCGATTAAATTCTTTTTTATTCTAATTCATTTAAAATATGAAAATTCGTTATGGGCCTATTTAGGCTTGGTAATGGGCTATTTTAGGACTTAGATTAAATTTATAGATTAGTTTATACTATAGCTCAAATTAAAGTTATATATGTATATCATATATGAATAAATAAATATAATAAGTAAATATGTATAATTTGAATTCGAATTGAATATAATCTAAAATTATAAATTCGTATTCGATTTACAGAATTCGAATTCAAATTCTCGATACTTGAATCGAATTTCGAAATTTTTAAATCCAAATCCAATTCTGAACACCTCTAGTTAGGAGTATTTTTAAAACTACTCTAGTTTTCAAAAACATTACTAAAACTACGTGTTTTTTTTTTCAAAAATATTGTAAATGTGGTTGTTAATATTTGTTGAATTGTAGATATGTGGTTCCTATCCATATATTTATTTTTGTTGCCATGTGTCGCAATAAGCTAAAGCGAGGATTTTAAAACCCGAGTTCTTTTAAATACATGATGTGAATATGTAAGCGATCAAATGGCTCAAGAAACTATTGATTAATTCATATGCTTTAAACCCCAAAGTTCCGGCTAGTAGGTTGTCTCAAGCCTTAAAAGGGGTTGGTTACAATTCTTTAATCAAACAAAAATCTAGGGATCATATTTAGATATGATAGGAATCATGATTCAAAAGGAAACAGGATAAAAAAAGTTAGGAAATTAAATTTGAATAACTAATAAATGATATCTTGATCTCTTGCAAATAAAGTGTCATCTTCCAACAAACTCCAACGGGTCTTCCTACGGGTGTGAGTTCTTTGCGGGTCTGGTCCAGTTATAGTCGTATGCTCCTGCATCAACATCCGTTCATCAATATAAGAATAGCAAAACTCAAGACAGTTATTAGAGATACAAGAAGGATTATATTAGACTATACGTTGTGGTTTAACTATAAGGTGCATAACGCCCTGCTACTTGGTTTAACGAAATATAAAAAAAAATCAAAAACAAAATTGTGTTTGGTTGATTAAGGGGGTAACACCTCCCCTCTTGATGCCCTCTTAATTAGCATTGTGAGGTGCTTAGCTAAAATTTTAGGTATGGTGACATAGGGCGTCACCCAACATCGTGTAGCGTTACATTTGGGGACCCATTTTGATGAAACAAAAGTAGTAGCTTCAACAACTTGCAATCTTGAATCAACCAACATTTTTTTATCAATTCAACTTTTACAAAGTTTGTACGATATCTTTCTTGTTATGTATTCCATCTTGATCTCGTGGACCAACTTCCACTGTTTAGACAAATTTTTGGGATAATTCCTAATAACTGCAATGTTAATTACACATCAACAAGATACAAGATGGTGTTGACACAGGAATTATAATCTGAAAAAAGAACATAGCAAAGATAAAACATCACAACATGGGCTTTTAAAATGACCAAAATTGTACCTTATGTTCTCATTAGTTCCCACAAATACATGGTAGTTCCAGACTTTCAGGGTTCACTTTCGTTCTCTTGTACAACTAAATTATTAATTTCATCTCATGGAACCTTTGAAGCGGTCCGCTTTCAACATGCGGAGGCAACACATGAAAATTAAATTCCTCAGTTACTGACCAAACAGGCAAACACAATTTTGAATGGAATATTTCATTTTCAATTCCAGTAAGTTTCTTGAACCAAGTTGGCCCAAAAGGATTTTTAGAATAATACGCGTAACCACGCCAAATGAGTATAGGACTGGTTATAAAAAGATGGCTTATAATCAGATACGAGACTAAGATTATAAAAACCTGACCAATTGCCGGCCTACTCCCAAATATAGTATCATACGCAACCTTTTTATGCTAACAAACGACATCAATGCAGAAATTGATTTTCATCAACTAACTATGATCCGTGACATGAGGAGATGTGATACGATGTCTTGTGGTAAAAAGATATATATGGTGTGTTAGAGTAAATTATTTATTTATTTATTAAATAATTTATGGTGCCCTTATTGATCATTTATCTAATAACCAGATCAATTTACCTTAATATCCCTATAAAATTAACTGGGTTTTATTTGATGGACATAAAGGCCCGTACTAGTTAATTAGGGTTTCCCCTTGGGTGAATCATATAAATACAGGTTATTAGGGAACCCTAAACACACACCATAAAGTTTACGGCTCCCCTCACTACAATCTGTTATCATCCCTCTCCATCCTAACTGCTCACCCTAAACGGGAACCGATCAAGATGGCTTCTAATTCATCTCTAACCACTACTGGATTTACAGGTATGTCATGATCCCTAAAGTGTTTTCCATTAGATATTAAAAGAACTGATTAACATGTGGTATCAGAGCGATGTTACTCAGTTCTTAAATTCCCTTATGATCTGGAATTGAAATAAAAAAGAAGAAGAAAAAAAAAACTAAGTTTTTTTTATTAAACTTGATATAATCGGTTTTGTATTTATCGATCTTTGTATTGTCGATGAGAGGGCTTACGGTTCCAAACTCAAAATTGCAAACTCATGATTATTGAAATTCCAGTTTCTTTTGCTTTGCAAATTCAAGCATCATCAATATACTTTATTATGTGATGTCAGTTGATGCTTTTTGTCTATTTCATAAATTGCATGCGACAAAATTCTTTGAAATTCAATTTTGAATTTCGCTGTTGTTTTAATATGCATGAAATTAGCATGCTGACAAATTTTGGAATTCAATTTTGGATTTCACATGTTATTTTAACTAGTTTTGTTTATATCGCGCGTTGCGGCGAAACCAATCAAATGATAATATAAAACAAACGTGATTTGAAAATAAAACATGTTTAGAAAGTCAAAGCATTAGAACGATTTAGTTTATCATCATACCGTTTTATGATACCAAATAATCACTTTATTTTGAGTACAACTTCATTTTTAACAAAAGTTATAACGGAATGTCAGGGAAAGAAATCAAACACAACTACGTACTTAAGTTTTAGAAAAAAAGTTATAAACGTAAATTATTAGAGAAGTATCAAATTAATCAATAAATTAATATAGGTTAAAAAAAGAAAGAAAAAAAAACGATTATTAAAAAAAGTAAAGGAAATATATGTTTAAAAAATATGTTATTAAAAATGAATATATTAAATAATAAAAAATTATATATTATTATAAAAATAAAGTTACTATTCATCAACCCTCGTCAACAATATATATATAATATGCATAATTTAATCAATTAGTTATCCCAATTATGAGTACTTTATTGAAATTGTCAGAATTCTAAGTGCATATGTAGTGGGGCGTCATATGTGGCTTTTTTATGGGTAAAAAAAGGGGGGGGGGGGGGGGAGGCGCCATATATTTCACGGCGTTATGGGCTTTGCTTTTCAACCTTTGATCAATCAAAATAAAGCATGGGTTTTTATAATTAATTAATAAAAACAAAAATTAATAATTAGGTAATAATGGGTAGGGGCTTTATGACTACGGGCTCTAGTGATATAACGCCCCATAAAGCACTTATGTGACGTGGCACGACACGTGTCGCATAACGCCTCACAAGGGGCTTTATGACTACGGATGGCCTAAGTGCCAACATATGATTTACTTAATTTCCATCGAATGACAATTTTAAATTAATTATTATGTTAACTTTTATTTTAGTTATTGATATGAATGTTTCATATGGTATCACCTAATTTTGTGATAGATTAGGTTTCCTAAAGTTGTGTAACTTTATCTCCAAGTTTCGTATAAAGATTATTTTATTTTTATAAACGAATGATTAACTTGGATAAACCTAACTTTAAATAATCATTCAACTAATTCTTTTGATTGATTTAAAAATTTGCTTAGCTAAAATAACATTTTTTTCAAGTTCTCACTTCTGCCCAAAGGTGGTGTGTTTACTTGTGGCGTTATTTAGTGAACTTAAGCATAGTCACTTAGGTGTATATCCTTATTATGTTTGTTCATAATCTGTCACACCCCCAAAATCCACCATGCGGAGTTCCACCGCTTGGAGGCGTGACGTGACCAGGATCGAGCCACCAATCATACTGAACAACGTACTTAAGTAAATAAAGACAACCACAATACGATTGGTGACCAAAAGCTAGCTAACCAAGTTTTTAATTTAGACAGCGAAAGCATAAACGTAAGGTTCAAAACATAAGTTCGCAGTTCATAAGTTTAAAGTCCAACACATAGGTTTAATAAGTTCATAATGTTTTAAACATTAAACACTGGACATAACCGTCCGCACACCACAACGACTCCTTCCTCGTGCAAGCTCCAAATGTTTAGCGACCTGTAAGGCATGTAACAACGAGTCAACAACAAAGTTGAATGAGTTCACGTTTGGTTGTTTAGTTATAGCATTCGTTTCGTAAATCATATGTTCGTTTTGTAAACCATGTATCGTATAAGTTTGCATCGCGGTCTTTCTGACATGTTTGCGAAGATTAGTGGGGGTTTCCCATGCGTTACTAGACCACGCGTATCGACTGCTACGAAAATATAAGAGGTGCCCTAAGTCAATGTCTATCAGCATTGACTCTTTGCCCATAGTCCATTAGTACACGCCCGTCCGACTGGCACGGTGTGAGGTTTGTTAAACCTAATAGCGCTATTAACTAATGACCCGCTCGCCATAGGCCTCGGCGATTAAGTCGATAATTGAGGGACTTAAAGTGATAGAGTTGATGGTCTTATGATCGTGTACGTAGGTTTTACGTACGTGCCCTTCGATCCGAGGACAGTAGTAAGTATGAGTGTACGTAGGTTTTACGTACGTGCCCTTCAATCCGAGGACAGTAAAAAGTAGTTTAATAGTAATGATAGTACAAGTAGTTATTCAATCCCATTCCCAACCCCTGGGAACCCCATGCCTTAGAAAGAGTGTGAACTCACCTCAGTTTGCTCGGTTAGGTTCTCAAATATAGTTAACAGTCAAGGTCGGTCAATCACGTCCTAATAAGGTACGGATAACAATCAGTTTCTCATGCATAACACGTATCCTACGTATGGTTTATTTGCACATTACTTCGTCCACATAACAGGTACACACTTTAACGATTTATGCCCATATGAACTTCCTATCCATTCCCCACTCATAAACAAACATACGATATTGCACGTAACACATATAACATGTTAGATAATTCATCGATAGCATACTCGACATTTAGACACGCAAGTCACAACTTATGTCAATTCAGCATTAATCTTCGAAACCGTCTGTTTTCGGACATTTAAATAAAATAGTTAAGTTATTCCAAAAATTCCCAAATTTTTACAGGATGTTTTAAACGTTCCATATTTTATTGTGTAAAAATATCGGGGTCCGGTTCATTACCAATATTTTATAGAAAATCGTCTACCGAACTGTGATCAGATTTGTTACATTCTGATCACAGTTTACGGAATAATTCGTCAAAAATTCCTCGTAAGTCCGTTTATCGAAATTCCAGTTCGAGGGTCACAAATACATCCATGACCATCTTTGATAAAAGTTTCAGGGGCTGGTTCGGTTCAGGTTTTAAGTTGTGACTGAAAACGTAAGACCCATTTTACTGCAGTTAAAATCAGCCTTAGCTGCTGTCACGAAAACAGATTTTTAAAATAGTAACCGACCTCAGAAAAATACAATTCCAGCGCCATTTTCTTCGTTTTTCGAAAAGACACGATTTAGGCTTTTGAAATTCCGTTTTTCGAGTTTTTAAAGTCCGTTTACAGCCTGTTGAAGGCGGCTGTAAAAATGCATCAGCATGTTATTTTTAAGTTTAAACATTACTAAATCGCATCAACGAGTGTCCGAACAATGGATTTAGCAAGAAAACAACTTTTAAACATCAAGTATGATTTACCCAACCCTCAAACCAACAAGATTCCGCTTCAAAAATCAGCCACAAGTAAACTTTTATGTAGCTTTTATGTTCATAACTTATGTTACACATTTTCTAGCATTCTCGTTATTTAGTGATTTAAACAACAACACACATACTACAAATCATAAATTTCGAACAAGATGAAACAAGTTAAGATGAGACTTACTACTAGCTTATAGCTAGGGATGAATCTAATGCAAAGTGATGAGAAAATGATGGTGAAAAAAAGACTAGAACAATGCTCCTTTGAGAGTCCTTCAAGATGCACCTTCCATAGATCTTCTTGTAAACTTTGAATGAACTTGTAAGTGATGAAGATTACAAGAGAGAGAGAGGTGGGTTCGGTTTGGGGAAACCGAATAGAGAGAGGGAGAGTAGTGATGTGAGAGTGGTGAAATCTTGTGAATGATGATAGTAATCTATGCCATACCTCTTATAAGATTTCCCACATAATACGGTTACTTACACAAGTAAATATCCAATAAACAAATGCCATAAAATCAACTCAAATATATGAAGTATGGATGAATGATATGGTGGGTCCACAAGGTATCTAAAATCGTTGGGGGGGGGGGGTCTTAATGTAACATTTTGTGGTTAGATGGTAAAAGATAGTTACATCACAAGTATGAACTTCATATGCTAGTTAGTTATTATTTTAGCGGGTGTTATGGCATACGGGGATCATGACAAGCCATGAATAATAAAATAACATGTTTGACAAATATTTGGTGTCCCGGGTAATGTCCGGTTGTTCGGTCGGATACTGTTCCGTTAAGTTGTTAAATTGTACCGTAAAGTGTCTTATTTATATATTTTTGTAACGAAATAAATTCCTAACACATAGGAAAATATACCGGACCATTTAGTGACTTTTATGTATACTACCAGTATGTTAACATGCTCATGTAAGTATAGTTCAGTAATCAGAGAGCAGTTAAATATTTCAACACAGTCACCAAGCACTTAAATTATTATTAAATAAATTGTACGGAATACATGTAAATTGAGGGTTGTCACATTCTCCCCCTGTTAAGAGAATTTCGTCCCGAAATTTAGCGCGTGGTTACTGAGGAAGCTAGTTAAGTTGCGTTGTTTTCCTGATTTTCCTGGGGTGTCACATCATCCCCCCGTTGATTTGGAATTTCGTCCCGAAATTCTGCAGTAGCTTCAGCCTCAGTAGTGGTTGCGTTTTTCTTAAACAGTTGGGGATACTTGAGTTTCATTTGGTCTTCTCGTTCCCAGGTATACTCTGGGCCACGACGAGCATTCCAACGAACTCGGACCAGAGGTATCCTGGTATGCTTGAGGATCTTAACATCTTGATCCGTAATCTCTACTGGTTCCTCGACGAATCGCAGCTGTTCGTCGATAGTGAGTTCCTTCAGAGGAACTATGAGGGTCTCATCTGACAGACACTTCTTCAGATTCGACACATGGAAAACATTGTGAACTCCGCTGAGTTCTTCAGGCAGATCCAACCTGTAGGCGACTTTGCCAATTTTCTCAATGACTTCGAATGGTCCGACATAACGCGGATTGAGTTTGCCTCGTTTGCCAAAGCGGACTACACCTTTCCAAGGTGAGACTTTGAGTAGCACTCGATCCCCAACCTGGAGCTCGAGTGGTTTTCTTCCCTTATCAGCATAGCTTTTCTGACGGTCACGAGCTGCCGCCATTCGCTGTCGTATCTGAGAAATTTTCTCGGTGGTATTTACCACAAGTTCTAGGCCAGTGATTTGACTGTCACCAACTTCTGCCCAACAGAGAGGTGATCGGCATTTGCGTCCGTACAATGCCTCAAACGGAGCGGCTTGGATGCTGGTGTGGTAGCTGTTGTTGTACGAAAACTCCACCAGCAGGAGGTGCCTTTCCCAGCCATTACCAAAATCGATTACACATGCCCTAAGCATGTCTTCAAGGGTTTGGATGGTGCGTTCAGATTGCCCATCCGTCTGCGGGTGATAAGCGGTGCTCATATCTAAACGTGAGCCAAAGGACTTGTGCATTGCTTGCCACAGTTCAGAAGTAAAACGTGCGTCACGATCAGATATAATAGAGGTTGGCACTCCGTGCTTCGATACCACTTCCTTTAGGTAAATGTCTGCAAGAGTAGAAAACTTATCCGTTTCTTTGATAGCCAGAAAATGTGCAGACTTGGTTAGTCGATCTACGATCACCCAAATGGTATCGTTTCCATGTTGAGATCTGGGCAGGCCGGTAACGAAATCCATGGAAATTTGCTCCCATTTCCATTTCGGGATCTCCGGTTGTTGAAGTAGGCCTGATGGTTTCTTATATTCAGACTTGACTCTCGCACAAGTCAAGCACTTGCTGACGTAGGTTGCTATGTGGGCTCTCATGCCAGGCCACCAGTATGTGGTCTTTAAGTCGTGGTACATTTTATCCGAACCAGGATGTACTGAATAACGAGACTTATGTGCTTCATCCATCACAAGCTCGCGTAGGTTTCCATACAGTGGGACCCAGATGCGCCCTGTTACATAGTAAGCGCCGTCTTCCTTTTGTTCTAGCCGCTGCCTCGATCCTCGTAGGGACTCAGCCCTGATGTTCTCTGCTTTCAATGCTTCAACCTGAGCATCTCGAATTTGAGCGGGAAGGTTGGATTGGATGGTAAGCTGTAAAGCACGTACACGCCTAGGTATGGTATCCTTTCGACTGAGGGCGTCGGCCACAACATTGGCTTTACCCGGATGATACTTGATTGCGCATTCATAATCGTTCAAGAGCTCAATCCATCGGCGTTGACGCATGTTTAACTCCTTTTGCTTGAAGATATGCTCGAGACTCCTGTGATCGGTGTAAATGGTGCACTTGGTACCGTACAGGTAATGTCTCCATATCTTAAGCGCGAATACAACTGCTCCCAACTCCAGATCGTGAGTGGTGTAGTTTCTTTCGTGAACTTTAAGTTGGCGCGATGCGTAGGCAATGACCTTGTCACGTTGCATCAATACGCAACCAAGTCCTTGGATGGAAGCGTCGCAATAAACCACGAAATCATCGGTGCCTTCGGGCAATGAGAGGATAGGCGCGCTACAAAGTCTATCCTTTAGATGTTGAAATGCGGACTCTTGTGCATCACCCCAACGATAGATGACACCCTTCTGAGTTAGTGAAGTGAGAGGTTGCACAATCTTGGAGAAGTCTTTGATAAACCTTCTGTAATATCCTGCCAAACCCAAAAATTGGCGGATTTCTGTTGGTGTACGGGGTGCAGGCCAGTTCTTGATCGATTCAACCTTAGATGGATCCACATGAATTCCATCCTTGTTTACCACATGGCCTAGAAAGTGGACTTCGCGAAGCCAGAAGTCACATTTCGAAAACTTGGCATACAATTGCTCTTTTCGAAGAAGTTCCAACATAAGTCGTAGATGCTGCTCGTGTTCCTCCTGACTCTTAAAATAGATCAGGATATCATCGATGAACACAATAACGAACTTATCCAAGTAAGGCTTGCACACTCGGTTCATGAGATCCATGAAGACCGCTGGTGCATTCGTCAGCCCGAATGGCATAACCAGAAACTCGTAATGGCCGTAACGAGTTCTGAATGCTGTTTTGGAGACGTCCTCATCTCGGACCCTCAGCTGATGGTATCCCGATCTCAAGTCAATCTTGGAATAATAGCTCGACCCTTGCAGCTGGTCGAATAGGTCATCAATACATGGGAGAGGATAGCGATTCTTCACGGTCACCTTGTTGAGCTCGCGATAGTCAATACACATTCTGAAAGTACCATCTTTCTTCTTCACGAATAAGACTGGAGCTCCCCAGGGCGAAGAGCTAGGACGTATAAAACCCTTTTCCAAGATTTCTTGTAGTTGTGTGGACAGTTCTTCGAGTTCTGATGGAGCTAGACGATATGGTGCTCGAGCTACTGGTGCTGCTCCAGGAGCTAGCTCGATTTGAAACTCAACTTGGCGATGAGGAGGAAGACCAGGTAATTCCTCAGGAAATACCTCGGGAAAATCGCGCACAATAGGAATGTCTTCAATTCTCTTTTCTTCCGTGGATATGTCAGTGACGAGCGCTAGAATGGCAGTGTGGCCCTTTCGTAGACATTTCTGGGCCTTAAGGAAAGAGATTATGCCTTCGACAGCACCACTCTTGTCGCCAGGAATCACGAGAGGGTCTTCACCAGAACGAGGAATGCAGATGATTTTCTCCTTGCAAACAATCTCCGCTTGATAACGAGATAGCCAATCCATTCCGATAACGACGTCAAAACTTCCCAGTGTGATAGGAATAAGATCGATAGAGAAAGTCTGACCATCTAAGACGAGGTTACAACCTTTAACTACGTGTGTGGCTTCAAGACTTTTACCATTTGCTAGCTCTACCGCGTGTCTGGTGTTCAAAAGTGTTGGGGTACGTTTAAGCATTTGACTAACTTTTAGAGACACATAACTGGTATCGGCACCCGAATCAAATAAGACAGTAACAAAGAAGTCATCCAGAAGAAACTTACCCATCACAACGTTGGGATCGTTCCTGGCGTCACTTTGACCAATCACGAAAGCACGACCCCTTGCTCCATTACCATTGTTGTTACCCCCGTTGTTGCCTCCATTGTTATTCCCGTTTCCCTGGTTGTTGTTGTTGTTTTGATTCTGGTTAAGCTGGGGACAGTTCTTCTTAAAGTGGCCTTCAGCGCCACACTGAAAGCATCCTTTATTTCCCTGCTGATGCTGCTGCTGGTGGTTCTGTGGGGCTTGTTGTTGTTGGCGATTCTGATTCGCAGGACGCGGGCTCCTGCAATCCCTAGCTTCATGACCCAACTTATGACATCTCTGACAACGACCTTTGTTGCACTGACCACTATGGTGTCTGTTACATTTGTTGCACTTTGGGTGGTTTCCTCGATACCCACCCTGTCCTTGATTACCGGAGGATTGCTGACCAGGACTCTGGTAGTCATCAGTCTTTCGCTGCTGGGACTGAACCGAAGCAGAACCCTTGCTGGAGTTTCCATCCCATTTTCGCTTGTTGTCGGTAGGTGCATCAGAAGTAGTTGTGGCACTGATACGTTTGGGTAGCCTGTTTTGCTCCACCGCCTGGTCGGTGAGACGATGAGCCAACTTGATAATTTGCTGAATGGTACCCAGGTTGGCTGAAGTTACGTGACTTTGAATTGCTGGTACAAGGCCCTTGAGATACAGCTCAATTCGTTTGATGGGAGGGTCCACCATAGTTGGACATAGGATGGCCAGCTCGTTTGACCTTTTAGTATACGCCTCAATCTCAGACCCCGTCATCTTCAGATTGTAAAATTCCACTTCTAGCTTGTGGATATCATCCCGACTACAGTACTCCTCCTTGATCAGCTCTTTAAAACCATTCCAGGGTGTGGCATTAGCAACTGCCAGTCCTAGTAGTTGAACCTGCGCCTTCCACCAGGTTAACGCAGCCCCTTCAAGTGTTCCGGTAGCATATTTCACCCTACGGTCTTCGGGGCATTCGCACATCTCGAAAACTGTCTCAAGCTTTTCAAACCAGTGAAGAAGGCCCACTGCTCCTTCGGTGCCACTGAAAGTGGTAGGTCGGCAGTCCATGAAAGTCTTGAACGTGCACACAGGAGGCTGAGCATGTTGACCTGTTGCGCGAGAATAAAAGACAAAGTTAAGCACGAGGGTTGGTTTGCGAAGGTAGGATCTAAACAACCTAAGGTGAGTTGATATGGCAGGTTATACCTCCTGCAGGGACAGCTGCGAGTGCCTCAGCAACTCGTTCGTTGATCAAAGCCGTCAGCTGGGCTTGAGTTAGGTTCAAACGTCCACCCATGATCTTCACAACGAAATAACGTAGGTGAGAAAAATGTCGCGAAAGTGCGTAAGTGTGGGACGATAGTGGAGAGTAAGCACGCAAGGTTCAAATAGCAATTACCACATTATCTAATGCACAGTGAGAACTATCTAACCGACAATATAACATAAATCATACCACTTATGGTGTCGAGTCTTGCACGTGGAGCGAAGCGTCGTTGTGGATCGTTGAGCACTGTACAGGTTATAGTCTGGTTTTATCAAAAAGCTTTTCCCTTTTTAAAACCAAGTTCACTATAACCAATGGCTCTGATACCAATCTGTCACACCCCCAAAATCCACCATGCGGAGTTCCACCGCTTGGAGGCATGACGTGACCAGGATCGAGCCACCAATCATACTGAACAACGTACTTAAGTAAATAAAGACAACCACAATACGATTGGTGACCAAAAGCTAGCTAACCAAGTTTTTAATTTAGACAGCGGAAGCATAAACGTAAGGTTCAAAACATAAGTTCGCAGTTCATAAGTTTAAAGTCCAACACATAGGTTTAATAAGTTCATAATGTTTTAAACATTAAACACCGGACATAACCGTCCGCACAACACAACGACTCCTTCCTCGTGCAACCTCCAAATGTTTAGCGACCTGTAAGGCATGTAACAACGAGTCAACAACAAAGTTGAGTGAGTTCACGTTTGGTTGTTTAGTTATAGCATTCGTTTCGTAAATCATATGTTCGTTTTGTAAACCATGTATCATATAAGTTTGCATCGCGGTCTTTCTGACATGTTTGCGAAGATTAGTGGGGGTTTCCCATGCGTTACTAGACCACGCGTATCGACTGCTACGAAAATATAAGAGGTGCCCTAAGTCAATGTCTATCAGCATTGACTCTTTGCCCATAGTCCATTAGTACACGCCCGTCCGACTGGCACGGTGTGAGGTTTGTTAAACCTAATAGCGCTATTAACTAATGACCCGCTCGCCATAGGCCTCGGCGATTAAGTCGATAATTGAGGGACTTAAAGTGATAGAGTTGATGGTCTTATGATCGTGTACGTAGGTTTTATGTACGTGCCCTTCGATCCGAGGACAGTAGTAAGTATGAGTGTACGTAGGTTTTACGTACGTGCCCTTCAATCCGAGGACAGTAAAAAGTAGTTTAATAGTAATGATAGTACAAGTAGTTATTCAATCCCATTCCCAACCCCTGGGAACCCCATGCCTTAGAAAGAGTGTGAACTCACCTCGGTTTGCTCGGTTAGGTTCTCAAATATAGTTAACAGTCAAGGTCGGTCAATCACGTCCTAATAAGGTACGGATAACAATCAGTTTCTCATGCATAACACGTATCCTACGTATGGTTTATTTGCACATTACTTCGTCCACATAACAGGTACACACTTTAACGATTTATGCCCATATGAACTTCCCATCCATTCCCCACTCATAAACAAACATACGATATTGCACGTAACACATATAACATGTTAGATAATTCATCGATAGCATACTCGACATTTAGACACGCAAGTCACAACTTATGTCAATTCAGCATTAATCTTCCAAACCGGCTGTTTTCGGACATTTAAATAAAATAGTTTAATTATTCCAAAAGTTCCCAAATTTTTACAAGATGTCTTAAACGTTCCATATTTTATTGTGTAAAAATATCGGGGTCCGGTTCATTACCAATATTTTATAGAAAATCGTCTACCGAACTGTGATCAGATTTGTTACATTCTGATCACAGTTTACGGACTAATTCGTCAAAAATTCCTCGTAAGTCCGTTTATCGAAATTCCAGTTCGAGGGTCACAAATACATCCGTGACCATCTTTGATAAAAGTTTCAGGGGCTGGTTCGGTTCAGGTTTTAAGTTGTGACTGAAAACGTAAGACCCATTTTACTGCAGTTAAAATCAGCCTTAGCTGCTGTCACGAAAACAGATTTTTAAAATAGTAACCGACCTCAGAAAAATACAATTCCAGCGCCATTTTCTTCGTTTTTCGAAAAGACACGATTTAGGCTTTTGAAATTCCGTTTTTCGAGTTTTTAAAGTCCGTTTACAGCCTGTTGAAGGCGGCTGTAAAAATGCATCAGCATGTTATTTTTAAGTTTAAACATTACTAAATCGCATCAACGAGTGTCCGAACAATGGATTTAGCAAGAAAACAACTTTTAAACATCAAGTATGATTTACCCAACCCTCAAACCAACAAGATTCCGCTTCAAAAATCAGCCACAAGTAAACTTTTATGTAGCTTTTATGTTCATAACTTATGTTACACATTTTCTAGCATTCTCGTTATTTAGTGATTTAAACAACAACACACATACTACAAATCATAAATTTCGAACAAGATGAAACAAGTTAAGATGAGACTTACTACTAGCTTATAGCTAGGGATGAATCTAATGCAAAGTGATGAGAAAATGATGGTGAAAAAAGACTAGAACAATGCTCCTTTGAGAGTCCTTCAAGATGCACCTTCCATAGATCTTCTTGTAAACTTTGAATGAACTTGTAAGTGATGAAGATGACAAGAGAGAGAGAGAGGTGGGTTCGGTTTGGGGAAACCGAATAGAGAGAGGGAGAGTAGTGATGTGAGAGTGGTGAAATCTTGTGAATGATGATAGTAATCTATGCCATACCTCTTATAAGATTTCCCACATAATATGGTTACTTACGCAAGTAAATATCCAATAAACAAATGCCATAAAATCAACTCAAATATATGAAGTATGGATGAATGATATGGTGGGTCCACAAGGTATCTAAAATCGTTGGGGGGGGGGGGGGGGGTCTTAATGTAACATTTTGTGGTTAGATGGTAAAAGATAGTTACATCACAAGTATGAACTTCATATGCTAGTTAGTTATTATTTTAGCGGGTGTTATGGCATACGGGGATCATGACAAGCCATGAATAATAAAATAACATGTTTGACAAATATTTGGTGTCCCGGGTAATGTCCGGTTGTTCGGTCGGATACTGTTCCGTTAAGTTGTTAAATTGTACCGTAAAGTGTCTTATTTATATATTTTTGTAACGAAATAAATTCCTAACACATAGGAAAATATACCGGACCATTTAGTGACTTTTCTGTATACTACCAGTATGTTAACATGCTCATGTAAGTATAGTTCAGTAATCAGAGAGCAGTTATATATTTCAACACAGTCACCAAGCACTTAAATTATTATTAAATAAATTGTACGGAATACATGGAAATTGAGGGTTGTCACATATGATATACACATGATTTCTGCCTAAGATGCATGAGTGTTTCATTTTCTGCCCAAAGGTGATGTGTTACACTCATGTCTCGCAAACTTTGACTTGTGCCTAAAATTATGGTGTTTCAACTTCTGCCCAAAGGTGATGTGTTACATCTAATCTGCACAGTCTGACTGTTCATAATACTTGTATGATTGGCCATAGCCAAAGCGAAAACCGTCATTCAAGTAGAACCTTATTTAAAATTGATGTGTACAAATAACGTTATCACAGCTTCCTTAGTATAATGGTCTTGATTTCGGCCTGCCTTAGTTTTAGGTTACCCATAAGTCACCCTAACTTCTTCTTTTGCAATGTATCTTATTCTTCTCATTTTAATCCACTATCAGCTCCTGTTATGGCTATTGATACTTTGACTGGTGCTAACTATGCTTCGTGGAAGGATTCTCTTAACCTTACTCTCGGACTCATGGAGTTTGACTGTGCGCTAACTGAAAACGCTCCCCCTGCTCTTACTGATAAGAGTACTGAAGCTGAAAAACTACTCTATCAAAAGTGGGAGAGAGCTAATCGCTTGTCTCTTATCTTCATGAAAAACTCGATAAGTCCTGCTATCAGGGGAGCCATTCCTGACGCTGCTACAGCTAAGGAATATCTTACTAATGTGGAGGCTCAATTCCAAGGGACGTCTAAGGCGCAAGCCAGCACCCTCATTCTGAAGTTGGTGACTACAAAGTATGATGGGATCAGCGGTATTCGTGTGCACATCCTGAAAATGAATGACATGGCCCAAAAGCTCAAGGGATTAAGCATGGAGATTAGTGATGGCTTTCTGGTGCATTTTATCATGACGTCTCTGCCCGCATCTTATGAAGCATTCAAAGTCAACTATAACCTTCAGAAGGACCAATGGAAGATGAACGAGTTGATTGCTATGTGTGTGCAAGAAGAAGAACGTCTGAAACTGGAGAAAGCCGATGTTGCTTACCTGATGACTGCTGACTCGAAGAAAAGGAAGGGGAACTACAATAAGAAGCCTAATGTAAAGGTCCAAAAGCAGGATGCAGGTGCAAGTGCTTCTGGCTCTAATGACTCCAAAGGGAAGATTCACTGCAAGTTCTGCCGTAAGGTGGGACATAAGCAGAAGGACTGCCCGGACTTTAAGGAGTGGCTAGCCAAGAAAGGTGATAATCTTTTCGTGATACTTGAGTCCTTTAATTTAAATGTTCCATCTAATTCTTGGTGGTTTGATTCTGGTTCTATGGTTCATGTAACCAATTCCTTACAGGGATTCCATACAATCCGGAAGCTGGAAAGAAACCAAAGAACGCTTAAGTTGGGAAATGGAAAGCCGCTAGTAGTCGAGGCCGTGGGAACATTAGATTTAGTTATGAAAAGTGGTTTAACTATTAGACTTTATGATACCTTATATATTCCTGAGATTACTCGGAATCTTGTATCAGGACCAAAGTTAGACGTAGACGGTTTTCTTGTTTCTCATGGTCATGGAAAACTTACTATCAATTTTAATTCTCAAATATTTGGTTATGGCTTCTGGAAGGTGGTCTCTATCGATTAGAATTAGATGATGATTTTTCCAAGTCTTTGTTATCATATAATATTAATGAGAACTTAACAAAGAGAAAACGCAAACGAGACTTAGAAACTTCATCCATGTTGTGGCATCAACGTTTAGGCCACATTTCACGAGAACGCTTAACTCGACTCGTGAAGGATGAGGTCTTACCACCTCTCGATTTCAATGATTTTGGAACATGTGTCAAATGCCTTAAAGGTAAAATGACATCAGCGAATAAGAAAGGTGCCACTAGGAGCTCTAATTTATTAGAACTCATTCATACTGATATTAGCGGCCCTTATAACATCGCTAGCATAACTGGACACACTTCATTTATCACGTTTATTGATGATTATTCACGTTATATGCACTTGTATCTCATTAAAGAAAAATCTGAATCTCTCACAACTTTTAAAGACTATAAAGTTGAAGTTGAAAAACAATTAGATCATCAAATAAAAGTTGTTAGATCAGATAGAGGAGACGAATATTATGGTCGACATACTGACGTGGGTCAGGCTCCTGGTCCATTTTATGAGTTTTGTAAGGGCCAGGGGATCGTGAACCAATATACTATACCCGGTACTCCTCAGCAGAACGGTGTTGCTGAGAGAAGAAATAGAACCCTAATGGACATGGTACACAGTATGTTAGCCAACTCAGGTTTTCCCTTATTCCTCTGGACCGAGGCCTTAAAAGCAGTTGTTCATATACTCAATAGAGTTCCTTCGAAGTCTGTCCCTAAAACTCCTTATGAACTTTGGACAGGAAGGAAACCGAGTCTTAGATATATGAAAGTTTGGGGTTGCCTTGCCGAAGCTAAACTTTATAACCCTTTCTTAAAGAAACTGGATATGAAAACAACAAGTTGTTTCTTTATTGGATATCCAGATCGCTCAAAGGGTTATAGATTCTATTGTCCCTCCCATGTTACTTGTATTGTAGAAACCAAGCGTGCCGCGTTTCTTGAGGACTTTAAGGTCAGTGGGAGCAGTGAAAATCCTTACAACGATTTACAAGAAGTACAAGATGCGAGGGGGAGACACTCGTCCATTTCATTACCTCCTATTACTACTCCTCTTGTACTCGATGCTGAACCGCACGTCACTGCACCACCTCCAACTCTTTTAGAATTAAATGTTGCTCCGCATGTACCTGAGAATGAAGGACCCTCCAATGTCGAAGTTGAGAATCAACCTAGGAGGTCATCTAGGGCGAGAAGGCCCACTAATTTTGATGATTATGAAACCTACCTAGCTGAAGCCGTATCAGATGATGGAAAGTTTACCGATCCTACCTCTTACAATGAAGCCATTAGTAGTGATCAGTCTTCTGAATGGAACAAAGCTATGATTGACAAGCATGACTCCATGAAGAAAAATGACGTTTGGGATTTTGTTGAATTACCTGACGGTGTTAAACCTGTAGGATGTAAATGGGTCTTCAAAACAAAACTAAATCCGGGTGGAAGCGTTGAACGATATAAAGCAAGATTGGTTGCAAAGGGCTACACTCAGAAAGAGGGAATCGATTATCAAGAGACCTTTTCACCTGTCTCTCGAAAAGATTCCTTAAGGATCGTCTTGGCCCTAGTAGCTCATTTTGATTTAGAGTTGCATCAGATGGATGTCAAGACTGCTTTCCTCAATGGAGACTTGTATGAGGACGTGTTCATGAAGCAACCTGAAGGGTTCAAACCTAAAGGTCAAGAACATCTTGTCTGCAAGCTGAAGAAATCCATATACGATTTGAAGCAAGCATCACGTCAATGGTATCTTAAGTTTGATGAAGTCATGAAGACGCAGGGCTTTATGAAGAACCAAGTGGATCAATGCACCTACCTCAAGATGAGTTGGAGCAATTTTTCTATACCTGTCCTTTACGTAGATGATATTCTATTGGCAAGTAATAGCTTAGATATGTTGCATGAATCGAAGCGCTTACTCTCGCATAACTTTGACATGAAAGATCTCGGAGAGGCTTCTTATGTTATTGGCATCGAAATACACCGAGATAAGAGAAATGGAATTTTGGGCTTATCACAAAAGGCTTACATTGATCGTGTCCTTAGTCGATATAACATGAAACACAACTCTCCCTCTGTAGCTCCAGTAGTTAAAGGAGATGTTTTCGGTTCTTTTCAATGTCCGAAAACTGAGGATGAAAAGGCGCAAATGAGAATGATACCTTATGCCTCAGTAGTTGGGAGCCTCATGTATGCTCAAGTCTGCACTCGTCCAGATATTGCTTATGTTACAGGGATGCTAGGCCATTATCTGTCTAACCCTGGCCTTGATCACTGGAAAGCAGCGAAGAAAGTACTTCGATATCTTTAGGGGATGAAAGACTATAAACTGACTTATAAAAGAAGTGACGTTTTGGAAGTGGTTGGTTATTCTGATTCTGACTTTGATAAATGCAAAGATGACAAGAAATCCACTTCAGGGTATATTTTTATGTTAGCCGGCGGACCTATTTCATGGAGGAGTCATAAACAACAGCTAACTTCAACATCCAATATGATGGCAGAATACATTGCTGTATATAACGCTACATGTCATGGAATGTTGCTAAAGAATCTGATTACTGGACTCAAAGTTGTTAATTCCATATCTAGACCATTGAAGCTGTACTGTGATAACTCAGCTGCCGTTAACTTCTCGAATAGTAACAGTTCGACCGGAGCTGGATTATATCTTGATACAAAGTATTTGTTCGTACGTGAACGTGTTGAGGAAAATAAGCTTTGTATTGAGTATATAAGTACGAAAAATATGCTTGCGGATCCGATGACTAAAGGTCTCCCACCTAAAGTATTCGAAGAACATGTTTTGAAGATGGGCTTTTGTAAAGACCTTATTTAAATGCATATTGTACTTACTTACGTTTAATGATAAAAATTTCCTCATTTGATTTGTTTGTCTCTAACTACGTTTCGCTAGCCTAATGACGTAAAGACTATTATTGTACAAATCATCGTTTAAGGGCTTACTTGTAAATTGATCCTTACTTTGCTTTGGTTTTAAATTTGGGATTGTAGTATGATTAATGGGGGTCCTGAGTTGAATAACTGACTCAACGACTGTATTTTTCTGTTGCAAATTTGGTTTAAAACTAAAATGAGTATTAACTCCTGATCAGGCTTACCTAATACTCATAATAAATGATCACTCAGCCAAGTGGGAGAATGTTAGAGTAAATTATTTGTTTATTTATTAATAATTTATGGTGCCCTTCTTGATCATTTATCTAATAACCAGATCAATTTACCTTAATATCCCTATAAAATTAACTGGGCTTTATTTGATGGACATAAAGGCTCGTACTAGTTAATTAGGGTTTCCCCTGGGGTGAAGCATATAAATACAGGTTATTGGGAAACCCTAAACACACACCATAAAGTTTACGGCTCCCCTCACTACAATCTGTTATCATCCCTCTCCATCCTAACTGCTCACTCTAAACGGGAACCGATCAAGATGGCTTCTAATTCATCTCTAACCACTACTGGATTGTCAGGTATGTCATGATCCCTAAAGTGTTTTCCATTAGATATTAAAAGAACTGATTAACATGGTGATGTTCTAAGAACGTGTGGTGGTCGAGCACTCTTAGCGAGAGGTAGAAGAGGGTATTACAACCATAGGGATTACGTATCAATTCAAGATATTTTGTCAAACGCTCATACAATCATGTTCTTGAATATCTCCTTTCCTTTTGTAATTTTGTAAATCATCAGCTATATATATATATTTGTATGTATGTATCAACTAGTTTAAGTTCATGTGTGTTACACGGGTGACGCAAAGTAAATCATATAATATTTAACAGGGTTAACATACATTTGAAATGAAAGAGACGTTCCATTATTTTGTGAACTGAAATAAATGCATATGAAATGAATTAATGTTGTCGTGCGTGTTGGGTTTCACATACTACATACACAGAACAACCAATGTTTATGTTTTATTATAATAACTTTGTATTCAAATATATAGAAGTATCATCATTGCATAAACTTCTAATAGTTTAAGTTCCTGCGTGTTGGGTTTCACCTACATGAAATATACATATCCATCAACTTAATCGATTTTACTTATCGACCCAGCTACACTCGCAAGAAAATGGCAAAAACTGAAAATTATCGAGCCAGAGTTCCTACTAAATCTGCAAGCTCTTCTAGTAACTCCATTTCATCCATAGAAGCACAAGACTGCATAAGAAAGTCGAAAAAAATATCGAATAAATCAAGCCATTTTCGAGTTTTTTAGACCTAAAGATGTCAAGAGACCACACTCTTGGAGATGTCATGACAATTTTTTTTTTTTTTTTGGATATTGCATAGAAGCACAAGGTTTAGCCGTTGGTGGATTAAATGGACTTGACCACAAATTCATATGTTTCTTTGGTTCCTTGCGTGTTAAAAATCACCACTTATTTGTTGGGGTTAAACTAAAAGTTATATACTTATATTTTTATGACTATACTTGATGAGATTTCTTTAAATTGCAAAGAAAAATCTAAGAAGCACCTTGATCATGCTATAATAAGTTGAATTAATGTAAAAACCATATCTCCGGATAGAGTAAATGTTGCAACATGATTCCATATAACAATTACAACATGAAATAATATTACATTTAAAAAATAGTACTATATTTATTGTAATTTGACAAACAAGTTTGTAAGAGGTCAACATGAAATAATATGACATTTGAAAAAAAAAAAATAGTAGGTATGTCATATTTATTGTAATTTGACAAACAAGTAAGAGGTCTCGTGCAATACATATATTTTAGTGTATTCATTCACCAATAAATCCACCGTGGTTAAAATTAGGGAGTTAATATTCACACATCCATCTTCTCTATCGCTCTCTATACATACATAGATATATATCTATACTACATTATTAAGTAAACTGGGTTTTTTACCCTTTTGGTAATTTTACCGTACGTACAAGTTTTGAAGCCACATGTACAAACACTTCAAACCATTTGAGAGGGACTAAAACAACACATTTTACAAACTTTTAAGACGCTTTTAGGGGTAAAATTGGGAAACCCACATGGAAATTAAGCGACACCAGCCTTCAATTCTGCAAACCTACAGGGAAATCAAAAGCGAACTGATGACTTCAATTTCTTCAATTCGATTTCGATTTCGGTTTCGGTTTCAAAGAAGTAATCTCATCATCCCTGGTCTTTTTAATCACATACATCAATAACCGGAATCTGTGTGATTGATTGTAGGGATGAGCATGTCGGTATTCCGTCCCGTACCGATACCGATACCGACTAATACCGATACCGATTTTCACCCAAACTAGATACCGATACCGATACCGAAACATGTCGGTTAGGTATCGGTACGGTACGGTATCGGTATTATACCGTATTTTGAGGGTCGGTATCGGTATAATACCGATACCGTACCGTACCGATACCGAAATCGCCAAAATGTGGATACCGATCGGGATACCGATACCGATACCGATCGGTACGGGATCGGTATGGGATCGGTATTGGTATTCATATGCTCATCCCTAATTGATTGTTCACTAGGAAGAGGTTAGAGAACTTCGCAGTCGGAGATGCTGACGGTCTGCGATCTCTACAACGGTGATGGTAACCCCAAAACAGTCGTTTAAACGGCGATGGTTGGGGTAATGAAGGAAGACGGTAGCAGCAGTATAGGGGCTGTAGCGGTGGTGACAGTCTAGGGTTTAAGGTAATCTTTTTCTTCTACTAACGGGTTGCTTCACATGTGTATGAAATTTCTGGTTACTAGATTGTTGTTCTTCGTTCTGTATTTGCTCACTTATGCGTGTGTTCGAAGGGGTTGGATAAACTTTACGCTTTTGTGGGTAAAAAACTGAATTCGATATTTGGGGTTAGGCTTATTTCGATTTTGTTCTCCATTGGAGAAATCTTATTATTGTCTGATTGGTTTCACTAATTCCCCTTTCCAAGTATGTTATTTTCTCTAACATTGTGTCATTAAAATTAGTTATGGCTCTGTTATACATTCCCATGCAGGTAACGCTAATTTCAATCGTTAGGGTTTTGTTGGATATAATCACCAGAGGGAGATGAGAAGTTTCGTAGAAGCTTTAATCGCCAGTGTGAAGCGATTGAGGCTGCTCAGAGGTCTCGTAGATCGACGCGATGGAAGCACAATTTAAGGTATTTTCTAATTTTTTGTTAAGCGATTCGAAATTTGAATCAGATTTGTTGATTATCACAACGTATTGCAACATTTGATTCTCAATTAGGGGGGTATCTTGGGATTTAGGGTTCAAGAAGAAAAGGGTTAAATGATGCAGAAGGAGATGAGACCGTGTTTGGATGAATTTTAAAAGCTTTTGCGCTTTTAGGGTTCAACATTTGATTCTCAATGAGAGGTTATGCTGTTAGTGAAGCCTCTGCGCTTTTGTTTTGGCAACATGTGTTTGAAATCTTTCTCACTTTCGTTTTACATTTTCGCCTACTCTAAACTGGTATCGGTTGCATAAAACGCGTTTTGGATTTTGTAGGAGCCCTTTAAATCTTGTGAAAGACGGCGAAAAAGAAAGCATGATGATTCAACATTGGGAACCATATAAATTAATCAGCATATCTGAACTGTTGGATGATGGCCAGAGCTACTTAAGCAACAATCTTGATGATGTTTTCAGAACTTTTTAGAACGCGGTTGAAGATTCTTGGCTTCGTTCAACTGGTAATATCTTTACTACTATGATGATTTTAGACGCTATGCTTCATGATACGATCCATTCTTGAAAAATTGTTGTTTGCATATTTTTGTTAATACGCTGCATATAAATGATCATATTTGTGAGTGAAAATCGAACATTACATTTTTAGTCAACACATATTAATGTACTAATTTTGGTCAATAAGATTGATACTTGTATTGTGTGATTATTATAAAGCCATTTTATGTATTTGACTAATAAGTAGTGCAACTTTTACTAGGTTCTGAAGAATGGAGTTGAAGTGAAGCTGCAAAGGAATGCTTTGAGTATTCTTGAACCACCAACTGGTCATGAAGAAGATGATGAATACGAATTTGATATTTCAAGCAGTGGCTCGGATGTTAACGAGTTTTGTAAGCTTACACAAACTCAAAACCTTGTAAATTCTTGCAAATATCAGTAAAATGTTTAGTTTGGTTAATTGATTTTAAGTTGGTTTGCTCCTCATTGACAGCCACCCCTAATGAGTTCAGCAAACTAAACAAGCCAAAAGATCGATATGCAAGACTGTGGGGCCTATCTCCATCGATGATGAAGTCTGGTAGCCGTAATGCTTGCAGAGAAACTCAATCCAACATGCACATGTGTTATCCTGTAAGTTGACTTTTGTGGTCAAATATACGTATTTGTAAATTCAAATATAATATATTCTTCAAATCTAGCAATATGAATTAAAGTAACATTTCAGAACCTAAAACATTAGTTAGTTTGACCTAAATATTTGACATGCATAACCAAATATGATCTAATAGTTGTTACGTGATGCTTCCATGTGGATGAACAGAAAGTGAACTTCTAAAACCTATTTTAAAATCCGACTTTAATAAAAGCAAATATGGTGTGTGAACCTATTTTAAAATGAGACTATTCAACTTGGGATGTTTTATTTCCAAAATATTACTAGCCGAGCCAAATTACTTTTTCAAAAATTCTTTTGTTTATAGTCATTTTTAAAAATAAATTGCGTGAAAGCCGTCAAGCAACGTGCGTCTATAAAACATAATTACCCGCGGCAACGCGCGGGCATTCCCACTATATAGAGAGAGAAAAAGTGTAAAAGAATGTGTAAATAAGATATAGGGGGTGTGGGAATAATGAAAGCCTAAAATTAATTTGGTGGTATGATCGTTTGACTTTTCAGCAATCTAAACAAAACATGTAGTTATTTTTCTAAAGTGAATTAACTCATACGGTCACTAATTTTAATTTTAGATTCGCGTATTTTTTCATTATGAAACTAGAATCTTCAACTACTTGAGAGGAACATTCATCATATACAGTTTTTGATACCGTCTGGCTACAAACTTTTTGGTAACGAAATATATAGGCCTGTAAACAAACCGTACGTTCATGAATTTGTTCGGCAATAAGTTCTATTATTTTCATTTATTTAATAAACAAACGAACATGAACAAATATTTTTGTTTATTTAACTAAACGACACGTTTTGTTCATTCATTTATGTTCGTTCATGTTTGTTTATTTACGTTTATTATGTTCGTTTAAGTTCTAATAAATACATAAATAGTTATATTTATCTAATATAAACTTTAATAAGCTTCCTAACTACTTACATAAGTATAACTAATTAATAATTAGACAACTTAGTAATAAAAATAGCATTTCTGACGGAAATTATCATAATTGATTACTACTTTATATATAATTAAAAAACCACTTACTGTTTGTATGTTCATTTTTGTTCGTTTATGGTTTTTTCAGTAACATTCATTTGTGCTTATTTGACATTGTTTGTTTATGTTTGTTTGTGTTTGGTTATGTTCGTGAACTATTCGTTTAGGTTTTAAACTAACAAACAAACATGAACAAATACGAACATGCCCATTTCCTTAATGAATGAACATGATCACAAAAATTTATTCAATTATATGTTTGTGTTCGGGCTTGGTTAAAGTTAAATGAACGAACATAAGCATGCCCCCGTTCTTGTTCGTTTGATTCATTTACAGGCATAGAAATATAGTTTCTAACAAATTTTTAAAAACCCGTGTATCAATAAAATACTTTTTAAAACAATTTTACCATAATTCCAATATTTTTATCTTAAATATATATTTTTAAACAACACTTTTAAAAGGTCTGAGAGTCCAAACCATCACAAGAATTTTCATTCCATCAGTCATTGTATGACCCAATATAATGGTGCCTTCAACTTTCCGTTGTAATTGTGTGTAGTTAAATTGATGTGCATACCCTTCCTCTAAATTAAATTCACGTATGTGGTATGTACACAGTAACACATATCTTTTCTTGAATCCTTCTACGGTTATCCTACGATGACTAGCTTGTTTTATCATAATAAAAGTATAACAATTACTAGTTAAAATTGAAGATAACTAGTGTGCAACACCCGCGTTGCGGGCACGTAAGTTGTAAAACCGTGCTAAGTAGTAAGCAAACAATGTCAAAAAATTGTAAAACAAAAACATTAATCTTTACTGCCACGTGACGTAAAACGTAGGGTATAAATTGTAAAACAAAAATGTGAATTTATACCGTCATGTGACGTAAAACGTAGACAAAACACAAAGTTATACTGCGAGTTGGCATAAAATATAGATAAAATCGAATTTATACAGAAAAAACTTTAGCTTAACGAAAAAAAACACAAAACTTGAAGACCATATAAACCATTTTAACTAAAAAACAATAAATGAAAAAAATTACTACAATATAAAAACCATTAAAAAACTAAAGAGGTAATACATCAATTCTTATTATATAATAATAAACCAAAACCTACAACCTTCTAAACTAAGAGTACAACTAACTAAAGCATGAAACACCAACTAAGCTAAATGTACAAAACTATATGCCTAAAAATGTTACAAATTTATATTATATAAATAGTAATAAACTAAGAACATCCACAAATCCACAATAGAGACATTTTTTGGTGTTTGTAAGGAGAGAGGGTGTGAGGTGGAGGAGAGATAGTGTAGTGGTGTATGTGAGAAAAAAATGAGAAAAAATGGAGGGAAGAAAGGTATGTGAGTGTGATGTAGGAGAGATGAGAGAGAAGATAAATATTTGATGGGTATTTTGTTTATAAGATGGCAAGAGAGAGAAATTTATGGGCAGATGCCATGTGACACCTTAAAAACATCTTCTAAATATTGCTTATTGTGGATGCCCTAATAATGTATATGACGTCAACAAATTATAAAATATACAAGTTGAAATATACTTTTGCTTATTATCTTTCAAATAGTTTGCTACACTACTAGAAAATCCAAAATTTTCTACACCGTTTTTCGTAGGAAATGCGTCACAAATCGCGATTTCTGACAAAATTTTTGACAATATGTATATGTAGGAAAACCCCTCGTACGAAATTGGTTTGTTACGCATTTCCTACACAACTTACGACGCATTTCCGACCAAAATTTGATGTCGAAAATTCCTACGTATTTTATACACATTATTACGATTATTAATAATAATAATATAATTATTACTTTTAGTTTTGTTACGCAATTCCGACACAATTTTCTGACGCATTTCTGACACTCCTTTTTGACGGATTTCCGACTATCTCCTTTCTGACGCATTTCTAACAGTCATTTTCTACGCATTTCTAACACTCCTTTCCTACGCATTTCTGACGACATTAAATAAAATTTAATAAAAAAATGTAGTTATTTGTTTTGTAACTTCCTACGCATTTGCGACGGAACATTTAAAAAAAGAATATATATATATATATATATATATATATATATATATATATATATATATTTCTGTGTTTCCAGTTTTATATATTTAAAAACAAATCAAGAATAACAAATCAAACCTCTAAATTTTATAAAATTATTCAAACTAGTAATACACCCCGCGCTTCGCGGTAGATCTCACATATAATCCACCATTTAATCGTTGGTGGATTAAATGGATCTACCACACATTCAGCTCGTAACATGTTTCTCTCGCTCGTAATATAATGTAATTTTTAGACTATAATTAGTGGCGGACCCAAAAATTATTTGCTGGGGGTGCGGATGAGGTGTTCAACCATATTTTCAAGAGGTGCGGTCGAGTTTTTTGCCTAAAATATAAGCTAATTTTTTTTTTCAAAGGGTGCGGCCGCCCACCCTGACCAAAGGCTAGGTCCGCCCATGGACTTTGATTCTCCTTAGATTGCAAAGAAAAATCCAAGGACCACCTAGATCATGCTATAACAATTTCATCCTATTTCTGGTTACAGTGTAAATGTTACAACATGTTTCCATTTAACAATTACATATATTGATGATATAAGCAAGTATGTCATATTTATTGTAAAAGTTCCAACATGATTCCATCATGATTCCAGTAACAATTTACATATATTGAAAAAAAAAACCAGCATGCTTGTCATATTTATTGTAATTTGACAAATAAGTTTGTAAAAGATCTTGTTCAATACATATATTGATACAAGCACGTCGCATGACACTCATATAACAAGGTAGCTTTAAAGTGACGAATATATCGGAACACCTGTTAACGTGTGCCCTGCATCTGCAATGAAAATATTACCTGTCACATAATTAGATGTGTCACGGATTAAGTACCTAACCAGTAATGTCAAAGCTGGATCAGTAGTGCCAAAGTCTCGTAGTGGCACCATTTTTGAAATCACTTGTTTCAACCCTTTCTTTCGCATAAGTCCCTCCGTAATCTCAGATTTGTAAAGTGCAGGACAAATGGAATTCACCCTTATTTTATTTTTTCCAAGTTCCATTGCCATCACCTAAATCAATTATTGAGCAGGCCACTTAATAAGATTCAAACCTAGCATTATAGTTGCATGCTCACAACATGCATATCAATAATCAATAATATAAAATATAATAATAATGATTTAAAATTTTGATGTTTAAAGCTTCCAAAGATATCGTCATGATGGTTGTAAGTTGTGAGAATGAAGGACGAACTTTTGTCATAGTATTAAGTGCTGATTTTGAAGAAGCATATGCAAGACATCCTGGTGTAAATGTACGTTGATGACCGGTAATTGAAGAGATGTTGATTATAGATCCTGCTTGATTAAAAGCACGCATTTGAAGGCCAACATACTTTGACACCAACCATGCCCCTTTTAAATTTGTCGTAAAGGTTTTATCCCAATCTTCTTCTGAAAAATCCAATGAATTTTGTACAGCACCTAAATACACAATGTAATATTAAAGAAGTCGCAAGTTTAAGCCGACACACACATATAATTAAAAAGAAACCTACTCCTACCCTAAGACTATGTGTTATGAGGGTCTGATTGAGAAAAAAGTTTTGCCATGTAGCGTCGCTTAAACGACACGTAGGCACACTTTTTTGTTTACCATTCACATAACCAAATGGGTATAATGGAGGGACTTGATTAGGGGCTTGGTTGAAATTGCCACTTTATTCCAAATAGTGTTTTTTTTTTTTTTTTTTTGCCACTTTAGTCCAAATGGTTTTGAATGAAAATGGAAATTTAGAAACTTTTCTTAGTTAATGCCAAAAATACCCCTTGTTATAACCAAGTTTTTAGACTGTGTTAGCTAATGTGATCAAAATGACAAAAAATGTGAAAAGCCAGGGATCCATAGGAGGGAAAAAAACTATTTATACTAAAATGGAAATTTTGACTAAACCTTAGGGACTAAAATGGCAATTTACTCTTTTTCTAATAAATTATTTTTATCTAGTTAATCACATACCCATATCCTGTTGTAAAATCTTGTCTCATACCTGGCCCATTAATCGTCAGGTATTTGGTGGGTATTTACCCGTCGGGTATCAGGTATACCTGTTGAAATTTTCATGTCTATATATTTTTTTACTTTCCTTTATAATTTTACGTTTTAAAAATCTATATAATAAATTAAATTATGATAAATAAATAACTTACATATCATCATCATTATAATATTTGATATGTTTAAAAATTAAATATATTATAATATTAATAACAAATAATAGATTTGCATTTCATAGCATATAAATATGATTTAATGTCATCAATATATATATTTCAAATTCAAAAGATTATTTTTCAAACGATAAAGCTACAAGATTGAAAGATTACCAAACAATAGTTAAAGGAAAATAAATATAAAATTTAAAAGTTTCGGGCATATATGTTGGGTAAGCGGGTATATAGTTTCAGGTAATTAGGTCGGGTATCATCTAATCTCATACCAGCTGTGTTAGCGCCGATGGCACGACCAACGTGGCAGCTCACGCCCTCCATTGGGCCCCATGACAAGCAGCCTAAGTTCTATCTAACTCACCTATTTACCAAGTGAATATTTGCATCATTTTATGGTTAAAGTTTATTTAGTGATATGATTTTAATTGTTGAGAAGTTAAATATGTTTAGAGAGGAAAAGTAGAAATACACTTGCATAGTTTGACTTTACATTAATCTAAATAAAATTAGTTCTGTTTTTAGAATGACTAACTCATGAACCACTAATCATATTTCTAAAATCTATGATTTATTGGTCTAGTAATATGGCATCACTCCTTACAAATGTGAGGTTATGTATTCAACTCATTTCAGGTTCTAAATCTACAAATCACGTCACGAAATTTGAATCCTCAACCGCTTAAGAATAAACACCATGAAATACATACCTTATACCGCTAGTCTCGTATTTTGGTAACAAAACATAGTTTCAACCAAATTTTCTAATTCCCTTGTATCTATAATATACTTTATAAGCAATTTATATAATCTTAAGCACAAAAGTCAGTGCTATTTATAGAATGGTCTCTCCTTTTTTCATCCATCATACAACCCCTTAACTTTTGAAAATTGCACTTTTAACCCCTATACTATTACCTCCTTTACAAACCCTCAAAAGTCTATAGTATATACAAAAATGGACCCTCCTTTTTCCAACCACCATACAACCCTTCAACTTTTGAAAATTGCAGTTTTAACCCCTGACTGTTCACATGTAAATACGTTATAAGTGTACAATATAAATTCGATTACCTTACATATACTTTACATTCGATTACCTTACATTCACTACTAGAAAACTACATATTTTCCTACAAAAGTTTCACACAACTCAAATTTTGTTACAAGTTTTCTACAGTTTTCTAACAAAAAAGAAAAAAAAAACTCAAAACTTTTTCACAATTTTCCAACAAAATTTCCACACAACAACCATTGGTAGCAATTTCGCCACAACATTTAAATTTTGTCATAAGCTTTAATTTTTTTTTTTTTGGTTTGTAGGAATTTTGTGGTAACCTTTAAATTTTATTTTATTTTTTGTTTTTGTTTGTAGGAATTTTGTCGTAACCATTAAATTTTGTTTTTTTTTGTTTGTAGGAATTTTGTCACAAAGCTTAAAAAAAACCAGTTTTTAAGTTGTAGGAAATTTGGAGCAACATTAAAAGTATATTTTTTATTTGTACGAAATTTGTGGCAAAGTGTTAAGAGAAAGTTTTATAATTTTGTAGGGATTTTATCGCACAATAAAATAATTATAAGTAACTATGGATAATTTTTCTCATTAGTGTATTAATTCAAAAGTAAAATATCGTAAAAGAAAATACAAAAATAGGCATAATTGCGGAAAATTGTAGGAAAAACATAAAAAACCGGTTTGTAGGTATTTGTGGGAACGTTTGTTTCGATAGATTTTTTTCAAAAATTTGTGAGAAATTTTGTCATAATTTTGTAGATAACCTGATTTTCGACAAGTTTATTTTGTACGAAATTTTTTGTAGCAAATCTGTAGGTAAGAGCATTTTTTTTTATCTTGTTAATCACATACCCATATCCTGTTGTAAAATCTTGTCCCATACCTGGCCCATTAATCGTTAGGTATTTGGTGGGTATTTACCCGTCGGGTATCAGGTATACCTGTTGAAATTTTCATGTATATATATTTTTTTACTTTCCTTTATAATTTTACGTTTTAAAAATCTATATAATATATTAAATTATGATAAATAACTTACATATCATCATCATTATAATATTTGATATGTTTAAAAATGTAAATATATTATAATATTAATAACAAATAATAGATTTGCATTTCATAGCATATAAATATGATTAATGTCATCAATATATATATTTCAAATTCAAAAGATTATTTTTCAAATGATAAAGCTACAAGATTGAAACATTACCAAACAATAGTTAAAGGAAAATAAATATAAAATTTAAAAGTTTCGGGCATATATGTCGGGTAAGCGGGTATATAGTTTCAGGTAATTAGGTCGGGTATCATCTAATGTCATACCAGCTGTGTTAGCGCCGATGGCACGACCAACGTGGCAGCTCACGCCCTCCATTGGGCCCCATGACAAGCAGCCTAAGTTCTATCTAACTCACCTATTTACCAAGTGAATATTTGCATCATTTTATGGTTAAAGTTTATTTAGTGATATGATTTTAATTGTTGAGAAGTTAAATATGTTTAGAGAGGAAAAGTAGAAATACACTTGCATAGTTTGACTTTACATTAATCTAAATAAAATTAGTTCTGTTTTTAGAATGACCAACTCATGAACCACTAATCATATTTCTAAAATCTATGATTTATTGGTCTAGTGATATGGTATCACTCCTTACAAATGTGAGGTTATGTATTCAACTCATTTCAGGTTCTAAATCTACAAATCACGTCACGAAATTTGAATCCTCAACCGGTTAAGAAGAAACACCATGAAATACATACCTTATACCGCTAGTCTCGTATTTTGGTAACAAAACATAGTTTCAACCAAATTTTCTAATTCCCTTGTATCTATAATATACTTTATAAGCAATTTATATAATCTTAAGCACAAAAGTCAGTGCTATTTATAGAATGGTCTCTCCTTTTTTCATCCATCATACAACCCCTTAACTTTTGAAAATTGCCCTTTTAACCCCTATACTATTACCTCCTTTACAAACCCTCAAAAGTCTATAGTATATACAAAAATGGACCCTCCTTTTTCCAACCACCATACAACCCTTCAACTTTTGAAAATTGCAGTTTTAACCCCTGACTGTTCACATGTAAATACGTTATAAGTGTACAATATAAATTCGATTACCTTACATACACTTTACATTCGATTACCTTACATTCACTACTAGAAAACTACATATTTTCCTACAAAAGTTTCCCACAACTCAAATTTTGTTACAAGTTTTCTACAGTTTTCTAACAAAAAAGAAAACAAAAAAAAAACAAAAAAAACCCAAAACTTTTTCACAATTTTCCAACAAAATTTCCACACAACAACCATTGGTAGCAATTTCGCCACAACATTTAAATTTTGTCATAAGCTTTAATTTTTTTTTTTGGTTTGTAGGAATTTTGTGGTAACCTTTAAATTTTATTTTATTTTTTGTTTTTGTTTGTAGGAATTTTGTCGTAACCATTAAATTTTGTTTTTTTTTGTTTGTAGGAATTTTGTCACAAAGCTTAAAAAAAACAAGTTTTTAAGTTGTAGGAAATTTGGAGCAACATTAAAAGTATATTTTTTATTTGTACGAAATTTGTAGCAAAGTGTTAAGAGAAAGTTTTATAATTTTGTAGGGATTTTATCGCACAATAAAATAATTATTAGTAACTATGGATAATTTTTCTCATTAGTTTATTAATTCAAAAGTAAAATATCATAAAACAAAATACAAAAATAGGCATAATTGTGGAAAATTGTAGGAAAAACATAAAAAACCGGTTTGTAGGTATTTGTGGGAACGTTTGTTACAATAGATTTTTTTCAAAAATTTGTGAGAAATTTTGTCATAATTTTGTAGATAACCTGATTTTCGACAAGTTTATTTTGCACGAAATTTTTTGTAGCAAATCTGTAGGTAAGAGCATTTTTTTTATCTTGTTAATCACATACCCATATCCTGTTGTAAAATCTTGTCCCATACCTGGCCCATTAATCGTTAGGTATTTGGTGGGTATTTACCCGTCGGGTATCAGGTATACCTATTGAAATTTTCATGTATATATATTTTTTTACTTTCCTTTATAATTTTACGTTTTAAAAATCTATATAATATATTAAATTATGATAAATAACTTACATATCATCATCATTATAATATTTGATATGTTTAAAAATGTAAATATATTATAATATTAATAACAAATAATAGATTTGCATTTCATAGCATATAAATATGATTAATGTCATCAATATATATATTTCAAATTCAAAAGATTATTTTTCAAATGATAAAGCTACAAGATTGAAACATTACCAAACAATAGTTAAAGGAAAATAAATATAAAATTTAAAAGTTTCGGGCATATATGTCGGGTAAGCGGGTATATAGTTTCAGGTAATTAGGTCGGGTATCATCTAATCTCATACCAGCTGTGTTAGCGCCGATGGCACGACCAACGTGGCAGCTCACGCCCTCCATTGGGCCCATGACAGGTACTCGGCGTTCTATCTAACTCACCTATTTACCAAGTGAATATTTGCATCATTTTATGGTTAAAGTTTATTTAGTGATATGATTTTAATTGTTGAGAAGTTAAATATGTTTAGAGAGGAAAAGTAGAAATACACTTGCATAGTTTGACTTTACATTAATCTAAATAAAATTAGTTCTGTTTTTAGAATGACTAACTCATGAACCACTAATCATATTTCTAAAATCTATGATTTATTGGTCTAGTAATATGGTATCACTCCTTACAAATGTGAGGTTATGTATTCAACTCATTTCAGGTTCTAAATCTACAAATCATGTCATGAAATTTGAATCCTCAACCGCTTAAGAAGAAACACCATGAAATACATACCTTATACCGCTAGTCTCGTATTTTGGTAACAAAACATAGTTTCAACCAAATTTTCTAATTCCCTTGTATCTATAAAATACTTTATAAGCAATTTATATAATCTTAAGCACAAAAGTCAGTGCTATTTATAGAATGGTCTCTCCTTTTTTCATCTATCATACAACCCCTTAACTTTTGAAAATTGCACTTTTAACCCCTATACTATTACCTCCTTTACAAACCCTCAAAAGTCTATAGTATATACAAAAATGGACCCTCCTTTTTCCAACCACCATACAACCCTTCAACTTTTGAAAATTGCAGTTTTAACCCCTGACTGTTCACATGTAAATACTTTATAAGTGTACAATATAAATTCGATTACCTTACATATACTTTACATTCGATTACCTTACATTCACTACTAGAAAACTACATATTTTCCTACAAAAGCTTCCCACAACTCAAATTTTGTTACAAGTTTTCTACAGTTTTCTAACAAAGAAGAAAAAAAAAAAACCCAAAACTTTTTCACAATTTTCCAACAAAATTTCCACACAACAACCATTTGTAGCAATTTCGCCACAACATTTAAATTTTGTCATAAGCTTTAATTTTTTTTTTTGGTTTGTAGGAATTTTGTGGTAACCTTTAAATTTTATTTTATTTTTGTTTTTGTTTGTTGGAATTTTGTCGTAACCGTTAAATTTTGTTTGTAGGAATTTTGTCACAAAACTTTAAAAAAACCATTTTTTAAGTTGTAGGAAATTTGGAGCAACTTTAAAAGTATATTTTTTATTTGTACGAAATTTGTAGCAAAGTGTTAAGAGAAAGTTTTATAATTTTGTAGGGATTTTATCGCACAATAAAATAATTATTAGTAATTATGGATATTTTTTCTCATTAGTGTATTAATTTAAAAGTAAAATATCATAAAATCAAATACAAAAATAGGCATAATTGTGGAAAAATTGTAGGAAAAACATAAAAAACCGGTTTGTAGGTATTTGTGGGAACGTTTTTTATGATAGATTTTTTTCAAAAATTTGTGAGAAATTTTGTCATAATTTTGTAGATAACCTGATTTTCGACAAGTTTATTTTGCACGAAATTTTTTGTAGCAAATCTGTAGGTAAGAGCAATTTCCTTCAAATTTGCTACAAATTTGGCTGTCACAAACTAGACACTTTTCTAGTAGTGATTTTGATCCAATCACAATGCTATTGAGTTAAATCGAATACGTCAAAACGTGTGCTTTCACATAGTTAACGCATCATATAATACTTGGATTAATCTGTTCGATATTTGTTGTACCCGCGTAGCAACATGCGTAGGTCTAATACTAGTTATACCATAATTCCAAGATTTTGTTCTTATATATTTTCTGAACTACCCTTTTAAAAACATCTGAGCGTCCAATCCATCACAATTATGTTCAACTTTTCATATATGAAACATACATTTGGTTATTATCTTTGCGTTGTTTTAGTTGTGTGTAGTTAATTTATAATTTATAGGTTTGCTTACAAGTTGAAACATACATTTGGTTATTATCTTTCAATTAGTTTGCAATATAATTTTAGGAAACCTATAACAAAAATAGCATCTTACGATCTAATGAAGTGAGTTTCTTATCATACGTTTTTCTTATTCAATAAATAAGGCGTAGATGACTATAGATACCTGTAATACCAGCATTGTTGATCAAAGCATCGATACGGCCGAAAGCTTCCCAAGCCTTTTTCACAGATGCCTCAATGGCCGGACCACCTGCAGTAACGTCAAGCTCCACCGGCACTGCCAATACATGGTGGTTCTGGGCTTCTCTTACGTTCACTTGTCCATGATTGTTAATTTCATGGCACAGAGCATGGAGGCGGTCAGTGCGTCGGGCTGCGGCAATGATCCTGCAACCGCATTTGGCTAAGTCCATAGAGAATTCCCAACCAAGGCCTGAAGATGCGCCGGTAACCATCACGATCTTTCCTTTGAGGTCTCGCCATGGTTCCTGTTCAAAGGTTGCTACTTGTTGAGAAGAAACCGCCATTGGTGTTACATCTTTGATAACTACTTTCTCGAAATATATATAAACTAAGATAGGTTGAAATTTAACAATTAACACCATAGATAACTACTATAGATACGTTGAAATTTAACAATAAACTTTTTTTTAAATATAAAATTCATTAAAACTAAACCAAGCAATCGCTTGTCTTGACTCTTGAGAGGAGACAAAAGACTATTTTTAACATTTGTGATAATGGGTCTAAATTTTGGAAATTACATCGTAACAGAAAGCAAATGGGCAAAAGTTGTGTCGCTACTTTTTTTATAGCAAAACTAAGTCTTTTAAAAATTACATTTATAAAGTTTGGAATCATAATATTACTATGCATGACCAGGGCCGGCCCTGGAGGTGGGCGGGGAGGACCACCGGCCTGAGCCCGTAATTTCGTAGGGCACGTAATTTAAAAAAAAACTGATATTTTATATGTTAAAAAAATTTAACATGATATAGCCAAGCAAATACTAACATAACGTAGACCCACTTACAAAAAAAAAAATCATATGGTTGATTAGTTAACCCATTGGGATTAGGTTAGTGAGCCCAATACCCAAATGATTTTAAAAACTAATAAGAAACAATTAGTCCATGTTGGGCGGCAACTAGTGCCCTGTAGATATTGAAACGTCGTATAACAGGAGAGTAGGAGACAGACCTGGTTCGACGAAGAACTCACAGAGTCTGTACGCACAGAAGCCACATAGTTTGTATTCTTTTGTTCTTCGATTTCAGTCTTGCACGCAACCACATGCCACCACGCATAGAGTCTGTTCGGCGAACTCAGTCTCACGATCACGGATCACGTATTCAGGTAAACATCAAATCATCAATCGTCAATCGGCCCTTGTTCAGTACTTCAATTGTTATGTTTTTTTTTTGTCGAATTCACTCATTCACTCTCATTCAGACCCTTATTAGTTATTAATTGTTATGTTTCTTTTTGTCGAATTTAGGCCCTTGTTTAGGCGATTAGTTATTGTTGAAATCATGTCCTTTTTATGTTGTGTTGAAGACTAAATTGTTGGTAATTTATACAAAAACGATTGTGAAATTCAGGCCCGTATTCTTTTTTTTTTTTTTTTTTTTTTGTCGAATTCAGGTATGATTTAAACTGTGAAGAGTTGATTCACCAATTTGCTATCAAGAATGCAAGGAAGGCTTCACGAATCATTGGTTAGCTATTAGCTTATTAGTTTTTATGGTATGTCACTCATTCGAATACTATAATTTGTACTAGGTTAGAACCCCGTGTATTACACGGGTTAAATAAATGTAATTTTATATATTAAATAATAAAAAGTTATATTTTTATGAACTCCGTATATTGTACGGGTTAAATGAATGTAATTTTATATATCAAATAATAAAAAAATATATCTTTGAAAACCATGTGTATTACACAAATTAAATAAATGTAATTTTGTATACTAAATACTAAAAACGTCGTATCTTTAAAAAAAGCTGTGTATAATCGGATTGAATAAATCTACCAAATAATAAAAAATTACATCCTTAAAAACCCTGTATGTTACACGTGTTAAATAGATCTAAAAAAGAGTTATATCTTTAAAAACCATGTGTATTACACATATTAAATAAATGTAATTTTGTATATTAAATACTAAAAAGGTCGTATCTTTAAAAAACCTGTGTATAGTTGGGTCGAAAAATCTACCAAATAATAAAAACATTATATCCTTAAAAACCTCTTGTATTATACGTGTTGAATAAATCTAATTTTACATAGCAAATGATAAAATAGTTATATCTTTAATTAAAAATTTCGCGTATTACACGGGTTATATAAATGTAAATTTCTATAGTAAATAAGAGTAAATTACAAAAATCGTCATTTATGTTAACATCAGATTGCAAACTATGTCCTTTATCTTCAATAATTACAGAAAACCTACTTTATGTATGCAAACTCTTGCACGTTACGTCCTTTGACCCTAACTCAGTTATCTTTTTTTTGTTAAATTAGGTAACACAAGGGTATTTTAGTCTTTTTACCTATTATTAAAAAACTTGTAATAAATAAAACAAAATATCATATTATTTAAATATACATAAACATGTATGATGTATCTATCTATATTTATAAAAAACAAAATATCATTAGTCAAACTCTCTCTCTACCTAGCTCTGTATATCATCTGCCACCACCACCACTCCCACCTTAACCACCGTCCACCGCCATCCTTAGCAACCACTCCCACCTCAACCATCGGTATCACCGGCCACCCACAACCATCAGTAATGTCGACCACTCTCTCTTATCCTATACCCAACTTCAAACCTTAAAAACCCATATATGCCGCCGCCGTCATCAAAGATCTAGAAGCGCGCCGTCGGAGATCCAGAAGCCTCCACCGTAGGTGGTTAGGTCTGGTGGTATGTGCTTGATTATGGATCTTTTTGGCGGGTCGGGTTCTAGGGTTTATGAAATAGAGGTTTGGGTCTTTGTTGGAGGTTGAATCCAGTGGTGTATTTTCCTCAAATTGTTGAAAAATAGGGGAGAGGAATAAGTGTGATTTGAATTTAAATCAGTGACATCCAACCTTGAACATTGGTGATAGTGGCGACTAAGACCTTCATTGTTGGGGTTGGAGAGTCTTGTAAATTGTTTGGGTTTATGAAGACTAAATCGAAGAAGGAGTTATCGTTGTCGGTGATGTCGAAGTCACCGGCGGTAGTGGGCTGAAGACATCCATGGTGGAGTAAAGAATGTGAATGTGTGGGTGGAGAAAAAAAGGGTATAAATAAAAGTTGCAGAGGAAGACATAAGCTTTTTGCAACAATGAGAAAGTGAAGAAAGACTAGATCTTTGTTTGATTAAAATGGGTATTGATAAAGGGAAATCAATACAGATATGAGGTTGGAGAGGTTCAGTGGCGGCGGCCGGTGGTTGTGGAGAACTCAGAACAGAGAGAAAATGGAGGATTGTTTATGGTGGTGCTGGTGTTCAAATGGTGGTGATGTTGGTGGTGCTAAAATGGTGGTGGGTACAGGAGGTTAGAGAGAGTTATGAGGGAGAGGATATAATTTATTATTTTTTATATTTTTTAAATTCTGTATTGTTTTGTTTATTAGAGATATTTTAAATAAATTAGTAAAATTACCAATATACCCTGATTTAACATTAAAATTTAACTGAGTTTGGGGTAAAGGACATAACGTGTTAGGTTTTGCATACATAAAGTATGATTTTCGTCAACCTTAAAGATAAAGGACACACTTTGCAATCCAATACAAACATAAATGACGAGTTTTGTAATTTACTCAGTAAATAATAATAAAAAATTATATTTTTCAAAACCCCGTATTTTAGACTTGTTAAATAAATATAATTTTGTATATCAAATAATAAAAAAGTTATAGTTTTAATAAATTAGGATAACATTTAATATGGTACCAAAACTCTTTATAGTTTACAATATATAAAATATACTCTATACTGCTACCGAAGTTGTGCGCACGGTATTGGTTCATTTCGTCACAATAAAAAAAAATAAAAAAATCAATTATATACCCGTTCGATTCAAACAAAACTTATACTGAAATATAAATAAAAATAAGCATTTCTCAACGCTATTTTCTAAATTTTATAAGGCATTACTTATATTATTAAAATAAGGTAAAGGATAAATGGCGCCGACTTCTAAAAAAATCCTAAATGTAGATAAAAATAGAAACGTCGTAACTGCATACTAAATTTTTTTTTATAAAATATCGTTTTGATAAAAGTTGTATTAGAAAAACAAAATATGTTTAATTAATATAATAAAATAATTAAAAGGAAGAAAAAAAATATAATAATAAATAAAAATTTGTTTACTATTCATGACCACTTTCTATTAATATATATAATATAATATTAAAAGAAATTTATTAAACAAATATAAATAAAATTTATGAGGTTGAAGGAGAGAATGCCATGTGGCATTACTTGGAGTCTTTTATTATAAGTTAAATGATAAGATTTAATATTAATTTATTATTTATTTAGTTAATATAAGATAAGTATAGATTTGAGGATACCTTTAATAAATGACACGTGTCCAAAACATGGTTTCTTTTATTATAGTAGAAAAATTTTGTTAATTGCATTGTTTATCGAATGCTATATTTTTGTCAACGATTCACAGGTGTATGAAAAACTAGTTTATATTATTTATTTCATTAAGGTCTAATGACACGTTTTTTCGAGCTCGAATAAGGTACATGAATTCTCAGGGCCGACCCTGTGCATGACCCGTTGGACTCGAATTAAGTAGCTTCAAAGCCTCTGACGTAAAGCCTCTGACATAAAGCGTCTGACGTAAAGAAATTAGTTTTGTAGCTTCAAAGCCTCTGACGTAAAGCCTCTGACGTAAGGAAATTAGTTTTGTACAAAAGATATTTTTCGACTGGGTGTTTAAATGCTCCATAAAAGATAACAATTAAATGCACGTTAAACACTTTTGACAAAAATGTTATTGTAGGTTGTCCACGCCACAGTCAACTTTTCTTATTAGACCGTAGGGTATGGTAGGGCTTTGGTTGGGCTTAGGTTGGGACATTTGTTGACACGTGGAATGGGAGCCCCTCCACCGTCCCATTACGTGTCCGCGGGGTATGGCGGGGCGTGGGCTGGGCTTGGGTTGAGTGCACCGCATGGGAGAATATTAAAAAAAAAATTACAAAAAATTTATAAAAATCACACAACATTTATAAAAAAAAACCTACAACTTCATTAAAATTTTAAAAATTACACGGTAGGGTTTGGGATGGATCACATGGTGGGGTTTGGGGTTATTTATAGGGGATGTTGGGGTTGGGGTGACCGCTTGGCCAAACCAAACGGTTTGAATTTAAAATTCAAACTTTTCATATGGCCCGCTATGACATGGCGGGGTCAGCGAATGGAAGCAAGCCAGCTAGGATGTCAAGACCGCTCCACGCCCGGCTTGAAACCCAAGCCCCAAGGGCCACGCCCCAACCCAAGCCCACCTGGGGTGGTGGCTTGGGCGTTTTCCCCCAACCCACGCCCAAACCCCCGCCCCATACCCCATAGTCTTAAGACCGTAGGGTATGGTGGGACGGGGGTTTGGGGCATGGGTTGACACGTGGATATGGGCACTCAATACACAAACCCAAGTTCACATAGGGGTATGGTGGGCTTGTGGCTGGGATGGCGTGGCCAAGCCACATCATTTTTTTAATATATATATTAAAAAAAACTACATATACATACATAATAATTACAAAAAACATAGTATCAAAATAAAAACATTCATTCTTCGTCGTCTTCATCGATTTCGAACCTATGAATTGTTGAAACATGATCCACCAAATCAGATCGAAGGTTGTGATGTATATCCCTTGACTTGATAAAAAATTCATTTGACGTTTTATCTTCGTCTGTAACTGTTACGTTTTCTGGTTGGGGGTCATCGTCATCATAGTAGGTAACGACCGCTCTACCTTCATCCTTCAAAATCATGTTATGAAGAATTATACATGCGTACTTCACGTTTCCAATCTGATCCTTGTCCCATAGTCGACAAGGCATTGCCGATATTCGCCATCTTTTTTTCAAAACACCGAACGCTCGCTCGACGTCTTTACGTGCAGCCATTTGGACCCTGTTAAACTTTAATCTCTTTGGATCTATGGTACCGTGTCTTGTGAACGATTTTACGAAAACCCCCCCACTCCGGGTAAATCCCATCAACTAAGTAGTACGCATACACGTACTCAACCCTGTTTACAAAGAAACTTTCTTTGGGTCCTATACCATTTACCCGATCATTGAAAAGGGGCGAGTGGTTTATGATGGTAATATCGTTATGTGAACCTGGCATACCGAAGAACGCATACCATATCCAAAGATCTTGGGACGCAACCGCTTCAAGCATGATGGCTGGCATCCCGTGAAATCCACTCGTGTGAGCTCCTTGCCATGCGGTTGGACAAAGTTCCCAAGGCCATTTCATACAATCTAAACTGCCTAGCATCCCGAGTAGCCCATGATAATCTGCGTGATGTTCCAATAATTGTTGCATGTCACTGAACGAGGGCTTTCTCAAATATCTTTTCTTATAAAGTTCTAAAATACACGAACAAAAGTTGTGAAGACTTTCTCTAGCTACACGTGCAGACATTTTTAAATAGTCATCCATAATGTCCGAACTATTGCCGTACGCTAACTGTCTAAGTGCGGCTGTGACCTTTTGCCACGTACTAAATCCTAATTGCCCGGTCACATCCGGTTTTTGTTGGAAATAAACATACTTCTCCTCAAGATCTCTAGATGTCCTTAAAAATAAGTTTCTACTCATACGAAAACGACGTCTAAACATTTTTTCATCATACTTACGTTCCGCTGAGAAGTAATTCGCTTACCAACAAATTGTCAGCGGTGTGCCGTTCACGAGCGATGTACCTCCTCCGTTTAGGTTGCGAAGTCTCTTCCTCATCTTCTTCCACGATAGCTTTCACCGCCGTCGCGATCGTTTGTAGAAATATTTCTGCACCATCGTCAGATGATGATGACAACTCACTTGAACCAGAAGAACTCATGGCAAGATTGTGTTTTATGTATTTGATATTGTGTGAGAAAAATGTTAAATATGGTAAGGTATTTATAAAGGAAAAATGGTTTTTTTTTAAATAATGCCCAACGGCTAGCCCAAACAGCTAGTTTTGTTGGCCAATCACATCCCGCCATGTCAGTCTCGTAGCTCCGCCCCACGCCCGGGCTGAAACCCCCCGCCAATGGGGCCACGCCGAAACCCAAGCCCACCCGGGGTGGTAACTTGGGCGTTTACGACCAACCCACGCCTCAACCCCCGCCCCATACCCCAGAGTCTAAATTGGGCTTAGTTTTTCAATATGTAGTTTTTCTCATCAAGGTTGGACTTGGTTTAACAAAAATGTTACCGTTGTTATATATAAATGATCATAATAAAACTTAATATGTGTATATATACTTACTAGTTTTCTACCCGCGCGATGCGGCGGCGGAAGCGATTTACAATAGCATACTCGTTTACCGTTAGTTTTTCAGTCGTTTCGTTATATATTGTAAGGGTGATCAGGGTTCGGTTTCAAATCATAAAACCGCCAAAACCAGTCTTCGGTTTGGTTTCACGATCACTTTCTTTCTTTAATTTTTGGCTTGTCGGGTTCAAAATCTTCAAAATGTGGCGACTGGTTTAATTTTTGGTTTTATACCTATAAAGATGATAAACTATGAATTACTTAGGAGAGGCAACTAAAAATGTTAAATTAGTAAAATGTTGGAACATTCATTTGTACTACAGGCTGCAAAAACACCCACATCCACTGATGGCTTTCCAGCACCACATAGTAAGACTAGACTATAAGCTATCAAAGAAACCACTTAGGTGACCTTAGTTAACAGTGGTGAAGCTTGAAAATTTCCATGGGGGGGTCGGAAGTCACCGAACCTAAAAATTCTATATAAGTAAAAAAAATTTATAAAACCGAGGGGGTCGAAATCGTATATACCTAAAAACATTTTACACGAAACGTACATACATAACACTACTGAGCGAAAAGTACGCCCTTGTTAGTTAATACTTTGGTATACAATTTCCATAGTTCTTTCCAACCCCATATTAAAACAATAATATTCAACTGCATATAGTTCTAATTGCTTACCGGCATATTTATATGTATGGCGTGTTCCCTTTTAAATACGGCGCGTATAGGTGTGATGATATGAATTTCAAATTTCAAACGATCCTTTTGAAAAACGTGTCGTATATACAAAATTAGACAAACAAGTTTAACTTTCCTTAATTAGGCTGTATTTCAGATGCAGCCCAACCGAAATGAAAATTTCAGACCGTTGAATTCCTTACAAAGCTCACCATGATTTCTGCCGGAAATAAGCCGTCCCTTGGCAGGCGCTGGAACAACCGAAAGTAACAATACCTTCCTCTAACCTGTTCGTCATCATTTTGCGTCTCTAAAGCTCGTATTCCTTGATCTTCAAGCAACTTTCCAAGAGCTGCACTGCCTTGCGTCCCCTAATATAAACATAGCGTGGAATCTCTTCGTTACGCCTGAATCATAGTGTGTACCTTGCTGTCAGTCTCAACACCAAAATCATAAACACCACACCATGTAAACAAATCAAAATGCAACTCAAATCAAAATTAAAAATACAGCAAGATTTTTTTAACTGAAAGTCAATACTCGTGTTACTTATAAAGCTCGAGCTTGAGCTCGGCTTGGTTCGAGCTATGTTTCTAAACCTCAAGCTTGGCTCGTTTATTAATAATTAATTGATTTATAAGTTTTCATGTATATATTTAAAAAAAATTATTGCTCTTCCTGGTGGTCGTGATCTGAGTTACAATCCCTTTCCCAACTCCATCTTCAATGGGTATGGGGCCCACCTGAAGTTTAGATGAACATGTAAAGGAAATGAACTTACAGTGAATTCAACTTCAGCATGTTCCTTCTTTTTGTATACTCTAGTGAGTAGTGATATACCCAAGCATGAAAAAAACTCAATAAATATAAAAGATTTATTTTGTAATTCATATTACAAACATATTATTGGGTCTGATTATCTTATAACGTGTTATATTGTTGGGCCAATATTGTTATTGGGCTGGTAAAGTTGTTACAGCTGTTTGTTATGGGCCAAGGGCTAAAGTCTACATGTTATGAAGATGAGGGTTGATTCTGTAACATTTGTTGGCATCCGGTAGATAAGAGAAGAGAGAGAAGGGGAAGCTCAGTTGTTCAGATATTTTCTAGGGTTTTCTCTTTGTTTTCTTTGTACTGTACATCCGTATTCGTGCATTTAGAGTTATGGATCTTTGAGTTGAGATCTTGTTTGTCATAGAGATAGTGTTATCTCTGCGTCTGTATCCTTTGTACTTGTTTTTTGTTGTTGATTGTTCAACAGATTATTTCAATCTGTTGAATCTGTACTTTGTATTGATTAGATCTAATATTCTTGAGATCTAGGGTTTTTGGTTGGGATTTTCTGGGTTGGCTAAGCAATAAAAGTTTTGTCGCCTGTTTTGTCACTATTTCTGGCGTTTTGTGTTGTTATTGTTTAGATCTATACCATTTTACATGGTATCAGAGCATCTCAGGCTCTGGAATACAGATCTAAGTCTTCCGTTGTTAGAGTTTATTATATTTTACTGATTTGTTGTTTGTTTTTTGTAGATATGTTGTTTTTTGTTGATCTTGGGAAGTGTGATGGTGTAGATCTTTGTGTGTATCTTCTCGATCTTGGTGTGTGAAGGCTGCGTTGGTCTCTGAAACCCTAGAAGGCTTCTGAGCAAACTGACCAGTTTATATTGTTTGCTTGTCTTCTTTGTATGATCTGTAACCCTATAAGGTTACTGTTTCATATTAGCTTGTGTACCAGACTAGTCGGGCCGGCACTTGATCGAGTCTGTCTCTGTGTTGTTGCATTTTGTTTTGTCTTGCATAGTCTTTTTCGTCTTGCAACTGTATTATGCTTATCCGGGCACCTATAGAGTGATGACCCTGGAATCTGGCCTCTAATACAGTCTTGTTGTTTTCTATATTGTATCTGATTGATTGATATTCTGTTGTGTTGTTTGATTCTGGTTGTGAATCTGTTTTTTACTATTCTTGTTTGATTCTCTGATTGTGAATCTATATTTGCTATTCTTGTTTGTTTCTTGTTTTTGAATATGTCTGATACTGATCCTACTGATCCCGGCACGTCTCAGACTTTGATAAGTAAGTTAGATATTGGAGATCCGTTATATCTTCATCCTAGTGACTCTAGTGCTTTGACTATTGTCAGTGTTAAGTTGAAGGGTACTGAAAACTATTATGTCTGGTCTAGTTCTATGAAATTGGTTTTAGAAGCCAAGAATAAGTTTGGTTTTATTGATGGTAAATGTGAAAGATCTACTGAGGATCATGTGCTTGCTAGTCAGTGGGATAGATGTAACTCTGTGGTGTTAACTTGGCTTCTGAATTCTGTGTCTGAGGAACTATTTTTGGGTCAAGTGTTTTCTAAATATGCTTTAGAGGTTTGGGAGGACTTAAAGGAAACCTATGACAAGATAGATGGTTCTGTGGTTTATGATTTGTATAAAAAGATAAACTGTATTTCTCAAAATGGTTCTACTTCTGATTATTATAATAGGCTAACTACTATGTGGAAATAGTTTGATGCCATGCTTAAACTGCCCACATGTTCTTGTAAAGCAGCTAAAGATTATAATGATTTTTCAAAGTTAATCAAACTAATGCAATTTCTCATGGGATTAGATGATGTCTATCAACCAGTAAGAACTAATTTGTTAACCAGAGAAGAATTTCCATCAATCAAGGTTGCCTTTTCTGTGGTTTCTATGGAGGAATCACATAGATTGTCTAGTAGTGGGTCAAAAGGTCAGAATGTTTCATTTGTATCTAAATCAAATCAGACTTTTGAGTCAAAGAAAAACGTGTCTAATCAAAGAGGACCTAATCCAAACTTAAAATGTACACATTGTAATATGATTGGTCATACTGTTGATAGATGCTTTGAGATTATTGGTTATCCTCGAGGTTTTAAGAAAAGAGCTAACACTATATATGGTAAAAACACATTCACTAATAAGTCTAATGCTACTGTTGGATCATCTGCTAGTGTGTCTACATCTGGTTTTCCTTTTACATCTGAACATATAGCAAAATTGTTAAGTTTAGTTGGTGAGAAATCTGGTGTGGAGTCATCAAATGTAGGAGGTGAGTCCTTTACTGTTAATAGTTTTGTTAGTTGTTCTAGTTCTATATTCTTTGGAGGCATCTTTAGTTGGATAGTTGACTCTGGGGCTAGTCAACACATGGTTAATAGTGATAAAGAAATGTTTAATACAATAGATGTTTCTGAATTTGATCTTAAAGTTGGTCACCCAAATGGTACTAATGTTAAAGTTTTGAAAATTGGTAATATCAAGTTAATGGATAATATCATTTTAAAAGATGTGTTTTATGTCCCAGGGTATAATGTTAATCTGTTGTCTGTTCATAGATTAGCCAAAGATAATAATATTGATGTTGTGTTTAATGAGGATAGTTGTTTATTACAGGATTCCAAATCAAGGAAAATCCTGGTGACCGGTAGTCAAGATAGTGGTCTGTATTTTGTTGGTAATTCTGTGAATGTTTGCTTTAATAGTTTTGTTAGGTCAAGTCTGTGGCATAGTAGGTTAGGTCATCCATCTGATCAAGTGCTAGGTGTGTTAAAAGAGAATTTTGATGTTAAGAGTATTGAACATGGTCCCTGTGATGTTTGTCATAGGGCTAAACAGGTTAGAGTTCCTTTTCCATTGAGTGAACATAAAACTAAGTCTATTGGTGAATTAATTCATCTTGATTTGCGGGGTCTGTATAAAGTTACCAGTTATGAGGGATTTAAATATTTTTTAACTGTTGTAGATGATTTTTCTAGAACAGTTTGGTGTTACTTGTTGTCAAATAAAACTAAGGTTTTTGAAAATCTGTGTAACTTTTATGAACTTATACTAACTCAATTTGAGAAAAAGATAAAAATAATTAGAAGTGATAATGGGACGGAATTTGTAAATAACCAAATGGGATTATTTTGTAAAAATAAAGGTATATTACATCAAACGTCATGTTCCTATACGCCACAGCAAAACGGTGTGGTGGAGAGGAAACATAGACATCTCTTAAACACAACTAGAGCTTTAATGTTTCAAAGTAGTTTACCACTTAAGTATTGGTCTGATTGCATTTTAACTGCTGTTTACTTAATTAACAGGTTACCCTCTTTAGTGTTAGGTGGTAGAAGTCCTTATGAAATTGTATATGGCTTTAAACCCTCTTTAATTCTTTTAAGGAACTTTGGATGTCTTTGTTTTAGTACTGTTTTGTCTGAATCCGATAAGTTTGCTTATCATGCTGATAAGTGTGTTCTTATTGGATATTCAAATGTTAAAAAAGGATATAAACTGTTAAGTTTGGACAATAGAAAAGTATTTTTTTTCTAGAGATGTAAAGTTTTATGAGAATGTGTATCCTTTTAAATCTAATCTGATTAGTAATCAAGAGTTGTTTGATAAAACTGAATTAAATCATGTTAACTTTTTTGATTATTCTGAAACAATGTCATATGAAGTTCCTACGGTTCCCAATGATGAAGAGGGTACAACTGGTGCTCAAGATCACTACAGTGATGATCAGCAGCCATTGTCACCCTCTACATCTACCACTGCCCCAAATGTTGAGAATATTCAACCTGAAAGTGGGCAGTTGGGTAGTAGTTATCCGGGTAACAGTGGCGGGGCAGAGGACACTATAGGATCACATGATGAGACCAACCCATCTGAGGGACATTCTGTTAGGAGATCTTCTAGAAATGTGTCATTTCCAAAAAAAAAAATTAATGAATTTGTTGTTGAAGGAAATGTTAAGTATGGTATTGAAAAGGTTGTTAGCTATGCTAATTTGTCTGTTGATAACTTGTGTTTGGTTGCTTCATTAAATAAGTCTGTTGAACCTAGTACATATAATGAGGCTATTAAAGACACTAGGTGGATAGAAGCCATGAATAGTGAAATGGAGGCACTTTATAGAAACAACACCTTGGTGGTTGTAGATTTGCTAAAAGGTAGAAAACCCATAGGGTGTAAATGAGTATACAAAATAAAGTATAAGGCAAATGGTGAAGTAGAGAGCTATAAGGCTAGATTAGTGGCTAAAGGTTTTAACCAAAGAGAAGGTATTGATTTTGGGGAAACCTTCTCACCTGTTGTTAAGATGGTTACTGTTAGAATTGTGTTAAAACTTGCTGTGAATAATTGTTGGCCATTATATCAGCTTGATATAAATAATGCATTTCTGTATGGTTCATTGTCTGAAGAAGTTTATATGTCTTTACCACAAGGATACTTTAATAATGATAAGAATAAGGTATGCAAACTTGTCAAGTCCCTTTATGGACTTAAACAAGCACCTAGGAAGTGGAATGAAAAATTAACTTCTGTGTTGATTGATATGGGCTTTGTTCAAAGTTTGTGTGATCATTCTTTGTTTATTTTGAGTAAAAATGATGTGTTGATAGTTTTATTGGTTTATGTTGATGACATAGTGATTACAGGAAATAATCTTTCCGAAATCACAAGAGTAAAAAGGTGTTTAAGTGATAATTTTCAAATAAAAGACTTAGGTTTGCTTAAACACTTTCTTGGTATAGAAGTTTTATATTCCGATGGGTCTATCTGTTTGTCCCAAAGGAAGTATTGTGTTGAACTTCTTAATGAGTTTGGATATTTGGGGTGCAAACCTGTTGGAACACCAATTGAACAGTCACATATTGTAACAAGTAAAACTGATAAAGATAAAAAAAATTGGAAAATGTGAATGGTTTTCAAAAGTTAATTGGCAAGTTAATATACTTGTCTTTAACTCGTCCAGATATAAGTTATGTTGTTCAATTCTTGAGTCAATACATGCATAAACCATGTCAGTCACACTTAGATATTGCTTTAAGGTTATTAAGATACTTAAAGCAATGTCTAGGTAGAGGTGTTATGTTTAGGAAAACAGGTAATCTTGAACTTTCAGGATTTGTTGATTCAGATTGGGCAAAGTGTACCATGACTAGGAAGTCAGTTACTGGATTTGGAGTATTTCTTGGAGATACTCTTATATCCTAGAAAAGCAAGAAACAAAGTGTTGTTTCCAGGTCCCCAGCTGAGGCTGAGTATAGGGCAATGTGCTCAGCCACATGTGAAGTGATGTGGATTAAAAATGTTTTGCAAGAGTTAAAAGTAAGTTGTACTTTGCCTATTAAATTGTTTTGTGATAGTAAATCTGCAATTTCCATTTCATTAAATCCTGTTTTCCATGAAAGAACAAAACACTTTGAGTTAGATTTGCATTTTTTGAGAGAAAAAATTGCAAGTGGCATTATTGAACCACAAAAAATTGCTACTGATGTTCAGTTAGCGGAAATTTTTACTAAAGGATTGAGCATTGCTCAACATAGTGTGTTGTGTGAAAAGTTAGGATTGTTTGATATGTTTGCAGTATGAATTATGGGGGGATGTTGAAATATAAAAGATTTATTTTGTAATTCATATTACAAACATATTATTGGGTCTGATTATTGTCACACCCCGACCACATAGAACATACAAAACGTGGCGGAAATGTCGGGGAGTGTTGTAACAGAATTAATTGTTTCAAATCCATGGCAATTGAAGTTTCGTTTTATTGATTAGAAATGTTACAATGTCTTAACAAACAAGGAAATACAACATAATTAACTAGTCTTGCATCTTTTATTGTCACTAAAGCCCAAGTCTGCCTATGTGTATCTTGATCATCTTATGCAACAGCTCCTGAAAAACACATGTGAAAATAGGTACGTCAGCATAAAAATGCCTGTGAGATACATAGGTTTTGTGAAAATAGGTTTCATGACTTATGTTTGAGAAAATGTTTAGTCATGGACCTTGTAATTTGCTTTGTCTTGTAAATCATTTGAAAAACAATGAGTTCAGATGATATATATAAATAAGTGAAAAATGTATGGTTAAATGAATAACCATGTAAGATGAGTTTGTATAAGATAAGTTGTTTGTAAATCAATGTTTTGTGAAAAGTATGTTATTTGTATAAAATGTTCTATGTCTCAAACTGAAATGATTCAAATAACGCTACGATATGTAATACCATACAAACACTTATATATAGGAAGTACCAGCGGCGTATCCACCATGCTTGTATCATATTACACACGCCTCATTACTTAATCACTTACTCAAACCAAACTATCAAAGTAAAATGTTCATGTCTAATGTAAATCATGTAATATGTATCCAAAATGTAATCATGTGATGAATAACAAATGTACTAAGTATGCAACAATAGACATACATAGCATGTGACCTGTACTAAGTATGCAACAATAGACATACGTAGCATGTGACCTGTACTAAGTATGCAACAATAGACATACGTAGCATGTGACCTGTACTAAGTATGCAACAATAGACATACGTAGCATGTAACCTGTACTAAGTATGCAACAATAGACATACGTAGCATGAAATGTAATGTAAAACGATGTACTAAGTAATGCACACAATGGGCACACCTAGCATGAAATGTAATGAAATCATGTAATATAATGTACTAACGAACATAGCATGTATATGATGTGAAAACAGGAAAGCTTGAAAGTAACAAGTAGGCACATGTGTTTCACCCCAAAACAGTTTGGAAAACAGTAAAAGAGGGGTCTATGTACTCACTTGAGATTGCTTAGTAGTCCTTGAGTAACAACCAAACAATGCTAGAGATCACGGATATCAAACGGCACCTACTATAGGTAACTATGTTAATAAACCGGACCTAAATCGGAAGATCTGATAGAATGAGGGTTCGTAAACCAAACGAGTATAGAGACTCGTGTCATATGGTTTAACAAAGCCTACATACTAAATGAAACCTTAATCTAAGTGCTTTCGACCCATTACGACCCGTTTAGGAAGCTTATGCTACTTTAACGCGTCGTGCGCGTGAAACGCGTTCGGACCGCCTAACTAGTCCTATGACAAGTGTTATATGCCTAAACATGTTACATAATCAGTTATGTGACAAAAGTTTAGGTTACATATGCTTAATTACCAATTATACATGAAAAGGGTATTCTGGTAATTTACCTAAGGCATATAAACTACCTATCATACAACTACTTAAACGATGTGACCATAGGGTATAACCTCGGAAGGTTATTCCCTATACACTATGGTCACCTAATGTATTTGGTCGGATCCTAATGATCGACCAAATGGGTCGGGTTCGAAGGTATAGGCGATTTATTAGATCGCCTACCCTACGACCCTAGACAACGTGGTAATCAGTAGGCATAGTCCCAAGGGACTATAACCAACGTGATTACACTCACGTTGCGAAGTTCAAACGAACTTCGCATTGACCATTACTGGTCAACGCAGAAAGTCAAACAAAGTTTGACTTTCAGACTCGAAAGACTCGAAAAGCAATAAAAGAACCAAAGAATACTTACGAAGGGTCCCCGAATGCTAATCTCGATCCAAGAACTCAGGTATGAAACAATGGTTTCAACTTAGAGCTCTCAAATCCAGATTCTTGTGAGAAATGAGGTTGGGGTGAATGGGTATTTATAGGAATACCCGAACCGTTAGGATCGTTTCATGGAAAACGTGCCATAATCCCACCCGTACAAGTGTCGGGACCTTATGGTAGCTCAAATTGATACTTATCAGCTGACTAAGCATTTTAGAATGTGTGGTGGAGGATTAAACAGCTGCAAACTGCTGTTAAATGCAGTTAACCTGGTCAGAAGGACTGACGCGGGCCGCCTGAGGATGTTAAGATCCTGAGGCGGGCCGCCTAGGAGTCACAGATCAGAACAAAGTTTCAGAAATGACAGTTTCAGTCCCTGCACGTGTTTAAGCCCATTTCCGGCACTTCTAAGGCCCGTAAAGCCAACTTTAAGGCCCTAAAATGATGCCTAAACATTGTGGACATGAAACATGCTCAAAAATATGCCGGATGTTGGTTCGTTTGGCCGTATGAACGCGATGTTCGCTTAATTACGACGGAATGCGCATAAGCACGAAAAACGATCCAAATGACGCGACGAATGGATTTTTGGCAAGCCAAACACTAAAGCATAATATAGTAATGCTTACATAAATTTTTGGATGTCCGGATGTATTCAGAACGTAAGATATGCGCGAAAATGCAAACTTGTGCACTTTTTGACACTTTTAGTCCCTGAATGACACAAAAGTTTATTTTAGCATACCGAACACCTCAAAGCCTATTTCTAAGCTATGTGAAGGATATTTATGGTATGTTTAACTTATGGTCATGCTCCGGAAGGTCTGTTACAGTTCAAATTGGCATACTTTCGCAGTTTGTCAACTTTAGTCCCTGTAAGCGATTAAACTTTGATTTCACCACACCAAACCTTCCAAAACTTATATCTAAGTTATGTAAAGGTTATTTAAGGTATGTTAAGCCTATTTCACTATTCCGGAGTGTTCGTTGCATTAAACTGGTTATATTTACGCATCAGTGCGCGTATAACCTTCCAGAAAGCGATTTAGAGCTTGAAATCGAACAAGAATTGATATGGGCAAAAGATACACATATTTATACAAGTCCAAAGTATGAAGTACAATATTTCATTGGTTTGGTATTTGTTTGATGGTCGCGGTGACACAGGTGTCACAGTCTCCCCTACTTTAGGAAATTTCGTCCCGAAATTTAGTTTTAGAGGAAACTTGTGGAGACAGCTGTGACGGTTTTGCCTTCAGACAAATCCATTGAGCCCTTAAGTAAAACTCTGGGCCATGTTAGGATTCTTAGCAAAGATGTCAACCCTCAAAGTGAAGTCCTTGTAGTAACAAAACATGGAGTTTTGAACTACGGACAGAAGAACGTTTCTTATGAAGACTTATCATAGGAAACTGTGTGTGTGATTGAGATCAGAATTGGGGAGTGTGAGAATAAATGTCATTGGTCGAAGTCCAAGACTTCTCCCGTATCATTATTCTTGCCACTGTTGGTCTTGACACATGACAAAACTTCCTGTGGTTTCTATGCACTGAATTCCATAATTATGTAGGTCTCCATAATTACGTAGTTCCTTGCACAGTCCGCACAGTTCATTTCATAAAAATCTCTTGATTTAGACTACCCGAGGGCCTATTTAACTACATGAACACATAATATATTTAACTAGATTGTCGAACCAATCTATTTAACTTAGATCGACGTAGGATCTCCTTAACTAACTACCTACGGGAAATATTTAACTACATCGACGTAGGATGTATTTAACTAGATTGTCGGACCAATCTATTTAACTTAGATCGACGTAGGATCTCTTTAACTAACTACCTACGGGGAATATTTAATTACATCGACGTAGGATGTATTTAACTAGATTGTCGGACCAATCTATTTAACTTAGATCGACGTAGGATCTCTTTAACTAACTACCTACGGGGAATATTTAATTACATCGACGTAGGATGTATTTAACTAGATTGTCGGACCAATCTATTTAACTTAGATCGACGTAGGATCTCTTTAACTAACTACCTACGGGGAATATTTAATTACATCGACGTAGGATGTATTTAACTAGATTGTCGGACCAATCTATTTAACTTAGATCAACGTAGGATCTCTTTAACTAAACTACCTATGGGGAAAAATTTAATTACATCGACGTAGGATGTATTTAACTAGATTGTCGGACCAATCTATTTAACTTAGATCGACGTAGGATCTCTTTAACTAAACTACCTACGGGGAAAATTTAACTTTATCAACACATGTTGTCCCTAAACTTTGGAATAGTACTTTATAATCCAAGGAACTTAACTACAAAGTAGAAGTCCATTAAGGATTTAAGATAGTACCTTTTTGAATATCCTACTACGAATCCCTCATATGAAGATAAGAAAGATTCTATGAGGATTTGGATAACGGATATCCAGAGTATACAAAAACACAAAATGCATAAACACATAGTCACTTAACCACAAAATTGTTTATCTAGATCTTTAATTTGTAAGTTTTGTTTTGTTAATTATGTACATGCATTTAAAGCACACTAGGAAATCCATTTCATGGATTTCATTTGGTACTTTAAACATTAGCAAGAATCTAACTATGAAGATAGGAAGATCTTAATAAGAATTCGGCTTTGTCCTTTATTGAATTGTAATGTACGTATTAAGGTATACGAATAATTCAATTAAGAGCTCCGATTTGAGTGATATTCATCCACAAGGATCTGATTATGAGGATAGAAAGATCCTTCATGGATTTTGGAATTTGTGTAACGAGAGGTGCTTCGACACCTTGCACTAGGCATGTTTAAGTCGATACACAAGGTAGAAAGTTCATGAGGTTGAGGCGCTGGATATGCCAAGGCGACATATGAAGCAGAGTTTGAAGGTTGAGCAGCAGCAGGATTTGTAACAGCTTTGTTTTGCAAAGCGGCACATGTTAACCAAATGTCTCCATCGTCCACCGTGGGTACATTTGAAACAAGATATTTGATTTGAATAATGACGATGGCATTGATTGCACCAAGGAGCAGTTCCCTCATACAGCTTCATCCCTGAGGCGTGTCATGGTGATAGCTAAGTCAATGGTCCTCTGGAGTAAGTCGCCTATTCGCTGGGTAATTGCAGCACCTGGTTCGGACATTGTCGTTGCGATGAAGAAGCATCTTGAAGATAACAAAAGGTATAGGAGGAAACAAGCGAAAGATAGTCAAAAGAAAATGACAAGGCATTTAGATTGTGACCATTTGTTTGTTACCAAAGGCAAACAAATGAGACAGTGACTAATCAAAGTAAGCGGGTCAAAAATAATGTATCGCGAAGACATGCTCTCCTTGTTGGACCGTGTCGTGACCCTAAACGATCAGTTGAGCAAGTTCATCATCACGTGTAAAGGCGGAATCAGTACACGCAACGTTACAACAGTTTATCCTTTCAATTTCTTCTCTTTATTAGCTTTCTGGAATGATTTTGACAGAGTTTCGCTACCAAGCTAATGATCTAATTCCACTCCAATGTCCACAATGAATGAACACATGGAGGGTATTTATACTAAGTCTAATTCCGCTTCAATGTCCTGACCATATGAGTGGAATCACTTGTAACTTATTCCACTTATATGGCATGTCCGTATAAGTGGAATCACCATGTGACATAAAAGCGAAATCACCTAGTGACATAAAAGCGGAATCACTTCTAACCTATGTTCACAAAAGTGAAATTAACATTATAAACCCTAATCTAACTCTCAAGACCCTATGTTGACTATCTTGACTTAAGACTTGATGTAGACGTAGTCAACAGACATTCCGTGCATCAACAGACTCCCCCTTGGATGTTGACGAAGTCTTCAGCTCCGAGTCTTCAGTCTTGGTCTTTTCTCCAACTCTGTCTTTTCATCAAAAGCACTCTTTCTTCACAGGTTTCAGAATCTTGTCCTCCTGGCTCTAACTTCTTTCTTCCCTTTGAATGTTGATCCAGACTCCCCCTTTCACAGACTCCCCCTCTCGATATGCTAGAATCTGAGAAATCTGGTTCAAGCTTTTACATTTAGCTTCCATTGGGAATAATGAAGTTTACAACCTGTTAACCTGCACATCCTCTACCTCAACATAAGTTTTACAAATTTATAACAATTAAATTTAGTAAACTTACTGGTAGACATCACTAACACAATCAATCATACTAGTTACATCAAGTTCAAATGAATGACCTTGATAAACTAACCACACAGACTTTCAAAACATTTGTATATGACATTCAGAGTTTTCAACATATTATCCCAACCCTCTAGTTCATCAAGTTTAGCACTTGGAATTTTGAATATCAGCTCTTCATCATCAGTTTGTCGAAAATCTTTTTGAATTTTTCAAAACTTTATGCTAAAACACACTAAAAATCTTTTTGGATTTTGAGTTTAAAGAAATAAATGCAGTAAAGAAATATTTACAAACAATATTTTTGTGAGTTTGTGTAAGAGGATCATATCAGTTCTTGAAACAAATCACAAGCACCGTTAAGCTTTAGACATTTTAAGTTCTAAACGATTCACTTAGATTGTCAGTATACTGATCCACTTAAATTTTTACACACATTTCAACTGCTTCGAGATACGAATTTAATGTCTTAGATACTTAAACTTAATCGTGTATCCCACCTCAGAATATACTCCCGTATCCAGATCCCAATATTCAGTCTTACAGGCAATTATAACACAAATGATATCTGTAAGGGGTTAATAAATTATGAAGAATCATGAGAGCTCAGGTCAGAACTACCGTTCAGCAGAGAGATCATGACTCAACTTTTGGGTGTGTCCCCTTTAGAGGATCTTTTTGCTTACAACAGCAGCATTTATCAATTTTATTGTTTCAGCATGCTGAGGGTGATGCTGTGTTTCAAGCATTTGCAGAAAGTATTATTCGAGGACTAGGTCAGAACTACCGTTCAGCAGAAGTCCTGGAATAATACCCCAGATATCACTGAGTATAAAAACCTAGTATATCAGAATACGAGACCTTTCAAACAAGATTTCGGGGGTTACCCATATATCCGAGAGATGTTACCCACGATATAAGCAAGTTTGAAATTTAGGTTTATATCTCGTCACAATTTACTAAATGTGCAAAAACCTACTGACACATCATCAGTGAGACCGTTTATCACATTTGACATTACAATTCTTTAGCATGCTGTGATAGTTCACTGATTTTCTATCATTTCCTCTTTTATACAACAAAACTCATTTTCATTTTTCAATGTTTTTGAAATTTTCAAATTTTCTAATTTTTTTAAAATTTTTCTCCCCCTAAAATCAAAATATGTTTCAATTTTGATTTTCAAGTAAAATTTAAAAACAAACTATACAAGAAACGTGACAAACTGATATTAAATCGCTTCAATTCGCCATTCACTCGGCATAAACAATCAGAACTCTCCCTGACAACAAACTATTTTCCCATTTAGATTTCAAAACACTTAAGTTTGTTTTAATCAAATGGTTTTTCCGGAAAATTAGTTTTGTTTGTCTTTTCACAAACTCGGGGTTTCATCACATTGTTCTTTTTCAACCATTTTAAAGAATTAACAATTAAGACCCTTGTCAACAACAAACACTAGTAGTACAACTTAATGTCCCTGATTTACCACTTGTAAATCGAAATATCACAGTTACCATCCTGTGAATTTCTCAAGAATGATGCCGATACCTGCTTCACGCTTACCAACCTGGAAGCTCCGGCAAGTCAGATTTTTCTATTTGAAAAGTTTCACCCAAGCCTGACTGTCCTTGGGTGATTTTGAATTCTTGTTCAACAATGGTGGGAAATTTGCATCATCCATTGTTAAACCTGAATTCTCAGATTTTACCTCAACACTAGGCTCTTCTGGTTTTACCATACCAGAATCATTGCCTGAATGTGGCTTGTCTGACTTTAATGAGCCAGATTCATCGCCGACAATCTTCTTTTTCTCTTTTGTCCTCAGATTTGCATCTGAAGAATTCAATTTACTTGGCTTTGCAGTCGAGTGAGTTGATTCATCAGAACTTTTATTTAATCTGTCCGGTGAACCCGAAGACAAAATTTTCTCGAGATACTCTCTCGCCTTCTTCCTTTTCTTTCGCAGTCTGTCTTTCTGCCCTTGTGAAAGCTTTACTTTCTTTTCTTGAACTTTCTGTTCTTGAACTTTTGGTTCTTGAACTTTCTGTTCTTTGGGCTTGACACTGACTGGTTTCTTTGCCATTTTCTGAGATTCAGCCCTCAATCTTCCCATTGATCTCCTTGGGCAATCTCTTGCAATATGTCCTCTGATGTGACATTCATAACACCTTCTTGTTTCGAATCTCTGACTTTGGCAGTTAACAGCAATGTGTCCTTGAAATCCACAAGTGTAACACACTCTGTTATCATACCTTTCACTTCTTTCATACCACATACCATCTTCATACCACACACTTAGATCAAAGCATTGATTTGCCTTGTGGTAATCACCATTTCTTTGTTTTCTATCATTGTAATGATTTGTCCTTGAAAAATCTTCATCCCATCTTCTCCTATTAGCTGGATTTGGCTTTTGAGAACTGTGGTCAAACCTGCACCACTTATTACCAACATTTTGTGAGTTTTCATTTTTAGATTTTTGTGATTTTTCAAAATGATTGGATGACTTATCTGATGAGCTTTTATTTTCATTTTTAGGATTTTTCAATTTTTTATCTTTTTGTTTCTGTTCCACATTCTTCTTTACAGGTTTTTGCGTTGAGCATTCACCTTTCTCAGTAGAATGTAAAACAGTATTTTTAAACATTTCATTTAATTTCAAAAATGTTTTTCTTTTTTCTTCTTTTTCATCATCAGCTTCGTCATCACAATCTTCAATTTTGACTTTGTCAAAATTTGTGACATTGTCACTTATTGGAACAGAATTGATCAGTTTTGGACAAACATATGAAGCAGAAGTCACAAAACTTTTCAATTTATTCTCTAAAACTTTGATTTTCTTTCTATCACCTTCAGCTTCTTTTTCAAGTCGAATAATCGTCTGACGATGGGAATTTATTACCTTTTGCTTTTCAATATTGTTCTTGCTAAAAACAGATCTCCCATCTTCAAGAATCTTTATTTGACTTTGAAAATCTTTTTCAATTTTTAATTTTTCATTTTCAAAATCTTTTAATTTCGTCTCTAACTCTTTGATTTTATTTTTAGCATATTCAACTCCTTTTAAAAGTTGAATGTTTTTCTCAAGATGAGAATTTATTTCCATTTGCTTTTCAAGATTATTTTTACCAAAAATAGATTTTTCATTTTCTAAAACCTTTATTTTATCTTGAAAAACTTTGTTTTCTAATGTCAAACTGTTCAAATCACTTGACAGTTTAACATTTTCAGACGTCAATTTCTCACAATTCAATCGCAATTCCAGAATCTGTTCATCAACAGATTTCTTCTCATCTTTCAAAGTTTTGATTTCCACTGTCAAATTCTCCACATCTTTCAAGAGTTTGTCATTTTCTGCTTTGGATATTTCGCATTTTGAGCACCCAGCTTCACTTTTTGAAATTTCATCTTTTTCTTCTTCTTCATTCTTTGTCATTCCTTCTTTAATCTTGTTGATTAATTCAAGAAATTCATCTAAACTCATATTTTCTGAGTTTCTTTCAATTTCATCTAGTAACTCTTTCTTTTTCTTTTTCTCTTCTTCATGTCCCCACCATTTCTTTTGCCAATAATCATCATTATCTTTCATTTCCTTGATTAAGACTTCCAGATCGAGAGTTTTGTGATCAATTGCAATATTTCCATACTCATCAAGATAACACTCCCTAACTGAATCCCATCTTTTGGCTCTTTTTGCTTCCAAATAGATTCTAGAAAGTCTAGTAATTTTGTTTTCCGAAATCATTTTTCTGTATCTATACTTTTGCTCTTCAGTGCGATCGTCTTTCCACGGAATGGGTTCGTCGTTTTTCCCCATGATTTTATGTCCTTGAATTACCTCGAAATCTCCTGCAAACAAAACAAGCGATCAGTTTAAACTGACTGAATATGTAACAGTGAATTACCAAGGACACTTAGACAAATTATTTCAACTACAGTTGGGCCGATGACCTACTTGGGCTGACAACACTTTCAATTGATTTTAATTGGGTCGACTACTTTTAATTTGATCTCAACTTTACCGACCAACTGAAATACCAATTACTAGTTCCAACAACATCACATGCAATTCATTGATTCAAAATGTTCACGTGACCAATCTGACAATTGCTTTTGATTAATGACCATCAATTAAATCTGAATTTTGATTGAACCGACACTCAATGTCTGACAAATTCTCGTGAGTTTTAATGACTGATAATCACAATTTCATTTTTTAAACAATTCATATATCACATGTATCGAAACAACTTCACATGCAGTGAACCTCAATGATTGGACCAATTTCAATTTTATATCACATGAATTGATGTTATCAACACAAATCCACTCAGAGTTCACGTGTATTCAAACTACCTAATAAACTCAATGTATGATTGGACCGTTCAAGATTGACATAAGAGCGAAATCATACACAGACCAAATAAGCGAAATCACTTAGAAACCACAAGAGCGAAATCTCAAAGGTTCGTATGAGCGGAATCAGATAAGACCGAATAAGCGAAATCACACCTTTTGGATTGTCCTAAGAGCGAAATTAACTCAGACCTTATGAGCGAAATCAGTAGATTAAACCTCGAAGTACACTAAAGCGGAATCAAGTGATGTAATCAGCTGATGTACGTAAAAGCGGAATCAGCTGATAACCAATTTTCACCATGATTTACTTCGAATTACAAACTGAAACTTTCAAGGGTTGTAATACTCTTAAAACCGATCACAATGATATGAAATATGTTCAATTTTAACCGTAAGTTTGTTCCAGATCTGAAGATGAAGATTCTGTTCGAAAACCGATCGAGATTTTGTAAAAAATTGATTGATTTTTAGTAAGTTTTAAGGTCTGATATTGTTAAGAATTGATTATCAACTAGTTTCGCTCAATATTCGTGACTTTTAGCTCATTTTGTCCGATGAAACTAGTTTTAAACCGAAAATATAAAAGAGAAATTGAGTAGAATGATGAGAAAAATGTCGAATTGGCTGATGTAGTATGAACTTCCTCGTCCTGAAGCTCTGATACCACTTGTTGGACCGTGTCGTGACCCTAAACGATCAGTTGAGCAAGTTCATCATCACGTGTAAAGGCGGAATCAGTACACGCAACGTTACAACAGTTTATCCTTTCAATTTCTTCTCTTTATTAGCTTTCTGGAATGATTTTGACAGAGTTTCGCTACCAAGCTAATGATCTAATTCCACTCCAATGTCCACAATGAATGAACACATGGAGGGTATTTATACTAAGTCTAATTCCGCTTCAATGTCCTGACCATATGAGTGGAATCACTTGTAACTGATTCCACTTATATGGCATGTCCGTATAAGTGGAATCACCATGTGACATAAAAGAGAAATCACCTAGTGACATAAAAGCGGAATCACTTCTAACCTATGTTCACAAAAGTGAAATTAACATTATAAACCCTAATCTAACTCTCAAGACCCTATGTTGACTATCTTGACTTAAGACTTGATGTAGACGTAGTCAACAGACATTCCGTGCATCAACACTCCTATAAGTGAACACTCATCCCAAGAATTCCCAGGTAAGCACAACTGGTCTCGCGTCTGATGAGATATATACGAAGTGCTTGCCTAGACAGAAAACCCAGAATACAGGCATTCACCCTTCCAGTTTGCACGTGTTCACATTATTTAAAACCCAAAACTTTGACAAGATTTTGAAAACTTAAAGGGGTTCAAAACCATATAACAGAGGGTTCAAAACCTAGTAATCAATCATCCTAGAACAGATGATTAGTTTTCAAAGCGGTTTTGAAATTTATGTTCTTGTTGTGGTAGTCGCCTAAGGATAGGTGACGGTATTGTTTTATGACTAAACGCAAGTAAACTCGCGTTAGGGTCCTAAGAAGGTTATAGACTAGGTCAAAGCATTACTAATAACCTAATTCCCTATAACCATTGGCTCTGATACCATCTTTTCTGTCACACCCCGACCACGTAGAACATACAAAACGTGGCGGAAATGTTGGGGAGTGTTGTAACAGAATTAATTGTTTCAAATCCATGGCAATTGAAGTTTCGTTTTATTGATTAGAAATGTTACAATGTCTTAACAAACAAGGAAATACAACATAATTAACTAGTCTTGCATCTTTTATTGTCACTAAAGCCCAAGTCTGCCTATGTGTATCTTGATCATCTTATGCAACAGCTCCTGAAAAACACATGTGAAAATAGGTACGTCAGCATAAAAATGCCTGTGAGATACATAGGTTTTGTGAAAATAGGTTTCATGACTTATGTTTGAGAAAATGTTTAGTCATGGACCTTGTAATTTGCTTTGTCTTGTAAATCATTTGAAAAACAATGAGTTCAGATGATATATATAAATAAGTGAAAAATGTATGGTTAAATGAATAACCATGTAAGATGAGTTTGTATAAGATAAGTTGTTTGTAAATCAATGTTTTGTGAAAAGTATGTTATTTGTATAAAATGTTCTATGTCTCAAACTGAAATGATTCAAATAACGCTACGATATGTAATACCATACAAACACTTATATATAGGAAGTACCAGCGGCGTATCCACCATGCTTGTATCATATTACACACGCCTCATTACTTAATCACTTACTCAAACCAAACTATCAAAGTAAAATGTTCATGTCTAATGTAAATCATGTAATATGTATCCAAAATGTAATCATGTGATGAATAACAAATGTACTAAGTATGCAACAATAGACATACATAGCATGTGACCTGTACTAAGTATGCAACAATAGACATACGTAGCATGTGACCTGTACTAAGTATGCAACAATAGACATACGTAGCATGTGACCTGTACTAAGTATGCAACAATAGACATACGTAGCATGTAACCTGTACTAAGTATGCAACAATAGACATACGTAGCATGAAATGTAATGTAAAACGATGTACTAAGTAATGCACACAATGGGCACACCTAGCATGAAATGTAATGAAATCATGTACTATAATGTACTAACGAACATAGCCTGTATATGATGTGAAAACAGGAAAGCTTGAAAGTAACAAGTAGGCACATGTGTTTCACCCCAAAACAGTTTGGAAAACAGTAAAAGAGGGGTCTATGTACTCACTTGAGATTGCTTAGTAGTCCTTGAGTAACAACCAAACAATGCTAGAGATCACGGATATCAAACGGCACCTACTATAGGTAACTATGTTAATAAACCGGACCTAAATCGGAAGATCTGATAGAATGAGGGTTCGTAAACCAAACGAGTATAGAGACTCGTGTCATATGGTTTAACAAATCCTACATACTAAATGAAACCTTAATCTAAGTGCTTTCGACCCATTACGACCCGTTTAGGAAGGTTATGCTACTTTAACGCGTCGTGCGCGTGAAACGCGTTCGGACCGCCTAACTAGTCCTATGACAAGTGTTATATGCCTAAACATGTTACATAATCAGTTATGTGACAAAAGTTTAGGTTACATATGCTTAATTACCAATTATACATGAAAAGGGTATTCTGGTAATTTACCTAAGGCATATAAACTACCTATCATACAACTACTTAAACGATGTGACCATAGGATATAACCTCGGAAGGTTATTCCCTATACACTATGGTCACCTAATGTATTTGGTTGGATCCTAATGATCGACCAAATGGGTCGGGTTCGAAGGTATAGGCGATTTATTAGATCGCCTACCCTACGACCCTAGACAACATGGTAATCAGTAGGCATAGTCCCAAGGGACTATAACCAACGTGATTACACTCACGTTGCGAAGTTCAAACGAACTTCGCATTGACCATTACTGGTCAACGCAGAAAGTTGACTTTCAGACTCGAAAGACTCGAAAAGCAATAAAAGAACCAAAGAATACTTACGAAGGGTCCCCGAATGCTAATCTCGATCCAAGAACTCAGGTATGAAACAATGGTTTCAACTTAGAGCTCTCAAATCCAGATTCTTGTGAGAAATGAGGTTGGGGTGAATGGGTATTTATAGGAATACCCGAACCGTTAGGATCGTTTCATGGAAAACGTGCCATAATCCCACCCGTACAAGTGTCGGGACCTTATGGTAGCTCAAATTGATACTTATCAGCTGACTAAGCATTTTAGAATGTGTGGTGGAGGATTAAACAGCTGCAAACTGCTGTTAAATGCAGTTAACCTGGTCAGAAGGACTGACGCGGGCCGCCTGAGGATGTTAAGATCCTGAGGCGGGCCGCCTAGGAGTCACAGATCAGAACAAAGTTTCAGAAATGACAGTTTCAGTCCCTGCACGTGTTTAAGCCCATTTCCGGCACTTCTAAGGCCCGTAAAGCCAACTTTAAGGCCCTAAAATGATGCCTAAACATTGTGGACATGAAACATGCTCAAAAATATGCCGGATGTTGGTTCGTTTGGCCGTATGAACGCGATGTTCGCTTAATTACGACGGAATGCGCATAAGCACGAAAAACGATCCAAATGACGCGACGAATGGATTTTTGGCAAGCCAAACACTAAAGCATAATATAGTCATGCTTACATAAATTTTTGGATGTCCGGATGTATTCAGAACGTAAGATATGCGCGAAAATGCAAACTTGTGCACTTTTTGACACTTTTAGTCCCTGAATGACACAAAAGTTTATTTTAGCATACCGAACACCTCAAAGCCTATTTCTAAGCTATGTGAAGGATATTTATGGTATGTTTAACTTATGGTCATGCTCCGGAAGGTCTGTTACAGTTCAAATTGGCATACTTTCGCAGTTTGTCAACTTTAGTCCCTGTAAGCGATTAAACTTTGATTTCACCACACCAAACCTTCCAAAACTTATATCTAAGTTATGTAAAGGTTATTTAAGGTATGTTAAGCCTATTTCACTATTCCGGAGTGTTCGTTGCATTAAACTGGTTATATTTACGCATCAGTGCGCGTATAACCTTCCAGAAAGCGATTTAGAGCTTGAAATCGAACAAGAATTGATATGGGCAAAAGATACACATATTTATACAAGTCCAAAGTATGAAGTACAATATTTCATTGGTTTGGTATTTGTTTGATGGTCACGGTGACACAGGTGTCACAATTATCTTATAGCGTGTTATATTGTTGGGCCAATATTGTTATTGGGCTGGTAAAGTTGTTAGAGCTGTTTGTTATGGGCCAAGGGCTAAAGTGTATAGGTTATGAAGATGAGGGTTGATTCTATAACATTTGTTGGCATCCGGTATATAAGAGAAGAGAGAGAAGGAGAAGCTCAGTTGTTCAGATATTTTCTAGGGTTTTCTCTTTGTTTTCTCTGTATTGTTCATCCGTATTCCTGCATTTGGAGTTATAGATCTCTGAGTTGAGATCTTGTTTGTCATAGAGATTGTGTTATCTCTACGTCTGTATCTTTTGTACTTGTTTTTTGTTGTTGATTGTTCAACAGATTATTTCAATCTATTAAATCTGTACTTTGTATTGATTAGATCTCATATTCTTGAGATCTAGGGTTTTTGGTTGGGATTTTCTAGGTTGGCTAAGCAATAAAAGTTTTGTCGCCTGTTTTGTCACTATTTCTTGTGTTTTGTGTTGTTATTGTTTAGATCTATACCATTTTACAACCTTCATCGACGTAATTATCATTATCAACAACTGAATTTTGGTACGTCTGATTACTTGACTCACCAAAAGCAAGGTTTCACTAACCAAAATGGGTGTCTTTTTGCAGTCTATGTTAAAAGTAAAATGGGTGTACTTGGGAAGGTATAACATCAAAAGGCTGCACATGAACAACCATTCCATGGACACAATAGGTAAACATCTTAAATTTGAAACCTTTTACCTAAATCCATTTATGAACAGACACCATTATATATATCTCAATTTCTTAAAAGACTAAAGAATGCATGTTGCCAAAAAAAAAGAATTATTTTTTAAAGTACCACTCTTTTGATTAGCTAAAGAACCCTGATAAGAATTTTATAAATGTATACATATGATAAAGGTGACAATGAATTTTATATGTTGGGACAACCTGTAAACACTGTTGTCATTTTCTGAATTTTATAAAAATAGTAACAAATAATATAACATAATAAAAACTGCAATTTGTTTTTAGAGTAAAAAAGATTTAAGGAATTTTAAGCATTTAAATCCCTTTGGTTCACTTTTCTAAAGAGATTTTGAGCGTTGGAGATAATATACAACCTAAGTTTACCTGTTTCTCCTATATTGGTCAAAACTACCACCTCTAGTATAAGATGAAGTTTAAAGGAGTCACATGTAGATGTCCTATACCATATTGTGCACGAGGCCTCGTCATCTCATCTTCAAAGTCAATGTTTAATAGGTAGTCAAAGTATCTGTGAAAGTCAAAAGTGAAATTTTATACCAATCCCCTTGCATAATCTGAATTTATAAAAATTTTAAAATTTTCAACATTCCATTTACAGTTCTACTAAATAGTTAGTTAAACATAATTACGCTCACTTGGACCTTCCCTTGTTGCTATCATCAACAATTCTAAACAGGTGTTTACTTTTGGACCACTCTTGATCTTAGGAAAGATTTAGAGTGGTATCTTAGACATATAATCAAATTTATTTATTTATTTTGCTGTAAAGATGGATTTAATTTGAGGGGTGAATAAAGAACTCACCTTTGATCAGTTTATCTCCCTTAGAGTGAACACTGTTGTAGGATGGTGTGATGACCCGAATGAGTCGTTTAGAGAAGTTCTAATCTGTTTCAGGTGCGGAAAACAAGAAACAGACTTCGACACAGCTTGCAATTCACTTTAAACACGTTTCTGATTGATATTACAACTTGTACAATCACTGGATAAACCGGCAGCACTTCGGTATCCAAAATCACAAAAGTTATAAATGAGATCGCTTGAAGGCTATATATAGGCCATGGGGTCTCGCTTGAAAGTGACCAAAATCAGTGCAAGCGAACTACCATATGTTGGTTTCGCTTGAAACTGACCAATGTCATTTCAAGCGGACTGGCCTTCTTCAAGCGAACTAGCCTTAAACACAACCTATTTTTATCTATTTTCTCGAACAACGTGCCCTGATCTAACATATCTAGGATAAGACTCGATACAAGACGAAGTCGACAAATGTATGTACTAACAGACTCCCCCTCAGATGTTGACGAGTCGATCGTGTCGAGTCTTTACGTCTTCAGTCTTTATCAGTCTTTGGGCATTCTTCCAAGATCTCCACCTGGCACTTGAGCTCTTTTTTCTTTTTCTCTAGCAGACTCCCCCTCAACTTGTGCTGGAATCATAGACTTTTAATTCTCTTGATCAGATCTCTTGATTCCTTAAGTTCATCAGCATCATCAGCTTCAGGATCATAATCTGGCTCTTTAAACACAAGCTCTTCAGGATTGATTAACTTGACTCTCATCCACAGGTTTAGGATCGCAACCTGGCTCTCTTAACACTCGGAATCATTAAGTATCGAAACCTGGCTAAACCTGCACATTCTCTACCCAAAAGTAAATTTCACACATTTAACAATTTAATGTATGCACTAACACTGACTCTCCCTCAAAAATAACTCAATAATCTTGACGAACCACTTTAAAATTTGATCAAAACACATTTGATTTTCAAACACATACTTCTTTTTTTTTTACAAAAATGTCATCATGTTTAGCACTATGAATTTTGAAAATCAGCTCTCCAACATCAGTTGTCAAAAATCTTTTTGAGTTTTTTAAAAGTTTATGCTAAAACACACCGAAAATCTTTTTGGATTTTTGAATGTAAAGAAATGCAGTAAAGAAATATTTACATACAATATTTTTGTGAGTTTTGTGTAAGAGGATCATATCAGTTTTTGACAAATCACCAGTTCCGTTGAGCTTAGTTACACATTAAGTATTAAACAATTCACTTAGATTGCCGATATACTGATCCACTTAAATTTTCACACAAATTTCAACTGATTCAGGATATGATTTAGATGTTTTAAGGACTTAAACTCATTCATGTGTCCCACCTCTTGAATATACTCCCGTATCCAGATCCCAATATTCAGTCTTACAGGTGAGTATACCACAGATGATATCTGTAAGGGAATAAATTATAGTACGAAACCGTGAGAGCTCAGGTCAGAACTTCCGTTCAGCAGAGAGATAACCGCTCGACTTTTGGTGTGTCCCCTTTAGAGGATCTTTTGAATTACAACAGCAATGACTATCAATTTTATTGTTTCATCAATTTGCTGAGGGCGGCGCTATATTTCAAGCAAGCTGAAAGTATTCTCCGGGGACTAGGTCAGAATTTCCATTCAGCAGAAGTCCCGGGATAATACCCCAGATATCACTGAGCATAAAGACCTAGTATCTCAGAAAGAGGGACATTTCAAACGAGATTTCAGGGGTTACCTATATATCCAAGTAGTGTTCCCCACGAAATAAGTAAGTTTAAATTTTAGTTTATATCCCGAAAAAACTTACTAAATGTGTAAAAACCTATCGGCATATCATCAGTGAGACCATTTAACGCTATTTAAACAATACAATTCTTTAGCATAGTGTGACTGTCTACTGATGTACTATCATTTCCTCTTCTTTGACACTAAAACTCATTTTTGATTTTATCATGTTTTTGTTTTTTTTCAAATTTTCTAATGTTTTTGGATTTTCTGAAAATTTCTACTCCCCCTAAAATGCAAACACATTAAAGGAAATAAGAAAATAACCTGTACAAAACTTGACAACCGATATAGAATCGCATCAATTCGCCATCCACTAGGCATAAACAATCAGAACTCTCTCCCCTTTTCACAAAACTATTTTCTCATGATGATTTCAAAACACTTAAGTTTGTTTTAACCAAAATGATTTTTCCGGAAAATAAATTTTGTTGATTTTACCACTTGTAGGTTAGGAGATTGGTTCATCATATTGTCCATTGTTATCCTCATGTATGAGAATTACATCAAGTTCAAATTAATGACCTTGAGTAATTACTATGTCAAAACAAACCTCTGTACCAATTGTAAGAAAATCAAGTACAACTTAATGTCCCTGATTTACCTCTTGTAGGAATATCACATCTACACAAATTCATTTTACCAACAAAGATGCCAATTCCTGCTTCACACTTACCAACCGGGAAGCTCCGGCAATTCACACTTAACCTGTAAAAATTCAACTATTTTTAAGATTCAATCACACACTCAATTACTAAGAAAGATGCCGATTCCTGATCCACGATTACTAACTTGGGATCTCCGGCAAGTCAGAAGTTTAAGGGAAAAGAATTTCCACCCAAGTCTGACCAACCTTGGGTGTTTTTAGCTCTTTTAGCTCTTGTTCAGTAGGGTTGTAAGTTGCCTTTTTAGTTGCATAAAAATCTTTAACCCCTTTTACTTTCCCATCAAGCATTTTCCCAAAAATTTTCTTAACATTTCCATTAAAAACTTTCTCGACATCAAATTCATTCTTCTCAGAATAAAACTGATCTGAGATTTCAACTTTACCAACTTTCTGTTTAATCTTTTCAAAATTCAGTGATGGAAATTCATCATCCTTCACTGAAGATACAGAATTTACCTCTTTTACCTCATCTTGTGGCTCTTCTGGCTTTGTGGAACCAGATTCATCGCCGACTTTTACATCACCCTTCTTGACAACCCACATTTGGTTATCTTTTGCTTTCTTTTTGTAAAAAATCTTTTTCGAACATTCACCAACCTCATAAGTTGAATTTTCAAACATTTTGAATTTTCGGTTGGTGGTTCAACATCAACAACTATTTCTTTCAGTTTTTCAGAAACTCCCTGTTTAGTCTTAGCATTTTTCGGACAGTTCCATGCAATGTGACCAGCTTCATTGCATTTGAAACAGGTTCGAGTCTCTTTTGGATGAAACACTCCAGTTCCATTCCTTTTCTTCTCAGCAAGAAACTCCTGGTTTGATTGTCTCCAGAAAGGTTTCTTCTGTTCTTCTTCTGCACTTCCTCCTGAAACAAATTTTGTTTTTGTTTTAGAATTTTTGTCATTTTTGTAATTTTTAGGTGGAATAAAACCTAAACCTTTCTTTTTGTAGCTACCATTATGGTTTGGTTTCTTTTGAAAACCAAAACCAGAATTATAACCCTTTTTCTTGTTTAATCGTTGTTGTACTCTTAAAGTGTATTTTTTAGGTTTTCCAGTAAGATTTAAATCTTTTATTTCAGAAATCTTAATTTCTGTCATTTTGAAAACCTTTTTGATCATTTCAAATCTAACACTTCTTATTGGAAACTCTTTGTCAGAATCATTTAAAGTATATGCTACTTCAAATGTTTCATCATCCAAATTTGCTTTTGATAACAAAAACTCTTTACTGTATGCCCGTTTAACCGACGACTTTGACTTTGACTCAGACTCCTCATCAGTATCCAACACCTGATCGACCACCTTTTTTATTAACTCAGACTCATGATCAGTGTCAGACGATGTAAAAGTAACATCAATGTTTTCTGGTAATTCATCAGTTGTGTCAGTTTTTAACTTTATATTGACTGCTTTTTCGAGTTGCTCCTCATTTGGTTTTCTGGGAGAATAACCTTCCCAGATTGGAGGCGGACACTTGTTATAAGTAACAGTCGTTTTCTTACCAGTATCCTTCTTCTTAGGCTTCTCATCATCTTTAAAGGCTTCAAAACCTGCAACAGTCGGATAGATTCGATCAATAAGATAATCAGAACTAGAGTAACTTTGTAATAAACGTCTGATTCTCTCATTTTCAATTCTCTCGGTCTCCAACTCTTGCTTCCACTTTGCACTCTCTTCGATGTAGAAGTTGATAGCATTCTGTTTTGTCATCATCACATCATTCATCATCGTTAGTGCTTGTTCTCTTTCAGAATTTGTCTTTTGAAGACCAGTTACTGTTCTGTTCAAAACATCATAAGATTCTTTCACATAGTTGAGATTGAACAGCAACTGCTCCTTCTTCTTCTCATACTCAGCTATCTTCTCATGTTTTGCTACACACTCCTTGCAAGATTCCGAACATTTTGTGCAAGGCTTGATAACTTCAACAATCTTTTCTATCTCAATGATTTTTTCAACTTCAACCACCTTTTCTGCTTCATGTATCTTTTCTGGTTCAGCAATCTCTTCAGCAACACTTTTTACTTCTTCATTCTGAACAGCTTTCTTTGTTTGATCACCATTTTCAGACTTCTGTTTCATTTGTTCTTTTGCAGCTTGTTTCTCTTTCAGTTTTTCCAAGCGATCTGCAAAATAAAAATGAAAACTTTCTGGAGAAAGATGAATTTTAGCAACATTAATATGTCGTTCTTCTTCATCATCACTGCTATCGTCAGTTGGTGATTAATCAAACTCAATTGACTTTTCAGCATTATCATCCGAAGAACCAGAATCAGCTGGTGTTTGATCAAAAACAACTTCCTTTTCTGAACTTTCATCACTTTGTGAACTTTCATCTGAGCTCTGTGAGCTTTTTTCAGATGCAACAGACTCTTCCTCCACATTCTTCACAGTCTCACCAATAGACTTCATCCATGTGGTAAACATATCTGGTTCTTTCACAATCTTAGCAATGAATGCTTTAAACTCTCCTTTTTCATCCACAAACATATCCCAGTTAAAACCTTCAGGTAACCTTTCGTCATCTTGATTGATTAGGCATGCTTTGCTTTCGGGCGAAATGTATTTGTTCCAGTTAAAATCCACCAAACATGCTCTCTTTGAATCCTCAATCACTTTTCTACCATGAGCCACCTGTGGTTCTTGCTGTTGTTGTTGACCAACTTGCTGATATATGGCTTTCCGGTAGTAGTCATCTTTTCCGAACGGATTCCTTTCATCATTAGCTTCTCTGTTCTTTCATTCCCTCTTGAAATGACCTTTCTCCCTGCATCGAAAACAAGTAACTTTAGATTTATCAAAACCCAAAGTAGAAACGTGTGCATTAAGAAAGTCATTTCTTCCGGTAATCAGCTTGAACTTTTTAGCTCTCCTAAGGACACTAGCTAGACACCATTTGATGTCCATTAGTTCCATTTCTTCTGCGTCTATCTGATCGTAATCCTCCTTTATGAGCATAGGATTCCCGATTCGCCCTGCGACCAAACCTTCATAAGAGAGTAGCACAGAACCAAGTAAAGCCATGTGATCTTTCGCAATCTCTTCAGAAAAACTTTGACCATCTGGAAGATTCAAGGAAATATTGCATTGTATCACATAACCACTCCCACTTTTCGTACTTTGAGAACTGAAGCTTGATGTAGTATCTTTTGGATTGACATTCGGGTATGAAGAGAAACCACTGCTACTTTTAGAACTTTGATCAACTTTTTCAGATGAATCTCCAGCACTAAATGCAGTTTGAATTTTCGGGCTTCTTTTAACTTCTGGAACACTGCCTTTGTAGTACATTTTTACATCCTGTTGACCACTTGGACTGTTCATCCTCGCGATCTTCTGCTGTTCCAAATCTTGACCCTCAATCTTCTCAATAAACTGAGAAATCGTTAATCCATCATAAACCCCAGTGTTCTTCAAAATCATCAAGTATGTGCCCCACTCCTTTTGTGGTAAAGCATCAGCTAACTTGTCTACCCACTCTTCACGATCTTTTGTTATACTAAGCATCGACATGGATCGCACCAGGTGGCAGTATCTTTCAATCAGCTTCTTTGTATCTTCCCTGGGCAAACTTGTAAACAGATCAAATTCTTTCTTGAGCAGTGCCTTCTTGCTCTTGATCATATTCTCACTACCCTCAAACTTGACTCTAAGAGCATCCCAAATTGATTTGATGTCTTGTCATGTTGGAGCAATATGAAGATGTCTTCTTTGATGGCTTGCTGAAGTAAACTGATCATCATCTTTTCAGCTTTGTACATATCTCGCTCTTGGTCACTGAATTCCGAGAGTTCTTTGATAACTTGCAACTCAGTATGTGGCAGAACATACTTCTTCAGAATACATTCCCATGATCTCAGATGATTTGCCTGAACCCAGTTTTCAAATCTGTCTTTCCATCCGTAGTACTCTTCTATGCTCATCAGTTTCGGGGGCTTTTGTAACGTTCCGGTTTCATTTTCCAGATTCATGTTTTGAGCAATGACAGCCGGAGTAGTCGGGGATGTGGCGAACGCGTTGTAGAACTCGTTATCCATGTTTCAAAAGCACGTATTTCAAAACAGTTGTTTCAAGCGGAAAAACCCAGTACAAGTTCAAGCGGAATAGCAGATAACCCTTTCAAGCGAGATAGCGTCTTCAAGCGAAGTAACCTGTTCAAGCGAAACAACCTGCAAACAACTTCAAGCGAGATAAGACGTTCAAGCGAAGTAACCTGTTTTCACTTGAATTTCAAGCGGAATGATAATTTGAAGCGAAAAGACTTAGTTCGCTTGAAATGATTCAAGCGGACTACGATTTTTCAAGCGAACCCTCTATTTCAAGCGAAATGGCTTAGTTCGCTTGAAATGAACACAATTTTCAAGCGAATAGACTTAGTTCGCTTGAAATGAATACAATCTTTCAAGCGAAACCTGATAGTATGTTCAAGCGAAACCACTTCGAAGGTCCATTTTATCAATTTTTAGTCCGAATTTTAAGCTGAAACTTTCAAGGGTTTGTTAAAATGCACTTTTACACATTCTGTGAAAAATTTGTCTGATTTTAACCATGAAATCTTGAAATTTCGAAAGAAAGTGTAGAAAAACAGAAATTTTCAAGCTGAATTGTATAGAACTCCTCCTCCTGAGCTCTGATACCACTTGTAGGATCGTGTGATGACCCGAATGAGTCGTTCAGAGAAGTTCTAATCTGTTTCAGGTGCGGAAAACAAGAAACAGACTTCGACACAGCTTGCAATTCACTTTAAACACGTTTCTGATTAATATTACAACTTGTACAATCACTGGATAAACCGGCAGCACTTCGGTATCCAAAATCACAAAAGTTACAAATGAGATCGCTTGAAGGCTATATATAGGCCATGGGGTCTCGCTTGAAAGTGACCAGAATCAGTTCAAGCGAACTACCATATGTTGGTTTCGCTTGAAACTGACCAATGTCATTTCAAGCGGACTGGCCTTCTTCAAGCGAACTAGCCTTAAACACAACCTATTTTCATCTATTTTCTCGAACAACGTGCCCTGATCTAACATATCTAGTATAAGACTCGATACAAGACGAAGTCGACAGATGTATGTATTGGGCCTTCTTCTAATAATGTAAAGAAGTTTGCCATCTTGAAAATAAAAAAAGAAATAACTTTTGGCATTAACATGTTTGGAAAGATAAAAAAAATGTTAGGTTTTTTTCTTTTTACCTTATGGTGTTTGTCTTAACCGGGAATGATAGGTTCTCTTGCCAGTTTTAGAAAACGTGTAACGTTATCTAAATCATCCATGACAAAGCAATACAAAAATTGTTTATAAAAAGTACCTCACTGAATATCATAATGAGCACAACTGTTATGTTGAAAAAAAAGTGTTTATGGACAATCCAACCCAACTTGCTCCGACCCATAACAAAAGATTACCCAATCCGACCAATTAGACGACCACCCATTTGGTCACCTCTAATGGACACTAAGACGTGCACTCATTAAAAATATTTTTAAGCTCGTAGATTAGCATACCTCCCCATACGACATTAAATGAAGAGACAACATCCTTCTCAATTCCTCCCAATCATGCCTGCAATAGTGCAGTGCCACATAACGTAGTGACAAACAGATATGAATAATAGTTCTAATGTCAAATAATCTCAAGCGATCAGAGCCTTTCCAAGAGCAGAAGCTGTTGGATATTATGTTCGGTTCGATAAGTTAACGCTGCCGACCGGGTCTTGACCCGTAAGAGTTATACCTTGGGCAACGAACTAAAAATCCACTTAACCCATTTAACTGGTAATTACGAACAACATATGAGACTGGTCATAATTATATTTATGATTATAAGCGGGTATTAACTGAGAGACGGGTACATGGACCGGGTGACACGAGTATTATCACCCATTGCCACTTGTCGCGCACCAACCCTTTGGCCAATTACAACACATGCATTTTGCATGAAGTGCCACTTGGCTTGCATGCAAAGATGTTCATGTCTTTTAAGAGCTAGTGGTCTTGCAATTTTGAGAAGAGTTAGATTAAAAAGGTTGCAACACCAAATGCTCTCAAAACAAACACATAAAAAACAACCGGCCACCAAGCCAGCCGCGGGCCGGCATCGCCGCCCCGCCACCGCCGTCGCCGCCACCACCCTGCTGCAACCGGCTACGGCCGCAGCCTGCTGTCGTCGGCCAATGCCGCTGCTTGGCGCTGCCCCCCTTTGTTGCGTTTCGTTGGTTCGTTTACTAGCACTTGTTCGTTGAACCTCGGTGTCTCGACCAGTTAGTCATTAACCGAGGTATATCTTTCTCATCGGTAGTTAAATATATTTTACTGTGCTCGTATTTGCATGTAACCGGATCCTGTCGGGGTTCATTTCCGTTGATCATTAGTTTATATTTCCGCTGCATTTTATTAATTAACTCGCTTAATTAATTAACTATTATTTATTGAACCGGGTTTTTGATAAATAAAATTTTAACCGATCACCACGGAATCCCAACAGTGGTATCAGAGGCTTTGTTACAACATACGAGTCGGTACCGGTCCTTTTAACCGGAACTAGAACACAAACTTTATTTATTTAAAGTTTTTGATCTAAGTATTTTTATGGGCAGTTTTATTTTGGTCAATATTTTATTTGTTTTGCTTGACCAAAACATTGCCCGGTTTATTTTGTGATTGTTGTGTGATATGTAAATCCGGTCCGACCTTTTTTTTTGTAGTTGTATATTTTATTCGGTTTTGTAATTATTATTTTTGGCCACCGAGATGGTTCAAAGTTGTAATAGATTAGTTTATGGTTTTGGCCCGTCTTGTGGTTCAAAGTTGTAATAGATAGGCCTTTTGTCTTTGTTGTATTTACTTGTTAAATATTGTTGATACGAAGACCCGAAGCAAACCCAAAGCAAAACCGAATGCCAAGAGGAGTCTTGGAGTTAGTGGGAGTTAAGCAAGACAACAAGATGCACTCAAGTCCATCCTTGTGGTTGTTTGTGTGTTGTGACCCCGTGACCCGTTTGATCTTGCTATTAGGCTCTAGCAAGATCGAACAATTTTGGCCATATGGATTTACATATTTATCTTGCTATTGTGGTTGCTTTTATCTTATAAATTGTTATAACGTAACCAACCTAAATACCAACATGATTTTAAAAGGAGTTTTAAAATATTAAAAACAATCACATTAAAACAAGTTCTAAATTGTTTTTACAACTTGTTAAAGTTTTTGTTATAAAACAAAGGTTTTTTTTGAAACAAATAATAACCAATTAAGTTTTGCAAATTAAACTAGTTTTTATTTTCCAAAACTATTAACTTAATAGTTTTCTATTAACTTAAAATTGGTTATTCCAAGTCGCGACAAACTTAGTTTTATAGGTTATCTACAACTAATTGTCCCGAGAGGTGAAAGGGTTTTTTGGTTATGTCGCAAATTTAATATCTAAATTAAAACCGACTATAACGACCCTATTTGGTAAAAATTAAAATCAATAGTCTATGACATCCTACTACTAGTAACACTTGGGGCATAATGCGAACCATCAGTGTTGGAGCCACAGCGCAACACTTGGTGTCTAGTTTATCCTTCCAAGGTGCAAGGGCTTCGTCGACACATCCGACCCTTCCACATGTGACCGTTTTAGGACGACTATTACTTTTCTTCTCGTGTTTACATGCCCCAGCTGTCTCGAGAACAAAAGTGGCATAGATGAGGCCAAACGTATCAATGCAAGGACAATAGGTTATCCTCGCGGCCTCATAAACCTCAGGAGTTGTGCTTTTCTCATAATTGACAGTCGTTGTCAGTCCGCTTGAACCTCTTGCTAATGTTGCGTGCCCCAGCCGCCTTTAGAAAGAGCTTCTAACCGGATTCTCATTCCTTATCGTCTCACCTCACGAAATAAGGAGATAAACATCGAAAATACTAATTAAAATCACCTTGCTTATATAACAGATGTCTAATGAAAACAACTCCTTAATTTTCAAGTCTATACTTGAAAAGGAAAAGAAATAAAAAATTTGAATAACACCAACCCTTCTCGAATGGCACCGCAATCTAGGAATAGTTCTCAAGATGGAAGAAAAGTTGTATATCTTAGATGGCCCAGTCCCTACCGAGCCTGAAAGTAATTCTACTACTGCTCGCAAGGCACTGGAGTAACATAACGAGGATGTCGTTGAGGTAGCCTGCCTTATGAAAGCCACCATGTCTCCTGATCTTCAGAAGAACATGGAAGATATGGATGCTTATGACATGATCCAGCAACTTAAAGGCATGTTCCAGAAACAAGCCCGACAGGAGCGATATGACACCATGAAACAACTCATAAGCTGTAAAATGCTGGAAGGATCAGGTATGAGTACTCATGTGCTAAAGATGAAAGGATACATTGACCAAATGAACAATCTTGCTTATTCCACAAAACCAACCAAGTTCTAATGGTCAAGTTTGGTGGTGTTAGGAAGCCCAATAGCAAGAAAAAGGAAACATAAGAGCAAAGGCAAGAGAAAAGTTGTTGTTGCTGCCAGAAATGCCACTAACAACAAGCATGTTGCAAAACCACACCCTCCTAGGAGCGTCAGTGCTTTGAATGCAACCAAATGGGCACTGGAATGAAAACTGCCCACAGTATCTAGCCAAGCTGAATATGAACAAGGCCAACAACATTGGCACTTCTTCCGATATTCTCATTTATGTTATTGAAACTTTTCACTGTTTCTAGCAACACATGGGTATTTGATACCGGATGTGGTTACCACATCGTTAATGTCTTGCAAGAGCCTGAAAAGTGAAAGAAACTGAAACAAGGCCACTTGGAAACTCATAGTTGGTAATAGAAAGAGAGTTCCAGTTCTTGCAACTGGAACATTTTGTTTTTCATGTTCCCCAGGCCTTGTAGTTACTTTAAATAACTGTTTATATGCACCTAGTTTGACCAGAAACATTATTTCAGTTTCTTCACTATTTGAACAACGATTCAAGAACGTTTTAAATGGTTCTTCTAATTTAGCCTACTTGAATGATGTCTTTTATTTTGAGGCTGAACCTTGAAATGGTATTTATGAGATTGATGTTCATACAAGTAATAATATACATCATCTTTCTAAATGTAACAAAGTTGGCATAAATGAAACATATTTATGGCATTGCAGACTTGGCCATATAAGTATGGCACGCATAAAATGTCTCCAGTCCAAGGGGATTCTTGAATCCACTAGACAGGACTCCTTTGATGATTGCGAATCTTGCTTAGCTAGCAAACTCACAAAGCACCCCTTCACCGATGTTGGTGAACGGATCAATGGTTTTCTAGAACTCATTCACATGATGTATATGGCCCTTTCAGAACCATGACTAAAACCAGCTTAATAGAAAGATACAAATACTTCGATCAGATTGAGGTAGTGAATATCTCAGCTTTGAATTTCTCTATCATCTAAAAGAGTGTGGAATAGTTTCACAACCCTCTCCACCTGGCACACCCCAACTTAAGGGCGTGAGTGAAATGTGAAATCAAACTCTACTTGATATGGTTCGATCGATGATGTGTAGAACTAACTTGCCTCACTCCTTTTGGGATTAGCTCTTATGATTGCTTCCCGCATTGTTAATTTAGCTCCGACTAAAAGGTAAACAAAACCGCCATATGAGATATGGCATGGGCGTAAACCCGATTTGGAATACCTTAGAGTATGGGGATGTGATGCATACATCACAAGTGATTCTGATGATAAGCTCGATCCTCAAGGCGAAAAGGTTGTTTTCGTCGGATACTATAAAAGAAGCGGATATTATTTCTACCATCCTGATGCAATTATGATTTCCATCAAACGGTAGAGACACTTTCTCGAGAAAGAACTTCTTAATCGAGAAACTGGAAATAATGTGGTTGATTTTGAAGAAATTCAAGTACCACAAACAACCGCTGATGTAGTCTGACTGTCTGATCAACAAGTAGTTGTTGCCAATGAATCAGACATAAAACACAAGCGTTTGCAGAAGTAGTAGAATTTGCAAGAATTTGATAGATGTCTATGGCATCTAAAAGGTCTCGAATCTTATTAGTAGCTGAGTCTAATGACGAACTTGCTAACTACAAATCTACGATCTTAGATTCGGAATCTAAGAAATGGAAACAAGCCATGAATGTCGAGATGCGGTCTATGCATGACAGTAAAATATGGGACTTGGTTGAGCTACCCCCCGAATCTCGGGCAGTAGGGAGAAAATGGATTTTCAAGAGAAAAACCGATATGCATGGAAATGTGCACACCTATAAAGCATGGCTAGTTGCGAAGGGTTTCATTCGAACTCAAATTATTGACTATAATGAGACCTTCTCGCCCGTTGCTATGATTAAATCAATCAGGATATTGTCTGCCATAGTTACGTAGTATGATTACAAAATGTGGCAAATGGATGTCAAAACCGTCTTTCTTAATAGACATCTCTCTGAAGATGTCTATATGGTTCGGCGTAAAGGTTTCGTCGATCCTAAATATCAAACTAAGGTGTGCAAACCCAATAAGTCCCTTTATGGACTCAAGCAAGCATCTCGTAGCTGGAATCTTCATTTTGACCAGAAAATTATCAAAGAGTTTGGTTTTGTCAAGAATGAAGATGGGCTTGTGTTTACAGAAAGGCTAGTGGGAGCACCATATCATTCCTCATCCTGTATGTGGATGATCTACTAATCATTGGAAATAAACATCCCTATGCTTAACGAAGTTAAACACTATTTGGGATCTTGCTTCGCAATGAAAGATCTTTGAGAAGCTGCTTACATTCTGGGAATGAAGAATCTATAGGGATAGATCTAAGCGGCTTCTAGGGCTAAGTCAAAGAACGTACATAGACAAAATGATGACACGCTTCAAGATGGAAAACTCCAAGAAAGGAGGTGTTCCTATGACTAAAGGAACCGTGTTGAATAAATCGCAATCTCCTTCAACGGACATTGAAGTTAAGCAAATGGAAGTAGTTCCATATGCTTCAGTGATTGGTTCAATCATGTATGCTATGTACTAGACTTAACGTCTCGTATATGCTTTAAGCATGACCAGTCGTTTTCAGCATAGTCCTGACATTGCCCATTGGACTGCAGTAAAGAACATTCTAAGGTACTTAAGAAGAACCAAAGATATGTTCTTGGTGTTTGGAGGAGTGGAAGAGGAGCTCACTGTAAGGTGTTACACTAATGCTGGCTTCCAAAGTGACCGAGATGATTCTCGCTCACAATTAGGATTCGTATTCACTCTCAATGGAGGAGCTGTCTATTGGAAAACGCTCCAAACAGAGTATAGTGACGGATTCAGCCACCGAATCCGAATGTATAGTTGCATCAGATGCTGCGGAAGAATCTGCTTGGATGAAGTAGTTCATCAATGACCTCGATGTGGTTTCAAGTATTCAGAAACCGATCTAGGTATTCTGTGATAACACAGGAACCATTGCTAAAACCAAGGAGCCCAGATCACAGGGTTAAGCACATTCTAAGAAAGTTCCACTATATACAGGAAATACTGGAACGTGGAGACATCTTAATAAGCAAAATAGACACAGATCAAAACCTAGCAGACCCGTTCTCTAAACCGATGACTCAGGACAAGCTGTCGGTCTTAGATTGGATAACCATTTGTTTTGATTTAGTATTTGTATGTACGAACATTCAAACAGTTGTACCTTTTGAATTCACCTTTGATTTACTGGCTAAATGCAAAGTTTAAATCATACAACTGTGTTCGATTTTGATACATTTAATCCATGAATCTTGTATTCTAAATTATCCATAGTCGGTCAGACTCGTGGGAACGACTCTGAATTAAGACTATTCTGACTTTGGACTCAAGGGGTTGACTTCCAAACTGACAAACCTCATTGTGAATGACGTTGGATGTAACTCGCATCAAATCATCTTCATGGATCATGGTCATAAGATGTATTTGATTTAGGTATACTCATTTAGTATCCTCTGACCTGAGATACATACTAGAACTTTCGTTTACTAAAGACTATTATTTGATCAGTGTCCAACGCTGCCGCGTAACTGCCAGTCATAAAGGCATTGGTTGGGAGTGGTTCTGAAGTTCGGTGGGAGTTGTATGTAGTCAAGATGAGATTATGTACTCTTACATTATATGTAACAGTTAGACATCTGGGCGCCCTCGTTGATTCAAACTGGTGAAGTGTAAGGCCTTACCCAAACTTACTGTGTGTTTGATTGGACCACTTTGATTCTGTGAACGAGAACGATAATGATTGAACGCCATGTGAGATTGAATCTGATCCATGTCTCATTGTTTAATTGATGTCTTTTACAGAAAGGATAGATGACGAGGATTACCTTAAGTCTACTGTCTTCATGTAGCAAGCCGTTGCTAAAAGGAAGATACCTTGGTTAATGACTTTAAAGTGTCATGACCTGTTGGGGGCATCTATGTGTAGCTAGAACACCGTTGGCTGTCTGCGTTGAGATCTTATCAGAGACCGTCCAAGTGGGAGCTGTTGGATATTATGTCCGGTTCGATAAGTCAAAGCTGCAGACCGGGTCTTGACCCGTAAGAGTTACACCTTGGGCAACGAACTAAAAATCCACTTAACCCGTTTAACTGGTAATTACGAACAACATACGAGACTGGTCATAATTATATTTATGATCATAAGCGGGTATTAACTGAGAGACGGGTACATGGACCGGGTGACACGGGTATTCTCACCCATTGCCACTTGTCGCGCACCAACCCTTTGGCCAATTACAACACATGAATTTTGCATGAAGTGCCACTTGGCTTGCATGCAAAGATGTTCATGTCTTTTAAGAGCTAGTGGTCTTGCAATTTTGAGAAGAGTTAGATTAAAAAGGTTGCAACACCAAATGCTCTCAAAACAAACACATAAAAAACAACCGGCCACCAAGCCAGCCGCGGGCCGCCATCGTCGCCCCGCCACCGCCGTCGCCGCCCCGTCTCGGCCACCGCCCTGCTGCCGCCTGCCGCCGCTTGGCGCCGCCCCCTTCGTCGCATTTCGTTGGTTCGTTTACTAGCACTTGTTCGTTGAACCTCAGTATCTCGAGTGGTTAGTCATTAACCGAAGTATATCTTTCTCATCGGTAGTTAAATATATTTCACTGTGCTCGTATTTGCATATAACCAGATCCTGTCGGGGTTCGTTTCTGTTGATCATTAGTTTATATTTCCGTTGCGTTTTATTAATTAACTCGCTTAATTAATTAACTATTATTTATTAAACCAGGTTTTTGATAAATAAAATTTTAACCGATCATCACGGAATCCCAATAGAAGCAACCCTAAAAAAAGAATAAACTCGACTCTCAACAACAAATTCCCTTTTTTATAACCTCTAAACCAAATTGAAAACATCATAGTTCAAGTTAAATCACAAATTCATGTTACTATCAAATGGCCAGATAACAAAAGAAGAAAATGTATAAATTTTAAGTCACTCACAGTTGAGGGAATGATGTTTGCTACTACCTTGATGATCAGCATTCTGATTTGCTGCTGATCTAATTTGTTGTTGTAGGGGTTGGATTTGTGGATATAAACAAAATATACGGAGAAGAGCAAGGGTAGCTACAATAAAATAAGGAGTTTTAGAGAAAGAAATTTGTTTGTGGTCAATACGTTCTTTCCTAGAACATCCTCAGTTGTCAAACGAAACTGTTTGTAGGCGTGATGCTCATCTCTTTAAAAGGTCGGCTAAAGATACTTCAAACACATGATGTTTGAGACCTTCCAAAGATGTAAATGGTCCCAGCTTCTAATTGGCAGATTCATCAAGAGAGCTAAAAATAAGAAGACATATTTGAGACATGAGTACGAATGCAAACAAAAATTATAGGAAAAAAAATAAAATTCAATCGTCACCTAGCATTTCTAGCAACATCATGGAATACCAAGCGACACAAGCTCTTCTTCACAAGTTGTTGGTCGAACTGGTCCCTCAACATAAACCTGATCAAAGTAATTTCCTGTAGCACTGAGTGGTCGACCATGACCCGATTTGTATTTTAAGCTAATATAAACTTTAGAATAGATCTTTAGTAAATATATAGTAATCATGTAATGGCTATACCATGTCTGTGGAGACAACCAATCCATATCATCCATCCCATGAAGTACTTTCCACCTAATTCACACAGTTAAACAATGTTGTTGTTCCACTATAGCAAGCATTGCTTGAATCAACACCTTCGATTTCTGTATTTCCACAGTTTCACTACTGACTTCCATCACCGACCTGAACATGGGAAGGACAGCAACATCAGAAAAAAATGACAAATACATAACAATCGTATCTAATGCACAGAAATAACACAAAATTGAATACTTATTTTATTTCCTTCGATTTTAAAAAGATACGAACATATCAACTGTAATTGTAACATCAAGCTCTTCTTTCCGGCCTTTAAGAACTCACTTTAATAAGCAACAGAAAAAACACTATATATATTTAGAATGTACATTAACCATTAGAAAATATATGAATTTAAAGCGTAAGGTACAACACATCAATGCATCTACCTGAAGGGTCATGCCGCCTACATCAAGAACATCGCTCAGTAGTCCGGTGGTACAAAACCTGCAACAACGCCACCAAAATCAGGGAACAACGAACTCCAAAAAGCAAGGCCGGATTGCGTTCAAAAAATAATCAAATTGCTATTCTTTTTTTGTGAACATATAAGTTACTTCTCTACACCCCATGACCTCAAACAGGATATAAATTACTTCTCTACCTTACCATCCACTGGAATCACCTCATTAATCCTCAAAAATCTTAAAACCCAAAAAATACGAATCTTCCTTTGCTAGATCTGTCCCCTAAGCCACAAAACCACTGGAAATACGAACTCAAAATGAATGAATCTTACCTTGATTGCCTGAAGACCATACGTGCAGAAATAGATCAATGGTCGAAACCCTAGTTTGGTTGGCCTCCATATATCACTGGTCTGAACCCTAGATCGAGGAGAAAGATGTAAGAGTAGAAATTGTGGTGATATAGGCTTGAATCTACATAAGCGAATGGATTGATGTTCTTCATCACTGATTTAACGGTGAATAGAGAGAGAGCGCTCAGATCTAGATGTTGGTTCCTGGGGAATTTGAGAGAGAGGTGTTTGAAATTTGAAAAGTGTTAGGGTTTTGTTTGTCCGCATGTTTGAAGACGTGTTAAAAGGGGCTTTCGAATTTGAAATGTTTTAAATTGTCCCGCCGGTTTGTTTGAAGTGGTGTTGAAAAAGACTTTCAAATTTGATATGCTTTAAATGTTTATACATAAAGCTTTAAGTGTTGTAAATATTGAAAAAGTGGCAAATGACCATTTTTGCCCTTTGGATATGCTTATTAATATAGTATAGATATAGATAGTAGAAGTAACAAAAGTTTATGACAATTGATAAATAAGAATAATTTCGGTTTTAGCAAGTTAACAACCTATATGATCTAATATATATTAGGTCTGGCAACAAAAACACATTTTGGTTATTTTGGGTTATTTTTGTGTAATCTTAGAAATGAAACAAGTCATAATGGGCATAGAAAATAAGTAATGATAGGGTAGGTTTTTAAATTTCTATTTAAAATTAGTCATGGGTCAGGATAGTTTTAAAATTCCCATTTGAAATTAATCATTGGTTATTATGGATTTTAAGTTTTAACCACACATATCTAAGTAACCCTAAAAGAGTATCAAATAGAGTCACATACTTCATGTACAAAAAAAAAAAAAAAAAAAAATCAAAAATCAAAAAATTAAAAAATTAAAAAACAAAAAATTTATAAAAAACTTTAAAAAACTAAATATTTAAAAAAACAAAAAACAAAAATTTAAAAATAAAATTTTAAAAATTCAAAAAACTATAAAAAATAAAAAAATTTAAAAACTCAAGTTGTTTTAAATTAAAACATCAAAAAATCTATAATATTTAAAAAAAAATAAAAATCAAAATCAAAAAATAAATAAACAAATAAATAAATAAATAAAAACACTTGAACACATACCCCGAATAGTAGTCACTCTTTAACTACATTTCTCTTTCCTTCCTTAAATAAATAGTTTGATCACATAAATAGAAATCTTTCAAGTGTACTTTAACAATTGTAATTGATAAATGGTTGACAATAATCTATGTTTGTGATTACTTTGTTGTATAAAATTTATATTTGGTATTTAGAAATGGAAAAGATTAATTACTTATTCTTTATTTGATGACTAGTGCGGAACCCGCGCGTTGCGGCGGGATCCATAATTTACACCGGCAAAGATTTATAAGAAACAATTTCAAAGTACATATAAAATATACACATTGACGACCCTATTGTTTATATGATACAACTCGAAGTGTATATACACATTAATGACTTCATTGTTTAAAAAAGTAACAAAAATTCCCTATTGCATCAAACATTAGTACCATATCCAAAAGGTTAATAACAAAAATCACCTTTTTTCTATTTATTGTGGAATTATCAGATTAAACTTATCATCTTTTTTTCTATTTTTTGTGGAATTATCAGATTAAACTTGGGTAGCCAAGTCTAAATAAGCATTACCATGAAAATCAAGTATTCAAGACCACATATTATTAAAAACTTAATTATATGATTAATAAGTTCATAACAAGTTTTGAAACTCACTAAATTTGACAATTATGATAGTTTATTGATCTAGACGACTAATGATTTTGAAGCAAATCGGTTAAAATGACTATAGATAATAAATTTACTTTTTAAATATTTTATAAAATTTAAGCTACTTAAATTTGCCTCACTAATCTCGAGCTCGGCTCGATTCGAGCCTTGAATTTTGGGCTCGAGCTCGGCTCGCTAGTAAAATTTAAAACTCGAGCTCGGCTCGAGAGCTCGATCTAAGTATCTATGGCGCGAGTTTAAACAAGCTAAAGCCCGGCTTGAGTTCGTTTTTGGCTGTTAATGAACCGAGGCTCGACTCGGCTCGATAGTTTTGGAACTCAAATAAAAACTCATTTAGACCATTCAAAATGTAGAATAAAGTTTAAAGCCTAAAGTATACTAAACTCGATAAGGCTCGACGAGCCTAAATGAGCTACACATACAAGGGTCGAGCTCGGACTCGACATCTAATTGATCGTTATTTCAAGCTCAAGCTCGGGCTCGGTATACTCTTGGCTGGTTCAAAGATTTCACCTCAACTTTTGATATTATACCGGTTTATAATCTGATAAGAAAATCACAAACGCCTATAGAAAACTGATTATCACATAAATTATTAAATAAGAGTCTAAAATGGAAAACAATGGTCTTATATATGTAAGGTAGTCTTACATCAAATTGCATACTGAATGTGAATAGTTGGGATTCAAAAATCACAATTGTAATCAGTTTAAATTATGACAAGAAACATGTTTTATTTTAAATTTGTTAAAGAAAAAAACAGGTTAAACGTGTCAACCCACAAACATGAAGCTGACTTGAACCTATTTAAACCAAGCATAAACCCGTGTATTTCATATCAGGTTTGTGTCATGTCATAATATCACACCCGACAACTTCCTACAAAAGTATATCTGATTATTTTCAAAGAGAAAAAAACTTTCGAAGCAAGGAGTACGCATTGATCTACTTTCCTATATGCAATGCCATTGGTTTTGAAATCGACTAATTTGATATTTGTTATGATTAAACATATTAATTTACTTTACGTGTGCCAAGATCTAATGCATAAAAGACACAAGGCGTTAGCACGCAGGGTATTTGGAATCAGCTCATAGAAACTGTAACGGTTGATAATAAAAAATAAACATACCAGTTCATTTTTCCCCTGACTTTGTTCACAATTAGCTCATAGAAACTGTGTTACTGAAAATGGATGACAGTTATGGGATCCGAAATGAATGGCCAAGTTGACTGCAAATAATAAATAAATAACTTGGAAAAAGGGTCTAAAGCAAAGTACAGATTTCTTACATGTGGAATGCTTCACACCACGATGGTGAAAATTTAATCAGCTTAAACATAAAAAATATGTCGTGCGCTTAAATGCAATTTGTTGCGCGATAGTGAAATTTCTAATCTTATTGCAGGTAGATAATTGCTCATCAATCATCAAGATATTGGAAAGATTAAGCAGTGAATCAAAGCAAGCATGAGTAGAAACTTTGACAAACTCTGTTCCAGTCATATATTTTAGGAAATTTTTACAAGGGTAAAACAGTAATTCAGCTTAAAAGCCTTGTTTAAAATAACAAGAATGTAACAAGCTTACAGCAGCAAAAGTTCATGTATGCTATGACGAACTCTAGGCCTGGATCCATGTCAGAGTTCCCATTAACAAGAATTTCCGATATGGGTCACAAAGAAAGATAGAAAACTGATGGTGTCTGAGTCTGTTTACTCTAAGGCGAATGTGACTGTATCGCAGGCGCAAGGGAGCAAGTTCAGGACGATTCAATCGGCTCTTGATTACGCGATGAATATTAACCGAGGGGATTGGAGGTTTATTGTATATATTAAACGAGGTGTGTATCGAGTGAACGTTGAGATCGGATTTGATCTTAAAAACATCATGTTTCTAGGGGACGGATTGCGCTACATGATTATTACGAGTGTCGCCAGAGGTTTCACGACCAATAGCACCGCCACCGTTGGTAAGATTTCTCAGTTTTGTAAAATGGACCGAACCGGTTTTTTAAACACCCCCCACGAAGTTCAATAGAGAAAATACTCATTAGACATAACCTAACAGTCGTAGTTCCAGTCATAAACCAAATTAGATCATCAAATAGAACACAAAAATCGAATTTACAATCACAGTTAACCTAGATGACGTCAAAATCTAGAAAAGGAAACCATACCAGTGGTAGATTATGAATCTTGAAAAGGTCTCTTAGGCTACACGGTATGGGGGTCGTCCCCCTACCGTCCCGGTCCGTCGCCTGTTTGAATACCGTGCCCCCCCCACGTCTCGTCGTCTCCGTCGATAAAAGGACGTTTGCAACGCTCATGTGAAGACAAAAAAGTGGGTCCCAATTTAAATATGACCGTTTAAAAAAAATCAAATTATTAATTATTAATTATAAATAACGGCTATATTTTAAATATTCACCCAATTCACTTCCATTTTTATAAATGCTCACCTCTTTTACACATTTTTTCACAACTTTTCACCCACTACAATCTCACATCTCTCTCACATTTTATAACCCCTCTTCCCTTTTTATAAAAACTCATATATTTTTATATCATTTTTTACCCGCTAGCACCCCATCTCTCTATAAAAAATTATCATGTCTTCACCTTCTCCCATTTCTTCAATTTCTTCTATGTCTTCATCGTCTTCGTCTACGTGGTATTCATCATCTTCGGAAGAGGATGGTATTATGCACAACATGATTATGAACTCAGCTCAGGTCTTCATGGAGGGTGATGATGCGTCGTCCCAACGGCTAACTAGACGAGCAAAATATAACCGAGACCAAGAAGGTATTTTACTTTTTTTTCCTTATGTTTTATATAGATTTGAAAATGTATTTTATAATTAATTTCATTTATGTTTCGTTTTAAATTTATAGCCGGCCACGTTAAACTAATAGCCGATTATTTTGCCGACGAACCCGTGTACCCAGCCGAGATTTTTCGACGTCGGTTCCGCATGAGTCGTCCACTGTTTTTACGTATTGCAGGCGACATGGCCCAGTCTGATCCGTTTTTTACATTGCGAAACGACGCTAGGGGGCAAAGGGGTTTCAGTAATTTACAAAAATGTACGTCGGCCATTCGCCAACTTGCGTACGGTTACGCACCCGATGCATTAGACGAGTATATTAGGATGTCTGAAAGAACCGCACGTCGATGTTTGCACAAGTTTTGCGAATGGGTTGTCAAATTGTATAGCAAGCGATACCTGCGGAAACCGAACGCAAACGACGTTCAAAAATTATATCAAGCACACGAATAGAGACATGGTTTCCCAGGAATGCTCGGGAGCATTGATTGCATGCACTGGCCGTGGCAGAATTGCCCAGTTGCCTGGCAAGGTCAGTATACTAGGGGAGATCATGGATGAAGACTAGTAGCTTATTTTAATATATTAGGATATTTTTAAGTTTATTTTTTTTAAGTTAATGTTTTTTTAAAAAAAAAAATTTTTAAGTTTAATTTTTTTTAAGTTTATGTAATGTTTTTTAATATTAATGAAAATATTTTGTTACAATATTTGTTAAATGTTAAAAAAAAGTTGAAGATTAAAAAAAATAAAAAAAACATAAAAGTGGTGGAGGACTATGACTAGGACCATCCTCCCATGCCCTCTAGTTTTGGAGGACCGGCCATCCTTGGGAGGACTATGACGTGACGCCTACGTGGCGGATCATCCTCCAAGGATGGTCCATCACCATACCCACTAGCCTTATAGCAATCGATCAACCAATTGAAGCCCTTAGATAAATTCAGTGAAAGAAAAGGGTTTAAAAGCAATGGTATCAAATGAAAAAACCATCTCATTTGAATATATATATATCCAAATCAGACCAAAAAAATATATATAAGACAGATTTTTTTTTTTTTTTTTGGAAAACATAAACATCTATTCATTCCACACGAAAAAAGGGCAATTACAAAGCAATGGCAGGTAGTCGGGCAACAAGTTGCGCCGCCACCCCCTTTTGAATAGAAAAACCAATTCTACTAAATACAAAGTTTGAAACCTTTAGCGACGAAGAATTACTATTAACGACAGATTGGTTCCACGATATACGCTCATATATGATTGTATGAAATCAAAGTAACCAAGTCAGAATCACACACCTAAATCTCATGGACGAATGGCATAAGAGAAGAGCAAAACTCAGACCTGATAATTGGGAAATCAAGTAGGAACTTTGTGGGGGTCAACAAAAACGGACAGGGCCATTGAAGGAAAGATGATTGAACTGCTGGAATTGATAATCGCATGTGAGTGTAGGGTTCAATTGAATGCGCTGAAGGGAGGGGCAGTTTCACAATTGATAAACTAATCAATCAATTTCGACATTCAATATAGCTTCAAATGAAGGGTTTCACAATCAATTGTAACATTAATATACGTTTCATTTGCGTCTTCAGTTCTTCCAACTTTGAAGCAATCATTGAGACCACAATAAATGGAGAGCAAATTTGGGAGCTGAGATGACAAATTAGGGAGACAAGCCATGGTGTTGATATGGCGTCTTAAAAATAAGGGGGGAAATTATAGTATATAGATATAGATACATATTAGTCCTAGTGAAATGCTTTATATAGATATATAGATATTGAATATTATTAGTGTATTTAAAACTAAAATTTTTTATTATAAAATAAACATATAGTTAACTAAATCTTATATTAAAAGTCAACAACAATAATTTCAAGATCAGATTTTCAATTTTTTTTTTAAAAATTATTTTTATTTTTTTAGTTTAAGTTTTTAATTTTTTTAAAATTTTAAAATTTATTTGATTATTTAAAAAAATTTAAAATTTAAATTGTTTTAAATTTTTTGTTTTTTAATTTTTAATTTTTTTTGACTTTTTTTTAATTCTTGATTTTTTTTATTTTATTACTTTTTTATTGTTAGCCAATAATGATCGAAACCAATATTGACCCAACCCCATCCTAACATTTTTCATAGAGTAAAATACAAAAAGCGTCCTTTATTTATGCTATTTATTGCAAACTATATCATTTGACTTTAATAAGTACAAAAAATGTACTTAATGTTTGCAAACCCTTGCAAGTTATGTCCTTTAGTTCTAACACAGTTAGTTTTCATGGTTAAATTTGACTAAGTCAACCCCACATAAGGGTATTTTAGTCATTTTATCTTAAATATTAAAATAAATAATCATAAAAACAATAAATAAATCAACTTTAGAATTATATATGTAAATATACTTATAATACATACGTACATTATTAATCCCTTCTCCTTCTCTCTCTCTCTCTAACTATCCTACCACCACTACCTACCCCTACCACCACCACAACTCACCTGCCACCACCATCACCACCACCATCACCACCACCACCACCGATCTGCCACCACCACCACTTTCACTCTCTCACTCACCAGCTTTCTCAATCTCTCTCTACAATCTCCCCTCTCTCTCTAAACTTCCATACCAGATGGATCCATTTTAGCGGGAATAAAACAACAAAAATTAGGGCACAGATCAGGTGTCTTAATTGCATAAACAACTAATTAGCCTGAACAAATAACGGAAATAAAACAACAAAAATTAGAAAACAAACCTAGATGGATCCATTTTAGCGGTTAGGGATTTGAGTGAAAAAGGAGACCGAACATGAGTTTATGATCCCGATTCGAATTGAGTGTAAGCAGAGGTCGATTCCGCTCGCGGTAAAGCAAACAAACATCGTTTTTGTTGAAGATGTACATCATATGCGCATTGCTGCCGGATGCCGTCGGTACCGGCGGTGATGGACTGATCTCGGAGCCTCCGAAGAACTGTATTGCTGAATTGTAAGGGGTTGATTGGCTACACAATTAATTCAAATCAAGTCTGCTTTAATTCTCCAAAATCCTTGCGATGGTATGGAAGTTTAGAGAGAGAGAGAGAAGATTGTAGAGAGAGATTGTGTGAGAGAGCTGGTAGAGTGAGAGAGTGAAAGTGGTGGTGGTGGCAGATCGGTGGTGGTGGCGGTGATGGTGGTGGCAGGTGAGTTGTGGTAGGGGTAGGTGGTGGTGGTAGGATAGTTAGAGAGACAGAAGGATAAGGGGTTAATAATGTCTGTATGTATGATAAGTATATTTACATATATAATTCTAAAATTGTTTTATTTATTGTTTTTATGATTATTTATTTTAATATTTAGGATAAAATGACTAAAATACCCTTATTTGGGGTTGACTTAGTCAAATTTAACCATGAAAACTATATGTGTTATGACAAAAGGACATAACTTGCAAAAGTTTGCAAACATTGAGTACGTCTTTTGTACTTATTAAAGACAAAGGACACAGTTTGCAATAAGTAACATACAGAAAGGACGATTTTTTTAATGTACTCTTTTTCTTAATAAACTCGTCTTAACCCAAACCATCCTAACTAGAGGTGCACAAAAAACCCGAACCCGGAAAAAAACCTGAACCGGGTATTAAAAAATCGGGTTTTTTAAACTCGAACCCGACCCTACCCGTAGGGTAGCGACCGGGAACACATATTCTGTTCAATACCCGAACTCGAACTTGGGTTTTTTCGTACCCGGTTTGTACCCAGGTTTTCACCGTACCTAGGTTTCCGTAAAACCAGTACCCGGGTTTCCGTAATACCCGTACCTGGGATTCCGTAATACTCGTAACTAGGTTTTAGTAATACCGAGACTTGGGTTTTCGTAATACTCGAACTTGTTGTGTACAATAGCTTTTTTTTAACGTTTAGAACTTGTGTGAGGCTTTTTTGGGCAGATTTCAAGGCATACAATATGTATAAATAAAGGTTTCCGTTATATTTCTACGTTTTTATGCGAGAAAAAAAATGAATCTAAAAACCCGATCTATACCTGACCAATACCTGAACCATACCCGACCAATACCCGAACCCTACCCGGACCCGAAAATAGGGTATTCTAATACACGAGTAATAAAAACCCGAACCTGGGTACACATGTTATAGATTTTCTGGCCAATACCCAAACCCGACCCGCGTTTGGCTAATACCCGAAAAGTCAAAACTTGGTCATAGTTGTACTCGGGTATATTGTCACACCCCAACCGATGGCGGAATCATCGGGGCGTGGCACTGAGCGAAACAAATTGTCTAGAAATTTCCATAACAATTATCAATACTATTCAATTTAAATAATACGTCCCATACCTTATCTCAAACAGCAAAACAATTATTACAGACAATAATCTAGGCAAATATTCTGTTCCGACAACTCAGATTTAAATAGACAGCAATTGTTTATCTGCTTCTAGAGACCCTTAGTTTGACCACTACAGACAACTATTTGTTGGGCTCTAGAGCTTTATTCTAGCTTCAATTTCCTACCAAGTGTGCGTCCTAAGCACCTGTCACATACGTTAAAATAAAAGTCAATACATATAATGTAAAGGTGAGCATACAAGTTTGATAATAACATATAGAGTTCGAATTCATTTACGCATAACCAGCACGTACACATAGTGAAATGAAGCACGTTAGTTATCGACACAGATCCATCGATACCAATGACTGCGGGTTGACTGCCCGAGGCAGTTCGCAATACATGATTACCACCGTAATCCATGCAAGTAAAAGATCCTTAACAACCCCCGTGTGAACGGGTGCTGAGTCCAAACTATAGTACTATCGTTGCTAAGGCAGGTAGACAGCATTCCATGTGTAAACATAACAAACAAGCATTCATAAGCCACATATAACATGTATTTAACGGTTAGCGTTCAAACAGTTTGAGTAGTGTGATAATTGTAGTTTGAATATTCGTAACGTATGTAACACCCAAAAGTGCTTAAAGCAAAAAGGGATCGAGTATACTCACAGTGATTATGGATTGAAGGGAGCGCTTAGCGAGTACGGTTAGCCTGAATAGATTCGGTAGCATAACGATAAGCGATTCGTAAAACGTCACAAGGTATGAAAGGGTCGAATAGGGGTTCGTTCGGATGGTAATTCGATCGAACCGCAATTTGTGCGGGTAACAATCCGTTCGGGTGGTCATTCGATCGGATGGTAATCCGATCGAGTGACGATTCGAGTGGATTGTTCCTTCCTATGAGAAGGATGTGTTTGCGTATGATGGTTTGACTTTTGAAGTTTTCGTTGTAGCATTTTGAAACAATGAAGTATCTCTATCTTTCAAGTCGGTCGATCGGATGACTAGTCGTGCGGATGGCAATTCGTTCGAATGGTCATCCGGTCGGACGGCGACTTCATGATGAGGTTACTTATTGAAATCAGTTCACTACATAAGTGTCATTCTATCGGATGGAAATTCGATCCGATGACAATTCGTGCTATTGAATATGTTGAAAATTGTTAAGTCTTTTAAAGTCTTAGTATCTCATGATCCGAAGAGTAATCATTTCAAAGGGTCGTTCGATCGGATTGCAATTCGTTCAATACCCAACCTTTAATTAAGATTGTTTAAAGGTGGGACCCAAGTGTAATCCGTTCGGGTAGCCTATCCGTTCGAATGGTAATTCGATCGGTTGGCAATCCGCTCTGATTGTCCTGTTCGTTCTACACTTGCTCGTCTTGTAGGTGTGTCGTTATGTCGAGTCACTTTGACAACGTGTTAGCCAACAGAACCCTTCGTTCGACCCAGTTGACCCACCTGACTAGGAATCACCCTAGACCGGCCGGTTACCGGCTTGAGACGGTTGTTCTTGACTAACCCGAAATCGGTATTCTCGTGGGTAGAATCTAGATCTGAGCCAGCACAACACTAAGGGCGAGTAGGTGACTAGATCAGAACCTGACTCTACCGGTTTTGAGCGTTTTAAGTGTAAAAAGAGTCGAAAGAAAGTTAAAACCATCTTTAAATCCTTTTTCACCACACTTGTGTCGAGATGTTTACAAGATCTTTGTGGAAATCGGTTAGATCTAAGTTGTTCTTAGTGGGTTGAGGTCAAATCATGAAGTTCTTGAAGAACACATGATGACGTCACCTTAGAACACCCGAAATCTAGTGATTTCACGGTTAAAAATTAAGATTTAAAAGATAGAAAGGTGTAGGAGTGCGTGTAGATCAAGAAAGTACAAGATTTAGGACGAGATCTTACCGGAATCGAGAGAAATCTAAGAAAAGGTTGAGTTGAGCGTGCTGGTCGAACAGGGATTTCCAAAAGTGGAAAAGATGACAATGACAGGGGTATTTATAGGATGCCAAAAGAGGAAAAGGATGTTCGGTCGAATGGCACACCGCCTGGGTGACTGTCCGGTCGAATGGCTATTCGATCGGATGGCACCTGTCATCCTTTACCAAGTGGCGATCCGGTCGAATGGCTATTCGATCGGATGGCCCTTGGTTAGGGTGTTTGACGCGCTGATCTTTGCTGATTCGATTTCGATTGCGATCGATGCGATACGGTAGATTCTCCTAGTCAAATTACTCTCAGTCCTAAACACTCATATCTCGCATAATCTATTTTCCACCATTACTAGAGTTCGTTTCACGATTCGAATTCGATTGCATTTTGAGTTAGATTTCGAGTTTCGATCGAGTTCGCTTGCTTATCACAACATAACATAAATAAACATGCACAGATAACACGTAAGGTACACACACACGTATAATAACAAGTAAAATTCATAGCTCGAGTTGCGGTTAGAAGTCGATTCGGTTAGCATAGCTTGATTATTGATTAGTTAACTTTATCGCATTGTTACTTCCTGTATTTCACAGTCGTAAGTCGATTGATTAACGATTAACACACATCGATTATTGCATTAACGACACTTACTCCACGTAATACAAATAAAATAAAGAAATTTCTACGAGTCGAGTTGCGCGAAAACGGTCGTTGACTTTGATCTTGACTTTGACTTTCACTTGTGAAAACACGGGGTGTTACAGCCTCCCCTTGTTTAGGGAATTTCGTCCCGAAATTAGGCTGGAAGCTGTACAATGCCGTGAATCACGTTTGAGAACTTTCCGTTTGGACAGATTTTGACTCCGAAACGATCGCTTGTGACACGGAATCCGTGAACGTGCGTGACCAAACACACTAGAACGTACTATAATCGGTGGTTCTATAGATTGATATGAAATCGTACAAAGCACTAGAATCACAATACTACTTTCTCTCTCTAACTCTTCTCTTGAAACAACTTCGGGTACTTAGCCTTCATGTCGCTTTCGAGTTCCCAAGTGAACTCTGCGCCTCGTTTGCCTTCCCATCGGACTTTCACAATAGGAATGCGTGAGCGTCGGAGTTGCTTGGTTTGGCGATCCATGATTTCGACAGGCTTTTCCACGAAGTTTAATGTTTCGTTCACTTGTAGATCGTCTAGCGAGACATGTAAATCGTGGTTGGCTAGGCACTTTCGGAGGTTTGACACGTGGAAAGTCGGGTGGACGTTACTAAGTTCCTCCGGTAATTCGAGTCTGTAGGAAACTTTTCTGATCCTTTCCAGAATCTTAAAAGGTCCAACATATCGAGGCGCGAGTTTTCCTTTCTTGTCGAATCGGACCACACCCTTCCAAGGTGATACCTTTAGGAGTACGTGGTCACCAACGCCAAATACACGGGGCTTGCGCTTCTTATCGGTGTAACTTTTTTGTCGATCCCGAGCTTTCACCAGGTTGTCTCTGATTTGGAAAATTTTGTCTGTCGTTTCTTGTAATAGTTCAGGACCGGTTAGTTGCGAATGACCGATCTCGTGCCATACAATAGGCGATCGACATCTTCTTCCGTATAATGCCTCGAATGGTGCCATTTGGATACTAGAATGGTAGCTGTTGTTATACGAGAATTCGACTAACGGCAGGTATTTATCCCAATTACCCCCGAAGTCTAGGACACACGAACGGAGCATGTCTTCAAGAGTACGAATCATTCTTTCAGTCTGACCATCGGTTTGAGGGTGGAAAGCGGTACTTAGATTAAGCGTTGTACCGAGTGCCATTTGAAACGTTTCCCATAGTCGCGAGGTAAACCGCGCGTCACGATCAGAAATGATGTCACGAGGCGTTCCATGATTACAAATGATCTCGTCGGTGTAGATTCGGGCTAATCGTTCTACCTTGTAGTCTTCTCGTATTGGCAGAAAGTGAGCTGATTTAGTCAAACGGTCGACCACAACCCAAATGCTGTTGTGACCTGATGACGTGTGTGGTAGCTTGGTTATAAAATCCATGGCTATGCTCTCCTACTTCCACATGGGAATTGGTGGTTGTTCGAGTAAGCCAGAGGGTCTTTGATGTTCAGCCTTGACTTTAGCATAAGTTAGGCATTTTCCGACGTAGAGAGCGATATCTCTTTTCATACCCGGCCACCAGTACTTATAACGAAGATCCTGGTACATATTGTCGGCACCGGGGTGAATAGAATACCGCGATTTGTGGGCTTCGTCCATCAAGATTTGTCGCAATTCCGTTTGTTTGGGAATCCAAATTCGGTCTAAAAAGTGGAATATCCCGTTTGATTTGCTCACCAGTTGGGCTCCATCGTGGTAGATTCTTTCTTTCTTTAGGGTGCGTTCATTGAAACATGCATATTGAGCGTCGTAGATGAGGGTTTCGAGATCGTGTTAGGCTTGAACATTACGGGTGCTAAGTAGGTAACTCCGTCTGTTGAGTGCGTCGGCAACAACATTTGCCTTGCCTGGGTGATAACGGATCTCACAGTCGTAATCGTTGAGAAGTTCTACCCATCGGCGTTGACGCGTATTAAGTTCCTGCTGATTAAAGATGTGTTGTAGGCTCCTATGATCGGTGAAGATCGTACACTTGGTACCATACAGGTAGTGCCGCCAAATCTTTAACGCAAAAACAACTGCGCCTAGCTCGAGATCATGGGTTGTATAGTTCTTCTCGTGGATTTGAGTTGACGAGATGCGTAAGCTATGACCTTGTCCCGTTGCATGAGAACGCAACCAAGACCAAGGTTGGAAGCATCACAGTAGACAATGAAATCATCGTTTCCGTCTGGCAATGTGAGAACGGGAGCGTTGCAAAGCATGTGCTTGAGGTTTTGGAAGGCAGTCTCTTGTTTGGTTCCCCAGACAAAAGACTGGTCCTTATGCGTAAGAGAGGTAAGTGGTACAGCAATCTTCGAGAATCCTTCGATAAATCGTCGACAATAGCCCGCTAGTCCGAGAAAAAAACGGACTTCAGACGGATTCTTAGGTGTAACCCAGCTCTTGACAGCTTCAATCTTTGCAGGGTCGACGTGAATGCCTTGACTATTTACGATGTGACCCAGAAACTGAACTTCCTCTAGCCAAAATTCACACTTGGAGAACTTGGCATAGAGTTGGTTCCCCTGGAGTAACTCGAGAACCAAACGTAGATGTTGCGCATGTTCGGTTTTCGATTTGGAATAAATCAAGACATCGTCGATGAATACGATGACGAAACGGTCGAGATATGGTTTACACACGCGATTCATCAGATCCATGAAAACCGTTGGTTAAGCCAAAAGGCATGACAACAAATTCATAGTGACCGTAACGAGTACAAAACACGGTTTTAGGTATATCCTCCTCTTGAATACATAGCTGGTGATATCCTGAACGCAGGTCGATCTTTGAGAAACACGTAGCGCCTTGTAGTTGATCAAACAAATCGTCGATGCGAGGTAGAGGATAGCGGTTCTTGATAGTTAACTTATTCAATTCCCAATAGTCGATGCACATCCTGAACGACCCGTCCTTCTTTTTGACGAAAAGGACTGGCGCGCCCCACGGAGAGGTGCTCGGGCGAATGAAGCCTCTCTCAAGTAATTCCTGTAGTTGGGTTGAGAGTTCGCGCATTTCGGATGGTGTAAGACGATAAGGAGCTTTGGCAATAGGGTTGGCTCCAGGAATGAGATCGATACGAAAGTCGATATCACGACTTGGCGGTAATCCGGGAAGATCCTCTGGAAAAACATTAGGAAATTCTCGAACCACAGGAACGTCCTTCACTTCCTTCTTCTCTTTCTTTTCCTTCTCCGCTGCTACAACGTTAGCCAAGAAAGCCCTGTATTCCTTGCGGAGATACTTACTAGCTTGGACACAGGACATAAGTTTGAGACCCTTCGAAGTAGTATCGTTATATACACACAATGAGTCACCATTCGCGAGCGAGAATCGAATCATTTTATCGAAGCATACAACTTCAGCATGGTTTTCCCGAAGAAAGTCCATGCCTACTATAACGTCGAAACTTCCGAGTTGCATCGGGATGAGGTCAATTGGGAAGATGTGATTGTTGAGCTCGAGAGTACAATCACGGATAACGAAATTGACGGCGACGGTTCTTCCGGTAGCGACTTCAACATCGAATGCCGAGGAGAATTGGGAACGTTTACGACTAAGGAGTTTCTCAAATTCGAGCGACACAAAGCAGTTATCAGCTCTAGTATAAAACAAACATGAAGCATAAATACCATTCACAAGGAACGTACCATTGACCACGTTGTTGTCGGCCTGGGCTTGACGCACGTTGAGGTTGAAAGTTCTGGCGCGTGCGGCCTGTTGTTGTTGCTGTTGCTGTTGTTGTTGTTGCTGCTGTGGCTGCTGTTGCTGAGGCTCTTGCTTCACGACCCTGTTTGGGCACATGTTGGCGAAATGGTTCAGGTCGCCACATGCGAAGCAGGCTCTGGCTTTGACATGCGGGTGCCGGAGGAGCTTGTTGACCCTGTGGGGCAGTGAGCAGAGCTTGGTGAGCAGGAGCTTATCGGATGCGGCAGTTAGCAGTAAAAATTGGCCGTATACGTTGCAGTGAGCACAGTAACGGCAAGCAATGGCGGTTGGGTGGTGGTAGGTGCAAGTAGGGCAGAGCGGGTGTGGCCCAGTGTATGCACACTTTGCAGGCGGTGCATTGGCCACAGGCGCTGCTACTTGACGCTGTTGGGCAGGTACGGCTTGAACCGGTGCAGCAGTGATCGCACAGTTCTTGTTGCTGGACCTGTTCTTTCTCTTGTTTTTCCTCTTGTTGCCTGATGAGGTAGGTTCAGTAGTTGGTACGGCAGTGGTAGCTTGATGCAGATGTTTCGAAGTCTTATCCCAGACACAAGCCTTAACCCGTTTGTCATTGATTTCAGCGGCCAGCAGATAGGTTTCCTCGATCGTTGTAGTCTTAGCCGCTTGCACGAAATCAGCATCGCAGTCGGGCTGGGCCAGGATGTACTTCTTGATCGTCATGTCGGGAGTTTTGACTTGATCGGGATAGATGATGTTGAGCTGTTTAAAACGAGCAGTCAGACCAGCATTGTCACCATCCTTTTGCTGTATGTGCCAAAATTCATCTTCTAGCTTTTGACGTTCGTGAGGAGGCGGAATTCCTCTAGCATAACTTCCTTGAGCTCGTCCCACGATAGACCGTAGGCTGCATCGTTCCCTCGCTTGTTCCTCTCGGCCGTCCACCAGTCTAGTGCTCGGGACTGGAAAACGCCGGTAGCGTTTAGAGTTCGAAGGTCGTCAGGGCAACCACTTTGTCGCAGAGTAACCTCAATAGAGTCAAACCAGTGAAATAGTGCAGTGGGACCTCCTTCGCCAGTGAATTCTCTTGGCCCACAAGACTTGAATTGCTTGAAGCTGAAAGGCCTTGCGGCAGTTTTGGGAGCGTCGGTTCTTGATTCCTCAGATGATTTGCTGGCATTCTCATAGACATCACTCACAACCTTTGCTACGCTTTTAGCGATGATGGAAGCAAGACGTCTGTCTCTCTTCTCTTGGCGGGAAAGTGCATGACGGGATCCAGACGACATTGTCTGCAATAGACATCGCCACGGAACTCAACACATTGTATTCGAATATCACCTCACACGTTTACTACTTACTAAAGCTCAGACACACGTACACTTACGTACACACATAACACATGGAGCACAATATCACATATACACATAGGCACGTAGAGCACATAATCACATAACGCCTAAGCACGTAAAGCACGTATTCACATAACGCCTAAGCATGTAGAGCATGGAAGCAACGGACACATACGTATTGAATCACTAAAAGCAGTCAGAAAACAGAAATCTATTATTCAAGGCTCGCGATCGTTCGAGTATAGCGATCGCGTTTAGTACATCGAGTAGCGTAGTGTGGCATAGGTTTGTCCAAAATTCGGCGATTTGTTAGCGACTTGAGATAAAATGCAGTGCGAGTCGTGTGTGTCGATCGAAATGAAAGCAAAATCTAGTAAATTTTCAAAAATTTAAACACATAAATAGGTAAGAGCACATAAAACACATGAAATCGACAAATCAGAGCGACAACTGCCGACTCCAAACACATAAAATTGAGAATTAGATCGTCTGCGGCTACTAGACGTTGACTACCCAAAATGATTCGACTATTCTCAACAGACTTGTCGTCACACTTTGACTTTCGGGATCGTGTTTCTGCCTCGATTCTTGGGCATTCAACACGTACTCCCTGGGTCATACTCATGAGCTCAAGTCGTTGAAGTTCGTCGAGGCTTTGGTGAGATGAGTAAAAGTTAGGAGCAAGTTGTCAAGGTTAGGGTTTCACCCCTAGCTTAGCAACTTCTTCCTTGTTTTAGCAAAAGTTGAGGAGATTATTCATCAAAATATGGATTTCACTCCTGATTTGGTATAATTCTCCTCATTTGTTATTGAAATTAATGGGGAAATCATTGATAAAATCGGCACTGACCAAGCAATTTAGTCGAGAGTTTGCGGTTTTCACACCTAATCCCAACGAAATCGTTTGATCCTTTTTGAAAATTCGAGTGCAGTGATAGCGAGAAATAGCTGGGTACAACACATAAGTTCGGTCTGTTCGTTCTTAACTATAGTCTAGGTCTCTAAGACATCGACCCGGACTAGGTCGAGTCTTGCCTAATTCCCTATAGTTATGGCTCTGATACCAATCTGTCACACCCCAACCGACGGCGGAATCATCGGGGCGTGGCACTGAGCGAAACAGATTGTCCAGAAATTTCCATAACAATTATCAATACTATTCAATTTAAATAATACGTCCCATACCTTATCTCAAACAGCAAAACAATTATTACAGACAATAATCTAGGCAAATATTCTGTTCCGACAACTCAGATTTAAATAGACAGCAATTGTTTATCTGCTTCTAGAGACCCTTAGTTTGACCACTACAGACAACTATTTGTTGGGCTCTAGAGCTTTATTCTAGCTTCAATTTCCTACCAAGTGTGCGTCCTAAGCACCTGTCACATACGTTAAAATAAAAGTCAATACATATAATGTAAAGGTGAGCATACAAGTTTGATAATAGCATATAGAGTTCGAATTCGTTTACGCATAACCAGCACGTACACATAGTGAAATGAAGCACATTAGTTATCGACATAGATCCATCGATATCAATGACTGCGGGTTGACTGCCCGAGGCAGTTCGCAATACATGATTACCACCATAATCCATGCAAGTAAAAGATCCTTAACAACCCCCGTGTGAACGGGTGTTGAGTCCAAACTATAGTACTATCGTTGCTAAGGCAGGTAGACAGCATTCCATGTGTAAACATAACAAACAAGCATTCATAAGCCACGTATAACATGCATTTAACGGTTAGCGTTCAAACAGTTTGAGTAGTGTGATAATTGTAGTTTGAATATCCGTAACGTATGTAACACCCAAAAGTGCTTAAAGCAAAAAGGGATCGAGTATACTCACAGTGATTATGGATTGAAGGGAGCGCTTAGCGAGTACGGTTAGCCTGAATAGATTCGGTAGCATAATGATAAGCGATTCATAAAACGTCACAAGGTATGAAAGGGTCGAATAGGGGTTAATTCGGATGGTAATTCGATCGAACCGTAATTCGTGCGGGTAACAATCCGTTCGGGTGGTCATTCGATCGGATGGTAATCCGATCGAGTGACGATTCGAGTGGATTGTTCCTTCCTTTGAGAAGGATGTGTTTGCGTATGATGGTTTGACTTTTGAAGTTTTCATTGTAGCATTTTGAAACAATGAAGTATCTCTATCTTTCAAGTCGGTCGATCGAATGACTAGACGTGCGGATGGCAATTCATTCGAATGGTCATCCGGTCGGACGGCGACTTCATGATGAGGTTACTTATTGAAATCAGTTCACTACATAAGTGTCATTCGATCGGATGACAATTCGTCCTATTGAATATGTTGAAAATTGTTAAGTCTTTTAAAGTCTTAGTATCTCATGATCCGAAGAGTAATCCTTTCAAAGGGTCGTTCGATCGGATTGCAATTCGTTCAATACCCAAACTTTAATTAAGATTGTTTAAAGGTGGGACCCAAGTGTAATCCGTTCGGGTGGCAATTCGTTCGGGTAGCCTATCCGTTCGAATGGTAATTCGATCGGTTGGCAATCCGCTCTGATTGTCCTGTTCGTTCTACACTTGGTCGTCTTGTAGGTGTGTCGTTATGTCGAGTCACTTTGACAACGTGTTAACCAACAGAACCCTTCGTTCGACCCAGTTGACCAACCTGACCAGGAATCACCCTAGACCGGCCGGTTACCGGTTCGAGACGGTTGTTCTTGACTAACCCGAAATCGGTATTCTCATGGGTAGAATCTAGATCTGAGCCAGCACAACACTAAGGGCGAGTAGGTGACTAGATCGATTCCTGACTCTACCGGTTTTGAGCGTTTTAAGTGTAAAAAGAGTCGAAAGAAAGTTAAAACCATCTTTAAATCCTTTTTCACCACACTTGTGTCGAGATGTTTACAAGATCTTTGTGGAAATCGGTTAGATCTAAGTTGTTCTTAGTGGGTTGATTCAAATCATGAAGTTCTTGAAGAACACATGATGCGTCACCTTAGAACACCCGAAATCTAGTGATTTCACGGTTAAAAATTAAGATTTAAAAGATAGAAAGGTGTAGGAGTGCGTGTAGATCAAGAAAGTACAAGATTTAGGATGAGATCTTACCAGAATCGAGAGAAATCTGAGAAAAGGTTGAGTTGAGCGTGCTGGTCGAACAGGGATTTCCAAAAGTGGAAAAGATGACAATGACAGGGGTATTTATAGGATGCCAAAAGAGGAAAGGGTTGTTCGGTCGAATGGCACATCGCCTGGGTGACTGTCCGGTCGAATGGCTGTTCGATCGGATGGCACCTGTCATCCTTTACCAAGTGGCTATCCGGTCGAATGGCTATTCGATCGGATGGCCCTTGGTTAGGGTGTTTGACGCGCTGATCTTTGCTGATTCGATTTCGATTGCGATCGATGCGATACGGTAGATTCTCCTAGTCAAATTACTCTCAGTCCTAAACACTCAGATCTCGCATAATCTATTTTCCACCATTACTAGAGTTCGTTTCACGATTCAAATTCGATTGCATTTCGAGTTTCGATCGAGTTCGCTTTCTTATCACAACATAACATAAATAAACATGCACATATAACACGTAAGGCACACACACACACGTATAATAACAAGTAAAATTCATAGCTCGAGTTGCGGTTAGAAGTCGATTCGGTTAGCATAGCTTGATTATTGATTAGTTAACTTTATCGCATTGTTACTTCCTGTATTTCACAGTCGTAAGTCGATTGATTAACGATTAACACACATCGATTATTGCATTAACGACACTTACTCCACATAATACAAATAAAATAAAGAAATTTCTACGAGTCGAGTTGCGCAAAAACAGTCGTTGATTTTGACCTTGACTTTGACTTTCACTTGTGAAAACACGGGGTGTTACATATATACCCGAACCCGGGTATTTAAAAAACCCCGGTTTGTGCACCTCTAATCCTAACACATACCTATCCTAACATTTTTCTTAATAAACTCATCCGAACATTTTTCTTAATAAACTTATCCTAACCCAAACCCATCCTAACTCATATCTATCTTAACCCATGACTTAAACCAGCCCAACCCACCACTTTTGCCACCCTTAATATAAACTGTAACTATCATAATAAAAGTTTATAACAAATGCTAGTAAAATTGATGATAATAGTTAGGGGTGGACCCACATAGAATGGGTCGTGGTCCCCGGACCCCAATTTTTTTTAACTAATTACTAGATCCGGTATATTAAATTTTATGAAGACCCAAAAAATACAATTAGGTGGACACCATAGAAGGAAAAAGGAAACTAGTGTAGTGGTAAATCCTCCTCTTTACCAATAGTAGGTCATGGGTTCAATCCTTGTATAGGCCGTTCTTTTGGTTTTTAAATCTAATTCAAACCTCACTTTGACCCGACCCGAAAATTTTAACGTTTTGTTATGAAAATTTTGAATACAAAAAATGGACCCCAGTGGGAAAAAATTATGGGTCCGCCACTGATAATAGTGTGACAACCGGTAATTTATGACTCTTAATTACACGAAAAAAAAGTGTTAATACTATTAAAAGTAGTGTAATTAGACGTAAATTAACTTAATTAGGCCTTTCCTAGGAACGTCTAACCGGCTTTACGGTGCGCGAATGATGATTTACGGAAAATCAGTAGGAACGTTAAACAATAACGAACTGAAACCGAACAAAATACTGACAACGCTGACAAATATGAATTTTATACAAATATTTTATACTTATAAATTTAGTTTTGCGAATTTATCGTGCTTTCGAATATCACAATCGCATATCGATTAAAAAACGCGACTGCAGGAGCGCACCGACAACGAACGCGCAAACACCGACTATCGACCCTAATTTACGTAATTTAGTACTAAAATTATATATAACGACAATTTACGACGTTCCGTGGAGCTCGGGTTCGAAAACGGGTTCGTAGTTGCTGACGGGCCACTTAAAACACGGGGATTGGGCTTGTGGGCCTTGGACCAAGCCCATTAGGGAAAGCCTAAGTATTTAAAGGGTTCAAACCCTAAATGCCTCCATTTTAATCAGATGCTTACCTTTTAATCAGTTGCTTACCTTTTTTTTCTCTCCCACTTCCTATCTTTTCTTTGCTTATTCCAAATACACAAAGACGAAACCCTAGCTCCCATTTTCTCTGCAAAACACAAATACAAAAGAAAACCTTATCAAATCCTCATTTCCCTCAAATCTCAAACACACATATATATGAAACAACTCTCTGCTCCCTCTTGTTCTTCATAAACCGGTACCGGACCCACTTCAGCCGGCTGCCAGCGGTGCTTTTTCTCCAGCAAAGACACACATCCAACCTCCTCCCCTATTTACACCTCCCTCACACTCACCTGAAAACGTCTAGAGAGAGAGAGCGGAGAGAGAAGAGGGCCGGCCTCCTCCTCGTCGGCAACGACTCCGGCCGGCAACGACGATGATGATGATTATGTCAATGTTGATGACGACCGACGAAGATCACGATGGCAAAGATTTACGGTGCTGGCGAAGGAAAGAAAGAAGAGAAGGAACGAGAGAAAGAGGAACGGGGGAGAACGCCGTTTTCTGGCAACGATTCGCTGACAACGGCAGAGCCGCGGCGTGGGTGGTGATATTTGGGTCAGATTCAGTTCGGGTTTGATAGTTTTGATTTGGTTCAGTTCGGATGTTTGAGTTCAAGTATGGAGCGTTTTCAATTTCAAATTCAGTTTTGGTTCAAAGTTTCGGGAGATTCGGGTTAGTTGGTTCGAGAATGGTTTAGGTCCGATTCGGGCTCAGGGTCAGATTTAATAAAGTATGATGATACATATCCCTTATATGCGTTAATAAGCTAACGAAAGTCAAATATTGCATGATTTGAAAGCCGAATGAACGAATGTTTGTAAGCTAACCGTGTTACAATTATGATGACATGTTTTAACACCCCGAAAATATAAAACTTTATATTAGAATTATAAAGTATAAATAAATGAGAATTTACTAACTAGGAATTTTAACCTAGTTAGTTACAAGTCCAGAAATAGCTTATAATAGGGTTAAAAGCAACTAAACTATATGTTGTACAAAGTGGAAGGGCCTAAGTTGCTAAAATTGAAACTTAAAGTTGATAAAACAAATAAAAAATAAACCAAACACCCCAAAAGAGGTGTCTGGTCGTACAAGAAGCAGGAGGGCGACAAGGGTTCTCCACCAAACACTAACTCTCACATAAAATTGATCAATTGAAGGTTCAATTCAGCCCAAAATCGAAATTAAAGCGTAGATTATTGATCCTCATCGCAAGAGGATTACAAGGTATGTAAAATTTAATGAAAACTCTCAACTCGAAATTCTCATGAAATTGGGATTTTCTGAAATTCATGGTTGCATGTTAGTTTTATGATGAATTAGGAACAATATAGTGTCTAAGGATAAACCCTAGACCAATACAAGTTGAATTTATGTGAAAATCTAGTAAAATCCAGGAACACCATTGTAGGTGATTAGTGGGTTTTGTAGATTTTAATAAACATTAGGAAATTGGGTGTTTTTCTAATGTAAATTGACAATTTTGAAGTGACTTCAGAATTATAGATGCTAACAATTGTGTAAAATGGTTGAATGATGTGAAATTAGGGCTAAGTGATAAGCTAGAGACTTGATGTTTAATCATGTAAAAATCTGCCCTTAAAGTGTTTGTTGAAATGCCTCTACGAAGGCTTAAAACTGAAATTTAAAGTTTAAATGCATAATTACGATGTTTCGGTGTATTACGCGAATTATGATTTAAAGAGAGTTCTAAATATGTCATAAATGAACTCTATAGGAAAGGACGCAGGAGCGTCAAGCGGACAAGCGGGTGGCGAATCACGTTTGAAAGGTCTACTTTGAAGGTATGTAACTTGACCCGTTACATTTGATGAATTGTTGATAAACTATCCGTTGTTGATTAAAAGTTGTGTTGGTTGTAGCGACTTTGTTCATTACTTAAACCGGATGTTAAGAATTGGATTGTAGTCGTTTGGTAGTCATCAAAATGGAGGATTTCCGTAGATGAACTGAACGGGTCAAATACTGTCACATTGTAATAATAATATTGTAAATAAATAGAAGTGGCGTAAATGGTCACAAGAGCACGAAGCCATAGGTTTGGTAATGAAGTGCTAGTGATAATAAGCCCCGGAGTTTGGGTAATAAGCGCCTTAGGCTTACTAGTTAAATGGTAGTAAAATGGCTAAGTTAGAATGGGTCGAATAATTGCATAAGGACATATAGTCTTTCGGTCCGTAAACAAATTTTCCGGTATGAAATTTGTAATAGGCATGTCGGTAATGAATTTATAGACACATAGGTAAAAGAATCACCTAAAACGGACTTACGAGTCAAAAGTTAGGGCCATTTTAAGTTGGGACTTGAATAAACATGGAGCTGGGTTTGTTCAGCATCAGCAAAAAGCAAGAGCCTGTTGAAATAGGGGCTAGGCGTCACGCGAGCCCCCTTGGCGTCGCGCGACGCCCTCATTCCGGAAATTTTATTTTTTTCTTTAATGTTGACCCATGGAACTTGTTTGTATCCATTTTAACTTGATCAAAACTAACTTTTGTTGTGGTTTTGATCTTAGGTGATGATGGAAACTAACCGGAAGATGATCGAGCAAACTTTTGAAGAACCGAACACTACTTACAAGCTTCCGCAATGTTTTAAATCTTTAATAGACCTTGTTTATGGGTTGTAAACAATTGTTAAACAACTTTTGAAATGTTTTAACTTAGTCGTTAGTTGAGTAAGGTTTATGCTACTTATGAACTTCTTGTATGAAATTTATGTTAATTAAGTAACTTATATCTACAATGGTATAATCTATTATTAAAATCAAGTAAAATTAAACGGGTGTTACAAGTTGGTATCAGAGCCAGGTTGTCAACAAAGTGTTCAGTTCAAGCTTGATCAATCGTCCGGTAAGAATTAACTTATTATGCTAATAAATTAGGTCTTATGTAAGAAATGAGAAATGAATTGAGATGCATGGGAAGAGTGTGTTAACACACTCAAACCCGGAAAGTGCATTAAATGTGAACGGTTAAAGCAAGTTGGGAACTTGGCTAAACCAAAACAAATGAAGCAATGTTATAAATGAAATGTTTAACGTTTAAATGTAAACATTTCAGTTTCAAGATGTCTGATGGGAATGATGATAATCCGGTGCAAACAAGCACCGAACAAATGAAAGAGATAATTGCTGAAGAGGTAGGGAAGGCAATTGAAGGAAGTCTATCCGGGTTTATAGACAAAATTCAAAACACGGTGTTGTCGCTTGTCGAAGAGCGAGTTAAAAGGTTGGAGGATATTGTCAACCTTATGAAGGAGAAAACGGGAGAACGTAAAGGATGTTCATACAAGGAATTCATGGCGTGTAAACCGCCAATCTATAACGGGGAGGTTGACCCGATAATTTGTCAAAGATGGATAAGTGATGTCGAAGGAGTGTTTGAACGAACCCACTGTGACGTAGGTGACTTTGTTGCTTACGGAACGGGTCAATTGAGAAATCAAGCCAAAGATTGGTGGAATAATAAAAAGAAGGAAATGGGAGCCGAAGCGGCAAGGGTAATGACTTGGGACGAGTTTAAGGTGTCGTTCCTTAAACACCATAGTCCCAAAGCAGTGATTAACAGGATCAAGGAAGAATTCATCCAGCTAAGACAAAAGGGTGAAACAATTGATAAGATCACGGGCATCTTCATGGATAAGCTGAGATTCTGTGACGAGTTAGTCACCACTGAAGAGCAAAAGATATACTACTATTACAACATGCTGAGTGCCGAGTACTGTGAGTTCATGACTCCATCAAAATATGAGACCCTCACGGAGATTATCAACACCGCCCGGGAGCGGGAAATAGAGTTAAAGAAACAAGTAGAAAGGGGCGAGCAGAGGGCACAAGATGTGAATCCAAGCCCTACAAAGAAAGCTAGAACTGCTGAATCGGGGAAGAAGGTGGAGGCTAAAGGTGGGTCGCCAAGTTGTAAAGTATGTGGGAAAGGGCACAAGGGTGAGTGCCGCTTCAAAGACAAGCCGTGTCCGGTATGTGGGAAGACGGGGCACACTGCATCGCTATGTCCCGGAAAAGTTTCTGTTTGTTACAAGTGTTATCAACCCGGTCACAAGAAATCTGAATGCCCCGAGTTGGTGGGAAAGAGAGACACAAAAGAGTCTCCAACAGAAGCTCCCAAAACGAAGGCTAGGTCCTTCCAACTCACCGCGGCTGAAGCGAAAACAGAACCCGATGTGGTCTCAGGTATATTCACAATTAACTCAATTCCAGCACGTGTATTGTTTGATACGGGTGCGAATAAATCCTTCATTTCGCATGGATTTATTCGACATCCTTCATTTGTATTGACGAAATTATCTGTGCCCTTAGAAGTTGAAATAGGGGACAACAAAAGTTTTATAGTTTGTGATGTTTGTCGAGGCTGCAAATTAAGCATCGACGATGAGGAATACTTGATAGATTTAATCCCGATGTCAATGGGAGTATTTCAAGTAGTCGTTGGGATGGATTGGCTATCTCAGCACCATGCAAAAGTCGTGTGTTTTCGTAAAGAGATAAAACTAACTTCTCCGAGCGGGAAACACGTCACCATCTATGGCGAAAAAGGAGGTAACCCCATAGTATGCTCAATGTTGAAAGCTCACAAGCTTATGAAGAGAGGATGCAAGGCATTCATGATATACGCAAATGAGCCCGAGAAAGAATCACGGAAGATTGAAGATGTACCGGTAGTACGAGACTATGAAGACGTGTTTCCGGAGGATTTACCGGGGATACCGCCTGAACGGGAAGTAGAGTTCGGGATCGAATTGATTTCGGGCGCAAAACCCGTAGCTAAAGCACCGTACCGACTCGCACCGTCGGAATTACAAGATTTGATGTCCCAAATTCAAGATCTGCTAGACAAGGGATTCATAAGGCCGAGTGTGTCTCCTTGGGGCGCACCGGTACTGTTCGTGAGAAAGAAAGACGAAAGAATGCGTATGTGCATTGATTACCGGGAGTTAAACAAACTCACGGTAAAGAATCGATACCCGCTTCCGAGGATAGATGACTTATTCGACCAATTATAAGGTGCGAACTGGTTTTCAAAAATTGACCTTAGATCGGGGTACCACCAATTAAAGGTCAAGGAGGAAGATGTGCCGAAGACGGCTTTCCGTACGAGATACGGACATTACGAATTCCTCGTGATGTCATTTGGGCTAACAAATGCACCCGCGGCTTTCATGGACCTCATGAAGCGGGTTTGCAAGCCAATGTTGGATAAGTCGGTCATTGTGTTTATTGATGATATTTTGGTGTATTCAAAAAGCAAAACTGAACATGCACACCATTTACAAGAGGTGTTGGAGACACTTAGGCGAGAGAGGTTATATGCAAAATTCTCTAAATGTGCCTTTTGGTTACGAGAGGTACAATTTCTTGGCCACATCATAAGTGCCGACGGAGTATTAGTGGATCCGTCAAAGATCGAGGCTGTATCAAAATGGAATCCCCCGAAGAACCCTTCGGAAATTAGAAGCTTTTTGGGGCTTGCGGGATACTACAGGAGATTCATTCAAGATTTCTCCAAGATTGCGTCACCGTTAACAAAGCTAACCCGAAAGAAAGAAAAGTTCATTTGGGGTGTCGATCAAGAAAGAGCGTTTCAAACGCTAAAAGAGAAGTTAACACAAGCTCCGGTACTGACATTGCCGGACGGAGTCGAAGACATGGTGGTTTATTCGGATGCTTCACTATCGGGGCTCGGATGCGTTTTGATGCAACGGGGCAAGGTTATAGCTTATGCCTCGAGGCAATTGAAGATACACGAGAAGAAATATCCCACACACGATCTCGAGCTGGCTGCGGTGGTATTTGCATTAAAAATATGGAGGCACTACTTGTATGGGGTAAAGTGCACCATATTCACCGATCACAAGAGCTTGAAATACTTCTTCGATCAGAAGGAGCTAAATATGCGACAAAGGCGATGGCTAGAAACGGTGAAAGACTTTGACTGTGAAATACACTATCACCCTGGAAGGGAAAACGTGGTGGCGGATGCCCTAAGCAGAATGACAGATTATGCTCCGATACGAGTACGATCATTACAACTCATTGTGACCTCGGGCTTACTCGAACAAATCCGAGAGGCGCAAGATGAAGCAGTAAAGACGGAAAACTGGAGAAAGGAAAGGATTGTTGGCCAAGTTAAGGATCTCGAAGTAGGAAACCACGGTTTGAAAACGCGTTTCAATAGAATTTGGGTTCCTAACACATGTGGAGTTAAAAAGCTTCTACTTGATGAGGCTCATAAATCCCGATATTCAATTCATCCGGGTGCGACCAAGATGTACAATGATCTGAAACAAAATTATTGGTGGCCTGGAATGAAGAGGGATGTGGCGAAGTATGTGGAAAAATGCTTGACATGTCTACAAGTCAAGGCGGAGCACCAAAAACTTTACGGCAAACTCCAACCGTTAGAAATCCCGGTTTGGAAATGGGAACATATTACAATGGACCTATTAACCAAATTGCCTAAGACAAATCGTGGTTTCGATGCCATATGGGTAGTGGTGGATAGATTGACAAAAAGTGCTCAGTTCATTCCGATTCGTGAGACTTATACGTCAGAAAAGATGTCAGAAGTTTACATTAATGAGATAATAGCACGTCATGGAGTACCGGTATCCATCGTGTCTGATAGGGATACCCGGTTCACTTTAAATTTCTGGCGAGATTTCCAAGAGCAAATGGGAACCAAATTGTTCATTAGCACTGCGTACCATCCTCAAACAGATGGACAGAGTGAAAGAACAATACAAACATTGGAGGACATGCTACGGGCGTGTATAATCGAATTTGGAGGAAGTTGGGATGTTTACCTACCGTTAGTCAAGTTTTCGTATAATAACAGCTACCATGCTAGTATTAAGATGGCACCGTACGAAATGCTCTATGGTAGGAAATGCTGAACCCCGGTATGTTGGGGTGAAGTGGGTCCATGTGAACTCGCCCACCAAGATGTAGTACGAGCCACTAATGAAAAGATTGATGTGGTTCGAGCACACTTGAAAGCGGCCCAAGATAGACAAAAAGCGTATGCTGACAAAAGGAACAGGCCAATCGAATTCCAGGTTGGTGACAAAGTTATGCTGAAGGTATCGCCGTGGAAGGGGATCATACGATTCAGAAAAAGAGGAAAGTTGAGCCCAAGATTTATTGGGCCATTCAGGATCACTGAACGGGTTGGTAAAGTAGCTTATCGTCTCGAATTATCTGAGGAGTTGAGTGGGATTCATAGCACATTCCATGTGTCACATCTTCGAAAATGTCTGGCAGACGAAACTGCTCGTATCCACTACGATGATATCGAGGTGGATAACAGCCTCAACTATGCAGTAAAACCAATTGCGATTTTAGATCGTAAAGAGAAGAGTTTGAGGAACAAAGTGATTAATCAAGTCAAGGTCAAATGGGAGCATAGGAAAGGTTCGGACACTACGTGGGAGTCCGAAGAGGAGATGCGACGTCTCCACCCTACATTATTTGGTACGTACTTCGGTTTCGAGGACGAAACCCTTTTAAGGGGGGTGGACTTGTAACACCCCGAAAATATAAAAATTTATATTAGAATTATAAAGTATAAATAAATGAGAATTTACTAACTAGGAATTTTAACCTAGTTAGTTACAAGTCTAGAAATAGCTTATAATAGGGTTAAAAGCAACTAAACTATATGTTGTACAAAGTGGAAGGGCCTAAGTTGTTAAAATTGAAACTTAAAGTTGATAAAACAAATAAAAAATAAACCAAACACCCCAAAAGAGGTGTCTGGTCGTACAAGAAGCAGGAGGGCGACAAGGGTTCTCCACCAAACCCTAACTCTCACATAAAATTGATCAATTGAAGGTTCAATTCAGCCCAAAATCGAAAGTAAAGCATAGATTATTGATCCTCATCGCAAGAGGATTACAAGGTATGTAAAATTTAGTGAAAACTCTCAACTCGAAATTCTCATGAAATTGGGATTTTCTGAAATTCATGGTTGCATGTTAGTTTTATGATGAATTAGGAACAATATAGTGTCTAAGGATAAACCCTAGACCAATACAAGTTGAATTTATGTGAAAATCTAGTAAAATCCAGGAACACCATTGTAGGTGATTAGAGGGTTTTGTAGATTTTAATAAACATTAGGAAATTGGGTGTTTTTCTAGTGTAAATTGACAATTTTGAAGTGACTTCAGAATTATAGATGCTAACAATTGTGTAAAATGGTTGAATGATGTGAAATTAGGGCTAAGTGATAAGCTAGAGACTTGATGTTTAATCATGTAAAAATATGCCCTTAAAGTGTTTGTTGAAATGCCTCTACGAAGGCTTAAAACTGAAATTTAAAGTTTAAATGCATAATTACGATGTTTCGGTGTATTATGTGAATTATGATTTAAAGAGAGTTCTAAATATGTCATAAATGAACTCTATAGGAAAGGACGCAGGAGCGTCAAGCGGACAAGCGGGTGGCGAATCACGTTTGAAAGGTCTACTTTGAAGGTATGTAACTTGACCCGTTACATTTGATGATTTTTTGATAAACTATGTGTCACACCCCAAAAAAAATCCACACGCGGAGTATCACCGCTTGGAGGCGTGACTGACCAGGATCAAGCCACCAATCATATTGAACATATAAGTAAGTAGTATAATCATTCATCAATACGAAAGGTGTTTTCAAAACCAAACATTAACGAGTGTGTAGCGGAAGCATAAGTATGTAACCCAATGTAAATAGTAAATTCAAGTGTTTAGATAGATAACGTGGCATCATCGATCCATGTCCCACAACGACCTGCTCCTCCCTGTGCAAGCTCCATATGTACCTAGGGTCCTGCAAGGCATGTAAGAGAGAGTCAACAACTAGTTGAGCGAGTTCACAGAAAGTAAATGCGTAACAGTAAGTTCGTATGTAACATGTGGCTCTACTGGGCCGATAGTACGTTCTATTGGTGGGGGCTTCCCATGTTATATATCCCCTAGACTATTCGTAATCATAAGTATCCTTCCCAATCCGAGGATAGTAGTAAGTATAGGTTTACGCAGGTTTTATGTAAGTGCCCTTCCCAACCGAGGACAGTACGTAGCGAGTACGTAGGTTTAGCGCTGGCGTCCTTCCCAATCCGAGGACGGTAGTACGTAGGTTTAGCACTGGCGTCCTTCCCAATCCGAGGACCGTGGTAAATAGTCTAGTGTTAATGTAAGTACAGGTAATCATTCAATCCCATTCCCAACCCAACTGGGGAATCCCATGCCTTGGTAAGAGTGTGAACTCACCTTGGTTTGCTCGGTATGCTAAGTATGTGCTCAAAGTAAATCAATCACGTCCTAAAGTACGCACGTATACATAATCAGTTTGTGTTTAAGTTGTTCATGTATAAGCAGGTAACACGTAATCACAATCATACCAGTCATGTTTAACATTTAACAGCAGTTACATATTCCAGTTAACACTTAACAGAATTAACTCAAGTTCCTGCACCGATCAGCTATTCGGCGAAACACACAGTTGACGAAACACGTTCTGTTTCGTCGTGGTCTTAATTGGCGAAACAGGATTCTAATTCGTCGATGACTCTTGGCGAAACACATTCTGTTTCGCCGAGAGTCCTGTTTCGTCGGACAGTTCAGCTTCGCAGACATCAGTTACAACAGATGCGAATAACGCATAAACCCTAATCATTCTAGCAGCCGTCATCAATAACAGAAATCATATGAAGATCATTGTGCATATCGAATCATCATAAATCAACCATCCAAGAATCATTGTCTAGCATAAACCCTAGTTTATGTGTATAGCATATCAAATAACATACGACATCATCACATCAATCCCTATCAAGATACTAATGTAATCAGAATCAGGCCATATAAACAACATTCAGAACCGAGCATTCGATTGTATCAAGTTTCGCATATCATTTATATTCATAACCATTCTATAAATCAAACATATACCTAAGCATGAATTCAGAAATCAAGAGTCATGAAATCGATTAAACAAACATATGACTAACCGAGGTCGATAGTACGAAGGTTTAATCTCTTAACGAGGCTTCGAGAACTCTAATCTGCCGTCACACAGGAGTGGGAGCTCTAGGGTTTTTCTGTTTTGCTAAAATGACGAATTGAGCGGTTCCGTATAACTTATACGCGTCTAAGTGTTTTGGGCCCTTACTGGGCTTGGCGAAACTGACGGGCCGGCGAATCACATCTGATTCGTCGAGATGTTGATGGCGAAACACCTGTTTCGTCGGGTGGTATATGACGAATGGCACATGTGTTTCGTCGAGTTTATACAGGGCTTAATAGTCTGAGTGTTTACAACAGGTTCCCATTAAATCATTAAACACATATGCATGCAACCATCACAATAAGTATTATTATATCAGCACGTAGCATATCCAACAATCATCTCAAATTACAATCAGTGTACAGTTATAAGTCAAACCAGTCAAACAAGTCAAAGTCAACGTGCATTAAATGCATAAGTGAAAGTCGGAAATTCGAGTTGTCACATTATCCCCAACTTGAAAGAAATTTCGTCCCGAAATTTAGCATGCGGTTACTGAGGAAGCTAGTAGTGTGACGTTGTTTACCTGTATCGTATCGCGGCTCCCCGAGCAGGTTTGCGAAGATTTACTGGTTTTCTTGGGGTGTCACATTATCCCCCCGTTGATTTGGAATTTCGTCCCGAAATTCTGCATCGGTAGCTTCAGCCTCAGTAGTAGTTGCTTGGTTTCCGAATAACTGGGGATATTTGAGTTCCATTTGATCTTCACGCTCCCAGGTGAACTCTGGGCCACGGCGGGAGTTCCAACGAACTCGTACAAGAGGGATTCTCGTGTTTTTGAGGACCTTAACATCCCGGTCCGTGACTTCAATAGGTTCCTCGACGAATCGCAACCGCTCGTCGATAGTGAGTTCCTTCAAGGGAACTATGTGGGTCTCATCTGACGTACACTTCTTCAGATTCGACACGTGAAAGACGTTGTGAACTGCACTGAGTTCAGCTGGTAAGTTCAGTCTGTAGGCCACTTTACCTATTTTCTCTGTAACTTCGAATGGTCCGACGTATCGTGGATTGAGTTTGCCGCGTTTTCCAAAACGAACCACACCCTTCCAGGGTGAAACTTTGAGTAGCACTCGATCCCCAACTTGGAACTCGAGTGGTTTCCTGTCTAAATCAGCGTATGCTTTCTGACGGTCGCGTGTTACCGCCATGCGTTGTCGTATTTGTGCAATCTTTTCTGTAGTATTGACTACCATGTCTGGATCCGTGATTTGACTATTACCCACCTCTACCCAACAAAGAGGTGACCGGCATTTACGTCCGTACAATGCCTCGAATGGAGCAGCTTTAATGCTGGTGTGGTAGCTGTTGTTGTAAGAAAGTTCTACAAGTGGCAGATGTTTTTCCCAACCATTGCCAAAGTCAATTACGCACGCCCGAAGCATGTCTTCTAGAGTTTGAATGGTGCGCTCAGGCTGCCCCTCCGTCTGGGGGTGATAAGCTGTGCTCATGCCTAAACGAGAACCAAAAGATTTGTGCATTGCTTGCCATAGTTCTGAAGTAAATCGTGCGTCACGATTAGAGATGATGGAGGTGGGCACACCGTGCCTCGAAACAACTTCCTTATGATATATGTCTGCTAAGGTAGAGAACTTGTCTGTTTCTTTGATAGCCAGGAAGTGAGCAGACTTTGTGGGTCGATCCATGATCACCCAAATAGTATCGTTTCCGTGCTGAGGTCTAGGTAAACCAGTAACATAATCCATTGAAATTTGTTCCCATTTCCATCGTGGTATTTCAGGTTGTTGGAGCGGGCCTGATGGTTTCTGATATTCTGCCTTGACTCTCGCACAAGTCAAGCATTTACTAACGTATGTGGCTATGTGGGCCTTCATGCTAGGCCACCAATATGTAGTTTTGATGTCGTGGTACATTTTATCCGCACCTGGATGTACCGAGTAGCGAGACTTATGAGCTTCATCCATCACTAGCTCACGTAAGTTGCCATAAAGTGGAACCCAAATGCATCCTGTAACGTAATAAGCGCCGTCTGCCCTTTTGTTCTAAGCGTTGCCTTAAGCCGCGTAGGGCTTCAGCCCTGACGTTGTCTGGTTTCAATGCTTCTACCTGAGCATTTCGTATCTGGGAAGGAAGACTAGACTGTATAGTGAGTTGTAAAGCTCGCACGCGCTTAGGCGCGGTGTCCTTTCGACTGAGGGCGTCAGCCACAACATTGGCTTTGCCTGGATGGTACCTGATCGAGCATTCGTAGTCATTTAACAGTTCGACCCATCGTCGCTGTCGCATATTCAGCTCTTTCTGTTTGAAGATATGTTCGAGGCTTCTGTGATCAGTGTAGATTGCGCACTTGGTACCATACAAATAGTGTCGCCATATCTTGAGCGCAAAGACAACCGCTCCCAGCTCTAGGTCGTGTGTCGTGTAGTTCCGTTCGTGAATCTTAAGTTGGCGCGAAGCATAAGCAATAACTTTATCCCTCTGCATCAATACACATCCAAGACCTTGGATAGATGCGTCGCAGTAGACTACAAAATTGTCCGTGCCTTCAGGCAGTGAGAGGATAGGTGCGCTACATAGTCTATCCTTTAAGTGCTGAAACGATGTTTCCTGTGCATTACCCCAACGATAAACAACACCCTTCTGCGTTAGTAGTGTAAGCGGCTGTGCAATCTTTGAGAAGTCTTTAATGAACCATCTGTAATATCCCGCCAAACCCAAGAATTGGCGTATTTCAGTTGGTGTACGAGGTGCAGGCCAGTTCTTGATCGAATCTACCTTGGATGGATCGGCATGAATCCCATCCTTGTTCACCACGTGGCCTAAAAAGTGGACTTCACGAAGCCAGAAATCACATTTGGAAAACTTAGCGTATAGCTGTTCCGTTCTTAGAAGTTCCAGTATAAGTCGTAAGTACTGCTCGTGTTCCTCCTGACTCTTCGAATAAATCAGGATGTCGTCGATGAAAACAATGACGAACTTGTCGAGATAGGGTTTGCACACCCTGTTCATAAGATCCATAAGTACGGCAGGCGCGTTCGTTAGCCCAAATGGCATGACCATAAACTCGTAGTGGCCGTAGCGAGTTCTAAATGTTGTTTTGGAAACGTCCTCATCCCGGACTCTCAGCTGGTGATATCCTGACCTTAAGTCTATCTTGGAGTAGTAGCTCGACCCTTGCAACTGGTCGAATAAATCATCTATGCGCGGAAGAGGATAGCGATTCTTGATCGTCACCTTGTTGAGTTCACGGTAGTCTATACACATCCGGAACGTACCGTCTTTCTTCTTTACGAATAACACTGGAGCTCCCTAGGGCGAAGAGCTAGGACGTATAAAACCCTTTTCCAAGAGTTCTTGTAGCTGCTTTGACAGTTCTTCTAGTTCCGTTGGAGCTAAACGATAAGGTGCTCGAGCTATAGGTGCTGCTCTAGGAGCTTGTTACTATGAGTTACCAAAGGTTCTTAACCAGCACGAGGAATGCGGACGATATTTTCTTTGCAAAGAATCTCTGCTCGAAGTTGAGGTAGCCAATCCGTACCAATAACGATGTCGAAACCATCACAGCGTTGGGGTCATTCCTAGCATCATCCTGACCAATCACGAACACTCGACCCCTGGCACCATTGCCGTCGTTATTACCCCCATTGTTGCCTCCATTATTGTTCCTGTTTCTTTGATTGTGGTTCTGATTCTGGTTCTGGTTCAACCGTGGGCAGTGTCTTTTGAAGTGACCTTCAGCATCATCTGATAACATCCCTTGTTACCCTGCTGTTGTCGCCGATTCTATAGATCTTGTGGCTGTTGTTGTTGGTTCTGGTTCGCAGAACACGAGTTTCTACCATCTTTGGTTCCATGACCAAGCTCGTTTCATTAATGAAAATGATTGCGTTTGCACTGCCCGCTGTGGTGCAAGTTACATCGTTTGCGCTTAGGGTGGTTACCCCTGTATCCACCCTGCCCTTGAATACTAAAAGTTGCTGATCAGGACTTTAGTGGTCATCGACCTTTCACTGCTGTGCCTGGGACGGAATCGTAGTCGAACCCTTGCTAGAGATTCCATCCCACTTTCATTCGCTGTCACTGAGGGTAGCAGAAGTAGTTGAAGTAGTAGCGCTGATACGTTGAGGCAGCTTGTTCTGTTCCACTGCCTGGTCTATGAGACGATGAACAAGATGAGTAACATCTTGAATAGTAACAAGTTTAGCCGTCATCACATGATTTTGAATTCCTGGTACTAAGCCTTTGGGGTACAGCTCAAAGCTCTTTATGGGAGGATCCACCATAGTTGGACACAAAATTGTCAGTTTGTTGGATCGTTATCGTGTACGCTTCTATCTCTGACCCCGTCATCTTCATGTTAAAGGACTCCACTTCCAACTTGTGGATGGCATCAATACTACTTGTATTCACGTTTGATCGGTTCCTTAAAATCATTCCATGGGGTGGCATTAGCAGCCGCCAGCCCCCGTATCGTAACTTGTGCGTTCCACCAAGTTTGCGCAGTGCCTTCGAGAATATCAGTGGCATATTTCACCTTGCGAGCCTCAGGTCATTCGTGCATTCGAAGGCCGATTCGAGTTCCTCGAACTAATGGAGGAGTCCAACAGCTCCTTCAGTGTCGCTGAAAGTAGTAGGACGACAGTCCATAAAAGTCTTGTATGTGCATACAGGTGGCTGAGCGTGTTGACTTGTCGTGTGCGTAAGAGTAAACATACTTGAGCACGAGTGTTGGTTTACGAGAGTAGGATCTAAAAATCCTAGAGTAAGTGGTGATGGCAGGCTACACCTCCAGCCTGGGCAGCTGCGAGTGCTGCAGTAACTTGTTCAGTGATCGAAGCCGCCAACTGGGCTTGAGTTAGGTTAACGTATCCACTCATGATCTTGACATCAAGGAGAACATGAGTAAGAGAGGTTCGCGAATAGTGCGAAGAGAGTGAGCACACAAGTATTCTCAAGCAATAACATATAGTAGGTTCTGTAATCTGAACATACCACGAGCAAAGTTCTATGTAATTCTAGCATGTAGGTAAAGTAACATGAATAGTAATACCTATGATGTTGAGCCTTGCACGTGGAGCGAAGCGTCGTTGTGGATCGTTGAGAGCACTGTTCTGGTTATAGTCTGGTTTTAACAAAATCGTTTTCCCTTTATTAAAACCGAGTTCTCTATAACCAATGGCTCTGATACCAATCTGTCACACCCCAAAAAAAATCCACACGCGGAGTATCACCGCTTGGAGGCGTGACTGACCAGGATCAAGCCACCAATCATATTGAACATATAAGTAAGTAGTATAATCATTCATCAATACGAAAGGTGTTTTCAAAACCAAACATTAACGAGTGTGTAGCGGAAGCATAAGTATGTAACCCAATGTAAATAGTAAATTCAAGTGTTTAGATAGATAACGTGGCATCATCGATCCATGTCCCACAACGACCTGCTCCTCCCTGTGCAAGCTCCATATGTACCTAGGGTCCTGCAAGGCATGTAAGAGAGAGTCAACAACTAGTTGAGCGAGTTCACAGAAAGTAAATGCGTAACAGTAAGTTCGTATGTAACATGTGGCTCTACTGGGCCGATAGTACGTTCTATTGGTGGGGGCTTCCCATGTTATATATCCCCTAGACTATTCGTAATCATAAGTATCCTTCCCAATCCGAGGATAGTAGTAAGTATAGGTTTACGCAGGTTTTATGTAAGTGCCCTTCCCAACCGAGGACAGTACGTAGCGAGTACGTAGGTTTAGCGCTGGCGTCCTTCCCAATCCGAGGACGGTAGTACGTAGGTTTAGCACTGGCGTCCTTCCCAATCCGAGGACCGTGGTAAATAGTCTAGTGTTAATGTAAGTACAGGTAATCATTCAATCCCATTCCCAACCCAACTGGGGAATCCCATGCCTTGGTAAGAGTGTGAACTCACCTTGGTTTGCTCGGTATGCTAAGTATGTGCTCAAAGTAAATCAATCACGTCCTAAAGTACGCACGTATACATAATCAGTTTGTGTTTAAGTTGTTCATGTATAAGCAGGTAACACGTAATCACAATCATACCAGTCATGTTTAACATTTAACAGCAGTTACATATTCCAGTTAACACTTAACAGAATTAACTCAAGTTCCTGCACCGATCAGCTATTCGGCGAAACACACAGTTGACGAAACACGTTCTGTTTCGTCGTGGTCTTAATTGGCGAAACAGGATTCTAATTCGTCGATGACTCTTGGCGAAACACATTCTGTTTCGCCGAGAGTCCTGTTTCGTCGGACAGTTCAGCTTCGCAGACATCAGTTACAACAGATGCGAATAACGCATAAACCCTAATCATTCTAGCAGCCGTCATCAATAACAGAAATCATATGAAGATCATTGTGCATATCGAATCATCATAAATCAACCATCCAAGAATCATTGTCTAGCATAAACCCTAGTTTATGTGTATAGCATATCAAATAACATACGACATCATCACATCAATCCCTATCAAGATACTAATGTAATCAGAATCAGGCCATATAAACAACATTCAGAACCGAGCATTCGATTGTATCAAGTTTCGCATATCATTTATATTCATAACCATTCTATAAATCAAACATATACCTAAGCATGAATTCAGAAATCAAGAGTCATGAAATCGATTAAACAAACATATGACTAACCGAGGTCGATAGTACGAAGGTTTAATCTCTTAACGAGGCTTCGAGAACTCTAATCTGCCGTCACACAGGAGTGGGAGCTCTAGGGTTTTTCTGTTTTGCTAAAATGACGAATTGAGCGGTTCCGTATAACTTATACGCGTCTAAGTGTTTTGGGCCCTTACTGGGCTTGGCGAAACTGACGGGCCGGCGAATCACATCTGATTCGTCGAGATGTTGATGGCGAAACACCTGTTTCGTCGGGTGGTATATGACGAATGGCACATGTGTTTCGTCGAGTTTATACAGGGCTTAATAGTCTGAGTGTTTACAACAGGTTCCCATTAAATCATTAAACACATATGCATGCAACCATCACAATAAGTATTATCATATCAGCACGTAGCATATCCAACAATCATCTCAAATTACAATCAGTGTACAGTTATAAGTCAAACCAGTCAAACAAGTCAAAGTCAACGTGCATTAAATGCATAAGTGAAAGTCGGAAATTCGAGTTGTCACACTATGCGTTGTTGATTAAAAGTTGTGTTGGTTGTAGCGACTTTGTTCATTACTTAAACCGGATGTTAAGAATTGGATTGTAGTCGTTTGGTAGTCATCAAAATGGAGGATTTCCGTAGATGAACTAAACGGGTCAAATAATGTCACATTTTAATAATAATATTGTAAATAAATAGAAGTGGCGTAAATGGTCACAAGAGCACGAAGCCATAGATTTGGTAATGATCTTAGGTGATGATGGAAACTAACCGGAAGATGATCGAGCAAACTTTTGAAGAACCGAACACTACTTACAAGCTTTCGCAATGTTTTAAATCTTTAATAGACCTTGTTTATGGGTTGTAAACAATTGTTAAACAACTTTTGAAATGTTTTAACTTAGTCGTTAGTTGAGTAAGGTTTATGCTACTTATGAACTTCTTGTATGAAATTTATGTTAATTAAGTAACTTATATCTACAATGGTATAATCTATTATTAAAATCAAGTAAAATTAAACGGGTGTTACACATGTATGGATAGGAGTCATGTCAATATAGGGGCACAAATATGGAAGCGCCACGGGTCGAAGGTAAACACGGAAGCTATGTGTAAATTCGGACGCACGAGGTAAGTGAACTCCCCGACTCCCTCCTTAGTAGTAAAAGAGGTTATCTGTATGATGAATGTTAGAAATTATGCAAGATGCTTTATTGACATTGGTAACAAGTAAGGAGCAATAAGGAAGTGATTTCTGAATCACTTCGTAGACCATTTTAGGAAGGCTATATGCGAGTCACTTAAGTATGGTAATCTAAGTTTATTTAGGATTCGGTTATTAGAGGTGATGGTGTTTGCTAAGAAGACCGAACGAGTTAAAATAAGAGTATGTTTTATTACGTAACGTTAGTACACGTAATGATTATGGTAATATATATATCCGGTTAATGTAAAAGTGTCATAGTATTAAACATTAAGCGAGTAAAAGTTGGAAACTTGACATCAAATAGTTGGTACATGTCAAATGAGTTAAGAATGAATAAACGTGTGAGATTTTATCTTGTGTTGAGAAGAGAAGTGGTAAAAACACTACAATTTTATGTAGTTTATTTCTCTCAAAACAATATATATTTGTGCTATTTATTGTTGTTAAAATAATGTTGTTTTATGCAAATTGAGCTGCCAAAATAGTGTAGAATTATGATGTTTATTGTTGTTAAAATAGTGCAGTTTTTATGCAAATTGAGCTGCCAAAATATTGCAGAATTATGTTGTTTATTGTTGTTAAAATAGTGCAGTTTTTATGCAAATTGAGCTGCCAAAATAGTGTAGAATTGTGATGTTTATTGTTGTTAAAATAGTGCAGTTTTATGCAAATTGAGCTGCCAAAATAGTGCAGAACTGTGTTGTTTATTGTTGTTAAAATAGTGTAGTTTTTATGCAAATTGAGCTGCCAAAATAGTGCAGAATTGTGCTGTTTATTGTTGTTAAAATAGTGCAGTTTTATGCAAATTGAGCTGCCAAAATAGTGCAGAATTGTGTTGTTTATTGTTGTTAAAATAGTGTAGTTTTTATGCAAATTGAGCTGCCAAAATAGTGCAGAATTATGTTGTTTACTGTTGTTAAAATACTGCAGCTTTTATGCAAATTGAGCTTTATTATTGTTAAAATAGTGCAGTTTTTATGCAAATTGGGCTGTCAAAATAGTGCAGAATTGTGCTGATTATTGTTGTTAAAATAGTGCAGTTTTTAGGCATTTTGAGCTGCCAAACTAGTGCAGAATTGTGCTGTATATTCCTGTTAAAATAGTGCAATTTTTATGCATATCGAGCTGTCAAACTAGTGCAGAATTGCGCAGTTTATAATGTGTGTGAGTAAGATGGTAAAGGAACGAGCTAAGTTGTGGATATATATATATATATATATATATATAGAGTAGGGTTAGCACGGAAAGTGTGTTTTTCCTAGAAAGTCTAGGAAGAGATCTGGTCCATCCGATTGGTGTGTTTAAAGGTTGAGATTAAATCAATGGCAATCTTGTAATATTTGAGTTTAATTAATTGATTGTTTTAAATGAGTAGGGGCAATTTCGTCAATGGTCGTGTTTTAAATCAATTAGATAACCGCCCTGTTCCTAAATTCAAGCGATTTTCCCTCTCTCTCTCTCCAAACCCATCTTGGAAACCCCAATCCCTACAAAAAATAACTACAATCATGGAAGAAGATAACTTTAGAAACGATGGAGAGCACCGGATCAAATTAAAACACTTCTCCATCTCCACCATCTCCGGGTTCATCATCACCATTCAAATATTGTTCTTATCATCTCCGTTTTCTTGACGATGTGTTTTAACAGCAAGCAGATTCATACAGTTGTGTTTTAGCATTCAGATTCATACAGATGTGTTTTAACAGCAAACAGATTCATACAGTTGTGTTTTAACAGCAAGCAGATTCATACAGTTGTGTTTTAGCATTCAGATTCATACAGATGTGTTTTAACAGCAAACAGATTCATACAGTTGTGTTTTAGCATTCAGATTCATACAGATGTGTTTTAACAGCAAACAGATTCATACAGATGTGTTTTAACAGCAAGCAGATTCATACAGTTGTGTTTTAGCAAGCAGATTCATACAGATGTGTTTTAACAGCAAACAGATTCATACAGTTGTGTTTTAACTGCAAGCAGATTCATACAGATGTGTTTTAACAGCAAGCAGATTTATACAGTTGTGTTTTAGCATTCAGATTCATACAGTTGTGTTTTAGCATCCAGATTCATACAGATGTGTTTTAACAGCAAGCATATTCATACAGTTGTGTTTTAGCATTCAGATTCATACAGTTGTGTTTTAACAGCAAACAGATTCATACGGTTGTGTTTTAACAGCAAGCAGATTCATACACTTGTGTTTTAGCATTCAGATTCATACAGTTGTGTTTTAACAGCAATCAGATTCATACAGTTGTGTTTTAGCATTCAGATTCATAGAGTTGTGTTTTAACAGCAATCAGATTCATACACTGTGTTTTACCATCTTTATATTGTGGGATCTATAAAAAAATTGACTTTATCCCTGTAAACTGTTAAAACACAGCACCAAGAACATGCTGATAAATTCCAGTAATCTTCTGAACAATGGAGTATGCGATGTAATGTGACATGGAATTTTAGTTAATGAACACATTGACTTCCAGATTTGAATTCGAATTCGAAAATAATAAAAATTCCAAAAATCATGGAATTTTAGTTAATGAAGATACATTCTAAAAATAAAATTAAAATGTGAAATTACATGATAGCCCTTCTACTTAAAATCCCTCACTGACACATGTCCAAATCTTATTCCTTCCTAGACTTTCTAGGAAAAATACACTTTCCACCCAACTCCTACTCTCTCTATATATATATATATATATATAATGCATATGGAATAAGTTACTTTCTAATAGTTGGGACTCATAGGTGTTTATGATTAGAAGTAAGAATGCATGCAATGTCGTATGTACGTGGTCTATTTGTATGGAAGCTTGTAATTAGCATACCTTAGTAAACCTTGGGATGATTTATGTGATTTATAAGGGTTGTACGTTTGTACGTGGGTACGTAATCACGTGTGGAAGTTCACGTCTATGAATACATGTGTGTTCGTGCCTGCGTTTGAAGTAGGATTCATTGCTTATGAGCGAACGGAACTTGGGTATGTGTTCGTACAACTTAAATAAGTTGAAGAGTTAAGTTACTAAACCGTTGTCTTGAGTATGAAATGTGATTGTAGGCACTCTATTAATGTCTTTACCAAGTTTAAGAAATTGGAATGCACGAAAGTACAGGGAAAGCATATTCGGATCAGTATGGGAAGAAGGAACGCGGACTGGCTATTGATCATGTATGTTTAGTTTAGAAATGATGTGATTAGATCTAACCGATGCACATGTATGTGGTGAATGCAGGTTGCGTGGACTTAGCATCATTATGAAGGATAGAATGATTGAAGATCGAGTCAAGAGCAAGGATTGTACGGAAGAACAGTCACGTGGTTTTAATTATGTAATGTTTTATAATGGAAGTAAATGTAAACATTTCCTTTTAGAAAATGTTTCAAATTTGAAATATTGGTCTTCATGTATGTATTGTGTTTAAATTATAAATATATTTTAAAACTCGTTTCTCCGCTGCGCCGTTTTTAAGAAATTGCGTGTTAGGGCGTTTCAACGGGTCAACCCCGGCCAAAATCAGCAGCTTCGGGTTTCGCTTCGGGTTTCGCTTCGAGTTCGGGTCAACCACGGGTCAAACGGATCAGTTTTGGTGCTCGGTCAATTTCGGTCAAACCGAGTCAACTCGGACAACCCGGGTCAGACCTGGTCAACTCAGCCGACTCGGTCAAACTGAGTCAACTAATCAACTCAGTCGACAAAAACGTCACGGAGATTGGTAAAGAATTAGCGACGCGATTCATTATTTACGTTGTTATATAGTTTTTATTTATTCGTGAAATCGAGGTTAAACCGAACCAAATCGAATATTAATCATGTTTATATAACGCGTATATAGTTAGACATATATTTTGTTCCAATTGTTGTTGAGTTTTGAAAATTATAACGACAACTTGTGTTGTTGGGGTAGTCCAAAAACAGAGGAAACTCTGACCGTTTTTCGAGAAAATCCGTAAACGAAACGTGTTTTTTTTATAAAACAAAAACTATAGATATTAAGTAACTTTTAATAAAAACAAATACAAACGTATATTATTTTCGACGACACCTATTCGGATTCGAAGTAAATTACGAAACAAATATAATTATCACAATTGTTTTAAACAAAACGACGTTTCGGAAATCATTTATAACAATAAATATAGTTATTATATTTATCTTAAATATCGAAAATTCAAAAAGTCTTTTACAAAAATAAATATAGTTTATATATTTATTTCAAACAAATCGTACTCTTTTACAATATATATATATATATATATATATAGTTACTTACATTTACATCAAACAACTCGAAATCTTTTATAAAAATAAATATAATTAGTTATATTTATTTCAAACGACTAAAACCCGGGAACCTTTTATAAACAAATACAATTATTTATATTTAGTTTAAACATCCAAAACTCGGAAATTCCTTATAAAACAAATATAATTGTTATATTTATTTTAAACGCTGAAAAGTCGATGATTCTTTTATAAAATAAATATAATTATTTATATTTATTTCAAACGTATTGTAATCGGCAATTATATAAGATAAATATAATTTTGATTTATATTTATTTTTCATTGAGCGTCCACAACTCAAACACTTTATAAAATAAATATAACTTTTTATATTTATTTCAAATGCCTAAACGACATACAATATATCAACATACGAGTTTGTAATATATTATTTTCATACGAATTTTCGTTACGTACTCGCACGACAAACCAGAACGACTAATACGATACCGTAAATATATTTTATATTTTTATATAAATATATACATTCACTATACTTTTCGGAAGCTAAGTGTTTTCCAAGAATTAAAAATTATCACCGACATAATGAAACTTAACAAGTATATCTTTTTTCGTTTCTTTCTAGTTAACAACTTACCGTCGAATCGTTCGGTTAACGATTCGGTAGAGCTCGGTGACACGTGGTTTAACTGCATCTTTTAGTAGAAACTTATAAGTTATTCCGTTTTAGGAATGTCTTAGATTTCATGCTAGCGAGTCACCTCTGGAAACGACATCATAGAGTCACATTTAGCTAGCTTTGCACAAGGATATCAAAGTGAGTTCATAATCAAACTTTTCTTATGGTTTTACATTTTTATAAATGTTTTCGGGGTGGAAAGACATGCACGTTTTGCAAAAACATACAAGGCTTTCAATGAGCAAAAATTACATATTTTTAGACATGCACGTTTTGCAAAAACATACAAGGGTTTTGATGAACAAAAATTTCATATTTTTAAAACATTCTACAAGCAAGTTTTAACTAACAAAAATGATTTGTGATTTTCATTAAACTCAAATGGTTTACGAAAACTTATGCAAAACGTACTTGTTTTTTTCAAAAAAAAAAAACATAAGCATTTACGAAACATGCATGAGCTAAAGACACTAGTTGTCACACCCCGTTAAACCGATTACATCAGAGCCGGGTGTGATCCGAATGGTATCTTCATTACACAGTGGAAGTAATTGAGCTAAGACTTCTAAACAGTTAAACGCCTGCTAAGTACTCGAACCCTCATAGGTTCTCCTATTCCAACCGTTCCATAGTTTGAAATTGTGACCTGAGAAAGAAACATGCGAAAAATCAACATAAAGTTGAGCTAGTTCATAGTTTGTTTGTTTTGTATCAAATGCATCTAAAAATATTTGAAAACTTGCATTTGGAAACCGGTTTGTGAGATCATAGTATCCCAAAACATTTGAAATGTCATATGTGTATATCGGTAATGAAATCTTTGTGCATTGCACGAGAGAGAATGGGCCGAGCCCAAAAGGGTCTTTGTAAGTAGGACCAACCCGTCCTCTTACTTGTACATAAGTTGAAAACGTTAACAAAGTTTATAAGTCCATGTATTTGTGAGTTTGCATCAAATGAATCTTAAAAACATTTGAAAATCCGAGTATCAATAACTGGTATGTTATGTTTTATGTTATCTTTGTAAACCGGTATAGAAATCATTGTATGTAGGATGCCTATGGAATCTAAGGATCAATCAGTGTGTAGCTAATACAGTGACCTATGCCATAAGTAAGTAACCGAACCGAGACAACTTTGTTATCAATTGGGATCACAAAAGCACTCCTAAAGGGTTAACAAACCCGGAGTGGAGCGCGCCTCAAACTCGATAGGTCTATACCTTTTGCACTTGGTCACTACGTGATTAATGGTTACTAATGTCATCCTTTACTTACGCACAGTGATCTGTTATCATCTAATTTCATAGCTACATACCTAGTATTAAAATATGTGTGTTATTGGGCCTTGCCCATGTCCTTGGGCCCCTCCCACGTCCTTGGGCCTTTGCCCATGTCTTTGGGCCTAGCCCACGTCATTCATGTTAATAAAACTCATGCATGTTTCGAAAAACACTTATGTTTTTATAAAACAGGTATGTTTAACATGATCTTTTTGTAAACCATTTGAGTTCGTTGAATTCTTGTCGCGAAATGGTTTATAAATATGTGATATTCATTTATCGAAACCTTGTGTGATTTTCAAAACTTGCATTTCTTCCCACCCCCGAAAACATTTATGAAAATGTAAAACTAGAAAAAGTGGGGGTTATGAACTCACCTTGATATTCCTTTGCAAAGCTAGCTAAGAGTGTGATGCCGTAGTGTCATTCCATGAATGTGAACTCGCTAGCGTGCAACTAAAGCATTCCTAATCAAGGAATAATTATAAGTTTCTAACTAAAATGACGTAGTTAACTACGTGTCCGAGCTCTACCGAATCGTTAACTAAACGACTCTAAGGTAGTGTTATCTTAACTTAGAATAACCATTCTATGGTTATTTGATCCCGTTTATAATCGGGATAAAACCATGTCTCGAGATCGACTTAGTTTTGGAGTGATTAAGATATATATATATATATATATTCAAATATAAATATATACTTGCGATGTCGTGTTTGTCGTCGTGAATAGACATACGTAGGTAGATAGCGGTTCGTGTCGTCGTAGTTGTCGTAAGATGGAAATAAACGTGTGTGTATATATATATACATATATTTTAAGTCATGATGTTTGAAATATAAACTCAAAATTCAGTCGTTTGAACTAGATATAATAACTATATTTAGTTCGTAAGAAAGTTTAAAATCGACGTTTAAAATAAATAGAAACTTCATATTTATTTTATGAAAATGTTCTAGTATTTCGAATTATCGGTGTTTTGAAATAACATAAATAAACATGTTTATCTTATATAAATGTCGAGTTTCGTTAGGTAGTAAATTATGTTTGTCGAAATATTATAACTTTGTTTTGAAATTCATAATATGATACACTTTATGTTTACTTTGAAGATGAATATACTTTGACGTCGTTTAGGAATTATAAATGTTTCATATATCGGATTTTTACGGAAAACGGACAGAGTTTCCTCTGTTTTTGGACGATCCCGACAATCAAAGTGTCGACATTTTTTTTATCAAAATTCAACAATTTTCAACAACAATTCAATAATACAATCAATCAATATACAATTTTCGTCAAGTATTTCAAAACGTAAACTAAATTATAAGCATTTTGATCGGTCGAGCTCGATTCACGTAGTCTAATGATCTAAAAACTATATCAATCTAAAACTAATTTTCACGTCGTTAACTTTACCGGGTCGCGTGTTGACTGGTTTTGACTACGTTGACCGGGTTTGACCCATGTTGACCAGTTGACCGAACCCAAATCTGACCCGTTGACTGTTTGACCACGTTTGACCGGCTTTGACTGTCGAACCTAAACCCAAACCGTGTGAAACCGTAAATTGAATTCCATCTAAATAAAACCCGAACCGCTCCTGTCACGAATTCGAGCCAAACTGAGGCGTTATTAACCGGAGAAAGAAGGAAAAAAAATAACAATATAGTGTGACAGAGCTCACCAAAGTTCTTTCGCAAAACCCACTGCCGCACCCCCTGTACCTCTGGTTCATCTTCCTCCCCGATTATCATCGGAAAATCATGAAGAAACAGAAAATTAAAAACTAATAGATTGTCTGAATATGAGATAAGTGGAGGTGTGTTACCGGTCTGAAGCTCATCTCCGATTTCTGCCGCCGCCGGTGGTTCCGGCGTCTCCGATTCACCACCATTCGCCACCTGCATCAACCACACACTTGTAATCGGTTAACTCACATGGAAACTTGGAAACCAACAAACCCCGAGGAACTTGTAACCGGAGAGACATCGAAGGTTGCTGGAGGCGCGGCTCCGGTTATCGGAGCTAGCAGAGGAGACGAGGGGTGTGGGGGTGAGCATGTCGGATATGGGGCTGTGAAGGTAGGGGGAGAGGTGGTATAACCAGGAGAGGGTCGGTGTGTGTATGTGAGCGCGCCGGAGAAGGAGGGGAGCCGGTAACCGGCTCCGATCACCGGAATCAAGAAGGAAAAAGGGGATGGTTATGTGGTGTCACGTCGAAGAGTGGCAGCCGCCGGCATCCGGCCTGTAATCAGCTCCGGTTGCCGATAACCAGACAAGAGAGAGGGTGAACAGGCTGATGCTATGCGTGTTTTGTAAAAAATGAGAAAGTTACACTCTGTTCTCGAGACTCATTTAACAGGGGGAGGGGAGGGAAAAGAGATGAAAATATGAAAAACCATGTTCCCGAGTTTCATTTAACAGGGGGAGGGGAGGGAAAAGGGAAGAAAATATGACCAAATATGACCATTTATTCATCCTCCCAAATTGGAGAGATTAGGAGAGAAAATTTTCCTTCCCCTCCCCTCCCCTCACATCCCCCTGTTAAATGACTCGGGAACATAGTGTTAGGGTTTCTTATTCTTGAAGAAGAAACAGCAGTGGGAAAGGAGAGGGGGTCTGGTGTGCGCAGTTCTCATCTTAAGTGGGTTGGGCCCAAGGCCCATTAACGTGTTTTGAGCGGCCCAATCACCTTCCCGAAGCCCGTTTTTCGAACCCGATCGTCGTTTTGTTGTAAAATAAAACTTTAAGGTCAAAACTCTTAAAATTGTGTAGTATATCGTTAATAAACGTGTATTTCTGTTGATTGCGTTAAAAACACGTAAACTGCTTCATTCCTCGTTTCTGATCCGTGTTTCGATCCGGTTTTAACTGTGAGCATTAAAATTCGAAAGCGAAGCTAAATATATCAAAATATTTCAGTTTTTAAGTTAATACGCGCATCTGATGCTTCCGTTTCATTTCCGGTGTGTTCCTGCAGTCGCGTTTTCGTTAACGTTTGCGCTTTGTGCCGTTTGAAAGCATGATCTGTAAGTCCCAAAACAATAAAATCGGATATCAAACACCAAACAAGTAGTGGAATTACAAGTAAGATATAGAAGATCGAAAAGCAAATGTATTGATTCAACAACTATAACACACGAATTCCTTGATCCGTCTGGTATTCTAGTCGCACAAAATAACAAGAGTTTTGCAAGGAATCAACAACCACAAATAACTAAGGAATCCCCTATTTATACAAGTGTAGGATATCCTATTACATTGGGCTAAGTCCATACCCCATAGACTACAAAACAACCAAACATACCCACTAAGTGTCTCGAACCCAAACCATACATACTAACCCAAGACAGACGCAAACCTACACTAGATTATACCCTTACAATATCCCCCTAGGTTTGTGTTGGCTTGGCGTCTTTGGCTTCACTTCTGCTTCCTCTACTGCTTCTTAGCTTGTTCCTTCTTTTTCCTCTGTAACTCACATAAGATCGGTATACTTCTTCCAACATACGAACCAAACAGCTGTGTCTCCACCCTAGTACGCTGCCCTGACCACAATTTAAAATTCATGATCTGAGCCACAGCTCCTGTCCAGCTTTTAGCACATACTTCATACTGAGAATCACTCTGAATCTGTGACTTTTCCAAGAGATTGATGTCATTTTCACCAAAACACATCAAGTCTCGAGTATCAATAAATCTGTACTCAACATCATCACAAACAATGACGGCTTGACCAGAAGTAGGAGCATACATCCAAAACTGGAAGTTCTTCAGTGTGTTATCAGGAAGTTCCTTTAATAATGGCACTGTGTTTGTCTGTTTTGTTGCAGGCCACTTAACTATCTTATACGGCTTCCCTGTAGCAGGATCCAACACTTCTTCATCCTCTTCAATAGTAGACCAAGCCAATTTCATGTCTTTAAAATTAACTCATGCTTGTTGCTGCAACCTGTTAAAGAAATTAACTCCAATCTTGCAATTTGGATTCTTAACCTGATCATGAAATCCTGCATTGCTCAGTTCCCTCAAATCAACAGGAGTCAAGGAGTTGAATGCTTCAAAGTTAGCATAATACTCCACATCACCACTTTTCCTTTTTCAGAGTTAACATTCCTTTTTCATCATTGTATGCCCAACTTTTAATACATGATATGTTCCCCTTTTTTTCTTTTCTCTGTGGTGATCACATATCTGTCAGGTTGATCACCAAACCGCAAGTTCCTCTCAGCCCCTACATTCCTTATAACCACCATTTTCTTTCTTGGTTTTTTATTTGTCGTACGAGGAGGATTTTCATAATACCTATTCATAGCATCTTCGTGCTATTTCCTCTGTTGCTCTCTTCTCAGTAGTGGATTCCTTTGGTGGATCAGCAAACTCTTTAGGAAATTTTCCTTCAAGCTTCTGCTTCATATCCATAACCACAGCACTAAGGGCTCCTAGATTTGTTTCCAACTCATTTATTTTCTAATTTTTAACCACCAATTCTTCCACAAGACTAGCAATCTGAGCATCCTTGAATATCTTGTCTTCTTCAAGAGTGGAGATTCTTTGCATTAGAATTGTGGTTTCATTTTCATCAAACAAATCTTCACTGTCAGAACTTTCAGCAGTTGCAACTTGTTTCTACTTAGCTGCTGCTTCAACTTGACTCGCAGCAGCTTTCAGTAGCTCAGCAGCTCTAACAATATCAGCATCAGATGGACCATTGCTCGAACCTTCACCTGACTTAGGAACCGGCATATACATAGTAGCTCTTTCATTAGCCATAAATTCAATAATTGCAGGACATAATTCAGTGGGTATGTAGTTTACTTTTGGCTGTGTAGCATCAGTGGGGGTAGATGTTTCTGTGGTTGTCTGAACTTCAACATTCACCTCACCGCTGATCCTAGGATCTCTTCCGTTTCTTTTCCTAGGAGGAAGATCACCGGTAGGATCTTCTCGAGAATGATCAGCATCAGCAGTTTCAGTTGTAGTAACAGGTTCAACATGAGGAGCGCTCATATGAACTTGTTCATTAACATCTTCAGTTTCTGTTGTGAGGCCTTCAGCAAGTATCTCTGTCTCTGTCTCATCAACATCATCATTTACTTTATCATCTTCAATCATTCTATCATCTGCAATATCCTCTTCACTTTCAACACCAGTCAAATCCACATTCTCAACTGGCTCTTGTGTTCCAACAGGAGCTTCAATTATTTCTACATCGTGTTCTTCGGCCACAATGGCATTGATCTGAGCAGGCGCCTCTTCTTGAATCCCAGAAAAAGCTCCAAACTTTTCTAATTTTCGCTTGTTTTAATACTTTGTTTCTTGACCTTTGATTCAACATAGTAAATACCAAGTGATTCATCATCTTGACGTCATAAGTTTTCACTGTAATTGGCAATTTCGGATATTTCTTCTCTAGAATCAGCTGCACGAATCTAAGGAACTTGTACCAGTATTTCTCGTTTATGGTTTTCACGTTGGCCATCATATCATCAAAAACACTCTTTGAGTAGTTGTATTTCCACCCTTCAACTACTGACACTACTCCAGATGTTTGCTTCAACGTTAACTTTTCTAGACCGCTTTTGTTCCCACTTATACATACTAGATAGATGTATGCCAGAAATCTACAATATGGATGCAATAGCTTCTTAATCGTGGGAGGAGGACACGTTCCCTCATAACTCATTTTCACCAAAATCTCCATGACCTTTTCTTTTGGATACTCCACTGGATCGTCAGCCACATCACAAAACAGTAAAACTTCACGGATGCCTTGCTCGCTGATTGAAACTTCTTTTCCCTGAACCTTTGACTTAATGACCACATCTCCTTTCTTTGCCGTGGCATTATCCCAGAAATCCTTGATCCAATCTTCATGAATAACCAGATTCTCTCGAAGTGAATGAGCCAATCTGCATGTATTCAGATCCACGATCATCGACTTGTACATTTCGAAACCCTTTGGAGGATCTGACAAGTAACAAGCAACAAGCAACGTTCATCGTCTTTTCCGATGCTGGAACATGAGAGCCTATCATTTTCTTTCCTGTATCTGCACCAAACGAGACAAATTAGTGCTGACAAACATAAGTCGAAACCCAAAATTCCCGAGTTTAACCGTGAACTTGGTCAAACTAAGTCAACTGTTTCAGAATAATTTTAGAATTTTCAAAAACAAACAAATAAGTATATTCTGTTAAAAGAAAAGTCATAAATTATAATAAGACAAGTTAACAGATCCAGGGTTTCAAATCCGGCCCAAACAAACTGGATCAGGCCCAAAAATAAGGGTTTGTGAGATTCAAAATGAGTTGTGCGATCAGCCATCAGGTGTACGATGGCATTTCAGTAATTACTTTTAAAAGTGATTTTGATTAAATAATAATAAACAGGATCGCACAAGCCAATCGCACATTTTGTTGGTCAAAGAAAGTCAGTAGGACACTCAATCGCACATGTCTGGTCAACAAAAGTCAAAAGGAGTCAATCGCACAAGACTTGGTCAACAAAAGTCAATTGCACACAACTAAGGTCAATTGCACAAGTCATGGTCAACTAAGGTCAATCGCACAAGTCTTGGTCAACTAAGGTCAAACGCACAATTCTTGGTCAACGAAAGTCAAACAAGTCTCAATCACACAAGTTTGGTCAAATAAGGGGAAAAACAGACTTTTCACTCAAATATTCAGGGGCAAAATTTTCCACCCCCAACTTTTGCGATTCAATCAGACGGTGCGTGCACATCACTCGCCGTCTCCGGTCGTCTTCTCCGGCGAGACTTGCATTTTCTGGCGACTATCTAGGGTTTCGAACAGACTTTTCCAGCTAAAATTTTGGGGTTTGTTCCATTTTACAGTCAATATTAAGTATGTGAAATCTTAAAAACCCTAAAACTCTTTCGATTTCATCAGTAAAACCCTTCTAAACAAGCAATATCATTCAAGCAAGAACCCAAACAAAACTAACAATGTACCTTCTGATGTAGAACAAAACATTCAGATTCAAGAAGACTTCCCAAAAACACTAACCTTTTGCTTTTCCCTTTTGATTAGACATTTCAGCTAACAACGATGAAGAAGAGGACTGGTGTGCGATCGGATCTTTTTGATATTTTTTGAGAGAGAAATCAATTTTAGGAAAATAATTGTAAAGTTGAAAATGCCGTCGCACACCTCTCTAAATACCCTAAAAAGATTTTTCAACCAAGGGGGCCCACCAAGTGTGCGGTGGGCTCAACCGCCTTTTCAAACACACCCCCTTTTAAAACTGTTTTAGATTTTGTGGGGCCCAGCTCGAATCCCGAGGATAAAAAGTTTTAAAACTTTGTGCAAGAAATGTTTTATGAAGTTTCGGTCTTTCTCGATTCATAAACGCACAACCACGAATTTTTTTTAATATTTATATACTAAAATCTAAACATTTACACATAAAAGACACTAAATATTTTCAGAGAAGAAGCAATATATACACCATTTTTTCTTGCACTTTTCTTATATGATCAAATCACAGAGTTTCGGGCTAGACTACACTTATCAACACTAATTTACTTTGGTAGATCCGAGCGATTGTCAGTATGTTTTTCCTCTTAAACTTATCTCCCTAGGCCTTTATCAAATAACGGACTGCAATTTATTTATCATGTTTTCATTTTAAATTATATGAACACTCGAATCAATCACGATCAAATCCCGGAATTTTAGATTTGAACATGCTATCATACGAGTAGTTTCCCTACGACATATTTCACAAGCCCGTTCTAGGATTCTGAAACCTTGACTAGACTGGATTGAGAAAAGAATAAAATGGATCAGCAGAGAAGGATATAATGTACAAATAAAATGAGATTTTCTCAGCTTGATATAGGTTTTATTTTTGGGTTTCTTTTGGGTACTAGAGGGCCTCTTTCGGGTGTATTTGATCCACAGAGCGACAATGTGCAGCTAGGTCTTTGCTCACGCAAAAATGAAGCTGACATTGCCTAGCACCTCCAGGTCTTTGCTCACACAAAACAGAGGAGATACACGAGTTGGTTAGAAAAGATTTCAGAACTAGAACGAAATTGTGTGTATCGGGACGTCACACACGCATTCAATTAACCATGCTCTAATTCCAAGTGACGTTCTTTCCTGAGGTCATAGAATAAATATTAGTGTTCTACGCAGTACCAGTCAAAGAGTCCAGCCATCAGGATAAAGCCTACCAACACATCGCTCTAGAGTCAGACCATTTCAATATTGGTCTTACATGAGTCAGCCTTAATCCACATAGTGAAAATTTATTTCATTTCCCGGGTTGTAGCAAAGGCATAGCAAAGAACTATTTTTGTATTTTTCGGATTTTTCAAATGTTTTTGTAGTTTTCTGGTTTTTCAAATGTTTTTGTATTTTTATGAGAGACTACATCCCCCTAAATTTTCTCTTAAAATTGAAAATAACAATTAAAAGAAAACAATTTTAAGAAACAAATTTACATAAATGAAGAAAAATATTTTTTTTGTGTGACCGCGTTCAATCCTCGAAATCGACCATTTTGAGAAGTTCAAGAAGAGCAAGAAATCGTGCTTTATCAACTGGTTTTGTAAAAAGATCTGCGACATTGTCGTCAGTATGAATTTGATCCATTTTAATTAAACCTTGGTTGAAAGAATCACGAATAAAGTGAATTTTTATGGCAGTGTGATTGGTTTTTGAAAAATATACCGGATTTTTCACTATTTGGATAGCTGCATCATTGTCACAATAAATAGGAGTTTGGGAAAAATTCAAACCGTAGTCCACCAGCTGGTGTTGTATCCAGATAACCTGAGAGCAGCGGGCTGAAGCGGCCACATACTCGGCTTCAGCAGTCGACAATGAGACAGTTTGCTGCTTCTTGCATTGCCAGGAGATGAGGCGATCCCCCAGAAACTGGCATCCAGCTGACGTAGACTTCATGTCCCTACCAGTGCCTCCAAAATTGCTTTCAGAAAAAGCACACAGATCAAATGGAGATTCTTTTCGATACAGAAGTCCAAGCCGAGGCCTGCCCTTAAGATATCGAAAGATTCTCTAAACAGCATTTAAGTGAGAAAGTTTAGGAGCAGCCTGATAACGTGCACACTGATACACAGCAAACATGATATCCGGTCTACTGCCTGTTAAGTACATCAATGAGCCAATCATCGACCGGTACAGTGTAGCATCAACAGCTTCCCCTTCCAGATCTTCAGTCATCACTGGTCTTTCTGACATAGGAGTATTTGCAGGTTTAGCATCCTGAAGTTTGAACTTTGCGATGATATCATCAATATATTTCCCTTGATGAATGAGAATTCCTTTGGAATCTTGACGAATCTGTAGACCCAGAAAGAAACTCATCTCTCCCAATGCGCTCATTTCAAATTGCTTTTTCATAACCTCCTCAAATTCCTTGCATAGTGCTTCACTAGTGCATCCAAAGATGATATCGTCCACATAGATCTGCACTAAGATTTTATCCTCTCCCACCTTTCGAATGGACAGTGTTTGATCGGTTACTCCACGAGTGTATCCATGAGCGAGCAGATGGTCCGTCAGAGTGGCATACCATGCACAAGGAGCCTGATGCAATCCATACAAAGCCTTATCAAGCTTATAAACATGACGAGGACACTGTTTGTTCACAAAGCCTGCTGGCTGTGACACATAGATCTCTTCCTTTACTTTGCCGTAGAGAAACGCCGTCTTGACATCCACCTGATAAACCTTGAATCCCCTGAAAGATGCATATGCCAGAAAGATTCTGATTGCCACCAGTCGGGCCACAGGAGCATATACTTCATCATAGTAAAGGCCTTCGATTTGTCTAAACCCTTGGACGACCAGTCTTGCTTTATTTCGAACAATTACTCCGCTATCGTCTCTTTTGTTTCGATAGACCCATCTAGTTCCGAGTGACCAACTTCCAGACTTTCAGTTTCTCAAACTGATTCAACTCATCCTGCATTGCATCTACCCAGCTAGGTTGTCGCAACCCCCGATCTCTGATTCCCGGGAACGGGCGGACGCGATCACAGAGTTTTGGTGGTATCAGGGTTATTTAATCTTGCAGCGGAATTTACATCAGGACCGTAGTTAGGAAATGTTTATCAGAGTAAAACCACCTCATTTAATATTAATAATCACATGGGTAAAACCGAAGTTTCTTAGTACAATACATTTATAGGGATAAACCCTATTTTATTGAATTTTAAAACATCGTTTATTTGGTAACTTTTATAGCCACATTTTCCCAAGCCTTCAGTGCTCTCCAGCTGGATTTTTACTAATTGGCTGTCACATTGGGTTACCTAAAACGTGTTTTAAAAACGTTTGTCAGTCGGAAATACTGGTGAGTGAATCCCAGTTTAATCAAGTTTCAATAAAAAGTCACAGTGAACAGTATTGAGAGCGATCATATTGTTTATGTCTACACAATTACTCCATTAGTACTGTCAACCCTGACATGTGGGTCATATTACCCATTGGCTAACTCATTATCCAATGGTAACGTATTGTCATCCTCGACTTACTACTCACAGTGTAGTACATTTTGTATACAAAACCCCAACATACCGGCAGTAATTGAAGAACTACAAAGACTCAATCACTGCTAAATTTCCTAGTAAAACATTTAAGGTTTGGTAAAACATTACCAAAAAGATTATCAAAAAGAGGATAAACTCACATTGCTATCTTAGACTTCGCGTAAGGGTTGTTTGGATATAATCTATAATTTATACAAATGTACATTGGTTAGTATCATAACCCTTTGAAAATATTAATGATACCCTCCCCGAGATGGCATTCCAACAACTACGTCAGGAAGAACCACGACAGTTGTTATGGAACCCTAAATCAATCGGACAATGTAACTATTACGAAACTAGGGTTATAATACTTACAACGGAGCAGAACCTCGCTAATTAGGGGTATAATACCCAACTATTATGCTTATAACTTCAGAAATTTGAGATTGAGAATTGAGAATGAGCGACGGAAAATGAAAACTGATGCGTTCTATTTATATTGCTGATATACGACTTTCAGGCGACCCGCGTAAGGTAAGGCTAAGCCTTATGCGGCCCGCGTCAACATATGGTCAACATATAGCTTGTCCCGGTCAGCGTATAGGTCCGCCACGATGTCGACACGTGTCAGCTCAGGGTGTCTCCGCATCGTTGATCTCTCGCGGCCCGCATTAACTAACAAACACTCTTACGCGGCCCGTATTAACTTAAGAAATCAGCGAAGTCAGGTTCCAGACTTGATACCGCCCGCGTGAACTGTTGGGGTGGGTCTACGCGGCCCGCCTCAACTCAATATTTAGGGTTTTTAATTTATTTTAAATGCTATAACGTATTTCGGGCTCGGTTTACACATACAGGGTGTATTATAAGACATATTGGGATATTTTAAGATATAATAGGGTGTCGGAAATATTATAAGGATGTTGGTTTTACCGAGGGTTGTTACATTCTCCCCACCTTATTTTAGAGCCCGTCCTCGAGATCTACTGGAATAAATATGGATATTTCTTTTGCATTTCAGATTCAAGCTCCCATGTATACTCAGGTCCTCTTTTGGAGTCCCACTTCACTTTGACTAGAACTAGTCTCTTACGCTTGAGATTCTTGACTTTCCTGTCTTCAATCTGTAGAGGTCTTTCTACAAACTTGAGTTGTTCATTTACCTCTATATCCTTAAGAGGTACTATCAGTGATTCATCAGCATACATGAAACACATCATGTATTCCTGCCATCTCTTATGGCAGTTGTAGCTGATAGGCTACAGGTCCTATTCTTCTAATAATCTCAAAAGGTCCAACATACCTGGGACTTAGTTTTCCCCGTTTGATGAATCTTACTACTCCTTTCCAAGGAGAGACTTTCAATAATACTTTATCTCCTACTTGAAATTCCAACGGTTTGCGTCGGTTATTGGCATAGCTCTTTTGTCGATCACGTGCTGCTTTCAGTCGTTCCTTGACTTGAATAATTTTGTTAGTTGTTTCCTGTACTATCTCAGGTCCAGATAGTTGCTTTTCCCCAATTTCTGCCCAACAGACTGGGGTTCGACACTTTCGTCCATAAAGTGCTTCGAATGGTGCAGCATTGATACTTGCGTGATAACTATTATTATAAGAAAATTCTATTAAAGGTAAGTGATTGTCCCAATTACCTCCAAAGTCAATTACACAAGCTCTAAGCATGTCCTCCATTGTCTGAATCGTCCTTTCACTTTGTCCGTCCGTTTGAGGATGATAAGCTGTGCTTAGTTTTAACTTGGTTCCCATTGCCTTTTGGAAACTTGACCAAAAATGAGAGGTAAATCGACTATCCCTATAAAAAACAATTGATAAAGGAATACCATGTAAAGAAACAACTTCATTTACATACAATTTAGATAATTGTTCCATACTAATTATTTCCTTCATTGGTAGAAAATGAGCTGACTTGGTTAGTCTATCTACAATCACCCAGATTGTATCATTTCCTTTCCTTGTTTTGGGTAATTTAGTAACAAAATCCATTGTTATTAATTCCCATTTCCAAACTGGCATTTCTAATTGCTGTAACAAACCTGAGGGTTTCTGATGTTCAGCTTTGACTTGTGAACAGGTTAAACATTTAGAAACATAGGCTGCTATGTCCTTCTTCATTCCTATCCACCAGAAATTTTTCCTTAAATCCTGGTACATTTTATCACTTCCTGGATGCATCGTATACTTAGACTTATGGGCTTCTTCTAATATACGATGACGTAGATTTCCTAATTTAGGTATCCACATTCTCTTTTCATGGAATCTCCAAATTCCATCTGTTCCTTGTTCTAATTCTTTTAGCATACCTTTTAATTTTTTAGTATCATCCTTGATTACTGATTCTTGTGCTTCTCTTATCTGATTATTTAAATCTACTTGCAGATTTAATTTAAGAGAACGTATCCTTTTTGGCTTTTCATGATACTTTCGACTTAAAGCATCTGCCACTACATTTGCTTTTCCTTCATGATACTGGATATCACAGTCATAGTCACTAAGAAATTCCATCCAGCGTCTTTGCCTCATATTCAACTCTTTTTGCTTGAAAACATACCTTAGACTCTTATGATCGGTTAATACAGTAAACTTACTACCATAAAGGTAATGTCTCCAAATCTTAAGAGCAAAAATTATAGCTCCTAATTCTAGATCATGAGTTAAATAATTCTCTTCATGATTCTTAAGTTGTCTAGATGCGTAAGCTATAACCTTTTGTCGTTGCATCAATACACATCTATAACCTAATCTAGAAGCATCACAATAGACTACAAAGTCTTCGGTTCCTTCTGGTAATGCTAGTATGGGTGTATGGGTCAATCTTTGCTTAAGGATTCTAAAGGCTTCTTCTTGTTTTAATCCCCATTCAAACTTAACATATTTACAGGTTAGCTTAGTTAAGGGAATAACTATTCTAGAGAAATCTCGAATAAATCTTCTATAATAACCGGCCAATCCTAAGAAACTTCTAACCTCGGTTGGTGACTCAGGGGTTTTCAATTTAGTAATTGCCTCGATCTTTGTTGGATCTACATGAATTCCTTCATGATTGACTAGGTGTCCAAGGAATTGTACCTGTTCTAACCAAAATTCGCACTTAGAAAATTTAGCATAAAGCTTTTCCTTTCTTAGTAAACTTAAAAGTGCGTGCAAATGTCTTGCATGATCCTCTTTACTCTTAGAGTAAATTAGAATATCATCTATAAAGACAATTATGAATTTATCTAAATATGGCTTACATATTCGGTTCATCATGTCCATAAATGCAGCTGGGGCATTGGTTAAACCAAATGGCATGACAGTAAATTCATGATGACCATACCTTGTTCTGAAAGCGGTTTTAGGAATGTCCTCTTCCTGTACCTTTAACTGATGATATCCTGACCTTAAATCGATTTTAGAGAAAAATCGAGCTCCTTGTAGTTGATCAAATAGATCATCGATTCTTGGTAATGGGTACCGATTCTTAATCGTGACCTTGTTTAATTCACGGTAATCAATGCACATACGCATTGATCCGTCCTTCTTTTTAACAAATAATATCAGCCCTCCCCATGGCGACGAACTTGGCTGTATGAATCCTTTCTCTAACAATTCATCTAATTGTTTCTTCAGTTCCTGCATTTCGGCGGGTGCCAAACGATAAGGTGCTTTGGCAATCGGGGATGTTCCTGGTACCAGGTGGATTCTGAATTCAACTTCTCTGTCTGGAGGTAGTCCTGGTAATTCTTCTGGAAAGACATCTGAAAACTAAGATACTACTGGAATATCTTTTAAATCTTTTCCTTTAGTGTTAGTGATTATGGAAATCAAATACACTATAGAACCTTTTCTTATACAACTTGCAGTTTTCATCACAGAGATAAATTTAGTAGACTTAGAAGATTTATTTCCTTTAATTGTGATCGTTTTACCTTTTGGTGAATTTACTTGAATTAACTTTTGATCACAAAAAATATTGGCTTTGTTGGCTATTAACCAATCCATTCCTAAAACAACATCGAATCCTGCCAGATTCATGGGATACAGGTTTGCAATAAATTTCTGATTTAAAATTTCTATTCTTGCTCCCTGCAAGATTTCAGAAATCCTAACGGTTTCTCCATTAGTTGTCTCTACTAGACATTCTTGTGGTAGTTTAGTTAATGACTGAATTAGAAATTTGCAAAATGATGTATTAATAAAACTTTGGTTTGCACCAGAGTCAAATAATACTTTAGCAAAAACATCATTAACTAAAAACGTACCAGCTATGACATCTGGGATCATCTTGGCTTCATCTGCAGTCAAAACAAATGCTCTAGCATTTTTAGTATTCTTGTTGTCTGGAGCTGGAGCTAATTTTGGGCAGTTTGGCCTGATATGACCTTTTTCTCCACAGTTGTAGCATAATCCATTACTGGATTTCTTCCAGCAATTTTCTTCCTTGTGTCCTGGCATCTTACAATAATTGCAGAGAATGGAGCATTTTCCCGAATGCTTTTTCTTGCAGACCTTGCAGTATGGTGCAGAGGTAGAACCTACGTTCCTACGGTTGAAATTTCCAGAACGAAATTCTTGTGTAAGTCTTTGGGTTAAGTTCCTCCTCTGATCTTCTTCTCTAGTACGGACTAATTCATCAGTCAAGGTATTGGCTAGTTCTACAGCTTCTTCTATGGTTTGAGGTCTAGCTGCCTTGACTACGTGTCTTATTTCCCCAATTAATCCCCAAATATAACGGGAAATTAACACTGGTTCTGGTGAGGCAAGGGTCGGCACTATTCTAGCATATTCAAAGAATATTTTAGTGTATCCTTTACTATCCACACCAGTCATCCTAAGGTTTAGGAATTTGTTTGCTATCTGTTCCTTTTCATTGGGTGGGCAGAATTTCCTTTCTACTTTGTTCTTAAATTCTTCCCATTCCATATTGTAGGTTTGATCACTTCCTCTTGTCCGGAGGATAGTGTTCCACCATTCTAGTGCTGAATTCTTAAACAGATTATAAGCAAACATTTTTTTATATTTTCTTCAGCACACTTGCTTATCCTTAAGACTGCCTCAGTCTTTTCTATCCAGCGTAAGGTTGCAATGGCCCTTTCGTTGCCCGAGAATTCCATTGGTTTATAAGACCAGAATTCTTTATAAGAACAACCATAAGGCATGGTTCTTCTTCTTTTGGGAATAGGCAATTGAAGTACAGGTCCATTGTTCACACTGTTTTCTGGTTCAATGGGTCGCTTACTGCTATGCTTACTTTTATTATCAGCATCTTTAACAGTTTGAAGAATAAATGGCATTGCATCTATAATTCCCTGTGCTACTATGTGTTGGATAGCACTATTATCCACTTGGTTTCCATTGTTATTGATGCTCGGATTTTCATTAACCACGTTAATGTTACTCTGGTTATCGTTATTCAGATTTCCTTGATTTCCTTCGTCGGCCATCTGAATTTTAAACATTTATCCCATATTAATATCACAATTAATATCTAATATAGTTAATCACATGACACACAATCTAGCAAAAAACGTAGATCATTGCTACTATACTCTTTTCATATACTTATGCGTCTATTACATACTAGTACTGAAATAAAAATTACAATACCAACAGAAATAGAATCACACTAATAGTAATATGCATCCGTACACACATATTTTATTTTATTTTATTTTATTATTATTACTACCATCGTTTCACCATCTCATTCACGGATATGGATTTATCCAAAAATCCATATTGCATTCATCGTATTTCCATACGAGACGCTCTCCCACCTGTCTCATTCTCTCACTGCTTTCTAAAATTTCCTCCCCAAAAGTCCTAAGTTCTTGGACGTTTTCTGCACTCATTGGGGGTGCAGGTTCTCGGACTGGGTTTGGAATCTGGGGTGCGGGTTCCTGATATGGGGGTGAAAGTTCCTGAAATTGGTAAGGATCCTCTAATATCTCCCTAATATAATCATCTTGGTAATAGGGATCTAAAGGGTCCATACCGAGGTAGGATTCTATGTTCTGTATGGGTGGATATTCTGAATAGGGTAACGTTGCACAAAGTCCCTATTATCGTCCCACCAGGGGTCGTAATTCGGGTCTAGGGGGTTTGGTGCAGGTACCTTAGGGATTTCTTCTGGGTTAAAGTCGTACATCTCCACTTGGTTGTCAGGATTTTCTATCTCCATGGGTTGTTCTGGGTTTTGTGGTTGTGGGGCTACTAGTTGTTCCAGACTTGGGTCAGCAGCAGTCGTAGCTAGGATATGGAAATTGGCTAGGCTTCTATTAAGCATATCCTGCGTATTGGCATCTGTTCTACGCTTAGTAGCCGCTAAAACTCTTTGCTGTTGCAATTTTCGCATTCTCTTTCTACGAGCAAAAGCTTCCTTACTGAACCATCCTCGTTTCTTATGAGGGAATGGCTCTTCTGACTGAGCTCTAAAAGCAAACACTCCTTCTTCCTGATCAGCAGTATACCCAGAGAAGGCAGGCTGTGATGAGGAACCTTCACTCTTAGGTGAATCAGACAACTGACGATTCATGTCTGATGGTCCTTGATCACTCATTTTGTAAACTATCAAATAGTCAAATAACACATAACCAATAAATACATTTATGCACGTATTTCCGTAATATTATTTCCTAACACAAATTTTAGAATTTTAAGTGTCAGCAGAACACTTCTTTGGCTCAGACCAGTGGCTAGGCTCTGATACCACCTTCTGTCGCAACCCCCGATCCCTAATTCCCGGGAACGGGCGGACGCGATCACAGAGTTTCGGTGGTATCAGGGTTATTTAATCTTGCAGCGGAATTTAGATCAGGACCGTAGTTAGGAAATGTTTATCAGAGTAAAACCACCTCATTTAATATTAATAATCACAGGGGTAAAACCCAAGTTTCTTAGTACAATACATTTATAGGCATAAACCCTATTTTATTGAATTTTAAAACATCGTTTATTTGGTAACTTTTATAGCCACATTTTCCCAAGCCTTCAGTGCTCTCCAGCTGGCGTTTTACTAATTAGCTATCACATTGGGTTACCTGAAACGTGTTTTAAAAACATTTGTCAGTCGGAAATACTGGTGAGTGAATCCCAGTTTAATCAAGTTTCAATAAAAAGTCACAGTGAACAGTATTGAGAGCGATCACATTGTTTATGTCTACACAATTACTCCATTAGTACTGTCAACCCTGACTTGTGGGTCATATTACCCATTGGCTAACTCATTGTCCAATGGTAACGTATTGTCATCCTCGACTTACTACTTACAGTGTAGTACATTTTGTATACAAAACCCCAACATACCGGCAGTAATTGAAGAACTACAAAGACTCAATCACTGCTAAATTTCATAGTAAAACATTTAAGGTTTGGTAAAACATTACCAAAAAGATTATCAAAAAGAGGATAAACTCACATTGCTATCTTAGACTTCGCGTAAGGGTTTTCTGGATATAATCTATAATTTATACAAATGTACATTGGTTAGTATCATAACCCTTTGAAAATATTAATGATACCCTCCCCGAGACGGCATTCTAACAACTACGTCGGGCATAACCACGACAATTGTTACGGAACCCTAAATCAAACGGTCAGCGTAACTATTACGAAACTAGGGTTATAATACTTACAACGGAGCAGAACCTCGCTAATTAGGGGTATAATACCCAACTATTATGCTTATAACTTCAGAAATTCGAGATTGAGAATTGAGAATGAGCGACGGAAAACGAAAACTGATGCGTTCTATTTATATTGCTGATATAAGACTTTCAGGCGGCCCGCGTAAGGTAAGGCTAAGCCTTACGCGTCCCGCGTCAACATATGGTCAACATATAGCTTGTCCCGGTCAGCGTATAGGTCCTCCACGATGTCGACACGTGTCAGCTCAAGGTGTCTCCGCATCGTTGATCTCTCGCGGCCCGCGTTAACTAACAAAGACTCTTACGCGACCCGTGTTAACTTAAGAAATCAGTGGAGTCAGGTTCCAGACTTGATACCGCCCGCATGAACTGTTGGGGTGGGTCTACGGGGCCCGCCTCAACTCAATATTTAGGGTTTTTAATTTATTTTAAATGCTATAACATATTTCGGGGTCGGTTTACACATACGGGGTGTATTATAAGACATATTGGGATATTTTAAGATATAATAGGGTGTCGGAAATATTATAAGGATGTTGGTTTTACCGAGGGTTGTTACATAGGTTCCAAAAGAGCCATATCAATTGTCTTTGGCTCGATTTGTGAGATGAAGGATGAAAACAAGCAATTGTTGATGATTCCTGACTGACTTCTAGTTAACACTCCAGCCTCTATCGGTCCAATCACATTTTCAATGGGATGATCACGCTGGACACTTGCAGGAGTGGCATCTTTTGGAGCAGTTCCAGTCGGTGACAAATTCGTTAAATGATCAACTGGTACCGACTTAGTTTGGTTAATAATTTGCTCTTCTTCTGAACCATTTGTGACAAAATCTTGAGGAATAGGACCATCGAACATGTCATTTTGATCGTTGGGTGTGTCCTCATCATTAGATGAATCCAACGTCTCCCCTCCATCATTAAGAATGTCGGTGTAATCAGGAACCACTTGAATCTCTGGTGCTAATGTTGAAGATGAGGCTGCAGGTGTGTGATCCCCCACAACTGTAGAATCCCCCTCAAATTCAACATCCCCCTCTTCTTCAGTATTGAAGGGGTAAGGTCCCAAAAACCTTGCACAGGTGCTTGGGACCATACCACAACTTCACCACAATGAGCTCTCTTTAAAAGAACCTTGCGCGGCTGCGCACCGGTTCTAAAAGGGAACTTAAAAAGAAAACAGTTTTTAACATCCGTGCGCCAAATGGAACTAATGAATCCTTGCGCAAGCTCTCATACAACAGAACAGTTAGGATAAGGTCCTAACAAAATCCCCGTGCGAATGTTATCCAGACTTGGATAAAAATAACTTTTCTGTTACAATAGAATTTGCATGAAGCAAAGCCACATGGGATTACAACTGTATATCTTCTAGAAGGCTTTATCGTGCATCACCATTCGGTTATAACTGAATGGCCACGTGACATCATCCTGGGCACTCCTCAAAGTCACGATGATGGCACCAAATTGAAGAAAGATACATACTTACCCACTTTCCACGTGGCATCTCCCCAGCCGTTGATCATGACCACGATCTGTGTGCACACACATCCGTTAATGATTAACGGTGGAGAAAATAACCACTCAAGAAAATTACTTTCCGTTACGTCCTCTGTCAACAAACTTTCCCACCCAAACTTCGGTTATAAATAAGGATAATTCAGGTACAATTTCTTAAGTTACATTCACTTCACTCTCAATACTTCTTCTTCATCAAAACCTGCACTTATTCTCACGCCGGAGGGTGGTCACGGAGAGAACCTCCGTTCTCCCCGTGACGAGTCTAAGGACTGTTTGTTTTGCAGTTATTGTTAGAAAAAGGAGCTTAGCCAACCCTGAATCAAACGAGAAGAATCACCCCTTTTATGCAGATTCAAACCCCCTGATTCAGTTGATTCCGATCTGTGGAATCAGTGTTTCTTCATTGGCGCCCACCGATTCTCAGTTTTTTATTCGTATTTTCTCGTTTTGATTTTCTCTTCAAATTCTGTTATCTAATGGCAGAAATCTCATCAAACCGTCCATCAAGTCCTCGATCTGAAAACAAGGGAAGTTCAGCCCAAGTTATTCAGATCGACGGAATCATGGGCAAACAAGCCAGCAACAATAATTATCACCAGATAACAAGCTCTGTTACCTAAGAAATGAAATCTGGAACATGGAATTATCCCGATCTACGTTCAGAGAAAACTCTAGAGTATTGGTCCGGAAAATTCTAGGAAACCATGAGTAGAATTTTTTCACCAAATTCCAGATCTGAAATTTTCCTCCACAGATCTAGTCATCAAGACTCCTAAGAGGAGTATACACTAAAGAAGAAATCAAAGAACACAGTGTTGGACCCACAACCAACACAGCAGTGGGACATCCAACCCAGTAGCAAAGAGTATCCAGAAACATTCAAAATTATGCAACGAAACACGGAAGACAACAACTAACAAAAGGCCAGTATGGAACAAACATACGTGGTGCAAGGGGGACCTTCACAAAGACCACATAAACGGAGCCATAGTCCGCATTGGTGAGAACAACAAGTAGTCTTCCCCGTCGTTCCAGGAGGACCTCAAGAAGAACGCCCGGTAATCATAACTGCCATCTTCGGTCATTACCGTACTGATTATTTGTTTATAGATCCCGGTAGTTCCATGGACATAATTTATGAACAATGTTTCAAGCAATTAGACCAAGAGGATAAGGCACGCTTAAAACCAGTAGATTTTCCCCTAACTAGTTTCTACAACGAAGCTGTCTTCCCATTGGGTCAAATCTCTTTCCCTGTGACACTCTCAGATGGCGAACACTCGCGCACAGTCACAGTCAATTTCATGGTTATGCCAGCCACATCACGGCATGATGTACTGTTGGGGAGACGATCACAGAGGGAGTTCATCATGATTACCTCTATACCACATGCGGCATGTGGTTTCCCAACACAAACAGGGGTAGCAATTCTATATTCCAGCAAAGAGGTGTTGTACGTGGACGATGAGCCACCAGTAAAAGTCGCCAAGCCATCACCTCCAGATGAGCCAGAAAAATGGGTTCTCAATGAAGAATATCCTGAGCAGACCATTCTGTTAGGTCACGCCATCTCACCTATAATTCGCGCAAAATTAAAGAACTCCTGTCTAACAACATGGATATCTTCGCATGGTCCCCAGTGGGCATGAAAGGAGTACCAAGAGAGATAACACAACATTGCTTAAACATACGACCTTTCACAGAACCAGTCGCGCAAGGGAAACGCAGCCTCAGTACCGAAAAAGCGCAAGCAATGAACGAACAAGTAGCAGAATTACTTCAAGCGGGGATTCTACGCGAAGTGCAGTATCAAACCTGGGTAGCTAACCCAGTCATGGTGCAGAAACACAATGGCGGGTGGCGCATGTGCGTCGACTTAAAAGATCTTAACAAAGCATGTCCCAAAGATTGTTACGCCCTTCCCGAAATAGACAAAAAAGTAGATTTCCTGGCATCCTTCTGCTGGAAATGTTTCCTGGATTGCTATAAGGGATATCATCAAGTACAAATGAAAGAAGAGGACGAAGACAAAACAACGTTCTGTACAGACAAAGGTATTTTTTGCTACACGAAAATGCCTTTCGGTCTTCGTAACGCAGGCGCCACTAATCAACGACTGATGGATAAAGTCTTCAGGGGCGATATTGGAGTAATAGTGGAAGTTTACATGGACGATCTCGTTATCATGAGTCGGGAAGAAGAAACCATGCTAGCAAATATTCAGCGCACATTCGACTCCCTGCGCAAAGTCAACTTAAAGTTAAACCCGGTGAAATGCTTATTCTGGATGGAGGAAGGAAAATTCCTAGGGTTTATTGTCACCAAAGACGGTTTCAAGGTCAACCCAGAAAAAGTAGAAGCCATCTGACCCATGCTGTCACCGACGTCCATTAAACAGATGCAACGCCTAGCCGAGCGACTAGCAGCACTCAACAGATTCTTGGCAAACCACGCCGCCAAATCTTATCCGTTCATCAGCACCGTACGCAACTGCGTCAAAAAGAGCCAGTTCCAATGGACACCAGAAGTGGAGAAAGCCTTCCAGCAAATGAAGGAATGTTTAATTCAGTTGCCGACCCTAACGGCCCCGCAAAAGGAAGAACCGCTGATCCTATATCTTTCCGCCGCAGAAGTAGCAGTTGGCGCAGTACTGATGGTTGAAAGGGACGGGATTCAAACCCCAATCTATTACATCAGCAAAATGCTAACTAGTCCAGAAACGCGCTACTCTATCATGGAGAAACTGGTCCTCGCACTGGTTCACGCGTCACGTAGGCTGCGACGATATTTTTCTGGCCACGTTATCACCGTCCTTACAAACTACCATCTAGGACAAATATTGTCTAAACCAGATGTCGTGGGATGGTTGGCCAAGTGGGCTATCGAGTTAGGAGGATACAACATCCTATACAAACCTCGACCAACTATTAAGGGACAAGTCTTAGCAGACTTTGTTACCGAAGTCCCCATTGACAAAATCCAGGAATGCGAAGCAATCCAAAACCCTACCCCAGTCTTTGATGATAGCGTTTGGACACTTTATACAGACGGCGCATCAAACAATGACGGTGCAGGCGTAGGCCTGCGCTTAGTAAGCCCTGATAACCATGAACTCACATACGCAATTCGCTTGGATTTCAAAATTAATAACAACGAAGCGGAGTACGAAGCGTTCCTGTCGGGACTCCGTCTGGCACTAAAAATGGGAGCAAAGAACCTCGAAGCACACGTCGATTCTAAATTAGTAGCAGAACAAGTCAATGGGCATTACGATGCTAAAGGCGAAACCATGGCCTTGTATCTGGAACAAGCAAGAATCTTGATCAACCAGTTTCTAACCTTCAAGATAGTTCACATCAAGAGAAGAGAAAATAAAAACGAAGATGCGCTAAGCAAATTAGCCGCTACAAGCTTCAGACACCTCGCGAAAGAGGTTCGCATCGAGATATTACCTAATCCGTCCGTTCCCTTAAGACAAGTAAACATCATAGAAGTCGGGAATCCATCTTGGATGTCCTCAATCATTACATACTTACAACATGGGATTCTCCCAGAAGGAAAGGCGGAAGCCAGAAAATTCAGCATAAGGCGTTAAATTACAAAATGGCAGACGGTATCCTGTACCGCAAATCATTCATGGGTCCTCTTCTACGTTGCGTAGACAAAACCGACACACAATATTTGGTCCGCGAATTCACGTAGGACTATGTGGCATCCACGGAGGCCCGCTCATGGTGGTGGCAAAAATCATGAATGCAGGTTATTACTGGCCAGGGATGCACATAGACGCAGTAGAACTATTGCATAAGAGTACCGCATGCCAGAGCCACGCCCCAAAGACGTTCCGCTCTAAGAACCCTCTGGTCCCAGTCACTTCAGCTTGGGCTTTCCAACAATGGGGCATTGACCTAGTTAGTCCTTTCCCCGATGCGCCTGGCGCAGTCAAGTTCATAGTAGTTTCCGTAGACTACTTTACCAAATGGGTAGAAGCAAAGGCTCTCGCGTCGACTACTGCCATGGTGATCTGAAAGTTCATATGGGAGCACATCATTTGCCGATTCTGGCTACCATTGCACATCATTTCTGACAATGGTACAAACTTCGCATCAGAAGATCTACAGAAATAGTTCAAAGAGATGAACATCGAACACAGCTTCACCTTTGTGGCGCACCCACAGGCGAATGGGCAAGTTGAGAGCGTGAACAAACAGATAGTGGATGGCATAAAAGCAAGGCTGGGGATAGCGCGCAGGGGTTGGGTGGACGAGCTCCCAAGCATTTTATGGGCTCACCGCACCATACCAAAAACCAGTACAGGCGAAACTCCATTCAGCCTCGTCTATGGTTCAGAAGCGGTACTTCCAGTAGAAGTTGACCTCCCATCACCACGTATGATCGCCATGGAAAAGCAAGACAACGAGCGAGAACGAAGAATTGACCTAGACCTCCTTGAAGAAAGGCGCGAGAATGCAGCCATTAAAGAAGCCAGGTGCAAAACAAAGTTAGAGAAGTACTATAACGCTTGTGTACGCGTATGCACCTTTGTTCCAGGAGATTTTGTCCTGCGAGACAACGAGGCATCCAACGCGGAGAAACCAGGAAAACTAGCACCTAAATGGGAAGGACCATATGTCATCCATGAAGTCCAGGGTAAAGGCGCATATACTCTAAAGAGGCTCGATGGAACGGACGTACCACACATCTGGAACGCGCAACAACTGTGTAGGTGCTACATGTAACCAGCCTAACTATCTCACACAATAGTCGAACACTTGCGCAAGCAATATAATTATCTTAATTATTCACTTTGTATCCATTGGCTCCGCGCCTAACCAATACAAAGCTTACTCCTATTATGTTCTATTGTTTATTACAAAATGAATGTAATTCCTCATGGTACACGCGAAAACACTATGGTAAAACATTACAAGTCTCATGAACGGTCTACGGATACAAGTCCTCGCGTACAATCCAGACCTACGTTCACACATGAGCTTCATACCATCTTTATTCGCTTTACGTAAACAAAGTAATTATGCACATGCAAGACATTGTAATCCAAACATATAATATATCCAAAGCAGTTACTTGCGTATAAAAGGCAATAACAAAAATCTACATGCATAACAGTGCATCCAAAAAGTTACTTGTGCAGTAGGCATAAAAACAAAAAGTATACGAGCACAACAGTGCATCAAACGAAATATACAACAACAAACATACAAAATAAGCTAGGGGTCCGGAAACATGGCCAACACCTCCAAAGGGGTATGCAGTGCTTCACCGTACCACTCGAGAGGATGAGGGTCAATGATCCAGGGGTTTTCACCCTCCCCATCACCCATAGCAGAAGAAGTCATTGGGGCATCAGCCGGAACTGCAGAACGTCATCCACTTTGACGCCATTTGTATACCACCGAGAACCGTCCCCTCCGATCAGATGGAAAAGACTGCATTAAGACATTCGCCGACAATCGAGTAACCCCTTCACCATTATCATCTCTAATACGATGTGAGGCATAATCTTCTACTGTATACGAGTAAGGAACGATACCCGAAAATCCTCTAGTTCCGACAACCTCTTCTGATGACAGACCTCCAAGATGAAGCAAAGCTTCAGCAGCATCAAAGGTCTTCAGAATTTCAGAAACCCTCCGGGAATGGTATTTTCGCCTGGTTCCCATATTTGCCAAATCTAGTAGAGTTTTAATAACATCTATATAAATATATAACTAAAACGAGTTGATGTCAGCATCGTTAAGAGAAATGTCAGAAATTGTAATGATTAATGTCAAATCACCACTTTCTGAAACGGCGGTGTCACAGTAATCATCGATTCCATTAAATGATCTCTGACAGCGCCTACACACATTCCCAAAAGCTACAGTTTCAATAAGAATGTGATCAGTCAAAACATCTATTCATTTCCTACTCTATGGCACACAAGGGCCATGTCACCTCAATCAGCTCATGATTAAAAAACGATTTGAACAGTTCAACTCGAGAAATATCTTCCTCAAGAAGATTTTCTATTTTTCACGCCAAAAAATCCACAGCAAAAAACACCCATCTCTTATAAGTCCAGTACTCCACTTATTTTCATAAGACCAACACTGGACTGGGGGGGACTTGAAGGGGTAAGGTCCCAAAAACCTTGCACAGGTGCGTGGGACCATACCACAACTTCACCACAATGAGCTCTCTTTAAAAGAACCTTGCGCGGCTGCGCACCGGTTCTAAAAGAGAACTTAAAAAGAAAACAGTTTCGAACATCCGCGCGCCAAAAGGAACTAATGAATCCTTGCGCAAGCTCTCATACAGCAGAACAATTAGGATAAGGTCCTCACAAAATCCCCGCACGAATGTCATCCAGACTTGGATAAAAATAACTTTTCTGTTACAACAGAATTTGCATGAAGCAAAGCCACATGGGATTACCGCTGTAAATCTTCTAGAAGGCTTTATCGCGTATCACCATTCGGTTATAACTGAATGGCCACGTGGCATCATCTTGGGCACTCCTCAAAGTCACGATGATGGCACCAAATTGAACAAAGATCCACACGTACCCACTTTCCATGTGGCATCTCCCCAGCCGTTGATCATGGCCACGATCAGTGTGCACACACATCCGTTGATGATTAATGGTGGAGAAAATAACCACTCACGGAAATTACTTTCCATTACGTCCTCCGTCAACAAACTTTCCCACCCAAAGTTCAGTTATAAATAAGGATAATTCAGGTACAATTTCTTAAGTTACATTCACTTCACTCTCAATACTTCTTCTTCTTCATCAAAACCTGTACTTATTCTCACGCATGAGGGTGGTCACGGAGAGAACCCCCATTCTCCCCGTGACGTGTCTAATGACTGTTTGTTTTGCAGTTATTGTTAGAAGAAGGAGCTTAGCCAACCCTGAATCAAATGAGAATAATCACCCCTTTTATGCAGATTCAAACCCCCTGATTCACTTGATTCTGATCTTTTGAATCAGTGTTTCTTCAAGTATTATGTGGGACAACTGAGGGTCGAGAAACAGCATTAGACGTACCAGAGGTACCTACATGAGAAACAGGAGGATCATGAAGAATATCAAAAGATCTAAACAGATAAGCATAGTTATAAAGAGTAAATGGCCCGTTTACAGCATCCGTCTGATTTTCTTCGAGCCACTGCACATTGTAAGACTCAACGATCTGTGTAGTCTTCTTGTTGTACACTCTATATGCCGTCTTGTTTTCATGACCAGCGTTTCCAGCATATCCGATGAAATAGCATTCATATCCCCTAGCATCAAACTTTGGTATGGATTCCAAGTGCAAAAAGAGTGCATGGACAACCGAAAGCTCTAAAGTGCCCAACAGATGGTTTTTCGCCAAACATTACTTCATGAGGCGTTTTCATGCACGCTTTGTTATTAATAAATTTGTTCTGAACATAGCACGCAGTGTTGATAGCCCCTTCCTAGAAGAAGACTGGGAGCTTAAAATCACAAAGCATCGTGCGAACTGCCTCTACTAGGGTTCTATTCCTTCTTTCGGCAATTCCATTTTGCTGAGGAGTTCTAGCTGCACTGTATTGTCGAGCAATTCCCCTCTCAGCATAGAAGAAATTCAATTCAGCATTCTTGAATTCGGTTCCATTGTCGCTTCAAATACACTTCACTTTCTTGCCAGTCTGATTTTCCATAAAGATTATGAATCTTTTGATCAATTCTGCAGTCTCACTTTTGTTAACTAGGAAGAAAACCCAAGTAAAACGTGAGTAGTCATCAGTAATTATAAGACAGTAAGACTTTCCAGACAGACTAAGCACATTCACTGGACCAAAAAGATCCATGTGAAGAAGCTCCATCACACTGTTAATAGTGTTGACAGTTTTAGGAAAATGAAGTCTTCGATGTTGTTTACCCTTAGCACAGGAAACACATTTTTCAAAAGTTATGAAGTCTTTTACCGGTAGACCCCTTACCAAACCCAGTTTTGCAAGACGATTTAGATTTTTCACATTTGAATGTCCTAAGTGACGATGCCATAGCATAGCATTGTGCTCAGAGATTTTGGTAAACAAACAGGCAACGCTTTCAATGGGTGGTTTATTCATGTCAATGACATAAGCGTTGCCCTTTCGTTCAGACTTTAACAATATTCATTCATCGGGAGTGACCATTCCTGGTTTCAGAATAAGACAATGTTTATCAGTGAAATGAGTTGAGTAACCGTTCTCGCATATTTGAGCAACACTTAGCAGGCTATGCTTCAACTCAGGAACGTAGTTGACGTCTTTGAAACAGAGATCACCATTCTTGATTGTGCCTCGTTGCGTGATCTTTCCTTTCTCTCCTCCCTCAAAGGCAACATATCCTCCATTAAATTCTTCAAGATCAGAAAGTTGGGATAAATCACCAGTCATATGCCTGGAACACCCACTGTCAATGACCCAGAGTCGAATGACAGCCCTCCATAGCCGTTCCTCAGCCTCAGAAGGAGTGTAGTTGTTCATTTGAGCCATGAGGGCATGATAGATTGTTCCCTCCATGTCTTCAGTTACTGACTCAGTGCCTTCTTTTACTTCTATCACGAGAGCTTGATTGGACTGATATAAAGTTTAGGAGTGAGCTGCAAATCATTCATCTGTTGTGTCCAATCAAAACCTCCTCCTTCTTGAACCACCAGTGCACTTCCATGATTTGCAATTGATTCTGAGGCGATTGTTTGAATTCTGGTAGAAGTGTTTGAGGATGAAACCTGAGCGGGACGGGAAACAGTGATGTTCAAGGTTGACATGACATTTGGTGCTAGTCGTGCAACTGAACTAACAATAACAGTGACGTTTGGATCCGCTCTCTCCCTTCTTGGTTGCTTGAACTCTCGAGCATAGTGCCCAGGCTTATGGCAGTTATAACATCTGAGCTTAGACTTGTTCTAACCAAGCTCATGATCAGTTGTTTCCCATTTGTTTCTACCAGTTTTCTTCACGAAGTTTTTGGCTCGGAACAATGCCATGGCCATCTGCCAAGTGATATCCATTTCTTCAACATCATCAGGATGGATTTCCAGCAGTTCAGTAGAATCGATGTTGTTCGCCACTCTTCCAGCAACAAACGCATGATAACAGTTCATGACCCCTGTCATAAAAGCCATAGCTTGCTCAAATTCCTTCGATGTAGCCACATAAGAGTTTGTTGCAGCGAAAGCAGTAGTGATGTTCGAGAGGAGTTGGGTGGGTGTAGAAGTAGATTGATTAGCAGGCTGAGGAGCAGATTGAGTTGGGTTCACTTGTTGAGCAGGAGTAGGAAAATAACCAGATTGATTGACATAAGTTCCAAGATTAGCTGGAAACAAAACAGTAGAAGGTGTTTGAAGTGAGCTCATTCCTTGCTGAGATACCAAAGCAGTGTTTGTCAACACACCTGCATTGTTGTAGCTTGCAGTGTGGTTGTAGAGCCTTTGTTTATCGTCCATCTCATAGGACTTCAGCAATGAAATCAGCTCAGATAGGGTCATTCTGGCCAAGTCCCTGGTTCTTTTGATAAGGGTCACATTTGTGTCCAGTTTCTTGGAAGAGCATTGAGCAATTTCTTGTTGATAACAGAATTTTCCATCCTGATATCATGAGTCTTCATATCACTAACCAAAGCAACAAATCTTTCAATTTGATTTTCCAAGGTTTCTCCTAGGAAGTGATTGAACAGATTAAACTTTTGAGTGAGCATCTCCCGTCTGCTTTCCTTCATTTCCTCGTTTCCTTCATACATAGCCAAGAGAGCTTCCCACATCTCCTTTGCATTTTTGCAATCTCGAACCCCAATGTCAATTTATGGTGCCAGTGCAGAGTGTAGCATAGCAAGAGCCTTGACATCAACGTCAAGCTTTTCACGATCCTCTTCAGTAAATTGAGACTCAGGCTTAGTTGCAGTTGTTCCTTCAGCTTCGTTCACGACATAAATGATCACAGTTGGTCCATTGCAGATGGACCTCCAGGCCTTTGGATCTTTGATTCTCATGTATTGAATAAATCTGAACTTCCATTCTGAAAAGGATCCCCCAGAAATTAGCCTAGGAATCCTGTTGTTAGTTCCAATTATATTATCTAGATCCTGGTTAATAGCAGCTTTTTCAGTCAATCCCAATTGATTAATTTGATCCATTTATGAAAAGGCAATTAAACGTATAAGTAATAAGTAATTTAAATATAAACCAAATTATCAATATTCCTTATGGTTACAGTACAGTTTAAAAGAGTTCAGAAGATTCAGCAAATAGTCAAAAGGTCCAAAACAAATATGGTCCATGTAGCAGTCCAAATGGTCCAACACAGTTCAGCCCACTTGAAGAAGTTCAATCCCAATCGCACACTTGACCTCTAACAAGAGTCCAAAAGCAATCGCATAATCCACAGTCCAATTGCACAATTTCAATTTTTAGCAAATCGCATAAATTGAACATTTATCCAATCGCACAAGTTGATCCTTTAGCTAGTCGCACAATTTGAACCCTTACAAATTGATCCTTTAGCTAATTGCACAAATTGAACCTTTACTAAACCTTGAGTCAGTCGCACTAGTTGACAATCGCACAGTTTCGATATCAACAGTTCAAATGAACGGTTGATCGCACAAGGTACTCCCAATCGCACACCTTGTTCTGGATCACACAAGTGGTAAAATTGGGTCTGAATCCTTAAAAGCCCAATTAATTTGCAATCACACACCTGTTTTGGATCGCATAAGCCTGGACCTGATTCCTTAACAGTTCAACAATTCACGATCGCACAACTTATTTTTGGAAATGTGATCACACAAATTTTCAACCAAAATCCCGAGAAATATGGTGATTGAATTTTCAAAAGTGTTTGAGGATTTCCTGCAACAACTTTCCAAAATTCCTGCAAACACAATCAATCTTGCACACAAACGGATCAAATCCCACTTTTATTCAAAAATTTCGATGAATATTTGAAGATTTTCGAAGCAGAAACACCCAGAAATTTAAATTTTTTCACAGAACTTTTAATTGAAAATAAGAACTTTTGGGTTTTAAAACTTTCAATTTCACAGACCAGAAAATTTTAATATCAAAGATCAATAATCAATTCTCAATTCTGACATTAAAATCAGTTTGTTTTCACGAAAATTTTTGCCGAAACAAATCAGAATTTGAGATTAAATGCTTTTTTTTGTCTCACAATATATCAGTTTGATTTTGAACAAAACAGAAAACAACTTCAAGATCTATGTTCGAGCCTTAACTTGGGTCGATATTTAGATGTAATTAATCAGTTTTTCAAGAAGAAAAATATACAACTCACACCCTCTATATCCCAAGAAATATTCGACAAGAAAGAAAAGTATAAATTGCTCTGAAATAAATGAGAAAACAAACCTTTCTTTGTCGAATCGGAACACCGATCAGCAGCAAAGCACACTTCAATCTACAAGATATCCGATCAAAAATCGAGCCTTCGCAAGACTACTTAGGCTCTGATACCAATTGTAAGTCCCAAAACAATACAATCGGATATCAAACACCAAACAAGTAGCGGAATTACAAGTAAGATGTAGAAGATCGAAAAGCAAATGTATTGATTCAACAACTAGAACACACGAATTCCTTGATCCGTTTGGTATTCTAATCGCACAAAATAACAAGAGTTTCGCAAGGAATCAACAACCACAAATGACTAAGGAATCCCCTATTTATACAAGCATAGGAGATCCTATTACATTGGGCCAAGCCCATACCCCATAGACTACGAAACAACCAAATAGACCCACTAAGTGTCTCGAACCCAAACCATACAAACTAACCCAAGACAGACGCAAACCTACACTAGATTATACCCTTACATAATGTTCTCACAAAACCACATTCATAAGTATAATTTATATGTAAAAACTTCGTATTTGTTGGTGTGGTCAGTATTTTGTACGGTTTCAGTTCGTTTTCGTTTATCATTCCGCAGATTTCTCTAGAAATCACCATACGCGCACTATAACGTCTGATAAGCGTTCCTAGCCATTCAAATAGCCTAATTAAGCTAATTCGTGTCTTCAACACTATTTTTTATCGTGTAAATGTTTGTTAATCGCGTAATTAGAAGTCGTTAATTACCGGTTGTCACATTCTCCCCCTGTTACAGAAATTTCGTCCTTGAAATTTAGACTATGTTATCTCCTCAGAGTTGTGTCGTTCCTAGGTAAGTCCGAATAATACCAAAGTGAATGACCGCATAATCGAATCAAGACTTATTCGAATTACATGGGTATAAAGACATTCTGCATCAATAAGAACCCAACGGTTCAACTGAGTTTGTTCTAGAAATCGAGGTCAAGTGAACGAAGCGTAGTGATACTATCACCAATGTGAGTAAGTTTACGGGGGTCCAACAAAAGAAGAATTTAGACCAATAGAATTCCAAATGAACGTTCACAATATGCAAATCAATTTTGGAACAATCGAATTTTCTACCAACAAAAACTTGCGTTGGTTGTTGTATGATTGAAACTTGAACCAACAAGCTCAAATAGATAGAATCATGAAATGATTTGTCAACTATTGAACCAATGAATGAATAAGATAAAATCAACGTGTTGACATTATTGAATTGCAAGGATACACCGAAATGAAATACAACCGAACCTGGTGTATCATCGTCTTAATACATAGTTGCATCAAGACTACTTAAATGATGTGTCAATCGAAAAACATACATAGTTTCGCATGAAACGGTTGATCACGATTAGCACAAGCTACAAGTTTATACCGACGCCACAAGGTGTCGTAGTGAATGACATAATTCAATAACAGCGGTGATCGAACATGTTCACCATGTTTGGAATCAGGTGAATGGTTTAACCAAGTAATTATGAATATTTGCTCCAAACAAATCCCATGGGATTTTCGATTGAAAATGAAAAAAATAAATAATGTTTTCGATCGAAGATGGAAAGTAATAAATATCACAAAATGTTCGTTCGATGCTGAAAGAACCGTTGAGAGGTACACCGAAATATGACATGAATTTGTGTACCATTATCTTAACACACGATTGTATTAAGATTGCTTTAATATGATAAACCAATGAGTGGATTTAATATAGCTAAACAAACAAATAAATAATTAAATCTGTATGTGATGTATGCAAATAAGATTAGCGCAAGCCTCGAGTTTGTGAGAACGCCACCACAAGGTGATCGTGATCAAATAAAGGATTCAATGAAATCGAAGACCAAACAAGTTGGTTATGGTTTGAAGCAAATGAAGTGCTTGTTGGGATTATGTTGAATATGATGATCTCAATCCATTATATTAGGCCTTGAATCGAATATATACTACGAGCAAGTTCAAACAATTGAACTTGGTTTAGTCACATTCCAACAATTAATGCATGTGTTGGTAAGAGAATTTCGACATGGTTACAATGAACAAACCATGTAATGTAACTCAAAAGAAATAAATTTCAACGAGTTTGTTGACTCGATATCAAAGAGTCAACAATTTGCAATAAGGCGGGTCATCTAGACCATAAAGCAAGGATCAAGTATAGCGAAGCAATAGTTGAGCTTTGATAAAACAAAAATTTGGTGTGAAGTCCTCCAATGGTCTTCACAAATCAAACTAATCACATGTGCAACCAACAGTGCATGCCTAACGTGTGGATTTACCAAGAAATGAAACAGTTAAGTAATCACTACTATGAAAGAAATCCTCATGATACGATGACCATTAGGGGGAGTAGAAATGTGAAAGTCTACCCACGATATGCAGAAGTCAGAATTCCAACAAAAGAAATTTAAGGACTTTACCTGAAATTTCGTGTGATGACCAGTTGTTGAGTGACATTACCATGAAATGTCAATCTTAGCGTAATCGCCATTTAGGGAGTGGGGAAATTTGAAGAATTGTAGTTACCATTACGACACAAATAATCGTGATTTCCATTAGTTTGCGAAGCCCTCGATTGAACGTACCTTGGCGTGATTCGTATCGCTTGCAAGATCATGTGGCACATTGCCGCATTTCGATCAGTAGTTCTCCCGCTGATGGGATTAGCATCGTTGTTGTCGTGCCCAATCATGTTTTCCAAAGGCCTTCCATCGGAAGTCGTGCGTGATGCACTTCGATGTCCGCTGACGTATAGTTTATGTTTCACGTATAGTTGCGCAATAGCATTTTGTTCCACGTAGGTTACCTGCTCGGGTAACTAAAAAGCATAGACAATATAGATAACGACGTATGCCCGAGTTAATAATCACGACTCCTACGTGAGGACCTTTAATGAGTTTCAACATAAGTTTTCTGAGGTCCTAAATGAATGTCATCAAATCCCTCAAGGTTTCGCTTACTGTATGCAGTCGTTTCACATACCGTGTATCATCACAACACTTATGTGTGTTTAAAATCAAAACAGTTGGCTCATTGTTTTCGGCAACGGTTGGAACCCATATTCGAGTCTTAGGCGTTCTGTATATGTTTCAAGTCTTAATAATCTAAGTCCCCAGAGGAAAGTGAGGTTAGAGCCTAGGTATCCTTACAGAAACCTAATTCGCTGAAACCTATAGTTCTGATGCCAATCTGTTACACCCCGTCAAACCGATTACATCAGAGCTGGGTGTGATCCGAATGGTATCTTCATTGAACAGTGGAAGTAATTGAGCTAAGACTTCTAAATAGTTGAACGCCTGCTAAGTACTCGAATCCTCATAGGTTCTCCTATTCCAACCGTTCCATAGTTTGAAATTGTGACCTGAGAAAGAAACATGCGAAAAATCAACATAAAGTTGAGCGAGTTCATAGTTTGTTTATTTTGTATCAAATGCGTCTTAAAATATTTGAAATCTTGCATTTGGAAACCAGTTTGTGAGATCATATTATCCCAAGACGTTTGAAATGTCATATCTGTATATCGGTAATTAAATCTTTGTGCATCGCACGAGAGAGAATGGGCTGAGCCCAAAAGAGTCTTTGTAAGTAGGACCAACCCGTCCTCTTACTTGTACATAAGTTGAAAACGTTAACAAAGTTTGTAAGTCCATGTATTTGTGAGTTTGCATCAAATGAATCTTAAAAACATTTGAAAATCCGAGTATCAATAACTGGTATGTATTGTTTTCTGTTATCTTTGTAAACCGGTATTGAAATCATAGTATGTAGGATGCCTGTGGAATCTAAGGATCAATGGACCGCTATAACTGCATAGTTACATGTTGATATACGTCATCAAGACCCATAAGAAACTGCATTAATTTGATTAAAGTGGAAAAATCATTATAGTCTTTAGCTGCTTGACAAGAACATGAAGGCAGATGCAAAATTGCATCAAACTGCTTCCACATTGTTGTCAGTTTATTATAATATTCTGCTACACTACTTCCATTTTGTGAAATACAATTTATCTCCCAAAGAAATACCACAAGATCCACGAATGTGTTGTATTACAGTCCTTAACCAAATGCATTCTCAACTAGCTTCAACTATCGCCAATATTTCTGCATGATTAGATGATGTGGCTGTGATTGTTTGCTTTACCGAACGCCATGAAATTGCAGTACCTCCACTTGTAAATAAATATCCAGTTTGAGATCGCCCAGTGTGAGGGTCAGACAAATACCTTGCATCTGCAAAACCAACCAACCCTGTTTTCGATTGATTTGTAAAATACAAACCCATATCTTTTGTACCTTGAAGCTATCTAAATATTTGTTTTACCCCATTCCAATGCCTCTTTGTTGGGCATGAACTATATCTTGCCAACAAATTTAAAGAAAATGATATATCAGGTCGTGTATGGCTAGCAAGAAACATTAATGCACCAATTGCACTTAAATATGGTACTTCTGGGCCAAGGATTTCCTCTCCATCTTTAGGAGGTCGGAATGGGTCTTTTTCCACATCAAGCGGCCTTACAACCATTGGAGTACTCAATGGATGTGATTTTTCCATATAAATTTTTTTGGGTAGTTTCTCTATGTAAGTTTCTTGATGCACAAGGATTTCACCCTTAAGGTGTTCAATTTGTAATCCAAGATAAGACTTTGTCTTTCCAAGGTCTTTCATTTCAAATTCTCTTTTCAAGTATTCAACTGCCTTTTGAAGCTCCCCTGGAGTTCCAATTATATTCATGTCATCAACATATACGGCAATTATAACGTATTCAGATCCTGACCTTTTTATAAAAATACACGGGCATATAGAATCATTTTTATAGCGTTCTTTCGACAAATACTCACTAAGGCGATTATACCACATACGCCCAGACTGTTTTAGTCCATATAATGATTTGTTTAGTTTGATTGAACGATGTTCTCGAGAACTAGATTTACATGAGTTTGGCAATTTGAATCCTTCAGGAAGTTTCATGTAAATATCAGTATCAAGTGAGCCATAGAGGTAGGCTGTCACAACATCCATTAGACGCAAATCAATCCCTTCTTGTATTACCAGACTAATAAGATAACGAAAAGTTGTCGCATCCACCACTGGAGAATATGTCTCCTCATAATCAATTCCAGGTTTTTGCGAAAATCCTTGTGCTACTAATCTTGCCTTGTATCGTACAATTTCATTTTTCTCATTACGTTTTCGCACAAAAACCCATCTATATCCAACAGGCTTTACACCTTCAGGTGTGTGGGCCACAGGTCCAAAAACTTCTCGTTTATTTAGGGAATTCAATTCTGCCTTTATCGCGTCTTTCCATTTTGGCCAATCATTTCTTTGTTTACATTCCTCAACTGATTTTGGTTCTTGATCCTCATTGTTTTCCATTACTTGTAGCGCTACATTATATGAAAAACTATCATCGACGTCGATTTCGCTTCGGTTCCATACCTTTCTAGACATGATATAATTAATTGAGATCTCTTCGTTTTCAGGTACCTGAGGTTCTTCTAGAACCATCATGTCTAGTGTCTCTTATGGAGACTCTTTTTCTTGCGCTACTGTTACCTCGACTTGACCATCTACATTATTTGCTCCCTTTTTCTTTCGAGGATTTTTATCTTTTGAACCGATTGGTCTACCACGTTTTAGGCGCGCATTAGACTCATTACCAACATGTCGTTGTCCTTGTGGGACACTTATTTTTACCGGAGCATTAACAGCTGGTATATGTGACTTAGTCACTCTCTTTGGGTCAGTGAATGCATCTGGTAATTGATTTGCTAATCCTTGTAAATGAATTATCCTTTGAACTTCTAGTTCATATTTTTTAGTTCAAGGATCAAGATAAGATAATGCTAATTCATTCCAAATAATACTATTATCCAGCTACTTTTTGTCTCCCCCTAATGTTGGGAATGTTGATTCAACAAAATGACAATCCCTAAATCTAGCTGTAAATAAATCACCCGTTGTAGGTTCTAAATACTTAATGATCGATGGTGATTCATACCCAACATATATTCCTAACCTCCTTTGAGGCCCCATCTGTGTGCGTTGTGGTGGAGCGATTGGAACATATACAGCACAACCAAAAATCCTTAGATGGGAAATATTTGGTTCCTGACCAAGAACCAACTTTAATGGGGAGGATGTATGATAACTCGTTGGCCTGATGCGAATTAGTGTTGCTGCATGTAAAATTGCATGTCCCCAAGCAGATGTTGGTAGTTTTGATTTCATAATCATTGGTCTTGCAACCATTTTAAGTCGCTTGATAAGCGATTCAGCAAGCCCATTTTGTGTATGTATATGAGGTACAGGATGCTCTACATTTATCCCAATAGACATGCAATAATCATTAAATGTTTGGGATGTAAATTCACCAGCATTGTCTAATCAAATATTCTTGATGGGGTAATCGGGAAAATGTGCCCTTAGCCTTATTAATTGAGCAAGTAGTCGTGCAAATGCCATATTACGACTTGATAGTAGACACACGTGTCACCATCTAGTTGATGCATCAATTAAGACCATAAAGTATCTAAATGATCCACTAGAAGGATGTATAGGTCCACAAATATCCCCATGTATTCTTTCCAAAAATTCAAGGATTCAGTCCCCAACTTCGTTAGTGATGGGCGAGTAATCAACTTCCCTTGTGAACATGCAACACATGTAATATCCTTGGATTGAAGAATCTTCTAGTTCTTCAAAGAATGCCCAACTGAATTTTCTATAATTTTTCGCATCATTGTTGATCCGGGATGGCCTAACCGGTCATGCCATATGATAAAATTTTCTTGGTCTATAAACTTCTTGTTTATGACTACGTTTGATTCGATTACATTAATTTTAGTATAATATAAACCAGAGGCAAGTGCGGGCAACTTTTCTAAAACATGCTTTTTACCCGAACTTATATTTGTGATATGAAGGTACTCATCATGTCCCTCAAATGTAGTCTCAAGATGATATCCGTTTAAACGAACATCTTTAAAACTTATTAGATTTCTTTGAGACATTGGGGAAAATAAGCATCGGTTATTTTAAATGGTGTTCCACCTGGCAACACTACATAAGCTTCTCCAAAGCCTTCAATTAATTTTGATTTACCAGATATAGTACCAACATTTGCCTTTTTCATGGTTAAAGTAGAGAAATAATTCTTTTTCTTAAGAATTGTATGCGTTGATGCGCTGTCAATTAGACATATGTCTTCTCCATTAATAGGGATCTTAGTTACACACTCTATATGCTTCAAAACAAAACAAAATCATATGAATAAAATGTCTAACATGCTTCAAACATAACAAATCCCAAAATGTTTCATACGCATCAAAACAAAACAAACAAAATTTCAAAATGTCTTAAAGAAATGAAGGAAATAACATCACTTAAAAACTAATAATTCATATGTAAGGAAAATTGCAAGCATCCAACTGGGTTGTATCAGCCACGATATCACCAGAATCCAAGTTAGTTGGCTCAATAAGGAAATCATCATAATCCAGATTAGTTGTATCATTATGATCTTTATGACCATCAGTGACATCAACATTTGCAACCTCATATGTAAAATTTGTTTCTATTCCTTTTGCTTTGTCTTTGATGGATTGTTGATAAAGTTCCACCAAGTGTTTGGCCGTATGACAAGTCTTCGACCATTGATTGTTACTTCCACATCGGCAACATGCATTCGATGAAGATCCCACCTTCTTTTTATTTTTTTCATCACTGGATTTATTTTCATTATTATGCCACTTTTGGTGGGTCCCTTTGTTTTTAAACTGAACACAATGATAATTTCCTCGGCCACGTCCCCGACCATGACCACGACCACGGCCATAACCACGACCACGGCCACGATGATAACCTCGACCATGTCCGTAACTTTCACTTTGGCCATTATATGTTGCCACATTAGCTTCAGGGACTGGGGTTGCTCCAACCGGACGAGTCTCATGATTTTTCATTAAGAGCTCATTGTTTTGCTCGGCCACAAGCAAACATGATATTAACTCACTATATTTGGTGAAACCCCTTTCACGATATTGTTGTTGTAGTATCACATTTGAGGGGTGAAAGGTTAAGAATGTTTTTTCCAACATCTCCTTATCAGTAATATTTTCACCACATAGAATCAATTGTGATGTGATTCTAAATATTGTCAAGTTATACTCGCTTATAGACTTAAAGTCTTGCAACCTTAAATTGATCCACTCGTAACGAGCTCTCGGTAATATTACGGTTTTCTGGTGGTCATACATTTCTTTCAGGTTGGTCCAAAGGACAAGTGGATCCTTGATAGTGAGGTACTCACTTTTCAAAGCCTCATGAATATGATGGCGTAAAAAGATCATGGATTTTGCCTTATCTTGGGTAGTTGCTTTATTTTCTTCTTTAATTGTTTCACCCAGATTATTGGCATTCAAATGTATTTCAGCATCCAATACCCATAACAAATAGTTTTCCCCATTAATATCTACAGCCATAAATTCAAGCTTTGCAAGATTTGTCATGGTAGAACTATATTCTAAAAAAAACACATGCATTAATGTATGTTATTCAAAGCGTAAACTAATAAATATAAAACTTTTCAGGATTTGGTTAACATTGTATTTTAATAAAGAAAAAAAAATTATACATACAATATTAAGAAGGTCCTAATATTATACTGTTTATATATATATGATAAATCTGTCGTTAATATTTTTAATCAATATTAATAAAATAACAAGTTTAATATGTGTTATAATCATATACAGATGTGTACTACAAGTATTTGTTAATTTTTATTGCTTCGGTATTTAATGTATAATTGTGTACAAATTATTCAATTGATTAAATTTAACCTATCCAAATCACGTGTCATTATAGTGTAGTAGAGTGAGAAATAATCCAATAAAATAAGTGAACTATTCTATGAAACTCTTGCCCTGTCTCCAGGACCCCCAGTGCGAGCTTCTTATTTTAAGGTTATGCATGGGGGTAGCTAAGTTACTGTTTGGGTTGCGGACCTGCCAACCCCATTTGATGGCCAATGCGGTATCCTGTTTTGATGATGGTCTTCGAGAGGCTATCGAAGACATTGTTGTTTGCGGGGGGTCCTACTTCGGTGACCTTCAGTGGCGTTTGGCATCTTTGCCGATGCATCTGGGTGGTTTGGGCCTCCTCTCAGCTCGGGATATTGGAGTTTATGCTTTTGTGGCGTCTAGAGCTCAGTCGTGTGTATTGCAAGACCATATCCTTCGGAACAGCGGGGTTGTTAAGCTTGACGTAGACTACCAACAGGCCCTTGAGTTCTTAAGTATCTCTCTTCCATACTTTGATATTGGCGGTTTCTCTAATATGGACACCGCCCCCCAAAGCCACAAAAAACTTTGGCGAATGCCCTATTTGACAAAATCGCTCGGAGTCTGGGAGAAACATTCGATTTGTCTCCCCGCCAGAAGGCGGTGATTGAGTGCTTGAAAGGCCCCCATGCGCAAGATTTTTTGACTGTTATCCCGATCGAGGGGCTGGGGCAATGCATGTCGGCTGTTGAGTATAGGGCTATCCTCAAATACCGGCTGATGATCCCTATGTATTCAGAAGACGAAACCTGCCCAGTTTGCCGTAAAGCCTGCATGGATAAATACGGGGAGCATGACATTGTAAGGAGCTCCCTGGTTTCAAATATCGGCACGACTGGGTGAGAGATGTTTTGGGGGACATCCTGAGGAGAGCGGGGATTTCTGCCAAGAAGGAGGCCCCTGTGAATTTCCTTACAGATCCGATGGAAGAGAGATCTACATTGAGACCAGCGGATCTGCTCGTCTTTGGCTGGGTGGGAGGGAAACATGCTTGTGTGGATCTCACAGGAGTCTCCCCCTTAGCTGGTTTAAGGGAAAGCGGGTTTGTAGCAGGACAGGCTATAAGGAAAGCGGAATCTAAAAAGGTGGATAAACACGCTAAAGCATGTGCTGATAACCAACATGCATTTGTCCCCTTCGCCTTCGACACCTTTGGCTCCCTAGCTCCAGAAGCTATCCGTTTGTTGACTAGGGTCCAAAAGGTTGTCCACAGCAGTTGCTCATCAACAGGGGGCAGGGGTTTATCTTTAATAGACTAGGGTTTGCTATTCAGAAAGGGGTAGCGGCGCAGCTTGTTGCTCGCTTACCTACGATATTGATGTAACTCGGCCAGTTGTTTATATATAAATAAAATTTCTTATTAAAAAAATTTATTTTAAATGATTGCTGTATTTAAATAATTAGATATTTAATTGAAAATTCAAATACTATATATAATAATTTGTGATTATTGAGATTGTTTATAGTAAAAACACTGTATTTAACAATTATGTTGAGAAAAATTTTGCGTCAATATTATTGTGATATATATAGACCTATTTGCTAATAGAAAATTGTGTGCTTGGTTATTATATCTTAACAATCATAGTTTCTGACGTAAGAATATTCTAAAGATAAAAACGAATTACAATACTCAAAATATTATAATCTATATCTATATATAATCTAAAATTTAGTTGCATGTTCTATTTTAAAACCAACATTTATGAAGTTTTAAATGCAATACTTAAAATAATATTGATTATTGATTACTATATTATAAAGCATTTCCCAAGGTTACCAACTAAATTTAAGTAATTACAATATTTTATGCGTATGGTACAATAACATAATGAAGTAAGTAAAAGGACAAAATGGTCTTTGTACATAAATATTAAATTGCTAAATTAATTAATAGATACACTTAAATTGATAAATAAATAAATGAATTGTATTCACTATGGTTAATTTATTGCTCTATAATGATGGTAATTGAAAAGGTGCTTTCCCCTAAACTAAACACGCGGACACACAAACTAGGGTTTCTCTCATCTTTCATTTGGTCCGGCCGCTCATCCTCTCATCCTCTGCTCTCTCTCTATGGCGATTGCTATATGGCGGTCCCCATTCCCATCTCCCAGCTTTCTCTCTCAAACGAGATCTAGGGTTTGTACATGCGATTCAAGATCTGCCTTTCACTGCTTTCTCTCTCAAACGAGATCTAGGGTTTCTACATGCGATACAAGATCTGGCTTTCACAGTTCGATAACTGACACTTCCATGGAACCAAAAACTCTGAGCCGAGCGTTGCAGATCTACAAGTTGGATGCGGTTTTTGGTGGTTGGTAGGCCTCCGTTCTCTTGCTCAAGTTCCTTTGTCTCGGATCTACATGAATTTTGATTATTTGTCTTAGATCTACATGGATTTTGGTGTGTTATGGTGAATATTATTTTACATCAGGTTCTTGATTTTTTTTTCTAAACAAATTAGGTACTAAAGATGTTCCGGTGGTTAAACACTTCTCAATCACCAGCTTGGAAACACAAGAATCATCAAGGAAGGGTTAGTTTAATTTTGTGTTCGGATATCAATGTCTGGTAGTATAGCTTTACTTAATTGATCTTTTTTTTTGGGATTTTTACGCAGGTTACAATTAGGGTCTGGATGTTATTCTGACTTATGTTAATTGATAACTAAACATTCTTTAACTGCAATTAACACTTTGATATTTTTATCCAGCCTCTTTCTTTGAAGCGACTTACTGAAGCCCACAAGAAGTTCAGAGGACAATGAGATTTACAAAATATTCACTAATGTTATGTGTCTACATCCTCCCAAGGTACATATACATATATATTAGAATCTTGATAATTTTTTATTTAGTTATTAGGCATGCTTATTAGATATTTTGTTAACTTTCAAAAATCTTTGTTTGTCTTTTTATTCAGGAGGAAGATCCTCTTAGAGTATTTAATAAACAAATCGACGAAGATAGACGGATTGTTATATCACGAAGTAATATAAATGAATTGCAAAAGGTATATATATATATATATATATATATATATATATATATATATATATATATATATGATTTATATGGCGGATGATAGTCAGTCAAAAGTTAAAACATGCTTTAGGTGGTTGGACAAAACTGTAATTTTTTTTGTAACGCGATAATTTTATCAATGCATTACTCATTTTTTATTATATTGGTGATTAAAAGGATTTTTGATATAAGGAAGAAGATGCTAAGACGCTTCTTGGCCACATGAAACATTAGTGATTAAAAGGGTTTTTGATATAAGTTTTTTCATACATTTTTTTATATTTTAGGCAAACACATTATGCTTATGTTTGATTACACTAATATTGTTCTATATGATTATTTTGTTTGGATCAAATAATCAGTTTTAAATTGTTCTATTTATTTTTTTCCTGCATGTTAATCATATTATACATCTGGTCTACACAATGCTCTCGCTGGCGCTACCGAAGATCGTTCATTATTTTGTGACTGGTGATGCATAGTCGAGTGTTATATATATTTGGTGTATATTTTAAGCCCTTTTAACACTTATTTTAGCCAAGTTTTAAATTTATAAAACACGATATGCACTAACACTAGACACACATATGGGCAAGTGCACCCATCGTGAGCGTAGTATAGTGTTGGTAAGATACCGAGGTCGTCCAAGGACACAAGAGCTTTTAGTACCGGTTTATCCTCAACGTCTAATCAAAATAAAAAGTTTAGAAAAATGTTTTTAAACTAAGAAAAATAAAAACTAACTAAAATGCTGAAAATAAAATAAAAAGAAAAACATATAGACAAGATGAATCACTTGGTTCCGACTAGTATCTAGTATAACCTTTGATTATTTCCGCACTTTTGCACATAATTAAGAGATTATCTTAGTTATTGTAGTAGGCCGGGTGGATTATTGGAAGATAATTAATTAAGTTATTAATGCAATATTATGGTAGGCCCCGCTTTTGGCAGTGACGTTACCCTCGTCTAAGTAGTCTGAGTCAGCAGGGATACAGTCCTAAATAGCCGGGTTATAGTATTAATAGTAGTTAACTTATGAGGGGATCAAAGAGTTTGGACCCCCGCCATCCAATACCGTGAAGTATTGAAGGAGGTCCTACTAAATTTGACCCAGGTCCATTGCAGGACCTCTAAACGCTGAACAATGGCAAGACCTTTACCAAACCGTTCCCTTAACCCCCGACCAGGTAGCCAACATACCTCCATATAGACCGTGGAGATATGAATGGTGAAAATCTTTTATTTTATATAGACAGTAAAATAATTCCAAGACACCATGGACAAACGATAAGGAAAGATCACCTTCAACATAAGTAACTAGTTATTAAAGTCATTAATACAAAACCAAATAAAAAGTGCAAAAGATTAGAAATAAAAAGTATTATACTAGACACTTTGTCTTCACCAAGTGATGTAAGAGACTTAGGCAAACATGGCCTTGATTGTCAAGAACTCTTACGATCAATCTTGGATCCCGAGACGACTCACACACTCTACGATGGACAATGGATGATGGTGGTGGATGATGGTGTTATGGTGGTGGTGGGTGGTGGGTGAAGTGTGAGAGAGGTGGTGTGCCAAGGGATGAGTTGAAATGAAACCAATCACTCCTATTTATAGGCTGGACAGAAGGCTGGGCACGGCCCCGTGTCCGTTGGACACGCCCCTGTGCCTGTCTGACACTCTCTCTCTTCATTAATTGTAATTCGCAATTACAATTAATGTGCCTGCTGTACTTTCACCACGCCCCCGTGTTCACTGGACACGGCCCGTGGTGGGCAATAGAAGCTTCTATAGGTTTATCTTTTCTGCTGCTTCTTGGGCACGGCTCAGTGAGCACGGGGCGTGTTCAGTCTTCTACCTTCTCTATTTTGCTTGGGAAGATGCCGTTGAGGGGTCGGGCAGTCCACTTATGTTCCTTTTCTTGTATTTATGTTGGATTTAGCTGTCTTTTTGCTTCTTTAGTGTTTTTTAGCTCATTTAATCCTGAAAATACAAAAGGAAGACAAAAACACTCTTTTTCCAATATTAGTACTTAAAAAGGGTTAGTTTTATGCCTCATTTGATGTAATTTATATGTTGCATTTTACACACATCAAATACCCCCCACACTTGAACTTTTGCTTGTCCTCAAGCAAAACTCTTTAAAATGTGGCTTACACTCCCAAATGGAATGGGTAGAAGAGAAGGTTTTAGCTTGTCATAGAGTGTTGAGAATCCAAGATCTTTTTTGGGTTTTATTTTTATCTATTTACAATCCTATTCGTAATGATTTGTTTATAACGTTTCATAGGAGAAATTACCTATTTGGGCATAACATGCCTTTTTAAAATTCCATTTATATACAAGTTCACATACCTCACGGGAGAAATCACTTACACTCGGCCGAAGGTGTATTTTTAGTGAATCACTCGAGAGCGGCATGGAACTTATTTCTACCATAGGCTTGCCAAACAATCAATCCTCCTCCTTTTTAACTTTTATACCTTTGTAAATATCAAGAGGACTTTGCGGGTGAAGGGTTAGGCTTGGGTTAAAGGTAGGTGGTTGGGTTAGTGGTTAGTGGTTAGTAGAAAAAGGGTGAAAAAGCGTAACAAGTGTCGGTTTTCGTAGGACTTTCTATTTTTATAACTTTTATTTTGATGAAGCTATTATTCAAACAAAGTTATTTTTGATGAACTTGTTTGTTTATTTTTTTTGCTTCATCATCAGCACATATATATATTCTCTTTTTTTTTTTTTTTTTTGAACGATCATACGAAAAAAAACCGAACTTGTTACTAAAACAAAGGGTTAAAAATGAAAAAGGGTTTTGGTGGGTAAAAGGGTGTTTAGTTTGGGTTATGAAATGAAAAGGTTTAGGCTCAAAGGGGCTAACTAGGGGGATTTTTTGGTAGGTGGTAAAAGAAAAAGAAAAAAATAATGGTGTAGAAATAAAAAGGGGTTAGTCCTAATGCCTCCATCATTTACCTACTCGGGTTTAAGTTGATAAGGACCGGGAATGTATCGTCATGGCAAGTTCTAGAGTCGTAAGAACCAAGCGGCTATTCACACAAGAAACGAAAAATGAGCATTTAGTTTAATGATATGTAATTGTATGCTCAATAAAGGTTCAAAACTCACTTTTGTGGGAATGGGTTTTTATGTGATCAAGTATATATAATCAAATTTTAACTAAGTTTGCCATGCCTTTTCATAATTTTCTTATGTTGGTTCTTTTTATCACTACGCTATCGGTTGTAAATTCGTAAAAATATAACCTTTTTGAGAACTTGAATTTCCCGAGTTAAACCTAGACAAGTAAAAAAAATGAAATTTTTGAAAAAATTTGGGGTGATTAGCGGTTCCAATAGAGTTTTGTGTAAGGCTTGTATTTAGGACTTGCAAGCTTCAAGGTTTTAGCATCCCCCCCACACTTAAATTACACATTGTCCTCAATGTGTCCCAAAAATAAATATTTAGGTTGATTAGATGTGTAAAATGGTGTTAAAAGCAAAGATTTATGTTACTGGTAGTCTGGACACGGCCCCGTGTTCAGGTGCCAGTAACAAAAATTAAAGAAAAGAAACAGAAGTCTGGACACGGGGGCGTGTCTGGTGAACACGGCCCGTGTCCAGTTACCTGAACTGGGCATTTTTCTGCAGGGGGTTCCGCACGGGGCCGTGTTGGTTGGACACGGCCCGTGTTGAACCTTCTGTAATGGAGAAAATTGTCGGACGGTTCTGTTTTCCTGCATGGGGTGCTGGTTCAAGTTTCCCTTGTATCCTTTGCCATCTCAAGTGTGTTTTATTCCTGAAAATTAAAACTAACTAGAAAACAAGAAAATTAATCTAAACTAAACTAAGGATAGTTCCGTGGAATGCCTCCATGGTGCGCCACGTTTATAAGGGTCCTTGGCTAGACCCAAAGCCTGGTCATATGTTACCCAAGTGGGATGTATTGCATCCCATGTTACACCGTCGGAGAGCGTCATCCAAGCTTGAGTCTATGACCTTCATGTAGTTGACCGGATCTTCTTCCTCTACTTTCTTTCCACATTCAAATTTTACTTCCTCATCCCCAAACTTCAATGTTAGAGTTCCGTCATTCATATCCACCACTGCTTGGGCGGTGGCTAGAAATGGCCTCCCGAGGATGAGAGGGACATCGGTGTCTTCTTCCATGTCTAGGATGACAAAGTCGGTTGGAAAGACGAAATTGTCAACCTTGACTAGTAGATTTTCAGCGACACCTTGTGGAAATTTGACGGACCTGTCGGCGAGTTGTATGCTCATCTTTGTAGGGCTTGTCGTTCCTAGGCCGAGTCGCTTGAACATTGACGTGGGCATGAGGTTGATGCTAGCCCCAAGATCGGCTAAAGCATTACGGACGGGGGACTTCCCAATCGAGCAAGGGATTGTGAAGCTCCCGGGGTCGATTTTCTTTTGTGGAAGTTTGTTGAGTACTAAAGCTGAGCATTCTTCGCCTAAGTTAACTAATTGCAATGATTCAATTTTCCTTTTGTGAGTGAGGAAATCCCTCATGAATTTTGCATATTTAGGCATTTGGGTTAGGACCTCAATAAAAGGAATATTAACATGCAATTGTTTTAGTAAACTTTCAAACTTTGCGAATTGCTCATCGGTCTTTTGACGATTTAACCTACCGGGGTACGGAATCGGATGAGTCTTGGTGGGCTCTTGATTTGTTGAAGGAGCCTTTTCTGGTTGAGGTATGGGTGAAGTAGTGTTTTGGCGTTGACTACCTTCAATTGGTGGTAAGGGCTCATCCTCGGGACCCACGGTTCGGTTTCTCAACGTGATGAGTTGTACTTGCGCCTTTGGGTTGGTTTCGGTATTACTTGGTAACGCGCCTTGTGGTCTCTCGGAGAAATTTTGAGCTAGTTGATTTAATTGTTTTTCAACGTTTTGAATGCTAGCTTGTTGATTTCTAAAATTCGATTCTAATTGTTGAAATCGATCCGAGTTTTTCTTTTCGGTGTCGGAGATGAGGCGAGATAGGGTATCTTCAAGCCTTTCTCTTCCACCTTGTTGTTGAGAGAAATTTTGTGGTTGTTGAAAATTAGTTCGTTGGTTTTGTTGGTTACTACTATTGCCGGGATCTCTCCAACCAAGATTTGGGTGGTTACGCTATCCTTGGTTGTAGGTACCCGTTGGAGGACCCGACGGCCTAGGTCTATTATCAATGTAGTTTACCGTTTCCGCTTGTTCATCTAATTCTTTCATACAACTCCAATTTTCATGTGACCCACCACACCCTTCACAAGCCATAACCGAGGCCGTTTTTGTCATTTCTAGCCTTTTGATTTTCGAAGAGAGGGCCTCGATTTGGGCTTGTAAAGAGGTGCTTTCATCAACCTTATGGGCGCCCGGGGCAATAGATTTATTACCTCGGGGAGTGTGCCATTGAAAATTGGTTTGATCAATTTCCTCAATTTGATTATATATTTCATTTGGGCGACGATTACCTAAAAGTCCCCCGGAGCTTGAATCAAGTGTTTGTCATGTGTGTGGCAACAACCCATTGTAGAAAGTGGATACTTGTTGCCATACCGCTAGACCGTGATGAGGACACTTTCTTAGAAGCTCCTTGAACCTTTCCCAAGTTTCATATAAGGATTCCCCATCCTCTTGTGAATATGTATTAATTTCAGTCATTAATTTAGCCGTTTTAGCAGGAGGGAAATACTTATATAGAAACTTTTGGGCTAGTTCATCCCAGGTGTTTACCGAGCCAACTGGGAGGGTGTTAAGCCAAGCCTTAGCTCGGTCTTTTAGTGAAAATGGAAACATCCTAAGGCGAATGGCGTCGTTTGATGCTCCATTGATCCGAAAAGTGTCACATATTTCCAAGAAATTAGTAATATGTAGATGGGGATCCTCGTCCGCAAGCCCATGAAAGGTTGCGGAGTTTTGGAGCATTTGTATCAAATGCGGCCGAAGTTCGAAGTTGTTGGCTTCGACATTCGGTGCATTGATAGCGGCGCCGAGATTGCCTACGATGGGCTGTAGGTAATCCATGAGGGTACATTGGTCCGCCATTGGAAGTGGGTCCCCCGAAACTTTCTCTTGATTTTTAGCCTTAAGTCTTTTTCTGAGAAAGCGTTCGGGTTCTTCTAAAGGTTCTTTTATGTCTCTACTAGAACTGGAGCTCATGCACTACGTAGGAGGTTCAAATGTGGTGCCTAGGTTCCAAGTCCTGCAATAAAAACAGAAAAGAACGTTGGTCAGAATGTTCACCACGGCCCCGTGCTCAGTGAACACGGCCCGTGGTCAGAGGTACAGTAATTGTTTTCTGTATCCCAGTTACTGGGAGTTGGACACGACCCCGTGTTGCACCGACACGGCCCCGTGCTCAGCTCTCTGTAACTCAGAAAATAAAAACTGCCAGTGATGATGCTGGGCACGGCCCGTGTCTGACCAGGCACGGCCCGTGCTGAGCTCTGCAGAAGCTGAAAAACTAAGAAAATCCTAAAAAAAATTAAAAGAAAAATAAAAATATGATTAGGCCGTTGATTCCTAACTTTCTTAAAATCCTTGTGTCCCCGGCAGCGGCGCCAAAAACTTGATGCGTAGTCGAGTGTTATATATATTAGGTGTATATTTTAAGCCCTTTTAACACTTATTTTAGCCAAGTTTTAAATTTATAAAACCGAGGTCGTCCAAGGACACAAGAGCTTTTAGTACCGGTTTATCCTCAACGTCTAATCAAAATAAAAAGTTTAGAAAAATGTTTTTAAACTAAGAAAAATAAAAACTAACTAAAATGCTGAAAATAAAATAAAAAGAAAAACAGATAGACAAGATGAATCACTTGGTTCCGACTAGTATCTAGTATAACCTTTGATTATTTTCGCACTTTTGCACATAATTAAGAGATTATCTTAGTTATTGTAGTAGGCCCCTCTTTTGAAGGTGACGTTACCCTCACCCCAGTAGTTTGAGTCAGCAATGATACAATCCTAAAAGGGTGGATTATTGGAAGATAATTAATTAAGTTATTAATGCAATATTATGGTAGGCCCCGCTTTTGGCGGTGACGTTACCCTCGGCTAAGTAGTCTGAGTCAGCAGGGATACAGTCCTAAATAGCCTGTTTATAGTATTAATAGTAGTTAACTTATGAGGGGATCAAAGAGTTTGGACCCCCGCCATCCAATACCGTGAAGTATTGAAGGAGGTCCTACTAAATTTGACCCAGGTCCATTGCAGGACCTCTAAACGCTGAACAATGGCAAGACCTTTACCAAACCGTTCCCTTAACACCCGACCAGGTAGCTAACATACCTCCATATAGACCGTGGAGATATGAATGGTGAAAATCTTTTATTTTATATAGACAGTAAAATAATGCCAAGACACCACGGATAAACGATAAGGAAAGATTACCTTCAACATAAGTAACTAGTTATTAAAGTCATTAATACAAAACCAAATAAAAAGTGCAAAAGATTAGAAATAAAAAGTATTATACTAGACACTTTGTCTTCACCAAGTGATGTAAGAGACTTAGGCAAACATGGCCTTGATTTTCAAGAACTCTTACGATCAATCTTGGATCCCGAGACGACTCACACACTCTACGATGGACAATGGACAATGGATGATGGTGGTGGATGATGGTGTTATGGTGGTGGTGGGTGGTGGGTGAAGTGTGAGAGAGGTGGTGTGCCAAGGGATGAGTTGAAATGAAACCAAGCACTCCTATTTATAGGCTGGACAGAAGGCTAGGCACGGCCCCGTGTCCGCTGGACACGCCCCCGTGCCTGTCTGACACTCTCTCTCTTCATTAATTGTAATTCGCAATTACAATTAATGCGCCTGCTGTACTTTCGCCACGCCCCCGTGTTCACTGGACACGGCCCGTGGTGGGCAATAGAAGCTTCTATAGGTTTGTCTTTTCTGCTGCTTCTTGGGCACGGCCCCGTGCTAGCTGAGCACGGGGCGTGTTCAGTCTTCTGCCTTCTCTATTTTGCTTGGGAAGATGCCGTTGAGGGGTCGGGCAGTCCACTTATGTTCCTTTTCTTGTATTTATGTTGGATTTAGCTGTCTTTTTGCTTCTTTTGTGTTTTTGAGCTCATTTAATCCTGAAAATACAAAAGGAAGACAAAAACACTCTTTTTCCAATATTAGTACTTAAAAAGGGTTAGTTTTATGCCTCATTTGATGTAATTTATATGTTGCATTTTACACACATCAACTGGGATGAGTGTTTAAAACACATTGCTATGGTTACACCCGAGACCGAACTGGGTCATAAGCAGTTATACCATTATTTATCTTATGGTTGGCTATGTGGCGGGATCATTGAGGTATAATACCTGTAAACTGCTTAAAGGTTTTTCCTTATTTTGAATAATGGATGTGCATGTTGTTGAACTTGCAGCATGCATCAGGGAACCCATTCAGCCGCATCGGTGCAGCCGTTAACGGCGCGTTTACGGCTGCAAACACAGCAGCAAACGGGTGTAAAAATGCAGCCGTTTGCTGCCGCGTTTGCAGTCGTAAGCGCGTCGTTAAACGGCCGCAAACGCGGCAGCAAACGGTTGCGTTTTTACACCCTTTTGCTGCTCCGTTTGCAGCGGTAAACGCGCCGTTAAACGGCTGCAAACGTGGCAGCAAACGGGTGCAAAAACGCAATCGTTTGCAGCCGTTTAAACATAAACGATACTATAGGCCACAAAAAAGCAAAATTGAATCGATTAAGAGGAATCTACCGACAGAAATTGGTGTTTTACATGATAATCATGTTTCCGATTGAGTGATTGTTTGTGTATTTGGAGGTTTCAATTGCAGGTCCTTGGAAGCAAATAGTTGGAATTCAAGAGCATTTAAATCGTGTAGGCGTCAATATCCATGAATCAATATGGTGTAGCGTGGGTGGCGGCTCAACGGCAGCATTCTGGTTAGATTTTTGGGTTGGAAATCAGCCCCTTTACATCCCTTTTCCTCTGTTGTTTGTAATCGAACAAGAAAAATCCTGTTGCATTTCGGATCGATTGTCTTGGGGCGATAATGGGCTGAATTATAATTGGGCTTGGAGCAGGCCTGAATTGAGTACTGAGGAAGTATCGGAGATCCATAATATGTTGGCTCTTCTCAGTGGTGTCACTTATAGGGCGGGTCCGGATCGGTATCCAAAACCTACATTTATGTCAGTGGAGATGAAAAGGCAGAGAACAAATTCTCTTCTCTCCATGAATGTCCTATAAAGCTTTTTAATACATGGAACTCGAAAGGGCTGAATTGAATGATGCTTTTTAATACACAACACCCCACGATTGATTTTAATACACAACACCCCACGATTGATGAAGATGAAGAAACCGAATATACAAACATAAACACTTCATATAAACATCTTATCATTCTCCCAACTTCCTCTCCAGCCTCCAGTGAATCAGTAGAGAGAGTGTTCGCCACCGGCCGGAAAATGGTGCAACGACTGACTTATCGTAAATGCCACAGCTACTCCGCAAAGTCCAATCAACATAGGGTTGTCATAATGTAACACCCGTTAAGTTAATTTAAGGTTTAATGAATCTTTTACGAAAACAATCATGTAATTACAATTACATATACATCGGAAATACGGGTTTACTAAAACTTTTACAAATCATAAGTTATTCTACATCACGTGGTTGAATTCGTTGTTTAAAATTTACACGTAGCAAAGTGCGGAAGCGTGTATCTATATTGTGTTCGGTTCTTCGTTGAGCTTAATCGTCTTCCGGCATCCCAAAGTGTACCTACATTTCATAAACATGAAATGCTTTAGTCTTACGGGGTTTAAATCATGTCCAAACGAGTACGGGAAACAATTGATGTTCAAAAGAAAACAAGGACTTGAAAATAATCTCCACCGTAACTTACGGTGGCACCGTAAGTTACGGTGGCCCCTGAGTTCATACTCTTCTACCGTACAACAGTAGGTTACCACCGTAACCATATCAGCTCCACCGTAACTTACGGTGGCACCGTAAGTTACGGTGGGCCCTGTATGAAGCTTTTCCATTTTGCCGTAATTTGACACGAAATCTTTCGTATCTTTCACACCGCTTATCCGTTTGACTTACCGTTTCTTCCTGCATGTTTAAAATTTGATTCTCCATCATATGGTGTTAAAATCCGATATCCGGCTTGATAAAATTTAAGACTTTTAAGTCTTCGGCTTAATACTCTTTTACCAAAATTTGACCCGTTTGTGATTTTATCAAACATACAAGTTTGTTCGACCCTTATTTCTCACAAACCTATTAAATTCAATAATGTCTAACATATTAGGTTCCGATTATAGAATTATATACCTTCTTTAATCCATTTCACCCATATGCTTATTTTGACCCGTTTGAGGTATTTACGCATTTTAGTCTAGAACTTGTGCTTTTCTTTTGACGCCACAAAAGTCCATGTCTAATTAACTACAAATATTCCACCACAACTATTTTGTGGCGGATTTAACATAATGAATCCCTTTTTCCCAAATTTACCCATTGGTTGATCATTTTACGCAAATGACCGTTTTTGAGCATTTGACCCACGAATATGAATTCCTATGACTTTTATTCATATTTAATGATTCCATAATCTTTATGTAAGTTCCTAATCAACCCCCCTATGGGTCGTTTGCCCGATATACCCTTCAAGGGTGTTTTGGTCAACTTTAGTCCCTCACTATACGACGAAGGACTTTCGCTAAATATTTGACCAAAAATTGTATGTTTAACCAAAAGCTTATTTAAACGTACCTGGCTCGGGTCAAGGTATTGACCCGTTTACATAACTTTTGCTTTAAATCTTTCTAGTTAAAGCAACGCATACTTATGTTATTTCCTGTGATTACAAAACTCAACAAGCGATTGTCAAATGTAATTGTCAAATGGTGCTAACAACACCATTTGACCCATTTAGTCTAATTTGCCATTTATCCATATGAGATGGTACTTAGTTACCATTTCATCCCTTTAAACCTAACCCGGTTTTCCTTTAACTTGTTTTACTTAAAACCGTTTTTATTTGTTCGTCATTACATGACTAATTTACCTTTTTACTCCTTTTACCATGATTCATGATTTCTTACCATTTTCCCTTGTTCCGACTCTCATTGAATCGTGTCGGAACATTGTATACCAACCACTTAGTAGCATTCATATGCAATACTTGAAATTAAGTAATTTTGCAAGCAATGTAAAGGGGCGTAAGCTCCACTTACCTCGCATCCGAATATGCTTTTCTTCTCGTGCTTGATTCGTTTGACCGCTTCTTTCCCAAGCCTCCACCTAGCTCGTTAGGCGACAAACTATCATCATTCACAAGGTGGTTAGATTAGTCATTTCAATTCACGACTATTCCACCTCACGTATTTTCTATGTCGAAACTACTATTTGACTTTATCATTGGTTAGTTTGACTTTTAAAAGTCAATTGACTTACCAACATATTCATATGCACATTTGGTTCATTGAACTCACTTACGCATATTTCATCCGAAATCTTAACAAAAATCAATTTTTACATACTAACTAGTAAGCCGCGATTTCATTTAGGCATTTCATATCAATGAAAATTTGTTGTTTTTGGTGACTTGTTTAACCAGTTTACAAGTCTTCAAAAATTATGATTTTTTTATGTGGCGTACCTCTCGGAGGGTTAGCCCTTGAGTTAAAATTTCAAGATCTAACTCTTTACCAAAAATTCGTGAATATTCATTTACTAAGCTGCAATCAGATTCGTCACTTCTGACTGCAGCTTACGGAAAAATTCATTAAAAATTCCTCGTTTATCCGATTGACGAAATTCCAATTGGCGATTCTTTTAATCGCTTAAAAATTTCTACAGTAAGAATTTGAGATCATAACTCAATTCCTAAATTGAGTTATGACATTCGTGATGGGCTGCAATTTCTGCCAGAAAACGCAGCTTGAACCTTTGATACGGAAAAATTCATAAAACGCTCGATTTTCGTCGAAAAACTGCGATTCCAGTGGGGTTTTAAAGATATTTCCTGGAATTACATTCTAGACTCAAGAAACACATTATTTTATCACTTTTTGTCCAGGTTACAGCCAATACAAATCGGCTGTAAATTCTGATCAAGAATCGTTTGAATTCAGCTTTCAATTTAAGCTTGTTCTTGACATCATAACACTATTGTTTTTGCAATCAAAACCCTAAAAACATCTCAGACATGAATTTAGTATCAACAAAAACTTGAGCTAAGCATGATTTCAACATATACTTGTCTAGGACTTACTCCTAGACACTATATTGTTCCTATTCCATGCAATTAACAAACATGCATCATCAATTTTCAGATTTCCCAATTTCATGAGATTTTCAAACAGTGAATTAACACCAAATTTTACATACCTTGTAACCCCCTTGTGATGAGGATCACGTATCTATGTTCAGATTTCGATTTGGGACAGGAATTAGCCTTCAATTGATCAAATTTGCGGAGTTAGGGTTTGATGAGAGTTCCTGGTTGCTCTCCTGCGCTTCTGATCGACCAAAACACTAATTTGTGTGTTTGGTTTTTATTTAATTTGTTTTAACAAATTCTAGTTTCAAGTTTTACAACTTAGGTCCCTCCACTTTAGTTTCTATAATAACTTTGGTTAATTTTAACCCTATTATAAGTTATTTCTAAACTATTAGCTAACTAGGTTAAAATCCCTAGTTAGCAAATTCTTGTTTATTTAAGAATCCTAATATTCACTGGGTTTCTTTTACCACTAAAGGTAAATTACCCGTCTTTTAGTATAAACGTGGTTTGATTACCAAACCCGTTTTCGGGGTGTTACAAGTCTACCCCCCTTAAAGAGGTTTCGTCCTCGAAACCCTTTCTTACTTAATTCATTGAGTTTAAACTCAATGTATTTGATCCGAGATATCATTTAAACATTAATTATACTTTTAACCAATTGTTAGTATTACCAGATAAGTATGGTAACATCTTTTTGGTCACTAATTATCTACGTATCTCATACGACATAGTGCAACTTAAAATAACGTAATCCCGTTATTTCCACTAGTTTAGTTAACTTAGCGATATCCATCGCTTTCATATACTATCGAATTCTTTATGAATCCGTTATTTTGACCCGTTTAAAGGTCTTTAATGAAATCTTTCACTTTTAGCAGCAATTTCTTTTGTCTTCAAATTTATTTATTCGGTTCAGTCATACCGAACCTACCGCTTACAAGCAAACCAAATTTATTTAAATGACCTTGACGGGTCTCACTAATTAGACTTATTAGTCCAGTTACTTTTTACCGCTTGCTTGGTTATAATGTGATTCTACTTCACATTACATTTCTTGACCGTGATTGTGTTACATCATGTTTAATTTATATCAAAATTTCATTTTCGAAAATATCACTTTTCGAATATATTGTCTTGCGCTTATCAGTGTCAAGACTTGTATCTTTCATGCTTACTATTTAAATTCCTATCAGAATTTATGTTTGTAAAAACATTATTTCTTACTAAAACCGAAGTTTTAGTTTTAGGATCTTCTCTTTGACTTTTGTCAATTATCCATACCAGGATATTGACAGTCCATAATTTATTCTTATTTAGTTATATCCCATTACCGGGCTCATTATTCTCTTGCATTTAACGCTACCTTTATCTGGCTAGCGCTCATTTGTGCCATTCGGCGTTATATTGTATTCAACATATTTGACCTATTAATGTGAAATCCATCACTTATAAACAATCAACTTTATTCTTTATTCAACCAATTCGACTTCGAATAGTTGAACATATTTACTCACAATTTCTATATACGAGATTTTATAGTCATAACTCGTAATCCAAGTCCTTTGATTTTTTTTTTCAACACGCGTTCATGTCTCTTGGTTTACGCATGTGTTTAATTCTTACCCATCAACCGGGTATTTTACCGAGGTCGTTATTATTGCAACCCTCCCGGTATGCATTAAGACCTCGCTTCATTTTTATATTCCAACTTTGTCTTTAAGTTTGACGTTTTACAAAAACGACCCGTTAAGGGACATATTTGCATTTTCCGGGTTCGAGTGTAAGTACACTCCCTCCCAATGCTTGTCTAAATCATTTTACATGTTTGCGTTTTCTGGGTTCGAGTGTAAGTACACTCCCTCCCAATACTTGTCTAAATCATTTTACATGCTTGCGTTTTCTGGGTTCGAGTGTATGTACACTCCCTCCCAATACTTGTCTAAATCATTTTTCATGCTTGCGTTTTCTGGGTTCGAGTGTAAGTACACTCCCTCCCAATACTTGTCTAAAACATTTTACATGCTTGTTTGTCCCTTCACTCGGGCTCATTATCTTGATGTAATACGCTTCCGTCACTCGATTGTGCGTTTACATTATTATCAAATATTTTGCTTATCTGATTCATTTGGGTACTTTTTAATTAGTCCCATTCACTCCGCCCTTACTACATCGGATGTAAATGTGTCCGCTATAAGAAACTCGTGGTATCATATGCCACTACTTACTTGGCCAGAGTAAGCGATTTAACACATGACATACACGACCTTTTTATAGTGTTCACATCACGCCCTATGTAAGTAACGCCTCTATTTGTTTCTCTTGGAAACAATATCCCGAATACATTTTCTATTCGGTTTTTTTTCCAAGTTTTTAATCTACATATGCAACTTTCAATTTCTACTTATTTGTTGCATATTAATATTTGTGCGGTTATTTAAAATGTGCACCTGGTAATGTTTGCTCTAACAGGCTCCCCTTGCCATTAACTTATTCGCAATCGTTGCGCGATTTTGGTCCTTGGTGAGCATGCTCTTCTTGTCATACTTTAGACCGTTCCTCTATCATGTTCGTAATTTGTTCAATCCTCGTCATCTTCAAATGCGAGTTTCCTCCAATTAAAATATTCATAAAAGTTAGTAGTGTCAACTTTACTAAATGCCCATATCATAATACAAGGCTTTTCTATTGTACGCGTCAACGCGCGCAATTTCGTCAACTATTTTCATCATTTAATTTAGGTAACGTGTATCACACGATAGCCTTATGTGTTGTTTACAACACTTTAGCATGCTAAACTATTAACATATTTGTACTTACCGGATTTGCGATCAAGCTTCGAACCGAACACTATTCTTTGTCAAGAGCATAAGGTTTAAGTCCAAGCATGGTTCCTCCCCACCATACTCGAATCTCTTAAACCAAGGCTCTGATACCAACTTGTAACACCCGTTAAGTTAATTTAAGGTTTAATGAATCTTTTACGAAAACAATCATGTAATTACAATTACATATACATCGGAAATACGGGTTTACTAAAACTTTTACAAATCATAAGTTATTCTACATCACGTGGTTGAATTCGTTGTTTAAAATTTACAACGTAGCAAAGTGCAGAAGCGTGTATCTATATTGTGTTCGGTTCTTCGTTGAGCTTGATCGTCTTCCGGCATCCCAAAGTGTACCTACATTTCATAAACATGAAATGCTTTAGTCTTACGGGGTTTAAATCATGTCCAAACGAGTACGGGAAACAATTGATGTTCAAAAGAAAACAAGGACTTGAAAGTAATCTCCACCGTAACTTACGGTGGCACCGTAAGTTACGGTGGCACCGTAAGTTACGGTGGCCCCTGAGTTCATACTCTTCTACCGTACAACAGTAGGTTACCACCGTAACCATATCAGCTCCACCGTAACTTACGGTGGCACCGTAAGTTACGGTGGGCCCTGTATGCAACTTTTCCATTTTGCCGTAATTTGACACGAAATCTTTCGTATCTTTCAAACCGCTTATCCGTTTGACTTACCGTTTCTTCCTTCATGTTTAAAATTTGATTCTCCATCATATGGTGTTAAAATCCGATATCCGGCTTGATAAAATTTAAGACTTTTAAGTCTTGTTTAAAATTTGATTTTGATTCTCCATCATATGGTGTTAAAATCCGATATCCGGCTTGATAAAATTTAAGACTTTTAAGTCTTCGGCTTAATACTCTTTTACCAAAATTTGACCCGTTTGTGATTTTATCAAACATACAAGTTTGTTCGACCCTTATTTCTCACAAACCTATTAAATTCAATAATGTCTAACATATTAGGTTCCGATTATAGAATTATATACCTTCTTTAATCCATTTCACCCATATGCTTATTTTGACCCGTTTGAGGTATTTACGCATTTTAGTCTAGAACTTGTGCTTTTCTTTTGACGCCACAAAAGTCCATGTCTAATTAACTACAAATATTCCACCACAACTATTTTGTGGCGGATTTAACATAATGAATCCCTTTTTCCCAAATTTACCCATTGGTTGATCATTTTACGCAAATGACCGTTTTTGAGCATTTGACCCACGAATATGAATTCCTATGACTTTTATTCATATTTAATGATTCCATAATCTTTATGTAAGTTCCTAATCAACCCCCCTATGGGTCGTTTGCCCGATATACCCTTCAAGGGTGTTTTGGTCAACTTTAGTCCCTCACTATACGACGAAGGACTTTCGCTAAATATTTGACCAAAAATTGTATGTTTAACCAAAAGCTTATTTAAACGTACCTGGCTCGGGTCAAGGTATTGACCCGTTTACATAACTTTTGCTTTAAATCTTTCTAGTTAAAGCAACGCATACTTATGTTATTTCCTGTGATTACAAAACTCAACAAGCGATTGTCAAATGTAATTGTCAAATGGTGCTAACAACACCATTTGACCCATTTAGTCTAATTTGCCATTTATCCATATGAGATGGTACTTAGTTACCATTTCATCCCTTTAAACCTAACCCGGTTTTCCTTTAACTTGTTTTACTTAAAACCGTTTTTATTTGTTCGTCATTACATGACTAATTTACCTTTTTACTCCTTTTACCATGATTCATGATTTCTTACCATTTTCCCTTGTTCCGACTCTCATTGAATCGTGTCGGAACATTGTATACCAACCACTTAGTAGCATTCATATGCAATACTTGAAATTAAGTAATTTTGCAAGCAATGTAAAGGGGCGTAAGCTCCAGTTACCTCGCATCCGAATATGCTTTTCTTCTCGTGCTTGATTCGTTTGACCGCTTCTTTCCCAAGCCTTCACCTAGCTCGTTAGGCGACAAACTATCATCATTCACAAGGTGGTTAGATTAGTCATTTCAATTCACGACTATTCCACCTCACGTATTTTCTATGTCGAAACTACTATTTGACTTTATCATTGGTTAGTTTGACTTTTAAAAGTCAATTGACTTACCAACATATTCATATGCACATTTGGTTCATTGAACTCACTTACGCATATTTCATCCGAACTCTTAACAAAAATCAATTTTTACATACTAACTAGTAAGCCGCGATTTCATTTAGGCATTTCATATCAATGAAAATTGGCTGTTTTTGGTGACTTGTTTAACCTGTTTACAAGTCTTCAAAAATTATGATTTTTTTATGTGGCGTACCTCTCGGAGGGTTAGCCCTTGAGTTAAAATTTCAAGATCTAACTCTTTACCAAAAATTCGTGAATATTCATTTACTAAGCTGCAATCAGATTCGTCACTTCTGACTGCAGCTTACGGAAAAATTCATTAAAAATTCCTCGTTTATCCGATTGACGAAATTCCAATTGGCGATTCTTTTAATCGCTTAAAAATTTCTACAGTAAGAATTTGAGATCATAACTCAATTCCTAAATTGAGTTATGACATTCGTGATGGGCTGCAATTTCTGCCAGAAAACGCAGCTTGAACCTTTGATACGGAAAAATTCATAAAACGCTTGATTTTCGTCGAAAAAATGCGATTCCAGTGGGGTTTTAAAGATATTTCCTGGAATTACATTCTAGACTCAAGAAACACATTATTTTATCACTTTTTGTCCAGGTTACAGCCAATACAAATCGGCTGTAAATTCTGATCAAGAATCGTTTGAATTCAGCTTTCAATTTAAGCTTGTTCTTGACATCATAACACTATTTTTTTTGCAATCAAAACCCTAAAAACATCTCATACATGAATTTAGTATCAACAAAAACTTGAGCTAGGCATGATTTCAACATATACTTGTCTAGGGCTTACTCCTAGACACTATATTGTTCCTATTCCATGCAATTAACAAACATGCATCATCAATTTTCAGATTTCCCTATTTCATGAGATTTTCAAACAGTGAATTAACACCAAATTTTACATACCTTGTAACCCCCTTGTGATGAGGATCACGTATCTATGTTCAGATTTCGATTTGGGACAAGAATTAGCCTTCAATTGATCAAATTTGTGGAGTTAGGGTTTGATGAGAGTTCCTGGTCGCTCTCCTGCGCTTCTGATCGACCAAAACACTAATTTGTGTGTTTGGTTTTTATTTAATTTGTTTTAACAAATTCTAGTTTCAAGTTTTACAACTTAGGTCCCTCCACTTTAGTTTCTATAATAACTTTGGTTAATTTTAACCCTATTATAAGTTATTTCTAAACTATTAGCTAACTAGGTTAAAATCCCTAGTTAGCAAATTCTTGTTTATTTAAGAATCCTAATATTCACCGGGTTTCTTTTACCACTAAAGGTAAATTACCCGTCTTTTAGTATAAGCGTGGTTTGATTACCAAACCCGTTTTCGGGGTGTTACACATAACCCCTGGTAATCTTCCTTACTCATCCCAAACCACCTTTCTAGGGTTTTATGCGCATAATTTGTTGGGTTTTGTGATTTCATGAAATTGATTTAACTATTTAGGAGTTTGATCGATTTATTTTTTGGTTTTGATAGGTGGTAAGCTTGGTTATCATACTACTAAAAAGAGGGCAACTGGACCAAAATGCTCTGTTAATAGCAAGAGAATCCAAGGGGTATGATTGATTACTATTTTTAGCATCTGGTGCTTATTATTACAATGTTCCCTATTGTTGTTTGTTTGTGTTTCATAAAATTGTGGTTTGTTTATACTTTTAAAATTCTGTAACCTTGATTTTTTTATGGGTGGAGATAGATGAGAATCAAGTTTATTATACTACATTTTGTTTTTGTTTTTTGTTGTGATTGGTTTCATTATTTATAAATTGATATAAGGAATATGAAACCAAATGAACAGGCTTTTAGATTAATGATAATATTTAGAGGTGCGTTTTGTCAATTTAAGGCTTGATGTTTATGGTATAAGTTGATGTACGAAGGGGAAGGGCGACTACATGGGCATGCATTAGCGGCAGAAGATTTCGTGAATTATTGAATAAAACCGGAAGCTTTATGAACTCCTTTAAGTTTTTTTTCCTGTAATGTATGTTTTTAGACTTGGCATACATGTTTGTTCTTAAACACATTCCACAAACAAAGTTTCCTGTGCTATGCACGCCTTAAATTTTGTGTGGCCGGCTTATGGTACAAGCTCTTATGACGTTTTGTATGGCTTCTCTTACATTGTCTTTTGGCTAATTACCTTTTATCCATGCATAAACATTTTTCCCGAACGCACCACAAAATGAAGGACACTAACTGTTGGTCATGTCATGCATCGCACGGGCCTACCCTCTAGTGTTTATACAATAGAAAACTTGTGAACGGAATCTTTTATTAATAGTCATAAATTAGTACGAGAGAATTTACTATATATACAATCTCAAGTTGAGGGAATAGTGCCAGGCAAAATCTCAAGTTGAGGGGATAGTGCCAGGCAGCTTGTCTGGCACTTCCCTATTGGACTAACGTATTTTTAATTTAATTTTATTTCCAGTTTAAAATTACTGTTTCGTCCTTCGTTTAAAATTACGTTTTTGCCCCCAGTTTAAAATAAATTTATATTTTCCCTCTACCTTCAAATTACGCTTTTGCCCTCAGTTCAAAAACCATTTTTTTATTTTATTCTCAGTTTAAAATTACGGCTTCGCCCTCCATTTAAAATTATGTTTTTGCACCAAGTTCAAAATAAAATTATGTTTTTCCCTTAGCTAAAAATTACGATTTTGCCATCAGCTTAAAATAACGTTTTTGCCCACAGATCAAAATAAAATTATGCCCCCCCCCCCCCCCCCGCGCTCAAAATTATGATCTTGCCCTTAGCTTAAAATTATAATGTCGTGCCCAGTTCAAAATATATTTACGCTTTTGCCCTCTGTTCAAAATTATGATTTTGTTCCCATTTCAAAACTTACGATTTTGTTCCCACAGCTGCCTGACACTTCCCCATTGGTCTAGCGAAATTACGTTTTTCCCCCGTTTAAATTTACAGTTTTGCCAATTGTTTTGTTTTTTCCTGTCCATCCTAATTACGATTTTCCCTCGGTTTCAAATTTATAGGTTTGCCATTGTTTTTGTTTTTTTCTGTCAAATTACGATTTTGCCCCAAGTGTAAAATTACAATCGTGCTATCGTTTTAGCTTCTTTTTTTTTTGACAAATCTTTGGTAGTGTTTTGTTTTAACTGTTGACTCGGTGTAATTTTTATTCGTGTCAGGCGGTTGCGTGACACTCGCTCATTTGTCATAAAAATTACAATTTTGCCCCGGTTAAAAATTATAGTCTTTTATCGTTTTAGTTTTTTTTAGCAAAAGTATTGTTAGTGTTTTGTTTTAATTGGTTTTCTCGATGTAATGTTTTTTGAGATCGTGTTATAAGTAGTATATACAAGTAACCGAAACACAGACGTATATGAACAAGAAATATTTGGCTTAGTGCCCCGCAACGCGGGCGGGACAAAATACCTAGTTGGATACAATAGTGATATTATTTGTATCAGTAACATAACACAATCCCCAATCGTATAAATTATAATATGGATTATGTATGCGTGTGATGAATAATGATAAAATAATTAGAGAATAAGATATACGTTATGATGTGTGATCCAAAGTAAGCGTGCTGATAACGTGTTATGAACAAGCCTAATAGCAAGAAGATGAGAAGAATAATTGGGAGAGAAGGAGATGTTTAGTATTAATGGTGTATCTTTTACATTAGAATATATCGAGTATTTATAAGGGGAAAAGACTTGGAGAACAAGTTGGACTATATTAGGATTTGATAATCATAATATCATTAATTATTTATAACAAGATGGTGCTTTTATCATGATTTTTTTAAATGTGATTAAATGAGATGGTGATTCTTATGGAAATTATGTAGTAATATTTTGTTTCGGCATTTGCACAGTTAAGTTGAAAATTAGGGTTATTTGAAAGTTTGGACTTGAAAAAATCTAATTATTTAATAGGGTTGCAATGGAAAAACAACTTGATTCAAAATCCTTGTTTCTGGTGAGCAGAAGGAATTAAAGAAAAAAAAAAGAACAGATCGAGTAGTGATGGTCCGTAACAATTATTCGTGGGCTTAAGTGAATCCAAAATGAATTAATAGGAGAGGACGGCACCTTAAAGGAGGTTCGCAAGTTTAGAGGGACGTCACTTACAGAATTTTGGCATACGCACGTAACAAGAGGCAGCTTTGGCTGCTGTGCACGAAAGTCAAGGCAGAGTGAGGAAAATTATCTTTTTTTGAAAAGTAACTTTCATTAACCCAACAAAGCCGACCCAAACCGGGCCGACCCAAAACGAAACAACCTTACATATTTACAAAAGAGCACCACTCTCCCCAATCTAACCTTGTATGTTTCGATCTATTTACAAACCAAAGAAAACCCAAAGATTTGACTTCACAAACAATATTCTCTATCTTAACCGACGCATTGGAAAATTTGGCGTTGTTCCTAGCTCTCCACAAGCTCCAACAACCGATCAAAATGATACCATGAACTGCATCCTTCTTTCTTTCGGAAACACGGAGGTCGTTATGAATTCCTAAAAGATCTTTAGGCGAGAAAGCAAAAATATTTTGAATCTTGCACCAAGAACTAATTCCGTTCCACACAATAGCCGCCACACGACAAGCAGTGAAAATATGATCGGCCGTCTCTTCATCCGCCAAGCATAAAGGGCACGAAGAGTTATCAATCTGAACATTCCTTCTAACGAGAGCTTCGGCCGTTGGGAGTCTATTTGATCCCATTCTCCATGCATTAATATTAACCTTTGCAAGAACCCATTTACACCATTCGAATTTAAACTCGTCATTACAATCGAATTCCGAGTACAATATCTGTTGGTGCATATGTCTGTCGACTTCGTCTTGTATCGAGTCTTGTAATAGATTGAATAGATCAAGTCATGTAGTTCGAAAGAATAGGCTTGTTCTCATGAAATGGCAGTTTCACACGAAATGGTAGTTTCACACGAAATGACATTTCGTGCGAAATGAAAAGTCCATTTCGTGCGAAATGAAAAATCCTATAAATAGGTGGCTTGAGATTTCATTTGTAACTTTTGATTCCGGGAGCTGAGGTGCTGCCGAAGTGTCTCTAGCCTGTAAACGCTTTCAAATCAATAAACAAGACAGTTAATGTGTATATCAAGCTGATTCAACATCAATACGTTTGTTTTCGCCTCTCGTATTGATCGAGAACTCTTCTGAACGACTCGTTTGGTCGTACAAACGAACCTACAAGTGGTATCTGAGCTCAGGAGGAAGAGTTCTTACCGATTCAGCTCGATTGCACCGAAAATTCTGATTTCTACTCATCTTCTTCACATTTTTCAAAATTAATCAAGATTTTACGGATAAAATGGCTTGATTTTCTCACATAACGTGCGAAACACTGTTTTAACAAACCCTTGAAAGAATCTGACCTTAAATCGAACCAGAACTTGATCAATTTTGGTAAAAATCGATCGATAGGATGACATCATCATTCATTTCGTACGAAATGAAGTGTCATTTCGTTTGAAAAGCTCATTAAGTATGAAATATTGTTTCATTTCGCACGAATTGAAGGAAATTGCCTCATTTCGCTTGAAATTTACTTTCATTTCGCACGAAAAGCCCATTTCGTGTGAAACATATATTCATTTCGTACGAATTGAGCATTGATCTTCATTTCGCGTGAAATTGCTAATTCGTTTGAAAGTGTCAGTCAACATAATCAATAAGTATCGGCATTCGTAATAATCTACAACAGAAGTCACATGTGATATAGTTGCGGCCCAATGAGATTGTGATGAGTGTTAAATAAGTCAGTTTTAAATCCAATTCACAAGAAACAAGCATCAGTTCATGTGATATTAATTGAGTTTGTCGGCCATTGTTTAAAAGAATGAGAAAGGATTAAAGTGAGCTTGTGACCACATCACGTGAACTACTGAATCAATTTAATTGTCCATATCGTCGGCCCAATCATAGTCTTTTAACACTTGAGAGTTGTCGGCCACATTCAAAATGAGGTCCAATTAGAGTAAATTGAGTTGTGAACTAAGCTTGTCGGTCATTGATTACATAGCCCAATACATTTGCATGTGAATTAAATTCATCGACCCATGTGTTAAAAATTGCGGCCCAATCAAAGTGTTGTGAATAATTGAATAATCCAAATTATCAAGGTTGCATGTGACCAGATACGTTCAAGTCAATATACTCGGCCCAATAGGAGTGTGGTTTGTTTTAAAATTATCAGCCATTAATTTGATAAAAAGTTGAACGACCCAATCAATATTCAGATCCATTTATAGCGGCCCAATTAGATTTGAGTAAAACATCATTGTTGTTGGCTTAGTGGTATTTTTGGTCCAATTAAAAGTTAGTGTGGGCTTGTGAAATTTGGAACAAGAGTTTTAAACCGGGTTTGATTAGTGGGCATCTCGCTTGTGGATTTCTTGGTTACAAATGTTTAGTGGGATTCGTGGAGGTTAAAATTTGTAACTTTGGATTCCGGTAGCGAAGCTCTGCCGAAGTGTCTCCAGGTCGTGTAAAGCTTTCACATCAATACAAGAGACAATTTAAGTGATTCTAAGTGCATTACAAGCTGATTCATCATCAAAACGTTTGTTTCCGCCTCTCGTTTTGATCAAAAACTCTTCTAAACGACTCGTTAAAGTCGCACAACGATCCTACAAGTCAACATGTTCTCAGTTCAGATTTGATATTGATTCAGCTCATGTGAAGATTATATTGGCCCATGTGATTGGTATTTAGTATCGGCCCAATAGAATTTTTTTTGGTAAACAACAATTGTCGGCTATACATATTTGAGGTCCAATCAAATGTGTTTCAAATAAATGTTTTCGAGGTTCATTAATTCAAGTTGTCGGTCAAATTACAAGTGGTTGTGATAGACTTCATATGATTCACTCATTGTTAGCCCATGTGATTATGGCAGCTCAAATAATCTAGTGTGCGTTGTGATGTGTTAAGAAGCCCAAATTTAAAAAGTCGGAGTATAGAGTTGAGCCCATTCATTCAGTAATTTCACTTGAACAACATTGAAACGAGTCCGCAAATCTTCGACATGAGTCCTAGATCGATTCAACCATCACACACGTTCACATAATCGGTTCATTTAAACTAATCATTTGTTTTTTTTATCTGCAGGTGTTTACGAGGTGAACCAGTTCGTTTGAAAGCTTGTTTGAGAAATCCTTCGATACCAAAACATGGAAGAGGAATTCTATAACGCATTTGCTACTGCCCCGAGTACTCCTGTTACCATTACTCAGAGCATGAACATGGAAAATGAAACAGGAACTTTGCAAAAACCCGAATCTAATGGGTATTGAAGAATATTATGGTTGGAAAGACCTATTCGAAAACTAGGTTCAAGCTAATCATTTGAGGTCATGGGAATGTATTGAGAAGACGTATGTTAAACCTGGTACAGATGTGGGTGTTATTAAAACTATTTCTGAGTTGTCGGACAAAGAACAAGATATGTACAAAGCAGAAAAGATGATGATTAGTCTACTCCAGCAAGCTGTGAAAGAAGACATCTTCATATTACTTCAACATGATAATACTTCACGTTCGATTTGGGAAGCACTTCGAATTAAGTTTGAGGGAAGTGAGAAGATGATCAAGAGTAAGAAATCATTGTTAAATAAAGAATTTGATTTGTTTATGAGTTTGCCGGGTGAAACATCAAAGAAACTGATCGAAAGATATTCTCATTTAGTGAGATCAATGTCTCTTTTGGATATCAACAAAGATCGAGAAGAATGGGTTGATAAATTAGCTGATGCTTTACCTCAGAAAGAATGGGGTACATATCTGATGATCTTAAAGAACACTGGAGAATATGATAAGTTGACAATTTCTCAGTTTATTGAAAGATTGAAGGATAGGATCTTGAACAGCAGAAGATTGCTAGAATGAACAGTCCAAGTGGTCAACAAGACATCAAGATGTATTATAAAGGAAATTATCAGGATATTCAAGTAAGTCCAAAGATCCAAACTGCTTTCAGCGCAGAAAACTCATCAGGATCATCCAATCAAAGTCCAATCAGCAACAGTGGTTTTTCTTCATATTCAAGTGTTAGTCCAAATGTTTCAACCTCAAGTCATCAGTTCCAAAGCTCAAACAGCAGTAACGGTCATGTTTTACATTGCAACATCGCGTTGCATCTTCAGAATGGTCAAAATTTCTCTGAAGAAGTGGCTAAGGGTCATATGGCATTACTAGCTACTGTGTTAGAATCATATGAGGGATTGGTTGCAGGAAGGATCGGAAATCCTATGTTAACAAAAGAGGATTATGATCAGATTGATGCTGAAGAAATGGAGCTTATGGACATTAAGTGGTGTTTAGCGAGTGTTTTGAAAAGAGCTGAAAAAATTAAGATGATTACAGGAATAGATGATTTTCTTGATGCTAATGTTTCTACTTTAGGTTTTGGTAAATCTAAAGTTACTTGTTTTCGATGCAGGGAAAAAGGACATTTCAAGAGGGAATGTACTAATCGAGAAGCAAGAGGAGCTCAGAATCCGTTCGGGAATAATGATTACTATCGGAAAGCTATATATCAACAAGTTGCTCAACAACCGTATCAACAACAAGAACCACAAACTGCACATGCTAAGAAGGCGATTGAAGAGTCAACAAAGAAAGCTTATTATGGTATAATAGATCAAGATGATGAAAAAGTGGCAGAAGGTTTTAGCTGGGACAAATACGTTCCAACTGATTCAAAATTAGGAGCATTCATTGCACAAATAGTCCAAGAACCAGATTTGATGAAAGAATGGATGAGTGTGTTTGATAACAATGAGAAAAGCCAAGATAGAGAGTTTGTGTCTTCAGACGATAGTTCAGAAAAGACCCAAGTGTTTTATCAATCGTCATCTGATAGCAGTGATGATGAAGAAGAAACACAAATAAACATTGGTAGAAATCTATTATCTCCTGAAAGTTTTAAATTTTATTTTGCAGATAGAGTGGAGAAACTAAAGGAGAAGAGAGCAGCAAAAGAACAGAAAAAGAAAAAATGCGAGAATGTTGCTCAGGAAGAGAAGTCTGAACAAAGTGAAGAAGTTAAAGTTGCTGAGAAGATGGTTGAAGTTGAGAAGATAGTCGAAGTTGAAAAGATTATCGAAGTTGAAAAGATTGTTGAAGTCACAAAACCTTGTTTAAAATGTTTGGAACCTTGCAAACAGTGTGAAGAAAAGGATTAGAAGTTTAGTGAGCTTGACGAGATGAAAGAAAAATTATTGTTCGATGTCAAATATGTGAAAGAATCGTATGATGTTTTGAACAGAACGGTGAATAGCCTGCAAAAAACAAATTCTGAAAGAGAAGATGCTTTAACCATGATGAATGCAGTGATGATGTCAAAGCAAAAGGCTATCAATCACTATATTGAAGAATGTGCAAAGTTGAAGCAAGAGTTGGAGACTGAAAAGATAGAAAATGAAAGAATAAGACGTTTACTGCAAAGTTATTCAAGTTCTGATTATCTGATTGATAGAATTTATCCAACTGTTGCAGGTTTTGAAGCTTTTCAGGACAAGAAGACGGAAGAGAAGGATACTGGTAAGAAACAAAGTGCAAATTATAACAAGTGTCCGCCTCCGATCTGGGAAGGTTATTCTCCCAGAAAACCAAATGAGGAGCAAGTCAAAAAGGCTGTCAATATAAAGTTAAAGTCAGAAACAACTGATGAGTTACTAGAGAACATTGACGTCATGTTCACATCGTCTGACACTGATCATGAGTCTGAGTTAATAAAGAAAGTGGTCGATCAGGTGTTGGATAAAGATGAGGAGTCAGAGTCAAAGTCCGAATCCAAAAGCTCGAGTTCATCAGTTGAAAGTCCAAAGTCATCGGTTAAAAGGGTTTACAATAAAGAATTTCTTTTATCAAAATCTAATTTGAATGACGAACCAATCAAAGTGGCATATACTTTGATTGATTCAGACAAATTATATTCTGATGAGGAATTTCCAATAAGAAGTGTTCAAATTGAAAAGATTAAAAAGGTTTTCAAATTAACAGAAATTAATATTTCTGAAATAAAAGATGTAAATCTTACTGAAAAACCTAATAAATACACTTCAAGAGTTCAACAGAGATTGAACAAGAAAAAAAGTTACAGTTCTGGTTCTGGTTTTCAAAAGAAACCAAATCATAACAGTAATTTCAAAAAGAAAGGATTAGGTTTTATTCCACCAAAAAATCATAAAAATGAGAAAACTTATAAAACAAAATTTGTATTTGTTTCAGGAGCAAGTTCGGAGGAAAAAGAAAAGAGCTCATTCTGGAAGCAATCGAACAAAGAATTCCTTGCTAAGAAGCAAGAAGTAATGAAGAATGGAGCTAATCAGAGAAAAGAGACAAGAACCTGTTACCGATGTCAAGAAGTTGGTCACATAACCTGGAATTGTCCAAAGGCAACCAACACAAAACAGGAAGTTGTTTCTAAACTCAAAGAAATAGTTGTTGATAAAACTGAACCACCAACTGAAAAATTCAAATTTTTAAAAACTCAACATATGAAGTTGGTGAATGTTCAAAAAGGTTTTACAAAAGATGGGTGAATCTTGACAACCAAATGTGGGTTGTTAAGAAATCTGATGTGAAATCTGGCGATGAATCTGACTCGTCAAAGTCAGAGGAGCCACAAGTTGAGATTAAAAGTGATAATTCAGTTCCGCCAATGGATGATGTCAACTTTCCACCATTGAGGACTGAAAACTTTAAACAAAAAGTTGGAAAAGTTGAGATCTCGAATCAATTCTATTCTGAAAAGAAAGAATTTGATGTCGAGAAAGTGTTTAATGGGAAAGTGAAACATATTTTTGGGAAAATGGCCGAGGGGAAGGCCAAAGGGGTAAAAGAATTTTATAAAGAAAAAAAGAAATGTTGAAACCCCAAGTGAGACTGAAAAGGTCACTTCCAAGTTTGGTCAGGCTTGGATGTCAGTATTCCATATATAAAATTCTGACTTGCCGTAGCTCCCAAGTTGGTAATCGTGGAGCATGAATCAGCATCTTTCTTGAGAAATTCACAGTTGTGATGTTTTTACCTACAAGTGGTTTATCAAGGTCATTAAGTTGAACTTGATTTAACTTTAATACAAATTGGTTGAAAAACAATGTGATGAAACCCCTAACCTACAAGTGGTTTGTGAAAATCAACAAAACTTATTTTCCAGAAAAACCATTTTGATTAAAACAAACTTAAGTGTTTTGAAATATTAATGGGAAAATAGTTTGTTGTAAGGGGGAGTTCTGATTGTTTATGCCAAGTGGATGGCGAATTGAAGCAATTCACAACAGTTGTCATTTTATTTGTACAGTTTGTTTTCAAATTTTTTCTTGAAAATCAAAAATTGAAACATATTTTTGATTTTAGGGGGAGTAAAAATTTTTAGAAATTTCAAAAATTTGAAAAACCCAAAAACATGATAAAATCAAAAATGAGTTTTGTTGTGAAAAAGAGGAAATGATAGTACATCAGTGGACTATCACAACTCGCTAAAGAATTAGAAAGATAAATGTGATAAACGGTCTCACTGATGATATGCCAGTAGGTTTTTGCACACTTAGTAGATTGTGTTCGAGATATAAACCTAAATTTCAAACTTACTTATCTCGTGGGGAACATCTCTCGGATATATGAGTAACCCCCCGAAATCTTGTTTGAAAGATCCCTCTTTCTGAGATACTAGGTCTTTATGCTTAGTGATATCTGGGGTATTATCCCGGGACTTCTGATTTTGCGGAAGCAATGGCCTAGTCCCCGTATAATACTTTTCGCTTGCTTGAAATAAAAGCACCACCCTCAGCATAAAAAATGATGAAACATTGCAAAATGCTAATCATGTGCTGTTGAAGAAAAGATTCTCTAAAGGGAACACACTTAAAGTCGAAGCCATCATCTCTCTGATTTTGCGGAAGCAATAGCCTGAGCTCTCATGGCCCTCGCATTTAACCCTTTACAGATATCATTTAGGTATACTCACCTGTAAGACTGAATATTGGGATCTGGATACGGGAGTATATTCTGAGGTGGGACACGCGTATAAGTTTAAGTCTCTAAAACATTAATCTCGTATCTCGAAACAGTTGAACTTTGTGTGAAAATTTAAGTGGATCAGTATACTGACAATCTAAGTGAATCGTTTAGAACTTAAAATGTTTAAAGCTTAATGGTGTTGGTGATTTGTTTCAAAAACTGATATGATCCTCTTACATAAACTCACAAAAATATTGTCTGTAAATATTTCTTTACTGCAATTCTTTAATTTTAAAATCCAAAAAGATTTTCAGTGTGTTTTAGCATAAATTTTGAAAATTCAAAAAGATTTTCGACAACTGATGTTGGAGAGCTGATTTTCAAAATTCCGAGTGCTAAACATGATGAATAGGTTTGGGAAAGTGTGTTTGAAAAGATTTTCTTACACGTGGTCATTCGAGTTTTTTAAATGTTAAATCATTTTAGATGATATGTTCAAGTGATGGTTTGAAATTGATTCTACATGTGGTAAGCAGAGCTTAAATTTATCAAATTTTAAATTTGTGAAATTTATTTTGAGGTAGAGATTTGTGCAGATCCCCGTGTTTGATCCAGTTGCTACGGAGAGCCAGGAATCGTTCTTGAACCTGTGAAAGTGCTATGTCAGATTGCGATCCCGGAACAATTTAAGGGGGAGTCTGCTAGCAAAGGGGAGTCTGAAGATAGTAGAACCAGTGTCAAATCCTGCTGTCCGAGCCAGCTGCTGATCCTGAAGAATTTATTAGATCTACATCCAAAAGGGGAGGTTAGCTGCAAAAGCTGATAAAGAGAAGATTGAGGATGCTTACAATGTCAGACACTTTGGAAAGAGCGTGAAGACTGATCAAGATTGAAGACTCGTCAAACTGAAGACTCGACACCGAAGACTTCGTCAACATCCAAGGGGGAGTCTGTTGGTGCATATGTCTGTCGACTTCATCTTGTATCGAGTCTTGTAATAGATTGAATAGATCAAGTCATGTAGTTCGAAAGAATAGGCATGTTCTCACGAAATGGCAGTTTCACACGAAATGGCAGTTTCACACGAAATGACATTTCGTGCGAAATGAAAAGTCCATTTCGTGCGAAATGACATTTCGTGCGAAATGAAAAATCCATTTCGTGCGAAATGAAAAGTCCATTTCATGCGAAATGAAAAGTCCATTTCGTGCGAAATGAAAAATCCTATAAATAGGTGGCTTGAGATTTCATTTGTAACTTTTGATTCTGGGAGCCGAGGTGCTGCCGAAGTGTCTCTAGCCTGTAAACGCTTTCAAATCAATAAACAGGAAAGTTAATGTGTATATCAAGCTGATTCAACATCAATACGTTTGTTTCCGCCTCTCGTATTGATCGAGAACTCTTCTGAACGACTCGTTTGGTCGTACAAACTATCCTACAATATCCTTTTGACATCTTTAACCGAGAAAGATCCATCCGCACTCGAAGTCCACTTCCAACTATCCGCAACAGCCGAGACCTGGGAGCCATTCAACAAAGAACACAGTTGATACAATTCAGATTGCAAACCTGCAGACGCTGGATCCAATCTCCATCTCCAAACCAACTCCAACCCAGGACCGATGTTAACTAATCTCTCCGCTACCGAGCATCTTTTTCCTCTTCCAAACTGAACAGTTCAGGAAACCGAAGCTTCAGAGGAACGTTATCTATCCAATTATCCAACCAAAACGCAATATCCACACCGTTCCCGACAACGCCTTTTAGATAATTCCTTAACGGAATCCCTCCGACTTTAGAACTAATGAAATTCTTGGCTATATTACTCCAAACGCCGTTGAGCGATTTTTTTAAAAGGAATGCACTCCCATCCAATTTTACTAGAGTGAAGAGCTTCGATAACCTTCTTCCAAAGATTACCTTTCTCCGTTTTATACCGCCACCCCCATTTAGATAAAAGAGAGGTGTTAACATCAAATAATCTATTTAAACCAAGGCCTCCGTTTTTCTTGTGACACGTAACTCTCTCCCAAGCCACCCAATGCATTTTTCTTTCTTCCGCGGAACCTCCCCAAAGAAACTTTTTGATCATGGCTTCCAGCTCCGAGATAACTTTCTTGGGAGCTTTATAAAGAGAAAAGTAATAGGTTGGGAGACTCTCCAAAACTGATTTTATCAACACAACTCTTCCTCCTATTGATAAAAGTTGAGATTTCCATTTGGCGAGACGAGCTCGAAAAATTTCGATCACCGGTTGCCAATTGGAAATCCGGTTCATATTGGCACCAACTTTTAACCCAAGATACTTGAAGGGAGGATAATCTGGTTTACATCCCACCTCATTAGCAACCTCCTCAATATCAGCCGAACTCACCCCAATTCCATAAAGACTAGATTTATCAAGGTTAATTTTAAGTCCCGAGCATAAATAAAAACATCGAAGAACTCTAACTATATTCACAACTTCGAGTTTGGACCAATCCCACATAACAATGGCATCATCCGCGTATAAAAGATGAGAGATAACTGGCCCATTATTAGGGGTAGCAACGCCTTTAATAAGCCCCGCCTCCTTAGCACTATTTACCATACACGAAAAGGCTTCCATCACCACCAAGAAAAGGAACGGGGAAAACGGATCCCATTGTCTCATTCCTTTCTCACATTTAAAAGTGAAAGTCGGGGCCCCATTCACCAAAACCGAAGAATTAGCGGATTTAAGAATGCCCATAATCCATTTACTCCACCTATTCAAGAATCCCATTTGATGCAAAATATTGACCACGAAATTCAAGTTCACATTATCGTAGGCCTTTTCGAAATCAATTTTAAGAAGAAGGCCTTATTTTTCCTTTTTTTATCCAACTGATGAGCTCATTGACAATAAGCGGACCATCCAAAATATATCTTCCTTTTAAAAAAGCTGATTGAGAATCCGAGATAACACCATCCAAAACTTTCCTCATTCTATTAGCCACCACTTTGGAAATGACCTTACTAATAACTTCCACTAAGTTGATAGGCCTATAGTTGTTAAGAGACACCGGATCATTGACTTTGGGAACAATAGTAATGAAAGAAGCCGCACTACCCAAATTGATCTCTCCATGTTCATGGAACCACTCGAAAACGCGAAGAAAGTCATCTTTGAATAACTCCCAAAAAGACTTAATAAACCTTAGGTTCATCCCGTCCGGGCCCGGTGCCCTATCGTTTCCACATTCAAAGACCGCATCCTTGATTTCTTGTTCACTAAAACTCTCCTCCAACATAGAAGCTTTGTACTCCGAAATCTTGTTTATATTACTACAAATAAGATCAGGCCTTAATGGAAAAGGCTCTTTAAATCTTTCACGAAAAAAATGAAAGAACATGTTTTTTTTATTATTGAAGGTTTCGTACACCATTCACCTTCAATAGAGAGACCATGAATCGTGTTGGCGGCCTTCCTGCAATTGACCATAGCATGGAAGAATTTAGAATTCTCGTCACAATCCACCGCCCATTTCAACCGAGCACGTTGATTAAGATCCAAACTTTTTCTGTTCTCCACTTCTTTAATCGTTTTCCTGTTTTCCGCCATAATCCATTCTTCCTCTTCTGAGAGGTCTCTTAATTCCATATCTTTTTCCAGCCGCTCCATTTCACTCAAAGCCAAATTTTCTTTCTCGTTCTCTTTAGATAAAAATTCATCTCTCCAACTCTCCATGTTCATGGAACCACTCGAAAACGCGAAGAAAGTCATCTTTGAATAACTCCCAAAAAGACTTAATAAACCTTAGGTTCATCTCGTCCGGGCCCGGGGCCCTATCGTTTCCACATTCAAAGACCGCATCCTTGATTTCTTGTTCACTAAAACTCTCCTCCAACATAGAAGCTTTGTACTCCGAAATCTTGTTTATATTACTACAAATAAGATCAGGCCTTAATGGAAAAAGGCTCTTTAAATCTTTCATGAAAAAAATGAAAGAACATGTTTTTTTTATTATTGAAGGTTTCGTACACCATTCACCTTCAATAGAGAGACCATGAATCGTGTTGGCGGCCTTCCTGCAATTGACCATAGCATGGAAGAATTTAGAATTCTCGTCACAATCCACCGCCCATTTCAACCGAGCACGTTGATTAAGATCCAAACTTTTTCTGTTCTCCACTTCTTTAATCGTTTTCCTGTTTTCCGCCATAATCCATTCTTCCTCTTCTGAGAGGTCTCTTAATTCCATATCTTTTTCCAGCCGCTCCATTTCACTCAAAGCCAAATTTTCTTTCTCGTTCTCTTTAGATAAAAATTCATCTCTCCAACTCTTTAAACTTGATCTGATCCTAGCAAATTTGGAGGTTAAAAAGGCTTCAGGGGGATTAACAGGAACCAATCCCTCAACCACAGACTTCACAGCTTCCTCAAAACCCGGCCTTCCAATCCACGAATTGTAAACCCGAAAGGGCCTAGGACCAAATTTCAAATCAACCACTTCCAGAATAATAGGGCAGTGATCAGAAAGCCTACGAGGAAGCACCCGAACGCACGTCGAAGGCCATTTATTAAAGAAATCCGAACACACCAAAAAATGATCCAACTTGCTAAGTTTTTGGCCGTTATCTCTAATACAAGTGAATTTACGGTCTTGCATAGGGAATTCCAACAAACCATTATCAAAAATAAATCTATTAAAACTGTCAGCACACACCTGCTTGAATTTGGATTTTCTCCTTTCCTCGGGATGCCTGACTGCATTAAAATCTCATGTAAGAAGCCACTTCCCATGAGACGGATCTATCATTCCTGAGATCTCGGACCACAAAAGCAATTTAGCCGCAACACTTTGAGGCGCGTAAACATTAACCAGATTGATTGATTCTCCACTACCCACCAGAGAACCTTTAATGATGAGAAAACATATGTTTTGGATGACAGAATCAACTTTTAGAATCTTAGGATCCCAGATCCAAACCAGACCTCGCGAAAGCCCAACAGACGGCACACTAGCAAACTCGAACGACTTATTTCCCCAGAATCCACACAACAGAGACTGATTGACCGCTTCCACCTTAGTCTCTTGAATAGCAATGGCCCCAATATTATTTGACTTCCTAATCTCCTTAACCCAAGCCGCTTTACCCCCTCCAAAAATACCTCTAATATTGATAGACAAAATATTCATATATACACAGCATTGTTACCTTCTCTTCTAATAGTATCCCTGATGAGAGAGCTGTGATTATCCAAATTAGCTCCCACCGCAGCTCCAACCCTTTTAGTAGCCTCGACCTCATCGGATTCCATAACATCCGGCGTATCTTTGACCACCAAATCATTTCCTTCAAACTGACTGACAGAACCATCTGAATCGCTAATAATCTGTGGTTCCTTATTAGATATACGAATCTGCGCATCCATAACAGATGTTTCCTTCGGATCATGAAAAAAGGAACAATTTGTTTCCTTGTCAATGGCGGATACCCCAAGAATATCTTCTGCCTGCACGTTTAAGTCAAAGTTAAAATCGCCCTTATCTCTTGGTCTCTTCTTGGGCCTGTCACCAGAGTTAGGACCGGAGTTAGTATCACGAAAGACACTCTTGGACCTGAGCCTGGATTTAAAACTTCTTTTATTTGGCCTAATAACTTTATCAACGGATTTAAATGAATAAAGCCCTTTGTCGCTTCTGTACGCCCCAGACAACTTAAAACCTTGATCTCCAACCATCTTTTTCTTGGGCCCCACCAAAGTTACAATAACCGCCGCCATCATTAATACAATTATAATCATTTCTAACGTTGGAAGAGATAAAGTTGTCAGCTGCATTAACACCATGAATCCTTTCAACTTCTTCGACCCTACTTTCAATTTCCGGCCGGGGACTGAGCAGACCGGACTGAGACTTATCTCCAACGTCACTGGAGATAGCCTTATTCCTGCATTCACCATTCGAGTTCTCCACGTTGTAACTAGGGACACAAACTTTCCCCACAGAATCAGGAACCCAGTCACTAAATTCCTCTTCTATCCAAACTCGAAACAATTTGTCCTTCCACTTTAGAGTAACCTGGTCGTGAATCCTACACCCTTCTCCAACCAACAATCCTATGCAGCTAACCGACAAGTTCCCTGTCACACCCCAACCGATGGCGGAAACATCGGAGTGAGACGAAATAGATTGCTCAAGACGTCATAACACTAATCACGACAAGTATTCAATACTTACTTTTTTACATTGCTTGAACTAGAAGCACCACAAGTTTAAATAAATAATATATAACAAGTATCCAAGTAAATACATTTCATTTCTTTTATAATGATTTGATACAAGTATTGGAAACAAAATACAACAGGATTGAAAGTAATTTACAATACAACAAGTATTAAAGTTTGAATGCGTTTCTAGGCAATACTACTCGATTCCTTTCAACGTCAAATCCTGCAACATGTAATAAAATCATGGATCAATACAAAAGTACTGGCGAGCATACAAGTTTAAATATATATATGTATGTATAAAAGTTTATCTCAATCCAACACGGAAATTCTTATTCAAGTTGAATGTAGCACACACGGACATGCTAAGCATAACAAATAACATGGATGTACAAGTTGAAACTAACACGCATACACAACCTAAGCATAACAATTAGCATGGATGAACAAGTTGGAATAACAGGCGTAAACATCCTACGCATACAAATAACGTATTCGATGGATTGAGTGTTCGAATATATTCAATTGTGTAAAGTGGATTTTGTAGTTGTTACATGTTGCACCCAAAATGCGATTAAAGCGTAAAAGGGTCGAGTATGCTCGCAGTTTTGCAAAGCTTTCCCTGGATGATCCCGCGAAGAATCACAGAGTTGGAGGATGGGACACCGAGGTCACCTTTTAGTTCTTGAAGAAGTCGAGTCTTATCCTTGCAAATGCAAGGAATTAGAGAGAATTCGGAAATTATAGGATTATTGATAAAATAAATATGCATTTATATTTATTTTTATAAAGATTATTTGAATCCGTTAAGTTTAGTTTTATAACTCTAATGCATTTTGAATTATGGATTTTTACGAAAATCGGGCAGAGTTTCCTCTGTTTTTGGAAGATCCCGACAACACAAGTTGTCGCTTATATATTTGTCAAAACGCAACAATAATCAACGCAATATCAAATATATATAATTTCCATCGATGTGTCAGAACACGAATATATCAATAAGTGTATCGTCTCGAACTTCGTTTTAAACTAGATAACATATACAAACAATATAAATAACTTAATAAAATTTAAGTCGTTAAAAGTTTATCGAGCTCGTGTTGACTGAGTTTGACCTCAGCTGACTGGAGTTGACCGAGCACCCAATCTGACCCGAACCTGCTCGTTGACCTGCCTTGACCGAGACCCGAATGCCAAAACTGACCGAAACTACTGTTGACTTGGTTTGACTGAAAATACCCAAAGTCGACTCGAAACCCGAATCATGAAAGCTGTGAACCGAAACGAGTTTGACCCAGAAGAACCCGAAGTTGAAAAACTCGAACTAAAACCCAAAACCTGCTGAAACGGAACCCGGAATATCCAGAGGTTAACTGAGCTGAATCAAATCTAATCTGAGCCGATACGTAGTCTGAATCAGAACTGAATACTCAAAGTTTTTACCTGAACCGAGACTCGACTGGAACCGGGTTGAACTGAAATCAAACAAAACTCGAACCAGCTATAAATCGGAAGGTGAACCCCGATTGTCACCACCTCCGTCCGTTGTGGTCGCCGGAAAACCGACGTTACCGCTACCAAGGGTGGTGTCGGCCACTTGCTGAAGAGAGAGAGAGATGAGCGAGAGGTAGAGGTGTTTGTGCGTGGTCGGAGAAGAAAGGGGAGCCGGAAAGTCACCGGTCACCGCTGGTTCGGCCGGTGGTCTTTGTCGAAAAGAAAAAAAAAGCAAGAGAGAGCAGAGGGGTTGAAGGGTGTTGTGGGTGATCGGCCTGCCGGAAACACAACCGGAATTACTCCGATCGTCGGAGTTCAGAGGGAGAAGGAGAGGGAACAGTGAGAGTGTGTGTGTGTGCGGCGTGTGTGTGTGTTAAATGTGTGTGTGTGTTTAAGTATAAATGGGGTAGGGTTTGGTAAGTTGGGTTGGGCCCAAGGCCCGTTAGTTCGTATACAGTCTTTTAAACGGCCCAACTACATTTCCACTACTCGTTTTCTTTCCCGAAATTTATGAATGTCGTAAAGTATGCATGTAAAGACGAAAACACGAAAACGTATGTTGGAAATCGGTTTTGATGCGTACGTTCGTCAGTTGCAGTAAAATCGCGTAAAATGCTCCGGTGGTCGTTCCTTGTCTATTTTTTGATCCGTTTTCGACTGTGATTCAAAAAAGAAATAATAAAAAAATAGAAGGCGGATATAAATTTTCTAAAAATAGAAATTCTGAAATACGAGGCATTACAGTCTCTCCTACTTTAGGAAATTTGGTCCCGAAATTTACTCAAGATGAGACCTTTGAAAAAAAGAAACAGTTAGTTAAAAAAAATCGAATTTCGAAGATCGAAGTGCGATATTTTCTCATGATTAATCGAGCATCAAGCATTTCGAAGTGTGTTTGATACAATGCGAGGAATAGATTGTGAGTGATCAAAGTTTGTATTAAATATAATAGGGGAAACACCGAATTTCTCATGGCACGTCTTTATGAAAGTTTGGTAATATGGTAGGAACACTTATATATAGGAAGTACCACCGGTGTATCCACCATGTTCATATCATGTTACGTCCGTTTCGCGACTCGGTGTCATGTTACGTCCCGTGTTATGATACACAGTAGAAAATACTATGGTTTTCATGCATCTACCAATATAATCCCATATGCATCCGCGATTATTTTGGTATGTGCATGATATGCATAGTTTGTACTAGTAGTGTACGGGTCAAGGTACATTATCGTATTACGAGTATGAATGTATGCGTATAGAAGTTTAAGTATGTAAGTATGATTGTATGTAAGCATGATTGTGTTTAAGTATGAGAGAGGTTATAAGTATGAGTATGATTAAATCCTTGAATAGTCCACATGAGATATTTAGTTAACTAGATTAATGCATTACCGGCATGTGATCTCACTGGTCAAACCATCGTGTCCGTAAGTATGTATGAATGTCTTAACATGACCGCAAGTCCATGCGGCGGGTGTAACACCTCGAAAATGGGTTTGGTAATCAAACCACGTTAACACTAAAAGACGGGTAAAGTACCGTTAGTGGTAAAACTTACCCGGTAAATATTAGGATTTAAATAATTAAACCTAATATTAAATAAAGGTTGTACGAAGACTTTTTGAGAAAATAAATTTACGAAAGGCCCGAGTTAATGGGACTAAAAAAATAAAACGGGTTATGACTTCCGGAACCCATTAAATTTATCTAGGAATAATTGACCTAGTTAGTAATATGTGACTAAGTTATAAATAGTGAACTATAGATTCAAATGATAAAATAAAAACATGAGGGACTAAAGTTGTCAAGTGGGAAACTAATATTTATTAAAACAAGTAATAACACATAACACACACACTGAGAGTGTGTGCGTGTGTGCGTGTAATCGCCAGGAGCAAGAAGAAAAAGGGTGTAACCCTAGTTCATCAAGATTCAACAAATTGAAAGGCAATTTAGAGCCAAATCGTATGGATTAACACAAATTTGTGATCACCAAGCTTAGGGGATCACAAGGTATGTTAAATTTTTATGTTTAGTGAAGTTGAAATTCTTGATGAATTTATGATAAACGAAATTATTGCTTGCATGTTTGATGTGAGAGTGAAATTAGGATAAATCCATGTCTAGGAACAAACCCTAGTAAGGATTTGATGAATTAATGATGAAAATTTGTGAAATAGATTATTACCCATTTATATGCTAAGTGGGGTTTTATGTCATTGTGATGAACACTTGAATTAGGATGTTAAATTCATGAATATTGATGTTATGATACAAGTTCTAGATGTAGTTCATGAACACTAGACATAAGGGCTTGAAATTGATGCTTGAAACTTGGATGGGAGTTAACCAAGAACTTGACAAAAGAAGTATACGAATCTTGCCCACAAGGTGTTCATTAAAATGCCTAAGTGAAATTGTGTGCCTATTAGTTCGTAGATAGAACTTGGTTTGGATAAGTATTTGGATAAATGCCAAATAACATGACAAAACGGGTTTCACTTATAGAGGGAAAACCCGTAGATTTTGTGAGATAAAGAAATATAGTGTCTTCGATAATCAAGAGCTAGGCTAACTTAGTGTTAACAAAAGCATGAACTCGAGTTAAAAGATTCGTTAGAACGATGGCTTAAAGGAACGCCTACCGGGTAAATTGAAAATGCCTAAACTAGCTAATGAACATTAATGTGCATTTTATATATATGGCTTAAAGGAACGCCTACCGGGTAAATTGAAAATGCCTAAACTAGCTAATGAACATGAATGTGAATTTTATATATTAAGGGATGTTTGACTTTCAAAAAGTCAAACTGACCTATAATACGATAAATGGTAATTTTTGATATGAAATGCGTAAGGTGGAATAATCGTATTAAATTATGATTAAACTAACCACCTTGAAAACGATGATGATAGTTTGACGCGTAACAAGCTAGGTGGAAGCTTGATGAGGGAGCGGGTCAAACGAATCAAGAAGGAAAGGAAAAGCGTAGTTCGGATGCGAGGTAAGTTAAGCTTACGCCATTTTACTTTTATTACAAAATGCTTATTTGTGAGCATGGAATACGATTTATATTAAGTAAATGAAACATGATGTTCCGGCGTGATATAATGCTAGTCGGAACAAGTGAAAATTGTAGAAACCATAAATTATGGTAGAAAGGGGTAAAAATGGTGAAATGGTAATCCGGACATGGGTTAACGAATAGATAAAGGGATTTAAAACGACATCATTTGGCATAAGTCATAATGGGTCAAATAAAACAGGAAACGACTTTCAAGTTGGATGATTTCAAAAAGTAAACCAGGATAGGTTAAAGGGGTGAAATGGTAATTAAGTGCCATCTTATAATGACAATTGGTCATTTCGACTAAACGGGTCAAATGGTGTTGTTAACACCATTTGTCAATAATATTTGATGATTGCTTGTTGAGTTTTGTGATCACAGGAATTAACTCATGGTTAGCATTGCTATTATCTAGATATTAATAGCGAAAGGTATTAAAACGAGTTAATATGTTGATCCGAGCCAGGTACGCATAATTATGTTGTAGTTAAAAGCGCTATTTTGGTCGAATAAATTGGTGAGAGTCCTCCGTCGTAAAAGAAGGACCAAAATCGACCAAAACGCCCTTGTAGGCTAAATTGAACAAACAACCCTTAAAGGTTGTTTGGAAACGAATTTCATGATTAGATAAATACTTAGAATAAGTATAGAAGTTGAAAGATGTAATATGTTAGTCAAATGGCTCTATTTGAGTTTTGCCATAAAATAATAACCCGAGGGGTAAAACTCGGAACATATAGATATCCACATTAAATCCAACGCACATATAGTTGTGGTGGAAGATTACTTGATAAGTAATGTAGGAATAAGATACTAGAAATGAATGAAAGCGATTTCAAGCTTCAAAGTGCTTAAATACCCTTAATGGGTCAAAATAAGCATACAAGCGTAAACGGGTTTAAATTGTGTAATAAACCTGTGATTAGAACCTAAACTGGTAGATAACATTAATTTGAAGAAGTGTATGTGATATAAGGATCAAACAAATACGTTTGTTTGATAAAATGCATAAACGGGTTAAAATTCGGAAAAAAGGTAACGATTCAAAGGCTTAGAAGTCTCAAAATTTATTATATTGGATGTTGGATTTTAACTCCATATGATGGAGAATTAAATTACGGACGCGTAGGAAAAAGAATCGTGTAAAACGGATCAATAACGAAGAAGTTATGGCCGTTTCCGTAAAAACTAGTATTGCAGAAAAATGCAGGACCCAGCTCCAGAGCTGCTGGAAAACGGTCTCCCTCGCATGGCGCGAGGGAGCAACTGGGTGCCTTCGCGTGGCGCGAAAGAGCACTGTTTTAGCAAAAAAAAATTATTTTAATCAGTTTCGCTTCCCGGACTCGTGTAGATACGTTCTAAGTTACGTATGACTAATCTAACTCATGTTTTATGAGTTTCAGGTATAATTTTAGCACCGGAGGACGATCAAGCAAAACGAAGAACCGAACACGATCAAGAAATAAGCTTCCGCACTATGTATCGTTGTTATGTTAAATGACGAACTCACACATGTTATGTTGTATAGTTTTAATTCTGTAAATAAAGTTTAATGAAACCCGTATTTTCAATGTATTTATAATTCTAAATACCCATTTATTTTCGTAAATTATACGAAAATCGTTAAATAATAATAAGGGCGTTACAAGTTGGTAATCAGAGCTCATGGTTAAAGAATAAAGTGTGTTCGGTTCGAGGCTTGATCGCAAATCCGGTAAGTACATGTATATCAATGGTTTAGTATGATTAAAGTGTTGAGAACAACACATATGGTTATCGTGTAATACACGTTACACCAATAAAAACGATATAGAATAGATATAGTCAACGAAATTACACGCGTTGATGCGTATAGTAGAAAAGCCTTGTATTATAATATGGGCATCCTTTAATGTTGAAATTACTAATTGTTGTATATGTTTTAGTTGAAAGACACTCGCATATGAGGATAGCTAGAGTTTATGTAACGACTCACACAAAAATGTCTTAAAAACGTTCTGTAAGTATAAACCCGGATCCCTAATGTAACAACCCTCACTAAAAGTCCTATTTATTTTATTATTTTATCCAATAGGAAACCCTAATTGAGACACCCAAGTAATTCTGCACAAACCCTAAAATTTTCAGAACAATCAGAATCAGGATCAGGGCCCCTAAAACTCAGAGGGGGCTATTCCCCACTGACAATTATCATCACAATTCGTTGTCAAATTCGAAAATTTAAAATCTGTCAACTCAGCAGGCCTAGTCCCACACGTGGCTAACCTATAACCAATTTTCGACCCTTACGGACCGTAAGGGTTGAGTCTTACGGTCCGTAAGCTAAGCCAAAATCGTGTATAAATAGCAGAACATTGGGACTTGATTTCTGGCGATTGAACGACGATCAAACTCGAAATACACGCGGAGATATCATCCAAATACTCTCAAAACACACACTAATCACTAATTAGTATAGCGGGGTGCTGCCGCAAACAGGGTATTAACTCAATCGCTGCTACGATTCAATGTCCGATCGATCTAAACTATCCGATGGATGTTTAAGCGCTATCCTTTGTCATTAGTTGTGATTCCGACATGATGTTTGAGTACCACCCGAATTCGGGGAATACTCTGTCATTCGTTGTGAATCCGATGGATGTTTAAGTGATTGCACTTTGTCATTCGTTGTGAGGGTTTTAATCTCGTGAGTTATCGTAAATGCTGTATTAAGTTATCTACCTAGTTCGTGTGCATTAGGTTACAAGGCTAAATCAATAGGCTAAGCTCTGCCTGTATAAATCTGCAATATATCAAGGCTTATCTATAGATTAAACTTTGCCCGTATGAATCTGCATGATTATAAAGTGAGTCATTCTCTTTTTATCAAATTTGATTTCAAAAGCATGATTATTTTCAATATTATAATTACAGTGATTAAGTTTATGTAGTCACCAAATTACAACCGGTATGTGGGGTATTGTGCACATTACTATTGTTTTTATCACTTTAGGTGGGCGAACCTAATTAGTGATACCCGTCACTATTGGGTGAACGGACTCAATAGTGATATGACCACAGTCACGAAAAAAGTCGATGACAAGTACTGTGGGAATTTGGTTGAAATAAACATTGTAATCTCTCTTAATACTGTAAATTATAATAAACGAGTCGTTTTTATAAAAGAATGATTCACTCAGTATTTTCCGCTGACAAAACCTTTTTAAAACGCGTTTCAGGTAATTACAGTAGATTGGATTAAGAGATGGATACAGCACTAAAAGGCATCAAGAAGTGGCTTATTTTATTAATTAAATCAAATTAAGAAATATTGTTTTATGTAATTAAATTTATCTTTATTAAAGCTACCTTTGTAAAATATTGGTTTATCCCATCTATTTAATAAAATCCGATGTTTTCTAAACTCTGATATTTTTTTCCTAACTCACGGTCCTGATGAAATTTCCGCTGCAACGTTTTCAAAATAATCACCGGTACCACCGGGCTGTTCGCGACTTCCGATGACAGAAGGTGGTATCAGAGCCACTGCTTTAAGCCTTTAGGTGTTGTGACAATAATACCTAAGTTCATATAAAAGAGTTAGGAGATTTCTATTAACTGGTAGCACACATAATAGCATTTAGACTTGAACTTAAGAAAAGATGCCTTAGTATCAGCTTCGAGATAAGCTAAGTACTTATGTGAATAAATTAAGATGGGTTTTTGTATACCATAAGAATGGTAATTAGAATATTGCAAGATATGATAAATAAGCAAGAATTAATAGTAATTATTGCTTATTGATATTATTTGGTCTAGAATAAGATATGTTATGGGATGAAAAATTTCCCTAATTCTGGATAAAAGCCCTAATAAAAGAGACACTTTTAAAAAGATACTATTTATGGGAAATAGAAAATTTTCTCCGGCAAAACTGGGTATGGTGTGGCAGACTCTCCAGTTTGTTCGGATATACTGAGGTTACCGCTCCGGCGCGAACCGGATAAGATGGGATATATAATATGTCAAACAAGTGACAAGATTTCCCTAAATAGTATCATGATCAGATATCTGACTGGGTTTTGGAAATATGAATCTGTTAAATACATTGACCTGATAGACGGTATGTTTATTTCAGCATGTGAAATATGTGATTATATAGATATGTATATCTATAAGAAATTCCAAAAGTCAAAAGCACAAGCATATGTGTCTAGATTTCTTTATTAGGAATCTCTTTTCCAATAACAAACATTATTTTGTTTAATTATCTGCCTAGTAACTCGAGCGACAATAATAACGATAGAAACCCATTAAGTTGGGATACCATCAAAAGTGTAAATAATTTCTAACGCGTTACCATAAACTATTAACGCAAGTAAGAAGCATGTAAAGTTGTGATAATGTACAAGAAAATAAACACATGAAAATTTAATTATAAGTCCACAGAAGTTAAAGTATATCATACACAACTTTCAAGGCAAGACCTTTGGAAAAATGTAAATTAGGCACGATGACACCAATGTTAATTCCGTCAGTAGAAGAACTACTAATAAAAAAGAAGCATTTTGCCACGTAATCCTACAACATGAATCTTGCTAAGATACACTAGAACAGGATTTCACAAACATCTGTGCACAATCTAATCGGAGTAAATATTATCACTGCAAAAGAAGTCACATACCTTTGCAAATTCCCTATTTCATTTTATTCGACATTCTCTGATAATGTCACTTAACAACAATTATCACACGAAATTCCAGATAAAGTTCTTATATTTCTTTCGTTGAAATTCTGACTTCTGTATATAATAAGTTGACTTTCGCATTTCTACTTTTCCTAATAGTCATCACACCATAAGGATTTCTTTCATAGTAGCAAATATTGATCTATTTCATTTCTGAATAAAATTCACACATTACACATGCACTGTTTGTTGCGCATGTGATTCATTTGATTTATCAAGACCACATGAGGATTTCATTCCGATTTGTTATTTTATCCAAACTCAAATATCATTTCGCTTTTTGTACTGTGAACCGCATTATTGCAAAACAATAACTCCTTAATATCGAGTCAATAAATTTCTTGAAAATTTTAATTTTCTTTGGCATACATAGTTTCTATAGTAACCATGTCCGAACTTTCTTATTAAAACTTGTTTTGTTTAAATTCAAATTATTTGACTTACTCACATTACATATTCATTTCAAGATCCCGTATGGTGGATGGAAGCTATCATATTCAAAATAGTCCCAACAAACACTTCATTTGTTTTAAACCATAATAGGCTTGTTTAAATATTCGACTCCATTGAATCATTTCTTTGATCACGATCACCTTGTATTGATGTTTTCACAAAATTTAAAGCTTGCACTAATCTCGCTTATATATATCATATACGAATTTAATTATTTATATATTTATAAAAGCCATCTTAACACAAATTGTGTGTTAAGATAATGATACACAAAATTTTGTCATATTTCAGTATATCTCTTAAATGATTCTTACAACATCAATCAAGCCTTTCGTGATAATTATTATCGAAAAACATTATATAAAATTTTATTATGGAAACTTACATAAGTGATTACCTAATTTACAAAATATTATTACTATATTTTGTTAAAACCAATGAGATGAAGAATTTATATTCTATAATAAAATTTTGTTTGAAGTATACTCTCATTTAAGTTTATGTTTAGTTATTTATTATTGATAATTAATATTTATTTTTAATAAAATATTAAAAGGAATAGTGTTAGTATTATTTTTAAATACTAGGGTTATTGTCAGGGGCAGATATTGAATAATCTAGCCTTAGTTATGCATGGACTGGCCACCTATGTTTAAACAAAGCAGCATTAACCAATATCCAACCATGATAATGACTAGTTAATATATATAAATTAAGTCATCATACTTATTAAATAAATTTTAATTTTATATATAAAAATATATATACTTTTTACTATAAGGAGAAGACATATTTTCATAAAACAATACAAGAATTAGAGAAACGAATAAAATTATCTAAATAACTGTCTAAGTATTCATGAACAAGACATTTATACTTATATTTAATTATTCATCTTGTTTAAATATTCTACAATACTTTTATAAATATATGCATTTTAATATATATTTTACTCAAGCCAATATTTAAGTATGCTTGATATTAAAATAAACATTTACTATTTTACTTTTATGATTTAAAATATATTATTGTAAAATCTTATAGTTAAACATATTTAATTTTAAAATAATGATCGTGAATTCTAGGATAATTGGATCAACATATTAATAAAACATATATCATTATTTTGTCGAAATTACCACGGATTTTGATTTTACTTTATGATAACATAAAAGGAAAAGATATTTAATAAATTAAAGTATCACATATTTTGTAGTAACTATGTAACGCTTTGGCAAGAAAATGACCATATAAGAATAATATGGTAGTCATCAACTAAGTTGGTTTAAGGAAACATTATAAGAATAGTCTTCGTTTTCAATATTTGTAAATACATTCACAACGTTATATAATTTCAAAATGAAAATAAGTAATCACATAAAATCGGACCATTAAGTGTTATATATATTTACAAATACTTTTGAACAATAAATATTTTTACATCTCTATTTACAACTTTTATTTAACAATAGTGAATTCTTTTACTAAAATATTTAGTAATGTAATAACTTCCTTGCAATATATATTACATAGTAAATATAAGTTATTTTTAGTATAGTAAAATACTAAAATTTATTTTTGGTAACCATTTACATATAGTAAAAATATGTAACAAATAAATATATATTACATAGTATTCATATTTGATATATAAGATACGATTCAGATATGGACACAAATAATATATTACATTTGCTTTACAAAATATAATATAATAGTTGGTCATGACAAAACAACTTGTTCTTATTTCAATCTCTAGGATATAATATGAAAAATATGGTTACTACTAATAGTATACTATCACATTGTTTCGCAATTAAAACAACTTGGAACGTTAAACAATGATACACTAACTCTATTGTCTTTTTGTGTATCTTTGCAATTTACTCCTCTCAACACTTTGATTTTCTAATATCATAAATATTTGACAAATCATTTTTCATGCTTTTGGAACCTGGCTATTCTAAGTCTTCCTCAGTTGCCAATCAAAGTAAGCTTCCTTTTGACAAAGAATTTTATTGATTCTAAAAGTTCTTCACATTCATTTTAAATATCTAGTAATCATATATCTTTTGGCTTGAACCTAGTCACTTTGGAAATTTATATCATTTTATATTTGACAATCGTTTTCTTGAACTAATTCAGTTGAACCATTGAATCCTACTTATTAACTAGTATTCACAAAATTTGATATTTTTGTATTATCTACCTTAAATACTGTTCTTATTAACTAAGGCGTGACATAATTCTAAAAGAAATATCATAACCCAAATCTCGAGGACGAGATTTTTATTAAGGTGGGGAGAATGTAACGACTCACACAAAAATGTCTTAAAAACGTTCTGTAAGTATAAACCCGGACCCCTAATGTAACAACCCTCACTAAAAGTCCTATTTTTTTATTATTTTATCCAATAGGAAACCCTAATTAAGACACCCAAGTAATTCTGCACAAACCCTAAAATTTTCAGAACAATCAGAATCAGGATCAGGGCCCCTAAAACTCAGGGGGGGGGGGGGGGGGGCTATTCCCCACTGACGATTATCATCACAATTCGTTGTCAAATTCGAAAATTTAAAATCTGTCAACTCAGTAGGCCTAGTCCCACACGTGGCTAACCTATAACCAATTTTCGACCCTTACGGACCGTAAGGGTTGAGTCTTACGGTCCGTAAGCTAAGCCAAAATCGTGTATAAATAGCAGAACATTCGGACTTGATTTCTGGCGATTGAACGACGATCAAACTCGAAATACACGCGGAGATATCATCCAAATACTCTCAAAACACACACGAATCACTAATTAGTATAGCGGGGTGCTGCCGCAAACAGGGTATTAACTCAATCGCTGCTACGATTCAATGTCCGATCGATCTAAACTATCTGATGGATGTTTAAGCGCTATCCTTTGTCATTAGTTGTGATTCCGACAGGATGTTTGAGTACCACCCGAATTCGGGGAATACTCTGTCATTCGTTGTGAATTCGATGGATGTTTAAGTGATTGCACTTTGTCATTCGTTGTGAGGGTTTTAATCTCGTGAGTTATCGTAAATGCTGTATTAAGTTATCTACCTAGTTCGTGTGCATTAGGTTACAGGGCTAAATCAATAGGCTAAGCTCTGCCTGTTTAAATCTGCAATATATCAAGGCTTATCTATAGATTAAACTTTGCCCGTATGAATCTGCATGATTATAAAGTGAGTCATTCTCTTTTTATCAAATTTGATTTCAAAAGCATGTTTATTTTCAATATTATAATTACAGTGATTAAGTTTATGTAGTCACCAAATTACAGCCGGTATGTGGGGTATTGTGCACATTACTATTGTTTTTATCACTTTAGGTGGGCGAACCTAATTAGTGATACTCGTCACTATTGGGTGAACGGACTCAATAGTGATATGACCACAGTCACGAAACAAGTCGATGACAAGTATTGTGGGTATTTGGTTGAAATAAACATTGTAATCTCTCTTAATACTGTAAATTATAATAAACGAGTCGTTTTTATAAAAGAATGATTCACTCAGTATTTTCCGCTGACAAAACCTTTTTAAAACGCGTTTCAGGTAATTACAGTAGATTGGATTAAGAGATGGATACAGCACTAAAAGGCATCAAGAAGTGGCTTATTTTATTAATTAAATCAAATTAAGAAATATTGTTTTATGTAATTAAATTTATCTTTATTAAAGCTACCTTTGTAAAATATGGGTTTATCCCATCTATTTAATAAAATCCGGTGTTTTCTAAACTCTGATATTTTTTTTCCTAACTCACGGTCCAGATGAAATTTCCGCTGCAACGTTTTCAAAATAATCACCGGTACCACCGGGCTGTTCGCGACTTCCGATTCCATCCAGGGTGGGTCGGGGGTCGTAACAGTTTAACAAATCGCAGATTTGACAGAGGAACGGTCCAAAGAGTATGCTCATTAAGGACCTAAATCGCGTAACGGTCGCGAACAAGGCTAATGGCAAGAGAAGCCCGTTAGGGCAAACATTACCAGGTGCACATTTTAAATTTAATTGCACAAATAGTAATATGCAACAAATATGTAGAAATTGAAAGTTGCATATGTAGATTAAAAACTTGGAAAAACCCGAATAGAAAATGTATTCGGGATATTGTTTCCAAGAGAAACAAATAGAGGCATTACTTACATAGGGCGTGATGTGAAAACTATAAAAAGGTCATGCGTGTCATGTGTTAATCGCTTACTCTGGCCAAGTAAGTAGTGGCATATGATACCATGAACTTCTTATAGCGGACACTTTTACATCCGATGTAGTAAGGACGGGGTTAAAGGGACAAATTAAAAAGTACCCAAATGAATCAGATAAGCAAAATATTTGATCATAATGTAAACGCACAGCCGAGTGACGGAAGCGTATTATATTAGGATAATGAGCCTGAGATAAGGGACAAAGAAACATGTAAAATGATTAAGATATGCACTGGGAGGGGGTGTACTTACACTCGAACCCGGAAAATGCGAATATGTCTCTAAACGGGTCGTTTTTGTAAAAACGTCAAACTCGAGGACTAAGTCGGAATATAATAATGAAGCGAGGTCTTAATGCATATCGGGAGGGTTGCAATAATAACGACTTCGGTAAAACACCCGGTTGATGGGTAAGAATTTAACGCATGCGTAGACCGAGAGACGGGGACTCGGATGGAAAGTTAAAAGACTCGGGTTTTGAGTCATAACTAAAAGACGACAAGATAATGTAAATAGAAATTTTGAATAAATTATGTTCAACTATTTTAAAGTTGAACGGGTCGAATATAATGTCATGCCGAACGGCATGAGTAAACGCAAACGGGATAAAGGTAGCATTAAAAGCAAAGGAATAATGAGCCCGGTAATGGGACATAATCAAATATGAATGTATGTAAACTGGATAATGGTGAGCATAGGATAAACCGACGCATAAATGACGTGAGAAGTCATAAAGACGAAAAATTTGTCCGAAAGGAAACGAATGTAGCCTTAGACTACGGTCAAGGTCAAAGAAAATACCAAGGCAAAAATAAATGATTAAAAAAAAACAAGATGCCTTGACACCAAACATGTAGTTTAAGAATGACATGAGTAGGGAATGATCTATGGGATCAACCTAACCTTTGTGGTTATAAACAATGGAAAGGTCTACGAGACTAAAATGACCCACGAGTCATGACTAGAAAGAAATAGATTATAAGGACCTCGCCTTAAAGAGGTGAAAGTCTAGTAAAATAGCCCATAAGGCTAAATGATAAAACCTGCGGGTTAATTAGACAAAGCGAGGGAATCAGTTGAGAATCCTCGCATAAAACAAGGACTGTAAAAGAATAAATTTTGGACTGTCAATATCTCGGTATGGATAAATGACAAAAGTTAAAGAGAAGATGCTAAACTAAAACTTTGGTTTTGGTAAGAAATAACGTTTTACAAATATGAATTCTGATAGACGTATAAATAGTAAGCATGAAAGATATAAGTCTTGACACTGATAGGTGCAAGACGATATATTCGAAAAGTGATATAGAATACAATTATGTCGTAACGCGAGTTACTAGTTATGAAAATCAGAAAACACGCAAGAGGCGGGGTTGGCAATAACATATGCCCGAATGACGGGGAATAAAGTCACGGCGACTAATCAGTCTAGCCGGTAAAACCTTTTAAAGTCAGGATAGTGTTATGACTTATACAAAGCGCAAGATTAACTTGAAGTAAACAGGTTGAAAATAAGTACAACCGAGTGATTGGATGACAACTTGGTCAAATGAGTGACTAAAATAAGGAATACAAGCTGAAAATAATGGCCTTCGAGGCCTTACACGTGGAAGGCACATATTTCATACGCCTTAAAACCAAAACATATTACCATGCTTTTTTGTGAGATTATTATTATATGCGAGCAATTGCGCAAGTAGTTGCGGAAACCAAGTCTGTAGAGTTGAACCTAAGGCACTACGTAAGAAAGGTTTCGGGGACGAAACCTCTTTAAGGGGGGTAGACTTGTAACACCCCGAAAATGGGTTTGGTAATCAAACCACGTTAACACTAAAAGACGGGTAAAGTACCGTTAGTGGAAAAACTTACCCGGTAAATATTAGGATTTAAATAATTAAACCTAATATTAAATAAAGGTTGTACGAAGACTTTTTGAGAAAATAAATTTATGAAAGGCCCGAGTTAACGGGACTAAAAAAATAAAACGGGTTATGACTTCCCGAACCCATTAAATTTAACTAGGAATAATTGACCTAGTTAGTAATATGTGACTAAGTTATAAATAGTGAACTATAGATTCAAATGATCAAAATAAAAACATGAGGGACTAAAGTTGTCAAGTGGGAAACTAATATTTATTAAAACAAGTAATAACACACAACACACACACTGAGTGTGTGTGTGTGTGTGCATCTGTCACACCCCAACCGATGGCGGAATCATCGGGGCGCGGCACTAGGCGAATCAGATTGCTCAAGAGAATCCATAACAACTATGTTGCGATAATATTTAATACATTCGTTATCCCATACTAACAACTAATACAATCACATAAGTTATCACAGATTTCTTGTCCTCTCGAACAATACAAATCCGACAACCGAGATTTTATTTGAGTTTCGAGACTTCCTAGCTTGATTTGAAATAGCCTGTGATCTAACCTGCAACATACGTTAAAATATTTGTCAATACAAAAGTATTGGCGAGTATACAGGTTTGATATGTAGCGTAATAGATAAAAAGTGTAGCGAATTTCCATTTGCAAGAACGTAACACACGACATATATACTCACAAAGCTGATACTACCAACTAAGTTCTCGTTGCTCGAATATGCGATGGCAAACTAGACCTCGTCGAGCGCAATAGTACTATACTAGTCATGGTGGGACGTCGTGAGTATAAGCCCTAGCACATACGCAACTAGCATCACGTATATCTATGCATAACAGTTATTCGCAAGTGATAATTCGATTGATTGAATAATTCGTTTGATAAGTTCGATTTGCTAGAAACGTTTGTTACACCCAAAATACGATTAAAAAGGGTTCAAGTATACTCACAGTGCGTATTTAGCGAGAATGCAACTTGATTGGGTCGGTTACGGGTATGTCTGCGTTAAATCATTGAAGGATATAGTAAACGATGCACGGTTAAGCGAGAATGGCGTCGAAAAGTCAGTTACCCGGTCGGATGGTGCTCATCCGTTTGGATGGGCTCATCCGATCGGATGACACATGGGTCGGATGGTCTGGTCCGGTTGGATGGCAGTGGTGGTTCGATCGGACGGCCTTCTGTCCGATCGGACGGCCTGCTGTCCGATCGGACGGCCTGCTGTCCGATCGGACGGCCTGCTGTCCGATCGGATGGCAGCCTGTCCGATCGGCTGGGCTGTTGTCCGATCGGCTGGCAGCCTGTCTGATCGACTGGGCTGCTGTCCGATTGGCTGGCAGCCTATCCAGCTGATATTCGACTGATTTTGACGGTTTTTCAGCGGTTTTGATTGGGACGGTGTTCCTTCAGGCTATACAACCGAAATTCCATCAAGTCTGACCTGTTCTAACGGCCGGGAACCACCCTGCTCCATCAGATCTGGCCGTTCTTGATGGCTCTTCTCAAGTTTAACCCAAAATCACACACACTATGGCTAGGTAACTTAGGTTTGGTGAGATTCGTTATAAAACAGGTGAAATTACTTAGATCCGAGCTGTTTATGGTAAGGATGAGGTCACACTTTGAAGTTTATGTGAACTTAGGGTGACATCATCCTCAAGGCACCTCAAATCCTTAAGAATCACACCACTTCTTGATTAGAAAACATAGATTTAGACTTGATTTATGTAAAAACGTATGGAAATCACTCAGATCTGAGTCGTTCTTGCTTTGGATGACATCACCCATGAAGTTCATAAGAACTTTATGGTGATGTCACCCTAGAATGCCCAAAATCCAGAGATTCCACGGTTAAAAGTGGAGATTTCACAGGTAGAAAGGTGTAGAATTGATTATAGATCAAGGAAGTACAAGATTTGAGTTAAAAACTTACAAGAATCGCGAGAAACCAAGAGATAAAGGGGCTGGAACTTCTGGTCGAGTAGCAACAGTGACAACAAGTGTGTTTGAGGTGCATGAGGGGTATTTATAGGCAAGGAGGAGGGAAAGGAGGGCAGGTTGGCCTGGATCGGACGGCCCGTTCGATCGGCCGGCATGTCCGTCCGATCGTTTGGCACTCCAGTCCGATCGGCTGGCATGTCCTGTCCGATCGGTTGGACTTGTCCTGTCCGATCGGTTGGACTTGTCCTGTCCGATCGGTTAGACTTGTCCTGTCAGATCGGTTGGACATGTCTGTCCATCCGGATGGCCACTCTGGTGAGATGGATTTCTCCGTTTTTGATTGTTTCGATAGTTTTCGAAGTACGCGCTTTTCATCGTTAATTTATATTATTATATATATGTGTATATATATCACTAGGGGTCGTATTTACGTATCCATAATTCTAAGTTTCGATAATTAGCAATCGGTCTTCGTTTTGAGTATGCGATTATTAGCGACGCTTCGCGGCCATCAAGGAGGGTAGTATAGGTCCTTTCCTGATGTCGGCGTGAACGTTATTGTGTGTTGCGCCACAAAGAGTGACGGGGTACCACTCACTCGTATTGTCATCATCGTCACAACGACTGGAGCTACAGCACTCGCACGAGAGTCTATGTTAGCGTTAATTGTCTACGTTTCGACACATCACGGCCACTGAGGAGGGTAGAATAGGTCCTCACCCAATGTCATCGTGAGTGTTAGGGTTTGTGATTGGTGTAGTACAGTGATAATGTATTTCGAAAATATGCGATTATCCTTCGATTAGCGATGTATGCGATATAGTTACATTATGATCCGAATCTCTGGTGCTAAGCGTAACGAGTATATCGAGTGGTAACAACGCACGAAAGTGCGGGTTGTTACAGTCTCCCCTACTTTAGGAAATTTTGTCCCGAAATTAATCCATTAGGTAGACCTTTGAGAGTTGATCCTGTATAAGTAGCGATACAGTGAGTGACTTGACCGATAGTTGACCAACAAGAGCGTTTCGAATAAGAGATATCGATTGCGATAGCGAGAAGGTGACGTGAACGACAAAAATAATATCCCACTAGTTGGCGTTCCAAAGTACCTCGTGTCGCGAAGAATTCGTTAGTTCGATGCGATTGCAATTTTAAAGGACTTGTAAAGGTTTCCCATGACATAGAATTAACTGAGTCGATCGTTAACTAATGTTACAAGAAACGTTCGTTTTTTTTTCTTTTTCTTTTTTTAGATACTCAAAAGGAATTTTGGATGGAATTCTTGAAAATTTTCCTTTTAACGTGAGGTCAATGGAGTCGATGTTAACCGATGTTGCAAGGAAGTTTAAGTTTTTAAACATTTTAAGGAATTCGAAGATGAAAACAGGGGTTACGAAAACTCTCCTATGACATGGGTTCAAGCTGAACTCGATGTCGAACCAATGTCTTAAGAAGGATTTTGTTTTGACGTTGTAAAAGTTTTAAGGAAAACTGGACTTATGAAAATTTTCTTGGACATGGAGTTAAGCTGATTCGATGTTATCTCCGCGTCGTGAGAAAATTTCACTTGTCCACCGGTTTTAAATCAAATTTTTTATAGAAAGACGTTTTGATCAGTAAAAAAAAGTAGTTAATCACCGAGCCCCACTTGGCACTTTCCCACGAAAGTTTGTTAATTTGTTTAAAACACTTATATATAGGAAGTACCAGCGGCGTATCCACCATGCTTTGCCCATATTACTTCTGTTTCGTGAGGCAGTGTCAGGGGTGCCGATATGACACGGATAGAATTTGCGCTTACTCGGCCCAATCGATGGGAAGTCAGACCGAGTATAAGGTAGAATCGAATAGGTTAATCCGGCGAGCTGATTTGCGAACGTAGCTACAACAGCGTGCGCGACTAGCCTGATGACACAAAACATTTATGTGTCGTGTCTGGGTAGGCGTCGAGCGATAAGCGATAAGCGAATAGCACGTTTTCGATTAGGTTCCACATTAAACCCACATGGCACGTTTCCACGAGAGTTTGCTAACATGGCGAAACACCATGTTTAACCAGGTTAGTTTTGCCTCGTGAAGCGGTGTCATGTGTACTAATACCACACAGACTGCAATGAACACCAAGCGAGCGACAAGCGGTACGCGAATAAGCGGTAGACTATACACGATAAGCGGTAAGCGATTAGAAAATTAAGCGAATAATACAACACTAGTACTGGCGGCGGTGATAAATGATTACGATTAAGCGGTAGTCGTTGCGTTGCAAGCGATGGAGGTATGCGCGATTTATGCGGTTCGATTTTGATCGATTAACACCACAGAGTTTAACTAATATCAGACCCCACATGGCCTTTTTCCACGAAAGCCCACTGATATGACCAAGACACCTTGCTTTAACCATATGAGCTTCATCTCATGAAGCGAGGTCATGTGTACTAACTTAACACAAATATCCCAGATAACGGTAGGCGATAGCGATAGATTGATACACAGCCAGCGATATAGATCCACATGATAAGCGATAGAGATTGCGAGATACACATGATAAGCGATTACGATTAGCCGAGATTTGTTTCGAATAAGCTTAACGTTACGTTGCGACGCACCACGTTTACCGAGGAGGGTAGAATAGGTCCTCACTTAGGCAACATCGTGAGCGTTAATGTGCTTGATATGATTGGTCGCGACAGACTTACGACCAGTCTTGCGTTAATGCAATCGTCCTGCAAGGTAGACTCTCCAGAGTCCATCGATGAGGCAATTGCACTGCGTTTGCAGACCTACGACTAGTCTTGCGATGATGCGATTTAGTTGTTACGCCTTGCGATTGAGTGTAGTGCGTTGAAAATAATCACAATAATATAATAGGTCTAATAACGTTCAACTCCACGTGGCACTTTCTTCACGAAACTTCGGTAGTATGATAAAGCACACCTTGCTTGACCCCTACTACTTAGATCCCGTGGTTTGGTGTCATACTTCATCGTAATGCTTATGGCACCTTAGAATTTACTACGATCTCCGTGCACTGACCCAAATAATCCCGTGTGCACCCGTGATTAGTCGTTCATTGCACGTTTATCGTACCTTGTTCTAAGAGTGTAGTGAGGGTAAAACACATTATTTCGTGATATAGTATATAGTATGTGCGTGATCTAAGTGCGACGATTAAAGAGTGGGAGTTAACGTTACACATAGTGGCAATATCGAGTAATAGAGTAGGTTCAAAACTTAGAAATTGACGTCGAAAATCGTATCATTACAACTTTATCCTACGCTTGCTAGATGTCTGATGCTGAAGACTTTTGCTGGAGCTGTTGTTGTTGTACTCAAGTTCACGGTTCGATGCGGCAGTTGCGGGTGAAGTGACCGTAACGGTTGCAGTTATTGCAATAGCGACAATCAGCCCCAACTGGATGATGATAGGTACACGAGTAACACTGAGGATGAGCTCGTGTGTAGTCTCGTTTTGGAAACATCGGAAGTGCTCGAAGAGGTTCCGGTTGCTGCAGTTCGGTTGTTGATGAGCTAGGGCTTGAAATCTTTCGTTTGCGGCTGGGTGCGTCGGTGTCCTGCGAAGAGGTGTCGTCGTTGGAGGATTCGTCTGAGGACTCACTTGCAGAATCTTTGACTGAGTCTTTGGAAGAATCGTCGGCAGAGTCATTAGAAGAATCTCCGGTAGATCCGTCAGAGGAATCGTTAGCAGATTCGTCCGAAGGATCGTCAGTAGATTCATCAGAAGACTTGTTGTTAGGATCCTCTGAAGGATTAATGTCGATTTCCTGATAAGCTTGCTTGACAGGATTTTTGGAGAAAAATCCTTCCATGAGTCGTTTGTTGTTGATTTCTGCGGCTAAGCGGTAGGTTTCTTCGATGGTAGCTGGCCTTGCAGCTTCGACAAAATCATCCACACACTTAGGCAAGCCGCGAATATACTTCGAAATGGCTTTTTCTGAAGTGTTGACTTGGCTCGGGCAGATTATGCTAAACTGTTTGAACCTTGCAGTGTAGCCAGCGTTGTCACCTTCGGTTTTCTTGATTTTCCAGAATTCGTCTTCCAGCTTCTGAATTTCATGAGGGGGACAATACTCTTTCTTCATGAGCTCTTTCAGCTCGTCCCAAGAGAGAGCGTAAGCTGCGGAGATTCCACGTTTGTTGCGTTCGGCGGTCCACCAGTCGAGTGCTCGTGATTGAAATACTCCGGTAGCGCAAGTAGTACGGAAACTATCGGGACACCCGCTTTGACGAAGGGTAACTTCGATAGAATCGAATCACTGGAGTAGTTGAGTCAAACCTCCTTCACCCGTGAATTCCATCGGGTCACAGGCTTTGAATTATTTGTAAAGAAAAGCAGATTGCAACGCTTTCGTCTTGGAGTCTTCCGAGGTTCGAGAGTTGCTGAGAGAGTGCACTTGTGCGGCAATTCGAGGAATAAGCTTTACTACTTCTTTGGTCACAAGTGATGCAATCCTCTTATTGGCACTTCGTTTGGCCCTTCTCCTAGCTGCTCGTCTCGAGGCAGAGTCGTTGGAAGACATCTAGATAGGAAGAGACTTGGAATGAGATTCGATCATAATGATTCTTGAGTTTTGCGATGCGATTGAGCGCGTTCAAAACTTGATGCGATAATGTAATAGTAATGCGAAATCACATAGGAGCCACATAGGAAACACGAAATTCCTAAGTTCTCACACAATGACTTGTTGTTTATACGTACTTATATGTATTTATATAGTTGTAATTTGTAATCATGCACATACAGATCGACTTAGAATAAGCGAGGACGCGTTGAAGTGAGAAAACGAGAGCGAATGCGACGGATTATGCATTAGTTTTGTTGCGAACATTCGGGTTACGTTTTAGATTGCGATGGCTGTGCGAATTGTGCGTTTATAAAGCAGGGAGTGAAAATCGTTAAATCGAGAAATAGATAAAGCGTAAAGTTTCAAAACGTAAATAAGTTCTAACCATTTGTAGAATTCGGTTGTTCATATGGTAGAGTGCCTTGGGTGTTTAGGCGTCGACTACCCAAGGTAACCCAACTATATTTAACAAGTTCGTGCGCGCGCGTTGATCTAGAAGACTCTATGCTTCCACTTGGATGCAGCTCATGGCATTCGTCTTCCTAGTCTTCACGTGGCTCGAGTTATCGTGATAGTCGAGTCCTTGGTGAGAGCTTTTGAAAACCAATTTAGAGAGTGGAACGACTTATTAAGGTACGGGTTTCACCCCTGACTTAACAGTTTCGTTCCTAAGTGTGGTTATGCTCTTCGAATAAATTCGTGAGTTCCACTAGATTTTGAAATGGAGACTTTCGTCGAGATGCGGATGTCACTCCTAACTCGATGAAAGGTTCTCGTGCCAGAAAAATGCGTTGAGTGAGCGATCTCGTCGGGAGTTCTTGGTTTTCACACCTGATCTCGATTGAATCACTCGGTTTTGTTATGCGAGTATTTTCGAAAACACGTGTATTGTGTCAGCCTTAGGAAAGGCCAAGTAGTATTCCGGCCTTAGGAAAGGCTCCGTCGTGTGAAGCTGTAGTGTGCGTGTTCACACAAAGTTGTAGCTTTTAGCAATTTCGATCGAGAGTATCAAGTAAGCCCAATGCAAACCCTACTGGGTTCGCATGAGTCGGCCTGTTGGTACTTAGACTATAGAATAGGTTTCTAAGACGTCGACCCGGACTAGGTCTAGTCTGACCTAATTCCCTATAGTTATGGCTCTGATACCAATCTGTCACACCCCAACCGATGGCGGAATCATCGGGGCGCGGCACTAGGCGAATCAGATTGCTCAAGAGAATCCATAACAACTATTTTGCGATAATATTTAATACATTCGTTATCCCATACTAACAAATAATACAATCACATAAGTTATCACAGATTTCTTGTCCTTTCAAACAATACAAATCCGACAACCTAGATTTTAGTTGAGTTTCTAGACTTCCTAGCTTGATTTGAAATAGCCTGCCATCTAACCTGCAACATACGTTAAAATATTTGTCAATACAAAAGTATTGGCGAGTATACAGGTTTGATATGTAGCGTAATAGATAAAAAGTGTAGCGAATTTCCATTTGCAAGAACGTAACACACGACATATATACTCACAAAGCTGATACTATCAACTAAGTCCTCGATGTTCGAATATGCGATGGCAAACTAGACCTCGTCGGGCCCAATAGTACTATACTAGTCATGGTGGGACGTCGCGAATATAAGCCCTAGCACATACGCAACTAGCATCACGTATATCTATGCATAACAGTTATTCGCAAGTGATAATTCGATTGATTAAATAATTCGTTTGATAAGTTCGATTTGCTAGAAACGTATGTTACACCCAAAATACGATTAAAAAGGGTTCAAGTATACTCACAGTGCGTATTTAGCGAGAATGCAACTTGATTGGGTCGGTTACGGGTATGTCTGCGTTAAATCATTGAAGGATATAGTAAACGATGCACGGTTAAGCGAGAATGGCGTCGAAAAGTCAGTTACCCGGTTGGATGGTGCTCATCCGATCGGATGACACATGGGTCGGATGGGCTGGCCCGGTCGGATGGCAGTGGTTCGATCGGATGGCCTTCTGTTCGATCGGACGGCCTGCTGTCCAATCGGATGGCCTGCTGTCCGATCGGATGGCAGCCTGTCCGATCGGCTGGGCTATTGTCCGATCGGTTGGCAGCCTGTCCGATCGACTGGGCTGCTGTCCGATCGGCTGGCAGCCTATCCAGCTGATATTCGACTGATTTTGATGGTTTTTCAGCGGTTTTGATTGGGACGGTGTTCCTTCAGGCTATACAACCGAAATTCCATCAAGTCTGACCTGTTCTAACGGCCGGGAACCACCCCGCTCCATCAGATCTGGCCGTTCTTGATGGCTCTTCTCAAGTTTAACCCAAAATCACACACACTATGGCTAGGTAACTTAAGTTTGGTGAGATTCGTTATAAAACAAGTGAAATTACTTAGATCCGAGCTGTTTATGGTAAGGATGAGGTCACACTTTGAAGTTTATATGAACTTAGGGTGACATCATCCTTAAGGCACCTCAAATCCTTAAGAATCTCACCACTTCTTGATTAGAAAACATAGATTTAGACTTGATTTATGTAAAAACGTATGGAAATCACTCAGATCTGAGTCGTTCTTGCTTTGGATGACATCACCCATGAAGTTCATAAGAACTTTATGGTGATGTCACCCTAGAATGCCCAAAATCCAGAGATTCCACGGTTAAAAGTGGAGATTTCACAGGTAGAAAGGTGTAGAATTGATTATAGATCAAGGAAGTACAAGATTTGAGTTAAAAACTTACAAGAATCGCGAGAAACCGAGAGATAAAGGGGCTGGAACTTCTGGTCGAGCAGCAACAGTGACAACAAGTGTGTTTGAGGTGCGTGAGGGGTATTTATAGGGAAGGAGGAGGGAAAGGAGGGCAGGTTAGCCTGGATCGGACTGCCCGTTCGATCAGCCGGCATGTCCGTCCGATCGTTTGGCACTCCAGTCCGATCGGCTGGCATGTCCTGTCCGATCGGTTGGACTTGTCCTGTCTGATCGGTTGGATTTGTCCTGTCCGATCGGTTGGACTTGTCCTGTCCGATCGGTTGGACATGTCTGTCCATCCGGATGGCCACTCTGGCGCGATGGATTTCTCTATTTTTGATTGTTTCGATAGTTTTCGAAGTACGCGCTTTTCATAGTTAATTTATATTATTATATATATGTGTATATATATCACTAGGGGTCGTATTTACGTATCCATAATTCAAAGTTTCGATAATTAGCAATCGGTCTTCGTTTCGAGTATGCGATTATTAGCGACGCTTCGCGGCCATCAGGGAGGGTAGTATAGGTCCTTTCCTAATGTCGGCGTGAACGTTATTGTGTGTTGCGCCACAAAGACTGACGGGGTACCACTCACTCGTATTGTCATCATCGTCACGACGACTGGAGCTACAGCACTCGCCCGGGAGTCTTTGTTAGCGTTAATTGTCTACGTTTCGACACATCACGGCCACTGAGGAGGGTAGAATAGGTCCTCACCCATATAATGGAGAATTAAATTACGGACGCGTAGGAAAAAGAATCGTGTAAAACGGATCAATAACAAAGAAGTTATGGCCGTTTCCGTAAAAACTAGTATTGCTGAAAAATGAAGGACCCAGCTCCAGAGCTGCTGGAAAACGGTCTCCCTCGCGTGGCACGAGGGAGCAACTGGGTGCCTTCGCGTGGCGTGAAAGAGCACTGTTTTAGCAAAAATTTTTTATTTTAATCAGTTTCGCTTCCCGGACTCGTTTAGATACGTTCTAAGTTACGTATGACTAATCTAACTCATGTTTTATGAGTTTCAGGTATAATTTTAGCACCGGAGGACGATCAAGCAAAACGAAGAACCGAACACGATCAAGAAATAAGCTTCCGCACTATGTATCGTTGTTATGTTAAATGACGAACTCACACATGTTATGTTGTATAGTTTTAATTCTGTAAATAAAGTTTAATGAAACCCGTATTTTCAATGTATTTGTAATTCTAATTACCCGTTTATTTTCGTAAATTATACGAAAATCGTTAACTAATAATAAGGGCGTTACAGCGGGCGTTACTCCTATAGCGCTACACAAGCGCTATATATGTTAAGGTGAGGCTTCATCTGAAGTTAATGACAAAATGTCAACCCAACGTTTAATGCAAGCATCCTCTAATCATAGCACTTGTCATCATTTCGTTGCTATGAAAAGATCCGTAAAAGTTTAACTTAACATGACCCCAAGTCCATGAGGCAGTGCGCTACTCCTATAGTGCTTCACAAGCACTATATACGTTAAGGTGAGGCTAGAACAAATCGAACCAACGTGTCCGCTAGTATCATCTCTATAGCACATGTCATCATTTCATTGCTATAAAGACCGTAAAAGTTTAACTTAACGTAACCACAAATCCATGTGGCGGTGCGCTACTCCTATAGTGCTTCACAAGCACTATATACGTTAAGGTGTGGCTTCTTACGAAGCTAATGACCAGTTCATCACATAAAGAATGTCCAGTAATCCTGAATCAAGTATAACGTATCAGTATGCGTGTATTAATTTATAGTGTAAAAACGATGATTAGGTAACAAGTATTAAATCGCATAAAAGTTAAGTTAATATAAAAGAGAGGCTTGATAAGTATTGGAGTGCTTCGGGATTAGAAGCTTCGACTATTCTAAAGTGAATCGCAAGTCCTTTCGACTTAGGGAGACATGTTTTGGCCTATTAGGTATAATACTCTCATCGCTAGGCGATTAACGGTATTTTACCCTTCCAGTTAGTACACGTCCCTAATTTGATTGAAAATACGAAACTTTAGTGAGATTGAAAATCGTAGAGCGGGACCAGTCACCAAGGTGTGGATATCAATCCTAGCTTGACAATTTCGTCCCGAAAATGTGGTTTATTGAACGAAACAAGATAAAATCTCGACTCATCAATAAGGAACCACTAGAGTATGAAACGGAAATTCCCATCAAGATATGGATATCACTCCTGACTTGATGGTGAAATTTCGTGCAAAATAACATGTAAGGTGGATTGAAATTCGTCATCAAAGGCGGGAATCATCCCTATTCTAGTGAGTCGTTTCGATTGTGGAATATGAGTATCTTCAAGTATGTATTGTGTGAATTGTTTTAGAAAAGACACATTGTATATTTAGACAAAAGAAGAGGTAGAAGCAAATAGGAAGAATTTCATATTAAGCAGGAATCAGGAATGGTCAAGTTTTGGTACTTAGACTATAGACTAGGTCGAACATGGCAATTCTACCTAATTCCCTAGAGTTATGGCTCTGATACCAATCTGTCACACCCCAACCGATGGCGGAAACATCGGAGTGAGACGAAATAGATTGCTCGAGACGTCATAACACTAATCGCGACAAGTATTTAATAATTGCTTTTTACATTGCTTGAACTAGAAGCACCACAAGTTTAAATAAATAATATATAACAAGTATCCAAGTAAATACATTTCATTTCTTTTATAATGATTTGATACAAGTATTGGAAACAAAATACAACAGCATTGAAAGTAATTTACAATACAACAAGTATTAAAGTTTGAACGCGTTTCTAGGCAATCCTACTCGATTCCTTTCAACGTCAAATCCTGCAACATGTAATAAAATCACGGATCAATACAAAAGTACTGGCGAGCATAAAAGTTTAAATATAAGTATATGTATAAAATTTTATCTCAATCCAACACGGAAATTCTTATTCAAGTTGAATGTAGCACACACGGACATGCTAAGCATAACAAATAACATGGATGTACAAGTCGAAACTAACACACATACACAACCTAAGCATAACAATTAGCATGGATGAAAAAGTTGGAATAACAGGCGTAAACATCCTACGCATACAAATAACGTATTCGATGGATTGAGTGTTCGAATATATTCAATTGTGTAAAGTGGATTTTGTAGTTGTTAAATGTTGCACCCAAAATGCGATTAAAGCGTAAAAGGGTCGAGTATGCTCACAGTTTTGCAAAGCTTTCCATGGATGATCCCGCGAAGAATCGCAGAGTTAGAGGATGGGACACCGATGTCACCTTTTAGTTCTTGAAGAAGTCGAGTCTTGTCCTTGCAAATGCAAGGAATTAGAGAGAATTCGGAAATTATACGATTATTGATAAAATAAATATGCATTTATATTTATTTTTATAAAGATTATTTGAATCCGTTAAGTTTCGTTTTATAACTCTAATGCATTCTGAATTATGGATTTTTACGAAAATCGGGCAAAGTTTCCTCTGTTTTTGGAAGAACCCCGACAACACAAGTTGTCGCTTATATATTTGTCAAAACGCAAAAATATTCAACACAATATCAAATATATATAATTTCCATCGATGTGTCAGAACACGAATAAATCAATAAGTGTATCGTATCGAACTTCGTTTTAAACTAGATAACATATACAAACAATATAAATAACTTAATAAAATTTAAGTCGTTAAAAGTTTACTGAGCTTGTGTTGACTGAGTTTGACCTCAGCTGACTGGAGTTGACCGAGCACCCATTCTGACCCGAACCTGCTCGTTGACCTGCCTTGACCGAGACCCAAATGCCAAAACTGACCGAAACTACTTGTGACAACCCGAGTTTTCAAGGTCTCTATTCGACTTAACTTTGTACTTGTTGGCAAGTGTGTCCTTGTATTTGTTTGTTGTGCAATATACGTGTTGTTTATATGTCCTTGGTGTGCATTATGTGGGTGCATGTTAATAATATGCTTGATATTAATTATGGTTATATATTTGATAACAATGAAATGGAGTTTTGGCCGAAGTTACCCCACACGAAATCACTACCAGCCGAAAACACAAGTGATGAAAACACTTTAAGTGTTTTCGTCCACTGCTACTGTCGAAAACAACTCATGGGCTTCGGCCCAGTAGTTTTTGAATATAGGATTTGTTTTAATCAGTGTACGTAATCGATAACTGGCAAACCCTAATCATCTTTCGACTTCTCTCTCTCACTCTCTTTTGACACCCGACGGCAACCCTCCTCTCAGTCGAAGCCAAACCTCTCTTGTTTGATCCTCGGTTAGTGATCTACATGTTCAGTGACTTAAATGCTTAACATATGTTTATGATGTAATCTTGTTTCGTTGATTTGTCACTTATGGAATGTTTAATCGTGATGTATTGTCATAACTGTGATTATTTTATGAATGTAAGACTGGATGATCATGATCGTTATATACGTATACGTATTGTCTACAAACTGTCATGTATATTGGATGATATGATTGACCGTGTGTGCCTGTTAATGAATGATTTGCTGATTATTTTATGATCTTGATCTCGCAATGATTTGGAAATTCATACGTTTACATATTAATGATTTGATTAAATGATTTCGTTGATGATTGAACACGTAACTATTAGATGAGATTAGGGTTGTTGTGCGTGACTGCTGTTGATGATGATGTTGACTGACGAAATCAAAAGGACCAGACGAAATCACTTGGGATTTCGTCGCCTGAGTGATTTCGCCAAAAGCGATTTCGTCCCAAGAGTTTTCGGCCACAAGTGTTTTCGCCAGACATATGATTTGTCACATGTGCTTTAGGCAAGTATTTTGAACAGTGATCCGTTACTTTTGTTAACTCTATTAGTTGACACGCTCTGTTAATTGCTAAATCTGATTAGTTATTAACTCAGTTAGTACAGTAAACTCAGTTAGATTATTACTCTGTTATTAGTTAACTCTGTTAAGTTAAGTTGATTTATTTATTAACCTTGTTAGCTAAATTAACTCTGTTATCTTTATTAACTCTGTTAATTCAGTAACTCTGTTAGTTTAATAAGTATGTCAGTTTGTTAACTATGTTAAGTCATTACCTCTGTTAAGTTATGCATGTAACTCCGTTAAGTTTGTAACTCTTATGGCTTTTTAACTCTGTTAGTTGATTAACATTGTTAATTATTATTTTTTGTTAAGCCTGTTAACTCAGTCTAGTATGTTAATGAATAACCATGTTGGAATAAACTGTGAAAGACACTTATATAAAGCATGGAGTGCATGAGATTGATTTATTTCTTACGTGATACATGATGTTAACTGCCAAGCACTATGTGATGTTGGATTTACATGCGAGTCATTACGAATGAAACTGATTTAATATACGTGCATACTATAGGATTTGATTGATTACTTTAGAGCACGTAATTTAGCATACCGAGCAAACCAAGGTGAGTTCACACTCTATCCAAGGCATGGGATTCCCAAGGGTTGGGAATGGGTTAAAGAACTGAACGGTAACTACAAACTTGCGTACTCCCCATACAACAGGATACGTACGACCATAAGACCATCACTCTATCATTTTAAGTCCCTCATTTATCGACTTAATCGCCGAGGCCCATGGCGAGCGGGTCATTGGTAGATAGCGCTATTAGGGTTTAACAAACCTCACACCGTGCCAGTCGGACGCGCGTGTACTAATGGACTATGGGCAAAGGGTCAATGCTGATAGACATTGACTTAGGGCACCTCTTACATTTTTGTAGCAGTCGATACGCGTGGTCTAGTAACACATGGGAAGCCCCCACTTATCTTCGCAAACATGTCTGGGAGACCGCGATACGAATTAATACGATACATGGTTTACAAAACGAACATATGAGTTACGAAACTAATGCTATAACTAAATAACCAACTGTGAACTCGCTCAACTTTGTTGTTGATTCGTTGCTACATGCCTTGCAGGTCGTTAGGTACTCTTGGAGCTTGCACAGGGAGGCACGGTCGTTGTGGGACATGGCAGTGTGTGCCATGCTAAAAACATTACTTTATTTCATACTTAATACTTACTTTGGGTTTTACAATTATGCTTCCGCTAAACACTTAACTACGTTTTGGTTTGAAACACCTTTCATATTGTGTGGTTGAATTTTACATATTACTTGTTATGTTCAATATGATTGGTGGCTTGATCCTGGTCAGTCACGCCTCCAAGCGGTGATACTCCGCGTGTGGGTTTTGGGGGTGTGACAGATTGGTATCAGAGCCATTGGTTATAGTGAACTTGGTTTTAATAAGGGAAAAAGTTTTTGTTAAAACCAGACTATAACCTGAACAGTGCTCAACGATCCACAACGACGCTTCGCTCCACATGCAAGATGATATTCGTTAATTTACACATATTTTAGTCCCCCGTTTTACCCCTATTTTATGCGTTTTTGGCCGGAAAACCGTCATTCGGATACTTAATTATCTACACTTTTGTTTACAGGCCTAAAACAACATACCAGACAAGATGATAGCGAAAACGAGGACTTTCCGGACAAAACGACGAAGCTGCGGACATTCTGTTAAGGAAACTGACCTGGGCCTGTGGAACGGTCGTGCGACCTGATGCACGACCGTGCATCTCCGACAGTTGTTGATTAGTCCGGCAATGAACGAGCAGTGCGACTAGGCGTGCAAGTCAAACAAGGCCAGACCGGTGACGCAAGGTCGTTCCATGATCCGCACCCCGTGCGGATCCGATGATCAGCTAAACTCTCGGAACTGAACGACCGGTGCGACTAGGCGTGCAACAAGAACCCGGCGAAGAACGACCGTGCCACAGGAAGAACGGTCGTGCGATTTCGAATCTGGTCAACGCTCTGATGACGTCATGCAGTATGGTGTGCCATACCCAATAATTGCTTATAGTGCACGGTCGTGCCATGCGAAGAACGACCGTGCCACAGCGAAAAAATATAAAAACAGAACAGAAACATTATGTTCGACATTCTGGAATTTTGGGAGCTTCACAGGCAAATTTACAGGCTCCGGAGGCTTTGCTTTTGACCCGGATTCAAGCCACATTGTGCCGTTTAGCTCCATTACTATCCGGATCCTTAGTCTAGTGCTTGTTTATGGTTTGGTTTTCTAATCTTTCCATGTTTTTGTTAATCTTTCAAGCATTCAGATTATTGTTTATGTATTATTGTAGCCTTTGGGCAAAAACACAATAATCCCTTGCTAAATTATAGCCATTAGCATGTTAAACTTTGTTTGTAATGACACTTTGAAGTATTTTCTATGATTATCTTTGATGATTAGTTTGCAACCTTTTTATTGATATTGATTTCTTGATTATAAGTAATTATGTTGGATGATTGATGCTTAGTTAGTTAAGATAGTTGAAAAATGAAGCTTAATTAATCTTGTATTAGTAAACTTTGAACTTGGTTAATTAAGTTTAGCTTGGTTTAAATGTATGCATCATGATACTAGAAATGGTTAGTGATTTAATAAAATGTAATTATTGTTAATCAAGAGAGCTTGCCGTCACGTAAGGACCTTAACAGGTTAGATGGTGTCGTTATAAATTCTTGCCATGATTTGTTAGCTTAGTTAGTAGTTTAGGCCAAAATTGCTATCTTAGTGAATTATTGTGCAAGATTTGTAAAATGAACTCGGTTGTGATTTAATCTAGTTTATGCTTGTCTCGGTGGTTGCATTGTGTTTATCGGTGTTGCTTTCCTTGATTAAGTGCGGTTAGAAAACTCCTAACGGATGACTAACTCATTTTTAAGAGATTTTCATAGACATTTATCAATTGCACGTTAAAGAACAATTTTAGGTGGTTAAAGTGTGTTTATCGTTTTAACTTTCCAAATGATTGTCATGTTAGGATTCCCGAAAGGGATACTAATTGTCTTAAATTGGAAAATTGGTCGAATGCTTCTAGTGCCAAAACCAACTTAGTTGACATGCCTTGGTTGTGTATTAAGCAAGGCTATTTATCTATTTTCTATTATGTTTTTATATGTATTTGTTTACGCTTACGTTAGTTTAATTAAAATCAAACAAAACTTATGTTTTTACCGGTAGTTTAGTGACAAAGGTCTAGTATTATTTCTCCGCCCATTTCCTTGGATCGATACTTGGTTCTTACCGATACTTTACTACATATATGACGGGGTACACTTGCCTCTTTCGTGTGTGTTTTGATGTAAAAGTAATAATCACTTTTATAAATTTAAAACCAAATCGTGTGTAAATTCATTGCAAAATTATATATATATACGCACACGTCACAAGACTCGACATACTAGGTGATATGATTTATGTTTACATAGCCTACTTGCTAGTTACATAGAACTTTGCTCATGGTATGCTTAGATAAACGTAACAACTATTGATTGAAACACTTGTGTGCTTACTCTCTTCTATCATCGCACTTTCACGAACCTTTCTCACTCATGTTTCCTTTGGTATGAAGATCATGAGTGGACGCGTTAACTTAACTCAAGCCCAGTTGGCGGCTTTGATCACTGAACAAGTTACTACAACACTCGCCGCTGCCCAGGCAGGAGGTATAGCCAGCCATCACAGCTTACTCTAGGATCCTTAGATCCTACTTTCGTAAACCAACACTTGTGCTTAATCTTGTTTATTCTTACGCACGCAACAGGTCAGAATGCTCAGCCACCTGTGTGTACTTTCAAGACGTTCATGGACTGTCGTCCTAGCACTTTCAAGACGTTCATGGACTGACGTTCATGGACGAAATGTGTGAATGCCCTGTGGCTCGTAGGGTGAAATACGCCACTGGTACTCTCGAAGGCACTGCGCTAACTTGGTGGAACACGCAAGTTCAGATGCTGGGGCTGGCGGCTGCTAATGCCACCCCATGGAATGATTTTAAGGAAGTGATCAAGCGAGAATACTGTAACCGTGATGACATCCACAAACTGGAAGTGGAGTTCTTTAACCTGAAGATGACGGGGTCAGAGATAGAGGCGTATACGAAGCGATCTAACGAACTGGCAATTTTGTGTCCAACTATGGTGGAACCTCCCATCAAGCGCATTGAGCTGTACCTCAAAGGCTTAGTACCAGAGATTCAAAGCCATGTGACTGCTGCTAACCTTGCTACTATCCAGGATGTTACTCGTCTTGCTCATCGTCTCACAGACCAAGCAGTGGAACAAAACAAGCTGCCTAAACGTATTGGTGCTACTACTACTACTACTTCTGCTACTCCTAGTGAGAACAAACGAAAGTGGGATGGAACCTGCAGCAAGGGTTCGACTTCAGTTCAGTCCCAGGCACAGTAGCGAAAGATTGATGATTATCAGAGCCCTGGTCAGCAGTCTTCTGGTAGTCAAGGGCAGGGTGGATATCGAGGAAACCACCCAAAGTGCAACAGATGCAACAGGCACCATAGTGGTCAGTGCAACAGGGGTCATTGCCAGAGGTGTCTCAAGATGGGTCATGAAGCTAAGGATTGCAGGAGCTCGCGACCTGCGAATCAGAACCAACAACAACAACCACCAGCTCCACAGAACCAGCAACGAAAGCGAGGTAAATTATGTATATATACGCACACGTCAAGTTTTTGGCGCCGTTGCCGGGGAAATGGCGAGTTTTAGGAACGACCCGAGTCATTGTGTTATCGGCGTATATACTTGTTAATATTTGTGAATAATTTCATGATTATTTATTTGTTCATTTATTTGTGAATATTTCTTGTTTTAATTCGATTTATTCGTTTTCATGTTTATTTTTGTTCCATTTATTTGTTTGATCCGGATTTATTTATTCACTTATTCTTTGGATTTTCGGCACCCTAAAACCATTTTTGTATTAGCCGATTCATTTATTTTATTGTGTTGATTTTTATAAAAATTTCGGGCTCATTTTCGGATTTTTATAAAATTTTCAGGCCATTTTTAATAAAATTCTGCTTCTATTCAGCTGAAAAAAAAACAGCATTATTTTATTAATAAAATATTCAATGTGTCAAATTTTCGTTTGCAGGTTAATGTTCTCGACCCCCGCTCCAGAAATTGTTGAACCGTCAGACGAACCCGAGCGTGATCTGAGGAGACGTCTTCGTGAAAAATCTCGTGCAGTTGGGCGGCTACTCGCAGCTGGTGAGCAGGAACAGGTGGTACCCGCTGAAGCCGAGGGCTCAGGGGCAGCAGAAAACGCAACCATGGCAGAGGACAACAGACCTTTGAATGAAACAAACCAACCCGGCGGAGAAGGTTTGCTACCGAGCATTACCCGACCGACGGTAGCAGCACCGAGTTTCGAGATAAAATCTAGCATCATAAATATGATACAAAACTCGGTGCAGTTTGACGGGAAGGATCACGATGATCCGGGTCGGCACATCGCAAAGTTTCTTGAGGTGTGCTCGACTTTCAAGATAAGAGATGTTTCTGAGGACGCGATCCGTTTGCGGCTCTTTCCATTTTCATTGCGAGACAAAGCCAGTGCTTGGCTTTTGTCACTTCCGGCAGGATCCATCACCACTTGGGCCGAGATGGCGGAACTCTTTGTGCAAAAATATTTTCCTCCGGAAAAGACGACTAAATTGAGGAACCGTATGATGACGTTCAAGCAAGACTAGGGGGAATCTCTACACGTAGCTTGGGAGAGGTTTAAAGATCTCTTAATTGATGTCCCACATCACGGGTTGTCCAAAAGGCAACTAGTACTGACCTTTTATCAGGGACTCAATTATGACTCGCAGGAGCGTTTAGACGTGTATGCAGGAGGCGATCTTGGAACCAAGACACCTACTGAAGCTTACGCGATCAGAGAGAAAGCTGCGTTGAAGTCAAGTTCTCGCCACGGTGGAGCGCGGAATAAGACATCATCCACTTCCGGAGTTCATGCTGTGGATACATATACGGCTCTTACTGCACAAATTGGAGCCTTGGCAACAAGAATTGATCAGTCTCAGAATGTCTCGCGAATTCAATCGCCATCTTGTGATCAGTGCGGAGTTGCACACGTGCCGGGTACGTGTGAGCAGGTTGTTATGTTTACAGGTCACGAGGAGGTGAACTACATGGGCAATCAAATCAGGCCCCAAAGTAACCCCTACAGCAACACGTACAATCCCAGGTGGAGGAATCACCCAAACTTTGGGTGGAAATCTGGTTCTGGGAACCAGAACGCACACGGATTTGCTCAACATGCTCCCGCGCCACAACAATCTCAAGGTCAGTCCTTCCAGCCACAGTATCATAATCATGGCTCAGGAAGCAGTTCCCAGCCACACGCCTCTCAAAGCAATGCAAAGCTAGAGGAAATGATGGCACAACTGCTGAACAACTCCAATAGTGCTAATCAAATGGCTGAGAAGCGATATCAGCAGCATGAGGAGCGGTTCATAGTCAACGAAGGAGAAATGCGGAGTCAAAAGGCTTCCATTCAGACCATAGAGAATCAAGTGGGCCAGCTAGCGAAAATGATGTCGGAGAGACCTCCGGGTGGTCTTCCGGGCAATACCGAGCATAATCCGAAGGGGCGTGGTAATGGCCCGCACATGTAACAAGTGTGGGGACATGAGTCTTGCTATCGACTCGCCGACAAAAATTTAGCATTAGTCTTGCTATCGACTCGCCGACAAAAATTTAGCATGAGTCTTGCTATCGACTCGCCGACAAAAATTTAGCATGAGTCTACGCTATTGACTCGCCGACAAAAATGTAGCAGGAGCGTCTTTGGCGCTATAAGGGTAAAATTGTCCATTTTTGTAGTTTTAGCGTAATTTAGGTTAGTTAGGTAGTTTACGTTAGTTTGTTTAGTTTTCGTACGTGCTGAGCGAAGGTTCTGTATTGCAATATTGTTAGAACAGTTGGTGTGTCGAAAAAAATGGCGAAAAACGGCCGAAACAGTTGCTGGAAATAGCTTCTGCGGAAAATTCTGATCTGCACCTGATGCACGACCGTGCCAGGATTCGCACGACCGTGCGTCTCTGAGAGCCGGCACGGTGGATCGCACCCCTGGTGCATTTCCGAGAATAGTTGCTAGGGTTTGGGAGATGTCGGTGACGCACGACCGTGCCACACGGAGAACGACCGTGCGTCAGGCTGAGGGCAGTTTTGTCATTTGGCACTATAAATACCCTCATCTGCAGCCCCCATTCATAACTCGCGAAACCCTACCAGCACCAGGCCGTTCCAGAGCGATACTTCATCAAATCGCACGGTTTTTCGCACGATCTCACACCCTTCTTCGCACGGTACTTTCCTAGTTGTAGATTTCTTGTTTCCTTGCTTTCTAGGTTAGATTTCTTCCGATTCTTCAAGGAAATTTTTAGGGTTCTCTTCATAAACAAATCGAAACCCTAACCCTTCTTGAATCGTAGTATCGTGAACATCTGGTGCATTTTTCTGACCCCTGTTTATGTAAAAACTTGAAGATTTGTGAAAAAATCGGGCTACTTAGAGCCTGGGTCAAAATCTGCAGAAAACCAAGTCGCATGGACGTTCCTCGTATGGAACGGTCGTGCCTCGCCGTTGTTTCACGATAAGTTGTTTGTTGGTCGGTGTTGCACGGTTGTGCCGTTGGTCGCACGCCATGCAGTTCCGGCATTTTTGGGCAGATGGTCATTGTCATCGGCGACGCACGACCGTGCCATATGCCCAGATCAGTTTGACAGTTTCTTCATAATGAGCTGCTCGGCTGTTCTTGATTCAATTTTTTCCTGTTTCCATCTTTCTAACGTTATTCCTCATACAGATGGATCACCCTTTCCTTCAGTTTAACCCCGAAATTGAGAAAGAGGCTCTTTGCATTCCGAAGCGCAACGCCTTGTGGGAAAGGCGGGGACAGTTCGGAGTCCCCCGATGGTTGGATTGGGAAGTGATGCGAGAACTCAATCAGTATGATCGACTGGACGACATGATGAGTCGCCCGCTTGCAAATCTGGTCGGTTGCAACCGACCCGTTTACCTGGAGTTGACCATTGAGTTCTTCGCCTCTTATGCCTATGAAAAGCCGGTTGCTCATCGGAGACCCAAATTTCGCTACAAGAATCGTGTAACTTTCAGGTTATGTGGGCGATGGCATATGTGGTTGGTTGGTCGTTTGGGAAGGAGGCTCGGGATCTATACAAGGGATGACATGGATGATCCCGATGTCTTCACTAATCAGTTCACCTTTCCTTCTGATGCAGCACGGGATGCATTTTGGGCAGCAAATGCAGTTGGGGACCCCTGCATTTTGCGAGACCCCTTGGTGCGAGTGATGCACCATGTGTTTAGCCATACGATATGCGGTCGCATGGACAGTCTTGGTAACTGTCCAACACCAGATTTTCTTTTTCTATATGCGTTGGTTGATGGAGCACCTATCAACCTAGCCGCACGAATGGCTGAGTACTTCGTGAAGAGCTCAGGGCAAACTCCGAACAGTGAGATACATGGCGGTCAGTATGTGACCGAAATAGCCTACAACGAAGGCTATATGACTAAGGAGGTTCTTCAGGGTCTCACTTTGATTACTGAGGGGGTTCATGTCGATATCAAGTCGCTGAAGGCCATGGGGGTGATTGTTGAGCTTGATAGGGGGGATAGGTTGAGAGGGTTGAATAACGAGGTCTGGGACCCGTTGCCTCCAGCTGAGGAGGAAGATGAGGAGGAAGATGAGGATGTTGAGATGAGAGAGCATAATCCGGAACACGAGCACCAGCCACCGACACCACCACACTCGCCGCAACACCATGCATTCCAGCATCAGGAGTGGCCTGAGTTCTACCAGCAGTTCCAGGATATGCGAGTGACTCAGGAGCAGCATGGTACATACATCGACCAGATTAGATCTAGCCAGGACGAGATTCGGGCCAGTCAGGCGCAACTTCGGGCCACACAGGACCAGCTTCGACAGAGCCAGGATACTTTATATCAGGGGGTCAGTGCGGGATTCTCATATCTTTTCGGGGAGATGCATCACGCATACCCCGACTACTTTCAGCACCCTCCGCAGTTCCCACCGTGGAACCCCCCTGGTTATGGCGATGCCGGCCCGTCCTATACGAGAGAAGATGATGATGGAGATGAGTAGTTGGCGGTGGTGATAGCAGTTGGTGGTGTTTTCTATTTCAGTACTTTATTTATTATTGGGTGTTTATTTTGACTGTTATTTCAAACACCCCGGTTATGTATTTCAGACATTTTACTTTTTGTTTTGTTTGGATTTTAGTATTTATGTATATTATGGTTGATTTGTGATTTTTCTGTTTCTGTTATGTTTTGGGTGCACATGTGACATACTAGGAGGTTTTAGCTATCGGATCTTGGACCGGAGCACGTACCAGATACAGCTTCGGAAGTCTCGTGGCATCAACATCATCTTGAGGGGAGTATTTTTATCCCTTTCTCTATATTTCGGGTCTCGCATTGGGGACAATGCGAAGTTCAAGTGTGGGGAGGGGGTTAACTTTATTAACTTTGTTTGTCCTGTTAAAAAAAAATCAGAAAATCAGAAAAATCATTCCAACATACTTGTATTTTGTATATATTTTAGTAAATAAACCGGTTGGTTGTGTTTTAGAAAGCTTCGGACTTGATAAAAACTCGACAAGCAAAATATTTTTGAAAAAGGAAACCGGAAAGCGTGACAAACAAAGAAAGACTTACATGATAGTTTTCACACTTTTACCCATTCCTTCCGTTACATGAGCATATTTGAGCCTTGATTGTTATATATTTGTTCATTTCGGATATAGGAGTGAGCCGGATGTTATGTGCAATTTAGAACTTGTCACTAGTATGCTTGTTAAGACCATGAACTTGTGAATTTGTGTAAAAGTGATAGAGGCACTTAGATTACCCCTTTGTTGTGTACTTGTTCTTTGTGTTGTGCTTCCCATTCACCTTATATTACCCTTTAGGATTAACCATGTCGAGCCTTCCCGTTCACCTTTGTTTACCCACATTATCGCCCACGTAACCAAATTTAGCCTTTTTATGTTTTAAACCTTTTTAGTGTTGAAACTCGGTCAAAATAATCGTTTAACTAGCGCTTGTTATTGTTTATGTTTCATTGTATAAATTAGTTTGCAAAAAAAAAAAAAAAAACAGAAAATAAAACACCCTAAAATAGGGTGAAGTTGATAGAAATCGAGCAATTTTGAATGCTTAAGTGTTAAAATTTTGTTGATAAGCTCGATTGCGCTTTAGTCGCCTTTTTAAGGCGTTTGTATGTATAGTTGTATATTTTGTTGCTAGTTAAACGCTACTACCAAGTTTTAACCATTTTCGCCACTTTAAATGTCCACTTCCATACCCTTCGCCCAAGCTTAACGTTACAACCCGTAAAGACCTCTTGATTTACACTTGTTTGCATGTTAGTTGGTGGAGACGAGATCTTATGAAAAGCTTATGATATTGCACATTTCATTGACTAGGCATTGAGTGTTTGCACATACACATTTTATGTATGTTTCATAAATAAAACCGAGTGTGTGTGAACATTGTGAGTCGTGTGAAGATTAACATGTTGAGTCAATTAAATGTGAAGTCACGGCTTTTTGGTTGTCGCTTTATAATTGCATATGCTTGTTGGGTTTGAGTCTTTTGATGTTGTCTTTCGACAAACCGGCTAACCGTTTATAGTAGTTTTCTATAAAATAGTGTGTAAATTATCGTTCTTGTTTGTTTATGTCTTTTATTGCTTTTTAGTTCAGCTTTCTTGAGGACAAGCAAGGTTCAAGTGTGGGGAGATTTGATATTCGTTAATTTACACATATTTTAGTCCCCCGTTTTACCCCTATTTTATGCGTTTTTGGCCGTAAAACCATCATTCGGATACTTAATTATCTACACTTTTGTTTACAGGCCTAAAACAACATACCAGACAAGATGATAGCGAAAACAAGGACTTTCCGGACAAAACGACGAAGCTGCGGACATTCTGTTAAGGAAACTGACCTGGGCCTGTGGAACGGTCGTGCGACCTGATGCACGACCGTGCATCTCCGACAGTTGTTGATTAGTCCGGCAATGAACGAGCAGTGCGACTAGGCGTGTAAGACAAACAAGGCCAGACCGGTGACGCACGGTCGTTCCATGATCTGCACCCCGTGCGGATCCGATGATCAGCCAAACTCTCGGAACTGAACGATCGGTGCGACTAAGCGTGCAACAAGAACCCGGCGAAGAACGACCGTGCCACAGGAAGAACGGTCGTGCGATTTCGAATCTGGTCAACGATCTGATGACGTCATGCAGTATGGTGTGCCATAGCCAATAATTGCTTAAAGTGCACGGTCGTGCCATGCGAAGAATGACCGTGCCACATCGAAAAAATATAAAAACAGAACAGAAACATTTTGTTCGACATTCTGGAATTTTGGGAGCTTCACAGGTGAATTTACAGGCTCCGGAGGCTTTGCTTTTGACCCGGATTCAAGCCACATTGTGCCGTTTAGCTCCATTACTATCCGGATCCTTAGTCTAGTGCTTGTTTATGGTTTGGTTTTCTAATCTTTCCATGTTTTTGTTAATCTTTCAAGCATTCAGATTATTGTTTATGTATTATTGTAGCCTTTGGGCAAAAACACAACAATCCCTTGCTAAATTATAGCCATTAGCATGTTAAACTTTGTTTGTAATGACACTTTGAAGTATTTTCTATGATTATCTTTGATGATTAGTTTGCAACCTTGTTATTGATATTGATTTCTTGATTATAAGTAATTATGTAGGATGATTGATGCTTGGTTAGTTAAGATAGTTGAAAAATGAAGCTTAATTAATCTTGTATTAGTAAACTTTGAACTTGGTTAATTAAGTTTAGCTTGGTTTAAATGTATGCATCATGATACTAGAAATGGTTAGTGATTTAATAAAATGTAATTATTGTTAATCAAGAGAGCTTGCTGTCACGTAAGGACCTTAACGGGTTAGATGGTGTCGTTATAAATTCTTGCCATGATTTGTTAGCTTAGTTAGTAGTTTAGGCCAAAATTGCTATCTTAGTGAATTATTGTGCAAGATTTGTAAAATGAACTCGGTTGTGATTTAATCTAGTTTATGCTTGTCTCGGTGGTTGCATTGTGTTTATCGGTGTTGCTTTCCTTGATTAAGTGCGGTTAGAAAACTCCTAACGGATGACTAACTCATTTTTACGAGATTTTCATAGACATTTATCAATTGCACGTTAAAGAACAATTTTAGGTGGTTAAAGTGTGTTTATCGTTTTAACTTTCCGAATGATTGTCATGTTAGGATTCCCGAAAGGGATACTAATTGTCTTAAATTGGAAAATTGATCGAATGCTTCTAGTGCCAAAACCGACTTAGTTGACATGCTTTGGTTGTGTATTAAGCAAGGCTATTTATCTATTTTCTATTATGTTTTTATATGTATTTGTTTACGCTTACGTTAGTTTAATTAAAATCAAACAAAACTTATGTTTTTACCGGTAGTTTAGTGACAAAGGTCTAGTATTATTTCTCCGCCCATTTCCTTGGATCGATACTTGGTTCTTACCGATACTTTACTACATATATGACGGGGTACACTTGCCTCTTTCGTGTGTGTTTTGATGTAAAAGTAATAATCACTTTTATAAATTTAAAACCAAATCGTGTGTAAATTCATTGCAAAATTATGTATATATACACACACGTCACAAGACTCGACATACTAGGTGATATGATTTATGTTTACATAGCCTACTTGCTAGTTACATAGAACTTTGCTCATGGTATGCTTAGATAAACGTAACAACTATTGATTGAAACACTTGTGTGCTTACTCTCTTCTATCATCGCACTTTCACGAACATTTCTCACTCATGTTTCCTTTGGTATGAAGATCATGAGTGGACGCGTTAACTTAACTCAAGCCCAGTTGGCGGCTTTGATCACTGAACAAGTTACTACAACACTCACCGCTGCCCAGGCAGGAGGTATAGCCAGCCATCACAGCTTACTCTAGGATCCTTAGATCCTACTTTCGTAAACCAACACTTGTGCTTAATCTTGTTTATTCTTACACACGCAACAGGTCAGAACGCTCAGCCACCTGTGTGTACTTTCAAGACGTTCAGGGACTGTCGTCCTAGCACTTTCAGTTGCACTGAAGGGGCCGTTGGACTCCTCCACTAGTTCGAGAAGCTCGAATCGGTCTTCGAAATGTGTGAATGCCCTGAGGCTCGTAGGGTGAAATACGCCACTGGTACTCTCGAAGGCACTGCGCTAACTTGGTGGAACACGCAAGTTCAGATGCTGGGGCTGGCGGCTGCTAATGCCACCCCATGGAATGATTTTAAGGAAGTGATCAAGCGAGAATACTGTAACCGTGATGACATCCACAAACTGGAAGTGGAGTTCTTTAACCTGAAGATGACGGGGTCAGAGATAGAGGTGTATACGAAGCGATCTAACGAACTGGAAATTTTGTGTCCAACTATGGTGGAACCTCCCATCAAGCGCATTGAGCTGTACCTCAAAGGCTTAGTACCAGAGATTCAAAGCCATGTGACTGCTGCTAACCTTGCTACTATCCAGGATGTTACTCGTCTTGCTCATCGTCTCACAGACCAAGCAGTGGAACAAAACAAGCTGCCTAAACGTATTGGTGCTACTACTACTACTACTTCTGCTACTCCCAGTGACAACAAACGAAAGTGGGATGAAACCTGCAGCAAGGGTTCGACTTCAGTTCAGTCCCAGGCACAGCATCGAAAGATTGATGATTATCAGAGCCCTGGTCAGCAGTCTTCTGGTAGTCAAGGGCAGGGTGGATATCGAGGAAACCACCCAAAGTGCAACAGATGCAACAGGCACCACAGTGGTCAGTGCAACAGGGGTCATTGCCAGAGGTGTCTCAAGATGGGTCATGAAGCTAAGGATTGCAGGAGCTCGCGACCTGCGAATCAGAACCAACAACAACAACCACCAGCTCCACAGAACCAGCAATGATAACGAGGTAATAGGGTATGCTTTCAGTGTGGTGCTGAAGGCCACTTCAAGCGGGACTGCCCCCAGTTAAATCAAAATCCGAACAACAACAATAACAACAATAATCAGGGCAATGGGAACAACAACAAGGGAAACAATGGAAACAATGGCGCCCGAGGTCAAGCGTTCGTGATTGGTCAGGGTGACGCAAGGAATGATCCTAACGTGGTGATGGGTAAGTTTCTTCTCGACGACTTTTATGTTACTGTTTTATTTGATTCGGGTGCCGATACCAGTTATGTGTCTCTAAAAGTTAGTCAAATGCTCAAGCGCACACCAACACTTTTGAACACCAAGCATGTCGTAAGATTAGCAAATGGTAAAAGTCTAGAGGCCACACATATAGTTCAGGGTTGTAATCTCGTCTTAGCTGGTCAGACTTTCTCTATCGATCTCATTCCTATAGTTCTGGGTAGTTTCGACATCGTCATTGGGATGGATTGGTTATCCCAACAACAAGCAGAAATCCTATGCAAAGAGAAGATTGTTCGTATTCCCCGTTCTGGCAAAGAACCTCTCGAAATCCAAGGCGACAAGAGTGTTGCTGTAGTGGGCATCATCTCTTTCCTTAAGGCCCAGAAGTGTTTGCGAAAGGGCCACACCGCTATCTTAGCGCTTGTTACTGACGCATCAGCGAAATAGAAGAAGATTGAGGATATTCCAGTTGTACGCGACTTTCCTCAAGTGTTTCCTGAAGATTTACCTGAGCTAGCTTCTGGAGCAGCACCCATAGCTCGAGCACCTTATCGCTTAGCGCCAACCGAACTGGAGGAACTGTCCAAGCAATTGCAAGAACTCTTGGATAAGGGTTTCATTCGTCCTAGCTCTTCGCCCTGGGGAGCTCCCGTGTTATTTGTAAAGAAGAAAGACGGTACCTTCAGGATGTGCATAGATTACCGCGAACTAAACAATGTGACCGTAAAGAATTGCTATCCTCTTCCACGCATTGACGACTTGTTCGACCAGCTGCAAGGGTAGATCAACTATTCAAAGGTTGATCTGAGGTCAAGCTACCATCAACTGAGAGTCCGGGACTAGGAGGTCTCTAAAACAGCATTCAGAACACGCTACGGCCATTACGAGTTTCTGGTCATGCCATTCGGGTTAACAAACGCGCCTGCAGTCTTCATGGATCTTATGAACAGAGTGTGCAAACCTTACTTGGATAAGTTTGTGATTGTATTCATCGACGACATTCTGATCTACTCTAAGAGTCGGGAGGAACACGAGCAGCATTTACGACTCATTTTGGAACTCCTTCGAACAGAACAACTGTACGCCAAGTTCTCAAAATGTGACTTCTGGCTTCGTGAAGTCCACTTTCTAGGCCATGTGGAAAACAAGGATGGGATTCATGTTGATCCATCCAAGGTTGATTCGATCAGGAACTAGCCTGCACCCCGTATACCAACAGAAATCCGCCAATTCTTGGGTTTGGCAGGCTACTATAGAAGGTTCATCAAGGACTTTTCCAAGATTTCACAACCCCTCACCTCACTAACTCAGAAAGGCGTTATCTACCGTTGGGGTAATACACAGGAATCAACATTTCAGCACCTAAAGGATAGGCTCTGTAGCGCGCCTATTCTCTCATTGCCTGAAGGCACAGACGACTTTGTAGTTTATTGTGACGCATCCATTCAGGGTCTTGGGTGTGTATTGATGCAACGTGACAAGGTTATTGCATATGCATCACGTCAACTTAAGATTCACGAAAGGAATTACACTACACACGACTTAGAGCTGGGAGCTGTTGTTTTCGCACTCAAGATATGAAGACATTACCTGTACGGTACCAAGTGCACCATCTACACCGATCACAGGAGTCTCGAGCATATCTTCAAGCAAAAGGAATTGAACATGCGACAACGTCGATGGGTCGAGCTACTGAATGATTTCGAATGTGCCATCAAGTACCATCCGGGCAAGGCAAATGTTATGGCTAACGCCCTCAGTCGAAAAGATACCACACCTAGGCGTGTGCGAGCACTACAACTCACCATCCAGTCTAGTCTTCCTGCACAGATACGAGATGCTCAGGTGGAAGCATTGAAACCAGAAAACGTCAGGGCTGAAGCTCTACGCGGCTCAAGGCAACGATTAGAACAAAAGGAAGACGACGCTTATTACATAACAGGACGCATCTGGGTCCCACACTATGGAAACTTACGAGAACTTGTAATGGATGAAGCGCATAAGTCTCGTTACTCGGTACACCCTGGTTCGGATAAGATGTACCACGATCTCAGAACTACGTATTGGTGGCCTAGCATGAAAGCTCACATAGCATCTTACGTCAGCAAATGTTTGACTTGTGCGAGAGTCAAAACTGAATATCAGAAACCATCGGGCCTACTCCAACAACCAGAGATACCACAATGGAAATGGGAGAAATTTCCATGGATTTTGTTATTGGCCTGCCTAGATCTCAACGTGGAAATGATACTATTTGGGTGATCGTAGATCGACTCACAAAGTCTGCACACTTCTTGGCTATCAAGGAAACGGATAAGTTCTCCACTTTAGCAGACGTTTATTTAAAGAAAGTGGTTTCGAGGCACGGGGTGCCGACCTCTATTATCTCTGATCGTGATGCACAATTTACTTCAGAACTGTGGCAGGCAATGCACAAATCTTTTGGCTCTTGATTAGACATGAGCACAGCTTACCATCCGCAAACAGATGGGCAGTCTAAACGCACCATCCAAACTCTAGAAGACATGCTTCGTGCATGTGTAATCGACTTCGGCAACGGCTGGGAAAAACATCTCCCGTTAGTGGAGTTTTCTTATAACAACAGCTACCACACCAGCATTCAAGCTGCTCCATTTGAGGCATTGTACGGGCGTAAATGCCGATCACCTCTTTGTTGGGAAGAGGTGGGTGATAGTTAGATCACAGGTCCAGAACTTGTAGTAGACGCAACAGAAAGAATTGCTCAGATACGACAACGCATGGCGGCGGCTCGCGACCGTCAGAAAGCCTACCCAAACAAGCGCCAGAAACCACTCGAGTTCCAAGTTGGGGATCGAGTGCTACTCAAAGTTTCACCCTGGAAGGGTGTGGTTCGTTTTGGCAAACGGGGCAAACTCAATCCGCGTTATGTCGGACCGTTCAAAATCATTGAGAAAATAGGCAGGGTGGCCAACAAACTAAACCTGCCCGCAGAACTCAGTGCAGTTCACAACGTTTTTCACGTGTCGAATCTGAAGAAGTGTCTGTCAGATGAGACCCTCATAGTTCCTCTGAAGGAGCTCACTATCGACGATCAGTTGCGACTCATCGAGGAACCAGTTGAAATCACGGACTGGGACGTTAAGGTCCTCAAGCACACCAGAATACCTCTTGTTCGAGTTCGTTGGAACTCCCGTCGTGGCCAGAGTTCACCTGGGAACGAGAAGATCAAATGAAACTCAAGTATCCCCAATTGTTCGGAAACAATGCAACCACTACTGAGGCTGAAGCTACTACAGAATTTCAGGACAAAATTAAGTTGATTTATTTATTAACCTTGTTAGCCAAATTAACTTTGTTATCTTTATTAACTCTGTTAATTCAGTAACTCTGTTAGTTTAATAACTATGTCAGTTTGTTAACTATGTTAAGTCATTACCTCTGTTAAGTTATGCATGTATCTCCGTTAAGTTTGTAACTCTTATGGCTTGTTAACTCTGTTAGTTGATTAACATTGTTAATTATTATTTTCTGTTAAGCCTGTTAACTCAGTCTAGTATGTTAATGAATAACCATGTTGGAATAAACTGTGAAAGACACTTATATGAAGCATGGAGTGCATGAGATTGATTTATTTCTTACGTGATACATGATGTTAACTGCCAAGCACTATGTGATGTTGAATTTACATGCGAGTCATTACAAACGAAACTGATTTAATATACGTGCATACTATACGATTTGATTGATTACTTGCGAGCACGTAAGTTAGCATACCGAGCAAACCAAGGTGAGTTCACACTCTATCCAAGGCATGGGATTCCCAAGGGTTGGGAATGGGTTAAAGAACTGAACGGTAACTACAAACTTGCGTATTCCCCATACAACAGGATACGTACGACCATAAGACCATCACTCTATCATTTTAAGTCCCTCATTTATCGAGTTAATCGCCGAGGCCTATGGCGAGCAGGTCATTGGTAGATAGCGCTATTAGGGTTTAACAAACCTCACACCGTGCCAGTCGGACGGGCGTGTACTAATGGACTATGGGCAAAGGGTCAATGCTAATAGACATTGACTTAGGGCACCTCTTACATTTTCGTAGCAGTCGATACGCGTGGTCTAGTAACACATGGGAAGCCCCCACTTATCTTCGCAAACATGTCTGGGAGACCGCGATACGAATTAATACGATACATGGTTTACAAAACGAACATATGATTTACGAAATGAATGCTATAACTAAACAACCAACTGTGAACTTGCTCAACTTTGTTGTTGATTCGTTGCTACATGCCTTGCAGGTCGTTAGGTACTCTTGGAGCTTGCACAGGGAGGCGCGGTCGTTGTGGGACATGTCAGTGTGTGCCATGCTAAAAACATTACTTTATTTCATACTTAATACTTGCTTTGGGTTTTACAATTATGTTTCCGCTAAACACTTAACTACGTTTTGGTTTGAAACACCTTTCATATTGTGTGGTTGAATTTTACGTATTACTTGTTATGTTCAATATGATTGGTGGCTTGATCCAGGTCAGTCACGCCTCCAAGCGGTGATACTCCGCGTGTGGGTTTTGGGGGTGTGACACTACTGTTGACTTGGTTTGACTGAAAATACCCAAAGTCGACTCGAAACCCGAATCATGAAAGCTGTGAACCGAAAAGAGTTTGACCCAGAAGAACCCGAAGTTGAAAAACTCAAACTAAAACCCGAAACCTGCTGAAACGGAACCCGGAATATCCAGAGGTTAACTGAGCCGAATCAAATCTAATATGGGCCGATACGTAGTCTGAATCAGAATTGAATCGAAATTACTCAAAGTTTTTACCTGAACCGAGACTCGACTGGAACCGGGTTGAACTGAAATCAACCAAAACTCAAACCAGCTCTAAATCGGAAGGTGAACCCCGATTATCACCACCTCCGTCTGCCGTGGTCGCCGGAAAACCGACGTCGCCACTACCAAGGGTGGGGTCGGCTACTTGTTGAAGAGAGAGAGAGAGAGATGAGCGAGAGGTAGAGGTGTTTGTGCGTGGTCGGAGAAGAAAGGGGCGGCAGAAAGTCACCGGTCACCGCTGGTTCGGTCGGTGGTCTTTGTCGAAAAGAAAAAAAAACAAGAGAGAGCAGAGGGGTTGAAGGGTGTTGTGGGTGATCGGCCTGCTGGAAACACAGCCGGAATTACTCCGATCGTCGGAGTTCAGAGGGAGAAGGAGAGGGAACAGTGAGTGTGTGTGTGTGTGTGTGCGGCGTGTGTGTGTGTGTGTTAAGTGTGTGTGTGTGTGTTTAAGTTTAAATGGGGTAGGGTTTGGTAACTTGGGTTGGGCCCAAGGCCCGTTAGTTCGTATACAGTCTTTTAAACGGCCCAACTACGTTTCCACTACTCGTTTTCGTTCCCGAAATTTATGAATGTCGTAAAGTATGCATGTAAAGACGAAAACTCGAAAACGTATGTTGGAAATAGGTTTTGATGCGTACGTTCGTCAGTTGCGGTAAAATCGCGTAAAATGCTTCGGTGGTCGTTCCTTGTCAATTTTTTGATCCGTTTTCGACTGTGATTCAAAAAAAAAAAAAAAAATACAAGGCGGATATAAATTTTCTAAAAATAGAAATTCTGAAATACGAGGCGTTACAGTCTCCCCTACTTTAGGAAATTTCATCCCGAAATTTATTCAAGAGGAGACCTTTGAAAAAAAGAAACAGTTAGTTAAAAAAATCGAATTTCGAAGGTCGAAGTGCGATATTTTGTCATGATTAATCGAGCATCAAGCATTTCGAAGTGTGTTTGATACAATGCGAGGAATAGATTGTGAGTGATCAAAGTTTGTATTAAATATAATAGGGGAAACACCGAATTTCTCATGGCACGTCTTTATGAAAGTTTGGTAATATGGTAGGAACACTTATATATAGGAAGTACCAGCGGCGTATCCACCATGTTCATATCATGTTACGTTCGTTTCGCGACTCGGTGTCATGTTACATCCCGTGTTATGATACACAGTAGAACATACTATGGTTTTCATGCATCTACCAATATAATCCCATATGCATCCGCGATTATTTTGGTATGTGCATAATCTGCATAGTTTGTACTAGTAGTGTACGGGTCAAGGTACATTATCGTATTATGAGTATGAATGTATGCGTATAGAAGTTTAAGTATGTAAGTATGATTGTATGTAAGCATGATTGTGTTTAGGTATGAGAGAGGTTATAAGTATGAGTATGATTAAATCCTTGAATAGTCCACATGAGATATTTAGTTAACTAGATTAACGCATTACTGGCATGTGATCTCACTGGTCAAACCATCGTGTCCGCAAGTATGTATGAATGTCTTAACATGATCGCAAGTCCATGCGGTGGGCGTTACTCCTATAGCGCTACACAAGCACTATATATGTTAAGGTGAGGCTTCAACCGATGTTAATGACAAAATGTCAACCCAACATTTAACGCAAGCGTCATCTAATCATAGCACATGTCATCATTTCGTTGCTATGAAAAGATCCGTAAAAGTTTAACTTAACATGACCCCAAGTCCATGAGGCGGTGTGCTACTCCTATAGTGCTTCACAAGCACTATATATGTTAAGGTGAGGCTCGAACAAATCGAACCAACGTGTCCGCTAGTATCATCTCTATATCACATGTCATCATTTCGTTGCTATAAAGACCGTAAAAGTTTAACTTAACGTAACCACAAATCCATGTGGCGGTGTGCTACTCCTATAGTGCTTCACAAGCACTATATACGTTAAGGTGTGGCTTCTTACGAAGCTAATGACCAGTTCATCACATAAAGAATGTCCAGTAATCCTGAATCAAGTATAACGTATCAGTATGCGTGTATTAATTTATAGTGTAAAAACAATGATTAGGTAACAAGTATTAAATCGCATAAAAGTTACGTTAATATAAAAGAAAGGCTTGATAAGTATTGGAGTGCTTCGGGTTTAGAAGCTTCGACTATTCCAAAGTGAATCGCAAGTCCTTTCGAATTAGGGAGACATGTTTTGGCCTAATAGGTATAATACTCTCGTCGCCAGGCGATTAACGGTATTTTACCCTTCCAGTTAGTACATGTCCCTAATTTGATTGAAAATACGAAACTTTAGTGAGATTGAAAATCGTAGAGCGGGACCAGTCACCAAGGTGTGGATATCAATCCTAGCTTGACAATTTTGTCCCGAAAATGTGGTTTATTGAACGAAACAAGATAAAATCTCGACTCGTCAATAAGGAACCACTAGAGTATGAAATGGAAATTCCCATCAAGATACGGATATCACTCCTGACTTGATGGTGAAATTTCGTGCAAAATAACATGTAAGGTGGATTGAAATTCGTCACCAAAGGCGGGAATCACCCCTATTCTAGTGAGTCGTTTCGATTGTGGAATATGAGTATCTTCAAGTATGTATTGTGTGAAATGTTTTAGAAAAGACACATTGTATATTTAGACAAAAGAAGAGGTAGAAGCAAATAGGAAGAATTTCATATTAAGCAGGAATCAGGAATGGTCAAGTTTTGGTATTTAAACTATAGACTAGGTCGAATATGGCAATTCTACCTAATTCTCTATAGTTATGGCTCTGATACCAATCTGTCACACCCCAACCGATGGCGGAAACATCGGAGTGAGACGAAATAGATTGCTTGAGACATCATAACACTAATCGCGACAAGTATTTAATAATTGCTTTTTACATTGCTTGAACTAGAAGCACCACAAGTTTAAATAAATAATATATAACAAGTATCCAAGTAAATACATTTCATTTCTTTTATAATGATTTGATACAAGTATTGGAAACAAAATACAACAGGATTGAAAGTAATTTACAATACAACAAGTATTAAAGTTTGAATGCGTTTCTAGTCAATCCTTCTCGATTCCTTTCAACGTCAAATCCTGCAACATGTAATAAAATCATGGATCAATACAAAAGTACTGGCGAGCATACAATTTTAAATATAAGTATATGTATAAAAGTTTATCTCAATCCAACACGGAAATTCTTATTCAAGTTGAATGTAGCACACACGGACATGCTAAGCATAACAAATAACATGGATGTACAAGTCGAAACTAACCGCATACACAACCTAAGCATAACAATTAGCATGGATGAACAAGTTGGAATAACAGGCGTAAACATCCTACGCATACAAATAACATATTCGATGGATTGAGTGTTCGAATATATTCAATTGTGTAAAGTGGATTTTGTAGTTGTTACATGTTGCACCCAAAATGCGATTAAAGCGTAAAAGGGTCGAGTATGCTCACAGTTTTGCAAAGCTTTCCCTGGATGATCCCGCGAAGAATCGCAGAGTTGGAGGATGGGACACCAAGGTCACCTTTTAGTTCTTGAAGAAGTCGAGTCTTGTCCTTGCAAATGCAAGGAATTAGAGAGAATTCGGAAATTATAGGATTATTGATAAAATAAATATGCATTTATATTTATTTTTATAAATATTATTTGAATCCGTTAAGTTTAGTTTATAACTCTAATGCATTTTGAATTATGGATTTTTTCGAAAATCGGGCAGAGTTTCCTCTGTTTTTGGAAGATCCCGACAACACAAGTTGTCCCTTATATATTTGTCAAAACACAACAATAATCAACGCAATATCAAATATATATAATTTCCATCGATGTGTCAGAACACGAATAAATCAATAAGTGTATCATATTGAACTTCGTTTTAAACTAGATAACATATACAAACAATATAAATAACTTAATAAAATTTAAGTCGTTAAAAGTTTACCGAGCTCGTGTTGACTGAGTTTGACCTCAGCTGACTGGAGTTGACCGAGCACCCATTCTGACCCGAACCTGCTCGTTGACCTGCCTTGACCGAGACCCGAATGCCAAAACTGACCGAAACTACTGCTGACTTGGTTTGACTGAAAATACCCAAAGTCGACTCGAAACCCGAATCATGAAAGCTGTGAACCGAAACGAGTTTGACCCAGAAGAACCCGAAGTTGAAAAACTCGAACTAAAACCCGAAACCTGCTGAAACGGAACCCGAAATATCCAGAGGTTAACTGAGCCGAATCAAATCTAATCTGAGCCGATACGTAGTATGAATCAGAACTGAATCGAAATTACTCAAAGTTTTTACCTGAACCGAGACTCGACTGGAAACGGGTTGAACTGAAATCAACCAAAACTCGAACCAGCTCTAAATCGGAAGGTGAACCCCGATTGTCACCACCTCCGTCTGCCGTGGTCGCCGGAAAACCGACGTCGCCACTACCAAGGGTGGAGTCGGCCACTTGCTGAAGAGAGAGAGAGATGAGCGAGAGGTAGAGGTGTTTGTGCGTGGTCGGAGAAGAAAGGGGCGCCGGAAAGTCACCGGTCACCGCTGGTTCGGCCGGTGGTCTTTGTCGAAAAGAAAAAAAAAAGCAAGAGAGAGCAGAGGGGTTGAAGGGTGTTGTGGGTGATCGGCCTGCCGGAAACACAGCCGGAATTACTCCGATCGTCGGAGTTCAGAGCGAGAAGGAGAGGGAACAGTGAGAGTGTGTGTGTGCGGCGTGTGTGTGTGTGTTAAGTGTGTGTGTGTGTGTTTAAGTTTAAATGGGGTAGGGTTTGGTAAGTTGGGTTGGGCCCAAGGCCCGTTAGTTCGTATACAGTCTTTTAAACGACCCAACTACGTTTCCACTACTCGTTTTCGTTCCCGAAATTTATGAATGTCGTAAAGTATGCATGTAAAGACGAAAACACGAAAACGTATGTTGGAAATCGGTTTTGATGCGTACATTCGTCAGTTGCGGTAAAATCGCGTAAAATGCTTCGGTGGCCGTTCCTTGTCAATTTTTTGATCCGTTTCGACTGTGATTAAAAAAAAAATAGAAAGCGGATATAAATTTTTCTAAAAATAGAAATTCTGAAATACGAGGCGTTACATTCCCATCCTCCGCTTCCAACTGGGAACCATGAACTATCTTACCAAAGTGTTCCGCAAATATTATTCAACACGTCATTATCAGCCAAATGCATAGGGACACCAAGAATCCTCACCCAAGCTAATCTTTCAAAAGGGAGCGACTGACCATTCCAAGGTTCTAAGTTAGAAAACCATGACTTCCAAATCTGATGTTCGAGCAGAAAGTTGATACAACTTCCTTCGTCCTCAAACTTGAGGAGCATCAAGAGACCACCCAAATAACTAAGAGATACCCCTGAAATTTTACTCTCCGCCATAACCGAGTTTAAGATTCTTAACACCACCAAGTCTTTCCATCTCCCTACCAGTGCACTCCCAATCAAATCCTTGTATGCTAGCGTATTATCAGAAATTTCTATGACTGTGTCTGCCTCCACTGCCGGGTTACTCTTACTATCAAGGTTAAGATTAGATTTTTTGAACAAGTCGCTAAAGAGCTTACCTTTACCTCGATCAACAAAAGAGTTGTTCTGTATTTTGTTATCCAGCGGGAGATTACTATAAGTCTTACCATTGCAAGAAACATTATCTTTGGCTCCAATGTTGATTCCAACGTTTTCTTTGGCGAATCGGGCGAGGTTGGCAATTATCTTGGACCCTCCCATCTTTGTTCCGTTGAGGGCGCGTTCCATTCCTTTTGCATCGGCAACATCTTTGAAACTAATGAATCCAAATTTCCTTCCTTCTTTGTCTGATTTTCTTGTGATGTAAGCCCCAGTCACTTCTCCGAACACCTTGAAAAAATCCGCTACGTCCCATGGCCTGCATCCCGAAGGAAGATTAGCTATAAAGAACTTAGTCACATTTCCTTTGACGTTCCTATCATCCTTGAATCCAACTTCTGAACTCCTATGAAGATCATTCTCCTTCTTCCTCAGATGTCTGGGAAGCTCCCAAGGACCATCCTCATCCATAAGAGAAAACTGGGAAAAACCCAGAACCCGGAAGGCGAATGGAACCAATGACACTCAAGATAGAAACAAAGGTAACGTTGGATCTGCTACCAATAAGCAATCCGGTCAAACCTCGGAGTCTATCCCGGGCACCACGTCGTTATCGAGCCCCCGGCGTTTAGTTTTCCGGCAATGAAAAACACGGGAAGGCCACGTCCCGGACGACGAATGGAAGAGAGGAGAAATCACGTTAGAATGAAAGGTTACAGCCAGACAACGTGGCGACCTCTCACGCTAACCCGAAGATCCCTTCTTCGTGGAGCCACAGGCGACGGGAAAGAAGAAGACGGAAGGTTTAGGAGAGAACTGGTTGATCGATCAATCTGATAGGTTTTGTTATTTGAGGAAAATTATCTACTGAACAATTAATTTTCGGTGATCTTCCCGGTGGATGTTTAGGAAGTTTATTTCGGCAGAAAGGTTAAGAAGTAATTTGACCATCTATTTGTCAAACTCTGACGTCAACGTGTACCTGGTTAAGACACCATAGTCTGACCAAAGGACGATCAGGGCCCTCTGTTTAGGAGGGTGTGAGATCTCTCTCACAAAAAGTTAAAGATTCTCACCGTCTAAAAAAAAGATTAAATGGGTGAAATTGAAAAAAAATGCGCGTGAGTTAGTTTAAGGGTATTCTAGTCCATCCAAGTCAATAGTTTCTCTCCCCTTCAATTCTCTATCGTTTTTAAAACGTTAATAACTTTTTGATACGAGAATATTTTTTATAAAAGTTACACCATAAAAATGAACGTTTTTTTATCTTTAAAACGAGCACACTATTGCTATACGTTTGATTTTTTTCAAAAACCCAGATGCGTAAAACGCAATGTATAGAACAACACACCGTAACCCAGGTTCTAAAACGCAATCGGGTTTCATATGGTTGTGTTTATGTTTTAACATGGTCATGCCTCTATTCTAACATGATCATGTGTATGTTTTAGCATGATCATGTTCCTTGCACTCAAATTCTGAAAACATATACTCCATGTCTAAAATGCATTGGGTTTCACATGGTGAGGTTTCTCTTTTAACATGGCCATGCCCTTTTTTAACATGGTCATGTTTCTGTTTTAACATGGCCATGTCTTTGTTTTAACATGCTCATGCCTCTGTTCCAACATCCAGGTTCTAAAACTCAATGGGTTTTAACATGGTCATGTTTATGTTTTAACATGGTCATGTCTTTGTTCCAACATGACCATGCTTCCCTTTTAACATGATCATGTTCTTTGATGTTCTTTTACACTCCAGTTCTAAAACGCAATGAAACCCAAAATCAAGATTTTACACTAAGATTCTAAAAAGCAACGGAGTTTTAACATGGCCATGTTTATGTTTTAACATGGTCATGTTTTTGTTCCAACATGACCATGCTTCTATTTTAGCATGATCATGTTCTTTGCACTACATGTTGTAAAACGCAATGAAACACAAAATCAATATTTTGCACTGTAGGTTTTAAAAAAGCAATGGAGTTTTAACATGGCCATGTTTATGTTTTAACATGGTCATGCTTTTGATCCAACATGACCATGCTTCTATTTTAGCATGATCATGTTCTTTGCTTGTAAAACACAATGAAACCAAAAGTCAATATTTTGCATTGTAGGTTCTAAAAAGCAATGGAGTTTTAACATGGCCATGTTAATGTTTTAACATGGTCATGCTTTTGTTCCAACATGACCATGCTTCTATTTTAGCATGATCATGTTCTTTACACTCCGACGCAATGAAACCCAAAATTAATATTTTGCACTGCAGGTTTTGAGAAGCAATGGAGTTTTAACATAGGTTCTAAAAAGCAATGTAGTTTTAACATGGGTATGCCTTAGTTCCAACATGATCATGCCTTTGTCTTAGCATGATCATGCTCTTTGCACTGTAGGTTCTAAAACGCAATGGGTTTTAACGTGGCCATGCTTTTGTTCCAACATGATCATGCTTCTATTTTAGCATGGTCATGCCTGTGCTTTAACATCCAGAAGAACAAAAATGAAAAGAACTCTAACTAAAACATAATGAGGTGAAAAACGCAATTGAGGTTTGATAACCTAAAACTCAATGAAAATAAAAACTAACACAACTTACAAAAGAACTCAGATTAACAACAATGAACGGAGAAAGAACTCCAATACACCATGGGGAAACATGTTACGGTGGCGGTGGCGGTGGGTGGTGGAGCGATAGCAGTGGAATGGTGGTTTCAGATCTGAAAAAACCTAATAGGTGGTTGTGGTGGTTTTAGATCTAGTTTCCGGCAAGATGGTGGCAATCATAGGTGGTGGTTGAGGTGGTGGTGTTGGTTGTGATGTGGTAGTTTATGGTTGTTAAAATGGTGGATTTGAGTATGCGGGGAAGAGAAATGAATTGCAGATGCTGGGTTTTTTTGAAGATGGTGAGTTTTGACTAAAATGTCTCTCCTTATGTTTTTTCATCTTTGCCACATGTCCTCCTCTTATTGCTTCCTATCCTTCCTACCAAAACCCTAAACGTCCGATTTGATTTTTTCCTAGATTTTGAATATTATTTGGTTTATGTATTGGATCTTATTTTATTTGTGATGACTAATATTTAAATCTGATTGACGTCTTGGTTAACTTAAACAATTTGTGTGTATCTTGAGTTCTCTCTTTACAGTCATGTTCTCTCTTTACAGTCACGTTCACAAGTTTAGAGGGTCACATACAGAATTTTGGCATACGCACGGAATAAGAGGCAGCTTTGGCTGCTTTGCACGAAAGTCAAGGCAGAGTGAGGAAAATTATCTGCTGAGCAATTAATTTTCGGTGATCTTCCCAGGTGGATGTTTCATATAAAAATACGTCACGATATACTAGAAAGTTTATTTGACTAGAAAGGATAAGAAGTAATTTTGATCATCTGTTAGCTAAACTCTGACGTCAACGTGTACCCGGTTAAGACAACATAGTCTGATCAGAGTAGGGTCAGGGCCCTCAATTTAGGAGGGTGTGAGATCTCTCTCACAAAAAGTTAAAGATTCTCACTGTTAAAAAAAAAAAGATAAATGGGTGAAATTGAAAAAAAAAAAAAAGCGCGTGAGTTAGTTTAAGGGTATTATAGTCCATCCAAGTCAATAGTTTTTCTCTCCTTCAATTATCGTTTTTAAAACGTTAATAACTTTTTGATACGACAATATTTTTTTTATAAAAGTTGCACCATAAAAACGAGCGTTTTTTTTATCTTTAAAACGAGCACACTAATGCTATATTTTTAATTTTTTTTTGAAAACCCAGATGCGTAAAACGTAATGTATAGAACAACACATTATAACCCAGGTGTAATACCCCAAAAATATTAAATTATATATATGTGTATAAATGCATAATTAATAATATTGATAATAAAATAGTGAAAACAAAAACTAGGAATAATTAACCTAGTTAAATTTATGTTATAGAAAGATGGGGAATCAAGGGATTCTAGCCATTTTATATATCTTAAAAACTAGAGGGACTAAAATTGACATTCTTGAAAGTCATTTTATTAAAACATGGGATAAGTTCAAAACACACACTGTGTGTGTAATTCCCTGTTCGACCAACACCCAGGAGAAACAGAGTTCATCCTACAAACCCTAAATTTACTAAATATCACTCAAAATCAAAGAGAGAAACCGATTTGAAATCGATTCTAATCTAAATTCGTGATCACTATACTTAGAGGATCACAAGGTATGTTTAAATTTGATCTTTGGTGATGTTTTGAGGTGTCATGAAATCTTCTAAGTGAAATTCTTGAATGAAAAATTGATGTTATGGCAAAATTGATGTGACTGCAAGTCTAGGAACAAGTCTTAGATAAGAATTTAATGAATTTATGTCATAACCTAGTGATTTCAAGATTTATCATATATGTGTTCTATGGGTTTTGTGAATGAAATGAAGAATACTTGAATTATAATGATGAATTAGTGTTACTTGATTGTTATGATGCAAGTTCAAGTGTCGTTTATGGTATTCTTGACATATGAGTATAAAAATGATGATTTAACATGGTTAGCTAGTTAATCATGAGCATGATAATGTTAGTATAATGATCTCGCCTTTAAGATGTTCGACAAAATGTCCAAGTGATTTTGAAATATTGAGAAATATGAAAGAATCACTTAATTGATTAGTTAAACGCATTGTATGTCGAATCTTGAAATATGAGTTCTAAGCGATATACTCGAATTGAATTCTATAGGCAATTTGGGCAGATCATCAAGTAACCAAGGTGGAACGGATAACCGCTTAAAGTGAAATCTTTAAAGGTACGTGGCTATATGCTTCATAGATTTTCGTTATTATTTTACGTTCATTTATATTGAATGATAAAGGTATCATCATTAAGTTCGGTTGATATTAAAACGGTGGATTCCGTAAAAACAAACCGAACGGATTAATTAAGAGTTTAACATTATGTTAGAAAGAAATAGTGATGGATTTCACTATAATAGTCAAACGGGTCAAAATGACTCGAATGACGAATGTTTGGTGATATACAGCAATGGATGTCGCTAAAAAAACCAAACGGGTCAAAATAACCAAAGTAGTGATACTTTGGTGACATAAAGCGATAGATGTCGCTAGAAAGCTAAACGGGTCAAATGGATGTCTTGATGCAAACCGAGAAGGTTGCATGATTAAAGACTTCGAAATGATGCCCGGATTTTGAAATAATGGTCATTATAGTCGTTAGCTGAGAAAGGGTAACGCTGAATTTAAGTCATAAACTCAGGTGTGAGTATGACTAAAAGATGCGCAAACTCCAAATAAAGGATTCATATTAAGTTCGTCTAACTAGTTATAGTTGAACGGGTCGAATAAATGACACATGTATAATTAACGGCGCATAAACTTCACGGGTAACGTCCCGGAAATTTTGAAATAATCACATAGATCAATCTCATACAAAAATGAAAGTAATAAGCCAAGTTTGTGGTTTAAAAATCTAAACGAGTCAAAATAACTTGCAAGTAATATAAGCCGAGAGCTTAAATTTAAAATTTTTTTTAATTCAGATGTCAGATTTTGATTCCATATTATAGAGGATCGAATTACGATTAAAAGAAACGTGACGTAAATTAGATCAAAATCGAACAAGTTATGGTTGTTTTAGTAAAAAGTAGCTTGGCTGGGAATATGCAGGTTTGAAAACAAAGCATTCTGCCGAAACTTGATCCTCGCACCCCGCGATGGGGTTTACGTTATGTGGTCGCGGCCCGCGACCGGGCTCGCGTCACGCGACGTGTTTGGGGAATGCCGTCGCAACATGCGACGGCTTAAAGATCTAGAAATTTGTTTGCTGCTTGTTGTTTGAGTCATAGGAATTCATATAAACATGTTTTACACTCTATTAAATAACAATGTTGAGTGTTTTGAATATAGGTAACTAACGCAAATATGCGAATGATGATCAAGCCATTGAGAAGAACCGAATACACACATGAACGAAGCTTCCGCAACTAAATTATGTCTTTTGCTACTAAACACTTTTGTGTGAGGTTTCTTAAACTTGTGTAAATATTGTTTGAAAGTTTTGTATGTTAAGTAAATGTCGTTATATTGATGTATTTGAAAAGTGGCAAATTTTGATATATATATCCTCAACATATTATATAAAATGTTCAAGGTTTGTAAGGGTCTTACAAATTGGTAATCAGAGCCTAAGGTTAAGACGAAGTGTGTTCGGTTCAAGGCTTGATCAAGACATCAGGTAAGAATTAATTATAAACGAGTCTAGATTGAAAGATTTAAATGAAGTAAAAGTGTTGGGAGGAGTGTATTAATACGCTCGAACCCGGGAAATACACTAAGTATAAAATTTAAGGTAAGTTATATACTTGACCAAACCGAAAAAGAATAACACATCACTTATGATTAAGTGTGTGGGATATAAATTTCCATGTAACGAAATGAAAATGAATTGAATAGTTATTAATTAACTATTATGAACATGTCAGTTAAAGAAATGTCCGGTGCAACCGGAGGTGATTCGGCATCTCACTTAACTGAAGAGATGAAAGACAAGATTCCGAGGAGGTCAGAAAGGCTTTAGAAGCTAGTCTACCGCAGTTCATCGATAGACTACAAACCACAATCTTGTCGGTGATGGATGATGATGAACGAATTGAAAGAGTGTCTCTCACAAGAAAGAGACAAGGGTAAATCGAAAGCATGTCCATATATCAAATTTATGGCTTGTAAACCCCCAATCTATAATGGCGAAGTTGATCTGATTGTTTGTCAACGATGGATTAGCGATATAGAAGGGGTATTCGAGAGAACCTGTTGTGATGAGACCGATTTTGTGGCATACGGGACGGTCAATTAAGAGTTCAAGCAAAGGATTGGTGGGATAATCTGAAAAAGGAACAAGGAATTGAGGCCACGAGAACTATGACGTAGGAGGAGACACCGTTCCTTAGACACCATAGCCCAAAAGTTGTGATCAATAAGATCAAAGAAGAATTTATTCAGCTATGGAGGAGGGGTGAGTCGATAGACAAGATCACGGGAGTGTTTTTTGATAAGCTCAGGTTTTGTTATGAGCTAGTTCAAACAGAAGAACATAAAATCTACTATTACTATAACATGTTAAGTGCAGAGTATCGGGAGTTTATGGCTCATTCAAAATACGAACATCTTATGGAGATCGTAAATTCCGCACGCGAAAGAGAGAGATTGAACTAAAGAAACAAATTGAAAGAGGCGAAAGGAGGGTGTTGGATGTGAACCCAAGCCCCGCGAAGAAATCAAAGCCTAATGAAGTTCCGAAGAAAGGAATTATCAAAGGAGGGTTACCTCAGTGCAAAATATGTGGAAAAACTCATAAGGGTAAATGCTATTTTAAGAACAAACCATGTCCTACTTGCGGAAAAGTGGGACACGTGGTTGCTAATTGCCCGAGAAAAGTGTCGGTATGTTATAAATTTTACAAGCCGGGACATAAGAAGTTTGAATGTCCGGAAATGGTTGGAAACAAAGAAACAACTGACACGAAGTCCGAAGCCCAGAAATTGAGGGCAAGGTCTTTTAACATAACGGCCGCAGAGGCCAAAGTGGAACCTGATGTGGTTTCAGGTACATTTCTTGTAAATTCAATTCCAGCACGAATTTTATTTGATACGGGTGTGAATAGATCTTTTGTTTCACATCGATTTATTCAACACCATACATTCACGTTAACTAAATTACTTGTACCTCTAGAAGTAGAAATAGGTAATAATAAAAGCTTTATTGTTTGTGATATGTGCTGGAACTGCAAATTGAGCATTGACGATGAAGAATACTTCGTCGATTTAATTCCCATATCGATGGGAGAATTTCAAGTGGTAATCGGGATGGATTGGCTAGCTCGATATTACGCGAAAGTAATATGCTACCGTAAGGAGATACAACTAACATCTCTGAGTGGGAAAAATGTTACTATCTATGGGGAGAAAAGTTGTAGTCCCATAATATGCTCGTTTATGGAAGCTTATAAACTTGTTCAACATGGATGTAAGGCGTATCTGGCTTACATAGATGATTCGACTAAAGAGTCTCCAGAAATTAAAGACGTAGCTGTTGTACAGGAGTTTAAAGATGTTTTCCCGGAAGATCTACCAGGGATACCACCCGAGCGTGAGGTGGAGTTTGGAATCGAGCTAGTTCCGGGCGCATACCGGTAGCCAAGGCACCGTATCGATTAGCGCCATCGGAACTGCAAGAATTGTTGTGCAATTGCAAGATCTACTTGACAAAGGATTTATTCGGCCTAGCGTTTCTCCATGGGGAGCGCCAGTATTATTCATAAAGAAGAAAGACGGAAGCATGCGAATATGTATTGATTACCGGGAGTTAAATAAACTCATGGTAAAGAATCGATGCCCGCTTCCGAGGATCGACGACTTGTTCGATCAGTTCCAAGGCGCAAGTTAGTTTTCAAAGATCGATTTAAGGCCGGGTTATCACCAGTTGAAGGTGAAAGATGAAGATATACCGAAAACGGCGTTCCGAACGCGTTATGGACAATACGAATTCTTAGTAACGTCTTTCGGGTTAACGAATGCACCTGCGGCTTTCATGGACCTCAGGAACGCTTGTGCAAACCAATGCTAGACAAGTCGGTGATAGTATTCATCGACGATATTCTCGTGTATTCGAAGAGTGAAGTGGATAACAGGCATCATTTGCGTGAAGTACTAGAAACACTTAGGCAAGAAAGACTTTACGCGAAATTTTCAAAATGTGCCTTTTGGCTGAGCGAGGTGCAGTTTCTAGGGCATGTTATAAGTGCCGACGGAGTATCGGTGGACTCGTTCAAAATAGAAGCTGTGTCAAAATTGAAACCTCCAAAGAATCCATCAGAGATTAGGAGTTTCCTAGGACTTGTGGGTTATTACCGGAGATTTATACAAGATTTCTCCAAAATCGCGACGCCATTAACTAAGTTGACCCGTAAGGATGAAAAATTCGTTTGGAGAAGCGCACAAGAAGATGCCTTTCGAATACTCAAAGAAAAATTGACTAGTACACCAGTATTAACATTACCAGATGGAACAGATGATATGGTCATATATTCTGATGCATCCCAGGTTGGTCTCGGATGTGTACTCATGCAAAGGGGAAAGGTTATTGCATATGCTTCAAGGCAATTGAAGGTTTATGAAAAGAAGTATCCGAATCATGACCTCGAGTTGGCAGCAGAGGTTTTTGCCTTAAAGATTTGGAGGCATTACCTGTATGGTGTGAAATGTACTATTTTCACTGACCAAAAGAGTCTCAAGTACTTCTTTGATCAAAAGGAGTTGAATATGTGACAAAGACGTTGGCTTGAGATGGTGAAGGACTTTGATTGTGAAATTCACTATCATCCGGGAAAAGCCAACGTAGTGGCAGATGCATTAAGCCGAAAAGAAGAATGTTCACCCATTCGGGTGCGATCAACGTAATTAGTAATGACCTCAGGTTCACTCGAACGGATTAGAGAGGAACAAATTGAAGCTGCAAAAGAAGAGAATTTGAAAAAAGAGAGAATTGTGGGCTAGCTCAAAGACTTGGTGGATGGTAATAATGGATTGAAAACCCGTTTCGATAGAATATGGGTACCAAACACATGTAGTGTTAAAAAGCTACTTCTTGATGAAGTTCACAAGTCACGATATTCTATTCATCCGGGAGCTACCAAAATGTACCAAGACTTGAAACAAAACTATTGGTGGCCCGGAATGAAAAGAGACATAATTAAATATGTTGAGAAATGCTTAACTTGTTTACAAGTAAAAGCACTGTTAGGAAACTTTTTATGTAAGTATTGAAGGAAAACTTATTTCAGCCGGATCTAAAGAAGAAGATAAAGTCCTGAAGATCAAACAACAAGAAGAAACCTGATAGGACGCTTGAAAAGAACAAATCTTCTTCAACGAATCAGAAGCTGATCAAGAACAAGAGAGGATTATCAGAAAAGGCCATTCTGATGGATATGATGATATTTCTGATAAAATATCATCAGTTTCTAGCAAATCTGATCATCGGACTTTCTGATGATTTGTTCACCAGAATTTCTGATGAAGTGGTTATCAGAAATTCTGATAAACCCCACTTGTCTGAACGAGTTCTACCCTGCCAAAATAACCGAAGCAATTTGACATTATTAGATCTCATGATGACCAAAGCAACTTGATAATTGGATTCAATGAATATGTTAAGAAGCTACTTTTTGCAGGACATATACATGAATAAACTTTATTCATGCCCCTGGGCTTTCTATAAATAGAAAGCTCAACAAGCAAAGGACGATGAGTTAAGCCAAGCATTCAGTACATACAACAAAAACTCCATTGTCGTTTCACCATAGAATTACACAAGTATTCGTTTATAATAGATAATAACCTCACAATCACCTTGTAAACCATTTTGTTTCAAAGTGATATAAACTTGAAAAATTCTGTAGGTCTTGTTTCTTGAAAGTCTGATTTCTATTTCCGCACACTATTTTCATATTTGTTGAAATCACTTGCCATATTACGTGAAAATAAAGTTTTTAAGTCCAACTGGGACCAACAATTGGTATCAGATCATATTGAATAAATCATTTTCAAACGATCAATTGTTCATATCTTTTTCTCTAAATAGGCAAACTTTCAAACATGGAATAACGCTTTCAACATTGGTTCAATGTCTAAACCTCCGACCTTGGTCAGAGAGGAATACCCTCTGACCTTGAAAGGGGTCCACATGTACCAACGACTGAAATACCAGCTATTCCAGCAACTGATCAATCACCAGGAGTCCCTGCCTCCTTGGCTCCCAAAAGTGAAAGTCTTTGGAGCCCAGAAGACAAGGACCTGGTGGCTGCAGATGAAAGGGCCAAATCACTTTTGATATTGGCACTTCCTAATGACATATTCTCTCAAGTGGATGCATGTGCATCAGCTAAAGAGATATGGGATCAGTTAGAAAATCTTTGTTGTAACAGCCCGTGTTTCGAAAATCAAAGTCAAGATTGAAGTCAAAGGAATACAAGATTGCTAATTTCGATCTGTCACACCCCAACCGACGGCGGAAACATCAGGGCGCGACACTGAGCGAAATAGATTGTCCATGAGTATCTATAAAAACTATTAATTACCAGATATTTAAAACGCCATCTCCCATACCATAACATATCTAAATAAAACAGTTATTACAAATAATTGTCTCATAAACAAATACTGATCCGACAACTAAGATTTCAAATAAGATAGTTTGTTTGTTTGTTTCTAGACTCTTTCCTAGCCTCGATTTCATCACACAGCAAAAAAAGGCGTCCTAGCATCTTAAGCAGCTGCCACATACGTTAAAGTAAAAGCCAATACACATAGTGTAAAGGTGAGCATACAAGTTTGATAATAGCATAATAGAATTCGAAATTGTTTACGCATAACCAGCACGTACAAGTTATCGTCATGATCCTATCAATACCAATGACTGCGGGTTGACTGCGCAAGGCAGTTCGTAACACATATTCACCACTGCGAATCATGTGATTAATAGTCCTTAACAACCCCTGAGGGAACAGGTGCTGAGTCCAAACTATAGTACTATCGTTGCTAAGGCAGGTAAACAGTAATCTATGTGTAAACATAACAAACAAGCATTCATCGAGTCACGTATAACATGCGGTAGCGGTTAGTGTTAAAGTATTGCATAGTGTGTTCGATGTGATTTAGAATAAGTAACATATGTAACACCCAAAAGTGCATAAAGCAAAAAGGGTTCGAGTATACTCACAGCGGTAGAGTTAATGGATTGAAGGGAGCGCTAGAGCGGAATTAGCCTGAACAGTTAACGATAGCATAAGAGAAATTCGACGCGTAAAACGGTGCATGAGTACCAAGGATCGGATGGTAATCCAATCGGATGGAAATCCGATCGGATGGCCATTCGATTGGATTGTCACCTCGTTTGGTGAGGATGTGTTTGTGTATGATGGTTCGCCTTTTGAAGTTTTTGTTGTAGCATTTTAAAAATAGAGAAGTATCTCTACCTTTCAGGTCGGTCGATCGAACGGTCGTTCGATTGAACAGCAATCCGATTGGCGAGTTTTCTTAGTTTGAGAACAAGTTCACAGCAGGCCGGTCACTCGATTGGATAATCCGATCGGGTGGCAATCCGGACGTACTGAACATTTTGAAAATTGTTTAAGTATCTAAGTCCCAAACGACACACGATCGGATGGTCGCTCGATCGGATGGCAATCCGATCGGGCGGTAATCCGTTCAACGTTCAGATCCTTGAAATGTTTGAATAAAAGTTTAAGTATGGAACCAACTGCAACCCGATCAGATGGCCGGTCGATCGGTTGGCAATCCGATCAGACGGCAATCCGATCGGACGACATGGGACGCCTCGCGACATCACTTCTGACCGCGATGCTCGGTTTACCTCGCGTCTTTGGGAGATATTTCAATCTGCTCTCGGTACTGTGCTTAATCTAAGTACCGGATTCCATCTCCAAACCGACGGTCAGATTGAAAGAACGATTCCTACCCTTGAAGACATGCTCCGTTCGTGTGTCATAGATTTCGGTGCTAATAGGGACGCATACTTACCTTTGGTCAAATTCTCATACAACAATAGCTATCATTCCAGCATTCAAATGGCACCATTTGAGGCATTGTATGGAAGAAGATGTCGATGGCCTATTGTATGGCACGAGATCGGGCACTCGCAATTAACCGGTCCTGAGCTATTGCAAGAAACGACAGAGAAAATCCTCCAAATTTGAGACAATCTACTGAAAGCTCGGAGTCGTCAGAAAAGTTACACCGATAGACGACGAAAGCCCCACGAATTTGGCGTTGGCGACCATGTACTCCTAAAGGTGTCACCTTGGAAGGGTGTGGTCAGATTCGCCAAGAGAGGAAAGCTCGCGCCTCGATACGTGGGACCTTTTAAGATTCCGGAAAGGATAAAAAAGGTGGCTTACAGACTCGAACTACCGGAGGAACTTAACAACGTCCACCCGACTTTCCACGTTTCGAACCTCAGGAAGTGCCTCGCTGAGCATGATTTACATGTAACACTCGAGGATCTCCAAGTAAACGAAACACTACACTTTGTGGAAAAGCCTTTTGAAATCATGGATCGCCAAACCAAGCAGCTCCGACGCTCGCTCATTCCCATTGTGAAGGTCGGTGGGAAGGCAAACGAGGCGCCGAGTTCACTTGGGAACTCGAAAGCGACATGAAGGCGAAGTACCCGCAGTTGTTTGTTACGGCTTCGACCTAATTTCGGGACGAAATTCCCTTAAGAAGGGGAGGCTGTAACACCCCGTGTTTCGAAAGTCAAAGTCAAGATTGAAGTCAAAGGAAGACAACATTGCTAATTTCGATGTGTCACTCCTTGCTCAACTCCTGTTTTAACTTCTTTGACTTGTAGATAGTCTATTTATGTTATCGCGTTAGTTGTATTATGTGGAGTACTTGTTAATAATCGAGGTTTAATCGCATGCTTAATCGATTTATCGCTTATCGCTATCGCATTCGCAACTCGATTTATGTGTTCTGGATATTGATTTACGTGTGTGTGCTATTATGTGTTACTTGTGCATGTTATGTTTATGTTGAGGTGTTAATCGAAATCGCAATTCTATCGCATCGCAATCGAACCGAGAACGCTAGACGCAAGTCAATTATAGTGATTGTATGTTAGATATAGTAGTTGGGATTAAAAGTAATCTAATGGGTAATACTATCGCATCGCAACGCTCAACACGCAAATCGTAACGACAAAACTCATCGCGCCGGACAAGTGGATCGAGTGGCCAACCGATCGAGTGGCCATCCGATCGGATTTCCATCCGATCGGGTTGCCATCCGATCGAGTTGTCACCCGATCGGGTTGCCACCCGATCGACCAGCCTTTTCCTCATTTTTCCTTTTTAGGAAACCCTATAAATACCCTCACATGTCACATCACTTGATGTGACAGCTCCTCACTCGACCCAGCCGCACTTCAGCCTCATTTCTCTCGATTTCTCTCGATTCTTGTAAGTTTCCAACCTAAATCTTGTATTTTCTTGATCTATACGCACTCCTACACCTTTCTATCTTTCGAATCTTAACTTTTAACCGTGAAATCAGTGGATTCGAGGTGTTCTAGGATGATGTCATCATGGAGTTCTTATGAACCTCATGTTTTGGCTTCAATTCACCAAGAACAACTTGGATCTGGACGATTTCCACATGAATAAACAAAGATCTTGCTTAGATCTACACGAATTCATGGATAAAAGGATTGAGAGAAGGTTTTCTAACTTTCTTTCAACTCTTTTACACTCAATGCACTCAAACCTGATGGAATCGGAGCTTGTTCTGATATTCTACTCATTCTTAGTGATGCATTAGTTCCAGATCTGAATTCTATCCGAGAGAGATATTGATTTCGGGTTTGAACATGAACTACCGACTCGAACCGTGAACCGTTCGGACTAGGGTGATTCCTGTTCGGTTAGGTCACTTGGGCCAAGATAAGGGTTCTGTTGTTCAAGCAAGATATCAAAACGTCTCGTTCGAAGCTACAACACTTCAAACAGAAACAAGTGTTAGGACGATCAGACCATCGGAACACATTGTCATCCGATCGGATTGCCGTCCGATCGGATTGCCATCCGATCGACCGGCCATCCAATCGAGTTGCACTTGGTTCCATACTTAAACTTTTGTTCAAACATTTCATGGATCAGAACGTTGAACGGATTACCGCCCGATCGGATTGCCATCCGATCGAGCGACCGTCCGATCGTGTGACGTTTGGGACTTAGATAGTTAAAAAAATTTCAAAATGTTCAGTACGTACGGATTGCCACCCGATCGGATAGCCATCCGATCGAGTGAACATCCTGCTATGAACTTGTTCTCAAACTAAGAAGCCTCGCCAGTCGGATTGCTGTCCGATCGAACAACCGTTCGATCCACCGACCTGAAAGGTAGAGATATTTCTCTATTTTTAAAATGCTACAACGAAAACTTCAAAAGGCGGACCATCATACACAAACACATCCTCACGAAACGAGGTGACAATCCAATCGAATGGCCTTTCGATCGGATGGCCATCCGAACGGATTGCGCTCCTTTCAATCAATTAACTCTACCGCTGTGAGTATACTCGAACCCTTTTTTGCTTTATGCACTTTTGGGTGTTACATACGTTACTTATTCTAAATCACATCGAACACACTACGCAATACTTTAACGCTAACCGCTACCGCATGTTATACGTGACTCGATGAATGCTTGTTTGTTATGTTTACACATAGATTGCTGTATACCTGCCTTAGCAACGATAGTACTATAGTTTGGACTCAGCACCTGTTCACTCAGGGGTTGTTAAGGACTATTAATCACATGATTCGCAGTGGTGAATATGTGTTACGAACTGCCTTGCGTAGTCAACCCCCAGTCATTGGTATTGATAGGATCATGTCTATAACTTACGTGCTTCACATCACACGTTGTATGTGCTGGTTATGCGTAAAGGATTTCGAACTCTATTATGCTATTATCAAACTTGTATGCTCACCTTTACACTATGTGTATTGACTTTCACTTTCACGTATGTGGCGGGTTCTTAAGATGCTAGGACGCCTTGTTTGCTGTGTGATGAAATCGAGGCTAGGAAAGAGTCTAGAAACAAACAAACAAACTATCTTATTTGAAATCTGAGTTGTTGGATCAGAATTTGTTTATGAGACAGTTATTGGTAATAACTGCTTTATTTAGATATGTTATGGTTTGGGACATGACGTTTTAAATATCTGGTAATTAATAGTTGTTATGGATACTCATGGACAATCTGTTTCGCTCAGTGCCGTGCCCCGATGTTTCCGCCATCAGTTGGGGTGTGATCGATTGGTATCAGAGCCATAACGATAGGGAATTAGGCAAGACTCGACCTAGTCGAGGTTGATGTCTTAGAACGACCTAGTCTATAGTCTAAGTACCAACAGAACGACTTGTGCATGCCCAGTAGGGTTTTGTACGAGCTTACTCGCTACTTCTCGCTCGAACTCGCTATACACTACACACCTGCGCGAGCATCGCATACTGCAGTTCCGCGCAAGATCAGCCTTCCTAAGGTTGATTACACACATAAACGAATGATCTGGTTAAGATTAGGTGTGAAAACCACAAACTGTCGACCAGATTACTCGTTCGAATTGCTATTTTTACTATAAAACAAGACAATTTGCGTTGAATTAGGAGTGAAATCCACACTTCGACGCAAATCTCCTTATCAATCTCGTGATTTATCACACAAGCAGGAACTTAGCCGCTAAGTTAGGGGTGACACCCGAACCTTGATGACTCGTTCTACTCTCTAATGAGGTTTTACAAAACTCTCACCAAAGTCTCGACAGACTCCAACGACTTGAAGTCACACTGTAACTGGAAGGATGCGTGCCGATCGCTCGAATCGAAGCGAGAGCATAGTTCCGAAGGCCAAGGTGTGCATCTAAAGTCCTTGTGAATAGTCGAATGACTTTGGGTAGTCGACGTTTATCCATCCTAAGAGAATCTATGATCGATTTTAAGCTCGCAATCGCTGATTTATTTGACGTTTTATGTGGGATTTTATGTGCTTTATATGGTTTCATTGGTTTTGATCTAACGCTTCTTGCTCCGCTTTCCACACAACACACACACCATCGCTAACAAATCGCTGGTCATCATACGCGATCGCTGCTCGATACTCGCAATCGCTATAATTAATCGTTATACGCGCTGTGAAGGATAGGGAATACGTGCAACATATAGTTAGGTTTCTGTATTATGACTGCCTCATGTGCTTCTGTGCCTTACGTGCTTATGTTTTTCGTGCTCTACATGATTATGTGCTTAAGTGTTTATGTGCATATGTGATTCTGTGTTTATGTGGATACGTGTTCCTGAGCTTTATAGTGAATCGCTAGACTATACTAGGAATAATAGAAATTTGTGTTGAGTCATGTGGCGATGTATGTTGCAAACAATGTCGTCATCTGGATCTCGCGCTACTCAAGCTGCTCGCCGAAAGCAAGCAGATAAACGCCTCGCCGCTATGGTTGCTAAGCAAATGGCGAAAGTTGTTCCTTAAATCGTCAGTGAACTGTACGAAAATGTGAGAAAATCTTCTGAAGACTCCAGGACTGAAACTCCTAAGACTGCTTTTAGCTTCAAGCAGATCAAAGCTTGCGGACCGAAAGAATTTACTCGCGAAGATGGTCCTACAACCTTATTCCTATGGTTTGATTCGATCGAGGTAACCCTGCGCCTGAGTGGCTGTCCGGACGATCTCCACACTCTGAATGCTACCGGCGTCTTTCAATCCAGAGCGCTAGATTGGTGGACGGCCGAGAGAAACAAACGCGGAAACGATGCAGCTTATGGTTTGACGTGGGATGAGTTGAAGGACGTCATGTTGGAAGAGTTCTGCCCTCCCCACGAGCGCCAAAAGTTGGAGGACGAATTCTGGCATATCAAGCAGAAGGATGGTGACAATGCTGGTTTAACTGCTCGCTTCAAGTAGCTTAGCATAATCTGTCCTGATCAAGTCAAGACTCCTGATGTAGCTATCAAGAAGTATATTCGAGCTCTGCCAGATTGTGTCGCAGATTTTGTGCAAGCTTCAAAACCAGCAACAATCGAGGAAACTTACCTGCTTGCCGCTGAAATAAACGACAAATGAGTCAAGTCTGGCTACTGGGATAAAGCCGCCAAGAATCTACATCAAGCTACCACCGCACCAAACGCTGAAACCGCCGCCACTCCTCAGTCTTCAAAAGCCTCTCGTCGCAAGAACTGGGCTGTAACCACTGCTGCCCCACTCCAAGCTGTACCAGCTCAGCAGCAAACTCAACACCACCAGGTCGCGGCACCGGTAACCTAAGCGCCGCCGGCAAAGCGTGCTTATACTGGTCCTCACCCTGCTTGCCCGACTTGCACCTATCACCACCCAGTGGGAATCGCCTGCAGATTTTGTGTACATTGCAACATGTACGTCTATTTCACCGCCAACTGCCGTACAGGTCCTCGACAAGCACCAGCTCCAGCTACAGCTCATCAAGCTCTACTTCCTGCTCCTCAAGGCCAACAAGTGGCTCCAGCACCCGCGATAAATGCTAGAGTCTGCTTTGCATGTGGTGATCCTAACCATTTCGCAAACATGTGCCCCAATCAGGTTGTTAAGTAAGAGCAACAATAGCAGCAGCCCCAGCAGCAGCAACAACAACAGCACCAGCAACATCAACAAGCCGCTCGTGCTCAAACTTTCAACATTAATGTGCGCCAGGCTCAGGCTGACAACAACGTGGTAAATGGTACGTTCCTTGTGAATGGTATTTATGCTTTGTGTTTGTTTGATACTGGAGCCGATAACTGCTATGTATCGTTTGAGTTCGAAAAGCTCCTTAATCGTAAGCGCGCCCATCTCCCCTCGACGTTCGATATTGAAGTTGCCACTGGAAGAACCGTCGCTGTCAACTCTGTTCTTCATGATTGTACTCTCGAACTCAATAATCACATCTTCCCTATCGACCTTATTCTGATGCAGCTCGGTAGTTTTGATGTCATAGTAGGCATGGACTTTCTTCGCGAAAACCATGCTGAAGTTGTTTGCTTCGTTAAGATGATTTGATTCTCGCTCGCTAATGGTGACCAACTTTGTGTGTATGGCGAAACTCTCTCGAAAGACTTCAAGCTCATGTCGTGTATTCAAGCCAGCAAGTATATCTGCAAGGAATACAGAGCCTTCTTGGCTAATATTGTAGTAGCGGAGAAGGAAAAGAAAGGTAATCTAGGAGTAAACGAAGTCCCCATTGTGTGTGAATTCCCAAGGGTATTCCCTGATGATCTTCCAGGTTTGCCTCCAAGTCGTGATATTGACTTTTGTATTGACCTCATTCCTGGGGTAAACCCTGTTGCTAAAGCTCCTTATCGACTCGCTCCGTCCAAAATGCGCGAACAATCGAGTCAACTCCAGGAATTACTTGATAAAGGCTTCATTCGCCCTAGCACCTCTCCTTGGGGCGCGCCAGTCCTTTTCGTCAAAAAGAAGGATGGGTCGTTCCGGATGTGCATCGACTATAGGGAGTTGAATAAGTTGACAATCAATAATCGCTATCCCCTGCCTCGCATTGATGATTTGTTTGACCAGTTACAAGGTGCTACGTGTTTCTCCAAGATCGATCTATGCTCAGGTAACCACCAGTTACGCATACAAGAGGAGGATATACCCAAGATCGTTTTTCGCACTCGATACGACCACTACGAGTTCGTTGTTATGCCTTTTGGTTTAACCAACACACCCGCGGTTTTTATGGATCTGATGAATCGCGTGCGTAAACCTTTCCTCAACCTCTTCGTCATCGTGTTCATCGATGATATCCTGATCTATTCCAAGTCGAAAGCCGAACACACGCAACATCTACGTTTGGTTCTCGAGCTACTCCGGGGGAATCGACTCTATGCCAAGTTCTCCAAGTGTGAATTCTGGCTGGAGGAGGTTCAATTCCTCGGTCACATTGTTAGTAGTCAGGGTATTCACGTCGACCCCGCGAAGATCGAAGCTGTTAAGAGTTGGGTTACGCCTAAGAACCCGTCTGAAGTCCATTCTTTTCTCGGACTAGCGGGCTATTATCGCCGATTTATCAAAGGATTCTCTAAAATCGCCGTGCCGCTCACCTCTCACACGCATAAAGACAAGCCTTTTGTCTGGGGAACCTAACAAGAGACTGCCTTTCAAACTCTCGAGCATATGCTTTGCAATGCTCCCGTCCTCACTTTACCCGACGGAAACGATGACTTTATTGTCTATTGTGATGCCTCGAATCTTGGCCTTGGTTGTGTTCTCATGCAACGAGACAAGGTTATTGCTTACGCGTCTCGACTACTCAAGATCCACGAAAAGAACTATACAACCCACGACCTCGAGCTAGGCGCAGTTGTTTTTGCGTTAAAGATCTGGCGACACTACCTTTATGGTACCAAGTGTACGATCTTCACCGATCATAGGAGCCTACAACACATCTTTGACCAGAAAGAACTAAATATGCGTCAACGCCGGTGGGTGGAATTTCTCAACGATTATGACTGTGAGATTCGTTATCATCCTGGCAAAGCAAATGTCGTTGTCGACGCTCTCAGTAGACGGAGTTATTTTCACAACGCCCGTAATATTCAAGCCCAATTTGAACTTGAAACCCTCATCCGCGAAGCTCAACATGCCTACTTTAATGAACGCCCTTTGAAGAAGGAAAGGATTCTCAACGATGGAGCCCAGCTAGTGAATAAGTCGAATGGGATATTCCATTATCTGGACCGAATTTGGATCCCTAAACGGACCAACTTACGAAATATTTTGATGGACGAAGCCCACAAATCCCGATATTCTATTCATCCCGGTGCCGACAAGATGTACCAGGACCTGCGCTACAAGTACTAGTGGCCGGGCATGAAGAGAGATATCGCCCTCTATGTTTCGAAGTGCCTGACTTGCTCGAAAGTCAAGGCTGAGCACCAAAGACCCACTGGCTTACTCGTTCAACCCGAGATCCCTGTGTGGAAGTGGGAGAGTAAAGCTATGGACTTCATAACGAAACTTCTGCACACGCCAACAGGTCACGACAGCATCTGGGTTGTCGTTGACCGGTTGACTAAATATGCTCACTTTCTACCAATACGGGAAGACTAAAAGGTAGAAAAATTAGTCCAAATCTAAACCAAAGAGATCATTTGTCGACATGGGACGCCTCGCGACATCATTTCTGAACGCGATGTTCGGTTTACCTCGCGTCTTTGGGAGACATTTCAATCTGCTCTCGGTACTGTGCTTAATCTAAGTACCACATTCCATCCCCAAACCGACGGTCAGACTGAAAGAACGATTTGTACACTTGAAGGCATGCTCCGTTCTTGTGTCATAGATTTTGGTGCTAATTGGGACGCATACTTACCTTTGGTCGAATTCTCGTACAACAACAGTGATCATTCCAGCATTCAAATGGCATCATTTGAGGCATTGTATGGAAGAAGATGTAGATCGCCTATTGTATGGCACGAGATCGGGCACTCGCAATTAACCGGTCCTGAGCTATTGCAAGAAACGACTGACAAAATCCTCCAAATTCGAGACAATCTACTGAAAGCTCGGAGTCGTCAGAAAAGTTACGCGGATAGACGACGCAAGCCCCTCGAATTTGGTGTTGGCGACCATGTACTCCTAAAGGTGTCACCTTGGAAGGATGTGGTCAGATTCGGAAAGAGAGGAAAGCTTGCGCCTCGATACGTGGGACCCTTTAAGATTCTGGAAAGGATCGGAAAGGTGGCTTACAGACTCGAACTACCGGAGGAACTTAGCAATGTCCACCCGACTTCCACGTTTTGAACCTCAGGAAGTGCCTGGCTGAGCATGATTTACATGTACCACTCGAGGATCTCCAAGTAAACGAAACACTACACTTTGTGAAAAAGCCTGTCGAAATCATGGACCGCCAAACCAAGCAGTTCTGGCGCTCGCGCATTCTCGTTGTGAAGGTCCGGTGGGAAGGCAAACGAGGCGCCGAGTTCACTTGGGAACTCGAAAGCGACATGAAGGAGAAGTACCCGCAGTTGTTTGTTACGGCTTCGACCTAATTTCGGGACGAAATTCCCTTAAGAAGGGGAGGCTGTAACACCCCGTGTTTCAAAAGTCAAAGTCAAAGTCAAGATTGAAGTCAAAGGAAGACAAGATTGCTAATTTCGATCTGTCACTCCTTACTCAACTCCTGTTTTGACTTCTTTGACTTGTAGATAGTCTATTTATGTTATCGCGTTAGTTGTATTATATGGAGTACTTGTTAATAATCGAGGTTTAATCGCGTATTAATCGCATGTTTAATCGATTTATCGCTATCGCATTCGCAACTCAAATTATGTGTTCTGGATATTGATTTACGTGTGTGTGCTATTATGTGTTACTTGTGCATGTTATGTTTATGTTGAGGTGTTAATCGCAATCACAATTCTATTGCATCGTAATCGAATCGAGAACGCTAGACGCAAGTCAATTATAGTGATTGTATGTAAGATATAGTAGTTGGGATTAAAAGTAATCTAATGGGTAATACTATCGCATCGCAACGCTCAACACGTGAATCGTAACGACAAAACTCATCGCGCTGGACAAGTGGATCGAGTGGCCGACCGATCGAGTGGCCATCCGATCGGATTGCCATCCGATCGGGTTGCCATCCGATCGGTTTGCCATCCGATCGAGTTGTCACCCGATCGGGTTGCCACCCAATCGGACTGCCACCCGATCGACCAGCCTTTTCCTCATTTTTCCTTTTTAGGAAACCCTATAAATACCCTCACATGTCACATCACTTGATGTGACAGCTCCTCACTCGACCCAGCCGCACTTCAGCCTCATCTCTCTCGATTTCTCTCGATTCTTGTAAGTTTCCAACCTAAATCTTGTACTTTCTTGATCTGCACGCACTCCTACACCTTTCTATCTTTCGAATCTTAACTTTTAACCATGAAATCAGTGGATTCGAGGTGTTCTAGGATGATGTCATCATGGTGTTCTTAAGAACCTCATGTTTTGGCTTCAATCCACCAAGAACAACATGGATCTGGACGATTTCCACATGAATAAACAAAGATCTTGCTTAGATCTACACGAATTCATGGATAAAAGGATTGAGAGAAGGTTTTCCAACTTTCTTTCAACTCTTTTACACTCAATGCACTCAAACCCGATGGAATCGGAGCTTGTTCTGATTTTCTACTCATTCTTAGTGATGCATTAGTTCCAGATCTGAATTCTATCCGGGAGAGATATTGATTTCGGGTTTGAACATGAACTACCGACTCGAACCGTGAACCGGTCGGACTAGGGTGATTCCTGTTTGGTCGGGTCACTTCGGCCAAGATAAGGGTTCTGTTGTTCAAGCAAGATATCAAAACATCTCGTTCAAAGCTACAACACTTCAAACAGAAACAAGTGTTAGGACGATCAGACCGTCGGAACGGATTGTCGTCTGATCGAATTGTCGTCCGATCAGATTGCCATCCGATCGACCGGCCATCCGATCGGATTGCCATCCGATCGACCGGCCATCCGATCGGGTTCCACTTGGTTCCATACTTAAACTTTTATTCAAACATTTCAAGGATCTGAACGTTAAACATATTACCGCCCGATCAGATTGCCATGTGATCGAGCGACCGTCCGATCGTGTGACGTTTGGGACTTAGATACTTAAAAATTTTTCAAAATGATCAGTACGTACGGATTGCCACCCGATCGGATAGCCATCCGATCGAGTGACCGTCCTGCTGTGAACTTGTTCTCAAACTAAGAAGCCTCGCCAATCGGATTGCTGTCCGATCGAACAACCGTTCGATCGACCGACCTGAAAGGTAGAGATACTTCTCTATTTTTAAAATGCTACAACGAAAACTTCAAAATGCGAACCATCATACACAAACACATCCTCACCAAACGAGGTGATAATCAAATTGAATGGCCATCCGATCGGATGACCGTCCGAACGGATTGCCACCCGATCGACTGGCCATCCGATCGGATTGCCATCCAATCGGATTGCCATCCGATCGGATTGTGATCCGATCCTTGGTACTCATGCACCGTTTTACGCGCTGACTTTCGATTATGTTATCGTTAACTGTTCAGGCTAATTCCGCTCTAGCGCTCCCTTCAATCCATTAACTCTACCGCTGTGAGTATACTCGAACCCTTTTTGCTTTATGCACTTTTGGGTGTTACATACATTACTTATTCTAAATCACATCGAACACACTACGCAATACTTTAGCGCTAACCTCTACCGCATGTTATACGTGACTCGATGAATGCTTGTTTGTTATGTTTACACATAGATTGTTGTCTTCCTGCCTTAGCAACGATAGTACTATAGTTTGTACTCAACACCTGTTCACTCAGGGGTTGTTAAGGACTATTAATCACATGATTCGCAGTGGTGAATATGTGTTACGAACTACCTTGCGCAGTCAACCCACAGTCATTGGTATTGATTGGATCATGTCGATAACTAACGTGCTTCACATCACACGTTGTACGTGCTGGTTATACGTAAACGATTTCGAAATCTATTATGCTATTATCAAACTTCTATGCTCACCTTTACACTATGTGTATTGACTTTTACTTTAACATATGTGGCAGGTGCTTAAGATGCTAGGACGCCTTGTTTGCTGTGTGATGAAATCGAGGCTAGGAAAGAGTCTAGAAATAAACAAACAAACTATCTTATTTGAAATCTGAGTTGTCGGATCAGTATTTGTTTATGAGACAATTATTTGTAATAACTATTTTATTAGATATGTTATGGTATGGGATGACGTTTTAAATATCTGGTAATTAATAGTTGTTATGGATACTCATGGACAATCTGTTTCGCTCAGTGCCGCGCCCCGATGTTTCCGCCATCGGTTGGGGTGTGACATTTGGAAGGAGGGGAAAAGATGAAGAGGAACAAAGGAACAAACTTTGTTTCCTCCTATGAGAGATTTAAAAGTTTACCAAATGAAAAACTTTATGAAACCTATCATAGATTTGCAAAACTTTTAACTGAGCTGAAGAAATTTGGGATTGTAAAATCAAATGATGAAAGGAATATAAAATTTCTAGATGCTTTGCTTAGAGAATGGAGAAAAGTCTAACCATGACTTTGTCCTCCACCTTAGAACTAGGTAATATGAGTCTTCATGACTTATATAGCATTCTTGTCCCCAGAGAAGAAGAGTATATGAAGAATCAATTCAGAGAGGGGGATCTTTAGCTTTAATCTCAAACTCACAAAGAACACCAATTTGTGATCCACAAACCTCAAACTGCCAAAATATTGAAAATTCTGATATATCATCAGATTTTTCTACTTTTGCTGAAGCAATTGCATTGCTCACCAAAACTTTTGAGCAGAGGTTAAGGGGAGGTGGTCAAAGGTGCCAGAAAAGTGATAAAGTGGGGACGGAATGAAGAACTAGGGATAAAGGAAAAGCAGAAGTTGTGTGTTACTAATGTAAACAAAAGGGAGAGTGCAAAAATAAGAAAATGAAGGATGTTGCATACTATGAGAAGAAGCTGCAAGAAGCCAAGAAGCAACAACAAGTCAGTTTGATAGCTAGGACAGATATGTCACACCCTCAAAATCCACACGCGGAATACTACAGCGAGGCGTGTGACTGAGCAGGATCTTAGCCACTAATTATTTTGAACGGATTAGTTATTGTTATAAACATTAGTATAATTAGTGACCTAATTTAAAATTTCATAAAACATGGTTCTAGTTTGCAGCGGAAGGGAAAATAGAACATATCGTAATTTAAAACCACAAGTTTGTTATCATGAAACTTACAAACCACGCACACCATCCGATTGCAACGTCCGTCCAAAGTTGTACCGAGCAACCTGCAAAGCATGCAGTAGGGTGTCAACATAACGTTGGCGAGTTCACGTGTTTACAGTTTTCCAGTTTTAGTTTCCAAAAACTTGTTTCAACCAGTTAATTTATCCGTTTATACATGCCATGGGGAGCTACCCCATAAGTGAGCGACTAAACTGTTTTTCCAATACCGAATACTATTCATCCGTACGTTTCCGTAGAGTGCCCCGTTCGTCAATGTTCTATCATCATTGACGGTTTTGCCAGAGTACATTAGTTCACGCCCGATCCCATACGCGGGCACGGTGTGAGGTTGGTGAGACCTAAATAGCGCTATCAACTAATAACCCGTTCGCCCGACCCCGGCGACTAATCGGTATTATGTAGTAGGGACTTGAGTGATAGAGTTTCGTTTAGTGTTGCTCGTTGCATTTCCGTACAAACAGTAATTAACTAAGAGTCCCGCATAAGGGGAGGAAAATAGTTTTGTATCCCTCACAAGGAGATAGCGTTGTTACCCGTATCCCACACAAGGAGATAGAAATACCGTATCCTGCACAGGGAGATAGTAAGCAATCCCAAACTAGGAAAAGTGTTTCGTTCCGTTTCCCAACCACCGGGAACGCATGCTTTAAGTAAAAAGTAGTGAACTCACCTTTGCTTTGCTCGGTAGTTAATTTACTTGTGTTACGTTGTTCAACCATACCCTATTATGGTTATTAAATATTTATTAGGTTCGCACGCAAGAAATGTCGCGTATAATTTACACGTATCAAACACATAGCATGCATGTCTTACAAGCATACACGGTACTGGGCCTATCCTAGCATGTGAACAGTTAAACAGTAACATTTAGATATTAACACTAGCATACAGTCCAAAACATGCATCACATAATGCGGCCCACTAACAGAGTTAAGCAGCCCAGTCGAGACCGGATAGTCTCGACTCGAGACTATGAGGTCTCGAGTCGCAACCACTGGATTCTAAGTCGAAATCAGCTGGTCTCGAGTTGTGAACATTTGAGTCGCAACTGTAGAGGTCTCGAGTCGAGATCAGGAGATCTCGAGTCGTAACCATGCTGGTCTCGACTCCTGGAGCGCCTTGTTTGGTTTTGAGTGGTCGCTGAGTGGTCTCGAGTCGAAACCACATGATTCCGACTCGCAACCACTGATGAGAACATTGATGGAAGTTCTTCTAGAATTCTTATCCAAATCAGTACTAGCCAATCAAATTACCTTAACATGTTTTGCATTTCGTACAAGCTTCTAAATCAGATCAAATGCATATATTTCAAATATTTTCCAAACAAACAAACGGTCCATAATCATACAAGATCATCATCATCTTGTTGTTTTTAAACAAGATTATCGGAGGTCATATTACATAAACATTCGACAGATCTGGGTTTCATTCCAACACCATCATCTCATCTTTAATCAAAATAGAAAAGACCATACCTTCATCCTAATATTTCGAACCAAACAATATTCAACAATCTGCCATTATTTTTGTTATCAACAACTAACTAAAGAAGACTTGCTTAATAGACCCAAATATCGATATGAATACAGTATCACGTCTCTATTATCTTTCATTCTTCAAATATTATGCATAACCAGGTTGTACACAAGGCATTTATAGTTGTACATTTTTAAGAAACCCATCAAATTAAAGCATCAACATGAATCATTATTATTGCTACTTATAACTATCAAATCCAACTCATATATTAGGCAAATATGAAGTTCCAGCTAACACAAGTCGTTACACGTATTCAGTGACAACATTCAGAACATCAAGCTCAACTTCTAAACCCTTGAACAAACAACTTTCACTTTCATTTTCTATTTTAAAAACCACCGAAAATTTAGAACAACTAGCAATAATTGGATAAAAATCATCCTAACACTTTTTCTTGTAATTATCCACTCAAAAGTTATTAACAAATCAACAAACATCAAGGTCAAGAATCACAATGAAATTGTCCACTGACCGAGAGTTTAATGGACAAAAGGAGGTGTCCGCTGCCACTGCTGCAGCCTGATTCGGGGCTCTGGCGGTTCGCCGTCGCCGGTGATTACTCCTGTCGCCGTGTCGTCTCCATCCCCAACAGAAGCAGAAGTTGTCGCCCAAAAACACTACTACCCCCAAATTCCAAACCGCCATCAGAACCGCCACTGTTGCTTCAACTCACTGCCATACCACCGTTGTCATCATCTCCGGCGACTACAGTCTCCGTCGGCCACCGCCGGCATCAACTTCTTCATTATTATTAACAACAGCAGCAACGTTCATCATCATCATTCATCAGCGTTCATCACCGCTACCTCCGCCGTGAGTGGCGGTGGCGACACTGTCAAAATGACGAGGGAGAGAGGGAGGGGGGGTGTGTGTGTAAGAAGGAGAAGGTGGGTGAGGGTTTATCGGAGAACATGATGATCGGAGGGTCGCCGGAGAAGCTCCGGTCACCGGCGTGTGGAGAGGGGAGTCTTGTGCGGCTGTACATGTATTAGGGTTTTAGTTTTATGGGAAAAAATAAGAGGGGAAGTGGGCTTAGGGTGTTTAAATAGTGTAGAGTTTAGGTTAGTTGGGTTGGGCCTAGCCCAAGTGCGCGAATCCGTTTAAACGATTAGGCGTCTCTCTCAACGAACTGGCCCAGTTTTGTTAACTCATGCCCAAATAATTGGAACCCTCGTCATGGATTATTATTATTTGCGTATTTAATAATCATAGTAAAAAAAATAGTAATAATAATAATAATAATAATAATAATAATAATAAACGCCAGTTTTTACTAAAATACCCTTCTCTCGACAACTGGAGTACGGGTTGTCACATTCTCCCCATGTTACAGGAATTTCGTCCTCGAAATTTAAGCTAAGTCACACGATTCGCTCTAATTATAGACTCGCTGATAACCTAGTGTCATACGTACATACACGTAGTTCACAAAAGTTCACAAAATAAACATGTAAGCCACATAGCACATAAGGTCACATCGCGTAGACGGTCAAGTAGCATAAGGTTCCAAGAGTTTGTAGGTATTTCACATAGTATAGAATTTCACAAATTTAATTATAGCATCCAAGAAACGTACAGGAAAACCCGAAGTGTCACATTATCCCCAAGTTCAAGAAATTTCGTCCCGAAATTTAGCGCGCAGCCACTGACCAGCTAGTTTGTTTAAACGTTTTCGCGGGGTGTCACATAATCCCCTTGTTGGCTTGAAATTTCTTCTAGAAATTTCAGTTGTAGCTTCAGTGCTGGAAGTAATGTTTGCAGACAACTGGGGATACGTGCGCATCATCTGGTTTTCTCATTCCCAGGTAAACTCTAGGCCATGGCGTGAGTTCCAACGAACTCGGTCTGTTGGTTACACTACGCTCGAGGGTTTCAATTTCTTGATTCCTGTTCTCAACCGTTTCCCAATGAAGCGTAGCCGGTTGCTGATCACGAGTTCCCAAAAAGGTACAATGAAAGTTTCGTCGGACAGACACTTCTTCAGATTAGGCACGTGAAGGACGTTGTGCACCGCATTAAGCTTTTCAGGGAGGTTTAGTCTGTAAGCAACTTTACCGATCCTCTCGGAAATTTCGAATGGTCCGATTCCTCGCGGATTAAGCTTGCCATGTTTGCCAAAGCGCACCACACCCATGCAGGGTGAAACTTTAAGTAGAACCCAGTCTCCGATTAGGAATTCTAGAGGTTTCCTATACTTATCCGCGTAGCCTTTCTGGCGGTCTAGAGCTGCCGCCATGCATTGTCTGTTCTGGGCAATTCTACCCGTTGTGTCAAGTACAAGTTCTGGGCCGGAAATTTGGCTTCCGCCCAACATAGAGGTGACTGGCATTTGCGTTCGTGCAATGCCTCAAATGGTGCTGTCTGAATGCTAGTGCGGTAGCAGTTGTTGGAAGGGAATTCTACAAAAGGGAAGTGTTACTCGCATCCACGGTCGATAACACGTGTTCTTAGCATGCCTTTGAGTGTTTGGATGGTGCGTTTGGCCCGACCATCAGTTTGCGGGCAATAAGCGGTGCTCATGCCTAATAGTGAGCCAAAAGTCTTTTGTGCATAGCCTTGCGACGGATCGGATGCATAACGTGGGTTACGATCATAGGCAATAAAAGTCGGTACTCCATGCCTGAAATCTACTTCCCTCAGGTAGACAGTTGCAAGTTCGAGAACTTGTCAGTTTATTTGGTCGCGTAAAGATACCGGCAACTATTTCAACGATGCCCTGGGATAGGAGAGGACAGGAGCACCTTATGGCTTATCTTTCAAATGTTGGATCGACGAATTACTGACATTTCTCTATGGTTAGGTGGTGCTCCTTCAAGTTCATACCATGAGGGGTTGCGTGTACGGTCGAGAAATGCGGGCTTTAGCGTAAAGCGGTTTGCGTCGTAGGAGTTCCGGGGTAGAGTGTAGGAGTCGTCCTGATTCCCACGGGCTTTCGGGATAGGTTCGGACGTTGCCGAAAGAAACAAGTGTCGAATATTGACAGGATGGAATAAATTCGAGTGTCGTGACTAGGTGTTGATCGTACCGAGTTCGAAGAACAGTGCTTGCGGTCTCCGTTACCCCCGGGGTATCCTTGGCTCGTTGCCCCAACGAGTAACATTCGATGGAAGTATTTCGTTCAAATGGAGATTTGTGCAGAATAGAGTAGGATAAGAATCAGGGAATTCATAACACGAGTAGCGAGGTAATGTTTGAAGGGTTCTCAACGTTGGTGTGTTCAATTTGAGACAAAACATAAAAGGCTTGGTGGTCGGCAATAAGGATTTATCTGGTGTCGACGAGGTAGCTGGTCGTACATAAGCCGTGGGCGATTAGGATAAAGAACGTTGTTTTGCCGATAAGAGGTGTTACGTCAGTATGAATGGCGCAACAAGAACCAATGATAGAGAAGGACGGTCGTCGTATGGGTCAGGGGGGGGTTTAGGTTCACTAAAACGTCTAACAAGATGTTCTGAGCTGAGCCGTATGCGAAAAACGAGTTTGTGATCTCCTAAACCGGTAAGTAACCAAATTGAATAGACTACCGAAGTCGTGAGGGCGAGTCCGAAGTAGTGCTTGTGTCGTCGAATGGCTTCCATGTAAGGTAATAAAAACATGTCTGAAAGGATACGTTTGGATCACACGTCACCATTTTTTAAGATTCAAGAAGTTTATTGACTAGTAGTCGAGCTTGCTGAATTTCCCCAAACTAGAGGGAAATCTGGTCAAGGTCTCAGTATGAGGGGGGGGGGGGTTTCGACGTGAAGCTGTGAAAACAAGTTTTCAGGAAAGTACGATTGAAGTAACACATTGTTGAATTTCAAGGGATAAAAAGTTTGCTGACTAAAGGTCGAGTTTGTTGAATTCATTAATCTGGAGAGAAATCGGGTCAAGGTTTCCATATGAAGAAACGTGGATGTCGTGATAAAGGGACGATATAAGCGGGGATACCCTCTTGAGCAATGAACGCGGATTCGTACGAAATCTAGCGGAAGGATTCACGGGATCAGAAAAGTCGTCAAAGAATATCGGATCTGGCAAATGAAGGATAAGGTAAGCATCTAGGTCACCGTACTCGTCGGCGGGTTGACCGGCTCGTATCTTCGTCTTGCCACGCCTTCAAATACACCGGTTTGTAAGAAAGATATCACTTTGTTGGGTTTTGGGGCGTGCTAAGGTATAAGGTTGAACTTGAATACGGATTCACCATGTAACGAGGAATTAGGCGAAACAACCTTGTGGTCGATAGAAGGGTGATTCGATTGCTGGCACTACAATGAGAAGCATACACCGCGTATGCTTTTTGTGTTCGAGACGTGCAAACAGGAACCCGAAAAGTGTAGACTTACTAGAGCACTTCAAGGATCCAGGTGATCAGTCGGGTGAGGGAACAAGTCTCACCACTAAAGTCGAGAAAGGAAATACGCAGGTAAAGAGGATGCGAATGGCGTCATCATTCCTACTAACATCCCATGATATAGGGGTGGCTCCCCTTCGTCGATTCGTTCTCGTAGCTTCTCTATGTGCTTCGTAGCAGGCCTTTCCTGGTCAGGTCTATCGAGTGGACGTCTCTTGCGTCGAGTTGCTATCCAGGGATGATTTCAGGGAATACGTGGACGAGGGCTTGGAATAACTGGTTCCTTGCCCTTAGTGTATCGTGGTTTCGAACCAGGTTTAGGAGGACTCGCTCCTGTTTAGCACGTAACACGCTTGCCTAACCTTCGTATGATCCACTGTGTTAAATACTAAATATACGCATACATTCTAACACATATATGCTAATTATACACATACACACATGCGTGTTCACACACATAAGTTATGCACAAGTAAATGTCGTTAACCTACCATTACCAGGTGAGCATTTGAGATTGACGAACCTTGCAATCCGGAGTGTGGTGTCGTTGTGGTTTTCGTTAAAGAACGGTTATAGTCTGGTTTTCATATAAAAATATTTTATTTCCCAAACCAAAATATTTTATATTTAAAACCTAGTTCGCTATAACCAATGGCTCTGATACCAATCTGTCACACCCTCAAAATCCACACACGGAATACTACAGCGAGGCGTGTGACTGAGCAGGATCTTAGCCACTAATTATTTTGAACGGATTAGTTATTGTTATAAACATTAGTATAATTAGTGACCTAATTTAAAATTTCATAAAACATGGTTCTAGTTTGCAGCGGAAGGGAAAATAGAACATATCGTAATTTAAAACCACAAGTTTGTTATCATGAAACTTACAAACCACACACACCATCCGATTGCAACGTCCGTCCAAAGTTGTACCGAGCAACCTGCAATGCATGCAGTAGGGTGTCAACATAACGTTGGCGAGTTCACGTGTTTACAGTTTTCCAGTTTTAGTTTCCAAAAACTTGTTTCAACCAGTTAATTTATCCGTTTATACATGCCATGGGGAGCTACCCCATAAGTGAGCGACTAAACTGTTTTTCCAATACCAAATACTATTCATCCGTACGTTTCCGTAGAGTACCCCGTTCGTCAATGTTCTATCATCATTGACGGTTTTGCCAGAGTACATTAGTTCACGCCCGATCGCATACGCGGGCACGGTGTGAGGTTGGTGAGACCTAAATAGCGCCATCAACTAATAACCCGTTCGCCCGACCCCGGCGACTAATCGGTATTATGTAGTAGGGACTTGAGTGATAGAGTTTCGTTTAGTGTTGCTCGTTGCATTTCCGTACAAACAGTAATTAACTAAGAGTCCCGCATAAGGGGAGGAAAATAGTTTTGTATCCCTCACAAGGAGATAGCGTTGTTACCCGTATCCCACACAAAGAGATAGAAATACCGTATCCCGCACAGGGAGATAGTAAGCAATCCCAAACCAGGAAAAGTGTTTCGTTCCGCTTCCCAACCACCGGGAACGCATGCTTTAAGTAAAAAGTAGTGAACTCACCTTTGCTTTGCTCGGTAGTTAATTTACTTGTGTTACGTTGTTCAACCATACCCTATTATGGTTATTAAATATTTATTAGGTTCGCACGCAAGAAATGTCGCGTATAATTTACACGTATCAAACACATAGCACGCATGTCTTACAAGCATACACGGTATTGGGCCTATCCTAGCATGTGAACAGTTAAACAGTAACATTTAGATATTAACACTAGCATACAGTCCAAAACATGCATCACATAATGCGGCCCACGAATGGAGTTAAGCAGCCCAGTCGAGACCGGATAGTCTCGACTCGAGACTATGAGGTCTCGAGTCGCAACCACTGGATTCTAAGTCGAAATCAGCTGGTCTCGAGTTGTGAACATTTGAGTCGCAACTGTAGAGGTCTCGAGTCAGGTCTCGAGTCGAGATCAGGAGATCTCGAGTCGTAACCATGCTGGTCTCGACTCCTGGAGCGCCTTGTTTGGTTTCGAGTGGTCGCTGAGTGGTCTCGAGTCGAAACCACATGATTCCGACTCGCAACCACTGATGAGAACATTGATGGAAGTTCTTCTAGAATTCTTATCCAAATCAGTACTAGCCAATCAAATTACCTTAACATGTTTTGCATTTCGTACAAGCTTCTAAATCAGATCAAATGCATATATTTCAAATATTTTCCAAACAAACAAATGGTCCATAATCATACAAGATCATCATCATCTTGTTGTTTTTAAACAAGATTATCGGAGGTCATATTACATAAACATTCGACAGATCTGGGTTTCATTCCAACACCATCATCTCATCTTTAATCAAAATAGAAAAGACCATACCTTCATCCTAATATTTCGAACCAAACAATATTCAACAATCTGCCATTATTTTTGTTATCAACAACTAACTAAAGAAGACTTGCTTAATGGACCCAAATATCGATATGAATACAGTATCACGTCTCTATTATCTTTCATTATTCAAATATTATGCATAACCAGGTTGTACACAAGGCATTTATAGTTGTACATTTTTAAGAAACCCATCAAATTAAAGCATCAACATGAATCATTATTATTGCTACTTATAACCATCAAATCCAACTCATATATTAGGAAAATATGAAGTTCCAGCTAACACAAGTCGTTACACGTATTCAGTGACAACATTCAGAACATCAAGCTCAACTTCTAAACCCTTTAACAAACAACATTCACTTTCATTTTCTATTTTAAAAACCACCGAAAATTTAGAACAACTAGCAATAATTGGATAAAAATCATCCTAACACTTTTTCTTGTAATTATCCACTCAAAAGTTATTAACAAATCAACAAACATCAAGGTCAAGAATCACAATGAAATTGTCCACTGACCGAGAGTTTAATGGACAAAAGGAGGTGTCCGCTGCCACTGCTGCAGCCTGATTCGGGGCTCTGGCGGTTCGCCATTGCCGGTGATTACTCCTGTCGCCGTGTCGTCTCCATCCCCAACAGAAGCAGAAGTTGTCGCCCAAAAACACTACTACCCCCAAATTCCAAACCGCCATCAGAACCGCCACTGTTGCTTCAACTCACTGCCATACCACCGTTGTCATCATCTCCGGTGGCTACAGTCTCCGTCGGCCACCGCCGGCATCAACTTCTTCATTATTATTAACAACAGCAGCAACGTTCATCATCATCATTCATCAGCGTTCATCACCGCTACCTCCGCCGTGAGTGGCGGCGGCGACACTGTCAAAATGACGAGGGAGAGAGGGAGGGGGGGTGTGTGTGTAAGAAGGAGAAGGTGGGTGAGGGTTTATCAGAGAACATGATGATCGGAGGGTCGCCGGAGAAGCTCCGGTCACCGGCGTGTGGAGAGGGGAGGGGAGTCTTGTGCGGCTGTACATGTATTAGGGTTTTAGTTTGTGGGAAAAAATAAGAGGGGAAGTGGGCTTAGGGTGTTTAAATAGTGTAGAGTTTAGGTTAGTTGGGTTGGGCCTAGCCCAAGTGCGCGAATCCGTTTAAAAGATTAGGCGTCTCTCTCAACAAACTGGCCCAGTTTTGTTAACTCATGCCCAAATAATTGGAACTCTCGTCATGGATTATTATTATTTGCGTATTTAATAATCATAGTAAAAAAAATAGTAATAATAATAATAATAAACACCAGTTTTTACTAAAATACCCTTCTCTCGACAACGGGAGTACGGGTTGTCACAAGATACATGGCTGACAGATGACTCTTCTGATGAAGAAGAAGAAGAGATAGCAAATTTCTGTCTCATGTCACTTTCTGGTGAACAACCTGAAACATCAGAACAAAAGGTAAATTTAGATAATCCTGACCTTGAACACAAATTAAACAAACTCATGTCAGATTTTTTAAATTTGCAAGAAAAACAGAAATCAGAAAGTAAAAAATCTGATGAGTTGCAAAGAACCCTGGATAAAGTTATAATTGAAAACCAGTTACTGATAGAAGAGAGCTTAGATCACAGGGAAAAAATTGAGTTTTATGAAAACGAAAGGAAAGATTTATACAAGAAAATTCATGATAAATAAATAAATGTAAAGGGTTTTCAACAAGCAAAGTAATTCATTAACTTTATTGAAACAACACCAAAAACAGAGGTGAGGGTTTAAGGTATGTAAAAACAAATATAAATAAACCCACCACCTTTGTGAAGGCAACACATCAGATTTCTGATAAATTTACATCAGAATCTGATTCAGAATCTTGCAGATCAATAAGTTCTGAGAACTCTTTTGAAATCTCAAAACTCAACTTTTTTTGGGAAACGAGGGAAAACCCTCGGGCAAACCTTTTATTAATGATGTTCAAAAAGAGATTACAAACAAAGAGCATTTAGCCAAGGCGACTTGCCAAAGACGAAACCTCAAAAAGAAACACAAACAAGAAACCAACATACAAAGAACACCAAACTAAAAAATGAAAATAAAGGCTAAACTCCTCGAACGATGTCTCTTTCCGATTCATCCGTTTCGGACTCAACCTCTACCTCATCTTCAACATTTGTTTCAATCAAAGCTTCCTTCACCAGGTCAAACTTTGTAAGCATCAAATAATAAGCCTTAAATTTCTCCGACCATGAAGAAAATACATCATCCGGGGGTTGCGTATTTGTCTCGTAGAATTTACGAACCATTAACATTTCTTTTTCCCACAACCCATGCTCGGTATCAAAACAATCATCCTCATCTTGAAGAGATTTAAACGCATTTTTTGTACCAATAGTCGGGCTTTGTCGCGGCCCAAAATTCTGTTTCGACACATCAAAGTATTCACTTCCTTTTTTTTGGCCATTGTTTTGCATTAAAACCGGTACATAATTTGGGCTAGATTTAATTGGGCCAGCCGCAAACTGATCAGATCCTGGGCCTGATTTGTTTAACGGTGGAAATTGTTCAACCGAACCCAAAAGAACTGGGCCTGAACCCGCCGCACCTGCCAAACCAGCGCCTATATTAGGCCCAGCAGCCCCATCGCTGGGCACAATTGGGCCTAAATCAACAACCGAACCCACTGTTTGGCTACCAGCATTGTTCGAAGTCCCTGATGGGCCTGCTCCATTTATTTTCGGACCATGAACTAATCTTTCAATGTCTTTTTAGCCAAAGGAGCCCATTTAACATTGGCCTTTTTCTGATTTACCAACGTAAAACCATCATCATGAACCACAGGTTTTTTCAAAATACTTTTAACCGGTTGCTCTATAACATTTTTATCTTTCAAACTCGTTTTTCCAACCGGTTTTTGAACCACCTCATGGATCGAATCTAAATGACCAAAAACTCGACATTTTCCACACATAGGAGGCTTCCATTTATAAGATAAATCAAGGGACCCAATTTTGTTGGTAAACCATTAAGAGATGGAAACCGTACCTTTACATAAGAAGGAAGACCATATGAAGCTTTAGCTTCCACAAGAACTCGAGCAAAGTTCAATGGACCTTTTTTAGATTCACACCGTAAGCGGGTTGCTTTGTCCATCATTAGCAGCTTCCCCACACAACTAACAATTTGCCCAATGTTTCCCCCGTTCCATAAACAAAGCGATAAATCCTTTATAGTCACCCAAATCGGCACTTTATCCAAATCTGGCTTTGATAATATGGTGTCAGGTTGCCATAGTTGTAAAACAAGTGGCACATTTTTCACCAACCATGGGTTTCTTTCCAAAACTTGAATCATGCCCTCACCATTCTCAAATGTAAAGAAATAAGATCTGCCATTATTTTTGTTAATAGATTTAAGCCCAAATTTATGCCACATTTTGATTAAATTTTCTTTCACCATTTGAAATGAGAGATTTTCACCAACAAAATAACCATAAAGTTGCAAGCGATGAGCTTTAATACTCTAGGTCATAAAATGGACATTAAGATCCACTATAACCTCACCCTCTTCTACATTAGGCGGATCATAGAATAATCTTGTTTCGCTTTCTTCAATGTCAAGACCCTTAGTTAATTGAGAAAACAATTCCTTATTCCAAAATTTCATTCTGAAAATCAGATCAACATCAACACCATTCGGCCCAAATTTTAAATTCGGATCACAAACAAACTGAAAAGTGGGCCTTTTCAATTTGCTAGGATCAACAAACCTAAATCGTAAATCCATTACATTCTTTTTAGAACTCTCAACTGGACCCAAAATTGTTTCATTAAAAACAAATTCAGGAGATTTAGATCCAGAATTAATAGTAAGGCCTACCGAAGGTGAAGGCCCAGTTTGTAATTGACTAACCTCTTTACAATTCTGACCCTTGTAAACCTGATCTGCTTTATACGCATCTGGGTATAGGCCCAAATCAGCATCATTTTCTGAATTCAAATCATCACCACCTGGCCCTTTTTCAACAGGCCCAATTTCATTCGGACCCAGACTTTGGACAGGCCCAACCGTAACCCTAGGAGATGCAACATTCTCTACAGCCGTCATAGAACATTCTTTGAACATCTTTAATTGGCTGATGTCATTCCCTCATTTTCCGGCCCCATGCTCAAAAAACGATCCCGATGATGAATCCGACATAATCTTCACCGGAGAAACTAGTTCCGGTAATATTTTCGTAACATTTCTACCAGATTTTAGCCCCGATGAAGATTCCGATGAACCACTTTTTCTGGCGCCCTGCTCAAATTTTACTTCCCGCTGACAATTCCGACATTATTTTAACCGAGAGACCTTCTCTGGTGAACCTGCAACTGATTCTGACTCCATCTTTTGCAACCCCTGTTCCAATACAGGCTTTCTAAACCTCAACGGAGGCCAACCAATATCATTTTCATCTGACTTTTTCATAACAGATGGAGAAGAATTCACCGACTCTTCTCCAGACATATGATAAGATGAACCATTTTTTCCGATTGAGCATACATAGATTTCAACGAAGAAACTGTAGGAGCAGTGGAAATGGATCTCCTCAGCTCACAAACTTCATGAACCCGTACAGATTCATCATCTTTGTTTTCCACTTTATCATCCTCAGCTTTCTTTTCAGTATCTACAGAACTTTATACATTTCCCAATTACTAGTTTGTCCCACCAAGAAGCAACCTTCTCCTTGATTGCAGCGGCTTCAAAACTCAACTTGAAAGCAAAGAAGAATGAATCCAAACGAAAGTTTTTAAAAACTCTAGAAGTGGTTCACTCAAAATTTCAAAATTATCCAACAAATCCATCACAAGAAGAGAAATCAGAAAATTCTGATAAAGAAACTTGTATGTGTGTTTACATTCTGAAGCTGGTTCAACACCATCTCCAAACAAAAATTGAAAAACCTATTCATGGCTCAGCATACAACAGATATTCTGATAAAAGTTCATCAAAAGAAGAAAATCTGATTAAAACTTCATCAGAAAAAGTACCCAAGCAAGTTTGGATACCAAAACCCCTCTAACTTTACTATTTTAGGACCCCATGTGCAGCAGATCTTGTACTGCGATTCTGGTAGCTCCAAGCACATGACTGGAGATAGGAGCTTGCTCGGTAATTTTGTTTCCAAACTAGGTAAATTGGTAAACTTTGTAAATGGTGTAAAGGGGAGGATTTTGGGGTATGGATGTATAAAGTATGGGTGTTTGACCATCGAAAAAGTAGCCTATGTAGAAGGCTTAAAGTACAATCTGCTGAGTTGTGGTCAATTTTGTGACAAAGGTTTTCAGGTAACATTCTTACCAGAATAATGTTTGCTAATTGGTATGGATGATAATAAGATCTATTTAAGTGGAAAAAGAATACGACAGTCAATATACTATTTTGATTTTAAAGAGGAAAATGAACATCCAAAATTATGTTTATTTTCAAAAATTAACAAAGGTAGTAGTTGGCTGTGGCACAAAAGATTAGCCCACTTAAACTTTAAAAATTTAAGCAAATAAGCAAACAAGGGACTGGTAAAAGGATTACCTTTCATATCCTCAAAGAAGGATAAAATTTGTGAGGCTTGTGAAATGGGTAAATCTAAAAGAAGCTCACATAAAACAATTTCTGAATTTTCAATTACACAAAATTTAGAACTTTTGCATATGGATCTTTGTGGACCCATAAGCACTGAAAGCTTTTCTGGAAAAGAAGTACATACTTGTCATTGTAGATGACTTCTCCAAATACACATGGGTAGAGTTTTTAAGAAAGAAAAGTGAAACTCCAGATCTGATCATAAATTTTATCAGAAAAATTGAAAATCTTTTAAAATAGACAGTCAGGAGGATTAGAACAAATAATGGAACAGAATTTAAGAACTCAAAAGTTGAGAGCTTCCTTGTAAGCAAAGGAATCTCTCATGATTTTTCTGCTCCAAGATCACCTCAACAGAATAGAGTGGTAGAAAGGAGAAACAGAACCTTAGTGGAAGTAGCCAGAACAATGCTTGCTCATGCAAAACTGCCCACTCATTTTTGGGCAGAAGCTATAGCAAATGCTTATTTTACCCAAAACAGGTCCATAATCAACAAAAGACATAATAAAACACCCTACAACATTATAAATGGCAGAATACCAAATGTAAAATTTTTACACACATTTGGTTGCAGGTGTTTTGTTTTCAATGATTTTGAAAGTCTTGAAAATTTGACAGAAAAGCGGAGAAATGGATTTTTCTTGGTTATTCAATGTCCTCAAAAGCATATAGAATTTTTATCTTAAACACAAGGACAATCAGAGAAAGTTTATATGTATATTTTGATGATTCATCAGAAACAGAAGTTTCTGATGAGTATATGAAGGAAATAAACCTTTCTGATAAACAAGAAAAACTTGAACATCTTTTTGAAATAGTAACAGAAGAATTCCTAGGACATGATCAAAATCTCACAGATAAATCTATAGAAAATTCATGTACTAACCCTACAGAACAAATGGAAAATGTATCAGAAACCTTGAATCAGAACAATGAAAATACAACTGATAATCAAAATTCTGATACATTCCATACAAATCAGGCAAATGTTCAGGGGAAACTTCAAATCCATCAGAACCAACAACTTTTCACAACAATTTGAGATAGATAAAAGGACATGTTCAATCTGATATCATTGGTAATCCAGAAGATGGTGTAAGAACAAGATCTACCACAGCGCATGAGTGTGCTTTTGCTGGGTTCTTAAGCAAGATAGAACCCAATTCTGTCAAAGAAGCTCTTAACGACTCAGACTGGATACAAGCAATGCAAGAAGAGATTGATCAATTTGAAAAGAGTAAGGTATGGGATCTGGTGCCAAAGCCAAATGACAAATCTGTCATAGGATCAAAATGGGTATTTAGAAATAAATAAGATGAAAATGGTATAATAACAAGGAATAAGGCAAGGTTAGTGGTTAAAGGCTATTGTCAACAATAAGGTATTGACTATGATGAAACCTTTGCACCAGTAGCCAGATTAGAAGCAGTAAGAATCTTTCTTGCCTATGTTGCATCCAAAGACTTCAAAGTATATCAAATGGATGTGAAATCTGCATTCCTAAATGGTAAGATTGAGGAAGAAGTTTATGTGCATCAACCTGAAGGCTTTGTTGATCCTCAATTTCAAAACCATGTTTACAAATTAAACAACGCCTTGTATGGTTTGAAGCAAGCTCCTAGAGCATGGTATGAAACACTTTCAAACTTCTTACTCAATTTTGGCTTCACAAAAGGTACTATTGATACAACTCTTTTTCTTAAAACACACAAGAGTCACACTTTGTTAGTCCAAATTTATGTTGATGACATTATATTTGGATCAATAAATGAAAAGTTTTGCAAAAAGTTTCAAAAATTAATGACCAGCCACTTTGAGATGAGCATGATGGGTGAGTTAACTTTCTTCTTAGGTTTACAAGTCAAACAAATAAATGATGGAATATTTCTGAGTCAATCTAAGTAGGTAAAAACAATTTTGAACAAATACTCACTTGAAAATTGCTCAATCTCAAAAACTCCCATGGCAATAGGGAACAAACTTGATTCTGATAAAGAAGGAACATGTGTGGATATTAAAACCTATAAGGGGATAATAGGATCATTGTTATACTTAAATGCAAGCAGACCAGATATTATGTTTGCTACATGTTTTCTTGTAAGATATCAATGCAATCCTAAAGAATCTCACCTAAAAGCAGTAAAAAGGGTTTTTAAATATCTAAAAGGAACATCAGAAGTTGGTCTTTGGTATCCTAAAAATATAAATCTTGAACTAATTGCATACACAGATGCAGATTATGCAGGATGTAAGATTGACAGAAAGAGCACATCTGGTGCATGTCAAATCTTGGGAGAAAAGTTGGTATATTGGTCAAGCAAGAAACAAAACTGTGTTGCAACATCAACAGTTGAATCTGAATATGTAGCAGCAACAAGTTGCTGTTCACAAGTGCTATGGATGCAAACTCAGCTGAAGGATTATGGAGTAAATCTGACAAAAATACCAATTCTATGTGACTCAAAGAGTGCAATTGCAATTATAGAAAATCCAGTTCATCACTCTAGAACCAAGCACATAGATGTCAGATATCACTTCATAAAGGATCATGTTGAAAAAGGTAACATAGAGATGTACTTTGTTCCAATAGAAAACCAAATTGCTGACATTTTTACAAAACCTCTTGTGAAAAGAGACATAATTTTCTAATCAGCAAACTTGGCATGGTTAACATAAAGGATGAAGATATTTCAAAAAACACAAAGTCACAAAATGAAAATCAAACTGATGAGTCTAAAGGAGGTAATCGGGGTGTAAACAAAAATTCTGATAATCAAAGAATGAAAAAACAGATTTCTGATAAAGAAAGTCACCAATCTGACGAAATATCAGAAAATCTGATAAATTATCAATAATCTGATAATTTACTAGAAAATCCGTTAATTCATCAGAAAGTATGATGAATCATCAGAAAATCTGATGAACCATCAGAAAATCTGATAAAACATCAGAAAATCTGTTAAAACATCAGAATCACCACTGATTATCAGAAAATTTCATGAAATTCACAATCTTTATTCATATCTCATATTTGTATAAACACATAACTGTAAATAATCTGTTTTTGAATTTTTCTTATTTACTTTGCATAGTTTAAATTAAAAAAAAATAAAAAAGGGGGAAAGACCATTTGCATTAAGATAAATTCAAAGCCACCATAGGGAAAATCAACCGTCATAGGTAAAATTTTCTGCAAAAATTCATTTCTCTTCTACTTCCAAGGCATACTACGTCATCTTTCAAAGGAGTATATCAATACATGTGTGCATAAAAATGATTAGGGGCTATGAAAAGTAGTCGCCTAGCTTTTAAATGTATCACCAAAGCTTCTCACAAACGGGAATTGAAAATCTGTCACATACTCCTGATCAAATATTTCTCATTAAATGAAGATTAAGAAAAGGATAAGGAAATCTTGAGTTGTTAATACCATTTATGGCATAACTATCACTTTCATCTATATATATTAACAAACTCCTAAAGACATTCTTCATCACAACAACCTCCACTTCACAACTTTTTTAGAAAATTTCACTTTCAAAAACCCTCAATGGCAAAAGAAATCCTAACCAAGCACTTTCCACTCATCCTTCACACCACACACAACCTAAGACTAAGGTCAAAACTTGATGGTCCAGCATGGGAGGACTATCGGGTGGTGTACAACATGTTAAAGCAAAGTCCTTTGGGCCATGCTATATCAACACATGTCACAATATACCCTGCACTCCTTCAAGAGTTTTGGTGGAATGTAGAAACCGTCTAAAGAGGCACCAGCATGTGGATACAAAGCAAGGTAATGAACAGGGATATCATTCTAAAGGATGAAACTCTTAGGGATGCCCTCCAGTTGGTTGATGACCCAGAGACCACCTTCTACCCAAGGGAAAAGCTAGAGGAAACTCTGAAGGAAATGGGTTATCGCACACCCAACCTTTCAAGTCAGATCAACAAATCTGGTTTCATTCCACCATACCAGTATTTGGTAACACGGCTCAGTTTCTGCTTCTCAAAGAATATTGGACACTTCAATGAGCTGTCTTACAGGATGATGGAAGTGGTACATGCAGTTGTACAAGAGAAACCGTACAACTTCTCCTAGTTTCTCATGAGAGACATGGAAGCAAACACGCACACTCATCAACCTTTTCTGATCTTTCCTCGTTTTGTGACCAAGGTGATAACAAGGCAGCTGGACTTCAAAGGAGTAAGAAACTGGTACCCAAGGGCCCAGGTTGTCTTACAAGAAAATTTGAATGTTCCCTCCCTAGTTCCAACACATAATCACAGTGGACGCAGAACCTATCTATGGCTATATGCTACTAGTTTCTATAATGATTAGTTTTCCTTTTGTTGTTGTTTTTGTACAATTTTTGTTTGTTTGAATAGTATATATTTGCTTTGTATCAAATAAAAACACAACAATAGATCTAGGGGGAAGTAAATGGCATATCTGATAAAATCATGAAAAATCTGATGAAGTATAAAGAGATCTGGTAAAAATCAGAAAATCTGATGGATCAGATGAACTTATTAGAAAATCTGATGATTCACCATAAAATCTGATAAATCATCAGAAAATCTTTTAAAATAACCAGAAAATTTGATAAATCCACTAAAAAATGAAAAGAAATATCAGACAACATTGCTTAAAACCAGTTTTAAAACAATGACAAAGAAACTTGTGACAAAGTAGAAAAAGATTCATAGAAAGTTTCTATCAAAATTGAAATTTTTTCTAGATAATCTATCTTCTAAAGAATGGAACAAAAGTGATGTTAAAATAATGAGAAAATCTTTTCACAATAACACTCCTTGTAGATCAGAGCAAAGATGTGAAGTTCAGAAAAGCTATGTAAGTAATATCTTCAAAACTCTACTTATTCCCTCTCATCTCAAAAAAAAAAAAAAAGACACTATGATACAATCTCTAAATTTGAATCCAATTAATTCTGATGAAGTATAGAGAAAATCCAACACTCAAAAGTTTTATTTAAGGATTTTCTAATACATATCATCACAAGGGTTTTATTGGGAACCAAGCCAGTCTCAAAAAAGGGTTTTATCGGACCTTTTTACAAAAAGGGTCCCACAGGAAGAAAAGATGCAAGTTGGATGTTAGTGTTTATCTTTTAAATCTCTGATTTTTAATAAAAGATTTATATTAAAAAATTTAGGAGATATACCAAGGGTTTTACAAAACGGTTGTTTTCTCAACGGATTAAAACATCATTAAGGTGTCATAAACCACCTTAAATACAAACAACCTACTATAAATACTCAAAGATCTCTGTCTCAAAACACTATAAATACGTCTTGCAAACGGTAGAGCATTCCACCTTCAACTTCCATTCTCAACTCAAGAACCCTAAAAACCTTTTTCGAAGCAAAAAACTCAAATCACCATGGCTGCAATCAACATCAACATGCCACCAATTGAACACTCCGTTCAATTCATCAATGAAGCATAATTCTTTCCCTTGAAAAGCAACAATGAAGCTATGAAGACCAACATAGGAGAATATGACATGAAGTACCAAATCCTGATCTAATTTCTGACAAGGTGTCCTATTGCTCAAGCCCTAACGAAGACCAAAGATGTACCAGTTAAGCTTATTCAACAAGTAGTGAAGACACTCAAACAAACAAATACAAACGAGCTGACAACACACTTGTGGAGAGATATCTTCATTATAATTACAGCGGAGAAGATTAGGGAATGCCTGGAACTGCCTATAAGCCAAAATTATGATGAAGCACCAACAAAAGATGATATGTTTGCATAGCTTGATGCTGTGATGGGATACAAGGTAAAGATCTCCAAAATTGGTGAATTTAATGTTACACCCCAACCGATGGCGGAAACATCGGGGCGCGACATTGAGCGAAACAGATTGTCCAAGAGATTCCATAACAACTACGATTGCCAATTATTTAAGCATCGCGTCCTATACCATGACATAATAAGTAACACAGTTATTACAGACAAGTAGTTCTCAAAGACAATTAAAATGTTTCGATAACTCAGATTTTAAATTGTTTGTTTCTAGACTCCATCCTAGCTTGATTCCACAATAGCAAGCAAAGCATCCTAAACACTTGTCACATAAGTTAAAATAGAGGTCAATACACATAGTGTAAAGGTGAGCATACAAGTTTAATAGTATAATAGTAGCGAAAGCGAGTTTACGTATAACCAACATGTAACATGTATAATGTGAAGCAAGTAGGTTATCGACAATGAAATATGCACAGACGTGACTGTGAGTTGTAGAATGCACAACACATATCACCACAGTGACACGTGAAGAAAATCCCTTAACAACCCCTGTCCACGACAGGTGCTGAGTCCAAACTATAGTACTATCGTTGCTAAGGTGTCAGGCAACAATCACTGTGTAAACATAACATACAAGCATTCATTGAGTAACACGTATAACATGCAGTAACGGTTAGTGTATAAAAGTGTTTGCGTTGTGTGATCGATGTGATTTAATATAAGTAACGTATGTAACACCCAAAAGTGCTTAAAGCAAAAAGGGATCGAGTATACTCACAGAAAGTGCTTAATAAATAAACACCGTCTTGGATTGAAGGGAGCGCTGGAGAGTTAGCCTGATTACAGAACGATAGCATAAGCGAGGAACAGTGCGTAAAACGGTGCGAGTGAATTGGACGACGGATTGTCACCCGATCGGATGACCTTTCGGACGGATGGTCATCCGGACGGATGGCCATTCGGTCGGAGGGTGATCCGCTTGGGATGGATGTGTTTGTGTATGATGTGACTTTGAAGTTTTCGTTGTAGCATTTTAAAATCAGAGAAGTATCTCTACCTTTTAGGTCGTTCGATCGAACGGTCATCCTATCGGATGGCCGTTCGCTCGGATGGTGATCCGTTCTAAGTGAGATATTTCTTAGAGAACAAGTTCACAGTAGGATGGTCATTCGATCGGATGGTCGTCCGATCGGATGGCCATTCGCTGGAAACTGATATGTATTGAAAGTTTGTAAAAAGTTTAAGTGTTGAGACCCCAAGTCATCCGATCGGATTGTCGTTCGATCAGATGGGAATCCGATCGGACGGCAGTCCGTTTGGTGGCTTGCTCGTTTTGAAATTTGTTAAGTTTGAAAGTTTGCGATTTGATCGAGACGGTATGAAAACGTGTTAAACAACGGGAATTCCCTCAAGTCCAGGTTATCCGATCGGACGGGAATCACCCCATTCTGACCAGTTAACTGTTCTTGACGGTTGTTCATGTTCAACCCGCTAAGTCGGTTATCTCATTGATAGGAATCAGATCTCAGACCGACACATCACTAGAGAATGAGTGGAAGGCCTGAATGAGCTCCGATTCTTTCGGTTTTGAGTGCATGAGTGTAAAAGAGTTGAAAGAAAAGTTAAGTAGGCATCTTCTAATCCTTCTATTCTTGAAAATGTTTAGATTTATGCGAAATCAGTGTTTAAACATGTTGAAATCTCTAAGATCTGAATTGTTCTTGGTGGAATGAGGTCGAATCTTGAAGTTCATAAGAACTCCATGATGACATCATCCTAGAACACCTCAAACCAGCCGATTTCATGGTGAAAAGTGAAGATTCAAAGGTGAAAATGATGAAGAAGTGTGTGAAGATCAAAGAAGTACAAGACTTGGAGTAGAAACTTACAAGAATCGCGAGAATAGAGAGAAAAGAGGCTGAGAAGTCGAAGGGTCGCACCAGAGCTGTCACATCACTGTTCAAGTGATGTGACATGTGCTATTTATATATGCCAAAAGAGGAAAGGCGGTGCAGGTGTCAGATCGGAGGGCAGTCCGATCAGATGGCCATCCTTTGTTGCGTTACAGGTGTGGATGACCATTCGATCGAATGGTTATTCGATCGAACGTCTCCTCGCGAGTTGTGTTTTGACGTTTCCTTTGTTGCGTTGAGCGTTGCAATGCATTTCGAGTAAGCGATGCGATAGTATTACCCATTAGTTACGCAAATAACCTAAATACTAAATATCATAAAAGAAATCCGTAAATCTCGGTTTGCGATGAGATTGCGTTGTGATAGAGTTACGATTGCTTTTGCGATTAATCACCTTAATATGAACATAACATGCACAAGTAACACATAATAGCACGCACACATAAAACAATACCTCTAACCTATAATTCGAGTTGCGATGCGATAGTGATGCGATTAGCGATAAGTCGATTAGCGATTAAAATGTGATTTATTAACACATAATCCACATAATACAACTAAAGTAACTTAAATTAGAGTATCAATTACAAGTCGAGAAGTACAATCAGTAATTAAGCAAGGAGTGACAGATCGCAATTAGCAATCTTTTCTTCCTTTGACTTTGACTTTGACTTTCAAAAGTCGGGTTGTTACATTTAAAAGAAAGAAATTACCTGCCTTCTGGCAAGTGTTGATGGAGATCTTAAACAAATGCTTATCATAAAAAATTGGGGGAACAGACCAGATTAATAGGAATGTTCTAACAATCATGTTCAGCCTCATCACAGGGATGAACATTGATTTTGGAGCAGGAATCTTTAATCTGATCAGAAGATCAATATTGACAAACGCTGGGAGAATAGATTCACATCTACCTTTTCCTAGAGTTTTGTCAATCCTGATTTCTGATGCATTCTCTGAAAGGAATATGGAAATTCCAGCATCAGAAGACATGTGGAGTACTGAAGTTATGAGACCATGGTTTGCATTGGGCTTTTGGAAATCGAATTTTGATGTGCCTGCCCTATCAGAAAATATAATGAATCTGATACCAGAGGATTCACCCTATAGGGCAGAGTATTTGAAGTTGTTGAGCAAAAGACCAGAAAATATAGCAGTTTATGACAGTGTGTCCCCAATGAAGCATGATTCCCAAGAATCAAGTGGACCACAAACAGAGTAGGAGGCTCAATCATAACCTCAACAAGGTGATGAAGATGTACAAATGAGTCCATTAGCGGAAGAGTATCATGCAGAAACCTCACACATGGGAGAAACAGGTGCACAACACTCTAAATTTTATGTTGCTCAAAATTCTGATAGTGATTCTGATGAGTCAATTCAGGGCAATTACATTATAGAACATAGAGGAACTGTTTCTGAAAAATAAGTTGAAAGTGAATCCAAAGACCCATTCTCCGAATCAGAAAATGAGGAGGAGAATAAGGTGGCAACTGGTATAGACCAGTTTACTAATCAAGGAAACCTAGATGAGAAAAACAAGAGTTTCTCAACAACTCATGGAGAACCTGAAAAGGTTCAAGGATATGAGGAAAACCCGGATTTGAATAAGTTTCAATATTCTGGTAAGGATATGGAGGATTGGGATTATTACCAACATGATAACCTTAAAACAGCAGCAAGTGCGTCTTCTGCTGGTGTTAGAGGTGGAACACCTGTTGTTCCTCCTGTTACCCAACAACAACAAACTATGTAAACAGAACAACTTCATAGGAGCTTGATGACATCACAGTTGTCTGTACTGGAAAGACATCAACAAAAGAAAAGCTTGATTTGATACTGGAAGAGATCAGAAACCAAAGATCTGATATTAAAGCTTTATTAGAAACTGTTGAAACTGGGAATAAATAAATAGAAGTCAACACTGCAGCTCTCAGCAAAGTTCAGCAATCATCATAAAGCAAAGAAAAGTCATCAGAATTTGAGAAAGCTCTCAAAGAACTTTAAGAAATCAAGACAAAGATGGCAGAATTTGCAAGTGTAAGAGAAAGTTCAAGCACTGGGAGGATTCTAGAAGAAATTCAAGTCCTAATAGCCAATAGTAGCAGCATGGCAGAGGCTCTTGAAAAAATGATGGTGGAATGGTCTGCACAGAAGAATCAAGATAAACTGGAGTTTCAGAAAATGCAGAAACAAGAAGAAGCAAATGCTCAAACTCTTTCAAATGTTCAATGGTTAGTAAAGAGGTTGCAGTACAATGTTGCCAAACTGGCAAATATTGATTTGCATGAACTGAAGGCTCAAATTCCACAAGATGAACTAGCAAGTGGACCAGAAATTTCTCAACAAGAACAGTCCAAACAACCAAAAGTCTCTCAACAAGAACTACCCAAACAACCAGAAACTTCCACACCACAAAAGCAAAACAACCCATGGGTCCTCCACCAAATGTACCAAAACTCATGGGTCTTCCACCAAGTATACCAAAGCCAAACAGATTAAAGATGCTGACACAAGAAGCAATTCCAGTTGAATCATCTTCCATAGCTCTCACTGATGAAACAGAATTCAGCAGACAATTTAATGCAGTAGAGAAAAGAAAGAGGGAAGATGAAGTGACATACTCAAAAAGACCAAAAACAGTGATCAGAGAAGGTCCAGATGGAAAACGAATAAAATTCTCACTCTTGGAACCTGATCAACACACGATGATGTACCCTGAAGAATACTTGAAGCACTTCTATTGGAATGATAAGGAAGATAAACAACAAAGGAAACTCTCTCCAGTAAGCTCAAACATCATTCAAATCAGAGGATAGGGAAGTTGGGAACTCATGCGCAATCCTGTTACAAATCCAGTGGTTGGTATTGAGAAAATTAGCACTGTAAGTTATCAAGGTAGAGTCATGGGAACTTATGAGCAGAACAAGTACACATTGGTCAGAGGAGATGGAACTACAACAACTGTTACTGATGGAGATCTGGCTGATCAAATTCATCCACTGAGCATAATAAAAATGAAACAGATCATTGATCAAGAAAAGGGCAACACAGTACACATCAGAAGAGCCCTCCATAGCATCAAGGAAGCAGGAAAGAAAATATATCAAAGAGCTGCACTAACAGACTTTGACTTGTGTATCAATTATGATTACAGCAAGAAAGTACAAAAACCTCCTCTTAACAACTCCATTCCAGCTGAAATTCCATCCTCAAAAGCAAGAACTGGAGCTATCTTTGAAACACCTGAAATCTCAGTAGTTTTCAAAGATGCTAATGATGATAAAGCTCTATTCAGAATCAGTGAGATAAACAGGTATTCAAATCAGACCCTGAACTATATCAAGAACTGCATGAATGAAAAAAAAAAGAGCAGCTCAAGAAGAAAGGAAAGGATAATGAACAGTTGAGAAAGACAATTGAAGATATTATTGAAAGGTGGAAGGAAGAAAGAGGTTGGTACAAGGAACTTTACCAAGCAACTCACAAGAAAATTGATTACAAGAAAACGTTGAAGCCAGGAGACACTTACAAAAGTGGACAGAAGATTAACTAATGAATTCATGAATTTATAATCTGTTTGGGAAACATTATTTTTGTTTTTGAACTTGTTTGGATTTTCTTAATCTGCTTGTTTGAATTCTATTTTTAAGTTTGGTTGAAATTCGTTTATGTTTGCAATAGATAGTTGTTTTTCTTACAATACTCAGGGGGAAACTGTTAGGAAACTTTTTATGTAAGTATTGAAGAAAAACTTATTTCAGCCTGATCTAAAGAAGAAGATAAAGTCCTTAAGATCAAACAACATGAAGAACAAAGATAGGACGCTTGAAAAGAACAAATCCTCTTCAAAGAATCAGAAGCTGATCAAGAACAAGAGAGGATTATCAAAAAAGGCCATTCTGATGGATCTGATGATATTTCTAATAAAATATCATCAGTTTCTGGCAAATCTTATCATCAGACTTTCTGATGATTTGTTCACCAGAATTTCTGATGAAGTGGTTATCAGAAATTCTGATAAACCCCACTTGTCTGAACGAGATCTACCCTGCCACAATAACCGAAGCAACTTGACATTATTGGATCTCATGATGACCAAAGCAACTTGATAATTGGATTCAATGAATATGTTAAAAAGCTACTTTTTGTAGGACATATACATGAATAAATAAATGTTTATTCATGCCCCTGGGCTTTCTATAAATAGAAAGTTCAAAAAGCAAAGGACGATGAGTTAAGCCAAGCATTCAATACATACAACAAAAACTCCATTGTCCTTTCACCACGGAATTACAAAAGTATTCGTTTGTAATAGATAATAACCTCATTATCACCTTGTAAACCATTTTGTTTCTTGAAAGTCTGATTTCTATTTCCGCACACTATTTTCATATTTGTTGAAATCACTTGCCATATTATGTGAAAAGAAAGTTTTTAAGTCCAACTGGGACCAACAAGCAGAACACTAGAAACCTTACAGTAAACTTCAATCGTTAGATATTCCGGTGTGGAAATGGGAGCATATTACCATGGATCTATTAACCAAACTACCAAGAACAACACGTGGATTCGACGCCATTTGGTAGTAGTTGATAGATTGACAAAGAGTGCTCACTTTATTCCGATTCGCGAGACATACATGTCTGAGAAGATGTCGGAAGTATACACGAATGAAATCGTAGCTCGCCATGGAGTGACGGTATCCACCGTGTCTGATAGAGATACTCGGTTTACTTTAAACTTTTGGCGTGATTTTCAGGAACAAATGGGTACTAAGTGGTTTATTAGTACCGCATACCATCCTCAGACAGACGGGCAAAGCGAAAGAACAATACAAATGCTCGAAGACATGCTACGGGCATGTATCATTGATTTTGGCGGTAACTAGGATGTCTTTCTACCACTAGTTGAATTTTGGTATAACAACAGCTATCATTCCAGCTTTGGATGGCTCCATACGAAATGCTTTACGATAGAAAATGTCGGACCATGATATGTTGGGCTGAAGTGGGTCCGCGAGAACTCGCCCACAAAGATGTAGTCAGGATCACTAATGAGAATATTGAAATGGTCCGGGCTCATTTGAAAGCTGCCCAAGACCGACAAAAGTCTTATGCTGATAAAAGACGAAGACCAATCGAGTTTCAAATTGGTGATATGGTTATGCTCAAAGTGTCTCCGTGGAAGGGGGTCATCCGGTTCTGAAAAAGAGGGAAGTTGAGCCCAAGGTTTATTGGGCCATTCAAAATAGTTGAACGCGTGGGTAAAGTAGCTTACCGAGTCGAACTGCCCGAAGAAATGAGCAGTATACACAGCACTTTTCATGTTTCACATCTTCGGAAGTGCCTAGCTGATGAGACGGCTTATGTAAGCTATGACGACATTGAAGTAGATGATAAACTGAATTATGTCGTAAAGCTTATTGCAATTCTTGACCAAAAAGTCAAAATATTAAGGAATAAAGAAATCGATCAAGTAAAAGTTAAATGGGGACAACGGAAGGGATCGAACGCCACTTGGTAGTCAGAAGAAGACACGAAACGCTTATACCCTTCCTTATTTGGTATGTATTACGATTTCGAGGACGAAGTCGTCTTTAAGGGGGTACACTTGTAATACCCCAAAAATATTAAATTATATATATGTGTATAAATGTATAATTAATAATATTGATAATAAAATAGTGAAAATAAAAACTGGGAATAATTAACCTAGTTAAATTTATGTTATAGAAAGATGGGGAATCAAGGTATTCTAGCCGTTTTATATATCTTAAAAACTAGAGGGACTAAAATTGACATTCTTGAAAGTCATTTTATTAAAACATGGGATAAGTTCAAAACACACACCGTGAGTGTAGTTCCCTGTTCGACCAACACCCAGGAGAAACAAAGTTCTTCCTATAAACCCTAAATTCACTAAATATCACTTAAAATCAAAGAGAGAAACCGATTTGAAATTGATTCTAAGCTAAAATCATGATCACTATACTTAGAGGATCACAAGGTATGCTTAAATTTGATCTTTGGTGATGTTTTGAGCTGTCATGAAATCTTCTAAATGAAATTCGTGAATGAAAAATTGATGTGATTGCAAGTCTAGGAACAAGTCTTAGATAAGAATTTAACGAATTCATGTCATAACCTAGTGATTTCAAGATTTATCATATATGTGTTCTATGGGTTTTGTTAATGAAATGAAGAACACTTGAATTATAATGATGAATTAGTGTTACTTGATTGTTATGATGTAAGTTCATGTGTCATTTATGGTATTCTCGACATACGAGTATAAAAATGATGATTTAACATGATTAGCTAGTTAATCATGAGCATGATAATCTTAGTATAATGATCTTGCCTTTATGATGTTCGACAAAATGTCTAAGTGATTTTGAAATATTGAGAAATATGAAAGAATCACTTAACTGATTAGTTAAACGCATTGTATGTCGAATCTTGAAATATGAGTTCTAAGCGATACACTTGAATTGAATTCTATAGGCAATTTGGGCGGATCATCGAGTAACCAAGGCGGAACGGATAACCGCTTAAAGGGAAAGCTTTAAAGCTACGTAGCTATATGCTTCGTAGATTTTTGTTATTATTTTACATTCATTTATATTGAATGTTAAAGGTATCATATTAAGTTCGATTGATATTAAAATGGTGGATTCCGTAAAGACAAACTGAACGGATTAATTAAGAGTTTAACGTTATCTTAGAAAGAAAAAGTGATGGATTTCACTATAATAGTCAAACGAGTCAAAATGACTCGAATGACGAATGTTTGGTGATATAAAGAGATAGATGTCGCTAACAAAACCGAACGGGTCAAAATAACCAAAGTAATGAAACTTTGGTGAAATAAAGCGATGGATGTTGCTAAGAAAGCTAAACGGGTCAAATGGATGTCTTGATGCAAACTGAGAAGGTTGCACGATTAAAGACTTCGAAATGATGCCCGGATTTTGAAATAATATTCATTACAGTCGTTAGCCTAGAAAGGGTAACGCTGAATATAAGTCATAAACTCAAGTGTGAGTATGACTAAAAGATGCGTGAACTCCAAATAAAGGATTCGTGTTAAGACCATTTAACTAGTTATAGTTGAACGGGTCGAATAAATGACACATGTATAATTAACGTCACATAAACTTCACGGGTAACGTCCCAGAAATTTAGAAATAATCATATAGATCAATCTCATACAAAAATGATAGTAATAAGCCAAGTTTGTGGTTTAAAAATCTAAATGGGTCAAAATAACTTGAAAGTAATATAAGCCGATAGCTTAAATTTAAGAATATTGTTAATTCAGATGTCGGATTTTGATTCCATATTATAGAGGATCGAATTACGATCACGTAGGAAGAAACGTGACGTAAATCGGATCAAAATCGAACAAATTATGGTTGTTTTAGTAAAAACTAGCTTGGCTGGGAATATGCAGGTTTGAAAACAAAACATTCTGTCGAAATTTGATCCTCGCGCGTCGCAACGGGGTTTACGTTATGTGGTCGCGGCAATCTGTCACACCCTCAAAAATCCACAAGCGGAGTATTACCGCGAGGCGTGTGACTGACCAGGATCATACCACTAATCATATTGAACATTCAATCAAAGTAAAGTAAAACCATAGCAAACCAAATGTTTAAAGTTCACCAAACCAAACATCCCAAACCAAATTTAAAAGTTAGCGGAAGAGAAAAGTCTAAAACCCATAAATAGTTTAAAACATAAAGTTTAATGTTAGGAACCCCACAGTAGGTTCCTTGCCACAACGATCACCCTTGTACCTAACGACCCGCAAAGCATGTGGTAACGTGTCAACAAAAGGTTGGCGAGTTCACAGTTGGTTGTCTGTTTTAATGTTGTTCCAAAAATCCATAAGTTGTTAAGTTGTTTTGAAAACCAAAAGTTACCCAGTTCTATCTTCCCATAACCATATACCGTGGGGGCTACCCCATGTTGTAAACCACTAGACCCGTTACCATATCGACTACTGACTTAAGTCATGTTTATGTGCCCTACGTCAATGTCTATCATCATTGATAGTGCCCAAGTACATTAGTCCACTCCTGTCCCCTGCGGCACAGTGTGAGGCTTGTTAGACCTAATAGCGCTATTTAACTAATGACCCGTTCGCCAATGGCCCGACGATTAAGTCGATATAAAAATGAGGGACTTAATGATAGAGTTTTGTCTAGTAAGTTTAAGGTTGTCGTCCTACCCAAGGAGGACCGAGGTACGTATTCTACCCAAGGAGAATACGCAGATTACATCCCACCTATGGGGGACAATTGTTACTTAACCCATTCCGATTACATCCCACCTAAGGGGATAGTTGTTACTTAACCCATTCCCAAACCACCAGGAATCCCATGCTTTGACGAAAGTGTGAACTCACCTTTGGTTGCTCGGTTGAACTCTTAAAATAGCTAACGGTCAGGGTTGGTCAATCACATCCTAATATGATTACCATTTAGTTTATTAATGATTTAAATAAAGCATAAAGTTCCTACACGCATCTACAACATAACATGCACTCACTTTAATAGTTCACGCCCATATAAACATTCCGCCTATAACTACTCAAGAGCAAGCATACGATATTGCACATAACACTTTCATTGACATATAACAAGTTGGATCATTATCAGATATCATAACCGACATTTAGACACGCAATTCACTACTTAATATTGTTTCAGCCTTAACATCCAAAATTGGGCTGTTTTTGGGTATTTTAATAGAATAGTTAACTTGTTCCAAAAATTCCCAAAATTTTAAAGAATGTTTTAAACAATCCAAATATTATTGTGTAAAAATCTCGGGATCCAATTCATTACCAATTTTTTTATGAAAAATCATGATGTGTTACAGCTAGGGTTTTTTTATTTTGATATGGTTAGATGGTACTTGATGATTAACCTGCTGTGAGTTGTTATTAGGAAGAGTTGGGATTGTTTATACGCGTTTTGGTGTTGATTAAATGTAAAAACTGCATGCTGATTGATGAAAACAGCCAACTTCAGTTGGCTGTAAACGGACCGTTATAAATCGAAAAATTAATTTTCAAAAGTCTAAATTATATGTTTTCGAAAAAGGAATCAAATGGCACTGGAATCATATTTTTTCAAGGTCGTTTGCTATTTTTAAAGGTCCGTTTTGTACAGTAGCAAAAGACGTGTTTTTTTCTGCAGAAAATGTGTGTTGTGTTTTTCATCATAACTTGAAATATGGATAGAGTCAGGTCATGAAATTCATACAGTAGATGGCCATGGGTGGCGTTGTAATTCTCCAACTGGAATTTCGTCAATCGGACTTATGATGAATTTTATATGAATTTTTCCGTGGACTGCAGTCAGAAAGTGACCTGTAACAGCCCAGCGTCACCGCATCATGATATTGTCCGCTTTGGCAGGCAGCACGCCCTCAGCGCCCGCCCATCACGGTTTTAAAACGCGTCATGATGGTGAAGGTATCAAGCCCCTTATAAGGACCCCTTCGTTCCCCTTCACAACCAATGTGGGATGTTACAATCCACCCTCCTTACGGGGCCCAGCGTCCTCGCTGGCACACCAGTCCGGTCACTGGCTCTGATAACATCTGTAACAACCCAGGGTCACCGCATCATGATATTGTCCGCTTTGGCAGGCAGCACGCCCTCAGCGCCCGCCCCTCACGGTTTTAAAACGCGTCATGATGGTGAAGGTATGAAGCCCCTTATAAGGAAGCGGGCTTGCGTTACGCGACGTGTTTGGGGAATGCCGTCGCGGCACGCGACGACTTAAAGATCTAGAAATTTGTTTGCTGCTTGTTGTTTGAGTCATAGGAATTCATATAAAAATGTTTTACACTCTATTAACTAACAATGTTGAGTGTTTTGAATATAGGTAACGAACGCAAATATGCGGATGATGATCAAGCCAATGAATTATGTCTTTTGCTACTAAAGACTTTTGTGTTGTTTTCTTAAACTTGTGTAAATATTGTTTAAATGTTTTGCACGTAAAGTAAATGTCGTTATATCGATGTATTTGAAAAGTGGCAAATTTTGATATATAAATCCTCAACTTATTATATAAAATGTTTAAGGTTTGTAAGGGTCTTACACCAGGTTCTGAAATGCATATGGTCGTGTTTATGTTTTAACATGGTCATGCCTCTTTTCTAACATGATCATGTTTGTGTTTTAGTATGATCATGTTTCTTGCACTTAAATTCTGAAAATGTACTCCCCGGGTCTAAAACGCAATGGGTTTCACATGGTAAGGTTTCTCTTTTAATATGACCATGCCTTTGTTTTAACATGGTCATGTTTCTGTTTTAACATGACCATGCCTTTGTTTTAACATGGTCATGCCTTTGTTCCAACATCCATGTTCTAAAATACAATGGGTTTTAACATGGATATGTTTTTGTTTTAACATGGTCATGTCTTTGTTCCAACATGACCATGCTTCCCTTTTAACATGATCATGTTCTTTGATGTTCTTTTACACTAGAGTTCTAAAACGTAGTGAAATCCAAAAATAAGAATTTTACACTACAGATTCTAAAAAGCAACGGAGTTTTAACATGGCCATGTTTATGTTTTAACATGGTGATGCTTTAGTTCCAACATGACCATGCTTCTATTTTAGCATGATCATGTTCTTTGCACTACAAGGTTGTAAAATGCAATGAAACACAAAATCAATATTTTGCACTGCTGGTTTTAAAAAAGCAATAGAGTTTTAACATGGCCATGTTTATGTTTTAACATGGTCATGCTTTTGTTCCAACATGACCATGCTTATATTTTAGCATGACCATGTTCTTTGCTTGTAAAACGTAATGAAACCAAAAATCAATATTTTGCACTGTAGGTTCTAAAAGCAATGGAGTTTTAACATGACCATCTTAATGTTTTAACATGGTCATGATTTTGTTCCAACATGCCCATGCTTCTTTTTAGCATGATCATGTTCTTTACACTCCGACGCAATGAAACCCAAAATTAATATTTTTCATTGCAGGTTCTGAGAAGCAATGGAGTTTTAACATAGGTTCTAAAAAGCAATGTAGTTTTAACATGGTATGCCTTAGTTCCAACATGATCATGCCTTTGTCTTAGCATGATCATGTTCTTTGCACTGTAGGTTCTAAAACGCAATAGATTTTAACGTGGTCATGCCTTTGTTCCAACATGATCATGCTTCTATTTTAGCATGGTCATGCCTCTGCTTTAACATCCAGAAGAACAAAAATGAAAAGAACTCTAACTAAAACATAATGAGGTGAAAACACAATTGAGGTTTGATAACCTAAAACTCAATGAAAATAAAAAATAACACAACTTACAAAAGAACTCCGATACACCATGGGGAAACTTGTTGCGGTGGTGGTGGGTGGTCGAGCGGTAGCGGTGAAATGGTGGTTTCAGATTTGAAAAAATCCAATAGGTGGTTGAAGGTGGTTGTGGTGGTTTCAGATCTAGTTTCCGGCAAGATATTGGCAATCATAGGTGGTGGTGTTGGTTGTGATGTGGTAGTTTATGGTTTTTAAAATGGTGGATTTGAGTACACGGGGAAGAGAAATGAATTGCAGATGCTGGGTTTTTTTTTTGAAGATTGTGAGTTTTGACTAAAATGTCCCTCCTTATGTTTTTACATCTTTGCCACATGTCCTCCTCTTATTGCTTCCTATCCTTCCTACCAAAACTAAACTTCATAATTGATTTTTTCCTAGATTTTGAATATTATTTGGTTTATGTATTGGATTTTATTTTATTTGTGATGACAAATATTTAAATCTGATTGACGTCTTGGTTAACTTAAACAATTTGTGTGTGTCTTGAGTTCTCTCTTTACAGTTACTAAGGGGTTGACTTAACACTTATAAATTGGGTAATTGACATGGTTTGATGACAAGAACCTGTTTTGGTTGCTATTTTAACTAATTTTCAGAATTATGTCTATGTGGTTCCCAATTAATTAACTGAGTTTTGTGTGAAACCTGGAACCTGAAATCCGATGGAGGTTGATTTCTCATGTATTGTTTTCAAACCTAATCTAGATTTTCTTTAGTTATTTTATTAAATCAATCAAGTCCAAATTTATTTTTAAATTAATTTAGTAATCTTTAGTTTAAATAATCGAATGAAACGTGTAATACTAACCACATTCTCCTCATGGATTCGATACTCGATTTACCCTAGTTACCAAGGTTATTTAGGTTTTTGTATAACCCAAACGACAGGTCATCAAAATGGCGACGTTGCCGGGGAGCTAGTGCACTTAGTATACTAAGTTTTTTTTTTATTCTTTTTCATACTAAATAATAATAATAATAATAATAATATAAATGAGTTTTTTGTCTCACATTTCACTATTTGCTTTTACCTTGGGTGTACTAGTTTTGTTTATGCATATCATTGGAAGAAGATATTTTTTAATGGAAAGCACTTATTCTTCATGTCGAGGTTGTGGTTGTCCATGTCACACGTGTGATGATTGTTCTGTATTCCAGAAAATATGTGAGGACGCACAGAGATTTTTATTACAATGATATCTAACCATATTACCCGTCCTTTGATTCACCTTCACAGGATTCTCAATATTATTATGAACAAGATCTGGATTACTATGGTGAGAAACTTTATTATCAAGAAGAAAAATGTTTTTCAAAATTTGGAGTTGGTGTATCAATTCAAAGAGGATGAACAACTTGCTCGAGCGGAATCGATGTTATCCAAGATCGAAGAAGTATTTATTATCAGCACCCAACCTTTCAAATCAACAACGAATTGACTATTTGAGCATGAAGTGTGAGGTATCATCTATAAAGATACGAGTAGAAGAGTCCATCTCACCATTATTCGATGATGTCATAAACCATTCTTGGGTTGGGGTGAGGTTGTGGAGATTAATACCACACTGATTTACTCAATTGATGAAAAACCATACATGGAAAAGCTTGTTGTTGAGAATGAAATGGAAAAAGAGGTTACAACTTTTCTGGCACGTGAAGTTGAATGCTTTAACTCAGATATAGACTTAGCGCTTCGCACAAAACCACAGACTGAGGTTATCGAAGTATATCTTGATCCTCCTTTCATATTGATTAGTGCAAACAACAAAGTTGGGGATGCGGGTTCGAGGAAAAATATTTGGAATGTGGGACTACAAGACACTGGGCAAGTGATAATGAAATGGCTCCGCCGCAGTAACTACTCAAAGTACATATCGATCATTATTAAGCTACTTAGGATTTAGCATGTCAGTATCCGAGCATACTTGGGAAATTCAATAGGAAAATGTGCTTTGAGACCACAATGAATGAACATCAGGTATGATTGTTGTATATTTTGTATTTTTATTTATTTGTTGTATTTTTTTCTTTGAGTTTAAATGAACTTTGAGGATATGTTCACTATAAACCCTCATGAGACTTCACTCGTCCACTTGGCTTTACCGAGTTGTTTAAAAGGCTTGTTGCATACGTTAAATGCAACCGTGGTTCCTACGAAAGTGAGTTTTAGGTTTTTGAAAAATGAATCATTTTTTGGTCGAATTCTAATTTCTGACTTAAGGGTTGCATTGGAGACAGTGCAATGCTTTTTAAGTGGGGGATATGGGGTTTATTCTGTTAGTTTGAGTGGTTCAAAGTTTCAAATAAGAGCTTTTATGGAAAAACTGCAAAATTTTTAAATTTTGCGTGCTAATCGCAACGTTAAAAGATTGATTCTACACGATTTTTGCTAAGTTTTGTAGGTTATTGTGATAGACTTTGAAGATCATTGCCCACATGAAGATCTTGCCATGATGACTAGCTAGGTGAACTCGTTCCTTGATATGAATTTTGTTAAAAATGATTAATTTTATCTTTTCGCATGTTAGTTAGTTTAGTTATGTCATATGTATATTTGTGTTTGCATTTAGTTAAATAAAACTAGGGATGATCATGGGGGAAAATACCAAATGTCCATTGAAAAAGAGTTTGCGTGTATGAGAGATGATAGGGAATTGGTTGTTATGCTTATACATGAAATAGATCTCTAGGGGAAGAAAACATATATAATTTGTGATGTGTTGATAGGCTCGACCTAAACTTATGAACACCAATTTTGCATGTAATAACCTTTATGAATTAAATATGTGTTTAGTTTCCCATCCCGGTATTTATGGTTATAGACTGAGTCTCGACAAAAATAGGTTAAGATGCATACTCTCTATTACACGCCATGTTTCCTTTATTATGGCACCTCCATAAATAAAACTGGAAAAAAAAAAAATAAAGAGGTGAAAGTGACCTTTTAAGTAAATATTAGTTTGGAAATGAAAAAACAAGGAAGAAAGAGAAATATGAAAGAAAAAAATATATTCTTGCATTGTCACGAGCGACGTTTATGAGATCATAAACATGGTATTGGTGCATGGTCACATAAAGTGTGGTTTTGGAAATCTTCAACAAGCCTTGAGGTTGGGTAAGTGTATTACACGTTTTGAATGATTATTTAAACTAAAAATAACTAATTAATATAGAACTAAATTTTGATTTTAAACAATATATGAGAAAGATGATCAATCTCCAAATTTCAGGTTTAAGATTTCACACAAAATTCAGTTAATTAGTTAATTAATTGGGAACTATATAGACATAGTTCTAGAAATTAGTTAAAATGGAAATCAAAACAGGTTCTTGTTATCAAACCATGTCAATTACCCAATTTATAAGTGTCAAGCCCAACCCGCTTTTAGGTTTTGTCATCAACCAAACATAATTGTAAAGAAAGAACTCAAAACACACAAATCGTTTAAATTAACTAATACGTCAATCAAATTTAAATGTTTCTCATCACAAATTAAATAAGATCCAATACATAAACAAAATAATGTGCAAAACCTATATAAACCTTACACCCAAAGATGGTCACAAAAAAATTAGCCTTGCATCCTATACTCGATCATTAACCTTGATTTAAATGTCAAGCAGCCAAATTCTACTGCCCGTATGTGAACTCCCAAAAGTTGCGTCAAAAAACCCATTCTTTTGTATTTGATCTCCACTTTTATCATATTCCCAAACACAATTGTTCCACCAACTTGTCTTTTTTCTCCTCATGGGCTCAAGGCCTTCTAATAATTTCCAAGCCAGGATCATATGATTTAATTTAACATGAGCCCACGTAGACTTACTTAAGCCATATTTGATATTGATTTGACCTAAAGATCCATGATATATAATTAATATATTCCAAATGATAATCTCGTTGAACCTTTATTGCAAATTAGAGATTGTGTTTTTTAATTTTACTTTTAGTTTAATCATAAAACTATTTAACTTAAATGAATTAGGTTTGTAAAAATGTTTGGTCAAAAATTACTAACTCACCTTCATCTCTCTTATTTAATTAAATTGACTCTTTTATGATGTTTTTACTTTAACACGTAAAATGCAAATACTAGACAAAACAATGTATTTTACAATAATATCGATGCTTTATTATTATTATTATTATTATTATTATTATTATTATTATTATTATTATTATTATTATTATTATTATTATTATTATTATTATATAAAGTGTACCTAAAATGCACCGATCAACAATGATCAAGAAACTCCATACATTGTTTTGTTGCAAAGGAGATTTGGAGGTCATGGTACTTAGCACAGACAATATGAAGAATCCGAACTTCACCCTTTTAACTTATTCACAGACAAATGGATATCAAGCTCAATATGTTTTGTGCGTTGATGTTGGATGGGATTATCAGATAAGTAGATGACACTAACGTTATCGCAGTATACCAAGGTGGAACGATTTAAGGGACGATGTAGTTCTAAAAGAAATTACATAACCAACATATTTCGGAAACAATGTTTGCCACTTCGCGATATTCCGCTTTTGCGCTAGAATGGGAGATTATAGCTTGCCTCTTTGACGACCAGGAGATGAGATTATCCCCATAGTAAACACAGTACCCACTAGTGGAACAAAGCGTGTCATGGCAACCAGCCCAGACGGAGTTTGTGTAGGCTAGTAGGGCTGAGTTAGTAGAGTGGCCGAGGGTGAGGCTCAGAGATGTCGTCCCGATAATGTATCATATGATGCGTTAAAAAAGCATTCTAGTGATCCGTTTTTTGGGGCATGGATGTACAAACAAATCTGTTGAACAACATAGCTAATATCTGGATGGGTAAAACTCAAGTATTGTAGATCCCCGGCTAAACTACTACTAATAGTCTACAACATAGCTAATATCTAGTGGACCCCACAAAAAACAGATGATTGAAAAGCCAAAATAGTCTACAACATCTGATCATGAATAACAGTGCTTTGAAGATCTGCTCCTCCCAATGGAAAAGACTCAAGATCTACTTTCTCTAAAGTCTGCTAAAGCCAAAGGTCTGCCTAAGAGAAACTCTACTGTTGAAGACAAAGTCTACTGATCCAAAGGTCTAGCAAAGTTAACCTCTGCTGATGAAGACAAAGTCTGAAGAAGCTAAGGTCTGCTATGCATCAACAGATGATAAGGCTCAACAGAGGATTCCCCACAGTTGATTGATCAACAGAGTTTTCCTTTATTATCAATGTAACAGTGCTTAGGCTATAGCAGATGTTAGGAGTTTGTTAGGCTATTAGATGTCCCTTTCTAGGTGACGTCAGCTTAGATGCTTCAGATGTTTGGTTTGTACTATAAATAGAAAAGTGCATGTACTGTTCTATTCATCACTTTCCTCTTGACATTTTTGTACGAACAAACTAGGAGTGATCAGGCTAAAGGGGAGTTATAATTCTCATGCATACGTAAACATTGTAGTTGCAGTCTTTATAAAAGCATGATGATGAAATCATTCTCTTCATTGTTGTGATTTAAAAGTTTATTATTCCGTTGCATATTATCATATTTGTTTATCTTCATTCATTGTTTCCATCTTAAATTGTCACAGCAATCAAACTCAGATCCTAAGAATTGGTATCAGAGCTTGGTCAGTCAAATTCGATCTAAACAATCAATTTGATATAAACAGATCAGCTCCTACTACTGATATCGTTTGTTCGTTGGATTGGAAACAGAGTAAAAGTTTATTTACGTTCAAAGTATTTTAAACAAAAAAAACTGTTTGTAAACAATCAAAAATGTCTCAAAATTCACAACATCCACACAACACTGGTACTTTGTACAAACCATCGATGCTTGTCAGATCAGAGCATAATATTTGGCAATGTCGGATGGGTCACATACTTGCTCAGTAGAACACGGGGTGCTGGAAATCGGTTATCTCCAGACCACATGTTCCGATGGTGCCGAGTGCTGAAGACCCCAAGGTTCAAGTACCAAAGAAGCTTGAAAACTACTCCGAGCAGGATTTTCAGAAAATCGAGTTAGGGTGCCAAGGCATTTAGCATTGTTGCTACGGCTCTACCAAATGATATCTATGTTGGCCTGTTGCATTGCAATAGTGCTAAGGAGTTGTGGGATGCCTTGAAAGAGCAGTTTGGTGGGACAGAGGAAGTAATTGAAAACAATCAAGAAGTTCTAAGAAGTTCTGAACCAACAATATGAAACATTTTGTCACGTTAAAGGAAAATCATTAACTCAAAAATTTGATAGGTTTAGTTGTCTAATAAGTGAATCAAAACTGATAAATGTTGATTTTCCTAATTCAACCTTGAATAGCCGATTTCTAAGATCATTGCCAGACAAATGGGACACTATTGCCTTTGTAACAAGAAACTCTATGGGTTTCAATGAGATGAGTTTGACTCAGCTTCATGGTAGGATCCTAACTTATGAGAGAGAGCTAAAACAGAAAAAGAAGCTACAAGAGTCAGGAAAAGTTGCTGATGACTATGCTTTTGGTAGTACAAACTTTTTGGTCAAGAGGAAACCTCTGGTGGAAGTAAGGACCAGGGTTATGATCACTTTATTGACATTGCATCTGGTTGAGGATTTAACTCTGATTCTTACTCACACAATTATAATTTTGCAGCAAATGGGGGAAACCAAGTTTCTAACAACCTATCTTTTGAGTTAAATGATCTTCAGCACTTTGACCCCAATGATTTGGAAGAAATGGATATTTTGCTCCAACTTGCTCTGCTAAGTGTTAAAACTAGAAAATTTTACAAAAGAACTGACAGAAAATTTCCAAGAGTGCATGGGGGGTTGAATGTTGGGTTGGATAAATCAAAAATCAAGTGTTACAAGTGTAATAGGTTAGGCCATTTTGCTAGAGAGTGTAGGAGCCAAACAAGTGTTCCTATTGTCACACATCCAAGTCCTAGACCTCAAAACACTATTCATTATACCCAATATACCCCTGCTCCACACATGCAAAGCACTACTCACTTTGCACACCTTGCAACCACCGTTCCAGTACAGTGTGTCCAAACCACTGTTCCTCGGATACAGTATGTTCAAACCCCAGTCCCTCAGGTTCAAGTGCAACCAGCACCACAAGCTGCAAAAACCTCTGCTCAGATAGAAACCAGCCAACAGAGTTTTTTCACACAAAGCTTTGTTGATTGGAGCAGCTTACATGATGAACTTACAAATTAAAACTTTGCCCGAGTTGCCAATTTTGAAAAGAAACCTGATGATTTTTGTTTTATGGCACTAGAGACAATATTGGAAGGGGTTGAGTCTGAGGAAGTGGTGTCCAATTCTGATGAGGTTTGCGATGATGTTAAAACAAATGTTTCAGAAGAAAAGGTTGGTGAAGAAATGGTGAAATCTTTGTCAGGCCCATGGGAGTCTCGTGTTTGTGAAAGAGAATGTGATTGTGCCATGATGGCTGCTGCTAAGGTATCACCTCAAGTCCTTAAAGACTTATGTTCAGACAAATGTGTCATTGCTTTTGCTAACATTAGGCAGGTGAATGAAAACCTTAGGAACAAGATCTTAAATGATGAAATTCAGTTTGAAAAACTTGTTAAAGAGTTAAAATAAAAACTGTTTGAAAAAGAAAATGAAATCAGCAGTCTCAAACATGAATCAAGCATAACCAAGGATCAACTCCAAACAATGGTAGAAAAATACCATACTTATAAAAAGGAGCTTGAATCTACCCAAATCACATGTGAAAAATGCGTAGAATCCCGCAAAGGTTATGAGTTGATGTTAGAAAAACAGATCAAAAGCAATGTAAAATTTGGCATAGGCTTTCGCAAAAATGACCAATTTTCTAAAAACACTACTGTAAATGATTTTAGTTTGGTTGAAATCATTCCCACAAACATGGTTGGTCAAGAAATTAAAGTCATAGATCCAAATGGAAAGAAAATTGTTTTGGAAAAACCTGAAGGATACTCAACTTTTGAGGAAATTGAAAATTACCAATTCAAACCAACAAGGTCAGATGAGTCTGACATTCTTGAAAATTTTAAGCCAATGGAATTCTCAACCATTGAGGGTGTGAACGCACCTAAAGTGAAAATCATTCCTTTAAAAGACATGCCAGCAGATGTTACAACATATGTTGACAAAGAGGTTGAAAAAGGGAAGAAGAAAGAGAAGATCAAAAACTTCTTTTGTGACTTTTACGAAAAGAAACACCATGTTACTAAAAATTGTTTTCTCTTAAAAGCATATGATATAAACAAGACAAGTGTGATTGTTGCTGCACCTCATTGCACCATCTGTGGAAGAAAAAATCACAAAACTCAACAGTGTGTTTATCTCAAAAATTTTGATGTCAAAAGAAATGAGTATAAATCAAAAACACTTGAGAGTCCAAGGGCTAGTACTAAAAAGGAAAGTCCAAACAGACCTTCATCCTAGTCCAAACATCTATTACCAAACAACTAAATGCAACCTCTACTCTCAGAGAGGTGCAGGTAACAGATGCACCACTAGAAAACCAATTTCCAAGAGGACATGCCAACCACTTTACCAAAGAGTACCACATGGTTATGAGGCCTTCAAAAGGCCGTCAAAACGAATAGTGAATAAGCATCCTCGTTGTTATAACCACTTGACAGGAAATGGTCCACAACAGATGTTTCAAAAATTTGTTCAAAACTCTGACCATTCTCCTGGACTTGAGGCTGGAATGTATGTAACCCCATCCAAAGCCTTTTTGGCTTTGCACACTCACCAAAACTAATTTGTTTACCGATGTACTAGGAGCTTCTACTTGCCTTGATAGTTTATGGTATGTAGATAGTGGAGCCTCCTGGCATATGACAGGATGTAGAGTCCTTCTCAAAAACTTCATAAAATATGGAGGGGGTGATATATCCATTGGTAACAACTCAAAAGGGAAGGTGTTGCGATCCGGGACAGTCCAAGCAGGGAAACTCAAGTTTGAACATGTCAATCTTATTGACAATCTTAAATTTAACCTTCTTAGTGTGTCTCAAATGAGTGACAAAGGCTATGGGTCATTCTTCACAAAGGAAACTTGTAAGATTTTTGGGCCAGATGTGGTGAAAAAGATTGAAGAAATCATAGCCGGGAGCAAAACACAGCTTGTTGCTCAAAGGAGTGGCAATGTGTATGTGGTTGATATGTTGAAAGATAATCCAATGTCTGATGCATGTCTGTTCTCAGCTGCCTCTACCAAGAGACAGAACTATGGCATAGAAGGCTGGGACACACAAATCTCAAAACTATCACCACACTCTCAAAACAAGGTCTTGTAAGAGGCCTTCCACCAAAACTTTTCACTTGTGATGAACATTGTGTTTCCTGTCTAAAAGGTAAACAACATAAAAGTTCATTCAAATCCATTGATGAGTCCAAAAGTAGTCAGTGTTTACAATTGTTACACATAGACTTGTTTGGCCCTGTTAAAATCACGAGTCTTAAAAAGAAGAGGTATTGTCCTGTCATAATTGATGATTTTTCAAGGTTTACATAGACTTACTTTTTGCACTCCAAAGATGAGACTGCAGGTATTTTGCAGGTCTTTGTAAGAAAAGTTGAAAAGCAATTTGATCTGCAAGTAAAAATCTTCAGGAGTGACAATGGAACAGAGTTTAAAAATAAGGAGTTGGATGACTTCTGTGTTTCAAAAGGGATTGTAAGGCAGTACAACATCCCAAAAACACCAGAACAAAATGGGGTGGTTGAAAGAAAGAACAAGAACTTGATTGAGGCTGCCAGAACCATGCTTGCAGATTCGGTTTACCCTTGTCTTTTTGGGCAGAGGCTGTAAACACTGTTTGCTATGTGTAGAATAGAGTTTTAATCAACCCTAGACATCAAAAGACTGCTTATGAAACTTTGTTCAAGATTAAACCACTGATCTCTTATTTCAAAATCTTTGGCTGCCCATGTTACATTTTAAACTTAAAAGATTCAATTTCAAAATTTGCAGCCAAAGTAGATTGTGGTTAATTTTTTGGATACTCAACTACTGCCAAGGCCTATAAAGTGTTTAACACAAGGACTAGGTGTGTAGAAGAGATTTTGAATGTAAAATTCAATGAACTTTCTTCTTTGAAAATGTCACACCCCCAAAATACCACTTGCGGAATCCCCCGCGAGGCGTGCGATGTACCAGGATCTAGCCACAAATCACATTGAACTCATATAAGATTTCAAATAAAAGCTTTCATTCATTAAGACAAGTGTTACAAAACATTATTTATAACTCGTTGTGTTCAGCGGAAGCATAATACAAAGTTTAACCAAAACCCAGGTGTATGTAATCTACTAGTCTCGTTTCAAGTTTCCATGTATCTCGACCCATGACCATTCCAGCATCCCAGACAGTAAGTTCCACATCCACACATATCAATAACCTGCGAGCATGCACACACGTGTATCAGACAACGCTGGTGAGTTCATAGTTTTACGAAAACGTTGGTTACCAAGTAATTAGTTCAGTTCATTGATTACAATGTTGATAATAACTCGAGTACCGTACAAGATGGCTACCAGATTGTTTTGCCCATCCCCAATGCCCCCTATCTAAGAATTGGTCATGATTTAAGGTCATTTGTTCACGCCCGTCCTCTCAAGTACGGTGTGAGGTTGCCAAGCCTAATAGCGCTATCAACTAACACCCTGTTACCTCTCAGGTAACTATTTGGTATAAGATGAGACTTAAAATGATAGGAATGAGTGTATTATCTAACATTCCAGGTTTTACCCACAAGACGTATTCCTCTCAGGAATACCCAATTGATTTACCCAAAAACCTATCCCTCTCAGGGATACCCAATGACTGTCCCAACCACCGGCACGCATGCTCAAGAGAAATGAACTCACCTTAGCTTTGCTCGGTATGTTACATTACGTTATTCACAGTTGAAAGTCAAATCCTAACATGGTTACCAATGATGATCAGTTTCGTATTAAATCACGTATTCTAGCAGGTTGCATATAATAACAGTATCACACAACACGTAGCAACCATTTAAGACCACAAGTAAATCCCTGTCATACACACGTACAGCACTTAACAGCCTAATGTCCACTTTATTCATCATGCAAGTGTGCGGCCCCAACTGAAGAGGTCCGTTACTAGTGTGCGATTCCCGTTTAAGTGTACAAGCCCACTAGTGTGCGGCCCAATGTTTCCTGGCCCAACCTAAATAGTGTGCGATTAATTAAAGGTGTACGACCCAAGTTGGACAGTGCGATTCACGAGAGACTTTGGCCCACTAACCTAACAGGCCCAATAAACTGTGCGACCATATTGAGGGTGTGCAGTCACCATGATGGTGTGCGAGTATTGTTATTTATTGTCGTAATAACTGTCACCACCCATAAGAAATCCATTTTATTAGTTACTTCCCTAATCACAATTTACCATATGTACTCCACTAAATTCGGCCAATCAGTTATGCAACTAAATTCACAACCACATTTATTTCTTAGAGTTTCATCATCCTCATTATACGATCCAATAGTTACATCACAATAATTTATCAAACCCTAATTGTTAGTTAGCATTAACAGTGATTAAATATAGACCTATCACATTGGCACAAGTATCCAATCCTACCATCGCACCCTTAGGAACAAATCACCAACTCATCATGTGCGATTATAACCATTATTTAACTCCATACAGTCTCATACTTGCAAGGATAATTGTTGAAAATTTCTATAATGTGCAATACCCTAATCATCTTTCAATTATTAACAGCAATTAGCACATAATAAACATTCAGATTGAATTTATGAACATCATTGACACTAGCATTAGGAATTCACAGTTAACATACCAAAGTATCCAGTTTAGCATGCAATACCCCTAAGTCTTGGTTAATTACCATATTCAATCAAGCGTCAATTCATATATTACAAGACTTACATGTGTTCACATACAACTATTGCTTGATCGAACCCACACCCCCATCAGTTTCTTGTTTGTCAACACAATAAACCCTCTAATTGACATATGACTATCATGCCTACAAGGTCTTCCAAGTTATGACAATCATGTTAGTCTAGTTCTTCTTTTAACCAGATTTTAGTTCCATATATACTAAACAAGAAATATAACAATTAACACAAATCAATCAACAATAACAACACCCCTCGGACCAATGAATTATACGTCTATAGCATATTCATAACAACATCACGCAGTGTATGTATACATATAGGGTAACGGGGATAAAACACTAACCCGACAAGTGAAACAAGATGATCAGTTAACCCGCAAGAAAGGGGTTGCGACTAAACTAGCTCTCCTTCTTGTTGCCATCGACTTCAAGGGGTGTTTTAGGGTTTGAGATTATGTAAATGCTAACATATGTGAATGCTAACATATGAAACCACGTACAATCTATTATGTGAGCTCATGTATATACCATCTCAAAGTGGTCGGCCCAAGTTTCATATCTCCATTTGGGCTTTACCTAAGCCATGTATTATAATGATATACTAAGTGTGTGTGTGCTCGGGGTGGGCCTCGGTTATGTGGGCCTAGGGTGATGTAAGAGGAGTGTGGCCTCAGGCCCAAGTGTGTGTGTGTGGCCTAACTGCACGTGCGGCCATGATTCATGTGCTGCGGCCCAATAAACAATTTGACGCCTAACTTGACCCAACTACACACTTAATTATACCAATTTACGTTTAACAATTTATCGTACAAGGATATGAAAGAGAGACAAATGAGAAATCAGAATTACAAGACTAACCTTGAAAGTTCGGGTTGTCACATCATCCCCAACTTGAAAGAATTTTTTTCCCAAAATTTGATAAGTGGTAACAGAGAAATGGAATGGTAGTTTAAGATGATTGTGGATTTCCCTCGGGTGCCACATCATCCCCAACTTGAAAGGGAATTTCGTCCTGAGATTCACTAGTCGCATCAAGATTTGATTCAGCAGTGTTGAACAACTGAGGATACTTAAGCTTCATCTGATCCACGCGTTCCCACGTGAACTCCGGTCCACGTCTTGAGTTCCAATGAACTTTCACGACTGGGATTCGGCTATGTTTACGAACCTTAACTTCCCGATCCATGATTTCAATAGGTTCTTCGACGAACTGCAACTTATCGTCGATTTTTAGTTCTTGAAATGGTACAACATGTGTTTCATTCGACTAACGTTTCTTTAGATTCGAGACATAAGTGACATCGTGAACATCACCCAATCCGTCAGGTAGCTCAAGTTTGTAGGCCACGTTACTGATTCTTCCCAGAATGTTGTATGGCCCAACGTGATGTAAGTTAAGCTCGCCACGCTTCCCAAGCGTACCACACCCTCCCAGGGTGAGACTTTCAACATGATACGATCGCCTACAGCAATCGTCCAGCGTTTCCTAAGCTTATCAGCTTTCCTGGCGGTCACGTGTTACCGCCAAATGACTCCCGATCCAACAATCTTCCCAAGAGTTTCGAGTATAAGTCCTGGACCCGTAATTAATTTGTCAATCATCTTAGTCCAACAAGGAGGTTGGCATTATCGTCCATGCCATGCCTCAACAGAGTTGTCTGAATACTAGAACGGTAGCTGTTGGAGTAAAACTCAACCAAAGGTAGGTGTCCTTCCAATTTTTACTAAAGTCAATCACACACATGCTCGCAGCATGTCTTCGAGTGTCAGGATAGTTCGTTTACTCCGATCGTTTATCCTACGGTGATAAGCAATGCTCATGTCTAGACGTGAGTCAAGGGTGTTGTGTATTGCCCGGCTTAAATCAGGTATAGATCAAAATCATAGCTGCCTAAAAACCGCCCATCACAGGCAGTACTCACAGGATACGAAGACTTGTCAATTTTCCCTAGTTGCAAAAAAGTGTACTTGTTCCATGAGACAATCAACGATCACCCAGGTGATATTATTTCCGTTTCGGGTTTTAGGTAGTCATGGAACAAAATCCATGGTAGTCTGTTCCCATTCCATGTTGGTCTTTCTGGTCACTGGCACAAACCAGAAGGTTTCTAATATTACATCTTGACTTTCACACAAGTCAAACATCGTTCACATACATAGCTATGTGGGCTTTCACGTCCGATCACTAGTACAAGATCCTTAGATCCTAAGACATTCTATCAAAACCCGAACGAGCAGAATATCGAGGCTCGGGTACTTCTCTCAACACAAGTTCCCAAGGATTGCGGTATGGTGAGACCCATATTCGCTCCATGAAGTAGCAAATATTGTCCGACTTGCCAAAAGTTGCTCCTCCATGCCCAGCATGGACCCAGCTTGAAATTTTTCTTCCTTTAGTGCGTCGGTCTGAACAGGGCAAATCTGATCGGTTAGGCTAGAGTCGATGGTGAGATGCAAGCTCATACACGTTTAGGTTCCGTAGTCGAAATCGCTCGATAGTTCCATCCAGCAATGCCATCACATGTTTAGCTTTTTCAAAACAAGGGTACACGGGAGGCCCTTGTGATCGGTCTAAGCAGTGCATTTGGTACCATCCAAGTAATACCTCCAACTTAAATCCAAAGTTCACGATTCCCACCGCAGGTTGTGTCTCGTGTAATTTCCCCTTCGTAAATCCACTACGTAAGTCATCACCTTCTCGTGTTGCATCGGCATGTGACTGGTACCCTCGGGTAAAGACGATGCTTAGTGCATTGTAGAGTTGGATTTCAAAAGCTGAAAAAAAAACTTTCCCCTGTTTTGTCTCCCATGCATACACAGCACCCCGCTGTGCTAAAGAGGTTAAAGCTGTTCAATCTTCGAAAATCCCGTGATGAATCTATTATAGTATCTAGCGAAACCAAGGAATTGTTGTATCCCCGAAGGAATCTTTGGTGTTGATCAGTTTCTAACAAAATGGCTCTTAGCGAGATCCACGTGTATTCCACTTCGTTGATTTCATGATAAAAAATGTACCTCTCGAATCCAGGAGTTACACTTAACAAGACTTCGAGTGGAGTGGCTCCTCCCTCAAGAGCTCTAAGATATACAAATGTCGTCCATGGTGTTCCTTTCTCCTGGAAATGATTCAAAATGTCATCAAAACACGGTCGATTCATGTGATCCATAAAGCTGCTGGTGTGTTGATTAACCCAAAAGTCATGGAATACATAGTCGTAATGGCCGTACTGCGTTTGATATGCCGTTTTAGGAACACTCTCCCCTTGGACTTCCATCTGATGATAGTTCGTTCATTAATCAATCCTCGAATAGGAGCTTGACCCTCGCAACTGGTCGACAAGTTGTCAATACATGGTCGAGGCAAACGGTTCTTGACTGTCACTTTGTTGAGTTTTCGATAATCAGTACACGTATGAAAAGGCTTATCTTCACGGGTATAACTAGGGTCCTCCAAAGCGAAAAGCTAGGTCCGACAAAACTCCTGTTCTACAGTTCCTTTAGCTCTTGCAACCCTCCTGGTGTAAGACGGTAAGAGTACAAGTAACCAAGGCTGCCTCTGGTCGTGAGATCAAACTGAGATTTTACCTAATCAGTTGTGGAAGTAAACCTGAAAGTTCCTCGAGTAGCACACCGAGAGGAATCACGAACAATTGGTGGATCCTCTATCCTCTTCTCCTTAGTCTTATAATCAGTAACGAGTGCTAACATAGCGGGGTAATCCTTCCGTAGGCACTTCTGGGCTGAAATGGCTGAAATGGCGCTAACCTTTGCACCACTCTGACGCTTTAGAACAGATAACGATTCTCCTCTAGAGAGAGATACGCAAAATTTTCTTCTCACAGGGTATATCTGTGCGATATCTGAATAAACAATCCATACTGACTACTGCATCGAAACTATCAAGGATAGCAGAAGGAAGGTCGATGTCGAGCACTTGTACCATAAGGTCGAGTTTGCATCCCAATGAAGATATGAGGCTTCAATTGATTTGCCATCAACCGATTCCACAACAAGTTCGGTTACAAGAAGTATCAGGGTTGAACAGAACAAAGACGAAGCGATTAGTTACCCCAAAAACATACAAGCTACCATGCTGCCATTCCACCTAGCGTCGCCTACGCCAATCCTAAATGCCCTTCCACGAGTACCACTTCCAGTGTTGTTGTCACTACTACTAGGATTCCCAATACTACCGTCGTTCCCCTGGTTGTTGTCGTCTTTGATTTAACAACGGCCAATCCATGTCGTAGGCACCTCCATCTTCCATACCGTAGGTTATGATTACGATTTCCTTGATGTTGCCGTGACTGTTGCCTCTACTGTCGTTGCTTGAAACAGAGCCCTACAATCTTTCACCAACAGGGTCCATCTTGTCACCTTTCCGTGTCACGTCCTAAGGCGTTACTCATTGTGCTAGCAGCTACCCATTCCATACCATAGTCCATGGTCAACGTTTATGTCCCGATTAACTCGTAAGAGTTGACTCCCATAAGTCGCTTACTAGGGTTAAAGATTCGATTGGAGTCAAATTGCTGATGTTCGTTGCTGGTAATCAGGGTCGTCCAAATACTGAAGTCGGTATGCCCATCCTCTTGTCCATCGATCTAGCAAGTTGGTTAAGTAATACACGGTATGTTGCGAGAGTGTTGCAGAGGTGATCGCACTTCGGGAGCTATGACATCAATACATTGAGTTCCAGCCAATGAAGTGGAGTGAGAAAGGTATCGACCATTCATTCGATGCTGCGACATCCAACTCAGGGACATTCGTGCTAGCACCTAACATTCTACACAGTTCGCTAGGCGTTCGGATGGGTGCTCAGGTAATACTCAATAGCATCAAGATTCATAAAGATTTAGAGGGGAGTAAAAAGATCACCTTCAAGTAGGAGGCAATCACTGCTAGGACTCCTATAGATTTGTCACGTTTCTCACTGTTCAAATAACAGAACAGGACCCATTTTTCACTTGTTAAGCCTCACTGGGACTCACATGCACCCCACATTATTATTATGTGTGCACCCACAATAATATTGTGATTTGCATGTGCATCTCATTTCCTCCTAACTCATGTCAAATGGTTCCTCAAACTCAGATATCAAACGGAGGTTATCAAAATGATAAGATCACAGAAATCCAAGGACTATGACATACTATCAACGCATCATAATGCAAGCAAACAATTCATGTAATCATGCTATAGTGACGAGTGTGTGTTCGTACGCTACATCATAAACAAATGTGTACTAGCCATGTAATGTACGCAGCAGGTGAAAAAGACGAACCTTGCAATCTGGAGCTGAGTGTCATGGTCGTATTCACGTATTCAGAACTGTTCGGTTATAGTCTGGTTTTATAAAAAAACATTTTAAAACCAAGTTCACTATAACCAGTGGCTCTGATACCAAACTGTCACAACCCCAAAATACCAGTTGCGGAATCCCCCGTGAGGCGTGCGACATACCAGGATCTAGCCACTAATCACATTCAACTCATACAAGATTTCAAATAAAATCTTTCATTCATTAAGACAAGTGTTACAAAACATTATTTATAACTCGTTGTGTTCAGCGGAAGCATAATACAAAGTTTAACCAAAACCCAGGTGTATGTAATCTACTAGTCTCGTTTCAAGTTTCCATGTATCTCGACCCATGACCACTCCAGCATCCCAGACAGCAAGTTCCACATCCACACATATCAATAACCTGCGAGCATGCACACACGTGTATCAGACAATGCCGGTAAGTTCATAGATTTACGAAAACGTTGGTTACCAAGTAATTAGTTCAGTTCATTGATTACAATGTTGATAATAACTCAAGTATCGTACAAGATGGCTACCAGATTTTTTTGCCCGTCCCCAATGCCCCCTATCTAAGCATTGGTCATGATTTAAGGTCATTAGTTCACGCCCGTCCTCTCAGGTACGGTGTGAGGTTGCCAAGCCAAATAACGCTATCAACTAACACCCCGTTACCTCTCAGGTAACTATTCGGTATAAGATGGGACTTAAAATGATAGGAATGAGTGTATTATCTAACATTCCAGTTTTTACCCACAAGACGTATTCCTCTCAGGAATACCCAATTGATTTACCCAAAAACCTATCCCTCTCAGGGATACCCAATGACTGTCCCAACCACCGGGATGAATGCTCAAGAGAAATGAACTCACCTAAGCTTTGCTCGGTATGTTACGTTACGTTATTCACAGTTAAAAGTCAAATCCTAACATGGTTACCAATGATGATCAGTTTCGTATTAAATCACGTATTCTAGCAGGTTGCATATAATAACAGTATCACACAACACGTAGCAACCATTTAAGACCACAAGTAAATCCCTGTCATAAACACGTACAACACTTAACAGCCTAATGCCCACTTTATTCATCATGAAAGTGTGCAGCCCCAACTAAAGAGGTCTGTTACTAGTGTGCAATGCCCGTTTAAGTGTGCGAGCCCACTAGTGTGCGGCCCAATGTTTCCTGGCCCAACCTAAATAGTGTGCGATTAATTAAAGGTGTGCGACACAAGTTGGGCAGGGTGATTCACGAGAGACTTTGGCCCACTAACCTAACATGCCCAATAAACTGTGCGACCATATTAAGGGTGTGTGATCACCATGAAGGTGTGCGAGTATTGTTATTTATTGTCGTAATAACTGTCACCACCCATAATCAATCCATTTTATTAGTTACTTCCCTAATCACAATTTACCATATGTACTCCACTAAATTCGGCCAATCAGTTATGCAACTAAATTCACAACCACATTTATTTCTTAGAGTTTCATCATCCTCATTATACGATCCAATAGTTACATCACAATAATTTATCAAACCCTAATTGTTAGTTAGCACTAACAGTGATTAAATATAGACCTATCACATTGGCACAAGTATCCAATCCTACCATCGCACCCTTAGGAACAAATCACCAATTGATCATGTGTGATTATAACCATTATTTAACTCCATACAGTCTCATACATGCAAGGACAATTATTGACAATTTCTATAATGTGCAATACCCTAATCATCTTTCAATTATTAACGGCAATTAGCACATAATAAACATTCAGATTGAATTTATGAACATCATTGACACTAGCATTAGGAATTCGCAGTTAACATACTAAAGTATCCAGTTTAGCATGCAATACCCCTAAGTCTTGGTTAATTACCATATTCGATCAAGCATCAATTCATATATTACAAGACTTACATGTGTTCACATACAACTATTGCTTGATCGAACCCACACCCCCATCAGTTTCTTGTTTGTCAACATATTAAACCCTCTAATTAACATATGACTATCATGGCTACAAGGTCTTCCAAGTTATGACGATCATGTTAGTCTAGTTCTTCTTTTAACCAGATTTTAGTTCCATATATACTAAACAAGAAATATAACAATTAACACAAATCAATCAACAATAACAACACCCCTCAGACCAATGAATTATACGTCTATAGCATATTCATAACAACATCACGCAGTGTATGTATACATATAGGGTAATGGGGATAAAACACTAACCTGACAAGTGAAACAAGACGATCAGTTAACACGCAAGAAAGGGGGTTGCGACTAAACTGGCTCTCCTTCTTGTTGCCGTCGACTTCAAGGGGTGTTTTAGGGTTTGATATTATGTGAATGCTAACATATGTGAATGCTAACATATGAAACCACGTACAATCTATTATGTGTGCTCGTGTATATACCATCTCAAAGTGGCCGACCCAAGTTTCATATCTCTATTTGGTTTTACCTAAGCCATGTATTATAATGATATACTAAGTGTGTGTGTGCTCGGGTTGGGCCTCGGTTATGTGGGCCTAGGGTGATGTAAGAGGAGTGTGGCCTCAGGCCCAAGTGTGTGTATGTGGCCCAACTGCATGTGCGGCCACAATTCATGTGCTGCGGCCCAATAAACAATTTGACGCCTAACTTGACCCAACTACACACTTAATTATACCAATTTACGTTTAACAATTTATCGTAGCAAGGATGTGAAAGAGAAACAAATGAGAAATCAAAATTACGAGACTAACCTTGAAAGTTCGGGTTGTCACAGAAAATCCCAGTAAATCCTGCTGAATTGTTTGAGTTAGATAAATTTACATTTAAAGATGTGTCTGTCAAGACTAACCATGCAGGTACACCACAATCTTCCTATCAAGATTATTGATTTGACATTGTGATTCCACAATATAAAGTCACTTCCACCACCAGAGATACAAATGTTCAATATAGTTGTCAAAACTCTGTCACTGTTGCATCAATAGTTGTTGATTTTTAAACCTCCGCCACCTCATCCAGTCAAACCACTGCTGACAAAAGTCCATCCTCTGTGGACAAAAGTCAACCCATTTTTACAGCTATTCCTCACATACCTCCACCTCCATTCCAAACATCTTTTGACTCTTCAAAATTGCCAACAGATATTAGCTTAGATGATTCACATCTGTAGCCTTCACCTCTCAATGCCATCATTCCATACAAGGGAGATCTAATCTACCTTAAAAGTCATCCACCAGACCAAGTTATTGGCAACATCAATGAAGGGGTGCTCACAAGAAGTCAACCCCAAAACATTTGTCTTTTTACTGGTTTTCTATCACTCACACAACCTGTCAAGTACCAAGAGGCACTGAAAGACAATAGTTGGGTAGAGGCAATGCAGGAAGAGCTCCAACAGTTCAAGAGACAACAAGTATGGGAACTTGTACCATTGCCTAAGGATGTATGTCCAATTGGCACAAAATGGGTCTTCAAGTACAAAACAAATGAAAGGGTTATTGTTATAGAAAACAAAGCTAGGCTTGTGGTTCAAGGTTGTAGACAAGAAAAAGGCATTGATTATGATGAAACATTTGCTCATGTAGCAAGATTGGAAGCCATCAGATTGTTCTTAGCCTTTGCTGTCAACCACAACATCAAGGTGTATCAAATGGATATCAAATGTGCATTCCTTTATGGTAAGATTCAGGAAGAGGTATATGTATGCCAACCTCCTAGTTTTGAAGATGCCATTTATCTAGATCATGTCTACAAGCTTAATAAAGCTTTGTATGGCTTGAAACAAGCACTAAGGGCCTGGTATGAAACTCTGTCCAACTTCCTCTTATCCATAGACTTTACAGGAGGTAAAATTGATAAAACACTGTTTTTAAAATGGAAAGGAAAGGATTTGATGATTGTCTAGATTTATGTGGATGACATCATTTTTGGATCCACATGCAATTCCATGTGTGAAGAGTATAGAGAACTCATGACAACAGAGTTTGACATGAGTGCCATGGGTGAACTTCAATGCTTTCTTGGTCTCCAATTTAAGCAATTGCAAAATGATACATTCATTCATCAAAGTAAATATGTCAAAGAACTTTTAACAAAATTTGATATGAATAATTGTAAACCATGTAGGTACACCCATGGCCAACACAAAGCGGGTCAATGTTGATGTCAAAAATGACTTGGTTGATCAAACTCTTTACAGAAGCATGATTGGGTCTTTATTATACCTAACTGCATCTAGGCCAGACATCATGTTTTCAACATGTGTCTGTGTAAGATCCCAGTCAGCACCTAGAAAGTCCAACCTTATAGGTGTGAAAAGGATATGCAGATACATAAAAGGTGCTCCCACACGTGGTTTCGGGTACCCTTCTAGTGGAAATATTGAGCTTTCAGGTTACTCAGACAGTGACTTTGTTAGTTGTCATACCACAAGGAAGTCCACTTCAGGAAGGTGCCAGTTTCTAGGAAATTGCGTGGTTTCTTGGCAAAGCAAAAAGCAAGCAGCGGTTTCAACATCAACAGCAGAGACTGAATACATTGCTGCTGTAAGCTGTATAGCCCAACTCCTGTGGCTTCAAAATCAGTTGTTGGATTTTGGTGTGACTGCTTTAAAGACTCCTCTCATGTTAGATAGTCAAGCAGCTGAAAACCTAATTAAAAATCCACTTTTTCATTCAATAACCAAGCACATTGACATCAGACATCACTTTGTGAGGGATAGCTATGAAAAAGGTTTGATTTCTCTGCATCATGTTCCAACTAAGGATCAGCTGGCAGATGTGTTGACAAAAGCTTTAGACACATCCACCTTTGAAAGCTTGATCTCTAGGATTGGCATGCTAAACATGGATTAAAAGCAAAAATTTGTTTTCCATGAATAAAAAGCATTAATTTTTTTTTTCATAAAATCAAAATCCATCCTTAAAAGTACCTTTGATTGAAAATTTTTTCAAAAATCCTTAAAGTTTGTTCCATACCACTGTTTTTAAAACATCTGTTTGGCTAAAAATTCATCCACCACTGAAAGGTATCCTTTGTTTCTCATTTACCACTGTTTATAACCTCTTATGTCTGTCCTCTGATAGACTAAAATCAACCACTGTTCACAACCTTTGATGTCTATCCTCTGATAAACTAAAATGAGGCATTGTTCATGTCCATTGTTCCAAACCTCTGTTGCTTTCCAATAGAGGTATCCTAACAACTGTCATCCATTATCACCAACAGAGGTTGCCACGTGGATAGATGTTAGCCATCAGATCTTTCAAACAGACGACACATCAGCTTTCACTTTTTCACCCTATGAATTCCACTATTCCATCCAAACAGAGCTTACACTGTCGTCTCGAATTCAAAATTCATACAAAGCGGATTTCACTACCATATTCTTCAACCCTACTCATCTTTCATCTCTGATCATGGCTCTGCAAATAAAAACTCCCCATAACTACTTTCTGTACTTCGAGAAAACCAACAAAAATACAGCTTTCCATTCAATAATTGATGTTTTGACATCATCAAAATACAAAACCATTCTAACTGCCGATGCTATGGATACCCTCCGACAATTCTGGGCAAATGCTGAAATCCAATCTCAAAATAAGAACCCCTTTGGTATAACGTCAAACGTCGGAGGCACCATTGTTTAAATATCTCCATCTTCCATATCCACAGTATTTGCTTTGGACGACCAGGCAGTTAAAACTTCTTTTAAAAAACAAGAAATTCACACAGAGTTCATAGAAAGGGGGTATGAGGGTCAATTGACAGGAGTTACAATTTACAAACCAAAATTTCATGCTGAAATAAAATATTTTTTCCATACCCTACTGATATGTCTCTCTGCCAAGACCACCTCATTCAATGAGATTCCACAAAAAGTTCAATACTTGGGATATGCCATTTTGACAAAATTTGATTATAATCTATCCCATGCATTGTTCTCGGACTTGGTGTGAACTGTGAATTCTGTTAAAAAGGGATCAAACAATGCTTTTCTCATGTATCCCAGACTTTTAAGCTATTACCTTCAAAAACAAGTGTCTTAAAAAGATTTTCGACAAGGTATAACTTTTCAAATAAAAAAATCTTACAAAAGAAACTTTTACAAGAATGCAAGATAAAGAGTCAAAAGTTTCTCAAACACAAACAAAGTGGAATGAGCCTATTTTAGATGAGTCCACATCTGTTGCTCAAACCTCTGTTGTTGATTCCACTACTCCTAGTGATCATGACACCACAACCGGTGTTGTGAATCCCACATAAGAAAAATCCCAAAAGAAACCTCCACATCCAAAAAGCCCATAAAAAAGAAACAACATAAAAAGGCACCTCTGGAAGATGAGATCCCAGAGGATAACCTTGTGGCAAAACAAAAGCCACTAGAAACCACTGTTGCTACTTCCTCACAACAGTTGGAAAGATCTCCACCCATCCAAGCTCCTCTTGAATCCTCACAAAAGGATCAAGTTGTAAGGATAGGGACACCACATCAAGATGCAGTCATTTCACTTAAAAGTCTGTTTCTTAGCCCCTCTCCCAGGGCTATCTCTCTTTCAACTCCACAACCCTCCACTTCAATTCCACCAACATATTTACCTTTGTTTGATGCAATTGATACAGCTCAGACACAATTCAGTCCCTCTCACTCACCAATTAAAGAGAGCAAACTTCCACAAATGACTGAGTCTGGGGAAAATCAATTTGCTAGCCCACAAACAGCTGAGGAGGCTACACCATTTGAGTTACATGTAACTCTTGGTGGTAGTTCAAGTAAAGCAGCCACTACAACTTATGAAACACTAGTTTTTCAGTTGGACAGTGGTTTCATCGATAAGACTTCCTTGAAGGCAACAACTGTTAAGGGTACAATTGAACCTCTGTTCCAGTTGAAAATTTGGAGAATTTTCCTGTTTAGAACCAAATCAAACTACCTCTGGTAGGGATTCTGATGATCCTATTAACTTAGGTGATGAATTAAGATACAAGGAATTGAAGGACAGAATGACCTCTATGGAATCTTCAATGGCAGAAATGAAAGACATAATGGAGAATTCTAAAACTCACCCTTCAACTTAGCAAATTGTCAATGAGCTGTGGAAATCAGTGCAACCAATTATCCAAGCTCAAAAGAATTTGGCTTATATCAACCATAACACTCACATGTAATTGATCAGAAACATGGTGGAGGCCAGATATAACGTTACACAAGCAGATATTAAGGCCATCAGGGAACATTTGTTAAAGACTACTGGCTCTGCCCTTCCAATAATACTTCGAGAAGAAGTTGAAGATGATGCCAAAAAGGGGAAAATAATAAGCTTAGAAAGTTGCAGCCTTCATCACAAGCAAAACCAAAGGTGTAACAACAAAGCCAGAGTTTGTTCCCAAAACTTCTGCTAAGGCATCAGATGTTGGAAGTGAAAAAAGGATTGCTGAGACTCTAAACAAGAAAGCTGAAGAGATTGCCTTGGAAATGCAGAAAAGGCAAGATACACTTGAAGCCTAAGCTTCCAGCTTAATTGAACAAGAACAGGCAGAACAGAGGAAAAAGGAGGATATTGGCACTTCAAAAAGGAGAAAGTCAATAAGAAATGTTACACAGCCAATCATCACCCCTCCTAAAACCACTGATGGGTCTACAAAAGGTGTATCCTATACCCAAAACAAAACCCTTACCACAAAAACCACCTCAAAAGAAACCATAGCCACCACCGTCACCAATACAACCAATAGATGCTGGTACAACAGACGTATCAGCAGATGTTCCACAAACCACTGCTGGTACAATAGTTGTATCAATAGATGTTACCCAAACCACTTCCATGATCATTTTTCTCACACCACCAACAATTCCAACACACCCACCTTCACCAAAAATCAAATTCATACGCAAAAGAAAAACTTTTGCTGTGGAAAAAGATGATGACAAGATTCAACCACCAGTCCCCTTATTATCTGCCCCCATTCAAGCCACACCACTCTCATCATTTCCATTTAGATCCATTCACTTCCACCCATTGCACCACAACCATCATTCATCCCACTGGTTGCTCAGTATCCTCTGGAGATTCATGTAATCATAGGAGAAATTGAATCTTTTTATTCAATAGAGGATACATCACAACTTACCTTCCTATCTCTCCTTTATTATAGAAATCCTAGAAACTTAGATGAATATTGGAAGCTAAAGGCTAGAAAGGCTGAATATATCGGAAAGGAGAATTGTAAAGGGATGGATGACAGAACTGCTCAAGAAATCTTGTCACTAGAACTTAGCAAGGTAAGCAAGATAGAAGATTATGCTAAGGACCTGAGCAAGTCCATGTCTGAGAAGCCAATTAATGTTGAGCTTGATAAGGAACTAAGTCAGGATTCCCTTGATCACATCATGAAACATAAACCATTCAAAGCAAACAGAACACAATTCAAAGATTGGTCAGCAGATGCTCTTAAAGAAGAAATTGAAAGAATTCAAAAGATGCTCAATGACCCTTCACAAAAGCCAACTCCTCCAGAATGGAAGAAAGGAAAACAAGCTGATCAAAAGAAGGCATTAAAGCTGAAGAGAATAAGTAGAGCTTGTTACTACTAATTATCGTAATGCAATGTCCGTTGCCAGATGGTTAAAGTAAAAAAATGTTGAAACATACAAAAGACTGGAACAACCGAGAGCAAAGGATCCTACACTTCCTAAGAAGCTAGTATATCTAACAGTGGTTGTCCCTCAACAGACCCTTACATCTAAAAAGCTGCCATCGGCATCTGGCTTATCCATAGCTGCCTTGAGCCAAGCAAAAAGGCAGAAGCAGATAGCTGAGGCAGATGAACAGATGTATGGCTACTACAGAAAAGAGGGACTCAAAACCAATTGTTATTCCACACAGATCCTGTCAGTAACAAACTAAGAGAAACACTTGCAAATCTTGTCAGCAGGCCACAATCACCTAACTCATCAAGAATAACTCTTCACCCAAGAAAATCATCTGATTCAAAAATTCTAAAGTGGAAGTCATCCTTAGACACCCACAAATTGACTATGCTCAGATCAGATGATAGTGTTCAAAGGCTAGAAATGGAGGATGCATATGGTCTAGATGTAGGTGACTTCCAAGATCTGTTGAACCTTGAACTTGAAAGGGATTTTGAAGATATCGTCTCCATGAATTTTGAGTTACAATTCAAAGGCCAAATCAGGGAGATGCTGATGAGGAATAAAGATCAGAAATAAAGAAGTGTTTTGGCATCATCTGTTCTAGGGGAGATTGTTGGTTCTAGTGGACCCCACAAAAGAACAGATGATTGGAAAGCCAAAATAGTCTACAACATCTTATCATGAATAACAGTGCTTTGAAAATCTGCTCCTCCCAGTAGGAAAGACTCAACATCTGCTTTCTCTAAAGTCTGCTAAAGCCAAAGGTCTGCCTAAGAGAAACTCTGCTGTTGACGACAAAGTCTGCTGATCCAAAGGTCTGCCAAAGTGAACCTCTGCTGATGAAGACAAAGCCTGTTGAAGCAAAGGTCTGATCATCCATTGCTGATGAAGACAATGTTTGAAGAAGCTAAGGTCTGCTATGCATCAACAGATGATAAGTCTCAATAGAGGATTCTCCAATAGTTTATTGATCAACAGAGTTTTCCTTTATTATCAATGTACAGTGCTTAGGCTATAGTAGATGTTAGGAGTTTGTTAGGCTATTAGATGTCACTGTCTAGGTGACATCAGCTTAGATGCTTCAGATGTTTGGTTTGTACTATAAATAGAACAGTGCATGTATTGTTCTATTCATCACTTTCCTTTTGACATTTTTGTACAAACAAACTAGGAGTGATCAGGCTGAGGGGGAGTTACAATTCTCATGCATATGTAAACATTATAATTGCAATCTTTATAAAAGCATGATGATGAAAGCATTCTCTTCATTGTTGTGATTTAAAAGTTGATTATTCCGCTGCATATTATCATCTTTGTTTATCTTCATTCATTGTTTCCATCTTAAACTATTACAACAATTAAACTTAGATCCTAACAACTACGATCAAGAGTTATCTCATCAAAATCATCACCTAACAAGGCACTGAGTTTAGCAAGTGTGTTTACCAGAGTGGTTACTCAGTAGCAAGATTGCATACCAACTCGTGCAATGATGTCCAGAGCATACGCCTTCTGAGATAAAAACAAGGTTTCCCGTTTGCGAGATATACAGAGATGCCGAGGAAGAAACTGAGGGGCCCAAGGTCCTTCATGGCGAATTGACTAGCAAGGTGTGTCATAAGGTGGTGGCGAACATTATCTATAGAGATGATAAACAAGATGTCATCTACATATAGAAGAAGATAGGCCACATCGGCACCGTGATGATAGGTAAATAGAGATGTATTACATTAACTTTAATTGAACCCCAAGGTGAGAACATAGTTAGTGAACCGTTGGTACGAGGCTCATGGAGCTTGTTTTAAACCGTATAAAGACTTCTTGAGGCGACAAGCATGATCTGGAAAATTTATATGTCTAAAACCCATTGGTTAACACATATAAAGTGTTTCATAAGAGTGTCATGTAGAAATGCATTAGTGATATCAAGTTGGTGTACCATCCGTGATTGAAAGAGAGAAATGGTCAAGACGGTTGTTGGTTTGACCACCGGACTAAATGTTTCCCACAATTAATACAAACATGTTTTAACTGACCATCACATACCAACCATGCTTTGTGTCATTTCAAACTGCCATCTAATTTGAATTTATGCTTAAACAGCCACATGCTTCTGATGATATGCAGATTTGGTTGGCGAGGTACGATGTGCGTAAAATGCAACATATAAATTACATCAAACAATGCGTAAAATAGACCTTTTTTGGTAATAATGTTGGAAAAAGCATGTTTCTTTGTTTACTTTTAATTTATAGGATCAAAAGAGCTTAAAAGCACAAAAGGAACAAATTAGCAGTAGAAACCAACACAAATACAAAGAAGAAGGATTGACATGACTTGCCGAACACCCATCCACATCCAAACCAACAAAAATAACAAAAACATAAGCTTAGGCACGGGGTCGTGCCTACTAGGCATGGGGTCGTGCCCAGTCATGATTCCCTGCAGAAAAAGACAGCATCAAAAGGCAAACTAACACGGGGTCGTGCCAACTCAACATAGGTCATGGTCAACTCTAAGATTCACAGAATCTGAGATAGTACAGCAAGTACAATCACCACAGGGCAATGCTCTGCCACCACGGGGCGTGTTAGTACAAGACCTGACATCTGCAGTTAATGAAGGGAGAGAAATTGAAGGCCATGGAGCCATGTCAGGTGGGCACAGGGCAGTGTGAACACTCTGTTTCCAGTTATAAATAGGGGTGCTTGGTTTCAATCCAACTCATCCCATGGCAAACCACTTCTCTCACACTTGCCATCAGTCCACCACCACTACAACACCAACACCAACACCCACAACCATCATCCATCTTTCTTCTTTTAGAGTGTGTAGTAGTCTCGGGATCCAAGATCGACCGTAAGAGTTCTAGTCAAACAAAGGATGCTTGGCTAAATCTCTTACATCACTTGGTGAAGACAAATCTTTTATGTATTACTTTTAATTTCCAATCTTTGGCAACTTTTTATTTAGGTATGTATTAATGACTTTAATAACTAGTTTTTTATATTAAAGGTGAACTTTACTTAATCATTTCTTCATGTTTTGTTGATTCACTCATTCGTGTCTTTGCGGTCTATATAAAGCGCGTTAACTGCCTGGAAGGGGGGTTAGAAGGGTGTTTGGGTAAAGTTCTTGCCTCGTTAGTGTATAGATCCTTCGAGGACCTGATTCAAGCCTAGTAGGAATTCCCTTGATGCAGATAGCATCAAATTAGGGGAAGTAAGAAAAACTTGTAATCCCTTATCTATAAACTACTATTAAAACATTAACCCCACCTTGCGGGACTGTATTCCTGCTGACTCAGACCAATAGCTTGAGGGTAACGCTGCCTGGAAGGGGGCCTACTACTATAACTAAAAGATAATCTCTTAAAATGCCCAAAGTGTGGAAATCACCAAAGGATACATAAAAGAGGAGTTGGAATCAAGTGATTCCTTCTTTTCTATTTGTTTTCCTTATATTTTTATTTTATAGTTTATCTTTTAAAACTTTCAAAACTTTTATCAAAATTTGGTTAAATTAGACGTTAACGATAAGCTTGTATTAAAAGCTCTTGTGTCCTTGGACGACCTCGGTATCTTGTCATCACTATACTACGTCTACGATGGGTTCACATGCCCTAACGTGTATAGAGTGATAGTCTTATATCGTGTTTTATAAATTTAAAGCTTGATTTGCGAGTAAAAAGTGCTTAAAATATATCTAAAAATATACCCACACTTGCATACGTCAATTTTTTGGCGCCGTTGCCAGGGACACAAGGATTTTGAGAAAGCTTGAAACTAGCGGCCTAATCAAATTATGTACATTTTTCAAAACTGCGCGCCCGTTTTCAAAACTTTTTAATTTTTACAGTTGGTTTGACACGGGGCCGTGCCACTTGGCCACGCCCCTGTGCTGCAAATATCCAGAAAAACTTTTTTAAAATGCCTAGATACAGACTTGCCCACTGGGCCATGCCAGTTCAGCATGGGGCCGTGGTCATCATTCTATTAAATTTTAAGTTTCTGTTTTCTGATCCTGAGGCTTGTTTATTGATGTGCGTTAGGTGTATATGTAGGTTTAAGTATATTTTAATCCCTTTTACATTTTTTTAGCCAAGTTTTAAATTTATAAAACACGATATTTACTAACACTAAACACACATATGGGCAAGTGCACCCATCGTGAGCGTAGTATATTGTTGGCAAGATACCGAGGTCGTCCAATGACACAAGAGCTTTTAGTACCGGTTTATCCTCAACGTCTAATCAAATCAAAAGTTGAGAAAAAGGTTGTAACTAAGAAAAATAAAAACTAACTAAAATGCTGAAAATAAAAATAAAAACAGATAGACAAGATGAATCACTTGGTTCCGACTCGTGTATAGTGTAACCTTTGATTATTTCCGCACTTTTGCACTTATTTAAGAGATTATCTTAGTTATTGTAGTAGGCCCCTCTTTTGGAGGTGACGTTACCCTCAACCCAGTAGTTTGAGTCAGCAAGGATACAATCCTAAAGGGTCGGATTATTGAAAGATAATTAATTAAGTTATTAATGCAAATTATGGTAGGCCCCTCTTTTGAAGGTGGCGTTACCCTCGGCTAAGTAGTTTGAGTAAGCAAGGATACAGTCCTAAGTAACCGGGTTATAGTATTAATAGTAGTTTAACTTATGAGGGGATCAAAGAGTTTGGACCCCCGCCATCCAATACCGTTAAGTATTGAAGAAGGTCCTACTAAATTTGACCCAGGTCCCTTGCAGGATCTCTAAACGTTGAACAACGGCAAGACTCTTACCAAACCGTTCCCTTAACCCCCGACCAGGTAGCCAACATACCTCCATATAGACCGTGGAGATATGAATGGTGAAAATCTTTTATTTTATATAGACAGTAAAATAATGCCAAGACACCACGGACAAACGATAAGGAAGAATCACCTTCAACATAAGAAGCTAGTTATTAAAGTCATTAATACAAAACCAAGTAAAAAGTGCGAAAAGATTGAAAATAAAAAGTGTTACACTAGACACTTGTCTTCACCAAGTGATGTAAGAGACTTAGGCAAACATGGCCTTGATTGTCAAGAACTCTTACGTTCAATCTTGGATCCCGAGACGACTCACACACTCTATGATGGACAATGGATGATGGTGGTGGATGATGATGTTATGGTGGTGGTGGGTGGTGGGTGAAGTGTGAGAGAGGTGGTGTGCCAAGGGATGGTTTGAGCTTGAGCCAAGCACTCCTATTTATAGGCTGAACAGAAGCTCGGGCACGGCCCCGTGTCCAGTGGGCATGGCCCCGTGTCCACATCCTCTCTTTCTTCATTTAATGCAGCTTGTCTTTATTAGTTGACCACGCCCCCGTGTCCGCTGAGCACGACCCCGTGTGCAGAAGCATATCTGTACTATGAAGATTTGAGTGGATTCTGCGAATCTTATAGTTGACCACGGCCCCGTGCCCGCTGAGCACGGCCCCGTGGTGGGCAATAGAAGCTTCTACCACTTTGTCTTTTCTGCTGACACTTCGGCACGCCCCCGTGCTGGCTGAGCACGGGGCGTGTTCAGTCTTCTGTCTTCCTGTTTTGCTTGGGAGGATGCTGTCGTGGGGTCGGGCATGTCACGTTTGTTCCTTTTCTTGTATTTATGTTAGATTTTGATGTCTTTTTGCTTCTTTTGTTAATTTGAGCTCATTTAATCCTAAAAATACAAAAGGAAGACAAAAGCACACTTTTTTCCAACATTAGTACTAAAAAAGGGTTAGTTTTATGCCACAATTGATGTAATTTATATATTGCATTTTGCACACATCATTAATCTTCTGGGTATCTTCCAATACAATGGATTACTACTCAGAAGATTACAAATACTATATTAAGGATGATTATGAGGAACCATGTTGTACCATTTGCGGTGAATCCCATTCGGTACAACATTGTTACCTTTTTCAACCATCAACCTCATACACCACATATGAAGAACCAAGGTTTGAGCTCCCAAAGCCAAGCTTTGATTGGAATGCCAATCCGTTTGAAACATATGACACACCACCAACAATTATTCCCGAAGCCGAAAGCCTTATACAAAGTCTCAAGAATTTAGAGCTCTTAATTAAGAGATCTCGCAAAAAGGAGGAGACCATTTGTACTAAAGAGGTAATAATCGAAGAGGTAAAAATAGAAGAATCACAAAACAAAAAACTCACACATGAACCAAGCCACAAAGAAGGTAAGTCTAAAAATGATGATTTTAAAATAGAGCAAAACTTTCAAGAAGTTCACATTTTACAGCCTTCTTTTGAAAATCATTGTTTGGTATCTTCTCATGCCAAGTTTTTAAAAGAGTTAAACACTACTACTAAAATCGAAGAATTAGTTAGCATTACATTAATAAATGATCAATCTTCGCTAATACAAGATGAACACCATGAACTAAACATAAAACCGACACCACGTTTTTTTCAAAACATCTTCGTTAGTACGTGATAATTCATAAAGATCTTTGTGTTAACATAATGCCAAACTATATTTTCGAAAAATTAGGTACCAGTGAATTTTCTCCTCCTAAAATCCCTATTTTTCTCTCTAACCGAAAAATGATAAAAGCAACGGGAATGGTTGAGGATGTCTTAAGTCAAAGAAACCAAACGGTAGTACCAACCAACTTTATCATCCTAGATGATGCCCCCGCGTGTTGGGACAACCGTTCATAAAAACCCATCAAACCCTAGTCAACTGGAAGCAAAACAACCTACCACTTCAATTAGGGGACGACAAAAGGTACTTCAATATTGACCAACCAATGAAATATCTAATTGACAATGGCGACCCCCTAATTGAAGATGAAACAGAGCCACCCGATTCAGAAGAAACAGAGGAACAACTCGTCGAAGAAGAAGACATCATTGAACAACCTTTTTGACCATCGAACTTAATTGAGAAGAAAATAAGCGGTCTCTTGAAGACCCACCATCACTGGAACTCAGGGAGCTACCAAAAGGTCTAGAATACGCATTCTTGGACGAACATGGTAAGCTCCTCGTCATCATTTATTCAAATGTAACACTTTTTTGAAAAAGCAAGAACTTAATTGAGAAGAAAATAAGTGGTCTCTTGAAGACCCACCATCACTTGAACTCAGGGAGCTACCAAAAGGTCTAGAATACGCATTCTTGGACGAACATGGTAAGCTCCCCATCATCATTTCTTCAAAAGTAACACTTTTTCAAAAAGCAAAATTAAAAAACTTTTGAAAAAACATAAAAAAGCAATCGCGTGGAAACTTATGGACATCAAAGGCATCAGTCCTTCCATGTGCACACACAAAATTTTAATGGAAGATGACCATAAAACGGTAATACAACCACAAAGAAGAGTAAATCCAAACGTATAAGAAGTGGTTAAAAATAAAGTCATCAAGCTACTAGACGTCAAACTTATCTACCCTATCTCCGATAGCCCATGGTTAAGTCCCGTCCAAGTAGTATAAAAAAAGGAGGTATGACGGTAGTAACTAATGAGAAAAAAGAACTTAAACCAACAAGAACCGTCACCGGATGGAGAGTTTATATCGACTATCGTAAATTAAACGAGGCAACAAGGAAAGACCACTTTCCTTTGCCTTCATCGATCAAATGCTAGAAACACTATCCGGTCATAAATTTTATTGTTTTTTAGATGGTTTCTCTAGGTATTTTCAAGTTCCCATAGCAACGGAGGACCAAGAAAAAACAACTTTTACATGTCCCTATGGAACTTTTACTTATCGACGCATGCCTTTTGGTCTATGCAATGCCCCCGCAAAGTTTCAACGTTGCATGGTGGCTATCTTCCACGAAATAATAGAAAAAACCATGGAAGTTTTCATGGTTGATTTTTCTATCTTTGGAGATACATTTGACTAATGCCTCGATAATCTTGAACGAATTCTATCCCGATGTGAGGAAACTAACCTCGCCCTTAACTGGGAAAAATGTTATTTCATGGTAACTGAAGGAATAGTACTCGGTCATAAAATATCAAGCGAAGAAATGGAAGTTGATCGGGCAAAAATAGATACTATTTCCCGATTACCTCCTCCATCCTCCGTTCAAGCCATTCGAAATTTCCTAGGACATGCCGGATTTTATAGGCAATTTATCAAACACTTTTAAAAAATCTCTAGACCTCTAACAAAACTACTTGAAAAAGATGCCCCATTCATCTTCGACAATGAATGCAATATGGCTTTTCTTGCACTAAAAGAAATGCTTGTAAACACACCAATCATGATAGCACCCGATTGGAAACTACCTTTTGAAATCATGCGTGACACGAGCAACTTTGCAGTTGGAGCTGTCTTAGGACAACGAAAAGAAAAACACTTTCACCCAATATACTATGCAAGTAAAACTATTAACGATGCCCAAGAAAATTATGCCACCACCGAAAAAGAGTTACTAGCCATAGTATTTGCTTTTGATAAATTTCGTTCCTATCTTGTACTTTCTAAAATAATAGTCTATACGGACCATGCCGCCATTCGGTACCTTTTCAAAAAACAAGATGTCAAACCACATTTGATCCAGTGGATTCTTCTCCTCCAAGAATTCGACATTCAGATAAAAGATAAATAAGGAGTTGAAAACACCGCCGCCGATCACTTATCTCGCTTAGAAGATCCCTCTTAGGAACTAACTTGGGAAGAGCTCATCAATGAAAAATTCCCCACCGAATCCTTAGAAATGGTCGAATATCAAGAAGAACCATGGTACGCCGACTATGCTAACTACCTTGCTAGTTCCATTTTAGTCAAAGGTTGGTCACATCATTAAAGAAAAAAAAATTCTTTGCCGATGTAAAACACTATTTTTGGGAAGATCCATATCTTTTTAGAATATCTGCCGACCGACTTATCCGAAGGTGCGTCCATGGTCAAGAAGCAAGAAAGATTCTTCACTATTAAGGACTATATGGAGGACATCATGGAACCACGAGCACTGCACATAAGGTATTTGATTCAAGATTTTATTGGCCAACCATCCATAAGGATGCACACAATTTAATTAAAACATGTGAAGCATGCCAATGAACAGGTAATATCTCATCATGAAATGAAATACTTTAAAATGCAATTCTTATTTATGAAATATTTAATGTTTGGGGTATGGATTTTATGGGACCTTTCCTACTGTCAAAAGGGAACAAATATATTCTTGTGGCAGTTGATTATGTCCAAGTGGGCCGAAGCCGAAGTTCTTCCAACTAATGATGGAAGAGTTGTGGTAAAATTACTAAAACGATTATCCTCTCGTTTTGGCACTCCAAAAGCACTTATTAGTGATAGAGTTACCTATTTTTTCAATTATCAATTAAACAAAATTTTATCAAAATATGGGGTCTATCACCGTCTTTCAACCGCCTATCATCCTCAAACCAACGGTCAAGCCGAATTAACCAATCGAGGGTTAAAAAGAATATTAGATAAAACCGCGGGTCAAAATAAAAAAGACTAGGCAGATAAATTAGACGATGCTTTATGGGCCTTCCGAATAGCCTATAAAACACCAATAGGCACTACCCCATATAAGATCGTCTATGAAATAAATTGTCACCTCCCAGTAGAAATTGCACACAAATTAAACCTAGACCAAGAAAATTCTGGTAAAAATCGATTTTATCAGTTAAATGAATTGGATGAAATGAGAAATCAAGCATACTCCAACTCCGAAATTTATAAGGAACGAATGAAAAACTTAAACGATAAAATTAGCAAATCTAAAGAATTTCAGGAAGGGGATCAAGTGCTCTTGTTTAACTCAAGACTTCCATTATTTCCCGGAAAACTCAAGTCAACGTGGTCGGGACCTTTTTCCATTACCCAAATCTTTCCGCATGGAGCCGTAGAAATTAAACTTCCAAACGGTGAACCTTTCAAGGTGAACGGAGAAAGGCTTAAGCTTTACAAAGGCCTCCTTGAGGATGAGGAAGTTTAAGTAACACTTCAAGAGGTAGATACGTGAACGGGGAACAATAAAACGTTAATTGTAAATATGCATGTTTTTCTTTTTAATTATCTTGTAGGTACATTTTGGAGAGAATCATCCTTGAGATTGGACGCGAAACAGGTTAGTACCAAAAAGGAACCCTCGGAAAAATGGTCACGCACACCTGCACAATAAAAACTTGTTACTGGCACTCTGACCACGGGTTCGTGCCCACCTGGCACGCCCCCGTGTCCAAACGCTCAGTAACCAAAAAATAAATAAAACAGCCACGGGGCCGTGCCTACCAAGCACATGGCCGTGGTAAATCTGCAGACAGGGTATATAACCCCTGTTCTTCACTTTTTCAACACAAACCATGACCCGTTTCTCTAGAGCAGCCAGTTCCTGCCCTTTTTCCGCTGATTTTCAATGATCTTCTGTCCAAATCCGCCAACGAGGTATGATTCTAACATCATAGTTAGTTAGTTTAGCACTTTACATGTAGTATAACATCAAAAATTTGTGATAAATCTAGGGTTCTTGAACTAGACCCGTGCCAATCCCAAATTTTTGCTTAGATCTTGTTACTAGTAGTTAGTATAAGTGTTTTGAGAAGTGAATCACTAAACATTGTTAAAAAATCAGATTGTTCAAGCAGTTCTTCATAAACCCTTCTTTATAACCGAAAAAGTAAAAATCAAAAGGGTAAACAAGCATTTATTGCAAAATTGACACGTAGGGTTTGATTTTTGGGATAAAACGCACATAATGAACCAAAAATTTTGAATTTTTCGAAGCCGACTCGAAAACCTTAATTTTAGGGTTAACAGAAGGATTAACACGGGGCCGTGCCCATTGACCACGGGGTCGTGGGCATCCTAAACCCCAGCCACGGGGTCGTGTTCAAAAAACACGAGGCCATGTCCAGACCTCATGATTTCAATTTTCGCATAATTTTTGACACGCCAACTATCTTACTGGTTCTTTTCTTGTAGGAATGGCACCACACAAGTTTCTGAGATTCAAAACTTCTGAACTTGATTATCAGAATCGGTTTGAAGTATTGCAAGCGAGGCACAAAGAAAATCCAAGACAAGTGTGTTATAATACGCTTGAAATTATTGGACAAAGAGAGAGATATGATGCTCTAATTACTGGTCCACTCCGTATCTTCCTAGAGACCCGGCTCAGATTGATCCATGAACATAACATGGAGTTCTTAAGCACGCTGACTTTCAACAAGAATGAGCAAGATCTCTTTGAATCAGATGTAGTACAATTTAGGTGTGGGGGAGAGTGGTACAACATATCCGTGGCCCAGTTCGGCGTAAACATTAGGCTATATACTAAGGAACACACAGTTGAACCAAACTTCAAGGAAGCTTTCCGTGAACTCACGGATAACCAGAGACAAGCTGCTTGGGCACTGATCGGAGAAGTCCATTATAATCCAAGCTCCACAAAGAGCACAAAGATAAGCGACCCTCTAATCCGATACTTTCATCGGGTCTGGTGTGTGTAAAGAGTGATATGTTCTTATTGATATTTTAAGCCCATTTTACACATTAATCAAGTTTTAAATTTATAAAACACGATATTCTACTAACACTAAACACACACTTGGGCAAGTGCACCCATCGTGAGCGTAGTATGGTGTTGGTAAGATACCAAGGTCGTCCAAGGACACAAGAGCTTTTAGTACCGGTTTATCCTCAACGTCTAATCAATCTAAATTTTTTAAGGGAAAAGTTTTGAAATGTGAAAATAAAAACTAGGAAAAATTACAAATTTTGTCCTTTATCTTTATACCATTTTTCAGGCGGTGTCCTTTTTAACGAATGTTGACATGCGGTGTCCTTTACTAAGTATTTTGTTGCAAGTTTAGTCCTTTACACCCAACCCAGTTAAAAAACCCTGTTATTTGTTGGTGTAAAGGACTAAACTTGCAACAAAATACATAGGTAAAGGATTAAACTCGCAACAAAATACCTAGTAAAGGACACCGCCTGTCAACAATTAACAGGGTTGGGTGTAAAGGACTAAACTTGCAACAAAATACCTAGTAAATGACACCGCCTGTCAACATTCGTTAAAAAGGACACCGCCTGAAAAGTGGAATAAAGATAAAGGACAAAACTTGTAATTTTTCCTAAAAACTAAAAATGCAGAAATAAAATAAAATAAAAAACAGATAGACAAGATGAATCACTTGGATCCGACTCGTCTTTAATGTATCCTTTGATGATTTTCGCACTTTCGGACTTTTTAAGAGATTATCTTAGTTATAGTAGTAGGCCCCTCTTTTGAAGGTGACGTTACCCTCAACCCAGTGCTTTGAGTTAGCAGGGATACAATCCCAAAGGGTCGGAATATTGAAAGATAATTAATTAAGTTATTAAAGTGAAAAGTGGTAGGCCCCTCTTTTGAAGGTGACGTTACCCTCGGCTAAGTAGTTTGAGTCAGCAAAGATACAATCCCAAGAAGCCGGTTTAATGTATTAATAGTAGTTCACATATGAGGGGTTCAAGCTATTCGCACCCCCGCCATCCAATACTAGTGGGTATTGAAGGAGGTCCTAGTAAGCTTGAACCAGGTCCTTGCAGGATCTATACACAGAACAAGCCAAGAACCTTACCAAACCATTCCCCTAACCCCCCGACTAGGTAGTCAACATGCTTTTATATAGACCGTAAAAACATGAATGATGTAATCTTTTACTTTATATAGACAGTAAAGTAACGCCAAGACACCACGGAAAATGATAGGAAGAATTCACCTTCAACATAAGAAACTAGTTATTAAAGTCATTAGTACAAAATCAAATAAAAAGTGCCGAAAGATTAAAAATCAAAAGTAATACATAAAAGACTTGTCTTCACCAAGTGATGTAAGAGGCTTAACCAAACATAGCCTTTGATTGGCAAGAACCCTTACGATCAATCTTGGATCCCGAGACTACTACACACTCTAAAGATGGATGATGGTGGTGGGTGTGGTGTTGTAGTGGCGGTGGAGTGGTGGCAAAGTGGGAGAGTAGTGGTTTTCCAAGGGATGCCTTTGAACCAAGCACCCATATTTATAGCCTTCACAGTACTCTGGCCACGGCCCCATGTCTAGTGGGCACGCCCCTGTGGCCAGCCCGTTTCTCTTCATCCATTAAATGCAGTTGTCAGCAGAGGGTCCCACACGGCCCCGTGTTCAGCGGGCACGGCCCCGTGTTCAGCGGGCACGGCCCCGTGGTGAGCATCGTATCTGTACTATCAAGATTTTCCAAGATTCTGCGTATCTTTGCGTTGACCACTCCCCGTCCTGAGCTAGGCATGCCCCCGTGGTGGGCGTAGAAGCTTCTACAGGTTTGTGTTTTCTGCAGGCTCTTGACCACGCCCCCGTGTCCAGCTGGGCACGACCCCATGGTCAGTATTCTATTTCTTTGTTTTTGCTTTGGGGATGCTGCCGAGGGGTCGGGCATGTTACGTTTATTTCTTTTCTTTGAATTTATGTTGGTTTTGGCTCCTTATTTGCTCCTTTTGTTCGTTTAAGCTCTTTTGGTCCTGTAAATTCAAAAGGAAGACAAAAACAAGCTTTTTCCAACATTAGTACTGAAAAAAGGTTAGTTTTATGCTTCATTTGATGTAATTTATATGTTACATTTTGCACACATCAAATACCCCCACACTTGAATCTTTGCTTGTCCTCAAGCAAAACTCTTTAATTCGAGGCTTACACACCCAAATGGAAGAGGTAGAGGAGAAGTTTTTGGGCTCATCTTGAGTGTCGGGAATCCAAGATCTTTATTGGGTTTTTATTTTTATTTTATTTACAATCCTATTCGTCATGATTTATTTAGAACATTTTATAAGAAAAATTACTTATTCGGGTATAACATGCCTCTTTAAAATTCCATTTATATACAAGTTCACATACCTCACGGAAGGTCACTCAACACTCGGCCGAAGGTGTATTTTTGTGAAGCACTCGAGGCTGACATGGAACTTACTTCTACCATATGCTTGCCAAGCGATCAATCCTCCTCCTTTTTAACTAAAAACCTTCGTAAATATTAAGAGGACTTGGGGAAGGGTTAGGTTTGGGCTAAGGGTAGGTGGTTTTGGTTCGTGGTTAGTAAAAACGACGAAAAGCGTAAAAAGCGTCGGTCATCGTAAAACTTTTTGTTTGTGACTTTTATTCAAACTAAGCATATTCAAACAAGATTTCTTTGAGGAACTTGTTTGTTTATTGCAAGTCTTTCATTTTTTTTAACGTGGCAAGATAACCGAGCTTTTCACTAAAACAAAGGGGTTTGAAAAGAAAAAGATTTTGGTGGGTAAAGGGTGTTTGTTTTGTGGCTTTTGAAATGGAAAGGTTTAGGCTCAAAGAGGTTAACTAGGGGCATTTTGGGTAGGTGATAAAAAATGAAAAATAATGGTGTTGAAAAGGAAAATGGGTTAGTCCTAATGCCTCTATCATTTACTTACTTGGGTTCAATTTTGTAAGGACCGGGAGTGTATCGTCATGGCAAGTTCTAGAGTCGTAAGAACCAAGCGGCTATTCACATAAAAAACGAAAAATGAGCATTTAGTTTAAAGATATATGTTTGTGTGCTCAATAAAGGCTCAAAACTCACTTGTTGTGGGAATGGGTTTATAATGTGATCAAGTATATATAATCAAATTTTAATTAGATTTGTCATGTCTTTCCATAATTTTCTTATTTGGTTCTTTTTATCACGACGCTATCAGTTGTAAATTTTGTAAAAATATAACATTTTTTGGAACTTGTTATTCCCAAATTAAACCAAGAAAAGTAAAAAAAATGAAAATTTTTGAAAAAAAAAAATTGGGGTGATTAGCGGTTCCAATAGAGTTTTGTGTAAGGCTTTTTATTAGGACTTGCGAGATTCAAGGTTAAGCATCCCCCCCCCCCCACACTTAAATTACACATTGTCCTCAATGTGTCCCAAAAATAAGTTTTTTCGGTTGATTAAAATGTGTAAAAGTGGGTTAAAAACAAGATTTTATGTTACTGGTTAGCTGAACACGGGGTGCGGTGGGCTGAGCACGGCCCCCTGGTCAGACTACCAGTAACAGAAAGTTACAGAAGGTTGACCACTGGGCGTGCCCAGTGGACACGGCCCGTGGTCAGATACCTGTTAGAAAATTTTTCTGCAGAACCCTGGGCACAGGGGCGTGTCGGGTGGCCACGACCCCGTGCTGCACATGCTGAAATGATGGAAAAGTTGACGGAAGGCTCTGTTTTCATGCATGGGGTGTGGTTTTCACGTCACCTTGGCAATATCCATCTTTTCGAGTGTGATTTATTCCTGAAAAGTAAGGCTAAACTAGAAAACATAAAAGTTAAACTAATCTAAAACTAAGGATAGTTCCACATAATGACTCTGTGGTGCGCCACATTTATAAGGGTCCTTGGCTAGACCCACCTTATCGGGTGGTTCTGGCTCATCTTCAATTAGGGGGTCGTCATTGCCAATTTGATATTTCATTGATTGTTCAAGATCGACATACCTTTTATAGGCCCCTAATTGAATGGGTAGGTTGTTATGCTTCCGACAGATCAAGGCTTGATGGGTTTTAACAAAATGTTATCCCAACACAAGTGGAGCATCATCAAGAATGACGAAGTCGGTTGGGATTACCATTTGATTTGTTTGCACTAACACGTCCTCAACTACTCCCGTTGATTTTATTATTTTTCTATTAGAAAGAAAAATGGGGATTTGAAGTGGAAAAAATCACTAATAATTAATTTTTCAAAAATATATTTTGGTATTATATTAACACAAAGATCTTTATCAATTGTAATATTACTAATAAAGGAATTTTGAAAGAAACATGGAACCGGTGTGATGTTAATTTCAAATGGATCATCTTTTATTAGCATAGTTTGATCGTTTGTTAACTTAATGCTTACCATTTCGTCAATTTTAGTGTTAGTGTTTAACTCTTTTAAAAACTTAGCATGAGTGGGTACTAACAATGGTTTTCGAAAGAAAGTGTTAAAAGATTAATTTCTTGAAAATTTGACTCTTTTTGAAGATTAGCGTTTCAGACTTACTTTTTTCGTTGTTTGGTTCATGCGTCGATTTTTCACTTACTTGTTCTTTCATTTTTACCTCTTCTACTATTACCTCTTTAGTACAAACTACCTCTTCCCTCGCGCGGGATTCTTTTATATAGCGTTCGATAGTTTTGAGGTGTTGTATTATTCTTTCGGCTTCGGGGAGGATAGTTGGTGGTTCGTCAAATTGAGCGGGATAAGTGTCCCAAAAGCTGAGTGAGGAAGTTCAAACCTTTGTCCTTCATAATACCCATATGAGGTAGGTGGTTCACACCATTGTTACTCATAGTAAGTATATGATGGAGATGATTCATACCTTTGTTCCTCAAGGTATGTGTATGAGGGAGAAGGTTCGTACCTTGGTTCCTCATGGTATGTGTATGAGGGAGAAGGTTCATACCTTGGTTCCTCATGGTTTGTGTATGACGTGGATGGCTCGAAAAGGTCACAATATTGTACCGAGTGAGGGTTACTGCAAATGGTACAATAGTCTTCTTCGTAATCATCCTTTTCATAGTAGTAATTGTAACTTCCTAAGTATTGATCCATAAGAATCACTCGGCAGACCACAAAAGAGTCTCGAGACTAGAAAACAAAGTTAAAAACTGAAACAGAAGCTCACCACGGCCCCGTGGTCAGTGAGCACGGCCCGTGGTCAGGGTCTGTATCTGGGAGTTTTAAAAATTATTACTGATTTTGTGCAGCACGGGGGGCGTGTTCAGTGAGCATGGCCCGTGTTCAGACTCTGTATCTGGGTATTTAAAAAATGTTTTGTTGTTTTTATGTAGCACGGGGGCGTGTTCAGTGAGCACGGCCCCTTGTTCAGACTACTGTATTGCAAAAATTCCTAAGTAAAAAAAATTGTGCGCGCAGTTTTGAAAAATGATTAGGCCGTCGATTTTAAGCTTTCTTAAAATCCTTGTGTCCCCGGCAACGGCGCCAAAAACTTGGTGTGTGCAAAGCGTGATATATGTTTATTGATATTTTAAGCCCATTTTACACTTTCATCAAGTTTTAAATTTATAAAACACGATATTCTACTAACACTAAACACACACTTGAGCAAGTGCACCCATCGTGAGCGTAGTATAGTGTTGGTAAGATACCGAGGTCGTCCAAGGACACAAGAGCTTTTAGTACCGGTTTATCCTTAACGTCTAATAAATCTAAATTTTTTTGAGGGAAAAGTTTTGAAATGTGAAAATAAAAACTAAAAATACAGAAATAAAATGAAATAAAAAACAGATAGACAAGATGAATCACTTGGATCCGACTCGTCTTTAATGTATCCTTTGATGATTTTCGCACTTTTGGACTTTTTATGAGATTATCTTAGTTATAGTAGTAGGCCCCTTTTTTGAAGGTGACGTTACCCTCAACCAAGTGCTTTGAGTCAGCAGGGATACAATCCCAAAGGGTCGGAATATTGAAAGTGTGATAACCCGAACTTTCGAGGTCAGTGTCGTGATCCAAATCTTTAGTTATTCTTTCCTCTCTTTGTGCTGAACGCTATGTGTTAATATAAAATTTGCTAATATTAGATTAATGCACATTATGATGGGCCGAGTACTAGTTTGCAAGTGTTACACACACACACACACCCGGAACTGCGGTAGTTATATTTGGGCCTAGAGGAGCCTAAGTAGGGCCTTGCTGCCTTGCATTAGGAACCGCCCAATTGGGTTATGTGTTATGTTGGGCTTAGCATGTTTACACACATAGCTTATGTGTTTTGATGGACTAATTGTTTGAATGGGCCTGAGCCCACTTCCGTTAATCAAATCCAACCCTACCTTCCCTAATATTTCATACGGCAGTAGACCCTACCCCCTCTCTCGATCTTGCAAACAGCAGACGATCCATCCTCTATTCGAAATCTTTAGAGCTTATCTCTGTGCTTGATTTCACTTACATCACTCGGTTAGTTTTATTCATGCAAATATATATGGTTATTTATGTTTTGAGAAACTATCTTGATTTAATATTTGATTTGTTTTGTGTCGCACATATGATAAGAAATCTGGTGTAAATAAAAACTGTTAATGATGTTCCGTGATGGGCAATTTAGGATATAACAACTAGGGGTCGAAATTGTGAGTAATTAAAGTATGACATGCAATATGATGTAACTCTTGAACCATGTGACATGTAGATTAAACTGATAACCTTCTTGGATATATGTTTGCATGTGAGATGTTTAGATAGTTAGTCAATTGGATAAGGATCATCTCATGGTTGTCGGCCACTGTATTCATATATGCATGTGATTGTCAAATAAACAAGTGATTGTTATGTGTCTATAGATTAGATATTATATACTAAAATCGGTCCAATGATAGTAAGAAAGCAATAACATTGGTATTGTTAGTTTTGATAATGATAATGATGAGATGTTTTAAAGGGTGGGTAAAATAAATAGTATAGCCAATCGAATAGAGCATGTATAACAAAGATTGCACAAGTTGTTGATAAGAAGAATGTATGAAGGAATTCATATTAGGTGCAATTGTGTTAGACAGTGAATTAGACTTTCGAGTGGGTTGTATCATTTAGTTAAATTATGGGTTTTGTAAAACTTGGGCCACGCAACTTAAAGTGTTTCAGAAATGGATTGTGTATTGTATATGGGTTGAGGGGACATAAACAATGAACTAAACACTACTGGGCCACACTTCATGAGAATTGATGAAGTGGGCTGTTAAGTAATGGCCGTATGGAATATGGTGATATATCGTTACATGAGGGTTATATAATTATGGTGCATTAGTTGGTAAATATCTATGTTATAATCTGCCTGATGCCAGAATGGTTTTTGCTAAATGTGAATGTGAGACACGAGTGGATTATGTGAAGCGTATGTAACTCGAATGTTTATTATGTGACTATTCGATGACTGATATACTATATGCAATCTGTTTCATGTGTGGTTTGATAGAATGAGATTCTAATTGTTAGTGGTAACTACAATAGGGACTGATTGATCAACTTAGAACACGTATTTTAATCTTACCGAGCAAACCGAGGTGAGTTCATACTATTTAAAAGGCATGGGATTCCCGGTGGTTGGGAATGGGGTTAAAGAACTAAAACGGAACCTACATATCCTCCTTGGGTAGGATATGTACCGCCATCCTCCATGGGTAGGATGCCAATCTTAATCCTGCATATTCTCCTTGGGTAGAATACGTACGTTCGTCCTCCTTGGGTAGGACAACAACCTTAACTTACTAGACAAAACTCTATCATTAAGTCCCTCATTTTATATCGACTTAATCGCCGAGGCCGATGGCGAGCGGGTCATTAGTTAATAGCGCTATTAGGTTTGACAAACCTCACACCGTGCCGGTCGGACGGGCGTGTACTAATGGATCATGGCAAACAGTCAATGATGATAGACATTGACTTAGGGCACAACTTACTTTCGTCAGTAGTCGATATGGTAACGGTCTAGTGGTTCACATGGGGAAGCCCCCACTGATTATCGATATGGTTTGGGGAAAACAAAGATACTGGTTAACTCGTGGTTTACGAAACAACTTATGGTTTTCAAAACAAACTTGTAAAACTAAACAACCAACTATGAACTCGCTCAACTTCGTTGTGACTCATTGTTACATGCCTTGCAGGTCGTTAGGTGCTTATGGGGCTTGCACAGGGAGGAGTGATCGTTGTGGGACATGGACTGTTGAGTCCCATGTCAAACTTTTAAACCTTATGAACTTATTACTTATGGTTGGGTTTTACAATTTATGCTTCCGCTGTTAATTTAAAGTTGGTTATTTTTTTTGGACACCAATTATATTGTGGTTGGTTTTATTTACTTAATTACGTTGTTCAATATGATTGGTGGCCTGATCCTGGTCAGTCACGCCTCCATGCGGTGATACTCCGCTTGTGGATGTTGGGGGTGTGACAGATTGGTATCAGAACCATTGGTTATAGCGAACTTGGTTTAAAAAGGAGAAAAGCTTTTTGATAAAGCCAGACTATAACCTGTACAGTGCTCAACGATCCACAACGACACTTCGCTCCACGTGCAAGACTGAACACACTATAGGTAATATGGTTTGTGTTTGTATGGCCTGCCTGTTTGTTAAGTAGTGCATCATTTATGGTATACTTAGTTGACATAGCCACTGACTGAAAACCCTGTGTGCTTACTCTCGCCTGTCATCCCATGCTTACGCACTTATGCGACACCTTTCTTACCTGTGTTTCCCTTGATGTGAAGATCATGAGTGGGCGTCTCAACTTGACTCAGGATCAGGTGACGACCTTGATTAATGAACGGGTTGCTGAAGCTTTAGCAACCCAAACAGGGAGTTAACCCATGCACACTCAAACACGCATAGGCACCTTCAAGGCATTCTTGGAATGCAAACCTCCCACTTTCGACGGCACTGGAGGGGCAATCGGCCTTCTACACTGGATCCGAAGAATCGAATATACATTCGAAGAAAGTGAAAGCCCTGCCAGCAAATGAATAGAGTACGCTACTGGCATGTTGCAAGGGAAACCGTATTCGTGGTGGAACGCACAAGTTCAGATGCTCGGGTTGGCAGACGCGAATGCCACCCTCTGGAGCGACTTCAAGGATTTGATTAAGGAAGAATTCTTCCACCTGGACGACATTCTGAAACTTAAAATAGAGTATTATGGTTTGAAGATGGAAGGATCAAAGATTGAGGCGTACACAAAGAGGTCCAACGACTTAGCTACCTTATGTCCTAACTTGTCACAACCCATATCTAGACGAATCAAGCTATACCTCAGAGGCTTAGTCCCAGAAATCCAAGGGTCTGTAATTGCGGCCAACCTTCCCACAATCCAGCAAGTCGTTCGTTTGGTGCATCAACTCACCGATCAGGCGGTGGAAGAGGGCAAGTTGCCCAAGCGTAACTTTTCCAATGCAAATGCTCTTATTAGTAACAAGTATATTTGGGGTGATCACCAAGGTGAGGGTCCTAGCTCTATACAACAGAACCCGCACAGGAAACTCATACAGCAGGGGCTGAACTACCAAAGTAAGGGGGGATACCTAGGGAATAAACTGAGATGCCGCAAGTGCCAACGGCACCACAGCGGGTCATGTGCGGGATCGTGTTGCCATCGGTGCAAGAAGACGGGACATATGGCTAGAGACTGCAGGAGCCAATATCCTGTAAACCGGAACTAGCAGCAGCAGCAGCAGGGTAGCAAAAAGGGGTGTTTTCGATGTGGAGCTGAAGACCACCTCAAGAGGAACTGTCCGCAGATGAGGCAGAATCGTGACAACAGTAGCAACCAGGGCAACGGGAACAATAACGGAGACAATAATGATAACCACAGGGCTGGTGAGTGTGAGTTCCTGAATGGACAAGGAGAAGAAAGAAACAACCCCAACGTTGTGGCGGGTAAGTTCCTACAAGACAATTTCTTTGTCTCTATTTTAGTTGATTCGGGTGCCGATGCTAGATATGTGTTCATAAGAGTTAGTCAGATGCTTAAGCGTACCCCAATACCCTTAAAACACCAAACATGTTGTAGAACTAGCTAATGGTAAAAGTCTTGAGGGCACACACATAGTTAAGGGTTGTAACCTCGCTTTAACTGGTCAGACCTTCTCTATCGACCCTATCCCCTTCATACTTGGTAGCTTCGATGACTTTATCGGGATGGATTGGTTGACTCATCATCGAGTAGAGATTCTTTGTAAGGAGAAATCATCCGCATTCTTCGTTCTGGTGTAGAACCTCTTATTATTCGTAGCAACAAGAGTAGCGCTGTGGTGAACATCATCTTTTTCCTTAAGGCCCAGAAGTGCTTACGAAAGGGCTATACTGTCATCCTAGCTCTTGTTACTGACACCTCGACGAAAAGAAAAGGAGATAGAAGATACCCCGATTGTACACGACTTTCCTGAAGTATTCCCTGAGGAATTACCTGGCCTTCCGCCTCATCGTCAGGTCGAATTTCAAATCGAGCTAGCTCCTAGAGTAGCACCAATAGCTCGTATCCGCTCAGCTTCAGGAACTTTTGGGCAAGGGTTTCATTCATCCTAGCTCTTCGCCTTGGGAAGCTCCAGCGTTGTTCGTGAAGAAAAAGGATGGTGCCTTCCGCATGTGCATTGATTACCACGAACTCAACAAGGTGACCATGAAGAATCGCTACCCTCTCCCTCGTATTGACAACCTGTTCGACCAGTTGTAAGGGAGACATTTGCGACTTATTTTGGAACTTCTTCGTAAAGGACAGCTTACGCTAAGATCTCGAAATGTGACTTTTGGCTTCGTGAAGTCCATTTCCTAGACCACATGGTTAATATGGATGGGATTCATGTTGATCCATCCACGGTTGACTCAATCAAGATCTGGCCTGCAAATCTTGGGATTTGTGGGATGCTACAGAATGTTTACCAAGGATTTCTCGAAGTTTGCGCAGTCCCTCACTGTCCTCAGTCAGAAGGGTGTCACCTACCGTTGGGGTGATGCTCAGGAATCCACATTTCAATGGCTAAAGATGAAACTTTGAAGCGCACCTATCCTCCCGTTACCTGAAGGCACAGACGATTTTGTGACGCGCCAGTCCAAGGACTTGGTCGTCAGATGATGCAACGTGAGGAAGTCATTGCTTACACGTCACGCCAACATAAAGTTCACGAAAAGAACTACACAACGCATGACTTGGAGTAAGGAGCAGTGGTTTTTGCTCTTAAGATATGAAGACATTACCTGTATGGTACCAAGTGCACCATTTACACCGATCACAGGAGTCTCGAGCATATCTTCAAGCAAAAGGAGTTATACATGCGACAGCGTCGATGGGTCAAGCTCTTGAATGATTACGAATGCGCGATCAAGTATCATCCGGGCAAAGCCAACATTGTGGCTGATGCCCTCAGCCGGAAGGAGTCTAAACCTAAGCGTGTACGTGCGTTACAGCTTACCATTCACTCTAGTTTTCCCGCTCAGATACGAGATGCTCAGGTTGAAGCATTGAAGGCAGAGAACGACAGGGCTGAGTCTTTGCGAGGATCGAGGAAACTGTTAGAGCAAAAGGAAGACGGCGCTTATTACGTGACAGGGCGCATCTGGGTTCCACTCTATGGTAATCTACGTGAGCTTGTGATGGATGAAGCACACAAGTCTCGTTACTCGGTACATCCTGGTTCGGATAAGATGTACCACGACCTCAAGACTACGTATTGGTGGCCTAGTATGAAAGCCAATATAGCAACCTACGTTAGCAAATGCTTGACATGTGGGAGAGTCAAAGTCGAGTACCAGAAAACGTCAGGCCTACTTCAACAACCAGAGATACCGAAATGGAAATGGGAGCGAATTTCCATGGACTTCGTTACTGGCCTGCCTAGATCTCAACGCGGAAATGATACCATTTGGATGATCGTGGATCGACTGACCAAGTCTGCACATTTCCTGGCTATCAAGGAAACGGATAAGTTTTCTACTCTAGCAGACATCTACCTAAAGGAAATAGTATCAAGGCACGGAGTGCCAACCTCCATCATTTCTGATCGTGACTCACGTTTTACATCTAAACTGTGGCAAGCTATGCACAAGTCCTTTGGCTCTCGATTAGACATGAGCACAGCGTATCATCCACAAACGGATGGGCAGTCTGAACGCACCATCCAAACCCTTAAAGACATGCTTCGAGCATGTGTAATCGACTTTGGTAACAGCTGGGAAAGGCACCTACCCTTGGTAGAATTTTCGTATCACAACAGTTACCACACCATTATCCAGGCTGCTCCGTTTGAGGCATTGTATGGGCGAAAATGCTGATCACCTTTGTGCTGGGCGGAAGTTGGTGACAGCCAAATCACTGGCCCAGAACTCATCGTAAACACAACAGAAAAGATTGCCCAAATACGACAACGAATGGCAGCAGCTCGTGACCGTCAGAAGAGCTACGCTGATAAGCGCAGGAAACCACTCGAGTTCCAGGTTGGGGATCGAGTGCTACTTAAAGTCTCATCTTGGAAAGGTGCGGTTCGTTTTGGTAAATGAGGCAAACTCAACCCGTGATACGTTGGACCTTTCAAAATCATTGAGAAAATCGGCAAGGTGGCCTACAAGCTGAATCTACCTGCAGAACTCAGCGGAGTTCACAACATATTCCACGTGTCGGATCTGAAGAAGTGTCTGTCAGATGAGACCCTCATAGTTCCTCTCAAGGAGCTCACTATCGACGACCAGCTACGATTCGTCGAGGAACCAGTAGAGATTACTGACCGAGATGTTAAGATTCTCAAGCGTACCAGAATACCTCTTGTTCGAGTTCGTTGGAACTCCCGTCGTGGCCCAGAGTTTACCTGGGAACGAGAAGACCAAATGAAACACAACTATCCCCAGTTGTTCGAGAAAAGTGCAACCACTACTGAGACTGAAGCTACTGCGAAATTTCGGGACGAAATTCCAAACCAACGGGGGGATGATGTGACACCCCAGGAAAACCAGGAAAAACACGCAACACAACTAGCTTCCTCAGTAACTACGTGCTAAATTTCGGGACGAAATTTCTTTCAAGTTGGGGATGATGTGACAACCCGAACTTTCAAGGTCAGTGTCGTGATCCAAATCTTTAGTTATTCTTTCCTCTCTTTGTGCTGAACGCTTTGTGTTAATATAAAATTTGCTAATATTAGATTAATGCACATTATGATGGGCCGAGTACTAGTTTGCACGTGTTACACACACACACACACCCTGAACTTCGGTAGTTATATTTGGGCCTGGAGGAGCCCAAGTAGGGCCTTGCTGCTTTGCATTAGGAACCGCCCAATTGGGTTATGTGTTATGCTGGGCTTAGCATGTTTACACACATAGCTTATATGTTTTGATGGACTAATTGTTTGAATGGGCCTGAGCCCACTTCCGTTAATTAAATGAACCGCCCAGTATGCTGTATATATGAATACGTAACATGGTAACTTATATCACAAGAATTCAAATCCAACCCTACCTTCCCTAAGATTTCATACGGCAATAGACCCTACCCCCCTCTCTCGATCTTGCAAACAGCAAACGATCCCTCCTCTATTCGAAATCTTTAGAGCTTATCTCTGTGCTTGATTTCACTTATATCACTCGGTTTGTTTTATTCATGCAAATATATATGGTTATTTATGTTTTGAGAAACTATCTTGATTTAATATTTGATTTGTTTTGTGTCACACATATGATAAGAAATCTGGTGTAAATAAAAACTGTTAATGATGTTCCGTGATGGGCGATTTAGGATATAACAACTAGGGGTCGAAATTGTGAGTAATTAAAGTATGACATGCAATATGATGTAACTCTTGAACCATGTGACATGTAGATTAAGCTGATAACCTTCTTGGATATATGTTTTCATGTGAGATGTTTAGATAGTTAGTCAATTTGATAAGGATCATCTCATGGTTGTCGGCCACTGTATTCATATATGCATGTGATTGTCAAATAAACAAGTGATTGTTATGTGTCTATAGATTAGATATTATATACTAAAATCAGTCCAATGATAGTAAGAAAGCAATAACAGTGGTCGGCCATTATTGTTAGTTTTGATAATGATAATGATAAGATGCTTTAAAGGGTGGGTAAAATAAATAGTATAGCCAATCGAATAGTGCATGTATAACAAAGATTGCACAAGTTGTTGATAAGAAGAATGTATGAAGGAATTCATATTAGGTGCAATTGTGTTAGATAGTGAATTAGACTTTCGAGTAGGCTGTATCATTTAGTTAAATTGTGGGTTTTGTAAAACTTGGGCCACGCAACTTAAAGTGTTTCAGAATTGGATTGTGTATTGTATATGGGCCGAGGGGACATAAACAATGAACTAAACACTACTGGGCCACACTTCATGAGAATTGATGAAGTGGGCTGTTAAGTAATGGCCGTATGGAATATGGTGATATATCGTTACATGAGGGTTATATAATTATGGTGCATTAGTTAGTAGATATCTATGTTATAATCTGCCTGATGCCAGAATGGTTTTTTCTAAATGTGAATGTGACACACGAGTGGATTATGTGAAGCGTATGTAACTCGAATGTTTATTATGTGACTATTTGATGACTGATATACTATATGCAATCTGTTTCATGCGTGGTTTGATAGAATGAGATTCTAATTGTTAGTGGTAACTACAATAGGGACTGATTGATCAACTTGGAACACGTATTTTAATCTTACCGAGCAAACCGAGGTGAGTTCATACTCTTTAAAAGGCATGGGATTCCCGGTGGTTGGGAATGGGGTTAAAGAACTAAAACGGAACCTACATATCCTCCTTGGGTAGGATATGTACCGCCATCCTCCATGGGTAGGATGCCGATCTTAATCTTGTGTATTCTCCTTGGGTAGAATACGTACGTACGTTCGTCCTCCTTGGGTAGGACAACAACCTTAACTTACTAGACAAAACTCAATCGTTACGTCCCTCATTTTATATCGACTTAATCGCCGAGGCCAATGGCGAGCGGGTCATTAGTTAATAGCGCTAATGGATCCTGGCAAACAGTCAATGATGATAGACATTGACTTAGGGCACAACTTACTTTCGTCAGTAGTCGATATGGTAACGGTCTAGTGGTTCACATGGGGAAGCCCCCACTGATTATGGATATGGTTTGGGGAAAACAAAGATACTGGTTAACTCGTGGTTTACGAAACAACTTATGGTTTTCAAAACAAACTTGTAAAACTAAACAACCAACTGTGAACTCGCTCAACTTCATTGTTGACTCGTTGTTACATGCCTTGCAGGTCGTTAGGTGCTTATGGAGCTTGCATAGGGAGGAGTGGTCGTTGTGGGACATGGACTGTTGAGTCCCATGTCAAACTTTTAAACCCTATGAACTTATTACTTATGGTTGGGTTTTACAATTTTTGCTTCCGCTGTTAATTTAAAGTTGGTTATTTTCCTTTGGACACCAATTATATTGTGGTTGGTTTTATATACTTAATTACGTTGTTCAATATGATTGGTGGCTTGATCATGGTCAGTCACGCCTCCATGCGGTGATACTTCGCTTGTGGATGTTGGGGGTGTGACAGAAAGATAATTAATTAAGTTATTAATGCGAAAAGTGGTAGGCCCCTCTTTTGAAGGTGATGTTACCCTCGGCTAAGTGGGTTGAGTCAGCAAGGATATAATCCCAAGAAGCCGGTTTAACGTATTAATAGTAGTTTACATATGAGGGGTTCAAGCTATTCGCACCCCCGCCATCCAATACCAGTGGGTATTGAAGGAGGTCCTAGTAAGCTTGAACCAGGTCCTTGCAGGATCTATACACTAAACAAGGCAAGAACCTTACCAAACCATTCCCCTAACCCCCGACCAGGTAGTCAACATGCTTTTATATAGACCGTAAAAACATGAATGATGTAATATTTTACTTTATATAGACAGTAAAGTAACGCCAAGACACCACGGAAAAACGATAGGAAGAATTCACCTTCAACATAAGAAACTAGTTATTAAAGTCATTTATACAAAACCAAATAAAAAGTGCCGAAAGATTAAAAATCAAAAGTAATACATAAAAGACTTGTCTTCACCAACTGATGTAAGAGACTTAACCAAACATGGCCTTTGATTGGCAAGAACCCTTACGATCAATCTTGGATCCCGAGACTACTACACACTCTAAAGATGGATGATGGTGGTGGGTGTTGGTGTTGTAGTGGTGGTGGAGTGGTGGCAAAGTGGGAGAGTAGTGGTTTACCAAGGGATGCCTTTTTAAGTGAACCTAGTACCCCTATTTATAGCCTCCACAGTACTCTGGCCACGGCCCCATGTCCAGTGGGCACGCCCCCGTGGCCAGCCCTTTTCTCTTCCTTCATTAAATGCAGTTGTCAGCAGAGGGTCCCACACGGCCCCGTGTTCAGCGTGCATGGCCTCGTGGTCAGCATCGTATCTGTACTATCAAGATTTTGCAAGATTTTGTGTATCTTTGCGTTGACCACGCCCCGTGCTGAGCTGGGCATGCCCCCGTGGTAGGCGTAGAAGCTTCTACATGTTTATCTTTTCTGAAGGCTCCTGGCCACGCCCCCATGTCCAGCTGGGCACGGCCCCGTGGCCAGTCTTCTGTTTCTTTGTTTTTGCTTTGGGGATGCTGCCGAGGGGTCGGGCATGTTACGTTTATTCCTTTTCTTTGTATTTATGTTGGTTTTGGCTCGTTATTTGCTCCTTTTGTTCGTTTAAGCTCTTTTGGTCCTGTAAATTCAAAAGGAAGACAAAAACAAGCTTTTTCCAACATTAGTACTAAAAAGGGTTATTTTTATGCCTCATTTGATGTAATTTATATGTTACATTTTGTACACATTAGGGTCCTTAGTGGCTCTTTGTGCTATCAGAATGATAATGGTGGGGTGGTAAACCTTCACGAGCTCACTTGCCTTTATTGCATCGTGAATCACGAACCCATCGATGTCACCCACATGCTATTGAGGAACATGGCCACCAATGCCACTACAGATGCCCACACACCCATATTTTTTGGAGGATGGATCGCCAAGCTTTTCGAGAACTACATTAGGCGTACTCCAAGTGCATTCCACAAGGGTGTGAGTGTGACGCGGGCTGACCTTGCCTTATGCCTAAGTTTGAACCTCATCATCGACTGCAAAAATGGGTGCATGCGATACAAGGATGCACGTGTCCGGGTTTGGAACCCAAACGACCCAAATGAAATCCTTGCAATCGTAACATGGTAACTTATATCACAAGAATTCAAATCCAACCCTACCTTCCCTAAGATTTCATACGGCAGTAGACCCTACCCCCCTCTCTCGGTCTTGCAAACAGCAAACGATCCCTCCTCTATTCGAAATCATTAGAGCTTATCTCTGTGCTTGATTTTACTTATATCACTCGGTTAGTTTTATTCGTGCAAATATATATGGTTATTTATGTTTTGAGAAACTATCTTGATTTAATATTTGATTTGTTTTGTGTCACACGTATGATAAGAAATCTGGTGTAAATAAAAACTGTTAATGATGTTCCGTGATGGGCGATTTAGGATATAACAACTAGGGGTCGAAATTGTGAGTAATTAAAGTATGACATGCAATATGATGTAACTCTTGAACCATGTGACATGTAGATTAAACTGATAAACTTCTTGGATATATGTTTTCAGATGAGATGTTTAGATACTTAGTCAATTGGATAAGGATCATCTATTGGTTTTCGGCCACTGTATTCATATATGCATGTGATTGTCAAATAAACAAGTGATTGTTATGTGTCTATAGATTAGATATTATATACTAAAATCGGTCCAATGATAGTAAGAAAGCAATAACAGTGGTCGGCCATTATTGTTAGTTTTGATAATGATAATGATGAGATGGTTTAAAGGGTGGGTAAAATAAATAGTATAGCCAATCGAATAGTGCATGTATAACAAAGATTGCACAAGTTGTTGATAAGAAGAATGTATGAAGGAATTCATATTAGGTGCAATTGTGTTAGATAGTGAATTAGACTTTCGAGTGGGCTGTATCATTTAGTTAAATTGTGGGTTTTGTAAAACTTGGGCCACGCAACTTAAAGTGTTTCAGAATTGGATTGTGTATTGTATATGGGCCGAGGGTACATAAACAATGAACTAAACACTACTGGGCCACACTTCATGAGAATTGATGAAGTGGGCTGTTAGGTAATGGCCGTATGGAATATGGTGATATATCGTTACATGAGGGTTATATAATTATGGTGCATTAGTTAGTAGATATCTATGTTATAATCTGCCAGATGCCAGAATGGTTTTTTCTAAATGTGAATGTGACACACGAGTGGATTATGTGAAGCGTATGTAACTCGAATGTTTATTATGTGACTATTTGATGACTGATATACTATATGCAATCTGTTTCATGCGTGGTTTGATAGAATGAGATTCTAATTGTTAGTGGTAACTACAATAGGGACTGATTGATCAACTTGGAACACGTATTTTAATCTTACCGAGCAAACCGAGGTGAGTTCATACTCTTTAAAAGGCATGGGATTCCCGATGGTTGGGAATGCGGTTAAAGAACTAAAACGGAACCTACATATCCTCCTTGGGTAGGATATGTACCGCCATCCTCCATGGGTAGGATGCCGATCTTAATCCTGTGTATTCTCCTTGGGTAGAATACGTACGTTCGTCCTCCTTGGGTAGGACAACAACCTTAACTTACTAGACAAAACTCTATCATTAAGTCCCTCATTTTATATCGACTTAATCGCCGAGGCTGATGGCGACCAGGTCATTAGTTAATAGCGCTATTAGGTTTGACAAACCTCACACCGTGCCGGTCGAACGGGCGTGTACTAATGGATCATGGCAAACAGTCAATGATGATAGACATTGACTTAGGGCACAACTTACTTTCGTCAGTAGTCGATATGGTAACGGTCTAGTGGTTCACATGGGGAAGCCCCCACTGATTATGGATATGGTTTGGGGAAAACAAAGATACTGGTTAACTCGTGGTTTACGAAACAACTAATGGTCTTCAAAAAAACTTGTAAAACTAAACAACCAACTGCGTACTCGCTCAACTTCATTGTTGACTCGTTGTTACATGCCTTGCAGGTCGTTAGGTGCTTATGGAGCTTGCACAGGGAGGAGTGGTCGTTGTGGGACATGGACTGTTGAGTCCCATGTCAAACTTTTAAACCTTATGAATTTATTACTTATGGTTGGGTTTTACAATTTATGCTTCCGCTGTTAATTTAAAGTTGGTTATTTTCTTTTGGACACCAATTATATTGTGGTTGGTTTTATATACTTAATTACGTTGTTCAATATGATTGGTGGCTTGATCATGGTCAGTCACGCCTCCATGCGGTGATACTCCGCTTGTGGATGTTGGGGGTGTGACAGAAAGATAATTAATTAAGTTATTAATGCGAAAAGTGGTAGGCCCCTCTTTTGAAGGTGATGTTACCCTCGGCTAAGTGGTTTGAGTCAGCAAGGATATAATCCCAAGAAGCCGGTTTAACGTATTAATAGTAGTTTACATATGAGGGGTTCAAGCTATTCGCACCCCTCCCATCCAATACTAGTGCTTATTGAAGGAGGTCCTAGTAAGCTTGAACCAGGTCCTTGCAGGATCTATACACTGAACAAGCCAAGAACCTTACCAAACCATTCCCCTAACCCCCGACCAGGTAGTCAACATGCTTTTATATAGACCGTAAAAACATGAATGATGTAATATTTTACTTTATATAGACATTAAAGTAACGCCAAGACACCACGGAAAAACGATAGGAAGAACTCACCTTCAGCATAAGAAACTAGTTATTAAAGTCATTTATACAAAACCAAATAAAAAGTGCCGAAAGATTAAAAATCAAAAGTAATACATAAAAGACTTGTCTTCACCAACTGATGTAAGAGGCTTAACCAAACATGGCCTTTGATTGGCAAGAACCCTTACGATCAATCTTGGATCCTGAGACTACTACACACTCTAAAGATGGATGATGGTGGTAGGTGTTGGTGTTGTAGTGGTGATGGAGTGGTGGCAAAGTGGGAGAGTAGTGGTTTGCCAAGGGATGCCTTTGAAGTGAACCTAGTACCCCTATTTATAGCCTCCACAGTACTCTGGCCATGGCCCCATGTCCAGTGGGCACGCCCCCGTGGCCAGCCCTTTTCTCTTCCTTCATTAAACGCAGTTGTCAGCAAAAGGTCCCACACGGCCCCGTGTTTAGCGTGCATGGCCTCGTGGTCAGCATCGTATCTGTACTATCAAGATTTTGCAAGATTTTGTGTATCTTTGCGTTGACCACGCCCCGTGCTGAGCTGGGCATGCCCCCGTGGTAGGCGTAGAAGCTTCTACATGTTTATCTTTTCTACAAGCTCCTGGCCACGCCCCCATGTCCAGCTGGGCACGGCCCCGTGGCCAGTCTTCTGTTTCTTTGTTTTTGCTTTGGGGATGCTGCCGAGGGGTCGGGCATGTTACGTTTATTCCTTTTCTTTGTATTTATGTTGGTTTTGGCTCGTTATTTGCTCCTTTTGTTCGTTTAAGATCTTTTGGTCCTGTAAATTCAAAAGGAAGACAAAAACAAGCTTTTTCCAACATTAGTACTAAAAAAGGGTTATTTTTATGCCTCACTTGATGTAATTTATATGTTACATTTTGTACACATCAGGGTCCTTAGTGGCTCTTTGTGCCATCAGAATGATAATGGTGGGGTGGTGAACCTTCACGAGCTCACTTGCCTTTATTGCATCGTGAATCACGAACCCATCGATGTCGCCCACATGCTATTGAGGAACATGGCCACCAATGCCACTACAGATGCCCGCACACCCATATTTTTCAGAGGATGGATCGCCAAGCTTTTCGAGAACTACATTAGGCGTTCTCCTAGTGCATTCCACAAGGGTGTGAGTGTGACGCGGGCTGACCTTTCCTTATGCCTAAGTTTGAACCTCATCATCGACTGCAAAAATGGGCGCATGCGCTTCAAGGATGCACGTGGCCGGGTTTGGAACCCAAACGACCCAAATGATATCCTTGCAATCGAAGATGACCCCAACCGTCCGCGACACTCTGGATCCTTTCTGGGCTCATCTTCTAAGGCGGAGGAGATTTTCCTAACCTCCACAATATATATAATATTATGCAGGAAACCCTCCAGGTATCAAAGAACGCCTACAGCTTGGGACAAAGCTCAAGCAGCCAGATCGGAAGCATGGAATGTAACATCGTTAACATGCAAAACGATATCACCTATATCCGGGAGCATATGCCATTTCAAGATGAGGAGGAGGAGGAGGAAGGCGAGGACATGGACTCGGACTAGGCAATGGTGGTGGTAGGCGACAAGGCTATCCTTCAGGTTATCTTTCTATGATCTTTGAACAATTTCGTATCTTCCAGGCTGCGTCCCGATGAACAATTTACTTCTCTAAAGAATTTACTTTCCTGCATTTTTCTTTTCTTTTGATGTGGTGATGGTTGAACAACTTAAACACTCGTAATTTAGGAAGTTCTCATGTTGTGTTGAATTATTGTATTGCGGTAGGACTATAGCATACAGGTACCTTGGGAGGATTGGACACACTAAGCATAGTGGTCCCCAAGCCTAGAAAACAGAAACCAAGCAACACAACCCGAATTTTTAACTGACACAGACATTTTCCACGGGGCGTCCACCAGGCACGCTGATGCGTGTGAAGTGTTATATATATTAGGTGTATATTTTAAGCCCTTTAACACTTTTTTAGCCAAGTTTTAAATTTATAAAACACGATATTTACTAACACTAAACACACATATGGGCAAGTGCACCCATCGTGAGCGTAGTATAGTGTTGGTAAGATACCGAGGTCGTCCAAGGACACAAGAGCTTTTAGTACCGGTTTATCCTCAACATCTAATCAAATCAAAAAAGTTTAGAAAAATGTTTTAAGCTAAGAAAAATAAAAACTAACTAAAATGCTGAAAAATAAAAATAAAAGAAAAACAGATAGACAAGATGAATCACTTGGTTCCGACTCGTGTATAGTGTAACCTTTGATTATTTCTGCACTTTTGCACTTATTTAAGAGATTATCTTAGTTATTGTAGTAGGCCCCTCTTTTGAAGGTGACGTTACCCTCAACACAGTAGTTTGAGTCAGCAAGGATACAATCCTAAAGGGTCGGATTATTGAAAGATAATTAATTAAGTTATTAATGCAAATTATGGTAGGCCCCTCTTTTGGAGGTGACGTTACCCTCGACTAAGTAGTCTGAGTCAGCAGGGATACAGTCCTAAATAGCCGGGTTATAGTATTAATAGTAGTTAACTTATGAGGGGATCAAAGAGTTTGGACCCCTGCCATCCAATACCGTTAAGTATTGAAGGAGGTCCTACTAAATTTGACCCAGGTCCATTGCAGGACCTCTAAACGCTGAACAATGGCAAGACTCTTACCAAACCGTTCCCTTAACCCCCGACCAGGTAGCCAACATACCTCCATATAGACCGTGGAGATATGAATGGTGAAAATCTTTTATTTTATATAGACAGTAAAATAATGTCAAGACACCACGGACAAACGATAAGGAAGAATCACCTTCAACATAAGAAACTAGTTATTAAAGTCATTAATACAAAACCAAGTAAAAAGTGCGCAAAGATTAGAAATAAAAAGTATTACACTAGACACTTGTCTTCACCAAGTGATGTAAGAGACTTAGGCAAACATGGCCTTGATTGTCAAGAACTCTTACGATCAATCTTGGATCCCGAGACGACTCACACACTTTATGATGGACAATGGATGATGGTGGTGGATGATGGTGTTATGGTGGTGGTGGGTGGTGGGTGAAGTGTGAAGTGTGAGAGAGGTGGTGTGCCAAGGGATGGTTTGAGCTTGAGCCAAGCACTCCTATTTATAGGCTGAACAGAAGCTCGGGCACGGCCCCGTGTCCAGTGGGCATGGCCCCGTGTCCACATCCTCTCTTTCTTCATTTAATGAAGCTTGTCTTTATTAGTTGACCACGCCCCCGTGTCTGCTGAGCACGACCCCGTGTGCAGAAGAATCTTTGTACTATGAAGATTTGCCTAGATTGTGCGAATCTTATAGTTGACCACGGCCCCGTGTCCGCTGAGCACGGCCCTCTGGTGGGCAATAGAAGCTTCAACCACTTTGTCTTTTCTGCTGGCACTTGGGCACGCCCCCGTGCTGGCTGAGCACGGGGCGTGTTCAGTCTTCTGTCTTCTTGTTTTGCTTGGGAAGATGCTATCGTGGGGTCGGGCATGTCACGTTTGTTCCTTTTCTTGTATTTATGTTAGATTTTGCTGTCTTTTTGCTTCTTTTATTAATTTGAGCTCGTTTAATCCTGAAAATACAAAAGGAAGACAAAAGTATACTTTTTCCAACATTAGTACTAAAAAAGGGTTAGTTTTATGCCACAATTGATATAATTTATATGTTGCATTTTGCACACATCAAATACCCCCACACTTGAATCTTTGCTTGTCCTCAAGCAAAACTCTTTATAATGTGGCTTTACACTCCCAAATGGAATGGGTAGAGAAGAAGGTTTTTGGGCTTGTCATAGAGTGTCGGGATTTCCAAGATTCTTTATTTAGTTTTATTTTTATTTATTTACAATCCTATTTGTCATGATTTATTTAAAACTTTTCATAAGGGAAATTACTTATTAGGGCATAACATGCCTCTTTAAAATTCTATTTGTATACAAGTTCACATACCTCAAGGGGATCACTCAACACTCGGCCGAAAATGTATTTTTGTGGATCACTCGAGAGCGGCATGGAACTTACTCCTACCATAGGCTTGCCAAGCAATCAATCCTCCTCCTTTTTAACTATGTACCTTTGTAAATATCAAGAGGACTTTTTGGGTGAAGGGTTAGGCTTGGGTTAAAGGTAGGTGGTTGGGTTAGTGGTTAGTAGAAAAAGGGCGAAAAGCGTAACAAGCGTCGGTTTTCGTAAGACTTTTTATTTTTGTAACTTTTATTTTGATGAAGCTATTATTCAAACAAAGTTATTTTTGATGAACTTGTTTGTTTATTTTCTTTTGCTTCATCATCAACACATTTTTTTTTTGAAAAGTCATACGAAAAACTGAGCTAGTTACTAAAACAAAGGGTTAAAAATGAAAAAGGTTTTGGTGGGTAAAAGGGTGTTTGGTTTGGGTTATGAAATGAAAAGGTTTAGGCTCAAAGGGGCTAACTAGGGGGATTTTGGGTAGGTGGTAAAAAAAAAGAAAAAATAATGGTGTAGAAATAAAAAGGGTTAGTCCTAATGCCTCCATCATTTACTTACTCGGGTTTAAGTTGGTAAGGACCGGGAATGTATCGTCATGGCAAGTTATAGAGTCGTAAGAACCAAGCGGCTATTCACACAAGAAACGAAAAATGAGCATTTAGTCTAATGATATGTAATTGTATGCTCAATAAAGGCTCAAAACTCACTTTTGTGGGAATGGGTTTTTTATTTGATCAAGTATATATAATCAAATTTTAACTAAGCTTGTCATGCCTTTTCATAATTTTCTTATGTTGGTTCTTTTTATCATGACGCTATCGGTTGTAAATTCGTAAAAATATAACCTCTTTAGAACTTGAAATTCCCAAGTTAAACCTAGACAAGTAAAAAAAAAATTTGAAATTTTTTGAAAAAAAAATTGGGGTGATTAGCGGTTCCAATAGAGTTTGGTGTAAGGCTTGTATTTAGGACATTGCAAGATTCAAGGTTTTAGCATCCCCCCACACTTAAATTACACATTGTCCTCAATGTGTCCCAAAAAGAAGTTTTTAGGTTGATTGAATGTGTAAAAAGTTGTAAAAAGCAAAAATTTTGTGTTACTGGGCACTGGACACGGCCCCGTGCCTGGTGGGCACAACCCCGTGTTCAGGTACCAGTAACGAAAACTTACAGAAGGTGGACACGGGGGCATGTTGGGTGGACACGTCCCCGTGTCTGTCAAAGTCTGCAGAATTAAAACAAACAGCAGGTTCAGGGGAGTGGGCACGGGGGCATGTCGGCTGGACACGGCCCCGTGTGGACAATCTGCAAGGTTGAAAAACAGGTTTCTTTCTTCGGTTTTCCTGTCCCGGCTTTAGTAGTACTAATGCTTAGTACTCTAAGCCTCGTATGTACCTGCTTAATCAATAAACACCATACCACACCATAGCAAACATCCTAATTTTACCAAGTTCAACATCCATGTCAAAGTTAAAAGAAAACTAAATGCATAAAATAAAAGAAGTTAGGGAAAGTAAATTGTTCAACACTTGGCACGCAGGCCTCAAATAGTTCAAGATGGAAAAGGTTAACCTGGGGAATCACCAACCAACCGCTTCTTCCTCCGCTCCTCCCGCCTAATCCATGTCTTCATCCTCATCATCATCATCTCCATCGTGCCCGACAATGTACTCCCGGATATTGCCGATATCATCTTGGATATCGGATATGTTTCTCTCGATCGCCCCAACCCGGTTGTACGTGTTGCTTGCCATATTGTAGGTGTTCCTGGTGCACATGAGGTTTTCCTGCAACAAATCATGTAAACTTTGAAAGTTAGGAAAACCACCTCCTGAGGAGGAGGATTGGCCTGGATCACCATGGGGCTGGTATTGGTACTGATGATGTTGTGGAGCGTGGAGGACAAGTGCTTCTTGCGGGTTCCATGCATGACCTTGCATCCTTTGAAAGCTTACCGTCCCGTCTTCAGCCTCATAAATTAGGTTCATTGAGCGGAAGATGTGTATATCTACCCTACCCGACCATGGGCTCCTTTCAAATGACCTAGGTATGCGTGTGAAGTGCCTGAAGAGACGGTACACCCATGCCCCAAAGAAGATAGGGGTCGGTGCACTAGCAAGGCGGTTATGATGCATGTTTCGGAGCATGAGGAACGGAACATCGAGCGGCCTACGGTTATGGATGCAGTGGAGGACAACCAAATCTCTTAACCCAACGACGCCACCGCTATCGTGTCTTTGACTAAGAGAGTAGCCAAGGAGCCTATGGATGTATCTGTAGAGCGGATCCCTCAACTTCGTGCTCTTAGTCCTGCTTGGATTGTAATACCCTTCACCAATCTGAGCCCACGCGGCTTGGCGATCGTTTTCGTCTATCTCTCGCATCCCTCCGGTATTTTCCTCGTTTCCCGCATCCTCTTCCGCATACAACCCGACAATCGACCCAAATTGTGCCATAGAGATCGAATACCAAGTTCCGCCACATCGGAATGCTACCCCATCATTGTCGAATGGGTCGCACCTTGAGTTGAATGTGAAGGTGCTATAGAATTCCAAAGTGCATTCGTGGACGGAACGGAGTCGAGTTGTTAAAGCGACTCTTAGTGGTCCCATGACAAGGTTGTTGAAGCGGTCGAGTTGGTTCACCAATGTTAACAAATCCGTACATGCTTGCCTTGGGTATTCTTCCGGCCTTGTTTGAAGTACTTCGTACCTAGCCCTCGCATCGAGCTCATTTGCGTTAAACCTTGTGAACTTCCTTGCCATCTGAAAGAATACACCAAAAGTTAGCACGAAACAGTAGTATTTTCGGACAAAACTGCAAACAGTGGGCTGGACACGACCCCGTGTTCAGCGGACACGGCCCCGTGTCCAGGCGTCTGTTACACAAAAATTCCATTTTTCGACCCGGTTTCGAAAACTTGAAAATTTTTTGTCCAATAGGTGCGGTTTCCCCCGAAAATGAAACCCCAAGCGCCGTTTTTCCCAAAATAACCCGTTTACCCTATCAATTTTATCTTTTTCGGTTCAAAAACAAGGGTTTGGGGTTTTTATGAGAAATCGGGCAAATCTACGAACAATACAAGTGGATTTACTTCCCATAACACTAATCTAACTAAATGCAAACAGATCTAAACAAAAATTTGAGGTTCGATCCGGATGAACTTCAAGAACCCTAGATTTTTCCCCAAATTTTTGGTGTTTTAACTACATGCAAGTAACTAATCTAACTACTAATGATGTAAGAATCATACCTTGACGTTGTTAGAACAAAAGGAGACGTCGAAAATCTGTGGAAATTCACCTGGAACCAGAGCTTTTTTGGGGAAACGGGGCGTGTGGAATGTTGTAACTGTTATGAAAAAGGGGATATATCCCGACTGCAGTGCGGACACGGCCCCGTGCCGAGCAAAGTTTTGAAATTTTTTTTTTTGTGCTCGTGTGAGTGCCCTTGTTTCCCATAAGCTTTGGTTAGAAAACTTACCGCTTTAGACATCGTCCCGATCGTTCGTAACTTACCAGGTATGACGATGCTTTCATTCTTCAACCGTTTGAAGCGAGATCTCCTCCTCTTCATCCTCAATGAATCCTTGATAGAGTTTCAGCCGTTGGCCATTGACTTTAATGGAGGCCCATTTCGAGATTTAATTTCTACTGCACCGTGTGGGAAAATATGGGTGACAGAAAAAGGTCCTGACCACCTAGACTTTAATTTACCAGGAAACAATCGAAGTCGTGAATTAAACAAAAGAACTAGATCTCCTACTCGAAATTCATTAGGTTTAATATGTTTGTCATGAAAATTTTTCATTCTTTCCTTATAAATTTCGGAGTTTTAGTATGCATAATTCCTAAGTTCGTCTAATTCATTTAATTGACAAAATCGATTTTTACCAGCAAATTCTAAATCTAAGTTTACATTTTTGATTGCCCAATAGGCTTTGTGTGCAATTTCTACTGGCAAGTGACAACTTTTTCCAAAGACTAGCTTATATGGGGTTGTACCTATTGTTGTTTTATAAGCAGTTCGAAAAGCCCATAAAGCATCATCTAATTTATCTGCCCAATCCTTTTTATTTAATCCTACGGTTTTTTCGAGTATTCGTTTTAAACCTCTATTAGTCACTTCGGCTTGTCCGTTTGTTTGAGGGTGATATGCTATTGAGACCCGGTGATAGACCCCATATCTTGTTAAAAAAAATTCAAGTTGAGGGTTGCAAAAATGGGTACCTCTATCACTTATTAATGCTTTAGGTGTGCCAAAACGAGAGAATAATTTCTTCAGAAATCTTACCACGACTCTTCCATCATTCGTTGGAAGTGCCTCGGCCTCGGCCCATTTAGACAAGTAGTCTACTGCCACAAGTATATATTTGTTTCCTTTCGACGGTGGGAAAGGTCCCATAAAGTCGAGTCCCCACACATCAAAAATTTCACAAACAAGAATGCCATTTTGTGGCATTTCGTTTTTGGAAGAAATATTACCTGTTCTTTGGCAAGCATCACATGTTTTGACAAGACTTTGGGCGTCTTTGTAAATGGTTGGCCAATAAAATCCTGAATCAAATACCTTCCGTGCGGTACTAGCGGCACCATGATGCCCTCCGTATGGACCTTCATGACAATGGCGGAGAATTCTTCGTGCTTCGCTACCATATACGCATCGTCGAACGAGTTGGTCGGCACACATTTTGAAAAGATATGGATCTTCCCAAAAATAGTGTTTCACATTGGCAAATAATTTTTTTCTTTGATGATGTGGCCAACCTTTTGCGACTATACCGCTAGCTAGGTAGTTAGCATAGTCGGCGTACCATGGTTCTTCCTTACTTTTTCAGTTGTTGTGTAATTTTCTTGTGCATCATTAAGTGTTTTACTAGCATAATAAATTGGGTGGAAATGCTTTTCTTTTCTTTGTCCCAAGACAGCTCCAACTGCAAAGTCACTAGCATCACACATGATTTCGAAAGGAAATTTCCAATCAGGCGCTATCATGATAGGTGCATTGACTAACATTTCCTTTAAGGTTAGAAATGCTTGATTGCAATCCTTGTCAAAGATGAAAGGGGAATCTTTTTCAAGTAATTTTGTTAGAGGCCTTGAGATTTTAGAAAAGTCTTTGATAAACCGCCTATAAAATCCGGCATGCCCTAGGAAACTTCTGATAGCTCTTACGGAGGATGGAGGTGGTAGTCTAGAAATGGTATCTATTTTGGCTCGATCCACCTCCATTCCTTTGCTTGAGATCTTGTGACCGAGTACTATTCCCTCCGTTACCATGAACTGGCATTTTTCCCAATTAAGGGCGAGGTTAGTTTCCTCACATCGGGATAGCATTCGTTCAACGTTATCGAGGCATTGGTCGTATGAATCCCCAAAGATAGAAAAGTCGTCCATGAAGACTGCCATTGTCTTTTCTATCATGTCGTGGAAAATGGCTACCATGCAACGTTGGAATGTTGCGGGGGCATTACATAGACCAAACGGCATGCGTCGATAAGCAAAAGTTCCATAGGGAGATGTGAAAGTTGTCTTTTCTTGGTCTTCGGGTGCTATCGGGATTTGAAAGTAACCTGAAAAACCATCCAAGAAATAATAAAATTTATGACCGGATAATCTTTCTAACATTTGATCAATGAAGGGTAAAGGAAAGTGATATTTTCTTGTTGCTTCATTTAATCGTCTATAATCTATACATACTCTCCATCCTGTGATGGTTCTCGTGGGTATTAATTCATTTTTTCGTTAGTTATCACCGTCATACCTCCTTTCTTTGGAACTACTTGGACGGGACTTACCCAAGGGCTATCGGAGATAGGATAGATAAGTCCGGCGTCAAGCAATTTGATGACTTCGTTTTTAACCACTTCTTGAACATTTGGATTTACTCGTCGTTGTGGTTGTATTACCAATTTGTAGTCATCATTCATTAAAATTTTGTGCGTACACATGGAAGGGCTAATTCCTTTTATGTCTACAAGTTTCCAAGCGATCGCGTTTTTGTGTTTTTTCAAAAGACTAATTAATTTTTCTTTTTCTAAGCTATCTAATTTAGACGAAATAATTACAGGTAAATTACCATCTTTGTCTAGAAAAGCATATTCCAAACCTTTTGGAAGTTCTTTGAGCTCAAGTGGTGGGTCTTTAGGAGACTCCTTATTCGGTTGCCCATTTTGATCAAGAACTTTAAAAGTTTGTTCTATGGCGACCTCTTCTTCAACAAAGTGGTCAATCTCTTCACTTGTATTGGGTGGTTCATCTTCATCTTCAATTAGGGGGTCATTATTACCGAATGGATATTTCATCGACCGTTCAAGATCGACACTTCTTTTAAATGCCCCTAACTGAAGCGGTAGGTTGTTGAACTTCCGGTTTTTCAAAGCTTCGTGAGTTTTTACAAATGGTCGTCCCAACACTAGAGGAGCGTCATCGAGGATGACAAAGTCGGTCGGGATTACCATTTGATTTGTTTGAACCAATACATCCTCAACTACACCGATTGATTTTATTACTTTCCGATTGGATAGAAAAATGGATATTTGAAGTGGAGAAAAATCACTAATGCTTAATTTTTCGAAAATGTAGTTAGGCATTATGTTAACACAAAGATCTTTATCAATTGTGACATTACTAATAAACGAAGTTTGAAACAAACATGGAACCGGTGTAATGTTAATTTCAAATGGGTCTTCTTTTATTAGCGAGGTTTGATCATTAGTTAACTTAACACTTACCATTTCGTCAATTTTAGTGTTAGTGTTTAACTCTTTTAAAAACTTAGCATGAGTGGGTACTAAACAATGATTTTCAAAAGAAGGTGACAAGAGATTAATTTCTTCAAAATTAGACTCTTCTTGAATTTTATCATTAACGGACTCACCTTTTTCGTTGTTTAACTCATGTGTTGGTTTTTCACTTATTTGTTCTTCCATTTTTACACTTTCAGTTATCTCTTCCTCTTTTAATTCTTCTCTTGCGCGGGACTCCTCTTCCCTTGCGCGAGATTCTTTTATATAGCGATTGATAACTCTAAGGTGTTCTAATATCCTATCGGTCACTTCGGTTATAGAAAAAGAATCAGGATTTTCAAAGCTTGAATCCGGTTGTTCGATCCTGTGTTCCTCATAATACCCATATGAAGTAGATGGTTCACACCATTGTTCTTCATTGTAAGCATATGATGGATAAGGGTCGTTATTTTGTTCTTCATAATACTCATATGAGGTGGGTTGTTCAAGCCATGGTTCCTCATAGTAAGCATACGAAGGTGGTGGCTCATATCTTGGTTCCTCAAAGTACGAGTAAGAAGGCTCATACCTTGGTTCCTCAAAATATGAGTATGAGGGAGGAGGTTCATACCTTTGGTCTTCATAGGATGTGTATGAAGTCGATGGCTCGTACCTGGGCTCCTCATAGTAGGTGTATGAATTGGATGGTTGATAGTGAACCGAGTGTGTGTTACTACAATTAGTGCAATAGTTACTCCTATAATCATCCTCCCCATAGGTGTAGTTGTAACCTCCTGAGTATTGATCCATAAGAATCACTCAGCAGACCACAACCAAGTCTTGAGATCAGAAAACAAAAATAAAAACGGAAACAGAGGCTGGACACGGCCCCGTGTTCAGTGGACACGGCCCCGTGTACAGAATCTGTATCTGGGCGTTTTAATTAAATTTACTGGTTTCGTTGAGCACGGGGCGTGTTTAGTGAGCACGGCCCGTGTTCAAGCTACTGTTACTGGGTATTTTATGAAAAATGTGCAGCACGGCCCCGTGTTCAGTGAGCACGGCCCGCGATCAGGTTACTGTAAATGCAAAACTAAACTAAAATGCAGAAAAATGTGCGTGCGTTTTGAAAAGGTTTTGAAAAACTGATTAGGCCGTCGATTTTAAGCTTTCTTAAAATCCTTGTGTCCCCGGCAACGGCGCCAAAAACTTGATGCGTGTGAAGTGTTATATATATTAGGTGTATATTTTAAGCCCTTTAACACTTTTTTAGCCAAGTTTTAAATTTATAAAACACGATATTTACTAACACTAAACACACATATGGGCAAGTGCACCCATCGTGAGCGTAGTATAGTGTTGGTAAGATACCGAGGTCGTCCAAGGACACAAGAGCTTTTAGTACCGGTTTATCCTCAACGTCTAATCAAATCAAAAAGTTTAGAAAAATGTTTTAAGCTAAGAAAAATAAAAACTAACTAAAATGCTGAAAAATAAAAATAAAAGAAAAACAAATAGACAAGATGAATCACTTGGTTCCGACTCGTGTATAGTGTAACCTTTGATTATTTCCGCACTTTTGCACTTATTTAAGAGATTATCTTAGTTATTGTAGTAGGCCCCTCTTTTGAAGGTGACGTTACCCTCAACCCAGTAGTTTGAGTCAGCAAGGATACAATCCTAAAGGGTCGGATTATTGAAAGATAATTAATTAAGTTATTAATGCAAATTATAGTAGGCCCCTCTTTTGGAGGTGACGTTACCCTCGACTAAGTAGTCTGAGTCAGCAGGGATACAGTCCTAAATAACCGGGTTATAGTATTAATAGTAGTTACCTTATGAGGGGATCAAAGAGTTTGGACCCCCGCCATCCAATACCGTTAATTATTGAAGGAGGTCCTACTAAATTTGACCCAGGTCTATTGCAGGACCTCTAAACGCTGAACAATGGCAAGACTCTTACCAAACCGTTCCCTTAACACCCGACCAGGTAGCCAACATACCTCCATATAGACCGTGGAGATATGAATGGTGAAAATCTTTTATTTTATATAGACAGTAAAATATTGTCAAGACACCACGGACAAACGAATAGGAAGAATCACCTTCAACATAAGAAACTAGTTATTAAAGTCATTAATACAAAACCAAGTAAAAAGTGCGAAAAGATTAGAAATAAAAAATATTACACTAGACACGTGTCTTCACCAAGTGATGTAAGAGACTTAGGCAAACATGGCCTTGATTGTCAAGAACTCTTACGATCAATCTTGGATCCCGAGATGACTCACACACTCTATGATGGACAATGGATGATGGTGGTGGATGATGGTGTTATGGTGGTGGTGGGTGGTGGGTGAAGTGTGAGAGAGGTGGTGTGCCTAGGGATGGTTTGAGCTTGAGCCAAGCACTCCTATTTATAGGCTGAACAGAAGCTCGGGCACGGCCCCGTGTCCAGTGGGCACGGCCCCGTGTCCAGTGGGCACGGCCCCGTGTCCACATCCTCTCTTTCTTCATTTAATGCAGCTTGTCTTTATTAGTTGACCACGCCCCCGTGTCTGCTGAGCACGACCCCGTGTGCAGAAGAATCTTTGTACTATGAAGATTTGCCTAGATTGTGCGAATCTTATAGTTGACCACGGCCCCGTGTCCGCTGAGCACGGCCCCGTGGTGGGCAATAGAAGCTTCTACCACTTTGTCTTTTCTGCTGGCACTTGGGCATGCCCCCGTGCTAGCTGAGCACGGGGCGTGTTCAGTCTTCTGTCTTCTTGTTTTGCTTGGGAAGATGTTGTCGTGGGGTCGGGCATGTCACGTTTGTTCCTTTTCTTGTATTTATGTTAGATTTTGCTGTCTTTTTGCTTCTTTTGTTAATTTGAGCTCATTTAATCCTGAAAATACAAAAGGAAGACAAAAGCATACTTTTTCCAACATTAGTACTAAAAAAGGGTTAGTTTTATGCCACAATTGATGTAATTTATATATTGCATTTTGCACACATCACACGCCCTCGTGCCCACATGTCTGATGAAAACTTTTCTCCCCAGAGGAAGTGACACAGACCGTGCCCACTAGGCATGCCCCCGTGCTCACGATACTGTAAATCTTCTATTAAAACACGTTACTGGCACTTTGGCCACGGTGCTGTGTTCACCAGGCACGCCCCCGTGCCCAGTGACCAGTAACCATAAATTTGTTATTTTTACCCACTCTTTGCACATTTAATCAAAACAAATCATATTTGGGAAACATTGAGGACAATGTGTAATTTTAGTGGGGGGGGGGGGGGATGTTAAAACCTTGAATCTCTTGTCTTAAAAACAAGCCATACACAAAACTCATCTTGGAAAACCTCTAATCACCCCAAACTTTTTTGTCAAAATTTTTTATTTTTTTTACTTATCTTGGTTTAGTTGGGAAAAATAAGTTCAAAAATATTATGTTTTTACTAATTTACACTTGATAGCATCGTGATAAAAAGAACCAATTAAGAGAATTATGAAAACGGGCATAACAAATCTTTGTAAAATTTGATTATATATACATTTTTACTCTATAACCCTTTTTTCCATAAATGTGAGTTTTGCGCCTTTACCGAGCATACAAATACACATCTATACTAATTGCTCAAGTTTTCGTTTCTTGTGTGAATAGCCCGTTTGGTTCTTACAAATCTAGAACTTGCCAAAACAATACGTTTCAAATCCTTACCGACATAAATCCAAGTAAGTAAATAATAGAGTCATTAGGACTAAACCCATTTTTCATTTTAAACCTTTATTTTTCTTTTCATCCCTTACAAAAAACATCCCCTTAGATAAACCCCTTTGAGCCTTAACCCTTTCATTTCTAAACCCGCAAAAATATGTACTTTTTTCAAAAACAACCACCCACATCCACAAAACTTTTTATTTACACCCTTTATTTTTGTAAAAAGTTCGGTTATAAAAACTACAAGTATGGCTTAGTTTCAACTTTGGTAAAAAAAAAAACCATTAGCCAAAGTCGGTTTTTTGTTTTTTGTTTTTTTATTTTTGCTAAGCCATAAAGCAATGGAAAACTGATACTTTTTACGCTTTTCACCATTTTACCCAAACACACCTACCCGAGCCGAAACCTACCCTTTTAAAAGCCCTCTTGATATTTATGAGGATTACACGTCAAAAAGGATGAGGTTTGATTGTTTGTCAAGCCTATAGTAGGAGTGAGTTCCACACCGGGTCCGAGCGTTTTCACTTAAACAACTTCGACTGAGTGTTGAGTGACGACTTGTGAGGTGTGTAAATTTGTATATAACTAAACATAATTTTATAAAGGCATGCTATGCCCAAAATAAATATTTTTTCTTAATATGTGTTTTAAATAAATCATGATGAATAAGATTTTAAATAAAATTTAGAACTTGGATTCCTGACACTCTAAAGATAAACCCAAAACTTCTCTTCTACCAATTCCGTTTGGGGGTGTAAGCCACATTATAGAGTTTTGCTTGAGGACAAGCAAAGATTCAAGTGTGTGGGTATTTGATTTGCGTAAAATGCAACATCTAAATTACATCAAACAAGGCGTAAAATCACCCTTTTTCGGTACTAATGTTGGAAAAAGCATGTTTCTTTGTTTACTTTTAATTTACAGGATCAAAAGAGCTTAAACGCACAAAAGGAACAAACTAACAGCAGAAACCAACACAAATACAAAGAAGAAGGATTGACACGACTTGCCGAACCCCCATCCACATCCAAACCAACAAAAATAACAAAAACAGAAGCTTAGGCACGGGGCCGTGCCTACCAGGCATGGGGCCGTGCCCAGTCAAGATTCCCTGCAGGAAAAGACAACAATAAAAGACAAACTAACACGGGGTCGTGCCAACTTAACAAGGGCGATGGTCAACTCTAAGATTCACAGAATCTGAGATAGTACAGCAAGTACAATCACCACGGGGCCGTGCTCTGCCACCACTAGGTTTCATTCCAACTCATCCCTTGGCAAACCACTTCTCTCACACTTGCCATCAGTCCACCACCACTACAACACCAACACCCACCACCATTATCCATCTTTCATCTTTTAGAGTATGTAGTAGTCTCGGGATCCAAGATTAATCGTAAGAGTTCTTGTCAAACAAAGGCCATGCTTGGCTAAATCTCTTACATCACTTGGTGAAGACAAATCTTTTATGTATTACTTTTGATTTCCAATCTTTGGCAACTTTTTATTTGGGTATGTATTAATGACTTTAATAACTAGTTTTTTATACTGAAGGTGAACTTTACTTAATCATTTCTTCATGTTTTGTTGATTCATGCAGTCGTATCTTTACAGTCCATATAAAGCGTATTAACTGCCTGGAAGGGGGTTAGAAGGGTGTTTGGGTAAAGTTCTTGCCTCGTTCAGTGTATGGATCCTACGAGGACCTGATTCAAGCTTAGTAGGACTTCCCTTGAGGCAGATAGCATCAATTCGGGGGAAGTAAGAACAGCTTGTAATCCCTTATCTATAAACAACTATAAAAACATTAACCCGACCTTGCGTGACTGTATCCCTGCTGACTTAGACCAATAGGTTGAGGGTAATGTCGCCTGGAAGGGGGCCTACCACTTTTCGTATTAATAACTTACTTAATTGTCTTTCAATAATCCGACCTTGCGGGACTGTATCCCTGCTAACTCAGACCAATAGGTTGAGGGTAACGTCGCCTGGAAGGGAGCCTACCATTATAACTAAGATAATCTCTTAAAAAGCCCAAAGTGCGGAAATCATCAAAGGATACATAAAAGAGGAGTTGGAACCAAGTGATTCCTTCTTGTCTATTTGTTTTCCTTATATTTTTATTGTCTAGTTTATCTTTTAAAACTTTTATCAAAAATTTGGTTAGATTAGACGTTAATGATAAGCCGGTATTAAAAGCACTTGTGTCCTTGGACGACCTCGGTATCTTTCCATCACTATACTACGTCTACGATGGGTGCACTTGCCCTAATGTTTGTAGAGTGATAGTATTATATCGTGTTTTATAAATTTAAAGCTTGATTCGCGAGTAAAAAGTGCTTAAAATATATCGAAAAATATACCCACACCCACACACGTTAAGGTACCAATTCCCAAGTCTCATTTTTAACAAGAGCATGAAATTCGTTAGTCATGGCATTGTGCCATTCTGGTATGGACACGTCATCGGTCGGGATTTTGGGTACGATAATGATTGTTGAGGTATAGAGATTGAGGTGGCATTTTGGTTTAACAATACCATCCATTGAATTGGTGTACATGGTCCAGGTTGGGTGAGAATGTTGGATAGGTGCGGAACTGTTATGAGGTAGGGATGAAGGGATCGGGTTAGGCAATGTTGTAAGGGGAATGGGCTTGATGTTCAAATTGAGTGAGTGTGGGAATCTAGATCATGAGCGTTCGGGTAGTGGGTGAGTTGTGGGCCGATGTGGTTTTGGCCGACGGGGAAATGGCATTGGTTAGTGACAAGGCGGGTGAGGGTGGGGTTTGGGCTGGTGGCGTCTGGGTCATGGAGGAGGTTTGGGCTGAGGTGGGTGTGACAATGGACCAAAGATGAGGTAGGAAAGGTGTGTTGACAAAGTCGTACGAGGTGGAGGAGAGATAATGTTGCCAAAATAAAAATGGTTTCATCGAACATCGCTTGACGTGAAATTTGGATTTGTTGTTTAAAGGATAAAACACTTATAGCATCTATGGGTGGAAGGGTACCCGAGAAAGAGACACGAGTAAGACCGGTTGTCTAGTTTATGAGCGGAGGTGGAAGGAGAAAGTGGATATCAAAGGTATCTGAATACTTTTAAGTGGTCATAGGATGGGGTTAGACAATATAATAGTTCGGTTGGGGTTTGTTGTTTTTATGTTTTACTAGTAGAACGTTTAACATGTATGTGGTAGTGTCAAGAGCATGGTGCCAAAAAATATTGTGTAGGGAGGCATGGGTCAATAATTTTCGCACCATGTTGTTGATTGTGCGGATTTTTTGCTTGACCTTACCATTTTAAAGGGAGGTATGAGGGCAAGAGAGACGATATAACATTTCATGTTAGCTCAAAAACTGATGAAAGGAGAAGTTAACATATTCTTTGCCATTATCTCACTAAAATGTTTTTATTTGGTGCTCAAATTGGGTGGTGATTATTTTGTGAAAGTGACTAAATATCGAGTAGACTTGGGATTTTTTTTTTTTTTTTTTTTTTTTTTTTGCTATTGGAAAGGTCCATAAAAAATAGGTAAAAAAATCTAGAAATAAAATTGTCACAACCCGATATTTTCACGTATTACCGGTGGGCCCGGTGGGGAGTATCGTGACGTAGTTGATATCATCATAGTCAAACAACACAATTTAAATGTACAGCGGAAGCAAAAGATGAATCACATTACAAACCGAATAGAAAGTAATATCAAAGTATTACAAACGGACTGTAAAGGATCCACAGGCGGATCAAAATATAAAAAGATCATTGTTCAACAGACTTTAACATCTTAAGCTCGCAAGACTCTTTAGTGATGCTAGGAGTAGCCAGCCTATTCCGTTTAGTACCTGCACTTAGCCTTTTTGGAATACGTTAGTTTACACTGGTAAATACAATTAACCGACTCATTTTGAAAAGAGTTTTAGAAAATTGATTTGAATGCACAAGGCGCAAAATATCTTTTATAACTTGGGACAATTATTTAAAAATAATCTTGTATACAGTTTTACTTCTTTGGCGTCCGTCAGGGCCGGTTAGAAGAGCCGGACAAGATTAACTGACACGCCATAGGCATAGTGCCCACAAGGTTAATTCCTTAAAGTGGGTTACCAGTTTTTACATATGCAACTGTCAGGTGTATGCCTACACCCCGTGCTTAGGTCGTGGCCATTTCAATGAATGATGCCAAGGATATCCGGCACATGGTCATTAACCCCCCCAACGGCCATATACCAAATAAAACAGATTAAAACGGGTTATGTAAATATATTAATCACAATCCGATTTAAACACTACATACTCGACCAAGCGGTATTATTATAATACTGTATCCCAAGCCCGTATAGGGAAAATAAGTTAAAAGTATTTACCTGAGCAAGTATATTTCACAAACAACGAGTGCAAGTAGCTTTTACCGGCCTCCTAATCTGGAACGAAGGTTTTAATAACCTATTAGATTCCTAACGGTCTTAATTAAGTCTAAACTTAGACCGGTTAGTTTTAAAGGAAGATATACGGTTCAAAACGCACGATTAAGCGAAGACCGGATTAGAATGTGGTTTAGACCCGACAAGTTTGTATACTTGTTTAATATGGGTAAACTAGACACATTCTGGATTTTGAGATAAAAATGATAAGGTTTGACCCGTTTCGGCTAATTTATGCAAACTAGTTACATAAACCGCACCGAATGCGAATAATGCGTAACGGGTAACCAAATGATTCATGAACAGGTTTCCTAAGTTAATATGCCTTAAATATGTTGTGATATCAGTAGGATACCTTCCATTATGCCCAAAATGAACTTAAACTCAATTTATGCCCCGTAGGGGTATTTTGGTCATTTTAAAGCTTATAAAAGAGTTTAAATAGAAATCTGAGTTTCAGGTCTGATATATTCAGTAAAAATACTTATTTTTATAAGTCATAATAGTAGGGTATGGCATATATGTGAAATTTACCTTTTATAACCAAACTATGCACCGTAGGGGCATTTTGGTAATTTCACCTAACCTTAAAGGTCAAAATTTGAAATCTGAGTTTAAAACTTTTGCTTACTGTTAAAATATAAAAAATTTCTTAAAACATCAGTAGGTATTAAGTCTTATATGAGAAAAATGGTTTTAATACATACTATGCGTTTTAAACGCGTAAAAAGACGGTTTTAAGCGATTTCCGGGTTTTTAAAGAAAAGCTGATATTTTTATCATTCCAAAAGACTCAAAATATTTTATTTATTATATAAAATCAGTAGCAAAAGGTTTGGTATCAAAATATTATGTAAAACTCATTTTATAGGCCAAAAGGGCAAAACCGACAATTACCGAATCAAAGTTATAACCCTATGTTATGCTCAGCCTAAAAATAAATAAAAATCTTCAAAAATCTCAAAATATTATTTTACATCAGTAGGTAAAAAGTTTGGTATCGAAAATTGGGTTTAGATAGGCTTTACGCTAATTACGCCGTTTAATTAATAAAAAGCTTTCAAATTACGCTATTGAGCATAACTCTTAATCTAGACCTCAAACTGATGTGAAAATTTAGGGACATGTTTATAAATCAGTAATAAAGATTATTGTCCTCTCACATTTTCAAAATTCTTGTTTTAAAGTCAAAAGGGCATATGGGTCAACATTTAGGCATATAACGGAAACATGCATATGAATCGGATAATTAATGAACCAAGTTGTATAATCACAGAGGGTTATACTAACATGTAACCTGGTCCTAATAAAGCTCTAAGGTATTTCTAAACAGGTTATTAGATTTTATCACCTCCAACTATTGGCTATTGGTCGCTGCCACCCACAACTATCACTTTGACGCACGTCACCCCCAACTTAACACTTAGTGTGTTATGTCACCACGTCGTTAACTGATCACTAACTTTTGATCCTGTTACTATACTTTTTTGGGTGTCATAGGGATCTTGGAAAGGTTTTAGGGATCTTAGGACACCCCCAAAAGTATAATAACAGGATCAAAAGTTAGTGATCTGGTGATAGAACATACTAAGTGTTAAGTTGGGGGTGACGGACGTCAAAGTGATAGTTGAGGGTGGCAGCGGCCAATGGCCAATAGTTAAGGGTGATAAAATCCAATAACCCATTTCTAAACTATGCTCTAATGGTTCCGAACTATGCGACTTATGCGACTTTCGGTTCCGAACCGAGCTTATACTGAAAATTGTCGGGTTAAACATGCTTAGACATGTTCTTACATTAATTACCAAGTTATACAAGTGATAAAACAGGTTTCATAGCTTCTACATTGTTAATTATGTGTTTATGCAAAAATTAGCTTTCTGTTGACTTTTTATAATCAAGTTTGACCCGACAATTGACCTAGTTAGAGTCGGAATCAAAGGGTGCCCTTTTAAGGGTTTAATACCCACATAATTACCAACTCAAAGCTACTTTTAATTCGAGAATTGACTAGACCATTAGTGATTAATCACTAAGTCAAACCTTAATTACGATGGTTTGACTTTGGGCCATTAAACTAATTAAAACTGAATTAAGAAAGGTTAAGGACACTTACTGAAGTCCTATGCACGACTAAGGATCCTTAGGAAGTGGTCTTGAGCTCAAGGAATCTCCAGAAAAAGTTTTTGGAAGCTTTTCAAGTGAAATGCTCAAATATGAGTTCGCAAGTTGCAACAATGGATCTATTTATAGCCAAGGAAGGGTCATGGAGATTGATCCATGTGTTATGGCATCTCTAGAGATGAAAACAAGTGTCTAGGGACATGTTTCAAGGAGCTAGAGGGTGGCAAACTCGCGGAATTTAGCAAACATGCAAGCTGCCACGTTAAACACACTTTTTCTAAGCTGGCAGTCCGTCGCGCGACGGAGGAGTGCCTCCTTGGTGGCGCAGCGCCAGCAGGTAGAGGATCAGCCAAACATGTTTCAACAATGACACTTTCACCCCCTGGACCTTCTAAAGCGTAATTTCTTCCATTTTAAGCACTTTTAACCCATGAAATTTATATTTCTATGATCCATGAGATATAACCAAACATCGTTAGGTCCGTTTTCATTAAACGGTAACCGAAAACACAAGTTTTGCCTCGTTGACGCTTTTAACCCCTTAATTACAAAAGTTAGCGTATCTTTCTCATACGATATCGAAACCTTGTGAAATTTTTACCACTTATTCTTGGGAGTATAATTAATAGTTACAAGGCTCCGGGTTCGCTAAAAGGTCACTCAGAGGTATAACTTAAACATGTTGACACATTTAACCCTCGCATCTTGTAAACTTTCACTTTCTTCCACAAACGGTTTCACACGCTTCATGATACATTCGTTTTAGGGTATAAACATCGTGTAGGGTTGTTAAAAGGCATAATTATCAAATGTTGACATTTTGTATCTTTATATACATATACTTTCTTCGTTTGTCAACTTTAGTCCCTCATATTCAATTTGTTACACGTTTAAAGTCCATGACACGTGTCGATACTATATTGGACATGATTTTGCGAGGTGTTACCAAAATGCAGTACCATTTCCCTTCTGAACTAACAATGGGGGAGGTCCATAAGTCACCATGTATAATGTCGAATGGTTGAAAAATTTGAGTATTGTAACTAATTAAGAATGGGGGAGGTCAATTTGAGTATTGTAACTAATTAAGAATGAGTTTCTTATCATACGTTTTTCTTATTCAATAAATAAGGCGTAGATGGCTATACATACCTGTAATACCAGCATTGTTGATCAAAGCATCGATACGGCCGAAAGCTTCCCAAGCATTTTTCACAGATGCCTCAATGGCCTGACCACCTGCAGTAACGTCAAGCTCCACCGGCACCGCCAATACATGGTGGTTCTGGGCTTCTCTTACGTTCACTTGTCCATGATTGTTAATTTATGGCACAGAGCATTGAGGCGGTCAGTGCGTCGGGCTGCAACAATGATCCTACAACCGCATTTGGCTAAGTCTATATAGAATTCCCAACCAAGGCCAGAAGATGCGCCGGTAACCATCACGATCTTTCCTTTGAGTTCTCGCCATGGTTCCTGTTCAAAGGTTGCTACTTGTTGAGAAGAAACCGCCATTGGTGTTACATCTTTGATACTACTTTCTCAAAATATATATATAAACTAAGATAGGTTGAAATTTAACAATTAACACCATAGATTACTGTAGATAGTTACATCTTTGATAACTACTATAGATTGGTTGAAATTTAACAATAAACTAAATACTATTTTTAACATTTGTGATAATGGGTCTCAATCCTAAAGGGAAATTACATCGAAATAAAAGGCACATAGGCAAAAGTTGCGTCGCTACATTTTTTGGATAGCAAAACCAAGTCTTTTAAAAACTACATTCATAGATCTTGGAATCATAATATTACTATGCATGACCCATTGGACTCGAATTAAGTAGCTTCAAAGCCTCTGACGCAAGGAAATTAGTTTTGTATAAAAGATATTTACGACCGTGAAGGGGTATGGTCCCAAACCTCGCACCAGGCTAGACGCGAGTGACCATCAGCCAGCTCAAATACCCCCTTCGATAAGGATCCATCTGCGTTCGTGCGGGCATGCGTGAACCTAATTGGTTGTTCCAATCAGTCAAGTGATAAGAAGACCTACCTTGTGTATGAAAACGGTTGTTTTCGTCACAACAAGGGATGCAGTAACAACCGCGGTTACCGCACATAGCGATGCAGCCCAGCAGCGCACCCTATTGTCGACACAAGTGGGACTTACACTTTGACTTAAGTGTCTAAACCAGCAAGTGACACTGACAGCAGTCAGCTGTCCAGCCCACATGTATGTAAAGCGGGCAAACAGACTGACAGCGATAGCAGGATGTGGCATCACCCCAGGAAGCGTCCAACACTTCCGTGACCTGCTTTTCTGACACACCTTCAAAGGGCTGCGCGTTGTTAGTCTAGCCACTCAATTACCCTCCTTCACTCTTTGGCTATAAATACCCATCCCGGACCAGGTTTGAGGTAACGTTAATCTGCTCTCTCTCTCTCACTTACTACTCAAACACACACTTTGCTCCCAAGCAAATACTGATTCTCACATCGGAGAGTGGTAACAAGGAGCACCCCCGCCCATCCTCCTTGTTACGAGTCACGGTGTGTTTCCTTGTATAGGAGACAGGTTAGAGGACGGTCCAGCCATCGATCTCGGAAAGAAGGGATTAACCCTACTTGAAGAGACTAGTGAATTAACCTGCCCGCTTAACCACTGTTTCATCATTGGCGCCCACCACTACTCTTATCACTTTTTTCCCATCTCTTCTTTCTTACAGATCATGTCGGATCATCTGATTCCTACAACAGGGGAAACCCTTACCCCACAAAACGCAGGGCAAACGGGAAACACTTCCCTAGCCAACCAATAGGCCACGTTGGCACATCCACACATACGGGTAATCCCCCCGCATATGTGTCGGATTTGTCACACCACAACCGATGGCGGAATCATCGGAGTGAGACGAAAAAGATTGCTCATTACACATAACACTAAAATTTGCGACAAGTATTTAAATAATGAATTTCATTTTAATACAATAAGAATTCAAGTACAACATGGAAAGGAAATACAAATACAACAACTCGAAATAAAAGAATTACAACATGGATTTAAAGTCTAATGTGTTTCTAGGCATCCTATTATGTTCCATGCATCCTCAAGATCATCATAACCTGCAACATGTTTTAAAAGCGTAGTTCAATAAAAGTATTGGCGAGTATACAAGTTTGGTGTAGTAGCATATAAGTATAAAAATGATAATGAACAATCCACATGGCAAACCTAGTTATCAAGATTAACGTATAAAACTGGCATGTGAACAAACAAGTCAAACCAAAGTTTAACGCAAGTATAAAGAATGATTAACTTAACATGACATCTCGTTCACGGGTGGTGCGTTACTCCTATAGCGCTATACACATTAAGGGAGGCTTGATCGAAGCTAATGACAAGTTCATCACATAAGAATCACTCAGAAAACACGAATCGAGCATAACAAATAGTAAGCATGTATTGGATTGTTTATTTGTATAATTGCATAAGAATATGAGTGCTAAGTGTGTTTTGTATAAATAAACATGTTACACCCAAAAAGTATGAAAACGGTAAATTAGGTCAAGTATACTCACAATATTGCTAAGTCTTTCGATTATCCAAGTATTGACGAGTTAATGAGATTAGGAGGTTGAATGTGTTTGGATTGGAGTTCAAGGAATGTTTATATTTGGAATTTAGGAATTTAAGGTACGCAAAGTATGTATAGAGGAAAATAATCATCTAGACTTAATAGTCATTTTTGACACTATAAAACCCATATGGGTTAGAATGATTTCATGGGTTAAAATACCCATTAGAATCGTAACGAGAATTTAAGTACTTAGATGATGTAACTTAGTACCATGACGAATAATCATTTGATTATCATCGAGGATTCGGTTGTTATTAGGGCTGTTCATGAGCCGAGCCGAGCCAGGCCAAGCTCGGGCTCGGCTCGATTATAAACCGAGCTGGCTCGGCTCGGATTTGAAACCGAGCTGAAAATCGAAGCTCGGGCTCGGCTTGGTTTTAAACCGAGCTAGCTCGGCTCGGCTTGGTTTGGCTCGATTTTATAAAAAAAAAAAACTAATATATACCTCTTAAAATTTAATAGCCTAAAATATTATTCAATAATTTAAAAGAATATATTCAAAATAAGTTCAACCTAATACAATTCAAACCAAAATCAAGTTTAACAACGCAAAATAAGTTTTAATTTCAATAAAATACAATATTAGTTCATTAGTATGGTAATCAATCTTCAAATATGCCATAAATATCAAATTACAAACCTATATACATGTAAATAATAATCAGTTTTTTTTGTAATACATTATAATGTATATAAAATTAAAACTTATTATAAGTAAAATAATTCGAGCTAAACCGAGCCGAGCTACAAAGCGAGCCGAACCGAGCCAGCTCGGCTCGTTACGAGCCGAGCCGAGCTAGGCTCGTTACGAGCCGAGCCGAGCTAGGCTCACTTTCTAACCGAGCCGAGCCGGCTCGGCTCACTTTTAAACTGAGCCAAATCGAGCGAGCTTTTTCCGAGCTAAATCCGAGCGAGCTCCGAGCCGCGAGCTTTTTGAACAGCCCTAGTTGTTATATATTTTATATATTCTATATAGTATTTAGTATAAGTATAGTCCAACATGTATTTCAAAGATTTCATATAAGTCATGCATGGAGGTAGGAGGATAATCCTTCCTTTAAGACCTCTTTCGTAGATTCACCAATGCACAAGTTGTTACAAGAACAACAAGGATGGTCATGAATACAGTAAAAATGAAATGAAATGAAATGAACTAACTACTCAAGGGACAAATCATCAAGTGAGGTGGTGGATTGAAGGTAGGATAGCCCAAGCTTCCAAATAATCACACACAACCAACAAAAGTCTTGTTACAAGAACAAGCTTGGAGGATACAACACTTTTGGGTTAAACCCCTTATAAAACAAAAAGTTTGGAGTGACTAAACACCTCCGATTTTGTATGTAACAACCTTGTTTTTAAGCTTACTAATCATAAACTTGATTAGGAGCATAAGGACATAGGTTTGTATGAAGAAAACTCAAGTTTAAAGGAAGTTTAATAAAGTTTTCTTACAAAACAGAAAGTTTCTTACACTTTACACCTCAAATATGGTGATGTTCCATCTTGGTTTTCCATGGAAAACCTATGGAAACACTCCTAGAGGTGTTCCAATTGCTAAGATGAAAGAAACAAGGAGAAAAGTGAAGTAAAAGTGAGTTAGAACTCACTTAAAGGGCCTTGAACTTTCTGTCCAGAATCTGAGAATTCTTTGGTATTTGGGAGTGTATTAGAAAGGATTTGAGGTGTTTGCAAAGTGGAAAAAGTGTGGGATTGAGGTGTGTTTTTATAGTTGAAGATTAATAAATTCAAGAAACACAACAAGAAACACAAAAATTGCCCAATACCCGAGCGAGCTGGAAACAACCTTTTGTTGGATCGAAGGTGTCGCGTGCCACGACCGTGAGGCACCACCCCCGTCGCGCAGCGCGACGGGCCTATTCTCCGGGGATTAGTTTGAGTGTTTGGCATTTTTTGTCCTTTTGTTTATATAAGTTAGTTTTTAATGTGTGAGGGCATATTATAATGAAATTCTAAGTATAAAGACATATAATTTAGTATATTATAAGTACAAAACTCATGATCAAGCAATTGTGAATGCCCAATGATGTATAAATGTTAGTGAAAAACGTACAAGCTGCGTATGTATGATATGTATTTGAATTTATCAAGTGTTTTACAAGAATCACAAAATGGGTATCAATGCATAACGAATCAAGACGTATAAGTATAATATTCATAAGTAAAGATATAATTTGTATAAACTAGGAGTGTTATTACGAATGAAGTCTCGATTTGCAAAGTTATAAAACGAAATACGATTACAAGAGAGGCAAGGTTTCCAAAAATAGAATTACAAAGCAAGCTTTCTAATTCAGGTAAGTTACGAAAAAGCGGAGCGTTACAAGCAGGATATGGCATCACCCCAGGAAGCGTCCAACACATCTGTGACCTACGCTTCGGACACACCTGCAAAGGGTTGCGCGTTGTCAGTCTAGCCACTCAATTACCCTCCTTCACTCTTCGGCTATAAATACCCATCCTGGACCAGGTTTGAGGTAACGCTAATCTGCTCTCTCTCTCTCACTTACTACTCAAACACACATTTTGTTCCCAAGCAAATACTGATTCTCACGCCGGAGAGTGGTAACAATGAGCACCCTCCACTCCATCCTCCTTGTTACGAGTCACGGTGTGTTTACTTGTGCAGGAGACATGTTAAATGACGGTCCGGCCATCAATCTCAGAAAGAAGGGATTAACCCTACTTGAAGAGACCAGTGAATTAACCTTCCCGGTTAACCACTGTTTCATCATTGACTGGGTGTTTAAATGCTCATAAAAGATAACAATTAAATGAACGTTAAATACTTTTGACAAAAATGTTCTTGTATGTTGTCCACAAGTTACGCCACAGTCGATTTTACTCATTAAGGTTGGATTTCGTTTTTAAATATGTAATTTCTTTTTAAATTACGGCACACTAACTGTTATATAAATGATCATAATAAAAGTTAATATGTGTATATATACTTATAGTGAAGGTAATAAAAGTTTATGACAATTGATAAGAATAATTTCGTTTTTAGTAAGTTAACAACCTATAGGATCTAATATAAATTAGGCCTAGTAATAAAAACTCATTTTAGGTTATTTTGATGTAATCTTAGAAATGAAACAAGAAATGAAACATGTCATAATAGGCATAGGGAATAAGTAAGGATAAGTGAAGATGGGTTTTAAAATTTCTATTTAAAATTAGTCATGAGTCAGGATAGGTTTTAAAATTTCCACTTAAAATTAGTCATTGGTTAGTATGGATTTTAAGTTTTAACCAGACATATCTAAGTACCCTAAAAGAGTATAATACAGAGTCACATACTTCATACTTCGTGTACAAAAAATCAAAATCAAAAAAGTTAAAAAAAACAAAAAATTTTGAAAAAACTTTAAAAAAATTAAATATTTTAAAAAATTTTAAAAGACAAATTTTAAAAATAAAAAACTTTAATATTAGAAAAAATCAAAAAATTTATAAAAAGGTAAAAAAATTATAAAAACTCAAGTTTTTTTAAATAAAAAAATAAAAAGTTAAAAAGATTTAAAAATAAAAAAATCTATAAAATTTTAAAAAATTAAAATTTTTAAAAATAAAAACAAAAAATATTAAAAAATAAAAAAAATACATTTGAATACATATCCTTATTAGTAGTCACTCTTGAACCACATTTATATTTCCTTCTTTAACTAAATAGTTTGATCACATAACGTATAAATCTTTTAAGTGTACTTTAACTATTGTTATTGATAAATTGTTGAAAATACTCTATGTTTGTGATTACTTTGTTGTGTAAAATTTAAACTTGGTATTTAGAATTGGAAAAATAATATTTACTTATTCTTTATTTGATGATATTAAATATTATTTGTGGATTTAAAACTAAATTTTTTTTATTATAAAATAAACATATAGTTAACTAAATCTTATATTAAAAACCAACAACAATAATTTCAATGCCAGATTTCCAATTTTTTTTAAATATATATTTTTATTTTTTAAATTTTTTTGATTTTTTAAATTTATTTGATTATTTAAAAAAATTTAAACCGTTTTAAATTTTTTGTTTTTTTAATTTTTTAAACTTTTTTGCTTTTTTTAATTTTTTTGTACTTTTTTTTAATTCTTGATTTTTTTTAATTTTATTACTTTTTTTATTATTAGCCAATAATGATTGAAACCAATATTGACCCAAACTCATCCTAACATTTTTCTTAATAAACCCATCATAACTAGAGGTGCACAAAAAACTCGAACACGGAAAAAAAACCCGAAACCGGGTATTAAAAAACCGGTTTTTTTTTTAAACCTGAACCCGACCCTACCCGTAGGGTAGGGACCGAGAAAACATATTTTGTTCAATACCCGAACTCGAACTTGGGTTTTTTCATACCCGATTTGTACCCGGGTTTTCAGCCTACCAAGGTTTCCGTAAAACCCGTACTCGGGTTTCCGTAAAACCCGTACTCGGGTTTCCGTAATACCCGTACCTGGGTTTCCATAGCACCCGTAACCGGGTTTTGGTAATACCATACCCGAGTTTTCGTAATACCCGAACCCGTTGTGTATAATAGCATTTTTTGAACGTTTAGAGCTTGTGTGAGACTTTTTTGGGTAGATTTCAAGGCATACAATATGTATAAATAAAGATTTCCATTATATTTTTATGTTTTATGCCAAAAAATGAATCAAAAAACCCAATCTAGACCCGAACCATACCCGACCAATACCTGAACCATACCCGACCAATACCAGAACCCTACCCGGACCCGGAAATAGGGTATTCTAATACCCGGGTATTGAAAACCCGAACCCAGGTACACAAGGTATATATTTTCTGGCCAATACCTGAACCCAACCCGCATATGGCCAATACCCGAAAAGTCAAAACTCGGTCATACATGTACCCGGGTATTTAAAAAATCCTGGTTTATGCACCTCTAATCCTAACACATACCCATTCTAACCTTTTTTTAATAAACTTATCCTAACTCAAACTCATTCTAACCCATATCTATCTTAACCCATGACTCAAACAAGCCCAACCCACCACTTTTGCCACCCCTAATATAAACTGCAACTATCATAATAAAAGTTTATAACAAATGCTTGTAAAATTGATGATAATAGTCAGGGGTGGAACCAAATTGAGTGGGCCTGGGTCGCCGGACCTCAATGTTTTTTAAAATAATTAGTAGATCCGTTATTAAATTTTATAAGAACCCTATAAATACAATTAAGTGGACACCATAGAAAGAAAGGGAAGCTGGTGTAGTGGTAAATCCCCCTCTTTACCAACAAGATATCATGGATTCAATCCTTGTATATGCCGTTTTTTCTGTTTTTTAATCTAATTCAAACCTCACTCTGACCCGACCTGAACGAGGATCAACCAGAAAATTTTAACGTTTTGTAATGAAATTTTGAATACCGAAAAAAATGAACCCCATTGAAAAAAAAAATCTTGGGTCCACCACTGATAATAGCAATAAACTAATTATTATTATTAATATAACAAAAAGGGTGACTCAGGAATAGCGCCTAATACATAATCTCTATTTTTTATTAATTTTACTTGCCAAATTTACAACTAGAATTACTACCCGCCACAATGTGGCGGGGGGCTTGATATACATTGTATATAGCATAAGCTGGATTTTTGTTACATAAAGATGGTTTGGGCGTAAAACCGTGTCTTTGGCCCTTAAAAATGTATACTCATTTACAGTGTCCTTACAGCCTCTTGGTAATAATATGCTAGGACCACTTAAGGTGCATTTACACCATCACACCTATATAGTTTACTCCTAACTTCATAGGAGGATACAAAAGTTACATAACAAAGACAAATAAGGCCAGCATCACTGTATTCCCTTCTGTAATTATGGCTATACAAAGCTGAACAAAGATTGTTGGATATTTAGTCACCAGCAAGCACTACCCCGTTGTTGGCGGTGCCCGAGCATGATTCTGTTACTCCATTTTCGTGCACCAGCCTATATTGGCCTTCTTATTGACCCTTCAAAAATCCGGGTATATGGTTGAAAGAACATCTTTTACTTGATTATGCATAACCGAGTCTTCCACATGGGTGTGTTCTTGCATATAGTTTATAACCAACTTATATTGCTTTTTTATAAGGTTCGGGATTCACTCAAACAAAAATAAAATCTAGGGACTTTTGCACGACTTCAGCAAAAGTACATTATCTTTTGACATGTTCCCTTATCATAACATCTTTATAATCAAACTATCATGAATCTGGGTAAGAACATATAGAAGATTGATTCAAGAAAGTGAATTTGACCCATAAGATCATGTACAACGAATGGTTTTCCTTGTATGATATCGAATTGTAACTCTAAGACTGCAGGTCCAGGTATGACAACAATCGCATTGAAGTCTTCAACATGCACCTTGATTGGTTCACTGGGGTATCGCCAGAGGTTTCGGAAACCAAATCTGGCCGGAATACGCTTCTGCATCCAAACCGTCTCTGAGAATCAAAACAATCATCATAACTTTAATGATTATCTATATACTAACAAACAAACCAATTAATAGTGTTTTTATTATTATAATATATAGTTTTTTTTTAAACTTACTAAATTACAAAGGACCTTTTAAGGCCTTAAGCAAGTCGTGAGAGCTCGTTTTATAAACAAAAGAAAGACCTTGCTAATTAATTTATCATTATCTATATATTAATAAATTAGTTTCATAACCAAACTTTTGCTTATGGAGAGAACTACTTTAATTTTTCTATTCTGCTATTAGACTTGCATATGTAGTGATCCACTTGAAAATGCAAAAGTATGTTTCTTTTAATTTGCTTTATGAAGTAAACGCCTATAATTGTTATTATTTGGTCTAACCTAATCCGTATAGGAAAGACCCGTATTGCCTTCTTTCTCCCAAACATTCCCAGCCCTAAATATTTAACAACAAACAATCACAGGCTATATAAAAAGAATTCAACAAAATCAAAAAAACCTTCAAAATATATATCTAACAAACCGCTACAGTTCCCTCAGAAAAACAATTAAGAATGCCCAATCTAGACAACGATAATAACAAACTCACCACAAGAAAGAGATAGCCCCATCAGCAGAAAGGCTAGTTCCAGCAGTGATAAAACGGACCCAGAAGCCCAAATACATGAGAAAAAACAGATTAAACAAAAAAATAATAATTAGGCTAAGGCTAAGAACATATCAAAATGCATCAGCAAAATCTTGAGATAAAAACCACAATGAACATTAAAACCATACATCAAATACAAACACAGAGCAAACTTTAAAAGACATACCTACTCTGCAACGACAAGTTAAGATGAAATCACAAATCGACTAAGAGACAACCTGTAGAGTAAAATCCCCAATTCGAACAGCGCCAAAAAGGAACAGCCTGCAACGGGAACTTAAGTTGTATGCAGTATGCACAGATCCACTTACAAATATCCAGTAGAGCCGAAAAAAACTCGATTCTAAATACGCCAAACTGTCAGTAGTAAACCTAAAGGAATGAAACACATAATTCAACACCAAATCAACAAAATAACAAAAACTTGAAGGAAGCCGTATCAAAATTCAAATGCCAAATCTGACAACATAAGACATGTAAAAATTAGGAGGCCCTGTACCAGAAGAACATCAAGCAGAATCATCAACAAATACCTTCTGGTAGAGTAAGATGAGTATTCACATTAAACTTTACATAGGCTCGTTTACGCATATAGTGATGTCAAAATCACCAATAATCAACAGTTACATAGTGAATCATCCCGCATCAGTAACCATTTGTTCCTGAATTGGAGCATGTCTACCGAATTAAAGCAACCGTTTGTACCTAAATTGGAGCATGTCTACCGAATCATCCCGCATCAACATAACTTATTAGCAAACAACATAACTTATTAGAAATTAAAGCAACCATTTCTACCTGAATTGGAACATGTCTACCGAATCATCCCGGATCAGCATTTTCATCTAATCCTCTTACTACCACCAAAACATGAGTGAGGCATGAAATTCCATAAAAAATAACATAATTTAGAGTCTGTTTAACAACTACAACCGACGACACGAAACCAAACAATTCAACAAAGAAAAAGTTACAAATCACGCAGCAAAAGAACATAATCATATTGAAGCGAAAACATTAATGTTAGGGTTAATTGAATACAAAATCAAAGCGAATGCCCAATTAACATGTACAAAGATAATAATTGAGATGTATAACCGATGAAAACATGTGTAAGTGCAAGCTAGGGTGAGGATTATACCTGTAGAGAGACGGGTTGTTGATCCGATTCACTCTCAACTGTTCATAACTTCCCAAATCTAACAACAATCAATTGGTAAACAACAACAAAAAGAAACCATCAACAGTTTCACTCAATTAAAATCCCAAATTGCACCTTAATATAGAGACAGGGATGCCGGAACCCTAAGCGCCGCCGTGAACCACTTCGAGACACCTAATCGCTGCTAGAAAGCTTGCCCTCACCAGTGGTTGAGTGAGACACCAACGTCTCTCTGTCGACGGAACCCGATCTACGCTTTGTCTCCCAAAACTCCGATTTGGCGTTGATTGGCGACGTTGTTGGAGGGGTTTTTCAACCGGCAGCGTTGGTTTAGGGAGAGTTGTAGGCCTGATTGTTTAAGCAAAGATGGTATATGAGAGGTAGTGGGACATGCTGTTGGACAATTTTTTTTTTTTTGAAACACACCCCAAGCATATAGTACAATCTATCCAAGCCAAATATAGTTGCTTATTTATAGGTTATAATATAATGCCGTTCACCATGGTTTTTTTTTTTCTTTTTGTGTATTCAACCCTTCAACTTCTAGCATTGTCATTTACACTCTCTTGGCTTTCTAAAAGTTTTGTAAAATACTATTTTGATCACCCTCGAGTTTACGTGGCTATTTTTATGTACGTAGGTCAAATATAATACATTTTCATGCTTATTTTTATGTATGTTTTTTTGTTTGTCTATGTTTTGATCGGAAACAAGTCGGGTCAAATATAATACGTTTTCACTAGGCGATATAAATTTGAGTAATTTTATGTTTCGACTCCGCCACAACGCGTGGTACCATTCTTTAGCGTAAAAACACTATTTTCTCACGTGCTTATTTTTAAGTACGTTCCGTTGAAAATCCAAGTTGGTTTACGTTTCGACGTAAATTTTCTCGATAATGAGTTAGGTCAAATATAATACGTTTTCGTGCTTATTTTCATGAGCATTTTCAATTGATCTACGTTTTGACGTAAATCATATTTGACGGTATATGTTCGAATTACTTTAAGTTTCAACGTTGCCGCAACGCGGGTCAAATTACTAGTAATAATAATGTAGATGATATTTATAAAACTTCAACAAGTTAAAAAGGTTTAAAATATGTTTGTATACAAGTTGAAATATACTTTTGGTTATATCTTTCAACTAGTCTGCTATATAATTTTAGAAAACCTATAACAAAATAGCATCTTACTATCCACTGAAGTGAGCCTCTTATTATACACTTTTCTTATTCAAGAAATAAAGCAAAAAAGCGTAAGATGATTAATACACATGTAATACTGGCATTGTTGATCAAAGCATCGATACAACCAAAAGCTTCCCAAGCCTTTCTCACAGATGCTGACCCATACAAAGTGCTGCAGAATAAATTCAATCTCAAACGATGATCACTTCGCCTTGCTCGATGTTTTACCCACATAAACGATACAGCTTGTACCTCACCTATAACTTAATCAATGGACACTCGCTTTCCGAAAAAAAAACAAGGTCATTGGTGTTGCATCTTTGTCACTATGCATGACCCGTTTGACTAAACGAAGTAGCTCCAGAGGTGTTCAACACATAAAGCACGGATCCTTCGCGTATGCTCTTCCTCTCGGCTTCTCAGTTAAAGCAATCGCCACAAGCCCTTAATTTTTCAAAGGTGGCAGCATCATTGTGGATCGCAAATTAGTATATCAATGCATCAGGTGATACAGTTGTTCACGAAATGGGTCCTTGCATTGGCCCACTAGTAAGCTATTTTATAAAAATTTAACAGATTTATTTTCAAACAATTTATTCAAGCCAATTGGTACACCTGACAAAGCGCACCCTGAGTCTACAATAAGTATTTTACCTCATAATCTGATGAACCATGGAATCAGGTAATTGCACCTCATAAGTCAAACTACATCATGCATTTCGATTCACATTATTAAACCAAAATCATTCAGTTTGTGGTTCCTAGTCATTGAATTCAGTTTTTGATTTTCATCATATGTCTCCTGGTGTACCGAATTAAGGCTAAACTGTTGTGTTTAGCATTTCCCTTAGGACAAATGAATAGATGTTGTATATGTGACAATTGATCAGTGCATTTTAGGTACACTTTATCCTATAATAATTTTTTTTTATTTTTTTTTTATAATAATTATGTTATAAATGCGTTGATAATAATAAAATACGGTCTTTTCATATGGATTTATTATCATGCGGATTAAGATGAAAATGAGCTAACATGATCAAATGATTAGAGATAAAAAAAAATATAAGTGTTAGTAACCAATTACATCTACATAAAGTAGCAGAGTGGATTAAAGAAGATTCTCTCTTGTGGTTAAAAAATAGGTCAAAATTGTGTGGTTTAGTTTGGGAGAGATGGCGAGATTTTAATATTCGGGATGTAATTTTATAAGCTGTTTATGGATATATAAAATAGCCTCCGTTAAAGAATATTAATTTTAGGTTAAAACATATTGATATTTATTAATACATGTAAGATTGTAAGATGGTGCTTTTATCATGAAAATTAAATGTGATTAAATGAGATGGTGATTCTTATGGAAATTAAGTAGTATTATATATTTTTTTGAACGTGCAACATAAGAATTGTCGGGTACTCTGTACGCGGCACCCATTGGCTGAAAGGTAGCCCGCGGCAGCCCAACCCTGCACGCACGGAGCCCCTAGCCCACCATGCCACCAGTTCTGGGGAAAACCTGACCCTGCACCCGCCCGAGGGCACGGCAATGCAGAGCCGGTAAAACCCAGGTGAATCAAGAATCGAACTCGAGTCCATTCGGCCAGGAGTCTTTCCCTCATTTCCCCATAACCGTTGAGCTATAAGCCCAGGGTTTAGTAAAATATTGTTTTGGCATTTGTACAGTTAAGTCGTAAATTAGGGCTATTGGAAAGTTTGGACTTGAAAAAATCTAATTATCTAATAGGGCTTCAATAGGGCTATCCAAAAAGCTCGCGGCTCGGAGCTTGCTCGAAGCTCGCTCGGTTTTAGCTCGGAAAAAGCTCGCTCGATATGGCTCGGTTTGAAAGTGAGCCGAGCCGGCTCGGCTCGGTTAGAAAGTGAGCCTAGCTCGGTTTGGCTCGTGACGAGCCAAAGTGGCTCGGTTTGGCTCGTTTGGTAGCTCGGCTCGGCTTAGCTCGAATTATTCTACTTATAATATATTTTATTTTTATATACATATAATATATTACAAAAAAGTGATTATTATTTACATATATTGAGGCTTCTAGTTTGATATCTATGAAATATTTAAAGGTTGATTGCTATGCTAATGAATAAATATTGTATTTACTTGAAATATAAAACTTATTTTGCGTTGTTGAACGTGATTTTGGCTTGTAATGTATTAGGTTGAACTTATTTTGAATATGTTCTTTTGAAGTATTGAATAATACTTTAGAATACTGAATTTTGAAAACTATGTATTAATTTTTATTTTTAAAATCGAGCCAAACCAAATCGAGCCGAGCCAGCTCGGTTTAAAACCAAGCTGAGCCCGATCTTAGATTTTCAGCTCGGTTTCAAATCTGAGCCGAGCCGAGCTAGTTCGGTTTATAATCGAGCCGAGCCCGAGCTTGCCCTAGCTCGGCTCGGCTCACGAACAGCCGTAGGCTGCAATGGGAAAACAACTACTTGAATCAAAGTCCTTGTTTCTGGTGAGCAGAAGCAGAAGCAGAAGGAATTAAAGAAACAGATCGAGTAGTGATTGTATTTTGGATGAGAATTAAATATAAGATGGGCCGTAACAATTATTCGTGGGCTTAAGTGAATCCAAAATGAATTAATAGGAGAGGACGACACCTTAAAGTAGAGATGGGCATAAAAACCGGTTCCTACCCGATTCCAATGGACCCGACCCGGACCCGTTCCGGTTCCTACCCGATGCTCAGAGGAACCGGTCCCAGGTTTAAAAAACCCGACTGGTATTACCCGGTTCCCATTTTTTCTAAAAAATTTTAACCGTACCCGGTTCCTATCTGTACCCGGTTTCTACCCGTACCCGGTTCCTAAGTGTACCCGGTATGTTACCGTTGGAACCGATTCTTATATGAATATGACCGTTGGAACCAAATCTTGATATATGTAAACACATTAAATGCTAAATCTGACCGTTGGAACCGGTTCCGTTATGACCGTTGGAACCGGTTATAGTATAAATATCACAATTTTTTTATTTTTTTTCACAAATCATCTTCTTCTTCTATCTATTTCTTCTCCTTCTTTACATATTTCTAATGGCTTCCAAGAACTCTAAAAGCACAAACTCTCCATCCGTCAATAATGTTCCACAAAGTTCAAATGCTCCATTTGTGGTGGGAACATTATCACATAGCCGCAATATGGATGTTTGGTGCAATTGGGATTTAGTCGAGATGAGCGATGGTTCGCAAAAGGCTCAATGCAAGCATTGTGGCTCCTTGTTAAGCAAGGACTCTAATTCCACTTTAACGAAGCATGCCAAAAAGTATTGCAAAGCTCTAAAAGATTTGACACCCGGTCAAGTTCAACTTTCAAAAGATGGTAAGATTTTCCGCTACGAACAAAAGATAACTCGTGATAGGATGGCGAAGTTGGTCATCAAAAAAGCGTTGCCTTTTGGACACTTTGACGACCCCGATCTCACTAAGCTAATTAGGGAGACGCTTCAACCTAGCTACAAACATGTAAGTCGTCGAACTTTAAAACGTCATTGTTTAAATATTTGGGAAAATGCAAGAAAAGATTTAATAGCATGTTTTCAAAATTTAAAGACTTGTGTAAATTTAACTAGTGATATGTGGTCGGCTCCACACGGTTTACCCGAATCATACATTTGTGTCACCGCTCATTGGGTTGATTCCAATACGTGGCAAATGATGAAGCGTACGATCGCATTTGAAGAGTTTCCTTCTCCTCATACGGGAGAAAATATTTATAAAATTATGAATGCCACAATTATAAAATATTGTTTAGAGGATAAAATATTTTCAATATCTTTCGATAACGCCTCAAACAACTCAAATGCGATCCAAAAACTAAAGTTGAAGTACAAACCAATTTGGATTTGGAGCACAAGATTATTGAAGAAGAGGAGGAAGAGGAAGACGAGGTAGAGACCAATGATTCCGAAGACGATTGTACCGAAGTGCCCGCACCAAAGCGTAGCGGAAGTGAAAGTGTCGCACCGTCCTCAAGCAAACGAGCAAAAAAATAAATTTGGGGAACCGATTCTGATCAGTCCCGAGGAACCGATTCTGTTACGAAACAAATGCGAACCGATTTTCATTACCGAAGGAACCGATTTTGTACTACTTAAACGATTATATATGCGAATTTTTTTTTTCACAAACGAAACGGTTACATTGATAAAGTTAAACAAAGTTGAACAAACATCACACATAAAACATAACACATCAAACATAAGTAAACAAACGGATCCACCAAACTACACATTAGAAGAACCGGATCCTTCGCCCTTTCCTTCCTTTTTTGCCTTTGTCACCGGGCAATGTTTGTCGGTATGCTTCTTGAGGGTGGAGTTTGCTGCCGCCTTCATGAACTTACCACAATTCTTGCACCGAGCCATCTCATGGTTATCCGACATCAAACACAAATCAAAATATTTCCAAATTGCGGGGTTACGCTTGGTTTCTAAAATCAAAACAACTCCTTCTTCCGATGCCATAGGTTCTTGTTCTTTCAATGAGTTTAGAGAAGAAGATGGATCATAGGTTGAATGAAAATGAGCCGAAACCGGTTTTTATGTTAAATATCGGTTACAAACGGTAATATTACCGTTGAAACCGGTTCCGCTCAGTATAATAAGTTAAAATGGCAGAGCTGTAATCGAGTGTGTACAGGGAATCGGTTCCGATCAGTATGTAGCAGCTTTTTTATTGAAAAACCCAAAATAACCGGTTCCAAACAGTACCCGTACCCGGTTCCTTTGAACCCGTAACCGGTTACGTCGGTTCTATATTTATTTACTTGTACCCGGGTTGTACCCGGACCCGGTTCCACCAAGAACCCGGTTCCACTCAGTTGTATCCATACCTGGGTACGGGTTGGAACCGGTTCCGGGTTTTAAGAATACCCGATTTTGCCCATCTCTACCTTAAAGGGGGTTCGCAAGTTTAGAGGGACGTCATATTTTGGCATACGCACGGAACAAGAGGCAACTTTGGCTGCTGTGCACGAAAGTCAAGGCAGAGTGAGGAAAATTATCTACTGAGCAATTAATTTTCGGTGATCTTCCCGGTGGATGTTTAGGAAGTTTATTTCGGCAGAAAGTTTAAGGAGTAACTTTGACCATCTATTAGTCAAACTCTGACGTCAATGTGTACCCGGTTAAGACACCATAGTCTGACCAAAGTACGATCAGGGCCCTCTGTTTAGGAGGGTGTGAGATCTCTCTCACAAAAAGTTAAAGATTCTCACCGTCCAAAATAAAAAAGATTAAATGGGTGAAATTGAAAAAAAAGGCGCGTGAGTTAGTTTAAGGGTATTCTAGTCTATCCAAGTCAATAGTTTCTCTCCCCTTCAATTCTCTATGGTTGTTAAAACGTTAATAACTTTTTGATACGACAATATTTTTTATAAAAGTTGCACCATAAAACGCAATGGGTTTTAACATGGTCATGTTTTAACATGCTCATGCCTCTGTTCCAACATCCAGGTTCTAAAACGTAATGGGTTTTAACATGGTCATGTTTATGTTTTAACATGGTCATTTCTTTGTTCCAACATGGCCATGCTTCCCTTTTAACATGATCATGTTCTTTGATGTTCTTTTACACTCCAGTTCTAAAACGCAATGAAACCCATAATCAAGATTTTACACTACAGATTCTAAAAAGCAACGGAGTTTTAACATGGCCATGTTTATGTTTTAACATGGTCATGCTTTTGTTCCAACATGACCATGCTTCTATTTTAGCATGATCATGTTCTTTGCACCACATGTTGTAAAACACAATAAAACACAAAATCAATATTTTGCACTGCAGGTTTTAAAAAGCAATGGAGTTTTAACATGGCCATGTTTATGTTTTAACATGGTCATGTTTTTGTTCCAACATGACCATGCTTCTATTTTAGTATGATCATGTTCTTTACACTCCGACGCAATGAAACCCAAAATTAATATTTTGCACTGCAGGTTTTGAGAAACAATGGATTTTTAACATAGGTTCTAAAAAGCAATGTAGTTTTAACATGGGTATGCCTTAGTTCCAACATGATCTGCCTTTGTCTTAGCATGATCATGCTCTTTGCACTGTAGGTTCTAAAACGCAATGGGTTTTAACGTGGTCATGCTTTTGTTCCAACATGATCATGCTTCTATTTTAGCATGGTCATGCCTGTGCTTTAACATCTAGAAGAACAAATATGAAAAGAACTCCAACTAAACATAATGAGGTGAAAAATGCAATTAAGGTTTGATAACCTAAAACTCAATGAAAATAAAAAATAACACAACTTACAAAAGAAATCTGATTAACAATGGACGGAGAAAGAACTCCAATACACCATGGGGAAACTTGTTACGGTGGCGGTGGGTGGTGGAGCGGTAGCAGTGGAATGGTGGTTTCAGATTTGAAAAAACCTAATAGGTGGTTGAAGGTGGTTGTGGTGGTTTTAGATCTAGTTTCAGGTAAGATGGTGGCAATCGTAGGTGGTGGTTGAGGTGGTGGTGTTGGTTGTGATGTGGTAGTTTATGGTTTTTAAAATGGTGGATTTGAGTATACGGGGAAGAGAAATGAATTGCAGATGCTGGGTTTTTTTGAAGATGGTAAGTTTTGACTAAAATGTCTCTCCTTATGTTGTTTCATCTTTGCCACATGTCCTCCTCTTATTGATTCTTATCCTTCCTACCAAAACTAAACTTCCTATTTGATTTTTTCCTAGATTTTGAATATTATTTGGTTTATGTATTGGATCTTATTTTATTTGTGATGACAAATATTTAAATCTGATTGATGTCTTGGTTAAATTAAACCATTTCTGTGTGTCTTGAGTTCTTTCTTTACAGTCACGTTCGGTTGATAACAAAACCTAGAAGCATATTAGGTGACTAAGGGGTTGGCTTAACACTTATAAATTAGGTAAGTGACATGGTTTGATGACAAGAACCTGTTTTGGTTGCTATTTTAACTAATCTTCAGAATTATGTCTATGTGGTTCCCAATTAATTAACTGAGTTTTGTGTGAAACCTGGAACCTGAAATCCGATGGAGGTTGATTTCTCATGTATTGTTTTCAAACCTAATCTAGATTTTCTTTAGTTATTTTACTAAATCAATCAAGTCCAAATTTAGTTTTAAATTAATTTAGTAATCTTTAGTTTAAATAATCGAATGAAACGTGTAATATCGACCACATTCTCCTCGTGGATTCGATACTTGATTTACCATAGCTACCTAGGTTATTTAGGTTTTTGTATGATCCAAACGACAGGTCATCAAAATGGCGACGTTGTCCGGGAGCTAGTGCAGTTAGTATACTAGGTTTGTTTGATTCTTTTTCATAATAATTATAACAACAACAACAACAACAACAATAATAATATAAAATAGTTTTTTTGTCTCATATCTCACTATTTGCTTTTACCTTGGGTATACTAGATTTGTTTGTGCATATCACTAGAAGAAGATATTTTATAATGGAAAGCACTTATTCTTCATGCCGATGTTGTGGTAGTCCATGTCACACGTGTGATGATTGTTCTGTATTCCAGAAAATGTGTGAGGACGCACAAAGATGTTTATTATGATGATGTCTAACCATATTACCCGTCCTTTGATTCACCTTCACAGGATTCTCAATATTATTATCAACAAGATCTGGATTACTATGGTGAGAAACATTATTATCAAGAAGAAAAATGTTTTCAAATTTGGAGTTGGTGTATCAATCCAAAGAGGATGAACAACTTGCTCGAGCGGAATCGATGTTATCCAAGATCGATGAATTATTATCAGCACCCAACCTTTCAAATCAACAACGAATTGACTATTTGAGCATGAAGTGTGAGGTATTATCTATAAAGATACGAGTAGAAGAGTCCATCTCACTATTATTCGATGATGTCATAAACCATTCTTAAGTTGGGGTGAGGTTGCGGAGATAATACCACACTGATTTCCTCAATTGATGAAGAACCACACATGAAAAAGCTTCTTGTTGAGAATGAAATGGAAAAAGAGGTTACAAGTTTTCTAGCACATGAAGTTGAATACTTTAACTCAAATAAAGACTTAGCGCTTCGCACAAAACCACAGAATGAGGTTATCGAAGTATATCTTGATCCTCCTTCCATATTGATTAGTGCAAACAACAAAGTTGGGGATGCGGGTTCGAGGACAAATATTTGGAATGTGGGACTACAAGACACTGGGCAAGTGATAATGAAATGGCTCCACCGCAGCAACTACTCAAAGTACATATCGATCATTATTAAGCTAGTTAGGATTTGGCATGTTAGTATCCGAGCATACTTGGGAAATTCAATAGGAAAATGTGCTTTGAGACCACCATGAATGAACATCAAGTATGATTGTTGTATATTTTGTATTTTTATTTATTTGTTGTATTTTTTCTTTTAGTTTAAATGAACTTTGTGGATGTGTTCACTGTAAACCCTCACGAGACTTCACTCGTCCACATGGCTTTACCGAGTGGTTTAAAAGGATTGTTGCATACGCTAAATGCAATCGTGGTTCCTACAAAAGTGAGTTTTAGGTTTTTATAAAATCAATCATTTTTTGGTTGAATTCTAATTTCTGACTTAAGGGTTGCATTGGAGATAATGCAATGCTTTAAGTTGGGGATATGGGGTTTATTCTGTTAGTTTGAGTGGTTCAAAGTTTCAAATAAGAGCTTTTATGGAAAAACTGCAAAATTTTTAAATTTTGCGTGCTAATCGCAACCTTAGAAGATTGCTTCTACACGATTTTTGCTAAGTTTTGTAGATTATTGTGATAGACTTTAAATATCATTGCCCACATGAAGATCTTGCCATGATAACTAGCTAGGTGAACTTGTTCCTTGATATGAATTTTGTTAAAAATGATTAATTTTATCTTTTTGCATGTTAGTTAGTTTAGTTATGTCATATGTATATTTGTGTTTGCATTTAGTTGAATAAAACTGGGATGATCATGGGGAAGAATACCAAATGTCCATTGAAAACGAGTTTGCGTGTATGAGAGATCATATGAAATTGGTTGTTATGCTTATACACGAAATATATCTCTAGTGGAAGAAAACTATATAATTTATGATTTGTTGATAGGCTCGACCTAAACTTATGAACATTAATTTTGCATGTAATAACCTTTATGAATTGAATATGTGTTTAGTTTCCCATTCCGGTATTTATGGTTATAGACCGAGTCTCAACAAAAATAGGCCAAGATGCATATTCTCTATTACATGTCATGTTTCCTTTATTATGGCACCTCCATAAATAAAAATGGAAAAAATAAAGACGTGAAAGTGACCTTTTAAGTAAACTAGTTGATTTTCCGCCCGCGCGTTGCGGCGGGGACCCAATATCTGCAAAACACGTATCAGCAGCAGATACCGAATACCAAAACATAAATAAAAATGACGTGGTAAGGATGGTCTCTCCATCCTAAAAAAAGCGATTTTAAATAACCTAATATATAATAATAGGACCCACACGTCCTACACGTTGGAAATTCAGTTGTTTTCAATTTAGTTATTACGGTGCTAACACGTTAAATTATGGATGAGCTCGGTACCGGTAACGGCACCGAAAGTACCGATCCGGAAAATAATCGAAATTAGGTACCGGCACCGAAAATGCTCGGTACAATACGGTATGGTATTTGAAGGTAAAAATCAATAAATACAGGTATGGTGCTAGACCGGTGTCGAACCGAAAGTAATGATTCTGAAAACCCCAAAAGGTGGGTACCAAATTGGTATCGAAAATGATTTGGTATAGTAAATTTGGTACCGATATGATACCGGTTTGATTACAGGATTTGATACGATTTGCTCATCAATAATCTAAATATCCAAGTTAATTTTACATGCTACAATTCATTCATTACAGAAAAAAGACAAAAAAGAAAGCAAAATAAGTTGTTGTGTATATAAAACCTCATTCAAACGAAATACAGTTTACTTACTGTGTATATGAAAAGTAATCTAAACGGTGCAATTACTTGCATTGCTACGTTGCTACAAGATTTGATGAGCTCGGTACCAACCGGTACCGAAAATACCGTTACCGAAATCCCCAAAAGTGTGTACCGGTACCGAATATACCTGGTACGGTACGGTTCGGTACTGGTACGACACCGGTTTTTGAGGGTAAAAATCGGTGAATACCGGTGCCGAACCGATACCGAAAATACACCCGATTTGGTAAAATCGGGTACCAGTACCGGTACCCGATACCATTTCTTCATTCCATAGTGATTAGTGATGTTACTCTTCATTTACTTCTAAATTTAATATATAGGTAATATTAGTTTGGAAATGAAAAAAAAAGAAGAAAAAGAAATATGAAAGAAAAAAGATATTATTGCATTGTCACGAGGCACCTTTATGAGATCATAAACATGGTATTGGTGCATGATCGCATAAAGTGTGGTTTTGGAAATCTTCAACAGGCCTTGAGGTTGGGTAAGTGTATTACACGTTTCGAATGATTAATTAAACTAAAAATAACTAATTTAATATAAAACTGAATTTTGATTTAAAACAATATATGAGAAAGATGATCAATCTCCAAATTTCAGGTTTAAAATTTCACACAAAATTCAGTTAATTAATTGGAAACCACATAGACATAGTTCTAGAAATTAGTTAAAATGGCAATCAAAACAGGTTCTTGTCATCAAACCATGTCAATTACCCAACTTATAAGTGTCAAGCCCAGCCTGCTTTTAGGTTTTGTCATCAACCAAACATAATTGTAAAGAAAGAAATCAAAACACACAAATCGTTTAAATTAACTAATACGTCAATCAAATTTAAATGTTTCTCATCACAATTAAATAAGATCCAATACATAAAACAAAATAATGTGCAAAACCTATATGAACCTTACACCCGAAGATGGTAAAAAAAAATTAGCCTTGCATCCTATACTCGATCATTAACCTTGATTTTTGTGTCAAGCAGCCAAATTCTACTGCCCGTATGTGAACTCCCAAAAGTTGCGTCAAAAAACCCCTTCTTTTGTATTCGATGTCCACTTTTATCATATTCCCAAACACAATTGTTCCACCGACTTGTCTTTTTTCTCCTCATGGGCTCAAGGCGTTCTAATTATTTCCAAACCAGGATCATATGATTTAACTTAACACGAGCCCACGTAGACTTACATAAGCCATCTTTGATATTGATGTTGACCTGAAGATCCATGATATATAATTAATATATTCCAAATGATAATCTCGTTGAAATTTTATTGTAATGAGATTGTGATTTTTAATTTTACTTTTAGTTTAATCATAAAACTATTTAACTTAAATGAATTAGGTTTGTAAAAATGTTTGGTCAAAAATTACTAACTCACCTTCATCTCTCTTATTTAATTAAATTGACTCTTTTAAGATGTTTTTACTTTAACACGTAAAACACAAATACTAGACAAAACTATGTATTTTACAATAATATCGATGCATTATTATTATTAGTAGTAGTAGTATAATATAAAGTGTACCAAAAATGCACCGATCAACAATGATCAAGAAACTCCATACATTGTTTTGTTGCAAAGGAGATTTCGAGGTCATGGTACTTAGCACCTTTATCACTCGTCAACTCGAAATTAATGATATATGCATCAAATACCATGAAAGGAAGTGTTATAATGACATACTCAAAGCAATGGTGATTGTAAAAGGATCAATGATCCCCCTCTCTCATTTTCATTCAATGTATACTAGAAATACAATCCCCGTATTTGGGAGATTACAACTCATTGATCACAATACAAGGAAATGATATATTACTCAATATACATATGTTATTACACCCCCGCAGTCGAAGTGCGAGGTGACCGGACGCTGATACTGGAACAAAAATCTTCAAATAGAACAAGTGGTAGGGCTTTAGTGAAAATGTCGGCAATCTGGTAATGGAATGGAACATGAAGAATCCGAACTTGACCCTTTGAACTAATTCACGAACAAAATGGATATCAAGCTCAATATGTTCCGTACGTTGATGTTGCACGGGATTATCAAATTAGTAGATGACACTAACGTTATCGCAATATACCAAGGTGGCAAGATTCATGGGACGATGTAGTTCTAAAAGAAACTACATAACCAACATATCTCGGAAACAATGTTTGTCACTCCGCGATATTCCGCTTTTGCGCTAGAATGGGAGATTGCAGCTTGCCTCTTTGATGACTAGGAGATGAGATTGCCCCTATAGTAAACACAGTACCCACTAGTCGAACGAAGAGTGTCATGGCAACCAGCCCAGTCAGCGTCTGTGTAGGCTACCAGGGCCGAGTTAGTAGAGTGGCCGAGGGTGAGGCCCAGAGATGTGGTCCCGATAATGTATCGTATGATGCGTTTTAAAGCATTCTAGTGATCCGTTTTTGAACAACATAACTAATATCTGGATGGATAAAAGTCAAGTATTTTAGATCCCCGGCTAAACTACTGCTAATAGTCTACAACATAGCTAATATCTAGTGGACCCCACAAAAGAACAGATGATTAGAAAGCCAAAATAGTCTACAACATATGATCTTGAATAACAGTGCTTTGAAGATCTGCTCCTCCCAATGGAAAAGACTCAACATCTACTTTCTCTAAAGTCTGCTAAAGCCAAAGGTCTGCCAAAGAGAAACTCTGCTGTTGAAGACAAAGTCTACTGATCCAAAGGTCTGCCAAAGTGTAACACCTCATAAAATCACGACCATTATTGTAAAGACACGTGTCATGGACTTTAAACGTGTAATGGATTGATCTTGAGGGTCTGAAATTGTCAAACAATGTAAATATGTAAGTATAAGGATCCAATGTGTCAACATGCCAAACTTGTGCCTCTGATTGACCTCACGCGACGTTCGTATTCTTTAATGAATAAAATATCGAACTTAGAAATTCGTTTGTGCTTAAATTGAAAGGTTTACAAAGCATAAGGGTTAAATGTGTCAACATGTTTAAAGTTACCTCTGAGTGACATTTTAATGTTTCCGAGACTTTTTAATACCTCCTTATACTTCCATGAATGTTGGATAATAAATTCGTGGAGTTTCGACGCACGTAAATAAACGAAGTGGTAATCCCAAGTAATAAGGGTCAAATGCGTCAATGTTGCATTTCAAGACTGTTCGGGTGAGCTCGTAACTAAACGAAATCTTATTGATAAATGTTTAAAAAAAAGTTAAGTTTGGGGGTTAAAAGTGCAATAAACGAAAGTTAAAACAAGTTTAGAAGGACCAGGGACTGAAATTGCAATATCTGAAAATTGGATTCCGGTCAAGCAGGAGCCAAACAGCCCGAGTAAGACTCTTAAAGAGTCTACGCGGCCCGCGTAGAAGTCCCAAATGCAGAAAGAAAAGGACAGCTGCATGTTTAACCAGTTCCACCGCCTTTGCATGCAATTTTTCGAAACCAGGGTCTGAGCCAACAGTATTACATGCATAGGAGACACCTAGGATCATCAGAAATCAGTTGTAGGGGCATGTGGATCAATCTTGGAGCTCTAGAAATGCTATATAAGGGACTTGTGTTCATGAGTTCACTTGCTCACTTGAATTTTTATTCATAACTCATTCTCTGGAGCTTCCTGGAGCTCAAGCAAGTTTTCCTCAGCTCCAAATTCGTGCTAAGAGTTCTAGTAAGTATTCTTAGCTTCCTAAGTTCAAGTTTTATTAGTTTAATGACCAAAAGTCAAAGCCATTGTAATTTAGCTTTGACTTAGTGATTAAACACTAATGGTCCAGCCATAAATGGCTATGAGTTGGTAATTATGTGGGTAATAAATCCTTAAAAGGGCACCCACTGATTATCACTCTAACTTGGTCAATTGTCGGGTCAAACTTAATATTAAAAAGTCAACCGAAGCTATTTTTGCAAATAAATTCATAACTGATAATGTAGAAGTTATGGAACGTGTTTTAACATTAAAATAACTTGGTAAATGATGTAAGAACATGTCTAAGTATGTTCACCCGACAATTCTGAGTTTAGGCTCGGTTCGGAACCGAAAGTCGCAAAAGTAGACTTTTGCTTTGACTTTCAGTTCTGACCAGATTTAGCTTAGTTTAGATATGCCTTAGGGTTCCATTAGGACCATATTACATGTTAGTATAACCCTCTGAGATTATACAATATGGTTCCTTTGTAATCCGAATCATTTGCATGTTTCCGTTAAATGCTTAATTGTTGACTATTATGCCATTTTGATATAAAAACGAGATTTTTGAAAATGTGAGATGACAAAAACCTTTATTACTGATTTATAAGCATGTCCTAAAAATTTGACATCAGTTTGTGCTCTAAATTAGGAGATATGCTCAATATGGTAAATGAAAGCCTTTTTATTAATTAAACGACATTTTCAACATAAATCCTATTTAAACCCAAATTTTTACACCAAACCTTTTACCCACATATGTAATATAATATTTAGGGATTTCTGAAAATTTTTATTAAATTTTAAACTGATCATAACATAAGGTTCTTGCATTGATTCGGTAATTGACGATTATGCCCTTTTTGTTAATAAAATGAGTTTTATACATCCTTTACATGTGAAACCTTTTTCTACTGATTTTATATAATAAGTAAGTTATTTTAAACTGTAAAGGCTGGTGAAAACCTTAGATTTCTTTAATAAACCCGAATATCGTCAAATACCGACTTTTAGGCGATTTAGGCGCATAGTATGGTTTAAAACCATATTAGGCACCTAAGGCTTGTTACCTACTGATGTTATGAATAAATTTTTATACTTAAACAGTAAGTAAAAGTTTTGAACTCAGGTTTCCAAATTTGACTCTTAAAGCTTATTTGAAATGACCAAAATGCCCATACGGTGCATAGTTTGGACATAAATGATAAATTTCACATATATGCCATAGCCTACTGATATAACCCACTAAAATAAGTAGTTTTACTGATCATTTTAGACCGAACCTCAGATTACTATTTTACCTCTTTTATAAGATTTAAAATGACCAAAATACCCTTACGGGGCTTAATTTGGTTTTAAATTCATTTTGGGCATAATGGAAGGTATCCTACTGATATCATAACACATTTTAAGCATATTAACTTAGGGAACCTGTTCATGACTCAAATAGTTACCCGTTATGCATTTTTCATGTTTGGTACGGTTTATGTAACTAGTTTGCATGAATTAACCGTAACGGGTCAAACCTTATCATTTTTACTTCAAAATCCAGAATGTGTTTGATTTACCCATATTAAACAAGTCTTCATACTTGTCGGGTACAAATCACATGCTAATCCGGTCCTCGATTAATCTTGCGTTTTGAACCGTATACCTTTCTTTAAAACTAACCGGTCTAAGTTATAGCTTAAATAAGACCAGTTAGGAATCTAATAGGTTATTAAAATCTTCGTTCCAGATTAAGGAGACCAGTAAAAGCTATCGTACTTGCTGCTTTGTTTTACGGCTAGGATTAAAATTTTATATTTTAGCTCAGGTAAATACTTTTAACTTATTTTCCCTTATACGGGCTTGGGGTAAGGTATTTAAAATACCGCTTGGTCGGGTATCGAATCTTTAATCGAATAATGGTTAAAACATTGAGATAACCTGTTTAATCTGTTTTGTTTGTGTTAATCCTTTGGGGGATTAATGACCATGTCCTGGATATCGTCAGCTCATTCATTGAAATGGCCACGACTTAAGCACGGGGTGTAGGCATACACCTGCTGGTGCGTATGTAAAAAGATAAACCTGCTCGTTGAGAATAACTTGCCGTGGGTATATTATGTGGTGTGTCTATTAATCTTTTAACCCGGTACTACAAATCCGGGCTACTGAACGTATGACAAACATATAATTCTTTTACAAGATTATTTTTAAATAATTATCCCAAGTTATAAAAGAATTTTGTGCCCTGTGCATTTAAATCAATTTTCTTAAACATTTTCAAAATGAGTCGGTTAATTGTATTTACCAGTGAAAACTGACGTGTTTTCCAAAAAGGTTAAGTGCAGGTACTAAGCGAAATGGGCTGGTTACTTCTAGTATCAAATAAAGAGTCTTACAAGCTTGTGATACTTAAATATGTTGAACAATATTTCTTTTATCTTTGATCCGCCTGTGGATCCATCTTACAACCCGTTTTGTAATAATTAATATTACTTTAAATCGGTTTGTAATATTATTACTTTTAGACTTTCGCTGTGCATTGAACTGTGATTGTTTGACTATGATGATATCAACTACGTCACGATACTCCCCACCGGGCCCACTGGTAATACGTGGAAATATCGGGGTGTGACAGGTTGGTATCAGAGCCAACATTGAGTGAATTAAACACTAGCCTTTTGTGTTTAATCTCAATGACACAGTTTGCACATTCCTTGACCTCCGAGTCTAGGCTAACAACATAGGACTAATCCTAATTTTATTGCTTTCTCTTGTTGTTTCTTTTGTTTGTTTTGACAGGATCAAGAAATGCCGCCAAGATTCAGGAGAGGAGGACGAGGCAAGGCGCTATTCACTGCTCCTAAGGATCATGAGGTCGGGCCTTCACACCGGCGAACTCCGTCAGCAACCATGAGCACTAGTCCTCAAGAAGACTGGGGACGTATTTGGAACCCGTGAGGCGATCTGTCTCGCTTATCTCTTCGCCTTCGTACCTCCACTCCTTTGGGCCACAATCAGAAAATGAGCCCAATAACTCTCACCACTCCTACCTCCCGTTACAACAATCGGGATCGCACCGGGCCTTCCAAGACCCAATCTCCTACTTTCAGAGCCGGTTTAATCCGGCGAACGCGAGTGAAGAACCAATGGGTTATAACCCATTGGGACCAGAAGATCATTTTTCCGGTGACCAAGAGATGGATATGGATGAAGATCCGGATCCTGCCGAGCCACCAACTGGGACGCCCACACATCCCATAGAGATTTCAGATGGGTCATCTTTTCATGGATCACCTTATCGGGGCCCAGAAAGCTATGAAGCAAGGTTTGCCACATACAACTAGGAGTTTACTCCCCCTTTCAACCCACCTCAGCAGCAGCAGCAGGACCCCTCTGAGGATTCACGTTTGCAGGCGGTTACACCACCGCCACCACCGCCACCAGAGCAGCAGCCGCCTCCAGAACCACCGAGGCATAGGAGAACAGGAGCACGGATGTCCGTGAGAGGGGGATTCCGCTTCAGCACCCCTCAACACTCCAGTGGCAGCCACTACCCGCCACTATATGAAGACCCGCAGATGGGTGGGCCTTAAAACCCTGTTTCAGAAGTCGACTCAGCTCCGGTCGCACCACCACCAATGGGTTTTGATAACCCAATTCCTTCCTACGCCGGTGCAGCGGCGTATAACCCTTTTGAGCAGCCAGCCTACCCGGGGTACAACTATTACAATGCCCCCGATGTTGACCCGTATCTCGTAGCGGCAAACTACAATGGTCTTCATCCCGAAAGACCTTTCGCCGCTTCGTACCAATCTGGATACCAAGCATACGGGTATCAATACCCGCCACCTCCTCAGCCTCCGCAGCAGCAGCCACCGTAGCTACCTATGATCCAGCCGCCGCAACAACAGGAGATTCTTCAGAGGTTGAGCCAGGTGGAACGAGACGTTCAAGAGGAGCGTAGAAGCCACCGGGGATTTCTTAAGGGTTTGGCGAATCCGATCAAGGGGAAGAAGAAGAGGGATTTTTGAAGATTCCTTATTTAGTTGTGTTGTAATTTTTAATTTTCAATTAAGTCCCTGTGTGGACACTTATTTATGTACTTAGTCCCTGCGTGAACTTGCCTTTCTATCTTTGGTCCCTGCGTGGACCTGTCTTTTTTGTTAAGCCCTTGCATGGGCAAGTTATTTATATAAAAGTCCCGTTTAGGGCATCTATGTACTTCTCTTTAATTATTTATGGGATATTTTAATTTTAAAATTTCATTTGTCATCATATGCATGAATATAATATATGAAATACATCAAATATCATTCCTTTTTATAATTAATCTGCCATTTGATTATTAAATGAAAATCTTAAAGGCAAAACCTAGTCCGTATATCATTTTAAGGCAGGACCATGATGGTAATTCCTTTTTAAGATTCAAATCCTTGTTAACATCTGAAAACATGTTAACACTCCGGGCAAATGTGATTCGATAAATCACATAAGTCATCCTTATATTGGATTCTTCCAATTCCTTTTCTTTATTAATTAAACATCCATTGGTGATGATGTGCCTGCGGGCCATAATAATTGTCAAATAAGACAAAAGACAGTTGTAGTCTATGACTCCCTGTCTAGAAAGGTAATGAACTACGTTCAAACCTAAATGCCTCGATCCTATAAGATCATGGCTTATAATTTAAAATTTGTACTTGTGTGTTGGCCTTTTGTATGCCACCCTTTTGTCCTAAATAATTTATAACTGGGATAAGATACAATGAAAATTTAAATAAATTAAATTAACCAATATGGTTTATAGTCACCATGGTTAATAAATTGTCAAAAAGACAAATACCATAATAAGGTTTCTGAATGAATCATTATTAATATTTTATGTAGCAATCAAGCTACATGGCCGGATCAGATGAGGTTAATAGTCACCCGAGGGAGAATAATGATACTACCAGAGTTAATGTAGCTGGTGCAGAACTGCAGGCATTAATAGATAATGCCGTTACTCAAGCTCTTAACAGACAGTTTAATGAATCAAGTGGTACCCGCGTCAGAACTCAGTCAGTTCCACATTCAAAACTACCCTCTAAAGACTCATACAGCTCGCAAGAGCGAATCTCATCACTCATCGAATCAGAGGAGTGTTCCATCTAAGAAGGTAGTGCTCAATCAAGAGCCACGTGCTAAAACCTGTTCATACAAGTATTTCGTCTCCTGCAAGCCCAGGGACTTCATAGGGGAGAAATGAGCCATTGATTGCATGACGTGGCTAGATGAGATGGACACAGTGGTTGATATTAGTGATTGTGCCAAACAGGACATTGTGAAATTTGTGTCACAATCATTTAAAGGAGAAGCTCTAGCTTGGTGGAGGTCACTAATCCAAGCTACAGGGAAGATTCCGTTATACAACTTGACTTGGGAGCAGTTTGTTGCTCTAATCAAAGAAAATTTCTGTCCTCAACATGAAGTTGAGAAAATAGAGACTGACTTCTTGACATTGGTTATGAAGAACTTAGACTGTCAGGCATATCTTACGAGCTTCAACACCATGTCTCGACTGGTTCCATACTTGGTCACACCGGAACCGAAACGTATAGCTCGTTTTATTGGAGGTTTAGCTCCGGAAATCAAGGCAAGTGTGAAAGCATCAAGACTTACCACGTTCAGTTCAGTGGCTGATCTATCCCTATCCCTTACTCTCGATACGGCCAGGCAGAGATCGCTCAGGAATTCTGATGAGGGAAAGAGGAAACGTGAGGATGAGAACTCACGTCGTTCTGAGAAGAAATATAAGGGGAACTCTGAGAACAAGAAAGGATTCGGATTTAAAAAGGATAGTCAACAGTCGGGTGAAAAACCTAAGTGTAAAACTTGCAAGAAGCGTCATCTGGGAAAGTGCACGTTCGAATCAAAATCCCAATCGCAGCCTAGGGCTTGTGGGATTTGCAAATCAAGTGAACATAAAACGTTGGATTGCAAGAAAATAAAGGATGCTACTTGTTACAACTGTAACGAGAAGGGGCACATCAAGTCCAACTGCCCAAAGTATGCAAAGAAACCTGAAGAAGGTAAAAAGACCAATGCTCGGGTCTTCCAAATGAATGCGCAGGTGATGGAGAGTGTGAAACCAGAGCTTTAAAGTGATTAACTTGTGTGTTTTGTTCAGTCTTAAGTAATTATATGCAATAAATAAGGTAACTACGAGAAATTGTGGTTTTTGCAGGTTAATTGCTTAACTTGAGGAAGTTAAAGGGTTTAAAGATGAAGTGGAATGTTTGAGAATGATAAACGAGCCATTCGGGGGACTTGTTCGGTTACGGTTAGAAGAGAAGGCAACATGCACATGATGTTGAAAAGTTATTAAAAGGTTGAAACTCTAATTCATGTGCACATGTAGCGGCCGATATATTGGATTTTTTTCAAAGGATATTAAATGAGCTTTTCACAAGAATATGATCATTAGTCAACAACCATCATTAAAAATCACATTTTCATAATCATCAAGTGGCGGCTGATCTTTGGGTAGTCACGTGATTTGGAGAGCCACATAAGACAATTTTTTTGGGACATCATCATTACCTACAAAAAGTGGCAGTCATTTATTATTATTTGGAGCATTCAACTTTGAGGATTCCATTTGATTAGAGGCAGCCACGATCACAACTTTTGAGGGGCCTTAGATTATTTTTGGGCTCATATAAACCACTTACCAAATCGGCCCAACATCATCATACTCTTGATCCACGAAGAAAGTTTGGCAGTCCATGATCACCATCATGGAAGTAAGAGTTCGACGACACCAAGAGGGGCAGTTTTCTTTGCTTTTGCACGGAGATCGAAGGAAAAAAATGATATTGTTTTTTCAAGACATGCTGAGTATGCGCGACTAATCTTTTCGGGTTTCACCCCGGTGTAGATGTTGTAAGATTTTCTAGGGTTTATGCATTTGTATTTTAATTTGGTTTTGTGACAAATTGTTTAGTATTTGAAACCTTGGATAATTGTCTTGCATTTGTTTCGAATTCGTGAATTGTTGAACGATGATAAAGTTATGACTTTGCGAAATGGTTATGTGCAATTATGCCTTATCTTAGGTTAGGATTTACATGTCCGAGGTAATGAAGTGCATTGTGGTCTGTTGTCTATGTCGTAGATAGCAATTGGCACCTAAGTTTCGTGATAGTAATCCGTTAATCACTATATGCAATTGAATCAAGTTAAAACATGTAGGAACCCTAGGTCTTGCAATTATCGAACCGGGTGTGATCCGTATTCTCATTTCTTTTTTCAACTTTCTAGTTAGTATTTTAGTTGCAATTTTAGTTAATCAAAAGTGTTTTAGATAATACCCATTGTCGGTTCACTCTGATTTATTTTCAAATCAATTGAACAAATAAAATTAGCAAACTTCATAATTACATTGTACATTGTTCGTAAATAGTCTAACTAATCGAACGGGTCATGCGATACTGACCACCTGCTCTTCGTGGATACGATACCTGACTTACCCTAGCTACCTAGGTTTAATTGGGTTTTTGACTGATCGGGACGACACGGTCACGTCAAAATGGCGCCGCTGCCGGGGAGCTAGTGCGCTTAGTATTTCATTGCTTGTTCGATTTTAGTTTAGTTTATTTTCTTTCCTTTTTCTTGTATATTTGTGATTTTTCTTCGGGTGGTCGAGCTTCTTTGTGCAGGTACATGTTTTGCAGGTACCATCTTTCAATATGAATTGGGTAGATGATGATCCGTGTGAGTGTTGCGGAAGCGGAGAGCGTTATTTAGAAGATTGCTCTGTTTTCCACGAAAAAGTTCAAGCCAACAAGGATCGGGAAGACTACCTCAGCGGATTGGATGAATATAGGAGGGGGGACTATGAAGATTTCAAAGGCCCATCCTCATATTATCCATACGATAATCCACCACCACCACATTATCAAGAGTACTACTATGAACCCGAATTGCCACAATTCTCAAGTTACCGGGAGGTGTGTGATGATTATTATAATGAATACCATTAACCGGCATACGAGGAACCTCAAGACTCAATAAGTTCCAAGCTTTATGCCCTCATGAATGCTATGAGTACCCTTACTAATTCACATCAAGCCCTCACTAATTCACATCAAGAGATCAAACCCGAAATGAAGAAAGAGTTTGAAGTGAGAGATAAAGCTCATGAAGCCTTGGCAAGGAAAGTGGGTCAACTCGCTGAAGAATTGGCTCAACTTAGACGAGACCAAGAGGTGTTGGCTAGTGGTACAATGGTGGATGGTGATGTGGTGGAAGAGGTTATTGAACTTCCAGAGCAAGTAATTGAATGTTTGAACCGAGCGGAAGAAATGACACCGCAAGACGAATCGGATTTGAAAGAAGCTCACGTTCATATTCATCCTTCTTCCAAACTTATCACTCCAACCAACAAAGTTGGGGATGCGGGTTTGTGCATAAGGATTTGAAGGGTGGCGTTGTAAGACATTAGCCATATTGTTAAGAAACGGCCCCGAAGTTGTACAGTGCGTATGCCGAATATAATAAAAAGAGTATGGATTCGGCATGCCAACTACCGAGCGTATGTTGGAAACTCGGTAGGAAAATGTGCACTTCGACCACCATGAGAGGTAAATCAGGTATTATTGTTGTAGAGTTTGTACTAGTATTTAATATTTTATTTTCTTAGTTAAATGAACGTTGTGGGTGTGTTCCCTATATAACCCTCAAGAGACCTACTCGTCCTCCCGAGCTATCAGGAGGTTTTAAAGGGCTTGTTGCGTATGCTAAATGCAACCGTGATTCCTACGAAAGTGAGTTAGGCTTGTTATTGTTGTAAATTATTTTTCCACCTAAATCAAAGTAATTAATGTATGACTTGGTAATATTTTCATAAAAGTGGTAGAACTAGGTAGCTAATAAATTTTAATGGTTGTGAGAAGCATGCTTCTACAGAAGGGTTAAGATTTGTAGGTACATTATGTTCGTGGGACGACCGCTTTCTTGAAGAGAAGAAGAGCACACGAGGAATGAGCTCAAAAATCAGGTGCATACGTTTCTTTTTACTTTTGATTATTAGTTAGCAAATAAGTGGATTGTAAATTGTATTTTATTTTCAGGGGTGAAATTTTGGGAAGTTCGCCGTGTCACATCCCTTGTGCGTTTTTAAAACTCTAGTTCTTACACAATTGAGGACAATGTGTACCTCAAGTGTGGGGATGGGGGAGTAGTAAAAATTTTCGATTTTGACCCGTTCATTTAAACACTACACATTGAGGACAATGTTTACCTCAAGTGTGGGGATGGGGGAAAATTTCAAAAAATTTTCAAAAAAATTCTTGTTTCAAAAGCGATCTTAAAAGCACGAGTAACTAAGTCAACGAGGGATGGCACAACCCATTTGGTCTTTTGTCATGGTCAAGTTCAAATTAATAGCATGACGAGTATTTAGCGGGTGGTTATTTGGGAATAATTCGCCTAAGGAACTAGCATTTTATGCATATCACATACCATACCCTTATACGTGAGGTTTTGAGCCACTTTTATATCATAGATTTACATATACATGTTTCTTTGTTTGAGTGGACCATTCGTCGCGTATTTTAGAACTTGCAACTTTTGATACGTTTAAGACCATAGACCGAACACAAGCACGAGAATGATTAAGGCATTAGGTAAACCTTTTCCTTTTACACCATTTTTATATCCTTACCCAAAAATTTATCACTTAGTAGACAACTTTGAGCCTAAACCTTTCGTTTGACGACCCATTTAGCCCATAACCATAAGCCTTTTCTTTTTAAACCCGTGTGATGAGGATTCGATTGTAGGATTATTTGTTTGTATAGTTGTGATTTATTCATATATAAAAAAATATAAAAAAACAAAAATTCAGAAAATGTTATGAAAAAAAATGAAAAAGCGTTGAGAAAAACACAAAAAGATGTGTTAGTAGTTGTTGAATAAAAGGCGAAAGTTGTTGCCTCATAGTTGATGTTTATATTTAGTTTTGTTTAGTTTAGTGGTTTGTAACAAAAATGGAATTTTGATCACCTTAGCCACTTTAAATATCCTACTTCCTACCCTTAGCCTAGCCCCGTTACAACCCTTACAAAGACCTTTTGACTTGTGCTTAGTATTCGTGTTCGGTGGTGGAGAATGATTGAGTTGCAAGCCTATGCGGGTACGTGTTCTAATCGGTTTTGAGTGCTTATTTAGAAAGTGCTAATTCATTATCTAATTTGCCAAATTTTAAACCTAGTGGAGAGAACATTGTGAGGGATGTGCATGAATTAATAGTTTCAAGGGCGGGTTAATCTTGGATAACCATTTTATATGTGATTATTCACTTTACCGTTAGATATTTCGAAAAGTGTAAAAAGTTTGAACCGGGTATGACATTAAACCTTAACCTTAGTCTCAGGAATGGGATGTGTGTTTCTTGTTCGACCCACGTGAAAGTGAGAAACAGATTTGCTTGAGGACAAGCAAACGTCAAGTGTGGGGATGTGATGGAGAGTGTAAAACCCGAGCTTTAAAGTGTTTAACTTGCGTGTTTTGTTCAGTCTTAAGTAATTATATGCAATGAATAAGGTAACTACGAGAAATTGTGGTTTTTGCAGGTTAATTGCTTAAGTTGAGGAAGTTAAAGGGTTTAAAGATGAAGTGGAATGTTCGAGAATGATAAACGAGCCAATCGGGGGACTTGTTTGGTTACGGTTAGAAGAGAAGGCAACATGCACATTATGTTGAAAAGTTATTAAAAGGTTGAAACTCTAATTCATGTGCACATGTAGCGGCCGATACATTGGATTTTTTCAAAGGGTATTAAATGAGCTTTTCACAAGAATATGATCATTAGTCAACAACCATCATTAAAAATCACATTTTCAAAATCATCAAGTGGCGGATGATCTTTTGGTAGTCACGTGATTTGGAGAGCCACTTAAGACAATTTTTTTGGGACATCATCATTACCTACAAAAAGTGGCAGTCATATATTATTATTTGGAGCATTCAACTTTGAGGATTCCATTCGATTAGAGGCAGCCACAATCACAACTTTTGAGGGGCCTTAGATTATTTTTGGGCTCATATAAACCACTTACCAAATCGGCCCAACATCATCATACTCTTGATCCACGAAGAAAGTTTGGCAGTCCATGATCACCATCACGGAAGTAAGAGTTCGACGGCACCAAGAGGGGCAGTTTTCTTTGCTTTTGCACGGAGATCGAAGGGAAAAAATGATATTGTTTTTGCAAGACATGCTGAGTATGCGCGACTAATCTCTTCGGGTTTCACCCCGGTGTAGATGTTGTAAGATTTTCTAGGGTTTATGCATTTGTATTTTAATTTGGTTTTGTGACAAATTGTTTAGTATTTGAAACCTTGGATAATTGTCTTGCATTTGTTTCGAACTCGTGAATTGTCGAACGATGATAAAGTTATGACTTTGCGAAATGGTTATGTGCAATTATGCCTTATCTTAGGTTAGGATTTACATGTCCGAGGTAATGAAGTGCATTGTGGTCCGTTGTCTATAACGTAGATAGCAATTGGCACCTAAGTTTCGTGATAGTAATCCGTTAATCACTATATGCAATTGAATCAAGTTAAAACATGTAGGAACCCTAGGTCTTGCAATTATCGAACCGGGTGTGATCCATATTCTCATTTCTTGTTTCAACTTTCTAGTTAGTATTTTAGTTGCAATTTTATTTAATCAAAAGTGTTTTAGATAAAACCCATTGTCGGTTCAATCCGATTTATTTTCAAATCAATTGAACAAATAAAATTAGCAAACTTCATAATTACATTGTACATTGTTCGTAAATAGTCTAACTAATCGAACGGGTCGTGCGATACTGACCACCTGCTCTTCGTGGATACGATACCTGACTTACCCTAGCTACCTAGGTTTAATTGGGTTTTTTACTGATCGGGACGACACGGTCACGTCAGCAGGAGGCCATTCAAAACGACAGCGTGATAACAGGTACTTTTCTTATCAGCGACGTTTATGCTAGGGTATTGTTTGATTCAGGTGCAGATAAGTCTTTTGTGGATGATAAATTTTCTAAGTTATTAAATCTGTCTGTTAAGACTCTAAGCATAAAGTATGAAGTAGAGTTAGCCGATGGTACTATTGAGACTGCCTCAACTGTATTAGATGGATGTTTTATATCCATTAGGAATCACTCTTTTCCATTGTCTTTGCTTCCATTGAAACTAGCTGGATTCGATATAGTGATAGGCATGGATTGGTTATCTCGTAACCAAGCCCAGATTTCTTGTGACAAGAAACAAGTGGTGATCAAAACTCCTTATGGTGAGCTGTTAACAATACAAGGAGATACGCAGTACGGGTTACCTAAGCAAGTGTCCTTGCTTAAGGAATCAAGGTGTATGAACAAAGGTTGTGTCATTTACATGGCACAAGTAACCATCGATGAGCCAAAGCCCAAGATCGAAGACATCCCTGTTATTTCTGAATATCCAGAAGTATTCCCTGAAGAACTACATGGTTTACCCCCAGATAGGCAAGTAGAATTCAGAATCGACATCATTCCTGGGGCTGCACCAATTGCAAGAGCACCTTATCGTTTGGCTCAAACTGAGATGAAAGAGTTAAAGACTCAGTTTGATGATTTATTAGCAAAGGGTTATATACGACCTAGCTCGTCCCCTTGGGGAGCACCAATTCTGTTTGTGAAAAAGAAGGATGGCTCGATGCGTCTATGCATCGATTATCGCGAACTGAATAAAGTGACAATCAAGAACATATATCCGCTACCCAGGATCGATGATTTATTCGATCAGCTTCAGGGAGCAAGTTATTTCTCCAAGATTTATTTGAGGTTGGGATACCATCAACTGAAGGTTAGAGATGAAGATATGCATAAGACTGCATTCAGAACTCGAGATGGACACTACGAGTTCTTGGTGATGCCTTTCGGGCTCACTAATGCACATGCAACATTAATGGATCTCATGAATCGCGTTTGCAAGCCGTATCTGGACAAGTTTGTCATTGTCTTCATTGATGACATTCTTATTTACTCGAAGTATCAAGCCGATCATGAAAGACATCTTCGGTGTATCCTTAAGCTGCTACAGCAAGAAAAGCTCTACGCCAAGTTTTCAAAATGCGAGTTTTGGCTTCGTGAAGTCCAATTTCTTGGACACGTGGTGAGTGAGCGTGGTATCCAGGTGGATCCCGCTAAGACTCAAGCAATTATGAATTGGCAAGAGCCTAAGACTCCCACAGAGATTCGCAGCTTCTTAGGTCTAGCAGGATACTATCGTCGTTTCATTGAGAACTTTTCAAAGATTGCTGCACCCTTAACATCATTAACTCGCAAGAATGTCAAATTCGACTGGGGCCCTAGCAGCAAGAATCTTTTGATATTCTTAAACAGAAATTAAGCAATGCACTTGTGTTGACATTACCTGAAGGAATCGAAGAGTTCGTGGTTTATTGTGACGCATCATACACAGGTATGGGATGTGTGCTTATGCAGAAGGGCAAGGTTATTGCCTATGCTTCGCGTCAATTAAAGGTGCATGAGAAGAATTACACCACCCACGATTTGGAGTTGGGTGCCGTTGTATTTGCACTGAAACTTTGGAGGCATTATCTTTATGGGACTAAGTGTGTGATCTATTCTGATCATAAAAGCCTTCAACACTTGTTCAACCAAAAAGATCTTAACATGAGACAGCGCTGATAGATGGAGACGCTGAATGACTATGACTGTGAAATCAAATATCATCCCGGCAAGGAGAATGTAGTCGCCGATGCCTTGAGCAGGAAGAAAAAGGTTAAGCCGATTAGAATCAATGCCAAGAGCATTGAATTAAAGAGCAGCCTGAATGGAAGGTTGTTAGCCGCTCAAAAGGAAGCTGTATTAGAAGCTAACTACGCGAATGAGAAGTTGGGCGTAACTGCTGAACAGTTGTCATATGGCAAGGTGGAATCCTAAGATTAAATGGATGAATATGGGTTCCAATCTATGGAGGACTTAGGGAAGTGATCCTTCAAGAAGCCAATAGTTCTAAGTACTCTGTTCATCCTGGCAGTGATAAGATGTACCAGGATTTAAAGGCAAATTATTGGTGGATAGGTTTGAAGAAGTCTATAGCCACTTATGTGGCTAAATGTCTGACATGCGCGTAAGTTAAAGGTGAACACTAGAAGCCGTCAGGTTTGCTGCAACAGCCTGAACTTCCCACTTGGAAGTGGGAAATGGTAACTATGGATTTCATCACTAAGTTACCGAAAACAAAGCGAGGAAATGATACTATTTGGGTTATAGTCGACAGGTTGACTAAGTCAGCCCACTTCTTACCTATTAAGGAAACTCACAGCTCCGACAAGTTAGCTCAGCTGTACGTGGATGAGATTGTATCTCTTCACGGAGTGCCAGTGTCTATCATCTCTGATAGGGATACGAGATATACATCGCATTTTTGGAAAAGCTTTCAACAATCCCTAGGCACTCGACTAAATTTCAGCACTGCATATCATCCTCAGACGGATGGCCAAAGCGAGCGTACGATACAAACACTTGAGGATATGCTACGAGCTTGTATTATTGATTTAGGTGGAAGTTGGGATGATCATCTTTCGTTGATTGAATTTTCATATAATAATAGCTATCATTCGAGTATTCAAGCTGCACCTTTAGAAGCTTTGTATGGAAGAAAGTGTAGGACGCCAGTTTGTTGGGCGGAAGTTGGAGATGTCCAACTAACAGGACCCGATATAGTCCTGGAGACGACGGATAAGATTGTGCAGATACGCGATCGTCTCAAAGCTGCCAAGGATAGGCAGAAAAGCTACGCAGATAAAAGGCGTAAACTTCTGAAATTCAAGGTAGGTGACAAAGGTCTACTTAAGTTATCACCCTGGAAAGGGGTGATGCGTTTTGGCAAGAAGGGAAAGTTGAGCCCAAGATATATAGGACCATTAGAGATTGTCGAATGTGTCGGGACTGTAGCTTATAAGCTAAATCTGCCAGAAGAACTTAGTGGAATTCACAATGTGTTCCACATTTGCAACTTAAAGAAGTGTCTAGCTGATGAATCGCTAGCCATGTCACATAAGGACGTGCATATAGATGAGAGCTTACAGTTTGTTGAAAAACCTTTGTCGATTGAGGATCAGCATGTTAAGAAGCTTCGAAGGAAGCACGTGCCGATTGTGAAGGTTAAGTGGGATGCCCGTAGAGGTCCCGAATACACGTGGGAGGTTGAATCTACAATGAAGCAGAAGTACCCTCATTTATTTCAGTAAATCTCGAGGTTGAGATTTCTTTTAAGGGAGTGAGGATGTAACACCTCGTAAAATCACGACCATTATTGTAAAGACACGTGTCATGGACTTTAAACGTGTAATGGATTGATCTTGAGGGTCTGAAATTGTCAAATAATGTAAATATGTAAGTATAAGGATCCAAAGTGTCAACATGACTAACTTTTGCCTCTGATTGACCTCACGTGACGTTCGTATTCCTTAATGAATAAAATATCAAACTTACAAAGTCGTTTGTGCTTAAATTGAAAGGTTTACAAAGCATAAGGGTTAAATGTGTCAACATGTTTAAAGTTACCTCTGAGTGACCTTTTAACGTTTTCGAGACTTTGTAATACCTCCTTATACTTCCATGAATGTTGGATAATAAATTCGTGGAGTTTCGACGCACGTAAATAAACGAAGTAGTAATCCAAAGTAATAAGGGTCAAATGCGTCAATGTTGCATTTCAAGACCGTTCGGGTGACCTCGTAACTAACCGAAAGCTTATTGATAAATGTTTAAAGACTCAAGACCCTTAAAAGTTAAGTTTAGGGGTTAAAAGTGCAATAAATGAAAGTTAAAACAAGTTTAGAAGGACCAGGGACTGAAATTGCAATATCTGAAAATTGGATTCCGGTCAAGCAGGAGCCAAACGGCCCGCGTAAGACTCTTAAAGAGTCTACGCGGCCCGCGTAGAACTCCCAGATGCAGAAAGTAAAGGAAAACTGCATGTTTAACCAGTTCGACCGCGTTTGCATGCAATTTTTTGAAACCAGGGTCTGAGCCAACAATATTACATGCATAGGGGACACCTTGGATCATCAGAAATCAGTTGTAGGGGCATGTGGATCAATCTTGGAGCTCTAGAAATGCTATATAAGGGACTTGTGTTCATGAGTTCACTTGCTCACTTGAATTTTTATTCACAACTCATTCTTTGGAGCTTCCTGGAGCTCAAGCAAGTTTTCATCAGCTCCAAATTCGTGCTAAGAGTCCTAGTAAGTATTCTTAGCTTCCTAAGTTCAAGTTTTATTAGTTTAATGACCAAAAGTCAAAGCCATCGTAATTAAGCTTTGACTTAGTGATTAAACACTAATGATCCAGCCGTTATTCAAATTGAAAATGGCTATGAGTTGGTAATTATGTGGGTAATAAGTCCTTAAAAGGGCACCCACTGATTATCACTCTAACTTGGTCAATTGTCGGGTCAAACTTAATATTAAAAAGTCAACAGAAGCTATTTTTGCAAATAAATTCATAACTGATAATGTAGAAGTTATGGAACGTGTTTTAACATTAAAATAGCTTGGTAAATGATGTAAGAACATGTCTAAGTATGTTCAACCCGACAATTCTGAGTTTAGTCTCGGTTCGGAAACGAAAGTCACAAAAGTAGACTTTTGCTTTGACTTTCAGTTCTGACCCGATTTAGCTTAGTTTAGATATGCCTTAGGGTTCCATTATAACCATATTACATGTTAGTATAACCCTCTGAGATTATACAATATGGTTCCTTTGTAATCCGAATCATTTGCATGTTTCCGTTAAATGCTTAATTGTTGACCATTATGCCCTTTTGATATAAAAACGAGATTTTTGAAAATGTGAGAGGACAAATACCTTTATTACTGATTTATAAGCATGTCCTAAAAATTTGACATTAGTTTGTGGTCTAAATTAGGAGATATGCTCAATATCGTAAATGAAAGCCTTTTTATTAATTAAACGGCATTTTCAACATAAATCCTATTTAAACCCAAATTTTTACACCAAACCTTTTACCCACTGATGTAATATAATATTTAGGGATTTATGGAAATTTTTATTAAATTTTAAACTGATCATAACATAAGGTTCTTGCATTGATTCGGTAATTGACGATTATGCCCTTTTTGTTAATAAAATGAGTTTTATACATCCTTTACATGTCAAACCTTTTTCTACTGATTTTATTTAATAAGTAAGTTATTTTAAACTGAAAAGGCTGGTCAAAACCTCAGATTTCTTTAATAAACCCGAATATCATCAAATACCGACTTTTAGGCGATTTATGCGCATAGTATGGTTTAAAACCATATTAGGCACCTAAGGCTTGTTACCTACTGATGTTATGAATAAATTTTTATACTTAAACAGTAAGTAAAACTTTTGAACTCAGGTTTCCAAATTTAACCCTTAAAGCTTATGTGAAATGACCAAAATGCCCCTACGGTGCATAGTTTGGACATAAATGATAAATTTCACACATATGCCATAGGCTACTGATATAACCCACTAAAATAAGTATTTTTACTGATCATTTTAGACCGAACCTCAGATTACTATTTAACCTCTTTTATAAGATTTAAACTGACCAAAATACCCTTACGAGGCTTAATTTGGTTTTAAATTCATTTTGGGCATAATGGAAGGTATCCTACTGATATCATAACACATTTTAAGCGTATTAACTTAGGGAACCTGTTCATGACTCAAATGGTTACCCGCTATGCATTTTTCACGTTCGGTACGGTTTATGTAACTAGTTTGCATGAATTAACCGAAACGGGTCAAACCTTATCATTTTTACTTCAAAATCCAGAATGTGTTTGATTTACCCATATTAAACAAGTCTTCATACTTTTCGGGTCCAAATCACATTCTAATCCGGTCCTCGCTTAATCTTGCGTTTTGAACCGTATACTTTTCTTTAAAACTAACCGGTCTAAGTTATAGCTTAAATAAGACCCGTTAGGAGTTTGTTAGGCTATTAGATGTTGCTGTCTAGGTGACGTCAGCTTAGATGCTTCAGATGTTTGGTTTATACTATAAATAGAACATTACATGTACTGTTCTATTCATCACTTTCCTTTTGACATTTTTGTACGAACAAACTAGGAGTGATCAGGCTGAGGGGGAGTTGTAATTCTCATGCATACGTAAACATTGTAATTGCAATATTTATAAAAGCATGATGATGAAATCATTCTCTTCATTGTTGTGATTGAAAAGTTTATTATTCCGCTGCATATTATCATCTTTGTTTATCTTCATTCATTGTTTCCATCTTAAACTGTCACAACTATCAAACTTAGATCCTAACAATGCTTGGTCAATCAAATTCGATCTAAACAATCAATTTAATATAAACAGATCAGCTCCTACTACTGATATCGTTTGTTCGTTGGATTGAAAACAGAGTAAAAGTTTATTTACGTTCAAAGTATTTTAAACAAAAACACTATTTATGAACAATAAAAAATGTCTCAAAATTCACAAGATCCACACAACACTGGTAATCTGTACAAACCATCGATGCTTGTCAGATCGGAGTATAATATTTAGCAACGTCGGATGGGTCACATACTTGCTCAGCAGAACACGGGGTGCTGGAAATCGGTTATCTCCGAACCACATGTTCCGATGGTGTTGAGTGCTGAACACCCCAAGGTTCAAGTACCAAAGAAGCTTGAAAACTACTCCGAGCAGGATTTTCAGAAAATTGTCTTAGATGCCAAGGCATTTAGCATTTTTGCTACAGCTCTACCGAATGATATCTATGCTGGCCTGTTGCATTGCAATAGTGCTAAGGAGTTGTGGGATGCCTTAAAATGGCAGTTTGGTGGGACAGAGGAAGTTATTGAAAACAACCGAGAAGTTCTGAACCAACAGTATGAAACATTTTGTCACGTTAAAGGAGAATCATTAACTCAAAAATTTGTGAGGTTTAGTTGTCTAATAAGTGAATTAAAACTGGTAAATGTTGACGTTCCTAATTCAACCTTGAATAGCCGATTTCTAAGATCATTGCCAGAAAAATGGGACACTATTGCCTTTGTAACAAGAAACTCTATTGTTTTCAAAGAGATGAGTTTGACTCATCTTCATGGTAGGCTCCTAACTTATGAGAGAGAGCTAAACCAGAAAAAGAAGCTACAAGAGTCAGGAAAAGTTGCTGATGACTATGCTTTTGGTAGTACAACCAATGTTGTAGAAGGCGCTAGGCGCTAGTCGGGCGGTGAGGTACCGCCTAGGGATTAATCGGGATGGACTTTTTATGCATATTTTTAAAAAGTTATATAAATATATAGTTAACTTTATACTCTTTATATACAAATTTACAAGTTTGGGAGCCATATGTAAAGTTGTGAAAGATAGAAGGGGTTTAATGTTAAAATACCCAAACTTAATTAAACCTAACCCACCATCTCTTTCATTATACGTCGTTATTCCCGCTCATTAGACGCCGCTCTTCCCTCCACATCAGACATGGCGCACAAGAAAGAAACCCTAGCCCCAATTTTGGTTCAATTTTAGTTCCAAACAAGGTAAGAACTCATTCCATTAGATCGATTTGTTCCAATTTTGACCGACTAGGTCCGATTTTGACCGATTAGGTCCGATTTTGACCGATTTTCCCTGATTTTGACCGATTTTGACCACTGCCGCCTAGGTTGACCGATTTGCCAAAATCCAGGCGGCAGACTTCCGATGAGCGTTTAATCACCGCCTAGGCGCGACTTTAGCAACACTGAGTACAACACTTTTTGGTTAAGAGGAAACCTCTGCTGGAAGTAAGGATCAGGGTTATGATCACTTTATTGACATAACATTTGGTTAAGGATTTAACTCTGATTCTTACTCACACAATTATGCTTTTACAGCAAATGGGGGAAAACCAAGTTTCTGACAACTTATCTTTTGAGTTAAATGATCTTCAACACTTTGTCCCCACTGATTTGGTAGAAATGTACATTTTGCACCAACTTGCTCTGCTAAGTGTTAGAACTAGCAAATTTTACAAAAGAACTGACAAAAAATTTCCAGGGTTGCATGGGGGGTTGAAAGTTGGGTTGGATAAATCAAAAATCAAGTGCTACAAGTGTAATAGGTTAGGCCATTTTGCTAGAGAGTGTAGGAGCCAAACAAGTGTTCCTATGGTCACACATCCAAGTCCTAGACCTCAAAACACTCAAAACACTGTCCATTATACCCAATATACCCCTGCTCCACACATGCAAAGCACTACTTACTTTGCACACCCTGTAACAACTGTTCCAATACAGTATGTCCAAACTACTATTCCTCGGATACAATATGTTCAAACCCCAGTCCCTCAGGTTCAAGTGCAACCAGCACCACAAGCTGCACAAACCTATGCTCAGGCAGAAACCAGTCAACTGAGCTTTTTCACACAAAGCTTTGTTGATTGGAGCACCTTACCTGATGAACTTACATATGAAAACTTTGCCCTAGTTGCCAATTTTGAAAAGAAACCTGATGATTTTTGTTTTATGGCACTAGAGACAATATTGGAAAGGGTTGAGTATGAGGAAGTGGTGTCCAATTCTGATGAGGTTTGTGATGATGTTAAAAAATATGTTTCAGAAGAAAAGGTTGGTGAAGAAATGGTGAAATCTCTGTCAGACCCGTGGGAGTCTAGTGTTTGTGAAAGAGAATGTGATTGTGCCATGATGGCTGCTTCTAAGGTATCACCTCAAGTCCTTAAAGACTTATGTTCAGACAAATGTGTCATTGCTTTTGCTAAAATTAAAGAGGTGAATGAAAACCTTAGGAACAAGATATTAAATGATGAAATTCATTTTGAAAAACTTGTTAAAGAGCTAAAATTAAAACTGCTTGAAAAAGAAAATGAAATCAGCAGTCTCAAACATGAATCAAGCATAACAAAGGATCAACTCCAAACAATGGTAGAAAAATACCATAGTTGTATAAAGGAGCTTGAATCTACCCAAATCACATGTGAAAAATGGGTAGAATCCCGTAAAGGTTATGAGTTGATGTTAGAAAAACAGATCAAAAGAAATGTAAAATTTGGCATAGGCTTTCGTAAAAATGACCAAGTTTCTAAAAACACTATTGTAAATGATTCTGGTTTGGTTGAAATCATTCCCACAAACATGGCTGGTCAAGAAATTAAAGTCACAGATCCAAATGGAAAGAAGATTGTTTTGGAAAAATGTTGGTGCATGCGTCTGTCGACTTCGTCTTGTATCGAGTCTTGTTTGTATTTAGAAAGATCAGGGCACGTTATACGAGAAATATATCAAATATAGGGTGAAAGGCAACTTCAAACAGAATTAGAAGTTGTAATTCCGTTTGAAATAACCATGACAGGTTCAAACGAAATCAGATGTCTAATTCCGTTTGAAGCTAATTCCGCATGAAGGTAATTCCGTTTGAGACATGTTCAAACGAAATTAACTTGCCTATATATAGTGGTGTCTTGATTTTATTTGTAACGATTCCGGTTTCAGTACCGAACTGCTGCCGAAGTGTCGACTCGCTGTAAATTGTCATCAAATCAATAATATCAACAGTTAATGAGTATATCTTGCTGAATTGAACTCAATACGTCTGTTTCCGCCTTTCGTATTGAGAAAAACTCTTCTGATCGACTTGTTCGGGTCCGAAAACGATCCTACAAGTGGTATCAGAGCTCAGGAGGAAGAGTTCTTACCAATTCAGCTGCAATTTCTGATTTCTACACCATCTTTTTCAAAATTAACAACTTTTCACGGTTAAAATTGGCTAATTGTCACACATTATGTGCGCATCAGTGTTTATCCTTGAGAGTTTCAGACTTAAAATCGATCTAAAATTGGTAAATTTTGTAATTTCGTTTGAAAAACAGCTCGAGTATGATGATGTCAGCAGCTTTTCATACATAATGAGTCTATTAATTCCGCTTGAAACCGGTATTCCGTTTGAAATATTGGTTGATTTCGTTTGAATCTGGTGTTCCGTTTGAGTGATTCCGTTTGAAATCACTATTCCGCTTCAAAGTGTTGATTCTGTTTGAAATTTCATACGAGATTAGTAATTCCGTTTGAAAAGGAGTTAGTTCAAACGAAATTAGGTATTCCGTTTGAAAGGATATTCCGCTTGAAAAGAGATTTCGCTTGCAGTTGTCTTGAAGTTGATTCCGTTTGAACTGTGTAATCTCATTTGAAAGGAATTCCGTTTAGAAGTTAATTTCGTTTGAACAAGACAGTTTTGTGAACTTCGAAAAACCGAAACATGGAAGAGGAATTTTATAACGCCTTTGCCACCCCAATTACTGTTACTCAGCAGACAATGTTGGAAATTGAAACAGGTATTATGAAAAAACCGCCTAAGCTCATGAATATCGAGGAGTATAAAGGTTGGGAAGGACGTTTTGAAAACTGGGTTCAAGCAAATTATTTGGATGCTTGGGAATGTGTCAAAACGAAATATGTTAGACCGACGAATGATGATGAAGAGGAGATTGCAATTAAAGATATGAGTGCTGATCATAAAAGGAAATACAAAAATGAAAAAAAATGATGTTAAGTCTTCTACAACAAGCTGTGAAAGAAGATAATTTGGTTTTATTGCAACATAATGGAAGTGCTTATTCAATCTGGAAAGCTTTAAGATCGAAGTTTGTTGGAAGCCAAGAGATGGTCAAGAACAAAAAATCGCTTTTGAAAAAAGAATTCGACTTATTTCGTGGTTTAAAGAATGAAAACACAAAGCAGATCATAGAAAGATATTGCAATCTATTAGCAAACATGAAGAGGTTGAGCATCAATAAAGATAATGAGGAATTGATTGAAAAGCTAGCTGATGCATTGCCACACGAGACTTGGGGCACATATCTCATGATGTTAAGGAACAAGAAAGGGTTTAGCAGTCTAACACTGAGCAAGTTTATTGAAAAGATTGAGGCTTAGGAGATGGAACAGAGAAAGGTCTTAAGAATGAAAGATTTTGATGGTGAACAAGACATTGGGCTTTATTACAAAGCAGGGTTGAATGACAAAACTATCAACTTGTCACCAAAGGTTGAGACTGCATTCAATGCAAAGAGTTCATCAGGAAGTTCATCCAAAGGATCAAACAGCAACACAAGTTTTTCATCATATCCATCTTTTGATCCGAACATTTCAGCAACCAAGAATGGCAAGAAGCTACAATGCAACATTGTATTGAATCTTGAAAATGATCAGGGTTATTCTGAAGAAGTTGCGAAAAGTCACATGTCTTTGTTGGAAACCGTGTTAGAGTCCTATGGAAGTTTAGTGGCAGGTCGGATCGGGAATCCAATGTTGACCAAAGAGGATTACGATCAGATTGATGCTGAAGAAATGGAATTAATGGATATAAAATGGTGTTTGGCTAGTGTGTTGAGACGAGCTGAGAAATTCAAACAGATCATAGGAAGAGATGACTTCCGTGATGCATATGTTTCTAATTTAGGTTTTGATAAATCTAAAGTTACTTGTTTTCGTTGCATGGAAAAAGGACACTTCAAGAGGGAGTGCACTAATCGCGAAGCAAGTGGAGCTCAAAATCCGTTCAACAACAATGATTACTATCGGAAATCGATTTATCATCAAGTTGCTCAACAGCCACATCAACAACAGATGCAAACTGCTCATGGCAGGAAGGAGATTGAAGAATCATCTAAGAGAGCATGTTTGGGGAATCAAGAAAATTTCAGCTGGGACAAATATATTTCTACCGATAGTAAAGTATGCCTAATCAATCAAGATGATGAAAAGTTGCCAGAAGGTTTTAGCTGGGCAAATTTTAATTGGGATGATTATGATCCAAATAAAACTTCAAATCACAAAGTGTTTGTTGCTCGAGTTGAAGAAGATAGTGATAATGATAATGATTATTATGCAAAAAGAATGGCAGCTCATTTAAAAATGATGGCAAAAAGTGATAGTGAAGATGAAAAAGCTAAAAAGAAAAAGAAAAAGGTCAAAACACCAGGCAGCAGTGATGATGAAGAGAAAAGTGAAAGAAATTCCAGTTTTCAAAGTTGATGCAGAAGCTGAAGCTAAAAATGTTCCGGTGATTTGTGAAAATTGTGAAGTTGTAAAGAAACAAAACAGTACTTTGATTCACAACTTGAACAGATTGAAGGAGTCATACGATGTTATGAACAAAGCCATGAATATGTACAATGAAACAAGTGAAGAACAGGCAACAACAATGAAGACACTTCAAGGAGCGTTCATGATAAAACAGAAAATTGTGAACAATTATATCGAGAAGTGTGCTGCTCTGGAACAGAAACTGGAGACTCAAAGGATTGAAACTGAGAGAGTTAATCGTTTGTTAAAAAGTTACTCATGTACTTCTTATGTCATTGACAGGATTTATCCAACTGTTGAAGGCATGAAGGCTTTTGAAGATGATGAAGTAACTAAAGAACAAATGGTATCTGAAGAAAAGACTTCTGAAAAGAAGAAAGAAAAGAAGAAGGATACTAAAGTGAAGACATCTGGTAAGAAACAAAGTGCCAGTTACAACAAGTGTCCACCCCCGCTTGAAAATGGATATTCTCCATGAAATCCAAATTCAGAAAGAGTCAAAAGGGCAACAAATTTACAGTGGGAGTCGGAGTCTTCAGTTAACCTGCCAGAAAATATTGATGTTACGTTTACATCGTCTGACACTGATCAACAATCTCAATTGATGAAGAAAGTCGTGGATCATGTGTTAGATAACGATGAAACTGAGGAGTCAAAGTTGGAGTCTATGTCAGAGTCAAAGTCTGAGTCCAGCACTCCAAGTCAAACCGTCAAACAGGGCAAAAAGTTTACAATAAAGAATTCCTGTTATCAAAATTTAATTTGAATGATGAAACATTTAAAGTGGCTTACACTTTGAATGATTCTGACAAATTATATTCTGATGAGGAATTTCCAATAAGAGGTGTTAAAACGGAAATGATTAAAAAGGTTTTCAAACTAACAGAAATTAATATTTCTGAAATAAAAGATGTAAATCTTTCTAAAAAACCTAATCCTTACACCTCAAGAGTTCAACAAAGAGAAAACAAGAAAAATGGTTACAATTCTGGTTCTGGTTGTTGAAAGAAACCAAACCATAACGGTAATTTCAAAAAGAAAGGTCTGGGTTTTATTCCACCAGAAAATCATAAAAATGAAAAATATGTTCGAGATTTTAAATCAAAAATGATATTTGTTTCAGGTACATCTTCTGAAGAAGAAAAAGAAAAATTATTCACAAAACAGTCGAACAGAGATTTCCTTACGAAGAAGCAAGAAGAGATGCATACTGTTGATCTGAAGAAGGAAACTAGAACCTATTTCAAATGTGGAAAAAGTGGTCATATTGCCATGAAATGTTCACAGGCAAATCAAACTAAACAGGGAGTTTCTAAACTGAAAGATAAAGAGGTTGTGTTTGAACCACCAATTGAGAGAACTAAACTTTTCAAAAATTCAAAATTTGAAATTGGTGAATGTTCGAACAGGTTTTACAAGAGAAGGGCAAATCTTGACAACCAAAAATGGGTTGTTAAGAAATCTGATGATAGTTCTAGCAATGATTCTGATTCGTCAAAATCAGAGGAGCTATTGTCTGGCGATGAATCTGATTCCACAAAGTCAGATGAGCCACAAATTGGGGTTAAAAGTGAGAATTCAGTTCCTCCAATGGATGATGCAAATTTTCCACCATTGAGGGCTGAAAATTTTAAACAAAAAGTTGGTAAAATTGAGATTTCAAATCAATTTTTCTCAGAAAAGAAACAATTTGATGTTGAAAAGGCCTTTAACTCTAAAGTGAAACACATTTTTGGAAAAATGGTTGATGGGAAGGTTAAAGGGGTGAAAGAATTTTATGAGAAAAAATTGAAGAAACCAGGTAAGGATGTTTCATCTCAAGTTTGTGACTGGGATGGAACCTATTATGATCAGTAAAAATCTGGACTTGCCGGAGCTCCCATGTTGGTAATCGTGGAGCATGAATCGGCATCATTATATTTTTTTTGAATAATTGAAAATTGATCACTAGTATGACTTGCCGGAACTCCCAGGTTGGTAAGTGAAGAGTAGGAATCGGCATCTTGAGAATTCAACTTACAAGTGGTATTGGTTGGTAAGCCATGTGGTTGAAAAAGAGGTTGTGAATTTATAAGTAGGTTAATCATGGTCATTAGGTTGAACTTGATTGGACCATTCTTACAAGTGGTATTTTGAAAAACAATGTGATGAACCCCTAACCTACCAGTGGTAAAATCAATCAACAAAACTAATTTTCTGGAAAAACCATTTGATTAAAACAAACTTAAGTGTTTTGAAATCATAATGGGAAAATAGTTTGTTGTAAGGGGGAGTTCTGATTGTTTATGCTAAGTGGATGGCGAATTGAAGTGATTTGATATCAGTTGTCATTTGTTTTGTTCAGTTTGTTTTCAAATTTTCTTTAAATGTGTTTGAATTTTAAGGGGAGTAAGAATTTTTCAGAAAATCCAAAAACATTAGAAAATTTGAAAAAGTAAAAAACATGATAAAATGAAAAAACGAGTTTTGTTGTAAAAAAAAGGAAATGATAGTACATCAGTGGACGATCACAGCATGCTAAAGAATTGGAATGTCAAAAAGTGATAAACGGTCTCACTGATGATGTGTCAGTAGGTTTTTACGCATTAAGTAGATTGTGACGAGATATAAACCTAAATTCAAACTTGCTTATATCGTGGGTAACATCTCTCGGATATATGGGTAACCCCCGAAATCTTGTTTGAAGGACCCCTCTTTCTGAGATACTAGGTCTTTATGCTTAGTGATATCTGGGGTATTATCCCGGGACTTCTGATTTTGCAGAAGCAATGGCCTAGTCCTCGGAGAATACTTTACGCTTGCTTGAAATATAGCCTACCCGCAGCATAAAAAATGATGAATCATTGAAAAATGCAAATCATGTGCTTTTGTAGAAAAGATCCTCTAAAGAGGACCCACCAAAAGTCGAAGCCGTCATCTCTCTGCTGAACGGAAGTTCTGACCTGAGCTCTCACGGTTTTCACAATATTAACCCCTTACAGATATCATCTAGGTATACTCACCTGTAAGACTGAATATTGGGATCTGGATACGGGAGTATATTCTGAGGTGGGACACGCGAATAAGTTTAAGTCTCTAAAACATTAATCTCGTATCTCGGATCAGTTGAAATTTCTGTAAGAATTTAAGTGGATCAGTATACCGACAATCTACGTGAATTGTTTAGAACTTAAAATGTTTAAAGCTTAACGGTGTTGGTGATTTGTCTCATAAACTGATATGATCCTCTTACACAAACTCACAAAAATATTGTCTGTAAATATTTCTTCTCTGCATTTCATTTAAATTCAAATATCCAAAAATATTTTCGGAGTGTTTTAGCATAAATTATGAAAAATGCAAAAAGATTTTCGACAACTGATGTTGGAGAGCTGATTTTCAAAATTCCAAGTGCTAGACATGATGAACAAATGGTTTGGGAAGTGTGTTTTTGTAAAGAAAAATGATATTTCTTTAAGTGGTTCATCAAAGTTTAATATTGTAAAATCATTCATTGTTTGAATAATTCCTGCAAGTGGTTCATCAGAGTTTATAAATGTTAAATCATTTTGAGAATTATATTTACATGTGGTTAGCAGAGTGTAAATTTGTCAAATTTTAAATTTGTGAAATTTATTTTTGGGTAGAGATTTGTGCAAGAAAAGTAGAGCCAGCAACAGATCTTGGGATAAATGGACAAAAAGCCAGGTTTCGATCCAGAGCAGGATGTGAGCCAGGTCACGATCTTGAACCTGTGGTAGCCAGACTGCAATCCCAGCTTATCGAAAGGGGGAGTCTGAATGTTGAAGAGCCAGGTTCTGATCCTGAGATTGCTGATGCTGATGAACTTAAGGAATCAATAGATCTGATCAAGAGAAGATAGAGCGAAAGAGGAGGAGGTTATCTGTTGGTGCTGATAGAGAAAAGAAAGAGAATTGAGGATATTCACATTGTCAGATACTTTAGTAGATGAAATGACTGATAAAGACTGAAGATGCGAAGACTCGACACTTAAGACTCGTCAACATTCGAGGGGGAGTCTGTTGGTGCATGCGTCTGTCGACTTCGTCTTGTATCGAGTCTTGTTTGTATTTAGAAAGATCAGGGCACGTTATACGAGAAATATGTCAAATATAGGGTGAAAGGCAACTTCAAACGGAATTAGAAGTTGTAATTCCGTTTGAAATAACCATGACAGGTTCAAACGAAATCAGATGTCTAATTCCGTTTGAAGCTAATTCCGCATGAAGGTAAATCCGTTTGAGACATATTCAAACGAAATTAACTTGCCTATATATAGTGGTGTCTTGATTTCATTTGTAACGATTCCAGTTTCAGTACCGAACTTCTGCCGAAGTGTCGACTCGCTGTAAATTGTCATCAAATCAATAATGTCGACAGTTATTGAGTATATCTTGCTGAATTGAACTCAATACGTTTGTTTCCGCCTTTCGTATTTAGAAAAACTCTTCTGATCGACTCGTTCGGGTCAGAAAACAATCCTACAAAAAACTTGAAGGATCCTCAACTTTTGAGGAAATTGAAAAATACCAATTCAAACCAACATGGTCAGATGAGTCTGACATTCTTGAAAATTTTAAGCCAATGGACTTCTCAACCATTGAGGGTGTAAAAGAAACTAAAGTGAAAAGCATTCCCTTAAAAGACATGCCAGCAGATGTTACAACATCTGTTGATAAAGAGGTTGAAAACGGAAGAAGAAAGAGAAGATCAAAAACTTCTTTTGTGACTTTTGTGAAAAGAAACACCATGTAACAAAAAATTGTTTTCTCTTAAAAGCATATGACATAAACAAGACAAGTGTGATTGTTTCTGCACCTCATTGCACTATTTGTGGTAGAAAAAATCACAAAACTCAAGAGTGTGTTTATCTAAAAAATTTCGATGTAAAAAGAAATGAGTAAAAATAAAAAAACACTTGAGAGTCCAAGGGCTAGTACTAAAAAAGGAAAGTCCAAACAGACCTTCATCCCAGTCCAAACATCTATTACCAAACAGCTAAATGTAACATTTGCTCCCAGAGAGGTTCAGGTAACAGATGGACCACCAGCAAACCAATTTCCAAGAGGATATCCCAACCACTTTACCAAAGAGAACCACATGGTTATGAGGCCTTCAAAAGACCTTCAAAACCAAGAGTGAATGATGTATTGCAAAATACATCCTTTATTCGTGTACAGTTTGTATAAGTTTCTTTTATTTTTAGTTCCGTTTTAGTTAGAATGTGCGTACTTTGATGAAATCTTTTGTTTCCAGGTCATTTGTGCGGAAAATGTTGAAAAACCGAAGTATTAAAGGCTGGGGAACAAGTTGGAAAAAGTGTTAGAATTATTCTGAAGTTTTTGATAGTTGAAGCTGATCAATTTACACACAAGTCTATGAAAAATATGCCGTGGCGTCGCGCCACGGCTACGTGCCCTTATCGTCGCGCCCCGCTACAATAAATTAATATTCATGTGTTTCAATCCGTCGCGCTACGCGACTGTGAATGGCAATACCTGTCGCGCGACGCGACGGGGTGTGTTGACGGAAGTCTTTCTTTACAAGTTAGGGTTTGGTATTTAAACTCAAGAAGCTTAATCATTAACCCTATTTACGAATTGGAGACATCCTTGGGCGATTTTGGAGCATTCATTGAGCACTTTCGGAGATCTTGAAGCTTACGAATCAGTGGTACGAGTTCGGGACGAAGAATCGAAGACTTTCTTGGGTTTTCCAATCCCTTGCTTTGTCATATTCTTGCGTGAAACTTGTTACAATGAATTCGTGTTTGATTATCTTTAATTTATTTTCATTTATTGAGATGCTCGGCTGTTGGTGCACTAATGTCTGTTAACTTCGTCTTAATCGAGTCTTATGTCCAGATAGGATAAACGAGCACACAACAGGGTTAGAAATTAGGATTTTATGTGTGAAAGTGGGTAATTCCGCTTGAAAGTGACATTGTTCAGTTCAAGCGAAATTAACATGTTAATTCCGCTTGAAATGGACATTGACATTTTCAAGCGAAAATCACCTAATTCCGCTTGAAACTGACATGTCAGGTTCAAGCGAAATCAGAACAATATATATATGTGTGTGCTGTGTTCATTTGGAGCGGAATTAGCAGTGTGTGTTTGAGAGCCGAGGTGCTGCCGAATTGTAACCAGATCTGTAAAAGCTCAGGAAATTAGTAATAGATAAAGATTAGAAAGGAACAAGTTGTGTTGACATCATTTACATCGATTCCGCCTTTGTTTTTGATGATGAACTACTCAAAATGACTCGTTAGGGTCACACGAGCGATCCAACAAGTGGTATCAGAGCTCAGGACGAGGAGTTCATACCAATTCAGCTTGATTTCATCGGATCCTCACACTTCTACTCCTTCTTTTCTGATTTGAACGAAATTTAACGGTTGAAATGGCTTAAAACTCACACATATCAAGCGAAACATAGTTTTAACCATGGTTGCAAAAGTCGCTAGGCGCTCCCTAGTCGGTCGACCGGGGAGTTAAGAGTACTCGGTCTAGGCGGAGAGTACTCGGAGAGTACTCGGACATGTTAAATTATAAAGAAATTAATTTTTGGAGATTAAATATATGTCAAATAACATAAATTTACTAATATTTATAACAAAATATGTTAAAATGATATTCATTCCTTAATATGATAGGCATAAAAATTATGTTTTATTATTATTTAAGTCAAACTAGACCTGAGTTGACCTACTAGATCCAATTCTGGCCAAGGTTGACCGTGTTTGATCGACTCCGAGTAATTAGGCGGAGTCGAAGAAAGTCGCCTCGGCAGCATACCTTGTAGCGACTAGTCGGAGAGTACTCGGCCTTGGAAACCTTGTTTTACAACCATGGTTTTAACTAATCCTGGAAAGAATTGGACCTTAATTCGAACAAATTCTGACAAAATTTATTAATTTCGCTTGAAAATCTGTTCGAACATGCTGACGTCATAGTTATTCCGCTTGAAAGTATCAGTGTAATTCCAAACGAAATTACATTTTTGGTCTAATTTCGCTTGAAAAGAGCATACCATTTCAAGCGAAATCTAATTTCGCTTGAAAAGCCATAATTCCTCTTGAAGAGGTTAATTTTGTTTGAAGTGATTTCGCTTCAAACTTGATTCCGCTTGAGTGCTATTCCGCTTGAAAAGCAATCTCACTTGAAAGCTAATTTCGGTTGAGATAATTCCGCTTGAAAATATTTTTCAAAATTTCAAAAAATTTTCTAAGTGTATGTTGACTGTTTCAGGTACTTGAAAGATGGATGATTTCATGAATCCTTTCTGTGATGTGTTTGCTTTTACCGGTGGTTCGGGAGATGGCACATCAAATAACACGAATGAAACTCAACCAACACCGAGTGCAAAGAAAATACTTTCAGATGCTATGAGCGTAGACAGTGCATATGGAACATAGAACAAGCCACCCAAGTTGATGGCAATTGAAGATTACAACAGGTGGGCTACAAGATTTGAGGAATGGCTTAAGGCATTTGCTTATCTGAGTTGGAGAAGTTTGAAAAACGGTTTTGATTTGGGGAGAGATGATTATGAGAACTTAGAAGAAAATCAAATTGAAAGATATGTTGCTGAACAAAAATGTATTGCCCTGCTTCACCAATCTGTTCGAGATGACATTATCGCACTGATCGAGTACAAAGATTCAAGAGACCTTTGGGAAAAATTAAAAATTAAATGTATTGGTAGTGCTGAAATAGTTAGGAACAAAAAGAAACTGTTACGAAAAGAGTTTGATTTGTTTGGTTGTCTAAAGAACGAGTCTGTTTCCAAGATGATTGAGAGATTTGGGCATCTAAAGATGGAGCTTGCTAGACATGACATCATTTATACTCAAGAAGAGCTGGTAGACAAATTATTTGACGCTCTACCGAATGAGCAAGACTGGCAGTATTTTGCATTGATGCTGAAGAATACGATAAAGCCGGCTGATTTGAAGGTTGATCTGCTTATAGAGAGACTGGAAAGCCATGAATTGGAGATCAAGAAATCCAGCAAAGTCAATAACACATCTTATCAGCAGAATGTGGAGCTATATTACAGAGGCAGTATGATTCCAAAGACTGCATCTCCTAAGACAGCGTTTTCAGCAGAAAGTTCAAACACAATGAATCAAGAAACTCCTAGCAGTGGCTATCATGGTGGTTCTTCGTCAAATATTTCAAATCAATCTGCATCAAAGAATCTTTTTCAATGCAACATTGCTGTGGATCTGAAGAATGGTCAGAATTTCAGTGAAGAATCTACTAAACAACAGATGGTGTTTTTAGCATCTGTGTTAGAATCGTACGAAAGTCTCGTTACAGGAAAGATAGGCAACACCAACCTAACAAAGGAAGATTACGATCAAATCGACCCTGAGGAGATGGAATTAATCGATATAAGGTGGTGTATGGCTAGTGCAGTGAGAAGAGCGCAGCGTTTCATGGAGATTACTGGAAGACAGTCTATAGCGTGAGTGTAGAAATGCTTACACTGATGATACTGTAAATCCTTTTCGAGAGGATTATTACAAAAAGGCAATTTATCATCAGAATAAAGCAGAACCTCCCAGGATGAAGCAGATAGAGGATGCACCCAAAGAGAAATCCAGGGCACTTGCAGTTTTTCATGATGATGAAGGTTATGATTGGAGTGATGTTTTGCCTGAGGAAGACGCAGTTGGTTATGCTTTCACAGCAGCAAAGATTGTTCCATTTAAAGATAAAAGATCTGAAGAAGTGAAGTATGTGAACAGGAAGGAAACAACTCAAGTCATGAAAGGCAAAATTTATCGTACCTGGATGGAAGCTAAGAAAGCAAGGCGATGGGATCCTGATAGAGAATGTTATCTTGATCCTAATGGGAATATAGTTGTGGATCCAGATACCGTTGATATTGAAGTTCTCACCAAACAACTCGTTGATGAAGAAGAAGCCAGACAGAGAGAATGGCGGGGAGGAGGAGAATCTGATGAGAAAGAGAAAGAGACAGCAAAAGAATCACAACCAAAGAAAGTGGTTGATGGAATTATTGATACATCACAGGATTTCACTGCTGAAAACCTGACAAAGATGGCTGACAAAGTTCTAGCTGCAAAAGAACTAGAGGTAGTTTCTGGTTCTGGAACTAAGTCCAAAAACAAGGTCAGTTCAAACAATACACATGATAGAGTCAGAAGTGTTGAAGATCAGATCTTAAACCGTGATAAGTTGTTAAAAGCTTCAAACTACAAATTAAAAGAATTAACTGAGAAAATTGAAAACGATAAAGTTGACGTAGAAAGAATTAGGAAAGAAAATGAAAAATTGATTCTTGAAAATCGTCAAATCTCAGAAAATTTTGAGAAGCTTAAACGAACGGTTAAAGATTCCGATGAAAGAAATGGTAAGACGGACAAAGAAAATCTTCAGCTGACCGGTGTTCTTAGAGTGAAAGAGGAGTTAATCAACAAACAGTTGGACGAAATTGCTAAGTTGAAACTTCAATTTCAAGAAGCTAAAATTGAAAATGAACGCATCAATCTAAAATTAACCAGTTACAACTCCGTAAGCTTTGTTTTACAACACATTGTTCCCAAACCCATCGGGAAAAACAAAGCTAGTGAAGATGTTTAATCGGATGGAGCTGGGGTTGGGTTTCATCAGGTTCCACCACCAGTTTTAAACAATTATTCAAAGAAAAAGTTCGGGTTGGTTAATGATGAAGATGAAACAAATGAAATAAAACTTCCAGAGTCAATTGATGTGACATTTTCTTCATCATCATCTGATGAAAGTGTTCAAACTGATATTGTTAAAAGCATGGCTGAAAGTGTTTTGAAGTCTGATAGTGATTCAGCTGATGATGATGAGTGCTTTCTAGACAAATACATTCCGAAACCAAAATCCAAAAACAACTTAAATCAAGAATCTACTCTTGTCATGTACAAGATGTCGGGATCGAATAAGTTGTATTCGGATTCTGAATTTCCATTGAAGAATGTTAATGTTGCTAAATTGACAAAAGTGTTCAAATTGATTGAAATTGATCTGTCTGAAGTAAAAAGTTTAAATCAGACAAAGAGGCAAATGAATTTTGAAAAAGATAAAGCTTACTACAAGAAACCAGTTGTTCCACCGCGTTTTTATAACAACAATCAAAACAGATAGTCGGGTGGTTATCAGGGTGGTAAGAATTATCAGAAAAAGAATGTTCAAAACAAGAAGTTTGCTGAGAAAAAGGTGTTTGTTTCGAGTTCAAGTTCTCTTTCTGATGAAGAATATAAGATTTTTTCAAAAACAAATGAAGAATTTTTTGAGAAGAAAGCATCGCAGCCTCAGTCTGAAGGAACAAGTCGGGTAGTTGATACCCGAATATGCTTCAAATGCAATCAAGTCGGACATATGGCACGGAAGTGTACCAACTTGAAGCCTAAGACTGAAGTTGTTGAGATTCAGAAAAGGAAAGTTGATGTGAAAGGAAAAACTCCATTGGTTGTTGAGAAAAAGGTTTTGAAAAATGACAACACCAAGATCAAAACTGAACCTGTTAAGAATATGGTAACTAAAAATGACAAGTTTTACAGATGGGTTGCATCGTCTCAACAAACATGGAAGCCAAAAGTAGTTGAAAAGAAATTAAGTGTTCCAGAACCAAAGGTTTTAGAGTTGGAAAAACAATCATCTTCTACCACTCCAGTAAAGATGGATGTTCCTTTGGATTATTATGAACAATTGGAGAAATAATCCTCTACTCCACCAGAGAAGAAGAATGTTCAAAAGAAAGATCAATCAATTAGTAAACCTTCTCAAAAGAAGTTCTTTTTATACAAAAAGGTTGAGGTTGGATCTGCAAATAGCTTGAAGATGAATGATAAAAACTTTCCGCCACTTTACATTGCTAAAAGTCACATTAATGTCAAGTTACCCGAGTCGAAAGAGGCTTGGGTGGCATCAAAATCTCACTAAATGTTTTTGAAATGTGCAGGAGCTTCCAAGATCCGTTTCACGATGGATTATGGATAGTGGAGCTTCTCGGCACATGACAGGGAAGAAGACCCTACTGTATGATGTTAGAGGGTTTAATGGAGGTTACGTGGGATTCGCAGGTAATCAAGGAGGTCGAATAGTTGGAGAAGGAACGTTATCAAATGGCATTTTCACGTTTGAAAGAGTTAATTACATTGCCGAGCTTGAGAATAATCTTCTGAGTATTTCTCAGATATGTGATAGGATGTATACAACACATTTTACAGACAAAGAGTGTTTGATCTTGAAACCAGGATTTGTTATTCCTGAAGAATGGATTATCATGAGAGCACCAAGAGTTGATGATCTGTACGTGTTGGATATGAGCGTAGCAACTACAACCATGGGTCAGGCTCATTGTTTTATGTCAAGAGCAACAGAAAAAGAATCTCGATTGTGGCACCGAAAAATGGGTCATATTCACATGAGAAAAATGAATCACTTGGTGCATAATGATTTAGTAACTGGTGTTCATTTGAAATGTTTTCATCTTGAGGGGGAGTGCATTAGCTGCATTAAAGGGAAGCAAAAGAAGAATTCTCACCCCAGGAAGAAAGAAAACTCTATCTCGAGACCTTTAGAGAGACTCCACATGGATCTATTTGGTCCAGTAAACTTCAAAAGCATAAGTGGGGATCTCTATTGTCTAGTAGTTACAGATGAGTACTCGAGGTTTTAATGGGTTTCATTTTTGCAATCAAAAGACCAAACATTTGGGAGTTTAATCACGTTGATCAAAAAGCTTGAAAACTTGTACCAAACTCGTGTTCGAAGAATAACAAGTGACAACGGTACAGAGTTCAAAAGTAGCAAAATGGAAGTGTTTTGTGATGAAAGAGGTATTTTGCATGAATTTAGCGGCCTTACACTCCACAGCAGAATGGAGTAGCTGAAAGAAATAACAGGACGCTAATTGAAACGGCCAGGACGATGCTTGCTGATTCTAAACTACCAGTCAATTTTTGGGCAGAAGCAGTGTCAGCCGCTTGCTATACACTCAACCGGGTTCTCACTGTCAAGAAATTCAATAAGACGTGTTTCGAGTTGATCAATAACCACAAGCCAAACCTGAAGTATTTAGAACCGTTTGGGTCTCCCTGCACAGTTCTAGAGCCTTTTGGTAAATTTGGTCCAAAAAGCATCGAAGGAATTTTCGTGGGTTACTCAAGTCCATTGAAACGAGTCTTTGTTCCAAGCTTAAAGCAGATTATTGAAGCACACAATGTTGAGTGTCAAGGTTACACAATGCCACCACAGAATCCAGGCGATTCATGGCGTTTTCACTATGACAAATTATGGGATTCATTTGACATGGAAGAAGAAGAAGAACAAGATTTCTTTGACGAGTTGGATATTCTAAGAGAGTATGAGTCATCGCAGGAAAGGTTCCCAGCTGAGTATTCAAGTCGACCTCGACAAACTTCGAATGACGATGAAGCAAGTCCAAGCAATGCTGGAGAACATGATGATATCCAACAAAATGAAGTTGCGCATGATAATCAGACGGCACAGAATGATAATCAAGAATCTGAGAACAAACAAGTATTTGATCATGGTGATTTAGATTCTGAGGGGGAGCATTTTCAGATTTCAAGTCAAACAAATCCAGTCAGTGAACAAGGTACAAATCAAAATATTATAAATCTGGAGGGCGAGGTAGATATTCCATGCGAGGTGATGCCGAGAACTCTTTCATACCATCCAGAAGAGCTGATCATTGGAGAATTGCAATCAGGAGTTCGCACTAGACGTCAAAATGACCAAGGCCTTACATGTTTTTATTCTACAGTAGCACCTTTACAAACTGAGTTTTCACTAAGTTGTTTTATTTCGCAGATCGAACTGCGAACATACAAAGAGGCGCTAACTGAAGATTCTTGGGTCAATGCTATACAAGAAGAGTTGAGTCAGTTTGAGAAGTTAGGAGCGTTGAAATTGGTAGACTTGCCTGATGGTCAGAGGAAGATAAACACCAAGTGGGTGTTCAAGTGCAAGAGAGACGATAGAGGAGTTATTATTCGTAACAAAGCTCGACTCGTAGTCCAGGGTTTCAGTCAGCAGGAGGGGATAGATTTCACTGAAGTATATGCTCCAGTGGCTAGCCTAGAAGCGATCAGAATCTTCCTAGCATTTGCATCTTGGAAAAACTTTAAAGTATATCAGCTAGATGTGAAATCGGCGTTTCTCTACGGGAAGGTAAAAGAGGAGGTATATGTCGGATAGCCACCGAGCTTCACCGATCCAATCCACAAAGATAAGGTCTACTTGCTAGACAAAGCACTGTATGGTTTACACCAGGCCCCGAGAGCTTGGTACGAGACATTGTCTCAACACCTGCTAGCCAACAGCTTCATTCGTGGAAAAGTGGATGCCACTCTCCTCACCAAAGAGGTCGATGGACATCTTCTGATAGTTCAGATATACGTGGACGACATCATATTTGGGTCAACAAATGAGAATCTGTGCAAAGATTTTGAACAAGTTATGAAGCAGAAATTCAAAATGTCATCGATGGGTGAGATGAAATTCTTCTTGGGACTTCAAGTTGATCAACTGCCTAAGGGAATTTTTATACATCAAACGAAGTACGTTCATGATATCTTGGAGAAATTCAGGATGTCAGGTTCTACTCCAGCTTCCACCCCATTAGCGACGAACCATGGGATAAATCATGATCTCACCGGAGAGAAGGTAGATGAAACATTGTATCGTTCCATGATCGGATCGCTGATGTATTTGACTGCTTCAAGACCCGATATCATGTACCCAACCTGCCTCGCAGCAAGATTTCAATCTAACCCGAGAGCTTCGCATATGGTGATTGTGAAACGGATATTACGCTACCTGAAAGGAACTCCTTCATTGGGGTTGTGGTATCCAAGAGAAGGCGATTTTACGCTCGAAGGGTATTCCGATTCCGATTTCGGATGCTGCAAAGTTAACGCTAAATCAACTACAGCGGGGTGCCAATTCTTTGGATCACGATTGGTCACCTGGAAATGCAAGAAGCAAACCTCTGTGGCTTTATCCACATGTGAAGCGGAGTATGTATCTGCTAGCAGTTGCTGGTCTCAGATCTTGTGGATCCAGCAACAGATGCCGATTACGGTTTGCAATTTCTAAACACCCCTATTTTTGTTGATAATGAGGCCGCGATAAACATTACTAAAAATCCAGTTCATCGCGCTAAAACGAAACACATAGAAATTTGTCATCACTTCATCCGAGATTGTTTCAAGAAGAAGTTGATACGAATTGAGAAAATCCACACTGACGAGCAAAAAGCTGATTTACATACCAAAGCTTTTGACAAAAATCGTTTTCAATACTTATTAAAATTGAACGGTATGAAGCTTTTATCGGTGTTGGAGGAGATTCTTGGAGTTAATGAAGGTACCACTGTAGATGATGATGTTGAGAAGCAATCTGCAATGGTTTGTCGATTTTTTACTTGTTTTGGTATTTAGGGGGAGTATTATATTTTCAGAAAATACAAAAACAGTAAAAATTTCAAAAATACAAAAACAATAGAAAACCAGAAAAGAGCTTGTGTAAAAAGGGAAAATGATAGTACATTGGCTTGACAGTTACGGTATGCTAAAGATATGTAAAGTCTAAAAAGTCTTAAACAGTCTCGCTGATGATGTGCCGATAGGTTTTTACACATTTAGTAGGTTTGTTCGGGATATAAACCTAAATTCAAATTTGCTTATTTCGTGGGGAACACTACTTGGATATATAGGTAACCCCTGAAATCTCGTTTGAAAGATCCCTCTTTCTGAGATACTAGGTCTTTATACTCAGTGATATCTGGGGTATTATCCTGGGACTTCTGATAATGCGGAAGCAATGGCCTAGTCCCCGGAGAATACTTTACTGCTTGCTTGAAATATAGCACCCCCCTCAGCATAAAATGATGAGACAATAAAATTGCTAATCAATGCTGTTGTAAAAAAGATCCTCTAAAGGGGACCACCTAAAGTCGAACCGTCATCTCTCTGCTGAACAGAAGTTCTGACCTGAGCTCTCATGGTTTCGCAATTTAATCCTTTACAGATATCATCTGTGGTATACTCACCTGTAAGACTGAATATTGGGATCTGGATACGGGAGTATATTCAAGAGGTGGGACACAGAATAAGTTTAAGTCTTAAAACACTAAATCCGTATCCTGGACAGATTGAAGTTTGTGTCAGAATTTAAGTGGATCAGTATATCAACAATCTAAGTGAATTGTTTAAATTCTGAGTATGTAATTGAAGCTTAACGGTACTTGTGACTTGTCGAATAGCTGATATGATTCCCTAACCCGCTCATCAAAAATATGTTTGTAAATAGTTTACTTTTACTGTATTTTATTTCTGTAATTCATTCCTAGTTTAGAAAGTTTATTAAAAATCCAAAAAGATTTTACACTTCTGCTTTTTTTTCCGACAAACCAAAGTGGAAAGCTGATCTTTAGATTCGAATTGAAGCAGATGCAGGAAGTTTCTGGGCTGGAGGATGAGTTTGGAGCTTAATATGTTAAAACTTGAGAATTTGAAAAGTTAAAGCAAGTTCATTAATTTGAATCTTGTAAATTGTCAGAAAATTGTTTGAACAAAATTGAACAAATGTCAGTGTGATTTATCTCAGGTCAACCAAGGTCATTAAGTTGGACTTGATAGATTAATTGAGTAATCAGGGTCATTAATTTGGACCTGAATACTTAAGTAGATTTCTATACACTGATAAGACCATCAAATGAAAGTGAATGGTAAGTTTGTATTAAAATTGTTATTGTCATATATCTTATATTTAGGTAGAGTTTGTGCAGGAAACAAGAATCAAGTTCCCCATGGTAAAGGAAATGTCAAAGTTTGAACCAGAATCTAAGTCTCAGATTATCGAGAGGGGGGGTCTGAGAAAGGGGGAGCCAGAATTCTAGATCAACATTCAAAGGGGAGATTGAAGATTAAAGTTTGAAATTAAAGATTGAAGGAAGCTTTTACAATGTCAAGACAATTTGGAAAGAGACAAAGACTAAAGACTCGACGCCGAAGACTTCGTCAACATCCAAGGGGGAGTCTGTTGGTGCACTAGTGTCTGTTAACTTCGTCTTAATCGAGTCTTATGTCCAGATAGGATAAACGAGCACACAACAGGGTTAGAAATTAGGATTTTATGTGTGAAAGTGGGTAATTCCGCTTGAAAGTGACACTGTTCAGTTCAAGCGAAATTAACATGTTAATTCCGCTTGAAATGGACATTGACATTATCAAGCGAAATCACCTAATTCCGCTTGAAACTGACATGTCAGGTTCAAGCGAAATCAGAACATTATATATATGTGTGTGCTGTGTTCATTTGGAGCGGAATTAGCAGTGTATGTTTGAGAGCCGAGGTGCTGCCGAATTGTAACCAGATCTGTAAAAGCTCAGGAAATTAGTAATAGATAAAGATTACAAAGGAACAAGGTGTGTTGACATCATTTACATCGATTCCGCCTTTGTTTTTGATGATGAACTACTCAGAATGACTCGTTAGGGTCACACGAACGATCCAACATCGGCTAAACATTTATGCCACCTAGACTTTGATGAATGGATTACTATAAAGTTTTTACCTCTTTTGTTATTTGCATGAATATTATGGATTGATTGTGTTTAGTAAAGAGTTTGGTCTATTGATTTGATGTACATGCGTGCTTTAATTTGGTGTATTATTATCACTTACTTGGTATGATTCTTAGTGACGGTCGTTATCACAATATAGAGTCATACTAGGGTTTAGGATTTTGGTGAGTGTCTATATCACACAAGAAATCTTAACTCTTTAGGGTCAAATTGCGCAAATAACCCGAGAAGTAATTGTTAGTGATTTACTAGGTTTTAGTGTTCTACTAGTCCCAATAGCTGGAAGGTGCGGGCCATTGATAGGTCTTACCTGGCGAATTGCTTTAGACAGTCCTTGGAAAATGTCGTGCCTTAGTTGCCCCGTCGGTTTATTAGTCTATCAAGTCAAATCGAGAAGCTAAACTACCCTAGATCTATGATTGGAAAAGAGTAGGTCAACATTAGGGTACTTACACAATAATTAGACAGATGAAAAGACGTCTAATAACCGGTAGGATTAACGGCCTTGGTAGCGCCATAAGTTTCACCTCGAGAAGGGTTGAGGGGCTTAGTTGGTGTCTTAATAGGTTTAGTACTATAAGATCCTGGTTCCATAAATCATGCATCTAACTTAATCGGTAATTCTTAAAATCAATCCAGGATTCTAGTCTAGGTGGTCTCGTTCGTCATATAAGAAAAGCCTTTTGCCTTCTTTCGTATTTAGTCTAGTTTTAGTTTAATATTTAGTTTAAATAGATTTCCTTAGATTTTCCGTAACCCCCCCCCCCCAAACAATTAAACACTTTAAGTCATGTCTGTCAGTGTCTGTTAGAGTCTAGTTTACGTGATACATAGAGTCTCGTGGTTCGATATCCGGACTTCACTACATTGATTGGCACACTTGCCGATTGTGTGGTTTAGGTCGATTCTAGAATAAAGCTTTTTAGTGTCTAGCTTAGAGAGTCCAATATAGTTAATTTTTATAGTCTGTTTAGCAGACATCAAGTTTTTGTCACCGTTTCCAGGGATTCTTGGCAACCGCGTTCATTAGCTTTGATAGACTTAATTGACTTATATGTGCTACGTGTTTTGTTTTGTTTTGAGTCTTTCTTTTATTTTTATTTTTAGTTTGAGTCGTAGTGACTAGTGTTTGCTTTTCTCATATGTAGGTTTTTGCTTGTAGTGGATGCCACATCTGCGCTCGCACGGACCGCCGAAGCCGCCAGTCACCGAGTCATCGTCTCGATTGGGCCAAGGCCCACAGGTTAGTACTTCATCCTCTTCTCAATTTCCTAATTTCGATTCCACTCCGTTACCCACCCACCTCCAACCCCACCACCTTCACCAAACCATTCACCTAAAACATCACCTAAGGTTTCCCCACCCGGTAGTCCCACTTCTAGCACCTCTAGCGCCCAAGAAAACATAAACTTAGAAAACATGGCCAACGCTAGGCAAACCGTCCATCAGCAAGCCACTCAGAATTTCACCGGTCTTGCTTCACCTATCACCGTTCCACCCATAGTTAGCGAGAACTCATGGCAGATTCCCTCTTATGCCATGCAAGCCATAACCAATAGCATCCGGTTCCACGGCCGCGAGGACGAGGACGCCCCGACCCACATAAAGCATTTTTCCTGTATCCTTGCTACTTTTAGCCTTCACGGAGCCCCAAATGATGCTACTTACCTACAGCATTTCCCATTTTCACTATCCGGGTGTGCGGCTACTTGGTTGGACTCTCAACCAACCGGTACCTTTACCACTTGGGTGGGCCTTCGTCAAGCCTTTTTGAACAAGTATTTCCCGCCCGCTAAAGCCTCACGTCTTCGTGACCAAATTCACTCCTTCCGCATGGAGCCCGACGAGCCCTATTACCTTGCATGGGAGCGTTTCCAAAACCTTTGTGCTAGTTGCTTCCATCATGGTCTTTCCGATTGGGCCCTATGTGAGAAATTCTATAACGGTCTCACCCAAGAGACTCATGATCGGTTTGATACTAATGCGGGGGGTCATATGATGGGTATTCTTACTGTTGCTGAGTGTTTAGAGCATTTCGAGGCATTTGCCCAATCTCAATCTCAGTCGCGAGCTGACCAACGGTATCAAAGTGGTAATTCAAACACCACTACTGGTGCACCCGCCCGTGGGGTGAACCATGTCACCATGGACCCTAGTTTAGCCGCTGTGTTGGAAAACGTGACTAGGGAGCTTAAAGAGATTAAAGCTAAGGTAGACAAGTGTGGGTTTTGCCGAGGGGGTCACGATACGAGTGCGTGTCCTTTCTTAGTTGGTGAGGAGCAAGTTGATTTCGTAGGGGGAGGTCTAGGTAGAGGTCAACCTAGTGGGTTTGGTAATAATATTTTTGGTTCGGGTTGGAGAAATAATAATAATTTTAAAAATAATAATAATAATAATAATAATAATAATAATAATAATAATAATAATTTTCGCTCAAATGGACCTCCTGGTTTTCAAATAGCTCAAAATCCAAATAGGGGTCAAGGTTCATTCTTTAGTGGGGGTTCAACTAGGAAGTTCAATAATGGGTTCAATGGACAGGTCAAAGAGGGGGTGGTTCAAATAATCAGGTTCAATCAGGTCAGGGTTCTAGTTATGATCTAGGAGTAGTTTAGAGAGAATGGAAGCTATGATGAGCCAGCTAATTGTTAGGGACCAAACCACCCAAAAGACACTTAACGACCATGACCTTATGCTTAAGAACCACCAAGCCTCTTTCCAAGACCTTCAAAGGGTCGTAGGAGATATGTCTAGGAAATTAGAGGAAAGATTACCCGGTCAGTTTGCAGGTAACACCCAACCAAACCCTAATGCTCATGCAAAAGCCATTACCACTCGTAGTGGCAAAACCGTAGGGAACCCTAGAGTTGAGGAGAGAGTAGTTGATGAAGATGGGGATATTATTGATGAAGAGATCGAGATGGAGGCTCCCGGCAAAGTGCAACCGAGGCTAAGCCCAACAAGTACCGCACAGCCCGGTGAGTCTCAAATTGAGAAGAAAGTTGAAAAAACGCCCGTAGACGTTAGACCTTTGCCCTTAGTAGACCAGTCGCGAGTCCCGTTTCCTTCGCGTCCTAAGAACCAAAAAATACTCAAGGGAATACGGGCAATTTCTAGAAATCTTCAAGCAATTGAAGATTAATCTTCCTTTCATCGAGGGACTTCAATCGATGCCCAAATACGCGAAATTCCTGAAAGACCTTTTTTAGGGACAAAGAGAAGTTAGGGGAGTTGTCTAATGTCCCGTTGAATGGAGGGTGTTCAACTGTTGTTGTAAATAAGCTTCTGGAAAAGCTTACCGATCCCGTTATTTTCACTATTCATTGTCTATTCGGTAGTAATACCAACACTAGAGCCTTAGCCGACTTAGGTGCTAGCATTAATTTGATGCCCTTTTCTCTCTACGAGAAGCTAGACCTAGGCGAGCTTGCACCTACCCGAATGACATTATCCTTAGCCGATCGATCCGTTAAATACCCTAGGGGTATAGTAGATAATTTGCTTGTCAAGGTTGATAAATTTGTGTTTCCCACTGATTTCGTCATTCTCGATATGAAAGCGGATGAGAGAGTCCCTATTATACTTGGTCTCCCTTTCTTACGTACCGCTAAAGCCCTCATAGACGTTCATGATGGTAAGATCACCCTTAGGGTCGGTGAGGAGAGAGTCACCTTTGAGATAGAGCGTTCCATGAACCACCCGAGTGGTTCCGATCACTATAGTGGTCCTTGCCATTCCGTCTACTTCTTGAATTCGTTCATCTCGTGTGTCGACCATTGTTTTGAGTATATTAGTGGAGCAGACTTAGTGGTAGGAGAGAAGGTTGAAGAGGAGTTGAAGAGGGTAGATGAAGTAGAAGTTGAGGGGAGTCCTTTGATCCCCGAAGTCTTAACCGTTAGTGATGACACCACCCAACCCCCACCCTTAGAGCTTAAGGTACTTCCATTGCATTTAGAGTATGCTTTTCTAGGGGAGGGTTCCGAGCTACCCGTCATTATCTCATCAAAGTTGGAGGAAAGTGAGAAGTTGAGGCTATTGGAGGTGTTGAGGGCCAACAAGGAGGCCATTGCATGGAGGTTGTCCGACATCAAGGGCATAAGCCCTTCTTATTGCACCCACCGGATACTCATGGAGGATGATTATAAACCGGTGTTGCAACCTCAAAGGCACCTCAACCCCAACATGCAAGATGTTGTGAAGAAGGAGGTTCTAAAACTCCTAATGCCGAGATGATATATCCCAAATCCGATTCTCCATGGTTGAGTCCTACTCAGGTTGTCCCTAAGAAGGGAGGGATAACCTGTTGGTGCATACATCTGTCAACTTCGTCTTATATCGAGTCTGGGTTGCGTTGCGGATATGAAAAGAATGATGTCATCATATACAAAGATGACATCACAAAGATGACATCATAATATGTCATCATCATTGCAACATGAGACAAAACAATACATGGCAAGAAACAATTTCATTTGAAGTTGACTTTTGGGATATCGTTTGAAGGTAACGTCCGTTTGAAAGAACCGTTTGAATTGGACATGTATGTTTCAAACGGAATGGATGGCCCTATAAATAGGGTTGTGTTCTTGTCATTTGGAAAAACGAAAGGGCCAAGTGATACCGAGGTGCAGCCGGTTTATTCTCTGATTGTAAACATTGTTAATTCAATATACATGAGGTTTAAAGTGTTTTTCAAGCTGTTTTCACATCCGTTTCTCTGTTTCCGCCTCTGAAACGGATTTGAGCTCTTCCGAACGACTCATTCAGGTCGAGACACGATCCTACAAGTGGTATCAGAGCTCAGGAGGAAGAGTTCTTGCCATATTCAGCTTGAAAATCTGATTTCTACACCTTCTTTCACAAAATTAAAATTTTTCATGGTTAAAATCGGCTCAAAATTTCACATTATTCTCGCAATCATGTTTTAACAAATCCTGGAAAATTTCAGCTTTAAAATCGATCTAAAACTTGACATTTTCATCATTCCGTTTGAAAGTGTTCGAAAAATGATGACGTCATAGGTTTTCTCGTTTGAAACTGGCTTATTCCGTTTGAAATTGACCGATCCTGTTTGAAACTGGCATAGCCCGTTTGAAAATGACATTCCGTTTGAAAAACATCGTTTGAACGAGCTTGAAAGTGCATTGTGAAGTGTGAACCGTTTGAAAGGTGCATCGAGTTGTGTAAAACAAAAAACGAGGTTGTCAGTCTTTGCATGTGAAAGAGACTATCGGTTCATGAAAAGAATTAAATGTGCATGTTAATTGTCAGTTCCACAAAAATCAAGTGTGTATTGAAATTTTAGACAGTTGTCGACCATCATAGGAATTGCATGTGATTGTGAAATAGTGGGTACATTGAACAAAGTTGTGCATGTGAGTGGTGTCGACAGTCAACCACACTTCTCGGCCCATGTGAATCAGAAAATTTGCGGTCCTATCAGAATTATGTCACTATTAAAAGTTTATTAGCCCAAGGTTTGGATAAAGTTTGAAAAGTTGAACGGCCAAATAGATTTTATGAAGAGTTGAATTGTGGTCGGCTGCATGTGACCCAAGAGAATCTTGAATTGAGAATATCAAGTGTTTTCTGATAAGATTTTATAAAAAAATTGAAGTGTTGACGGCTTACATGTTCTGATAAGGCATTTGTCAGTCATGTGATCGGATCAAAAATCTCGGCCCAATCATAATTGTTTATCATTTGACATTGTTGGGTACTTTTTATTGAGGGAATCAAAGTTCAAGTGAACACATTTGCGGCCCAATTTCAGTTTTACAAAGTATATACAATATCGGCCCAATGAACTTTGATTGATTGTTGTTGGCATATGTGATTGAAACCGAGTTCGCAAATCTTCGACACGAGTCTTAGATTGATTTCATCAACACACACTTTTACGTATTCAGTTCGTTTAAACTGATCGTTCGTTTGTTTGTTTGATTACAGATATTTCACGAGGTGAACCAGTTCGCATTAAATCAGTTCGTTTCAAACTTAGCTAGCTTGAAAAATTAGTTATTGTGAAAAAGTTTACCAAAACATGGAAGAAGAATTCAAATCTAAACCAAAAAAAATACCGATTTTTCTAGATCTTGGAAGTGATGTGGATACCGATGATGAGGAAGAACATCTCAACAAAGCTAGAAAAGGCATTGATCCTACTAGTTTTAACTTGTTTTTTGCAGATAAAATAGAGATGCTGTATCAGAAGAAGATTGCCAAATTGAAGAAAGAGCTGGAAGTAGCAAGAAGGCTAGCTGATGAAAAGACAAAGACAGAAGCTGGAGAAGCGAATGTTGAACCAGCAACTGAGAAAGCAGTAGAGAAAATTGTTGAAGTGGTGGAAAAAATAGTTGAAGTTGAAAAACTGGTCGAAGTAGAGAAACTCGTCGAGGTAGAAAAAGTCGTTGAAGTTGAAAAGATTGTCGAGGTTGAAAAGATAGTTGAAAAAATGATTGAAGTTGAAAAACCATGTTTGAAGTATTCAGAATCTTGCAAAGCTTGTGAAGAAAAAGATAAGAAGATTGCTGAATTGGAGAAGATTAAAGAAGATTTATTGTCCGATGTGAAGTATGTGAAGGAATCTTATGATGTGCTGAACAACACAGTTGATCGTCTGAAAAAGACGAATACAGAAATTGAAAAAGCAATGGAAAAAATGAGTGCAACATTAATGACAAAGCAGAGCCTGATCAATGAGTACATCGAAGATTGTGCTAAGTTGAAAAAAGAAGTGGAACTTGAAAAGATTGAGAGTGAAAGGATTAAACTATTACTGTTGAGTAACACTACTTGTGATTATTTGATTGATCGTGTTTATCCTACTGTTGCAGGTCTGGAAGCTTTCATGGATAAAAAGACTGAAGATACTGATACTGGTAAGAAACCAAGTGTCAAGTATAACAGATGTCCGCCCCCGATACATGAAACTTATTCTCCAAGGAATCCTAACGAGGAGCGTCTAAAAAGGCAGTCAACATCAAGTTAAAGTCTGAAATCATTGATGAATTACCAGACAATATTGATGTTACATTCACAGCGTCTGACACTGATCATGAGTCTGAGTTAGTACAGAAAGTTGTCGATCAGGTGTTAGATACGGATGAAGAGTTAAAGTTGGAGTCTAAGTCTGATAGTCCGAGTTCGTCAGAAAAGAATCCGAGTTCACCGGTTAACAGGGTTTACAATAGAGAATTCCTGTTATCAAAATCTAATTTGAATGACGGATCAATCAAAGTGGCTTATACTTTGTATGATTCAGACAAATTATATTCTGATGAGGAATTTCCAATAAGAAGTGTAAAAACTGAAATGATCAAACAGGTTTTCAAATTAACAGAAATTAATATTTCTGAAATAAAAGATTTAAATCTTGATGAAAAACCTAAAAAGTACACTTCAAGAGTTCAACATAGATTGAACAAGAAAAAGGGTTACGGTTATGGTTCAGGTTATCGAAAGAAATCAAACCATAATGGTAATCTCAAAAAGAAAGGTCTTGGTTTCAATTCTTCAGAAAATTATAAAAATAAAAAAACTTATAAACCAAAAACAAAATTTGTTTCAGGAGGAAGTTCAGAGGATGAACAGAAGAAACCGTTCTGGAAGCAGTCGAATCAAGAGTTTCTTGCTGAAGTAAAGAAGAATGTGAGAAAGTTTGCTTCGAGAGTTGACAGAAGAACCTGTTTCAAATGCCAAGAAGTTGGACACATAGCTTGGAATTGCCCCAAGACCAACTACCAAAAACAGGAAGTTTCTTCTAACTCTGTTTTGAGAAAGACTTGTGTTGATGAGAAAGAAAATGTTAAAAAGTTTTAAAATTCTATTTCTGAGGAAGGAGAAAATTCAAAACGGTTTTACAAAAGAAGAGGTGATTTGAGTAAACAAAAGTGGGTGGTTAAATCTGAGGGTAATTCTGACAATGAATCCGATTCCATAAAATCAGAGGAGTCTTTGGTTGATAAAAAGGTTGTGAATTCCGTTCCAGAGGTGAACGATGTGGATTTTCCTCCATTGTCAAAGGAAAATTTGATGAAGAAAGTGGGAAAGGTAGAGATCTCAAATCAATTCTTCGCTGATAAGGGAGAATTTGATGTTGAGAAGACTTTCAATGGAAAAGTCAAACATATTTTTGGGAAGATGGATGATGGGAAGGTTAAAACTGCAAAAGATTTTTATAAATCAAAATGTTGGTGGGATAGATGTGTCCCAGAATCTCCCAATGCTGTTCAGGCTTGGGGGAAAGTTTTTCCAAACTAAAAAACCTGACTTGCCGGAGCTCCCAGGTTGGTAAGAGTGGAGCAGGAATCGACATCTTTCTTAGCAAATGATCCTACAAGTGGTACAGTTGGTAAAGTACAGGTGGTATATTTAAATTGTTATATTTTGATTTACAAGTGGTTATGGTTGGTGAGTGAACTTGTAAGTGGTTGAAAGAGGTTTTCATTGACAATTGGTTAATCAAGGTCATTAAGTTGAACTTGATTGGACCATACTTACAAGTGGTATTTTGGAGAACAATGTGATGAACCCCTAACCTACAAATGGTTTATTAAAATCAACAAAACTTATTTTCCGAAAAAACCATTTGATTAAAACAAACTTAAGTGTTTTGAAATCACAATGGGAAAATAGTTTGTTGTAAGGGGGAGTTCTGATTGTTTATGTCAAGTGGATGGCGATCTGAAGCAATTTGATATCAGTTGTCACTTTAGTGTATAGTTTGTTTTCAAATTTCCTAAAATGTGTTTACATTTTAGGGGGAGTAAAAATTTCAGAAAATCCAAAAACATTTGAAAATTTGAAAAAGACAAAAACATGATAAAATCAAAAATGAGTTTTGATGTATAAAAGAGGAAATGATAGTACATCAGTGGACGATCACTGCATGCTAAAGAATTGGATAGTTAAAATGTGATAAACGGTCTCACTGATGATATGCCAGTAGGTTTTTGCACATTTAGTAGATTATGACGAGATATAAACCTAAATTTCAAACTTGCTTAATTCGTGGGTAACATCTCTCGGATATATGGGTAACCCCCGAAATCTTGTTTGAAGGAACCCTCTTTCTGAGATACTAGGTCTTTATACTTAGTGATATCTGGGGTATTATCCTGGGACTTCTGATAATGCGGAAGCAATGGCCTAGTCCCCGGAGAATACTTTATGCTTGCTTAAAATATAGCGCTGCCCTCAGCATAAATGATGAGACAATAAAATTGCTAATCAATGCTGTTGTAAAAAAGATCCTCTAAAGGGGACCCACCAAAAGTCGAACCGTCATCTCTCTGCTGAACGAAAGTTCTGACCTGAGCTCTCACGGTTTCGCAATTTAACCCCTTACAGATATCATCTAGGTATACTCACCTGTAAGACTGAATATTGGGATTTGGATACGGGAGTATATTCTGAGGTGGGACACGCGAATAAGTTTAAGTCTCTTAAAACATTAATCTTGTATCTCGAAACAGTTGAACTTTGTGTGAAAATTTAAGTGGACCAGTATACTGACAATCTAAGTGAATCGTTTAGAACTTAAAATGTTTAAAGCTTAACGGTGTTGGTGATTTGTCTCAAAAACTTATATGATCCTCTTACACAAACTCACAAAAAAAATATTGTTTGTATATATTTCTTTGCTGCATTTCATTTCGGTTATATCAAAAATCCAAAAAGAGTTTCAGTGTATTTTAGCATAAATTTTGAAAAATCCAAAAAGATTTTAGACGACTGATGTTGAAAAGCTGATTTTCAAAATTCCGAGTGCTAAACATGACGAACAGGTTTGGGAAAGTTTGTTTGAAGATGTATGAAATGAAAATGATATATATTCAAGTGGTTCATCAGAAATTTACATGATAAATCATTTGTTTGATACTTGAAAATGATGTATTCAGGGTTATGTCTTCAAGAGGTTAGCAGAGTTTCTAAATTTGTTATATCTTATTTTTATGAAACTTATGTTTTGGGTAGAGTGTATGCAGGTGAGTCAGGTTATGATACCTGAACCAGTGAAATCCAGACTACGATCCCAGTACAAGTTGAGGGGGAATCTGTTAGAGAAAGAGAGTCTGAAGATGCAAGAGCTAGGAGTTTGATCCTGAAAGATTAGTTGAAGAAAGTTAGATTGAAGGAAGCCAAAAGACTGATAAAGACTGAAGATTGAGAAGACTCGACACTTAAGACTCGTCAACATCTGAGGGGGAGTCTGTTGGTGCATACATCTGTTGACTTCGTCTTATATCGAGTCTGGGTTGCGTTGCGGATATGAAAAGAATGATGTCATCATATACAAAGATGACATCACAAAGATGACATCATAATATGTCATCATCATTGCAACATGAGACAAAACAGTACATGACAAGAAACAATTTCATTTGAAGTTGACTTTTGGGATATCGTTTGAATGGTTCATTTGAAGGTAACGTCCGTTTGAAAGAAGCGTTTGAATTGGACATGTATGTTTCAAACGGAATGGATGGCCCTATAAATAGGGTTGTGTTCTTGTCATTTGGAAAAACGAAAGGGCCAAGTGATACCGAGGTTCTGCCGGTTTATTCTCTGATTGTAAACATTGTTAATTCAATATACAAGAGGTTTAAAGTGTTTTTCAAGCTTTTTTCACATCCGTTTCTCTGTTTCCGCCTCTGAAACGGATTTGAGCTCTTCCGAACGACTCATTCAGGTCGAGACACGATCCTACATAACCATTGTCATGAATTCTAAGAACGAGCTTATCCCTTCTCGTACGGTCACGGGTTGGCGCGTGTGCATCGAGTACCGAAAGTTGAATGATGCCACCTGAAAAGACCACTTCCCATTGCCCTTCATCGATCAAATGTTGGAGCATCTCTCGGGAAAACAATTTTAATGTTTTCTCGACGGTTTTTCTGGGTACTTCCAGACCCCCATAGCACCGGAGGATCAGGATAAGACCACTTTCACATGCCCCTATGGCACCTATGCGTACCGACGCATGCCATTTGGGTTGTGCAACGCTCCAGCTACTTTTCAGCGGTGCATGGTTGCCATATTTCAGAATATGATAGAGAGTTCCATGGAGGTTTTCATGGACGATTTTTCAGTATATGGTAACTCCTTTGATGAGTGTTTGAAGAACCTAGAGAAGATGTTGAAGAGATGTGTCGAGACCAAGCTAATGTTAAATTGGGAGAAGTGTCACTTCATGGTGACGGAAGGTATTGTGTTGGGATACAAGATCTCTAGAGAGGGTATTGAGGTAGATCGTCCGAAAATAGATACCATTAGTAGGTTACCTCCACCCATGAGTGTGAAGTCCATTCGGAGTTTTCTAGGGCATGCGGGCTTCTATAGACGCTTTATTAGGGATTTCTCTAAAATCACCCGCCCCATGACCCGTTTGCTAGAGAAAGATGTTCCACTCGTCTTTGACGAGGAGTGTCTTAAAGCCTTCAACTTTTTGAAGGAGCAACTTGTGAGTGCACCTATTATTATCTCGCCAGACTGGAGCTTGCTGTTTGAGCTCATGTGCGATGCGAGTGACTATGCCGTTGGAGCGGTATTAGGACAAAGAAAGGACAAGCACTTTCATCCTATATACTACACGAGCAAAACGCTAAATGATGCTCAAGAGAACTACACCACCACGGAAAAAGAACTCTTAGCCGTAGTATTTGCCTTTGACAAATTCCGTTTATATCTCGTTCTATCCAAAACCATAGTTTTCACCGACCATTCTGCGTTGTGTTTTCTTTTTCAAAAGAAAGACGCTAAACCCCGACTCATTCGGTGGATTCTATTGCTTAGTGAGTTTGATTTTAAGATTAGAGACTAGAGAGGGGCCGAAAACATAGCGGCCGATCATCTATCACGTCTAGAGGACCCCAAGAAAGAAGAGATTCGTGAGGAGGAGATTGGAGACGCGTTCCCTCACGAGTCTATCGAGTTTGTTGGGGCCGAAAAGGAAGGATTGCCTTGGTATTGTGACTTGGCGAATTATCTTTCTACTGGCAATATCGTGAGAGATATGACCACACAACAACGTAGGAAATTCCTTAGTGAATCAAGAAAGTATGTGTGGGATGATCCTTTTCTCTTTAGGATAGGGGGATATAGGATTTTAAGACGTTGCCTGTCGAGAGAGGAAGGTTGGAACATCATAAAACATGTGCATGAAGGCCTCACAGGAGGACATCTTGGAGCATACGCCACCGCTCAAAAGGTATTTGATTGCGGTTTTTATTGGCCTAGCGTACTTTGAGATGTCGTTGACTTCGTGAATACATGTGATGCTTGTCAACGAATCGACAATATTTCTGCCAAAGATGAGATGCCTCAAAACCCTATCCAAGTGTTGGAGGTTTTTGACGTTTGGGGCATCGATTTCATGGGACCCTTCCCAAACTCCAAAGGAAACCGTTACATACTCGTGGTGATTGACTACCTGTCCAAGTGGGTAGAGGCTCAAGCTCTTCCTACAAATGAAGCCCAAGTAGTCTTGAAATTCCTTAAGAAGCTTGTTTCCCAATTCGGTAGACCTAAAGCCATAATTAGTGACCGTGGCACTCACTTTTGCAACGCATTGATGGAAAAATTTCTTGCACGCTACGGAGTCACTCATCGTTTGTCTACCACATATCATCCACAGACAAGTGGTCAAGTGGAGAATGCGAATAACGGTATCAAACGAATCTTAGAGAAAACAGTCGGTAAGAATAGGAAGGATTGGTCCGACAAGCTAGACGATGCATTGTGGGCGTTTCGAACCGCCTACAAGACGCCTTTAGGAACCACACCATTTATGATCGTCTATGGAAAATCTTGTCACCTTCCTGTCGAGTTAGAACATAGAGCGCTTTGGGCATTGAAAACCGTTAATATTGACATGACCGAAGCCGCTAGGAAGCGTTTCTTTCAAATCCATGAGCTTGAGGAGCTTAGGGATGCGGCTTATGCTCGATCGTTAGGAATCAAGGAGAAAACAAAAGTTCTACATGATAGGAAGTTAAGAAAAGTGAAGGAATTTAGCAAAGGCGACAAAGTACTCCTCTACAACTCAAGATTGAAGTTGTTTGCAGGTAAGTTGAAATCGAAGTGGTCGGGACCTTATATGGTTCACTATGTGTTTCCATATGGAGCGGTGGAGATCATGGACGAGTCGAATGGCCGAAGTTGGAAGGTGAATGGCCATCAGTTGAAGCACTACATTGGAGGATCGATAAACAAGAACGAGATGGAGGAAACTCCTCTCGAAATTCCATCCAAAGCCGCCAATTAGTGTTTTGGGATGAAGTCCCAAGTGTAGAGTATGTACCGTTTGTAATTTCGTTATTTTTGTATTTCTCGTAGTTTTTCGTGTTTGTGTTTTGTGTGTTTGAGAAATTTTGCAGGAAAAGTACCATTGAAGAGCTGAATTTGCGAAGAAAACGACGTTCCAGTTAAGTCCCAACACTTAGAAAAAATTTGGGATGGTTTGGGGAAGGTTTGGTAAGAGTCAGAAAATTTTCTAAGGCACGAAACTAAAGTTTTTACGCAACTTACTGCCAAAATAATGGTCTCGCATCGCACCACAGTATAACCACTTCATTGTGGCGCTACGCGACCTCTAGGGTCAGCAAAACCATTCTGAACCCCCATACTTGAACCTATCCGTGGAGCTGTGCCATAACTCTTGCTTTCCACCGTCGCGGTGCGCGACCGCACTCTAGGTCGGTTTAAATCCCTTTTCTTATCTCTTTCTTCCCCAAATAACCAAAACCCTTTCTCTTCCACACCCACCGCCGAACCACCACAAAACCCCCCATATCTCAGCCGATTCTCAACCAAAGTCCACCATTCTTCCTTCTTTGTGATCGGAATTCAATGCCAAACAAACCCTCGTGAACAAAACACGTGATTCTCTGATCTAGAGCTTCGAATCGGGACTCACCAATACATGAAATATTTTCAGTTTTCACTTACAATCGGCGATTCAGGTATGTTTCCTTGCATTTTTGTCTCTTATATTTGTGTTTTGTTTATTTAGTTGGGTCCGTAGGTAGGTGTATAGTCAGTTGTGTCGAGTTATGTTCGAGTCGTTACTGTGGTCTCATGTGGCAGGTCAGGCGAGTCATCATAGTCAGTTGGTTGGAGTCGTGGTTGTGTCGAACAATATGGTTCTTTGTTTTAGTGAGGATAAGGATATTGAAGGAATTTGCTTGATGATTGAATGGTTTGGGGTATTGACGAATTAAAGTGCCAAGCTTGCGTAATAAAATGAAATTTTGGCGACGACAAAAACCTCCTTTAACTAGGCGGAATTTTTCGACGCTAATTTTGATTTTAAAACTAAAAAGAGACTGATTATTAAGCAAGGTTGGACTTCAATGTCTTGTTGAGGCACTTGTTTTAATTGCGGACAATTAAAGTGCCGAGGGGGGTAGTGTACATTGAGTCCAGTTAGTGTCTTTGTGTTGTTTTAGTTACTTTTAGTCTAGTTTGAGTCGTAGTTAGTTGTTTTTTGGTTTACTTGCTCGTACAAGTGATTTAGGCTCGCCCGTACTCAATCTCCATTCGAGCGAGTTTAACTATCACTTAGCAATTGTAAAAGGTAACCCGTTTGTTTCAGAATTAGCCGCGAATGAAATGCTATATAGCTATTCTATATTTTTTCAAAAAATTTATAAAAAATCCAAAAAAAATATAAAAATTTCAAAAATTCAAAAAAATTAAAAAAATTAAAAATACCAAAAATAGTTTGTTATTACTGATTGTCTGCTTGTTTTGTCTTGAATATATCTGTTTTGCAGGCATGGCTAGCAGTTCGCGCAGAGGTAGGTCAAGAAAAACAAGTGCGGGTCAGTCAGCACCACAACAGGATCCACCCAGCAAGACCTGGTTCCACAAGAGACCCCAATCATTCAGATAGCAGCCGATGATCCTAAGTTGAGAAAGATCAAGTATCAAACGTCTTATAATTTTATTCCAGATAGGAAATGCAGAGCCGATCACCCGATACTGAAGTTTGAGCCGATTACACAGGAATGGAATAAGTATGATAAATTGAAAAATACTGATCTACTTCAGCACAGGGTTATAGACTGGTTGTGGTTGAGTGAAATAGGCTCGAAGCAGGAAGTGTTGGACCTTTTGGGTCCGAAGTTGACAGATGCGTTGGAGTGTACGCAACCGCAGTATGAGGAGTTGGTGCTAGAGTTTCATAACACATGGATGCATAAGGAGGGAAAGTTTGATCAGGACATAGCTGTGTCGTTCAGTTTAGGTAGGCAGGTTTTTGAGATAAATATGGCAAGGTTTGCCATAGTGTCAGGGTTTTATACTGAGGAGGAAGTGAAGCAGCCAGGATTTGTTACTAGTTTGAGGGGTGCTTATTCTACGACTATGGATTATAGTGTTGGGGGCACTGAGCTGCGAGAATTCTGGAAGATGATATCTGACCAACCGTTCACGGTTACAAACCTGATCACTTTGGTTCCTAACCCGGTTTATAGGTATGTGTTAAAGATTTTATATACTACGCTGGTGGGTCATAAATCTGGGGAGAATAAGGCGAATTGGATAGAGCTGTTCATTCTCATGTGTCGGGTACCGAACAGGGAGATGAACTTGGCTACAGTATTAGCAGAGGTCGTCGAGGAGGTCCTCGGGCTGGTTTAGATATGGGCCCATATATTACTCGGATTGCACGAAATTTGGGGGTGTTTACCAACTATGTCCCCGAATTTCAACACGAGGGGCCCATGACGGTGACATTTGGTTTGAGAGAGTTGCAGCAAGCAGGTATAGTGTCGTGGACGGAGCCCTACGGCTAGGAGCCGATTAGGCAGGGCCCGTAGGTGCAGCCGCCGGAGGGACATCCGGATAAGGATGTAATGATTCAGATTGACCCTACACACCGACAGCGGCCACCACAGAGACACGAGCTACTAGCACAGCAGTATCCGAGGAGGCAGCCTCCACCTGAGCGTCTCACTTTACAGTCACTCTCTGGCTATATGGAGCAGAGATTTGACAGGTTGGAGCATCTGATTGAGGCGATTCAGTTGGGTCAGGAGAGGCAAGATGATGCTCTTCGTTACATGATGACTACACACATCATGAGGATAACAGACTTCTTTCAGCCGAGGCAGCAGGGTGGCTCGGCTGGTGCTGGTGCGAGGGTTGATCCGGATCCTCCATTTCGTGTATTTGGTGAGAGTAGTGCTGGTGCAGGTGGTCAAGAGGAGGACAGTGACGAGGACTAGTGTGGGGATGGCAAGGATCCAGAAGCAGCAGCTGACTATATGTTTTGTTTGATTTTTTTTCTTTTATGCTGTTTTTGATCCTCATTTGTTGGTCTGTACTGATATTTATACACGTTAAACAGGATGGTCGGGAAGGTTGGGTTGGTATATGGTTGAAACTGATGATATTTTGATGATATATAAATATATATATATATATATATATATATATTTTGCTAGTTTGTTGATGGTGATTGATAGGTTGATGTTTAGCCGCTTTCGTTCGCATGTCCGAGGTTAGGAGTTGTTTGCTGAGCGCGTTTCGAATTGTAGGGCTTATGTGGAAATGACTGGCACTTTGACAGTCTCACATATACAGCTAAGTCGTTTCCCTTGTATTCTTTTGTATTTTATTCATTTATTTCGTCTTTAGTTATTGTTTTTAGTGTTTAGGTAGTTTTTGAGTCGTATTTCTGTTCTTGCATTAGGGACAATGCAATCTTTAAGTGTGGGGATGGGATACATGTAAATAATCGAGTCTTAAAATTAAAAAATACAAAGAATTAAAAAATTTGAAAAATTCAAAAAAAATTGAAAAATCAGAAAAAAAAAAATTGTCCTTTGAAATAAGAAGTTTGCATATTAAAAAGGAAAATGATAGAAAAGATGAATTTTTGCTTGGGTTCGAATAATAATAATAAGAGATTAAATAAATCGAGCTTGTGTCTAGTTAGGGATGTGTGGATAGGCCCAATTTTGGTTTTAAGTCCCTTTGAGTTAATACACCTTAATTGTTGGTCTACTAGTGCGTTTTTGCCTGGGAAATATCGGAAAGCAAAACTGCCAATAAGAGTATAAGGGGCGCCTTTATAAGTTAAAACCGTCAGAGTTTGTGATCATGCAAAAAAAATAGAAAAATGATGAGCTAGAAACTGAATGAAAGTTGCGCATTTCTATGTAGTCTGGGTTAGGGATAGTGACTTTACAACCGGATTACCGCTAGGATGTGTGAAATCGACCTTGCAAAGAAAAGTAAAAAGTACTGAAGCCTAAGTAATCCGAGTTGGGGATAGCGACTCTACAGCCGGAATGCCTCTTGGTTAGGGAAAGCAACGTCTACGCTCGTTGAAAGAAAAAAAGGAAAGAAAAGCGATTAAAAAAATGGAAAAAAGGAAAAAAAAATTGATTGTAAATTCTCTTGGTTTTGATATAAGACGGTTGGGAATTGATCCAGTGATCGTTCCTTTAGTTCTATAAGCTTGAGGCGGAAGTAGGTGGACCGTAGATTCTAGCGTGAGACCCTAGGTAGACTGACCTTACATAAATTAAATTCACATGATAAGGGTTTAAGACTGGATTTGGGTTTAAAGGGACAAGTATGTTCGCAATCGCGGCTAACGCAAGTTTTGATTTTAATAAAATAGAAATATGCTTTGACCCAAGTGACTGTTCATCTCTGATTCCGTTGTATAATTCTTTTTCGAGGACGAAAAAAGAGTAAGTGTGGGGATATTTGATGTATTGCAAAATACATCCTTTATTCGTGTACAGTTTGTATAAGTTTCCGTTATTTTTAGTTCCGTTTTAGTTAGAATGTGCGTACTTTGATGAAATCTTGTGTTTCCAGGTCATTTGTGTGGAAAATGTTGAAAAACCGAAGTATTAAAGGCTGGGGAACAAGTTGGAAAAAGAGTTTGAATTACTCTAAAGTTTTTGAGAGTTGAAGCTGATCAATTTACGCACAAGTCTGTGAAAAATATGCCGTGGCATCGCGCCACGGCTACGTGCCCATATCGTCGTGCCCCGTTACAATAATTAATTAATATTCCTGTGTTTCAAGCCGTCGCGCTACGCGATTGTGAATGGCAATACCCGTCGCGCGGCGCGACGGGGTGTGTTGACGGAAATCTTTCATTACAAGTTAGGGTTTGGTATTTAAACTCAAGAAACTTAATCATTAACCCTATTTACGAATTGGAGACATCCTTGGGCGATTTTGGAGCTTTCATTGAGCACTTTCGGAGATCTTGAAGCTTACGAATCAGTGGTACGAGTTCGGGACGAAGAATTGAAGACTTTCTCGGGTTTTCCAATCCCTTGTTTTGTCGATTTCTTTCTTGAAACTTGTTACAGTGAATTCGTGTTTGATTATCTTTGATTTATTTTCGTTTATTGACATGCTCGGCTAAACATTTATGCCACCTAGACTTTGATGAATGGATTAGTATAAAGTTTTTACCTCTTTCGTTATTTGCATGAATATTATGGATTGATTGTGTTTAGCAAAGAGTTTGGTCTATTGATTTGATGTACATGCGTGCTTTAATTTGGTTTATTATTATTACTTGCTTGGTATGATTCTTAGTGACAATCTTTATCACAATATAGAGTTATACTAGGGTTTAGGATTTTGGTGAGTGTCTATATCATGCAAGAAATCTTAACTCTTTAGGGTGAAATTGCACAAATAACTAGAGAAGTAATTGTTAGTGATTTACTAGGTTTTAGTGTTCTACTAGTGCCAATAGCTGGAAGGTGCGGGGCTATTGATAGGTCTTACCCGGTGAATTGCTTTATATAGTCCTTGGAAAAGATCGTGCCTTAGTTGCCCCGTCGGTTTATTAGTCTATCAAGTCAAATCGAGAAGCTAAACTACCCTAGATCTATGATTGGAAAAGAGTAAGTCAACATTAGGGTACTTACACAATAATTAGACAACTGGAAAGACGTCTAATAACCTGTAGGATTAACGGCTTCGGTAGCGCCATAAGTTTCACCTCGAGAAGGGTTGAGGGGCTTAGTTGGTGTCTTAATAGGTTTAGTACTATAAGATCCCGGTTCCATAAATCATGCATCTAACTTAATCGGTAATTCTTAAAATCAATCCAGGATTCTAGTCTAGGTGGTCTCATTCGTCATATAAGAAAAGCCTTTTGCCTTCTTTCGTATTTAGTCTAGTTTTAGTTTAATATTTAGTTTAAATAGATTTCCTTAGATTTTCCGTACCCCCCCCCCCCCCAAAACAATTAAACATTTTAAGTCGTGTCTGTCAGTGTCTGTTAGAGTCTAGTTTACGTGATACATAGAGTCTCGTGGTTCGATATCCGGACTTCCTAGGCTTATACTACACTGATCGGTACACTTGCCGATTGTGTGGTTTAGGTCGAGTCTAGAATTAAAGATTTTTAGTGTCTAGCTTAGAGAGTCTAATATAGTTAATTTTTATAGTCTATTTAGCACACATCAGTGAACAAGCATCCTCATGGTTACAACCACTTGACTGGAAATGGTCCACAACAGATGTTTCAAAAATTGGTTCAAAACTCTGACCATTCTCCTGGACTTGAGGCTGGAATGTTTGTGACCCCATCCAAAGCCATTTTGGCTTTAGACACTCACCAAAACTAATATGTTTACTGATGTGCTGGGAGCTTCTACTTGCCTTGATAGTTTATGGTATGAAGATAGTGGAGGCTCCAGGCGCATGACAGGATGTAGAGTCCTTCTCAAAAACTTCATAAAACATGTAGGGGGTGATATATCCTTTGGTAACAACTCAAAAGGGAAGGTGTTGCGATTAGGGAAAGTCCAAGCAGGGAAATTCAAGTTTGAACATGTCAATCTTATTAACAATCTTAAATTTAACCTTCTTAGTGTGTCTTAAATGAGTGACAAAGGCTATGGGTCATTCTTCACAAAGGAAACTTATAAGATTGTTGGGCCAGATATGGTGAAAAAGATTGAAGAAATCATAGTCGGGTGCAAAACACAGCTTCTTGCTCAAAGGAGTGGCAAGGTGTATGTGGTTGATATGTTGAAAGATAATCCAATGTCTGGTGCATGTCTGTTCTCAGCTGCCTCTACCAAAGAGACAGAACTATGGCATAAAAGACTGGGACACACAAATCTCAAAACTATCACCACACTCTCAAAACAAGTACTTGTAAGAGACCTTCCACCAAAACTTTTCACTTGTGATGAACATTGTGTTTCCTGTCTAAAAGGTAAACAACATAAAAGTTCATTCAAATCCATTGATGAGTCCAAAACTAGTCAGTGTTTACAATTGTTACACATGAACTTGTTTGGCCCTGTTAAAATCGTGAGTCTTAAAAAGAAGAGGTATTGTCTTGTCATAATTGATGATTTTCAAGGTTTACATGGACTTACTTTTTGCACTGCAAAGATGAGACTGCAGGTATTTTGTAGGACTTTGTAAGAAAAGTTGAAAAACAATTTGATCTGCCAGTAAAAATCTTCAGGAGTGACAATGGAACAGAGTAATAAGGAGTTGGATGACTTCTATGTTTCAAAAGGGATTGTAAGGCAGTATAACATCCCAAGAACACCAGAACAAAATGGGTTGGTTGAAAGAAAGAACATGACCTTGATTGAGGCTGCCAGAACCATGCTTGTAGATTCAGGTTTACCATTGTCTTTTTGGGCAGAGGCTGTAAACCCTGCTAGCTATGTGCAGAATAGAGTTTTAATCAACCCCAAACATCAAAAGACTGCTTATGAAACTTTGTTCAAGATCAAACCACTGATCACTTATTTCAAAATCTTTGGTTGTCCATGTTTCATTTTAAATTAAAAGATTCAATTTCAAAATTTACAGTCAAAGTAGATTGTGGTTAATTTTCTAGGATACTCAACTACTGCCAATACCTACAAAGTGTTTAACACAAGGACTAGGTGTGTAGAAGAGACTTTGAATGTAAAATTCAATGAACTTTCTTCTTTGAAAATCCCAGCAAATCCTGCTGAATTGTTTGACGTAGATAAATTTACATTTAAAGATGTGTCTGTCAAGACTAACCATGCAGGTACACCACAATCTTCCCATCAAGATTATGGATTTGACATTGTGATCCCACAATATAAAGTCACTTCCACCACCAGAGAAACAAATGTTCAAAACAGTTGTCAAAACTCTGTCACCTCATCTAGTCAAACCACTGCTGACAAACGTCCATCCTCTGTGGACAAAAGTCAACCCATTTTTACAGCTATTCCTCCCATACCTCCACCTCCATTCCAAACATCTTTTGACTCTTCAAAATTGCCAACAGATGTTAGCTCTGGAGATTCACATCTGCAGCCTTCACCTCTCAATGCCATCATTCCATACAAGGGATATCTAATCTACCTTAAAAGTCATCCACCAGACCAAGTTATTGGCAACATCAATGAAGGGGTGCTTACAAGAAGTCAATCTGAAAACATTTGTCTTTTTGCTAGTTTTCTATCACTCACATAACCTATCAAGTACCAAGAGGCACTGAAAGACAATAGTTGGGTAAAGGCAATGCAGGAAGAGCTCAAACAGTTCAAGAGACAACAAGTATGGGAACTTGTACCATTGCCTAAGGATGTATGTCCAATTGGCACAAAATGGGTCTTCAAGAACAAAACAGATGAAAGGGGCATTGTTATAAAAAACAAAGCTAGGCTTGTTGTTCAAGGCTTTAAACAAGAAAAATGCATTGATTATGATGAAACATTTACTCCTGTAGCAAGATTGGAAGCCATCAGATTGTTCTTAGCCTTTCCTGTCAACCACAACATCAAGGTGTATCAAATGGATATCAAATGTGCATTCATTTATGGAAAGATTCAGGAAGAGGTATATGTATGCCAACCTCCTGGTTTTGAAGATGCCATTTATCCAGATCATGTCTACAAGCTTAATAAAGCTTTGTATGGCTTGAAACAAGCACCAAGGGCCTGGTATGAAATTCAATCCACCTTTCTCTTATCCATAGGATTTACAAGAGGTAAAATTGATAAAATACTATTTTTAAAATGGAAAGGAAAGGATTTGATGATTGTCCAAATTTATGTGGATGACATCATTTTTGGATCCACATGTAATTCCATGTGTGAAGAGTTTAGAGAACTCATGATAGCAGAGTTTGAGATGAGTGCCATGGGTGAACTTCAATGCTTTCTTCGTTTCCAAGTTAAGCAATTGTAAAATGATACATTCATTCAGCAAAGTAAATATGTCAAAAAACTTTTAACAAAATTTGATATGAATGATTGTAAACAATGTAGTACACCCATGGCCAACACAAAGCGGGTCACTGTTGATGTCAAAGATGACTTGGTTGATCAAAGTCTTTACAGAAGCATGATTGGGTCTTTATTATACATAACTGCATCTAGGCCAGACATCATGTTTGCAACATGTGTCTGTGAAAGATCCCAGTCAACACCTAGAACGTCCAACCTTATAGCTGTGAAAAGGATATGCAGATACATAAAAGGTGCTCCCACATTTGGTATCTGGTACCCTTCTAATGGGAATATTAAGCTTTCAGGTTACTCAGACAGTGACTTTGCTAGTTGTCATACCACAAGGAAATCCACTTCAGGAGGGTGCCAGTTTCTAGGCAATTGCTTGGTTTCTTGGAAAAGCAAAAAGCAAGCAGCGGTTTCAACATCAACATCAGAGGCTGAATACATTACTGCTGTAAGCTGTACAGCCCAACTCCTATGGCTTCAAAAGCAGTTGTTGGATTTTGGTGTGACTGCTTTAAAGACTCCTCTCATGTTGGATAGTCAAGCAGGTGAAAATATCATTAAAAATCAACTTTTTCATTCAACAACCAAGCACATTGACACCAGACATCACTTTGTGAGGGATAACTATGAAAAAAGTTTGATTTCTCTGCATCATGTTCCAACTAAGGATCAGCTGGCAGATGTGTTGACAAAAGCTTTAGACACATCCACCTTTGAAAACTTGATCTGTAGGATTGGCATGCTAAACATGGATTAAAAGCAAAAATTTGTTTTCCATGAATAAAAAGCATTAATTTTTTTTTCAGAAAATAAAAAATCCATCCTTAAAAATACCTTTGATTGAAAAAAAAAATTCAAAAAATCCTTAAAGTCTATTCCATACTACTGTTTTTAAAATATATGTTTGGCTAAAAATTCATCCACTGCTGAAAGGTATCTTTTGTTTCTCATTTACCACTGTTCATAACCTCTGATGGCTGTCCTCTGATAGACTAAAATCAGCCACTGTTCACAACCTCTGATGTCTATCCTCTGATAGACTAAAATCAGGCACTGTTCATATCCACTGTTCTAAACCTCTGTTGCTTTCCAATAGAGGTATCCTAACAACTGTCATCCATTATCACCAACAGAGGTTGCCACATGGATAGATGTTAGCCATCCGATCTTTCAAGACGGCATGTCAGCTTTCACTTTTTTACCCTATAAATTCCCCTGTTGCATCCAAACAGAGCTTACACTGACGTCTCGATTTCAAAATTCATACAAAGTGGTTTTCACTACCATCTTCTTCAACCCTACTCATATTTCATCACCAATCATGGCTCTACAAATAAAAACTCCCCATAACTACTTTCCGTACTTCGAGAAAACCAACAAAAATACAGCTTTCCATTCAATAATTGATGTTTTGATATCATCAAAATACAAAACCATCCTAACTGCCGATGCTCCAATATATGTGGATACCTCCGACAATTCTGGGCAAATGCTGAAATCCAATCTCAAAATAAGAAGCCCTTTGGTGTAACGTTAAAAGTCGGAGGCACCATTGTTCAAATATCTCCATCTTCCATATCCATAGTATTTGCTTTGCACAACCAGGTAGTTAAAACTTCTTTTGAAAAACAGGAAATCCACATAGCATTCATAGAAAGGGGGTATGAGGGTCAATTGACAGGAGTTACAATTTACAAACCAAATTTCCTGTTGAAATGAAATATTTTTTCCATACCCTACTGATATGTCTCTCTGCCAAGACCGCCTCATTCAATGAGATTCCACAAAAAGTTCAATACTTGGGATATGCCATTTTGACAAAATCTAATTATAATCTATCCCATGCATTGTTCTCGGACTTGGTGGCAAATGTGAATTTTGTTAAAAAGGGATCAAACAATTCTTTTCTCATTTATCCCAGACTTTTAAGCTATTACCTTAAAAAACAAGTGTCTCAAAAAGATTTTCAACAAGGTATAGCTTTTCAAATAAAAAGTCTTACAAATGAAACTTTTACAAGAATGCAAGATAAAAAGTCAAAAGTTTCTCAAACACAAACAAAGTGGAATGAGCCTATTTTAGATGAGTCCACGTCTGTTGCTCAAACCTATGTTGTTGAGCCCACTTCTCCTAGTGATCATGACACCACAACCGGTGTTGTGAAACCCACACCAGAAAAATCCCAAAAGAAACCCCCCACATCCAAAAAGCCCATAAAAAAGAAACAACATAAAAAGGCACCTCTGGAAGATGAGATCCCAAAGGATAACCTTGTGGCAAAACAAAAGCCACTAGAAACCACTGTTGCTACTTCCTTACAACACTTGGAAAGATCTCCACCCATCCAAGCTCCTCTTGAATCCTCACAAAAGGATCAAGTTGTAAGGAGAGGGACACCACATCAAGAGGCAGACATTTCACTTGAAAGTTTGTTTCTTAGCCCATCTCCCAATGCTATCTCTTTTTTAACTCCACAACCCCACACTTCAATTCCACCAACATTTTTACCTGTGTTTGATGCAATTGGTACAACTCAAACACAATTCAGTCCCTCTCACTCACCAATTAAAGAGAGCAAACTTCCAGAAATGACTAAGTCTGAGGAAAATCAATTTGCTAGCCCACAAACAGCTGAGGAGGCTACACCACTTGAGTTACATGTAACTCTTGGTGGTAATTTAAGTGAAGCAGCAACTACAACTGATGAAACACTAGTTTTTCAGTTGGACAGTGGTTTCATCTATAAGACTTCCTTGAAGGCAACAACTGTTGAGGGTACAATTGTAACCTCTGTTCCAGTTGGAAGTCCTAGTACCAAGACAAAGGGGCATTTGGTTCTGAAAATTTGGAGAATTCTCCTGTTTGGAACCAAAGAAAACTACCTCTGGTAGGGATTCAGATGATCCTATTAAGTTAGGTGATGAATTAAGATACAAGGAATTGAAGGAGATAATGACCTCCATGGAATCTTCAATGGCAGAAATGAAAGACATGATGAAACAGATGATGGAGCATTCTAAAACTCAACCTTCAACTCAGCAAATTGCCAATGAGCTGTGGAAATCCGTGAAACCAATTATCCAAGCTCAAAGGAATTTGGCTGATATCAACCATAACACTCACATGGAATTGATTTGAAACATGGTTGAGGCCAGATATAAGGTTACACAAGCAGATATTAAGGCCATCAGGGAACATTTATTAAAGACTACTAGCTCTGCCCCTCCAACAATACTTCAAGAAGAAGTTGAAGATGATGCCAAAAAGGGGGAGAATGATAAGCTTAGAAACTTGCAGCCTTCATCACAAGCAAAACCAAAGGTGCAACAACAAAAGCCAGAGTATGTTCCCAAAACTTCTGCTAAGGCATCAGATGCTGGAAGTGAAAAAAGGATTGATGAGACTCTGAACAAGAAAACTGAAGAGATTGCCTTGGAAAAGCAGAAAAGGCAAGATACACTTGAAGCCAAAGATTCCAGCTTAATTGAACAAGAACAGGCAGAGCAGAGGAAAAAGGAGGATATTGGTACTTCAAAAAGGAGAAAGTCAACAAGAAATGTTAGACAACCAATCATCATCCCTCCTAAAACCACTGCTGGGTCTACAAAAGGTGTATCCTCTGCTGAACCGAAAACAAAACCGTCACCACAAAAACCACCTCAAAAGAAACCATAACCACCACCATCACCAATACAACCAATAGATGCTGGTACAACAGATGTATCAGTAGATGTTCCACAAACAACTACTGGTACAATAGTTGTATCAGCAGATGTTACCCACACCACTGCCATGATCATTTTTCTCACACCACCAAGAACTCAACCACTTCCCACACCACCAAGAATTCCAACACACCCACCTTCACCAAAAATCAAATTCACACGCAAAAGAAAAACTTTTGTTGTGGAAAAAGATGATGAGGAGATTCAACCACCAATCCCCTTATCATCTGCCCCCATTCAAGCCACACCACTCTCATTATTTCCATTTAGATCCACTTCACTTCCACCCATTGCACCACAACTATCAATCATCCCACTGGTTGTTCAGTATCCTCTGGAGATTCATGTAATCAAAGGAGAAATTGAATCTTTTTATTCAACAGAGGATACATCACAACTTACCTTCCCATCTCTCCTTGGTTATAGAAAGCCTAGAAACTTAGATGAATATTGGAAGCTAAAGGCTAGACAAGCTGAATATATTGGAAAAGAGAAGTGTAAAGGGATGGATGACAGAACTGCTCAAGGAATCTTAACACTAGAACTTAGCAAGGTAAGCAAAATAGAAAATTATGCTAAGGACCTGAGCAAGTCCATGTCTGAGAAGCCAATTAATGCTGAGCTTGATAAGGAACCAAGACAAGATTACCTTGATCACATCATGAAACATAAACCATACAAAGCAAACAAATCACAATTCAAAGATTGGTCAACAAATGCTCTTAAAGAAGAAATTGAAAGAATTCAAACGATGCTCAATGACCCTTCACAAAAGCCAACTCCTCCAGAGTGGAAGAAAGGCAAACAAGCTGATCAAAACAAGGCATTGAAGCTGAAGAGAATGAGAGCAGAGCTTGTTCCTGCTAATTATGGTAATGCAAAGTCTATTGCCAGATAGTCAGAGTAAAAAATTGTTGAAACATACAAAAGACTAGAACAGCTGAGAGCAAAGGATCCTACAGTTCCTAAGAAGCTAGTATATCCAACAGTGGTTATCCCTCAACAGACCCTTACATCTAAAAAGCTGCCCTTAGCATTTGGCTTATCCATAGCTGCCTTGAACCAAGCAAAAAAGCAGAAGCAGACGGCTGAGGCAGATGAACAGATGTATGACTACTATAGAAAAGAGGGACTCAAAAACCAGCTGTTATACCACACAGATACTACCAGTAACAAACTAAGAGAAACACTTGCAAATCTTGTCAGCATGCCACTATCACCTAACTCATCAAGAATAACTCTTCACCCAAGAAAACCATCTGATTCAAAAATTCTAAAGTGGAAGTCATCCTTACACACCCACAAATTGACTTTGATCAGATCAGATGATAGTGTTCAAAGGCTAAAAATGGAGGATGAATATGGTCTGGATGCAGGTGACCTCCAAGATCTGTTAAACCTTGAGCTTGAAAGGGATTTTGAAGATATGGTCTCCATGAACTTTGAGTTACAATTCAATGGCCAAATCAGGGAGATGCTGATGAGGAATAAAGATCAGAAATAAAGAAGTGTTTTGGCCTCATCTGTTCTAGGGGGGGATTGTTGGATCTAGTGGACCCCACAAAATAACTGATGATTGGAAAGCCAAAATAGTCTACAACATCTGATCATGAATAACAGTGCTTTGAAGATCTGCTCCTCCCAATGGAAAAGATTCAACATCTGCTTTCTCTAAAGTCTGCTAAAGACAAAGGTCTGCCTAAGAGAAACTCTGCTGTTGACGACAAAGTCTGCTAATCCAAAGGTCTGCCAAAGTGAACCTCTGCTGATGAAGAAAAAGTCTGTTGAAGCAAAGGTCTCATCATCCATTGCTGATGAAGACAACGTTTGAAGAAGTTAAGGTCTGCTATGCATCAACAGATGATAAGTCTCAACAGAGGATTCTCCAACAGTTGATTGATCAACAAAGTTTTCCTTTATTATCAATCTACAGTGCTTAGGCTATAGCAAATGTTAGGAGTTTGTTAGGCTGCTAGATGTCGCTGTCTAGGTGACGTCAACTTAGATGCTTCAGATGTTTGGTTTGTACTATAAATAGAATAGTGCATGTATTGTTCTATTCATCACTTTCCTCTTGACATTTTTGTACGAATAAACTAGGAGTGATCAGGCTGAGGGGGAGTTGTAATTCTCATGCATACGTAAACATTGTAGTTGCAATCTTTATAAAAGCATGATGATGAAAGCATTCTCTTCATTGTTGTGATTTAAAAGTTTATTATTCCGCTGCATATTATCATCTTTGTTTATCTTAATTCATTGTTTCCATCTTAAACTATCACAAGAATCAAACTCAGATCCTGACAACTACAATCAAGAGTTGTGTCATCAAAATCATCACCTGACAAGGCACTGAGTTTAGCAAGTGTGTTTACCAGAGTGGTACTCGGTAGCAAGATTGCATACCAACTCGTGCAATGATGTCCAGAGCATGCGCCTTCTGAGATAAAACAAGGTTTCCCGTTTGCTAGATAATGGGATGCTGAGGAAGAAACTGAGGGGCCCAAGGTCCTTCATGGCGAATTCACTAGCAAGGTGTGTCATGAGGTGGTGGCGAACTTTATCTATAGAGATGATAAGGAAGATGTCATCTACATATAGACGAAGATAGGCCACATCGGCCCCGTGATGATAGGTAAATAGAGATGCATTACATTAACTTTAATTGAACCCCAAGGTGAGAACATAGTCAGTGAATCGTTGGTACAAGGCTCGTGGAGCTTGTTTTAAGCCGTATGGAGACTTCTTGAGGCGACAAGCATGCTATGGAAAATTTATATGTCTAAACCCCATTGGTTAATACATATAAAGTATTTCATTAAGAGTGTCATGTAGAAACGCATTAGTGACATCAAGTTGGTGTACCATCCATGATTGAAAGAGAGAAATGGTCAAGACAGTTCGGATGGTTGTTATTTGACCACTGGACTAAATGTTTCCCACAATTAATACAAACATGTTTTAACTGACCATCACATACCAATTACGCTTTGTATCATTCCAAACTGCCATCAAATTTGAATTTATGCTTAAACAACCACATGCTTCTAATGATGTGCAGATTTAGTTGGCGAGGTATGATGTGTGTAAAATGCAACATATAAATTACATCAAACAACACGTAAAATCAACCCTTTTTCGGTAATAATGTTGGAAAAAGCATGTTTCTTTGTTTACTTTTAATTTATAGGATCAAAAGAGCTTAAACGCACAAAAGGAACAAATTAACAGTAGAAACCAACACACATACAATGAAGAAGGGTTGACATGACTTGTCGAAGCCCCATCCACATCCAAACCAACAAAAATAACAAAACATAAGCTTAGGCACGGGGTCGTGCCTACCAGGCATGGGGCCGTGCCCAGTCAACATTCCCTGCAGAAAAAGACAACAACAAAAGACAAACTAACACGGGGCCGTGCCAAGTCAACATGGGTCATGGTCAACTCTAAGATTTGCTAAATCTGAGATAGTACAACAAGCACAATCACAACGGGGCATGCTCTGCCACCACGGGGCGTGTTAGTACAAGACCTGACATCTGCAGTTAATGAAGGGAGAGAAATTGAAGGCCACGAGGCCGTGTCAGGTGGGCACGGGGCCGTGTGAACACTCTGTTTCCATCTATAAATAGGGGTGCTTCATGTGACAACTGCCACTTTTTGGTAACTTTCTTACACTTAAAGTACTCATTTTTAGCTACATTTTTATGCGTTTTGAACATCCGAACTGCATATTTCATGACATACACTTAGAATACTCATGGAATACTTATTTTTGATGCACACGATTCATTGTTGTTGAATACATTTGAAACAGTTTACACAATGCATCGAAACTACTAGAAAAGTACCTAGTAAACTAGTATTCTGACGAAAACGTAGGATCCGCAGAAACCATCTAAACGACATCTTTAGGACTCAGACAAAAGTCCAACATCTAATATACATTAAACCCTAACTAGGAATGCAAGAGTTTGGTTTAATACCTTCCCGAAGTCCGATAACACTAAAAACTACCCGAAAAGCACTAAAAGCGACAATTTCAACACTTTCCCGCAGAAATTCTGCAGAAATCAGCCTTTTAATCTTTTTACGACATATAAAAGTGTTGTTTAACATAGAATTCATATGAGCATACCTTCGGGTATCATCAAAACCAATAACTACATCAATTCACACAAGTTACACAAGCTTAGCGTTCAAATAACGACTAACGGAAACAAAGTGAAACGAATATCCGAATGATGTCGGATCTTTTTTTTAGGGACCATCTAATGTTATTTGGATGTTATACTAGTAATGGTCACTTAACACATGTAAAACACTTAAATACTTAAGCTTATGAAGTTTCCTAACATTTCACCTAATAAAAACTAACACTTTTTAACAAGGAAAACAAGCTCACAAAGCATGCCCCCCCCCCCTATTCTCGGCTCATATGTGGGACCCCCCTCCTAACTTGTTTCCACAAATATCTTAGATATTTACCTAGTTTGCAAGTTGTTTATCAAGTGGGTCAAGTTGGTTAACATGGTGAAAGTAATAAACAACTAGTTACCATAATCACTAACCACTTTCATCTCATTTTCACCTTCTTTTTCACACACTTAAGAAATCCTCTCAATCTTCATATTTTAGCCAAGAATACCTTCAAAAACTTTCACGATTTTAAACTTCTTTGATGATCAAGATGGAGCTTGATGATACTTAGGATGATCTAAAGACACTACAAGAAGAAGCAAGCCTTTCTTTCCATTCCATAGCTTCGAAACATCAAGATCAACAATTTTTCTTTTCGTTGATCATCATCAAGATAATCCCTAGCCACTAGTGCTAGAAGTAAGCTTCTAAAAATTACGTTTTCATACTTATTTATGTATTATTTGTTTAAAGAACATGTAATAAAATAAACAATCATACAAAATAATGTGAAAATACAAAGAAGCAAAGTAAAAATCATGATATATAAGTTTGTTTATGTTGTGATTTAAGGCTTATTACTTGCATATTTGATCTAGTTTTGATGAATATTATATGAATAACTTGTTAGATGATGTTTAAAAAACATGATCTAACAAGTGTACATGAAAATGTTAAAGGGTTTTTGTTAAACATAAATGTTTAAATGGATGATCATAATATTTGGTTTTGTTAAAGTATATAAGGTTTTTCACCAAAAATAATACTTTTACAAGATTATAAAAAGAAACATACAAGATGGGTTTTTATAAAAAGTTTGATGAAACTAGAAGTAAAGCATGGTTTTTGAACTAGTAAACATATATAATGATCATACCAAAACCCTACACATTTATGATTTCATCTTGTTAAGATTTTGATATAAATCTCATATGTTTTTATTAAGAATAATGTGAGAAAATTGTTGATGATTTTTATAAGAAAAAGATATGTTTTATTAAACATGGCTAAGTATATATTTCAAAGGAAATATGGCCGTTTTTCTTAAAAATCATGTGTTAAAAACTATCATTTTTGACAAAATCTTTATTAGAATAAAAAGATTTTAAAGAATAGTTTTTATAAAAGCAAAACTTATGGACAAATCGGACTTACGGACAAATTTACGGACAGTATATGTAATACGAACTATAATACACAATATATCGACGACTTGCTAAACTACGGTTTCTAAACCGAATAAGTAACTATATAGTTTCTACAATATACAAATATATTACTAATGGTTTATAATAAAAAGGGTATTGTTTTTGAAATATATAAACATACATATATATTTCTTTCCATCTAAAATATATTGTTTTAGTAAATGACTAAAAATATATTTTTAGAACTAATCTTAAAAATAGATGACTTTTAAGATATTTTCTATACCTTCTACCAAGTATAACACATATATTTTTATGAAATATATCTTAGAATATATATATATTCATAGAATACAAGAGCACATATAACAAACACGCGGACATACGTACTCCTATACGTGCAACGATATGCACATTCATATCACCTAACACTTGGTGAACACACATTAATACAACTACGATACAACTCACAATACAACTCACAATACAAGAATATATATATTTGGTGAAATATATATACACTAAACAGTTGTCAGTTAATACATCTAAGACACAGTTCAACGAGTAACAAAGACATACAAGTCTTAACACATATTCAAGATAAAAGACTTGTACTCAAGTCATTACAAGACCGAAGTGTCTAAAAAATATAGAACATTTGTAGGTCGTGACACTATTCAGGACGACCACACGTGAGATCAGAGTTATCTACTATTCACGGATGCAATTCAGTGAGTTCATGTCCCCTATTCATTTTAAATGATTTACAACTTTACAACTATCGAGGAAAATACATGTTTAATTGTATGTTAAGTCATGGAATGAAAGACCTTAGATCATGTGCGATTAGGGTCATACATCTAAGCACCATTAATCCAGTTTGGACCAAGGTACAAGGGGTTAGATCTAATGGGTTTTGGCGAGCCCCACTCTTGGTCGTGGACCCATACATAAGACTGCGTTTGTGTCCCATTCGATAGTAGTCGACACGAAATCGTCTAGGTTTGGATTGCTTCCTATTTCGTCACACATATTAATGTCCTCGCGAAACATTAATGATCAATGATTTTATTGACGCTTTACATACTACATCCTTACATACTGGTTTTCATCTTATACAACTCGCATTTTACGGATACATTTTATACAACTCACATTTTACGGATACATTTATACAACTCACATTTTACAGATACATTTTATACAACTCACATTTTACAGATACATCTTATACAACTCAACTGCATGAACTCGCCAACTTTTGTTGATGTTTTCAACTTAACATGTATTTCAGGTAATTTAGTGGATCATGTCGGGGATTTCAGACAAGAAAACAAGTATCAAGACTCCATGCCATCATTTGAAGGGTTTGCTTGTTATATACCGCCTCTTTGCGGTGATATAGTGGTCAAAGCCTTAACATTTCGAATTTACATTTTAATATATGAAATTATAACTTATATTCGTTTGATGATTTGTAATCAATACACTTAACGTATGTTGCGTATCTTTTGAAACGATTATGACAATGGCATTGGAGTTTGTTTTATTCATTTAGTATGTTCACTTATATTGTCATTCAATGAGAACTGATCAGATCACACCTCGCGCTTCCGCTACGAGTGGGTATGACATTTCGTTTCATTCCAACTAATCCCTTGGCATCAGTCCACCACCACTACAACACCAACACCCACCACCATCATCCATCTTTCATCTTTTAGAGTGTGTAGTAGTCTCGGGATCCAAGTTCGATCATAAGAGTTCTTGTCAAACAAAGGCCATGCTTGGCTAAATCTTTTACATCACTTGGTGAAGAAAAATCTTTTATGTATTACTTTTGATTTCCAATCTTTGGCAACCTTTTATTTGGGTATGTATTAATGAATTTAATAACTAATTATTTATATTGAAGGTGAACTTTACTTAATCATTTCTTCATGTTTTGTTGATTCACACATTCGTGTCTTTACGATATAAAGCGCGTTAACTACCTGGAAGGGGGTTATAAGGGTGTTTTGGTAAAGTTCTTGCCTCGTTAGTGTATAGATCCTGCGAGGACCTGATTCAAGGTTAGTAGGAATTCCCTTGAGGCAGATAGCATCGAATCGGGGGAAGTAAGAACAACTTGAAATCCTTTATCTATAAACTACTATTAAAACATTAACCCGACCTTGCGGGACTGTATCCCTGCTGACTCGGACCAATAGGTTAAGGGTAACGCTGCCTGGAAGGGGGCCTACTACTATAACTTAAAGATAATCTCTTAAAATGCCCAAAGCGTGGAAATCATCAAAGGATACATAAAAGAAGAGTTGGAACCAAGTGATTCCTTCTTGTTTATTTGTTTTCCTTATAACTTTATTTTCTAGTTTATCTTTTAAAACTTTCAAAACTTTTATCAAAATTTGGTTGGATTAGACATTAACGATAAGCTTGTATTAAAAGCTCCTATGTCCTTGGACGACCTCGGTATCTTGCCATCACTATACTACGTCTACGATGGGTGCACTTACCCTAACGTGTGTAGAATGATAGTATTTTATCGTGGTTTATAAATTTAAAGCTTGATGCGCGAATAAAAAGTACTTAAAATATATCTAAAAATATACCCACACTCGCATACGTCAAGTTTTTGGCACCGTTGCCAGGGACACAAGGATTTTGAGAAAGCTTAAATTTAGCGGCCTAATCAAATTATGTACATTTTTCAAAACTGCGCGCCCGTTTTCAAAAGTTTTTAACTTTTATGGTTGGTTTGACATGGGGCCGTGCCACTTGGCGACGCCCCCGTGCTGCAAATATCCAGAAAAAAAAAATTTCAAAATGCCCATATACATACTTGCCCACGGGGCCGTGCCAGTTCAGCACGGGGCCGTGGTCATCATTCTGTTAAATTTTAAGTTTCTGTTTTCTGATCCCGAGGCTTTTTAATCTTCTGGGTATCTTCCAATACAATGGATTACTACTCAGAAGATTAAACTACTATATTGAGGATGATTATGAAGAAACATATTGTACCATTTGCGGTGAATCCCATTCAGTACAACGGTGTTACCTTTTTTAACCATCAACCTCATACACCACATATGAAGAACCAAGGTTTGAGCTCCTAAAGCCAAGCTTTGATTGGAATGCCAATCTGTTTGAAACATACGACATGCCACCAAAAATTATTCCCGAAGCCGAAAGCCTTATACAAAGTCTCAAGAATTTAGAGCTCTTAATTAAGAGATCTCGCGAAAAGGAGGAGACCATTTCTACTAAAGAGGTAATAATCAAAAAGGTATAAATAGAAGAACAACAAAAAAAAACTCACACATGAACCAAGCCACAAAGAAGGTAAGTCTAAAAATGATGAATTTAAAATAGAGCAAAACTTTCAAGAAGTTCACGTTTGACAACCTTCTTTTGAAAATCATTGTTTGGTATATTCTCATGCCAAGTTTTTAAAAGAGTTAAACACTACTACTAAAATCGAAGAATTAGTTAGCATTACATTAACAAATGATCAAACTTCGCTAATACAAGATGAACACCATGAACTAAACATAAAACCGGCACCATGTTTTTTTCAAAACATCTTCGTTAGTAACGTGCTAATTGATAAACATCTTTGTGTTAACATAATGCCAAACTATATTTTCGAAAAATCAGGTACTAGTGATTTTTCTCCTCTTAAAATCCATCTCTCTAACTGAAAAACGATAAAAGCCACGGGAATGGTTGAGGATGTCTTAATTCAAACAAACCAAACGGTAGTACCAACCGACTTTATCATCCTAGATGATGCCCCCGCGTGTTGGGAAAACCGTTCATAAAAACCCATCAAACCCTGGTCAATTGGAAGCAAAGCAACCTACCACTTCAATTAGGGGATGACAAAAGGTACGTCAATCTTGACCAATCAATGAAATATCCAATTGGCAATTGTAAGTCCCAAAACAATACAATCGGATATCAAACCGCAAACAAGTAGCAGAATTACAAGCAAGATGTCGAAGATTGAAAAGAAAATGTATTGATTCAAGCAAACTAGAACACACGATCTCAAGGTTACGTCTGGTATTCTAGTCGCACAAAAGCACAAATTGTTTAGAGAATCAACAACTACAAAAGACTTAGGAACCTCCTATTTATACAAACATAGGAAGCCCTATTACATTGGGCCAAGCCCATACCCCAAAGACTACTAAACAACCTATCGAGCCCAAATAACATACTGAACCCAACCCATACAAACTAACCCAAGACAGACGCAAACCTATACTAGATTATGCCCTTACAATATCCCCCTAGGTTTGTGTTGTCTTGCCGTCTTCAGCTTCACTTTCTCTTTCTTGACTGCTTCTTAGCTTGTTCCTTCTTCTTCCTCTGCAGCTCAGGCACAACCGGTATACTTCTTCCAACATACGAACCCAACAGTTGTATTTCTACCATTGTACGTTGCCCTGACCACAACTTAAAGTTCATGATATGAGCCACAGCTCCTGTCCAGCTTTTGGCACATACGTCGTACTGAGGATCGCTTTGAATCTGTGTTTTTTCCAAGAGATTGATGTCATTTTCACCAAAACACATCAGATCTCGAGTATCCAAAAATCTGTATTCAGCATCTGCGTAAAACGGCTTGTCCAGAGACGGGATCATACATCCAAAACTTCAAATTCTTCAAAGTTTCATCAGGAAGTTCCTTTAATAATGGCATTGTATTAGTTTGCTTCGTTGCAGGCCAGTTAACTGTCTTGTATGGCCTCCCAGTAGCAGGATCCAACACCTCTTCATCTTCTTCAATGGTCGACTGAGCCAACTTCATATCTCAAAAATTAACCCGAGCCTATTGTTGCAACTTATTCAAGAAGTTCCATCCAATTTTGCAGTTTGGATTCTTGGTTTGATTATGATAACCTGCTTTACTCAACTCCCTAAGATCAACTTCCGTCCATGATACAAACGCTTCAGAGTTATCATAATACTCCACCTCTCCATTCTTCCCCAATACAATGAACATTCCTTTTTCGTTGTTATATGCCCAGCTAGTAATACCTGACCTATTTCCACGTTTGCTTTTCTCTGTGGTGATCACATATCTATCTCGTTGATCACCAAACTGCAAGTTCCTCTCAACCCCTACATTTCTCATGACTACCATTTTCTTTCTTGGTTTCTGATTTGCTGTATGAGGAGGATTTTCATAATACCCATTCATGGCATCGTCGTGTTCCTTTCGTTGTTGCTCTCTTTCTTCAGCGGTGGATTCTTTGGGTGGATCAGCAAATTCTTTAGGAAATTTTCCTTCAAGCTTCTGCTTCATATCCATAACCAAAGCACTAAGGGCTCCTAGATTTGTTTCCAGTTCATTGATTTTTTGATTTTTAACCACCAACTCTTCCATGAGACTTGCAATCTGAGCGTCCTTGAATATTTTGTCTTCTTCAAGAGCAGAGATTCTGCGCATCAGAAATGTTGTCTCATTTTCTTCAAACAAATCATCACTGTCGGAACTCTCAGCAGCTTCAGGAGTTACATCTTGTTTTGACTTAGCTGCTGCTTTAACTTGCCTAGCAGCAGCTTGCAGTAGCTCAGCAGCTCTAAGAACATCAAAATCAGAAGGACTACTGCTCGAACCTTCACCGGGTTTAGGAACAGGCATATACATTGCAACTCCCTCATTTGATATGAATTCAATGATTTTTGGGTTGAGGTCTGACGGTATGTAATTGGACTTTGGTTGTGTAGTATTAGTGGGGGTAGTTGTGTCTGTTGTTGTTTGAGCTTCAACATTAACCTCACTACTGATTTTAGGATCTCTTCTGCTTCGTTTCCTAGGAGGAAGATCGGCGGTAGGATCTTCTCGAGAATTATCAGCATTAGCAGTATCAGTCGTGGTGACCGGTTCAACATGAGGAGGGCTCACATTAACTGGTTCATTAATGTTTTCAGGCTCTGCTGTGAGGATTTAAACAAGTATCTCTGTCTCTGTTTCACCTTCATCAACGTTCTCATTTGTGACAACCCGAGATTTCAAGGTCTTTCCTCTACGCAACACTTGTTCAAAATTCTGTTTTCATAATTTGTTTAATGTTGTAACTCGTGCATGATATATGAACAATTGAAGTACTGTTATGTATGGTTGTTTAATGAAAACTTAAGAATAGTTTATGTTTCATAACTTCATAACTAAGATCCTTCGTTAACCCCATTTCTTGACGAAGATAGTTCTTCGTCACAAACATCTATTGGTGAAGATAGTTCTTCGTCATCACCAGTTCTTGAAGAAGATAGTTCTTCGTCATCATCAATCCGACGAAGTATGATTCTTCATCGAAGGGGTTGTTCGCCAAAAAGGGCCCTCGGCCCAGATTATTCGAGGCCCAGAATGGCCTGACTGTTATTTTATGCGTATAACTTATCATAACACGTAACCGCAAATTCCACAAACCCTAAGGCTCTCTCTTCCTCTCTTCCCTGCGTGATGGCATCTAGGTCTCGAAGACTCCCATCTCGAGCAAACTAATCAATCTGGCATCTCGGTTAGTGTCTTGTTCTCGTTTCATTGGATTAATACCCGATACATGATTTCGTGTGGGGATGATCTTGTAGGAGTATTTAGGGTTGTATGTGTAGTCTAGAAGTATACTTGAGGTTAAACGTGATGATTATGAATTATGACCAGATCTAATGTTGATGGTGTATTGCTACTCGATAAATTGTTATTCGGGTTTAGAAATTTAGCATGCTAGTTGATTTGCAAAGAAAATCATGACAACCAATCTGATTAAATGCAAACATTGGCGATGAAAGAGTTAGAACATGATTAGGGTTGGTATGGACATCATAAAATAACTGTTGTTTGATCCATTATTCATGCTCAAAATGTGTTAACTATTGTTATGAGATTTAGGAGTTGTAACTGTCTGAGGATGGGCGACGAAGGACCTCCCCCATGAAGAATCTAGTCTGACGAAGAATTGATTCTTCGTTGACTGATTCTTGATGAACCTCTATGGTTCTTCGCCGTACTCAACCCCGATGAAGGATAGTCCTTCGTCGACTGATGTTTGACGAACTACTTGGATTCTTCGTTGTGTTAATCCTTGGCAAAGAATAGACCTTCGCCATAAGGGTTCTTCGCCGTGAAGGCAAATGGTCAGAACAGTGAAACAGTTGTGTTGAATGTGATATTGGGTAGTTGGATTATAAATAGTATTTGTTGCGTGGTAACAATGCTGATTAAGAATGAGAAATCTGATTGGAATGGTGTGAGTAGAAACTCCTCTGTTATATATTGTTATGTGCCATTCACATGGGATGTGGACTTGTATGAGAATTGGATATGTGCTACATGTTGTACAGTGATCTTTGTGATGGATGCAATCTGTGATAAATATGTGACTTAATTGACTATGATACTGACTTGATTGGTAACCACGGTAGGGTTTGGTTGACCAACTTGGGCGGGTAACTTAACATACCGAGCAAAACTAAGGTGAGTTCATTTCTCTTGAGCATGTGTCCCGGTGGGTGGGACAATCAAATGGGTATTCCTGAGAGGAATAAGTCTTTTTGGTAAAAACTAGGATGTTAGATAATACACTCATTTCCTATCACCTCAAGTCCCATCTTCTACCGAATAGTTGCCTGAGAGGTAACGAGGTATTAGTTGATAACGCTATTAGGCTTGGCAACCTCACACCGTACCTGAGAGGACGGTTGTGAACTAATGACCTTAATCATGACCAATGCTTAGATAGGGGGCATTGGGGATGGGCAAAATAATCTAGAGCCATCTTGTACGGTACTCGAGTTATTATCAACATTATTATCAATGAACTGAACTAATCATTTGGCAATTAATGTTTTCGTAAAACTATGAACTCACCAGCGTTGTCTGATACACTTGTAGCATGTTCGCAGGTCGTTAGATTCTTGGATATGGAACTTGCTGTCTGGATTAGCTAGAGTGGTCATGGGTCGTATTGCTTGGATACTCAAGATGAGCTTACTGTTTTTACATACATTTGGTTTTGAAACATTTAAACAATGATTTACTAATTGCTTCCGCTGAACCTTTTAAACTTGTGATATGATTTGGAATGTTTGATTTAATAAATCGGAGTTTATTTTAAATACCTTGTGCATAGTTCAATGTGATTGGTGGCCGGATCCTGATACGTCACACGCCTAGCAGGGTTTACTGCATGTGGTATTTTGGGGGTGTGACAGTTTGGTATCAGAGCCACTGGTTATAGTGAACTAGGTTTTAAAACATTTCTATAAAACCAGACTATAACCGAACAGTTCAGAAAATCGACCATGACACTCAGCTCCAGATTGCAAGGTTCGTCTCTCGTTTACTTATTGCACATCATATTTAGTGAACACTTGAGTATGACATTGTATGTGAATGCTCACCTAGCACTATAGTATGAGTTCTTGTGTTATTAGCCTACGTTATGTGATTGATAGTGTGATACCTCCCTAAACCTTCCTGATCTATGTTGTGGTGTTTTTGTCTTGCTACTCGAATTTGAGGAACCTTTTAGCATAAGTTGGGAGGAGCTGAGTTAAACATGCAAATTGCATTGCTATTATGGGTGCACACATAATAATAATGTGGGGTGCATGTGAGTCCCAGTGAGGCTTAACGAGTGTGAAAGGGGTTCCGCTCTGTTGTCTGACGTAATGATAGAACCCGGTAATCTGTAGAGGTCATAGTGATGTTTGACTCCCACCCAATCCTCACTTTTAACCTTTTCCACTTTTTATATAGAATCATGAACGGATGAAATGGTGGACGTGGTGGAGGCCGCGGCGGTGGACGTGGCAACATTACTATATCCCAGGCTGAATTGACCGATTTGATCAATACTCGTATGGCTGAAGCCTTGGCGGCTCTGCAGGCTGGTACGATATGTGCCAAATACTCTTTATCCTTGTGTCGCGTACTCGAATCTTACCCGTGTGTTGTATTTTCTTTCGTCTTTAGGTCAACACGTGAATCAGAACGATCCGCCTGTTTGTACGTTTAAGACGTTCATGGATTGCAATCCACAGACGTTCAGTGGGACTGAAGGAGTTGTGGGGTTACTACGTTAGTTTGAGAAGGCAGAATCGATGTTCGCAATGTGTAACTGTCCTGCTGGGGACAGAGTGAAGTATGCTTCAGGCACACTGGAGGATGGTGCCTTGACTTGGTGGAATTCCCAAGTCCAAATGCTGGGTATTGAAATGGCGAATGTGACTACTTGGGACGATTTCAAGGAGCTGATGCGTGAGGAGTACTGTCCTCGTGACGAAATTCAAAAGTTGGAAAATGAGTACTACAATTTGAAGATGGCAGGGTCTGAGATCAAAGCGTACACGAAACAGTCAAATGAGCTCGCGAACATGTGTCCTAACTTATCACGACCACCCCACCGTAGGATTGAATTCTACATCAACGGTTTAGCACCACAGGTCAAGGGTCTAGTCACTGCAACAAATCTTGACAACTTGCCTCGAATCATACTTCTAGCTCAGAAGATTACCGATCAGGAGGTGGAGCGTGGCTCGCTACCACCACGTGTTTCTGCTACTGCTGCTACTACTGCTACAGCTACTACTCCTGCTGCTGACATCAAACGAAAATGGAATGATGTGGACAAGGTGTCCAACTCGAATCAATCAGAGAAAAAGCCAGACAATAGCAGCAACCGCAGTTTTAGCGAGTCATCCTCAGTTAATCAGAATCAGAGCAACAACTCGAATCAGGGTTCTTACGCAGGGAAGCAACCAAAGTGTAACAAGTGCAACTTCCACCATCGTGGGCCATGCACCCGGGTCTATCACAGGTGCAACAAGGTGGGCTATATGGCTAGAGATTGCAGGGCCCTACTCCCAAGACAACAGCAGCAGCAACCCCCACATCAACAGTAGCCACAACAACAGGAGAGGCAGCAGCCTCAGCAGAATCAGGGAAATCATAAGGGGTGTTTTCAGTGAGGAGACGAGGGTCACTTCAGGCGAGATTGCCCTCAACTGAATCAGAATACTGGTAATACCAATAACAACACTGGAAACAACAACAACGGAAACAATGGTGGGAATGGTGCGCGTGGAAGAGTGTTTACCATTGATGTTGGGGAAGATAGGAATGATGGCAACGTTGTGACTGGTACGTTTTCCGTGAACAGTCTATTTGCTTCTGTTTTATTCGAATCTGGTGCGGATTGGAGTTACGTGTCTTTGGGGTTCAGTCGTCACTTACGGTTGACTCCTACACCTCTTGTAAACAAGCACGCAGTAGAATTAGTTGATGGCAAATCGATTGAAGCTTACATGTTCTTTTTGGGTGTAAACTCGATCTTATGGGTCAAGTGTTCGACATTGACCTACTTCCTGTTACTCTTGGAAGTTTTGATGTGGTCGTTGGTATGATTGGTTATCTAAGCATCAAGCGGAAATTCTATGTAAAGAGAAAATCGTACGTATTCCTCTCCCTAGTTTAGAATCTTTTTCGGTTCAAGGTCATCGTAGTTGTTAGGATCTGAGTTTAGATTGATTGTGTTTTACATTTGAATTAAGATGAACAATGAACAAGTAATGCAGCGGAATATAAATGGAATTAAATTTTGCACACAATCAAACAGGAGAATTGCTTTTAACACACATTTTCACATAGAACCGAATGATTGAATTTATTTCAACTATGATTACAATGCATGCATGTAACAAACTCCCCCTCAGCCTGAGCTCACAGTGTTTGTTCGTACAGGAAGAAAAGTGGTGAAGAGCTAATAGAACAGTACAGGGTACTGTTCTATTTATAAGCACGGACAAACCACTGTGGCATCTTTGCTGACATCACCATGAAAGTGACATCTAACTTCCTAACAAACTCTAACAACTGATCTGATACAAACACTGCTATGCTAACTACTGATTACAATACATTACATAAGACAAACTAAACTACTGTTTTATCCTTCCACTGTTGTGACTCCAGCAGTACTTGATATCTTCAGCAGTGCTTGACCCATAGTAGTAGATTGATTAACAGAGCTTTAGTCTTCACCAGTCTTTGACTTGATCAGCAGTTTTAAGTGAGCAGTTGTTGTAAAGGATTAGTGGATGGAGGTCATCAGATGTTGAAACCACTTTCAAGGGGAGAGAATGAGAACATAGCATCTGCTTATTTTGGATCCACTGCTCTGATCCGGTTTTGGCTCTAATCAACTGTTCCTCTAATAGGGTTCAATCCCAACAATCTCCCCCTGGAACAGATGATGCCAAAACCCTTCATTATTGTAGATCTTTATTGCCTCATCAGCAGTTCCCTTATCTGAACTTTAAGTTGCAATTCAAAGTCTAGGGCATCTGTATCATCTTCATCCCTGCAAAGTGGAAGATCAAGGAGATCCTGCAGATCTTCAACACTTAGGCCTAGTGCTTGTTCCCTTGATATTTTCTTCACTTCTCCACTAGACTTGATCACAGTCAGTACATGGGTTTGTTTATCAGTTTTCCATTTCAGTACTTTTGAGTCTGGTGGGTTTCTTGGGAGATTTTTATTGGATGAGGAGTTGGGAGATGATGGCCTGGTGATGACTGACTGAGCAGTGCTTTGAGCTTGAGCAAGTTCAGGAATATCAGCCATCATTTGTTTGAAAACCATTTTAATAACTTCATTGCCAGCGGCTAATTCCTCTGTTGTTTCTGCATCCATCTGTTTTTGCCTTCTTCTTTGATAAAGAATAGCACCAGGTGGAGCAGTGGCTTTCCTTACTTGCAGCTTTGGTGGTCTTTTTGAAACCTCTGCTTCAGGATAGTTAGGTTTTTGTGGAACCTTTGGATCTTTCTTCCTTAGTTCCTCCAACCTTTTGTAAGTGGTCCAGACTTTGTCTTCTTTCCACCTGATCACTTGGTTTCTAGACCCATAATCAGCAGTGATTAATTCCTCTTTCATTCTCTTCAGCTCCAGTTCCTTTTCAGGTACATTCTTCTTGTATTTTGACCAATCAGGAGGAGTATGTCTGACCTTCTTTTTGATCATGTCTTGAATCCTGGCTGCTTCACTTTCAAGCTCAAGAATGGTCCACTCTTTATACATGTATTATTCTCCTTTGTATTTCTTATAAGCCATGATGTTGTCAAGGTAGTCTTTCCTCAAGGATTCATCTGCTCTTTCTGATATTTGTTGACATACATTCTTTGCAAACTGCTCCAAAGATCTGACTTGTGTAAGCAGAAATTGATAATGCCTTTGAATTTCTTTGTCAGATTTTCCTTGTGAACTTCTTTTGGAAATATCCTTCGCTTTTTGAGCCTTAACTTTCAGATATTCATCAATGTTGTTAGGTCTAGGATATCCTTCAACTGATGGCAAGCTCCTTTTAGTAGGATCATCCTCAAAGTATTAAAATTTGATCTCTTCTCTAACTGCTATAAGTTCTAGAGGATATTGGAAACCTGCAGGAGTGACGGTAGTGATTGGTTGTTGAACTTGGACTGAAGAGAGGAACAGGGTTTGGAATATTGACAAGTGCAAGGGATTGTGAAGATGTTGGTGGTGGTGATGGAGAATCATCATCAAGTAAAATTATCCTTCTCCTTTTTAGTTTAGGAGAGGCTGGTGGTGTGTTGGATGGTTGTAAAGTGGTGATTTGAGTGGTGGTTATTGTGGTGGAAGGTGGCTGACTAACAGTTGTTGAAACAACTGGTGTTTCAACCACTGTTGTCATTACAACAGATGTTGTAACATCTGATGTCTTCTGCTTTTTAGCAGGAGGTGATGGTGGTGATGATGATTTTTTTGGTGGTGAGGTGTTCTTTGGTGGTGGTGGTAAGGCAGTGGTTGTGGTGTGTTTTGAAGTGGTGTGTGTTGAAATTGTGGCAGTTGTTTGGCTAGCAGTTGTTGAAACCACTGAAGTATCAACAGTTGTTGATAAAGCAGGAGTCTTAACAACTGCTAGTTTGGGAGATGGATTTTTGGAAGATTTGGGAATGTGCTTTGTGGGTCTGGATGGTGTGTGTCTGGGTTGCCTCACTTTTCTAGTGGGCTGCTTCTTTTTGGGCTCAGGATTTTCAGTTTTTGGACTTTCTTGATCAGCCTTAGGCTCAGAAGTACCCTGTTCATTCAGCTCCATAAAAGCTCTCTTCTCCTGTGCAAATCTTGCTTTATCCTTAGCCACCTTATCCTTTTTCACAGTAGCTTTTGCTTTAGCAATTGCATCTGTGGTGACTTCAATTTTTTTAGAACCATCTGGCTTGGGAATGTCTGCAAGCATGCTTGATTTATCAGGTGCAATGTAGATGCCATCTTCATATCCCCTTTTTCTCAACTGCTTCATCTTCTCCCTTTTTTTGGCATCAGATGGTGATGGTTTATCCACAAAGATGATAGTGGGAGGAGCAGTGCCAGTGGTATTCAATAAATGGGCTTTGATAGCCTTGATATCAACCTGGATTTCCATAAACCTAGCCTCCATCATGTTTCTCAGCATTTGAACATGTATCTCATGCTGCTGATCAGCAAGTTCTCTTTGTTGGATGAGCATTGGTTGAAACAAGTTCTAGAGCTCATTTGCAGCAGGTGCTTGAGCTGGAGCAGCAGTGGATGGTACCTTTTGAACTTTCAACAACTGTTGCAGCATATCTTTAATTTCTGCAACAGATGTATCCAGTTTATGAACTCTGGCCGTCAATTCTCGGTACATTAAACCATCACCCAACTTAATGGGATCATCTGATTTCCCAGTTGGAGTGATTGTAACAGTGGTTGACCCAGGAAATGTATCCCAGAAGTCATCCACTGATGCCCCTTTATCTTGGAACTGGGGACCTCTTCCTTCAAATTGAGAAACACTTTTTAGTGAACCAGTAAAAACTAGATACACAAATGTTCCCAGAGAAGAAATTGCCTTCAAGGAAGTCTGGTTGATGAAACCACTGTCCAAATGCAAACCAGTGGGTTCAGAACTTGTAGTGGCTGCTTCACTTGAACTACCACCAAGAGTTACTTGTAACTCAAGGGGTGTAACCTCCTCAGGTCTTGTTGGTGGATTAGCAATGATTGATACATCAGACCCAGTCACTTGTTGAGGCATATTCTCATGAACAGGTGATTGAGAAGGACTGGTTTGTGTCTGGTTCAAGTCAAGAGCATCCAACAATAATTTTGTTTGTGGGGGAATTGTGGACGTGAGGTTGGGTGTAGAAAGCGAATTTGCCCCGGGCAATGGGCTGTGGATGATGGATTCGAGTGATTCCAGAGCATCATATTGTGGTGTCCCTATGTGTAAAACATGTTCTTTTTGAGAAGAAGCAGGAGGAGTTTGAGGCATGGGTTGAGATATTTCTAGCATCTGCTGTGAGGAAGCAGCAGCAGTGGTTTCTTGTGACTTTTGTGCTGTCACTGGCAGTTGCTCTGGTATCTCATCCTCCAGAGTTTCCTTTTTTGTAGGTTTGGGGGGCTTTTGTGTTTTCTTTTGTCTTGGCTTTTTGGTGATTTTAGGTGTGGGTTTCACAACAATTGTGTTGCTGCTGTGATCACCTAGAGCAGTGGGCTCAGCAGCAGATACCTGAGGAGCAGTGGTAGCTGTTAAATTCTGCTCAGGGACCTCTGCTTTTGGGTTGCAAGGTGTTGATAGTCTTGTAAAAGTTTCAGCAGTTAAGTTGTTTATTTGAAAAGAGTCACCTTGTTTTATCACATGATCATCATCCTTACCAAATTTCTTTTGAAAGTAATAACTTAGAAATCTTGGAAATAGTAAGAATGGTTTTTTATCAACATTTTTAACCAAATCATTAAAGATTTCCTGGGAGTAGTTAAAATTTTCATTTTGTAGAATAGCATATCCCATGTATTGAATCTTTAATGGTATCTCATTAAAAGTAGTTGTTTTGTTTGAAACACACATCAAAAGGTATCCTTTTTCATTTCATCTGCATACCCTCTTTCAAGGAAATCAGTTTTATACTCGTTTTTGGGAAAAGAATTTGTACCTTGCTGATCATCGAGAGGAATTAGAGAGGAATTAATGGCTATGACATCTTCACCTTGTTTTTCAAGAGTAACATTTTTCCAAAATTCTCTCTGGGTTTTCAGGTAAATCGGAGCATCTGCTGTCAACAAAGTTTTGTACTTTAACGACGACATAGTGTCAATGATGGAATCGTAGATATCGATGGTACCGGGTTTTGTGAGAAGACCCAGATAGTTGTGAGGAGATTTGTATGGAATTTCAATGGGTGTGGTAGCCATTTGAGTGGCCTTTTTAGAAGATGAAGACTTTGATTTTGTCATTTTGACGAAGAAGAACGATGAATGATTTGGAAGAAGTAGATGATAACTGCTTTGAGAAATGAAACTTTGTGAATTCGATTCGACAGTAAAACCCTATTTGGGTTTTGAAGGGGGTTTTATAGAAGAAAAAGTGAATGCTGACATGGCAGCGGTTACAAAAGATCTGACCGCTATGTACTGTCCACGTGCCAACCCCTGATGAATTGAAGGACAAGTGTGTTTATGAAAACCACTGATGGAACAAGAACAGTGGTTGCAACGGTAATAATGAAAGCAGTGGGTGATTTTTACTATCAGTGGATAGCATATCAGTGGATAAAAACACTGATTTTGAACAACAGTGCTTACCAAAGAAATGAGAGAACAGGGGTTGACTTTCAGCAGTGGACAAATTTTTAAGCAGAACAGATGTTTAAACAAAACAGTGGTTATGGTAGACTTTTAAGGATTTAATGAAAGAATCATTTTTAGCTATTTTTAAGGATGGATTTATGATTTTCTGTAAACATTTTAATGCTTTTTTGCATAGAAAAACATGATTTTGCCTGTTATTCCATGTTCAACATGCCAATCCTAGAGATCAAGCTTTCAAAGGTGGATGTGTCTAATGCTTTGGTTAGCACATCTGCCAGCTGATCCTTAGTTGGTACATGGTGAAGAGAAATCAAACCTTTTTCATAGCAATCCCTCACAAAGTGATGTCTGATATCTATGTGCTTGGTGGTTAAATGGGAGACTGGATTTTTGATGATATTTTCTGAGAGGTGTCTTTAAGGCAGTGATACCAAAATCCAGCAACTGATTTTGAAGCTAAAGCAGTTGGGCTGTACAGCTTGCAGCAGCTATATACTCTGCCTCAGCAGTGGATGAGGAAACAGCTGCTTGCTTTTTGCTTTGTGCTTTGCCAAGACACTAAGCAATTGCCTAGGAATTGGCACCCTCCTGAAGTGGACTTCCTTGTCTTCTCACATCTAGCAAAGTCACTATCTGAGAAACCTGAAAGCTCAATTTTACCATCAGCTGGATTCCAGATACCAAGTGTGGGAGCTCCTTTTAGGTATCTGAATATCCTTTTTATAGCAATAAGGTTTAACTTTCTGGGGGCTGACTGGGATCTTGCACAAACACATGTTCCAAACATGATGTCTGGTCTAGATGCTGTTAGGTACAATAAAGACCCAATCATGCTTCTATATAGAGTTTGATCAACCAAATCATCATTTTCATCAGACATGACAATTTTATTGGTTGCAATGGGTGTACTGCATGGCTTACAATCATCCATCTCAAATTTCATTAAAAGTTCTTTGGCATATTTACCTTGATGGGTGAAGGTGCCATTTTGCAGTTGCCTTACTTGGAGACCAAGAAAGCACTGGAGTTCACCCATTGCACTCATTTCAAACTCAATTGTCATGAGTTGCCTAAACTCTTCACACATTTTATTACATGTGCTTCCAAAGATGATGTCATCCACATAAATCTGGAAAATCATCAAATCCTTTCCTCTCCATTTTAAAAACAATGTTTTATCTATTTTACCTCTTGTGAAACCAATGGATAGTAGGAAAGTGGAAAGAGTTTCATACCAGGCTCTTGGTGCTTGTTTCAGGTCATACAAAGCTTTATTTAGCTTGTAGACATGATTTGGATTAAATGGATCCTCAAAGCCTGGAGGTTGACAAACATAAACCTTTTCTTGAATCTTACCATAGAGGAATGCACATTTGATATCCATTTGATACACCTTGATGTTGTGGTTGACAACAAAGGCCAGGATAATCTGATAGCTTCAAGTCTAGCTACAGGGGAAAATGTTTCATCATAGTCAATGCCCTCTTCCTGTCTGAACCCTTGAACCACAAACCTAGCTTTATTCTTAACAACAATGCCCCTTTCATCAGTTTTGTTTTTGAAGACCCACTTTGTGCCAATAGGACTTACACCATCTGGCAGTGGTACAAGTTCCCAGACTTGTTGTCTTTTGAATTGTTGGAGCTCCTCTTGCATGGCTTCTACCCAGCTGTTGTCTTTTAGTGCCTCTTGGTACTTGACTGGCTGATGAAAACATGCTGACTTTTATCCACTGATGGAGGACTATCTACATTGTTTGATGATGTGGAAGCATGGATTAATGGGCTACTTTGGCCAACAACTGTTGAGGTAGCAGTTGTTGAGCTTTGACAGCTGTTTTGAACATCTGTTGCTCTTCCCATTGAAACAGACTTTTGTTGAGGAATGATGACTTCATACCCATAGTCTGATGATGAATCCTTTGATGGTCCTGCATTGTTAGTCTTGACAGCAGTATTTTCAAAAGTAAATTTATCAAGATCAAACAATTCTACAGGATATGCTGGGATTTTTATTAATGAAAGTGCATTGAACTTTACATTCAAAGTCTCTTCCACTGTTTTGGTCCTTGTGTTAAACACTTTGTAGGCCTCAGCAGTGGTTGAGTATCCCAGATGATAACCACAATCAATTTTGGCTGCAAACTTAGAGATAGAATCTTTTAAGTTTAAAATGAAGCATGGGCAGCCAAAAACTTTGAAATATGAAATCAATGGCTTTATTTTATACAACAGTTCATAGGCAGTATTTTGATGCCTGGGGTTGATTAAAACTCTGTCTTGGACATAGCAAGCAGTGTTTACTGCCTCTGCCCAAAAAGTTAATGGCAAACCTGAATCTGCAAGCATGGTTCTGGCAGCCTCAATCAAAGTTCTATTCTTTCTCTCAACAACCCCATTTTGTTCTGGTGTCCTTGGAATGCTGTATTGTCTCACAATTCCTTTTGACACACATAAATCATATAACTCCTTGTTCCTGAACTCTGTGCCATTATCACTTTTGAAGATTTTTAGTGGAAGGTCAAACTGCTTTTCAACCTGTTTCACAAAGTCTTGCAGAATGCCTGCAGTCTCATCTTTTGAGTGTAAAAAGTAAGTCCATGTAAACCTAGAAAATCATCAACAATAACCAGACAATATCTTTTCTTCCTAAGACTCATGACTTTAACTGGGCCAAACAAATCCACATGAAGCATTTGCAAACATTTGGTTGTTTTGGACTCTTCAATTGAGTTGTATGAGCTTTTATGTTGTTTTCCTTTTAAGCAGGAAACACAATGCTCAGAACAGGTGAACAGTTTTTGAGGTAAACCTCTTACTAACCCCTGTTTTGAAATGGCAGTGATTGTCTTGAGATTTGTGTGCCCCAATCTCCTGTGCTATAATTCTGTCTCTTTGTTTGAAGCAGCTGAGAACAGACAGGCATCAGTCCTAGGGCTCTCTTTTGACAAATCCACAACATAAACATTGCCACTTCTTTGAGCAATAATCCTACTACAATCCTTTGTGAAGAAAGAGCCATAGCCCTTATCACTCATTTGAGAGACACTCAGGAGGTTGAATTTTAGATTGTCTATTAGATTGACATTTTCAAACTTAACTTTACCAGACTGCACAGTACCAGACCCCAGAACCTTCCCTTTACTGTTATTGCCAAATGATATATCACCCCCTCCATGAATTTTGAAATCTTTGAGAAGGGCTTTACATCATGTCATGTGCCTGGAGCCTCCACTATCTACATACCAAAGACTATCTAAGCATGCAGAAGCTCCCTGCACATGTAGTAAAGAGTTAGTTCATTAGGGTCACTAAAGCCAAAATGGCTTTGGATGGGGTCTCAGCAGTGTGTAGGTTAAGTTCAGATGGATGGGCAGTGGTTAGGTCGGGGGTTTGGACAGTTTTGGGACTATTTTTCTCTAACCACTGTTGGGGGTCTTGCCCAATGATCTGCTGATAACCAAAAGGATGCCTATTCACTCTTGGTTTAGAGGGCTTTTTGTAAGCCTCATAAACATGTGGGATCCTTTGGTATGGTGGTTGTCCCTTACCTCTTCTGTATTGATTGGCAGGGGGTGCATCAGTCACCTGAACATCTCTTTTGACAGATGTTTGGTTCAGTTGTTTTGTAAGAGCTGTTTGGACTGGCACAAAGAGTGGTTGGTTCTTGGTGAACTTGACAGATGAATTTGATGAACTCAAGGATGTTTTTGTAGTGTACTCATTCTTTTTTACATCAAAGTTTTTGAGATACACACATTCTTGAGTTTTGTGGTTTGTTTTACCACAGATGGTGCAGCGCTCAGCAGGTGTAATGACACTTGTTTTGTTTAGATCATATGCTTTTAGATGAAAACAGTCTTTTGTTAGATGATTCTTCTTTTCACAAAAATCACAAAACAGGTTTTTGATCTTTTCTCTTTTCTTCCTTTTCTCAGACTCCTTAGCAACAGAGTTTTGAACCACTGTTGGGATGTCTTTGAGAGGAATGACCTTTGCTTTTGGAGCTGTGACACCGTCAGTGGTTGTGAAATCCATTGGCTTGAAATTTTCAAGAATGTCACACTCATCAGACCATGTGGGTTTAAATTGGTATTTCATAATTTCCTCAAAGGTTGAGGATCCCACAGATCTTTCCAAAGTGATTTTGTTACCAAGTTTGTCAGTTATCTTAACTTCTTGGCCATTCTTGTTGGTTGGTTTAATTTCAGATGAACCAGCTTGTTTTGCAGCATTGTTTTCAAGTTCATCATATTTTCTATATCCTATTCCAAACTTGACATTGCTTTCAAGTTGTTTTTCAAGCATGACCTCATAACCTTTGCAAGATTCCACCCATCTTTCACAAGTGATTTGGGTGGACTCAAACTCCTTTTTACAAACTTTGTATTTTTCTACCATAGTTTGGAGTTGGTTCTTGGTTATGCGTTGCTCTTCTTTGAGACTGCAGATTTCTTTATCCTTTTCAGCCAATTTGTTTTTAAGTTATTTTAATGACTTTTCAAATTTGACTTCATCAGTTAAGACTTTATCCCTATGGTTTTCATTCACCTCTTTAATGCTAGCAAATGCAATAATGCATTTATCTGAACATAGATTTTCAAGAACCTGAGGTGATACCTTGGCAGCAGCCATCAAGGTACAATCACATTGATGATCACCTTCTTCATCAGCTCTCTCTTCTTTCTCACCTTCTTTCTTTTCTTCTTTGTCTTCTTTGGACCAGGGGTCAAACAATGGTTCAATCAGGGTTTCTGAATTTTCTCCCAGCAGTAGTTCACCAGCAACTGTAGTAACCACTGCTTCAGCCACTTTATCCACTGTTTCAGCACTTAGCTGTTCACCTTCAGATTCTACCCCTTCTGGTATTGACTCTAATGTCGTCAGACAAAATTCATCATTAAAAGTATTATTAGAAGCATAAAGTGCAAAATTTTCATCACCAAGCTCATCAGGCATGCTGCTCCAGTCAACAAAGCCTTGGGTAAAAAAGCTTTGCTGATCTGGTTGAACCACTGTTGGAGAAGCTTGTTGAGGTGCTACAGTTTGCACTTGTGCCTGAGGGACAAGGGCTTGAACATACTGAATTTGTGGAACAGTGGTTTGAACATAATGCACAGGCACAGGGGTTGCAACATAGTGAGCAGTGTTAACATGGGCTGCAAGGGTATATTGGGTATAGTGCACAGTGCTTTGATGTTGTGGTCTAGGGTTTGAGCTGAGATGAGTTATAATTGGACCAGTGGTTTGACTCCTGCATTCCCTAGCAAAATGACCTAGCCTATTGCACTTATAACACTTGATTTTTGACTTATCCAACCCCACTTTTAAATTCCCATGTAACCCTGGGAATTTTCTCCCTGTTCTTTTATAGAATTTGCTTGTTCTCACACTAAGCAAAGCCAATTAATGCAAAATGTCCATTTCTTCTAAGTTAGTGGGATCAAAGTGTTGCAAATCATTGAGTTCAAAGCACAAATTATCAGAGTTCTGGCTTTCTCCATTTGTTGTGAAAGCAAAGTTGGATGAGTGAGGATCAGAGTTGAAATTACCTCCAGCAGTTATGTAAATAAAATGATCATAACTCTGATCCTTACTGCCGCCAGACTCTTCTTGACCCAGAAGAGCTGTGTTGCCAAATGAATAATCATCTGTAACTTTGCCAGACTCTTGCAACTTCGTTTTCTGGTTTAACTCCCTTTCATAGGTCAGGAGTCTACCATGAAGTTGGGTCAGTGTTAGGTCTTTGAACTCAACAGAATTTCTAGTCACAAAGGCAATTGTATCCCATTTTTCAGGTAGTGATCTAAGAAACCTGCTATTTTGTGTAGATTTAGGAAATTCAACCTTAACAAGTCTTAGCTCACTAATGAGACAACTGAATCTCTCAAACTGTTGAGTCAATGACTCACCCTTAATGTGACAAAAGGTTTCATACTGCTGATTCAGAATTTCCCTATTATTTTCAATTATTTCTTCAGTTCCCCCGAATTGTTCCTTAAGTGCATCCCATAGCTCTTTGGCACTGTTACAATGTAACAGCCCAGCATAGATTTCATTGGGTAATGCAGATGCAATGATGCTGAATGCTTTGGCATCTAGTTCGAACTTTTGAAAATCAGTTTCAGTATAGTTTTCATATTTTTTAGGTTCGAACTTCTTTAAATCCTCAACACTCAGCACCGTAGGAACTTGGGGCCCAAAAAACTGATATCCAACATCCAATGTTCAGTTGAACAAGGATGTGACCCATCCTTCTCTCCCAGATGTTTTATTCGTTTCGTTTCAGCATGGGTGGTTTGAAAAGTGAGCCGATGTTATTCTTATCATCTTGTGATTGTGACGTCATCCTGGTTGTTTTACATGTACTGATTACTTAACTTTGATCGTGATTAACCCTTACTCTGTTTTTCAACAAAATGAACAACTATCAGTATCAACGATTGTGAGCTGAACTATTTATGTCAAAATGATGGTTAAATCAAATTTGACTATCCGTGCTCTGATACCAATTGTTAGGATCTGAGTTTGGATTGATTGTGTTTTACGTTTGAATTAAGATGAACAATGAACAAGTAATGCAGCGGAATATAAGTGGAATTAAACTTTGCACACAATCAAACAGGAGAATTGCTTTAACACACATTTTCACATAGAACCGAATGATTGAATTTATTTCAACTACGATTACAATGCTTGCATGTAACAAACTCCCCCTCAGCCTGAGCTCACAGTGTTTGTTCGTACAGGAAAAAAGTGGTGAAGAGCTAATAGAACAGTACAGTGTACTGTTCTATTTATAGGCATGGACAAACCACTATGGCATCTTTGCTGACGTCACCATGAAAGTGACATCTAACCTCCTAACAAACTATAATAACTGATCTGATACAAACACTGCTATGCTAACTACTGATTACAATACATTACATAAGACAAACTAAACTACTGTTTTATCCTTCCACTGTTGTGACTCCAGCAGTACTTGATATCTTCAGCAGTGCTTGACCCATAGTAGTAGATTGATCAACAGAGCTTTAGTCTTCATCAGTCTTTAACTTGATCAGCAGTTGTAAGTGAGCAGTTGTTGTAAAGGATCAGTGGATGGAGGTCATCAGATGTTAAAACCACTTTCAAGGGGAGAGAATGAGAACATAACATCTGCTTATTTTGGATCCACTACTCTGATCCGGTTTTGGCTCTAATCAATTGTTCCTCTAATAGGGTTCAATCCCAACAGTAGTGGTGCAATGGTTGGCATCATCTCAGCTATGAAAGCCCAGAAGTGTCTACGGAAGGGCTATCCTGCTATTTTAGCGCTTGTTACCAATACTCAGCCTGAAGAGAGGAAAATCGAAGACTTGCCAGTTGTTCGTGAGTTTTCTGATGTATTTCCTGATAAACTTCTTGGTTTACCTCCACACCGTCAGGTAGAATTACAGATTGACCTTACACCAGGAGCAGCCTCGATTGCTCGTGCTCCTTATCGTCTTGCACCAGGAGAGTTGCAAGAACTGTCTAACCAACTCCAAGAACTATTAGATGGAGGTTTTATTTGACCCAGTTCTTCGCCTTGGGGATCCCCAGTTCTGTTTGTAAAGAAGAAAGACGGGTCCTTTCGTATGTGTATAGATTACCATGAGCTTAACAAGGTGACGGTTAAGAACCGTTACCCTTTGCCTCGCATTGATGATCTGTTTGACCAGCTGCAAGGGTCAAGCTTCTACTAAAAAGTTGACTTAAGATCGGGCTATCACCAGATGAGAGTCTGAGAGGAGGATGTTCCTAAAACAGCTTTTCGGATGCGGTATGGCCATTATGAGTTTCTGGTTATGCTATTCGGGTTGACAAACGCACTGGCGGTTTTCATGGACCTTATGAATCGTGTGTGCAAACCGTATCTCGACGATTTCCACATTGTGTTTATCGATGACATCTTGATCTACTCTAAGAGCAAGGAGGACCACGAGCGACACTTGTGTCTTATCTTGGAGCTCCCGAGGAAGGAGCAACTCTACGCGAAATTCTCTAAGTGTGATTTCTGGATTCGAGAAGTACACTTCCTTGGTCACATTGTTAATGAGATGGGGATACACGTGGATCTTGCTAAGATTGGTGCTATCAGAAATTGGGTGGCACCGAAGAATCCTTCGGAGGTGCGACAACTTCTTGGTCTTGCTGGGTACTATCGCAGATTTATTAAAGACTTCTTGAAGATCGCTCAACCTCTCAGCGCGTTAACACAGAAAGGCGTTGTATATTCTTGGGGAACGAAGCAGGAGGATGCTTTCTAACTCTTGAAAGAAAAACTCTGCAGTGCACCAATCTTGTCATTACCTGAGGGTACCAAGGATTTTGTGGTGTATTGTGATGCTTCTACTCAGGGTCTCGGTTGTGTGCTAATGCAACGCGAGAAGGTGATAGCGTACGCTTCTCGACAGTTGAAGGTTCATGAGAAGAATTACATGACTCACGACTTAGAGTTGGGGGCCGTGGTCTTTGCGTTAAAAATCTGGAGGCATTACTTGTACGGTACTTAATGCACTATTTACACCGACTACAAGAGCCTTCAGCATATCTTTGATCAGAAGGAATTGAATATGCGACAGCGTCGTTGGGTAGAACTCTTAAATGACTACGATTGTGCAATCAAGTACCACCCAGGTAAAGCTAACGTTGTAGCTGATGCCCTTAGCCGAAAGGAAATGAAACCCAAGCGTTTCCGCGCTCTACAGCTCACTATCCACTCTAATTTACCTGATCAGATCCGTTCGGCTCAGACTTAAGTGTTGAAGGAAGAAAACCTGGAAGCTGAATATTTGCGAGGCATGGAAAAACTACTCGTGGAGAGATCAGACGGCATTTATTACTTTATGGAATAAATATGGGTCACTTTGTACGGCAATCTTATAGAGCCAGTGATGGACGAAGCGCACAAGTCTCGATACTCTGTTCACCCGGGTTCAGATAAGATGTATCAGGACCTCAAAGTCTTATATTGGTGGTCGAAGATGAAAGCTCACATCGCGACGTATGTAAGTAAGTGTTTGACTTACGCGAAAGTCAAGATAGAATATCAGAAACCCTTAGGCCAACTTTAGCAACAAGAAATACCCATGTGAAAATAGGAACAAATTGCTATGGATTTCGTCACTGGTCTGCCAAAAACTCAAAACGGAAACGATACCATTTGGGTGATCGTTGACTGTCTCACGAAGTCGGCACACTTCCTAGCAACCAAGGAAACTGATAAGTTCTCACAACCTGCTGCTGTTTATCTTAAGGAAGTGGTTTCTAGGCATAGGGTGTCAACCTCTATTATCTCGGATCGTGACCTGCGTTTCATATCGTACTTATGGCAATCAATGCATAAATCATTCGGCTCACGTTTCAACATGAGCACTGCTTATCACCTACAGACGGATGGTCAAAGCGAACGAACCATCCAGACACTTGAAGACATGCTACGAGCATGTGTGATCGATTTTGGTAAGGGGTGGGAGAAACACTTGCCGTTGATAGAGTTCTCTTACAACAACAGCTACCATACCAGCATCCAGGCAGCTCCGTTCGAAGCATTGTACGGGCGGAAATGTCGCTTTCCTCTTTGTTGGGCTAAGGTGGGTGACAGCCAGATCACAGGTCCGGAACTTGTACTTGAAACTTCAGAGAAGATTGTCCAGATCAGAAATCGTATGGCGGGAGCGAGTGACCGGCAGAAAAGCTACGCTGACAAGCATAGGAAACCCTTGGAGTTCGCTGTAGGCGATCGTGTTATGTTGAAAGTCTCACCCTGGAAGGGTGTGGTGCGCTTTGGGAAGCGCGGTAAGCTTAATCCATGCTATGTTGGGCCATTCAAAATCCTAGAGCGAATCGGTAAAGTGGCCTATAAGCTCGAGTGACCTGCTGAGTTGGGTAACGTTCATGATGTCTTCCATGTTTCGCACCTGAAGAAGTGTTTGTCTGATGAAACACTTGTGGTACTACTTCAGGAACTAAAAATCGATGACAAATTGCAGTTTGTCGAAGAACCCATCGAAATCATGGATCGGGAAGTAAAGGTTCGTAAGCACAGCCGGATTCCAATCGTGAGAGTCAGTTGGAACTCAAGACGTGGACCAGAGTTCACGTGGGAATGCGAGGATCAGATGAAGTTCAAGTATCCTCAATTATTCCCAACTGACCAATCTAGTTCTGATGCAACTGGTTAATTTCGGGGCGAAATTACCTTTCAAGTTGGGGATGATGTGACACCTGCGGAAAATCCACAGTCATCCTGATCTAACACCTTGCTGCTTTGGATTACTTATCAAATTTCGGGACGAAATTTCTTTCAAGTTGGGGATGATGTGACAACCCGAGATTTCAAGGTCTTTGATGTGCGCAAAATGCAACATACAAATTACATCAAATGTGGCATTAAACTAACCCCTTTTTAGTACTAATGTTGGAAAAAGTGTGTTTTTGTCTTCCTTTTGTATTTTCAAGATTAAATGAGCTCAAATGAACAAAAGAAGCAAAAAGGCAGCTAAATCTAACTTAAATACAAGAAAAGGGATAAACGTGGCATGCCCGACCCCTCGACAACATCTTCCCAAGCAAAACAAGAGAACAGAAGGCTGAACACGCCCCGTGCTCAATGAGCACGGGGGCGTGCCCAAGTGTCTGCAGAAAAGACAAAGCTGTAGAAGCTTCTATCACCCACCACGGGGGCGTGCCCAGCGGACACGGGGCCGCGGTCAACTCTAAGATTCGCAGAATCTGAGGAAATCTTGATAGTACAGATACGCTTCTGCACACGGGGTCGTGCCCAGCGGACACGGGGGCGTGGTCAACTAATGCAAGACAAACTACTTTTAATGAAGAAAGAGAAGACGGGTGGACACGGGGCCGTGCCCAATGGACATGTGGCTGTGTCCGGGCTTCTATGCAAGCTATAAATAGGGGTGCTTGGCTCAATTACAAACCATCCCTTGGCAAACCACCTCTCTCACACTTCACCCACCCACCACCACCATCACAACCCACATCCACCACCATCATCCATCATCCATCGTAGAGTGTGTGAGTAGTCTCGGGATCCAATATTGATCGTAAGAGTTCTTGACAATCAAAGGCCATGTTTGCCTAAGTCTCTTACATCACTTGGTGAAGATAAGTGTCTAGTGTAATACTTTTGATTTTTAATCTTTTCGCACTTTTTATTTGGTTATGTATTAATGACTTTAATAACTAGTTTCTTATGTTGAAGGTGAGTCTTCCTTATCGTTTGTCCGTAGTGTCTTCGCATTATTTTACTGTCTATATAAAATAAAAGATTTTCACCATTCATATCTCCACGGTCTATATGGAGGTATGTTGGCTACCTGGTCGGGGGTTAAGGGAACGGTTTGGTAAGAGTCTTGCCTTGTTCAGTGTATAGATCCTGCAAGGACCTGGGTCAACTTTAGTAGGACCTCCTTCAATACCCACTGGTATTGGATGGCGGGGGTCCGAACTCCTTGATCCCCTCATATGTAAACTACTATTAAAACTTTAATCCGGCTACTTAGGACTGTATCCATGCTGACTCAGACTACTTAGCCGAGGGTAACGTCACCTCTAGAAGAGGGGCCTACCACAATATGCATTAATAAAAATATATAACACCACACGCGCATCAAGTTTTTGGCGCCGTTGCCGGGGACACAAGGATTTTAAGAAAGTTAGGAATCAACGGCCTAATCTTTTTTTTATTTATTTTTATTTATTTTTATTTTTCTATTTTTTTAGGATTTTTCTTAGATTTCCAGCTTTTGCAGAACTCTGCACGGGGCGGGCCCGCTGAACACGCCCCCGTGCCCAATCTTTGGTACTGGCAATCCTGTTTTAAGTCAGACAGTAAGCTGAACACGGGGCCTTGCCCACTCAACACGCCCAGTGCCCAAGTTTCAGTTACTGAAAACAGAACCGTAAGATCCCGACGGTTGGTAATTTCTGACACAATAACGAGTGATACTGATATTTTTTACTTTCGGCACTCTTATGGTACGTGGTGTCAAATATGTGGTGGCCCTCATAAAGATTTAGAATGTTATTTTCTAAATTATAAGCCCCATTATATAGACCCATTGTTTTCCTGTAGCCTTAAGAGGGGCGAAAGTAAAAATAATCCATATCTCTCCCTCGAATGCTCCCAATCGAATCTTCTAGGAGAAATGCTTCTTGATGAATGATTTCAAATGGAGGATTTAATTCTTAATTGGGTAAAGGAACTCGAAATGGATTGCATTAATTCACCTCAAGAAGAGACCCAAGAAGAATTATTGGGATCGCATTCGAATAAAAACAACTTTGTTGTTCCCGAAATCACCTCTAACCCTAGCAAAGACTTGAACGATAGTCGTCCCTGTGTCGATTGTGTCGTGAAGGACTCCCCATCGACTCCGTTCAATGCATACATAGTCCTGAGCGATTCGGCATACACCTTCTTTAACGAGAGCCTGGGAATGGGTTAGACTTGTCCACCTACATTTAGCATAGGAATCACCCTCACCGACAACCTCTTGCATTCTCGTCTTAGTCTAGAGCAATTAAGATATCTCAGGCACTTTGGGGTTGTTCCATCTAGTAAGGAACCACCCGATCTGGATAAATTCCTTAAAAATAGAAGAAACTTCATAAACAGCCTCTAGACACGGGGCCGTGTCCAGGTCAGCACGCCCCCGTGTCCACCTAAAGATTCCCGTCTGATTTCGTGTTAGAATACAGACAAAATGTGTTAGGATCTTGCCTGCACACAGGGCCGTGTCCAGCCAACACGGGGGCGTGTGCAGCGTGCTGTCGTTTTCTATAAATGCAGAAAGATTCCTGCACATTTGGACCACTCCAAAGACAAAGATCTGGTGGATCTTCACACATACCATCCTAGGTATATTCTAAAGAAGGTTCCCAACAACCATCTTGTCTTTTCCACTTTTATCCATTACCTTCTTCTTCAATTTTTCCTTAACACCTCCATTAGAGCTTGAAATCTCCATAATTCCAAGCTTTATTGAGATGTTTGTTAGATTTTTATTCAAGAAATCTTGTTAAAAATAAGTTCTACAACAATGTTTTAAGTTGTTTCTGCTTAAAAGCATTTTAAAAATCACGAAAACAAATTAAAACTCCAAGATTCCTTGTTCCAAAAATCTGTAGACATCTGAACACGGGGCGTGCTCATTGCACACGGGGCCGTGTCCGAGGTACTGTTTCCATGAAATTGAACTCTTTTCGGTCTGTTTTCTCAGAATGGCAAGTAGAACTAGCAGAACATCTTCATCGCACTCCAGAAACAACCGACAAGGGAGAAGGTCATCAACGGTTGAAGATTCTCTTGTAAACTACGTTTACACTTTAAGTGAAGCTATTGATGAAATAACGGGAGTGGAAGAAGCATTGGTCGACCGTATCAATCATTTGACGGTGGGACTAGAGGGATGTCTTCGAGAGGTCAACCTTTTGCACCAAAGGTTGAACATTCTCGCTTCTCCTCCTTTGGTGCCAATTATCACCCAAAGGACATGGAATGTGGTACCGGAAGTCATCACACCGGCCGAATGGTACACCATACACCCAGAGCCCCCTTGAGACATACTACAAGGGGTTCCGGTTGGTTCCACTCCCCCTACGCAAGATGTTGAGGAAAACGAGCCTGGCTTCTTCCTCCCAAGAGAGATAGAAGAATGGCTTTAACCACATATAGGGATTACCCCTCGGTCTAAAAGTTCTACGAGGCTTTTAAATACCGGAAAGTTATTTCCAGAATTTTGATTCTTATTAAAGTAGAACTCCTTAGGATGATTTTATGTACCATTTGACCCATCTATCTTAGGACCTTTAGTTATTACTTTTCTGCCTTGTCTTTAAATTCTCTAGGACCTGATGTAATCGTTTTAATGAATGATGGTTTTTATTAATTTGGTGTTTGGATGACGATGTAATGGGAAAAACACACTTGGGATGGTGAAGGATACCAAGGGAAACTTGCACCAGCGCCCCATGCACAAAAACAGAGCCTCCCAACAATTTTTCTTTATTACAGCAAGTTCAGCACGGGGCCGTGCTCAGCCAACACGCCCCGTGCTCAACCATCTGCAGAAAAATGCCCAGTTCAGGTACCTTGACACGGGGCATGCTCACTGAACACATCCCCGTGTCCAGCCTTCTGTTACTTTACTTTATTTTCTGTTACTGGTGATCTGAAAACGGGGCCGTGCCTGGACACCACGGGACCGTGTCCAGACGCCTAGTAATATAAATTTTTACTTTTTCACAAATTTTTTGTCACACCCCGACCACGTAGATCAACCAGACGTGGTGGAAACGTCGGGGAGTGTTGTAACAGAATCATTGTTTCGTAACCATGGAATAAATAAATTCTATTTTATTGAATAAATGAACTCGTTGTTTTAATACAATCAAATAAGTACAACTATGATCTTCCAAGTTTTAAAGTTGCTAAGGCACGAGTCCATCCTACATGTAGCATGTATCAACAAATCATTGCAAAGCAGTACCTGAAACATGTGTAAAAATAGGTTCGTCAGCATAAAAATGCCTGTGAGATACATAGGTTTTGTGAAAATAAGATTCATGACTTGTAAGTTTAAGAAAATGTTTAATAAAGTTTAGTCATGAACCTCGTAAATTGATTTGTTTTGTAAATCGTTTGAAAAGCAATATGATCAGATGATATGTATAAATAAATGTAAGGTTAAATGAATAACCATGTAAAATGAGTTTGTATAAGATAAGTTGTTGTAAAACAATGTCTTATGAAAAGTATGTTATTTGTATAAAATGTTATATGACTTAAATTGAAATGATTCAAATAACGCTACGATATGTAATACCATACAAATACTTATATATAGGTAGTACCAGCGGCGTATCCACCATGCTTGTATCATATTACACACGCCTCGTTACTTAAGTCACTTACTCAAACCAAACCACCAATATAGAATGTTCATGTTTAAACCAATAGTCCAATGTTATTGTATAACTCAAGTTAAATGTAAACCATGTAATGTGTAAACAAAAGTTATGTATGGTAAGTAAAATGAGATTTCTTAAACCACAAGTAAAAATGTACAAAACAAAGTGTTTGAATAAATCAAAAGTTATGCTTTGTAAAATAATGTAAGGTTAAACGAATAACCTTATAGTAGCATATTAAAAGTATAATTTTGGATTTGTAAATAACATATTAAACTATGTTTTGGTTTCATAAATGACATATCAAAATATGCTTTGGGTTTTATAAATAACATATAAAAATATGTTTTGGTTTGTTGATAAAATATATATGTTGGTTCTGTACAATATCACACATGGGAGTATATCAAACTATACTTTTGGGAGTATATCAAAATATACTTTAAATGTGTGATTTAAGAATTCATTCAGACCTAGTGCATCAAACTACACCTTTGACACTATAAGGATACCACAAAGGCAATCCCTATTTGGATGGAGAAACAAATTGGTTTCAGACATTCCTTGACAACAGGAATGGGGTGTCTAATCCTATAGTGGTATATCATACTAACAATCGGTCTGGTGAACATAAAATAAGTACAATTCAGAAGTAAAATAGGGGAACTATGTACTCACTTGAGATTGCTCAGAAGTCCTAAGATAACCACCAAGCAATGCTAGAGATCACGGAATCAAAGGGCACCTAATAAAGGTAACTATGTTAATTAACCGGACCTAAATCGGAGGATCGGATAGAATGAGGGCTTGTAAACCAAATGAGTATGGGAACTCATGTAATATGGTTTAACAAAGCATACATACTAAATCGGAACCTAACCTAAGTGCTTACGACCCATTACGACCCGTTTAGGTAGCTTATGCTACTTTAACGCGTCGTTCGCGTGAAACGCGTTCGCCTAACTAGTCCTATGACAAGTATTATATGTCTAACATGTTTAATTATGTTACATAATCAGTTAAGTGATGAAAGTTTAGGTTACATATGCTTAATTACCAATTACACATGAAAACGATATTTTGGTAATTTACCTAAGGCATATAAACTACCTATCATACAACTACTTAACGAAGCGACCATAAGGTATAACCTCGGAAGGTTATTCCCTATATACTAGGGTCACCTAATGTGTTTGGTCGGATCCTAATGATCGACCAAATGGGTCGGGTTCAAAGGTATAAGCGATTTATTAGATCGCTTACCCTTACGACCCTAGACAACGTGGTAATCAGTAGGCATAGTCACAAGGGACTATAACCATCGTGATTACAATCACGTTGCGAAGTTCAAACGAACTTCGCATTGACCATAAAATGGTTAATGCAGAAAGTCAAAAAAAGTTTGACTTTCGGACTCGAAAAGCAATAAAAGAACGAAGGAACACTTACAAAGGGTCCCCGAATGCTAATCTTGATTCAAGTAGCTCAGGTATGAAACAAAGGTTCCAACTTAGAGCTTCTCAAATCAGATTCTAGTGGGTTTTGCAATGAAGTGGGTTGGGTATTTATAGATTTCGGTTCACCGTTAGGATCGTTTCTTGGAGAAGAGGGAATGATCTCGCCCGTACACTTGTCGGAATGTTGTGGTAACTCATATTGCTCCCACCACAAGAATTGGACACATGGCATTGGCCTTTGGAGGGGTCAAGGGCTGTTAACAGGCTGTTTAAAACATTTTTCTGCATCTGACCCCTGCTTATGGACCTCAACATTATCAGTGTTGAGGTCCGTAAGGACCTTGCAGACCTGAAACTTTCAAAAATGGCAGAACAGGCCCCTGTAGCTCCAAACTTGCTATTTGATGCATTTTTGACACGTTGAAGCCCCGTTAACCCCATTTCAAAGCTCTAAAATGAAGTTAAAGTATACGGAACTTAAAATGTGCTCAAAAATCTCTCGGATGTCGGTTCGTTTGGTCGTACGATTGCGTTGTTCGGTTAATTACGACGGAATGCGCATAAGCGTGAAAAACGATCCAAATGGCGTGACGAATGGATTTTTCTTATGCCAAACACTAAAATAAAATATTTTAGTGCTTACATAAATTTTTGGATGTCCGGATGTATTCAGAACGTAAGTTATGCGCGAAAATGCAAACTTATGCACTTTTTGACACTTTTAGTCCCTGAATGACCCAAAAGTTTATTTTAGCACACCGAACCCCTCAAAGCCTATTTCTAAGCTATATAAAGGATATTTAAGGTGTGTTTAACTTATGATCATGTTCCAGAATGTCTGTTACAGTTCAAATTGGCATACTTTCACAGTTTGTCAAGTTTAGTCCCTGTAAGCGAATTAACTTGTTTTTGCCATACCAAAGCCTTTAAAACTAATTTCTAAGTTATGTAAAGGTTATTTAAGGTATGTTAAGCCTATTTCACTATTCCGGAGTGTTCGTTGGATTAATCTGGTTATATTTACGCATCAGAGCGCGTATAACCCTCCAGAAAGCAATTTAAAGCTTAAAATCGAACAAGAGTTGATATGTGCAAACGATACACATATTTTTACAAATCCTAAGTATGAAATAAAATATTTCATTGGTTTGCCATTTTTTTGATGGTTGAAGTGACACAGGTGTCACAGTCTCCCCTACTTTAGGAAATTTCGTCCCGAAATTTAATTCTAGAGGAAACTTGTGAAGACAGCTGTGACGGTTTCGCCTTCTAATAGATCCATTGAACCCTTAAGTAAAACTCTGGGCCATGTTTGGACTCTTAGCGAATTTGTTAACCCTCAAAGTGAATTCCTTGTAATAGTAAAACATGGAATTTTGCACTACGGACAGAAGAACGTTTCTTATGAAGACTTATCATAGGAAACTTGGTGTGTGATTGAGATCAGAATTGGGGAGTGTGAGAATAAATGACGTTGGTCGAGGTCCAAGACTTCTCCCGTATCATTATTCTTGTCACTATAGGTCTTAACACATGACAAAGATTCCTGTGGTTTCTGTGCACTGAATTCCATAATTATGTAGGCCTCCATAATTACGTAATTCCTTGCACAGTCCGCACAGTTCATTTCATAATGCGTAGGAAGAAAAAAAATCACTTGAATAAATATGAAGCGACTCGACTAGACCACCAAAGGATCCTTTTAATTAGATCAACGAACGATCTTTTTAACTAGATCAACACATGATCTTCTTAACTAGACCGTCGTACGATCTCCTTAAATAGCCCACAAAACATATAAGAAAACACATAAGCATATAATTAGTTAACTTGATTCTTTAATTTGTTGTCTTTGAGCATGGATAATTAAAGCACATCAGGAATCCAATCCATGGATTTCATTTGGCACTTTAAGCATTTTCAAGGATCCAACTATAAAGATAGAAGGATTTTCAATAAGAGTTTGGCTTTGTTTCTTAAAAGAAACGAGTGTTAAAGGTTCTTAGGGAGATCGCAAGCGATCATAAAATGACAGAACCATACGAGTAGTTTGTCTTTGGGTTGACATCATAAGGTTGCATCAAACATTCTCATAAACGCATAAATTTTGTAGAAATAAAAACAACAAATCTTTATTTATATATAACAACCGAATTGTCTTGAAGTGTCAAAAGATAATAACCAAGGAAATACAAAACACTAATTGTTCACTGCTGCATCATTGTTCATGTTTTCCTCATTGATGTTAAACACTCGTCCACGCACTGGAGGTATGTTAACAAGTCTTGGGCAATTGTTCCTGTAGTGGGTAAGGTCACCACAGTTATAACATGACCCCGGAGGGAACCGTGCTTGAACAGCAGCAGGGTTTGCAGCAGCTTGATTTGCATAACGACAAACATTGATCAAATGTCCCAACCGCCCACAGTGGGTACATTTGTGACACTGCTCTTGCTCTAGATGATGACGGTTGCACTTGTTGCACAAAGGTGCGGTATCAACATAGTTTTGCCTTTTGCGAGGTTGTGCTGGCTGGTTTGGTGCAACCTGTTTGTCTTGAGCAGTTACAGCGTAGTTTTGAGAGGCTTTTCGCTTCTTCTTCTTGGACACCTCAGCATGTTCTTCCTTTGGTTCCACTTGAGCAGTCTTGTCAGATGGTCTTGAGTCGCCCTTCCGAAATAGCTTGCGCTTCTTGATATGGGATTCAGTCAGAGTGGCAGACAATTCAATGGCTTGTCTGACAGTAGTAGGGTTGCTGCCAGTAACAATATCCTGAATTACGTCAGGAAGACCATCAATGTATTTCTCAATTGCCTTATCCAAAGGCGTTACCATAGTAGGGCATAACAAGCTCAATTCCTCATAGCGGTCAGTATAGGCTCGATGTTCCCCACTGTCTTGTTTCAAATCATCAAATTCCCTTTCTAGAGCCCTTAGCTCATGACGAGGACATAATTCCTTCATCATAAGAGCCCTAAGCTCAGCCCAAGTCTGTGCTAATGCAACCTCAGCACCGCGGTCTCTCATAACCCCATTCCACCACGTAAGAGCCCTCTTCTGAAATACACTCGAAGAAAACTCGACCTTGCGATTTTCAGGACACTGAACGTGACCGAAAGTATTCTCAATGCTCTCGAACCATTGAAGAAGCCCAGTTGCTCCCTCAGAACCACTAAACTTGAGTGGATTAGCCGAGTTAAAATTCTTGAAATTGCATGGAGCATTGTTGTTGTTGATGGCTTGAATCATTTGAGCATAAAGATTTGGGAAGGCAGCAGCCATTTGCTGCGCGATGATTTCCGCCAGTTCGGCATTCGCCATCTGATTGTCGCGTCGAGGAGGCATTCTAAAAGAGGAAACATGAGAGGAAACGAGTGAGAGAATTAGACGAAAAGAATGAGATGAAACAAATCTGATGAAAGCAAGGATAGTGGTCATTTGTTTGTTACTACAAAGCAACAAACGACCCCGGTGATTAATCAAAGTAAATAGGTCAAAAAAATAATGTATCGCGAAGACATGCTCGCCTATAAGTGGACACTCACCTCAAGAGTTCCCAGGTAAGAGTGACTGGTACGATTATGTGGATTTGTACGAACACTCTAGCCTTAGACAGAAAACTCAGGGTACAAGCACCCACCCTTCCAGCTTGCACGTGTTCACATTATTTAGACCAACTTTGACGGGATTTTGAAAACTTAAAGGGTTCAAAACCATATAATAAATCATCCTAGAACAGATGATTAGTTTTCAAAGCGGGATAGAAATTTGTGTTCTTATTGTGGTTGTCACCTAAGAATAAGTGACGGTATTGTTTTAAAACTAAACACAAGAAAACTTGTGTTAGGGTCCTAGGAAGGTTATAGTCTAGGTCAAAGCATTACTAATAACCTAATTCCCTATAACCATTGGCTCTGATACCAACTTTTCTGTCACACCCCGACCACGTAGATCAACCAGGCGTGGCGGAAACGTCGGGGAGTGTTGTAACAGAATCATTGTTTCGTAACCATGGAATAAATAAATTATGTTTTATTGAATAAATGAACTCATTGTTTTAATACAATCAAATAAGTATAACTATGATCTTCCAAGTTTTAAAGTTGCTAAGGCACGAGTCCATCATACATGTAGCATGTATCAACAAATCTTTGCAAAGCAGTACCTGAAACATGTGTAAAAATAGGTACGTCAGCATAAAAATGCCTGTGAGATACATAGGTTTTGTGAAAATAGGATTCATGACTTGTAAGTTTAAGAAAATGTTTAATAAAGTTTAGTGATGAATCTCGTAAATTGATTTGTTTAAGATAAGTTGTTGTAAAACAATGTCTTATGAAAAGTATGTTATTTGTATAAAATGTTATATGACTTAAATTGAAATGATTCAAATAACGCTACGATATGTAATACCATACAAACACTTATATATAGGAAGTACCAGCGGCGTATCCACCATGCTTGTATCATATTACACACGCCTCGTTACTTAAGTCACTTACTCAAACCAAACCACCAATATAGAATGTTCATGTTTAAACCAATAGTCCAATGTTATTGTATAACTCAAGTTAAATGTAAACCATGTAATGTGTAAACAAAAGTTATGTATGGTAAGTAAAATGAGATTTCTTAAACCACAAGTAAAAATGTACAAAACAAAGTGTTTGAATAAATCAAAAGTTATGCTTTGTAAAATAATGTAAGGTTAAACGAATAACCTTATAGTAGCATATTAAAAGTATACTTTTGGATTTGTAAATAACATATTAAACTATGTTTTGGTTTCATAAATAACATATCAAAATATGCTTTGGGTTTTATAAATAACATATAAAAATATGTTTTGGTTTGTTGATAAAATATATATGTTGGTTCTGTACAATATCACACATGGGAGTATATCAAACTATACTTTTGGGAGTATATCAAAATATACTTTAAATGTGTGATTTAAGAATTCATTCAGACCTAGTGCATCAAACTACACCTTTGAGACTATAAGGATACCACAAAGGCAATCCCTATTTGGATGGAGAAACAAATTGGTTTCAGACATTCCATGACAACAGGAATGGGGTGTCTAATCCTATAGCACTATATCATACTAACAATCGGTCTGTTGAACATAAAATAAGTACAATTCAACATTTTATTTTATGTTCATTGAGAACTCAGTGTTTAAACCATAGATAGTCATTTAGTTTGTCAAATGATAAGTAATAACATGTATAATCAATTATACTTTGAAATCATGAAACTAACACATAGGTACACATGCTTCACCCCAAAACAGTTTGGAAAACAGTAAAATAGGGGAACTATGTACTCACTTGAGATTGCTCAGAAGTCCTAAGATAACCACCAAGCAATGCCAGAGATCACGGAATCAAACGGCACCTAATATAGGTAACTATGTTAATTAACCGGACCTAAATCGGAGGATCGGATAGAATGACGGCTTGTAAACCAAATGAGTATGGGAACTCATGTAATATGGTTTAACAAAGCATACATACTAAATCGGAACCTAACCTAAGTGCTTACGACCCATTACGACCCGTTTAGGTAGCTTATGCTACTTTAACGCGTCGTTCGCGTGAAACGCGTTCGCCTAACTAGTCCTATGACAAGTATTATATGCCTAACATGTTTAATTATGTTACAAAATCAGTTAAGTGATGAAAGTTTAGGTTACATATGCTTAATTACCAATTACACATGAAAAGGGTATTTTGGTAATTTACCTAAGGCATACACTACGTCAAATATGACCTACGGCCACACTTTTTCAAAAACCTCCATGCCACACATTTGAAAAAAAAATGTGGCTAAAGGCCATTCATACCATTCTAAAACACCTTTAGCCACACATTTGATTATTAATGTGACCATTGTAAACCAGTTCAGTTGCTTTAGCCACACTTTTATGAAGTAATGTGACATTACCTAGCCACAACTCTAAAAGTGTGGCCGAATGTGATCTACAGCCACATATTCTTGTTTCATGTGACCAAAAACAAATGTATTTGACACATTTAGCCACACTTTAAGAAAACACTGTGACATCTATTAGCCATAATAGCAAAGTGTGGCCAAATGTTATCTATGATCACGGTATATATATTCATGTGACCGCTAACACATGTATTCGAAACATTTAGCCACACTTTAATAAAAAAAATGTGAAAATTATTAGCCACACTAGAAAAGCATGGCCAAATGTGATCTATGACCATAGCATTTGTTTCACGTGACCAAAACACGCGTTTCGAAACCTTTAGCCACACGTTAAGAAAAAATAGTCACACAAGAAAAAAGTGGCCAAATATGATCCACAGCCACAGTATATGTTTAGTAATGTGGCTAAAATCTAATATATATGACCACATATATTATATTCTGTGACCAAATGTAAAACAATAGCCACACATGAAATTAAAAAAAATCATGTGACTTTACATAAAAATTCGCCACACTATCGTCACTTTGTTTATTTTTTGTGACGAAATGATATTAAATATCATTAAAAATGTGTGACCAAATGTTAAAATTACTATATCTCTAAAAATTCCCCCCCAAATATTTTCCATCCTAAAATTTAAAATTCCTCCCAAAATATTTCATCCAAAAAACTCTCCCTCCTAAAAAATATCTAATTTTAAAACTTTCTAAAATATTTCATTTTAAAACTTTCCCCCTCAAATAATATTATGATTTAAAAAATTGACATTATTTGATAAAAAAATCTTACCACATAATAAAAAATTCAAACTAATATTAAATATTATATTTTCTAAATCATTTTTTATAACACGTTTTCTTATAAATAATATATTAATATATACATATAAGCTACGTTTTATATACATATAACACGTTTTCATATATGCCTTAATGGATCAAATTGGGCATTAATGGATCATAATAGTATATCATATATGTTTTAATAGACCATATTGGGCACTGTCTTAACGAAACATATTGGGCCTTAATGGCCAATAGTAGAGCGTGCTTGTCTTAATGGACCACATTAGAGCTTAATGGATCATAATGGACAACAGTGGAGCACACATGTCTTAATGGACCATATTGGGCCTTAATGGATCACGATGGACAAGAATAGGTTGTGCATGTCTTAATGGATCATATTGGGCCTTAGTGGATCACAATGGATAATAGTAGATCATACATGTCTTAATGGGCCTTAATGGATAAGAATGGACAATAAAAAAGCGTGCATTACTTAATGAATCATATTGGGCCTTAATAGATTAACATGGACAATAGTAGACCATAGACGTCTTAATGGACCATATTTGGCCTTATAGGACCAACATGGGCAATAGTTGATCAAAGACCTCTTAATGGACCATATTGGGTTTTAACGGATCACAATGGAAAATAGTATATCATACATGTCTTAATGGGTGGGGACTTAATGGATCATAATGGACAATAATAGATCGTATATGTCTTAATGGACCATATAGGGCTTTAATACCATAATATACCATATCATATTATACTATTATACTACATTATATTAGGGATGAGCATACTGGGCCGATACTGAAAAAACTGGGAAAATGTGTACTTGTACCGACTACAACCGGTATCCAGTACTAAATAATCATCCTCATACTATACTATATTATACCGTTGTAGTAGACTATAATTTTAGCATTTTATATACTATACTATACAATGTACTATTACTTTTTATACTTTTAATAAAAAAATAAGTATTTTCGATTTTTAATGTGATACATTTTAAAAAATAACTTGACATGTTTCAAGTATGGATGAGTTCGATACCCGTACCGAAAATACCGGTATCGAAAGTATCGATATTGAAATTCGCGGAATATGGGTATCGGTACCGAAAATGTTCGGTACGCTAACAGTCTCTGAATGCAAAATTTGGTAAAATACCGGTACCGTACCAAACCGATACAAAAAACACCGAAAATAAGGTACCGATTCGGTACCCGGTATTAAATGCCCATCCAAAGTTTTAAGTATTAGTTATTAAAATGTTTATAATAAAATAAAAATTCAAAATTCATTTTGAATTATAACATGAGATTTCATATTCCATCTCGAAACTCTTTGCCTCCATTAAATTATTTCAGAAATTCACATTCCCGCCCCCCCCAAATCCATAACCCTAAATTGAGTGTTCCAATAACAAGCTAAAAAAATTCAAGAAAACCCTTTAATCCCAAGGCCACAATAGCAACCGGAGATATTCACAAAGCCCTACACTTTTTGCTACCAGAGATCCAGTATACTATACCTCAAAACCGATTCAGCTAACGCCACCATTTCAAGCCGATTCAGCTACTTCATCGTCTTCTGATCTCAGATCTGGGACAACCGCGGTTCTTCTACACCGCTTGCGATTACGATTTCCATGGCGACTCATCGATTTGAGGGTTTGATCTAAAACGTAAGTATCGTGTAACTCCTGTTACGAATTTACATGATTTAACTCATGTTACGAATTTACACGTGTTTACAACAATCAAAGGATGATTTTTCTTTTTGTATCAACAATTGAGTAAAAGAAACACTGAAAGCACCAGAAAGCTTGGAAGAGAAGGTGTTGGCTTGAGGTATTTATAAGTCTTGATTTGCTTTCTAAACTTCGAGTTTCGTGGTTGAAATTGGTGATTAATGATACGTGCCCACGTAGTCACACCACAATCCCACCTCAAAATCAGTTTTAATAGAATTTGGTTCTTATAGTTAAGTACTTAAGTTGGTGAATCAATTATACATTGGTGTTGGGAGCAGCAGTGGTGGCGGAGTCATACGCCAGTTTAAATTTTCAGAATTTAGTTGCAACAGGAGCGATTTATCAGTTAGAATTAGAGGTTAGGGTTAAAATTCTCATCGGCAAGGCGTTGAAAGAAAATGGATTGAGAGAGAAAGTCCAATTGCTACCAAATTTGGAGTACGCTGGATCGATGGTAAGCCGGATGTTTGTGGTGATCCGGCGTATGTCCGGTCATGTTGTGGAGGTAGCTTGAAGAGACTTGATATTGATTGTATCGATCTCTACTACGCTCATTGGATTGATATTCGAGTCCCAATTAAAGTCACGGTCAGTTTCTAATGCTTTTCTGTGTCTGCATGCCAACAGACTAATTTGATACAACTGCAGGGTGTTGATGTGTGTGATATTGTATCCGGTAACTGGTCAGTATTACAATCGGGTTCGGGTTCTGCGGATTATTGGGTTCGTGGGGTCGAGAAACCCAGATTAGGTACCGACCCGATGCACCTCTTTTTCTCCGTGGGATCACTTGTACGTTTCAAGGAGGACACAAGATTGGTATAGTTGGCAGGACGGGCAGTGGAAAGACTGCACTCATTGGTGCTCTATTTCGATTGATGGAGCCCGCTGGCGGTAATATTGTTGTTGATGGGATAGACATTTCTACAATTAGACTTCATGATTTGAGGTCACGATTTGGCGTTATATCTCAAGATCCTACACTTTTCAATGGAACGGTTAGATACAACTTGGACCCCTTATGTCAACACACAGATCAGGAAATATGGGAGGTATATTTGAGTGTTTTATAGTAACTAAGTTCTGTTTTAGTGCACAAATCACGTGTTACTTAAACCTTAATTTGTATTTATCATTTGAATTCTGCTATTGAAGGTTCTTGGGAAGTGTCAGCTTAGTGAGGCTGTTCAGGACAAAACAGGTGGGCTGGATTCAATAGGTAATGCATTCACACCTTAAAGATTCCCACTGAGTAAAACAAACGGCATGTGATATATATGAATTTTGTAAGTACAGTGGTGGAAAATGGAATAAACTGGAGCATGGGGCAACGCCAGTTGTTTTGATTGGGGCGTGCGTTGTTAAGGAGAAGCAAGATTTTGGTTCTGGATGAAGCAACTGCATCGGTTGACAATGCTACAGACACAATGTTACAAGAAACCATCAGATCGGAGTTTGCTGACTGCACCGTCATCACAGTGGCTCATCACATACCAACTGTGATGGACTGCACCATGGTTCTAACCATGAGTGATTGTCAGTTTTCATATATTTACATCTTATTACTCTCGCTTTCCAACTTCTAACTGTAAAGGTTTCCAACTGGCAACAGGAAAAATCACAGAGTATGATGAACCAATGAAGCTGATGAAAAGAGATGATTCATTGTTTGGACAGCTTGTGAAGGAATATTGGTCACACTCTCAATCTACATAAATTCTTTAAACTTCAATTCAAGATTTAACTACATACGAGAATAAAACGTGAGAAATGTATATGTTCATTTATGGTAAAAATCTTGAAAATGTGCATTTGGATATTCTACTACTCTTAATGTTTAATGATTTTATTATCACACTTCTTTTATCATTACATCTAAGTTTTGATTCTTTTTTTTTTATTACTTTGTCAGTCTTTATTCACAAAAACCGAATTCAGGTTTATTGGTTTATAACTAAAACTTATTTGATTGTGAAACTGATACTAGTTTGATTATGACGTGGAAATCTGATTTGATTAGGGTTTAAATCAAGCTGTAGCATTTTTAGGAGGATTTTTAAAAGTTTAAATTTGATATTTGTTTTTGTTTTTTAATATCAGAGATCTTTGACACTATTGGTGTAATTCGGCGTTTACTAAGCTACCTATATCTTATCTTTATACGGTTTATTCCACGTATTTTGATGCATCTACTCTTTCGTATTCTATAACAAATGGCTAAAGGAAACGGGGTTGGAGTAATGGGAAATAGTCGAAGAAGGGTTCAATAAAAATGAAATGACTCAGCGGAGTCAGATGAAGAATATAGGATGACTGAAGAGGAAAATAGTGACGAGTCAGATGAGCTCTATCTTTCACAAGTAAAGATGTGAATTACGATTACTTTTTTTACATATTATATGTGATTTTGGTATTTATATTTTGACATCTAAACAGAATGCAAAAAAACGACAATGAATGTAGGGGAGGTCTTCTTCTCAGTAGCTTGGGATATAAAGCAATGGCTTGCTGAAACTGACACTAAGGCTGAGGTATGTTGATACTTATTTATAATGAAAGTTGCTATGCTTGACTTGGCAAATCATTGAAGGAAATTGTTCCTACTATTTTTTCCAAACATAAAAAGTATTAAACGAAGTGAAAATGGAGGAATTGTGGGCTGCGAATACGTGATTTAAACATGTGAATGCTTCAATACTGAAAGGGCTGCTTTATATATTGAACATGAAATAGAATGTTTACACGTGCTGCTGATTGCTGAGCATTTATTAAAATACTTATATAATACCTTAATCATTATTTTTCTTTATTAGCATTATAATTGCAGCCATAGACCGTCAAGATTACTCAACAAGGGCAGGCAACAGGGGGTTTTCTGAAGCTGCTCAGAAATCAGCACGTTGTCGGACCTTAACTGGATAATAAATAGATTAGTCACATTGACAAAAGAAGGCATGAGTTCAACTCTCAACTGGTCAGTTTGAGTCAATTGGTGGACGTTCTGATGTTCCTCGAACACTCAGTTGTCATCCAAACAGCAGAATCAGGTTGGTTGAAGGAGGATGTGTTCCCTTTGAGGTCGTCTAAGTGTTTTAATGCCCCAACAAAATCCAATTCAAACTGACAGGTATACGTAATGAAGGGCCCACTTGTATCATGATAATAGATGATTATTATCATGGCTTGTTGGTATACACCATTCCTCTTGAAGTTTTTGTTCCGTTTGTTTCTTTACTACACGAGTAAACACCTTATCCTTCACCTGCCCTAGCATAACCTGACCTACCCTTTTTCACACATCTGTAGTGTAAAGTGTAACGATCGGATATTAAGATGACACGATTGGAATAATTTTTCGTCAAGGGTTGTTTGATTTCAATCAAATGATGAGTTTATGAAACCGTTATAACTATCAAAGATTCCCCTGTGAAGCTCTATTCTCTTGTTTATTGCTTTTTTTAATCTTATCTTTATTAAATATATGCATGGGCACCCATAACTAGCCATTGTCTTATGTTACTCAGTGGAGCAACTCCATTGATAGCTCTGAGGAAGGGTCATCAACAAGGCCTTACTTGCCTAGCAAGAGAAAGTTCTTGCCTTTAAGTGTTTACAAAATGGAAAAACTTGCAAGACAGAGAAAGAAAAAGAGATGGACTCGCTTGGAGGAAGACACGTTGAGGACCGGTGTGCAAAACTATGTCATACTTATTAATCTTTCTTTTACCTTAATTTATACCATTTTCCACACCCTATACTTATCAAGTAAATCTCACAAACGTTGTTGAATTCTAAGCCATGCAATTTGATTAATTTGTCGTTTTATGTTTATCAATTTTCTCATTATCTTTGAAAGTTGATAATGATCGGATGGTCACGTTGGCTAAATGAAGGGCCCCCGAAGTTTAAGATAAAAGTATCTTTCAACTATTTACCTTTGTGAGAAAAACTAGCTGGTTCATTAAACCATATCACTAAAGTTTAATCCCATGATGAATGGTATTGAAACTACTCTATTTGCCTACCAATTTTATTTGGATTTTGGAGTCTTTGTCTAATTAGTAATTTTATTTTTGTTTGTAGAGTGAAGGTTCAGGTGTATGTATAACTTCACCTAGTAGAGACATATCTGGTTTGTAGAAAAGTTTTTTTATGATCCTCCCACAAGGCAGCCAAGTTTGGAGATGGTGCATTAGCAGGAAAATTGCATACACACAAACACAAGGTTGGACATGCAGTTGCTTTAGGAGACGGTGCATTAGCACCTACTTTAGGCACCATTAAGCGAGCAAGTCGAGGAGTTGGTCAGCTATTGTTGCAAGTGCTGCTAGGATTGATGCAGGTTCTGTTGGTTGCTTCATTATTTGTAGCTAGCCTTTGATTATAAGTTTATGTATATAGTATTTAAATTGGAAACTTATGTATGGATTATGAGTTATTATTGTTAATATCATTTGGTTAGTAGGTTTTATGATACTTACTGCATTTTTTTTATTTTACCTAAAATTAAAAATAAGATGGGTAATTACACGTAAATGGATACGTAGAACCACAATAAATATGTGTGACCAAAGATAAACAATAACCACATATAAAAATTACAAAATTTCGTGTAGCTATAAAAAACTATTAGCCACGCCATAGTTACTTTGTTTTTTGTTGTGTGACGGAATGATACCAAACATCATGGAAAAAGAAAATTATGTGTGACTAAAGTTTGACAATAGCCGCATTTAAAATTACAAAATTTAGTGAGGCTATATATAATCATTAGCCACATTTTCGTCACTTTGTATTTTGTTTGTGTGACGGAATAATAGCAAATGTCATGAGAAAAACAAATATGTGTGACCAAATGTTAGACAATAGCCACACCATTATAACTTTTTTGTGTGTGACAAGATGATAACAAATGTCATAGGAAACACAAATATGTGTGACTAAACGTTATACAATAGCCACACATAAAATTATAAAAATGATTTGTGTGTCTAGGAAAAGTGTTTAGCCACACTTACAATAAATTCATGTGACTATAATAGAACCGGACACACTTACAGTATTTGATGTGGCCATTGCTACATTTTAGCCACACTTAATGGACAAAATGCTTGATTACAACAACCTTTTTTGCAACACTTTTTTTAATTGATGTGGCTATAACAAACTTTTTAGTAAATATATGTGACTATTTAATAGAAACAGTCACACTTAAATAAAATTCATGTGGCCATTGCTACATTTTAGACACTCATATGCTTGATTCCAGCAAGAAATTTGAGTACCCTTTAGCCACACTTTTAAGTTGCAATGGCCACACATACGTGAATGTGGCTGTATGGTGCCTACGATGACTAGACCTTTGGTCACACTTGAACTAGAAAAAATAAATGTGGCCAAAAGCCTATGGTCACAGTTTTTTTGTGTGACGGAAGACGATTTTTGACGTAGTGATATAAACTACCTATCATACAACTACTTAACGAAGCGACCATAAGGTATAACCTCGGAAGGTTATTCCCTATATACTAGGGTCACCTAATGTGTTTGGTCGGATCCTAATGATCGACCAAATGGGTCGGGTTCGAAGGTATAAGCGATTTATTAGATCGCTTACCCTTACGACCCTAGACAACGTGGTAATCAGTAGGCATAGTCACAAGGGACTATAACCATCGTGATTACAATCACGTAGCGAAGTTCAAACGAACTTTGCATTGACCATAAACTGGTCAATGCAGAAAGTCAAACAAAGTTTGACTTTCGGACTCGAAAAGCAATAAAAGAACGAAGGAACACTTACAAAGGGTCCCCGAATGCTAATCTTGATTCAAGTAGCTCAGGTATGAAACAAAGGTTCCAACTTAGAGCTTCTCAAATCAGATTCTAGTGGGTTTTGCAATGAAGTGGGTTGGGTATTTATAGATTTCGGTTCACCGTTAGGATCGTTTCTTGGAGAAGAGGGAATGATCTCGCCCGTACACTTGTCGGAATGTTGTGGTAACTCATATTGCTCCCACCACAAGAATTTGACACATGGCATTGGCCTTTGGAGGGGTCAAGGTCTGTTAACAGGCTGTTTAAAACATTTTTCTGCATCTGACCCCTGCTTATGGACCTCAACATTATCAGTGTTGAGGTCCGTAAGGACCTTGCAGACCTGAAACTTTCAAAAATGGCAGAACAGGCCCCTGTAGCTCCAAACTTGCTATTTGATGCATTTTTGACACGTTTAAGCCCCGTTAACCCCATTTCAAAGCTCTAAAATGAAGTTAAAGTATACGGAACTTAAAATGTGCTCAAAAATCTCTCGGATGTCGGTTCGTTTGGTCGTACGATTGCGTTGTTCGGTTAATTACGACGGAATGCGCATAAGCGTGAAAAACGATCCAAATGGCGTGACGAATGGATTTTTCTTATGCCAAACACTAAAATAAAATATTTTAGTGCTTACATAAATTTTTGGATGTCCGGATGTATTCAGAACGTAAGTTATGCGCGAAAATGCAAACTTATGCACTTTTTGACACTTTTAGTCCCTGAATGACCCAAAAGTTTATTTTAGCACACCGAACCCCTCAAAGCCTATTTCTAAGCTATATAAAGGATATTTAAGGTGTGTTTAACTTATGGTCATGTTCCAGAATGTCTGTTAGAGTTCAAATTGGCATACTTTCACAGTTTGTCAAGTTTAGTCCCTGTAAGCGAATTAACTTGTTTTTGCCATACCAAAGCCTTTAAAACTTATTTCTAAGTTATGTAAAGGTTATTTAAGGTATGTTAAGCCTATTTCACTATTCCAGAGTGTTCTTTGGATTAATCTGGTTATATTTACACATCAGAGCGCGTATAACCCTCCAGAAAGCGATTTAAAGCTTAAAATCGAACAAGAGTTGATATGTGCAAACGATACACATATTTTTACAAATCCTAAGTATGAAATAAAATATTTCATTGGTTTGCCATTTTTTTGATGGTTGAAGTGACACAGGTGTCACAGTCTCCCCTACTTTAGGAAATTTCGTCCCGAAATTTAATTCTAGAGGAAACTTGTGAAGACAGCTGTGACGGTTTCGCCTTCGAATAGATCCATTGAACCCTTAAGTAAAACTCTGGGCCATGTTTGGACTCTTAGCGAATTTGTTAACCCTCAAAGTGAATTCCTTGTAATAGTAAAACATGGAATTTTGCACTACGGACAGAAGAACGTTTCTTATGAAGACTTATCATAGGAAACTTGGTGTGTGATTGAGATCAGAATTGGGGAGTGTGAGAATAAATGACATTGGTCGAGGTCCAAGACTTCTCCCGTATCATTATTCTTGTCACTATAGGTCTTAACACATGACAAAGATTCCTGTGGTTTCTGTGCACTGAATTCCATAATTATGTAGGCCTCCATAATTACGTAATTCCTTGCACAGTCCGCACAGTTCATTTCATAATGCGTAGGAAGAAAAAAAATCACTTGAATAAATATGAAGCGACTCGACTAGACCACCAAAGGATCCTTTTAATTAGATCAACGAACGATCTTTTTAACTAGATCAACACATGATCTTCTTAACTAGACCGTCATACGATCTCCTTAAATAGCCCACAAAACATATAAGAAAACACATAAGCATATAATTAGTTAACTTGATTCTTTAATTTGTTGTCTTTGAGCATGGATAATTAAAGCACATCAGGAATCCAATCCATGGATTTCATTTGGCACTTTAAGCATTTTCAAGGATCCATCTATAAAGATAGAAGGATTTTCAATAAGAGTTTGGCTTTGTTTCTTAAAAGAAACGAGTGTTAAAGGTTCTTAGGGAGATCGCAAGCGATCATAAAATGACAGAACCATACGAGTAGTTTGTCTTTGGGTTGACATCATAAGGTTGCATCAAACATTCTCATAAATGCATAAATTTTGTAGAAATAAAAACAACAAATCTTTATTTATATATAACAACCGAATTGTCTTGAAGTGTCAAAAGATAATAACCAAGGAAATACAAAACACTAATTGTTCACTGCTGCATCATTGTTCATGTTTTCCTCATTGATGTTAAACACTCGTCCACGCACTGGAGGTATGTTAACAAGTCTTGGGCAATTGTTCCTGTAGTGGGTAAGGTCACCACAGTTATAACATGACCCCGGAGGGAACCGTGCTTGAACAGCAGCAGGGTTTGCAGCAGCAGGGTTTGCAGCAGCTTGATTTGCATAACGACAAACATTGATCAAATGTCCCAACCGCCCACAGTGGGTACATTTGCTTGAACAGCAGCAGGGTTTGCAGCAGCTTGATTTTCATAACCCACAAAACAAACACCCTTTTTACCCACCAAAACCCTTTTTCATTTTAAACCGTTTATTTTAGTAACAAAGTTCGGTTTTTCTTATGACTTTCGTTTGTTAAAAAAAAAAAAGAAAAAAATGATGATGAAGCCAAAAGAAATAAGCAAACAAGTTTAGCAAAAAGAACTTTGTTTGAAGAATTGCTTCATTAAAATAAAAAGTTACAAAAATAAAAAGTCTCACGAAAACCGATGCTTTTTACGACTTTCGCCTTTTTCTACTAACCACTAACCCAACCACCTACCTTTAACCCAAACCTAACCCTTCCCCCAAAGTCCTCTTGATATTTACGAAGGTATATAGTTAAAAAAGAGAAGGATTGATTGCTTGGCAAGCTTATGGTAGAAGTAAGTTCCATGCCGCTCTCGAGTGTTTCACAAAAATACATTTTCGGCCGAGTGTTGAGTGATCCCCCGTGAGGTATGTGAACTTGTATATAAATGGAATTTTAAAAAGGCATGTTATGCCCTAATAAGTAATTTATCTTATAAAATGTTTTAAATAAATCATGACGAATAGGATTGTAAATAATTAAAAATAAAACTTAATAAAGAATCTTGGAAATCCCGACACTCTATGACTAGCCCAAAAACCTTCTCTTCTACCCATTCCATTTGGGAGTGTGAAGCCACATTATAAAGAGTTTTGCTTGAGGACAAGCAAAGATTCAAGTGTGGGGGGTATTTGATGTGCGCAAAATGCAACATATAAATTACATCAAATGTGGCATTAAACTAACCGTTTTTTAGTACTAATGTTGGAAAAAGTGTGTTTTTGTCTTCCTTTTGTATTTTCAGGACTAAATGAGCTCAAATGAAAAAAAGAAGCAAAAAGGCAGCTAAATCTAACATAAATACAAGAAAAGGGATAAATGTGGCATGCCCGACCCCTCGACACCATCTTCCCAAGCAAAACAAGAGAATAGAAGGCTTGTCTGCAGAAAAGACAAAGCTGTAGAAGCTTCTATCACCCACCATGGGGGCGTGCCCAGCGGACACGGGGCCGTGGTCAACTCTAAGATTTGCAGAATCTGAGGAAATCTTGATAGTACAGATACGATTCTACACACGGGGTCGTGCCCAGCGGACACGGGGGCGTGGTCAACTAATGCAGACAAACTGCATTTAATGAAGAAAGAGAAGACGGGTGGACACGGTGCCGTGCCCAATGGACACAGGGTCGTGCCCGGGCTTCTGTGCAGGCTATAAATAGGGGTGCTTGGCTCATTTGCAAACCATCCCTTGGCAAACCACCTCTCTCACACTTAACCCACCCACCACCACCATCACAACCCACATCCACCACCATCATCCATCATCCATCGTAGAGTGTGTGAGTAGTCTCGGGATCTAAGATTGATCGTAAGAGTTCTTGACAATCAAAGGCCATGTTTGCCTAAGTCACTTACATCACTTGGTGAAGACAAGTGTCTAGTGTAATACTTTTCATTTTTAATCTTTTCGCACTTTTTATTTGGTTATGTATTAAAGACTTTAATAACTAGTTTCTTATGTTGAAGGTGAGTCTTCCTTATCATTTGTCCATTGTGTCTTGGCATTATTTTACTGTCTATATAAAATAGAAGATTTTCACCATTCATATCTCCACGGTCTATATGGAGGTATGTTGGCTACCTGGTCGGGGGTTAAGGGAACGGTTTGGTAAGAGTCTTGCCGTGTTCAGTGTATAGATCCTGCAAGGACCTGGGTCAACTTCAGTAGGAGCTCCTTCAATACCCACTGGTATTGGATGGCGGGGGTCCGAACTCCTTGATCTCCTCATTTGTAAACTACTATTAAAACTTTAATTCGGCTACTTAGGACTGTATCTCTGCTGACTCAGACTACTTAGCCGAGGGTAACGTTACCTCCAGAAGAGGGGCCTACCACAATATGCATTAATAACTTAATTAATTATCTTTCAATAATCCAACCCTTTAGGATTGTATCCTTGCTGACTCAAACTACTGGGTTGAGGGTAACGTCACCTTCCGAAGAGGGGCCTACTACAATAACTAAGATAATCTCTTAAAAAGTGCAAAAGGGCGGAAATAATCAAAGCTTACACTAAACACGAGTCGGATCCAAGTGATTCATCTGTTTTTTATTTTATTTTATTATTCAACATTTTAGTTAGTTTTATTTTTCTTGTTTAAAAACCTTTTTCTAAACTTTTGATTTGATTAGACGTTGAGGATAAACCGGTATTAAAAGTTCTTGTGTCCTTGGACGACCTCGGTATCTTACCAACACTATACTACTCTCACGATGGGTGCACTTGCCCATATGTGTGTTTGGTGTTAGTAAAATATCGTGTTTTATAAATTTAAAACTTGACTAACGTGTAAAAAGGGCTAAAAATATACATAAAAATATATAACACCACATGCGCATCAGTCTTTCCTCTACCCATCACTTGTTCACAATTCTATTTTCATAATTTGTTTAATGTTGTAACTCGTGCATGATATATGAATAATTGAAGTACTGTTATGTATGGTTGTTTAATGAAAACTTAAGAATAGTTTATGTTTCATAACTTCATAACTAAGATCCTTCGCTAACCCCATTTATTGACAAAGATAGTTGTTCGTCATCTATTGGCGAAGATAGTTCTTCGTCATCACCAGTTCTTGACGAAGATAGTTCTTCGTCATCAACAATCCGACGAAGTATGATTCTTCGTCGAAGGGGTTGTTCGCCAAAAAGGGCCCTCAGCCCAGATTATTCGAGGCCCAGAATGGCCTGACTGTTATTTTATGCGTATAACTTATCATAACACGTAACCGCAAATCCCACAAACCATAAGGCTCTCTCTTCCTCTCTTCCCTGTGTGACGGCATCTAGGTCTCGAAGATCCCCATCTCGAGCAAATTAATCAATCCGGCATCTCGGTTAGTTTCTTGTTCTCATTCATTGGATTAATACCCGATACGTGATTTCGTGTGGGGATGATCTTGTAGGAGTATTTAGGGTTGTATGTTTAGTCTAGAAGTATACTTGAGGTTAAACGTGATGATTATGAATTATGACCAGATCTAATGTTGATGGTGTATTGCTACTCGATAAATTGTTATTCGGTTTTAGAAATTTAGCATGCTAGTTGATTTGCAAAGGAAATCATGATAACCAATCTGATTGAATGCAAACATTGGCGATGAAACAGTTAGAACATGATTAGGGTTTATATGAACATCATAAAATAACTGTTGTTTGATCCATTATTCATGCTGAAAATGTGTTAACTGTTGTTATGAGATTTAGGAGTTGTAATTGTCTAAGGAGGGGCGACGAAGGACCTCCCCCACGAAGAATCTAGTCCGACGAAGAATTGATTCTTCGTTGACTGATTCTTGACGAACCTCTATGGTTCTTCGCCGTACTCAACCCCGACGAAGGATAGTCCTTCATCGACTGATGTTTGACGAACCACTTGGATTCTTCGTTGTATTCATCCTCGGCGAAGAATAGACCTTCGCCATAAGGGTTCTTCGCTGTGAAGGCAAATGGTCAGAACAGTGAAACAGTTGTGTTGAATGTGATATTGGGTAGTTGGATTATAAATACTATTTGTTGCATGGTAATAATGAATGAGAAATCTGATTGGAATGGTGTGAGTAGAAACTCCTCTATTATATGTTATTATGTGCCATTCACATTGGATGTGGACTTGTATGAGAATTGGATATGTGCTACATGTTGTACAGTGATCTTGTGATGGATGCAATCTGTGATAAATATGTGACTCAATTGACTATGATACTGACTTGATTGGTAACCACGGTAGGGTTTGGTTGACCGACTTGGGCGGGTAACTTAACATACCGAGCAAAACTAAGGTGAGTTCATTTCTTTTGAGCATGTGTCCCGGTGGGTGGGACAATCAAATGGGTATTCCTGAGAGGAATAAGTCTTTTGGGTTAAAACTGGGATGTTAGATAATACACTCATTTCCTATCACCTTAAGTCCCATCTTCTACCGAATAGTTACCTGAGAGGTAACGGGGCATTAGTTGATAGCGCTATTAGGCTTGGCAACCTCACACCGTACCTGAGAGGACGGGCGTGAACTAATGACCTTAATCATGACCAATGCTTAGATAGGGGGCATTGGGGACGGGCAAAATAATCTGGAGCCATCTTCTATGGTACTCGAGTTATTATCAACATTATTATCAATGAACTGAACTAATCATTTGGCAATTAACATTTTCGTAAAACTATGAAATCACCAGTGTTGTCTAATACACTTGTTGCATGCTCACAGATAGTTAGATTCTTGGATATGGAACTTGTTGTCTGGATTAGCTGGAGTGGTCATGGGTCGTACTGCTTGGATACTCATGATGGGCTTACTGTTTTTACATACATTTGGTTTTGAAACATTTAAACAATGATTTACTAATTACTTCCGCTGAACCTTTTAAACTTGTGATATGATTTGGAATGTTTGATTTAATAAATTGGAGTTTATTTTAAATACCTTGTGAATAGTTCAATATGATTGGTGGCTGGATCCTCGTACGTTACACGCCTATCAGGGTTCCTGCATGTGGTATTTTGGGGGGTGACAGTTTGGTATCAGAGCCACTAGTTATAGTGAACTAGGTCTTAAAACGTTTTTATAATACCGGACTATAACCGAATAGTTCAGAAAATCGACCATGACACTCAGCTCCAGATTGCAAGGTTCGTCGCTCGTTTACTTATTGCACATCATATTTAGTGAACACTTGAGTATGACATTGCATGTGAATGCACACCTAGCACTATAGTATGAGTTCTTGTGTTACTAGCCTACGTTATGTGATTGATAGTGTGACACCTCCCTAAACCTTCCTGATCTATGTTGTGGTGTTTTTGTCGTGCTACTCGAATTTGAGGAACCTTTTAGCATAAGTTGGGAGGAGCTGAGATAAACATGCAAATCACATTGCTATCATGGGTGCACACATAATATTAATGTGGGGTGCATGTGAGTCCCAGTGAGGCTTAACAAGTGTGAAAGGGGTTTCGCTCTGTTGTCTGACGTAATGATAGAACCCGGTAATCTGTAGAGGTCATAGTGATGTTTGACTCCCATCCAATCCCTACTTTTAACATTGACTTGGTGGAATTCCCAAGTCCAAATGCTGGGTATTGAAATGGCGAACGCGACTACTTGGGACGATTTCAAGGAGCTGATGTTTGAGGAGTACTATCCTCGTGACGAAATTCAAAAGTTGTAAAATGAGTACTACAATTTGAAGATGGCAGGGGATCGAAGCGTACACAAAATGGTCACATGAGCTCGCGAACATGTGTCCTAACTTATCACGACCACCCCACCGTAGGATTGAATTGTACATCAACGGTTTAGCACCACAGGTCAAGGGTCTAGTCACTGCAGCAAATCTTGACAACTTGCCTCGAATCATACGTCTAGCTCACAAGATTACCGATCAGGAGGTGGAGCATGGCTTGCTACCACCACGTGTTTCTGCTACTGCTGCTACTACTGCTACTGCTACAACTACTACTCCTGCTGCTAACAGCAAACGAAAATGGAATGATGTGGACAAGGTATCCAACTCGAATCAGTCACAGAAAAAGCCAGACAACAGCAGTAACTGCAGTTTTAGCCAGTCATCCTCAGTTAACCAGAATCAGAGCAACAACTCGAATCAGGGTTCTTACGCAGGGAAGCAACCAAAGTGTAACAAGTGCAACTTGCACCATCGTGGGCCGTGCACCCGGGTTTGTCACAGGTGCAACAAGGTGGGCCATATGGCTAGAGATTGTAGGGCCCCACTCCCAAGACAGTAGCAGCAGCAACCCCCACAGCAACAACAGCCACAGCAACAGGAGAGGCAGTAGCCTCAGCAGAATCAGGGAAATCATAAGGGGTGTTTTCAGTGTGGAGACGAGGGTCACTTCAGGCGAGATTGCCCTCAACTGAATTAGAATGCTGGTAATAACAATAACAACACTGGAAACAACAAAAACGGAAACAATGGTGGGAATGGTGCGCCTGGAAGAGTCTTTACCATTGGTGCTGGGGAAGCTAGGAATGATGGCAATGTTGTGACTGGTACGTTTTCTGTGAACAATCTATTTGCTTCTGTTTTATTCGACTCTGGTGCCGATTGGAGTTACGTGTCTTTGGGGTTCAGTCGTCAGTTAGGGTTGACTCCTACACCTCTTGTAAACAAGCACGTAGTAGAATTAGCTGATGGCAAATCGATTGAAGCTTCACATGTTTTTTTTTGGGTGTAAACTCGATCTTATGGGTCAAGTGTTCGACATTGACCTACTCCCCGTTACTCTTGGAAGTTTTGATGTGGTTGTTGGTATGGATTTGTTGCCTAAGCATCAAGCGGAAATTCTCTGTAAAAGAGAAAATCGTACGTATTCCTCTCCCTAGTGGAGAATCTTTGTCAGTTCAAGGTCATCGTAGTGGTGCAATGGTTGGCATCATCTCAGCTATGAAAGCCCAGAAGTTTCTACGGAAGGGCTATCCTGCTAGTTTAGCGCTTGTTACCGATACTCAACCTGAAGAGAGGAAAATCGAAGACTTGCCAGTTGTTCGTGAGTTTTCCGGTGTATTTCCTGAGGAACTACCTGGTTTACCTCCACACCGTCAGGTAGAATTCCAGATTCACCTTACACCAGGAGCAGCCCTGATTGCTCGTGCTCCTTATCGTCTTGCGCCAAGAGAGTTGCAAGAACTGTCTAACCAACTCCAAGAACTGTTGGATAGAGGTTTTATTCGACCCAGTTCTTCGCCTTGGGGAGCCCCATTTCTGTTTGTAAATAAGAAAGACGGGTCCTTTCATATGTGTATAGATTACCGAGAGCTTAACAAGGTGATGGTTGAGAACCGTTACCCTTTGCCTCGCATTGATGATCTGTTTGACCAGCTGCAAGGGTCAAGCTTCTACTAAAATATTGACTTAAGATCGGGCTATCACCAGATGAGAGTCCGAGAGGAGGATGTTCCTAAAACAGCTTTTCGAACGCGGTATGGCCATTATGAATTTCTGGTTATGCCATTTAGGTTGACAAACGCACCGGCGACTTTCATGGACCTTATGAATCGTGTGTGCAAACCGTATCCCGACGATTTCGTCATTGTGTTTATCGATGGCATCTTGATCTACTCTAAGAGCAAGGAGGACCACGAGCGAAACTTGCATCTTATCTTGGAGCTCCTGAGGAAGGAGTAACTCTACGCGAAATTCTCTAAGTGTGATTTCTGGATTTGAGAAGTACACTTCCTTGGTCACATTGTTAATGAGATGGGGATACACATGGATCCTGCTAAGATTGATGCTATCAGAAATTGGGTGGCACCGAATAGTCCTTCGGAGGTGCGACAATTTCTTGGTCTCGCTGGGTACTATCACATATTTATTAAAGACTTCTCGAATATCGCTCAACCTCTCACCGCGTTAACACAGAAAGGCGTTGTATATTCTTGGGGAACGAAGCAGAAGGATTCTTTCCAACTCTTGAAACAAAAACTCTGCAGTGCACCAATCTTGTCATTACCTGAGGGTACCGAGGATTTTGTGGTGTATTGTGATGCTTCTATTCAGGGTCTCGGTTGTGTGCTAATGCAACGCGAGAAGGTGATAGCGTACGCTTCTCGACAATTGAAGGTTCATGAGAAGAATTACACGACTCACGACTTAGAGTTGGGGCGCGTATGATTCATCATCTTGACGTCATAAGTCTTTACTCTCTAATTTCTTCTTGTTCTGATACTTTGTTTCAACGTTATCTCTTGACTTTTGATTCAACATTGAAAATACCATATGATTCATCATCTTGACGTCATAAGTCTTTACTGTAACCGGCAACTGTGGATACTTTTTTCTCTAGAATCAGCTGCAGAAATCTAGGAAACTTATACCAATACTTCTCGTTTATGGTTTTCACATTTGCCAGCATATCGTCAAAAACTCTCTTAGAGTAGTTGTACTTCCACCCTTCGACCACTGAAACTACCCCATATATTTGTTTCGATGTTAGCTTGTCTAGGCCGCTCATATTCCCACTTACGCATACCAAGTATATGTGAGCTAGAAATCTCCAATACGGATGCAGCAACTTCTTAATCGTGGGAGGAGCACACGCACCCTCGTAGCTCATCTTTTATAAAACCTCCATAACCTTTTCCTTCGAGTATTCGACCGGATCACTAGCCTCGTCTCCAAACAATAAGACCTCATGAATATCCTACTTGCTAACAGATACTTCATTCCCTTGAACCTTGGATTTAATGACTACATCTCCCTTTTTAGCCGTAGCATTATCCCATAAGTCCTTGATCTAATCTTCACGTATCACAGGATTTTCTCGAAGTGAATGTGCCAATCTACATGTGTTTAGGCCAACTATCATCGATTTGTATGTCTCGAACCCCTTTAGAGGATCTAATAAATAGCATGCCACGTTGATAGACTTTTCCCGTGTTGGGACGTCAGGAACCGATGCTTTCTTTCCGGTATCTACACCAAACGAGACAAGTTAGAAATATGAATAATACTCCGAAACTTGAAATTCTGAGTTTGACCGTAAACTTGGTCAAACTAAGCCAAAATGTTATCAAAATAATTTCAAAAATTTTAAAACATTTACTGAGATATATCATTCTGTTAAAAATTGAGGAAATTATAATGAAACACTTATCCGGATCACAGTTTCTAAAACCGACCCAAATATAATGGATCAGGCCCAAAATATATATAAGTGTGCGATTCAAAAGTAAGTGTGCGACCAACCGTTAAGTGTGCGATGGCATTCATGTAATTTTGCCAAGAGTTTTTGAGTAAAATAATAATATGCCCAATCGCATACTTTGAACGGTCAATAAAATTAAATCGTACACTCTTCCGGTCCACGAAGGTTAATAAAAAATCAATTGCACAATTCCTGTTTTGGTTAAAGGAGACATGTGACTCGCACACTGGTAATATTCCAGTATGCGAGGGGCATCATGGTCATTTCACTCGATATATAAAGGACAAAAATGTCCAACTGAAACAAATTAGACATCTCGCACACTCTGCAAGTTTATATCAGCAAATTTGCAGGAGTGTGCGAGGGGATATCGGTCCAAAGTCCATTCTGCGATTCCATCACCGGTGCGTAGAGTTCACGCGCCTTCTCCGATCATCTTCTCCGGCAAACCTGCACTTTCCGACAACAATCTAGGGTTTCGAATAGGGTTTTCCGGCCAAAATTTCAAGAATCTAATCACCTGTGAACCCATAACCTTCTAAAATCCTTTTATTCTTAGATCAAACCAACAGTTACTTCAGTAATTTTTAACCCTAAACTCCAAAGAAAACTTCGATTTTCATCAAAACCGATATCTAGACAACATCAATTTCTAGTCTCAGACATAAACACTCATACAAGTCAAACCAACTCACCAATCAAGCACCTTTTGATTTTCCTTTAGGGTTAGACATTTGAAATCAGTGAAACTTGAACAAATGTTGAAGATGATGATGATGACGTAGACAGTGCGTGTTGGTGCATATTCGGTGACAACTGCTTAATAGTTTGATTATTTAGTCTTTGGATATTTTGAATTGGGCTTAGCTTATTGTTTAGTGAGTTATTTGTTGTAATGGGCTTGGAAAATGGCCTAGACCAGTAGGAAGCCCAGTTCACAGACATGTGGTATATAAACATGTTTTGTGATTAGGGGTTAGAGGAGTTAGAGAATTCTAGAGAGAGAAAGTCTAGAGATAGAGAATTTCAAATTTAGAGTTTAGAGCAAGATCACAGATAGTGGCTGTGAGGTTGTGAGGTCTTGAATTGATTGTAAAACTGATTGTTTGGATAATCAATAGAAGACCCGTTTGATTGTGAATTCTGTTTCTACTCGTTTCTGTAACAAATCTGATTTAGAGGATTCCGCACTCTAGGTTGGATATACAATTCTGTGACGATCCATACGAACCAGGGGACCTACAATTGGTATCAGAGCTTTAGGCTCTTGAAGAAGCTCGGTTCAGAATTGCAGACTGCAGAATTCGGGTGGAAGTGTTGAAAATTTCGAAAATTTTAAACTTGAAATTTAGGGTTTCGAAATTTCTTGATTTTTGATATATTTATGCGAATTTGTGACTGTTTTGATCTTACTGTGTTTTTAGTTTTGCTGATTTGTAGGTTTTCGGGATAGTTCTGGTTGATTGATTGAGGAATTTTGGCTAGAAAGACATGAAGATTCGAAGACTGTTCTTCGCGTTCTTCATATTTTCAAAAATTTTGGGCTGATTTGGTTGTTTAATTTTGTAGGAAATTGTTAGAAGAATCTGGAAAATCTTCAGAAATTTCAAAAGAGATTGAATTTCCATATTTACCAACAAATTTAACATCTACACTGGTTGACCAGCAAATTTGTGACCAAGCAACTCGGTGACCAGCGAAATTAAAATCCAAAGGGGACTTTGGTAACCGAGTAATCGTCCTCAGCGAGATTATTACGGTGATCGGCGAAGTTACTAGACATCGTTTTGGCGAACTTAATAACCAGCGAAATTAAGTTAACCAGTATAATCAACCAGCGAAATTAAGTTTTCAGCGAAATTGTGCAGCGAATTTAATAAGCCAGCATATTTACTCTACCGGCATAATTAGCGTGACCCAGCATAATTAACTTGGTTTGCCAGCATAATTATCTAGAGGAATTAGAAAGGTGGAGTATTTATTTTTGTGGAGTAATTAGATACGTATAGAGGATTTAACGTTTCTGTGAATAGAAAGTGATCCGTAGCTCATATCGACAAACCGTTTGCACGGTTGGATTCGTTGGATTTTTAGGACAAAAAAAAAACAAAAATAAAAAAAACTCTGGAAAATCTCGAATTTGGTTTTCGACATTATATATCATTGGATTCGTTTTTTTAGACGATTCTAACGGTATAATTTGGTAAAAACAGTTTTCGGAAAAATTTTGTACGGTTTTATCAGTACGGTTATGGTAAAACGTGTTTAAAGATGGTTAAAATGGACAAGGTCGGTGAGTCTGTTAAAATTAGGCCAAAGCTGAGAAACGTCAAAGAATATTTTGTCTGGAAGAAGGAGTTTGAATCAGTTGTGAAGAGTGAAGATACCAGAATGTGGTATTGTATGATAGATGGATATGTTGCTGCTACGCGTCGTGTTGAAGGAAGAGTTAAAGTTATTTCTTATGAGAAGATGGATGAATCTGAGAAACTTATGGTTAATGCTGAGAAGAAAGCTTTAACAGTGATCAAGATGTCCTTTCCTGAGGGAATTAAACATACCATCAAGCACTATGGGACTTCTAGAGATCTGTGGGAAGCTTTAGAAAAACGTTACCAGAGTTCATCTAGACAAAGTGTAGAAGAGAAGAAGAAAGATGATAAGGAGAATGTTAAGAAGAAACATGCAGAAGTTTCAAAGTGCTTGAATGGTGTGAATGAACTTACAATAGAGGTGAAGGTAACATCAGAACCTGTAAGTCATACGTGTCATAATTGCACTGAACTACAGGGTAAGGTTAACAGACTATCGGAGCAAAACAAAATTCTGTTAGCTGAATTGGAAAAATTAAAAGAGTCAAATGTTCTTTTGATTAAAAGAGAGTCAAATTGCTTAAATGAACTCAAATCGAATGAACAAGAAATCAGCAGTTTAACAAGCAAAGTCAATGAACTGCTATAGATCATTGATTTGGCTCGTGAAACTGTGAAGGATAAAACTAATGAATTTTCTGAAAAGTGCAGGGAATTGGCCATTGCACAAGACCAAATTGTTGAACTTAAAGGAAAGTTAGACAAATTTGGAAAATCTTCATTAGTTAGGACTCAAATTCAAGCAAGTTTTAAAAAGAGTAATGATAAAAAGGGTTTAGGGTTTAGTAAAGCCTCATCTTCTAAAAATCAAGACTACTCTTTTTTACCTGATGAGAACGAGCTAACTGACTTTGTGCCTACTACACCAGCTGTAGTGGATCCGATAGCTGTGGACTTGCCTAATAGTCCAGTTTCTTTGAAAGAATCTGTAGGATCTAACAGTACACCTCATAAATCGGATGAGGATACTGAAGACGAAAAGAAGAAAACATTTAAAAAGAGATTTCACAAAAAGAGAATTTATAAGACAAAATCTTGTTTTAAATGTCACAACAAAGGGCACGTGGCGAGTTGTTGTCCTTTGAAGAAAAATAAACAAAAAGTTGATGAAGTTAAGAAAGGGAATAGGGTTGGTTTCAATAATAATGTTCAACAACATTGTCAATATAATCAACCAAGATTTCAATCTAAACCTTCAACATCGAGACGATTTGATAGACCAAGAAGCAATTCTACACAATTTAGTCATTTTAATGGTAAATCAAATCGGTTTCAAAATCAAAAAAGAAATTTTGGATATCAAAATCGATACCAGACTTTTGGTAATCGAAATTTTCAACAAAGAAATGGACATAGGGGATTTAGTAACTCGAATGTTCAACAACATCCAAAATTTTTCAAAATTCATGGTATGATAATGGGAGAAGAAAGTATCAAGATAATAATTTTCAAAGGTCAGAAAATCCGAGATTTTATTGGAACTCTCGCGATCAAAGACCTAGTGGAAGTTATAAATCTTGTTCAACAAGGGGTAAAACATCCAAGACACCTGATGTGTGCAAAATGCAACATATAAATTACATCAATTGTGGCATAAAACTAACCCTTTTTTAGTACTAATGTTGGAAAAAGTGTGCTTTTATCTTCCTTTTGTATTTTCAGGATTAAATGAGCTCAAATTAACATAAGAAGCAAAAAGACAGCAAAATCTAACATAAATACAAGAAAAGGAACAAACGTGACATGTCCGACCCCACGACAGCATCTTCCCAAGCAAAACAAGAAGACAGAAGACTGAACACGCCCCGTGCTCAGCCAGCACGGGGGCGTGCCCAAGTGTCAGCAGAAAAGACAAAGTGGTAGAAGCTTCTATTGCCCACCACGGGGCCGTGCTCAGCGAACACGGGGCCGTGGTCAACTATAAGATTCTCACAATCCAGGCAAATCTTCATAGTACAAAGATTCTTCTGCACACTGGGTCGTGCTCAGTGGACACGGGGGTGTGGTCAACTAATAAAGACAAGCTGCATTAAATGAAGAAAGAGAGGATCTGGACACGGGGCCGTGCCCACTGGACACGAGGCCGTGCCCGAGCTTCTGTTCAGCCTATATATAGGAGTGCTTGGCTCAAGCTCAAACCATCCCTTGGCACACCACCTCTCTCACACTTCACCTACCACCCACCACCACCATAACACCATCATCCACCACCATCATCCATTGTCCATCATAGAGTGTGTGAGTCGTCTCGGGATCCAAGATTGATCGTAAGAGTTCTTGACAATCAAGGCCATGTTTGCCTAAGTCTCTTACATCACTTGGTGAAGACAAAGTGTCTAGTGTAATACTTTTTATTTCTAATCTTTTCGCACTTTTTACTTGGTTTTGTATTAATGACTTTAATAACTAGTTTCTTATGTTGAAGGTGATTCTTCCTTATCGTTTGTCCGTGGTGTCTTGACATTATTTTACTGTCTATATAAAATAAAAGATTTTCACCATTCATATCTCCACGGTCTATATGGAGGTATGTTGGCTACCTGGTCGGGGGTTAAGGGAACGGTTTGGTAAGAGTCTTGCCATTGTTCAGCGTTTAGAGGTCCTGCAATGGACCTGGGTCAAATTTAGTAGGACCTCCTTCAATACTTAACGGTATTGGATGGCGGGGTCCAAACTCTTTGATCCCCTCATAAGTTAACTACTATTAATACTATAACCCGGCTATTTAGGACTATATCCCTGCTGACTCAGACTACTTAGTCGAGGGTAACATCACCTCCAAAAGAGGGGCCTACCATAATTTGCATTAATAACTTAATTAATTATCTTTCAATAATCCGACCCTTTAGGATTGTATCCTTGCTGACTCAAACTACTGGGTTGAGGGTAACGTCACCTCCAAAAGAGGGGCCTACTACAATAACAAAGATAATCTCTTAAATAAGTGCAAAAGTGCAGAAATAATCAAAGGTTATACTATACACGTGTCGGAACCAAGTGATTCATCTTGTCTATCTGTTTTTATTTTTATTTTTCAGCATTTTAGTTAGTTTTTATTTTTCTTAGTTTAAAACCATTTTTCTAAACTTTTTGATTTAATTAGACGTTGAGGATAAACCGGTACTAAAAGCTCTTGTGTCCTTGGACGACCTCGGTATCTTACCAACACTATACTACGCTCAGGATGGGTGCACTTGCCCATATGTGTGTTTAGTGTTAGTAAATATCGTGTTTTATAAATTTAAAACTTGGCTAAAGAAAGTGTAAAAGGGCTTAAAATAAACATTAAAACCATAACACACATCAAGTTTTTGGCGCCGTTGCCGGGGACACAAGGATTTTAAGAAAGTTAGGAATCAACGGCCTAATCATTTTTTCTTATTTTTCATTTTTTTAGGATTTTTCTTAATTTTTCAGCTTCTGCAGAACTCAGCACGGGCCGTGCCTGGTCGGACACGGGTAGTGTCCAGCCTTGTTACTGGCAGTTTTTATTTTCCGAGTTACAGAGAGCTGAACACGGGGCCGTGTCGGTGCAACACGGGGCCGTGCCCAACTCCCAGTAACAGGGATCCGGAAAACAATCACTGTAACTCCGACCACGGGCCGTGTTAACTGAACACGGGGCCGTGGTGAACCTTCTGACCAGCGTTCTTTTCTGTTTTTTGTTTCAGGACTAGGAACCCAGGCGCCACATTTGAACCTCATACATTGTGCATGAGCTCCAGTTCTAGTAGAGACATAAAAGAACCTCTAGAAGAACCCGAACGCTTTCTCAGAAAAAGACTTAAATCTAAAAACCAAGAGAAAGTTTCGGGGGACCCACTTCCAATGGCGGACCAACGTACCCTCATGGATTACCTACGACCCACTGTAGGTAATCTCGGCGCCGCTATCAATGCACCGAATGTCGAAGCCAATAACTTCGAACTTCGACCGCATTTGATACAAATGCTTCAAAACTCCGCAACTTTTCATGGGCTTGCGGACGAGGATCCCCATCTACATATTACTAATTTCTTAGAAATATGTGATACCTTTCAGATCAATGGAGCATCGAATGACGCCATCCGCCTTCGTATGTTTCCATTTTCACTAAAAGACCGAGCTAAGGCTTGGCTTAACACCCTCCCAGTTGGCTCGGTAAACACCTGGGATGAACTAGCCCAAAAGTTTCTATATAAGTATTTCCCTCCTGCTAAAACGGCTAAATTAATGACTGAAATTAATACATATTCACAAGAGGATGGGGAATCCTTATATGAAACTTGGGAAAGGTTCAAGGAGCTACTAAGAAAGTGTCCTCATCATGGTCTTGCGGTATGGCAACAAGTATCCACTTTCTACAATGGGTTGTTGCCACACACAAGACAAACACTTGATTCTAGCTCCGGGGGACTTTTAGGTAATCGTCGCCCAAATGAAATATATAATCAAATTGAGGAAATTGCTCAAACCAATTTTCAATGGCACACTCCCCGAGGTAATAAATCTATTGCCCCAGGCGCCCACAAGGTTGATGAAAGCACTTCTTTACAAGCCCAAATCGAGGCCCTCTCTTCGAAAATCAAAAAGCTAGAAATGGCAAAAACGGCCTCGGTTATGGCTTGTGAAGGGTGTGGTGGGCCACATGAAAATTGGAGTTGTATGAAAGAATTAGATGAACAAACAGAAATGGTTAACTACATTGATAACAGACCTAGGCCGTCGGGTCCTCCAACGGGTACCTACAACCAAGGATGGCGTAACCACCCAAACCTTGGTTGTAGAGATCCCGGCAATAGTAGTAACCAACAAAACCAACGAACTAACATTCAACAACCACAAAATTTTTCTCAACAACAAGGTGGAAGAGAAAGGCTTGAAGATACTGTATCTCGCCTCATCTCCGAAACCGAAAAGAAAAACTCGGATCGGTTTCAACAATTGGAATCGAATTTTAGAAATCAACAAGCTAGCATTCAAAACATTGAAAAACAATTAAATCAATTAGCTCAAAATTTCTCCGAGAGACCACAAGGCGCGTTACCAAGCAATACCGAACCCAACCCAAAGGCCCAAGTACATCTCATCACATTAAGAAACCGAACCGTAGGTCCCAAAGAGGCTCCATCACCTACAGCGGAGAAGGACCAATCCAGCCAAACGACGACTCCACCCGGTCCCCAACCGGAAACGGTTTCTCCACTAACTCAAGAGCCCACTAAGGCTCCTCCGGTTCCGTACCCCGGCCGGTTAATTCGTCAAAAGACCGATGAGCAATTCGCAAAGTTCGAAAATTTACTAAAACAATTGCATGTTAACATTCCTTTTATAGAAGTCCTAACTCAAATGCCTAAATATTCAAAATTTATGAGGGACTTCCTCACTAACAAAAGGAAAATTGAATCATTGCAGTTAGTTAACTTAGGCGAGGAATGCTCCGCCTTAGTACTCAACAAACTCCCACAAAAGAAGATTGATCCTGGAAGCTTCACGATTCCTTGCTCGATTGGGGAATCCCCCATTCGCAATGCGCTAGCCGATCTTGGGACTAGCATCAACCTCATGCCTGCATCAATGTTCAAACGACTCGGCCTAGGAACAACGAGCCCTACAAAGATGAGCATACAACTCGCCGACAGATCCGTCAAATTTCCACAAGGTGTCGCCGAAAATCTATTAGTCAAGGTTGGCAACTTCGTTTTCCCGACCGACTTTGTCATCCTAGACATGGAAGAAGACGCCGATGTCCCTCTCATTCTCGGGAGGCCATTTCTAGCCACCGCCCAAGCAGTGGTGGATATGAATGACGGAACACTAACATTGAAGTTTGGGGACGAGGAAGTGAAGTTTGGAGTGGGAAAGAGAGTAGAAGACGAAGATCCGGTCGACTACATGAAGGTCATAGACTCAAGTTTGGATGACGCTCTCCGACGGTGCAACATGGGATGCGAAACATCCCACTTGAGTGACATATGACCAGGCTTTGGGTCTAGCCAAGGACCCTTATAAACGTGGCGCACCACGGATGCATTCCGTGGAACTATCCTTAGTTTAGTTTAGAATAATTTTTATGTGTTCTAGTTAGTTTTAATTTTCAGGAATAAAACACACTTGAGATGGCAAGGGAAACAAGGGAAGCTTGAACCAGCACCCCATGCAGGAAAACAGGACCATCCAACAAAATTTCTTCGTTTACAGTAAGTTCGGCACGGGCCGTGTCCGCCCAACACGGCCCCGTGCTGCACAGTCTGCAGAAATACCCAGTTCAGGTAAATTGGACATGGGCCGTGCTCACCCAACACGCCCCAGTGTCCAGGCTTCTGTTTCTCTTGGTTTAATTTTTGTTACTGGCACTTGAACACGGGGCCGTGCCCGGACAACACGGGGCCGTGTTCAGTGCCCAGTAACATAAAATTTTTGATTTTTCAAACCTTTTTACACATTCAATCAACCTAAAAACTTATTTTTGGGACACATTGAGGACAATGTGTAATTTAAGTGTGGGGGGGGGGGGGGATGCTAAAACCTTGAATCTTGCAAGTCCTAAATACAAGCCTTACACAAAACTCTATTGGAACCGCTAATCACCCCAATTTTTTTTTCAAAAATTTTCATTTTTTTTACTTGTCTAGGTTTAATTCGGGAATTTCAAGTTCTAAAAAGGTTATATTTTTACAAATTTGCAACCGATAGCGTCGTGATAAAAAGAACCAACATAAGAAAATTATGAAAAGACATGACAAACTTAGTTAAAATTTGATTATATATACTTGATCACATAAAAACCCATTCCCACAAAAGTGAGTTTTGAGCCTTTATTGAGCGTACAATTACATATCATTAAACTAAATGCTCATTTTTCATTTCTTGTGTGAATAGCCACTTGGTTCTTACGACTCTAGAACTTGCCATGACGATACATTCCCGGTCCTTACCAACTTAAACCCGAGTAAGTAAATGATGGAGGCATTAGGACTAACCCTTTTTATTTCTACACCATTATTTTTCTTTTTTTTTTTACCACCTACCCAAAATCCCCCTAGTTAGCCCCTTTGAGCCTAAACCTTTTCATTTCATAACCCAAACCAAACACCCTTTTACCCACCAAAACCTTTTTCATTTTTAACCCTTTGTTTTAGTAACTAGCTCGGCTTTTCGTATGACCTTTAAAAAAAATTGTTGATGATGAAGCAAAAACAAATAAACAAACAAGTTTATCAAAAATGACTTTGTTTGAATAATAGCTTCATAAAAATAAAAGTTGCAAAAATAAAGTCTTACGAAAACCGACGCTTGTTACGCTTTTCATTTTTTTCTACTAACCACTAACCACTAACCCAACCACCTACCTTTAACCCAAGCCTAACCCTTCACCCAAAAGGTACATAGTTAAAAAGGAGGAGTATTGATTGCTTGGCAAGCCTATGGTAGGAGTAAGTTCCATGCCGCTCTCGAGTGATCCACAAAAATACATTTTCGGCCGAGTGTTGAATGATCCCCGTGAGGTATGTGAACTTGTATATAAATAGAATTTTAAAGAGGCATGTTATGCCCTAATAAGTAATTTATCTTATGAAAAGTTTTAAATAAATCATGACGAATAGGATTGTAAATAAATAAAAATAAAACTAAATAAAGAATCTTGGAAATCCCAACACTCTATGACAAGCCCAAAAACCTTCTTCTCTACCCATTCCATTTGGGTGTGTAAAGCCACATTATAAAGAGTTTTGCTTGAGGACAAGCAAAGATTCAAGTGTGGGGCTATTTGATGTGTGCAAAATGCAACATATAAATTACATCAATTGTGGCATAAAACTAACCCTTTTTAGTACTAATGTTGGAAAAAGTGTGCTTTTGTCTTCCTTTTGTATTTTCAGGATTAAATGAGCTCAAATTAACAAAAGAAGCAAAAAGACAGCAAAATCTAACACAAATACAAGAAAAGGAACAAACGTGACATGCCCGACCCCACGACAGCATCTTCCTAAGCAAAACAAGAAGACAGAAGACTTAACACGCCCCGTGCTCAGCCAGCACGGGGGCGTGCCCAAGTGTCAGCAGAAAAGACAAAGTGGTAGAAGCTTCTATTGCCCACCACGGGGCCGTGCTCAGTGGACACGGGGCCGTGGTCAACTATAAGATTCGCACAATCCAGGCAAATCTTCATAGTACAAAGATTCTTCTGCACACGGGGTCATGCTCAGCGGACACGGGGGTGCGGTCAACTAATAAAGACAAGCTGCATTAAATGAAGAAAGAGAGGATGTGGACACGGGGCCGTGCCCACTGGACACGGGGCCGTGCCCGAGCTTCTGTTCAGCTTAGAAATAGGAGTGTTTGGCTCAAGCTCAAACCATCCCTTGGCACACCACCTCTCTCACACTTCACCCACCAGCCACCACCACCATAACACCATCATCCACCACCATCATCCATTGTCCATCATAGAGTGTGTGAGTCGTCTCGGGATCCAAGATTGATCGTAAGAGTTCTTGACAATCAAGGCCATGTTTGCCTAAGTCTCTTACATCACTTGGTGAAGACAAAGAGTCTAGTGTAATACTTTTTATTTGAAATCGTTTCGCACTTTTTACTTGGTTTTGTATTAATGACTTTAATAACTAGTTTCTTATGTTGAAGGTGATTCTTCCTTATCGTTTGTCCGTGGTGTCTTGACATTATTTTACTGTCTATATAAAATAAAAGATTTTCACCATTCATATCTCCACGGTCTATATGGAGGTATGTTGGCTACCTGGTCGGGGGTTAAGGGAACGGTTTGGTAAGAGTCTTGCCATTGTTCAGCGTTTAGAGGTCCTGCAATGGACCTGGGTCAAATTTAGTAGGACCTCCTTCAATACTTAATTGTATTGGATGGCGGGGGTCCAAACTCTTTGATCCCCTCATAAGTTAACTACTATTAATACTATAACCCGGCTATTTAGGACTGTATCCCTGCTGACTCAGACTACTTAGTCGAGGGTAACGTCACCTCCAAAAGAGGGGCCTACCATAATTTGCATTAATAACTTAATTAATTATCTTTCAATAATCCGACCCTTTAGGATTGTATCCTTGCTAACTCAAACTACTGGGTTGAGGGTAACGTCACCTCCAAAAGAGGGGCCTACTACAATAACTAAGATAATCTCTTAAATAAGTGCAAAAGTGCGGAAATAATCAAAGGTTACACTATACACGAGTCGGAATCAAGTGATTCATCTTGTCTATCTGTTTTTATTTTTATTTTTCAGTATTTTAGTTAGTTTTTATTTTTCTTAGTTTAAAACCATTTTTCTAAACTTTTTGATTTGATTAGACGTTGAGGATAAACTGGTACTAAAAACTCTTGTGTCCTTGGACGACCTCGGTATATTACCAACACTATACTACGCTCACGATGGGTGCACTTGCCCATATGTGTGTTTAGTGTTAGTAAATATCGTGTTTTATAAATTTAAAACTTGGCTAAAGAAAGTGTAAAAGGGCTTAAAATAAACATTAAAACCATAACACACTTCACGCACATCAACACCAGAAAGGTGTGATGGATATTGGTTAGAAGCATCTTATACGAATTTACATGGTCGACCCAAAACCGGTCAAGTTTGGGTTGTTAAGTCTAGCTAAGTTGTTGAGTGTGTGCAGTATGGCCAAGAAGGACTGTTGATGTGTTCGACAGTGGTTGTTCCTGTAAAGCGTCTTAGGTGAATAGTAGGTTAAAATTGGTAACTAACTATTTACTTTAGTGATTGATTGATGATTTATTGGTGAAAAACTTATTGTCAGATTGAAGTGGGAGTCTGTTGGTGTTTAAATTTGTGTTTTTGAAACTTACTCCATAAAAACAAAAATTTGGGGGGAGAAATTTCCCTAAGCCAAAAAGAGTTTAGTTAGTGCGTGAGTTTAGGGGAGTAAGTTATAAATTAAAAATTAAAAAAATACAAAAACATTGAAAAAACAAAAACATTGAAAAAACAAAAACATAAAAAAATAGAAAATCAAAAATGAGTTATCACTGTGTGAAAAAGAAGAAATGATAGTACATCAGCAAGTTAGACTGTCACACTGAAACTGAATTAAATTGCTTAAGTGTGATAGCAGCTTCATCATACGATGTACCAGTAGGCAAAAAACATGAAATAATCAACTTACCAATGTGATATAAACCTAAATCAACTGTGTATGAGTGGGGAACACATTAGTGGTGTATGGTTTAATGACCTTAATTCTTGTGTTGATAGATAGCCAAAATCTGAAGTTTTGGGTCTTTATACTGTTATTTCATCTGGGGATATCAGGGTTGTCCTTCTGCTGCATCCAGATACATGCTGACCTAGGCACAACCAGGATATCTTAAAAGAGCTAAAAATGCCAAAACCTGAAAATGAAGAAGCTCTCCTAGAGAGTCATTCAAATGTGCCAAATACATAAATCGTACCAAAAATGGTATTTGTCATAGCCCTCATTAGTTATTTTGGTCTCTTTGCTGTACGGAAGTACTGACCTGATCACCAATTATCTAAACATTAAAAAACAAAACGGATGAATTCAGTATACTCACCTACTACGATGAATCTTTGTGCATACCTTGATCGCGGGGGTATATCCTGAAGTGGGACACACTAGTATTTCAGTAATAATATTACCTTAACGTATCATACGGTAATGGAACTTGAAATGTTCATGCATTTTGTTTAAGTGGACAAACATACTGGTAATCGTCTTGAACTGCTTTTCATGAAAAATTAAATAAAGAATTATCTAATAGTGTGAAAACAGTTTGATTTGGCTGATATGATCTTCTTGCACATGATTCTCACAAAAAGATGAAATTGTAAATATTTTTTAGCTTAGTTTAGTTTAGTTTAGTTTGTTAGTTTGTTTAAAAGAAATATCAAAAATACCAAAAAGATTTCTTTTTAAAAAAGACTTCCATTTTGAACTGACAAGTTGTTGTTGCATGATAAGATAAAATATTGGTTTATCTTTAAATGTGAAAAAGACTAATGGTTTTTCAAGATACTTGCTTGTGTTTCTAAACAAATTGATGCAGTTATCAAAATGAAGTGCAAAATACAAGTAAAGTGCAGATTGAGAGTGAAGTAAAGAATGTGTGAAGATGCATGGTAGGATCCTTCTACTACATTGTAGAGAGAAAGTGATATGGAAGAGTTGGAGCTTACTTTCTTAACCAAACATTGCTAGCTAACTGATCTACAACGAATGAAAGTTTTGGAGATTGGAAGCATCGGCTAAGGGGGAGTCTGTTGACCAAAAGAACACAAGATGTTTGAAGACAAAGTTACACTATGAAGCTATTGTCTAGGGGGAGTCTGTTGGTGCATATTCAGTGACAACAATCTAATAGTTTGATTATTTAGTCTTTGGATATTTTGTATTGGGCTTAGCTTATTGGTTAGTGAGTTATTTGTTGTAATGGGCTTGGAAAATGGCCTAGCCCAGTAGGAAGCCCAGTTCATAGACATGTGGTAATAAACATGTTTTGTGATTAGGGGTTAGAGGAGTTAGAGAATTCTAGAGAGAGAAAGTCTAGAGAGAGAGGGAATTTAAAATTTAGAATTTAGAGCAAGATCACAGATAGTGGCTGTGAGGTTGTGAGGTCTTGAATTGATTGTAAAACTGATTGTTTGGATAATCAATAGAAGACCCGTTTGATTATGAATTATGTTTCTACTCGTTTCTGTAACAAATCTAATTTAGAGGATTCCGCACTCTAGGTTGGATATACAATTCTGTGACGATCTATACGAACCAGGGGACCTACAGTGCGCGATTTGGGTTTTTCTTCAAATTTTGAGAGAAACGAAAAGGTAATGATGATTTTGAAAATATTTTTGAGCCGTCGCATATTACCTTTAATACCCTAATCTTATTTTTTTTAACCAAGGGGGCCCACCAAGTGTGTGGTGGGCCCAACAGCTTTTCAATAACACATTTTAAGATTTTGTGGGGCCCACCAGGTTTACGGTAGGCCCGGCTCGAATCTCAAGGATAAACCTTTTTGAGAATACATTTTGCAAGAATATTTTATGAAGTTTCAGTCTTTCTCGATTCATAAAAACTCGGTCACAATTTTTATAAAGCATTACATAATATGATATAAATATTTACACTAAAGATATGACAAATAATATTCACAGAAACCAATCAAGAACAATATATACACAACTCTTGCATGCACTTTTCTTACGGGATCAAATCACAGTGTTTCAGACCCGACTACTGGTGTGTGTCGGTGTGATATGTTTTTATTGATATTTTAAGCCCATTTTACACATTAGTCAAGTTTTATATTTATAAAACACGATATTCTACTAACACTAAACACACACATGGGCAAGTGCACCCATCGTGAGCGTAGTATAGCGTTGGTAAGATACCGAGGTCGTCCAAGGACGCAAGAACTTTTAATACCGATTTATCCTCAACGTCTAATCAATCTAAAATTTTTGAGAAAAGGTTTTAAACATGAAAACAAAAACTAAAAATGCAGAAATAAAATAAAAATAAAAACAGATAGACAAGAAGAATCACTTGGATCCGACTCGCCTTTAATGTATCCTTTGATAATTTCCGCACTTTTGCACTTTTTAAGAGATTATCTTAGTTATGGTAGCAGGCCCCTCTTTTGAAGGTGGCGTTACCCTCAACCCAGTGGTTTGAATCAGCAAGGATACAATCCCAAAGGGTCGGAATATTGAAAAATAATTAATTAAGTTATTAATGCGCCTTTTGAAGGTGACGTTACGCTCGGCTAAGTGGTTTGAGTCGGCAGAGATACAATCCCAAGTTGCCGGTTTAATGTATTAATAGTAGTTTACATATGAGGGGATCAAGCCATTTGCACCCCCACCATCCAATACCAGTGGGTATTGAAGGAGGTCCTAGTAAGCTTTGACCCAGGTCCTTGCAGGATATATACACTGAACAAGGCAATAACCTTACTAAAACATTCCCTTAATCCCTGACCAAGTAGCCAACATATCTCTATATAGACCGTAGAGATATGAATGGAGTAAATCTTTTACTTTATGTAGACAGTAAAGTAATGCCAAGACACCACAGACAAATGATAAAGAAGTTTCACCTTCAACATAAGAAACTAGTTATTAAAAATCAAAAGTAATACATTGAAGACTTGTCTTCACCAAGTGATGTAAGAGACTTAGCCAAACATGGCCTTTGATTGACAAGAACTCTTACTATCAATCTTGGATCCCGAGACTACTACACACACTCTAAGGTGGATGATGGATGATGGTGGTGGATGTGGGTGGTGGAGTGGTGGTGGAGTGGTGGGAAAGTGGGAGAGAGGTGGTTTGCCAAGGGATGCCTTTGAAGTGAACCAAGCACCCCTATTGATAGCCAGTACAGAGCTCTGGCTACGGCCCCGTGCCCGCTGGGCACGGCCCTGTGGTCAGCATTTTCTCTTCCTTCATTAAATGCAGTTGTCAGCAGAGGGCCCACCATGCCCCGTGGTGAGCTGGGCACGGCCCCGTGGTCAGTATCGTATCTGTACTATCAAGATTTGGCAAGATTCGGCGAATCTTTGCGTTGACCACGCCCCGTGGTGAGCTGGGCACGACCCCGTGGTGGGCGTAGAAGCTTCTACAGGTTTTGTCTTCTTGCTATGGCTGACCACGCCTCGTGGTGAGCTGAGCACGCCCCGTGGTGAGCTGAGCACGCTCCGTGGTGAGTTGGGCACAACCCCATGGTCAGCTTCTGCCTTCTTGTTTTTTCTTTGGGAGATGCTGCCGAGGGGTCAAGCATGTCACGTTTCTTCCTTTTCTTTGTATTTATGTTGGTTTTGCCTGTATATTTGTTCCTTTTGTTTGTTTAAGCTCATTTGATCATGTAGATTCAAAAGGAAGACAAAAACACACTTTTTCCGACATTAGTACTAAAAAAGGGTTAGTTTTATGCCTTATTTGATGTAATTTATATGTTACATTTTGCACACATCACTACATTTATCAACACTAATTTACTCTGGTAGATCCGAGAGATTGCCAATATATTTTTCCTCTTAAACTTATCTCCCTAGGCCTTTACCAAATAACTGACTGCAACTGATTTATCATGTTTTCATTTTAATTTATATGAGCACTCAATTCAATCACAATCAAATCCCGGAATTTCAAATTTTGAACATGTTATCATACGTGTAGTTTCCCTACCACATATTTCACAAGCCCGTTCTAGGATTCTGAAACTTGGACTGGACTGGATTGAGAAGAGAACAGAATGGATCAGTAGAGATGGATATAATTTAGAGATCAAATGAGATTTTCTCAGTTTGATATAGGTTTTATTTTTGGGTTTCTTTTGGGCACTAGAGGGCCTCTTTTGGGTGTATTTGATCCACAGAACGACAACGTACAGCTAGGTCTTTGCTCAAGAAAAACAGAACCTGACGGGTCCTAGCACCTCCAGGTGTTTGCTCGCGCAAAACAGAGGAGATACACGAGTTGATCAGAAAAGATTTTAGAACTAGAATGAAATTGTGTGTATCGGGACGTCACACATGCATTCAAATAGCCATGTCCTAATTCCAAGTGACGTTCTTTCCTGAGGTCATAGAATAAAAATTAGTGTTCTATGCAGAACCAGTCAAAGCATCCAGCCATCAGGAAAAAGCCTACCAGCATATCGCTCTAGAGTCAGACTATTTCAATATTGGTCTTACATGAGTCAGCCTTAATCCACATAGTGAAAATTTATTTCATTTCCCGGGTTGTAGCAAAGGCATAGCAAAGAACTATTTTTGTTTTTTTTTTGTAATTTTTTAAATGTTTTTGTATTTTTTTTTATTTTTCGAATGTTTTGTATTTTTCTGAGAGACTACATCCCCCTAAATTGTTGCTTAAAATTGAAAATAAAAAATAAAAGAAAAACAATTTTAAGAAACAAATTTACTAAGACGAAGAAAAATATTTTTGTGTGACCGCGTTCAATCCTCGAAATCGACCATTTTTAGAAGTTCAAGAAGAGCAAGAAAGCGTGCTTTATCAACCGGTATTATAAAAATATCTGCGACATTGTCATAAGTATGAATTTGATCCATTTTAATAAGACCCTGGTTGAAAGAATCACGAATGAAATGAATTTTTATGGCAATGTGCCGGGTTTTTGAAAAATATACCAGATTTTTCACTATTTGGATAGCTGCATCATTGTAACAATAAATGGGAGTTTGGGAAAAATTCAAACCGTAATCCACCAGCTGGTGTTGAATCCAGATAACCTGAGAGCAGCAAGCTGAAGCGGCCACATACTCGGCTTCTGCAGTCGACAGTGAAACAGTTTGCTGCTTCTTGCATTGCCAGGAGATGAGGCGATCCCCCAGAAACTGGCATCCAGCTGACGTAGACTTCATGTCTAGTGCCTCCAAAATTGCTGTCAGAAAAAGCACACAGATCAAATGGAGATTCCTTTCGATACAGAAGTCCAAGCCGAGGCCTGCCCTTAAGATATCGAAAGATTCTCTGAACAACATTTAAATGAGAAAGTTTAGGAGCAGCCTGATAACGTGCACACTGACACATAGCAAACATGATGTCTGGTCTACAGACTATCAAGTAAATCAACGAGCCAATCATCGACAGGTACAGTGTAGCATCAACAACTTCTCCTTCCGGATCTTCGGTCATCACTGGTCTTTCTGCCATAGGAGTATTTGCAGGTTTAGCGTCCTGAAGTTTGAACTTTGTGATGATGTCATCAATATATTTTCCCTGATGAATGAGAATTCCATTGGAATCTTGACGAATTTGTAGACTTAAAAAGAAACTCATCTCTCCCAAAGCACTCATTTCAAATTGCTTCTTCATGACTTCTTCGAATTCCTTGCATAGTGCTTCACTAGTGGATCCAAAGATGATATCCTCCACATAGATCTGCATAAGATTTGATCCTCACCCACCTTTCGAATAAACAGTGTCTGGTCGATTACTCCACGAGTGTATCCTTGAAGGAGCAGATGCTCCGTCTGTGTGGCATACCATGCACGAGGAGCCTGATGCAACCCGTACAAGGCTTTATCAAGCTTATAAACATGACAAGGACACTGTTTGTTTACAAAACCAGGCGGCTGTGACACATATATCTCTTCCTTTACTTTGCCGTAGAGAAACTCCATATTGACATCCATCTGATAGACCTTGAACCCCACGAAGGATGCATACGCCAGAAAAATTCTTATTGCCTCCAGTCTGGCCACATGAGCATATACATCATCATAGTCAAGGCCCTCAATCTATCTGAACCCTTGGACAACTAGTCTTGCTTTATTGCGAACAATCACTCTGCTATCGTCTATCTTGTTTCGATAGACCCATCTAGTTCCGAGTGATTTCTTTCCGGCAGGTAAATAACCAACTTCCAGACTTTTAGTTTTTTGAACTGATTCAACTCATCCTGCATCGCATCTACCCAGCTAGGTTCCAAAAGAGCCATATCAATTGTCTTTTGCTCTATTTGCGAGATGAAACATGAAAACAAGCAATTGTTGATCACTCCTGACTGACTTCTGGTCAACACTCCAACTCCTACCGGTCCAATCACATTATCAATGGGATGATCACTCTGGACACTTGCCGGAATAGCAACTTCTGGAACAGTTCCAGTCGGTGGAAAATTCTTCAAGTTGAATTTCAACTGCTACTGACTTAGTTTGGTCAATGATTTGCTCTTCCTCCAAACAATTGGTGACAAACTCGTCAGGAATGGGACCGTCAAACATGTCATTTTGATCGTTGGGTGTGTCCTCATCGTCAAATGAATCCAACTCTTCCCCTCCCTCGTTGAGAATGTCGGTGTAATTAGGAACCACATGAATCTCTGGTTCTGATGTTGAAAATGAGGCTGCAGGTGTGTGATCCCCCACAGCTATAGAATCCCCCTCAAATTCAACATCCCCCTCTTCTTTAGCATTATGTGTGACAAATGAGGGTCGAGAAACAACATTTGAAGTACCGGAAGTACCTGCATGAGCAACAGGAGGATCATCAAGAATGTCAAATGATTTAAAAAGATAAGCATAGTTATAGAGAGTAAATGGCCCGTTTCCAGCATCTGTCTGATTTTCTTCGAGCCATTGCACATCGTAAGGCTCAACGATCTGTCTAGTCTTCTTGTTGTACAGTCTATATGTAGTCTTGTTTTCATGAGCAACTTTTCCAGCATATCCGATGAAATAGCATTCATATCCCCTAGCGTTAAACTTTGGTATGGATTCCAGGTGCAAAAGAGTGCATGGACAACCGAAAGCTCTAAAGTGCCCAACAGAGGGTTTTTTTATCGAACATTACTTCATGAGGCGTCTTCATGTGTGCTTTGTTTATAGCATGCAGTATTAATAGCCTTTTCCCAGAAGAAGACTGGGAGCTTAGAATCACAGAGCATCGTGCGAGCTGCTTCAATTAGGGTTCTATTCATTCTTTCAGCCACTGCATTTTGCTGAGGGGTTCTAGCAGCACTGTATTGTCTAGTAATTCCCCTTTCAGCTCAGAAGAAATTCAATTCAACATTCTTGAATTCGGTTCCATTGTCACTTCGAATTCCCTTCACTTTCTTGCCAGTCTGATTTTCCATAAACATTATGAATCTTTTGATCAATTCTGCAGTCTCACTTTTGTTAACTAAGAAGAAGACCCAAGTAAAACGTGAGTAGTCATCAGTAATTACAAAACAGTAAGACTTTCCAGACAGACTGAGCACATTCACTGGACCAAAAAGATCCATGTGAAGAAGCTGCATCACACTGTTAATAGTGTTGACAGTTTTTGGAAAATGAGGTTTTCGATGTTGTTTTCCCTTAGCACAGGAAACACATTTTTCAAAGGTAATGAAATCTTTTACCGGTAGACCCCTTACCAACCCCAGTTTTGCAAGACGGTTCAGATTTTTTACATTTGAATGTCCTAAACGACGATGCCACAACATAGCATTGTGCTCAGAGATTTTGGTAAAGAAACAGGCAACGCTTTCACTAGGTGGTTTGTTCATGTCAATGACATAAGTGATGCCTTTTTGTTCAGACTTGAACAGTATCCATTCATCAGGAATAACCATTCCTGGTTTCAGAATGAGATAGTGTTTTTCAGTGAAGTGAGTTGAGTAACCGTTGTCGCATATTTGAGCTACACTCAGCAAGCTATGCTTAAACTCAGGAACGTAGTTGACGTCTTTGAAACAGAGATCACCATTATTTACTGTGCCTCGTTGCGTGATCTTTCCTTTCTCTCCTCCCACAAAAGCAACATATCCTCCATTAAAATCTTCAAGATCAGTAAGTTGGGATAAGTCGCCAGTCATATGCCTGGAACGGCCACCGTCAATGAACCAGAGTCGAATAACATCCCTCCATAGTCGCTCCTGCACAATATGTGGGATTAGTTAGATTTTGGTACCCAAGCCATAGTTGTAGTGGGCACACCCTGTTCATTGACATATGTGACTTGCATCCAAATCAGCTTTTCTTTAGAGTAGATAGGTTTATTATTGATGCACGATGATTTAGGAGAGTTATCTGGAACATAATTCTTAGGTTTCCAAACTTGCCTAGGCCTTTACAATTTCTTGGATGCCTTGGGAAAAACATGTGTAGAGTTTTGAGTGTGACTATTAGTTTTCAGCTTCATTTATTTAACTTTGTTCCAGTCTCCATCAGAAGGCTTCACCATGGAATTCAGCTTCTTAACAGGTTTAGATTTTTTAGTCTTCTCCTGTTTTGAAGGCTTGAAATTCCATTTTGGAGCCTTCTGATGCTCTCCTTCTTTGAGTTTATCAGGACGATGCTGACAATTTCTTGCAATGTGTCCAGCAACTCCACACGTGTAACATATTTGTCGTTTCACATGTGGTTTTGCCTGACATCCATCAGTCTTTACAGAACTTGAGGACTTGTGTGGTTCTTGAGATGCAAACGAGACATGTTTGATTTTATCCATAGAAACAGAATGACATTTAGTTGGATTTGTTGATCTTGATTTTGGTGGAACATATTTTGTTTCACCTCCTCTTTTAGTCTGTTTTACCCATAGATTTTTAGATTTATCAACTTTATTAGGTAAAACAACTGAATTCAAATCCACACAAATAGAACCAAAATTAATGCTAGAACATGCATCGCTCTTAAAAACAGAGCCCACACTATCCAAAGCATGAGAAGAAATTGAAATATTGTTTGACTTTTCAGAAATTAAAGAATTGTTTTTCTGAATTTTATTTTTCAAAACAACTAAAGCAACGTCATCCTTATCATCTTCATCTACCCAATCTTCAATAATTACTTGGTCTGCATTTGAAGCAACAGGGTTAGTATCGTTCATTTGCTCATAAACGGTGTCACATGATGCAACAGTGTTGCTTTTAGTTTCTAGTGACACCATTGATTCAGAAGGATTAGAATTATTTTCATTTATAGATTTAGCAGGGTCTTCTGCGGTTTCATCGCCATTTAACTCAACAGAAGCTCCTGATGTTGCTTCTGATTCTTCTTTGATCGAAGTTGATTCAACTATTTCAGATGATTCGTTGGTGGATTCTACTGAATCAACTGACTTTGAGTTGTCACAGTCAGCCTTTTCAGAGGAATCACATGTTGAATCAGATGAAACTGATGATTCAGGAAGTTCATCAGACTCTATTTTAGTCTGATGTGACTCAGCTTCTTCAGGTGATCCATTGTTGACCTCGACTGATTCAACCATTTTAGATTTCTCAGGAGTGGTTGTCTCAGAAGTATCACAAGTTGTATCACATGAGGAAGCTGACTCACTCTGTTTGCCATTTCTAAATTCTTTCATAAATTCAGTCAAACCTTTTATCATGGCAAACTCAATGTTGTCTACGTTCACTCTAGACTTTCTGACCTTAGACTCTTGTGTTTGAGATTTAATTTCAGGTGACTTTCGTGAAACACAAGATTCTACGGTTTCCAACACTTGAAAATGTTTATTGACATTTACATTTTTCTCAAAATTTAAGGTTTCTGTGTGATTTGAAACATTTTCAGATTTAACAAATGTTTGTTGATAAGCCTGCTTTTCCAAAATAATTTCAGTGTTATCAGGCCTGGTTATTTTTATCTTTCGAGACTTGGCAGGTTCAGCTTTCTTGTCCTCTGGTTTCCCGTATTCCATTTTGGGTAAATTGTCTATCTCCTCTTCAGTCATGGGAATTGAGGAGTAATTGTGATTGTATAGTGAATGTAGGATCGGTTTCGTGACCCAAACGAGTCAATTAGAAGAGCTCCAATCCGTTTCAGAGGCGGAAACTAAGAAACGGACAAGAAAAACAGCTTGTTTCACTTAAATTTGCCTTGTATATTGATTTCACACTGATTACAGTCAAACAGCACTTCGGCAGCAATTTGGTACCGGAAGAATGGATTGTTCCAAATGATTACGCTCGAAAGGTTTATAAAGGGGAAGAGGTTTCGCTCGAACATGCATGTGCATTTCGAACGGAATCAGAACATTAACTTTCGAGCGGAATCAGAACATAAACATCTCGAGTGGAATCAGGACTTATGTGATTTAGCTTGAAATGACAAGGTGTCATTTCGAGCGGAATCACCCCTAAAAACCACTTTCTAGTTTTATGTGCCCTGATCTAACTATTACAGTACAAGACTCGATACAAGACGTAGACGACAGACGGATGCACCAACAAACTCCCCCTTGGATGTTGACGGAGTCTTCAGTGCCGAGTCTTCGCATCTTCAGTCTTTATCAGTCTTCGGGCTCTTCCTTCCAGAATCTCGATCTGGCTCTAGCATCTTCAGACTCTCTCTTTCTAACAGACTCCCCCTCAACTTGTGCTGGGATTGTAGTCTGACTTTTACTGGGTCAGGATCGTGACCTGACTCACCTGCATATTCTCTACCCAAAACATAAGTTTCATAAAAAATAAGATATAACAAAATTTAGAAACTTTGCTAATCACTTGAAGACACAACCCTGAATACATCATTTTCAAGTATCAAACAAAATGATTTATCATGTCAATTTTTGATGAACCACTTAAATATATCATTTTTATTTCTCACATCTTCAAACAAACTTTCCCAAACCTGTTCGTCATGTTTAGCACTCGGAATTTTGAAAATCAGCTTTTCAACATCAGTTGTCTAAAATCTTTTTGAATTTTTCAAAATTTATGCTAAAACACACTGAAAATCTTTTTGGATTTTTTAAATAACAGAAAAGAAATACAGTAAAGAAATATTTACATACAATATTTTTGTGAGTTTGTGTAAGAGGAACATATCAGTTTCTGAGACAAATCACCAACACCGTTAAGCTTTACACATTTTAAGTTCTAAACGATTCACTTAGATTGTCAGTATACTGATCCACTTAAATTCTCACACAAAGTTCAACTGTTTCGAGATACGAGATTAGTGTTTTAGATACTTAAACTTATTCGCGTGTCCCACCTCAGAATATACTCCCGTATCCAGATCCCAATATTCAGTCTTACAGGTGAGTATACCTAGATGATATCTGTAAGGGGTTAATTGCGAAACCGTGAGAGCTCAGGTCAGAACTTCCGTTCAACAGAGAGATGACGGCTCGACTTTTGGTGGGTCCCCTTTAGAGGATCTTTTTTACAACAGCATTGATTAGCAATTTTATTGTCTCATCATTTATGCTGAGGGCGGCGCTATATTTCAAGCAAGTGTAAAGTATTCTCCGGGGACTAGGCCATTGCTTCCGCAAAATCAGAAGTCCCGGGATAATACCCCAGATATCACTAAGCATAAAGACCTAGTATCTCAGAAAGAGGGGTCCTTCAAACAAGATTTCGGGGGTTACCCATATATCCGAGAGATGTTACCCACGATATAAGCAAGTTTGAATTTAGGTTTATATCTCGACACAATCTACTAAATGTGCAAAAACCTACTGGCACATCATCAGTGAGACCGTTTATCACATTTTTCTTTCCAATTCTTTAGCGTGTTGTGATAGTCCACTGATGTACTATCATTTTCTATTTTGTACAATAAAACTCATTTTTTATTTTATCATGTTTTTGACTTTTTCAAATTTTCTAATGTTTTTGGATTTTCTGAAAATTTTTACTCCCCCTAAAATGCAAACACATTTTAGGAAATTTGAAAACAAATTTGATACTCTATCTGTACAGTTTGTTTTCTTAAAAAATTGACAACCGATATCAAATCGCTTCAATTCGCCATCCACTTGGCATAAACAATCAGAACTCCCCCTCACAACAAACTATTTTCCCATTGTGATTTCAAAACACTTAAGTTTGTTTTAATCAAATGGTTTTTCAGGAAAATTAGTTTTGTTGATTTTCAAACCACTTGTAAGTTAGGGGATAAACTCATCATTTTGTTTACCAAAATACCACTTGTAAGTATGGTCCAATCAAGTTCAACTTAATGACCTTGATTAACCATTTGAAGATGAAAACCTTCTTCAACCACTTGCAGGTTCATTTCACTAACCATAACCACTTGTAAATCAAAATATAACAATATAAAGATATCACCTATAGATTTACCAACCAAACCTTTCAAGAATGATGCCGATTCCTGCTCCACTCTTACCAACCTGGGAGCTCCGGCAAGTCAGGATTTTTAGTTTGGAAAAACTTTCCCCCAAGCCTGACCAGCCTTGGGAGATTCTGGGACACATCTATCCCACCAACATTTTGATTTATAAAAATCTTTAGCACTTTTAACCTTCCCATCAACCATCTTCTCGAAAATATGTTTCACTTTTCCATTGAAAGCCTTCTTAACATCTAATTCTCCTTTATTAGCGAAGAATTGATTTGAGATCTCTACCTTTCCCACTTTCTTCATCAAATTTTCCTTTGACAATGGAGGAAAATCCTCATCGTTCACCTCTGGAACGGAATTCACAACCTTTTTCTCAACCAAAAAATCCTCTGATTTTATGGAATCAGATTCATTGTCAGAACAACTATCTGTTTTAACAACCCACTTTTGTTTACTCAAATCACCTCTTCTTTTGTAAAACCTTTTTGAACTTTCTCCTTCCTCAGAAGTAGAATTTTCAAAATTTTTAACATTTTTCACAGGTTGTTCTTTCTTATCAACACAAGTCTTTCTTAAAACAGAGTTAGAAGAAACTTCCTGTTTTTGGTAGTTGGTCTTGGGGCAATTCCAAGCTATGTGTCCAACTTCTTGGCATTTGAAACAGGTTCTTCTGTCAACTCTTTGAGCAAACTTTCTCACATTCCTCTTCACTTCAGCAAGAAACTCCTGGTTTGACTGCTTCCAGGACGGTTTCTTCTGTTCATCCTTTGAACTTCCTCCTGAAACAAATTTTGTTTTTGGTTTATAAGTTTTTTGATTTTTATAATTTTCTGATGAAATAAAACCAAGACCTTTCTTTTTGAGATTACCATTATGGTTTGATTTCTTTTGGAAATTATAACCATAACTGTAACCCATTTTCTTGTTAACTCTTTGTTTAATCCTTGAAGTGTAAGGTTTTGCAGAAAGATTTAAATCTTTTATTTCAGAAATATTAATTTCTGTTAATTTGAAAACCTTTTTGATCATTTCAGTTTTAACACTTCTTATTGGGAATTCATTATCAGAATATAATTTGTCTGAATCATTCAAAATATAAGCCAAATTGATTGATTCATCATTCAAATTAGATTTTGATAATAAAAATTCCTTGTTGTAAACCCTCTTAACCAGTGAACTCGGACTCTTTTCTGACGAACTCGAACTCTCAGATTTACACTCCGACTTTAACTCTTCATCCGTATCCAACACCTGATCGACAACTTTCTTTATTAACTCAGACTCATGATCAGTGTCAGACGCTGTGAATGTAACATCAATGTTATCTGGTAACTCATCAATGGTTTCAGACTTTAACTTGATGTTTAGAGCCTTAGTTAAATGCTCCTCATTTGGCTTTCTGGGAGAATAACTTTCATGGATCGGGGGCGGACATCTGTTATACTTGACACTTGGTTTCTTACCAGTATCAGTATCTTCAGTCTTTTTCTTCGTGAAAGCCTCAAGACCTACAATAGTAGGATAAACACGATCAATCAAATAATCACAAGTAGTATAACTCAACAATAATCGTTTAATCCTTTCACTCTCAATCTTCTCAAGTTCCAGTTCCTTCTTCAGCTTAGCACAATCTTTAATATAATCATTGATGAAGCTTTGCTTTGTCATTAATGTTGAGCTCATTTTTTTCATTTGCTTTTTCAATTTCTGAATTTGTCCTTTTCAGACCATCAACTGTTCTATTCAGCACATCGTATGACTCTTTCACATACTTCACATCAGACAGTAAATCTTCTTTAACTTTCTCTAATTCAGCAATCTTCTTGTCTTTCTCCTCACAATCTTTGCAAGATTCTGAACATTTTAAACATGGTTTTTCAACTTCAACCACCTTTTCAACTATCTTCTCAACCTCGACAATCTTTTCAATTTCAACAGGTTTCTCAATTTCAACAACTTTCTCAACTTCAACTATCTTTTCAACAATTTTCTCAACTTCGACAAGTTTCTCAACTTCGACTATTTTCTCTACCACTTTCTCCACTTCAACAATATTTTCTATTGCATTTTCAGTCACTGCTTCAACTTTTGTTTCTCCAGCTTCTGTCTTCGCCTTTTCATCAGCAAGTAACTTTGCTTCTTCCAGCTCCTTCTTTAAGCGGGCAATCTTCTTTTGATTCAGCATCTCAACTTTATCTGCATAGAAAAAATTAAAAGTGTCAGGATCAATACTTTTTCTACATTTGTTAAGATATTCTTCCTCATCATCAGTATCAACATCACTTCCAAGATCTGGAAAATCGGGATTCTTTTCTGACTAGCTTCATCTTCCAGAACTCGAGCAACTAGAGCTGAACCAGGTATGTATTTGTCCCAACTAAAACCCTCTGCAATCTTTTCATCATCTTGATGAATGATTAAAGCTTTCTTCTTTCCATTTTCAGTGGCACTAGACTATGATGGTTGTTGCTCAATCTTATGAAAAATCGATTTCTGATAATAATTGTTCTTTTCTTGATTCCCGGTTGCTTCTTGATTTTTACACTCTCGTTTAAAATGACCTTTTCCTTTGCAACGGAAATAGGTAATTTTTGATTTGTCAAATCCTAAAGCAGAATTTGCCAGATCACGAAAACAATCTCTGTCCGTGATTTGTTGAAACTTCTCAGCTCTTCTACAAGCACTAGCTAAACACCATTTCACATCCATCAATTCAAGTTCCTCGGCATCAATCTGGTCATAGTCTTCTTTCGTAAGCATAGGATTACCAATTCTTCCTGCAACTAAGCTTTCATACGACTCTAACATGGCGACAAGAGATGCCATGTGTTGCTTAGCCAATTCAGGAGACAGGTTGTGACCATTCTGAATGTGCAAAGTCACATTGCATTGTAGATTTGTAGCATTCTGCTGTTGAGGACTTGATGTTGTGCTGTTTGGATCAAAGCTTGAAAATGATGAAATATATACACCACTTTGAGTTATAGTGCTAGCATTTGGACTTGAAGAACCATCTGCACTAAAAGCAGTACTAATTTTTGGAATTTGGCTGGGGGTAGCCTCAAACTTGTTCCCTCGATAGTATAGGCTGACATCCTATTTAGCATTTGGATTTGTCATGATAGCTGTCTTCTGGATATCCAACTCTTGCTCTTCAATTTTCTGAATGAACTGTGCCAAGTTCATACTCTCAGACTTCCTCATGAGTTTCACAACCATCAAATATGTTCCCCACTTATGCTGTGGTAACGCCTCAGCTAGTTTATCGACCCACTCATCGTCCTCTTTCTTGATGTCCAATCTACCCATTTCCAATACCAGATGACAATATCTATCAATGGTCTGTTTTGTTGTTTCATGATCGAAAGCTGTAAACATATCGAATGATTTCTTCAATAACGCTTTTTTGTTTTTGATCATATCAGCACTCCCTCTGAATTTCTGAATCAAAGCCTCCCAAATTGATCTAGCTGTCCCATTATGTTGAAGCAAAATAAAAATATCTTCTTTAATCGCTTGTTGAAGAATATTTATCATCATTTTCTCACTTGTAAACTGCAATTTGTCACTCTCTGTATAATCACTAAAAGCCTTTTCAATACCCCGTTCATTCTTTGGTTTCTCATAATATTTCAATAACGAACACCATGCATCAAATTTGTATGCTTGTACCCAATTCTCGAATCTATTTTTCCAACCCTGAAAATCTTCAATGTACATGAGTTTCAGTGGTTTCTGATGAGTACCCGTCCCATTCTCACTGTATAAAGTCTCAGCAGCAGTAACAGGTGCAACCGGTGTCGCAAATGCATTGTAAAACTCTTCAGCCATGATTTGGTAGCACGTTTTTCGATAACAGACAGTTTCAAGCGAAATCTCCAAATTCAACAGTAAACCCACTCAAACGAAATCACCAACTTTACAACTTAAAGCGAGATACCAACAATGCAATTTGGAGCGGAATCACAACTAAACTTTCAAGCGGAATCTGTTAAGACAACTTGGAGCGGAATCAGCACTAGTTTGTTATTCTGGAGCCGAATCACAACTAAACTTTTTGAAGCGAAATCAAAACTTTGTAACTTGGAGCGAAATCAGCTAAGACTTTGGAGCGGAATCAACAATTTCAAGCTGAATCAGTATATTTTCGAGCGGAATCAGATCAATGAAGCTAATCTGGAGCGGAATCAAGAACTAGTCAGTTCGAGCGGAATCACTTCGGGGGTCCATTTCAGTCATTTTTAATGCGAATTTTGCTATGATACTTTCAAGGCTTTGTCAATAAGTAGTTTTACACAATCTGTGAAAATTTGATCCAATTTTGACCGTTAAAACTTCCTGAATTGATGAAAGAAGGTGTAGAAGATAGAAAATGCTATGAAAACAGGCTGATATATGCAGAACTCCTCCTCCTGAGCTCTGATACCAATTGTAGGATCGGTTTCGTGACCCAAACAAGTCAATTAGAAGAGCTCCAATCCGTTTTAGAGGCGGAAACTAAGAAACGGACAAGAAAAACAGCTTGTTTCACTTAAATTTGCCTTGTATATTGATTTCACACTGATTACAGTCAAACAGCACTTCGGCAGCAATTTGGTACCGGAAGAATGGATTATTCCAAATGATTACGCTCAAAAGGTTTATATAGGGGAAGAGGTTCCGATCGAACATGCATGTGCATTTCGAGCGGAATCAGAACATTAACTTTCGAGCGGAATCAGAACATAAACATCTCGAGCGGAATCAGGACTTATGTGATTTAGCTTGAAATGACAAGGTGTCATTTCGAGCGGAATCACCCCTAAAAACCACTTTCTAGTTTTCCGTGCCCTGATCTAACTATTACAGTACAAGACTCGATACAAGACGTAGACGACAGACGGATGCACCAACAATGAAGGTATGAATACAAATCCGAATCCTTTATTCCTCACTTCCTTTTTGCTGTATTTCAACTGTTGATTGAACATCTTTTTGACTTTTTCACTAGAAACATCAAACTTTTTAAAATTGAATTCTGTATTTTCAAAAGTTGATTTTAAGTCATTTAGTTCAACAGTTAATTTTTTAGATAGCTCTTTGAAGTGGAGATATCTACAGTTCGTTTCACTCAAATCGTTATGCAACTATCGAATATCACGTTTTTGCGCCTCTACCATATCCTTATACCCATCCAGTTTCTTTTTGATTTCATAACTACTGGATCTGGTATATTGAAGTTGCATAACGAGCGAGTCTGCCTGCTCTTTGAACCCTTTTACCTTCTCCCTACATTTAGAAGTATAGCAAATATCATCTACACACACCTCAGCTTCAGAAGGAGTGTAGTCGTTCATTTGAGCCATGAGGGCTTGATAGATTGTTCCCTCAATATCTTTAGTTGCTGATTCAGTGTCTTCTTTCACTTATGCCACAAGAGCCTGATTTAACTGATATAAAGTGTCTGGAGTAAGCTGCAAATAATGCATTTGTTGTGTCCAATCGAAGCCCCCTCCATCCTGAACCACCAAAGCACTTCCAGGATTTGCAATTGATTCTGAAACGATTGTTTGATTTCTGGCCGCTGTGTTTGAGGATGAAACTTGAGCGGGATGAGAAACAGTGATGTTTGAGGTTCACACAACGTTTGGAGCCGGTCACGTAGCTGAACTAACAGTAAAAGTGACATTTGGGTCTGTTCTCTCCCTTTGGGGTTGTTTGCACTTTCGAGCATAATGCCCAGGCTCATGGCAGTTATAACATCTGAGCTTAGATTTGTTCCAACCAAGCTCGTGGTCAGTTGTCTCCCATTTGTTTCTACCAGTTTTCTTCACAAAATTTTTGGCACTAAAAATCGTCATGGCCATCTGCCAAGTAATATCCATTTCTTCAACATCATCAGGATGGATTTCCAGTAATTCAGTCGAATCAATGTTATTTGCCATCCTTCCAGCGATGAAAGCGTGATAACAGTTCATAACCCCTGTCATGAAAGCCATAGCCTGCTCAAATTCCTTCGAAGTAGCCATGGAAGAATTTGTTGTTGCGAAAGCAGTAGAGATGTTCGAAAGAAGTTGAGCAGGTGTAGATGCAGACTGAGTTGCAGGCTGTGGTACAGATTAAGCTAGGTTCACTTGTTGAACTGGAGCAGGAAAGTAACCAGATTGATTAACGTAAGTTCCAAGATTTGCGGGAAACAGAATAGTAGAAGGTGTTTGAAGCGAGCTCACTCCTTGCTGAGATACCAATGCAACGTTTGTCAACACACCTGCATTGTTGTAGCTTGCAGTGTGGTTGTAGAGTCTTTGCTTATCGTCCATCTCATAGGATTTAAACAATGATATCAGTTTAGAAAGAGTCATTCTGGCCAAATCCCTGGTTCTATTGATAAGGTTCACGTTTGTATCCCAGTTTCTTGGAAGAGCATTGAGCAGATTCTTGTTGATAACAGAGTTTTCCAACTTGATATCATGAGTTTTTATATCACTTATCAAAGCAACAAATCTTTGAATCTGATTTTCCAAAGTTTCTCCTGGGAAGTGATTGAACAGATTGAACTTTTGTGTAAGCATCTCCCGTCTGCTTTCCTTCATTTCTTCAATTCCTTCATACATAGCCAAGAGTGCTTCCCACATTTCCTTTGCATTTTTACAATCTCGAACTCCAATATCAATTTCTGGTGCCAGTGCCGAGTGTAGCATAGCGAGAGCTTTGCCATCAATGTCGAGTTTCTCACGATCTTCTTCAGTAAATTGAGACTCAGGCTTAGATGTAGTAGTTCCCTCAGCATCATTCACGACATAGGTGATCACAGTTGGTCCGTTGCAGATGGACCTCCAAGCCTTTGGATCTTTGATTCTCATATATTGGATAAACCTGAATTTCCATTCCGAAAAGGATCCCCCCCAAAATAAGCCTGGGAATCCTATTGTTAGTTCCAATAATGTTATCTAGATCCTGATTAATAGCAGCTTTTTCAGTCAATCCCAATTGGTTAATTTGATCCATTTCTGAAAAACAATTAAACGTATAAGTAACAAACAATTTAAATATAAAACAATTTATCAATATCCTTTATTGTTACGATACAGTTTAAAAACATTTTAGAAAGTCTAACAGTTAGTCAAAAAGGTCTAAAACAGTATATGGTTCCGTGTAGAAGTCCAACACAGTCCAACACTTGAAGGAGTTCAAATGTAATCGCACACTTGAGGGCAGTTGCACACTTGAACACTTGTTGGAATTCAAATACAATCGCACACTTGAATGCAATCGCACACTTGAAAAGGGTCAAATACAAGTTGCACAGTTCAATCAACTGAACTCGCACACTTTCAGATGAGCCTTAATCAGTCGCGCAGTTCACAATCTCACAGTCCAAAAGTTTAATCGCACAGTCCTTTGAATCGCACAATATGAACCTTCTATCGAACAGTTCAAGTGAACAGTTGCTCGCACACTAAGCTTCAGATCGCACATTTCGATTTGGATCGCACACATGACAAAGTTTTGGGCCTAAATCCTTAAAATCCCAAGTAATTTGCAAAAGGTTTCAATGTCGCACACTTGTTTTGGGCTCGCACACTTCTTCCAAGCCCAAACCTGAGATTGAAACATATTTTATCTCGCACAGTTTAATCGCACACCTTATTTTGGAAGTATGATGTTGTTTTTGGAAAATTTCAATAACCAATCGAATATCAACTGATATCCCGAAATATCTGGTAATCTTATCTCCGAATTCGTTTGAAGATATCCTGCAACAACTTTCTAAATATTCTGCAAACACAATCAATCTTGCACACCAACCGATTAAACCGAAAAAATATTCAAATTTTGATGAATAATTGATGAACTTCCAAGAACAAACCCAGAAAAATATGAATTTTTAAGAATACTTTTTACAAAAATACTGCTATTTCTTGGTTTAAAATCTGCTAAAAAACACAAACTTTAATTTTAAAAGTGAAAAACAGAATCCAGAGTTCAATTTTAACACCAAAAAGAATTCAGTTTTATACCAGATTTTAGCCAAAAATCAACAAACTTTGAATCTTAACACCGTAATTTTGTTTTACAAAGAGAATTCAGTTTGTTCCGAAACAAACATCGACAGTTTCAAAGTTGTGTTTTATGGGTTTGTTCCTCAACTCAGGTCGATTTCAAGAATCAAAAACAAAGATTTTCAACTAGAAAAACCTTTAGCCTTTTTAATTATAAGATCAGAAAACAGTTCGACAAGAATAAGAAGTATAAATATTACTTAAACAGAATGAAATCAGACCTATTCTTGTCAAAATCGATCCCGATTAGCAGCAAGCAAACTTCAATCTTCAAGATATCCGATTCGAACCGAGCCTTCACAAGACAACCTGGCTTTGATACCAATTGTAAGTCCCAAAACAATACAATCGGATATCAAACACCAAACAAGTAGCGGAATTACAAGCAAGATGTCGAAGATTGAAAAGCAAATGTATTGATTCAAGCAAACTAGAACACACGATCTCAAGGATACGTCTGGTATTCTAGTCGCACAAAAGCACAAATTGTTTCGAGAATCAACAACTACAAAAGACTTAGGAACCTCCTATTTATAGTAACATAGGAAGCCCTATTACATTGGGCCAAGACCATACCCCAAAGACTACTAAACAACCTATCGAGCCCACATAACATACCGAACCCAACCCAACCCAACCCATACAAACTAACCCAAGACAGACGCAAACCTATACTAGATTATGCCCTTACAGCAATGACGACACCCTAATTGAAGATGAAACGGAGCCACCCGATTCAGAAGAAACAGAGGAACAACTCGTCAAAGAGGAAGACATCATTGAACAAACCTTTTCGGCCATCGATCTTAATTGAGAATAAAATAAGCGGTCTCTTGAAGACCCATCATCACTTGAACTCAAGGAGCAACCAAAAGGTCTAGAATACGCATTCTTGGACAAACATGGTAAGCTCCCCGTCATCAATTCTTCAAAACTAACACTTTTTGAAAAACAAAATTTAACAAAACTTTTGAAAAAACATAAAAAAAAACAATCTCATGGAAACTTATGGACATCAAAGGCATCAGTCCTTCCATGTGCATACACAAAATTTTAATGGAAGATGGCTATAAAACGGTAATACAACCACAATGAAGAGTAAATCCAAACGTACAAGAAATGGTTAAAAATGAAGTCAACGGGCTACTAGACGTCAGACTTATCTACCCTATATCTGATAGCGCATGGGTAAGTCTCGTCCAAGTAGTACCAAAAAAGGAGGTATGACGGTAGTAACTAATGAGAAAAAAGAACTTATACCAACAAGAACCATCACCGGATGGAGAGTTTGTATCGACTATCGTAAATTAAATGAGGCAATAAGGAAAGACCACTTTCCTTTGCCATTCATCGATCAAATGCTAGAAAGACTATCTGGTCATAAATTTTATTGTTTTTTAGATGGTTTCTCCAGGTATTTTCAAGTTCCCATAGCAATGGAGGACCAAGAAAAACAGCTTTTACATGTCCCTATGGAACTTTTTCTTATCGACGCTTGTCTTTTGGTCTATGCAATGGCCTCGCAACGTTTCAACGTTGCATGGTGGCTCTCTTCCACGAAATGATAGAAAAACCATGGAAGTTTTCATGGATGATTTTTCTATCTTTGGAGATACATTTGACCAATGCCTTGATACTCTTGAACGAATGCTATCCCGATGTGAGGAAACTAACCTTGCTCTTAACAGGGAAAATGCTATTTCATGGTAACTGAAGGAATTGTACTTGGTCATAAAATATCAAGCGAAGGAATGGAAGGTGATCGGGCAAAAACAGATACTATTTCCCGATTACCACCCCATCCTCTGTTCGAGCCATTCAAAGTTTCCTAAGACATGCCAGATTTTATAGGCGATTTATCAAACACTTTTCAAAAATCTCTACACCTCTAACAAAACTACTTGAAAAAGATGCCCCATTCATCTTCGACAAGGAATGCAATGTGGCTTTTCTTGCACTAAAAGAAATGCTAGACAACACACCAATCGTGATAGCACCCGATTGGAAACTACCTTTTGAAATCATGTGCGACGCGAGCGACTTTGGAGTTGGAGCGGTCTTAGGACAACGAAAAGAAAAACACTTTCACCCAATATACTATGCAAGTAAAACTCTTAACGACGCCCAAGAAAATTATGCAACCACCGAAAAAGAGTTACTAGCCGTAGTATTTGCTTTTGATAAATTACGTTCCTATCTTGTACTTTCTAAAACAATAGTCTATACGGACCATGCCGCCATTCGGTACATTTTCAAAAAAAAAAAGATGCCAAACCACGTTTGATCCGGTGGATTCTTCTCCTTCAAGAATTCGACATTGAAATAAAAGATAAACGAGGAGCTATAAACACCGCTGCTGATCACTTATCTTGCTTAGAAGATCCCGCTTTGGAGCTAACACGAGAAGAGCTCATCAATGAAAAATTCCCCACCGTAGACGAATATCAAGAAGAACCATGGTACGCCGACTATGCTAACAACCTTGCTAGTGGCATTTTAGTCAAAGGTTGGTCACATCATTAAAGAAAAAAATTCTTTTCCAATGTAAAACACTATTTTTAGGAAGATCCACATCTTTTTAGAATATGTGCTGACCAACTTATCCGAAGGTGCGTCCATGGTCAAGAAGCAAGAAAGATTCTTTGCCATTAAGGACCATATGGAGGACATCATGGAACCACGAACACTGCACGTAAGGTATTCGATTCAGGATTTTATTGGCCAACCATCCATAAGGATGCACACAATTTAATTAAAACATGTGACGCATGCCAAGGAATAGGTAATATCTCATCATGAAATGAAATCCCTCAAAATGGAATTCTTATTTGTGAAATCTTTGATGTTTGGGGTATGGATTTTATGGAACCTTTCCCACTGTCAAAAGGGAACAAATATATTCTTGTGACAGTTGATTACATGTCCATGTGGGCTGAAGCACTTATCAGTGATAGATGTACCCATTTTTGCAATTATCAATTAAATTTTTTTTATCAAAATATGGGGTCTATCACCGTCTTTCAACCGCCTACCATCCTCAAACTAACAGTCAAGCCGAACTAACCAATTGAGGGTTAAAAATAATTTTAGAGAAACCCATGGGTCAAAATAAAAAAGACTGGGCAGATAAATTAGACGATGCTTTATGGGCCTTCCGAACAGCCTATAAAACACCAATAGGTCTATGGGAAAAATTGTCACCTCCCAGTAGAAATTGCACACAAATCATACTGGGCATTAAAAAAATGTAAACCTAGACCAAGAAACTTCGGGTAAAAATCGATTTTATCAGTTAAATGAATTGGATGAAATGAGAAATCAAGCATACTCCAACTCCGAAATTTATAAGGAACGCATGAAAGACTTACACGATAAAATTAGCAAACCTAAAGAATTTCAGGAAGGGGATCAAGTGCTCTTGTGTAACTCAAGACTTCCTTTATTTCCCAGAAAACTCAAGTTAAGGTTGACGGGAACTTTTTCCATTCCCCAAATCTTTCCGCATGGAGCCGTAGAAATTAAGCCTCCAAAGGGTGAACCTTTCAAGGTGAACGGACAAAGGATTAAGCTTTACAAAGGCTTCCTTGAGGATGAGGAAGTTGAAGTAACACTTCAAAAGGTAGATACGTGAACGGGGAACAATCAAACATTAATTGTAAATATGCATGTTTTTCTTTTTAATTATCTTGTAGGTACATTTGGAGAGCATCATCCTTAGGATTGGACGTAAAACAGGTAAGTACCAAAAAGGAACCCTCAAAAAACGGTCACGCACACCTGCACAATAAAAACTTGTAACTGGCACGCTGACAATGGGGACGTGCCCACCTGGCACGCCCAGTGTCCAAACAGCCAGTCAAAAAAATAAATAAAATGGCCACGAGGTCTTGCCTACCAAGCACGGGGCCGTTGTAAATCTGCAGACAGGGTATATAACCCTTGTTCTTCACTTTTTCAACACAAACCATGACCCGTTTCTCTAGAGCAGCCAGTTCCTGCCCTTTCTCCGCCGATTTTCAACGATCTTCTGTCCAAATCCGTCAACGAGGTATGATTCTAACATCATAGTTAGTTAGGTTAGCACTTCGCAAGTAGTATAACATAAAAAATTTGGGATAAATCTAGGGTTCTTGAACTAGACCCATGCCAATCGCAAATTTTTGCTTAGATCTTGTTACTAGTAGTTAGTATAAATGTTTTGAGAAGTGAATCACCGTACATTGTTAGAAAAATCAGATTGTTCAATCAGTTCCTCATAAACCCTTGTTCATAACCGAAAAAGTAAAAATCGAAAGGGTAAACAAGCGTTTTATGCAAAATTGATACTTAGGGTTTGATTTTCGGGGTAAAACGCACATAATGAACAAACAATTTTGAATTTTTTGAAGCCGACTCGAAAACCTTAATTTTTGGATTAACAGAAGGATTAACACGGGGTCGTGCCCATTGACCACGGGGTCGTGGGCATCCCAAACCCCAGACACGGGGTCGTGTCCAAAAAACACGAGGCCATGATTTCAATTTTCGCATAATTTTTGACACGCCAAGTGTCTTACTGGTTCTTTTCTTGTAGGAATGGCACCACACAAGTTTCTGAGATTCAAAACTTTTGAACTTGATTATCAGAATCGGTTTGAAGTATTGCAAGCAAGGCACGAAGAACCTCCAAGACAAGTGTGTTATGATACACTTGAAACTGTTGGACAAAGAGAGAGATATGATGCTCTAATTACTGGTCCACTCTGTATCTTCCTAGAGACCTAGCTCAGATCGATCCATGAACATAACATGGAGTTCTTAAGCACGCTGACTTTCAACAAGAATGAGCAGGATCTCTTCGAATCAGATGCAATACAATTTAGGTGTGGGGGAGAGTGGTACAGCATATCCGTGGCCCAGTTCGGCATAAACATTAGGCTATACACTAAGGAAGACACAGCTGAACCAAACTTCACGGAAGCTGTCCGTGAACTCACAGATAACCTGAGACAAGCTGCTTGGGCACTGATCGGAGAAGGCCATTATAATCCAAGCTCCACAAAGAGCACAAAGATAAGGGACCCTCTAATCCGATAATTTCATCGGGTCCTTAGTGGCTCTTTGAGCCAATGGAAGGATAACGGTGGGGGTGGTGAACCTTCACGAGCTCACTTACCTTTATTGCATCATGAATTACCAACCCATCGATGTCACCAACATGCTATTGAGGAACATGGCCACCAATGCCACCGCAGATGCCCGCACACCCATATTTTTCGGAGGATGGATCGCCAAGCTTTTCAAGAACTACCTTAGGCGTACTCCGAGTGCATTACACAAGGGTGTGAGCGTGACGCGGCTGACCTTGCCTTATGCCTAAGTTTGAACCTCATTATCGATTGCAACAATGGGCTCATGCGCTTTAAGGATGCACGTGGCCGGGTTTGGAACCCAAACGATCCAAATGAAATCCTTGCAATCGAAGATGACCCCAACCGTCCTCGACACTCCGGATCCTTTCTGGGCTCCTCTTCTCAAGGCGGAGGAGTTTTCCTAAACTCTACAATTTATATAATATTATGCAAGAAACCCTCCAGGTATCAAAGAACGCCTACAGCTTGGGACAAAGCTCAAGCAGTCGGATCGGAAGCATGGAACGTAATATCGTCAACATGCAAAATGATATCACCTATATCCGGGACCACATGGCATTTTGAGATGAGGAGGAGGAGGAGGATGGCGAGGACATGGACTCGGACTAGGCAATGGTGGTGGTAGGCGGCAAGGCCATCCTTCAGGTTATCTTTCTGTGATCTTTGAACAATTTAATATCTTCCGGGCCACGTCCCGATGAACAATATACTTCTCTAAACAATTTACTTTCCTGCATTTTTCTTTTATTTTATGTGGTGATGGTTGAACAACTTAAACACTCGTAATTTAGGAAGTTCTCATGTTGTGTTGAATTATTGTATTGTGGTAGGACTATAGCTTACAGCTACCTTGTGTCACGGCCCCCGGCCTGGTTTGACCCGGTTCAGGAGCCGCTGGACAGAAAATCCCGTGGTATTTATTTAATTGAGTTAACAGCGGATGATTTTAGCAGGATCTTTTTAAAACTGAAACTGGCCGATTATTTTATTTCATAATTTGGAATAACCCCGTAATTTACAATCAATGTGATTTTACTGGGAAACCCCTATTTTACAAAACATGTCTTCTTTATTTATTTTGAGCCACTCCCTTAAGCTTGTAGTGCTTCACGGCACTTTTCCTGGATCACAACAGATCACCTGAAACATGTTTGAAAAAGGTTTTGTCAACGGGGAAATACTGGTGAATCATTCTTTTTACTAAAAACGACGCGTTGTTATAATTTACAGTATTAAGAGTGATTACAATGTTTATACATATCTACCATCTACCCACGGTATTTATCACTCGACCACCTATTGGCTATCTCGTTGTCCAATGGTGTCTGTGATTATGGTCATATCACCCCTTGGCTAATCCGTTGTCCAATAGTGACGGTTATCAAGTATTGTATACAAAACCCCACATACCGGCTGTAATTTGGAGACTACAAAGACTTAATCACTGTAATTATAACTTTGAAAGCAAACATGATTTTGAAATCAAATTTGATAAAAAGAGGATAACTCACATTGCAAATTTAATACGGGCAAAGTCTAGCCTACTGATTAGCCTTATTAACCTATTTTAAATAACAATGCACACAAAACTAGGTTAGGAACTAATACAGCATTTACGATAACTCACGAGATTAAACCCTCACAACGAATGACAAAGTGCGATACTTAAACATCCATCACGATGAATGACAAAGCATAACCCTAATGTGGGCAGCACTTAAACATCCATTGGATAGTTTCAATCGATCGGACATTGAATCGTAGCAGCGATCGAGTTATTACCCTGTTGTCCCGGCAGCGTTTCGTGATTTGTGTGTGTTTTAGGACTGTTTCTACAATATCTCAGTGTACGAATTGAATTTCTACGTCGAACCAACGCGAAATTGCAAGTGCCAAAGTCTACTACTTATAGCTGAAAAACCGACCCCCTCGCGTGGCGCTAGGGGTCTTTGCTTGGCGCGAGGGGTGCTCCCCTACCATAGGGTAGCCCCGTGTCTAAGTAGCCTTGCTGAGTTGGTCGTTCGTCAATTTTCATTATACACGTAATGTTAGTGCATACATCTGTCGACTTCGTCTTGTATCGAGTCTTGTACTAGATATGTTAGATCAGGGCACGTTGTATGAGAAAATATGAGAGATTAAGATGTGTTTATAGGGTTTTCGCTTTGTAGGATCGGATTGTGACCCAAATGAGTCGTTCGGAAGAGCTCTACTTCGTTTCAGAGGCGGAAACTAAGAAACAGATGTAAAAACAGCTTGATTCACACTTTAAATCTCTTATATATTGATTTTACAGCAATTACATTCAAGAGAAATACCGGCAGCACTTCGGTATCAAATCTGAAAAACATTACAAATGAAATCCACACAAGCCTATTTATACTATTCAGGTTTAGCTTGAAGCTACACACTTCTGTTCAAGAGAAACCCCCTCAAGCGAAACCCACATTTTACATATTTCAAGCGAAACCTATCAATGTTGACTTTTCAAGCGAAACCGACAAAAATAACATTCTGATTTCATGTTTGCATGCAATTTCACGTGAAGTTGTCATGTGATGATGTTATCCTTGATGTCACTATCATGATGTCATCTTTGAATATGATGACATCATCCTTGATCAAACCCGTAACACAACCAAGACTCGATATAAGACGAAGACGACAGATGTGTGCACCAACAGACTCCCCCTCAGATGTTGACGAGTCTTAAATGTCGAGTCTGCACAATCTTCAGTCTTTATCAGTCTTTAAACTTCCAAAATCTTGTCCTATCTCTTGTCTCACTTCAAATCCTTCTCTCTCTAGCAAACTCCCCACGAACAATCTCTACTCAGATGTCTTCAGACTCCCCCTTTCGATATGCTGGGATCGCAGTCTGGCTTTTTGAAATCACATAGACCTCAGGTATCGGAACCTGGCAATCTATCTTCAGGTTTAAGATCTAAACCTGGCTACACCTGCACATTCTTAACCCAGAAATAAATTTCACAAATTTAACATTTAACAAATTTATAAACCCAGATTCTCTCTCAAATTAAACCAGAATGATTTATCAATGATAAATTCTGATGAACCATTTGCAAAAATTAATCATTTTTAAAATACATTCTCCCAAACCATTTGTTCATCATGTCTAGCACTTAGAATTTTGAAAATTAGCTCTCCAACACCAGTTGTCGAAAATCTTTTTGTATTTTTCAAAATTTATGCTAAAACACACTAAAATCTTTTAAGATTTTGTAAAGAAATAAAATGCAGTAAAGAAATATTTACAGACACTATTTTTGTGAGTTTGTGTAAGAGGATCATATCAGTTTTTGAGACAAATCACCAACACCGTTAAGCTTTAATCATTTTAAGTTCTAAACAATTCACTTAGATTGTCAGAATACTGGTCCACTTAAATTTTCACACAAAGTTCAACTGCTTCGAGATACGATTTTAATGTCTTAGATACTTAAACTTAATCGCGTGTCCCACCTCAGAATATACTCCCGTATCCAGATCCCAATATTCAGTCTTACAGGTAAATATGACACAAATGATATCTGTAGGGGAATAAATTATGATCGAAATCGTGAGAGCTCAGGTCAGAACTACCGTTCAGCAGAGAGACCACGAATCGATTTTTGGGTGTGTCCCCTTTAGAGGATCTTTTTTTACAACAGCATTGCTAAGCAATTTTATTGTCTTATCATATATGCTGAGGGTGATGCTATGTTTCAAGCATTGCGGAAAGTATTATTCGAGGACTAGGTCAGAACTTCCATTCAGCAGAAGTCCAGGAATAATACCCCAGATATCACTGAGTATAAAGACCTAGTATATAAGAAAAAGGAATCTTTCAAACGAGATTTCGGGGTTACCCATATATCCGAGAGATGTTACCCACGATATAAGCAAGTTTGAAATTTAAGTTTATATCTCGTCACAATCGACTAAATTTGCAAAAACCTACTGACACATCATCAGTGAGACCATTTATCACATTTTTACTTTCCATTTCTTTAGCATGTTGTGATAGTCCACTGATGTACTATCATTTCCTCTTTTTGACAACAAAACTCATTTTTCATTTTATCATGTTTTTGTCTTTTTCAAATTTTTTAAATGTTTTTGGATTTTCAGAAATTTCTTACTCCCCCTAAAATGCAAACACATTTTAGGAAATTTGAAAATAAACTGTACAAACAACGTGACAACTGATATCGAATTGCTTCAAATCGCCATCCTCTTGGCATAAACAATCAGAACTCCTCCTCACAACAAACTATTTTCCCATTGTGATTTCAAAACACTTAAGTTTGTTTTAATCAAATGGTTTTTCCGGAAAATAAGTTTTGTTGATTGATTTTACCATTTGTAGGTTAGGGGTTTGGTTCATCATCTTGCTTCTCAATCAATCACTTGAATGTATGGCCGAATCAAGTTCAAATTAATGACCTTGATTAACCACTTGTAGGAAAATACAAGTACAACTTAATGTCCTTGATTTTACCACTTGTAAGTGTAAATCTTCTTCAATCACTTGTAGGTTTTCCTACCAATCATACCATTTGAAGGAAACTAACAATTTAAATGATATCACCTGTACTTTACCATCTTTACCACTTGTAAAATTACCAACCAAGATAGATAGATGCCGATTCCTGCTCCACTCTTACAAACCTGGGAGCTCCAGCAAGTCCAGAGACTTACTGTTCATAATATGTACCATCCCAGTCACAAACCAGGGATGGTTCAACTTTATCTTTCTTCGTCTTCTTTTCGTAAAACTCATTTACTCCTTTGACCTTCCTGTCAATCATTTTTCCAAAAATATGATGAACTTTGGAGTTAAAGACTTTCTCAACATCGAAAACCTTTTTGTCATCATAAAATTGGTTTGAAATCTCAACTTTACCAATTTTCTTTTTATAATTTTCAGCCCGAAGTGATGGAAAATTCACATCATCCACAGTCGGCACTGATTTTTCACTTTTTACTTCAACCTGTGGCTCCTCTGATTTTGTGGAATCAGATTCATCGCCAGAACTATCAACCGATTTCTTAACAACCCATTTCTGATTGTCAAGGTTTCCTCTTTTCTTATAAAATCTGTTTGAACATTCACCAATTTCAAAAATTGAATTTTTGAATAGTTTTGTTCGGTCAATAGGTGGTTCAAACTCAACCATTTTTTCTTTTAGTTTTCGAGAAACTCCCTGTTTTGAGTGTTTTGCCTTTGAGCAATTTTTGGCAATATGTCCAACAGAATGGAAAACAGGTTCTCGTGTCTTTTATCTGATCAGCAAACTTCATTTCTTCTTGCTTCTTTGCAAGGAATTCTTTGTTTGATTGTCTCCAGAATTCTTTCTTTTCTTCTTCTTCTGATGAAGTACTTGAAACAAATGTCATCTTTGCTTTAAAATCACGAACATATTTTTCATTTTTCTGTTTTGCTGTTGGAATAAATCCCAATCCTTTCTTTTTGAAATTACGGTTAGGGTTTGGTTTCTTGTGAAAACCAGAACCAGAACTGTAACCTTTTTTTTTTTTGTTTAATCTTTGTTGTACTCTTGAGGTGTAAGGTTTAGGTTTACCATTAAGATTTAAATCTTTTATTTCTGAAATATTAATTTCTGTTAGTTTGAAAACCTTTTTGATCAATTCCGGTTTAACACCTCTTATTGGAAATTCCTCATCAGAATATAATTTCTCAGAATCATTCAATGTATATGCAACTTTGAATGTTTCGTCATTCAAATTAGATTTTGATAACAAGAATTCTTTGTTGTAAACTCTTTTAACTGAAGACTTTGAACTGTTGACTGTCGAGCTCGAACTTTTGGAACCGGACTTTGACTCTGACTCTGAGCTTGACTCCATCTTTGACTCCTCAGTTTCATCTTTATCCAACACCTGATCGACCACCTTTTTTATTAACTCGGACTCATGATCAGTATCGGACGACGTGAAAGTGACATCTATACTTTCTGGCAAGTTATCCGACGACACAGACTCCCATTGTAAATTTGTTGCCTTTTCGACTCTTTCAGAATTTGGATTTCTAGGAGAATATCCATTTTCGACCGGGGGTGGACATTTGTTATAGACAACACTTGGTTTCTTACCAGAAATCTTCACTTCATTATCTTCTTTTATATTGGACTTTTTCTCTTCCGAAGTCTTCTCATCTTCAAACGTCTTCAATTTTTCCACTATGGGATAAATCCTGTCAACAACAAAAGTAGAACATGAGTAACTTTTTAATAAATTGTCAACTCTTTCAGTTTCAATTCTTTGTGTTGCCAAGTTCAACTCAAGCTCAGCACACTTTTCTGTGTAGTAATTGACATCATCAAGCTGTCTCATGTAAGCTCCTTTGAGTGTATTCATTGCTACAGCTTGTTCACTGCTTGACTCGTTATACTTATTCATCTCTCTGTTCAAAGTATCATATGATTATTTCAGCCTTTTTATGTTATGCAGCAATTCATTGTTCTGCTTTATCAGAGAGTCACAATTCATACATTTCTCAGCAACCTTGACTACCTCATCATCTGTTTTGATTTCAAATGCTGGAACTTCTTTAACAACTCTCACTGGAACTTCTTCTGCAACTACTTTCTTTTTCTCAACCTCACCATTTAAACGTTTTCTGACTTTTTCTGCCCAATAATCATCAGTATAATCATTGATAACCTGAGCAACAAAACCTTTCTTCAGAAATTCTTTGTCTGAGCAATAATCGTCCCAACTGAAATCTTCTGCTAATTTTTCATCTTCTTGTTCTGCCACACATACTTTACTATTTGTTGGAATGTATTTATCCCAACTGAATCCTTTTCCAATATCTTGATTACCAAGACATGCTCTCTTTGAATCTTCAATTTCTTTTCTACCATGAGCTGTTTGTGGCTGTTGTTGTTGATGTGGCTGTTGAGCAACTTGAAGATATAACGCTTTTCGATAGTAATGATTGTTTACAAAAGGATTTTGAGCTCCACTTGCTTCTCGATTTGTGCATTCCCTCTTGAAATGCCCTTTTTCTCTACATCGAAAACAAGTAACTTTAGACTTATCAAATCCTAAAGCTGAAACATGAGCATCGCGAAAATCATCTCTGCCGGTAATTTCTTTAAATTTTTCAGCTCGTCTCAACACACTAGCCACGCACCATTTTATATCCATCAATTCCATCTCATTTGCATCAATTTGATTATAATCCTCTTTCGTTTGCATTGGATTTCTGATCTTTCCTGCAACTAAACCTCCATAGGATTCAAGCACAGTTACCAACAAAGACATATGGCTTTTAGCAACTTCCTCGGTATAATTCTGATCATTTTCAAGGTTTAAAGCAATATTGCATTGAAGTACTTTGCCGCTCTTTGTTGTAGAAAAGTGTGGATCAAATGTTGGAAATGAAGAGAATCCCGTCTTGTTACTTGATCCTTGAGATGGCTTTTCAGAAGATCCTGTTGTACTGAAAGCAGTTTCAACTTTTGGCGAAAACTTGGTTTTGTCATTCACACCACTTTTGTAGTACAAACCAATGTCTTGCTCTCCATCATAATTCTTCATTCTTGCTATCTTTCGTTGCTCCATTTCTTGAGCTTCAAGTTGTTTAATAAAATCACTCAATGTTAGATCATTAAAACCTGGTTTATTTTTCAACATCATAAGATACGTGCCCACTCATCATGTGGCAACACATCAGCTAACTTTTCAATCAACTCATCTTTATCTTTTCTGATACTCAATCTGTTCATGTTTTTCAATAAATTGAAGTATCTTTCAATGATCTGTTTGGTGCTTTCATTTCTTAATCCTCGGGACAAATCGAATTCCTTCTTCATCAACGACTTTTTGTTCTTAAGCATGTCATCACTACCAAGAAACTTTGCTTCTAATTCTGTCCATATCGAATATGCAGTTCCATTATGTTGAAGTAAGATCAAGATGTCTTCTTTAATCGCTTGCTGCAACAAACTAACCATCAACTTCTCATCTTTGTATTTCTTTTTCTCATCAGGACTCAAATCTCTAACTGGTATTTTCTCTCGATCGCTACCAAGTGGTCTAAAATATTGAACTTCAGTATGTTCCCATGCATCTAAATGATACGCTTCAACCCAATTACCAAATCGTTCAGTCCATCCACTAAAATCATCAATATCCAAAAGTTTAGGTGGTTTTTGAGTTGTTCCAGTTTCATTTTCAAGCATCGTATTCTGCGTAATTGATATCGGAATAGCAAAAGCATTGTAAAACTCGTTTTCCATGGTTTGATTTTCAAATGTTCACAAACAAGCAGCTTCAAACGAACTGATTCACCTCGTGAAACAATACCTGAAACAAACAAAAAAACAATCAGTTTAAAAACTTATCAAATAACATAATACAATTGGTACTCGAATTTGTGAATATTCTGTGCAGACTGATGGTTGACACACTGTACGGACTTCTATGACCCGGATCAAATTCAAACGACCTGACCCTTTGAAACCTTTGAACTCCAAAACGTATGAACTGAAACTAACTTTCAAGCGAATTGATAATCTTTCAAACGAATTTAGAAAGCAAACTGGGCTGAGTACCTTGACTGTTAATGAAGCCGCAAATTCTAACAGATGTCGTTTTAAGATCGGGCCGAGAACTTTGTGTATTTAACCCAAATTCAAGTCACATGGGCCAATACTATGTTCAACTGTTTAGAATACAAGACACTTTAATTGGGCTAATTTCTAAAATGGTTCAGACTAAAAAAACACTCTTAAAAGATCCGACAACTTTATGTATAATAAAATCTGATTGGGCCACAACAATGAATCACCTGGATTTGAACAACTCTTGCCGACAACTCTAATATTCAACTACTTGAACCAAGACTAATCACATGGGTTGATGAATAATGCTGACACACGGCAGCACATGTAACAAATAAATTCAATTGGGCCAAGAGATCCACTAAACTAAACCGACAACATGTGAAATGGCCATGACAATTTATGATAAACACATTCAAACTGACACAAACATGTGATATCCTTTCCCAATCTACTGACAACTTCGATCAGAATGATTCACAATAATCGAGACGTGTTTTCAAGCGAATGTCAGATTCAAGCGGAAGCCGACACGTATTTCAAGCTAAAGTCAGATTCAAGCTAAAGCCAACACGTATTTCAAGCTAAAGTCAGATTCAAGCTAAAGCCGATACTTATTTCAAGCTAAAGTCAGATTCAAGCTAAAGCCAACACGTATTTCAAGCTAAAGCCCAGATGACATCAGCAATTACGAACCAATTTCAAGCTAAACACTGGTTTGAACCAGATTTAAGTCGATTTTAAAGCTGAAAATTTCCAGGATTTTTTAATATATGATTACGCACAAGATATGTGAATTTGAGCCGATTTTAACCGTGAAAAATTTTTAAGTTTGAAAAAGAATGGTGTAGAAACAGAATTTGTGATGAAAACAGGCTGTTTTGGTAAGAACTCCTCGTCCTGAGCTCTGATACCACTTGTGGGATCGGATTGTGACCCAAATGAGTCGTTCGGAAGAGCTCTAGTCCGTTTCAGAGGCGGAAACTAAGAAACGGATGTAAAAACAGCTTGATTCACACTTTAAATCTCTTATATATTGATTTTACAGCAATTACATTCAAGAGAAATACCGGCAGCACTTCGGTATCAAATCTGAAAAACATTACAAATGAAATCCACACAAGCCTATTTATACTATTCAGGTTTAGCTTGAAGCTACACTCTTCTGTTCAAGAGAAACCCCCTCAAGCGAAACCCACATTTTACATATTTCAAGCGAAACCTATCAATGTTGACTTTTCAAGCGAAACCGACAAAAATAACATTCTGATTTCATGTTTGCATGCAATTTCACGTGATGTTGTCATGTGATGATGTCATCCTTGATGTCACTATCATGATGTCATCTTTGAATATGATGACATCATCCTTGATCAAACCCGTAACACAACCAAGACTCGATATAAGACGAAGACGACAGATGTGTGCACCAACACGCTTGAAGGAGGCAAATTCGCTTGAAAGAGAGTTTTGTAGTTTCAAGCGAAATCACATGTAGTGAGTTCGCTTGAATTAGATCCGGACACTCTCAAGCGAATCACCAACTCCTATAAATACCATTCAAGCGATCTCATTCAAATAGTTTTTTGAACAGTTCTTAAAAATCATACCGAGGTGCTGCCGGTTTGATTCTTGGATGTAATCATTGTAATATCAATCAAAACAAGGTTTAAAGTGAATTGCAAGCTGTTTCGAAGTCTGTTTCTTGTTTTCCGCACCTGAAACAGATTAGAACTTCTCTGAACGACTCATTCGGGTCATCACACGATCCTACAAGTGGTATCAGAGCACAGGAGGAGGAGCTCTATACGATTCAGCTTGAAAATCTCTTTTTTTCTACACCTTCTTTTGAAATTTCAAGAATTAACGGTTAAAATCAGACAAATTTTTCACAAAATGTGTAAAAGTGTATTTTAACAAACCCTTGAGAGTTTCACATTAAAATTCGGACTAAAAATGGGTAAAATTGACCTTCGAAGTGGTTCCGCTTGAACATACCATCAGTTTTCGCTTGAAAATTTGTATTCATTTCAAGCGAACTAAATCATTTCGGTTGAAATAGAGGATTTTGCTTGAAAAATCGTACATCTCAAGCGAAACAGGTCATTTCGCTTCAAATTAATATTTCGCTTGAAATTCAAGTGAAATCAGGTGTTTTCGCTTGAAAGACTTATCTCGCTTGAAGTTTGTTGTTTCAGATATTTCGCTTGAACAGAACTTGTGATTGAAATTGTGATTTCGCTTGAACTACAAGAATCATGAGTGAAGATTTTTACATTGCGTTTGCAACATCCCCGACTGCTCCGGCTTCGATTGCTCAAAACTTGAACTTAGAAAATGAAACCGGAACTACTCAAAAACTCCCGAAGCTAAAGAGCATTGAGGAGTATTATGGATGGAAAGATAGATTCGAAAACTGGGTTCAAGCTAACCATTTGAGATCTTGGGAATGTATTTTGAAGAAATATGTATTACCACGTACTGATCTGCAAGTTGAAAAAGAAATCTCTGAATTGAAGGACAAAGAGCGCGACATGTACAGGGCTGAAAAGATGATGATTAGTCTGTTACAGCAAGCTATTAAAGAAGACATCTTTATCTTGCTTCAACATGACAAAACTTCAAAAGCAATCTGGGATGCACTTAAAGTCAAATTTGAGGGTAGTGAGAATATGATTAAGAGTAAAAAGGCACTGCTTAAGAAAGAATTTGATCTATTCACTAGTTTGCCTGGGGAAGATACAAAGAAGCTAATTGAACGATATTGCCAGTTAGTGCGATCCATGTCAATGCTGAGCATAACAAAAGATCGTGAAGAATGGGTCGACAAGTTAGCTGATGCTTTACCGCAAAGGGAGTGGGAAACTTACTTGATGATTCTGAAGAACACTGGTGTATATGATGGGTTAACAATTTCTCAGTTCATCGAGAAAATTGAAGGTCAAGATCTGGAACAGCAGAAGATTGCAAGGATGAACAATCCAAGTAGTCAATAAGACGTGAAAATGTATTACAAAGGCAGTGTTCCAGAAGTTGAAAGAAGCCCGAAGATTCAAACTGCTTTTAGAGCAGGAGACACATCTGAAAAAGTTGATCAAAATTCAAACAAAAGCTGTGGATTCTCTTCATATCCGAGTGTTAATCCAAAAGATACAACATCAAGCTTTCAGCATCAAAGCTCTAAAAGTGGAAATGGTTATGTGATACAATGCAACATTGCTCTGAATCTTCCTGATGGTCAAAGTTTCTCTAAAGACGTTGCGAAAGATCACATGGCATTACTGGGTTCTGTGCTACTATCCTATGAAGGTTTGGTTGCTGGACGGATCGGAAATCCTATGCTAACAAAGGAGGATTACGATCAGATAGACGCTGAAGAAATGGAACTAATGGACATCAAATGGTGTCTAGCTAGTGTTCTGAGAAGAGTTGAAAAGTTCAAGATGATTACTGGAAGAAATGACTTTCTCGATGCACATGTTTCAACTTTGGGTTTTGATAAATCTAAAGTTACTTGTTTTTGATGCAGGGAGAAAGGTCATTTCAAGAGGGAATGCAAGAATAGAGAGGCAAATGATCCAAAGAATCCGTTCGGAAAAGATGACTACTACCGGAAAGCTATATATCAACAAGTTGGTCAACAACAAGAACCGCAGGTGGCTCATGGTAGAAAAGTGATTGAGGATTCAAAGAGAGCATGTTTAGTGAATCAAGACAATTTCAGCTGGGAAAAATATATTTCATCCAACAATAAAGCATGCTTAATCAATCAAGATGATGAAAAGTTACCTGAAGGATTCAGCTGGAATATGTTTGCGGATGAGAATGGAAATTTCAAAGCTTTCATTGCCAAGATTGTGAAAGAACCAGACATGTTCACCGAGTGGATGAAATCTATTGGTGTTAGTGTGAAGAATGAAGATGAAAAATCTGTTTCATCAGAAGAAAGCTCACAGAGTTCAGATGAAAGTTTACAAAGTGATGAAAGTTCAGAAAGAGAAATTGTTTTTGATCAAACACCATCTGATTCTGGTACTTCGGATGATAGTTCTGACAAATCCGTAGAGTTTGATCAATCACCAACTGATGATAGTAGTGATGATGAAGAAGAAAAACATATTAAAATTGCAAAATCTCATCTCTCTCCTGAAAGTTTTCAATTTTATTTTGCAGACCACTTGAAAAAACTAAAGGATAGACGAGCAGCAAAACATCCAAAGCAAATGAAGTCAGATGAGGTTGTTAAAAAAGATTACTCTAAAATTGTTGTTGCTGAGGAGGTTGTTGAAACAGAAAAGGTAACTAAAGAAGAAAAAGTGGTTGAGGTGATGAAAACAATTGAAGTAGAAAAGATTGTGGAAGTCATCAAGTCTTGCTCAAAGTGTTTAGAACCATGCAAGGAATGTGCAACAAAAGATGAGAAGCTAGTCGAGTTTGAGAAGATGAAAGAACAATTATTGTTCAATCTCAACTATGTAAAGGAGTCTTATGATGTTTTGAACAAAACAGTAACTGGTCTTCAAAAGACAAACTCTGAAAGAGAAAATGCTTTGACGATGATGAATGCAACAATGATGACGAAACAGAAAGCCATTAACTTCTATATTGAAGAAAGTGCAAAGTGGAAGCAAGAGTTGGAAACTAAGAAAATTGAAAATGAGAGGATCAGACGATTATTACAAAGTTATTCTAGTTCTGATTATCATATTGATCGAATTTATCCAACTGTTGCAGGTTTTGAAGCATTTAAAGATGATGAGAAGCCTAAGAAGAAGGATACTGGTAAGAAACCGAGTGTTAGCTATAACAAGTGTCCGCCTCCAATCTGGGAAGGTTATTCTCCCAGAAAACCAAATAAGGAGCAAGTTCAAAAGGCAGTCAATATAAAACTGATGTCTGATATAACTGATGAATTACCAGAAAACATTGATGTCACTTTCACCTCGTCTGACACTGATCATGAGTCTGAGTTAAACAAAAAGGTGGTCGATCAGGTGTTGGATACTGATGAGGAGTTTGAGTCAAAGTCTGAGTCAGGAGGGTCAAGTTCGTCATTCAACAGTTCAAAACCGATGGTTAAAAGGGCTTACAGTAAAGAGTTTTTGTTATTAAAATCGAATTTGAATGATGAAACATTCGAAGTAGCATATACTTTGAATGATTCTGACAAATTATATTCTGACAAAGAGTTTCCAATAAGAAGTGTTAGAATTGAAATGATTAAAAAGGTTTTCAAAATGACAGAAATTAATATTTCTGAAATAAAAGATGTAAATCTTGTTGAAAAACCTAAAAAATACACTTCAAGAGTTCAACAACGATTAAACAAGAAAAAGGGTTACAATTCTGGTTCTGGTTTTCAAAACAAACCAAACCATAATGGTAGCTACAAAAAGAAAGGATTGGGTTTTATTCCATCTAAAAATTACAACAATGATAAAATTGCTAAAACTTGTACAAAATTTGTTTCAGGAGGAAATGCAGAAGAAGAACAGAAGAAACCGTTCTGGAAACAATCAAACCAGGAGTTTCTTGCTGAACAAAAGAGAAGAGGAACTGGAGTTTTTCACAGGAAGGATACTCGAACCTGTTTCAAATGCAATGAAGCTGGTCATATTGCATCAGTTTGTTCTCAAATGTCAAAACCAAAACAGGGAGTATCTGAAAAACTGAAAGATTCAAAATTTTTGAAAATTCGATTTATGAAGTTGGTGAGAGTTCAAAGAAAAATTTTTACAAAAAGAAAGCAAAAGACAACCAAATGTGGGTTGTTAAGAAGGGTGATGTAAAAGTCAGCGATGAATCTGATTCCACATAATCAGTGGAGCTACAAGTTGAAGATGATGTTAAAATTCCATCTTTGACGTTTGAAAAAATTAAGCAAAAGGTTGGTAAGGTTGAAATCTCAAATCAATTTTTTTCTGATAAGAAGGAATTTGATATTGAGAAAGTTTTCAATGGAAATGTTAAGAAAATTTTTGGGAAAATGGTCGACGGAAAGGCCAAAGGGGTTAAAGATTTCTATGCAACAAAGAAAGAAACATATAACCCTACTAAACAAGAGTTAAAAACACCCAAGGTTGGTAAGACTTGGGTGGAGAAAATCTGACTTGCCAGAGATCCCAAGTTTGTAGTCGTGGATCAGGAATCGGCATCTTTCTTGATAATTGATTTTGTGAATGAATTTTATAATGGTTAAATTTTTACAAGATAAGTGTGAATTGCCGGATCTTTCAGGTTGGTAAGTGTGTAGCAGGAATCGGCATGTTTATTGGTAAAATGATTTTGTGTAGATGAGATATTCCTACAAATGGTTGAACAAGATTTTACTTCCAAGTGGTAAATCGGGGACATTAAGTTGTATCTGATTTTCTACAAATGATTGAGAGATAATGTGATGAATCATACCTCGAACTTATACAAGTGATAAAATCAACAAAACTTATTTTCAGGAAAAATCATTTTGATTAAAACAAACTTAAGTGTTTTGAAATCATAATGAGAAAATAGTTTTGTGAAAGGGGGAGTTCTGATTGTTTATGCCAAGAGGATGGCGAATTAAAGCGATTCTATATCGGTTGTAAATTTTTCTTGTATAGTTTGTTTTCAAATTTTCTTTAATGTGTTTGCATTTTAGGGGGAGTAGAAATTTTCAGAAAATCCAAAAACATTAGAAAATTTGAAAAAGTAAAAAACATGACAAAAATCAAAAATGAGTTTTGGTGTCAAAAGAAGAGGAAATTATAGTACATCAGTAGACAGTCACAGTATGCTAAAGAAATGTAATGTTTAAATAGCGTTAAACAGTCTCACTGATGATATGCCGATAGGTTTTTACACATTTAGTAAGCTTTTTCGGGATATAAACTTAAAGTCAAACTTGCTTATTTCGTGGGGAACACTACTTGGATATATAGGTAACCCCTGAAATCTCGTTTGAAAGGTCCCTCTTTCTGAGATACTTGAATGAGTTTAAGTCCTTAATACACCTAAATCTTATCCTGAATTAGTTGAAATTTGTGTGAGAATTTAAGTGGATCAGTATATCGGCAATCTAAGTAAATTGTTTAATTCTAAATGTGTAACTAAGCTCAACGGTACTTGTGAATTGTCAAAAACTGATATGATCCCCTTGCACAAACTCACAAAAATATTGTTTGTAAATATTTCTTTACTCTATTTCATTTCTGTTCTAAAAATCCAAAAAGATTTTCGGTGTGTTTTAGCATAAATTTTTTAAAAATTCAAAAAGATTTTAGACAACTGATGTTGGAAAGCTGATTTTCAAAATTCCAAGTGCTAAACATGACGAACAGGTTTGGGAAAATGTTCTTAAAAAGAACAAAGTTTAAGCATTTTGAGAGAGGGAGTCAACATTTAAATGAGAAAAGTTTTGAAATGAAAAACATCATTCCTGCAAGTGGTTCATCAGAATCTAAAGGTTAAATCATTCTAAGATTTACTTTACAATTGGTCATCAGAAAATTTACTTTTGGGTAGAGAATGTGCAGGTTTAGCCAGGTTTCGATACTTAAGGACTTTGAGTGTTAAAAGAGCCAGATTTTGATCCTGAACCTGTAGAAGAAGAGAAAGCCAGATCACGATCTTGAAACTGCTGATGCTGATGAACTTAAGGAATCAAGAGATCTGATCAAGAGAATTAGTAAGCTCAAGAGCTAGGTGGAGATTCTGGAAGAAAGAATTGAAGTTTGTTAGATCCCAGAGACTGATAAAGATTGAAGACGTAAAGACTCGACATGAAAGACTCGTCAACATCTGAGGGGGAGTCTGTTAGTGCATACATCTGTCAACTACGTCTTGTATCGAGTCTTGTACTAGATATGTTAGATCAGGGCACGTTGTATGAGAAAATATGAGAGATTAAGATGTGTTTATAGGGTTTTCGCTTGAAGAAGGCAAGTTCGCTTGAAAGAGAGTTGTGTAGTTTCAAGCGAAATCACATGTAGTGAGTTCGCTTGAATTAGATCCGGTCACTCTCAAGCGAATCACCAACTCCTATAAATACCATTCAAGCGATCTCATTCAAATAGTTTTTTGAACAGTTCTTAAAAATCATACCGAGGTGCTGCCGGTTTGATTCTTAGATGTAATCAGTGTAATATCAATCAAAACAAGGTTTAAAGTGAATTGCAAGCTGTTTCGAAGTCTGTTTCTTATTTTCCGCACCTGAAACAGATTAGAACTTCTCTGAACGACTCATTCGGGTCATCACACGATCCTACACGTAAAACTGTGTAGATAATACTAACTAGGGTTTACCCCCCCCCCCTGAGTTTTAGGGGCCCTGATCCTGATTCCGATTGTTCTGAAAATTTTAGGGTTTATGCAGGATCACTTGAGGGTCTTAATTAGGGTTTCCTATTGAAGCAAATTTAATAATAAATAATAGTTTTGGTGAGAGTTGTTACATCCTCCCTACCTTAATAAAAATCTCGTCCTCGAGATTTACTGGAATAAGTGAGGATACTTTTGCTTCATTTCTGATTCCAGCTCCCAAGTGTATTCAGATCCTCTCTTCGAATCCCACTTGACTTTGATCAGCACTAGTCGCTTGTGTTTGAGAAATTTGATCTTTCTATCTTCTATTTGTAATGGCTTCTCAACAAACTTTAACTTTTCATTTACCTCTATATCTTGAAGAGGTACTACCAGGAACTCGTCAGATAGACATTTCTTGAGATTGGATACATGAAATACGTCATGTACTCCAGCTAACTCTTCTGGTAGTTGTAAGCGATAGGCAACTGGTCCTATTCGTTGGATGACTGGAAATGGTCCTATGTATCTTCGACTTAGCTTTCGTTTATTACCGAACCGAACTACTCCTTTCCAAGGAGAAACTTTTAAGAGTACTCTGTCTCCAACTTGGAATTCTAATGGCTTGCGTCGATTATCTGCATAACTTTTTTGGTGATCTCGATCAGTTTTTAGTCTTTCCTTGATTTGAGTAATCTTGTCGATGGTTTCTTGTACTATTTCAGGACCGGATAATTGACTTTCTCCTATTTCTGCCCAGCAAACTGGAGTTCGGCACTTTCTTCCAAACACTGCTTCAAATGGGGCAGCTTCGATGCTTGCATGATAACTATTGTTATAGGAGAATTCAATTAAAGGTAGGTGGTCATCCCAGTTTCCACCAAAATCTATTACACATGCCCGAAGCATGTCTTCTAGGGTTTGTATCGTCCTTTCACTTTGTCCGTCTGTTTGTGGATGATATGCCGTACTCAAATTTAGTCGGGTTCCCATTGCTTCCTGGAAACTTTTCCAGAAGTGGGAAGTGAAACGACTATCCCTATCTGATACAATGGAGAGTGGAACTCCATGTAAGGATACTACTTCGTCTACATACAACTTGGCTAACCTTTCCATGCTAAAGGTTTCCTTCATGGGTAGAAAATGCGTTGATTTGGTTAATCGATCCACAATTACCCAAATCGTATCATTACCTTTTCTAGTTTTGGGTAACTTAGTAACAAAGTCCATTGTTATGAGCTCCCATTTCCATACAGGCATTTCTAGTTGTTGAAGTAGACCTGAAGGTTTCTGGTGTTCTGCTTTAACTTGTGAACAAGTAAGACACTTAGAAACATATCTAGCTATGTCCTTTTTCATTCCTATCCACCAGAAGTTATTTCTTAAATCTTGGTACATTTTATTGTTTCCTGGATGCATGGTATACCTAGATTTATGAGCTTCTTCTAAAATTTTATCTCTTAATTCTCCTTGTCTTGGTACCCAAATCCTTTTCTTATGGAATCTCCAAATTCCATCATTTCCTTGCTCTAATTCTTTTATTCGTCCTTTCATTCCTTCAGCATCGTCATTGATTGCTGTTTCTTGAACATTCTTTAGTTGTTCCATTAAATCTAACTATAGATTTAATCTAAGAGCACGAACTCGTCGTTGTTTCTCATGATACTTACGACTTAAGGCATCTGCAACTACGTTTACCTTTCCTTCGTGGTATTGAATATCACAGTCGTAGTCGCTTAGGATTTCCATCCATCGTCGTTGCCTCATGTTCAATTCTTTTTGCCCAAATATGTATCTTAAACTCTTATGATCCGTATAGACAGTAAACTTACTTCCATACAGATAATGTCTCCAAATTTTAAGGGCAAAAATTATAGATCCTAACTCTAAGTCATGAGTCGTATAGTTTTCTTCGTGCTTTTTCAATTGCCTTGATGCATATGCAATTACCTTTTTACGTTGCATTAGCACACACCCTAAACCTAGTTTTGAAGCATCGCAGTATACTTCAAAGTCTTCATTTCCTTCTGGTAAGGCTAGAATTGGGACATTGGTTAATTTTTGCTTCAAAATTCTAAAAGCCTCTTCTTGCCTAGGTCCCCATTCAAACTTAACCGCTTTACAGGTTAGCTTAGTTAATGGCACCGCTATTATAGAAAAATCCTTAATAAAGCGCCTATAGTAACCAGCTAGTCCTAGAAAGCTTCTAATTTCCATGGCTGATTATGAAACCTTCCATTTAGTAATTGCCTCTATTTTAGAGGGATCTATGTGAATACCTTGGTGGTTCACCATGTGTCCTAAAAATTGCACTTCTTGTAACCAAAATTCACACTTCGAGAATTTGGCGTAAAGCTTTTCTTTTCTTAACAAAGTTAAGAGTGCATGCAAGTGTTGACAATGCTCGTCCAGCCTTTTGGAATAAATAAGTATATCGTCGATGAAGACAATTGCAAATTTATCCAAGTACGGTTTACAGATCCTATTCATCATGTCCATGAATGCTGCAGGTGCATTCGTTAGTCCGAAGGGCATGACTGTAAACTCGTAATGACCATACCTAGTTCTGAAAGCAGTTTTAGGTATATCTTCTTCTTGTACCTTTAATTGATGATATCCGGAGAGCAAGTCTATCTTAGAAAAATATCTAGCTCCTTGAAGTTGATCAAAAAGGTCATCAATTCTTGGTAATGGGTATCGATTCTTAATTGTAACCTTATTCAGTTCCCTATAATCGATACACATTCGCATCGAACCATCCTTTTTCTTTACGAATAACACAGGTGCTCCCCAAGGGGATGAACTAGGTTGTATAAAACCTTTACTTAGTAATTCATCTAATTGCTTTTTCAGTTCTAACATTTCTGTGGGTGCTAACCGATAAGGTGCCTTGGCTATCGGTGTAGTTCCGGGAATTAGATGAATTCTAAATTCTACCTCCCTATTTGGTGGTAATCTTGATAACTCTTCTGGGAATACATCCGGGTATTCTGATACTACCGGAATTTCCTTAAGTTCTTTACTCTTAGTGCTAATGATTATCGAAATCATATACACTACTCCTTGCTTTCGTTCATAACTAGCAGCTTTCATTACTGAAATGAACTTCATGGGTTTACGTGGCTTATCTCCGGTAATCACGATCACTTCTCCGGTGGGTGCACGAATTTCTATGGAATTCTTGTCATAAAGGATTCGAGCATGGTTGGCTACTAACCAATCCATTCCTAACACAACATCGAACCCAGCTAAATTCATTGGTAATAGGTTTGCATGAAATTTATGACCTGAAAGTTCTATATTTTCTTTTTGCAAAACCTTATCTATGTTAACAGAATTCCCATCTGCCGTTTCGACTGTAAAAATCTGCCTAAGGTTGGTTAAGGGTAAGTTAAGAGCTTGGCAGAATGTAGTATTTTTAAAACTTTGGTTTGCACCAGAGTCAAATAATACTTTTGCATAAACGTTGTGAACTAGGAACGTACCAGCTATCACGTCAGGGATTAGCTCGGCTTCCTGAGTAGTTAATTGGAAGGCTCGAACATTCTTCTTGGTAGCTCCGTCGGCCGGTTTAGCTTTATTGTCTGCAGGTTTAACCAATTTAGGGCATTCTGGTTTAAAATGTCCTGCTTCTCCACAGTTATAGCAGACCCTTGTTTTCTTTCTGCAGTCTTCTTCACGATGTCCTACAACTTTGCAAAAGTTGCAGGTTACATTGCATTTTCCAAGATGTTTCTTTCTGCAATTCCTGCAGAACGGCGGAGTTGGGGATTGTCCCGTTCTTCTTTTCTTGAAGTTGTTATTATTACCCACACGAAATCCTTGGGTAATTTTCTAAGCCAGTTCCTTTTTCCTATTTTCATCTCTTGTGCGTCCCAGCTCGTCAGTTAGGGTGTTAGCTAATTCTACCGCATCGTCAATAGTGCGAGGTCTCGTGGCTTTAACGATATTACGGATTTCGCTAATCAATCCCCAAATATAACGAGAAATAAGTACCACTTCTGGCAAAGCCAGTGTTGGTACCAATCTAGCATATTCGAAGAATGTCGAAGTATATCCTCGACAGTCTACACCCATCATTCGATGGTTCAGGAACTTATTTGCCATTTGTTCTTTTTCGTATTCGGGACAGAATTTCCTTTCTATTAGCTGCTTAAATTCCTCCCAACTCATGGCATTGGCCATATTTCTTCCTTTGGCTTGAAGCACCGTATTCCACCATTCTAGCGCCCCTTCTTTAAAAAGATGTGATGCATACATAACTTTGTCTTCTTCAGCACATTTACTTATCATGATTACTGCTTCAGTTTTCTCCAACCAACGTAGTGCCGCAGTCGCTCCTTCATTGCCTGCGAACTCAGCAGGTTTACAGGCAAGGAATTCTTTGTAAGTGCAACCAGGCGTTGCAGCTTTCATTTTCTTAGAGAGTGGAGCTTGCACCCCATCGTTGTTGTTATTATTATGGTTGCCGCCTTCGTTTACACTATTACTAAAATTGTCGCCTTGTGTGCATTTACTAGGAATAATTTGTTGAGGTTCAACAGGTTTCTAGGCAGCAGCAAGGATTGCTGGAATAGCATTGGCTATTCCTTGAGCAACAATATTTTCTATATCTTGCTTAGTCATAAATTGATCCTCCTGGTGTTGCTCAGATTGGTTAACCTCGTTAACTGGTTCATTATTAGCGTTTTCCATCTAATAATTATAATTTATTAGTATAGAGTAAATAACAATTATACACAAAACAATTATCCAAATTTTCACAACACACATATATATATATATCCAAAATTATCGATTCCTCGATTTCCCTTTTTTTATATATATTAGGCATCCGTACACACTGTTATTTTACAAAGTTTTATTTTTATTTTACCAGATTATATTTTTAATACTATTATTATTATTATTATACAATCACAGCTACGTTCTCACACCATCCCTTCTGCAGATATTTCAGAAATGACGCTCCCTCTCGTCGTACTTCCAGGAGATTTGCTCTCCCACTTCCCGAATCCTATTCCCTGCACCTATCAGCTCTTCGCCAAAATGGCGGAGTTCAGCTAAATTTTCATTGCTCATTGGTAGGTTTGGTATAGGTTCTGGGTCGAACTGAGGGAAAAAGGTATAAGGATTATTGAGGAGGTTTTGAAACTGCCAATCGTTAGTCCACCACTCGTCCATTTCTCTTAGAGGTTGGGTGTGGATCAGAGGATCTGGAATAGCCGGTTCTAAGTTTATTGGAAGTTGGGTTTCAGCAGGATAAGGGTAAAGGTTATTATTGATAGGCCTAATGATATCACAGCTTGCCAATATGCGATCCAACACTTCTTGTAATGGCAACTCCTCGACTTGCTTAGAACTTTCCCCAAATTCCATTTCTACTTGTCTAGTATTCTCCTCAATCTTGATCCCTTTTCCTTTATCTATGGGATTCTCTATTTTGGGAACCCTTCTAGTGGCTGGTTTCCTTCTGCGTACACGCCTCCAGCCTACGAATCTTCTCCTTTTCTTAGGCTTTGTTTCTCCAGAGGTTGGGCATGGAATTCCATAGGTTCTTCCACATCGGGTATGTAACCAGTAAAGTCTTTGGAAACTTCTATTTTCACCGGATAGAGATTGAGATTCTGAAGGGCTTCAGATAACTCATTCATGCTGTTTAGTATATATGCAAAAATGCACAAAAATGCTAAGTTAAAATTTTATAACAAAATTTTCACAGCTAAACATTCAAGTATTATTGCATACCGTGTGACTAATTTAATACAAAAGAAAAAAACGTATTAAGGTTTATTGTAAACTTATTTATTTACTGGGTAAAGTTTCTGGCTTGTAGATGATATAGGTGCTAGGACTGGGTCAGGGTATTTAAATGTTAGTGTTTACTGCTACTGTAGCTAACATATAGAGATCTGCCCATTTTTCATCTAATTTGTCTTCCCAAGGTGAGTTATTGCTTATTTCCTGGGTCTCCTTAGGCATCCTTACTTGTTTTGGCTTCTTTAGTTTCTCTTGACTTTTCCTAATAATCAAACTTCTTTTATTAGGAGAAAGTTTTTCTTCATAATCTGTAGTGCTTCACGGCACTTTTCCTGGATCACAACAGATCACCTGAAACATGTTTGAAAAAGGTTATGTCAGCGGGGAAATACTGGTGAATCATTCTTTTTACTAAAAACGAGGCGTTATAATTTACAGTATTAAGAGTGATTACAATGTTTATACATATCTACCATCTACCCACGGTATTTATCACTCGACCACCTATTGGCTATCTCATTGTCCAATGGTGTCTGTGATTATGGTCATATCACCCCTTGGCTAACCCGTTGTCCCATGGTGACGGTTATCAAGTATTGTATACAAAACCCCACATACCGGCTGTAATTTGGAGACTACAAAGACTTAATCACTATAATTATAACTTTGAAAGCAAACATGATTTTGAAATCAAATTTGATAAAAAGAGAATGACTCACATTGCAAATTTAATACGGGCAGAGTCTAGCCTACTGATTAGCCTTGTTAACCTATTTTAAATAACATTGCACATAAAACTAGGTTAGTAAGTTATACAGCATTTACGATAACTCACGAGATTAAACCCTCACAGCGAATAACAAAGTGCGATACTTAAACATCCATCGAATTCACGACGAATGACAAAGCATAACCCTAATGTGGGCAGCACTTAAACATCCATTGGATAGTTTCAATCGATCGGAGATTGAATCGTAGCAGCGATCGAGTTATTACCCTGTTATCGCGGCAGTGTTTCGTGATTTGTGTGTGTTTTAGGACTGTTTCTACAATATCTCAGTGTATGAATTGAATTTCTACGTCGAACCAACGCGAAATTGCAAGTGCCAAAGTCTACTACTTATAGCTGAAAAACCGACCCCCTCGCGTGGCGCGAGGGGTGCTCCCCTACCATAGGGTAGCCCCGTGTCTAAGTAGCCTTGCTGAGTTGGTCGTTCGTCAATTTTCGTTATACACGTAAAACTGTGTAGATAATACTAACTAGGGTTTACCCCCCCCCCCCTGAGTTTTAGGGGCCCTGATCCTGATTCCGATTATTCTGAAAATTGTAGGGTTTATGGAGGATCACTTGGGGTCTTAATTAGGGTTTCCTATTGAACCAAATATAATAATAAATAATAGTTTTGGTGAGAGTTGTTACACCTTGGGAGGCTAGGATACACTAAGCATAGTGATCCCCAAGCCTAGAAAACAGAAGCCAAGCAACGCAACCCGAATTTTTAACTGACACAGACGTTTGCCATGGGGCTGTGTCCCCTAGGCACGCCCCCATGCCCACATGTCTGATGAAAAAATATTTCCCCTGAGGAAGTGACACGGACCGTGCCCACTAGGCACGCCCCGTGCTCACGATACTGTAAGTCTTTTGTTAAAACACGGTACTGGCACTTTGACCACGGGGCTATGTTCACCAGGCACGCCCCCGTGCCCATTGACCAGTAACCACAAATTTGTTATTTTTACCCACTCTTTGCACATTTAATCAAAACAAATCCTATTTGGGACACATTGAGGACAATGCGTAATTTAAGTGTGGGGGGATGTTAAAACCTTGAATCTCTTGTCCTAAAAACAAGCCTTACACAAAACTCATCTTGGAAAACCGCTAATCACCCCAAACTTTTTTGTCAAATTTTTTTTTATTTTGTTTCTTATCTTGGTTTAGTTGGGAAAAATATGTTCTAAAAATTATGTTTTTACTAATTTACACCTGATAGCTTTGTGATAAAAAGAACCAATTATGAAAATTGTGAAAACGGGCATAACAAATCTTTGTAAAATTTGTTTATATATACATTTTTACACTATAACCTTTTTTTCCCATAAATGTGAGTTTTGAGCCTTTACCGAGCATAGAAATACACATCTATACAAATTGCTCAATTTTTCGTTTCTTGTGTGAATAGCCCGAGTTCTTAGAAATCTAGACTTGCCAAAACAATACATTCCAAATCCTTACCGACATAAATCCAAGTAGGTAATTAATAGAGGCATTAGGACTAAACCCATTTTTCATTTTAAACCTTTACTTTTCTTTTCATCCCTTACCAAAAACATCCCCTTAGATAAACCCATTTGAGCCTTAACCCTTTCGTTTCTAAACCCCCAAAAATATATACTTTTGCAAAAACAACCACCCACATCCGCAAAACTTTTTATTTACACCCTTTATTTTTGTAAAAGTTCAGTTATAAAAATTACAAGTATGGCTTAGTTTCAACTTTGGTAAAAAAAAAAAAAAAAAAACCATTAGCCAAAGTCTTTTTTTTTTTGCTAAGCCACAAAGAAATGGAAAACTGATACTTTTTACGCTTTTCACCATTTTACCCAAAAACACCTACCCTTTTAAAAGCCCTCTTTATATTTACGAGGATTACACGTCAAAAGCGTTTTCACTTAAACAACTTCGGCCGAGTATTGAGTGACGACTTGTGAGGTGTTTAAATTTGTATATAACTAAATAGAATTTTATAACGGCATGCTATGCCCAAAATAAATATTTTTTCTTAATATGTGTTTTAAATAAATCATGACGAATAAGATTGTAAATAAAATAAAAACAAAATAAATTTAGAACTTGGATTCCCAACACTCTAAAGATAAACCCAAAACTTCTGTTCTACCAATTCCGTTTGGGTGTGTAAGCCATATTATAGATTTTTGCTTTAGGACAAGCAAAGATTCAAGTGTGGGGTATTTATGTGCGTAAAATGCAACATATAAATTACATCAAACAAGGCGTAAAATCACCCTTTTTCGGTACTAATGTTGGAAAAAAGCATGTTTCTTTGTTTACTTATAATTTACAGGATCAACAGAGCTTAAACGCACAAAAGGAACAAATTAACAGCATAAACCAACACAAATACAAAGAAGAAGGATTGGCATGACTTGCCGAACCCCCATCCACATCCAAACCAACAAAAATAACAAAAATAGAACCTTAGGCATGGGGTCATGCTCGGTCAAGATTCCCTGCAGGAAAAGACAACAGTAAAAGACAAACAAACACGGGGTCGTGCCAACTGAACATGGGCCGTGGTCAACTCTAAGATTTGTAGAATCTGAGATAGTACAGCAAATACAATCACCACAGGGCCGTGCTCTGCCACCACGAGGCGTGTTAGTACAAGACCTGACATCTGCAGTTAATGAAGGGAGAGTAATTGAAGGCCACGGGGCCATGTCAGGTGGGCACGGGGCCGTGTGAACACTTTGTTTCCAGCTATAAATAAGGGTGCTTGGTTTCATTCCAACTCATCCCTTGGCAAACCACTTCTCTCACACTTTCCATCAGTCCACCACCACTACAACACCAACACCCACCACCATCATCCATCTTTCATCTTTTAGAGTGTGTATCCATCTTTCATCTTTTAGAGTGTGTAGTTGTCTCGGGATCCAAGATCGATCATAAGAGTTCTTGTCAAACAAAGGTCATGCTTAGCTAAATCTCTTACATCACTTGGTGAAGACAAATCTTTTATGTATTACTTTTGATTTCCAATCTTTGGCAACTTTTTATTTGGGTATGTAATAATGACTTTAATAACTAGTTTTTATATTGAAGGTGAACTTTACTTAATCATTTCTTCATGTTTTGTTGATTCATGCATTCGTGTCTTTACGATCTATATAAAGCGCATTAACTGTCTGGAAGGGGGTTAGAAGGGTGTTTGGGTAAAGTTCTTGCCTCGTTCAGTGTATAGATCCTGTGAGGACCTGATTCAAGCTTAGTAGGACTTCCCTTGAGTGAGATATCATCAAATCAGGGGAAGTAAGAACAGCTTGTAATCCCTTATCTATAAACAACCATAAAAACATTAACCCGACCTTGCGGGACTGTATCCCTGCTGACTCAGACCAATAGGTTGAGGGTAATGTCGCCTGAAAGGGGGCCTACCACTTTTCAAATTAATAACTTACTTAATTGTCTTTCAATAATCCGACCTTGTAGGACTGTATCCCTGCTGACTCGGACCAATAGGTTGAAGGTAACGTCGCCTGGAAGGGAGCCTACCACTATAACTAAGATAATCTTTTAAAAAGCCTAAAGTGCGGAAATCATCAAAGGATACATAAAAGAGGAGTTGGAACCAAGTGATTCCTTTTTGTCTATTTGTTTTCCTTATATTTTTATTTTCTAGTTTAACTTTTAAAACTTTCAAAACTTTTATCAAAAATTTGGTTAGATTAGACGTTAACGATAAGCCGGTATTAAAAGCTCTTGTGTCCTTGGACGACCTCGGTATCTTTCCATCACTATACTATGTCTACGATGGGTGTACTTGCCCTAATGTGTGTAGAGTGATAGTATTATATCATGTTTTATAAATTAAAAGCTTGATGCGCGAGTAAAAAGTAAGTATATCTAAAAATATACCCACACCCACACACGTCAAGGTACCAATTCCCAAGTCTCATGTTTAACAAGAGCATGAAATTCGTTAGTCATGGCATTGTGTCATTCTGGTATGGACAAATCATCGGTCAGGTTTTTGGGTACGAGAATGACTGTTGAGATATGGAGATTGAGGTGGCATTTTGGTTTAACAATACCATCCATTGAACTGGTGCACATGGTCCAGGTTGCGTGAGAATGTTGGATAGGTGTGGAACTGTTATGAGGTAGAGATGAAGGGATCGGGTTAGGCAATGTTGTAAGGGGAATGGGCATGATGTTCAAATTGAGTAGGTGTGGGAATCTAGGTCACGAGCTTTTGGGTAGTGGGTGAGCTGTGGGCCGATGTGGTTTTGGCTGATGGGGAAATGGCACTGGTTGGTGACAAGGCGGGTGAGGTTTGGGTTTGGGCTGGTGGCGTCTGGGTCGTGGATGAGGTTTGGGCTGAGGTAGGTGTGACAATGGACCAAAAATGAGGTAGGAAAGGTGTGTTGACGAAGTCGTACGAGGTGGAGGAGAGATAATGTTGCCAAAATAAAAATGGTTTCATCGAACACCACGTGACGTGAAATTTGGATTTGTTTGGTTTAAAGGATAAAACACTTATATCCTCTATGGGTGGAAGGGTACCCGAGAAAGAGACACGAGTAAGACCGGTTGTCGAGTTTAGGAGCAGAGGTGGAAGGGGAAAGTGGATATCAAAGGTATTTGAATACTTTTAAGTGGTCATAGGATGGGGTTAGACGATATAATAGTTCGGTTGGGGTTTGTTGTTTTTGTGTTTTACTAGTAGAACGTTTAACATGTATGTGGTAGTGTCAAGAGCATGGTGCCAAAAGATATTGGGCAGAGAGCCATGGGTCAATAATTTTCGCACCATGTTGATTGTGCGGATTTTTTTCTCAACCTTACCATTTTAAAGGGAGGTATGAGGGCAAGATAGACGATATAACATTTCATGTTAGCTCAAAAACTAAAGAAAGGAGGAGTTAACATATTCTTTGCCATTATCACACTAAAATGTTTTTTATTTGGTGCTCAAATTGGGTGGTGATTATTTTGTGAAAGTGACTAAGTATCGAGTAGACTTGGGATTTTTTATTTTTTTTTTTGCTATTGGAAAGGTCCATAAAAAATAGGTAAAAACATCTAGAAATAAATGCAGTACCAATGCCCTTCTGAACTAACAACGGGGGAGGTCCATAAGTCACCATGTATAATGTCGAATGGTTGAAAAATTTGAGTATTGTAACTAATAAATCGCAATTTAATGGTTTTTCCAAACACACATGATTGACAAATTTCTTAATTCAACTTTCCAAAAGAAACAAAACAAGATTGTTTTAAAGTATGTAATAAAGGTTGTCCCACATGACTGAGACATTGGTGCCATAATTAAGAAGAGATAGCAGCAAAAGTGGATGGTGAAGTGGTGCTCCCTGTTCCAAGTGTAAGTGGATATAAATCCCCACTGCAGTTACACCAGAGGATATGGATATGGGTCTTGTAATCCTTCACAAGAAAAAAAATGGGTCAAATTCAAAAGAAACAGAGTTGTCGGCAGTAAACTGATGGACAGAGATTAGGTTTTTGATGAGTTTAGGGGCATGAAGGACATTGTTAAGGCGAAGAAGTGGGAATGGGGTGTGTAAGGTTTGTGCGCCATGTCTAATAACCGAAATGGTGGAGCCATCTCTAACGACAATATTTTGTGGCATGATATTATTAAAAAAGATTGGAAATTACCTCATGTTCCCTGTAGCTCCAATGTCCATATAAAGTGTCAGTTTGGCAGGTTAAGTGACATAGTGTGAAGAGTCTAGTCAATATCAGTGGGTGTGTAGGCGGTGTAATGGGCATGAAATGTCCTTGGCCCAAGAAGCTCATTACTATTATTGGTGATAGGCCTAGGTGTGACAATTGGGTATGGGCATGGGGGAGAAGCCCAAGATTGCCACTGATTAGCATATGGGCAAGACATATGTGGATTATTAGGGCACTATGCATATGAAAAATTAGACCATGTAGACTAAAATTTTTGTGTCTGGTAACATGGAGCACTATTGCCCCTACCACGATCACCATATCCACGCCCCCTTCCCATGTCACGCGACCTACCCCTTCCATGATTCCGATCAGGCGAGCCATCCAAGCCGTACCGATTGTAGGTTCCTCCGAGTGATAGTCATCGGCATTAGGCAGGGTCACCGGCAGTTTTACGGTATTCATATGCATCGTAGTTCTGTCATTTTGGGTGGCGTGAATGGCTTGTTCCGCCTTTCGGGATTCGACCATAATGAGCTTAGAACGAGCATCGTAGAATGTGGGTGATGGATCTTGTTGCTGAATGATTGTGGCTATGTGTTCATACTGATCATTGAGGCTAAAGATCAGTTCAAGGACTAACTGAGCGTTAACTACTGGAGCACCGATGTTGGCGAGTTGATCAGCTAGTATTTTTAGTTGTTTGCAGTAGGCAGATACATTGGGGAACCCATCAAGGCGGTGTTAGTGAATTTGTGATGGAGGTGAAGAACCCGAGAGCTTTTGTTATCTTGGAAGATGTTTTCGATTGTCGTCCAAGCTTCGTATGTGGTTGACTTAGATTTGAGGATTGTGTGTCGAGGTCGTTGGAAATCGTACTATAAATCCATTGTGGTACAATTGCATCCAACCGCTCCCATGAGTAGTCAGCTGGCGATGCTTCTTTGTCTTTGACGGTGTCTTTGTCCTATAAGACCCACATAAGAAATTTACACGATTACAACTTTAAAATACGCATTTTAATACTCAAAATGCGACTTTACAAAAACTTGCCATACCGACATTTACATATGTTTAAAAACATTACAAAAACATTGTTGTAAGCGTTTATGTAAATCACTTATAACAAAACAAAACAAGATTTAACACGGAAGCTTTATTTAACGTGTGTTCGGTTCTTGTTCAACGCTTGATCTTCATCCGGGACTCTCGACATTCACCTACGATCAAAACCATCAAAAAAAGTTAGTTTTGATAGTTAAATAACAAGCACAACAAGGTAAATGGGTCAAACAAACAAAATAAAAAAAATTGTAGGTTTTTACACCGTCGCCGCACGCGACGGTATTCCCCCTTGGGCGTCGCGCGACGCCACGCCCCCATTTCGACAGAATGTTCTTATTCTTGAGCTGCAGATGCCCAGCTATAGTTTTAATCGAAAAATGAACTTCAAAGTGTCATAACTTTTTATCTACTTATCCGTTTTACACGATTCTTTTTCCTATGCAATCGTAATTTGATTCCCCATCTCATGGAGCTAAAACCCAACATCTAAATTCACAAAATTTTAGATTTCAAGCTCTCGACTTGAAATTCAATTATAACACTTTTTGACCCGTTCATGATTTTATCGACAAACTTGTTTGTCGCCTCCGGTTTTTCGTGAACATATTATTATTTTTATTTCCTATTGTACAAGGTTCAAATCATGGGTTTTTAAGCATCATTGACCTGTTTTTGCTTATAATCTTATTTTGACACGTTAAGGGTATTTATGCACTTTTAAGCTTAAATTACGCTCATTCCTTGTACACCTCATAACTCCACCCATTAATATTGATTAGTCTTCCACTACAACTATGATTGTGGTGGGTTTAATGTAATAGACTATTTATTCCGAGTTCTATACTTCGGATATGTCATTTTACGGCAAGACGCATTTTAAGGCATTTAACTGTTTAAAAGTTTATACCTACAACTTTTACACGCATCTAAGGGTTACAAAGTCATAATATATGTTTCTAAACAACCTCTAAGGGTCGTTTGCCCGGTTTACCCATCTGACCCATTTTTTTACAATGAAGGACTTCCACTAAATATTTGGTCAATTTTAATCCTTCATTTTTTTTTACAATGAAGGACTTCCACTAAATATTTAACCAACATTTCATTTTTAACTATAAGTCTATATATGCGTACCTGGCCCGGGTCAACAAATAGACTCGATTTATACCTCGCTTTAATTATCCCATATTTTATCGCAACGCAATTATCCAAATTGCTAATCTCTCCTGTTAACATAAGACTTGACAACCACATTAGTCGATATTGTCAAATGGTGTTATCAACACCATTTGACCCGTTTGGACTATATGACCAAACGTTGCATAAATTAAAAACATGGTTTTTGATTCCCAATTTATACATCTGACCCATTTCGGATTTTTCACAAGTTATTTTCTTACACGCTCAACCCCTTTCGGCTTACGCCATGGGTATATTTTTAACTTTGATTTACATTAGTCGACACTTAACCAAATTTCCATTTTTACCCTTTTGCTCATTATTAGATTACACTCTAAGGTAATCTTAACGAAAACTCATAAATTCTTAGTCATTACATGACTAATTTACCGTTTCGCCCCCTTTTACCATAAAACATGGTTTTTATCATTTATGTTTGTTCCGACCCGTGTCACACCCCGATCACGTAAAACAACAAAACGTCGGGGAGTGTTGTAACAGAATCGTTGTTTCACAACCATGGATTAAATAATTTCATTTTATTGCATTATTGAACACATTGTTTTATTACAAATCAAATGATTAAAATGTTGTCTTTCAAATTTTAAAGTCGCTAAGGCACGAGTCCATCTTTTGTATAGCATGTATCAACAATCATCACATAACAGCACCTGAAACATGTGTAAAAATAGGTACGTCAGCATTAAAATGCCTGTGAGTTACATAGGTTTTATTTTAAAAGGATTCATGACTTGTAAGTTAAGGAAAATATGTTTAATCAAAAATAGTCATGAACCTTAAAAAATATTTTCTTTTATAAATCGTTTTAAAATTTATAAGAAATCGGATAATATAACAGAATAATGCATAAATAAGGAATTAAGTAAAATGTGTTTGAATAAAATATATTGTTTGTAAAACAATATTTTGATAAAAGGGTTTATAGTATATATATATATATATATATATATATATATATATATATATATATATATATATATATATATAATATACTTTGGTTTTAAGAAAGTCGCATAAGTAATATATTAAAATATATTTTAGTTCCAAAATAATTAAACAGATAGTATATTAAATATACTTTAGTCGTCAAAATAGTTTTCAGTAGTATATCAAAAATATACTTTGGTTTTATACATAACATATTAAACTATGCTTTGGTTTTGAAGATAAGATATTAAACTATGTTTTGGTTTTTAAGATAACATATTAAACTATGTTGGTGATTAACAAAATATACATGTTGTTTTGTACAATATCACATATGAGAGTATATTAAACTATACTTTTGGGAGTATAACGAAATATACAATAAAAATGTGATTTAAGAATTCAATCAGACCTTAGTGCATCAAACTACACCAATTGAGACTATAGAAATACCACAAAGGCAATCTCTATTTGGATAAAAATATTGGTTTCTGACATTCCATGATAACAGGATTGGGGTGTCTAATCCTATAGCGCTATATCATACTACCAATCTGTCTGGTGAACATAAAATAAGTACTATCCAACAATTTAATTTTATAATCTTTGCAAAAATTAGGGTTTAAACCATAAATAATCATTCAGTTTATCAAAAGATAAGTACTAATATGTATAATCAATTATACTTTTGAAATCATAAACATAACAAATAGGTACACATATTGCACCCCAAAACATTTGAAAACAGTAAAAGAGGGGACTATGTACTCACTTGAGATTGATTATTAGTCTTGGGAATAAGACCAATTTAAGCTCCAAGGATCACGGAAACAACAAGGCACCTAGTATAGGTAACAATGTTAATAATCGGATCCTAAACCGGGAGATAGGATAGAATGATGTTCTATAAATCAAATGAGTATTTGAACTCATATGGTATGATTTAATAGAGCTATCATTCTGATTTGGAAGTCTACCTAAGTGCTTTTGACCCGTTTCGACCCATTATGGTAGTATAAACTAGTATAACGTGTCGTTTGCGTAAAACTATGGTCGGACGGTTATCTATAAGCTATGTCAAGTCTTACATGCCCAATTATACCCTACCATTTTACTAAATCAGATTTGATGTCAAAAATATGTTCACATATGCACAATATGGTTTTATATTTCAAAAGGGCATTTTGGTCATTTCCTATGGGCATGTACACTACTTAACAAACAGCTAACCAATCCTATGTGATCATAAGGTATAACCTCAGAGGTTATTCCCTATGCAACTATGATCACTAATCGTGCTTGGTCGGATCCTAATGATCGACCAAACGGGTCGGGTTTGAAAGTCTAAGCGGTTGTCTAGACCGCTTAACTTACGACCCTAAACAAGCACTAAACTAATAGTGACGAGTTAAACATGTCAAAACATGTTTAACCTACTTAGAAAACTGATTTGGTATAAAAACAAAGTGGTTTGATACCTAAAAGTAGTTCCGTTGCAAAATGCGTGCTAAAACGCATTTTGACCGAAACTTTGACTCGTCACTACACCTAGTTAACGTGGTAATCAGTAGGTATAATCGCTAAGGATTATAACCATCGTGATTACAATCACGTTACAAAGTTCAATTGAACTTTGCGTTGACCATTGACTGGTCAAACTGAAAGTCAAACACTGTTTGACTTTTTAAGCTAGAAAGCAATAAAAGAATGAAGGAATGCTTACAAAAGGTCCTTGCTTAAACTTGATCTTATAATTCTCAGGTATGAAGTTATAAAAACATCAACTTAGAGAATTTAGATCAAGTGTGTGGAAAACAAATGAATTGGTCATGCTATTTATAGTAGAGCATGAAGAACAAGATCATGACACTTGTTTATGTGGCCAAGAAGCAAGAAATCATGACCATTCAAATGTTACAAGCAGATTAGAAGCCTTGGAGAGGTGTTAACTTGGTTAACACACAATAAAAATTACATAAACAGCCCCTGATCTATCAACAGATTTCTGAAAATCGAAAACAGTCGCTGGGCACTTTTAGGCAGCCCGCATAAGCTTAGGACTGGGCTTACGCAGCCCGTGTGGTCCATTTTGGCAGAAATGCATAAATGGTCCCTGCACTTGAATTAAGCTCATTTCAAGCACTTTTGACACCCGTTAATCCATTTTCATGGCTCTACAAGGTCATTAAAGTTTAGAGGACTCAAAATGTGCCCCGAAACCTCTCGGATGTCGGCTCTTTTGGTCGTACAGTCGCGTTATTCGTCAAATTACGACGAAACTCAAACGGACGCGAAAACGAACAAAACTAAGCGACGAATGGTATTTTTGCATGCCGATCACTAAAATAACAATATTTTAGTGTGTAAAAAAATTTTGGATGTCCAGATGTGGTCAGAACGTAAGATATGCGTGAAAATGCAAACTTACATCGTTTTTGACACTTTTAGTCCCTGTAAGGTCAAATAAGCATATTTTCGCTCACCGAACCACTCAAAGCTTATTTCTAAGCTATGTTTAGGTTATTTATGGTATATTTAGCTTATGATCATGTTCCAAACTGTACGTTGCCTTACGAAACGGCAGACTTTTGCAAGTTGACGTAATTAGTCCCTGTGAGCGAATAAACTTGCTTTCGGCATACCAAACCCTTCAAAATTTATTTCTAAGTTATGTAAAGGTTATTTAAGGTATGTTAAGCCTATTTCACTATTCCAGAGTGTTTGTTTCATTAAACTGGTTATATTTACGCATCAGATCGCGTATAACCTTCCAGAAAGCGATTTAGAGCTCGAAACCGAACAAGAATTGATATGTGCAAACGATACACATATTTATACAAATCCCAAGTATGAAATATAATATTTAATTGGTTTGGTATTTGTTTAGTGGTTGAAGTGACACAGGTGTCATAGTCTCCCCTACTTTAGGAAATTTCGTCCCGAAATTTAATTTTAGAGGAAACTTGTGAAGACAACTGTGATTGTTTCGCTTTCGAATGAATCCCTCGAACCCTAAGTAAAAATCTGGGCCATGATTGGATTCTTAGCGAAATTGTCAACCGTCGGAGTGAAGTCCTTGTAGTAACAAAACATGGAGTTTCGAACTACGGACAGAAGAATGTTTCTTATGAAGACTATCATAGGAAACTTGTGTGTGCTCGAAATCAGAGTCGGAGAGTGTAAGATAAAATGACATTGGTCAAGGTCCAGGACTTCTAGTAATTTAAATAACGCTACGTGCGCAATGTAATAGGGAACACTTATATATAGGAAGTACCAGCGGCGTATCCACCATGCCCCTTTTTACATTGTTCCCGTTTCGTTATTCTCATCACTATAGGTATTTAACACATGACAAAACTTGCTGTAGTTTCTGTGCACTGAATTCCATAATTATGTATGCATCCATAATTACGTAATTCCTTGCACAGTCCGCACAGTTCATTTCATAATGCGTAGGGGAAAATCAAACGAATAAACATGAAGTGACTTGACTAGACCACCAAGGGATCTTTTTAACTAGATCAACGAACGATCTTTTTAACTAGATCAACACATGATCTCTTTAACTAGACCGTCGTACGATCTCCTTAGATAGACCACTTAAGGGATCTTTTCAATTATATCATCACATGATATTCTTAACCAGATTTTCAAATCAATCTGTTTAACTAGACCACCCAAGGGGTCCAATTATAGAATAGTACTTCATAACCCAAGGGACTTAACTACAACGTAGAAGTCCATTAAGGATTTAAGATAGTACCTTTGGATATCCTACTATGAATCCCTTATACGAAGATATGGAAGATTCTACGAGGATTTGGATATTGAAAATTTGGATCACATAAAAACACAAGACATAAAGAAATCACATAAGCACATAATCACATAATTGTTTAACTTGATTTTGTTATCTTTGGACACGGTTATTTAAAGCATACCAGGAATCCAATCCGTGGATTTTATTTGGTATTTTAAACATAAGAATCTAACTATGAAGATAGAAAGATCTTAATAGGAATTTGGCTTTGTTTCTTAAAAAGAAAAGAGTATTTAAGATTTTCGGGGAGATCAGAAGTGATCATAAAAATGACAGAACCACACGAGTAGTTTGTCTTATAAGGAACACCGTTCCTTGGAGTCGGCATCGTAGGGTTGTACAAATATAACAGTTTTGTAAAATAAAATTGAAACAACAATTTTATAACTGAATTGTTCCAACGTCAAAAGATAACAAACGAGGATAATACAAAAGACTAATTGTTCACTGCTGCACCCTTGTTCGCGTTTGCCTCATTTATGTTAAACACTCGTCCACGCGCTGGATTCACGTTAACAAGTCTTGGGAAATTGTTTCTGTAGTGAGTAAGGTCAGCACAGTTATAACACGACCCAGGTGGGAACCTTGCTTGAACAGCAGCAGGATTTGCAGCAGCTTGGTTTTGGTTGGCATAACGGCAGGTATTAATCAAATATCCCAACCGTCCACAGTGGGTACATTTGTGACACTGCTCTTGCTCCAGATGATGACGATTGCATTTGTTGCACAAGGGTGCGGTACCAACATAATCTTTCCTCTTACGAGGTTGTACTGGCTGGTTTAGTGCAACCTGATTGTTCTGAGCAGTTATGGCGCAGTTTTAAGAAGCCTTACGCTTCTTTTTCTTGGGTGTCTCGGCCTGTTTTTCCTTTGGTTCAACCTGTGCAGTCTTGTCATATGGTCTCTGTTAGGCCCTATAGGTTTATGGATTAGTAGGAATTATAGGCTAATGGACCATGTTTCTAGAAGGTGGGTATTAGAGTGGGCTTAAGGATAATGGGCATAGGGTTTTGGGGGAAACCCCTTACTATAAATAGTTAATGGAAATTAGGAGTTAGCTTGGTTCCTTGGTTTTAGAAACTTGTATTAGACAATCTTAATTGTATGCAAGTTTAAGCCTTTGAATCTTCAAATCTTCATATTGTTCTTGATTATTTCTTGAAGATCATCAAGTTTGGATTCCGCCCATCCTTGGTGATTGTTTGATATCGTTGTTTGATCCAGATTTTCGGGACCTACAATTGGTATCAGAGCCACTTTGATATCAAACTCTCAAGAAAAATTTGAATTTTGGTTGAAGATCTTCACAGTGTTCTTCGGGTTGTTCATCGTGTTCTTCAAAGAATCACTATATTTTGCTTTTTGATCTGTTTGGAAAAGTGTTAAAAATATTCATATCTTCATCACATATCATCTGTGACATCATCATATCTATCCGAAATCATCATCATCTCATCATCACACACATCATCTTATCTACAACTGACAACATCCGTCATCAATCATCATCACATAAGCATCACAAATGTGTCTCGGACTGCATTTCGGATCGTATGCTTGAACATCTCGAAGACATCTTGGATAAAACACAATACATCTCGGACCAACATCTTCATCCGTAATCAATCCGTGATCTATCATCTAATCCGTAATACCTCGTCCACTTCTTCATCATTCCATCCGAAATCAACCGTTTTCATCCGTAATACATCTCCGTTTTCATCCGTAATACATCTTCACTTTCATCCGCAATCATCTTCATCACCGGCCACCGTTCAACCCACCTTGATAATCACCGTCGTCATCTCCTTCTTCTCCGGCGACAACCACCATCGACCTCATTTCCTCCGCTGAACTCTTCTCCTGTTACGACCATCGTTCAACGACGCAAACTACCTCCACTGTTCTTCTTCGTCATCACCCACGACCACCATCGCACTCTGTCATCTCCGACACTTTCCGTCATCATCAACAGAAACCTGCAACTCCCCTCGACAACCTCCGGCTCAGCTTTCAACCACACTCCGTCCACCTTTCTCAGCTCCGGACACCTGCAACTATCTCCTCTGACCATCACCACCGTCTCACCATTTCTGTCACTCCAACAATCACCATCATCTTTCACTCCGTCGTGTCTTCACTTTTGTTCATCGTTCATCACTGCCACCGCCGATCTCCTTCACCACCTCCGTTCATCACTGACTCGAACCGTCGTCTGTCATCATCCACCACCGTTAATCGGAATTTTTTTTTTTGTGGCGGCTGGTTTTGAAATTAGGGTTGGTGTTGGTTCAACGTAGAAGACGTACAGGACTTTAGTTTTTTTTTTTAATTACTAAGTTTATAATATTAATTATAACATAATGATTAGGTTATGATTAGTTAATCATTAATATTATTAAAGGTTCTTTACTAAAATATATCATTATGATATTATAATAATATATGTTAATTTTAAATTTAATTAAAATTTAAAAAAGGGGTTTATACCATTAAAAAAAAGGGTGTGTGTGTTTTGATAAGTCTTGACAAGTTTTTGAGTTGCGGTAAAGGTTGCGGGTTCATATGTTTGTGACGTGCCTGCGAGTTCACGGGTTATTACTTGGTTCAACGATGACTTCTCCAAGTACTTATTCTCAACGTCAGTTGCTCTTAGAACAACTCGATAGTTTCGGTTTCATTGAGGGTGAAAGCGTAGAAGACGTAATCAGAAGGTTTACATTGCTGCTTTCTGAAATCGAGAAGAGCGGATTGTATGTGACACGTGGTAGGGTTAACAGATCCTTTTTGTACGGACTGCCTCGAAGCAAGACATGGGACTATCGTGTTGCTATTATTATGGGAAAATGCAATCATTGCACAACCGAAACGAGAGATGTGATTTCCTTTGTCAGTGAATATGTTCAGGAGGACAAGCAGAGGAATCAAAATCTCGAAAACACATCGTCTTTTATATCCAACTGTGGGAAGGCCGTTGCTAATTCGCCACTTGTTACTAATCCCAATGTTACTCAGATTCCCTCATCTTCACCCGTAGCTGCTACATCATCTAATAAGATGGCCCCACAATCGACAGGATCTCATCCCGATGAAGTGGCTCAAACTGAAAAACCGAAATCACTTTCTGAAACGCTAAATTCTCTTTTATGTTCCGAACACTGTAGGAAGAAAGTTGCTTTGCTGAGATCTCAAAATTCAGCATTAATTACAGATTACAATACTGTGATGGGAAAGTACATCAGTCTTCGAGAGAATAACAAAATTCTCTCTGAAAATATTGAAGCACTTAAAAAGGACATAGCTCAACTTCACAGAGACGTGAATCAACAGCAATGTTGGGTTCACGACTATAAGCATAGACTCACAGTCAAAACTCTTGAATGTGACTCTGTGAAGGGTGAGCTAGAGCTCCTCACTGGAAAGTACAAACAAAACGAGTTAAACATTAAGAAGTTTGATACTTCCAGTGCCACAGTTCAGAATCTGTGTAATGTGCAACTTGCTTACCAAGAAAACAAGGGAAAGGGTTTGGGGTATAAAAAGGTCCCGCCACCATATAATAATAATTATTCCAGATTGCCAATCACTGAGCAGGAGATGGAAAATTATGACACTATGATGTATGGCAAACCTAGTGATTATGTTGAATATGATCCATCTAAGTTTAAAAAGAATCCCCATGCTGATTTCAAAAAACCAATGAGTTTTGTCAAAAATGAAAATGTTCTAAATAAATCAGCAGATAAGTCCGATCAGATAAATGAAACCGTAATACATACAGAAACCAAAACTGAAACGAAAACGGAACCAGTTAGCGAACCCGCAGAGGGGATGAAGGAAAGTTCACCAAATTCTGATTCTGTTAAAAATACTAACTGTTCTAGTTTGTGTGCAGAGTCAGTAAGAACTGAAGAGAAGTCTAAAGAGGATGATGAATCACATCGAAGTGCTGCTGATAATGTTATTTCTGATAAAAATGGCCTTTATGCTTGGAACTATGTTTTTTCTTATTTTGCTGAGGCTCATGGTGTTCCGACTAGAACTGATGAATCTGGTGCTGTGATTTTAGATCGTGATGAAAACGTTTTCACAAGGAAACCTGATGTATCGACTGATAAACTTGATACATGTGTCTCAAGTGACTCAAAAAGCCATTCTGATGGTTCAGACAACTATCCTAGTGTGCCTGAAAAATCAGATGAAACATCAGAACCTCGTGAAGAGGGATCATCTAACGAACCTGACAGTCAAGTTGCAGATTTTGGTACATCAGAAAATGAGCATAGTACTTCTGAGAATTCTGAATGCGTCAAACACTCAGATTCAAGCAGTGCAACGCCTGAAGAGAACCAAACTGTTTCAAATATAGACTGCTCTTCGTGTCAGAAACCAGAATTAGTTGATGTTAGAAACTCAGAGGTTGATGAAGCTGAAGAAGAGATATTCGTAGAAACCAACTCTGAGGAAACTCATGAGATCTCGAAGCCTGAAGAAAAGGGATCCACAGAAATCAATTCAACAATTGATTCAACTGATGAAACTGAAGAAGAGATATCTGTGGAAACCAATTCTTCAGAAACTCCTGAAAACATAGTTTCTGAGGAAAAGGAATCTGTGGAAGTCAATTCAACAGATGATTCAACTCTCGATCCCAAAGGATCAGATTCGGAAGAAAGCATTTCAAATAAAGCAAAGTCTACCGAATCTGCTCCTTCAAAGAAGAAACGATCACGTAAAAACAGAAGACCACGGAAAAAGAAAGTTCAAAAGGAAAACCCGTCTCTTAAGCAAACTGATCCTAAGCTGAAGGGTAAAGCTGTCGATACTTGCTCTTGTGATGATAACTGTAAGCAGGGTTCTTCAAAGACAAAACATACACACAAGCAGTCAGCATCAAAAGAAAAGAAAGGACTTGATCAGTTCCCTGGAATAACACAAGCAGAACTAAATGTCTTTTTCTCAAAGAGACAAACCTGTTTTAATTGTGGAATTTCGAGGCACGTTGCTAGAAATTGTGTTAATCGGCCTTTCGTGCCTCACTACTCTGGTAACACGCATCATCAGAAGGCTATGCATTATCGATCGGACGGAAATCGATTTTCTCGAGCCAAGCCTTCTGATGGAGACTGGAATCTAGCGAAAAAGAACAATCAAAAGTATTCAAACACAAATGGGTTCCAAAGACATCATATGGAGTCAAAAGTCTCATTTTTAACGAAAAATATTTCAAACAACAACACTGACTCTAAGATTTGGAAGCCCGCGGTTCTTGCTGGATCCCAGTCTCAGTGTTCACAACCGTCAACATCAACGTCTTCACCTCAAACCTCAAACTCTACTAAAAGTTGTATGATCTTTCGTGAGGTTTCATACACTGATAGCAATGGTCAACTTAGGTCAACAATGGCCTGGGTTCCAGTTTCTAATTAATCCCGCTAAGTGTGCAGGAACGGCTATGGAGGGCGATCGTTAGACCTTGGTTTTTCGATAGTAGTTGTTCCAGACACGTGACAGAAGACTTGTCCCAGTTGAATAACAAAAAAAATATTTGACGGTGGATTTGTCAACTTCGCGGGAAGGGAAACTGGAAGAATAACCATGAAGGGCACTGTCAGAAATGGAGTTCTCATTTTCTCAGACGACAATTATATCCCTGAACTGAAGCACAACCTTTTGAGCGTATCTCTGATGTGCAACAAAGGGATGGAGGTTCTCTTCACCAAAAGAATACGTGCTCTTGGAACGCATTGGGTATTTAGAAACAAACTGGATGACCCTGGCGTGATCGTGAGGAACAAGGTACGATTGACATTTCAAGGTTTCGAACAAGTTGAAGGTCTGGATCATGATGAGGTATACGCACCGGTGGCACATCCAGAGGCCATTCGTATTTTCGGATGACGAGAAAGAAATTCGAAATGAGCTCGTTGAGAGAAGTGACAATGTTTTTGGGCTTGCAAGTTCGTCAAAACTGGGATATGAAGTGTACATCAGCTGGATGCCAATTCTTGGGGGACAGTCTCATCTCATGGCAGTGCAAGAAGCAACAACTCACTTTTGCAGCGGAAGCAAAAGTGCGTTACAGCATTTACTGCCTACTGCTCTCAGGTTCTTTGGATACAACACCAGCTCAAGGATTACGGTTTGACTTATCTAAACTCTACTACTTATTTTGATAATGATGCCGTTATCCAGATTATCAAAACCCTGTCTTTTACTCCAAAACCAAGCACATTGATATCAAGGTGCATTTTATTCAAGATTGCTATGACAGAGGATTGTTTAAACTTAAACAAATCCACACTGACGCTAATTCAGCAGATCTTTTTAGAAAACCTGTCAGCATCTCGAGATTCAATGTGCTTGTGGATCTTTTGAAAATGACACGTATCACCGACTGAGCGACCAAAAAAAAAGGATTTTGTGCTAATGTAAATAAAGAAGTAAATTTGTGCATAAAGTGTGATGCACAAATTTAGGGGGGGGGGGGGGGGGAGAGGGACATATATGTACATATGCTTTGTTTGAGGGGGAGACAAAAAAAAAAAAAAATAAAAAAAAAAAAAAAAAAAAACTATGTACATTCGCATTGTTTGAGGGGGAGAAATAGTTGCTTGGGAAATGAAATGAATTTTCGTGTTAAAGAACTTGATTAACACATGTGTCACACCCCGACTTTCCATGTGTCACCGGTGGGGCCCGGTGGGGAGTATCGTGACGTGGTTGGCAACATAATAGTCAAACAACACAATATATAAATGCACAGCGGAAGCAAAAGATAAATATATTTCAATCCGAATATAAAGTAATATCCAGTATTACAACGGAAAGTAAAGGATCCACAGGCGGATCTTAAAATATAAATATTGTTCAACAGACTTTAGACGCCTAGAACTTGCAAGATTCCTTATTAACGTCCTGAGCAGCTTCCAGCCTATTACGTACTTGTACCTGTCACTTAGACTTTTGAAAATACGTTAGTTTTCACTGGTAAATACACTCAACTGACTCATTTGAAAAGAGTTTAAGAAAATTGATTTAGATGCACCAGGCACAAAATATTTTGACACTTTGATTAAAATGCACAGAGGCAAAATTAATATTTTATACTTGGGGACAAACTATATCTCATGTTATCAGTTTTACATAAGTTGCTCTACATACGGGGCCCGGATCGATGCCGGTTCAAGATTAACCAACTCACCACTATTCCCTTATTGGGTATAATTAATTAATTAGCATATAGGATCTGTCAGGTGTATGCCTACACCCCGTGCTTAAGTCGTGGCCATTGTATTTAATGAGTCAAGGATATCCAGGACGCGGTCGCATTAATCCCCAATGTTTCAGTCAAGCAATACGAATTAAAAACAGGTTATTTGGATTTCCCGACTTATTGGTCTTTGAATCCCATACCTGACCATGCGGTATTTATATTACCGTATCCCAAGCCCGTAATAGGGAAAATAAGTTAAGAGTATTTACCTGAGCTAGCTCCTGTCTTAAATAGCAAGAATTATAATAACTCAGTCGTATTCACTTAAGTAAGCGTAGGTACAATTTACCGGAAGGCTCTAGTCTGGAATGATGGTATAAATAACCAATTAGAATGCTAACGGGTCTTTGATTAAGCCTAAGCTTAGACCGGTTAATTATACGGTTCAAACGCACGATTAGGCGAAGACCGGAATAGAATGTGTTTTAGACCCAACAAGTTCGGAGACTTGCTTAATATGGGTATTTCATACACATTCTGGATTTTGAGATAAAACCGATAAGGTTTGACCCGTTTCGGCTAATTTATGTAAACTAGTTACATAAACCGAACCGAACGCGCAAAAGGCGTGACGGGTAATCATAAGAGTCCTAACCAGGTTTCCTAAGTTAATATGCCTCAAATATGTTGTGACATCAGTAAGATGTCTTTTATTATGCCTGAAACGAGTTTAAACACAAACTATGCCCCGTAGGGGTAGTTTGGCCATTTACAAGTTTATAAAAGAGTTTAAGTGTTATCCTGAGTTACAGGTCTGATGTAATCAGCAAAAATACTTAATTTACTAAGTTACATCAGTAGGTTATCGTATATATGTGAAATTTATCAATTATAACCAAACTATGCACCGTAGGGGCATTTTGGTAATTTCACCTAAGCCGAAAAGTTCAAAACTGAGGTCTGAGTTTAACAACCTTTGCTTACTGTTAAAATATTATAATTTGCCTCAAATATCAGTAGGTATCACCCTTGGTATGTTTAAAATAGTTCTAGTACATACTATGCGTTAAAAACGCTTAAAAAGGCGATTAGATGCCATTTCCGGGTTCGATACATAAAGCTGATATTTTTATTATTCCAGAAGGCTTAAAATAATTTATTTATCATATGTGATCAGTAGCAAAAGGTTTGGAGTCATTTAGATATGTAAAGCTCATTTTATGGCCCGTGAGGGCAAAACCGACAATTACCGGATTAAGCCTACGACTATTAGTTATGCTCAGCCTAAAATTAATTAAAAATCTTCAAAGTTCCCAAAATAATATATTACATCAGTGGGTAATAGTTTTGACATCAAAAGGTAGGTGTAATTAGGCTATATGCTAATTACGCCGTTTAATCGCTAAAGAAGCTTCTAATTACGCTAATGAGCATAACTCTCAAACTACACCTCAAACTGATGTCAAACTTTGGGTACAAGTTTATATATCAGTGACTAAGGTTTCTACTCTTTTACATTTTTAAAAATCACGTTTTAAGGTAAAAAGGGCATAATGGTCAACATATGGGCAATTAACGGAATCATGCGTATTAATTGGTTAACTAATGAACCATGGTGTATAATCACAGAGGGTTATACTAGCATGTAACCTGGTCCAAAAGAAGCTCTAAGGTATTTATAAAACATACCATAATGGGTCAAAACTGAAGTCAAAGCAAAAGTCAAAGCTTTGCGACTTTTGGTTCCGAACCGGGTCTAAACAGTAAATTGTCAGGTTGAACATGTTTCGACATGTTCTTACACTAATTACCAATTTATATTAATGATCAAACGGGTTGTATGTGTTCTACATTGCTAATCATGCATAAATTAGAAACTAAGTATCCTGTTGACTTTTTATTAACAAGTTTGACCCGACATTTGACCTAGTTAGAGTGGGAATCAGGGGGAACCCTTTTAAGGGTTTATTACCCACATAATTACCAACTTATAACTACTTTCAATTCTACTAATCACTGAGCCATTAGTGATTAATCTTAAAGTCAACCATTAATTACGACGGTTTGACTTTTAGCTAAATAACTAAGCTAAACTCGATTAAAGAAGGTTAAGCATACTTACAAGTGACTAATGGTCGACTAGGAAGGCTTGGAAGGTACTCTTGTGCTCCACAAATGATCAGATTTGCAAGAATGAATGTGTGAAGCATGTTTGCAACTTAGAGGCCTTTATATAGTGGTTTAATCACCACAAAATGTTGACACACAAGTCTAACATGGACCATGAATCATCAACACATGTCCCAAAGTGTTTAGGGGGTGCCTAGGGGCCAAGAAAGATGTGGAAGATCGGATAAAAATCGAATACAAAGGCAAAGGCAGGCAAAAACTCAATAAAATCGGACCAGAAGGCCCCTCGCGTGGCGCGAAGACCCCCCCTTAGGGCTTCGCGTGGCGCGAGGCCTCTTCTGACAAGATCTTTAACTTTTGATTTTTATGCAATGGTCCTTGGCTCTTCAAAACTTTGCTACGACTTTATTTCTTGCACTATGAACCCTCTAAATTGACATATAAGGGTTTTAAGACATATACCCACTTTGTTTAGCCCTCGGTTAACTTTATTGTCACCGGAAAAGTCCTAAACTTCAACGTTGACGCTTTGAACCCCTCGCACACGAATTTGATCATAACTTTCTCATACGATAACGAAACCTTATGAAATATATATCGTTCATTCTAGTGAGCATAATTAACAGTTACACAGCTTCGGGTTTGTCAAAAGGTCACTCAGAGGTATAACTTAAACATGTTGACACATTTAACCCCTGTAGTTTGTAATCTCTCACTTTCCTTCATATTTAGCTTCGTATGATCCATGATTTATTCGTTTGAAGGTATGAGCATCATGTAGGGTTAATGTACAATATATTTATTCACTGTTGACATTTAGAACTCGTATATTCACATACTTTCCATGATTGTCAACTTTAATCCTTCTATAACATTTCTTTCACACGTTCATTCATATGAAACGTGTCAACACATTATAGGACGTGAATTATCGAGGTGTTACATCCTCACCCCCTTAAAAGAAATCTCGACCTCGAGATTTGTTAAAGTAAGGGAAGTACTTTCTACCTTATATTGGGTTAAATCTTCCCCAGTACCGTTGAGCCTCTAAGGCACTACAATTGACCTTTATAATAGACACATGTATCTTTTTGGAGCTTCTAAACCTGTCGATCCTCAATCGACACAGGTTGCTCATACTATCATAGTTCTGCATATCATTATGTGATAGCGGTTTTTGATTTATTGGTGACACGTCGCTAAATCATTAGTGTGGGTCACATTGCGCATTCCACCAAGCCCCTTAATTAGGTCCTAGCTCGTAATCTAGTTGATCTTGATACATTCGATTTCCTTCGAATGATTCTATATACTCGGAGCTTAACTAGCCTGATAATTTTAACAAATTTAGCACACCCTTCCTAGTTGATATCTATTGTTGAACCTTATTCTTTAACAAGGATTTAGGAGGTTTGTTAACTTCGTTAATCCTTGCTTTTCTGCCGAATTAATGGTAACTTATAGATACTTAGGGGTTTGTATGATCTTATTCGTTGTTTCTAATACAACTTCCAGATCCTAATAATTGGACTTACCAATTCTCTATTTAACAATAGATGCTTAACATTCCACCCTTACAGGGTCTCCTAAGGAGTAGCCTTGGTACTTACATAATAATCGCTATAGAAAAACTTATTTTATGGTGAGATGGTTATCCCAACCATTGTTTAACTAATCTCAGAGAATAGCTAAACCTTACTGCTAGTCGAACCAATCGACAGTCCTGGGCAGGTAATAGCGATTCTTAATTGTTGCCCATATAGGGTTGCGGTAATCAATGCATAAACAAGATGATCCGTCTTTCTTATTTATATAAATCGGGGTTCTTAGGACTTCGAATTTTGGCTTTATGAAATCTTCTCTAAAAACTTATCGATTTGGCTCTTAGTTCTTCCTATTCCGTTGATACTAACAGATATAAGGCTTTTATAATTATTGTAGCCCTAAGCGAGATTTTTTTTTGTCCTAATATTCACTTGCCCCTCAGAAGGTAAACATGGTAATTCTTATGAATGAGATAATCATGACACACACAGAGATGTTATAGATGTCTATATTCTCAGGCTTTGGCTCATCTATCGATGTCGGTGTCAGATATATGACACATTCTCTTTACAAATGCAAGGATGCCCTAAGTAGAGATACTTATAGGGACACTTTATATTGGATATCTTCTTTGAATACTACTAGTCGAATTTAGTACAATATGACCATTGGGATGTCTCAGGGGTTCCATGTATTAAACCTCCATACTGATCAGGCATGGAAGCAATCTATGGGACACACTAGGATACGCCAATCCTCATATGGTACTCTTATCAAACATAGTTTGGCATTCGCAGGCGATATGAAATGACGAGAAAATAATAAAATAAAATAATATATATTGTCGTACTCTTTCTGGGGAAGAGTACTCCAGGTTCTTATGCGAGGATTATCTCCGAGGATGAGAGAGGGTCATTAAAGGTTTCATTGGTAAATTATACCTCATTTTTAATAACTGAAGTTCTTATGAATGTAATCAAAAGCTTGCTAAGCTTATGGTTTTCTAAAGGTTTAGTAACCTTTGCATTAACATAAAATACTGAGCAGATACAATCGATGCAAAAAGGTAAAGACGTACCTAATGCTATTATTGAGATGCACTGTCTTTGGCATTCAATCGGTAATTCGGGCGTTTCCTTCCTTGGCGGCCTCAGGGCAATTAGTACTGATGTGGCCCTTTTCGCCACAGCTGAAACAGTTTGCATTCTTTATGTCCCTACATTCGTGGGACTGGTGGCCAGTTCTTTTGCTGATGCAACATTGCTTTATCTTTTGGTTTGATCGACACTGTCCCCAGTGCCTTCTGTTGCAAGTTTTGCATGTAGGCTTCTTGTTGGAATCCTGTTGGTCATTGTTGAGCTCGGATTTGTTCTTCTTAGGATTCTGGGAGTTATCCTCCTCCCTTTTAGGCTTCCCATCTTCAGAAGCCTTGGCAGCCATGCTTCTAACCACATCGAGTGTGAGAGATAGCGACAGATCTGCCGCTGACCTGAATGTAGTAGGTTTCGATGCTTTCACACTGGCCTTTATTTCTGGGGCTAGACCCCCAATAAAGCGAGCTATTCGCTTTGGTTCCGGTGTGATCAAATAAGGAACCAATCGAGACTTGGTATTGAAATTTTTAAGGTATGCTTGACAATCTAAGCTCTCCATGACTAGTGTCAAGAATTTTGTCTCGATCTTCTCAACTTCATGTTGAGGACAGTAATTTTCTTTGATAAGAGTAACGAACTGATCCCAAGTCATGTTGTACAAAGGGATCTTCCCGGTGGCTTGAATTAACGATCGCCACCAGGCTAAGGCCTCACCTTTAAATGATTGCGACACGAACTTGACCACATCCCTCTCAGCGCATCCGCTGATATCCACAACTGTATCCATTTCATCTAACCATGTCATACAATCTACAGCTCCTTCCTCCCCAGTGAAATCCCGGGGTTTACATGAAACAAAGTACTTGTAGGAGCAACCCTCATCACGGGGTCTTTGATTCAGTATGATTTGTTGAGACGGATCACTGTGATTATTAGAAGAGTGACATTCGTCATCTTCCTTCTTGGGTTCATCCTTCTTGGGGGGTGGCTTTGTATGTGGTGTTGATAGGGTCCTACTACGAGTCCCACTATACTCTTCGTACTGTCGTTCTAAGGCCCTTGTAACAGCGTCGTCTACCAACGCTTTCAATTCAGCACCCGTTAAATTAATCCGGGCGTTATCAATATTCTCCACTGGATGGCTATTAATTTCGTCAAAGTTAGCCATTTTAATTGAACTGTTGCAGAAAACAAGGACAATAGTTTATTTGGGAGTTTATTACGGAATTGCCCCTTAGGGTAATTCATTAACCATGGTAAACAGAGACCACATTTGGTTAATTTATGAATCATATTTATTTTAGGATTTTATATTATAATTTATCCTAATTATAAAACAATAACAGTTTTACTAGTGGCACGACAGGCCTAGTCACATGGACATTTATGAATTATAAGCTATGATTTCAGAGAATCAAAGCATTAAGGTTTGAATCAAAGTTCATTGCCTTTTTCGGACAGGGGTCATCGCTACCACTGTCTCTTAGCTCATGTAGAAATGAGCAAGGCCCGTAGGCACTATATTACCGATGTATGGTCAAAATATGATTATCTTAATTGATGATTTAAACCCATGATTCAGAGATCATTAAATTGGGTTAGGAATGTTTCGCAGAATCCTTATATAAGAATGACGTGTGTGATTTTTATGAATCACGTCTGCCAGGAGTGTTAACATATCTTCAGATGTTAACAGGGATACGAATCTTTTAAACAGGTCTTACCATCTTGGCCAGGTCTTTATAATGACACTCAGGCTAGGTTTCACTCTTAAGATTCTTATTCATATGTATACTGGCAGGGAAGGAAGGATATTTATTTTTATTTAGGATTTTTATCATAAATCCAAATTTACAAGTTAATAATAGCACAAATGGCCTAGTCGCGTAGACAAGTTTAATTTATAAGCCACGATTCCGGAGAATCGAGGCATTAAGGTTTGAATCAAAGTTCATTACCCCTTTTTGGACAGAGAGGCAAAGGCTACTACTGTCTTTAGTCTCAGAGGACATTAACTATAGCCCGCAGGCATTTCCCTTCTAAGGGATGTTCATAATATGATCATCTTATAGGATGATATAAGCCATGATTTCAGAGAATCGAGGCATTTAGGTTTGAATCAAAGTTCATTACCTTTTCTTGATAGGGAGTTGTAGGCTACCACTGTCTTTAGTCCCCTAGGACAATAAGTATGGCCCGTAGGCATTTCATCACTAATGGATGGTTATTTTAAATAAGAGAGTTTAGATTAACCCCCTTTTTAAAAGATGGCCTGTGTGACTTTAACGATTCACAGTTTACCAAAAATGTTAACGTACTTACAGATGCTAACAGGGATTGGAATCCTTTGGATAGGTTTTACCGTCTTGGCCATGTCTGAAATGACATTTAGGCTAGGTTTTAGCATCTTGGCCATGTCTGCATTGACATTTAGGCTATGTTTTACCATCTTGGCCATGTCTGTATTGACATTTAGGCTAGGTTTTACCTTTAAGATTCCTTTAATATTTAACGCAGAACAATCCTAAATTGAAATGTTAACAAGGATCTGAATCTAATTGTGGAGTTACCGTCTTGGCCCTGTCTTAAAATGACACATGAGCTAGGTCTTGTCCTTTTTTAGATATTGCCATTTTATTATAATGGTAGATTTTATATTATAGGAATGATATTTTTAATATAATCGTCCCTTTAAAATTTAAACAAGTATATGGTTGCCCTAAACGGGACTTCTACAAAAATGACTTGCCCATGCAAGAGCTAATCAGAAATATAACAAAGGAACCAAATAAGGACAAAATAAAACGAATTAGAATTTGTTCTATGTTCTCGTCAAGACTCAAGAATGTGCAACTGTGTAACTGAGATTAAACACAAAAGGCTAGTGTTTAATTCACCCAGTGTTGGCTCTGATACCAACATGTCACACCCCGACTTTCCACGTGTCACCGGTAGGGCCCGGTGGGAAGTATCGTGACGAGGTTGGCAACATAATAGTCAAACAACACAATATATAAATGCACAGCGGAAGCAAAAGATAAATATATTACAATCCGAATATAAAGTAATATCCAGTATTACAACGGAAAGTAAAGGATCCACAGGCGGATCTTAAAATATAAATATTGTTCAACAGACTTTAGACGCCTAGAACTTGCAAGATTCCTTATTAACGTCCTGAGCAGCTTCCAGCCTATTACGTACTTGTACCTGTCACTTAGACTTTTGAAAATACGTCAGTTTTCACTGGTAAATACACTCAACTGACTCATTTGAAAAGAGTTTAAGAAAATTAATTTAGATGCACCAGGCACAAAATATTTTGACACTTTGATTAAAATGGACAGAGGCAAAATTAATCTTTTATACTTGGGGAAAAACTATATCTCATGTTATCAGTTTTACATAACTTGCTCTACATACGGGGCCCGGATCTATGCCGGTTCAAGATTAACCGACTCACCACTATTCCCTTATTGGGAATCCCTTATTGGGTATAATTAATTAATTAGCATATAGCATCTGTCAGGTGTATACCTACACCCCGTGCTTAAGTCGTGGCCATTGCATTTAATGAGTCAAGGATATCCAGGACGCGATCGCATTAATCCCCAATGTTTCAGTCAATCAATACGAATTAAAAACAGGTTATTTGGATTTCCCGACTTATTGGTCTCTGAATCCCATACCTGACCATGCGGTATTTATATTACCGTATCCCAAGCCCGTAATAGGGAAAATAAGTTAAGAGTATTTACCTGAGCTAGCTCCTGTCTTAAATAGCAAGAATCATAATAACTCAGCCGTATTCACTTAAGTAAGCGTAGGTACAATTTACCGGAAGGCTCTAGTCTGGAATGATGGTATAAATAACCAATTAGAATGCTAACGGGTCTTTGATTAAACCTAAGCTTAGACCGGTTAATTATACGGTTCAAACGCACGATTAGGAGAAGACCGGAAAAGAATGTGTTTTAGACCCAACAAGTTCGGAGACTTGCTTAACATGGGTATTTCATACACATTCTGGATTTTGAGATAAACCGATAAGTTTTGACCCGTTTCGGCTAATTTATGTAAACTAGTTACATAAACCGAACCGAACGCGCAAAAGGCGTGACGGGTAATCATAAGAGTCCTAACCAGGTTTCCTAAGTTAATATGTCTCAAATATGTTGTGACATCAGTAAGATGTCTTTTATTATGCCTGAAACGAGTTTAAACACAAACTATGCCCCGTAGGGGTAGTTTGGCCATTTACAAGTTTATAAAAGAGTTTAAGTGTTATCCTGAGTTACAGGTCTGATGTAATCAGAAAAAATACTTAATTTACTAAGTTACATCAGTAGGGTATCATATATATGTGAAATTTATCAATTATAACCAAACTATGCACCGTAGGGGCATTTTGGTAATTTCACCTAAGCCGAAAAGTTCAAAACTGAAGTCTGAGTTTAACAACCTTTGCTTACTATTAAAATATTATAATTTGCCTCAAATATCAGTAGGTATCACCCTTGGTATGTTTAAAATAGTTCTAGTACATACTATGCGTTAAAAACGCTTAAAAAGGCGATTAGAAGCCATTTCCGGGTTCGATACCTAAAGCTGATATTTTTATTATTCCAGAAGGCTTAAAATAATTTATTTATCATAAGTGATCAGTAGAAAAAGGTTTGGAGTCATTTAGATATGTAAAACTCATTTTATGGCCCGTAAGGGCAAAACCGACAATTACCGGATTAAGCCTACGACTATTAGTTATGCTCAGCCTAAAATTAATTAAAAATCTTCAAAATTCCCAAAATAATATATTACATCAGTGGGTAATAGTTTTGACATCAAAAGGTAGGTGTAATTAGGCTATATGCTAATTACGCCGTTTAATCGCTAAAGAAGCTTCTAATTACGCTAATGAGCATAACTCTCAAACTACACCTCAAACTGATGTCAAACTTTGGGTACAAGTTTATATATCAGTGACTAAGGTTTCTACTCTTTTACATTTTCAAAATTCACGTTTTAAGGTAAAAAGGGCTTAATGGTCAACATATGGGCAATTAACGGAATCATGCGTATTAATTGGTTAACTAATGAACCATGGTGTATAATCACAGAGGGTTATACTAGCATGTAACCTGGTCCAAAAGAAGCTCTAAGGTATTTCTAAAACATTCCATAACGGGTCAGAACTGAAGTCAAAGCAAAAGTCAAAGCTTTGCGACTTTTGGTTCCGAACCGGGTCTAAACAGTAAATTGTCAGGTTGAACATGTTTAGACATGTTCTTACACTAATTACCAAGTTATATTAATGATCAAACGGGTTGTATGTGTTCTACATTGCTAATCATGCATAAATTAGAAACTAAGTATCCTGTTGACTTTTTATTAACAAGTTTGACCCGACATTTGACCTAGTTAGAATGGGAATCAGGGGGAACCCTTTTAAGGGTTTATTACCCACATAATTACCAACTTATAACTACTTTCAATTCGACTAATCACTGAGCCATTAGTGATTAATCTTAAAGTCAACCGTTAATTACGACGGTTTGACTTTTAGCTAAATAACTAATCTAAACTCAATTAAAGAAGGTTAAGCATACTTACAAGTGACTAATGGTCGACTAGGAAGGCTTGGAAGGTGCTCTTGTGCTCCACAAATGATCAGATTTGCAAGAATGAATGTGTGAAGCATGTTTGCAACTTAGAGGCCTTTATATAGTGGTTTAATCACCACAAAATGTTGACACACAAGTCTAACATGGACCATGAATCATCAACACATGTCCCTAAGTGTTTAGGGGGTGCCTAGGGGCCAAGAAAGATGTGGAAGATCGGATAAAAATCGAATACAAAGGCAAAGGCAGGCAAAAACTCAATAAAATCGGACCAGAAGGCCCCTCGTGTGGCGCGAAGACCCCCCCCCCCTTGGGGCTTCGCGTGGCGCGAGGCCTCTTCTGACAAGATCTTTAACTTTTGATTTTTATGCAATTGTCCTTGGCTCTTCAAAACTTTGCTACAACTTTATTTCTTGCACTATGAACCCTCTAAATTGACATATAAGGGTTTTAAGACATATACCCACTTTGTTTAGCCCTCGGTTAACTTTATTGTCACCCGAAAAGTCCAAAACTTCAACGTTGACTCTTTGAACCCCTCGCACACGAATTTGATCATAACTTTCTCATACGATAACGAAACCTAATGAAATTTATATCGTGCATTCTAGTGAGCATAATTAACAGTTACACAGCTTCGGGTTTGTCAAAAGGTCACTCAGAGGTATAACTTAAACATGTTGACACATTTAACCCCTGTAGTTTGTAATCTCTCACTTTCCTTCATATTTAGCTTCGTATGATCCATGATTTATTCGTTTGAAGGTATGAGCATCATGTAGGGTTAATGTACAATATATTTATTCACTGTTGACATTTAGAACTCGTATATTCACATACTTTCCATGATTGTCAACTTTAATCCTTCTATAACATTTCTTTCACACGTTCATTCATATGAAACATGTCAACACATTATAGGACGTGAATTATCGAGGTGTTACAACATGTAAGGTTTGAAGCTGAACAGGCTAGGATCCACTGCGATGTGTTGATAGGTCTGCCGCTCGAAAAGCAAAAGAAGCAAAAGTGATACAAACATAATGGACTGGACATCTCGTGGGTAACAAACCAACGGTGTATGATTTCATGGTCTTAAATCCTGCGTTGATAGATAGCCAACATCTGAAATTTCGGGTCTTTATACTGATTATTCTTCCGGGATATCAGGGTTGTCCCTCTGTTGCATCTAGATTATATGCAGACCTGGACACAGTCAGGATATCTTGCTAAAAGAGCCACAAAAAGGGCCAAAACCTGTCTCGCCCTCGTCAGATCTTCCTTGGTCTCTCTGCTGTACGGAAGTACTGACCTGTTCACCAGGAAGTCTGGCATTGAAAAACAAATGAATAAAAGGGCCCTCGTCAGATCTTCCTTGGTCTCTCTGCTGTACGGAAGTACTGACCTGTTCACCAGGAAGTCTGGCGTTGAAAAAATAAAAAAAAATAGAATAAAAGGATGATCTCAGTATACTCACCTGCTACGATGAACCGTTGTGCTTACCTTGATCGCAGGGGTATGCCTTGGAATGGGACACACAGATGTCACAGTATAAAACTACCTAAAAGCGTATCCCAAAGAAAAAAGTTAAAGTTTGAGCGGTGGATTTAAGAGGACAAACATATCAACAATCGCATGGACTAGTCTAAGTAAGCGAAGAGCTGGAAAATGTTCCTTAATCGGTTCGAAAACGATTTTGATCCCATGGAAGGTTCTCCCTATATTACCCTTCTACTATTAATCTATTATTATTTTTCTGTGTTATTATTGTCTTTCTTATTTCTATGCTCAAAAAGGGGTTGCTCGGTTGGTTGGATCGTTGATTTTGAGAAAGATGTTTTCTGTCTTGAAAATGCAAAACATTAAAGTAATAATCTGGCCCACTGTTTCGGATTGGGGCCCACTATTTCGGATAAAACGAATCAGATCGGTCCCATTGCTCTCGAATGTAATTCGGACCATTGTTCCGAGTTGGGGCTTGGCCGTTTGATCTCAGGCCCAATCCGAAACTCTATAAATTGTCAACCATTTCTCTTTCGAGTCACATTTCGGCCTTTTTCACTTTCTAAGCATTTCAGATCCTCTCATTGTCTTCCCAGACCACTTATTCGAATTACAAGGTTCGTATACTTTTCAAACCAAAGCCTTTGAATGCCACAGTTGCCGAAGAACATGGCGAGCAAATCATGAATACTGTTACTAAAGCTGAGATTGAAACTGAAGTGTTAGAGATGGAGATGGTTGAAGAGGAAACAAACGATGTCAGTGATGTGGAAGTGATTGTCTCTGAGAAAGCTAAAGGGCCCATTTGAGAATCAACATTAATGACTGAAGAAATCCTACAAGCCCTGATTGAATTCTTGAAGGATAGTGTCGGAAACCCTCCTTCCGTATCTATTCCTGAGATTGAAGATAATACGACAGATGATGCTGAAGAAGCATCCAACAAGAAACGTAGAACCGAAATAGCTCCTGATTTTCATTCTACTGGCCCAAGCTCAGAACCGTAGCCTACTATGCCCACCGATCCACAAGTCACTACGGCTACTCAAGAAACAAGCACGCAAGATCTCGATTTTGATTTAAATTTCGATTTCGATCTTGATCTGCCTGAAATAACTCACTCGCAACCAGAAAGCTCAAATGGCATCAGGTTCAATGTAGGAAGTTCCAGTGGTGTCGGTTTCTCTGAGCATGATGAAGCAGCCATGCGTTTCACCGCCAGCAAGATGAAATTTGTTGAAGAAAGAGACAGTGATGATGATACGACTGTTGATGTAGCGAATCTGCAAATAAGAGTGATTGTGTTGGAACAAGACGCTGTCCTGAATGAAGTTCAGATCTCATCTTTGCAAGCTCAAATATCAAGCAAAGATCAGGCGATCGAACAACTACAAAGTGATGCGGGTATGCTGATGTCTGTTGATAGTTAAGCTGGAAAGGAAGTTCAAGATCGTAATCAAGAATCGTTTGTTTGATGATCCGGCTCCGTTGCAAGGTGGTCCTCTAAACGGATTCAACAACTAATCCAGTAAACCTAGGGGGAGATTGTTAGGCCCTATAGGTTTATGGATTAGTAGGAATTATAGGCTAATGGACCATGTTTCTAGAAGGTGGGTATTAGAGTGGGCTTAAGGATAATGGGCCTAGGGTTTTGGGGGAAACCCCTTACTATAAATAGTTAATGGAAATTAGGAGTTAGGTTGGTTCCTTGGTTTTAGAAACTTGTATTAGACAATCTTAATTGTATGTAAGTTTGAGCCTTTGAATCTTCAAATCTTCATATTGTTCTTGATTATTTCCTGAAGATCATCAAGTTTGGATTCCGCCCATCCTTGGTGATTGTTTGATATCGTTGTTTGATCCAGATTTTCGGGACTTACAGTCTCGGGTCGCCCTTTCGAAAAATCTTACCTTCCTGATATGGGATTCAGTCAGGGTGGCAGACAATTCAATGGCCTGTCTGACAGTAGTAGGGTTGCTGCCAGTAACGATATCCTGAACTAAATCAGGAAGACCATCAATGTACTTTTCAATCGCCTTATCCACAGGCGTGATCATGGCAGGACATAACAGGCTCAATTCCTCAAAGCCCTGAGCTCATGACGAGGACAGAATTCCTTCATCATTAGAGCCCGAAGCTCTTCCCAGGTTTGTGCTATTGCCACATCAGCACCTCTATCACGTATCACACCGTTCCACCATGTAAGAGCACGCTTCTCGAACGCACTGGATGCAAACTCAACATTGTGCTCATTCGGACATTGCACATGTCTGAATGTGCTTTCCAAACTTTCGAACCATTGTAGGAGCGCGATTGCTCCTTGAGATCCAGAAAACTTCAAAGGTTTAGTAGAGTTGAAGGTCTTGAAATTACACTGGGTGTTATTGTTGTTATATAACTCATGAATCTGAGTTACTACGCCTGGAAGCACAGCAGCCATTTGTTGAGCAACAAGGGTTGCGACTTCCTCAGCAGTAAAAGGTTGAGTATCACGTCGAGGAGGCATTGTCTAAAAGGAACAAGGGAACTTGAGAAACGAGTGAGGTCGATGATTGGAAAAACAAAAGAGGTATTTAAAACATTGACAAAACATAAGGGAGGCGATCATTCGTTCGTTACCTCGAACAAACAAACGTCACGCAGTGACTAATCAAAGTAAATGGATCAATATAATGTATCACCGAAGACATGCTCGCCTATAAGTAAACACTCACCCCAAGAGTACCCAGGTAAGAGTGACTGGTCCGATACTGCGGATTTGTACGAACACTCTAGCCTTAGACAGAAAACTCGGGGTACATGCATTCACTCTTCCAGTTTGCACGTGTTCACATTATTTAGACCCAAACTTTGACGAGATTTTGAAAACTTTGAAGGTTCAAAACCTTACAATAAATCATCCTAGAACAGATGAATGATTTTCAAAGCAGATTCAAATTTTGTATTCTTGTTGTGGTTGTCACCTAAGGATAGTTGACGATATTGTTTTAAAACTAAACACAAGATAACTTGTGTTAGGGTCCTAGGAAGGTTATAGACTAGGTCAAAGCATTACTAGTAACCTAATTCCCTATAACCATTGGCTCTTATACCAATTTTTCTGTCACACCTCGACCACGTAAAACAACAAAACGTGGCGGAAATGTCGGGGAGTGTTGTAACAGAATCATTATTTCACAACCATTGATTAAATAATTTCGTTTTATTGCATTATTGAACACATTGTTTTATTACAAATCAAATGATTAAAATGTTTTCTTTCAAATTTTAAAGTCGCTAAGGCATGAGTCCATCCTATGTATAGCATGTATCAACAATCATCACATAGCAGCACTTGAAACATGTGTAAAAATAGGTACGTCAGCATAAAAATGCCTGTGAGTTACATAGGTTTTATTTTAAAAGGATTCAAGACTTGCAAGTTTAAGGAAAATTTGTTTAATAAAAAATAGTCATGAACCTTAAAAAATATTTTCTTTTATAAATCGTTTTAAAATTTATAAGAAATCGGATAATATAACAGAATAATGCATAAATAAGGAATTAAGTAAAATGTGTTTGAATAAAATATATTGTTTGTAAAACAATATTTTGATAAAAGGGTTTATAGTATATATATATATATATAAAATATACTTTGGTTTTAAGAAAGTCGCATAAGTAATATATTAAAATATATTTTAGTTCCAAAATAATTAAACAGATAGTATATTAAATATACTTAAGTCGTCAAAATTGTTTTCAGTAGTATATCAAAAATATACTTTGGTTTTATACATAACATATTAAACTATGCTTTGGTTTTGAATATAACATATTAAACTATGTTTTGGTTTTGAAGATAACATATTAAACTATGTTTTGGTGATTAACAAAATATACATGTTGTTTTGTACAATATCACATATGAGAGTATATTAAACTATAATTTTGGGAGTATAACGAAATATACAATAAAAATGTGATTTAAGAATTCAATCAGACCTTAGTGCATCAAACTACACCAATTGAGACTATAGAAATACCACAAAGGCAATCTCTATTTGGATAAAAATATTGGTTTCTGACATTCCATGACAACCGGAATGGGGTGTCTAATCCTATAGCACTATATCATACTACCAATCGGTCTGGTGAACATAAAATAAGTACTATCCAACAATTTAATTTTATAATCTTTGGAAAAATTAGGGTTTAAACCATAAATAATCATTCAGATTATCAAAAGATAAGTACTAATATGTATAATCAATTATACCTTTGAAATCATGAACATAACAAATAGGTACACATATTTCACCGCAAAACATTGGAAAACAGTAAAAGAGGGGACTATGTACTCACTTGAGATTGCTTATTAGTCTTGGGAATAAGACCAATTTAAGCTCCAAGGATCACAGAAACAACAAGGCACCTAGTATAGGTAACTATGTTAATAATCGGATCCTAAACCGGGAGATAGGATAGAATGATGTTCTATAAATCAAATGAGTATTTGAACTCATATGGTATGATTTAATAGAGCTATCATTCTGATTTGGAAGTCTACCTAAGTGCTTTTAACCCGTTTCGACCCATTATGGTAGTATAAGCTACTATAACATGTCGTTTGCGTAAAACTATGGTAGGACGGTTATCTATAAGATATGTCAAGTCTTACATGCCCAATTATACCCTACCATGTTACTAAATCAGATTAGATGTCAAAAATATGTTCACATATGCACAATATCGTTTTATATTTCAAAAGGGCATTTTGGTCACTTCCTACGGGCATGTACACTACTTAACAAATAGCTAACCAATCCTATGTGATCATAAGGTATAACCTCAGAGGTTATTCCCTATGCAACTATGATCACTAATCATGCTTGGTCGGATCCTATTGATCGACGAAACGGGTCAGGTTCGAAAGTCTTAGCGGTTGTATAGACCGGTTAACTTACGACCCTAAACAAGCACTAAACTAATAATGACGAGTTAAACATGTCAAAACATGTTTAACCTACTTAGAAAACTGATTTGGTATCAAAACAAAGTGTTTTGATACCTAAAAGTAGTTCCGTTGCAAAATGCGTGCTAAAACGCATTTTGACCGAAACTTTGACTCGTCACTACACCTAGTTAACGTGGTAATCAGTAGGTATAATCGCTAATGATTATAACCATCGAGATTACAATCACGTTACAAATTTCAATTGAACTTTGCGTTGACCATTGACTGGTCAAACTGAAAGTCAAACACTGTTTGACTTTTTAAGCTAGAAAGCAATAAAAGAATGAAGGAATGCTTACAAAAGGTCCTTGCTTGAACTTGATCTTATAATTCTCAGGTATGAAGTTATAAAAACATCAACTTAGAGAATTTAGATCAAGTGTGTGGAAAACAAATGAATTGGCCATGCTATTTATAGTAGAGCATGAAGAACAAGATCATGACACTTGTTTGTATGGCCAAGAAGCAAAAATCATGACCATACAAATGTTACAAGCAGATTAGAAGCCTTGGAGAGGTGTTAACTTGGTTAACACACAATAAAAATTACATAAACAGCCCCTGATCTATCAACAGATTTGTGAAAATGGAAAACAGTCGCTGGGCACTTTTAGGCGGCCCGCATAAGCTTAGGACTGGGCTTACGCGGCCCGTGGGGTCCATTTTGGCATAAATGCATAAATGGTCCCTGCACTTGAATTAAGCTCATTTCAAGCACTTTTGACACATGTTAAGCCATTTCAAGGATCTACAATGTCATTAAAGTTTTGAGGACTCAAAATGTGCCCGGAAAACTCTCGGATGTCGGCTCGTTTGGTTGTACGGTCGTGTTATTCGTCAAATTACGACGAAACTCAAACGGACGCGAAAACGAACCAAATTAAGCGACGAATGGTATTTTTTCATGCCGGTCACTAAAATAACAATATTTTAGTGTGTACAAAAATTTTGGATGTCCAGATGTGGTCAGAACGTAAGATATGCACGAAAATGCAAACTTACGTCGTTTTTGACACTTTTAGTCCCTGTAAGGTCAAATAAGCATATTTTCGCACACCGTACCACCCAAAGCTTATTTCTAAGCTATGTTTAGGTTATTTATGGTATATTTAGCTTATGATCATGTTCCAGACTGTACGTTGCCTTACAAAACGACAGACTTTTGCAAGTTGACGCAATTAGTCCCTATGAGCGAATAAATTTGTTTTCGGCATACCAAACCCTTCAAAACTTATTTCTAAGTTATGTAAAGGTTATTTAAGGTATGTTAAGCCTATTTCACTGTTACGGAGTGTTTGTTGCATTAAACTGGTTATATTTACGCATCAGATCGCTTATAACCTTCCAGAAATCGCGATTTAGAGCTCGAAACCGAACAAGAATTGATATGTGCAAACGATAAACACATATTTATACAAATCCCAAGTATGAAATATAATATTTAATTGGTTTGGTATTTGTTTAGTGGTTGAAGTGACACAGGTGTCACAACCCGTATCATTACGCGTCGGAAACCATATTTCAAATAATATCTTTATCATATTTATAACTTAAAGAATATATAGGTATTCTACAAAGAAATGTAAGTTTCACTTACCTTGCATCCATGGCACACTTTTCTTTCCGTACTTGCTCCGTTTGACTCGCTTCATCCATAAGCTTCCACCTAGCTTGTTAAGCGTCAAACTATCATCATAATTTCCACAATGTGGTTAGATTAGTCATTCTAAATCATGACCTTCACACCTTATAAATCTTTTTACAGTTATTATTACTGAACTCTATCATAGGTCGGTTTGACTTTTAAAAATTCAAACCACCAATTGACACATATGAGTGCACTAAGGTTAGGATCTGAGTTTCTTATGATTGTGTTTTTGTTTGAGAATTAAGAAGATGGATATGTAATTGCAGCGGAATGTAAATGGAAACAAACTTTCATACACAATCAAACAGAAGAATTGCTTTCAATACACAAGTTTATCATTGAACTGAATGATTGAATTTATTTCAATCTTCAATTACAACTTTGTATGCATGTATTACAAACTCCCCCTCAGCCTGAGCTCACAATGAATTATTCATGCAGGAAGACAAGTGATGAAAGAGCTAGTAGAATAGTACAGGGTACTGTTCTATTTATAGGCACGAGCAAACCACTGAAGCATCTTGGCTGACGTCACCATAAAGTGACAACTAACCTCCTAACAACCTGTAACTACTGATCTAATACAACTACTGCTTGCTAACTACTGATTACATTACAATACAATGAATAAACAAACTACTGCTTCCCATCCCACTTTTGTGACTCTAGCAGTACTTTATGTCTTCAGCAGTGCTTGACCCAGATCAGTAGATTGAGCATCAGTGTTAGTCTTCAACAGTTCTTTAATCATCAGTAGTTGTTGAAAGACAGCTGTTGTAGACAAGCAGTAGATAGAGGTCATCAGTTGTTTAGCCACTTTCAAGGGGGAGTATTGAATACAACATCTGCTTATTTTAGATCCACTACTCTGATCCAATTTTGGCTTTAATCAATTGTTCCTTTGGTAGGGTTCAATCCCAACAATCTCCCCCTGGAACAGATGATGCCAAAACCCTTCATTATTATGGATCCTTATTGCCTCATCAACAATTCCCTGACTTGACCTTTGAATTGTAATTCAAAGTCCAAGGAATCTGTCTCATCCTCTTCCCTGCACAGTGTAAGATCAAGGAGATCTTGCATATCTTCAACACCAGGCCAAATGCTTGTTCCCTTGATATTTTCTTCACTTCACCAGTGGATTTGATCAGAGTCAATACGTGGGTCTGTTTGTCATATTTCCACTTTAGTATTTTTGAATCCAGTGGGTTTCTTGGGAGAGGCTTTATTGATGATTAGATTTGGAGATGGTGGCCTGGTGATAACTGGCTGAGCAGTGCTTTCAGCTTTAGCAAGCTCAGAATTTTCAGCTCTCATCTGCTTGAGGACTGACTTTATAATGTCATCCCCTGCTGCTATATCCTCTGCTGTTTCTGCATCCATCTGTTTTTGTCTCCTTCTTTGATAAAGGATGGCACCAGGTGGAGCAGTGGATTTCCTGACTTGCAGTTTTTGTGGTTTAGCTGGAACCACTGCTTCAGGGTAAACAGGCTTTTGTGGAATATTAGGATTTTTCTTTCTCAATTCTTCCAGCTTTTGATAAGAGGCCATCACCTTTTCTTCTTTCCACCTTGTCACCTGATTCCTTGACCCAAAATCAGCAGTAATAAGTTCCTCTTTCATTCTTTTCAGCTTTAACACTTTATCAGGTACATTTTTCTTGTAATTTGCCCAAATAGGAGGAGTATCTTTAACTTTGTCTTTGTTCATTTTTTCAATTCTTTCTAACTCCTCTTTGAGCTCTCCAACTGTCCATTCTTTATATTGAGCCTTTTCTCCTTTGTATTTCTTGAATGCCATAATGTGCTCAATGTAATCTTTTCTCAAACTTTCATCATCTCTTTCTAAAAGTTTCTGACAGATATCTTTTGAGAATCTTTCCAAAGTACTGACCTAAGTGAGCAGGAATTGATAGTATCTTTGGATTTCCTTGTTAGATTTACCCTTTGTGTTTCTTTTGGAGATATCCTCTGCTTGTTGGGCCTTTAGCTTCAAATATTCTTCTATATTGTTAGGCCTAGGATATCCTTGAAAAGATGGCAAGTTCCTTTTAGCAGGGTCATCTTCAGAGTAGAAGGATTTGATCTCCTCTCTAACTGCAATAAGCTCTAAAGGATACTAGATACCTGCAGGAGTAATGGCAGTGTTTGGGTTAAATACTTGTGCTGAAGAGAGTGGAACAAGGTTTGGAATGGTAACAAGTGACAGTGGTTGTGAAGATATTGGTGGTGGTGAAGAGTCTTCATCTTCCAAGATTATCCTTCTCCTTTTTGGTTTAGGAGAGGTTGGTAGTGTTTTGGTGGGTAGAGTAGTGGTGATTTGAGTGGAAGGTGGTTGACTAACAGTTGTTGAAACAACTGGTGTTTCAACCACTGTTGTCATTACAACAGATGATGTATCACCTGATGTCTTCTGCTTTTTAGCAGGTGGTGTTGGTGGTGATGAGGATGTTTTTGGTGGGGTAGTGGTTGAAGTGGGAGCAGTGGTTGTAGTGTGTGTTGAAGTGGTGGTTGTTGGGTTAACAACTGCTGAAACCACTGAAGTACCAACAGTTGTTGATACAACAGGTGTTACAACAGCTGTTGGTTTGGAGGTTTGATGTGTGGAGCTTTTAGGAGTTTGAGGAGCATGTTTTGTGGGTCTGGAAGGTATCGATTTGGGTTGCCTCACTTTTCTTATGGGGTGTTTTCTTTTAGGCTGAGGACTTTCTTCATCCTGTGGCTCAAAACACCCTGTACTTCCAACTCCATAAAGACTTTCTTCTCCTGCTCAAACTTTGATTTTCGTTTTGCCTCCAAATCCTTTTTCACTCTTGCTTTTGCATCAGCAATAGCATTTAAGGTTACATCAACCTTTTTGGATCCATCTGGCTTAGGGATGTCTGCAAGCATACTTGAATTATCTGGTGCAATGTACAGACCATCTTCATATCCCCTTTTCTTCAACTGCCTCATTTTCTCCCCCTTTTTGGCATCATTGGGTGGAGGATTATCAACAAATATTATTGTGGGAGGAGCAATGCCAGTGGTGTTAGCAGATGGGCCTTGATTGCCTTGATGTCTGCTTGTGTATCTTTAAACCTTGCTTCCATTATATTTCTGATCTTTTGAACTTGTATCTCATGTTGCTGATCAACATATTCTCTTTGTTGGATGAGCATAGGTTAAAACAAACTCCACAGCTCATTTGGAGTAGGAGCAGATGATGGAGCAGCTGTTGGAGTTGATGCAGCAGTGGATGGTACCTTTTGTGCTTTCAACAACTGTTGCAGAATGTCTTTGATTTCTGCAACAGATGTATCAAGTTTGTCAACTCTATCCGTCAATTCTCAATACATTAAACCATCACCCAACTTAATGGGATCATCTGATTTCCCACTTTCAGTGGTTGTAACAGTGGTTGACTTAGGGAATGTATCCCAAAAATCATCCACTGATGCGCAAATGTCTTGGTACTGGGGACTTCTTCTTCAGTATGAGTAACCCTTTTAAGTGAACCAGTGAATACTGGAAACACTCGAGTTCCCAAAGAAGAAATTGCCTTCAAGGAAGTCTGATTGATGAAACTACTATCCAAGAGCAAACCAGTGGGTTCAGCACTTGTAGTAGCTGCTTCACTTGAACTACCACCAAGAGTTACATGTAACTCAAGGGGTGTAACCTCCTCAGTTACTGGTGGGTTAACAAAGATAGGGAGCTCAGACTCAGTCACTTGTGGTGGCATGCTCTCAGTGATAGGTGGTTGAGAGGAACTGATTTCTGTCTGAGCTATATCAAGTGCATCCAACAAAAGTTTTGTTTGTGATGGAATTGTGGCAGTGAGTATTGGGGTGGAAAGAGAATTTTCCCCGAGCAGTGGGCTGTGGATGATAGAATCAAGTGATTCTAGAGCATCATAATTTGGTGTCCCTGTCCTTACAACCTATTCTTTTTTAGAAGAAGCAGGAGGAGTTTGAGGCTCTGGTTGAGATCTTTCTTCTGCTGTGAGGAAGTAGCAGCAGTGGTTTCTGGTGACTTTTGTGTTGTCACTTGCAGTTGCTCTGGGATCTCATCTTCCAGAGTTGCCTTTTTTGTAGGTTTGGGGGGCTTTTGTGTTTTCTTTTGTTTTTGTCTTTTTGTGGTTTTAGGTGTGGGTTTCACAGTAGTTGTTTTGCTGGTGTGATCACCTTGAGCAGTAGGCTCAACAGCAGGTGCCTGAGGAGCAGTGGTAGCTGCTGAAGTCTGCTCAGGAACCTCTGCTTGTGTTTTGGAAACTTTAGACAGCCTTGTAAATGTTTCAGGTGTTAGGCTGTTTATTTGAAAAGGTTCATCTTGGATAAGCACATGATCATTATCCTTTGAAATTTTTTTATTAAAATAGTAGCTTAGGAACCTTGGAAATAGTAAAAGGTTTTCTTATTAACATTTTTTACCAAATCATTGAAGATCTCCTAGGAGTAGTTAAAATTTTCCTTATTCATGATAGCATAACCCAGGTATTGGATCTTCAATGGAATTTCATTGAAAGTAGTGGTTTTGTTGGACACACACATTAAGAGGGTATGAAACAAAAACCTTGTAGCAGGAGGAAAACTACCCTTTTGTAAAGTTTCTTTTTTCATTTCCTTAGCATACCCCCTTTCAATAAAATCTGTTTGATACTCTATTTTAGGGAAAAAAGTTTTACCTTGAAGATCATCGGGTTCAAATACCTCTGAAATGGTTTGAGGTGTTATTGTGGCAGAAATACCCTTTATTGAAAAAGTAATGGCAATTGGCGTTTTATCAATAGAATCAAGCTTAGCATTTTTCCAAAACTCCTGCTGGGTTTTCTTTTAAACTGGAGCATCATAGGTCAACAAAGTTTTGTACTTTGATGACGAAAGAGCGTCAATGACGGAGTCGAAAGTGGAGGTGTGAGTTGGTTTTTCAAGTAGACCCAAATACTTGTGAGGAGCTTTGTATGGAAGATCTGTGGCCATTTGAGTGAATTTGTGAGAGGATGAAGATGGTGATTTGAGTATGTGTGCGAGAGGAAGAAGAAGATGAGTGATTTGAGAGAAGTGGAGAGAAATGGATGATAACTGCTTTTAGAAAGGAATTGTGAATTCGATTAGACAGTGAAAACCCTGTTTGGTTGCAACGGTTATAATGAGAACAGTGGCTGATTTTCAACTATCAGTGGATAGCCTATCAGTGGGTTAAAACACTGATTTTGATAACAGTGATTAACAAGGAAATGAGAAAATGGTGGTTGACTTTCAGCAGTGGACAATATTATCAAAACAAATGTTTGAACCAAAAACAGTGGTTATGGCAGACTTTTAAGGATTTATTGAAAATTTCATTTTTAGCTATTTTTAAGGATGAAATATTGATTTTCTGAAAACGTTTTAATGCTTTTATTCATAGAAAAACAAGATTTTGCTTATTATCCCATGTTCAGCATGCCAATCCTAGAGATCAAGCTTTCAAAGGTGGATGTGTCTAATGCTTTTGTTAGCACATATGCCAGCTGATCTTTAGTTGGAACATGGTGCAGAGAAATCAAACCTTTTTCGTAGCAATCCCTCACAAAATTATTTCTGATATCAATGTGCTTGGTGGTTGAATGGGATACTGTATTTTTGATGATATTTTCTGCTGCCTGACTGTCCAACATAAGAGGTCTCTTTAGGGCAGTGATACCAAAATCCAACAATTGGTTTTGAAGCCATAACAGTTGGGCTGTACAGCTTGCAGCAGCTATATACTCTGCCTCAGCAGTGGATGTGGAAACAGCTGCTTTCTTTTTACTTTGCCAAGACACTAAGCAACTGCCTAGGAATTGGCACCCTCCTGAAGTGGACTTCCTTGTTTTGTCACATCCAGCAAAGTCACTATCTGAGAAACCTGAAAGCTTGATATTTGCATCATCTGGATACCAGATACCAAGTGTGGGAGCACCTTTTAGGTATCTGAATATCCTTTTACAGCAATAAGGTTTAACTTTCTAGGGGCTGATTGGGATCTTGCATAAACACATGTTGCAAACATGATGTCTGGCCTAGAGGCAGTTAGGTACAATAAAGACCCAATCATGCTTCTATAAAGAGTTTGATCAACCAAATCATCCTTTTCATCAGACATGACTATTTTTGTGGTTGCAATGGGTGTACTGCATGGTTTACAATCATCCATCTCAAATTTCTTTAAAAGTTCTTTGGCATATTTGCCTTGATGGATGAAAGTGCCATTTTGCAGTTGCCTTACTTGGAGACCAAGAAAGCACTGGAGTTCACCCATTGCACTCATCTCAAACTCAGCTGTCATGAGTTGCCTAAACTCTTCACACATTTTAGAACATGTGCTTCCAAATATGATGTCATCCACATAAATCTGGACAATCATCAAGTCTTTCCCTCTCCATTTTAGAAGCAATGTTTTGTCTATTTTACCTCTTGTGAAACCAATGGAAAGTAGAAAGGTGGAAAGATTTTCATACCAGGCTCTTGGTGCTTGTTTTAGGCCATACAAAGCTTTATTTAGCTTGTAGACATGATTTGGATTAAATGGATCCTCAAATCCTGGAGGTTGACACACATATATCTCTTCTTGAATCTTACCATAGAGGAATGCACATTTAATATCCATATTAAACAACTTAATGTTGTGGTTGACAACAAAGGCCAGGAATAATCTGATAGCTTCTAATCTTGCTACAGGGGCAAATGTTTCATCGTAGTCAATGCCCTCTTCCTGTCTGAACCCTTGAACCACAAGCCTAGCTTTATTCTTGACAACAATACCCCTTTCATCAGTTTTATTTTTGAAGACCCACTTTGTGCCAATAGGACTCACACCCTCTGGCAGTGGTACAAGCTCCCAAACTTGTTGTCTTCTAAATTGTTGGAGCTCCTCTTGCATGGCTTCTACCCAGCTATTGTCTTTTAGTGCCTCTTGGTACTTGACTGGCTAATGGAGAGATAGGAAACCAGCAAAAAGACATACGTTTTGGGATTGGCTTCTTGTTAGCACCCCTTCACTAATGTTGCCAATGATTTGGTCAGGTGGATGAGACTTCAAGAAGATTAGATCTCCTTTGTATGGAACAATGGCATTTAAAGGTGAACGCTCAGATGTGAATCATCTGAGCTACCCACTACTGGTGACTTTGATGATCCAGCAGTGGCTTCAAATGGAGGTGGATGAATAGGAGGAACATGTGTGAAAACATGTTGACTTTTATCCACTGTTTGATGGCTTTTGTCAACAGTGGTTGATGATGATGGGCTACTTTGGTCAACAACTGTTGAGGTAGCAGTGGTTGAGCTTTGACAGCTGTTTTGAACATCTGCTGCTCTTCCAATTGAAGCAGACTTTTTTTGTGGAATGATGACTTCATATCCATAGTCTGATGGAGGATTTTCTGATGGACCTGCACTGTTAGTCTTGACAGAAACAATTTCAAAGGTGAATTTATCAAGATCAAACAATTCTGCAGGATTTGCAGGGATTTTCATTGATGAAAGTTCATTAAACTTCACATTCAAAGTGTCTTCCACTGTTTCGGTCCTTGTGTTAAACACATTGTAGGCCTTAGAAGTGGTTGAGTATCTCAAATGGTAACCACAATCAATTTTGGCTGCAAACTTTGAGATAGAATCTTTTAAGTTTAAAATGAAACATGGGCAGCCAAAAACTTTGAAATAAGAGATCCGTGGTTTTATTTTATACAGCAGTTCATAGGCAGTCTTTTGATGCCTGGGGTTGATTAAAACTCTGTTCTGGACATAGCAAGCAGTGTTTACTGCCTCTGCCCAGAAAGTTAATGGCAAACCTGAATCAGCAAGCATGGTTCTGGCAACCTAAATCAATGTCTTGTTCTTTCTCTCAACAACCCCATTTTGTTCTGTTGTTCTTGGACTGCTGTACTGCCTTACAATTCCTTTGGACACACAGAAATCATCCAACTCCTTATTTCTGAACTCTGTGCCATTATCACTCCTGAAGATTTTTACTAGCAAGTCAAACTGCTTTTCAACCTGTGTAACAAAGTCCTGCAGAATGCTTGTAGTCTCATCTTTGGAGTGTAAAAAGTAAGTCCATGTAAACCTAGAAAAGTCATCAACAATAACCAAACAATATCTTTTCTTCCTAAGACTCATGACTTTAACAGGGCCAAACAGATCCATGTGAAGCATTTGCAAGCACTTGATTGTTTTGGACTCTTCAATTGATTTATATGAGCTTTTATGTTGTTTTCCTTTTAGGCAGGAAACACAATGCTCAGGACAGGTGAACAGTTTTTGAGGTAAACCACTTACTAACCCCTGTTTTGACAAAGCAGTGATTGTCTTGAGATTTGTGTGCCCCAATCTCCTGTGCCATAATTCTGTCTCTTTGTTAGAGGCCGCTGAGAACAGACAGGCATCAGTCCTAGGGCTCTCTTTTGACATATCAACTACATAAATATTGCCACTCCTTTGAGCAACAAGTTGGGTTTTTCCTTTTTTTTATTATTTCTTTAATCTTTTCAACCATTTCTGGTCCAACAATCCTACAAAACTCCTTTGTAAAGAATGAGCCATAGCCCTTATCACTCATTTGTCAGACACTTAGGAGGTTGAATTTTAGATTGTCTATCAGATTGACATTTTCAAACTTAACATTACCAGACTGAACTGTACCAAACCCCATAACCTTCCCTTTACTATTATTACCAAAGGATATATCACCCCTTCCATGAGTTTTGAAATCTTTGAGTAGGGCTCTACATCCTTTTATGTTCCTGGAGCCTCCACTATCTACATACCAAAGACTATCTAAGCATGCAGAAGCTCCCTGCACATCAGGTAAAAGGTTAGTTCATTAGGGTCTCCAAAGCCAATATGGCTTTGGATGGGGTCTCAACAGTGTCTAGGTTAAGTTCAGGTAGATGGACAGTGGTTAGCTCATGGGTTTGGACAGTTTTGGAACTATTTTTCTCTAACCACTGTTGGGGGTCTTGCCCAATTATCTGTTGGTACCCAAAAGGATGCCTGTTCACTCTTGGTTTAGAGGGCCTTTTGTAAACCTCATAAACATGCGGGATCCTTTGGTATGGTGGTTGTCCTTTATCTCTTCGGTATTGGTTGGCAGGGGGTGCATCAGTCACCTGAACATCTCTTTTAACAGAGGTTTGGTTCAGCTGTTTTGTAACAGCTGTTGGAACTGGCACAAACAGTGGCTGATTCTTGGTGAATTTGACAGATGGGTTTGATGAACTCATGGATGTTTTTACAGTGTACTCATTCTTTTTTACATCAAAGGATTTGAGATACACACATTCCTGAGTTTTGTGGTTTGATTTACCACATATGGTGCAGCTCTTGGCAGGCTCAATAACACTTGTTTTGTTGATATCATATGCTTTTAGATGAAAACAATCTTTTGTTAGATGATTCTTCTTTTCACAGAAATCACACAATAAGTTTTTAATCTTTTCTTTTCTTCTTATCAGACCCCTTTGCAACAGAGTTTTGAACTACTATTGGGATGTCCTTAAGAGGAATGACTTTTGCCTTGGGAGCTTTTACACCATCAGTGGTTGTGAAGTCCATGGGCTTGAAGTTTTCAAGAATGTCACACTCATCAGACCATGTGGGTTTAAATTGATATTTCTCAAGTGCCTCAAAAGTTGAGGACCCCACAGATCTTTCCAGAGTGATTTTGTTACCAAGTTTGTCAGTTATTTTAACTTCTTGCCCATTCTTGTTGGTTGGAATGATTTCCACAGAACCAGCTTGATTTGCAGCATTGTTTTCAACTTGGTCATTTTTTCTAAACCCAATGCCAAATTTTACATTACTTTCAAGTTGTTTTTCAAGCATGATCTCATAACCTTTACAGGATTCCACCCATTTTTCACAAGTAATTTGGGTGGATTCCAACTCTTTTTTGTAAACTTGATATTTTTCTATCATTGTTTGGAGTTGGTCCTTGGCTATGCTATGCTCTTGTTTGATGCTGCAAATTTCACTTTCTTTTTCATTCAACTTGTTTTTCAGTTCTTTTAATGACTTTTCAAATTGAACTTCAGAAGTTAACAACTTACCCCTAAGGTTTTCATTCACCTTTTTAATGTTAGCAAATGCTATAATGCATTTGTCTGAACACGGATTTTGAAGAACCTGAGGTGATACCTTGGATGCAGCCATCATGGAACAATCACATGTATGATCATTTTCTTCATCAGCTCTCTCTTTCTTTTCACCTTCTTCCTTTTCTATTTCTTATTCTTCTTTGGACCAGGGGTCGGACAGTGGTTCCAGCAGAGGTTTTGAACTTTCTCCCAACAGTACTTCATGAGCAACAGCAGTAACCACTGCTTCAGCAATTTTGTCCACTGTTTCAGCACTTGACTGTTCTTCTTCAGCTTCCAGCCCCTCCTGTATGGTCTCCAAAGCTTCAAAACAAATATCATTACCAGAAGCAGTGCTTTGAGCATACAGTGCAAAATTTTCATCTCCTAACTCCTCAGGTAAACTGCTCCAATCAACCAGCCCTTGTGTGAAAAAGCTTTGTTGGTCTGGTTGAACCATTGTTGGTGCAGTTTGTTGAGGTGCAACTTGTTGCACCTGAACCTGGGGAGCAGGGGCTTGGACATACTGAATTTGGGGAACAGTGGTTTGACCATAATGCACAGGAACATGGGTTGCAGCATGTGCATAGTGAGCAGTGTTAACATTGGTTGCAGGGGTATATTGGGCATAGTACACAGCGCTTTGGTTGTTTTGTGGTCTAGGGTTTGAGCTGGGATGTGTAATAATTGGACCAGTGGTTTGACTCCTGCATTCCCTAGCAAAATGACCTAGCCTATTGTACTTATAGCACTTGATCTTGAACTTATCCAACCCCACATTTAGGTTCCCATGTAACCCTGGGAATTTTCTCCCTGTCCTTTTGTAAAACTTGCTAGTTCTTACACTTAGCAATGTTAATTGATGCAAAATGTCCATTTCTTCAAGGTCAGTTGGATCAAAATGTTGTAAGTCATTGAGTTCAAAGCACAGATTATCAGAGTTATGGCTTTCTCCATTTGCTGTGAAAGCAAAATTGGATGAGTGAGGATCAGAGTTGAAGTTTGCACCAGCAGTTATGTCAATAAAATGATCATAACTCTGATCCTTACTGCTGCCAGACTCTTCATGACCCAGAAGAGCTGTGTTGCCAAATGTGTAATCATCTGCAACTTTGCCAGACTCATGCAACTTCTTTTTTCTGGTTTAACTCCCTTTGATAGGTCAGGAGTCTACCATGAAGTTGGGTCAGTGTAAGATCTTTGAACTCAACATAGTTTCTGGTCATAAAGGCAATGGTGTCCCATTTATCAGGAAGTGATCTTAAAAACCTGCTATTAACGGTTTATTTTGGAAATTCATTTTTAACAAGTTTAAGTTCACTTATGAGACAGTTGAATCGCTCAAACTGCTGTGTTAATGTTTCACCCTTAATGTGACAAAAGGTTTCATACTGTTGGTTCAAAATTTCCCTATTGTTTTCAATAACTTCTTCAGTTCCCCCAAACTCTTCCTTCAATGCATCCCATAATTCCTTGGCACTGTTACAGTGTAACAGTCCAGCATAGATTTCAGTGGGTAATGCAGAAGCAACAATGCTAAATGCCTTGGCATCCAATTCAAATTTCTAAAAATCCAGTTCAGTATAGTTTTCAACCTTCTTAGGTTCGTACTTTCCTGGATCCTCAGCACTCGGCACCATTGGAACATGTGGTCCAAAGATAGCCGACTTCCAACATCCGGTATTCTTTTGAGCAAGGATGTGACCCATCCTTCTCTGCCAGATGTTGTACTCATTTCGCTTCAACATGGGTGGTTTGAAGAGAGAACCGATGTTATTGTACATATCTTGTGATTGTGACGTCATCCTGGTTGTTTTACATGCACTGGTTAATTAACTTTGATCGTAATTAACCCTTACTATGTTTTTCAACGAAACGAACAATTTAACAGTATCAACGATTATGAGCTGAACCATTTATGTCAAAATGACTGTTAGATCAAATTTGAGTGTCCAATCTGATACCAATTGTTAGGATCTGAGTTTCTTATGATTGTGTTTTTGTTTGAGAATTAAGAAGATGAATATGTAATTGCAGCGGAATGTAAATGGAAACAAACTTTCATACACAATCAAACAGGAGAATAGCTCTCAACACACAAGTTTATCATTGAACCGAATAATTGAATTTATTTCAATCTTCAATTACAACTTTGCATGCATGTATTACAAACTCCCCCTTAGCCTGAGCTCACAATGAATTGTTCGTGCAGGAAGACAAGTGATGAAAGAGCTAGTAGAACAGTACATGGTACTGTTCTATTTATAGGCACGAGCAAACCAATGAAGCATCTTGGCTGACTTCACCATGAAAGTGACATCTAATCTCCTAACAACCTGTAACTACTGATCTAATACAACTACTGCTTGCTAACTACTGATTACATTACAATACAATGAATAAACAAACTATTGCTTCCCATTCCACTATTGTGACTCCAGCTGTACTTTATGTCTTCAGCAGTGCTTGACCCAGATCAGCAGATTGAGCATCAGTGTTAGTCTTGAACAGTTCTTTAATCATCAGCGGTTGTTGAAAGACAGTTGTTGTAGACAAGCAGTAGATAGAGGTCAACAGTTGTTTAGCCACTTTCAAGGGTAGATAATTGAATACAACATCTACTTATTTTGGATCCACTGCTCTGATCCAGTTTTGGCTTTAATCAATTGTTCCTTTGGTAGGGTTCAATCCCAACAACTAACAAGTTCACAAGACTTAATTTAGGCACATTATCAACCACTTAGTGAGCATCATCTTTGGAGATGCCATATTAACTAACATGTTATCTATTTCATACATCAAGTAAAAATAAATCAACATGTAGCTTTAATCATTGTAAGCACATATACACTTTGACCATCATAATCATGGGTTTAACTCTTGTGTGAAGACCCACTTCTAATCACTTATGAACTCTTAACAAAATCTCTAGTTTGTTCAAGTAGTTCATTCATGCTAGTTAGTTTGATGTTTATAAACACCAATACAACATCAATTTGTCAAATCATCAAAACCCATTTATCACATACAAGGTTAATCTTTCAATCACTACTTTATGGCACTAAATCACCAAATTCACATCTAGGGTTTGTTCCTAGACTTGTACTCATGCCATTTTCATTATAACATCCAACATTAAATCTTAAATTTCGTTTATGAATGTTTTTTCCAAATTTTGAAACATTATCAAATGACAAAATTCTACATACCTTGTGATCTCCTAGCTTGGTTGATCACGAATTTAGCTAAAGCCCCAAATTTTCTAGCTCGGTTCCCTTCGATTTGCTGAATTTTCGTTAGTTTAGGGTTTCAAAGAGAAACCCTCTTTTGTTCTCCAGTATGTTCGATCCAGAACACACACTTTGTGTGTTTGGAGTTTTTGATTTTTTTAATAATAATTATTTTCACACTTAACCCTTTTAGTCCCTCTAGTTTCCAAAAGTTATAAAAAGGTTACATAATCAAGTTCCTTTATTATTTTAAAACACGTATATAAATAGGTTGATATTCCTAGTTACTTAGTGGGTCCCGGGAGTTATAACCCGTTTTATTTTAAGTCTCCTTTACTCGGGCTTCTTATAAACTTACTTTTCTCAAATCATTTATTCTCCTTTTAATTGATATTAGGATTATTTGTTTAAATCCTAATATTCACCTGGTTAATTTTACCACAAACGGTATTTTACCCGTTCAAAATTATTAATGTGGTTTGATTACCAAACCCGTTTTCGGGGTGTTACAAGTCTCCCCCCCTTAAAGAGGTTTCATCCTTGAAACCTTTCTTACATAGTTCCTTAGGTTTGACTCCTTGGAGTTAGGTTCGATAATTACTTGAGCATAGCTCTCATTTTAATAATCTTACCAGGATAATATGGTCATGCCCTTTTGGCTTCCAAACGTATGCGCTTTTCACGTGTAAGGCCTCATGGGCCGTACTTTCATCTTGTATTTCATATCTTTATTAATTATTTATTTTGGCGGTTAGACTTGTTAGTCACCGATTACCTTATACTCCATCGCTCGGGTATATTCGCTTTGCCTTTCTGAGGCTTATATGAGTTTATGATCTCCTATTCCCGTAATTAACGTTACAACGTGATCATATCTTATATTACTTTTCTTGACCGTGAATACGTCACGTCACGTTTAAGTTTATCTCGACTTTCCTTTATCATACTCCTTCTTTTTGAATGTATCGTCTTGCACCTATCGGTGTTAAGACTTATATCATTTAATATTAACCACTTTCTAACTTCTCTCTTAATATCCATATTTGTTAAAACGTTATTTCTTACTAAATATTGAATTGTAGTTCAACCTTTTCTCTTTAATTTACGTCAATTACTCACATCAAGGAATTTACGTCCAAGGATTTATCCCCTTCCGTTGTCATTTTCGGTAATGACTTCGCCCTTTTTGTGACATAACACAATTTAAATAAGTGGATTCTTTTGTCAATTTTTCCTGTTTAAACGTTTTAGTGAAATCCTTCACTTTTGTCAACCAAACTTTTCATGATCTCTTCGCTTTAACCCATTCGATTAACTTAGCGAAACCCATCGCTTTTAATTTAAATTTACCTCCCGTTATTATTTTACGCAGGGAGTTACAAGCAGTTTCCTCGTTTTACATTATTGACCCGTAGGTTCTTTCACATAGCCTCATAGGCTTCTTCCTTAGACTTCCACCTTCTCAGGTAAAACCCCATCATTTCGTTTCTTTCTATTTGTGACCCGAGAGTCTTTTTGGTCCTGTTAGACCTTAACACTACTTATAATACCGTAGGTTATGATGATCCCGTAGATCATCTTTTATTCGTGTCTTTATTCAATTGTATATACGTTTATATACGTATATGGCGTCAAGGCACCCCTTTTTATGTTTAGAAACATTTATTTTTGCCTTGTGGATTTCATTTGACCTTGACCGTAGTCTAAGGCTACTTTTGTTTTCTTTCGAATTATGCTTCCGACTTTATGACTTCTAACATCATTTACACGTCGGTTTATCCTACGCTTACCGTTACCCGGTTCTTACCTATACTTCTTTACGACCCGTTACCTGGGTTCTTTATCTTAATTGTTTTAACATTCTTGTTTTGTTAGTATGCGTTTTTCCTTTCTATCATGCATTATTAGGGTATTTACTATGTTACTTAATTGATATATGTATGAATATACACATATTTATGCATCTTTCATTAACAAGCGGCTTGTCTTGCTTTTCAAGAATAGCCCGACTCATTAACATGGTCGTTTTTCCCCTTCTCAAAATATATATTTGGTGCTATGGCACCCGTTTTATAGTTTTATTGTTACTAGGACTTGGTGTCCCACTTGTCATTAGTCCTTATCTATTTTCACTGTGGTGTTTTACAAAGGTTACTCCACATATAATTTAGTTATTCCATATCATCATATGGAATTTACCCACATCATTCATCAACACATATAATGTTTCCTTTTAAGTTGGCTTGGCCGAGTCTATAACTCGCCTTAACCATTCATACTTATTATATTTTCTGGGTTCGAGTGTAATTACACTTCCTCCCAATTCATTCCTTAATCATTTACACATCTGCATTCTCCGGGTTCGAGTGTAGTTACACTTCCTCCCAATGCATATCTTATTCATTTTACATATTTGCATTCTCCGGGTTCGAGTGTAAGTACACTCCTTCCCAATGCATTTCTTAATCATTTTATATATTTGCATTCTCCAGGTTCGAGCGTAAGTACACTCCCTCCTAATGCATTTCCCGACATCTCCCACTCACTTAGTCCTTGTTACATAAGGGGTACTTATGTTAGTTATAATAAACTCATCGTATCATTTGTTTAACACTTACCTGGCCAGGGTAAGTAATCCGCAAATGGTATGCATAAACTTATTATAATTAATATATATTACCTCCCATGTAAGCAAATTTTTGGTTTGTGGTTACGTCCCTTATTTTATTCGGTAAAACCTTTTATTGCTATATTGCAAATATTAGGTTTTTACCTTTATTTATTCACAAATCATAAGGTGTTTTCATTTCATAAACTTATATACAATCACATTCTGTGATGGGATTGTTGCATATCTATACCGTGTCTTTTATATAAAACTTTTACCTGAAAGGTTATCCCCATCCAAGTTTCTAAGTCTGAATTTTACTTAATAGGATCTTAATGATAATGTTTACTTGGATGATCACCGCCATCCAAGTTTCTATGTTTGGACCTTTTATGTATGTTTGTTATTCACATTGTGAATAACGTGTATTACCCACCCAAATTCCTTTGGGGAATATTATCCTGGATGATTATCCCGTCCAGATTTCTCCCAAACTTTTATCTCGTACGTTTCTACCTTTCACCATGTGAATGTTGCACTTAATGAATTATAGTACAAGAAAAGTGTACACCTGGGTAATACTCGCCCTGATGGGCCTTCATTTCTTTGCCCCTTTTTATTTCAGTCTAACCGCTTGACCTTAGTCCTTTGCATGCAGGCTCCTCTTGTCATGCTTCGAACCTTGCCATGATCTCATTGATAAACTTTTGAATTTCCACCATCCTCAGGTATATCATTAAGACATTCACTAGAAATTAGTATAATGCAATTTATAAAAGCCTGTACTTTAGTACAAGGCACCTATACTACTTGTTATCATAAGTAAATTTCCCGACCCCAACCGGCCCTTTACCATTTCTTTAGGATTACCGTGTATTACACGATAGCCCTTGGCGTGGTTTACAACATCTTTCATTCATACTATATCATTATAACAACTTACCGGACCTCGCGATCAAGCTTCGAACCGAACACCAATCTTTATCAACAGCATAAGGTTTAAGTCCAAGCATAGTTTTTCCCCACCATACTTGAATCTCTTAAACCAGGGCTCTGATACCAACTTGTAAGACCCACATCAGAAATTTACACGATTACAACTTTAAAATACGCATTTTAATACTCAAAATGCGACTTTACAAAAACTTGTCATACCGACATTTCCATATGTTTAAAAACATTACAAAAACATAGTTGTAAGCGTTTACGTAAATCACTTATAATAAAACAAAATAAGATTTAACGCGGAAGCTTTATTAAACGTGTGTTCGGTTCTTGTTCGACGCTTGATCTTCATACAGGACTCTCGACATTCACCTATGATCAAAACCAACTTAAAAGTTATTTTTGATAGTTAAATAACAAGCACAACAAGGTAAATGGGTCAAACAAACAAAATAAACAAAAATTGCAGGTTTTTACCCCGTCGCCGCACGCGACGGTATTCCCCCTTAAGCGTCACGCGACGCCACGCCCCCATTTCGACAGAATGTTCTTATTCTTGAGATGCAGATGCCCAGCTATAGTTTTTATCGAAAAACGAACTTCAAAGTGTCATAACTTTTTATCTACTTATCCGTTTTACACGATTCTTTTTCCTATGCGATCGTAATTTGATTCCCCATCTGATGGAGTTAAAACCCAACATCTGAATTCAAAAAATTTTAGATTTCAAGCTCTCGGCTTGAAATTCAGTTATAACACTTTTTGACCCGTTCATGATTTTATTGACAAACTTGTTTGTCGCCTTCGGTTTTTCGTGAAGATATTATTATAATTATTTCCTATTGTAAAAGGTTCAAATCATGGGTTTTTGAGCATCACTGACTCGTTTTTGCTTATAATCTTATTTTGACTCGTTAAGGGTATTTATGCACTTTTAAGCTTAAATTACGCTCATTCCATGTATGCCTCATAACTCCACCCATTCATATTGATTAGTCTTCCACCACAACTATGATTGTGGTGGTTTTAATGTAATAGACTATTTATTCCGAGTTCTATACTTCGGATATGTCATTTTACGGCAAGACGCATTTTAAGGCATTTAACCGTTGAAAGTTTATATCTACAACTTTTACACGCATCTAAGGGTTACAAAGTCATAATATAAGTTTCTAAACAACCTCTAAGGGTCGTTTGCCCGGTTTACCTATCAAGGGTCTTTTTGGTCAATTTTAATCCTTCATTTTTTTTAACAATGAAGGACTTCCACTAAATATTTGACCAACATTGCATTTTTAACTATAAGTCTATATATGCGTACCTAGCCCGGGTCAACAAATAGACTCGATTTATACCTCGCTTTAATTATCCCATATTCTATGGCGACGCAATTATCCAAATTGCTAATCGCTCCTATTAACATAAGACTTGACAACCACATTAGTCGATATTGTCAAATGGTGTTATCACCACCATTTGACCCGTTTGGACTATATGACCAAACGTTGCATAAATTAAAAAACATGGTTTTTGATTCCCAGTTTATACATCCGACCCATTTCGGATTTTTCACAAGTTCTTTTCTTACACGTTCAACCCATTTTAGCTTACGCCATTGGTATATTTTTAACTTCGATTTACATTAGTTGACACTTGACCAAATTTCCATTTTTACCCTTTTGCTCATTATTAGATTACACTATAAGGTAATCTTAACGAAAACTCATAAATTCTTAGTCATTACATGACTAATTTACCGTTTCGTCCCCTTTTACTATAAACCATGGCTTTTATCATTTATGTTTGTTCTGACCCGTATCATTACGCGTCGGAAACCATATTTCGAATAATATCTTTATCATATTTATAACTTATAGAATATATAGGTATTATACAAAGAAGTGTAAGTTTCACTTACCTTGCATCCATGTCACGCTTTTCTTTCCGTACTTGCTCCGTTTGACACGCTTCATCCACAAGCTTCCACCTAGCTTGTTAAGCGTCAAACTATCATCATAATTTCCACAAGGTGGTTAGACTAGTCATTCTAAATCATGACCTTCACACCTTATAAATCTTTTTACCGTTATTATTACTGAACTCTATCATAGGTCGGTTTGACTTTTAAAAAGTCAAACCACCAATTGACACATATGAGTGCACTAACAAGTTCACAAGACTTAATTTAGGCACATTATCAACCACTTAGTGAGCATCATCTTTTGAGATGCCATATTAACTAACATGTTATCTATTTCATACATCAAGTAACAATAAATCAACATGTAATTTTAATCATTGTAAGCACATGTACACTTTGACCATCGTAATCATGGGTTTAACTCTTGTGTGAAGACCCACTTCTAATCACTTATGAACTCTTAACAAAATCTCTAATTTGTTCAAGTAGTTCATTCATGCTAGTTAGTATGATGTTTATAAACACCAATACAACATCAATTTGTCAAATCATCAAAACCCATTTATCACATACAATGTTAATCTTTCAATCACTAGTTTATGGCACTAAATCACCAAATTCACATCTAGGGTTTGTTCCTAGACTTGTACTCATGCCATTTTCATTATAACATCCAACATTAAATCTTAAATTTCGTTTATGAATGTTTATCCAAATTTTGAAACATCATCAAATGACAAAATTCTACATACCTTGTGATCTCCTAGCTTGGTTGATCATGAATTTAGTTAAAGCCCCAAATTTTCTAGCTCGATTCCCTTCGATTTGCTGAATTTTCGTTAGTTTAGGGTTTCAAAGAGAAACCCTCTTTTGTTCTCCAGTATGTTCGATCCAGAACACACACTTTGTGTGTGTTTGGAGTTTTTTATATTTTTGTTTTAATAATAATTATTTTGACACTTAACCCTTTTAGTCCCTCTAGTTTCTAAAAGTTATAAAAAGGTTACATAATCAAGTTCCTTTATTATTTTAAAACACTTAACTAACTAGGTTGATATTCCTAGTTACTTAGTGGGTCCCGGGAGTTATAACTCGTTTTATTTTAAGTCTCGTTAACTCAGGCTTCTTATAAACTTACTTTTCTCAAATCATTTATTCTCCTTTTAGTTAATATTAGGATTATTTGTTTAAATCCTAATATTCACCTGGTTAATTTTACCACCAATTTTATTTTACCCGTTCAAAATTATTAACGTGATTTGATTACCAAACCCTTTTTCATGGTGTTACATGTCCTTATCAGAATCTTTAAAGGAAGAAGAGGGTGCAGTAGCAAGTATGGGTTTGGGTGCAAGATGATGATCATGAACTAAAAAGGTGCAACAACGGATCCAGGATAGTTCACACCAAGAGGTGTATTGACCGGTCTCCATCTCCGAGGTAATAGGGATAAAGCTTTTGAAGTTTGAAATAGTTGCATAGAATGTTAGGTTCAATGGTGAGGGAGAAAGGGAGGAAGATTGTGATGTGTGAGAATCGGGAAGGAAGGGAGAAGAAAACGAGATCCAGCGATTAGAGGGTGTCATGGTCTCTTGATACCATGAAAGCAATGGTGATTGTAAAAGGATCGATGATGCTCCTCTCTCATTTTCATTCCATATATTCTAGAAATACATGGTGCATGCTTTTTGCGGACGATATTGTGTTGATTGCAGAGACTAAACAGTGCCTGAACGAGAGGATATAAGAGTGGCGAGTAGCTTTAGAGGGCAAGGGACTAAGGATTAGTCGATCTAAGACTGAGTATCTACATTGTGATTTCAGCGGTGTAGTCGTTGACGATGAAACCCAAATCACCATTGAGGATCAATTGGTCCCGCAGGTAACTAGATTTAAGTATCTAGGGTCGTTTGTTCAAAGGGATGGTGACATAGATAGTGATGTAACCCACCGCATACAGGCTAGCTGGTGTAGATGGAGGGCAGCCAGTGGGGTATTGTGCGATAGGAGGTTCCCAATTAAACTAAAGGGGAAATTTTACAGGGTAGCAGTTAGGCCAGCTATGCTGTAACACCTGTGCCTCCACGGCCATCAAACAAATACCAAACCAATGAAATATTATATTTCATACTTGGGATTTGTAAAAATATGTGTATCATTTGCACATATCAATTCTTGTTCAAATTCAAACTCTAAATCGCTTTCTGGAAGGTTATACGCGCACCGATGCGTAAATATAACCAGTTTAATGCAACAAACCCTCCGGAATAGTGACATAGGCTTAACATACCTTAAATAACCTTTACATAACTTAGAAATAAGTTTTGAAGGCTTTGGTATGACAAAAACAAGCTAATTCGCTTACAGGGACTAAACTTGACAAACTGCGAAAGTATGCCAAATTGAACTGTAACAGACATTCCGGAACATGACCATAAGTTAAACACACCTTAAATATCCTTTATATAGCTTAGAAATAGGCTTTGAGGGGTTCGGTGTGCTAAAATAAACTTTTGGGTCATTCAGGGACTAAAAGTGTCAAAAAGTGCACAAGTTTGCATTTTCGCGCATAACTTACGTTCTGAATACATCCGGACATCCAAAAATTTATGTAAGCACTATAATATTTTATTTTAGTGTTTGGCATAAGAAAAATCCATTCGTCACGCATTTTGGATCGTTTTTCGCACTTATGCGCATTCCGTCGTAATTAAGCGAACATCGCGTTCGTACGACCAAACGAACCGACATCCGAGATATTTTTGAGCATGTTTTGAGTCCCCTATACTTTAACTTCATTTTAGAGCCTTGAAATGAGGTTAACGGGGTTCAAACGCATCGAAAAAGGCCTTAAAACACCACAGGGACCAAAACTGTCAATTTTGAAACTTTTCTGAAGCTGGTGCATGGTGGCGTAGCGCGACTGCATAGGGCCTTTACCGTCGCGCTACGCGAGCGCCTTATCTGGACAGAAATATCATTTTTGCACTTTCGGGACCAGATTCGATGTATAAACAGCTGTTTAATTCACAACCACACATTCTAACATGCTTAGTCAGCTGATAAGGATGGAATTTAGGCACCATAACTTTCCGACACTTGTACGGATACGATTAAGGCACGATATTCGACAAGCGATCTTAACGGTTCGGGTATTCCTATAAATACCCATTCACCCCCATTGCTAAAATCACTAGAATCTTGATCTTAGGAACTCTAAGTTGAAACCATTGTTTCATACCTGAGATTCTTGGATCGAGATTAGCATTCGGGGACCCTTCGTAAGTATTCTTTCGTTCTTTTCCTTATTTTATTGCTTTTCGAGTCAGAAAGTCAAACTTTGTTTGACTTTCAGCGTTGACCAGTAATGGTCAATGCGAAGTTCGTTCGAACTTCGCAACGTGAGTGTAATCACGTTGGTCATAGTCCCTTGGGACTATGCCCACTGATTACCACGTTGTCTAGGGTCGTAGGGTAGGCGATCTAATAAATCGCCTATACCCTCGAACCCGACCCAGTTTGGTCGATCATTAGGATCCGACCAAATACATTAGGTGACCATAGTAGGTAGGGAATAACCTTCCGAGGTTATACCCTATGGTCGCTTCGTTTAAGTAGTTGTATGATAGGTAGTTTATATGCCTTAGGTAAATTACCAGAATACCCTTTTCATGTATAATTGGTAATTAAGCATATGTAACCTAAACTTTTGTCACATAACTGATTATGTAACATGTTTAGGCATATAACACTTGTCATAGGACTAGTTAGACGGTCCGAACGCGTTTCACGCGCACGACGCGTTAAAGCAGCATAAGTTACCTTAATGGGTCGCGATGGGTCGAAAGCACTTAGGTTTGGTTTCATTGTAGTATGTAGGCCTTGTTAAACCATATCATATGAGTTCCAACACTCATTTGGTTTACCAAGCCTCATCCTATCCGATCTCCCGATTTAAGTCCGGTTTATTTATATAGTTTTAGATTGCCGACTGATTCCGTGCTCTCTCTAGCTTTGTTTGGTTGTTGTTCAAGACCTCCAAGCATTCTCAGGCGAGTACATTATTCCCCTCTTTTACTGTTTTCAAACTGTTTTGGGGTGAAGCATGTGTACCTATCTGTTATTTTCATGTTTTCCTAAAGTATAATTGATTATACATGTTATTACTTATCATTTGACAAACTGAATGACTAATTATAGTTTAAACATTGATTTCTCAAAGAACATAAAATAAATTGTTGAATTGTACTTATTTTATGTTCACCAGACCGATTGTTAGTATGATATAGCGCTATAGGATTTGACACCCCATTCCTGTTGTTATGGAATGTCTGAAACCAATTTGTTGCTCCATCCAAATAGGGATTTCCTTTGTGGTATTCCTATAGTCTCAAAGGTGTATTTTGATGCACTAGGTCTGAATGAATTCTTAAATCACACTATTAAAGTATAGTTGAATATACTCTCATGTGTGGTATTGTACAAAACCAACATAAATATATGAAACCAAAACGTAGTTTAATATGTTATTTATCACATCTAAAGCATATTTTGATATGTTATATATGAAACCAAAAACATAGTTTAATATGTTACTTACAAATCCAAAGTATACTTTTAATATGCTACTATAAGGTTATTTGTTTAATCTTACATTTATACATATTACATGATTTACATTAGACATGAACATTTTACATCTTGATGGTTTTGTTTGAATAAGTGATTAAGTGACGATGCGTGTGTAATATGATACAAGCATGGTGGATACGCCGCTGGTACTTCCTATATATAAGTGTTTGTATGGTATTACATATATCGCAGCGTTATTTGAATCATTTCAGTTTGATACATATAAACATTTTATACAAATAACATACTTTTCACAAGACATTGATTTACAAACAACTTATCTTATGCAAACACATTTTTCATGGTTATTCATTTAACCATACATTATTCACTTATTTATACATATCACCTAAACTTATTATTTTTCAAATGATTTACAAAGACAAAGCAAATTACAAGGTTCATGACTAAACATTTTCTTAAACAGAAGTCATGAATCTTATTTTCACAAAACCTATGTACTCGCCAGCATTTCTTTGCTGACCTCGTTTTCACATATGTTTCAGGTATTGTTGGATGATATCAATTGATAAGATGCATGCTCACATAGGACTGGACAAGGCCTTAGTGACTCAATAACAATGATAGACTATGTTTAAATAGTGTATTTAGATTTCAAGACGATGTAATTATTCAATGTTTAATAAAACGAAACACTCTTTGGTATCCATGGTTATGAAACATTAATTCTATTACAACACGCCTCGATGTTTCCGCCACGTTTTGTTGTTTTACGTGGTCGGGGTGTGACATATGCTATATGGAACAGACTGTTGGGCTATCAAGAAGACACAAGCGCGCAAGATGGAGGTAGCAGAGATGAGGATGCTGAGGTGGATGTGTGGACACACGAGGTTAGATCGGATAAGAAATGAGGTTTTTAGGGAAAGACTAGGAGTGGCTAGTATATCGGAGAAGATTAAGGAGGGGAGATTGAGATGGTTTGGGCATGTGAAGCGGAGGGAAGCGACGGCTCCAGTTAGAGTAGTGGAAACTCTTATTGTGCAGGGGAGGAGAGGAAGAGGCAGACCCAAACTGACATGGGATGAGCAGATTAGGCATGATTTACTAGAGTTGGATCTTTCTGAGGACATGGTCCACGATAGGACTTCGTGTAGGCGTAGGATTAGGGTTAAGGACTTCTAGAGGACATCGTAGTAAGGTCTTAGGTGGATTTTTCAGGGACGTAGGTTTTTCTTATTCTTTAAGGGACCTTTCCAGTGTTTGCCATATTGTGTTAATGCCCAAATGATGTTGTATGCTATTATACATGATTTACATTGTGTTTATGCCCAAATGATGTTGTATGCTATGATACATGATTTACATTATATTGTGCCACTCTGATCACTTCCTTGCTACTGGGCGACTTCTTATTTCTGTATTCTTTCTATATTCTTTGACTTGTTGTGTTGGTTTGTTGTTCGTTGTCGAGCCGAGGGTCTCTCTGGAAGCAGCCTCTCTATCCCAAGGGATAGAGGCAAGGCCTGTCTACATCCCACCCTCCCCAGACCCTATAAGTAGCTCTGCTATTTGTGGGACTTACTGGGTATGGTTGTTGTTGTTGTTATATTCTAGAAATACAGTCCCTATATTTGGGAGATTACAACTGATTAATCACAATATATGGAAATGATATATTTACTCAATATACGTATGTTATTACATACAATTCGCCATTCGGGTTATCTAGACCTAAAGATATCAAAGAGGGCGCACTCTTGAAGATCTCATGACGTATTTTTCTTTGTCTGGATATCGCATGGAAGTACAAAGATTTAATCGTTGGTGGATTAAATGGATCTACCACACATTTAGCTCGTAACATGTTTCTCTGGCTCGTAATATAAGATAATTTTTTACGACTATAATTGATGTGATTCTCCTTAAATTGCAAAGAAAAATCCAACGACCACCTACATCATGCTATAACAATTTGAAAATCGTAATCCTATTTCTACTGACAGTGTAAATGTTACAACATGTTTCCATTTAACAATTACATATATTGATCATATAAGCAAGTATGTCATATTTATTGTAAATGTTACAACATGATTCCATCATTATTCCATATAACAATTTACATATATTGAAAAAAACCAGCATGCTTGTCACATTTATTGTAATTTGACAAATAAGTTTGTAAAAGATCTTGTTCAATACATATATTGATACAAGCACGTCGCATGACACTCATATAACAAGGTAGCTTTAAAGTGACGAATATATCGGTACACTTGCTAAGGTAAACCCTCCATCTACAATGAAAATATTACCTGTCACATAATCAGATGTGTCACAGATTAAGTACCTAACCGGTGACGTCAAAGCTGGATCAACAGTGCCAAAGTCTCCTAGTGGCACTAATTTTGAAATCAATTGTTTCAACCCTTTCTTTTGCATGAGTCCCTCCGTAATCTCAGATTTGTAAAGTCCAGGACAAATGGAATTCACCCTTATTTTATTTTTTCCAAGTTCCATTGCCATCACCTACATCAATTATTGAGCAAGCCACTTAATAAGATTAAAACCTAGCATTATAGTTGCATGCTCACAACATGCATGTCAATAATCAATAATAAAAAATATAATAAAAATGATTTAAACTTTTGATGTTTAAAGCTTCCTGAGATATCGTCATGATGGCTGTAAAGTTGTGAGAATGGAGGACGAACTTTTGTCATAGTATTAAGGGCTGATTTTGAAGAAGCATATGCAAGAGATCCTTCTGAATATGTACGTTGATGACCGGTAACTGAAGAGATGTTGATTATAGATCCTGCTTGATTAAAAGCACGCATTTGAAGGCCAACATACTTTGACACCAACCATGCCCCTTTTAAATTTGTTCTAAAGGTTTTATCCCAATCTTCTTCTGACAAATCCAATGAATTTTGTGCAGCACCTAAATACACAATGTAATATATGGAAGTCGCAAGTTTAAGCCGACAAACATATCATAAAAAAGAAACCTACTCCTACCCTAAGACTATGTGTTATGAGAGTGTAGTTGAGAAAAATGTTTTGCCATGTGGCGCCACTTAAACGACACGTAGCCACACTTTTTTGTTTACCATACACACAACCAAATGGGTATAATGGAGGGACTTGATTAGGGACTTGGTTGATGAATGTGTAATCGTATTTGGTTATTATCTTTCAACTAGTTTGCTATATAACTTTAGGAATCCTACAACAAAAATAGCATATTACGATCTAATGAAGTGAGTTTCTTATTCAATAAATAAGGCGTAGATGACTATAGATACCTGTAATACCAGCATTGTTGATCAAAGCATCGATACGGCCAAAAGCTTCCCGAGCCTTTTTCCCAGATGCCTCAATGGCCGGACCACCTGCATTAACGTCAAGCTCCACCGGCACCGCCAATACATGGTAGTTCCGGGCTTCTCTTACGTTCATTTGTCCATGATTGTTAATTTCATGGCACAGAGCATTGAGGTGGTCAGTACGTCGGGCTGCGGCAATGATCCTGCAACCGCATTTGGCTAAGTCTATACAGAATTCCCAACCAAGGCCAGAAGATGCGCCGGTAACCATCACGATCTTTCCTTTGAGGTCTCGCCATGGTTCCTGTTCAAAGGTTGCTACTTGTTGAGAAGAAACCGCCATTGGTGTTACATCTTTAATAACTACTTTCCTGAAATATATATAAACTAAGATAGGTTGAAATTTAACACCATAGATACCTACTATAGATAGTTGCATCTTTGATAACTACTATAGATAGGTTGAAATTTAACAATAAACTAGATACGATTTTTAACATTAAATGCACTTTAAACACTTTTGACAAAAATGTTATTGTAGGTTGCCCACAGGTTTTTTCTCATTAAGGTTGGATTTTGCTTTTCAATATGTAATACGGGGAGCATGCGTTACACTGTAGAGAGTTGCCGGGGTTTAAGTATCGTCATGACTTTGTTCGAGACGCGTTAATGGATATTCTCAGACGAGCAGGGATCTCAGCAAAGAAAGAGGCACCGGTTAATTTTCTTACAGACCCGACGGAAGGGAGGTCCACCCTACGCCCGGCTGACGTGCTAGTTTTTGGTTGGGAGGGCGGGAAACATGCTTGTGTCGATCTCACAGGTGTATCCCCCCTAGCCGGGTTTCGGGAAATTGGGTTTGTGGCGGGGGAAGCGGTATTGAAAGCAGAGTCTAAGAAAGTGGAAAAGCACGCGAAAGCTTGTGAGGATAATCAGCATGCATTTGTCCCCCTAGCGTTTGACACGTTCGGCTCCTTGGCGCCGGAGGCGGTTCGGTTCTTGGCTAGAGTTCAGCGTGTGGTCCACAGCAACTTTTCGACCCCTCAGGGGCGAGACTTTGTTTTTATTAGATTAGGGTTTTCCATTCAGAAGGGGATGGCGGCGCAGTTTGTTGCCCGTCTACCTGCTATTCTTATGTAATTTGCCGTGTTGATCGGAATGAAATATTGATTTTTCCTAAAAAAAAAAAATATGTAATTTCTTTTTATATTGCGGCACACTAACTGTTATATATAAACGATCATAATAAAAGTTAATATGTGTATATATACTTATAGTGGAAGTAATAAATGTTTATGACAATTGATAAGAATAATTTCGGTTTAAGTAAATTAACAAACTATATATAGGATCTAATATAAATTAGGTCTGGCAACAAAAACTCATTTGGGTTATTTTGATGTAATCTTAGAAATATTTTTGAACGGTGAGAATTTCTAACAGTTGAGAGAGAGATCTCACTCCCTTCCAAACAGAGGGCCCTAACACCACCCTGGTCAAACTATGTTGTTAAATTTTTTTATCCTAATATTGCAATTCAATATGTTTTTATCCTATTATTGGTTCTAATATTCCTTTTATGTTTCTTTTGAGGATTGTGGGCTTTTTTAAGTGATTGGGCTGGCTGATTTCCTTTTTTTTCTAATGGATTTTATGGTTGGGCTGGAGTTTGGCGTGCAAGGGACGCTGATGTTGTTGTTGTCCGGATATAAGTCTTCCTTGGGATCCTGGCTTCTGATTGATCTCTCGCATTCATCCCTCCTTAAATTGGCTGTTCTGTTTCTCTCTCTTTCTCTCTCTCTCTCTCTCTCTCTCTCTAGAACCTTCAAACTAGGTTTCGTTAGCCGTTTGAGTTCGATAGTATTTCTAGTGGTCAGTTTTGATCATCTGTTTGTGCGTTGATGATCTGCGTATTACGGCTACAGTTGGTTTTTTATTCTTGTTCTTGTTTTAGTCGTTTTAGGGATTTATAGTTTATAAGTTTACTGGTGATTAATAAAGATTCTTTCAATTGATATTGTGTTCTTCACATGGTATCAGAGCACTAGGTGCTCTTGGTGATATCGCTTTTCGCTGTGATCCTCGGCTTCATCTTAGATTCTGTTGATTTGAGTGATTCCTGATGGTAATCGGAGTCTAGGCAGTTCCAGTTGGCTCTACCGACTCCAGATTTGGTGTTCTCTTTCTCTTGGTGTGCTACTGCGGTGATTGAAACCCTAATTTTTAGGGTTTTTCTGGTGTTCTTGAAGAAGGTTCTTGTTGGTCTCTTTTATAGGGCAAACCAACCGAACTTGTGTGATTGTCTTCTGATCAGGTGTTTGTAACCCTAAGTGAAGGTTACAAACCTGATTTGCTGGAGTTATACGCATCCCCTGTGAGATAGTTCTATCATTCTCTTATTTTTATTATCTTTTCCATCACTGAGTCATTGTGTCTAGGCATATTGATATCGGGTTTAGCCAATACCGGTTTGTTTATTGGGATACAGAGAGGGTCCACTCTGTTGCATTTTTTTTGGTCAGTTTGTGTGTCAAAAGCTCCCTTAATATTGTCTGCGGAGGCACCTTTGAGTGACGAACTTCTGATCGGACCCCTGTTCAAGCTTCGCTGATTATTATTATTATTAGTGACTGTCTTGATTGTTTCTTGATTGGTTCTTATTTTGTCTGCTTACTTGTGACTTTCTGATTGTTAGTTTGTTTACTCCTTTTGTGCTATTTTGCTTGATTTGTTTTGTTTACTATGACTGGTGTTGATGCTTTGATTTCTACTGATACTATGACATCCTCTAGTGCTACTCTGGTTAGTAAGATTGATGCCGGTGATCCATTTTTTCTTCATCCTAGTGACTCTGCCAATTTATCTATAGTTAGTGTGAAACTTAAAGGGTCAGAGAATTATAGGATTTGGTCAAATGCTATGTATATTGCTTTACAAGTTAAGAATAAGATAGTGTTTGTTGATGGTACTTGTCTTAGGTCTACAACTGATGAGGTTTTAGGTAGACAGTGGGATATATGCTACTCTATTGTTCTTACTTGGATTCTTAACTCTGTGTCTGAGGAATTGTATCTTGGTCTTTTTATTCTAAAATTGCTTCTGATGTTTGGAGAGATTTACAGGAGACTTATGATAAGATAGATGGGTCTGTTGTGTTCAATTTGTATCAAAAGATCAATTCTTTTAGTCAAAATGACATGACTGTCTCTGAATATTATCATAAGTTGAATTGTATGTTGAAACAGTTAGATCAATTACTTGCTTTACATGTCTGTTCTTGTGATGCATCCAAAAAAATTTATAATTTTAATAGTCTTATAAAACTTATGTAGTTCTTAATGGGTCTTGATAGTTCATATCATATTAGTCTGTGAGAACAAATTTGTTAACCAGAGAAACTCTTCCTTCTGTGAAGGATGCTTTTTCAGTCATCTCTAGAGAAGAGTTTCATCTTCATTCTAAAACTTTTTTGATAAAAACCCTAACAGTGTTGTGGGTTTTACTGTTAAAATTAATCAAATTGTTGAGTCAAAGAAAAAGGGTGTTAGAACTCCTAACCTTAATCTCAAATGTTCTCATTGCAATAAGACTGTCATACTATCGAGAAGTGTTTTAAACTTGTTGGCTATCCTTCTTGGATGAAGTCAAATCTGGTGGGAACAAGGGTAATAGGGTTAGTAATAATGTTACTGCTGATACTACTTATACCTCTTCTGTTGTGAGTTCTCTAACAAATGATCAGATAGCCCAGCTGCTTAGTCTCTTGAATGAAAAGTCTAAAGGTGATTCTCAGAGTAGTAGTTTTGCTGGTATGTGTGCTAATTCTGGTTGTCTGAATAGTTTTATTAATGTGTCATCGAAACCTACTTGTGATTTTAAACATGTCTACTGTTTTTCAAACATTTTTGAAAATGGGAAAAAGGTAGGATGGATAATTGATTCTGGTGCTAATCAACATATGGTAATGACTGATGATTTTCTTATTAATCAAAAAGATGCCATTGAGTTCAATATCAAAGTTAAACACCCTAATGGCACTAGTGCTTTAGTAACTAAAATTGGTGATATTAAATTAAGTGACAAGGTCATTCTTTACGGTGTGTTTGATGTGCCTGATTATTGTGTCAACTTGATTTCTGTTCATAAACTTGCTAGAGATTGTAAGCTTATTGTTTCTTTGATGAACATAATTGCTATATTCAAGATTCTCAAACAAAGAAAGTCCAGGTGACTGGTAATCAGTTTGATGGTCTATACTTCTATTGTAGTTCTTCTGTTTCAAATAAGGTGTGTAATGCTGCTAATTGTGATATTAATCTTTGGCATGCTAGGCTAGGACACCCTGCTGGACCTATTTTGCAAGTTTTGGAAAATGATTTGAATATTAAAAATGGTATTAAATTAGACCTTTGTGAAATTTGTCATAGAGCTAAACAGCATATGGAACCTTTCCCTTTAAGTGATCATAAATCTAAGTTGTTAGGACGTCGTCTTATTCATCCTGATGTTTGGGGTCCTTATAGGGTTCAAAGTAGGGATGGTTTAATTTTACTAAGGCTATGTGGGTATATCTCATAAAATCAAAAGAGGAAGTTTTTTACAATGTTAAAGTTTTCATTATATGCTTAAAACTCAGTTCTTTTTCCTTCTTTAAATAAATAGTTTGATCACATAAACTTTCAAGTGTACTTTTACTATACAATAATCTATGTTTGTAATTATTTTGTTGTATAAAATTTATACTTGGGATTTATAAATGGAAAAGATTAATTACTATTCTTTATTTGATGATATTGTGTATTATTTGTGGATTTAAAACTAAATTTTTTTATTATAAAATAAATATATAATTAACTAAATCTTATATTAAAGGTCAACAACGATAATTTCAAGAGCAAATTTTCATTTTTTTTAAAAAATATTTTTATTTTTTTTATTTATTTGATTTTTTTAAAATTTTAAAATTTTTAAAATTTATTTGATTATTTAAAAAAATTTAAATTTAAATTGTTTTAAATTTTTTGTTTTTTTAATATTTTAAACTTTTTAAATTTTTTTTAATTTTTTGACTTTTTTTAATTCTTGATTTTTTTAATTTTATTACGTTTTTTTATTGTTAGCCAATAATGATCGAAACCAATATTGACCCAAACCCATCCTAACATTTTTTTAATAAACTAATCTTAACCCAAACGATCTTAACTAGAGTTGCACAAAAAACCCGAATCCGGGTATTAAAAAACCGGGTTTTTTAAACCTAAACCCGACCCTACCTACGGGGTATGGACCGGGAATACATAATATGTTCAATACCCGAATTCGAACCTGGGTTTTTCGTACCCTTTTTAAATCTGTGTTTTCAGCGTACCCGTGTTTCCGTAAAACCCATACCCTTTTTTGCATAATACCCGTAGCCGGGTTTCCATAATACCCCTACCCGGGTTTTCGTAATACCCGTAACCAGGTTTTGGTAATACCCAAACACGTCGGGTTTCCGTAATACTCATACCCGGGTTTTGGTAATACCCGAACACGTCGTGTACAATAGCTTTTTTTGAACATTTAGAGCTTGTGTGAGGCTTTTATGGGCATATTTCAAGGCATACAATATGTATAAATAAATGTTTCTGTTATATTTCTATGTTTTATGCACAAAAAATGAATCAAAAAACCCGATCTGCACCCGAACCATACCCGACCAATACCTAAACCATACCCGACCCGCGTACAAATGTATAGATTTTCTGGCCAATACCCGAACCCGACCCGCGTATGGCCAATACCCAAAAAGTCAAAACTCGGTCATACATGTACCCGGGTATTTAAAAAAATCCGGTTTGTGCGCCTCTAATCCTAACCCATACCCATAATAACTTTTTTCTTAATAAACTCATCATAACTCAAACCCATCCTAACTCAATCCTATCTTAACCCATGACTCAAACCGGCCTAACCCACCACTTTTGCCACCCCTAAATTAAACTGTAACTATCATAATAAAAGTTTATAGCATATGCTAGTAAAATTGATGATAATAGTCTGGGGTGGACCCACATAGAGTGGGTCGGGGTCCACGGACCCCAATGTTTTTTAAAAAAATTAATAGATCCGGTATATTAAATTTTATAAGGACCCCATATATACAATTAGGTGAACACCATAGAAAGAAAAGAGAAGTTGGTGTACTGGTAAATCCCCCTCTTTACCAACAAGAGGCCATGGTTTCAATCATTGTATAGGTCGTTTTTTCTGTTTTTTTTAAATCCAATTCAAACCTCACTCTGACCCGACCCGAACGAGAACCAACCCAAAAATTTTAACGTTTTGTTATGAAAATTTTGAATACCGAAAAAATGAAACCCGTTGGAAAAAAAATCTTGGGTCCGTAGTAATAAATAGGGGTGTTCAAAACCGGATATCCGATTTACAGATATCCGAAATATTCGGATACCAGATTTCACTATCCGAATTCGTATCCGAAATTTTGGATATCCGATCGGATAGTGAATCGGATATCTGAATATCCAATCTTTTATTTAATTTTTATTTTTTTATATTCAGAAACGATATTTCGGATAGTTTCGGATATCCGAGTATAAGTTTTCGGATATTTCGGATACTTTTTGGATATTTTTCGGATACTTTTCGGATATTTTCGGATACTTCGGATATTTTTGGATATTCGGATATCCGAAAAAAATAAAAATTAAATTTTTGGAAAATTTTTTAAATCACTATCCGAATCCGAAAATTCGGATATCCGAATTTTCAGATATTTCGGATTCGGATATTGGATAATTCGGATCAGATTTTCGGGTACATATAGTTTTGAACACCACTAGTAATAAACTAATTATGATTATTAATATAACAAAAGAGGTTATATTAAAGTGGGTGACTCGGGAATAGTGCCTAATTATACACTTATACAAGTTGAAATACACTTTTGGTTATATCTTTCAACTAGTCTGCTATATAATTTTAGAAAGAGTTAATTATTGTTTTCGTCCCTGTGGTTTGTTAAAAATCACTATTTCAGTCCATTAGTTTAAAATTTGCGATTTCAGTCCCTGTGGTTTCACTTTCGTAACCATTTCAGTCCCTGTACTTAACAGAATAATGGATAGAAATGGTTACGAAAGTGAAACCAGATGGACTGAAATGGTTACGAAAGTGAAACAACAGGGACAGAAATCGCAATTTTTAAACTAATGGACTGAAATAGTGATTTTTGACAAACCACATGGACGAAAACAGTAATTAACTCTTTTAGAAAACATATAACAAAAATAGCATCTTACCATCCACTAAAATAAGCCTCTTATTATACACTTTTCTTTTTCAAGAAATAAAGCAATAAAGCGTAAGATGATTAATAGACATGTATTACCGGCATTGTTGATCAAAGCATCGATACAACCAAAAGCTTCCCAAGCCTTTCTAACAGATGCTTCAATATAGACCCATACAAAGTGCTGCAGAATAAATTACAACTCAAACGATGATCACTTTGCCTTGCTCAATGTTTTACCCACATAAACTGTATATCTTGTACCTAATGGATACTCGTTTTCCGAAAAAAACAAGGTCATTGGTGTTGCATCTTTGTCACTATGTATTGAAGGTAATCAGAGAAAAGAAAACAGATTGCCAGACACGCAATTTTACTGAAGAAATCTAACTCAAAAACTTCAATTTCATAATCCCTATCCTAAACACGGTATTTATAGACTAACCAAACATGTTAGAATATAACCAGGTTTTTGCGTTAATTTAAACCACATAATTATCTAATATAACTCCTTATTTTAGTAATAAATAATTATCCCATATTTAATATAAACTTGGACTCCACTTCAAGTTGATACCCGAACCCGATCCACGACAAAGCCACAATCGAACTCAAACATTCGCCAACAATCACCCTCTTAATTGCACTCCAAGCAACGGTGTCATTTCCATGAACTTTATACATGCCAAGGCTTTTGTTAATGGATCCGCTTTCTGTTTGTCTCCGGATACGCGTTCAACCACCACTTGCTCATTTTCTATACGCTCTCGAATAAAATGATATCGAGTGTGGATGTGCTTACTCCTACCGTGAAAAACCGGGTTCTTTAACAATTCAATTGCTGATTTATTATCAACTCGGATTAGAACCTTTTGTTTCTCCGACCTTGTCAACTCTACCAATAACTCCCTTAGCCAAATTGCTTGACATGCAGCTGCAGTAGCTGCCATGAATTCAGCTTCACACGAAGATAATGCCACGGTAGCTTGCTTTTGTGAGCACCATGTGATAGGCGATGTACCAAGGTAGAAAACATGAACCATAGTGCTTCGTCCATAATCTCCGTCAACGTTGTGACTACTATCGCTAGATCCCACTAATTTCATGTCGTTACACCGCTCATACTTTATATTCCAAAGGAGGTTGTTCCCCGGAGATAACGTAGGATTTGCTTAATGGTGTGACAACCGGTAATTAACATCTTCTAATTACGCGATTAACAAATGTTTAGGCGATAACAAATAGTGTTTTAGACAAAGATTAACTTAATTAGGCCCTTGGAGTGCCTAGGAACGCCTATTCAGCTTTACAATGTGGGAACGGTAGTTTTCGATGTTAAACGTTAAACGACAACGAGTTGAAACCGAACAAAATACTGACAACGCCGACAATTACGAATTTTATTCGAATATTTATATGTATAAATTTAGTTTTGCGAATTTATTGTGCTTCCGTACGTCACAAACGCCAACGTGAACGAGAAACGTAACTGCAGGAAACGCATCGACAACGAAACGGAAGCATCGGACACGCGTACCACCTTTAAAACTTAAATTTTACGATGTTTTAGTTTCGTAATTAAATTCTAATATCCGTAGTCGAAAACGGATCGAAAAAGGGATTAGAACGGCAACGACGCGATTTTACGTGATTTATACCGTAACCGACGATCATACGCGTCGAATATCGACATCCGATTTAAATTTTTAGGTGTTTCGTCTCTAAGATTATATTTTATGACGTTATACGATAATCGGGTTCGAAAACGGGCTTTGGATTTTTTTTTGGGCCGCTTAAAACGCGTTAATGGGCTTTTAGGCCCAACCCATTTTATGGAAACCCTAACTATAAAAGCCATCATCTTCAACTTCCCTCATTTGGAAAACCCTTGTGTGCACACAACAAGCAGATACTCCTCTGCTCTCTCCTTCCCATTTCTGTTTCCGGCGAGACCGTCGGAGGACCTGGGGGTGGCGGTTTTTCTCCGATCGCACACAATACCCACACACACATACTCAACGACCACCTCTCTCCCTCTCGATGTCTTGGCAGACGACCGGACACCCCACCCCCATCGGCGCCGGTTAACCGGCCGACGGCATCCACCCACATAACCACCTCCAACCTCCTTTTCATCTCACACCCACAACACCACCACTCGCTCCTCTCGGTTACACAGCCGGCCACCACCGATTGGTGGTGATGTACGGCGGCTACAGGGTCAAAGAGAGAGAGAGAGGAAGAAGGAATAGAGTGCGAAGATGACGGAGGTGGTGTGCGGCAGAGCCGCTCTTCCGCAGCGGAGAGGCTTGGGTTTCGTCAAGAACCCTGACAGTAGCACCGTCGTTTACGGCGACGGCTCACCTGCATCGGTAACTTATTTTTAGGCAAACTCATACGTTTTTTTATATACATGAATTTTAGTCTGATATGTGGTTTTCCGGTGATGTTCTCTTGTTTCGGCCATGTTCCGAGGATGAGCTGTGGCGACCGGCGATGGTGGTGGCCGTCGGAGCCACGTCGGTGAACTACGGCGGCGGTGACACGTGGTGGTGGTCTGACTTCCAAGACGGTTTCAGGTCAAAGCTCGATTTAGGTTCTATTCAGTTCAAGATCAGTTTCGGTTAGGTTCTCGGTTCGTTACAGTTCAGGTCATGATGCGGGTCGACTCGATTTTGGCTGTGACTCGGGTCAATAGCAGGTCAACAAGCAGGTTTGGGTCTCGTTTCAAGCTGGCCAACAACTGTCGCAGCTTGGTTCTGGTTCAGTTTCGAGTATTGATGGTTTAACTTCGGGTCTGAGTCAACATAATCAACAGGAGAGTGAGTTCGGGTTCGGTCAAACTGTCGGTCAACGTCGGTCAAAGCGATACCCGGTAATAAATTTAAATGTAGCAAGTTGATAGTTCGTTATTTTTTTGAGTGTTAGTTACGCGAACCGAGCTCGAACCGAGTTTATATATATAGTGATTTAATTACGATTTTAGCAAACTTTTCAGAAAATTATATATATGCATATTGTTTGTTGATTGATTGTTGAGTTTTGACAAAAGACGACAACTTGAGTTGTCGGGTTATTCCAAAAACAGAGGAAACTCTGTCCGTTTTCGTCAAAACCCCAAATTTACAAAACGTGTTGACGACGGGCCAATGGATTGCTCTATTTACCCGTCTTGGGCTGCTACCATGCAGGCCCAACAGATAAGGCCTAAAAAGCGGTTTAACTTGCCCACTTAGGTTTCCCTTATATGAAATCGGGCGAGAAGGAAAAGATAGGAGAACACAGGACTACATTTAATACGTGACATGAAAAGGACCTTATGGCTGGAATTGTACTTCTTAGCCGAAAACATTAAATGAGAAGGAAATCTTACCGTTGGGGGCCAGACACGTGTCTGAGCCCCCTGAAGATTGACAGAGTCCGTTAGATCATCTTGTTGATATCCCACATGTGAGATAAGGTCTCTCAGTTATATAAGGAAGAGGAACAACGATCAAGGAGGCAAGTCTAAGGTATTACACTAAATATTCTCTCATTTATTCCGACCGATATTCCTCTACATTAAATACACACACATTTATTAGATTCACACCATAGAGAAATATTCCGGTGATCACACTCATCGGAATAAGCTTCCCATACTCTCCGGCAAGTTTACTTATTCTCACGCCAGAGCTTGGTCACGTATCCACCCCCCGGGCCCTCCGTGACGAGGCTAACGGTTTACTTTTTTGTAGCAACGAAGGCTAGGATATTCCGATGTCAGCGAAGACCCTTTGAACGTCATCAGGGATTTGGGTATTCGACATTGGCGCCATCCATGGGACTATACAGTCTAGCTGATATTTCCACTCTGAATCTCCGACGTTGAAATAACCCATTTCATGAGAAACAACATGGCAACACCACCAAGCTCACGTACCATCCAAACGGTGCAAAACGATCGTGATAAGGTCACCGTAGAAGACATCACCCATGAGGAGGAGAATGAAAACTAGGTGGAAACCCTTGAAAAAGAGGAGGCCATCACTCCAGATTTTGTTGCCATGCATAGGGAAAAGTTGAAAAAGCATCTTGAGGATCTAGAAAGACAGGAGAGACTTGACGGCCTCAGAGCCAAACTATCCTTTGACACACCATCCAACCAGGAGGGGGTGGATCCACAAAGCAAAAACAGTGGCAATGACCCTCTAGAAACCTTCATGATAGCCCTAAGGCAGATGTCCTCGGAGGAGAGAGAAGATCTCATTACAGGGGAGAAACAGAAAGGAAAAGAAAAGGAGAAGGAGAATCAAAGCAATGACTGACTGGATCAGCCTTACCTCCCTCGGGACTTAGCTGAAATCTCAAAGTTCACTAGGAGGATCGTTGAAGCACCAATGCCCCCTAAGACGAAGCTACCTCCGAACTTCGATAGGTACGACGGGACAAGAGATCCTGAGGACCATCTCCATGCTTTCAAAGGTGCGGGACAGCTGAGACCATGGCCTATGCCAGTTTGGTGCCACATGTTTGTGCAAACTCTAACAGAGGGAGCTAGGCTCTAGTTTGACAGCCTTCCCCCCGGAGGAATTGACAACTATGAAGAGCTAAGTGAGAAGTTTCTGAGGAACTTTGGTCAGCAAAAAAAAGTGATCAAAAACCCAAACGAAATCATGCATATAAGGCAAAGGGACAACGAACGGATAGATCAATACATGGAGAGGTTTGTCAAAGAAAGTATGAATATCAAGGATGTCCCGGAGGTCATGAAGATCAGCAGTTTCATTAATGGGCTAAAGCACGCACAACTATGTGAAAAGCTAGGGGAGGAGTTCCCACACTCATTTGACAATCTTATGGACAGGGTCAAGGCCTTCGTCAGGGCCAAGGACATGGTCAGCAAAGCTAAAGAAATGGACACTCCGCCCCGAAGGGTCAACCCAGGTGCAAAACCTCCTAAAAAAGGTACACCTTACTCAAGAAAACCAGCTCTTGATAGAATGATGCATGATAGGACGAGACCCTCATATTCCCCATATAGACCTCGGGGAAGAGGCTCATTCCCTTTCTCTGACAGCTTCACCCCTCTCACTAAAACCCCAAGCGAAATATTGGTCACTGAGAGGGTAAAGAATTCCTTTCCAAGACCACCCCCCATAAAACCAGGGCCAAAGGCACAACCAAGCGAATATTGTGACTTCTACAGGGGCTTCGGTCACAAAACTGATGATTGCATGTATCTAAAGAGGGAAATAGAGGCCGCGGTAAAAACGGGTAAACGGGCTCATTTGGTCAAGGAAATTAAGGAAGGAGGAGGGGACCGCAAAGGGAAAGATGTGAGGGAGCCCGGAAGGGCAGATGTAGACATGATCCGGAGAAGGGATGAATTTGATACCACCAGGAGTGTAAAAGCCAGAATTCTGGGCTCCCCAGACCGCATGAAAGCTCCCATCTTTATGACACATCTGGAGGAGAATGAGGTGCAGCGACTCCCCTTCACATTTCAGCTATAATAGCTGGTCACAAAGTAGCCAGAATACACGTGGACGGGGGAAGCGGGGTAGTAGTGCTGTAAACGAACCGAACGTTCAGCGAACAGTTCGTGAACCGTTCGGCGGGAAGTTCGTTTATGTTCGTTCGTTTAATAAACGAACGAACATGAACAAGAAATTCCGTTCGATTAGTTAAATGAACGAACATGAACAAAGGTCTCGTTCGTTCAACTGTGTTCGTGAACGTTTGGTAAGGTGTTCGTGAACATTCGTTCATTTGCGTTCGTTTATGTTCGTATGTTCGTGTTTTAATTAAAGATTTTTATACTTTCATATATTTTATCTATACCTTTTATACTGCTAAACTTTTATTTATATCATTACCCTAACAATTAAACTAGGAAACCCTCTTTCACCTTGTTTATGCACAATTTTCCTTTCTTTTCTCATTATTTACATCGACGAATATGATCTACCTCCGTTCCATAATAAGGGATTCAAGTTCTAGTGCTACTCTCTGGGCCATCCACCTTTATCCGTCATCGCGTTCGCCAAATTTATTTGTGTTCGCTTGTGTTCGTGAACCGTTCGTGAACACGCTCATTTCCTTAATGAACGAACACGAACATAAAATCTCGTTCGGTAAGTGTTCGTGAACCGTTCGTGAACACATTTATTTCCTTAACGAACGAACACGAACAAGGCCTCGTTCGTGTTCGTTCGGTTCGTTTACAGCCCTACGGGGTAGAGGTGATATATGAACACTGTTTCCTAAGGTTTGACAGGGATGTAAGGGATCGGCTCGAGGAAGATTCTATCCCCTTAGTGGGTTTCAATAACAGTGTGTCGCACCCCTTGGGAAACATCAGACTCCCATTTACAGTCGGGGTAGGGGATCTTGTCCGAACTATAAATTTAACTTTCACAGTGGTCCGAGCACCCTCAAAGTACAATGCAATTTTAGGCAGACCTGGGATTGGCGATTTACAAGCACAAGTATCAACCCCACATGGAGCTTTAGTGTTCCAGACGCCAAAAGGCTTGGCTTGGGTAAAATCCTCATACGAGGTAGTATCTTCTGTCTCTGAGGGAGAAGTGTCTGAGAAGTCTCTGAGGGTTCCCGGAGCAAACAGTTAAGGTGGGAAGTCACCTGAGAGACAAATGCAAGAGTGCTCTCACGGAGCTGCTCCTCTTCAACATAGACGTGTTTGCATTTCAACACGGAGACATGGCAGGAATCCCAAGAAGCCTAACCGAGCATCGACTCAACACATACACCTGGGCGAGACCAGTGAAGCAAAAGAAACGGAGCATGGGTCCTAGTAAGAGGAGGGCCACCTGTGAAGAAACTAGGAAGCTGCTCAGAGCAGGGATAGTGAGAGAAGTGAAGTATCCATCCTGGGTTGTTAACCCAGTCATGGTTAAGAAGAAAGACGGGGGATGGAGGATGTGCATTGACTTTCAAGATCTGAACAAGGCATGTCCCAAGGACTGCTATCCCCTCCCGGAGATAGACGTCCAGGTGGACTCCTTATCTCAGTACCCCCTAAAATGTTTCTTAGATGCTTACAAAGGATATCACCAAATATAAATGTCAATGGAAGATGAGGAAAAAACTGCCTTCATCACAGACGAGGGAACCTTTTGCAACACCAAAATGCCCTTTGGGCTAAAAAATGCAGGGGCCACCTACCAAAGGTTCATGAACACCCTCTTTAGAGAGCAACGGGGATGAAACCTGGAAGTGTATGTCGATGACATTGTCATAAAAAGCCTAACCGAAATGGCCATGATAGACGATATAGCCGAAACCATCCGAGCTATGCAAGATGTAAATATGAAGCTGAACCCTGGGAAGTGTTGCTTCGAGGTAGAAGAAGGGAAATTCTTGGGAGTAGTGGTTACTAAGGGTGGAATCAAAGCTAATCCGGAGAAAACTCAAGCTGTAGCCGAAATGTGATCCCCCAGGTCACTGAGGGACATTCAACAGCTGAATGGAAGGTTAATTGCCTTAAACCGCTTCTTATCAAAGGTAGCTGACAGGACTCTTCCCTTCATGAAGGTACTGAAGGATTGTCTCCAGACGGACAGGTTTAAGTGGACCTCGGAGGCGGAAACCGCTTTTCAAGAAATGAAAGATTACATCTGCAAACTCCCAGCCTTAGCCACCCCAGTGCCTGGGGAGGATTTGCTTTTATATCTGTCAGCCTCAAAAAAGACCATAAGTGCAGTCATGATGGTGGAACGAGAGGGAAAGTAGATACCGATATACTTCATCAGCAGGACCCTCAAGGGTCCCGAAGAACGATATATGCCGTTGGAGAAGTTAGCCTTGGCTCTTGTCTTCGCGTCTCGGACAGATCAACCTAATGACAGATGTAACACCTGTGCCTCCACGGCCATCAAACAAATACCAAACCAATGAAATATTATATTTCATACTTGGGATTTGCATAAATATGTGTATCATTTGCACATATCGATTTTTGTACAATTTCAAACTCTAAATCGCTTTCTGGAAGGTTATACGCACACCAATGCGTAAATATGACCAGTTTAATGCAACAAACACTCCGGAATAGTGAAATAGGCTTAACATACCTTAAATAACCTTTACATAACTTAGAAATAAGTTTTGGAAGGTTTGGTATGGTGAAATCAAGTTAAATCGCTTACAGGGACTAAAGTTGACAAACTGCGAAAGTATGCCAATTTGAACTGTAACGAACATTCCGGAACATGGCCATAAGTTAAACATACCATAAATATCCTTTACATAGCTTAGAAATAGGCTTTGAGGGGTTCGGTATGCTAAAATAAACTTTTGGGTCATTCAGGGACTAAAAGTGTCAAAAAGTGCACAAGTTTGCGCTTTTGCACATAACTCACGTTCTGAATACATCCGGACATCCAAAAATTTATGTAAGCATGACTATATTATGCTTTAGTGTTTGGCTTGCCAAAAACCCATTCGTTGCATCATTTGGATCGTTTTTCGCGCTTATGCGCATTCCGTCGTAATTAAGCGAACATCGCGTTCGTACGGCCAAACGAACTGGCATCCGACATATTTTTGGGCATGTTTCATGTCCACAATGTTTAGGCATCATTTTAGGGCCTTAAAGTTGGCTTTACGGGCCTTAGAAGTGTCGGAAATGGCCTTAAACACGTGCAGGGACCTAAACTGTCATTTTTGAAAGTTATTTCTGATCTGTGACCCCCAGGCGGCCCGCCTGAGTTTCTACACATCCTGAAGCGGGCCGCATGGCCCCTTCTGACCAGGTTCACTGCATTTAATAGCAGTTTCCAGCTGTTTGATCCACAACCATACACTCACACATGCTTAGTCAGCTGATAAGAACCATTTTTAGCCACCATAAGGTTCCGACACTTGTACGGATGCGATTAAGGCACGATATTCGACAAACGATCTTAACGGTTCGGGTATTCCTATAAATACCCAACCCATTTAACTTCAAAAATCACAAGAATCTGATCTAAGTGACTTTAAGTTGGAACCATTGTTTCATACCTAAGTTATTTTGATCTAGATTAGCATTCGAGGACCCTTCGTAAGTATTCTTTCGTTCTTTTCTTTCTTTTATTGCTTTTCGAGTTAGAAAGTCAAACTTTGTTTGACTTTCAACGTTGACCAGCTTATGGTCAATGCGAAGTTCGTTTGAACTTCGCAACGTGAGTGTAATCACGTTGGTTATAGTCCCTTGGGACTATGCCTACTGATTACCACGTTGTCTAGGGTCGTAGGGTAAGCGATCTAATAAATCACTTATATCTCGAACCCGACCCATTTGGTCGATCATTAGGATCCGACCAAACACATTAGGTGACCATAGTAGGTAGGGAACAACCTTCCGAGGTTATACCCTATGGCCACATCGTTTGAGTAGTTGTATGATAGGTAGTTTATATGCCTTAGGTAAATTACCAGAATACCCTTTTCATGTATAATTGGTAATTAAGCATATGTAACCTAAACCTTTGTCACATAACTGATTATGTAACATGTTTAGGCATATTCTACTTGTCATAGGACTAGTTAGGCGGTCCGAACGCGTTTCACGCGCATGACGCGTTAAAGTAGCATAAGCTACCTTAATGGGTCGCGATGGGTCGAAAGCACTTAGGTTAGGTTTCATGTAGTATGTAGGCCTTGTTAAACCATATCATATGAGTTCCAATACTCATTTCGTTTACCAAGCCTCATCCTATCCGATCTCCCGATTTAAGTCCGGTTTATTTATATAGTTTTAGATTGCCGACTGATTCCGTGCTCCCTCTAGCTTTGTTTGGTTGTTGTTCAAGACCTCTAAGCATTCTCAGGCGAGTACATTATTCCCCTATTTTACTGTTTTCAATTGTTTTGGGGTGACTCATATGTGCTAAATGTTTTCAAGGTTTTAACGATGGTATTAAAACGATTTTCGATATTATAACGATGGTTTCAAAAACGATTAAGACGATTTATACAAAACTAATGACGATTTCAAAAAGTGAACAAACTTGTTGGTCGTATTTACATAACAAATGACATTCATTAGCAATGATCAAGCCGACCAGTATTAGGTTATGGTACCATAGGATCTGACAAATCCCGTTATTTACTACACCCGTAGTTATGTGTGGGTGTTGTGGGTAGCGACTGAATCTGTAATTGCTAATTTACTCTTTGGTAAGGGTTTATTAATACGAGTTGTTAATCTATCATTTGGTAAGGGTTTATTAATGCGAATTGTTAATCTATCCTTTGGTAAGGGTTTATTAATGCGAGTCAAGAAGGTTTGAATGTTATTAGCGAGACGACCATTTAAGTAATTTCACGACCTAAAACGAATTATACGATTTGGGTAAACGATTGGTTTTCACACGATGAATTATACGATTTGGGTAAACGATTGGTTTTCACACGATGAATTATACGATTTGGGTAAACAATTGGTTTTCACACGATGTTTTAACGATTGGGTAAACGATTGGTTTCAAAGCGATATACGATTGGTTTTTGGTTAAGTGTTTAGATAACGGGACGGGTGTAATGTGATGAAAGCAATGTGGATACGCCGCTGGTACTTCCTATATATAAGTGATTTCATCATATTACATACCGTGGCGTTATTTAGTTCACTTGGGAAAACGATTTTTAAACGATGTCACACAGACGAGGTTTTCGATATGATATAAACTATACGAGTTTTTAACGAGATTTATTAACGAGTTTCATTAACGATTTATTTCGAGATGTTTCACAATTTGCTTTACTAAAACAAATGTTTTTGGGTTAAGAGTCATGGCTACGAGGTTTTATAAACTATAACCCGCTTGATTTGAGTTGGTTAATTAAGTTGCAATATTATACTCTTTTCAAAACAAGGTTTTAAATAAAGTATTGAAACATCTAAACTAGCCATGATTTCGACACTCCTACAAAACCTATGTATTCGCCAGCATTTCTTTGCTGACCTCGTTTTCACATATGTTTCAGGTATTGTTGAATGATATCGATTGATAAGATGCATGCTCACATAGGACTGGACGAGGCTTTAGTGACTCAATAACAATGATAGACTATGTTTAAATTGTGTATTTAGATTTCCAGACGATGTAATTATTCAAGGTTTAATAAAACGAAACACTTTTTGTATCCATGGTTATGAAACAATGATTCTGTTGCAACACGCCTCGATGTTTCCGCCGCGATTTGTTGTTTGATGCGGTCGGGGTGTGACAGAAAAGTTGGTATCAGAGCCAATGGTTATAGGGAATTAGGTTATTAGTAATGCTTTGACCTAGTCTATAACCTTCTTAGGACCCTAACGCGAGTTTACTTGCGTTTAGTCATAAAACAATACCGTCACCTATCCTTAGGCGACGACCACAACAAGAACATAAATTTTAAAACCGCTTTGAAAACTAATCATCTGTTCTAGGATGATTGATTACTAGGTTTTGAACCCTCTATTGTAAGGTTTTGAACTCTCTATTATATGGTTTTGAACCCCTTTGAGTTTTCATAACTTCGTCAAGGTTTTGGGTTTTAAATAATGTGAACACGTGCAAACTGGAAGGGTGAATGCCTGTATTCTGGGTTTTCTGTCTAGGCAAGCACTTCGTATACATCTCATCAGACGCGAGACCAGTTGTGCTTACCTGGGAATTCTTGGGATGAGTGTTCACTTATAGGCGAGCATGTCTTTGCGATACATTATTTTTGACCCATTTACTTTGATTTGTCACCATCTCATTTGTTTGCCTTAGGTAACAAACAAATGATCACAATTTTCATTCGTTACCATTCGGTATTGATTATCCAATAAACTTTCACTTGTTTCTTCCTATGTCTTTCACTTTCTTCTAAAATGTCTCTTCATCACGATGACGACCAGATATCCAAGCAGACTGCTAAATGCGCTCAGCGAATAGGCGAAGTAGTCCTGAAGACTGTTGAATTAGCTACTGTCATGTATCGTCTCCAGGATGAAGCCACTCAAGAGTCACCAAGACAGGCAGGACCTAGTCAGGTGACAGCACCACCAGCCAAGAAACCAATCGAGGAATCAAAGACCATGGATGAACGATCCCCTAAGAGGTCAAAGAAGAGAAAGGCTTCTCAGAACTTCGCCGTGGTCGCTCACAATTGTCAAGCCTTCCCCAACCAACCAGCTCAACCCCCTGCTAGGAACCCATACAATGGAACTGCACCCTTGTGCAACCAATGTAACCTTCATCATCACCCTAGTGTGAGGTGCCGCAAATGTCGGATTTGTGGACTTATAGGTCATACAGCAAGGGTTTGCCCAGCTGCAGCTGTACCAAATCAAGCTGGCGACACTCTTGCTCAAGCTCGTTTTTCACGAGGGTCTTTCTACAACTGTGGCGAGATGGGCCATTTCCAAAGGGATTGCCCAAAGCTTGCTAATGCAAATCTGACCCACGGATGAGCAGTTGGCCGAGTAGAAGATGTTGCTATCTTATGCTTTTGTTTCTTTCGTTTTCTTGATTGTGAAACAATCTGTCTCGTTCATAAGTAAAAGTTGTTGTTCGCAATTGTGATATACGAGTGTAGTTACATGTGTGTATGACTTTTCCTATGATACCTACATTAAGGAACTATGTTCCTTACAAACTGCTCTTGCAAAATTCCCATACTTGCGTTTGCTCATGATTCCCTTGGAAAATTCTAAGTACTCGTTTCATTCTAAGAAACGAAGTACATGAAATAAAGTGACATTATGAGTAATCATGCTTCTGCACATATGTGCCTTTGAATCCTTGGTTAGATAACTAAGGGTATTTTCAAATCTCATACCCATGACGTTTTGATTTTTCAACATACACAGTACAAGTATTTCAAAAACAATGGCTATACTTTCAAAAACAACCTTCATAATTTCAAAATGTTTCATATAGTCTGAAAACAATATTAACACAGTACATTTTCTTATCAAGTGCATGATTTCGAAAAGCATCATTCATGTTTTTCAAAAACCTTATACATAATTTCAAAATTCATCTCGCATGATTTTAAAACATTTTTTATAAATATACTTACCTAGTACACCTATGATTTCAAAAGTATTATATATAAGGTTTCAAAAACGTTAAACACATTTTTTCTTAAAAGAACTCCATGCATAGTTTTCAAAAATATTTTCCACATACATTGACTTAACCTTCAAATTCTGCTTCATATGTCGCCTTGACATATCTAGCATCTCAACTTCCTAAGCATTTTTACTTCGTGTTTTGACATAAGCACATCCAGTGCAAGGTTTCAAAACATCTTCAACTTCTAAAATCCATAAGGGATCTTTTTATCTTCACATTTAGACCCTTGTGGATGATTATCATTCAAATCAGAGTCCTTAATTGGATTCTTTATGTACCTTAATTCGAACATTTTGGTTTCTAATAATCGAGATCGAATTTTCTTTTTGAATCTTTCTATCTTTATAGTTAGATTCTTGATAACGTTTAAAGTACCAAATGAAATCCACGGAATGGATTCCTAGTGTGCTTTAAATGCATGTACGCAATTAACAAGACAAATTAATAAACAATCTTTGTGGTTATACAACTATGTGTTTATTCATCTTATGTTTTCTTTTATGCATTTTTGTGTTTTTTATACTCTGGATATTCGTTATCCAAATCCTCGCAGGATCTTTCATATCTCCATATGAGGGATTCATAGCAGGATAGTCAAAAGGTACTACCTTAAAATCCTTAATGGGCTTCTATGTAATAGTTAAGACCCTTGGGTTATATAGTACCATTCCATGTTTCATAAGAGATCCTTTTGGTGGTCTAGTCAAAAAGATTGATTCATAATTTGGTTAAAGAACGACATCTAGTGATGTAGCTGAACAGACTCATTGATAGTCTATTTAGATCATTTATTGATTTAATTAAAAGGACTCTATGGTGGTCTAGTCACACTCATCACAGGATTGTTCATTTGGTTTTCCCCTACACATTATAAAATAGACTGTGTGAACTATGCAAGGAATTGTCTAATTATGGACGCGCACATAATTATGAAATTTAGTGCACAGAAACCCAGTAAGATTTATTATGTGTAAGAACCGATAGCAACAACAATAACAAAATGACAACGATGTAATGGAGGTACGGTGGACGCACCAATGACGCTTTATATACTTGTATATAAGTATCCCTCTTACATTGCAAGCATAATGTTATTAAGGTTACTAGAAGTTCAGAACCCTAACCAATATTGTTCGATCTTTTCAATTTCATGTTTTCAAACTCTCACAAGTTTCCTCTAAATAAATTTTGGGACGAAATTTCCTAAAGTAGGGGAGACTGTAACACCTGTGCCTCCACGGCCATAAAAAAAATACCAAACCAATGAAATATTATATTTCATACTTGGGATTTGCATAAATATGTGTATCATTTGCACATATCGATTTTTGTTCAATTTCAAACTCTAAATCGCTTTCTGGAAGGTTATATGCGCACCAATGCGTAAATATGACCAGTTTAATGCAACAAACACTCCGGAATAGTGAAATAGGCTTAACATACCTTAAATAACCTTTACATAACTTAGAAATAAGTTTTGGAAGGTTTGGTATGGTGAAATCAAGTTAAATCGCTTACAGGGACTAAAGTTGACAAACTGCGAAAGTATGCCAATTTGAACTGTAACGAACATTCCGGAACATGGCCATAAGTTAAACATACCATAAATATCCTTTACATAGCTTAGAAATAGGCTTTGAGGGGTTCGGTATGCTAAAATAAACTTTTGGGTCATTCAGGGACTAAAAGTGTCAAAAAGTGCACAAGTTTGCGCTTTTGCACATAACTCACGTTCTGAATACATCCGGACATCCAAAAATTTATGTAAGCATGACTATATTATGCTTTAGTGTTTGGCTTGCCAAAAACCCATTCGTTGCATCATTTGGATCGTTTTTCGCGCTTATGCGCATTCCGTCGTAATTAAGCGAACATCGCGTTCGTACGGCCAAACGAACTGGCATCCGACATATTTTTGGGCATGTTTCATGTCCACAATGTTTAGGCATCATTTTAGGGCCTTAAAGTTGGCTTTACGGGCCTTAGAAGTGTCGGAAATGGCCTTAAACACGTGCAGGGACCTAAACTGTCATTTTTGAAAGTTATTTCTGATCTGTGACCCCCAGGCGGCCCGCCTGAGTTTCTACACATCCTGAAGCGGGCCGCATGGCCCCTTCTGACCAGGTTAACTGCATTTAACAGCAGTTTCCAGCTGTTTGATCCACAACCACACACTCACACATGCTTAGTCAGCTGATAAGAACCATTTTTAGCCACCATAAGGTTCCGACACTTGTACGGATGCGATTAAGGCACGATATTCGACAAACGATCTTAACGGTTCGGGTATTCCTATAAATACCCAACCCATTTAACTTCAAAAATCACAAGAATCTGATCTAAGTGACTCTAAGTTGGAACCATTGTTTCATACCTGAGTTATTTTGATCTAGATTAGCATTTGGGGACCCTTCGTAAGTATTCTTTCTTTTATTGCTTTTCGAGTTACAAAGTCAAACTTTGTTTGACTTTCAGCGTTGACCAGCTTATGGTCAATGCGAAGTTCGTTTGAACTTCGCAACGTGAGTGTAATCACGTTGGTTATAGTCCCTTGGGACTATGCCTACTGATTACCACGTTGTCTAGGGTCGTAGGGTAAGCGATCTAATAAATCGCTTATACCTCGAACCCGACCCATTTGGTCGATCATTAGGATCCGACCAAACACATTAGGTGACCATAGTAGGTAGGGAATAACCTTCCGAGGTTATACCCTATGGCCACATCGTTTGAGTAGTTGTATGATAGGTAGTTTATATGCCTTAGGTAAATTACCAGAATACCCTTTTCATGTATAATTGGTAATTAAGCATATGTAACCTAAACCTTTGTCACATAACTGATTATGTAACATGTTTAGGCATATTCTACTTGTCATAGGACTAGTTAGGCGGTCCGAACGCGTTTCACGCGCACGACGCGTTAAAGTAGCATAAGCTACCTTAATGGGTCGCGATGGGTCGAAAGCACTTAGGTTAGGTTTCATGTAGTATGTAGGCCTTGTTAAACCATATCATATGAGTTCCAATACTCATTTCGTTTACCAAGCCTCATCCTATCCGATCTCCCGATTAAAGTCCGGTTTATTTATATAGTTTTAGATTGCCGACTGATTCCGTGCTCCCTCTAGCTTTGTTTGGTTGTTGTTCAAGACCTCTAAGCATTCTCAGGCGAGTACATTATTCCCCTATTTTACTGTTTTCAATTGTTTTGGGGTGACTCATATGTGCTAAATGTTTTCAAGGTTTTAACGATGGTATCAAAACGATTTTCGATATTATAACGATGGTTTCAAAAACGATTAAGACGATTTATACAAAACTAATAACGATTTCAAAAAGTGAACAAACTTGTTGGTTGTATTTACATAACAAATGACATTCATTAGCAATGATCAAGCCGACCAGTATTAGGTTATTAGCGAGTCAAGAAGGTTTGAATGTTATTAGCGAGACGACCATTTAAGTAATTTCACGACCTAAAACGAATTATACGATTTGGGTAAAGGATTGGTTTTCACACGATGAATTATACGATTTGGGTAAACGATTGGTTTTTTACACGATGAATTATACGATTTGGGTAAACGATTGGTTTTCACACGATGTTTTAACGATTGGGTAAACGATTGGTTTCAAAGCGATATACGATTGGTTTTTGGTTAAGTGTTTAGATAACGGGACGGGTGTAATGTGATGAAAGCAATGTGGATACGCCGCTGGTACTTCCTATATATAAGTGATTTCATCATATTACATACCGTGGCGTTATTTAGTTCACTTGGGAAAACGATTTTTAAACGATGTCACACAGACGAGGTTTTCGATATGATATAAACTATACGAGTTTTTAACGAGATTTATTAACGAGTTTCATTAACGATTTATTTCGAGATGTTTCACAATTTGCTTTACTAAAACAAATGTTTTTGGGTTAAGAGTCATGGCTACGAGGTTTTATAAACTATAACCCGCTTGATTTGAGTTGGTTAATTAAGTTGCAATATTATACTCTTTTCAAAACAAGGTTTTAAATAAAGTATTGCAACATCTAAACTAGCCATGATTTCGACACTCCTACAAAACCTATGTATTCGCCAGCATTTCTTTGCTGACCTCGTTTTCACATATGTTTCAGGTATTGTTGAATGATATCGATTGATAAGATGCATGCTCACATAGGACTGGACGAGGCTTTAGTGACTCAATAACAATGATAGACTATGTTTAAATTGTGTATTTAGTTTTCCAGACGATGTAATTATTCAAGGTTTAATAAAACGAAACACTTTTTGTATCCATGGTTATGAAACAATGATTCTGTTGCAACACGCCTCGATGTTTCCGCCGCGATTTGTTGTTTTTCGCGGTCGGGGTGTGACAGAAAAGTTGGTATCAGAGCCAATGGTTATAGGGAATTAGGTTATTAGTAATGCTTTGACCTAGTCTATAACCTTCTTAGGACCCTAACGCGAGTTTACTTGCGTTTAGTCATAAAACAATACCGTCACCTATCCTTAGGCGACGACCACAACAAGAACAAAAATTTCAAAACCGCTTTGAAAACTAATCATTTGTTCTAGGATGATTGATTACTAGGTTTTGAACCCTCTATTGTAAGGTTTTGAACTCTCTATTATATGGTATTGAACCCCTTTGAGTTTTCAAAACTTCGTCAAGGTTTTGGGTTTTAAATAATGTGAACACGTGCAAACTGGAAGGGTGAATGCCTGTATTCTGGGTTTTCTGTCTAGGCAAGCACTTCGTATACATCTCATCAGACGCGAGACCAGTTGTGCTTACCTGGGAATTCTTGGGATGAGTGTTCACTTATAGGCGAGCATGTCTTTGCGATACATTATTTTTGACCCATTTACTTTGATTTGTCACCATCTCATTTGTTTGCCTTAGGTAACAAACAAATGATCACAATTTTCTTTCGTTACCATTCGGTATTGATTATCCAATAAACTTTCACTTGTTTCTTCCTATGTCTTTCACTTTCTTCTAAAATGTCTCTTCATCACGATGACGACCAGATATCCAAGCAGACTGCTAAATGCGCTCAGCGAATAGGCGAAGTAGTCCTGAAGACTGTTGAATTAGCTACTGCCATGTATCGTCTCCAGGATGAAGCCACTCAAGAGTCACCAAGACAGGCAGGACCTAGTCAGGTGACAGCATAATGGCTCAACACGTGGCAAAAGTAAAAGAGACGGCCAAGGCTTTCAAGACCTTCAAGCTAGAATATATCCCTCGTGGGATAAACAGGAAGTCCAATGCCCTCAGCAAGCTGGCCTCCGTGGCATTTGACCACCTGGCAAGAGAGGTCAAGGTAGAAGTCCTAACCTCCCCCTCCCTTGGAACAGAGGAGGTAACTGCGATTGAAAACGCACAAGAGACATGGATGAAACCGATTGTAAGATTCCTCAAAGATGGGATACTACCAGAGGGAGACTAGGCGGCCAGGAAGGTAAGAGTCAAATCTTTACAATACGAGCTGATCGATGGAGAACTTTACCGAAGATCATATCTGGGCCCATCCTTGAAGTGCGTCGATAATGAAGAAGCTAAGTATGTGATTAGGAAAATACACGAGGGGATTTGTTGAATGCACTCTGGGCCAAGGACAGTAGTGGCAAGGGCGATGAAGGCAGGATTCTTTTGGCCTAGAATATATGAAACAGCATCAGAAGAGATCAAGAGATGTGACAACTGCCAAGTCCATGCACCCATGACGCACCGCCATAAACACCCAATGATACCTGTTTCAACGTCTTGGCCCTTCCAGGCGTGGGCCATCGACATAATTGGGCCATTCCCAGAAGGCCAGGAGGGGTTAAGTACGTGATGGTTGTTGTCGATTATTTTACCAAGTGGATAGAAGCAAGGCCCTTGGCAAAGATAACTGGGGAACAGATGAGACGGCTTGTACTAGAAAACATCATTTGCAGATACGGGGTCCCAAAGGAACTGGTGAGTGACAACGGTGTTCAATTTGCTGGAAAACCTTTCAGGCCATGGTGCGAGCAGATGCACATACACCGAGTGTTTACCTCCGTCACCCATGCCCAGAGCAATGGACTAGTGGAAAGAGCAAATCAAAGCGTTATCAAGGGGATGAAAGGGAGACTCGGAAGGAAACAAAAAGGATGGCTGGAGGAATTGCCATTTGTGCTATGGGCATATAGGACCACCCCCAAGGACTGCAACGGGGAAACTCCCTTCAGCTTAACTTATGGGACGGAGGCTGTCATCCCGGCTGAGATAGGGTCCCCAACTGCCAGAATGAAGCTCAGGGAGGCCAAAAACGAGCAAGACCTCCGGATGAACCTGAATTTGCTTAAAGAAAGAAGGGAAGTGGCAGCAGTCAGGGAGGCTAAGTACAAAAAGCAGCTCGAAAGCTATTATAATGCCAAAATGAAAAAACTCATTCTCGTCCCAGGGGACTTGGTCTTAAGAGCAAACGAAGCCAGCCTACAGGATTACACCGGAAAACTAGGGCCCAACTGGGAAGGACCTTACCGGGTTACGTGGGCAAACAGCAAGGGAAGTTGCAAGCTGGAAACACTTCCAGGCAAGGAGGTCCCAAGAACATGGAACCTCATGCAACTCAGGAAGTACCACATGTGAGGCATAAAAAAATCTTTAAGGAAAAACGGTCAGGGAGCCACTTTTGTAATGATTAACTGCTAGTCGGGGGCTTACCCCAAGAAAAAAATCTTTTGTAAAAACTTGTACTGGAGGACTTGGTCCCCAAGAAATGAATGACAACGGACAACTCACTTGTCCCCTTTTTGCAAAATAACAGGTGTTATATCAAGGCAGACGTGCCCAGGAAAGCTATAAACCTAATAACAAACAAACACACGTGTACAAGGTATGCCCAACATACCAAACACCCGGTTGTGGGGCAAAATAGGGTCTAGTTAACCCAAAGAAAATGGACAAACAGGCCAAAGAAAACATAATCTGACATTACAAACTTGTCCAAAGGTTGTCCTCGAACAGACGATCTTGGTTTACAAAACAAACCATATATATATAAAAAGAAGAAAAAACACCCCTGTAAGAAAACTACAAAAGAGCCAACACATGCACACCAGAAAAGAGAATCTTTCTATGTATAAACTGCAAAGCAAACATACATGTATTTGACAGGGAATTTTGCTAACCCTAAAAGAAGAACCGGTATACAAACAAACAAGCTAGAAAACCTAGTAAACTGACTAGTGAAATTTTCACAAAAACGCCATAAATAACCAAGGATCTCAAAGAAACTCCGGGTGAGAGCACCTGCAAAAAGAGTAACAAACACAACAAGAGCAAGATTGACAGGATACAGTCAAAAGATAGCTAGCAGTCATACAATTAAGTAGCAGGAGAGTCCCTACACAAAGACTTCCCCCCAAGCATCAAAAAGTTAAAAGTATCCTAGAGTGCATAATTGTTTAGATTACAACCACATCGAAGAAAGTTTAATGTTCAGAAATTACTGGGACTCATCCCCAGATAGAGGCTTCGGAGAAGATGGACCAATGGGAATCAGCAGGGCTTTCATCTCATCAATAGAAATCATGGGGTGCTCAAGGATCCTCTCAAGAAGGGCATGGGTTTTACTTCCAAACTCTTTATCCAGTTTAGACAGTCGCTTTTTGGCCTTGGAATTGTAAAGGGGGATCTCTTTCCTGCCCTGACCTTGAGCTGAGTAGGCATACCCATCCTTTAAACCCACCTGATAACCCACATCCCGATAAGCCCGGTAGATCTGCTCAAGACTACTTTTAAACTCCTCCGACTGGGAGACAGCAGTAAGAAAAGCTCCAAAGCCCTCGGTGATCAACCAATGCTTCTCCTTAGCCAACCTCTGGTTATCATCAGACGTCATTCCATACTCAGCATACATCTCATCTAGATCTTTCTGAGAAACAGAGTCAAGCTCCCTTTGATGTTTCAGCTCAGCGGCTAACTCCTCTTTCTCTTATACCAAAGCTGCCATCTCCCTCTCCCAAGATCGATGTCTCTGCTCCAGCATAACACCAGCCCCCTGAGCAAAAGACATTACAAAAATCCGCAAAGAATCAAACAAAAAAAAGAAGGGGGAGAGAGAGGAGAAAGGTTATGTACCTTCTCCTCGTGCAATTTACGCTCAGCTTCAACCACCTGACACCGAAGCTCAGCAGCGACGGTTTGAGAAGCCTTAAGATCACTCTTGAGCCCTTCGTTCTCCCTCCTCAGATCGTCAACTCGCTGTAACATGCCAACACCCCTGAAAAACCCTTCACAAAGCGACATGCTGTATTGATCATCAAAGAGATCATCCCTCAAGGAAGAATTCATAAATTTATGGGAGGGAGGAACAACATGAGTTAAGAAGTCCTGGGCAGTTTCAGGGTTACCCACCACGGAGGACTGAGTGATTTTCCACTTGGGGACATACGGGGCAGGGAGGGCATCGGCAAACAAAGGAGCCAGTGGAGATCGGGAAGTGAAACCCTCAAAGTGAGAAGGTTTGCTGGTCCCAGTGGCATGGTGAGGAGAAATCACAAAAGCTGAGGTAATGCAAGCAACACTTACCTCTGGAGTCTTATCCCTAACACGAGAAGAGGAAGGGGCAGTAGGAATCTCGATAGGAGCATGAGAGCTTCCCTGCTCCAAACACAAAAAAGGAAGGAAACATCAGAAACCTATCGAAACAAAGCGAATACAAGACAGAGGATAGATAATGGGCTCACTAGCAGAGGCTCGCTCATAAAACTGGAGGATCGCAAATGCTTAGACAAAGATCCCTTCACCCCGATAGGAGGAAGTTCAGAATCAACTTTTGACATGGGAGGGGCCTTCTGGCCACTAGCACTCCGGAGCCTTAACCAGATATTACGCGTGGTCGGGGCTTGCTTAGGACTAACAGCTTTTCGCTTGTGAGCCAAATGGCTCTCCAGGTCTTCCTCATCTCCATGGCTAGAATGCTTAACTTGAAAAGAATCAGGGGAACTCTCTTCTCCATTAGAGGAAGCCCCCTCATCCCCTTCCATAGCAGCAGAGCCCCCTGCCTGAACGGACCCTCCAGTAACCTGCATCTCAACGCCCCGGTTCAAACCCGGTTCAACATCACCAACCACAAACTTGACATCTTTAGAATCCCCTTGAAGCAACCTCCACCAAGTCAACTCTGCACAAGAGACACACTAAAGATGACTACACAAGCCCCAAAAATAAAGACAGATACAACAAATCAAGAGCAAAAGGATACCTTTTTTGCCAAAAAAGGCCTTGGGTTGGACTGAGTAGGAAGGGCTCAACCCCCCCATAGCCAGGATCCCTTCAGAGAAAGTAAAAGCTCCCGTCGGATTCTCATACATACGCTTCCATTGGACGATTTTGTCAGCAGACAAGATAGGAACAGTGTCCTTAATAGTAGCCTCAGCATCCCTCAATGGTGGAGACGCTGGTATCATAGCAGCAGAAACAAAGATGAACCTGCTTTTCCATTCTTTAGCGTAGGTGGAGGTCGGCATGAAGGAATAACAAGGCCGAGACACACTATCTTTCCGTTTGGCGAAGGTGAACCAGTCCCCATCAGAAATTAGCTTATAAAACATACAAAACAGGGGAATAGACGGCTCACCGGAAACAGCCACATAAGATAACTCAAAATGTACCACCCTCATAAACCCTAGAGGGTGCAATTGGGAGAAATGAACCCCGAAATGGCGTAACAAAGCTATCTTGAAGGAAGAAAGGGGGTACCGAACACCACAGGAGGAAAACGCCAAAGTGTAGAGAACAATCCGATCTGGTGTGCATTCGGCCGATTCATCAGGACCTGGCAGAGTAGGAGAAAAACGCTCGGGAATCTTATAGGTTTCAACGAAGGACTCCAAATCCTTCGCTGTCAGAACAGATCGAATCATAGAGCGGCCGTACGACTCATAGTAAATAAAGAAACGGTGAACGAAAAAGTGTAAGGAAAGAAGGAAGAAGAGGAAATTAAGTGGAAGTTAAGAAAAATTCAAAGGAAAATGAGTGTCTTTAAAGAGATAACTGACAGGAAAATCGTCACATCACCGTCTCTTCGAATTTGAAAATTGTGCACATGTATTAAGGGGATTAAACCCCCACCGTTGATATTCGGCAGTTAATGAGCCTCGAAAAAAGAAAGGGCGAGTAATGATTAATCAAGGGCGGGCCCACGTTCTTAACCTAAGAAAATCATTTCTTTTGAATAGCTATGACTCAGCCCCGGATCATGAGCCTTGGGTCTCAGAACCAGAGACTAAAGATGACTTGACGACGGGCCAATGGATTGCTCCATTTACCTGTCTTGGGCTGCTACCATGCAGGCCCAACAGATAAGGCCCAAAAAGCGATTTAACTTGCCCACTAAGGTTTCCCTTATATGAAAACGGGCAGGAAGGAAAAGATAGGAGAACACAGGACTGCATTTAATGCGTGACATGAAAAGGATCTTATGGGTGGCATTGTACTTCTTAGCCGAAAACATTAAATGAGAAGGAAATCTTACCGTTGGGGGCTAGACATGTGTCCGAGCCCCCCAAAGATTGACAGAGTCCGTTAGATCATCTTGTTGATATCCCACATGTGAGATAAGGTCTCTCAGTTATATAAGGAAGAGGAACAACGATCAAGGAGGCAAGTCTAAGGTATTACACTAAATACTCTCTCATTTATTCCGACCGATATTCCTCTACATTAAATACACACACATTTATTAGATTCACACCATAGAGAAATATTCCGGTGATCACACTCATCGGAATAAGCTTCTCATACTCTCCGGCAAGTTTACTTATTCTCACGCCGGAGCTTGGTCACGGATCCCCCCCCCCCCCGGGGCCCTCCGTGACGAGGCTAACGGTTTACTTTTTTGTAGCAACGAAGGCTGGGATATTCTGACGTTAGCGAAGACCCTTTGAACGTCATCAGGGATTTGGGTATTCGACACGTGTTATATTCAAATAGCGACCATATATTTATTTCAGTGACGTTTTATAACTCACAACACGAAGTCCTAATGTTTCGACAAAACACGAGCTACTAGTTTACAAAAATAGATACTTATATAAAGTAAATATAATTATTTATATTTATTTCGAACGCGCAAAACTCGGAAACTTTCACAACATACCTATAGTTAGTTATATTTCGTTCAAATGTCATTATTCGTATAATTTTTATAAAATAAATATAATTGTTTATATTTATTTCAATAATTGAGGATTCAAATATTTTTATAAAATGAATATATTTGGTTATATTCGTTTCAAACGTCGGGTTTTCGAATATACATAAATGTATATATATTTATTTTCTTCCATCATATGAAAACTACAACGGTATATTACCAATTCACTTATGACATTTTGCATACATACCATTTCATTTATGCCTTCTATCGCGACAAATATCACAACTTCACGTATATATGTTTGATTATATACATAAAATAAGTATAAATCTTATAACACTCGAAAACTAAGTCGATCTCAAGACATAGTTTTACCCCGATTATAAACGGGATCAAATAACCATAGATTGGTTATTCTAAGTCAAGATAACACGACTCGGTAGAGCTCGGACACATAGTTTAGCTACGTTTAAATTAGAAACTGACACGTTATTCCCTGTTAGGAATACTATAGATGCACGCTAGCTAATTCAGGTTCTTGGAATGACACTATGTAATCACACTAAGCTAGCTTTGCACAGGAGTATCCAGGTGAGTTCATAACCCCCACTTTTTATGGTTTTACATTTTTATAAATGTTTTCGGGGGTGGAAAGACATGCAAGTTTTTGCAAAAGAAAACACTATTTCGATGAACGAAAACACATATTTATAAACCATGTTGCAAATGAATTTCAACGAATTCGAAAGGTTTACGAAAGGTTTATACTAAACATACCGGTTTTACATAAAAAAACGCGTATTTTCGCAAAGGTGCATGATTTTCATAACTAGTGACAGGAAGGTCCTATTGACAACAACGGGACTGGGTTGGTCTGCGTACGGACAACGAGACAACCCAATGGGTTTATGTCCCCCTTTTCTTTTGAATATACATGATAACTAGGGTATTGTTAAGCTATGGAATGAATTCTTGGATCACGTGCGAACAGACGCTAACTTAGGCACCATTAATCCTTTTAAGGACCACGGAATAGGGGGTAGATCTATCGGGTACGGGCGAGCCCCACTCACGATCCTTGTGTGGCCACTTAGAGTGCTTTTGTGTCCCTGTCGAAGTGAATCGACATTTAAATCATCTACCGGGTTGAGTGCTTCCTATGTCGGCACATATATTAATGTCTTAGCTACACATTAATGATCATTAGGTTCATAGACGCTTACATACCATCTTTTGATACTCAAATTTTCAAATGTTTTTAAGATTCATTTGATGGAAACTAACAAATACTTGGATTTACAAACTTTGGTAACGTTTTCAATTTATGTACAAGTAAGAGGACGAGTTGGTCGTGCTTACAAAGACTCTTTTGGGCTCAGCCCATTCTCTCTCGTGGGCTAGACTCACAGTTTTCTTATATCATGCCGAGAAAATGATTTTCCTATATTTTCTCAACAATTTTTAAACCGGTTATCAAAAAGATTTATTTTAAATCTTTTCAAAACAAAATATGAACTCGCTCAACTTTATGTTGACTTTTTTGCATGTTCTTTCTCAGGTTGCATATTCAAAACTATGGAACGATTGGAATAGGAGAACCCATGGGAATTCGAGTACTTAGCGGCGTTCATTGTTTAGAAGTCTTAGCTTATTTGCTTCCGTTGTGCAATGAAGATACCAGTCCAATCACGCCAGCTCTGATATCTCGGGGTGTGACAAATGGCAAGTGCATGTGATTTTCTTGGACTTTGCGTGTAGCGACTAACTACCCCAACTGAGGATGACAAGTCTGGGCGTGTATGCAGAAGATAGAGCAAGCAACCCACTAATTTTCGATAATGAGTAGCTTCAACTTCTGGCTCCTCTTCTCCTTTCGACAATTTGAGTCCCGGTTCCATTGGAACTAAAGTTTCATTGCAATCATCCAGGCTGGCTTCTTTTAGGATTTTCATAACATAACTCTCTTGCTTGATCTTCACACAATCCTGTTCTTGAGAAACTTCGATACCCAAGTAATAAATTAGCTCACCTAAGTCCGACATTTCAAACTGAGATGCCATCTTTGCCTTAAACTGATTTATGAACTCTAAACTTGTGCCTGTCATGAATAAGCCATCGACATAAACTGCCACAATAATAAATTCACCATTAGACACCTTTTTATAAACAACCTTTTTCCTACAAGCATCTCTGAAAACCAATATTCTTTTGTATACTATCAAGCTTTAGGTTCCATGCCCTCGGAGTTTGCCTTAGCCCGTATAACGCTTTTGCTAACTTGTAGACTTTTTCTCCCTCTCCCGGTTTTTCAAAGCCCTCAGGTTGAGTCACATACACTTCTTCCTTTAACTCACCATGCAAGAAGGATGTTTTGACATCTAGATGATGAATCTTCCATCCTTTCCCGGTTGTGAGAGCAAACAAAAGTCGCATTATCTTGAGTCGAGCTATTGGCGCATTCACTTCATCACAATCAATACCGGGTTGTTGTACATAGCCTTTAGCAACTAAACGCGCTTTGTACTTGTTGATCGTGCTATCCGCATTTCTCTTGATTTTGAATAACCACCTTAACCCGATGGGCTTAACACCTTTTGGCAGAGGAACAAGTCTCCATGTGTTATTCTTCTCGATAGAGTCTATCTCAACTTTTATTGCTTTGACCCATTTCAGTTTATGTTTAGCTTCATTAAAGTTCCTCGGTTCCTCGTCAAATGTTAACAACAGTTCATTAACATTCAGCTCGTAATCATTCAATTTTATTGGTAACAAAGACACACGAGTTGAGCGACGTACCGGGACAGGCGTAGCATCACTGTCAGAGTCTGTTTCTTCTCTTTGTGGACTGTGTGCATGAGCTGGGCTCCCGATTGATTAGTTTTGGGCCTGACTGCTGGCCTGTGGCGTTGTCTCTCGGCCGTTTACGGGCTGATGTTCTCCAGCGGTTTCTGGGTTCATTTCATTGTTGTTCGGCTATTCAACTTCAGCTTGTTGAGTATCACCCCACATAACCGTAAAGGAACCTGGTTCGCTTTTAGATTAGGTTGGATTTTCGGGCACATTTTTCCAGTTCTGACCTCTTTTCTCATCACAATCAGCATAGGCACTAATAATAATTTTATTTTCACGCGGATTGAAGAGACGAAATCTACCTGAACCGGGTTCTTTGCCGAGATATACGAATGGTTTGGACCTGTCATTGAGTTTCCATAAGTGCTTTGCAACTATTCTTTCATAGGCCACACAACCGAATATTCTTAAATCTTCCATGTCCGGTTTCTCACCATAAAATTTTTCGTATGGTGTAACTCCTACTAATACTCGCGTAGGGGTTCGATTTATAATAAAGGTTGCATGTCGAACAGCTTCGCCCCAGAAATAATTTGGTACACCTCTTTCTTTCATGAGACACCGAGTCATCTTGAGTAGTGCTCGGTTTCTCTGTTCGACAATGCCGTTTTGCTGAGGTGCATAAGGGGTCGTCAACATTCGTGCTATACTTTCTTGGTCACAGAACCGGTTAAGATCATGTGAAGTAAATTCACCGCCTCTATCCGTATGGAACATTTTAATTTCTTTACTGGTTCACTTTTCAATCACCATTATGAATCTTTTAATGACATTTGACGCGTCACTCTTACTCTTCAAGAGAAAGGACCACATATATCTTGAAAAATCGTCAATAAGTACCAAAATATAAATATTACCAGCTTGTGTGGGTGGATTAACTGGTCCGTAGAGATCCCCATGAATCATATCAAGAATATGTGTTGCTCTATATGTTGCTTTTTTCGGGAAGGAGCGCTTCGTTTGTTTAGCAACCATGCAAGACTCGCAGAGCTGATGTTAACGCTTAATAACCGGTACCCCTTTAGCTAACTTGTGCATCAAATTCACCGCACCAAAGCTGATATGGCCAAGTCGGGCATGCCATAACCAAGACTTTTCATCAATGTTAGCTTGTAAACAATGAGGTTTTCCAACTTTTAGTCGGGTTTTATAAAGACGATTTTCACTTCGCTGGACTTTCATAAGCAATCTTCCAACTTTGTCTCGCATGGTTAAGAATTTGCCCCGGAGACGAATATCACAACTGGATATTGTAGCTTGTCCGAGACTAATCACGTTACTTCGGAGCGATGGAATATAGTAAATATCTTTCAGTAGTTTCTGCTCTCCGCTCTTTCCTTCAAACAAAATAGAACCCTTTCCTTTTATACTCATGCACGACCCATCTCCAAACCTCACACGTCCGGTTATATGTTCATTTAATTCAAAAAAGTACGAGTAATTACCGGTCATATGATTACTCGCACCATTGTCCAAATACCATACATCATCTTCTTCATTATTGGTTTCGATCTTTGGAGGGATGAACTTATCTTCATTCAAGAATATCGTTTCTTCAACATGGTTCATCATGAAAAAAGTTCCTTCCTCATGATCTGTATCTCCCTCTTTCGTCTCATTGAGATTTACCTTGTGGTCTCGGGTTCATTTCGGGCATCTTGAGACAAAGTGTCCGTACTTGTCGCAACGATACACTTGATATTTGAGAGGTCACGTTTACCCTTTTGCTTTTTATCTTCACTTTTTCTCGAGGAATCACGTTGACCATGATTTTGGGTGTTACCCCGACCACGACCACGACCATGACCTCTACCCCTATTTGAATCATAGTTTCTATTGGAAGATTTGGCCCTTGAATAAATCAATTTTCCTTGAGTCTCGTTAACTTTGTTTTCTTCTTTAATCCTTTCTTCGTAAGCCTTCAATCTACCAACCACATCTTCAAACCGAACCGTTTTAAGATCCAAATCTGTTCAAGTGATGCCACAATGTGGACAAACCGCCTGGGAAGACTTGTGAGAAATTTCTTTACTAACTTGTGTTCAGATATGACATCTCCAAGCGTGGCTGATTTTGAGGCAATACCGAACAACTTCGCTGCATAATCGTCTATCGTACCGGTGTCTTCCATCTTCAAAATATCAAACTCAGCAGTTAATGTTTGAAGTCTCGCTTCCTTCACGCATTCAGCCCCTAGATTCCTTGTCTTAATAGTCTCTCACATCTCCTTACCGGTTTTCAGTTTCCTGATTTGAAGAATCAAATCTTCCGGTATGGATTGAAATAGGAGGCCTTTCACAATGTTGTTCTTCTTGGCATCGTCTAAGCCCGGATCTATCTCTTCCCAGACTCCATGAATTCCAAGAATTACTTCCATTCGCATGCTCCATATAGTGTAGTTTGTTGATGTCAACATCGGACATTGAAACACCAACATGTTTGGTTCTTTTGTCGACGGATTTGACCCGCTTGCATCAACACTCCCTGTCATCTGAGACTTATTTCTGGTACGTGAATAAGTCTGCAACGAATCCTTTTCCTGTCCTATAAGATGGTTAGAACAAATTCTATTTTGATTCATGTCGAACTCGCGTAGGACACTAAGATGGTCTCCGTCTTTGATTTCTCCTCACAACTGATATCCTCTAGATCGCAGGAATCGATTGACACGAGCAGGCCCTTGAATAAACTCAACACTCTGATACCAATTGAAGGTAATCAGAGAAAAGAAAATAGATTGCCAAACACGCAATTTTATTGAAGAAATCTAACTCAAAAACTTTAATTCAATATCCCTACCCTAAATATGGTATTTATAGACTAACCAAACATGTTAGAATATAACCAGGATTTTGCATTAATTTAAACCACATAATTATCTAAAATAACTCCTTATTTTAGGAATAGATAATTATCCCATATTTAAATTAAACTTGGACTCCACTCCAAGTTGATACCCGAACCCGATCCACGCCAAAGCCACAATCGGACTCAGACATTTTGTCAACAAGTATGACCCGTTTGACTAGACTAAGTAGCTCCAGAGGTGTTCAATACATAAAGCACGGATCCTTCTCAAATGTTGTACATCTCGACTTCTCGGTTAAAGCAATCGCCACAAGCCCTTAATTTTTCAAAGGTGGCAGCATCATTGTGGATCACAAATTAGTGTATCAATGCATCAGGTGATACAGTTGTTCATGAAATGGGTCCTTGCATTGGCCCACTGGTAAGCTATTTTTTAAAAAATTAACAGATTTACTTTCAAACATTTTATTCAAGCCAATTGGTACACCTGACAAAGAGCACCCTGAGTCTACAATAAGTATTTTACCTCATAATCTGATGAACCATGGAATCAGGTCGCAACTCCGTCTAATTATTTGGGTATTCCTTTAGTAGCCAATATGAACCGTGTGAACAATTGGGACCCAATTATTAGGATGTTCAAAAGTCATCTTGCATCCTGGAAAGCTCGTTCTCTCTCTATTGGTGGTATGGTCGTTCTCATAAAATCGGTTCTAGAAAGCCTCCCTATATATTATTTTTCTATTTTTAAGGCCCTGGTTAAAGTAGTGGATAAGCTTGAATCTATTATGAGGATTTTTCTTTGGGGTGAGATGTGTGTAAAATGCAACATACAAATTACATCAAATGAGGCATAAAACTAACCCTTTTTTACTACTAATGTTGGGAAAAGTGTGCTTTTGTCTTCCTTTTGTATTTTCAGGAACAAATTAGCTTAAATGAACAAATATGCAGCAAAAACTAACATAAATACAAGAGAAAGAATAAACGTGGCATGCCCGACCCCTCGACAGCATCTCCCCAAGCAAAAGCAAAAACAAAGAAACAGAAGGCTGGCCACGACCCCGTGCCCAGCGGACACGGGGGCGTGGCCAGGAGCCTGCAGAAAAGACAAAGCTATAGAATCTTCTATTCCCAGCACGGGGGCGTGCCCAGCTCAACACGGGCCGTGGTCAACGTTAAGATTCGCAGAATCTTGCAAATCTTGATAGTACAGATACGCTTCTTCACACGAGGCTGTGCCCAGCGAACACGGGGGCGTGTGGAGCCATATACAGACAATTGCAATTAATGAAGAAAGAGAAAGATGATAGACACAGGGCCGTGCCCAATGAACACGGGGCCGTGTCCGGGCTTCTGTGCAGGCTATAAATAGGGGTGCTTGGTTCACTTCAAGGCATCCCTTGGCAAACCACCTCTCTCCCACTTCACCCACACTCCACCACCACTACAACATCCACATCCACCACCATCATCCATCATCCATCTTAGAGTGTGTGTAGTAGTCTCGGTATCCAAGATTGATAGTAAGAGTTCTTGACAATCAAAGGCCATGTTGGACTAAGTCTCTTATATCACTTGGTGAAGACAAGCATTTAATGTAATACTTTTGATTTTTAATCTTTTCGCACTTTTTATATGGTTTTGTATTAATGATTTTAATAACTAGTTTCTTATGTTGAAGGTGAAACTTCCTTATCATTTGTCCGTGGTGTCTTGGCGTTATTTTACTGTCTATATAAAATAAAATATTTTCACCATTCATATCTCTACGGTCTATATAGAGATATGTTGGCTACCTGGTCGGGGGTTAAGGGAATGGTTTGGTAAGGTTCTTGCCTTGTTTAGTGTATAGATCCTGCAAGGACCTAGGTCAAGCTTACTAGGACCTCCTTCAATACCCACTGGTATTGGATGGCGGGGGTGTGAATAGCTTGATCCCCTCATATGTAAGCTACTATTAATACATTAACCCGACTACTTGGGATTGTATCCCTGCTGACTCAAACCACTTAGCCGAGGGTAACGTCACCTTCAAAAGAGGGGCCTACCACATTACGCATTAGTAACTTAATTAATTAACTTTCAATATTCCGACCCTTTGGTAACGTCACCTTCAAAAGAGGGGCCTACCACTTAGCCGAGGGTAACGTTACCTTCAAAAGAGGGGCCTACTACTATATCTAGGATAATCTCTTAAAAAGTGAAAAGGTGCGGAAATTATCAAAGGTTACATTAAAGGCGAGTCGGATCCAAGTGATTCATCTTGTCTATCTGTTTTTATTTTATTTTATTTTTCAGCATTTTTTGTTTTTATTTTCATATTTAAAACCTTTTCGAAATTTTTGATTTGATTAGACGTTGAGGATAAACCGGTACTAAAAGCTCTTGTGTCCTTGGACGACCTCGGTATCTTACCAATGCTATACTACGCTCACGATGGGTGCACTTGCCAATATGTGTGTTTAGTGTTAGTAGAATATCGTGATTTATAAATTTAAAACTTGACTAAAGTGTTAAAAAGGGCTTAAAATATAAACAAAAACATATCACGCTACACGCACATCAAGTTTTTGGCGCCGTTGCCGGGGACACAAGGATTTTAGGAAAGTCAGGAATTAACAGCCAAATCTTTTTTCTTATTTTTCTGTTTTCTTTTAGGATTTCTCTAAATTTTTCAGCTTCTGCAGACTGCAGCACGGGGCCGTGCCCGCGGAACACGCCCCCGTGCCCAATCTTTAGTACTGGCAATCTTGTTTTAATGTAACACCCCAAAACCCGAATGTTTATAATTGTCGAATGTTCCTATATGACTTAGCATGAAATAAATAACTAGGCTATTTAACCTAGTTAAGTGTGTGGTTAAAAGTATTAAAAGACAAGAGTTTTGCCAATATTATTTAGTGGAAAACTTTAGGGGCTAAAATGGGGCAAAATGAAAGTTAAATTTTATTTATGAAAAAGACACATAAACACACACACGTATGTGTGTTCGAGAAGAGCCAGGAAGTTCCATGAGAGCTCTAAAACCCTAAGCATGAAGATCATCAAATTGGAAGGGTAAATGAAGTCTAAATCCATAACCGAGTATGGATTAATGATCACCTTCTCAATGGGATCATAAGGTATGTCTTAAAAGTTAGATTGGTGATCTTTCACGAAGTGGGTTATGTTGTAATTGACGAAATTGTATGAAATTAAGAATGAGTATGTGTTAGAATCATCATATAGCACATGGATTGTGCTTGGTTTAGATTAATTTGATGTTTAGAGATGAAACCCGTTGATTATGGTGATGATGACGACTTGAATGATCACCCATGTCCAATTCTTGCTTAATATTGATGTATTTTGATTTGTATGATGGATTCTTGTTAGAGGAATTGAAAGAAATGTGATACTAGTATGTTTGATGTTTATGCATGTATGATTCATGTTGATTAGGAGGAGGAAATTGATGAATTATGTATGAGATTAGAAGGATATGCATGAACTAGTTATACACTATGCTTAGGAGGTAGTACATACATCAAAAGCATGAAGAAATTATGAATAACTTAAGATTAGATCACTTGTAAGTGATTAGCAAAATAGTTATGAAGTGGGTTTTGATGATATGATGAAAATGATAATATGTTTATTTTATTGATGTTTGAAATCGTTTATGTGTGTGTGAATGTTTAAAGAATTGGATAAGAAATGATGGATTAGCATGTTTTAAGGTTAAATGATAAACTTAATACAAGATCCGTATGATGAAAAGGTTTTGATGAATGATGAATAAGCTAACTATCTTGAGAATGATATATGATAGTTGATTCTTAATAAGCGACATGGAAGCTTGGGAAAGAAGCGGGTCAAACGGGACTAATGCGCACAGGAAGCATATTCGGATGCTAGGTAAGTTAAGCTTACACCCTCCTTATATAATACCTATTCAACGTATAAATTATGAATATGACAAGTTTATATATAAGGTACGATGTTCCGATAAGTATTGATACGGGTCGGAACATGGGTCTATGGTAAGAACTGTGCTTGATGGTTAAAATGGGGTAAAGGGGTATCATGGTAATTTTGATTACGAGTTAACGAAAGGATTTGCGTTGCTATTAGTTAGCAACTTAGTTAATGAAGTATTTAAACGGGTCATAGCTTTAACCCGAGCCATGTATGTGTGATTAGAGTCATAGTTAAATCGTGGGATTTGGTTAAATATGTGTTGAAGTCCTTCGTTGTAAATGATGGGGCTAAAGTTGACTAAAATGCCCTTGGTGGGTATATTGGGCAAACGACCTTTAAAAGATGTTTAGAAACAAGTTAAATGATCAAGTGAATAATTAGGATAAGTATGGAAGCGAAATTTATGTTTTTGAGAATCAAATGCATTGAAATACGTAAATACCCTTAACGTGTCAAAGTAAGCTTTTTGAGTGAAAATGAGTTTTGAGTGAAAATGAGTTTAGATTGGGTTGGATTTCCGGGCACATTTTTCCAGTTCCAACCTCTTTTCTCATCACAGTCAGCTTATTTTCACGCGGATTGAAGAGACAAAATCTACCAGAACCGGGTTCTTTGCCGAGATATACGAATGATTTGGACCTGTCATTGGGTTTCCTCAAGTGCTTTGCAACTATTCTTTCATAGGCCACACAACCGAATACTCTTAAATCTTCCAGGTCCGGTTTCTCACCATAAAATTTTTCGAATGGTGTAACTCCTACCAGTGCTCGCGTAGGGGTTCGATTTATAATAAAGGTTGCATGTCAAACAGCTTCGCCCCAAAAATAATTTGGTACACCTCTTTCTTTCATGAGACACCGAGTCATCTTGAGTAGTGCTCAGTTCTCCGTTCGACAATGCCGTTTTGTTGAGGTGCATAAGGGGTCGTCAACATTCGTGCTATACTTTCTTGGTCACAGAACCGGTTAAGAACATGTGAAGTAAATTCATCGCCTCTATCCGTATGGAACATTTTAATTTCTTTACTGGTTCGCTTTTCAATCACCATTATGAATCTTTTAATGACATTTGACGCGTCACTCTTACTCTTCAAGAGAAAGGACCACATATATCTTGAAAAATCGTCAATAAGTACCAAAATATAAATATTACCAGCTTGTGTGGGTGGATTAACTGGTCCGCGGAGATCCCCATGAATCATATCAAGAATATGTGTAGCTCTATATGTTGCTTTTTTCTGGAAGGAGCGCTTCGTTTGTTTAGCAACCATGCAAGACTCGCAGAGCTGATGTTAACCCTGGACTTTCATAAGCAATCTTCCACCTTTGTCTCGCATGAATGGTGGAATTTGGTTAAATATGTGTTGAAGTCCTTTGTCGTAAATGATGGGGCTAAAGTTGACTAAAATGCCCTTGGTGGGTATATCGGGCAAACGACCTTTAAAAGATGTTTAGAAACAAGTTAAATGATCAAGTGAATAATTAGAATAAGTATGGAAGCGAAAAGTATGTTTTTGAGAATCAAATGCATTGAAATACCCAAATACCCTTAACGGGTCAAAGTAAGCTTTTGAGTGAAAATGAGTTTAGAGAATGCAAGACATCCGAGAATTTAATCTTTTATGATAGACGTCATTGATATCATTAGGTTTATAAGAAGTTATGGTCAAACAAACAAGTTATGTGGATAAATGCATGAACGGGTCAAAATATGGTAAAAGGGTAATAAGCCGAAGGATTCAAAGTCATAAATTTTGGTAGTCCAAATATTGGATTTTTACTCCATGTGATGGAGAATTTAATTATGATCACGTAGGAAAAAGAATCTGGTAAAACGAATCAAAAACGAGAAAGTTATGCTCGTTTCCGTAAAATTGAGTCACGCTAGGAATATGCAGCATCAGCTGCGAGGATTCTGATCATATGAGGCGGTGGCGCGATGCGAAGGCAAGGGCCCTAGGCCGTCGCGCGACGCCACGAACTCCTGGATCTCAAAAATTGTTATTTTATTAATATATGCAATGCGAACCCGTCTGGACCGTTTTTATACGCGTATAAGCTAAGAATGACTAATTTATTCCTTGTTTTAGGAAGTGTAGATACGTATGAAGGTATGTGTGTATGTATGTATGTACGAATATAAGTTGTTTGTATGAATGAAAGTATGTTTGGATGTATGCAAGTAGGTATATATATGAGCGTATGCACGTATGTAGGCATACGTGAAGATATGAATGTATGTATGAGTGTATGTATGTAGGTGTGTATGTAGGTAGTATGTATATGTACGCAAGTGAGTATGTACGAATGTATGCATGTATGTAGGTTTGTTTGAAGGCATGTAAAAGGTATGTATGTATGTATGTATGTATGTATGTATGTATGTATGTATGTATGTATGTATGTATGTATGTATGTATGTATGTATGTATGTATGTATGTATGTATGTATGTATGTAGGAATGCACGTATTTAGGCACATATGTATATATGTAGGTGCGTATGTATGTAAGTAGTTATGTGTGAACCTATGCATATATATGAGTATGTATGAAAATATGCACGAATGTAATCATTGGAATTGAATATTGATATTATTAATAATGTACCTTGTGAATGAAGTATAATGCAGGAATGGCAAAGAAGTCTCATTGCGGGTTGTATGATCAGATGGAAAGCCGGAATGTAAAGAGTTAACGGAACGAAAAAAAATAAACGTGAATAAATCTTACATGTTTATGATGCGTACTAATGTTATGAATTTAATGTGGTGAGCGCAGGTAGTACGGGACACGAAGGATCATCAAGGGATAGAGATCAAGGACCGAGTCACATGAAGGATTGTACGCGGTAGTCTGAGAATGTAATTTGTCATACATAAGTTATGTTTTATTCTATAAATGAGTTAGATTGATGTATTCAATATAAAAGAGTTGTTTTTAAAAAAATGAACTTTCAAGTAAAGCATAAGGTTTATAATGAAAGAAATTTTATGGCAAGAATTTTCCGCTGCGACTCTTGGTCAAATCCGAATAAGGGCCTTACAAGTTGGTATCAGAGCCCTGGTTTGAGTGAATCAAGCACGAGAAGATAAATGCTTGAACTCAAACCTGTGTGCTCTTGGGATAAGGAAACCGTACAATCCATGACTCGATCAAGATCTAAAGGTAGAAATGGAATGAAAGCGTGTATGTATACATTTATATGAGGAAACTAACGGTTTTGTATATGCAAGGTAAGCTTAAAAGTTTGAAGATGATGATCGGTGAATGCAGTCTAAGATGGATGCTAAGGCAGGCAAGGATGCAAATAGACAGATGGACCCTAGGTACACAATATTAACATGTATAGGTACCGGTGTTAAAAGAAAAAGGAAGAAATCTCCTTGGGAGGGTAAGTATTAAACGGAAGACAACGATACTGTCTTGGTAAGATTTTAAAAATGTTGCACGAACTGGGACCCACTACTTCGGACATAAGGCGATGATTTCATGAAGGCACGAACTAGTATGTGAATTGCGCACCTGGCCAGCACGCAAGAAGCATATGATGTTCGTGAGACCATGGTAATTATCGCAGGTATGTCTGTTAGAATTGGGTAACAGGTGGGTGTGCGGGTGAAATGGGTAGTAAGACTCTCGGGAAATTGAGAGTACTATGTAGGAATGAAAAGTATGAGTGATAAAAATGAAGAATGTTGAATCCGTAAGAAAGTACGGATCAACAAGATATGAATGAGATGTTTGAATCCGCGAGATGGGTTCAAGGAATGAAATGTATGAATGAAATGATTGAATCCGCAAGACGGATTCAAGGAAGGAAAGGTATGAAGGAAATGTTTGAATCCGAGAGACGGGTTCAAAGAATGAAAAGTGTGAATGCAATGTTTGAATCCGCAAGATGGATTCAAGGGATGAAAGGCATGAATGGAATGTTTGAATCCATAAAACGGATTCAAGGAAATGAAATGTAGAAATGATATGTCTGAATCCGCGAGAAGGATTCAACACATGTAAGGAATGAAAGATGAGAATGGTGTGTTTGAATCCATGAGATGGATTCAAATCATAGAAGGAAGAAAAGGTACGAATGGTGCGTTTGAATCCGCGAGATGGATTTAAAAAAACAAATAAATAAATAAAGAGATGAAATTAGTCCACATCAGAATGTGTCGATAGTTTGACCGTGGTTGTGTCAAACAAGTCATATGAGTAAAAAAATAATAAAAGAAATAAACAAAAGAAAGATCGTGATGGCCATGCAAACCCAAGTTTTAAAACGAAAGAAAGAAGTTTTGAACCAGTGATGTGTTAGATGTGTTAGTAATCGACTCTTAGGAGTCATAATAAACGACGGGCTACGACCCGGACAATGATTTAAGTATGAACAAGAAGGGTAAGTTTTGTCGAGAATACCGAAATGATGTAATGAATGTCTTTGTAAGTAAGCATGAATGAGAAGAAGTACGAATGTGTACCTCAATGCATCTATGATAAGTAAGAAAAGTCAGTTTAACCTTAAAAGGTCAAACTGCAAAAGATGACGAAATAAGTAACCAGATGAAAGAATTGCATGTAAGAAATGAAATGTGTGACACGTTATAGCATGTATGTAAGAAATTGTAGGAGAATTATAGGTGAGTAAACACCTAGTAGAATGAATGTTTAAATGAAGTGTGCTAACCGCTAAATGGTTAATGATAATGCTAGAACTCTTTACGCAATGAAACCAATCGAATTGGTGGAAGGATGTGTACAAGTGGGGACACCTTTTGTAGATAAATGAAATCTAGCCTGGTACAGCTAGTGTTCGGGAAGAATGCGGATCAATCTGGATCACGGATCGTGGATTGATGAAATGAGATGAGGTTAGTAAAAGTTTAACTTATGTCGAATAAGTATGAATTGGTAAATTAAAAACAACCTACGAAATGAATGACGGAATGGGTATGGTATAGTATGGAATGTTGATTTCTAATAGTCAACATAAGAAGAAAATTATGCCATTAAAAAGTAAATCTCAAAAGTTTTGAGTGGAAGTTTTACATATTGATTAAACTCTCGTGCGATGAACTAGTACGACACATTTACTTATGTAAATTAAGTAATGCATGAAGTGAAAGCGATAGTAATGTGAAATGAATGAAATGATTCAAAGGTAATGTAAAGGTACGCATAGTACAAATAACTATAGCGAACGTATAACGATGTTAACTTTGGAGTTAAGCACGAATGCACGACTTTGAAATAGTGACTTCGTTGCGCTAACGAAACAAAATTAAATATTATGTAATATATGTATAGAATGTGATCTTAAAGGATGAGATGAAGGTATTAGACCGGTTATAAATGGATCATATGAAAGTAAGCATTATTATAGGGTTGAATATATATGTACGTTGAACTGTTACTAACCGGTCAAGGAAATGAGAAGGTTACGTGGAAGTATGGTATGGAAAGTATAGATTTGTTAGGAAGAAGTCAATTGTATAAATACTTATGAATTGAGATAGGATGATTGCTTATAATTATGATGTGACCGTGAAGTCAAACATAGATATGTGTATGTGTAAACGGAAGTGAGAAAGGTTTCAGGGACGAAACCTTGTTTAAGGGGGGTAGACTTATAACACCCCAAAACCCGAATGTTTATAATTGTCGAATGTTCCTATAAGACTTAGCATGAAATAAATAACTAGGCTATTTAACCTAGTTAAGTGTGTGGTTAAAAGTATTAAAAGACAAGAGTTTTGCCAATATTATTTAGTGGAAAACTTTAGGGGCTAAAATGGGGCAAAATGAAACTTAAATTTTATTTATGAAAAAGACACATAAATACACACACGTATGTGTGTTCGAGAAGAGCCAGGAAGTTCCATGAGAGCTCTAAAACCCTAAGCATGAAGATCATCAAATTGGAAGGGTAAATGAAGTCTAAATCCATAACCGAGTATGGATTAATGATCACCTTCTCAATGGGATCATAAGGTATGTCTTAAAAGTTAGATTGGTGATCTTTCACGAAGTGGGTTATGTTGTAATTGACGAAATTGTATGAAATTAAGAATGAGTATGTGTTAGAATCATCATATAGTACATGGATTGTGCTTGGTTTAGGTTAATTTGATGTTTAGAGATGAAACCCGTTGATTATGGTGATGATGACGACTTGAATGATCACCCATGTCCAATTCTTGCTTAATATTGATGTATTTTGATTTGTATGATGGATTCTTGTTAGAGGAATTGAAAGAAATGTGATACTAGTATGTTTGATGTTTATGCATGTATGATTCATGTTGATTAGGAGGAGGAAATTGATGAATTATGTATGAGATTAGAAGGATATGCATGAACTAGTTGTACATTATGCTTAGGAGGTAGTACATACATCAAAAGCATGAAGAAATTATGAATAACTTAAGATTAGATCACTTGTAAGTGATTAGCAAAATAGTTATGAAGTGGGTTTTGATGATATGATGAAAATGATAATATGTTTTTATTATTGATGTTTGAAATCGTTTATGTATGTGTGAATGTTTAAAGAATTGGATAAGAAATGATGGATTAGCATGTTTTAAGGTTAAATGATAAACTTAATACAAGATCCGTATGATGAAAAGGTTTTGATGAATGATGAATAAGCTAACGATCTTGAGAATGATATATGATAGTTGATGCTTAATAAGTGACATGGAAGCTTGGGAAAGAAGCGGGTCAAACGGGACTAATGCGCACAGGAAGCATATTCGGACGCTAGTTAAGTTAAGCTTACACCCTCCTTATATAATACCTATTCAACGTATAAATTATGAATATGACAAGTTTATATATAAGGTACGATGTTCCGATAAGTATTGATACGGGTCGGAACATGGTTCTATGGTAAGAACTATGCTTGATGGTTAAAATGGGGTAAAGGGGTATCATGGTAATTTTGATTACGAGTTAACGAAAGGATTTGCGTTGCTATTAATTAGCAACTTAGTTAATGAAGTATTTAAACGGGTCATAGCTTTGACCCGAGCCATGTATGTGTGATTAGAGTCATAGTTAAATCGTGGGATTTGGTTAAATATGTGTTGAAGTCCTTCGTTGTAAATGATGGGGCTAAAGTTGACTAAAATGCCCTTGGTGGGTATATCGGGCAAACGACCTTTAAAAGATGTTTAGAAACAAGTTAAATGATCAAGTGAATAATTAGGATAAGTATGGAAGCGAAAAGTATGTTTTTGAGAATCAAATGCATTGAAATACGCAAATACCCTTAACGGGTCAAAGTAAGCTTTTGAGTGAAAATGAGTTTAGAGAATGCAAGACATCCGAGAATTTAATCTTTTATGATAGACGTCATTGATATCATTAGGTTTATAAGAAGTTATGGTCAAACAAATAAGTTATATGGATAAATGCATGAACGGGTCAAAATATGGTAAAAGGGCAATAAGCCGAAGGCTTAAAAGTCATAAATTTTGGTAGTCCAAATATTGGATTTTTACTCCATGTGATGGAGACTTTAATTACGATCACGTAGGAAAAAGAATCGGGTAAAACGGATCAAAAAAGAGAAAGTTTTGCTCGTTTCCGTAAAATTGAGTCACGCTGGGAATATGCAGCATCAGCTGCGAGGATTCTGATCATATGAGGCGGTGGCGCGACGCGACGGCAAGGGCCCTAGGCCTTCGCGCGACGCCACGAACTCCTGGATCTCGAAAAATTGTTATTTTATTAATATATGCAATGCGAACCCGTCTGGACCGTTTTTAAACGAGTATAAGCTAAGAATGACTAATTTATTCCTTGTTTTAGGAAGTGTAGATACCTATGAAGGTATGTATGTATGTATGTATGTATGTATGTATGTATGTATGTATGTATGTATGTATGTATGTATGTATGTATGTATGTATGTATGTATGTATGTATGTATGTATGTATGTATGTATGTATGTATGTATGTATGTATGTATGTATGTATGTATGTATGTATGTATGTATGTATGTATGTATGTATGTATGTATGTATGTATGTATGTATGTATGTATGTATGTATGTATGTATGTATGTATGTATGTATGTATGAATATAAGTTGTTTGTATAAATGAAAGTATGTTTGGATGTATGCAAGTAGGTATATATATGAGCGTATGCACGTATTTAGGCATACGTGAAGATATGAATGTATGTATGAGTGTATGTATGTAGGTGTGTATGTAGGTAGTATGTATATGTACGCAAGTGAGTATGTACGAATGTATGCATGTATCTAGGTTTGTGTGAAGACATGTAATAGGTATGTATGTATGTATGTATGTATGTATGTATGTATGTATGTATGTATGTATGTATGTATGTATGTATGTATGTATGTATGTATGTATGTATGTATGTATGTATGTATGTAGGTATGCACGTATTTAGGCACGTATGTATATATGTAGGTACGTATGTATGTAAGTAGTTATGTGTGAACGTATGCATATATATAAGTATGTATGAAAATATGCACGAATGTAATCATTGGAATTGAATATTGATATTATTAATAATGTACCTTGTGAATGAAGTATAATGCAGGAATGGCAAAGAAGTCTCACCGCGGGTTGTATGATCAGATGGAAAGCCGGAATGTAAAGAGTTAACGGAACGAAAAAAAATAAACGTGAATAAATCTTACATGTTTATGATGCGTACTAATGTTATGAATTTAATGTGGTGAGCGCAGGTAGTACGGGACACGAAGGATCATCAAGGGATAGAGATCAAGGACCGAGTCACATGAAGGATTGTACGGGGTAGTCTGAGAATGTAATCTGTCATACATAAGTTATGTTTTATTCTATAAATGAGTTAGATTGATGTATTCAATATAAAAGAGTTATTTTTAAAAAAAAATGAACTTTCAAGTAAGGCATAAGGTTTATAATGAAAGAAATTTTATGGCACGAATTTTCCGCTGCGACTCTTGGTCAAATCCAAATAAGGGCCTTACATTTAAGTCAGACAGTAGCTGAACACGGGGTCGTGTCCACTGAACACGCCCCCATGCCCAAGTTTTAGATACTGAAAACAGAACCGTAAGATCCTGACGGTTGGTAATTTCTGACACAAACATGAGTGATACTGATAATTTTTACTTTCGCTCCTCTTATGGTACGTGGTGTCAAATATGTGGCGGATCTCATGAAGATTTATAATGTTATTTTTTAAATTACATTCCCCACGATATAGACCCATCGTTTTCCTGTAGCCTTAAGATGGGCGAAAGTAAAAACAATCCCTATCTCTCCCTCGAATGCTCTCAATCATCCCTAATAGATGAAATGATTCTCGAAGAATTATTTCAAATGGAAGAACTAATTCTCCAATTGATAAAAGAACTTGAGATGGAAATAACTAATTCATCTCAAGACGACGATCAAGGAGAATTATTGAGATCGCATTCGGATTATGACAACATCGTTGCTCCCGAAATCACCTCTAACTCTTATGAGGACTTGACCGATAGTCGTCCCTGTGTCGATTGTGCCATGAAGGACTCCCCATCGGTTTCCGCCAATGCATAAATAGACCCGAGCGATTCGACATATACCTTCTTTAACGAGAGCCCGGATAAGGGAAATAAAGGTTGGTCTTGCCCACCGGTATTTAGCTTAGGAATCACCCTTTCCGATAACCTCTTGCGTTCTTGTCTAAAACTAGGGCAACTTAGGTATCTCAGGCACTTCGGCGTTGTTCCGTACAGTAAGGAACCACCCGATCCGGATAAATTCCTTAGAATACTATATAACTTCATAAAAACCTCTAGCCACGAGGCCGTGTCCAGGTCAACACGCCCCCGTGTCCGCCTGAAGATTCCCGTCTGACTTTAGGTCAGAATACGGACGAAAAGTGTCAGAATTTTGTCTGCATACGGGGCCGTGTCCAGCGAGCTGTCGTTTTCTATAAATGCATCAAGATTCCTGCACTCTTGGACCCATTCCAAAGACAAAGATCTGGTGGGACATTCACATATACCCTATAAGGTATATTCTAAAGAAGGTTCTCAACAACCATCTTGTCTTTTCTACTTTTGTCCATTGCCTTCTTCTTCATTTTCTCCTCACAACCTCCATTAAAGCTTGAAATCTCCATGTTTTCAAGATTTATTGTAATATTTGTTAGGTTTTTATTCAAGGAATCTTGTCGAAAATAAGTTTTACAACACTGTTTTAAGTTATTTCTGCTTAAAAATGCTTCAAAAGTCAAAAAAATAATTTAAAGCTCCAACATTCCTTGTTTCAAAAACCTGCAGAGAGGTGGCCACAGGGCCATGCTCAGCAAGCACAGGGCCGCGGCCGGAGTACTGTTTCATTGATTTGAAATATTTCGGTTTGTTTTCTTAGAATGTCAAGCCAGAATAGCGGAGCCTCTTTAGCACATTCAAGGAACAGCCGCAGGGAACGAAGGCCTTCGATCGAAGCAACTCTTGTGCGCTATGTGATGGCAGTACGAGAAGCTCTCGATGAAATGACATCCGTAGAAGAAGTCCTTATCGACCGTATCAACTATCTAACGGTAGGGCTAGAAAATAGCTTCCAAGAAATCAACCTTTTGTACCAAAGGTTGAATATTCTTGCAATGTCTCCTATGGAACCAATCTTTCCCTAAGAAGATTGGAACTTGGCACAAGAAGTCATTAACCCCACTGGGTGGGATGAGATCCCCGCGAAACCTCCTCTTGACAATTTACAAGAGGTTCTGGTGGAAGTCACACCTCCTCAAAACGAGGACGCCAATAAGCTCGCCTTCCTTCTCCCTCGGGAGATAGAAGAATGGCTTAACGATGTGTGAGGAGCCCTTTCCGGAGAAGAAGTTCTTCAAGCCGCACTCAACCGAAAATTATCTTTTCAGAAATTTTGCTCTTAAAATAAAATCATATAGGCTAGGACTTCTTTGAGGTTTGAGATTTCTTGTGTTTCATGACCTACTTATCCAGATTTAGTTTATGTTTTTATTTCCTAGGAAATTATGTAATTTACTCTTGAATGAATGATGGTTTTTAAGTATTAAATGGTGTTTGGATGATGGATAAAACACACTCGAATTGGTGGAGGTTACTAAGGGAAACTTGAACCCACACCCCATGCACATAAACAGAGTCTCCCGACATTTTTTCTTCATTACAGCAAGTTCAGCACAGGGCCGTGCTCAGCCCAACACGCCCCGTGCTCAAGGTTCTGCAGAAAATGCCCAGTTCAGGTAACTAGACACGGGGTCGTGTTCGCTGAACACGCCCCCGTGCCCAGCCTTCTGTTAAAAATGATACTGGCGATCTGAACACGGGGCCGTGCCCGGACCAACACGACCCGTGCCTAGACGCCCAGTAACATAAACTTTTGTTTTTAAACACCTTTTCACAGATTCAATCAACCTAAAAATTTATTTTTGGGACACATTGAGAACAATGTGTAATTTAAGTATGGGGGGATGCTAAACCTTGAATTTTGCAAGTCCTAATAACAAGCCTTACACAAAACTCTATTGGAACCGCTAATCACCCCAAAAAAAAAATTCAAAATTTTTTTTATTTTTTTTTCTTGTCTTGGTTTAATTTGGGAATAACAAGTTCTAAAAAAGTTATATTTTTACAAATTTACAACCGATAGCGTCGTGATAAAAAGAACCAACATAAGAAAATTATGAAACGGCATAACAAATCTAGTTAAAATTTGATTATATATACTTGATCACATTATAAAACCATTCCCACAAAAAGTAAGTTTTGAGCCTTTATAGAGCATACAAGCATACATCTTTAAATTAAATGCTCATTTTTCGTTTCTTGTGTGAATAGCCGCTTGGTTTCTTACGACTCTAGAACTTGCCATGACGATACATTCTCGGTCCTTACCAACTTAAACCCAAGTAAGTAAATGAAGGAGGCATTAGGACTAACCAATTTTCTTTTCAACACCATTATTTTTCTTTTTCTTTTAACCTACCCAAAATCCCCCTAGTTAACCCCTTTGAGCCTAAACCTTTTCGTTTCTAAACCCACCAAACAAACAACCTTTACCGACCAAAACCTTTTTCTTTTAAACCCTTTATTTTAGTAAAAAGCTCGGTTTTCTTGTGACGTTCCTTATCTCAAAAAAAAATTATGAAGTCTAGCAATAAAGAAACAAGTTCCTCAAAGAAACTTTGTTTGAAAATGCTTAGTTTGATTAAAAGTCACAAAAACAAAAGGTTTTACGACGACCGACGCTTTTTACGCTTTTAGCCCTTTTTACTAACCACTAACCCAAAACCACCTACCTTTAACCCAAGCCTAACCCTTCCCCAAAGTCCTCTTGATATTTATAAAGGTTTATAATTAAAAAGGAGGATTGATTGTTTGGCAAGCATATGGTAGAAATAAGTTCCATGCCGGTCTCGAGTGTTTCACAAAAATACATCTTTGGCCGAGTGTTGAGTGATCTCCAGTGAGGTATGTGAACTTGTATACAAATGGAATTTTAAAGAGGCATGTTATGCCCAAATAAGTAATTTCTCTTATGAAACGTTCTAAATAAATCATAACGAATAGGATTGTAAATAGCATAAAAATAAAACCAAATAAAGATCTTGGATTCCCGACACTCAAGACAAGCCCAAAACTTCTCTTCTACCCATTAAATTTGGGTGTGTAAGCCACATTATAAAGAGTTTTGCTTGAGTACAAGCAAAGATTCAAGTGTGGGGGTATTTGATGTGTGTAAAATGCAACATATAAATTACATCAAATGAGGCATAAAACTAACCCTTTTTTTAGTACTAATGTTGGAAAAAGTGTGCTTTTGTCTTCCTTTTGTATTTTCAGGAACAAATGAGCTTAAATGAACTAAAGGAAAAAATATGCAGCAAAAACTAACATAAATACAAGAAAAGGAATAAACGTGGCATGCCCGACCCCTCGACATCATCTCCCCAAGCAAAAACAAAGAAACAGAAGGCTGACCACGGCCACGTGCCTAGCAGACACGGGGGCGTGGCCAGGAGCCTGTAGAAAAGACAAAGCTATAGAAGCTTCTATTCCCAGCACGGGGGGTGTGCCCAGCTCAACACGGGCCGTGGTCAACGCTAAGATTCGCAGAATCTTGCAAATCTTGATAGTACAGATACGCTTCTGCACACGAGGCCGTACCGAGCGAACACGGGGGCGTGTGGAGCCATATACAGACAATTGCAATTAATGAAGAAAGAGAAAGAGGATGGACACGAGGCCGTGCCCAATGAACACGGGGCCGTGTCCGGGCTTCTGTGCAGGCTATAAATACGGGTGCTTGGTTCACTTCAAAGGCATCCCTTGGCAAACCATCTCTCTCCCACTTCACCCACACTCCACCACCACTACAACACCCACATCCACCACCATCATCCATCATCCATCTTAGAGTGTGTATAGTAGTCTCGGGATCCAAGATTGATAGTAAGAGTTCTTAACAATCAATGGCCATGTTTGCCTAAGTCTCTTACATCACTTGGTGAAGACAAGCATTTAATGTAATACTTTTGATTTTTAATCTTTTCGCACTTTTTATTTGGTTTTATATTAATGACTTTAATAACTAGTTTCTTATGTTGAAGGTGAAACTTCCTTATCATTTGTCTGTGGTGTCTTGGCGTTATTTTACTGTCTATATAAAATAAAAGATTTTCACCATTCATATCTCTACGGTCTATATAGAGATATGTTGGCTACCTGGGCAGGGGTTAAGGGAATGGTTTGGTAAGGTTCTTGCCTTCCTCATGATCTGTATCCCCCTTTTTCGTCTCATTGAGATTTGCCTCGTGGTCTCGGGTTCGTTCCGGGCATCTTGAGACAAAGTGTCCGTACTTGTCGCAACGATACACTTGATATTTGAGAGGTCACGTTTGCCCTTTTGTTTTTTATCTTCACTTTTTTTCGAGGAATCACGTTGACCATGATTTTGGGTGTTACCCTGACCACGGCCACGACCATGACCTCTACCCCTATTTGAATCATAGTTTCTATTGGAAGATTCGGCCCTTGAATAAAGCAATTTTCCCTGAGTCTCGTTAACTTTGTTTTCTTCTTTAATTCTTTCTTCGTAAGCCTTCAATCTACCAACCACATCTTCAAACCCAACTGTTTTAAGATCCAAATCTATTCAAGTGATGCCACAATGTGGACAAATCGCCTGGGAAGACTTGTGAGAAATTTCTTTACTAACTTGTGTTCAGATATGACATCTCCAAGTGTGGCTGATTTTGAGGCAATACCGAACAACTTCGCTGCATAATCGTCTATCGTATCGGTGTCTTCCATCTTCAAACTATCAAACTCAGCAGTTAATGTTTGAAGTCTCGCTTCCTTCAACCGTTCAGCCCCTAGATTCCTTGTCTTAACAGCCTCCCACATCTCCTTACCGGTTTTCAGTTTCCTGATTTGAAGAATCAAATCTTCCGGTATGGATTGAAATAGGAGGCCCTTCACAATAGTGTTCTTCTTGGCATTGTCTAAGCCCGGATCTATCTCTTCCCAGACTCCATGAATTCCAAGAATTACTTCCATTCGCATGCTCCATATAGTGTATTTTGTTGATGTCAACATCGGACATTGAAACGCCAACATGTTTGGTTCTTTTGTCGGCGGATTTGACCCGCTTGCATCAACACTCTCTGTCATCTGAGACTTATTTCTGGTATGTGAATAAGTCTGCAACGAATCCTTTTACAGCCCTATAAGATGGTTAGAACAAATTCTATTTTGATTCGTGTCGAACTCGCGTAGGACTCTAAGATGGTCTCCGTCTTTGATTTCTCCTCACAACCGATATCCTCTAGATCGCAGGAATCGATTGACATGAGTAGGCCCTTGAATAAACTCAACGCTCTGATACCAATTGAAGGTAATCAGAGAAAAGAAAATAGATTGCCAAACACACAATTTTATTGAAGAAATCTAACTCAAAAACTTCAATTTCAATATCCCTACACTAAACATGGTATTTATAGACTAACCAAACATGTTAGAATATAACCAGGATTCTGCATTAATTTAAACCACATAATTATCTAAAATAACTCCTTATTTTAGGAATAAATAATTATCCCATATTTAAATTAAACTTGGATTCCACTCCAAGTTGATACCCGAACCCGATCCACGCCAAAGCCACAATCGGACTCAGACATTCGCCAACATGTATGACCCATTTGACTAGACTAAGTAGCTCCAGAGGTGTTCAATACATAAAGCACGGATACTTCTCATATGTTATTCCTCTCGACTTCTCGGTTAAAGCAATCGCCACAAGCCCTTAATTTTTCAAAGGTGGCAACATCATTGTGGATCACAAATTAGTGTATCAATACATCAGGTGATACAGTTATTCATGAAATGGGTCCTTGCATTGGCCCACTGGTAAGCTACTTTATAAAAAAATTAACAGATTTATTTTCAAACATTTTATTAAAGCCAATTGGTACACCTGACAAAGCGCACCCTGAGTCTACAATAAGTATTTTACCTCATAATCTGATGAACCATGGATCAGGTCGCAACTCCGTCAAATTATTTGGGTATTCCTTTAGGAGCCGATATGAACTGTGTGAACAATTGGGACCCAATTATTAGGATGTTCAAAAGTCGTCTTGCATCGTGGAAAGCTCGTTCTCTCTCTATTGGTGGTATGGCCGTTCTTATAAAATCGGTTCTAGAAAGCCTCCCTATATATTATTTTTCTATTTTAAAGCCCTTGTTAAAGTAGTGGATAAGCTAGAATCTATTATGAGGAGTTTTCTATGGGGTGTGATGTGTGTAAAATGAAACATATAAATTACATCAAATGAGACATAAAACTAACCCTTTTTAGTACTAATGTTGGAAAAAGTGTGCTTTTGTCTTCCTTTTGTATTTTCAGGAACAAATGAGCTTAAATGAACAAAAGGAACAAATATGCAGCAAAAACTAACATAAATACAAGAAAAGGAATAAACGTGGCATGCCCGACCCCTCGACAGCATCTCCCCAAGCAAAAACAAAGAAACAGAAGGCTGACCACGGCCTCGTGCCCAGCGGACACAGGGGCATGGCCAGGAGCCTGCAGAAAAGACAAAGCTATAGAAGATTCTATTCCCAGCACGGGGGGCATGCCCAGCTCAACACGGGCCGTGGTCAACGCTAAGATTCGCAGAATCTTGCAAATCTTGATAGTACAGATAATCTTCTGCACACGAGGTCATGCCCAACGAACACGAGGGGCTTGTGGAGCCATATACAGACAATTGCAATTAATGAAGAAAGAGAAAGAGGATAGACACGGGGCCATGCCCAATGAACCCGAGGCCGTGTCTGGGCTTCTGTGCAGGCTATAAATACGGGTGCTTGGTTCACTTCAAAGGCATCTCTTGGCAAACCACCTCTCTCCCACTTCACCCACACTCCACCACCACTACAACACCCACATCCACCACCATCATCCATCATCAATCTTAGAGTGTGTGTAGTAGTTTCGGGATCCAAGATTGATAGTAAGAGTTCTTGACAATCAAAGGCCATGTTTGCCTAAGTCTCTTACATCACTTGGTGAAGACAAGCATTTAATGTAATACTTTTGATTTTTAATCTTTTCGCACTTTTTATTTGGTTTTGTATTAGTGACTTTAATAACTAGTTTCTTATGTTGAAGGTGAAACTTCCTTATCATTTGTCCATGGTGTCTTGGCGTTATTTTACTGTCTATATAAAATAAAAGATTTTCACCATTCATCTCTACGGTCTATATAGAGATATGTTGGCTACCTGGTCGAGGGTTAATGGAATGGTTTGGTAAGGTTCTTGCCTTGTTCAGTGTATAGATCCTGCAAGGACCTGGGTCAAGCTTACTAGGACCTCCTTCAATACCCACTGGTATTGGATGGCGGGGGTGCGAATAGCTTGATCCCCTCATATGTAAGCTACTATTAATACATTAACCCGACTACTTGGGATTGTATCCCTGCTGACTCAAACCACTTAGCCGAGGGTAACGTCACCTTCAAAAGAGGGGCCTACCACATTACGCGTTTATAACTTAATTAATTATCTTTTAATATTCCGACCCTTTGGGATTGTATCCTTGTTGACTCAAACCACTGGGTTGAGGGTAACGTCACCTTCAAAAGAGGGGCCTACTACTATAACTAAGATAATCGCTTAAAAAGTGCAAAAGTGCGGAAATCATCAAAGGTTACATTAAAGGCGAGTCGGATCCAAGTGATTCATCTTGTCTATCTGTTTTTATTTTATTTTATTTTTCAGCATTTTTAGTTTTTATTTTCATAGTTAAAACATTTTCTAAACTTTTGATTTGATTAGTCGTTGAGGATAAACCGGTACTAAAAGCTCTTGTGTCCTTGGACGACCTCGGTATCTTACTAACGCTATACTACGCTCACGATGGGTGCACTTGCCCATATGTGTGTTTAGTGTTAGTAGAATATCGTGATTTATAAATTTGAAACTTGACTAAAGTGTTAAAAAAGGACTTAAAATATAAACAAAAACATATCACGCTACACGCACATCAGGTGGATCGGACGAATCTAGAAAAACTCATTGGGTTGCTTAGGACATGATTTCGCGTCCTAAGAAATACAGAGGTCTTGGTATAAGCAGACTTAAACAAGTGAACGAGCGCTTCTTGCAAAATGGGTGTGGAGATTTAAAGAGGAAGATAATAGTTTGTGGAGGAGAGTGATTCTGGCTTTGTCATGGGTCGAAAAGGAAGTGGTCGCCTTTGCCGTCAAACCCGAAGGTTTTAGGGGTGTGGAATAATATTATGAGAATGGAGGCAAAGCTCTTGATTAAAGGTAAAAGAATTAATAGCTTCATCAAAGGTGTCGTTGGAAATAGGAGTAGCATCAGATTTTGGACTGATACTTGGTATGGAGATAATCCTTTGATGCATAAATGGCCTAACCTGTTTGCAATAGAAAAGTTCAAGTCTTGCTGGGTGAACGATCGGATTCCGGCTTCGAACGCGGATCTGCTTCAGTTTTGTTGCTTGCTGAGATCCCCGGCTTCCCAGAGCGAATCCTCAGAACTGGCTGATTACGTTGCTTCGCTGGGTAGAGTTGCCATCTCGGTTGAAAAGGATAAGTGGGTGTGGTCGTCCGGCGGTTTAAACTTCCCCCGATCTTTGCCTTCTCTTTTTCGGATATTCTGGATATTCATAAAGGTGGAAGGTGGGACAATAAAGCCAAGGAGATTGTTCGTGGCCTCGTTGTTGTGACGTGTTGGACAATTTGGAAAGCTAGGAATGAAAAGATCTTTGCAAATGGGAAAGGAGATAGTGAAGATATTTTTCGGGAAGTGAGATCTATAGGTTTTCTTTGGTTAAAAAATAGGTCCAAACATAAGAACGTTGTTTGGAGGGATTGGTGTAATTACCCATTGTATATGTTGTAGTCGGTTTGTGGTACGGTCCTATGTTTTTTCTCAGGCTGGCCGATTTTAATAAAGTTCTCTTTAAGAAAAAAAGCAATTGCAACTCATAAGTCAAACTACATCATGCATTTCGATTCGCATTATTAAACCAAAATCATTCAGTTTGTGGTTCCTAGTCATTGAATTCAGTTATTGATTTTCATCATATGTCTCCTTGTGTACCGAATTAAGGCTAAACCGTTGTGCTTAGCATTTCTTTTGGGACAAACGAATAGATATTGTATATGTGGCAATTGATAGTACATATTTTAGGTACGCACGCTTTATTCTATAATAATATAACTATTATAATAAAAGAAACCAATTTTTGGACACGTGTTATTCATTGAAGGTATCTTTAAATTTATATTTATCTAAATAAATAAATAATAAATTAATATTAAATCTTATCATACTTTAATAAAATATTATCCTCAAATCTAAATTGTTAATTTAATATATTTTTAAAACAAATACCTCTCTTATCTACTTATCTTATATTAAATATATAAATAATAAATTAATATTAAATGTTATCCTAATTATTTAAAAACATAACTTTTTATTATTATTTGGTATACAAAATTATGTTTATTCAACTCGAGTAAAACGCGAGGTTTTTAAGGATATATTTTTTTTATTATTTGGTAGATTTTTCAACCAGACTATACACGGGTTTTTTTAAAGATACGACGTTTTTAGTATTTAATATACAAAATTACATTTATTTAGGATATACATTTTTTATTATTTGGTAGATTTTTCAACCCGACTATACACGGGTTTTTTAAAGATACGACGTTTTTAGTATTTAATATACAAAAATACATTTATTTAATCTGTGTAATACACATGATTTTTAAAGATATAACTCTTTTTTATATCTATTCAACACGTGTAAGATACAGAGTTTTTAAGGATGTATTTTTTTATTATTTGGTAGATTTATTCAAACCGATTATACACGGGGTTTTTTTTAAAGATACGACATTTTTAGTATTTAGTATACAAAATTACATTTATTTAATCTGTGTAATACACATGGTTTTTAAAAATATAACTTTTTTTATTATTTGATATATAAAATTATATTTATTTGACTCGTACAATATACAAGGTTCATAAAGATATAAATTTTTATTATTTAATATATAAAATTACATTTCTTCAACCCGTGTAATACACGGGGTTCTAACCTAGTTATGTTATAAATGCATTTATAATATTATAAAATACGGTCTTTTGATATTGCTTTATTATCATAAGGATTAAGATTAAAATGTGCTAAAACGGTCAAAGCATTAGAGATAAAAAAAAAAAAAAAATATTAGTGTTAGTAACCAATTACATCTATAAAAGGTAGCAGAGTGGATTAAAGAAGATTCTTTCTTGTGGTTAAAAAATAGCTCAAAATTGTGTTGTTTAGTTTGGGAGAGATGGTGAGATTTTAATATTCGGGATGTAATTTTATAAGTTGTTTATGGATATATAAAATAGCCGCCGTTAAAAAAAAAAAATTAGGTTAAGACATATTTATATTTATTAATACATGTAAGATCGTAAGATGGTGCTTTTATCATGAAAATTAAATGTGATTAAATGAGATGGTGATTCTTATGGAAATTAAGTATTATATTAATATATTGTTTTGTCATTTGTACAGTTCAGTTGAAAATTAGGGCTATTGGAAAGTTTGGACTTGAAAAAATCTAATTATTTAATAGGGCTATCCAAAAAGTTCGCGGCTCGGAGCTCGCTCGGTTTTAGCTTGGAAAAAGTTCGTTCGATATGGTTCGGTTTGAAAGTGAGCCGAGCCGGCTCGGCTCGGTTAGAAAGTGAGCCTAGCTCGGCTCGACTCGTGGCGAGCCAAATTGGCTCGGTTTGGCTCGCTTGGTAGCTCGGCTCGGCTTAGCTCGAATTATTTTACTTATAATATATTTTATTTTTATATACATATAATATATTATAAAAAAGTGATTATTATTTACATGTATTTAGGCTTCTAGTTTGATATCTATGACATGTTTAAAGGTTGATTGGCATGCTAATTAACAAATATTGTATTTACTTGAAACATAAAACTTTTTTGCGTTGTTGAACGTGATTTGGCTTGTAATGTATTAGGTTGAACTTATTTTGAATATGTTCTTTTGAAGTATTGAATAATATTTTAGAATACTGAATTTTGAGAGCTATGTATTAATATTTATTTTTAAAATCGAGCCAAATCAAATCGAGCCGAGCCAGCTCGGTTTAAAACCAAATTGAGCCCGAGCTTAGATTTTCAGCTCGGTTTCAAATCCGAGCCAGCTCGGTTTATAATCGAGCCAAGCCCAAGCTTGCCCTAGCTCAACTCGGCTCGGCTCACGAACAGCCGTAGGCTGCAATGGGAAAACAACAACTTGATTCAAAGTCCTTGTTTCTGGTGAGCAGAAGGAATTAAAGAAACAGATCGAGTAGTGATTGTAATTTGGATGAGAATTAAATATAAGATGGGCCGTAACAATTATTCGTGGGCTCAAGGGATATACATCACAACCTTCGATCTGATTTGGTGGAACATGTTTCAACGATTCCTGGGTTCGAAACCGACGAAGACGACGAAGAATGATTGTTTTTTATTTTAATAATTATTATGTTTGTTTATGTATTTAAAAAAAAATACTTTGGCGAATACTTTGTATGGGTATTTTCTGGGGGATAGAGTGGCTTACCCAGATGTTGAATATTATGTACGAACTAATTGGAAGAAGTTTGGGATTCAGAAGTCTATGATGAATGCCCAAGGTTTTTTCTTTTTTAAGTTTGCTGATCAAGAGGGTATGATGAGGGTCTTGAAGGAAGGTCCGTGGATTATAAGGTCTCAACCTCTTTTTCTTAACGTTTGGTCGACTACGGTGAAATTAGAAAAAAAGGAAGTTAAAAGGGTTCAGGTTTGGGTCAAAATTCATGATGTGCCAATTGCAGCGTTCACGGAGGATGGATTAAGTTTAATTGCTACTGCTCTTGGTGAACCGAAGATGCTTGACTCGTTTACTACGTCTATGTGCTTGGATGCATGGGGTAGGAGTAGCTATGCGCGAGCACTTATTGAGATATCAGCTGATAATGAAATTAAAGAGGAGTTAACGGTAGCGGTGCCGGTGTTAGAGGGGGATGGATTTGTTAAGGAGAAGGTGTGGGTAGAATATGAGTGGTGTCCTCATAGATGTTCTCATTGCTGTATCTTTGGTCATTCTGATCAGGATTGCCTTCATCAAACTATGAAACAACCTATTCCAGAGGCTAGTGGGAAGAGCTATAAAGTTGGTGGTAACAATAAAGGTCCGATTGTGGATAGTGATGGGTATATGGGGGTTCATACAAGGAAGATAGCGAGGAAACCTGGATTCCAAGTTAACAAGCCTAAGCCTAAGTTCGAATATAGGCCGGTGACTTCAAGTAAAGGGGGGACACGGCCTGGTTCAGATTCGGTTAAGGTGAGTTCTAATAATAGGTTTGCTGCTTTAAATGTAAGTCAGGGGGATACTGGGCAAAGTAGTAGAGGGATTGGCACTGGTTCGGGTGTGCGTAATATTCAGTCTAAAAATCCTTTTGATGTCCTCAATGATCCAAGCCTTAATAATGAAGAGGGGGGTGATATTCCAGTTGCGGCCAAACATGGTGAGGATGATGCTGAGGTTCTTGATGATTATGACATGACGGATGGATATGAGATGGATGGTTTTCTGAGGCAAGGAACTATTAAAATAGACGATAAAAAAGGGGGCAAGCACTCCTTCCACATCGGTTAATAATGGTTAGTTTCGCTTCATGGAACATTAGGGGTTTGAACCGCCCCATTAAACAAACGGAGGTTCGACATGCTATAAAAGATTTTAACTTGAGTTTATGTGCTATTCTTGAATCTCATGTGGAGGTGGGTAATCTTTCTAGTGTTTGTAAGTCAGTTTTCCGCTCATGGCAATGGACGTCTAATGGGGCTCGATGCAGTAAAGGAACGAGAATAATTGTCGGTTGGAATCCTAATATTTTTGATGTTATGGTGCTGACCGAATCTGATCAGGTTATGCATTTGCAGCTGATGTTAAAAAAGGAGAAAATTATGTTATTTTGTTCGATTATTTATGCTGCTAATTATTATGTCACTCGGAGGGAGTTATGGAACAATCTTTCATTGCATAAGACTTTTGTTCGTGATCAACCTTGGGTCATTTTAGGTGATTTTAACTCTGCGCTGAATCTTGAAGATAAGTCTATGGGGTCGTCTTCGATCTCTTCGAGTATGAGGGAGTTTCAAGCTTGTGTAGATGATATTCAGATGGTGGATATAAATCGTTCGGGGTTTCACTATACGTGGAATCAAAAGCCAAAGAAGGGGATCGGATTGATGAAGAAGATTGATAGAGTGATGGGTAATTCTCAGTTCATTTCCTGTTTTCCGAATGCTGTTGCGGTCTTCCATCCGGCTCGGTTATCGGATCATTGTCCTTGTGTTCTTAAGATCTCGGATCCTGATAAGTTAAAACATCGGTCGTTCAAGTTCGCAAATTTTCTGGTGCATAAACCAGAGTTTTTACCGATTGTGAAAAGAGTTTGGAGTACTAGTATTAGTGGAGTCTATCAATTCTCGGTTGTTAAGAAGCTTCGTCTTCTCAAATCTCCTCTTCGAGTCTTACTTTTTCAGCAAGGCAATTTACATAAAAAAGTTCAAGACTTACGTGATAAACTGGATAAGATTCAGCGTGATATTGATAGTGATCCGTCGTGTGAGACTTTTCGGAAGGAGGAAGCTGTTATCCGAAAGGATTTTCAGGTTGCTTTACTTGATGAAGAGCGTTTTTTGAAGCAGAAGTCCAAGGTAGACTGGTTAGCGGCAGGCGATATGAATACTGCTTTTTTCCACTCTTCGCTCAAAAATAGAATTCACTATAGCCGTATTGATGTTATTCGGGATGCTAGCGGGAGTGTTTTTGAAAATGATATGGTTCAGAAAGCCTTTGTTGATCACTATGAAAACTTTTTGGGATGCCCGGGTGATACTTCGCTCACTCCGTCTCCGGAATTATTCACTACAAAGCTGGAGTCGGATGTTGCTCAGCATATGGTTCGTCCAGTCACAGCTGAAGAGGTTAGAAAGGCGATGTTCTCGATTGGGTCGGATAAAGCGCCAGGGCCAGATGGGTTTACAGCAGGATTTTTTTAAAAATGCATGGCCTATTATTGGTAATGATGTTTCAAATGCGGTTATTGATTTTTTTGTCACAGGCAAGCTTCTTCGGGAATTAAATCATACGCTCATTGTTCTTATTCCTAAGACCCCGTCTCCATCCGTGGTTACGGACTATCGTCCGATTGCCTGTTGCAATGTTTTGTATAAATGTATCAGTAAGATTGTTGCTGAAAGAATTAAAGTGGTGTTGAATGATATTGTTAGTGTAAACCAATCGGCGTTTGTCCCGGGGAGGAAAATATCTGATAATATCTTGTTAACTCAGGAGTTGATGCATAACTACCATAGAAATATTGGTCCTCCTAAATGTGCGTTTAAAGTGGATATTCAGAAGGCGTATGACACAGTTGATTGGAAATTTCTAAAGAGGATTTTGCTTGGCTTCGGGTTTCATTCTAGCATGGTTCACTGGATTATGGTTTGTGTGTCTTCTACAACGTTTTCAGTATGTATTAATGGTGATGTTCATGGTTTTTTCAAGGGTAATCGGGGGTTAAGACAAGGTGACCCTATTTCGCCGTATCTGTTCACTCTGGTTATGGAAATTCTTACGGCAATTTTACAGCATGCGGTAAGGATTGATTCTTCGTTTAAATTTCACAACAAGTGTGAACGCCAACAGATTGTCAATCTTTGTTTTGCGGACGACTTGTTTATTTTTTCTAAGGGTGAGATTGCTTCGGTCAGGTGCATTATGAATTCTCTCAACTCTTTTACTAAGATGTCGGGATTGGTGCCTAGTGTTCATAAAAGTACAGTTTTTTTCTCTAATGTGCCTTCGTTTGTTAAAACTGCTATTTTGAATATTATGCCGTTTGTGGAGGGTACTTTACCAGTTAGATATTTGGGTGTGCCTCTTATATCTACTAGGTTACTTTATAAAGATTGTGATGTGTTGATGGAGAGATTTGAGAAGCGTATTATGAATTGGCAAAATAAACTTCTATCATTTGCGGGCAGGTTGCAACTCATTATTTCGGTTTTGTCCTCTCTGCATGTTTACTGGTCTTCTGTGTTTATTCTTCCAACTCGGGTGGTTCTTAATTTGGAATCATTGATGCGAAATTTTTTATGGTCTCAAGACAGTGCTTTTCAGAAGGGGCGGGCTAAAGTGTCTTGGAAAAAGGTTTGTGTTCCTAAGTTTGAGGGTGGTTTAGGTATTCGCAGAATTGGTGATGTTAATAAAGCGCTTATGACTTCACATATCTGGAGTATTCTTTCTAGGCGTAGCTCTTTGTGGGTTGAATGGGTTCATTCTTACAGGTTGAAAGGTAAAAGTTTTTGGGCTTGTAATGTGCCTTCTACTTGTTGCTGGTCGTGGAGAAAGATTCTTCAGATTAGGCAGGATGTGAGGAGTTTCGTTTGGTCGGATGTGGGTAACGGTTCGAAGACATCAGCTTGGTTCGATACGTGGTGTGACTTAGGTCCGCTGATTCAGTTCATCTCACCTAGAGTTATTGCAAACGCAGGTTATAATATGGAGTCTAAAATTGCTGACATTTATTCCAATCTTACTTGGACTTGGCCAGCCGCGTGGAAAGATACTTTTCCGGTTCTTATCCACCTTGATTAGTTGAATTTTGATCCGAATAAGGAAGACAATCTGTTATGGCGCAAAGGGGACCAGTTCTATGAGTTTTCCTCGGCTCGTGCTTGGGATTCAGTTAGGCACCGTGAGTTGGAGGTGGAGTGGTGTCCTATTGTTTGGTTCGCTCAGTGTATCCCACGGCATGTTTTTTTAATGTGGCTAATCATGAGACGTAAGTTGCTTACTCAGGATAAAATTTTGGATTGGGGTTTCTCGCGTAGAAAGAACATGAATATGATGTGCTGTCTGCTTTGTTATGCCAATTATGATTCTCATAATCATCTGTTTTTCGAGTGTAAATTCTCTACTCAAGTTTGGCATATAGTGAGGAATAAAGTGGGAATGGATTCGGTTCAAGCGAAATGGGAGGATATTGTTGACTGGCTTCTAGTGCGGTCCAAGTCCAAATCTGTAGTGAACTATGTTGCTCGATTATTAGTGGCGGCCAGTGCTTATATGATTTGGCAAGAACGTAATGCAAGATTATTCAAGAACCAGTTGAGGCCTCCTGAGACTATTAGTGAAAGTATTATCCAACAAGTCCGATACAAATTAATGGGTGCGAAGCTCAAGGATTGTGATAATGTGAGAAGGCTTTTGGGTGACTGGGAGATTTATGGAGCTGAGCTCAAAGATGGCGATGGCTGATTGAGTAGTTGTGTTTGTTTGGTTTCTTTTCCTAGAGTGTTAGTCTAGTCGTTTTGTTGCCAGGTGGTAGTGTTCCTTGTTTTCTCATTGTTTTACTTTCATGGGGCATGTCCTGTGATTCAACTAGTGTAGACTCTCTACACTACTTGTTTTGTTTTGGTTGTGAATATATAGAATCACCGGGGTAACCCTTTACCAAAAAAAAAAAATACGTTTTTTTTATGTAGTTAATTAATTTAAATATATATTAAAAAATGGTGATGTGGCTAGGCCACGCCGGCCCAGCCACGCCCAATCCAAGCCCCACCATACCCCATTAAAACTTGGGTTTGGGTTATGAGAATTCAACATCCAGGTGTCAGCAATTGCCCCAACCCACGCCCAACCCAAGCCCCACCATACCCCGCAGTCTTAAAGGGGGTTCGCAAGTTTCGAGGGTCACATACAGAATTTTGGCATACGCACGGAACATGAGGCAGCTTTGGCTGCTGTGCACGAAAGTCAAAGGCAGAGTGAGGAAAATTATTATTTTTTTTAAGGTGAACTTCTTATGGTGACCATTGTCACATTCGTACATTGCGGACCCTCTTCAAGAACGTGGGCCCAGATAGCAGGGCCAGCGCTGGGTTACCTAATCGTTCTCTAGTCTACACCACGTGCCGCCAGTTGTTGTGGCTGCCGTCCTATTTAGTGTTACCGTTCACCGCCGCCGTACTGTTTCTTGCTTGGTTGCTGCAATGCACTTCAGTTAACCGATCACTAATACCTTTGTTTTGAAACTTTTCGGCCACTGTTCGACCCCGTAAGGTAACACCTCGCTAACTGAGATCTAATATTCATCTATATAAGTTGTGTATATTCTAGATTGACCAAGATGCAATGGCCGAAATGGTTTTCGGAAGTTCACCGGTTTGTTTTAACCTCTTGCTTCCACCTGGTTCATGGGTTTGCCATATGTGTTATTTAATGGGTGCTTTGTTTAAAACTTTTTTGATCTGCTAGACATGTGAACACTAGTAGATTAATATAAAATGTGATATTATATGGAGTTAATTACACAAATGGGTCCTGTGGTTTATAGCTTTTTTCGCCTTTGGGTACTAACTTTTTTTTTAACATGTTTAGGTCTCATGGTTTCAATTTTGTAACACCTTTGGGTACTAACACCAAAATTAGTTAATTAATGACCAAAATGCCCTTGCTTTTTTTTTTTTAAGATTATCAATGTAACACATTTGGGTACTAACACCTAATTTTATTTAAGATTACAAAATCTATTTTTTTTTTATTTTCATCTTTTTATTATATCTCTTAATTAACATAAAGTCTATTTATTTTTTTATTTTCATATTTTTATTAAATTTCTTATTTAACATAAAATCTACTAGTTACACAAGTAAAATCTACTAGCAATATAGTTTTATGTAAATTAAATATTTTACTCGTTTTAAATAATGTAAACCTTACTCGTTTTCAATTTTGGATAGATAGGATAGATAATAATAAATATATAAACTGTATAAGTTCTAAAATAGTAAAATGTAAATGAACAAAAAAACGAGTTAAAAAAGGCTTAATTTTTTTTTTCATGAAAGATATTTATTATTATCAATCATATCTATCCAAAATTGAAAACGAGTAAGGTTTACATTATTTAAAACGACTAAGAAATTTAATTTACATAAAACTATATAGTTAGTAGATTTTCATATTTTTATTAAATAATGTAAACCTTACTCGTTTTCAATTTTGGATAGATATGATTGATAAAAATAAATATCTTTCATGAAAAAAAATTAAGCCTTTTTTTAACTCGTTTGTTTATTCATTTACATTTTACTATTTTAGAACTTATACAGTTTATATATTTATTATTATCTATCCTATCTATCCAAAATTGAAAACGAGTAAGGTTTACATTATTTAAAACGAGTAAAATATTTAATTTATATAAAACTATATTGCTAGTAGATTTTACTGGTGTAACTAGTAGATTTTATGTTAAATAAGAAATTTAATAAAAATATGAAAATAAAAATAATAAATAGACTTTATGTTAATTAAGAGATATAATAAAAAGATGAAAATAAAAAAAAATAGATTTTGTAATCTTAAATAAAATTAGGTGTTAGTACCCAAATGTGTTACATTGATAATCTTAAAAAAAAAGCAAGGGCATTTTGGTCATTAATTAACTAATTTTGGTGTTAGTACCCAAAGGTGTTACAAAATTGAAACCATGAGACCTAAACATGTTAAAAAAAAAAGTTAGTACCCAAAGGCGAAAAAAGCTATAAACCACAGGACCCATTTGTGTAATTAACTCTATTATATGGGTGCTACTTTCTACACCCCCATATTTACTTTTTTCACCCCCCTCCTCTCACATACTTACAGGTGGGGCCTGCGTGGGACCGACAGTTTTCCTCTCACAAGGGAGGGTGTAATCAGGAAAGAGGGGGGTGCGTATAGATAGAGCCTATTATATCTAGGCTAAGAGTTTATAATATAATAATATCTACTGTGACGAATTTTGTAGGATTTGAGTTTCAAACTCAACCTATAAGCTTTACTTGGTTCACTAGTTTTGGTGGATAAGCTAGTAAAAGAATTGTTTGTTTTATAAATTAAACAAAGATTTTCTTAATCAGTTGAAAACCGGTGACGGCCTTGAATCTTAAAAGTTAAGCAATGCCCTGTATTAATGTTTAAGGAATTTTATATTAGGTCGTCTTATATAATTTTCAAGTGAGATGTTAGAGTTCTGCAAAGTTTGGTACGGATTCGCGACCCTTTACATCGTAGTATAACTCTATTTAATTCCGTTACTCTTTGGTACGGATTCCGTTTCTTTTACATCATAGTATAATTTTATTTTTCGTTTCTCGTTGGTACGGATTCTGTTTGTTTTCATCTTAGTATAATTTCCAATTCCTTCTACGGGAACGAATTCTCAATATTGTATCTGAGTCAGTATTGTATCTGTCTACTTTTTGTTAGTGTGTTATAGCATGACACGCCTCAGACTTGTATCATGGTCGCATGTTCCTGTTAGTATTATTTTCAGTTGCCTGTAAATTATTTACAAGGCCTTAGTATTTGTACTCTGTCACCTAAGCATGTCTGGCTTGTCGTTTGGGCGTCAACGGCATGGCACTTATCGTGATAGTGCGTAATCAAAGTTCACGGCGTCTCTAGCTTGTGCTTGTGTAGCATCTTGGCCACTAGAGGCGTATAGATCGATCTTAGCTCTGAGTTTGAGTTTGTTTGTCTGGAGATGGAATAAGGGGTGAACGCCACACTCACCATCTCATAGGTGCATGCACTAGCTAGCTGTATACCAGTCTGTTTCTGTTTTTGGCTTTGGGTGCTTATGTGTTACACGATTTATTTTGTTGATATATAGTTGTCGTGTAAGTCAGTATATGTTTCTGTATGTGAATATGTTAAGTATCTGTTCTGATATGTTTGATATGTTTGTACGCATCCGATTTTGTTTCCGATCGTGTATTGGGTTAATTATGCTTCTGATTGTGTTCAGTATCCGATTCTGTTATGTATTAGCTATGTCTGTTTTGACTTAGTATATGTACCGGTTTGTATCAGATTTGTCTCGATCAGTATCAGTCTCAGTTTGGATTTAGATTTCGTGTTATACGTTTAGTTTGTGTCAGACAATATCCGTATTCGGTATTTGATTCGGTGTCTGTCGATATTTGTCGTTGAATCTATCTTTGTTCCGTGTCCATTTTTCTTATCGGTTTAAGAAATTTCGCAAGGATTAAATCATTCTACTTTTAAACTCAAGTTATCTAGATTATTTTGGTTATTAAATATAAATCTCCAAAACTATACAAATAGTTATTTTAATTAAATAATAAATTATGAAATTTGATTAATTAATAAAGATGGGTTTGAATCTAAACATTTATTTAAAGATAATAGTTTGACAATTCTTTTCTTTTAAAGATTATAAGATTTTTAGTGGTATTTAAAATGTTTAGGCTTACGTATTTGGTTTTGATTCTGTATCGTCTTTCCATGTCAGTTTATGAAACTTTTATAAGTATTTCATTTGAAATCCAGTTTATGACATTTATTATATTTCTAAGTTATAACTTTTTCAAAGTTAGAAAATTAGTTCTTTTTGGCTAATGTTGATTTGCTATGAAATGTGATAGACTATTTTATTTTGATAACATTCAAACGCTCAATATAAGAAAATATTGTTGCCAAGTATGTTGTTTGATAAATAATAGAATTATTAAACGTTGTTTAAAATATTTGATAGTTATTATTTCTTGGATTTGTTTAAACGTTTCATTTACAAACTACGAATAATAGGTTAGAAACTTTTCTGGTCATACAGATACTAGATTATTTAAACAAGATTTTCAATAAGTTCGTTTATACAAGATAAAATATTTTAGTCATCGTGGTCAGCTATGTACCAGTCTCTACAACGGTTTTGTGTTGGGTTCGATATCAGTTATGTGTATGGCTGACTTTTGTTTCCGTATCAGTTTTCTTTAAAGTTTTAGATCGGATAGTGTATCAGTCTTTCGTCGTCTGCATCTGTTTTCTGTACTCGTGTCAGTAATCGTTTCAGTTCAGTCTTAGTTCTATTATGTTTTTCTTTCCGCTAATATGACTTGACTTGTATTGTTGATTTCTCCGTTACTGAGCAATTTTTTGCTCAGCCGTATTTTTCTTTTTGTGTTTTTCCTAATTGTTGTACAGGTAATATGGGAGGATCTGGTAAAAAAATATTAGTGTTAGTAACCAATTACATCTATATAAGGTAGCAGAGTGGATTAAATAAGATTCTTTCTTGTGGTTAAAAAATAGCTCAAAATTGTGTTGTTTAGTTTGGGAGAGATGGTGAGATTTTGATATTCGGGATGTAATTTTATAAGTTGTTTATGGATATATAAAATAGCCGCCGTTAAAAAAATAATAATTTTAGGTTAAGACATATTTATATTTATTAATACATGTAAGATCGTAAGATGGTGCTTTTATCATGAAAATTAAATGTGATTAAATGAGATGGTGATTCTTATGGAAATTAAGTATTATATTAATATATTGTTTTGTCATTTGTACAGTTCAGTTGAAATTAGGGCTATTGGAAAGTTTGGACTTGAAAAAATCTAATTATTTAATAGCGCTATCCAAAAAGTTCGCGGCTCGGAGCTCGCTCGAAGCTCGCTCGGTTTTAGCTCGGAAAAAGTTCGTTCGATATGGTTCGGTTTGAAAGTGAGCCGAGCCGGCTCGGCTCGGTTAGAAAGTGAGCCTAGCTCGGCTCGACTCGTGGCGAGCCAAATTAGCTCGGTTTGGCTCGCTTGGTAGCTCGGCTCGGCTTAGCTCGAATTATTTTACTTATAATATATTTTATTTTTATATACATATAATATATTATAAATAAAGTGATTATTATTTACATGTATTTAGGCTTCTAGTTTGATATCTATGACATATTTAAAGGTTGATTGTCATGCTAATTAACAAATATTGTATTTACTTGAAACATAAAACTTTTTTGCGTTGTTGAACGTGATTTGGCTTGTAATGTATTAAGTTGAACTTATTTTGAATATGTTCTTTTGAAGTATTGAATAATATTTTATAATACTGAATTTTGAGAGCTATGTATAAATATTTATTTTTAAAATCGAGCCAAATCAAATCTAGCCGAGCCAGCTCGGTTTAAAACCAAGTTGAGCTCGAGCTTAGATTTTCAGCTCGGTTTATAATCGAGCCAAGCCCAAGTTTGCCCTAGCTCGACTCGGCTCGGCTCACGAACAGCCGTAGGCTGCAATGGGAAAACAACAACTTGATTCAAAGTCCTTGTTTCTGGTGAGTAGGGGTGTTCATCGGGTTTTTTCTTCGGGTTTCGGATTTTTCGGGTCGGGTTGTTCGGGTTTTTCTCTGGGAAAAATTGACCTGATAACCAACCCATTTAAAGTTCGGGTTAGTCGGGTTTGGGTTATTCGGGTTCGGGTTAGTTCGGGTCGGGTTATTCGGTTTTCGGGTTTAGATGTAAAATGAAAATATATGTTTTTTTTTACAAAATATCATCAAAATTCATATTGTTACTTTATAAATATCATCAAAGTTCAAAGATTAATTGACAATATGCTATTATAATATTTAAAAAACCCAAAACTTAGCGTTCCATCTATTAAAGACTCAAAATCTAAACACTTTTATAAGGAAAAAACAATAATGTTCGGGTTTTTTTCGGGTTTCGTGTTTCGGGTTTTTCGGGTCGGGTTGTTCGGGTTTTTGGCCTGGAAAAAGTGACCCGATACCCGAACCATTTAAAGTTCGGGTTGGTCGGGTTCGGGTTTCTCGGGTTCGGGTATTCGCTAATTCGGGTTCAGATGGCTTTGAATTCGGGTCGGGTTTCGGGTTTTAGATAAAAATGAACAGCCCTACTAGTGAGCAGAAGGAATTAAAGAAACAAATCGAGTAGTGATTGTAATTTGGATGAGAATTAAATATAAGATGGGCCGTAACAACTATTCGTGGGCTTAAGACTAAAGGGTATGGTTTGGCCCATCCCCACGGGGATGAGCCTCCACGTAGGCGCCACGTGGGCGGCTCGTGGGGGATGGGCCTCCATGAAATTTGAGGGGATGGAGGCTCGTGTGGGATGGGGCCCCACCTCATTATTTTATAATTTTATAAGTTTTAATTTATTAACTTAATTAAAACTTTATAAAAATTAAAAAATAAAACATAAAACAACATAAATAATTTCATTTCATAACATAAAAAAAAATTACATTTCATAACAAAAAAAAAATTACATTTCCTAAAAAAAAAATTACCGAAAAATAAAAATAAAAAATTACATTTCCTAAAAATAAAAAAACAACCTACGACGACCATTTTTTCATCACTTCTTCCTTCATCCTCCGATAAACCGCTCGTTCCTCCTCCGGAACCGAGTCGAGATCCAACCTCATAATCCTAAAATCCTCCGCTCGAGCTTGGTCGGCCGACACGGTTTTCTTGTGAGTGTATTTTTCGGCAGCGAACTGTTTGAACGAACGGAATTCATCTATCAACTCGTCCATTTTCGCCGATGCCTTCGAGCCGCCCCCTCCACCCGAGCCGCCCCCTCCACCCGAGCCGGCCCCTTTGCGCTTTCCGGCCGCCTCTTTTTTTGCTTTGTCCCTCCCGGGGGCACGTTCCGCCTCGTGAATGGGCAACACGTCCTCGTCATCTTCCGGGTCGTCGTTTATGTTGATTTGACAACGACCGGTGGAGCCTCCCGCACTATAACTTCCGGACTCGGAAGTTTTAGTCCGTTTGGCGGTTGCTACCTCATTTGGAATCGGCGTCCATTTTTGTTGTTTCTTTACTACGTTCCATGCTCGGAAGTGCGGGAAAGGCTTTGCATTTTGAGAGTCCCACTTAGCGATAGCAAGGTTAAGAATGTCCGTCTCGTTAGTCCCGCTAGGAGGATTCATGTAAATTTGGTTATAAATTGCGTTAAAGTTATTGATGATCTTGCTCATTTTACGCCACTTGCCCGAGACGGCTTCTAAATCACGATCCGAGCTATGCTCCATAATCTCATAAAATTTAGCCGTTGCCTTCTTCCAAAAACTATCACCCGTTTGATTGTTTCCTAAATTTTAAAAAATAATGCATTAGTAAAAATAAAAATTTAAAACTTTTAAAATTTAAATTAAAAATTTAAACTTTGGTTCATACCGACTATCGGGTTAGTAGAGCACTTAGTAACCGCCATTGCTAGCGCCTCCTCCTCTACTTTCGTCCAAGGTCTCCCCTGTTTTCTCGAACCGCTTTTAGACGCGGTTTCGGTTACGTTTTCAACCTTCTTCCCCTTCCCCTTGTTTTTTTTTTCGCTTGAGCTCTTGCGGTGGCGATTCGGGGACGACTTCATCATCATCATCATCGTCAAGGTGAACCGGTTGGGAAGTTGGCGGTTGCGATTGGAGTTGTTCAAACGAGTTGCGTTGCATCATTTGTTGTAGCGCTTGGTATTGTTGGAGTTGTTGAACTTGAGACATTTGTGAGAATGCGTTGGGTGTTTGTTGGAAACCCGAAAAAGGAAATTGCGGAGCCCCCCACGATTGATCCATACTCGGAGTGTAAGCGGGGGTCGAAAAAAAGTTAGGTTGGTTCGTGTTGGGGTTGTTTGGGTTGGGGTTGTTCGGGTTGGGGTTGTTCGGGTTGGGGTTGTTTGGGTTGAAAGGATTCATGATTTAGAGAAAAAGGTATAAAAAATATGGAGTGTTTTTATAAAAAAGGAAGAGAATTGGAGAAGAATGGGAGTAGAAAGGATAGAAATGTATAAAAATGGTTGAGATATTGGGTATTTAAATTGAAAATGAATTTTTTTTTTTTTTTTTTTAAAAATAGCCGTTTGCAACGGCTAGTATAATGAAGTGGGGCCTCGTCTGAATCGGCGTGGGGGAGTCGAATGGGCCGAGCCGGGGCTAAGGGGGGCGGTGTGGGGGACCGGCGCCGGTCCTAGCCGGCCCCCATACCCTTAAGTCTAAGTGATCCAAAATGAACTAATAGGAGGGGACAACACCTTAAAGGGGGTTCGCAAGTTTAGAGGGTCACAAATAGAATTTTGGCATACGCACGGAACAAGAGGCAGCTTTGGCTGCTGTGCACGAAAGTCAAAGGCAGAGTGAGGAAAATTATCTTTTTTTTAAGGGTCATGCTAGTCTCACACGGTGAAAATTATTTTCACACCCCAAAGCGTCGCGCTATGGCCATAGCGGGGCGCTTTGGTTGACAAAAGTTGATTTGACTGACGTTGGAAACATAAGTTGCAGAGACATAAAGGTGATACGATGTTGCAGTGTCCCGTGAACCCTAAGCGCCGCGCTATGGCCAAAGCGCGGCGCTTCGACCCCAAATTTTCATTATTTAAACCTGCATAGACAGAACATTTAGCATTCGAGGGTATTCGGTGATTTTGTTGTTTGTCGATTTTCTTTGCTCTATTAGTTACATGTCTTGAAAAAACGATGTCGTGGTTAAGCAACTATCTTTTCGGTCCATATTCTGACGAGTCAGTTGTTCCTGATTCTTACGAGGGGACCGCTATTTCTGACTCGTATGAGAAACCGGTCTCGTCTAACTTGAGGGAGGCAGAGGTTGTATCTGGCATTCGTTATCGTGATAACACGGTGAAGCTGGATTTGAATACCCCTGTGGAGGACCCTTACGCACAACAAGGTTATCGAATTTCGGTTACGGTGGCGAGCAAAGCTTTGTACAGCAGGAGTGTTATCCAAACCACAGTTACGGTTGTGAACAGAGCTTTGAACATCAAGTCTATTCGAACCTCGGTGACGATGGTGAGCCGGAGGATGTGTCTGTTGACGAGGAAGGCTGTTACCCGGTTACATTTTCGTTTGATACAACGCAAACCTTTTCGTCACGTAAAGAGTTGGTGCGTTGGGTACAAGACACGGCAAAAGACAATGGTTACCTCATTGTGATTAAGAGGTCGAATAAAAGAGGAGAGAATTACAAGATTTGGTTTCAATGTACTTTTGGTGGGGAGCATAAGAGTATAGCTACACAGAGGAAAACGGGTAGCAAGAAAATAGGCTGCCCGTTCGAGATGATCCGGTTTTCGGAATCATCCGGAAGTGTTTGGAGGATCGAGGTGACGAAGGCGAAGCATAACCACACTCCTATTGAAAACTTAGAGGGTCACGCGTATGCGAGAAGGCTTTCTTCGGAGGATAAAAAACTGGTTAAGGAGCTGGCAGAGCAAGATATTCCCAACCAAAGTATCTGGCGAACGCTGACAAAAAACAATCCGGCTAGAAAGCTTATTCCGAAAGATATACACAACGTTGTTCAGAAGATCAACGCCGAAAAAAATGTCGGTAAGTCTCCGATGCAAAAACTTGAAAACATTCTTCTCGAAAAAGATTACACTTATTACATGCGCACGAATGAGATATCGAACGAAGTTGAAGATGTCTTCTTTGTTCACGAAAAATCATTCACTATGTGGTGTGCCTTCCCGCATGTGCTAATGATTGACGCCACCTACAAAACGAACATGTACAACCTGCCATTTGTTCAGGTCGTAGGCATGACGTCGACAAACAAATCGTTTACGGCTGCTTGTGCGGTAATTTCCGCTGAGAAGTCAGAGAACTACCTATGGGTGTTGCAGAGGATCAAGTCTATGCTGGTAGGATGTATGGAACCGCGCGTGATTTTAACAGACAGATCGATCCAACACCCCCTCAAGTGAAAAGGAGTTTCTTTGAAAAGTTTCAGCAAATCCTCAATCCAGGGAACAATAACAAAAAACCTCCTGCTGTTCTGAAGAAAACTCGTGGTCGCCCAACATTGAAAACGCAGGAAGAAAGAAAAGTTGAAGCCGCTAGAAAAAGCTCGTACATTCTGTCAGAAGAAACTTGGGTCGAGGCCTCAGACGATCTTCCCCGTCACAGCTCGTACATATCACCCGAAGATTCTAGAAGATAAAAGAATACCAAACCGCTCAACCTACACCCTGATTTCCCGATGATCAAGCTCGGTCCTAAGACGGATATAGCGATCCGCAACTACGCATCTCAGATTCCCAATGTGATCCATCCATACATCGTTAGAATAAAGGACGTGAAACCAGATGGTCATTGTGGGTTTCGATCGGAGGCTGTTGGGTTAGGAGTGAAACAAAATTCATATTTGATGATCCGGAAACAACTTCTAAAGGAGTTACGTATGAACGAATCGCTTTGGAGGCAGGTTTTCGATCCAGAAAACATAGGACATTATGATGCGCTGGTTAGACGGATCAATTTCAAGGGGGTGGGATGAGCAGGTATCGAAAATTACATGACGATGCCTGAGACGGGGTTTCTTATTTCCCAACGATACGGTGTGATTGTTCACACCTTCGACATTCGTGGGAGCGATACAATTTTCCCTCTGCTGGGCGGGCCAAACGAAGCTGAGGAACCTCACCTGGTGGTTGCGGTTGTGTTCGGTGACGATGGGCATTTCATACATGTAGAGCTTGGAGGTTGTTATCCAATGCCTGGCAGATTACTTTGCCACAGCATACCACCGGCAGCTCCGCGGGCAGCTGCACACTGGCTCATACATCACCGCCATTGCACGCTCGCTAGGGCTCGTGCCCGAGCATGATCCGGAGCTGTCCGATCCGATCCCTTCAACCAGGTTGGGCCGCACGTCAGTATCTGCCATGCAGATCACCCGTACCTTTGATGTTGGTCTGAGGTTTAAGGGTCGTGACGGGCTGATTTGGCATCCGGAGGTGGTGCCGGAGGTCATCCCGGTTGTTATTGAGCTGAGGCCTAGAGTGTTAGCGCCTCCTCCTGTTCAGGAGGCCGCTCGGCAGGCTCAGCTACAGGCTCTGGGCCTCGATCAATACCCGGGCCAGCCACAGGATCAGGCTCAGGCTCAGCCTCAGGCTCAGCCTCAGGCTCAGCCTCAGGCTCAGCCTCAGGCTCAGCCTCAGGCTCAGCCTCAGCCTCAGGCTTAGGCTCAGCCTGTATTCGAGGATCCGGCTCAGGAGGAGCATATCGAGGAGATCCCGGTACCACCAGTTCAGCCAGCTCCTGAGCCGCCACAGTACCCGCAACATGTTTACGCTGACCTGCCTCCGGCAGCGCGTGAGGTGGCTCGGGACTTCGACCGGCGCCTCAGACGCCAGGGCGCACGCATTGACTGGATCGTCGAGACGCTCGTTGCTCTACGAAAGCTCGCTGGGTTGCCTCCACTTCCCCTCCCACCGTCCCCACCGCACGAGGATTAGTACCTTAGTTTGTTTGTTTAGTGTTTTGTTATGTATTATGTACTCAGTTGTACCTTTTTGTTTTGTATGTACAAACTGAAATATATATATATGTATTGCAGTTAATCTTCTATTTACATCACGTTGGTTTTGGATTGTTTACGTTTAATTCTTATGGCTTTCTGTACATTTTATTTAACGTGTTCGTTTAATTTAACAAAATAAACTACGTTAACAGTTTATAAAGACGCACTTATATTATATACGTTCTATAAAAATAATGACGTAAAAAAACGTAATTATAAAACAACTATGAATTATATGTAACTAATATTTTATAATAATAATAAAACTCAAATACAATTTTTTCCTCCAAAAAACACTACCAAACTAACCCACATCCCACCTATTTCAAAAAAAAAAAAAAACAATACAAACTTATCTGCACACGGTTTTTGTGTTTTTGCACACCTAAAGCGCCCCGCTTTGGCCATAGCGGGGCGCTTTGGCCATGGTCAATAGACAAGGACTGACAAAGTCAGTCCTTGTCTGTTGACCAAGCCCAAAGCGCCACGCTATGGCCAAAGCGGGGCGCTTTAGGTGTGCAAAAAGACAAAGACCGTGTACGAATAGACCAAGCCTTTTTTAAAGGTGAACTTCTAATGGTGACCATTGTCACATCCGCACATTGCGGGCCCTCTCCAAGAACGTGGGCCCAGATAGCAGGGCCAGCGCTGGGTTAACCAGTCTTGGGTCGAAGACTTTCCCCCGAAATCTGCTGAGCAATTAATTTTCGGTGATCTTCCTGGGTGGATGTTTCGCATATACAAGCGTCAGGATATACTAAAAGTTTATTTTGGTAGGAAGGCTAGTAAGAAGTTTTTATTATCTATTAGTCAAACTCTGACGCCAGCTTGAACATAGTCTGACCATAGTAGGGTTAGGGCCCTCTGTTTAGAAGGGTGTTGGATTTCTCTCACAACAAGTTAAAGATTCTCACCGTTAAAGAAAACAGATTAAATGGGTAAAATTAAACAATAAAAGAGGCGTGTGAGTTAGTTTGAGGGTATTCTAGTCCATCAAAGTCAATAGTATCTCTCTCATCCAATTCCCCATCGTTTTTAAAACATTAATAATTTTTTCATACCACAATATTTTTTTCTAAAAGTTGCACCATAAAAACGAGCATTTCTTTATCTTTAAAACGAGCACATTATTGCTATAATTTTGAATTTTTTTCAAAAACCCAGATGCGTAAAACGCAATGAATAGAACAAAACACTATAACCCAGGTTCTAAAACGCAATCGGGTTTCATATGGTTGTGTTTTATGGTTTAACATGGTCCTGCCTTTATTCTAACATGATCATGTTTATGTTTTAGCATGATCATGTTCCTTGCACTCAAATTCCGAAAACATATACTCCAGGTCTAAAACGCATTGGGTTTCACATGGTGAGGTTTCTTTTTTAACATGGCCATGCCTTTGTTTTAACATGGGCATGTTTCTATTTTAACATGGCCATACCTTTGTTTTAACATGGTTATGCCTCTGTTCCAACATCCAGATTCTAAAATGCAATGGGTTTTAACATGGCCATATTTATGTTTTAACATGGTCATGTCTTTGTTCCAACATGACTATGCTTCCCTTTTAACATGATCATGTTCTTTGATGTTCTTTTACACTCCAGTTCTAAAACGCAATGAAACCCAAAATCAAGATCTTACACTACAGATTCTAAAAAGCAACGAAGTTTTAACATGGCCATGCTTATGTTTTAACATGGTCATGCTTTTGTTCCAACATGACCATGCTTCTATTTTAGCATGATCATGTTCTTTGCACTACACGTTGTAAAACGCAGTGAAACACAAAATCAATATTTTGCACTGCAGGTTTTAAAAAGCAATGGAGTTTTAACATGGCCATGTTTATGTTTTAACATGGTCATGCTTTTGTTCCAACATGACCATGCTTCTATTTTAGCATGATCATGTTCTTTGCTTGTAAAACGTAATGAAACCAAAAATCAATATTTTGCATTATAGGTTCTAAAAAGCAATAGAGTTTTACCATAGCCATGTTAATGTTTTAACATGGTTATGCTTTTGTTCCAACATGACCATGCTTCTATTTTAGCATGATCATGTTCTTTACACTCCTACGCAATGAAACCCAAAATTAATATTTTGCACTACAGGTTCTGAGAAGCAATGGAGTTTTAACATAGGTTCTAAAAAGCAATGTAGTTTTAACATGGGTATGCCTTAGTTCCAACATGATCATGCCTTTATCTTAGCATGATCATGCTCTTTGCACTGTAGGTTCTAAAACACAATGGGTTTTAACGTGGTCATGCCTTTGTTCCAACATGATCATGCTTCTATTTTAGCATGGTCATGTATCTACTTTAACATCCAGAAGAACAAAAATGAAAAGAACTCTAACTAAAACATAATGAGGCGAAAAATGCAATTGAGGTTTGATAACCTAAAACTCAATGAAAATAAAAAATAACACAACTTACAAAAGAACTCTGATTAACAACAGTTGACGGAGAAAGAACTTCGATACACCATGGGGAAACTTGTTACGGTGGCAGTGGGTGGTGGAGCGGTAGCGGTGGAATGGTGGTTTTGAATCTGAAAAAACCTAATAGGTGGTTGAAGGTGGTTGTGATGGTTTCAGATCTAGTTTCCTACAAGATGGTGGCAATCGTAGGTGGTGGTGGAGGTGGTGGTGTTGGTTGTGATGTGGTAGTTTATGGTTTTTAAAATGGTGGATTTGAGTATACAGGGAAGAGAAATGAATTGCAGATGCTGGTTTTTTTTTGAAGATGGTGAGTTTTGACTAAAATTCCCATCCTTATGTTTTTTTTTATCTTTGCTACATGTCCTCCTCTTATTGCTTCCTATCATTCCTACCAAAACTAAACTTCCTATTTGATTTTTTCCTAGATTTTGAATATTATTTGGTTTATGTATTGGATCTTATTTTATTTTATTTGTGATGACAAATATTCAAATCTGATTGACGTCTTGGTTAACTTAAACAATTTGTGTGTGTCTTGAGCTCTCTCTTTACAGTTACGTTCGGTTGATAACAAAACCTAGAAGCATATTAGGTGATTAAGGGGTTGACTTAACACTTATAAATTGGGTAATTGTCATGGTTTGATGACAAGAACCTGTCTTGGTTGCTATTTTAACTAATTTTCATAATTATGTCTATGTGGTTCCCAATTAATTAACTGAGTTTTGTGTGAAACCTGGAACCTGAAATCCGATGGAGGTTGATTTCTCATGTACTGTTTTCAAACCTAATCTAGATTTTCTTTAGTTATTTTACTAAATCAATCAAGTCCAAATTTAGTTTTAAATTAATTTAGTAATCTTTAGTTTAAATAATCGAATGAAAAGTGTAATACTGACCACATTTTCCTCGTGGATTCGATACTCGATTTACCCTAGCTACCTAAGTTATTTAGGTTTTTGTATAACCCAAACGACAGGTCATCAAAATGACGACGTTGCCGGGGAGCTAGTGCGTTTAGTATACTAGGTTTGTTTGATTCTTTTTCATAATAATAATAATAATAATAATATTTATAATAATAATAATAATAATAATAATATAAAAGAGTTTTTTTTGTCTCATATCTCACTGTTTGCTTTTACCTTGGGTATACTAGTTTTGTTTATGCATATCATTGGAAGAAGATATTTTTATAATGGAAAGCACTTATTCTTCATGCCGAGGTTGTGGTTGTCCATGTCACACGTGTGACGATTGTTCTGTATTCTAGAAAGTGTGTGAGGACGCACAGAGATGTTTATTACGATGATATCTAACCATATTACCGTCCTTTGATTCACCTTCACAGGATTCTCAATATTATTATCAACAAGATATGGATTACTATGGTGAGAAACATTATTATCAAGAAGAAAAATGTTTTTCAAAATTTGGAGTTGGTGCATCAATCCAAAGAGGATGAACAACTTGCTCAAGCGGAATCGATGTTATCCAAGATCGATTAATTATTATCAGCACCCAACCTTTCAAATCAACAACGAATTGACTATTTGAGCATGAAGTGTGAGGTATTATCTATAAAGATACGAGTAGAAGAGTCCATCTCACCATTATTCGATGATGTCATAAACCATTCTCAAGTTGGGGTGAGGTTGTGGAGATTAATACCACACTGATTTCCTCAATTAATGAAGAACCACACATGGAAAAGCTTGTTGTTGAGAATGAAATGGAAAAAGAGGTTAAAGTTTTCTGGCACATGAAGTTGAATGCTTTAACTCAAATAAAGACTTAGCGCTTCGTACAAAACCACAGACTGAGGTTATCTAAGTATATCTTGATACTCCTTCCATATTGATTAGTGCAAACAACAAAGTTGGGGATGCGGGTTCGAGGACAAATATTTGGAATGTGGGACTACAAGACACTGGGCAAGTGATAATGAAATGGCTCTGCCGCAACAACTACTCAAAGTACATATCGATCATTATTAAGCTAGTTAGGATTTGGCATGTCAGTATCCGAGCATACTTGGGAAATTCAATAGGAAAATGTGCTTTGAGACCACCATGAATGAACATCAAGTATGGTTGTTGTATATTTTGTATTTTTATTTATTTGTTGTATTTTTTCTTTGAGTTTAAATTAACTTTGTAGATGTGTTCACTGTAAACCCTCACGAGACTTCACTCGTCCACTTGGCTTTACCGAGTGGTTTAAAAGGCATGTTGCATACGCTTAATGCAATCGTGGTTCCTACGAAAGTGAGTTTTAGGTTTTTGTAAAATTAATCATTTTTTGGTCGAATTCTAATTCCTGACTTAAGGGTTGCATTGGAGACAATGCAATGCTTTAAGTTGGGGATATGTGTTTGTTTGAGTGGTTCAAAGTTTCAAATAAGAGCTTTTATGGAAAAACTGCAAAAATTTTAAATTTTGCGTGATAATCGCAATGTTAGAAGATTGCTTCTACACGATTTTTGCTAAGTTTTGCAGGTTAATGTGATAGACTTTGAAGATCATTGCCCACATGAAGATCTTGCCATGATAACTAGCTAGGTGAACTTGTTCCTTGATATGAATTTTGTTAAAAATGATTAATTTTATCTTTTTGCTTGTTAGTCAGTTTAGTTACGTCATATGTATATTTGTGTTTGCATTTAGTTAAATAAAACCGGGATGATCATGGGGAAAAATACCAAATCTCCATTGAAAAAGAGTTTGCGTGTATGAGAGATCATAGGAAATTGGTTGTTATGCTTATACATGAAATAGATCTCAAGGGGAAGAAAACTAGATAATTTATGATGTGTTGATAGGCTCGACCTAAACTTATCAACACCAATTTTGCATGTAATAACCTTTATGAATTGAATATGTGTTTAGTTTCCCATCCCGGTATTTATGGTTATAGACCGGGTCTCGACAAAAATAGGTTAAGATGCATATTCTCTATTACATGCCATGTTTCCTTTATTATGGCACCTCCATAAATAATACTACTGGAAAAATAAAGAGGTGAAAGTGACCTTTTAAGTAAACTAGTGGGAAACTCGCGCGTTGCGGCGGAGTCAACACTTCTCCCGTTTCTTTAAGACACCAACTCACGTTGATCCATTTCTTTGAAGTTGTCGACCCGTTTTGACCCGAAAATATATGAGATGGAATTTTAATTGACCCATTTTGACCCACTGAGTGAAAATATATTACCCAAACCAACCTATATAATTTAAAAAGCAACCCAAAGTGACCCACTTGTATTTAATCCTAATCCTTTAAGTAATATTGTTCATGTGCATCATCTACCAAGGCCAAGATTGAAAGTGAAAAACTTGCATGGTATGATAAAGTAGTTAAAACTTTTTGTACAAGAACAAGTAACATCCCAGTCAACATGACACCAAAACATTGTACCAATGTTGTTTAAAAAATGCGGCAATGGTCCTGGTCTGGATTAGAAGGTTCAACATCAATCCGCATCACAGGCTCGAAAGAGAAAATAACTATGTGTTGTTATCCAATCAATCCGCATCACAGGCTCGAAAGAGAAAATAACTATGTGTTGTATTAACCCGTTCCTTTTTTTTCTTCTAAACCCGTTCGACCCGTCCCTTTTTAACCCTTATGTGTATATATTTTAACAATACTTATAATCAACACATCATCCCCGAAAAATATAAAACTTGACTAAGTGTATACAGGTCAACCCAAGCTGACCCGACCCATTTCAACATTACTTAAACGTTTGACCCTTACAACCTGACCCCGTTTTGACCCGTAACCCAGCCAATCCTCGTTCCGTATTACCACATGTACAGACTACACATCCATTGCAGCCTTTATGTAGATACTTTGAATGCAAATATTAGAAAAACATGTATTTGCATATTCAAAAATTAATATCACATTCTGAAATCAGATTCATTTTTCGTTCAGGGAATCCAGAACTGTTTGAAAACTATGACGATGGATATGAACTTCAAAATCAAAATTAATAGATGCAAACTACAGTAGTCAGATGAACATACTACCAGATGATTCACGGAGTTAACTAAATCTCACAGTTTGATATGCATCAAATTTTAGATCATCAGCTAAAATTGCATCTTAAAACAGATGAAACGGTTCATCCAAACAGCCGAAAGAGAGACATTAACTTCAGAATCCACATGAATCATCTGGTAATAGGTTCCTCTGACTACTGAAACTATAACTGATAATATGACAAAACTAATGCAATAAACTTTATTATATTTCCAAGTAAGCACATTACAAAGTGAGTACAACTTCTCAGGCTTCATTCGAAAGGGTATTCATATAATATAATCTTTTGTAGAAATAATAATTTTATAAACATTCGATGTTGGTATTTCATATAATCTACCATATATACTTCATAAACATAGTACCCCTACTTACTTTACCTCTTTGACATTATAAATATGATGTTTTCCTCTAAGCTTCTTCTAGGATTTATCACTTTAGAAGCTTCTTTAGGCACATCAGATGGTGGATCTGATCTGCTGCATTGAGAATATAGAGATTGTAATCATATTACTAAACATTAAAAATCTATCACAGCAAAGATAAGTATATATTACCCTCTACTTAAACTCTATGTGACATACGGACCAACATCTCAAGCGCATTAGTCACCTATAATCCAATAAATAATTTTACAACCACCATAACAAACACAAAATAATAAAGCAAACCGACATTGTTACTATCATTTTCTGGTTACCTAGGACAGATAATTCAGCAATAAAACCAACCCAACATGAATCCTTATCAAAAGCTGGATCATACAATTACAAACCTAACAGCTTCTTCGGTACCAACGAATAGCTTCAACGCAGAGTGAACATTGAATACAGTCGATGTAAATATATCTTAGACCACCCTAGCAGATTTACATTTTTTTTTACCTTATGTTGGTAAAAAGAAGCAAACATTATACAAAAGAATGAATTTTGGATACAACGATGTAACTTTTGAAAAGAGAAAACCAAAATAGCAATCTGACCTGGCACCAATTAAAACCCTTCATGACAAGCTGATGAGATCTTGAGATGAGTGAGAGTCATATTGTGTGGTTAGATTGGGATGCTATATCTTGTCCAAACGTGTAGTCGGCTCTATGTGGAGATATTCCCCACCTGCATCTGTCATCTGGGTCAGACCACAACAGGAAGTATATGTTTCTTAGCCTGCAACAGAGTAGTAGAACTTTGATTTTTGTACAACATTTTAGCATAAAAGTGTAAGCCACAATTCTTCGAAATCACCCGTAGAAGGCTGGCTCCATGGGTCAGGCAGGGTGGCCTGTGGAGTCCAGGGCTAACCTGCCAGCTCACCAAAATGGCTCAGTTAAGGTTTCGCGTACCAAAAAAGAACTTTGAACAACTTCACTAATGTCCGATCTAGTCTTCTCTTTGCCGGAAAACACCTTTGCTAAGATCACAGAAGTTACGCCGTTGCCGCTGTTTTCAAGCCCGAGAGCTCCCTCCTGTTACATACCAATCCTGTGTCAATAGATTTTATATATTTATATAAATTACAAAAAATCTGATTAAAATATTACTTGAAGTTATCGTGGTTCCTTCCAATTCAACCTTCTGATATGATAAGCCGGATGATCCAAAGTTGTGCATTGATCGATTAACACCGGCAATAACACTACTAACGTAATATTGTCAATACTATCACCCACACACAGACTTCCGCCCAAGCTTTTTTTTTTTTTATCAAGTATGAACATCGCAAGTTTCTTTCATATAACCAAATCAACTTTAGTTACCATCTACTCTTGTGAGTTCGTTTAGACCTTCCACCAAACAAGTGTAACTTCTAATAAGTTGATCTAAAATGGTAATGTTTATACCTCGGGTAGATGGACAACCAGCATTTTGTTATCCCGTATAATTCACTCCACTACTGATTTCTGGTAAATGCAACCCTCCAAACTAATCTGAAATAATGTTAACAAGTTAGTAAACAAAGAAATTAAAAATAAATCAATGAAATCACGTGTCACAGAAGGAACTAAACTGGTCAGAATTTACCATGATTGAGTAAGCTGTGAACATGCAATTTTGATCTGATGTTTGCTGCAGCTGACAAAGCCATTGCAGCAGCTCCTCATCTTGAATCGCTAGAGCTCCGTAACAACAACCAAGCCTCAATCTTCCTAATCTAAAGCCACATATTTACTCCTGTAAGAACCCTAAACGGCCACTACTCACCACTGAAAAGCATTCAGTAATGTTGCAGCTGATAACACAATTTGGTAACAACATTCAGTAATGTTCAGTAAAGACCCGCATTATACACCCCACCATATACCCTCCCCTGAAAGAAAAGCTTAAATAATGACATTGAAGGACCTCAATCGTTAAAACATAACTAAACAAAATCTTAAAAGATACAAATGAAAATTATCAAAAGGATCAAATTGAATGATTATCACCAGTTGTGTTTTGCGAGGATAGAAATCAGGTTTTTAAAAGATGAACACTTACTATTTTGGGTGCAAACATCTTGTCCAGATTGACCGACCGCAAATCCCACGTCGTCATCGATGTTGTTGTCGCCGGCCGGATAACTCTTGGCCTCACCCCCTCTCTGTACTCTTCTATTCCTCTCCATCAACCAACAATCTATATATTCGCCTGTTAGGGTTTCAATTTTCAATTACACTGACAGAAAGAATGGTCGCTCCTTATTAAAGAACTGCGGGTATGTAATGAATTTCCATTAATACAGATGGTGATGAAAGTGATCACGTAATCAAAGTTACCTGATTAGTGAAGGAAACACAGAGAACCTTTTTTTCAACAAATCAAACCTACTACAATAGCTCTAGCAGATATCCGATCCTATTTTATAAATTACAGGTTAAACAAACAAAACTGAAATTAATCAAAAGAAACCTAGAATTTTATAATAATATGACTAAATTTGATGTTAAACAAATACCAGAGCCCAAACAACGATCCAAGCATCAACGTCTCCACAGTCTTCGAGTTCTTCAACGCCACCACGTTTGACGAACAGCAGATTGAAAGCAATTCACGCTCCACCTTTGACGAACAACAGATTAACCTCGAAACCCTCCAATTCACGCTCCGGCACCGGCAACTAAGTTGAAATTAGTGACCTCGAAACCCTCCAATTCACGTTTGACGGACAGCAGATTGAAAGCAATTCACGCCACCACGTTTGACGAACAGCAGATTAACCTCGAAACCCTCCAATTCACGCTCCGGCACCGGCAACGAAGTTGAAATTAGTGACCTAGGTTTGACGAACAGCAGATTGAAAGCAATTTAGGAACGTTGCTTCTACAAATCGACAAACAGCTGTGAAAGGGATGAAACTGATCGAGAGCTCAAGGGTTTCGAATGAAATTAAGTCATCCTCTTCTACAATTGAAGGTTTTGACGATTGGGTTTATGGGAATTAAACGTGGGAGTGAGGATTTCTCCATTTTAACCCTGAGGTGTCTTAAAATTTGGAAGAACTTCCCTTTTAAATAGCTTTAAACACCTTGTACATGTTGCTTTAAAATTCGTACGATTGGCAAAATTACATTTTTGTACATCACTTCTCCTTTTTATAATAGTATAGATATTAGTTTGGAAATGATAAAAAAAGAAGAAAGAGAAATATGAAAGAAAAAAGATATTATTGCATTGTCACGAGCGACGTTTATGAGATGATAAACATGGTATTGGTGCATGGTCACATAAAGTGTGGTTTTGGAAATCTTCAACACGCCTTGAGGTTGGGTAAGTGTATTACACGTTTCGAATGATTATTTAAACTAAAACTAACTAATTTAATATAAAACTGAATTTTATTTTTAAAACAATATATGAGAAAGATGATCAATCTCCAAATTTCAGGTTTAAAATTTCACACAAAATTCAGTTAATTAATTGGGAACCACATAGACATAGTTCTAGAAATTAGTTAAAATGACAATCAAAACAGGTTCTTGTCATCAAACCATGTCAATTACCCAATTTATAAGTGTCAAGCCCAGCCCGCTTTTAGGTTTTGTCATCAACCAAACATAATTGTAAAAAAGAACTCAAAACACACAAATCGTTTAAATTAACTAATACGTCAATCAAATTTAAATGTTTCTCCTCACAAATTAAATAATATCCAATACATAAACAAAATAATGTGCAAAACCTATATGAACCTTACACCCGAATATGGTAAAAAAAAAATTAGCCTTGCATCCTATACTCGATCATTAACCTTGATTTTTGTGTCAAGCAGCCAAATTCTACTACCCATATGTGAACTCCCAAAATCTGCATCAAAAAAACCCCTTCTTTTGTATTCGATCTCCACTTTTATCATATTCCCAAACACAATTGTTCCACCGACTTATCTTTTTTCTCCTAATGGGCTCAAGGCCTTCTAATTATTTCCAAACCCGGATCATATGATTTAATTTAACATGAGCCCACGTAGACTTACATAAGCCATCTTTGATATTCATTTTGACATGAAGATCCCTGATATATAATTAATATATTTCAAATAATAATCTCGTTGAACCTTTATTGCAAATTAGAGATTGTGATTTTTAATTTTACTTTTAGTTTAATCATAAAACTATTTAACTTAAATGAATTAGGTTTGTAAAAATGTTTGGTCAAAAATTACTAACTCACCTTCATCTCTCTATTTAATTAAATTGACTCTTTTATGATGTTTTTACTTTAACCCGTAAAATACAAATACTAGACAACACAATGTATTTTACAATAATATCGATGCATTATTATTATTATTATTATTAGTATAATATAAAGTGTACCTAAAACGCACCAATCAACAATGATCAAGAAACTCCATACATTGTCTTGTTGCAAAGGAGATTTCGAGGTCATGGTACTTAGCACCTTTATCACTCGTCAACTCGAAATCAATGATATATGCATCAAATACCATGAAAGGAAGTGTTATAATGATCTAATCAAAGCAATGGTGATTGTAAAAGGATCAATGATCCCCCTCACTCATTTTCATTCAATGTATACTAGAAACACAATCCCCGTATTTGGGAGATTACAACTCATTGATCACAATACAAGGAAATGATATATTTACTCAATATTCATATGTTATTATACCCCCGCAGTCGAAGTGCGAGGTGGCCGAACGCTGATACTGGAACAAAAATCTTCAAATAGAACAAATGGTAGGGCTTTAGTGAAAATGTCGGCAATCTGGTAATGGGATGGAACATGAAGAATCCGAACTTGACCCTTTGAACTTATTCACGAACAAAATGGATATCAAGCTCAGTATGTTCCGTGCGTTGATGTTGCACGGGATTATCAGATAAGTAGATGACACTAACGTTATCACAATATACCAAGGTGGCATGATTTAAGGGACGATGTAGTTCTAATAGAAATTACATAACCAACATATTTCGGAAACAATGTTTGCCACTCCACGATATTCCGCTTTTGCGCTAGAATGGTAGATTGCAGCTTGCCTCTTTGACGACTAGGAGATGAGATTGTCCCCATAGTAAACACAGTACCCACTAGTAGAACGAAGAGTGTCATGGCAACCAGCCTAGTCGGCGTCTGTGTAGGCTAGCAGGGCAGAGTTAGTAGAGTGGTCGAGGCTGAGGCCCAGAGATGTCATCCCGATAATGTATCGTATGATGCGTTTTAAAGCATTCTAGTGATCCGTTTTTGGGTCATGCATGTACAAACAAATCTGTTGAACAACGTAGCTAATATCTGGATGGGTAAAAGTCAAGTATTGTAGATCCCCGGCTAAACTACTGCTAATAGTCTACAACATAGCTAATATCTACTGGACCCCACAAAAGAACAGATGATTGGAAAGCCAAAATAGTCTACAACATCTGATCATGAATAACAGTGCTTTGAAGATCTGCTCCTCCCAATGGAAAAGACTCAACATCTACTTTCTCTAAAGTCTGCTAAAGCCAAAGGCCTGCCTAAGAGAAACTCTACTGTTGAAGACAAAGTCTGCTGATCCAAAGGTCTGCCAAAGTGAACCTCTGCTGATGAAGACAAAGTCTGTTGAAGCAAGGTCTGCTATGCATCAACAGATGATAAGGCTCAACAGAGGATTCTCCAACAGTTGATTGATCAACAGAGTTTTCCTTTATTATCAATGTAACAGTGCTTAGGCTATAGTAGATGTTAGGAGTTTGTTAGGCTATTAGATGTCGCTATCTAGGTGACGTCAGCTTAGATGCTTCAGATGTTTGGTTTGTACTATAAATAGAACAGTGCATGTACTGTTCTATTCATCACTTTCCTCTTGACATTTTTGTACGAAAGAACTAGGAGTGATCAAGCTGAGGGGGAGTTGTAATTCTCAAGCATGCGTAAACATTGTAATTTCAATCTTTATAGAAGCATGACGATGAAATCATTCTCTTCATTGTTGTGATTTAAAAGTTTATTATTCCATTGCATATTATCATCTTTGTTTATCTTCATTCATTGTTTCCATCTTAAACTATCACAGCAATCAAACTCAGATCCTAACAATTAGTATCAGAGCTTGGTCAATCAAATTCGATCTAAACAATCAATTTGATATAAACATATCAGCTCCTACTACTGATATCGTTTGTTCGTTGGATTGAAAACAAAGTAAAAGTTTATTTACGTTCATAGTATTTTAAACAAAAACACTGTTTGTAAACAATAAAAAATGTCTCTAAATTTACAAGATCCACACAACACTGGTACTCTGTATAAACCATCGATGCTTGTCAGATCGGAGTAAAATATCTGGCAACGTCGGATGGGTCACATACTTGCTCAGCAGAACACGGGATGCTGGAAATCAGTTATCCCCGGACCACATGTTCCGATGGTGCCGAGTGATGAAGACCCCAAGGTTCAAGTACCAAAGAAGCTTGAAAACTCCTCCGAGCAGGATTTTCAGAAAATCGAGTTAGATGCCAAGGCATTTAGCATTGTTTCTACGGCTCTACCGAATGATATCTATGCTGGCCTGTTGCATTGTAATAGTGCTAAGGAGTTGTAGGATGCCTTGAAAGGAGCAGTTTGGTGGGACAGAGGAAGTTATTGAAAACAATCGAGAAGTGCTGAACCAACAGTATGAAACATTTTGTCATGTTAAAGCAGAATAATTAACTCAAAAATTTTAGAGGTTTAGTTGTCTAATAAGTGAATTAAAACTGGTAAATGTTGATTTTCCTAATTCAACCTTGAATAGCCGATTTCTAAGATCATTGTCAGACAAATGGTACACTATTGCCTTTGTAACAAGAAACTCTATTGGTTTCAAAGAGATGAGTTTGACTCAGCTTCATGGTAGGCTCCTAACTTATGAGAGAGAGCTAAACCAGAAAAAAAAGCTACAAGAGTCAGGAAAAGTTGCTAATGACTATGCTTTTGGTAGTACAACACTTTTTGGTCAAGAGGAAACCTCTGGTGGAAGTAAGCATTAGGGCTATGATCACTTTATTGACATAACATCTGGTTGAGGGTGTGCAACCACACAATTATGCTTTTGCAGCAAATGGGAGAAACCAAGTTTCTGACAACTTATATTTTGAGTTAAATTATCTTCAACACTTAGACCCCACTGATTTGGAAGAAATGGACATTTTGCACTAACTTGCTCTGCTAAGTGTTAGAACTAGAAAATTTTACAAAAGAACTGAAAAAAATTTCTAGGGTTTCCTGGGGGGTTGAAATTTGGATTGGATAAATCAAAAATCAAGTGTTGCAAGTGTAATAGGTTAGGCCATTTTGCTAGAGAGTGTAGGAGCCAAACAAGTGCCACACCCTGACTTTTACGGAAGCGTGGTTATTTGGTGTGACCTCTTAATACCATAGCAATCAATCATAACAATGCTATATGATAAAAACACGAGATGTTTATCCATTAATAAAGTTTAGAAAATATCACAACAACTTGTCTTGAAAACATCGATACCAAATTACGTTATAAACCATGACTTGTCTAACTGAGTTCATAAAGACTCCACAAACAACTTTAAATAAAACCTGAGTTTGGAAACATGTATCCCGTCCAGGAATAGGATACGCCCCCTGTCACAGCCCAGCGTAACCGCACCATGATATTGTCCGCTTTGGCGGCCAGCACGCCCCCGGCGTCCGCCCCTCACGGTTTTCAAAACGCGTCATGATGGTGAAGGTATCCAGCCCCTTATAAGGAAGCCTTTGTTCCCCTTCACAACCGATGTGGGATGTCACAATCCACCCCCCTTAAGGGGTCCAGCGTCCTCGCAGGACCTGGCACCACCGGTCCGGCCCTGGCTCTGATACCATCTGTCACAGCCCAGTGTAACCGCACCATAATATTGTCCGCTTTGGCGGCCAGCACGCCCCCGGCGTCCGCCCCTCACCGTTTTCAAAACGCGTCATGATGGTGAAGGTATCCAACCCCTTATAAGGAAGCCTTTGTTCCCCTTCACAACCGATGTGGGATGTCACACCCCCAAACTCAACAACCATGGATAACATCTTTTATTTAAGCGCAGCCTGAAAACATATGCATACCCTTGCCAGATCCGCTAGTTCCCTGAAATACATGTAGTTTAAAAATATCAACAAAAAGTTGAGCGAGTTCATGTGTGAGTGTATGAATAAGCCTTTAAAGTATGTCTTGTATGTATATATGTCCCTGGTATGTAGCAATAAGGAAAAATAGATCACCAATGGGTTGCAAAGCCAATGGTATGTGTGAAATGGTGCAGGAAGACTCAAACCTAGCAAATTTGTCTCCGGAATGTAGACATAGTCACCACTATGGGCCGCCCCGACCTCATGGGTGTGGGCTCGCAACACCCAAATAGATCTATCACTCATATCCCTTGGTCCTACAACGAGGATTAATGGCCTTAAGTGTTGTGCCCACCCTTCACATGATCTAGTAGTAAACCCTCCTTAGGCTAACCATACCATGTATAAAAATGTCTGTAATAATTGTAACATGTATTCCACCCCCGACGTATAAAACTGAAAACAGTAAAAGAAAAGGGGGACATGAACTCACAGTATTGCGACCTCTGCTCGTAACTCAAACTCTGTCAGCAAACACGACTACCTACAGTGTACTATTGTCTATTAGACGAACGGGTCGTGCCTTTGTGTAACAACTCTCATCAAAAGTCATATTTATTATATTAATTTGTCCAATAGGAAACCCTAATTGAGACACCCAAGTGATTCTGCACAAACCCTAAAATTTTCAGAACAATTGGAATCAGGATCAGGGCCCCTAAAACTCAGGGGGGGGGGGGGGTACACCCTAGTTAACGATTATCTACATAAAACGTTGTCAAACTTGAAATTTACGAAACTACTGACTCAGCTAGGCTAGTCCCAGACGTGGGTACTCTATAAAAATTAGGTGTCCCTTACGGACCGTAAGGGTTAAGTCTTACGGTCCGTAAGCCTGGCCAATTTCGGGTATAAATTGCAGACATTGGCACTTGAAATTCTGCGTATGTTCGATGAAGAAATTCGTTCTAGGCACCGAGTTACGTTCTGTTTACCACAATTAACACACACGGATCACTAATCGACGCCGCAATTCAGGGTAATAACTTGATCGCTGATACGATTCAATGTCCGATTGATTAAACTATCCAATGGATGTTTAAGTGCTGCCCACATTAGGGTTTATGCTTTGTCATTTGTTGTTAATTCAATGGATGTTTAAGTATCGCACTTTGTCATTCGATGTGAAGGTTTAATCTCGTGAGTTATCGTAAATGCTGTATTAAGTTACTAATCGAATTGTGTGCCTGTTATTAATTTAGGTTAAAAGGCTAATCAGTAGGCTAGGCTCTGCTCAAATTAAATCTGCAATGTGAGTCATTCTCTTTTTATCAAATCTGTTTACAAAAAGTATGTTTATTTTCAAGATTATAATTACAGTGATTAAGTTTATGTAGTCACCAAATTACAGCCGGTATGTGGGGTATTGTGCACATTACTGTTTTTATCACTTTAGGTGGGCGAACCTAATTAATGATACTCGTTACTATTGGGTGAACGGACTCAATAGTAATATGACCACAGTCACCGAAACGAGTCGATGACAAGTACTGTGGGTATTTGGTTGAAATAAACATTGTAATCTCTCTTAATACTGTGAATTATAATACATGAGTCGTTTTTATAAAATAGAATGATTCACTCAGTATTTCCCGCTGACAAAACCTTTTTCAAACATATTTCAGGTGATCTGTTGTGATCCAGGAAAAGTGCCGAGAAGCACTAGAAGCTTAAGGAAGTGGCTCAGTATAAAATAAAGAAATATGTTTTGTAAAATAAAAGATTTCTTCATGAAATCTTAAGGTTGTAAATTACCGGGTTTTATCCCGAGTTGTGAAATAAAATAATCGGGAAATATTTCAGTTTTAAAAAGATCCTGAAGAAACTTCCGCTGTTAATTAAATACCACGGGATTTCTGTCCCGCGGCTCCTGAAACGGGTCAAACCGGGTCGGGGGCCGTGACAGAAAAAGGTGGTATCAGAGCCACTGATTTAATCCAATTAAGTATTTAGAAAATATTTAATTTTTATTAATTACTATTTTGTGATTATGTGTTTTATTATCTGACTAATTGTGTACAGTATGGGCAGATCTTTATATGCTAAGCCAATGTAGCAATTAATACAAATCCTTAAATAATTTGACTTAAAGTTTTAGTAACTTTATTATCTACAGTCTAAAAACCTTACCCAGTAAATAAATAAGTAAACCTTAGTATGTTTTAAATTCCAGTTGTTTTACACAGTATGAAATAATATTTAAAAGTTTTTCTATAAAAGTTTGTTATGATTTTTAAAATTAGTAATTATGTGTATTTTGTTAAACAACATGAGTGACTTGTCTGACGCCCTTCAGAATTTAAATCTTTATCCGGTAAGAATAGAGGTTTCCAGAGATTTCAATAGGTATATACCAGACATAGAAGAACCTAGAGGATTCAACGCTTTATCTCTTGAGAAACCCAAACCTAAGAAAATGGAAATTGGGGAAAGCTCTAGGCAAATTGAGGGGTTACCATCTCAGGAAGAGCTAGATCTGATATTGACAAGTTATGATACTATTAAGCCAAGTAATGAAAATGATTTTATTCATTCTCTTGAAACACAACTACCAATGAACTTAGAACCAGCTATTCCAAACCCTTCAATCCACTCACAAATAGACGAATGGTTGACTAATGAAATACAGTTACAAAACAATCCCTATAAGCTTTTTCCTCAGTACAATCTAGAACCTTTACCAAATCCACCAATGAGTAACGAGAAAATGGCTGAACTCCGCCATTTTGACAAAAAAACTAGTGGATGCTGGGAATAGGATCCAAGAGATTTTGGGACAGATCTCCTGGACTTACGATAAGAGGGAACGTCATTACTAGAATACCAACTGACAAAAGATAAGGGGTTTATGGAACTGTAGTGGTGTAATAGTAATAAGTAAAATCAGTCTGTAAAATAACTACAAATAAAACTTTGTAAGATAATAGTGTGTATTGATGCATACTATTAAATATAAATGGAAATCGAGAATCGATAGTTTTGGCTATATTGGTGTTATGAATTTTGTATAATTGTTTTGTGTAATTGTTATTTATTTGATACTAATAAATTATATATATTAATTATCAGATGGAAAACGCTAATAATGAACCAGTTAATGAGATTAATCAATCTGAGCAACAACCGGGGGATCAATATATGACTAGACAAGATATAGAAAATATAGTTGCTCAAGGGATAGCCAATGCTATTCCAGCATTCGTTGCTGTTGTTAAAAATCCAATAGAACCGCAACAAATCGTTCCTAGCAAACGTATTTCTGAAGATAACTTCAGTAATAGTGTAAACGGAGGCAATGATCATGTTAATCGTAATAATGAACCACGGCAAGCTCCGCTCCCTAAGAAAATGAAAGCTGCAACACCTGGTTGCACTTATAAAGAATTTCTTGCTTGTAAACCCACTGAGTTTGCAGGTAATGAAGGAGCGACTGCGGCACTGCGTTGGTTAGAGAAAACCGAGGCAATAATTGCCATAAGTAAATGTGTTCAGGATGATCAGGTCATGTACGTGTCAAATCTTTTCAAAGAAGGGGCGCTAGAATGGTGGAAAACGGTGTTACAAGCTAAAGGAAGAAATAGGGCTTATGCCATGAATTGGGAAGAATTTAAGAATCTTGTAGAAAGAAAATTCTGTCCCGAATATGAAAAAGATCAAATGGCAAATAAATTCCTAAACCATCGTATGACGGGTGTAGATTGTCGCGGTTATACTTCGACATTCTTTGAATATGCTAGAGTGGTACCAACACTGGCTTCGCCAGAACCGGTACTCATTTCTCGTTATATTTGGGGACTAATTAGTGAAATCCGCAATATCGTTAAAGCTGCGAGACCTCGTACGATTGCCGATGCGGTGGAATTAGCTAATACCTTAACCGACGAACTGGTACGCACGCAAGATGAAAACAGGAAGAAGGAACTGGCTCAGAAAATTACCCAAGGATTTCGTATGGGTAATAATAACAGCTTCAAGAAAAGAGGAACAGGGCAATCTTCAACTCCACCGTTCTGCAGGAATTGCAGAAAGAAACATTTTGGAAGATGTAGTGTAACCTGCAATTTTTGTAAAATGGTAGGACATCGTGAAGAAAACTGCAGGAAGAAATCCACAATCTGTTACAATTGTGGAGAAGTAGGACATTTCAAAACAGAATGTCCTAAATTGGTTAAACCAGCAGACAACAAAGCTAAACCAGCTGACGAACCTACAAAGAAGAATGTCAGAGCATTCCAGCTAACTACACAAGAAGCAGAACTCATTCCAGATGTGATAGCTGGTACGTTCTTAGTTCACAACATTTACGCCAAAGTATTATTTGACTCTGGTGCAAACCAAAGTTTTATTAATACTTCATTCTGCCAAGCTCTAAATTTACCTTTAACCAATATTAGGCAGATTTTTACGGTCGAAACGGCAGACGGAAATTCAGTTAAAATAGATAAAGTTTTGCAGGAAGGAAATATAGAACTTTTAGGACATAAATTCTCTGCAAAACTATTGCCAATGAAATTAGCCGAATTCGATGTTGTTTTAGGAATGAATTGGTTGGTAGCCAACCATGCTCGAATTCTCTGTGATAAGAACTCTATAGAAATTCAGGCACCCACCGGAGAAGTAATTGTGATTACAGGAGATAAACCACGTAAGCCTATGAAGTTCATATCAGTAATGAAAGTTGCTAATTATGAACGAAAACAAGGAATAGTATATATGATTTCAGTAATCATTAGTACTAAGGGAAAAGAACTTAAGGAAATCCCTGTAGTCTCAGAATACCCAGAGGTATTCCCAGAAGAATTACCAGGATTACCACCAGATAGAGAGGTAGAGTTTAGGATTCATCTAATTCCAGGAACTATACCGATAGCTAAGGCACCTTATCGGTTAGCACCCACAGAAATGTTAGAACTGAAAAAGCAATTAGATGAATTACTAAGTAAAGGATTCATACAACCTAGTTCATCCCCGTGGGGAGCACCAGTATTGTTTGTTAAGAAAAAGGACGGTTCAATGAGAATGTGTATCGATTATAGAGAATTAAATAAGGTTACAATTAAGAATCGATACCCATTACCTAGGATTGATGATCTATTCGATCAACTTCAAGGAGCTAGATATTTTTCTAAGATAGATTTACGTTCCGGATATCATCAATTGAAGGTACAAGAAGAAGACATACCTAAGACTGCTTTCAGAACTAGATATGGTCATTACGAGTTTACAGTCATGCCCTTTGGGTTAACGAATGCACCTGCAGCATTCATGGACATGATGAATAGGATCTGTAACCCGTATTTGGATAAATTTGTAATTGTCTTCATAGACGATATACTTATTTATTCAAAAAGTCAGGACGAACATTGTCAGCACTTGCATGTACTCTTAACTTTGTTAAGAAAAGAAAAGCTGTATGCCAAATTCTCGAAGTATGAATTTTGGTTGCAAGAAGTGCAATTCTTAGGACACATGGTGAATCATGAAGGTATTCATGTAGATCCTGCTAAGATAGAGGCAATTACCAAATGGAAGGTTCCATAAACAGCAATGGAGATTAGAAGTTTTATAGGTTTAGCTGGATACTATAGACGGTTTATTAAGGATTTTTCCAAAATAGCTGTACCATTAACTAAGCTAACCTGTAAAGCAGTTAAGTTTGATTGGGAACCTAAACAAGAAGAAGCCTTTAGAATCTTGAAGCATAAATTAACCAATGCTCCAATCTTAGCCTTACCAGAAGGAACTGAAGATTTTGAAGTATATTGTGATGCTTCAAAACTAGGATTTGGATGTGTGCTTATGCAACGCAAGAAGGTAATTGCGTATGCTTCAAGACAGTTGAAAAAGCACGAAGAAAATTATACAACTCATGATTTAGAATTAGGAGCTGTAATTTTTGCCCTTAAAATATGGAGACATTATCTGTATGGAAGTAGGTTTACTGTCTATACGGATCATAAAAGTTTAAGATATATATTTGGGCAAAAAGAGTTAAACATGAGGCAAAGGAGATGGATGGAAATCTTAAGTGATTACGACTGTGATATTCAGTATCACGAAGGAAAGGCAAATGTAGTTGCAGATGCCTTAAGTCGTAAATATCATGAGAACCAAAGAAGAGTTCGTGCTCTCAGATTAAATCTACAATTAGATTTAATGGAACAAATAAAGAATGTTCAGGAAACAGCAATCCAAGATGATGCTGAAGGAATGAAAGGACGAATAAAAGAATTAGAGCAAGGAGCTGATGGAATTTGGAGATTCCACAAAAGCAGAATTTGGGTACCTAAGCAAGGAGAATTAAGAAATAAGATTTTAGAAGAAGCCCATAAGTCAAGGTATACAATTCATCCAGGAAACAATAAGATGTACCAAGATTTAAGGAAGAATTTCTGGTGGATAGGTATGAAAAAGGATATAGCTAGATATGTTTCTAAGTGTCTTACTTGTTCACAAGTTAAGGCAGAACATCAAAAACCTTCAGGTCTACTACAACAATTAGAGATGCCAGTATGGAAATGGGAACTTATAACAATGGATTTTGTTACTAAGTTACCCAAAACCAGAAAAGGTAATGATGCGATTTGGGTAATTGTGGATCGAATAACCAAATCTGCTCACTTTCTGCCTATGAAAGAAACCTTTAGCATGGAAAGATTGGCAAAGTTGTATGTAGATGAAGTCGTATCTCTACATGGAGTTCCACTCTCCATTGTATCAGATAGAGATAGTCGTTTCACTTCTCATTTCTGGAAAAGCTTCCAAGAAGCAATGGGAACTCGACTAAATCTAAGCACGACATATCATCCACAAATAGACGGACAAAGTGAAAGGACGATCCAAACTCTAGAAGACATGCTCCGAGCATGTGTGATAGATTTTGGTGGGAATTGGGATGAGCACTTACCATTAATTGAATTCTCCTATAACAATAGTTATCATTCAAGTATTGAAACTGCCCCATTCGAGGCACTGTATGGAAGAAAGTGCAGAACTCCAGTTTGTTGGGCAGAAATAGGAGAAAGTCAATTGTCAGGTCCCGAGATAGTACAAGAAACTACTAATAAGATTACTCAAATCAAGGAAAGGCTGAAGACTGCTCGAGATCGTCAGAAAAGTTATGCAGACAATAGATGTAAGCCGTTAGAATTTCAAATTGGAGACAGAGTACTATTGAAAGTTTCTCCTTGGAAAGGAGTTGTTAGATTCGGTAAGAAAGGAAAGCTAAGTCCAAGGTACGTAGGACCATTTCCAGTGATCCAACGTATAGGACCAGTTGCTTATCGTTTACATTTACCAAAAGAGTTAGCTGGAGCACATGATGTATTTCATGTATCCAATCTCAAGAAGTGTCTATCAGACGAATCTTTGGTAGTACCTCTCCAAGATATAGAGGTAAACGAAAAATTAAAATTTGTAGAGAAACCTCTTCAGATAGAAGACAGAAAAGTGAAGTTTCTCAAGCACAAACGACTAGTGCTAGTTAAAGTCAAGTGGGATTCGAAACGAGGACCTGAATACACTTGGGAGCTGGAATCAGAAATGAAGAGAAAGTATCCTCAATTATTCCAGTAAATCTCGAGGACGAGATTTTTATTAAGGTGGGGAGAATGTAACAACTCTCATCAAAAGTCATATTTATTAAATTAATTTGTCCAATAGGAAACCCTAATTGAGACACCCAAGTGATTCTGCACAAACCCTAAAATTTTCAGAACAATTGGAATCAGGATCAGGGCCCCTAAAACTCAGGGGGGTACACCCTAGTTAACGATTATCTACATAAAACGTTGTCAAACTTGAAATTTACGAAACTACTGACTCAGCTAGGCTAGTCCCAGACGTGGGTACTCTATAAAAATTAGGTGTCCCTTACGGACCGTAAGGGTTAAGTCTTACGGTCCGTAAGCCTGGCCAATTTCGGGTATAAATAGCAGACATTGGCACTTGAAATTCTGCGTATGTTCGACGAAGAAATTCGTTCTAGGCACCGAGTTACGTTCTGTTTACCACAATTAACACACACGGATCACTAATCGACGCCGCAATTCAGGGTAATAACTCGATCGCTGATACGATTCAATGTCCGATTGATTAAACTATCCAATGGATGTTTAAGTGCTGCCCACATTAGGGTTTATGCTTTGTCATTCGTTGTTAATTCAATGGATGTTTAAGTATCGCACTTTGTCATTCGATGTGAAGGTTTAATCTCGTGAGTTATCGTAAATGCTGTATTAAGTTACTAACCGAATTGTGTGCCTGTTATTAATTTAGGTTAAAAGGCTAATCAGTAGGCTAGGCTCTGCTCAAATTAAATCTGCAATGTGAGTCATTCTCTTTTTATCAAATTTGTTTACAAAAAGTATGTTTATTTTCAAGATTATAATTACAGTGATTAAGTTTATGTAGTCACCAAATTACAGCCGGTATGTGGGGTATTGTGCACATTACTGTTTTTATCACTTTAGGTGGGCGAACCTAATTAATGATACTCGTTACTATTGGGTGAACGGACTCAATAGTAATATGACCACAGTCACCGAAACGAGTCGATGACAAGTACTGTGGGTATTTGGTTGAAATAAACATTGTAATCTCTCTTAATACTGTGAATTATAATACATGAGTCGTTTTTATAAAATAGAATGATTCACTCAGTATTTCCCGCTGACAAAACCTTTTTCAAACATATTTCAGGTGATCTGTTGTGATCCAGGAAAAGTGCCGAGAAGCACTAGAAGCTTAAGGAAGTGGCTTAGTATAAAATAAAGAAATATGTTTTGTAAAATAAAAGATTTCTTCATGAAATCTTAAGGTTGTAAATTACCGGGTTTTATCCCGAGTTGTGAAATAAAATAATCGGGAAATATTTCAGTTTTAAAAAGATACTGAAGAAACTTCCGCTGTTAATTAAATACCACGGGATTTCTGTCCCGCGGCTCCTGAAACGGGTCAAACCGGGTCGGGGGCCGTGACACTTTGCTTAGTATTAATGTTTTGAGTTACGTTTCTTATGTTATTCCGAGTTATAATTATTTGTCACAATAATTAATATTTCAACTTAAATTATATTTGGTTTTGGAAAAAATTTTTAAACAATATTTCCGCATTAATACTTCTCAAGTATTTAATCTTTCGTATTTCTTTCCCAAAGATAGGGTATCTTATACATGTATTTGTATTATTGTATTTTTAATTTCCGAAATAATATATCTCTAAGTCTCACTTTGGAAAATATATTTGTAAACTCATTTTGTCCAAAAATAATATATTGTCCAGAAAATATATTTTTCCCAAAATTATATATCTTCAAAATATACTAAGAAAATATATTCTTATTTCCGAAATAATATATTTTCACCTCGTCAAACATATGATACAACTTTGTAATATTCACAAAATCATATTTTTATTTCTCGTATCCAAAATAGTGTTTACCAAAAATATATAAGTAACAATATTGCTTTGGATAATAAATTTCACGGTACTTCGTTAAGTTATATAATATAACCGTTTCACCGAGTATACAAATAGTCACACAAGTGTCTTAGTATGAAATATATATTCTAAATATATACTTATCCATTTTCATTTATAAAACCAACCTCCGATACTTTGTATTTTTGTTACAAAAATTATGGCGAGGTTTATATTTGAAAAACATAGTTTAAAATACCCTAGTAAACACTTGTCTAGAAAATATTTTCTAGTGTTTATATTTTTAGAAAATTTCTTCATAGTTTCCCCTAAAAACGGAGGTGTCCATGCTATATAAGCGTATCATTTTCTTTTAAAAAATCAACCCAACAATCAATAATCAAACTACACTTCCCAAGTGCAAAAATTATACAATGTATACATCAACATGAACATGAACTTTCACAAAAACTCGTAGTGACTTGGTAACATGTTTAGTAGACTTAGTTACCCCTTAAAGTGTGTTTTTTTCTTAATAAACTTCCTTCTTGAAAATTTTAGATGTTTACAACTTGTAAACATATTCTACAAAAATTAGTCTTTTGAACTCTTCTTGTAAATAAAGTGTTCTTACACTTGTTTTGTCACCAAAAACAATGTATATTTATGTAAGAATCAAGTTCCACTAAAATCATATTTTGAACTTGGTTTTCTTGGAAAATTATTCATAAATCTTAGATTTTCAAAATTACTAGCTCACTTTATTTACTATTTCTCAAGAAATAATTTTATTTTCAAGTTCATGTTCATAAGTGAGGATGATCTTCTTGGGTTATCATATAATCATCCTCTAACTTGCTAAATCATGTGTTTAATCACAATATAGCAAGCTCCTTATGATGATCAACATCATAATCTCAAGTAAATAACAATCAAGTGCCATGCATGTATTTAACAACATTATTTTAACAAGATTTCATCATCTTTAAGCTTCATGTTCATGATTCTTCTTTAAGTCTTTTAGTGTTCTTGTGGTTCTCATCATACTACATCTTTTAACCATAAAAATAAAAGTAAACAAAAGTTATGAGAGATCTTACTACTAGCTTTAAGCTAGGGAAGAACACAAGAGCAAAAGATGATGAAGATGGTGTGTAAAAGCAAGTAAGAGAGCTCCTTGATGATCCACAAGCTTCAAGCTCCAAGAATCACCTTCTATCACTTGAATTGAGCTTGAAAATGGAATAATGGTGGTGGTAAGGTGGTGGTGGTGGCGGCACAATGTAGAGTCGAGAGGGAGAGAGAGAGCTTGAGGGAGTGGGGTGAAGTTGAGTGTTGAAGTGTAAGAATGAAGATCTTGTAATATATGGACCATACTTATAGAGATCTCATCATATATCTTTGTTCACCAAATCAAGTAATATCTAAATAAAATATAGAAGAAAATCTAGGTAGTAAGGTGGTGATTTTGGTGGTGGGGTCCCCTTATGGGCCGTAAATTACGATGGGGGGTAATTGTAAATTTTTGATGATAGTAGGTAAATATTTAGGAGGTTAAGTGTAAAAATCTAGTGTTATATGTGTATGGCACTTTATATGATGTGTTGGGGTATTCGGGGACAATAACTAGTTCAAAAATTATAAAACAATGTTTCTGGCAAAATTTTGGTGTTCCGGGTAATGTCCGGTTAGATACCGGTTCGTTAAAGTGCTAAGTTATACCGTATAGTGTCTTTTTTGTAACTTTATGTGACACTTCTAATTCCCAACACTTAGGAAAACATTCAGGACCATTTAGTCAATTTTCTGCATAATACCAGTATGTTAAAATGCTGATTTTTTGCTGAAAATGCAGAATTCTGCACTTAAAGTGAGTTTTAGGCACTTTCCGGCACTCAAACTATCACCTAGTGACGTAGTTATATGGTCCTTACTTCCCTACACTCCATACTAGTGTAGTACCTTGTCCCTGGCCCTTACTGGGTCTCAAAACACTGTCTGTCTATTTACTGAACCCTGTTAGCATATTCCTGTTCTATCCGTTAACTGTGCCAATTGTGCTTTGTGCATCAGGTATGTCAATAAAGTTTGTCTGTGATAATGATGTGACATTAAGTAATATGTGATGCACTTGTAAGTATGACGCAGTAACCAGAAAGCAGTTAAGTAATTCAGCACAGTCATTAAGCACTTAATTAATATTAATTAATTGTACAGATACCTGGTTTAATGAGGTTGTCACATTCTCCCCCCGTTAAGAAAATTTCGTCCCGAAATTTAAGTTCTGCTTCTAGTTGCAGGGGTCTTGGGAAACAAATGTGGGTATTTAGCCTTCATGCGATCCTCACGCTCCCAAGTGAACTCTGGGCCGTGTCACGCGTTCCAACGAACCTTGATGAGTTTGACACTACTCCGTCGCGTCTTGTTAATCTTCCAACCAGTAACCTCAACAAGTTCTTCAATAAAGTGGAGTATGTCGTCAATGTGGACTTCGTCGGCAGGTATGACAACCGTTTCTTGAGTTGGACTCTTTTTCAAGTTAGATACATGAAATGTATCATGAACGCCATTTAGTTATGCGGGTAGATACAACTTGAATGCTACCAAACCAATCCTTTTCAGGATTTTAAATGGACCAATGTACCTGGGTTCAACTTCCCACGCTTCCCAAAGCGTGCCACACCCTTCCATGGTGAAACCTTCAACAAAACCATGTCTCCTACCTCAAATTCCAGAGGTTTCCTTCTTCGGTCCGCATAACTCTTTTGACGATCACGAGCCGCTTTGATGCGCTCTCGGATCTGTAAAATCTTGTCTGTCGTTTCTTGGACCAATTCCGGACCAACAAGCTGTCTATCACCCGCGTCAGCCCAGCATACTGGTGATCGACACTTGCGTCCATAGAGAGCTTCGAACGGTGAGGCCTGAATGCTTGCATGATAACTGTTATTGTATGAAAATTCGACCAATGGTAGGTGTGTGTCCCAACTTCCACCTAAATCCATTACGCAAGCTCGCAACATATCTTCTAATGTTTGAATCGTTCGTTCGCTCTGTCCGTCTGTCTGCGGGTGAAATGCAGTACTCAGATTCAACTGAGAGCCAAAAGCTTCTTGGAAGGATTGCCAAACCCTTGACACAAATCTTCCATCTCTATCAGAGATAATTGAGAGAGGCACTCCATGTCGTGCAACAATCTCTCTCAGGTATAGCTCAGCTAGCTTGCTTGTGTTGTCTTTCTATTTGATTGCCAAAAAGTGTGCAAATTTCGTTAAACGGTCTACAATCACCCAAATTGTATCATGGCCCTTGGGCGTCCTTGGTAATTTCGTTACAAAGTCCATTGAAATATGTTCCCACTTCCACTGGGGTATTTCAGGTTGTTGCAGAAGGCCTGAAGGTTTCTGGTACTCGGCCTTTACCTTGGCGCAAGTTAAACATTTGCTCACATAAACCGCAACATCGCCTTTCATTCTCGGCCACCAGTAAAAATCCTTTAAATCTTGGTACATTTTATCCGATCCTGGGTGGATCGAGTACCGTGACTTGTGAGCCTCATCCAAAATAACATCTCTCAGACCACCAAAGAAAGGAACCCAAATTCTTCCCAAGAAACACAATGTTCCATCCTCCTTTGGTACCAATTGCTTCTCATTCTCGGCCACCAGTAAAAATCCTTTAAATCTTGGTACATTTTATCCGATCCTGGGTGGATCGAGTACCGTGACTTGTGAGCCTCATCCAAAATAACATCTCTCAGACCACCAAAGAAAGGAACCCAAATTCTTCCCAAGAAACACAATGTTCCATCCTCCTTTGGTACCAATTGCTTCTCCATCCCCCGGAGATATTCATTCTCAAGATTCTCCCTTTTAAGAGCTTCCCTCTGCGTAGCACGAGTGCGCAACGTGAGGTCTGTCTGAACAATCATTTCCAAAGCCCTAACCCTTTTGGGCTTGATCCTTTCTTTCCGACTTAAGGCATCGGTGACTACATTCGCCTTCCCTGGGTGATACTTGATCTCGCAATCATAGTCGTTCAACAATTCTACCCATCGTCTCTGTCTCATGTTAAGCTCTTTTTGATAAAAAAAATATGCTGCAGGCTCTTGTGATCAGTAAAGATGGTGCATCGCGTGCCCGTACAAGTAATGTTGCCAGATCTTTAATGCAAACACCACTGCGCCTAACTCCAAGTCATGCGTGGTGTAGTTTTTCTCGTGAACCTTCAGCTGGAGTGAAGCATAGGCTATAACGTTTTGTCGCTGCATCAGCACGCAACCTAAACCTTGACGCGAGGCGTCGCAATATACCACGAAGTCGTCAGTACCTTCGGGTAGGGATAAGATGGGTGCGTTGCAAAGCTTGTTTTTCAACAGTTGAAATGCTTCTTCTTGCTTGTCTCCCCATTCGTACTTCTTGTCTTTTTGTGTGAGGGAGGTCAAAGGTTGAGCGATCTTCAAGAAATCCTCGATGAATCTGCGATAATAACCTGCCAAACCTAGAAACTGTCGAATCTCGGTTGGCGTCTTTGGAGTCTCCCAATTCTTGATCGCCTCGATCTTTGTGGGATCCATATGAATTCCATTTCCGTTAACCACATGACCAAGAAACTGGACTTCGCGTAACCAGAACTCGCACTTCGAAAACTTCGCGTATAACTTCTCCTTCTTAAGCAGCTCTAAGATAGCCCTTAGATGTTGCTCGTGATCTTCTTTCGTCTTCGAGTAGATCAAAATATCGTCAATGAACACAATCACAAACTTATCGAGGTACAGCTTGCAGACTCTATTCATCAAGTCCATGAACACGGCTGGCGCGTTTGTCAGACCAAACGGCATAACCAGGAACTCGTAATGTCCATATCGAGTTCTGAAGGCAGTCTTCGGAATACTCTCCTCTTGTATACGCAACTGGTGATAACCTGATCGAAGATCGATCTTTGAGTAAAAACTTGAGCCTTGTAACTGATCGAACAGGTCATCAATCCTTGGCAAAGGATATCTATTCTTGATTGTCAACTTGTTCAGCTCCCGGTAGTCGATACACATACGAAAACTACCATCCTTCTTCTTAACAAACAACACTGGAGCTCCCCAAGGCGAGAAGCTTGGCCTGATAAATCCCTTATCTAATAGCTCCTGGAGTTGTGTTGACAGCTCTTGCATCTCTGAAGGTGCAAGTCGATAGGGTGCCTTAGCTACAGGCGCGACGCCTGGAACTAAGTCAATATGAAACTCGACTTGTTTTTGTGGCGGCAATCCTGGCAAATCTTCTGGAAAGACTTCAGGATACTCCTTCACGACTGGAATATCTTCTAGTTTCGGCTCAGCGGCTTCTTTATCAACGATGTGTGCCAAGAAGGCAACACATCCCTTCTTCAAACATTTTCTAGCCTTCAAGCAACTAATGATCCTTAAAGGCGTATCGCGCTCCTCTCCATGTACCACAATTGTTTCTCTATTCGCCATTGGGATGCGAATGGTCTTCTCGTGACATACAATTTCGGCTTTGTTGCTTGACAACCAATCCATTCCTACTACCACGTCGAAGCTTCCCAACTTGACTTGCAGTAGATCCAGTGTAAACTCGTGCTCTCCCAGCTCTATTACGCATCCTCTGATGACTTCATTTGTTTCAACTAGCTTTCCATTAGCCAGTTCAATTGAGTACGGAATATCTAACTTACTAGCAGTTAACCCAAGTATACTTTTAAATTCTAGCGATACAAAACTATAGTCGGCACCAGTGTCAAATAGAACAGATGCAAAACATTGATTAATAGGGAACGTACCAGTAACTACATTGGGATCCTGGCGTTCTTCCCTCGCACCAATGTTAAAGACTCTTCCATGCGCTTGATTCAGTTTTGGGCACTCCCTCTTGAAATGCCCCATGTCTCCACAATTGAAACTCCCTGGTCCTCGACCATTCCCGTTACCATTACCGCCTCGATTGATGTTCGCTCCCCGGTTACCAGCTTGATTCCCAGCATTTCCACGATTCCCATTCCCGCTGTTTCCTCCCTGTTGGCGGTTTCCATTACCACTTCCAAAACCTCTCTGACCATTGTTGCCACGCCCAGTACCAACCCAACATGTTTCCTTTGAATGGCCAGTTTTCCCACAAGACTCACATTTCCTGAATCTGCAAGTGCCGGGGTGATGATATTGGCATAAATCACACTTGGGCAAAGTGCCCATGTACCCTATTCCTTTGTTTTCGGCACCAGTTTTGGCCCTGGCTGGTGCGTTTCCTTCTTCTCTCTTGCTGACACTGTTGGTACCCTTTTTGAAGTTTGAGAACTTCCTCTTGTTCTCACTCAATGATTCGACGTGTGTCTCCTTCTTTTTCGGGTCAGAGATTGAAAACTTGTTTAACCGGATGCCTTCCTCGGTCAGTGATACACTGAGATCAATGGCTTCGGTAATTGTGGGCGGCTTGGAAGTTGTTACCATACTCATGATCTGGGGCGCCAACCCCCAGATGAAACGCTCCACGCGCTTAAATTCTAGTGTAACCATATAGGGTACCACGTGAGCCAGATCGTGGAACCTTTGCACATACTCGGCGATCTTCGGGCCGTCCATCTTGAGGTTCCAGAATTCGGTTTCTAATTTATGGATCTCAGCCCTGGAGCAGTATTTCTTTCTCATGAGCTCCTTCAGCTCGTTCCACGTCAACGCGTATGCCGCTGCCTCTCCCAGGGTTTGGACCTGGAGATTCCACCACGAAAGTGCCCCATCTATGAACAGGCCGGAGATGTAGGTAACTTGCTGATCTGGTGCGCATTTGCTCATCCTTAACACCGAATAGGTCTTTTCTGCCCAACGAACAAAACCCACAGCACCCCCGGTGCCGTCAAAATTTAGCGGTTTGCATTCTAAAAACTGCTTGAAGGTACAACCTGTAGAAGTAACGTCATTCACAGAAAGCATTAGCAACTGCACATGGAATTATCCAATTGTAACGTAATGTGTCTCAAGCGACTTAAACATTACCATGGGGTGGGTTGTTCCTTGAGGAACCCCCGCTGGTTTCGGCGCGTGAGGACTCGTAGTCGGCTATTGCTCGGGAGATCCTTTCCTGGAGTTCGGCCTCGGTAGTAGGTAAGCGAGTAACTCTTTGCGGAGGCATGTTCTATAAGACGATTGTATCGGTCAGGTTTTTACATATATAAGTATGTAATACGCGCATGTACTAACATTCATCAACACAATAACACATAACATCCCATGTCATGACACAAAACAAATAATCCAACAATGCATGTAATGAGAACGCTCCAATTGAGCTATCATATAACAAGACCACAAATACAGTTTACAAGTTTCATAATTGTATCGTACATCAAAAGAGACTAAGGGTCACATCACCCTTGTCTGAATCATCTAACAATCTACAACAACCAAATGTCAAATGTCAAAAGTCATAAGTCATCATGTGGTCTTCAAAATGCTGCGCAATCAGGCTCAATCGCTGTACTCTCATCAAAAGCATGACATCTGCATCAAACCAAAATCCCCTAAGCTGATGGTGGGGGAGGAGGAGGTGGAGGAATGAAAAGCAGACGACGCATACGCGCTAACTCCTCCTCGAGCGTGTGAATAAGCTGCAACAAACAAGCAATTTATTGCTCCATCATGAGAAAACGGATATCAAAATCCGGATAAGGAAATAGTGGAGCAGGTGGAAAAGTAAACTGTGACGGACCAGTACCAAGTGGAGGACGATGGATCCTCTCTATCTCCGCAACTCGACGACTCAGCATATCCTGCTGTAACTGTAGTGACAAAAGTATATCATCCGTAGAGTATCCAACACGGAAAGGGTGGTACGGATCAGATAAAGGCATGACGTTGGGCGAAGACCACATAAATGGCTCGCCCGTGGGTGCTGAAGAAGAAACAGGGTGAGGAAACTGTGGTATGAACTGATCGGCTCCGGACACAAAAGGTATGTGAGTGTGCTGTTGACCTGAAGGTCCTTCCCCTGGACGGGGAGGAGGAATGTCCTGAAGAAAGGTAACTGGTAGGTCTGTGCAGTGCGCATCAGACAAGTGCGGGTGAAACTGTGTGACATCAATGGGTGCCTGAACAGGTGCAATAGGAGGAGTAACTGGTCTGACAAAAGGAGGATAGTCATCCTCCTCAATCCACCCATTATGGGTGTGAGCATATCTAGGATCCATGTGGGTGGCAAATGGAGCATGGTCGTCAAACACAGGGACCGGGTCGGACAGTGGAGGTGCAATAACTGGAACATCAACAGGGATAGGGTCGTGCACAGGTGGAAGGTCGTGAGCAAGAACGGGCTCTGGTGCTAACTCAGGCTCTGGGTCGACGGGAGCAAGCTGATGATCAGCGGGTATATCCAGGAACTGATCAACGGGAAAAACAGGTGCCTCAATAGGCTGCTCCTCAGGGATAAACTCCATCTCATGGTCTGGATCGAAATCGTGTAGGAAGTCAGGGATGAACCCAAAACCCAGCTGCGGAACGGGAGCTGCAGATATAGCAGTATCGGAATCAGTGTCTGTGGGGTACTCCTGCTCGCCCCGTGCATGTAACGTGGCAGATGATACGGACTCAAACGAGTCGGGACCAGACGGGTCAGATAAAACAGGAGCCTCGACAGGTGGCAAAACAATGGCATCGGCAACATGAATATCATCAACAGGGATAACAAGGTCATCAACCAGAACATCAGCAAGTGGAATAGCGATATCGTCATCAATCGGAGCCCCGCCATCCTGGTCATCCTCAGGGGGACCCTCGATGAAGAGATCGACGTCATCGTCTAACATATCGTCGAGAGGTAGATCCTCAACAGGAAAAGCAGCTAAAGGAATAGGTGCAGGGATCTGAGCAGGAGGTAGATCCCCGTCAAGAAAACCATCAGCTAAAGGTAAATCGTCTCCGAAATCCGGTAAGGTGAAGGGCTGGAAGTCGTCGTCGTCACTGCTCGTAGTATCTGAAGTGTAAACCTCGCCCTCTGGAAGGATCTCGTCATCTGATACTATAGCTATCGGGTCTATGGTGTCTGACACTCCACTCTCGGAGGAAGATGACATGGTGTCTGTAACACAACCACAACATATGCACATATATCAGATAAGCATGTAAGCAAATAGCAATGTAATCATGTATGCCTCCTAGTCTTCCCAGACTATCCCACCCAGTCTCTCAGACTGAACTCCCTAGGTTCTCAGACTAACTCCCTGGTCTCTAAGACCAAACTTTCCCAGTCTCTAAGACTAACTCCCTGGTCTCTAAGACCAAACTTTCCCAGTCTCTAAGACTAAATTTCCCCAGTCTCTAAGACTGAACCTCCCCAGCCTCTAAGGCTGAACCTCCCTCAGTCTCTAAGATTGAACTCACTCAGTCTCTAAGACTCTCTAAGACTGAACTCCCTCAGTCTCTAAGACTGAACTCCCTCAGTCTCTAAGACTGAATTATATACATAGCTTTTTTTTGAAATGTGTACTTGTGCCTTTTTGTTTGTAAAAATGTTTGTTCCCTGGATCTGGACATTTTGTGTATGCAATGTAAAAATGTTTGAAAACGTTTTCATGAGAGCCCTGATGATCATAGTCTAGACTCGAGAAAGAATCCTAGTTCGCTATGATCGAGGCTCTGATACCAAGCTGTCACACCCTGACTTTTGCGGAAGCGTGGTTATTTGGTGTGACCTCTTAATACCATAGCAATCAATCATAACAATGTTGTATGATAAAAACACGAGATGTTTATCCATTAATAAAGTTTAGAAAATATCACAACAACTTGTCTTGAAAACATCGATACCAAATTACGTTACAAACCATGACTTGTCTAACTGAGTTCATAAAGACTCCACAAACGACTTTAAATAAAACATGAGTTTGGAAACATGTATCCCGTCCAGGAATAGGATACGCCCCCAAACTCAACAACCATGGATAACATCTTTTATTTAAGCGCAGCCTGAAAACATATGCATACCCTTGCTAGATCCGTTAGTTCCCTGAAATACATGTAGTTTAAAAATATCAACAAAAAGTTGAGGGAGTTCATGTATGAGTGTATGAATAAGCCTTTAAAGTATGTCTTGTATGTATATATGTCCCTGGTATGTAGCAATAAGGAAAAAGAGATCACCAATGGGTTGCAAAGCCAATGGTATGTGTGAAATGGTGCAGGAAGACTCAAATCTAGCAAATTTGTCTTCGGGATAAAGACATAGCACCACTATGGGCCGCCCCGGCCTGATGGGTGTGGGCTCGCTACACCCAAATAGATCTATCACTCATGTCCCATGGTCCTACAATGAGGATTAATGGCCTTAAGTGTTGTGCCCACCCTTCACATGATCTAGTAGTAAACCCTCCTTAGGCTAACCATACCATGTATAAAAATGTCTGTAATAATTGTAACATGTATTCCACCCCCAACGTATAAAACTGAAAACAATAAAAGAAAAGGGGGACATGAACTCACAGTATTGCGTCATCTGCTCGTAACTCAAACTCTGTCAGCAAACACGACTACCTACAATGTACTAATGTCTATTAGACGAACGAGCCGTGCCTTTGCTTAGTATTAATGTTTTGAGTTACGTTTCTTATGTTATTCCGAGTTATAATTATTTGTCAAAATAATTAATATTTCAACTTAAATTATATTTGGTTTTGGAAAATTTGTTTAAACAATATTTCCGCATTAATACTTCTCAAGTATTTAATCTTTCGTATTTCCTTCCCAAGGATGGGGTATCTTATACATGTATTTGTATTATTGTATTTGTAATTTCCGAAATAATATATCTCTAAGTTTCACTTTGGAAAATATATTTGTAAAATCATTTTGTCCAAAAATAATATATTGTCCAGAAAATATTTTTTTCCCAAAATTATATATCTTCAAAATATACTAAGAAATTATATTCTTATTTCCGAAATAATATATTTTCACCTCGTCAAACATATGATACAACTTTGTAATATTCACAAAATCATATTTTTATTTCTCGTATCCAAAATCGTGTTTACCAAAAATATATAAGTAACGGTATTGCTTTGGATAATAAATTTCATGGTACTTCGTTAAGTTATATAATATAACCGTTTCACCGAGTATACAAATAGTCACACAAGTGTCTTAATATGAAATATATATTCTAAATATATACTTATCCAATTTCATTTATAAAACCAACATCCGATACTTTGTATTTTTGTTACAAAAATTATGGCGAGGTTTATATTTGAGAAACATAGTTTAAAATACCCTAGTAAACACTTGTCTAGAAAATATTTTCTAAGTGTTTATATTTTTAGAAAATTTCGCTATAGTTTCTGTAACACCTGTGTCATTTCAACCATCAAACAAATGCCAAACCAATGAAATATTGTATTTCATACTTTGGACTTGAATAAATATGTGAATCGTTTACACATATCAATTCTCGTTCGATTTCAAACTCTATATCGCTTTCTGGAAGGTTATACGCGCACTAATGCGTAAATATAACCAGTTTAATGCAACAAACACTCCGGAATAGTGAAATAGGCTTAACATACCTTAAATAACCTTTACATAACTTAGATATAAGTTTTGGAAGGTTTGGTGTGGTGAAATCAAAGTTTAATCGCTTACAGGGACTAAAGTTGACAAACTGCGAAAGTATGCCAATTTGAACTGTAACAGACATTCTGGAACATGACCATAATTTAAACATACCATAAATACCCTTCACATAGCTTAGAAATAGGCTTTGAGGTGTTCGGTATGCTAAAATAAACTTTTGTGTCATTCAGGGACTAAAAGCGTCATAAAGTGCACAAGTTTGCACTTTCGCGCATAACTTACGTTCTGAATACATCCGGACATCCAAAAATTTATGTAAGCACTAAAATATTTTATTTTAGTGTTCGGCATAAGAAAAATCCATTCGTTTCGTCATTTGGATCGTTTTTCGCGCTTATGCGCATTCCGTCGTAATTAAGCGAACATCGCGTTCGTACGGCCAAACGAACCAACATCCGACATATTTTTGAGCATGTTTCAAGTCCACAATGTTTAGGCATCATTTTAGGGCCTTAAAGTTGGCTTTACGGGCCTTAGAAGTGTCGGGAATGGACTTAAACACGTGCAGGGACTGAAACTGTCAAAATGGAAACATGTTTGCTGATCAGAAGCCTCAGGCGGCCCGCCTGAGTTTTCCCTGATCCTAAAGCGGGCCGCGTCCGCCTGTCTGATCAGATAACAACGAACAGTCAGCGTGTTCCAGCTGTTTTAACCACAACCACACCTTTCCCACTTGACATTTCAGCTGATAAGGACCAATTTAAGCCACCACAACTTTCCGACACTTGTACGGATGGGATTAAGGCATGATATTCGACAAACGATCTTAACGGTTACCCGAAAACTATAAATACCCCATCACCCCAACCTCATTTCTTACAAGAATTCTGATTTGAGAGCTCTAAGTTGAAACCATTGTTTCATACCTGAGTTCTTGGATCGGGATTAGCATTCGGGGACCCTTCGTAAGTATTCTTTCGTTCTTTTCCTTATTTTACTGCTTTTCGAGTCAGAAAGTCAAACTTTGTTTGACTTTCAGCGTTGACCAGTAATGGTCAATGCGAAGTTCGTTTGAACTTCACAACGTGAGTGTAATCACGTTGGTCATAGTCCCTTGGGACTATGCCCACTGATTACCACGTTGTCTAGGGTCGTAGGGTAGGCGATCTAATAAATCGCCTATACCTTCGAACCCGACCCAGTTTAGTCGATCATTAGGATCCGACCAAATACATTAGGTGACCATAGTGTAGGGAATAACCTTCCGAGGTTATACCCTATGGTCACATCGTTTAAGTAGTTGTATGATAGGTAGTTTATATGCCTTAGGTAAATTACCAGAATACCCTTTTCATGTATAATTGGTAATTAAGCATATGTAACCTAAACCTTTGTCACATAACTGATTATGTAACATGTTTAGGCATATAACACTTGTCATAGGACTAGTTAGGCGGTCCGAACGCGTTTCACGCGAACGACGCGTTAAAGTAGCATAAGTTACCTAAACGGGTCGTATTGGGTCGAAAGCACTTAGGTTAAGTTTCATTTAGTATGTAGGCTTTGTTAAACCAAAAGACACGAGTCTCTACACTCGTTTGGTTTACAAACCCTAATGCTACCCGATCTTCCGATCTAGGTCCGGTTTATTAATGTAGTTACCTATATTAGGTGCCGTTTGATATCCGCGATCTCTAGCATTGTTTGGTTGTTACTCAAGGACTTCTGAGCAATCTCAAGTGAGTACATAGAACCCCTCTTTTACTGTTTTCCAAACTGTTTTGGGGTGGAACACATGTGCCTACTTGTTACTTTCATGCTTTCCTGTTTTCACATCATATACCTGCTATGTTCGTTAGTACATTATAGTACATGATTTCATTACATTTCATGCTAGGTGTGCCCATTGTGTGCATTACTTAGTACATCGTTCTACATTACATTTCATACTACGTATGTCCATTTTGTGCATACTTAGTACATTGTTTTACATTGCTTTTCTGTTGCATATGCTTATCCAGCATATGAACACATTATACTACATATTGAACCGTTGTAAACATTTGACTATGTGAACCGTTGTAAACATTTGACTATGTGAACCGTTGTAAACATTTGACTATGTGAACCGTTGTAATCATTTGACTATGTGATCCGTTGATATCTGTGAACCGTTTGTATCTGTGAACCGTTTGTATCTGTGAACCGTTTGTATCTGTGAACCGTTTGTATCTATGAACCATGTGAACCGTCTTTGACCATACATAAACATTTCTACAACTGTTAAACATTACTTTGGTGTTTTGGTTTGATTAAGTGATTAAGTAACGATGCGTGTGTAATATGATACAAGCATGGTGGATACGCCGCTGGTACTTCCTATATATAAGTGTTTGTATGGTATTACATATCGTAGCGTTATTTGAATCATTTCAGTTTGAGACATATAACATTTTATACAAATAACATATTTTTCACAAGACATTGTTTTACAAACAACTTATCTTATACAAACTCAGTTACATGGTTATTCATTTAACCATACATTATTCTTTTATCTATACATATCATCTGGACTTATTGATTTTTCAAATGATTTACAAAACAAAGCAAATTACAAGGTTCATGACTAAACATTTTCTCAAACATAAGTCATGAAATCTATTTTCACAAAACCTATGTATCTCACAGGCATTTTTATGCTGACGTACCTATTTTCACATGTGTTTTTCAGGAGCTGTTGCATAAGATGATCAAGATACACATAGGCAGACTTGGGCTTTAGTGACAATAAAAGATGCAAGACTAGTTAATTATGTTGTATTTCTCTGTTTGTTAAGACATTGTAACACTTTTAATCAATAAAACGAAACTTCAATTGCCATGGATTTGAAACAATTAATTCTGTTACAACACTCCCCGACGTTTCCGCCACGTTTTATATGTTCTACGTGGTCGGGGTGTGACAGTTTCCCCTAAAAACAGAGGTGTACATGCTATATAAGCATATCATTTTCTTTTCAAAAATCAACCCAACAATCAATAATCAAACTACACTTCCCAAGTGCAAAAATTATACAATGTATACATCAACATGAACATAAACTTTCACAAAAACTCGTAGTGACTTAGTAACATGTTTAGTAGACTTAGTTAGCCCTTATAGTGTGTTTGTTTCTTAATAAACTTCCTTCTTGAAAATTTTAGATGTTTACAACTTGTAAACATATTCTACAAAAATTAGTCTTTTGAACTCTTCTTGTAAATAAAGTGTTCTTACACTTGTTTTGTCACCAAAAATAATGTATATTTATGTAAGAATCAAGTTCCACTAAAATCATATTTTGAACTTGGTTTTCTTGGAAAATTATTCATAAATCTTAGATTTTCAAAATTACTAGCTCACTTTATTTACTATTTCTCAAGAAATAATTTTATTTTCAAGTTCATGTTCATAAGTGAGGATGATCTTCTTGGGTTATCATATAATCATCCTCTAACTTGCTAAATCATGTGTTTAATCACAATCTAGCAAGCTCCTTATGATGATCAACATCATAATCTCAAGTAAATAACAATCAAGTGCCATGCATGTATTTAACAACATTATTTTAACAAGATTTTATCATCTTTAAGCTTCATGTTCATGATTCTTCTTTAAGTCTTTTAGTGTTCTTGTGGTTCTCATCATACTACATCTTTTAACCATAAAAATATAAGTAAACAAGAGTTATGAGAGATCTTACTACTAGCTTTAAGCTAGGGAAGAACACAAGAGCAAAAGATGATGAAGATGGTGTGTAAAAGCAAGTAAGAGAGCTCCTTGATGATCCACAAGCTTCAAGCTCCAAGAATCACCTTCTATCACTTGAATTAAGCTTGAAAATGGATTAATGGTGGTGGCAAGGTGGTGGTGGTGGCGGCACAATGTAGAGCCGAGAGGGAGAGAGAGCTTGAGGGAGTGGGGTGAAATTGAGTGTTGAAGTGTAAGAATGAAGATCTTGTAATATATGGACCATACTTATAGAGATCTCATCATATATCTTTGTTCACCAAATCAAGTAATATCTAAATAAAATATAGAAGAAAATCTAGGAAGTAAGGTGGTGATTTTGGTGGTGGGGTCCCCTTATGGGCCGTAAATTATGATGGGGGGTAATTGTAAATTTTTGATGATAGTAGGTAAATATTTAGGAGGTTAAGTGTAAAAATCTAGTGTTATATGTGTATGGCACTTTATATGATGTGTTGGGGTATTCGGGGACAATAACTAGTTCAAAAATAATAAAACAATGTTTCTGGCAAAATTTTGGTGTTCCGGGTAATGTCCGGTTGTTCGGTTAGATACCGGTTCGTTAAAGTGCTAAGTTATACCGTATAGTGTCTTTTATGTAACTTTATGTGACACTTTTAATTCCCAACACTTAGGAAAGCATTCAGGACCATTTAGTCAATTTTCTGCATAATACTTGTATGTTAAAATGCTGAATTTTTGCTGAAAATGCAGAATTCTACACTTAAAGTGAGTTTTAGGCACTTTCCGGCACTCAAACTATCACCTAGTGACGCAGTTATATGGTCCTTACTTCTCTACACTCCATACTAGTGTAGTACCTTGTCCCTGGCCCTTACTGGGTCTCAAAACACTATCTGTCTATTTACTGAACCCTGTCAGCATATTCCCGTTCTATCCGTTAACTGTGCTAACTGTGCTTTGTTCATCAGGTATGTCAATAAAGTTTGCCTGTGATAATGATGTGACATTAAGTAATATGTGATGCACATGTAAGTATGACGCAGTAATCAGAAAGCAGTTAAGTAATTCAGCACAGTCATTAAGCACTTAATTAATATTAATTAATTATACGGATACCTGGTTTAATGAGGGTTGTCACAACAAGTGTTCCTATGGTCACACATCCAAGTCCTAGACCTCAAAACACTGCCCATTATACCCAATATACCCCTTCTCCACACATGCAAAGCACTACTCACTTTGCACACCCTGCAACCACTGTTCCAGTACAGTATGCCCAAACCACTGTTCCTCAGATACAGTATGTTCAAACCCCAGTCCCTCAGGTTCAAGTGCAACCAGCACCATAAGCTAAATAAACCTCTGCTCAGGTAGAAACCAGTCAACAGAGCTTTTTCACACAAAGCTTTGTTGATTGGAGCAGCTTACCTGATGAACTTACAGATGAAATCTTTTCCCTAGTTGCCAATTTTGAAAAGAAACCTGATGATTTTTGTTTTATGGCACGAAAGACAATATTGGAAGGGGTTGAGATTGAGGAAGTGGTGTCCAATTCTGATGAGGTTTGTGATGATGTTAAAACAAATGTTTCAGAAGAAAAGATTGGTGAAGAAATGGTGAAATCTCTGTCAGGCCCATGGGAATCTAGTGTTTGTGAAAGAGAATGGGATTGTGCTATGATGGTTGCTGCTAAGGTATCACCTCAAGTCCTTAAAGACTGATGTTCAGACAAATGTGTCATTGCTTTTGCTAACATTAAAGAGGTGAATGAAAACCTTAGCAACAAGATCTTAAATGATGAAATTCAGTTTGAAAAACTTGTTAAAGAGTTAAAATCAAAACTGTTTGAAAAAGAAAATGAAAGCAACAGTCTCAAACATGAATCAAGCATAACCAAGGATCAACTCTAAAAAATGGTATAAAAATACCATAGTTGTAAAGAGGAGCTTTAATCTACCCAAATCACATGTGAAAAATTGGTAGAATCCCGTAAAGGTTATGAGTTGATGTGAGAAAAACAGATCAAAAGCAATGTAAAATTTGTCATAGGCTTTCGCAAAAATGACCAAGTTTCTAAAAACACTGCTGTAAATGATTCTGGTTTGGTTGAAATCATTCCAACAAATATGGCTGGTCAAGAAATTAAAGTCACAGATCCAGATGGAAAGAAAATGGTTTTGGAAAAACCTGATGGATCCTCAACTTTTGAGGAAATTGAAAAATACCAATTCAAACCAACATGGTCAGATGAGTCTGACATTCTTGAAAATTTAAAGCCAATGGACTTCTCAACCATTGAGGGTGTGAAAGCACCTAAAGTGAAAATCATTCCCTTAAAAGACATGCCAGCAGATGTTACAACATCTGTTGACAAAGAGGTTGAAAAAGGAAGAAGAAAGAGAAGATCAAAAACTTCTTTTGTGACTTTTGCAAAAAGAAACATCATGTTACTAAAAATTGTTTTCTCTTAAAAGAATATGACATAAACAAGACAAGTGTGATTGTTGCTGCACCTCATTGCAGTACCTGTGGCAGAAAAAATCATAAAACTCAAGAGTGTGTTTATCTAAAAAATTTTGTTGCCAAAAGAAATAAGTATAAATAAAAAACACTTGAGAGTCCAAGGGCTAGTACTAAAAAAGGAAAGTCCAAACAGACCTTCATCCCAGTCCAAACATCTATTACCAAACAACTAATGTAACCTTTGCTCCCAGAGAGGTTCAGGTAACATATGCACCACCAGCAAACCAATTTCCAAGAGGATATGCCAACCACTTTACCAAAGAATACCACATTGTTATGAGGCCCTCAAAAGACCTTCAAAACCAAGAGTGAACAAGCATCCTCATGGTTACAACCACTTGACAGGAAATGGTCCACAACAGATGTTTCAAAAATTTGTTCAAAACTCTGACCATTCTCCTGGACTTGAGGCTGGAATGTTTGTGACCCCATCTGTAACGCCTCAAATTTTTTAACCTTCAACGGTGTGCCCTTTATTTAGAAATGTGGCCCTGAATATGATCAATGCCTTGGGAACCTTTGTAATTGATTAAACCTGGATGAACTCGGCGAGATCTGGAGACAACAAAGCGATATGGTGGAGGATCATTCGTTCTAGTCACAAGTTAAGGGTGTAGATATGGCGTTTGTATGCGGAAATTTAATGCTAAAATAAATTATTAAACTTAATGGAGGCCTGGAGAAACTAGAGGACCGTTGGGTAATTATAATGATTTGTATTTTTGAGCTTATAATGCTTCATGCATGAAAGTTTAAGGACCATTGTGAAAGGTTTCTAACCATTATCTTCATCATCCTTTTTCTTTAAAAGAAACCCTAATGCCGTCAAACATCCAGAACCGATTATGCTTAGCTTGCTCTAACGCAAACAAATGATATATCATTGCTCGTAATTCTCTATCTAGTCGTAAGTAACCAATCATCAGCCTAACCTTGTTCATGGGATGTAACTATTCTTCATGTTGGCAACCCTAGAAATGGAACCATTTGATTTAGATGTACACGGTTCCGATCACCAGATTCTTCTCGGTTTAGGGTGCTCCACTCGATCAACCCAGTTTACCCTCTTGTGCTTGATTCAAATGCTCTACTCGGATTGTGAGGATGAAACTGATTAACGTCTTGCTGCTCGGTTTGGTCTATGATTTTGAAGTCGTTGTTACAGCCTGTTAGAAACTCGGTGTTGCGCGGAGTCATGTTTCACGTAGGTATCATTCCTCGTTCCTTACTCTCGGTTTAGATTAGGTCTCGGGTTCGGGGTTAGATGGTTGGAAGCCAAGGTTTACGCGGGTGATGTTGGGTCCGGTTGGGATGATGGTAATGATGGCGTGGGTTTGTTTTGAGTTTTAGGAGGAACGATCGATGCATGATGTTTGTCGTGCGTCACACTTGAATGTCAAGATTGTTTGGTTCGGTTACACGTGTGTATGTGCGTGGACTGTGTACGGTTATGGGAGGGGGTGTTGATGCTTGATCGTGTGGTACATGATACCAGGTTGGGGATGGCAAGTTAAAGTTGTAGTATGAGAATGATGATGTTGACGACTACATGGTTTGGGTCATGGTGGTTTCGATGGAATATGTAGTGATGACATGATGCATGGTTATGATGATGTTATCTAGGGTGGTGGAGCTAGTAGGTTACAGTTGGGTTGGGTTCTACTTTGGTTAATGGATTGCTTATTATAATTAGGTGCTTTTATGGTATCGTCGGTTGGAACTTGTGAACTAAACCCATGTAGATATGTAGGACAATGGGAGTAAATCATGGTAGTAATATCCATGGTTAAAATAAATAATTTAGAGATGTTGACTTAAAAAAAAACTTTATGTTTTAGAATGATGGTGATGGCTAGAGCAACATGTGTTGTTCGTTGTAGGCAAGAAAAAAAAAAGGATTGTTGACTTAATTCAACACGCACACTATCTCAGTTCTTTCACTTATGGATGAGTTTAAATGGAGGTGGGTGCTTGTGTGCTTCAACACCTACGGGCATCAATAAGAAAAAGAAATAGAATGCTTGTTGATTTAATTAAGCAAGCACATAGACACCTCATTTCTATTTCTTTATTTTTATTTAGATTTTGGGGTGTGAACATTGATTAGAATTGTTAACGTGTGATCGCGCAAGAGGATATAAAGAGTTTAGTACAGACGACTTCATACACAAGCTGGCGGTTGTGTTTCCCTTTGACTCTCTATTCTTTTTATCTTGCAAATGCAACGATAAGGTGAGTTCTTGAGCCCACTCTTTTAAATTGTGACACTCTAGGTTTACCCGAGTAACATTCTCCTTGTAATAACCTTATGTGTACATATATATACTATTAAATGAGGAACTGTTATTGTTTGATGTGCATTGTGTGACCCTTATATCTGGATTTGGTTTAGGAGCTGGAGGTCTCACTGGAAGCGGTCTCTCTATCCCCTAGGATAGAGGTAAGGCTTGCCTACATCCCACCCTCCCCAGACCCTACCTATAGCTTGGCTATAGGTGGGATTATACTGGGTACGGTTGTTGTTGTTGTTGTTGTGTGACCCTCTCATTGTACTATATATATTAATTAGTATATTTATATATATGTGTGTGTGTGTATGTGTTCCGAGATGTAACAACTCTCGGCAAAATTATTATTTCTTATTTGATTATGTCCAATAGGAAACCCTAATTGAGACCCCCAAATAATATTGCATGACCTCTAAAATTTTCAGAACAGTTGGAACTAGGATCAGGGCCCCTAAAACTCAGGGGGGTATTCCCTAATTGATATTATCTGCACAGTTTGTTGTAGAACGCGAATTTCGTCGAAATTTTGACTCACCCAGGCCATGTGGAGACGAGGCTACCATATCCTAAAAGTGGACCCGTGCGCCACGCACGGAACCAGGTGGACCTGGCGCGCTACGCGACAGGGACCATTTTTCAGTATATATATCAGGGGTTTGGCACTTGCATGTGGATGTTATTACGACGGAAAAATTCATTACGTACGTTTAGTTATACCCGTTTCTTTCAAAAACAATCGAAATCCCGACACTCTGCTGCGACAGCAGGGTAATAACTCGATCATTGCTACGATACAATGTCTGATCGATTGAAACCGATCCGATGGATGTTTAAGTGCTGCCCGACTACGGGCTATACTTTGTCATTCGTCGTGAGGGTTTTGATTTCGTGAGCTTATCGTAAATGTTGTATTAAGTTACTGACCTAGTTTCGTGTGCATTGTTATTTTAACTATGTTACACGGCTAAATCAGTAGGTTAAACTCTGCCTGTCTAAACTTGCAAGGTGAGTCATTCTCTTTTTATCAACAATGTTTTACTATACCTAAATTGTTTTCAAAAAGTTATAATTACAGTGATTAAGTCTTGGTTATCTTGAATCACTTGCAAGTGGGGTATTGTGCACATTACAAATTTCTCACGGTTAGGTTCACCAACCTAACAGTGATAATCATCACTACTTGGGTAAAAGGACCCAATAGTGGTATGTCCATCGTCACCAGGGTGTGATACGGCGCCAGATAAAAATAAGATAGTGGCCATTGTAATCGCTCTTATGCTGTAATCTATAACTAAGGTGTCATTTTATTTAAACTGAATGACTCGCCAGTATTTTCCCCGCAGATAAAATATTTTTAAAACATGTTTCAGATGATTTACTGTGAATCAAGGAAAAAGTGCTACGGAGCACTAACAAGCTTGAAGTGGTGGCTCAATAAAATAAATAAACATGTTTTGTAAAACAAGGGATTTCCTCGTGAAATTTCCTTTACTGTAAATTATGGGGTTTGTCCCAAATCGTGAAATAAAATAATTGAGCATTTTCAAGTTTTAAAAGATAATGTTAAACTTTCGTTGTCGCATCAACTGATAAATACCACGGGTTTCTGTCCCGTGGCTCCTGGACCGGGTAAGACCAGGACGGGGGCCGTGACAGAAAAAGGTGGTATCAGAGCCATTGATTTACGCCAATTAACTATTTAGAAATACTTAATTTTGCTGATTGCCATTCTGTGATTTTGTGAAAATTTGATTTGCAATAAATAAAATTTTAACTTAAATTTGTGTGCGTTTCTTAATGTGTGCTAACAGCATGAATGAATTATCAGAGGCACTCCGAAATTTTACTATCCATAGCACAGATATGGACATCACAGGAAATCCATCTGGCTATCAGGCTGATACTGAAGAGCCAATAGTATTCCAGGCCCAGCCACAAGAGAAACCAAAGCCGAAAAAGAGAAGAAGACTCATAGGCTGGAGGCATATGCGTAGGAAGAAACCAGCGACACTGAAAGTTATCAAGACTGAGGATCCGAAGGATAAAGGAAAAGGAAAAGAGATCGGGGAAAGTTCCGGGCAAGCCCAGGAAATGCCACCGTGGGAGGAGCTGGACCGCAAACTGGCAAATAGCGACCTCATCGGACCTGCCGATGAAAATCTCTTCAATTACCCAATTGAATCCCAACTTCCAGTTAATCTAGAGCCTGCAATCCCAGATCCTATTGTCAACCCCTGACCCCTACAAGGAGAGCTGGAAGAATGGTGGACAACTGACTGGCAATTTCAGAACCTCTTTAATAACCCTAACACCTTTTTCCCCCAGTTTGACCCTAAGCCTGCACCAAACCCACCTATGAGCACTGAGAACTTGGTTGAACTCCGCCACTATGGCGAGGAACTGGTGGACGCAGGAAATCGAATCCGGGAAGTAGGAGAACAGATCTCCTGGAAATAGGACGAGAGGGAACGTCGTTTTTGAAAAGCCAGCTGACGGTGGTGTAGTTGTGTGATGGTTTGGTTATGTGTTTAATAATAATAATAAAATAATAATAAATAATAAAAATATAATTATGTAAAATAACTAAAAATAATACTTTTGTAACATATCTGGTGTGTACGGATGCATACTAAAATATATAAAATATGAAAGTCGCAAAGTCGACAATTTTGGCTATACGTGTTCAAGTGATTATGTGCGATTGTTTTATTGTGTTTGATTGTTATTTATTTTGTGCTAATAACTTATATATATTAATTACCAGATGGAACACGCTAGTAATGAACCAGTTAACGAGGTTAACTAATCCGAGCAAAACAATGAATATTACTTTCTTAACAGACAAGATATAGAAAATATTGTTGCTCAAGGAATAGCCAATGCTATTCCATCAATCCTTGCTGCTGCCCGAAATCCAGTTGAACCTTCGCCGCCTACACTCAGCAAACGTACTCGTGATGACAATTTCAGTAATAGTGTAAATGGAGGCGGTAACAATAATAATGATGATGAGATGCAAGCCCCTTACCTTAAGAAAATGAAAGCTGCAACGCCTGGTTACACTTACAAAGAATTTCTTGCCTGTAAACCAATCGAATTTGCAGGCAATGAAGGGGCAACTGCAGCACTGCGTTGGTTAGAGAAAACCGAAGCAGTAATTAAAATAAGTAAATGTGCTGAGGAAGACAAAGTCATGTACGTGTCGCATCTTTTTAAAGAAGGGGCACTAGAATGGTGGAACACAGTATTACAAGCCAAGGGAAGCGAAATGGCTTATGCCATGAATTGGGAAGAATTTAAGAGACTAGTAGAAAGAAAATTCTGTCCCGAATATGTAAAGGAACAAATGACAATTCCTAAACCACCGAATGGTGGATGTCGATTGTCGAGGGTATACTTCGACATTCTTCAAGTATGCTAGAATTGTACCTACCCTGGCTTCGCCAGAACCGGTACTTATTTCTCGCTATATTTGGGGCTTGATTAGCGAGATTCACGATATAGTCAAAGCTGCGAGACCTCGCACAATTGACGATGCTGTGGAATTAGCCAACACGTTGACCGACGGGCTAGTACGCACAAGAGAAGAAAATCGGAAGAAGGAAGTGGCCCAAAAGATTACCCAAGGATTCCGTGTGGGTAATAGTAATAATTTCAAGAAAAAGGGAACCGGGCAATCTTCCACTGCTCCATTCTGCAGTAACTGTAAAAGAAAGCATTTTGGAAGATGCAAAGGGTATTGCAATTTCTGTAAAATTCCAGGGCATCAAGAAGAAGATTGCAGGAGGAAAAAATCAACAATCTGCTTCAACTGTGGAGAAGCTGGACATTTTTGTGACACCTGTGTCACTTCAACCATCAAACAAATGTCAAACCAATGAAATATTGTATTTCATACTTGGGATTTCTTAAAAATATGTGTATCGTTTGCACATATCAACTCTTGTTCGATTTTAAGCTTTAAATCGCTTTCTGGAGGGTTATACGCGCTCTGATGCGTAAATATAACCAGTTTATTCCAACGAACACTCCGTAATAGTGAAATATACTTAACATACCTTAAATAACCTTTACATAACTTAGAAATAAGTTTTAAAGGCTTTGGTATGGCAAAAACAAGTTAATTCGCTTACAGGGACTAAACTTGACAAACTGCGGAAGTATGCCAATTTGAACTGTAACAAACATTCCGGAACATGACCATAAGTTAAACATACCATAAATATCCTTCACATAGCTTAGAAAAAGGCTTTGAGAGGTTCGGTGTGCTAAAATAAACTTTTGGGTCATTCAGGGACTAAAAGCGTCAAAAAGTGCACAAGTTTGCACTTTTGCGCATAACTCTCGTTCTGAATACATCCGGACATCCAAAAATTTATGTAAGCACTAAAATATTTTATTTTAGTGTTTGGCATAAGAAAAATCCATTCGTCGCGTCATTTGGATCGTTTTTCGCGCGTGTGCGCATTCCATCGTAATTAAGCGAACATCGCGTTCGTACGACCAAACGAACCAACATCCGACATATTCTTGAGCATGTTTCATGTCCACAATGTTTAGGCATCATTTTAGGGCCTTAAAGTTGGCTTTACGGGCCTTAGAAGTGTCGGAAATGGCCTTAAACACGTGCAGGGACTGAAACTGTCATTTAACAAACTTGGTTCTGATCAGACATGGCCATGCGGCCCGCGTAAGGTTTGTGTACATCTTTACGCGGCCCGCGTTAGGGTCCTAGAACAGATAAGACTAATTAGTCAGCAGATTTCAGCTGATTAAACCTCATCCACACACTCACACTTGCCCTTTCAGCTCATTAAGGGTCATTTTTAGTTACCATAACTTTCCAACAAGTGTACGCACGAGATTCGATCACGTTATTCAAGAAAAGATCTTAACGGTTCGGGAAATACTATAAATACCCAACCCACTTAACTTCAAAACCCACTAGAATCTGATCTAATGTGCTCTAAGTTGAAACCTTTGTTTCATACCTGAGCTATTTTGATCTAGATTAGCATTCGGGGACCCTTCGTAAGTATTCCTTCGTTCTTTTACTGCTTTTTGAGTCCGAAAGTCAAACTTTGTTTGACTTTCTGCATTGACCAGTTTATGGTCAATGCGAAGTTCGTTTGAACTTCGCAACGTGATTGTAATCACGATGGTTATAGTCCCTTGTGACTATGCCTACTGATTACCACGTTGTCTAGGGTCGTAAGGATAAGCGATCTAATAAATCGCTTATACCTTCGAACCCGACCCATTTGGTCGATCATTAGGATCCGACCAAACACATTAGGTGACCATAGTATATAGGGAATAACCTTCCGAGGTTATACCTTATGGTCGCTTCGTTTAAGTAGTCGTATGATAGGTAGTTTATATGCCTTAGGTAAATTACCAAAATACCCCTTTGATGCCAAAATTCATTTTAAACATATGTAACATAACTTTTGACATCTAAACTGATTTGACAACAATATTAGACATGTTAAGGCATATGTTACTTGTCATAGGACTAGTTAGGCGGTCCGAACGCGTTTCACGCGAACGACGCGTTAAAGTAGCATAAGCTTCCTAAACGGGTCGTAATGGGTCGAAAGCACTAAGGTTAGGTTCCGATTTAGTATGTAGGCTTTGTTAAATCATATTACATGAGTTCCCATACTCATTTGGTTTACAAGCCCTCATTCTATCCGATCCTCCGATTTAGGTCCGGTTTATTAACATAGTTACCTATATTAGGTGTCGTTTGATTCCGTGATCTCTAGCATTGCTTGGTGGTTATCTTAGGACTTCTGAGCAATCTCAAGTGAGTACATAGTTCCCCTATTTTACTGTTTTTCCAAACTGTTTTGGGGTGAAGCATGTGTACCTATGTGTTATTTTCATGATTTCAAAGTATAATTGATTATACATGTTATTACCTATCTTTTGACAAACTAAATGACTATCTATAGTTTAAACATCGATTTCTCAAAGAACATAAAATAAAAATGTTGAATTGTACTTATTTTATGTTCACCAGACCGATTGTTAGTATGATATAGCGCTATAGGATTAGACACCCCATTCCTGTTGTCATGGAATGTCTGAAACCAATTTGTTTCTCCATCCAAATAGGGATTGCCTTTGTGGTATCCTTATAGTCTCAAAGGTGTAGTTTGATGCACTAGGTCTGAATGAATTCTTAAATCACACATTTAAAGTATATTTTGATATACTTCCAAAAGTATAGTTTGATATACTCTCATGTGTGGTATTGTACAAAACCAACATATATTTTGTTAATCATCCAAAGCATATTTTGATATGTTATTTACAAAACCAAAACATAGTTTAATATGTTATTTATCACATCCAAGGCATATTTTGATATGTTATTTATGAAACCAAAACATAGTTTAATATGTTATTTACAAATCCAAAGTATACTTTTAATATGCTACTATAAGGTTATTCGTTTAACCTTACATTATTTTACAAAGCATAACTTTTGATTTATTCAAACACTTTGTTTTGTACATTTTTACTTGGGGTTTAAGAAATCTCATTTTACTTACCATACATAACTTTTGTTTACACATTACATGGTTTACATTTAACTTGAGTTATACAATAATATTGGACTATTGGTGTAAACATGAACATTCTATATTGGTGGTTTGGTTTGAGTAAGTGACTTAAGTAACGAGGCATGTGTAATATGATACAAGCATGGTGGATACGCCGCTGGTATTCCTATATATAAGTGTTTGTATGGTATCACATATTGTAGCGTTATTTGAATCATTTCAATTTGAGACATATAACATTTTATACAAATAACATACTTTTCATAAGACATTGTTTTACAACAACTTATCTTATACAAACTCATTTTACATGGTTATTCATGTAACCTTTCATTTATTTATACATATCATTTGATCTTATTGTTTTTCAAACGATTTACAAAACAAATCAATTTACAAGGTTCATGACTAAACTTTATTAAACATTTTCTTAAACTTACAAGTCATGAATCCTATTTTCACCAAACCTATGTATCTCACAGGCATTTTTATGCTGACGTACCTATTTTTACACATGTTTCAGGTACTGCTTTGCAATGATTGTTGATACATGCTACATTTAGGATGGACTCATGCCTTAGCAACTTTAAAACTTGGAAGATCATAGTTGTACTTATTTGATTGTATTAAAACAACGAGTTTATTTATTCAATAAAACAGAATTTATTTATTCCATGGTTATGAAACAATGATTTTGTTACAACACTCCCCGACGTTTCCGCCACGTCTGGTTGTTCTACGTGGTCGGGGTGTGACAGAAAAGTTGGTATCAGAGCCAATGGGTATAGGGAATTAGGTTATTAGTAATGCTTTGACCTAGACTATAACCTTCCTAGGACCCTAACACAAGTTTTATTGTGTTTAGTTTTAAAACAATACCGTCACTTATTCTTAGGTGACAACCACAATAGGAACACAAATTTCTATCCCGCTTTGAAAACTAATCATCTGTTCTAGGATGATTTATTATATGGTTTTGAACCCTCTAAGTTTTCAAATCCCGTCAAAGTTGGTCTAAATAATGTGAACACGTGCAAACTGGAAGGGTGGGTGCCTGTACCCTGAGTTTTCTGTCTAAGGCTAGAGTGTTCGTACAAATCCACATAATCGGACCAGTCACTCTTACCTGGGAACTCTTGGGGTGAGTGTCCACTTATAGGCGAGCATGTCTTTGCGATACATTATTTTTGACCTAATTACTTTGATTGATCACCGGGGTCGTTTGTTGCTTTGTAGTAACAAACAAATGACCACTATCCTTGCTTTCATCAGATTCGTTTCATCTCATTCTTTTCGTCCAATTCTCTCACCGTTTCCTTTCATGTTTCCTCTTTTAGAATGCCTCCTCGACGCGACAATCAGATGGCGAATGCCGAACTAGCGGAAATCATCGCGCAGCAAATGGCTGCTGCCTTCCCAAATCTTTATGCTCAAATGATTCAAGCCATCAACAACAACAATGCTCCATGCAATTTCAAGAATTTTAACTCGGCTAAACCGCTCAAGTTTAGTGGTTCTGAGGGAGCAACTGGGCTTCTTCAATGGTTCGAGAGCATTGAGAATACTTTCCGTCACGTTCAGTGTCCTGAAAATCGCAAGGTCGAGTTTTCTTCAAGTGTGTTTCAGAAGAGGGCTCTTACGTGGTGGAACGGGGTTATGAGAGACCGCGGTGCTGAGGTTGCATTAGCACATACTTGGGCTGAGCTTAGGGCTCTTATGATGAAGGAATTCTGTCCTCGTCATGAGCTAAGGGCTCTAGAAAGGGAATTTGATGATTTGAAGCAAGACAGTGGGGAACATCGAGCCTATACTGACCGATATGAGGAATTGAGCTTGTTATGCCCTACCATGGTTACGCCTTTGGATAAGGCGATCGAGAAATACATTGATGGTCTTCCTGACGTAATTCAGGATATTGTTACTGGCAGCAACCCTACTACTGTCAGACAAGCCATTGAATTGTCTGCCACTCTGACTGAATCCCATATCAGGAAGCGCAAGCTGTTTCGGAAGGGCGACTCAAGACCATCTGAAAAGACTGCTCAAGTGGAACCAAAGGAAGAAAATGTTGAGGTGTCCAAGAAGAAGAAACGCAAAGCCTCTCAAAACTACGCTGTAACTGCTCAAGACAAGCAGGTTGCACCAAACCAACCAGCACAACCTCGCAAAAGACAAAACTATGTTGGTACTGCACCTTTGTGCAACAAGTGCAACCGTCATCATCTGGAGCAAGAGCAGTGTCACAAATGTACCCACTGTGGGCGGTTGGGACATTTAATCAATGTTTGTCGTTATGCAAATCAAGCTGCTGCAAACCCTGCTGCTGTTCAAGCACGGTTTCCACCGGGGTCATGTTATAACTGTGGTGACCTTACTCACTACAGAAACAATTGCCCAAGACTTGTTAATGCACCTCCAGCGTGAGGACGAGCATTTAACATCAATGAGGCAAACGGGAACAATGATGCAGCAGTGAACAATTAGTGTTTTGTTATTCCTTGGTTGTTATCTTTTGACACTTCAAGACAATTCAGTTGTTGCATAAATAAAGATTTGTTGTTTTTATTTCTACAAAATTTATGCGATTGTGTGAATGTTTTATGCAACCTTATGATGTCAACCCAAAGACAAACTACTTGTGTGGTTCTGTCATTTTATGATCACTTGTGATCTCCCCAAGAACCTTAAACACTCGTTTCTTTTAAGAAACAAAGCCAAACTCTTATTGAGAATCCTTCTATCTTTATAGATAGATCCTTGAAAATCATTAAAGTGCCAAATGAAATCCATGGATTGGATTCCTAGTGTACTTTAAATATCCATGCTCAAAGATAACAAATTAAAGAATCAAGTTATTTAATTTTGTGCTTATGTGTTTTCTTACATGTTTTGTGGTTGTATGTGATCCATCCAAATCCTTGTAAAGTCTTTCATATCTTATATGAGGGATTCATAGAAGGATATCCAAAGTTACTATCTTAAATCCTTAATGGACTTCTACGTTGTAGTCAAGTCCTTTGGGTTTTAATGTACTATTCTATAATTGGACCCCTTGGGTGGTCTAGTTAAGCAAATTGATTTTGAAAATCTAATTAGAAATATCATGTGATGATGTAACTAAAAAGATCCCTTAAGTGGTCTATTTAAAGAGATCACATGACGATCTAGTTAAGAAGATCATGCGTTGATCTAGTTAAAAGGCTCGTTCGTTGATCTAATTAAAAGGACCCTTTGGTGGTCTAGTCGAGTTGCTTCATGTTTATTCAAGTGATTTTTTTTCCTACGCATTATGAAATGAACTGTGCGGACTGTGCAAGGAATTACGTAATTATGGAGGCCTACATAATTATGGAATTCAGTGCACAGAAACCACAGGAAGCTTTGTCATGTGTTAAGATCTATAGTGACAAGAATAACGATACGGGAGAAGTCTTGAACCTCAACCAATGTCATTTATTCTCACACTCCCCAATTCTGATTTCAAGCACACACAAGTTTCCTATGATAAGTCTTCATAAGAAACGTTCTTCTGCCCGTAGTTCAAAAATTCCATGTTTTACTACTACAAGGAATTCACTTTGAGGGTTAACAAATTCGCTAAGAGTCCTAACATGGCCCAGAGTTTTACTTAAGGGTTCAATGGATCTATTAGAAGGCGAAACCGTCACAGCTGTCTTCACAAGTTTCCTCTGAAATTAAATTTCGGGACGAAATTTCCTAAAGTAGGGGAGACTGTGACACCTGTGTCACTTCAACCATCAAAAAAATGTCAAACCAATGAAATATTTTATTTCATACTTGGGATTTCTTAAAAATATGTGTATCGTTTGCACATATCAACTCTTGTTCGATTTTAAGCTTTAAATCGCTTTCTGGAGGGTTATACGCGCTCTGATGCGTAAATAAAACCAGATTAATCCAAGGAACACTCCGAAATAGTGAAATAGGCTTAACATACCTTAAATAACCTTTACATAACTTAGAAATAAGTTTTAAAGGCTTTGGTATGGCAAAAGCAAGTTAATTCGCTTACAGGGACTAAACTTGACAAACTGTGAAAGTATGCCAATTTGAACTGTAATAGACATTCTGGAACATGACCATAAGTTAAACACACCTTAAATATCCTTTATATAGCTTAGAAATAGGCTTTGAGGGGTTCGGTGTGCTAAAATAAACTTTTGGGTCATTCAGGGACTAAAAGCGTCAAAAAGTGCACAAGTTTGCACTTTTGCGCATAACTCTCGTTCTGAATACATCCGGACATCCAAAAATTTATGTAAGCACTAAAATATTTTATTTTAGTGTTTGGCATAAGAAAAATCCATTCGTCGCGTCATTTGGATCGTTTTTCGCGCTTGTGCGCATTCCGTCGTAATTAAGCGAACATCGCGTTCGTACGACCAAATGAACAAACATCCGACATATTCTTGAGCATGTTTCATGTCCACAATGTTTAGGCATCATTTTAGGGCCTTAAAGTTGGCTTTACGGGCCTTAGAAGTGTCGGAAATGGCCTTAAACACGTGCAGGGACTGAAACTGTCATTTAACAAACTTGGTTCTGATCAGACATGGCCATGCGGCCCGCGTAAGGTTTGTGTACATCTTTACGCGGCCCGCGTCAGGGTCCCAGAACAGATAAGACTGATTAGTCAGCAGATTTCAGCTGATTAAACCTCATTCACACACTCACACTTGCCCTTTCAGCTCATTAGGGGTCATTTTTAGTTACCACAACTTTCCAACAAGTGTACGCACGAGATTCGATCACGTTATTCAAGAAACGATCTTAACGGTTCAGGAAATACTATAAATACCCAACCCACTTAACTTCAAAACCCACTAGAATCTGATCTAATGTGCTCTAAGTTGAAACCTTTGTTTCATACCTGAGCTATTTTGATCTAGATTAGCATTCGGGGACCCTTCGTAAGTATTCCTTCGTTCTTTTATTGCTTTTCGAGTCCGAAAGTCAAACTTTGTTTGACTTTCTGCATTGACCAGTTTATGGTCAATGCGAAGTTCGTTTGAACTTCGCAACGTGATTGTAATCACGATGGTTATAGTCCCTTGTGACTATGCCTACTGATTACCACGTTGTCTAGGGTCGTAAGGATAAGCGATCTAATAAATCGCTTATACCTTCGAACCCGACCCATTTGGTCGATCATTAGGATCCGACCAAACACATTAGGTGACCATAGTATATAGGGAATAACCTTCCGAGGTTATACCTTATGGTCGCTTCGTTTAAGTAGTTGTATGATAGGTAGTTTATATGCCTTAGGTAAATTACCAAAATACCCCTTTGATGCCAAAATTCATTTTAAACATATGTAACATAACTTTTGACATCTAAACTGATTTGACAACAATATTAGACATGTTAAGGCATATGTTACTTGTCATAGGACTAGTTAGGCGGTCCGAACGCGTTTCACGCGAACGACGCGTTAAAGTAGCATAAGCTTCCTAAACGGGTCGTAATGGGTCGAAAGCACTAAGGTTAGGTTCCGATTTAGTATGTAGGCTTTGTTAAATCATATTACATGAGTTCCCATACTCATTTGGTTTACAAGCCCTCATTCTATCCGATCCTCCGATTTAGGTCCGGTTTATTAACATAGTTACCTATATTAGGTGCCGTTTGATTCCGTGATCTCTAGCATTGCTTGGTGGTTATCTTAGGACTTCTGAGCAATCTCAAGTGAGTACATAGTTCCCCTATTTTACTGTTTTTCCAAACTGTTTTGGGGTGAAGCATGTGTACATATGTGTTATTTTCATGATTTCAAAGTATAATTGATTATACATGTTATTACCTATCTTTTGACAAACTAAATGACTATCTATGGTTTAAACATCGATTTCTCAAAGAACATAAAATAAAAATGTTGAATTGTACTTATTTTATGTTCACCAGACCGATTGTTAGTATGATATAGCGCTATAGGATTAGACACCCCATTCCTGTTGTCATGGAATGTCTGAAACCAATTTGTTTCTCCATCCAAATAGGGATTGCCTTTGTGGTATCCTTATAGTCTCAAAGGTGTAGTTTGATGCACTAGGTCTGAATGAATTCTTAAATCACACATTTAAAGTATATTTTGATATACTTCCAAAAGTATAGTTTGATATACTCTCATGTGTGGTATTGTACAAAACCAACATATATTTTGTTAATCATCCAAAGCATATTTTGATATGTTATTTACAAAACCAAAACATAGTTTAATATGTTATTTATCACATCCAAGGCATATTTTGATATGTTATTTATGAAACCAAAACATAGTTTAATATGTTATTTACAAATCCAAAGTATACTTTTAATATGCTACTATAAGGTTATTCGTTTAACCTTACATTATTTTACAAAGCATAACTTTTGATTTATTCAAACACTTTGTTTTGTACATTATTACTTGGGGTTTAAGAAATCTCATTTTACTTACCATACATAACTTTTGTTTACACATTACATGGTTTACATTTAACTTGAGTTATACAATAATATTGGACTATTGGTGTAAACATGAACATTCTATATTGGTGGTTTGGTTTGAGTAAGTGACTTAAGTAACGAGGCATGTGTAATATGATACAAGCATGGTGGATACGCCGCTGGTACTTCCTATATATAAGTGTTTGTATGGTATCACATATTGTAGCGTTATTTGAATCATTTCAATTTGAGACATATAACATTTTATACAAATAACATACTTTTCATAAGACATTGTTTTACAACAACTTATCTTATACAAACTCATTTTACATGGTTATTCATGTAACCTTTCATTTATTTATACATATCATTTGATCTTATTGTTTTTCAAACGATTTACAAAACAAATCAATTTACAAGGTTCATGACTAAACTTTATTAAACATTTTCTTAAACTTACAAGTCATGAATCCTATTTTCACAAAACCTATGTATCTCACAGGCATTTTTATGCTGACGTACCTATTTTTACACATGTTTCAGGTACTGCTTTGCAATGATTGTTGATACATGCTATATTTAGGATGGACTCGTGCCTTAGCAACTTTAAAACTTGGAAGATCATAGTTGTACTTATTTGATTGTATTTAAACAATGAGTTCATTTATTCAATAAAACAGAATTTATTTATTCCATGGTTATGAAACAATGATTATGTTACAACACTCCCCGACGTTTCCGCCACGTCTAGTTGTTCTACGTGGTCGGGGTGTGACAATTTTAGACCAGACTGCCCCAAACTGGTCAAACCAGCTGACAACAAAGCCAAACCTGCAGAAGGAACTACCAAAAAGAATGCAAGAGCATTCCAGTTGACTACCCAAGAAGCAGAACTCATCCCAGATGTGATAGCTGGTACGTTCCTAGTTCAAGACGTTTATGCAAAAGTATTATTAGACTCTGGTGCAAACCAAAGTTTTATAAATACTTCATTCTGCCAAGCTCTTCAACTACCCTTAACCAACCTTACATAAATTTTTACTGTCGAAACGGCAGATGGGAATTATGTTAACATAAATAAGGTCTTGCAAGAAGAAAAAATAGAACTCTTAGGTCATAAATTTTCTGCAAACCTGTTACCTATGAATTTAGCCGGATTCGATGTCGTGTTAGGAATGGATTGGTTGGTAGCCAACCATGCTCGAATCCTCTGTGATAAGAATTCTATAGAAATTCATACACCCACGGGAGAAGTAGTAATGATTACAGGAGATAAGCCACGTAAACCAATGAAATTCATTTCAGTAATGAAAATGGCCAGTTATTCAAGAAAACAAGGAATAGTGTATATGATTACGGCAATCATCAACACTAAAGGTAAGGAACTTAAGGAAATTCCAGTAGTATCAGATACCCGGATGTATTTCCGGAAGAACTACCTGGATTACCACCCGATAGGGAAGTAGAATTTAGAATTCATCTAATTCCTGGAACTACACCGATAGCCAAGACACCTTATCGGTTAGCACCCACCGAAATGTTAGAATTGAAAAAGCAGTTAGATGAATTGCTCAATAAAGGATTTATACAACCTAGTTCATCCCCATAGGGAGCACCAGTGTTGTTTGTAAAGAAGAAAGATGGTTCGATGCGAATGTGTATCGATTATAGGGAATTGAATAAGGTTACCATTAAGAATCGATACCCATTACCTAGGATTGATGATCTTTTCGATCAACTTCAGGGGGCTAGATATTTTTCTAAGATAGATTTACGCTCCGGATACCATCTGTTGAAAGTACAAGAAGAAGACATACCTAAAACTGCTTTCAGAACTAGGTATGGCCATTACGAGTTTACAGTCATGCCCTTTGGATTAACAAATGCTCCTGCAGCATTCATGGACATGATGAATAGAATCTGTAAACCGTACTTGGATAAATTTGTAATTGTCTTTATCAATGATATACTCATTTATTCCAAAAGTCAGGACGAGCGTTGTGAACATTTACGAGTACTCTTAACTTTGTTAAGAAAAGAGAAGCTTTACGCTAAATTCTCGAAGTGTGAATTTTGGCTACAAGAGGTACAATTTTTAGGACACATGGTGAATCGCGAAGGTATTCACGTAGATCCCTCCAAAATAGAAGCGATCACCAAATGGAAGCTCCCGCAATCAGCTATGGAAGTTAGAAGTTTTCTAGGATTAGCCGGATACTCTAGACGGTTTATTAAAGACTTTTCTAAGATAGCTGTGCCATTAACTAAGCTAACCTGTAAAGCAGTGAAGTTTGAATGAGGATCTAGACAAGAAGAGGCTTTTAAGATTTTAAAGCAAAAGTTAACAAACGCCCCAATTCTGGCCTTACCAGAAGGGACATAAAATTTTGAAGTTTACTGTGATGCTTCTAAGCTAGGATTAGAATGTGTGCTAATCCAACGCAAAAAGGTAATTGCATATGCCTCAAGGTAATTGAAAAAGCACGAGGAAAACTATACGACTCATGACTTAGAATTAGGAGCAATAATTTTTACCCTTAAGATTTGCAGATGATGACGGGGGTAGTCCAAAGACTAAATAAAATGACTAAATATGTAAACGCTCAAATGGTTAAACGGTTTAATGGTTGAAAAGCTGTGGAATGGGAAAAGCAAACAGTGGCCAGTCACATCCGGAGATCGCTTCACCAACCCACAGCCGCAAAAGCAAAGCAGGTCTGCACAATGCACGCTATTATCCAGGGGTCAAAAGGCTTCAACCCCCAAAAGGGCAAACCCTCCACTGCAAGCAAGGTTACTAGTCTAATACATTCTACTTCGGGAGATGTCTTCTCTTATAAATTGACACTTCATTTACTTCAGAAAACATCTCCTGGCCAGCCCTGATTCTCTAATCTCTGGTCATTCACATTGAGTGCTTGTCTCGTGCAAGTCACTCCCTTTCACATCCAACACACACATTCTATTTGCTCCTTCATCCGAATCTGAACACACTTCAGAGAAGGATCTCCAGCAAATAACAAAAACTGACTAGTAAACCTCCTTCCACATTTTGCAAACGTGGAGGGACCCCACGACCTGCGTTAGGCTAAGTTGAACCCTTCAACCTTTCTGCCTAACCAGCCTAGCTACTACCATTGGTCTTGTATTTGTTGCATCAACAAGTTGGCGCCCACCGTGGGGCTACACCGCTATTTCTTCTCAAAAAGACCTAGTAGTGTAGCTCTCTTCACTTAAAATCACCATGTCTGAAAGTGGATCCCCGGAAGAAGTAAATCAGATTCCAAACACTTCTACTCCGGGTAGTAGCCAAGCTCACGTGGCTATACCAACTTCTTTCTCAACTCCGGGGAGCACACCCGAGTTCCTCACCTTCAACACACCAACCACGTCTAGATCCGGGGTTACATCTCCCAATATCGGTGTCTCTGACGCCCCAGCACGTGTTGAACTCACCCCTGAAGGGGTTGCCAACAACTTCCTTGAGTTGAGGTCCCTTCTCAACCAACACGTGAGTAGAGAAAGAGAAAAAGGAGTGAGGATTCGTTTAGACTATGATGAACCTGAACCGACGTTGTCTCCCGGACCACCTCCCCCTCCTTTTACAACAAGAAGTGAGGCTAGTCCCAGTAATCCTTCAAACCCTCACCCTTATCTGTCCACTATGACAAATCCTACGGTGCATCCTATCTTCTCTTCCCAACCAATTACTAGTGGTGCTCCCTTGGGGCATGAGCTAACCCTTGACCAGCTCCTACAGTCCCCGGTAACAAACTATCCGGCATCTATAACAACCACGTGGGAGCAAGCTCTATCCGTGCTCCCTTTAGCACGAAGTGCTGTTATGAGCGCTCCCCTCGGAATAAACTGCTCAGTTGGCCCAGGAAGCCTTCAAGGCTTCAACCTCATGCCCAACATGATGACCCAGATGATGGCCAACTTCCCATGTCAACACTTCATTAATCAGGTGTTAGCCTCCCAGGGAAATAATGGCAACGGCAATAATGTGGATGCAAGGGCTGAAGAAGACTTGGCTAAACCATACAAACCAAGTAACCTATCATGCTTTTCAAGGCAGATAGCCGATTATGATTTCCAATCGAAGATTAAGATGCCTTCCCACATCAGGACGTATGATGGGACTGAAGATCCTGAGGACCATCTTCAGATCTTCACCGGTGCAGCCCAGATAGAGAAATGGTCGAACGCTGAATGTTGCTTAATGTTCATGCAAACTCTTGTGGGATCTGCCAGAATCTGGTTCAACGACTTACCTGCTCAAAGCGTTCGAAGCTTTGATGATCTTAGCAAAGGTTTCTTAGCCAATTTCTCCCAACAAAGGCGATATGTCAAAGACGCAACAGTGATCTTTCAGATAAAACAACGTGATGATGAAAGCCTTCGTGCTTTCATTGAACGATACAAGAAGGAAGGTCTGACTTATGTAGGGGCCGATGAGAAAATGAGGGTGGCTGGCTTCATGAATGCCATCACCTCTAAGTACCTCACAAGAGATTTCAACAAATCTCTACCCAAGACTTTAGAAGAAGCTCTTGAAAGGGCTGAAGCCCACATCCGGGGAGAGGAGGCAGTAGACATTAAGGAACAAAGAAAAAGAGGGTCCGGCTGGAGAAGCAACAGTCCAGCTAGAAAAAGGGGGAACTTCAACTCCTATGACAGGCGGTCAAAGGGTTCAGACCCTCGAAGGTCTGAAGGCCGGAACCCTCCAAGCAGGGAGAAAGGCATAAGTTTCACACCCCTCACAAAGACCCCTCAAGAAATCCTTGCAACAGAAGAAGTTAAACAAAACTTTCGGCCTCCTAGGCCTCTCCCCAAGAGCAGGAAGAACGAGAACTCCACCCAATACTGCGAGTTTCACAAAGAAAAAGGTCACCACACCAATGATTGCTTCCAACTCAAGAAAAGAATAGAAGAGGCTGTTAAGTCCGGAGAACTCGCTCATTTGGTAAAGGGAGTCCGGGACAAAATGGCTGAAGGAAAGGGTAAGGAAGTCAATATGGTAGATTTCGATGGAAGGGTTCCTCATAAAAGGCAGCGGTTGGAAGCTTGGGAGCTTCAGTGTGTTTGCTTCCCCCCAACGGAGAAAGACCCTCTCTCTAACCCTCTTGTGGTAGAAGCTACCGTGGGAACATTGCAAACATATAGGGCATACATAGACACGGGGGCAGCCACTGAAATCATGTTCGAAAAATTCTTCAACCGTTTGAGCCATGAAGAACGTTCAAAGCTTCAACCCTCTGGAACCTCTATAAAAGGTATCGCCGATATACCCCTCAAGCCTTTAGGGCAACTGACACTTAATGTTCGTTTCAGTAAAGGTTTAAAAGAAAGAACTCAACCACTCACCTTTGTGGTTATCAACATCCCCTCAAACTATGATGTGATCATTGGAAGACCAGGACAGTGTGCATTTTACATGGCCGTGTCTGTTGCCCACGGCACATTCAAATTTCCTACCGAGAGGGGCATAGCAACCCTTCAACCCTCTCAGGAAGCCTACATGGTTGAAGGTGAAAGCTCAAACTGTGAAGAAGACAGGCAAAGGTTGGTCATAAACCCTAAGTACCCTGAACAAAGAATAAGGGTCAATCCAGACCTTTCTCAAGAGACCCTTTCATACCTTGAAAAATTGCTAACACACTACAGCGATGTATTCGCTTGGTGTCCAGAAGATATGACCGGGATCCCCCGGGACATTGCCGAACATGAGTTGAGAATACCACCGGATGTCAAGCCTGTGGTCCAAAAGAAAAAAAAGCTTGGCACCTGAGAGAAGTCTGGCAGCCTGCCAAGAGGTTGAAAAACTTGTGTCGGCCGGTATTCTCCGAGAAGTCAAGTACCAGTCATGGGTTGCAAACCCGGTTATGGTCAAAAAGCCAGACAACTCTTGGAGGATGTGCATAGACTTTAAGGATCTTAACAAAGCTTGTCCTAAGGATTGCTATCCACTACCGGAAATTGATCTCAAGGTTGACTCCCTCACAGGATACTCGTTCAAATGCTTTCTTGACGCATACAAAGGTTATTACCAAATCCTCATGAAGAAAGAGGATGAGGAAAAGACAGCCTTTCACACGGATAAAGAGATCTTTTGTTATCAAAAGACGCCTTTCGGCCTCAAAAATGCCGGAGCAACCTATCAACGACTCGTTGACAAAGCCTTCGAAAGCCAAATAGGCAAAAACATGGAGGCATATGTCGATGACTTGGTTATTAAAAGCAAGACGGAATATCAAATGCTCGATGATATTCAAGAAACTTTCAAGAACCTCAGAAAGGTTAACATGAAGCTTAATCCGGAAAAGTGTTCATTTGGATTCGAGGAGGGAAAATTCTTGGGTCACATTGTTGGAAAACAAAGCATCAAGGCCAACCCTAACAAAGTGAAAGCCGTCCTTGAAACCAAGCCACCGAAGACCAAGAAGGAGGTTGAAAGCTTGAACGGGAAGCTTGCAGCCTTGAAGCGTTTTACCTCAAAGTTGGCCGAAAGATCTCTACCCTTCTACAAAACGCTCAAGAACTGCTCAGATAAGAAGGATTTCAAATGGACTGAAGAAGCTGAAGAAGCTTTCAACCAGATGAAGCAACATCTAGCTTCCCTACCAGACATTGCGGCACCAAAAACCGGGGAGTTAATATCGGTGTACCTCTCAATCATGGACGAGGCCATCAGTGCAGTCCTCACCATTGAGCGAGACAAGGCCCAGGTACCCGTTTATTTTTTCAGCAAAACTTTAAAATTAGCTGAAACGAAATATCCTCCCCTCGAAAAACTTGCCCTAGCCCTAGTTCAAACAGCTAGGAGGCTTCGAAGGTACTTCCAAGCACACCCCATACAAGTGGTCACCGACCAACCTATTAAGAGTGTGCTTGAAAAACCTGAAAACTCAGGGCGATTAGCCAAATGGGCCATAGAACTGGGTGAACATAACATCACCTATGTCCCAAGAAAAGCTATCAAGGCCTAAGTCTTGGCTGATTTCATTGTGGAAGTCCCAAACCAAACAGCCACTGAAGTAAACACTACCACCACTGAACCTTGTAACCCTGAAGCCTGGAAGCTTTTTACCGACGGGGCTTCAAGCGTTGAAGGGTCAGGGGCTGGGTTAATTTTGATCAACCCAAAAGGTTTGGAATTCACATATGCTCTCCGTTTTGATTTTCAGACCACCAATAACGTGGCTGAATACGAAGCACTAATAGCTGGCCTAAGGCTGGCCAAAGAAATGAAGGTTGAAAAGCTTGAAGTGTTCACGGATTCGTTGCTGGTCTCAAGCCAAGTGAATGACAGCTACATAGCTAAAGAGCCCAACATGAAAAAATACAGAGAAAAATCCAAGGAACTGATGAGTACCTTCCAAGCGTGTAACATCAAACAGATCCCCAGATCTCAAAACAAAAAGGCCGATGCCCTAAGTAAGCTTGCATCTCTCACTTTTGCCCACCTCACCAAGAAGGTACTGGTAGAAGTGTTGAAGGCCCCATCCATTAATGAATTGGAGGTTCAAGACGTGGTTACCGAAGAAGATCCAAACTGGATGACTCCCATAAGAAGGTTCCTCAAAAATGGTGAATTACCCAATGATCAAGTGGAAGCTAAAAGGGTTGAAATCAAGGCAAGGCAATACATACTACAAGGAGAAACCCTTTATAAAAAGGGTTACCTTGCTCCCTTGCTAAGATGTGTCGGTCCCGAGCAAAGTAAGTATTTGATCAAGGAAATTCATGAAGGAGTATGCGGAGCTCACTTTGGAGCTAGGTCGGTAGTTGCAAAGCTCATGAACCTCAGATATTTCTGGCCTTCAATGCATCGCGATACAGCCGAAGAATTGAAGAAATGTGATGCTTGCCAGATCCATGCACCGATCCCAAAAAGTCCCAAGCACGACTTAGTCCCAATAACCTCAGCATGGCCATTCCATAAATGGGGAATGGACATTGTTGGTCCATTTCCCCCTAGCAAAGGAGGGGTAAAATTCTTACTGGTGGCAGTAGATTACTTCACTAAGTGGCCCGAGGTCAAACCACTTGCTAAGATCACAGGAAAGCAAGTCATCGACTTTGTTTGGGAGAACATCATTTGTCGTTATGGATTGCCGGGAGTACTTGTCACCGACAACGGAAGGCAATTTGCTGAGAAGCCTTTCAGCATTTGGTGCAAGGAATACAAAATCGATCAGGTTTTTAGCTCAGTAGCTTATCCGCAATCAAACGGTCAGGTTGAAAGAACAAATAGAAGCATAGTAGAAGGCATCAAGACAAGATTGGGAAGATACGAAAGCAATTGGCTTGAAGAATTGCCTAGTGTCCTATGGGCAATTAGAACAACCGAAAAAACAAGCCATAAGAAAACACCGTACAGCTTGGTATTTGGATCCGAAGCTGTGATCCCTGCCGAGATAGGAGTTATAACCCAAAGAATTGTCAATATGGACCCCGAAACAAACCAAAAAGAGACTATGTTGAATTTACAACTCCTAGAGGAAGCAAGAGATCAAGCCGCAATTCAAGAAGCCAAATATAAACAACAGATGGAAGCTTACTACAACAAAAAAGTCAAGAACGAACGTTTCAAGCCAGGGGACCTGGTCCTCAGAAACAACGAAGCCAGCAAGAAAGAAAACCAAGGAAAGCTTGGCCCAAAATGGGAAGGCCCATACACCATCCTTGAAGCACACAAAGGTGGATCCTATAAGCTGGCTGACTCAGAAGGCAAAAGGCTTCCAAGACATTGGAACGGCAAAACCCTGAAAAGGTTCCATGTTTAAACATGAAAGTTTGGTTTATCAAAATGTATTTCAAGCAGGATTATGAGTACCTTTTGTAAAAAGCAAGTATTGCTTAAATGAATGAAGTTGTTTTATCAAAACTTGTCTTTCTATCCTAAGATCCGGCTGAGAACCTAGCAAAAAACTCCATGGCAAGGGCCACGTAAGGGGATGAGCTCCCAGGCCACATCGCTCAATAGGTTCAAGGGTTGAACGAGCCTATATAAGGGGTGAGTTCCTAAATCAATACAACTCCATGAGACTTGTTAAGAAAACATAAAATTGTCTCATAGACGGGTGTGAACAGCCTACACCAAATGTTCCCTAAGCCTTAAAAATATAATCTACAAAGAGGCTAAAAAACAAAGAAATAATAAAAAGGATAGGTGCTATATCTTCTTGTTAAAAATACCAAGGCTAAGTGTCTGCAGCACTGAACCCTTTTAGGTATAAAAAGCATAAGGATAGCACAAACTCGACAAAGACATAGTTACAAAAAGACAAAGAAAATCTAAAAGAACAAAATCACTCAGACAAAAATCACAAAGGTACAAACCAAGCCAGGACGCAAAACTAAGAAGCCTTCAAGGCTTCAAGCTACCCGGGTAATATCTCGAAACCTTAAAGGCTTCAACCTATTAACAGACAGGCAAAAGGCTTGGAAGGTTAAAAGCCAAATAAACTGCATTGACCAAAAAGGCACAAGCATAAAACCATAATACATGGAAAATAGTTAAAACATAACATCATATAAAAGAAAGCCCCAAAAGACTTTCAAACATAAGTTAGAGCAAGTCCTAATAACTTGCAAGCTTAAACTACTGTTCCAGCGGCCACAAAGGCCTTAAAACATAACCAACAGGAACCTTAAGGGTTCCTAAAAACCTAATATTGTTCAAGTTAACATTACAAAACATAAATTGTTTTCAGTGCTAAGAAAGCTACGAATCAAACATCAACAGGCTTGGAAATTCCAGAACCCTCGCCCTTGGCCTTCTTGGTCTTCTTCAGTTTTTTAGTCTTCACACCTCCATCACCACCCACTGCTGAAGCCTCCAAGCTTGCATCCTTGGGAACATCCGGCTGAGTTGACAGGGTATCATCACTATCCCCCGAGTAGGATCTCTTCCTTGAAAGAGAACCCAAGATTTCAGCACAAACCTTTTCATTTAGGCCCTCCGGTTTCAAATCCTGTAACACAGCAAGAGGCTTACCAAAACAAGCAGACACTTGATGGATGTAAGGATAAGTCAGCTTCTCCATTTGCTCAACAGAGCCTTTAAAAATGTCAGAAGCCTCGGGACGAAATAGAGGTGACTTCTCCAAAGGATGACCGGATTCATGAAGCTTGTAACCAGCAATAAGGCCTTGGTGTTTCCCCAGGTTGAGAGGCTTAGTATAAACGTCGCCAAGGGCAGAATTAAACTCCTTGGAATGTAAAAGATAAGTAACAACCTGCTGGAAACCTTGCTCAATTAACCACTGATTGTCAGCGGTAGAACGAGCAACTGAAGCCTTCAACCCCTCTTTCTCCTTACCAAAAGCATGTTGCTGAACAGCCAAGGTCTCCCGGTCAGCCTTCAACTTCAATAAGTTAGCCTCAAAACTCTTTTTCAAATCACCCATCTCAATCTCATGCATCTTCTTCAAATCACTAACCTTCTTGTCCCACGCCGCTTCTTTCTCGGCAAAACTAGCTATCTCCTTTTTCATCCTAGACATGGAGGATTTCATTTTATCCCTCTTCTTGGAGAATTCTTCATATTCCTACATTCTTTGACGAAAACGGGCAATGCCTTGAGGAAGCATAGCAGCAAGGTTGCAAGTACTCAAAATCATGCGGGACAACATCAAGTCATCATCCATCCCAGCAATGGTCTTGTGCACCGAAGGAGGAGCAATGTGACTCAGAGCATCCTCACAGACATCAGCATCTTTGAAACTGTCATCATTCTTCACCGACCAAGTAGGCACATAAATCCCTTCCGGATCCAACCCTTCAACGTCCATGCTTGAAGATTCCTGAACAGGGATGGCAACAACCTTCTTGCCCGAAACCTTTTTACCATGAACAACCAATTCCTTATCCTTCTCAGCACCTGCTTCACTACCTTGATCTTCCGAAACTTCAATGTCATCACTCAAGTCCACTAGTTCAGTAGAAGTGGATTGAGGACCAGCCTTCAACAACCGACGAGAAGATCGGCGGGTTGAAGACTTGGGAGCATTAGACTTAGAAAAACCCTTGACAGTGGCAGCACTAACATAACCTAAGCCCTCAAACCTTTGATCAACAGTTCTAACCACAACATTCTCACCAGGAACAGACGGAGCATCCCCAAATACAACATCAGAAGTATCGTCGCTCTTAATAAAATCCAAAGCAGACATGACTGCAAAAAGCAACAGCACATAAGTCATAAGTTAAGAAAAACATAAAGAGGGCAAAAAAGGAAAGTGCATACCCATGCCACTCCTCATAAGAACCGGATCCCGATCAACATTCCCCCAAATTTTACTAACCCCTAAAAGAACTAGTAAATGTTCAGGAAAGGGACGAACCCTCGAAGGGCACTCCCGAATGGCTTTGAGAAAAACATCATTCAATTCAGACTCGGAGGGCTCCGGATCATTGAGGACGGCATCCGGTCGCCTCCACACCATCTTGAATGGGACAATAGCATCGGAAACCCAGAAAAATCGATCCTTCCAAGCCCCAAGTGTGGTAACCATGGACGAAATAAGGCACGAGTCGACTTTGGATGTTTCAAAAGTAAACCAATCGCCATTCTTAGCCAAGCGAAAAAACCGGCGAAAGAGTAACAGGGAAGGATCATATCCAAGGGCACGGCACAAAACCTCAAAATGCAAAACCCTAGCCATCCCCTTCGGATGAACTTGCCCAAAAGAAACCCGATAATATTCCAACAAGTTCAAAATAAAAAACGAAAAGGGATACCGAAGATTCGAAAACTCAAAATGACGGCAGTAAAGGGCAATCGAACCAGAGGTCGGTTTATCAACAGGAACATCACAAGCAGGAGCAGTTGGTTTAAACTTTCTATCTATACCATATTCCATACAAAATACATCTACCTCCTCTTGTGTTAAACGGGAAAAAGATTTCGCTAAATCTTTACGAGCACCCATTTTCGAAAAACAGAAAATGAAGAATACAAGTTGTAAAGGAAACCGAAACTAACCTTAGAAGAGGAAGGAAATGGCAGGAGAAACTTGATGGAATTATGAAGAGAATGAATAAATATGCAAATATAAAACAAAAATAAACCTACAATAGGGGTAATAATGGCAAACAGTAACTTCTGCAAAACCGCCACCCTATCAACTGCCACACATCAATCAAATCAATGGTCAGAAATTTAAAATTCAAATTTTAACTGCCTACAACCTTTCAAGCCTTCAAGCAACGAACCCTTGAAACCTTCAGGCAATAAAATACGCACAAGAAAGTCAGAAGTCTTTGAGCTCATCACCCAAAAACCTCTGACTTGGGGGGCTGATGACGGGGGTAGTCCAAAGACTAAATAAAATGACTAAATATGTAAACGCTCAAATGGTTAAACGGTTCAATGGTTGAAAAGCTGTGGAATGGGAAAAGCAAACAGTGGCCAGTCACATCCGGAGATCGCTTCACCAACCCACAGCCGCAAAAGCAAAGCAGGTCTGCACAATGCACGCTATTATCCAGGGGTCAAAAGGCTTCAACCCCCGAAAGGGCAAACCCTCCACTGCAAGCAAGGTTACTAGTCTAATACATTCTACTTCGGGAGATGTCTTCTCTTATAAATTGACACTTCATTTACTTCAGAAAACATCTCCTGGCCAGCCCTGATTCTCTAATCTCTGGTCATTCACATTGAGTGCTTGTCTCGTGCAAGTCACTCCCTTTCACATCCAACACACACATTCTATTTGCTCCTTCATCCGAATCTGAACACACTTCAGAGAAGGATCTCCAGCAAATAACAAAAACTGACTAGTAAACCTCCTTCCACGTTTTGCAAACGTGGAGGGACCCCACGACCTGCGTTAGGCTAAGTTGAACCCTTCAACCTTTCTGCCTAACCAGCCCAGCTACTACCGTTGGTCTTGTATTTGTTGCATCAACAGCAGACATTATCTGTATGGAAGTAAGTTTACTGTTTATATAGATCATAAGAGTTTAAGATATATATTTGGGCAAAAAGAATTAAACATGAGACAACGAAGATGGATGGAAATTTTGAGTGATTACGACTGTGATATTCAATATCACGAAGGAAAAGCAAACGTAGTTGCAGATGCCTTAAGTCGTAAGTATTATGAAAAGCAAAAGCGAGTTCGTGCTCTTAGATTAAATCTACAGTTAGATTTAATGGAACAACTGAAAAACATTCAAGAAACAGCAATCAAGGATGATGCTGCATGAATGAAAGGAAGGATAAAAGACTTAGAACAAGGAGCTGATGGAATTTGGAGATTCCACAAGAAAAGGATTTGGGTACCTAAGCAAGGAGAGTTAAGAAATAAGATTTTAGAGGAAGCCCATAAATCTAGATATACCATGCACCCTGGAAATAATAAGATGTACCAAGATTTAAGAAATAATTTCTGGTGGATAGGAATGAAAAAGGACATAGCTAGATATGTATCTAAGTGTCTAACTTGTTCACAAATTAAGGCAGAACACCAGAAACCTTCAGGGTTACTCCAACAATTAGAAATGCCTGTTTGGAAAAGGGAACTAATAACCATGGATTTTGTTACTAAGTTGCCCAGAACCAGAAAAGGTAACGACGCAATTTGGGTAATTGTGGATCGATTAACCAAATCAGCTCATTTTCTACCCATGAAGGAAGCCTTTAGCATGGAAAGATTAGCCAAGTTATACGTAGACATGGGAGTTTCCTTACATGGAGTCCCACTCTCTATTGTATTAGATAGAGATAGTCGTTTCACTTCACATTTCTAGACAAGTTTTCAAGAAGCAATGGGGACCAGACTGAACTTGAGCATTGCATAACATCCTCAAACATACAGACAAAGTGAAAGGACAATTCAAACCCTGGAAGACATGCTCAGGGCATGTGTAATAGATTTTGGTGGAAACTAGGATGACCACCTACCCTTAATTGAATTCTCCTATAACAATAGTTACCATTCAAGTATCGAAGCTGCCCCGTTTGAAGCACTATATGGAAGAAAGTGCAGAACTCCAGTTTGTTGGGCAGAAACATGAGAAAGTCAATTATCAGGTCCCGAAATTGTATTGGAAACCACCGACAAAATCACTCAAATCAAGGAAAGACTAAAGACGGCTCGAGATCGTCAGAAGAGTTATGAAGACAATAGATGAAAGCCGCTAGAATTTCAAATTGGGGACAAGGTACTATTGAAAGTCTCTCCTTGGAATGGAGTAGTCCGATTCGGAAAGAAAGGAAAGCTAAGTCCAAGGTATGTAGGACCATTTCCAGTAATCCAGCGAATAGGACCAGTTACTTATCGCTTACAACTACCAGAAGAACTAGCTGGAGTACATGACGTGTTTCATGTATCCAACCTCAAGAAATGTTTATCTGACGAATCCCTGGTAGTACCTCTTTAAGATATAGAGGTAAATGAGAAGTTAAAATTTATGGAGAAACCACTGCGGATAGAAGACATAAAGGTCAAGTTTCTCAAGCACAAATGACTAGTGCTGGTCAAAGTCAAGTGGGATTCAAAGAGAAGACCAGAGTACACTTAGGAACTGGAATCAGAGACGAAGCGAAAATATCCCTACTTGTTCCAGTAAATCTCGAGGACGAGATTTTAATAAGGTGGGGAGGATGTAACAACTCTCGCCAAAATTATTATTTCTTATTTGATTATGTCCAATAGGAAACCCTAATTGAGACCCCCCAAATAATATTGCATGACCCCTAAAATTTTCAGAACAGTTGGAACTAGGATCAGGGCCCCTAAAACTCAGGGGGGGGGGTATTCCCTAATTGATATTATCTGCACAGTTTGTTGTAGAACGCGAATTTCGTCAAAATTTTGACTCACCCAGGCTATGTGGACACAAGGCTACACTAGACTAAAAGTGGACCCGTCACGCCACGCGCGGGAACCAGGTGGACCTGGCGCGCCACGCGACAGGGACCATTTTTCAGTATATATATCAGGGGTTTGGCACTTGCATATGGATGTTATTACGACAGAAAAATTCATTACGTACATTTAGTTATACCCGTTTCTTTGAAAAACAATCGAAATCCCGACACTCTGCTGCGACAACAGGGTAATAACTCGATCACTGCTACGATACAATGTCCGATCGATTGAAACCGATCCGATGGATGTTTAAGTGCTACCCGACTACGGGCTATACTTTTTCATTCGTCGTGAGGGTTTTGATTTCGTGAGCTTATCGTAAATGTTGTATTAAGTTACTGACCTAGTTTCGTGTGCATTGTTATTTTAACTAGGTTACACGGCTAAATCAGTAGGTTAAACTCTGTCCGTCTAAACTTGCAAGGTGAGTCATTCTCTTTTTATCAACAATGTTTTACTATACCTAAATTGTTTTCAAAAAGTTATAAAAACAGGGATTAAGTCTTGGTTATCTTGAATCACTTGCAAGTGGGGTATGGTGCACATTACTAATTTCTCAGGGTTAGGTTCACCAACCTAACAGTGATAATCATCACTACTTGGGTAAAAGGACCCAATAGTGGTATGACCATCGTCACCAGGGTGTGACACGGCGCCAGATAAAAATAAGATAGTGGCCATTGTAATCGCTCTTATGCTGTAATCTATAACTAAGGTGTCATTTTATTTAAACTGAATGACTCGCCAGTATTCCCCGCTGATAAAATATTTTTAAACATGTTTCAGGTGATTTACTTTGAATCAAGGAAAAAGTGCTACGGAGCACTAACAAGCTTGAAGTGGTGGCTCAATAAAATAAATAAACATGTTTTGTAAAACAAGGGATTTCCTCGTGAAATTTCTTTTACTGTAAATTATGGGTGTAACACCTGTGCCTCCACGGCCATCAAACAAATGCCAAACCAATGAAATATTATATTTCATACTTGGGATTTGTAAAAATATGTGTATCATTTGCACATATCAATTTTTGTTCAATTCCAAACTCTAAATCGCTTTCTGGAAGGTTATACGCGCACCGATGCGTAAATATAACCAGTTTAATGCAACAAACACTCCGGAATAGTGAAATAGGCTTAACATACCTTAAATAACATTTACATAACTTAGAAATAAGTTTTGAAGGCTTTGGTATGGCAAAAACAAGTTAATCCGCTTACAGGGACTAAACTTGACAAACTGCGAAAGCATGCCAATTTGAACTGTAACAAACATTCCGGAACATGGCCATAAGTTAAACATACCATAAATATCCTTTACATAGCTTAGAAATAGGCTTTGAGGGGTTCGGTATGCTAAAATAAACTTTTGGGTCATTCAGGGACTAAAAGTGTCAAAAAGTGCACAAGTTTGCACTTTTGCGCATAACTCACGTTCTGAATACATCCGGACATCCAAAAATTTATATAAGCATGACTATATTATGCTTTAGTGTTTGGCTTGCCAAAAATCCATTCGTCATGTCTTTTGGATTGTTTTTCGCGCTTATGCGCATTCCGTCGTAATTAAGCGAACATCGCGTTCGTACGACCAAACGAACCGACATCCGGCATATTTTTGAGCATGTTTCATGTCTACAATGTTTAGGAAACATTTTAGGGCCTTAAAGTTGGCTTTACGGGCCTTAGAAGTGTCGGAAATGGCCTTAAACACGTGCAGGGACTGAAACTGTCATTCTGCAAACTTAGTTCTGATCTGTGCAGGCCAGGCGGCCCGCCTCAGTTTCTGAACATTCTCACGCAGCCCGCGTGGCCCCTTCTGACCAGGTTAAATGTTTCTAATAGCAGATTGCAGCTGTTTGATCCACCACCACACATTCTCATTTGTCTAGTCAGCTGATAAGGATCAACTTTTAGCCACCATAAGGTTCCGACACTTGTACGGTTGCGATTAAAGCACGGTTTCCATGAAACGATCTTAACGGTGGACCGAAAACTATATATACCCATCCACCCCCATTGCTTTAATCACTAGAATTCTGATTTGAGGAGCTCTAAGTTGAAACCATTGTTTCATACCTGAGCTACTTGAATCGGGATTAGCATTCGGGGACCCTTCGTAAGTATTCTTTCGTTCTTTTCTTTATTTTATTGCTTTTAGAGTCAGAAAGTCAAACTTTGTTTGACTTTCAGCGTTGACCAGCTTATGGTCAATGCGAAGTTCGTTAGAACTTCGCAACGTGATTGTAATCACGATGGTCATAGTCCCTTGGGACTATGCTTACTGATTACCACGTTGTCTAGGGTCGTAGGGTAAGCGATCTGATAAATCGCTTATACCTTCGAACCCGACCCAGTTTGGTCGATCATTAGGATCCGACCAAATAGATTAGGTGACCATAGTATATAGGGAATAACCTTCCGAGGTTATACCTTATGGTCACATCGTTTAAGTAGTTGTATGATAGGTAGTTTATATGCCTTAGGTAAATTACCAGAATACCCTTTTCGTGTATAATTGGTAATTTAGCATATGTAACCTAAACTTTTGTCACATAACTGATTATGTAACATGTTTAGGCATATAACACTTGTCATAGGACTAGTTAGGCGGTCCGAACGCGTTTTACGCGAACGACGCGTTAAAGTAGCATAAGCTACCTAAACGGGTCGTAATGGGTCATAAGCAGTTATGTTAGGTTTCATTTAGTATGTAGGCTTTGTTAAACCATATCACACGAGTCTCCACACTCGTTTGGTTTACAAACCCTCATGCTACCCGATCTTCCGATTTAGGTCCGGTTTATTAACATAGTTACCTATATTAGGTGCCGTTTGATTCCGACATCTCTAGCATTGCTTGGTAGTTATCTTAGGACTACTGAACAATCTCAAGTGAGTACATAGACCCCTCTTTTACTATTTTCCAAACTGTTTTGGGGTGGAACACATGTGCCTACTTGTTACTTTCATGCTTTCCTGTTTTCACATCATATACTTCTTATGTTCATTAGTACATTTATAGTACATGATTTCATTACATTTTATGCTATGTATGCCCATTGCGTGCGTACTTAGTACATTGTTTTACATTTACATTTTATGCTATGTATGTCCGTTGGTTACATACTTAGTACAGTGTTTTCATCACATGCTTACATTTTGTTATGACATTTGGGTTGTTTACAATGGAACAATACATTCATTAACATTAGCTACGCCGTTCGTTAGTAGGTAGTGGTACCATAGGAATTGACAACTCCCGTTCCGGACATCCCAGGGAAAGGGGATGAAAGGAATGACCGAATTCGATATACATAATTTAGATAAACCTTTAAGTTGTTTAAGGGTTTATCGCCGCAGTCTCAAGGCTTGGATGTATGCATTTTCACAATACCGCATAGATGTTCGTATCAGTATAGCATGCATTTCCACAAAACATAGCTTGATTTAAACCAAGTTTTACTTCAATACTATGTTCTTGTGCATATGGTTTAGTTGATACCTTTTCACTAGCCATACATATTATTTTGGTTACATATTACATGATTTACATTGATCATGCATTTCCACAAAACATAGCTTGATTTAAACCAAGTTTTACTTCAATACTATGTTCTTGTGCATATGGTTTAGTTGATACCTTTTCACTAGCCATACATATTATTTTGGTTACATATTACATGATTTACATTGATCATGCATTTCCACAAAACATAGCTTTGATTTAAACCAAGTTTTACTTCAATACTATGTTCTTGTGCATATGGTTTAGTTGATACCTTTTCACTAGCCATGCATATTATTTTGGTTACATATTACATGGTTTACATTTAACACATAAACACTTTTGACATTGGTTATACATTACATGATTTACATTAGACATGAACATTTTACATTGTTGGTTTGGTTTGAGTATGTGATTAAGTAACGATGCGTGTGTAATATGATACAAGCATGGTGGATACGCCGCTGGTACTTCCTATATATAAGTGTTTCTATGGTATTACATATCGTAGCGTTATTTGAATCATTTCAGTTTATGACATATAACATTTTATACAAATAACATACTTTTCACAATACATTGTTTTACAAACAACTTAACTTATACAAACTCATTTTACATGGTTATTCATTTAACCATGCATTATTCTCTTACTTATACGTATCATCTGAACTTATTGTTTTTCAAATGATTTACAAAGACAAATCAAATTACAAGGTTCATGACTAAACATTTTCTTAAACAGAAGTCATGAATCTTATTTTCACAAAACCTATGTACTCGCCGGCATTTTTATGCTGACGTACCTATTTTCACATGTGTTTTCAGGATATGAAGCATAGGATTGATCAAGATACACATAGGCGGACATGGGCCTTAGTGACAATAAAAGATGCAAGACTAGTTAATTATGTTGTATTTCCTTGTTTGTTAAGACATTGTAACACTTTTAATCAATAAAACGAAACTTCAATTGCCATGGATTTGAAACAATTAATTCTGTTACAACACTCCCCGACATTTCCGCCATGCTTTGAATGTTCTACGTGGTCGGGGTGTGACAATGGGTTTTGTCCCAAATCGTGAAATAAAATAATTGGGCATTTTCAAGTTTTAAAAGATCATGTTAAACTTCCGCTGTCGCATCAACTGATAAATACCATGGGTTTTTGTCCCGCGGCTCCTGGACCGGGTAAGACCAGGACGGGGGCCGTGACACGAGACAGCAAGGTCTCGACTCGAGACCATTAGGTCTCAAGTGACCCGAAACAGTGGGCCGCACCCACTCGCATATTCTAGCCCAATTACCCTCCAGCCCACTCGAGATCCCTTAGGGTGCACGACCCTTGAACGGGGTATAAAACCCTCACATCAGCCAACTTACCCCTTTTGGACAACAATTATTCTCCCACAATTTCCCAAAACATTCCCTCACACTCACTCCCTCACTCTCCTACTTTCTCACTAAAACCCTAAACCAAGCACCATTCTCCTCCCTCTCGGATCCAACCGAAAGAATTGAAGGTCCTCGGATTGGCTCGTGTCCTTCACTCGAGAATCCCCTTTGGACATTCTTACTCACCTTCACACTCTCGGTCCTTAATCGGTTAGTGTCTTTTTTTTATTGTAAATGAAAATATTAAATAAGGTGTTTGCTTGATAACTATATGCATGTTGAATGTTGTTTATCTTGAAGGGTTGATGATGTGCAAATTGTTTATATGTTCACTCATGTTCTTCATTATTGGGAGATGCAAAATGATTGATGCTTTGGATAAGAATAGCGTAATATGTTCATAACCAGTTGATTCATGATAGAAAATGTTGTGTTGCAAGATCATATGTTTATGTGATAGAAGGCTAGTTATGATTCATAGTTGTTCACCAATATGGAGGTAAGATAGGATGGTTGGAGTTCGTTTGTTGTAAGAATCTGGAAATCCTAATGATGAACCGTATGAACATGTGATGAATGTGTTTTGAATATTTGAAATTGTTGGGTTTTGATCTCTTTTGGTTAGGATAGAATATTTGGAACATGTTGGTGTATTTTGATTGGTCAGTACAAGAAATCATGTTGAGGATTTTTGATTGGATAGTACATAAAGTTGGCAAAGGTTCTAGAAGGATCCCTTCATCAGATGTGCGAGTCGAGATCCCCGGTTGTGACTCGAGACCATCTAAGTGACAACTCGACACTAGCCAGCGCATCTAAAGGATTCGAGACCTATGGGGTTGCGACTCGAGATCTCATGATCTCAACCCGAGACCAGACTCGAGACCGCATAGGTTGCGACTTGGATGTTTACTTCTCGAGACCTCTTAATTGCGACTTGAGACCCCATGATCTCGAGTCGAGACCACCTGGTATCGACTGGGCTGATTACCTTAGTTATTGGGCTGCGATAGTTAATGACATGTTTGAACTGTGTATGCCTGCTACTGTTTAACCTGGAGTTTGTGATACATGCTGTTAGTATGATAGGACAGGCCCAATAACATTTTGTGATATGGATGCTATGTGTTAGATACGTGTAGGATATACGTGACTTATTTGTACCTAAGCATGACCTTTGACCAACACACTTGACCGAGTAACCCATCTGACGAGTTGTGACAACCTATAACTTTGAGGTAAAAACCCGTTTGTTTCACTTTTATAAATCAAATCATGCGCCTCTATTATTTGATGAATTGATTATATTTTATTCATGTCGTACTAAACCCACCCGAACCGTTGAGCCATAAGTTGTTTAATTTATATATGTATATTATATTAGTGATGGTTAACTATAAACTTATTATTGGTTGTTTTAAATATATATATATATATATAGAGTAGGAGTTGGGTAGAAAGTGGGTTTTTCCTAGAAAGTCTAGGAAGCAATCAGAATGCGACATGTGCCATTGAAAATTTTTAACTAGAAGGGCAATTGTGTACTTTCACATTCTATTTTTATTTTTGGAATTTATCTTCATTAACTAACTATCCATGTCCATATTTTGTAACCGTTTTTCTCCATGATTTTCTGAATAATTTGTTTTCGAAATCTAAACCAATCGCATATTCCATTGTTCAGAAGATTACTGGAAATTATCAGCATGTTCTTGGTGCTGTGTTTTAACAGTTTACAGGGCTAAAGTCAATTTTTTTATAGATCCCATAATATAAAGGTGGTTTTGTAATTGGCAGATTACTGTTTTGTAATCCGCTTGCTGTTAAAACACAGCGTCAAGAAATCCTCCAGCATTACCAGCATGGATGGTAAAACACAGCGTATGAATCTGCTTGCTGTTAAAACACAACTGTATGAATCTGCTTGCTGTTAAAACACAACTGTATAAATCTGAATGCTAAAACACTACTGTATGAATCTGCTTGCTGTTAAAACACAACTGTATGAATCTGAATGCTAAAACACAACTGTATGAATCAGCTTGCTGTTAAAACACAACTGTATGAATCTGCTTGCTGTTAAAACACAACTGTATGAATCTGAATGCTAAAACACAACTGTATGAATCTTCTCGCTGTTAAAACACAACTGTATGAATCTGAATGCTAAAACACAACTGTATGAATCTGCTTGCTGCTAAAACACAACTGTATTAATTTGCTTGCTGTTAAAACACATCGTCAAGAAAACGGAGATGATACGAACAGTATTTGAATGGTGATGATGAACTCGGAGATAGTGGAGATGGAGAAGTATTTTAATTTGATCTGGTGCTCTCCATCCTTTCTAAAGTTATCTTCTTCCATGATTGTAGTTATTTTTGGTAGGGATTGGGGTTTCGAAGATGGGTTTGGAGAGAGAGAGGGAAAAACGCGTGAAATTAGGGACTGGGTTTGACTGACGGTTATCTAATTTATTTAAAACACGATATATTGACAAAATTGCCCCTAGTCTTTTAAAACAATGAATTAAATAAACTAAAAAATTACAAGATTGCCATTGACTTCATCTTAACCATTAAACACACCCATTGGATGGCCTAGATCGCTTCCTAAGCTTTCTAGGAAAAACATACTTTTTGCAGGATCCCTACTCTCTCTCTATATATATATATATGCTAACATATATAACACAAATGGCTGCCGACCTCACTCCAATCCCTTGTGTTTGTGAGTATTATCGGCCCAACCCAAACAATTAACCCAAGCCCAAGTGTTGTGGAAGTTGCGCATGCATGTATATACATGCGTATCTTCTGTTGAGCGTATAAACACAAAAGAAACCCTACTCCCACTCCTTTGGCATACGACGGCAAGAAGAAGACCCCCCTCCCCCATCGTGATTACTTCTCTCTCGGTCGCTAATTCCCTCTCGATCGAACTCTCCTTTACGCATCTTCATTCTGTTAATATTTTATGACGTTCTTGACTTTTAGTTTGGTTGTTACATGGCTGCGTTAGTGATTGTCGTGCTGAACATGATGATATGACGCTAATTGGTAGACTAGAACCATGAAAAACATGTATGAGTATTTGTAGCTCGGTTTTGTTAAGTATTGGACATGTATGTTTTGATTAGGATCGTTATGCTTTATGATGTTGATGATTCGAATGCTATAAATGATAAGAATGATGATGCTTCTGTGAAAGTTGTGATGATTAGAAGGTTTAAGGTTTATGAATAATACTCATACACCTTGTTTAGATGATGTTTCTGTTAAATGTTAGAAATACAGTTCATGATAATCTCCAATGATTAGCTTTATAGATGCTGGTAATTTTCGATAGGTGATAAACCTTTATGAAATTAAGATCCGTTATACGAATATAGATCTAGGAACATGTGATAGACATTTGAATGCTTGGTGATGGGTTTTCATGGAAACGTACAACCGGTTATGCATAGTGTACAACCTGGTTATACACATATGAATGTTTTAGGGTAATGAAAAAGATGATGAAACAGTTGTTGATACGTGAATTTATTAGCCATTTGAGTGAAAACAACATATGCTAACTGATCGAATATGCACCGATTCGTTTGATAATCGTTGAAATATTCTTTGGAATGAACTTGAAATCCATGAAGAAACTAGAACTTAGTTGTTTGGATATGTTAGGATCGGAGGCTCTCATGATTGTGTTAGTTTGTATGATTTGAACAATGAATGAATATGAAACAATGTAAAGTGCAGCGGAAATGAACAACAAACTTTGTAAACACAATCAAAAAGAGAATTAGTTTTGATAAACACATGCTTCACAATAAGTCGAAAGATTTACAATACAAATCAAAGGATTACAAGCATGCTTACAAACTAAACTCCCCCTCAGCCTGATACCCCATGGTTGGTTGCGCAAGATGAAATGATTGAATTGAGGTGAAGAACTCACTCAAGACGATCAAATGTAACAGTACAGGGTACTGTTCCATTTATAGACAAACCAAACCGCTGAGGCATCTCAGCTGACGTCACCATGAAAGCGACGTCTAACAGCCTAACAACCTGTATCTACTGTTCTTATACAAACACTGCTAATCTTAACCACTGACTATACATAAAACAGATGACATACTAAACTACTGCTCTCTCTTTACATCAGTGCTTTCCTCAAGGTTGATCAGTCCTTGATTGGGCAGTGCTTTGTCATCAGTAGATTGTACTAGCAGTGCTTAGTCTTTAGCAGTCTTCTGGGCTTCATCAGTAGTTTTGAAAAACAGCAGCAGTTGTATCCGGGCAGTGGATATAAGACCATCAGCGGTTATAATCACTTTCAATGGAGAAGACTTAGTGTAAACAGCTGCTTATTGTGAATCCACTGTGTGAACCAGTTTTGGCTTTCATTATCTGTTCCTCTGGTAGGGTTCAATCCCAACAATCTCCCCCTGGAATAGATAATGCCAAAACACTTCATTATTTAGGATCTTTATTCCTCATCAGAAGTTCCCTTGCTTGTCTTTTAAATTCTTCTTCAAATTCTTTAGAACTTGTGTCATCCTCATCCCTGCACAATGAAAGTTCAAGGAGATCCTGCAAATCTTCAACACTAAGGCCTAGTGCTTCTTTCCTTGATATGTACTTCATTTCACCATTGGATCTGACCAGGGTCAATACATGGATCTTTTGATCAGAGAGCCACTTTAGTACTTTTGAACCCAATGGGTTTCTTGGGAGAGATTTATTTTCAGATGAGCTTTGAGATTTTGGCCTTGAGAAAAATTTTAAAGCAGTATCTTGAGTTTCAGACATTCTTTTGAGAGCCTCTTCTATGACTTGATTTGCTGCAGCTATGTCTTCTGCAACTTCTTTGTCAATTTGCTCTTGTGTCTTTTGTTGATCAAGCTCTCTGTCTGAGATATCTGCTGAAATGTTTGGTGATGCAGGTTTGGTTAGTACCTTTTTTTAAAGGTTTTGAAGGCTCACTGAACTATCTTCTTTTAGACCCATTTTCTGGATGGCTTCTGTGAAGTACTCAGCTTCCTTTTCTTTTTCTTCTTCACTGGTCAGCAGTTTTCCTTTTTCTTGGTTTCCACAAGGATAGGGTTATCTGCTGATGTGAGCAGTGTTTTAAGAGCATCCAGCTGTTGTTCCATCTTGTTGTAGTCTGGCTTTTTAGAAGTGCCTGAGACTGTTATCTTTCTTTTCTTCAGCCGTTCATAAGCCTCGTCGGTATACTGCTTTGTCCATTTTGCTATGGCTTCAGCAGTATCCACCTTAGCATCTATCAGTTCATGTTTTTTCTTTTTGTATTCAGAAGTAAGATCAGCATTTAGCTTTTTGTACTTATTCCAATTTGGAGCTGTCTTCTTCTTACTTGGATCATTTTTAATCCTTTCAATCCGGTTTGCTTCATGCTTCAAGGCAACCAGTGGCCACTCTTCAAATTGGTTTTCTTCAGCTTGATAGAATTTTTCTTTCATTATATATGCAAGATATTCTTTTCTCATTGCTTTTCATTGATCTGTCTTTTCTTTGATCAGATCTTGTGTATAGTCTTCCATCAGCTTGACTTTTGTGAGCAAGAGTACCATTCTTTCTGCAATGGCTTCATCACCTTCATCTTTGCATTCAAGCTTAGCTCTAATCCTTGCTTGCCTTGCTTTCATTTTGAGATATCCATCCATGTTTTCTGGGACTATGAAGCCAATGAGAGAAGGAAATCTTCTTTTTGAAGGATCTTCCTCGGTGTAAAATTGTCTCGTCTCATTTTTCACAGCATCTAGTTCCAGTGGATATTTTGCGGCAACAGGATCATATTTTTCATCAGTGGCTTGAGTTGTTTCTCTTTTTCTTTTGTGAAGCTTTACGGATAAAGAGGGTTTTGGTTGTGATGTAGGAATGATGAGAGCAGTGGTAGATGGTTGACAAACATCTGTTGAAACAACTGGTGTTTCAACCTCTGTTGTCATTACAACTACTGATGTGTCAGTAGATGTCTTCTGCTTTTGAGCAGGGGTTGAAGATGGTGAAGTAATTTTTGATGGTGGTGGTGAATCATCATCAGGAATGAGAACCCTTCTCCTTTTTATTGTAGGAGAGGCTGATGATGTCTTGGGTGGATCAGTGGTTTGAGTTTGAGTGGCAGTGGTTTGTGATTGGCTAACAGCTGTTGAAACAACTAGTGTTTCAACCACTGTTGTCATTACAGCAGATGTTGTAACATCTGCTGTCTTCTGCTTTATAGCAGGAGGTAATGATGATGATGTGATTTTAGATGATGATGGTGGTAGGGCAGTGGTTTTGGTGGTGTGTGGTGAAGTTGTGTGTGTTGATGAGATGATAGCTGTTTGACCAGCAGTTTTTGAAACCACTGGTGTATCAGCTGGTGAAGTTTGAGATTTTGTGGTTTTAGGTTTGGAGCCTTTGGGAGGTGGTTTAGATGTCTGCTTTTCTTTTTCTGGTTCAATATACAACCCATCTTCTATTCCCTTCTTTTTCAACTTGATTTTCTCCCCCTTTTTGGCATTATCTGGAAGGGGGTTATCCATGAAGAGGATAGTAGAAGGAACTTTTCCAGTGGTGCTTTGGATATGAGCCTTGATAGCTTTGATGTCTGCTTGAGTATCTTTAAATCTTGACTCCACCATGTTTGTCAGTATTTTTACATGCATTTCATGCTGCTGATCAGCCATTTGTTTTTGTTTTTCTAGCAGGGGTTGAAAAAGATTCCATAGCTCATTTGCAGCAAGTGCAGGTTGTGCAGGTGCTTGAGCTGGAACAGCAGTGGATTGTGCTTTCTGAGCTTTTAACAGCTGTTGCACCATATCCTTTATTTCAGCAGCTGATGTTTTAAGTTTCTCAACTCTGCCCGTCAATTCCTGATATTTTGAATCATCATCCAATTTAATGGAATCATCTGTTTCCCCACCAGCAGTGGTTGTATCAATGTGTGACTTAGGAACTGAGTCCCAAAAATCACCCATTGATGCCCCTTGTTCTTGGTACTCGAGACTTCTTTCTTCAGCACTTGATAACCCTTTGATGGTGTCAGTGGTTAGAACCAACTCACTGGTGGTTACCGAATGTGCTATTGAAGAAATTGCCTTCAAGGGAGTCTTATTAATGAAACAACTGTCCAAATGCAGATCTGTTGATCCATCACTTGTAGTTGTTGCTCCACTTGAACTACCACCGAGAGTTACTTGTAACTCAGGGGGTGTAACCTCCTCAGTTGTTGCTGGGATAGCAGGGGTAGTAGCATCAGACCCAGTCACTTGTGGGAGTATACTCTCAGTAACAGGTGATAGAGAGGAACTGGTTTGTGTCTGAGCTATAGCAACTGCATGCAACAAGGGTATTATTGATTGTGGCATTATGATTGGTGAGGGTATAGGTGTTGAAAGAGACATGTCCTTGGGATCAGGACTGAGGAAGATGGATCCGATTGGGTCCAGAGCTTCATATTGTGGGATCCCTGTGCTTACAACCTGATCCTTTTGTGAGGATGCAGGAGGAGTTTGAGGCAAGGGTGGAGATCTTTCTACCAACTGCTGTGAGGAAGTAGCAACAGTGGTTTGTGGTGACATTTGTTTTGTCACTGGCAGGTTCTCTGGGATCTCATCTTCCAGAGTTGCCTTTGTTTTGGGTTTGGTGGGTTTTCCAGATGTTTTCTTTTTGGTCTTTTTGGTAGTGGCAGGTGTGGGTTTCAAAGCAGTGGTAGCGCTGCTATGATCACCTGGAGCAGTGGGCTCAGCAGCAGATGTCTGAGGAGCAGTGGTAACTGCTAAATTCTGCTCAGACACCTCTGCTTTTGTTTTTATTGGTGCCATCATTCTAGAAAATGTTTCAGTTATTTACCCTTTTATTTGAAAATAGACACCCTGTTTGAGCAAATTTTCATTTTCTTTTTCAAATTTTTGTGTAAGATAGTAGCTTAGAAACCTTGGAAAAAGTAAAAATAATTTGCTATCAACATTTTTTACCAAGTCATTAAAGATTTCCTGGGAATAGTTGTAATTTTCATTTTTTAAAATAGCATAACCCAGACATTGAATCTTCAATGGTATTTCGTTAAACGCAGTTGTTTTATTTGAAACACACATCAAAAGTGTGTGAAATAAAAACCTTGGTGCAGAGGGGAAGTAACCTTTTTGTAAGGTATCTACCTTTGATTGTTCTGCATATCCCCTTTTTAAGAAATCAGTTTTCAACTCGGTTTTATCGAAGGAGGTTTTACCTTTCTGATCATCTAGTTTAAAGACTTCTGAGATGGATTGAGGAGTAATTTGAATCGCTTTACCCTGTATGGAGGAGTTGATGGCTACTACTTTATCGTCTTGTTTTTCAAGCGTAGCATTTTTCCAAAACTCTCTATGGGTTTGCAGGTAAATGGGAGCGTCTACTGTTATCAAAGTTTTGTACTTTGATTCAGATAAGGTGTCAATGATGGAATCGAAGGTATGGTTGTTTGTGGGTTTTGTGAGTAGACCCACATAGTTATGAGGAGATTTGTATGGTATTTCAACGGATTCAGCAGTCGTTTGAGCGACCTCTTTGGAAGATGATGGTGATTTTGATTTTGATTTTGATTTCGTCATTTTTGAAAAGGAAGAAGAAGAACAGAGAATGATTTGGGATGGAAGATTGAAAACTGCTTTGAGAAGAGAACTTTAGAATTCAATTCGACAGTGAAAAACCCTGTTTGGGGTTTTGAACAGGGTTTTATTAAGAGAAAAAAGTGAGTGCTGATGTGGCAGTGGTTACAAAGATCTGAGGGCTAGAAACTGACCACGTGTCAACCACTGATGGAATGGATGAAGAGTGGAGGACAGTTGTTTTGAGAACCATTGATGAACCAAGCATCAGTAGTTACAACGGTAATAATGTGATAACAGTGAATGATTTTTACTATCAGTGGATAGCATATCAGTGGATAAGACACTGATTTTGAACATCAGTGCTTGTCAAGAAAATGAAGGATCAGTGGCTGACTTTCAGCAGTGGACCGTTTTTAGGAAACAGATGTTTGAGCAAAACAGTGGTTAAGGGTAAGGTAATGGTAATGATTTGAAAGACTAGTATGTCAGCAACTGTTTTGAGATTTTTCATTCAAGGTTTTGCCACATGTCATTTACATATTTTGAAGCTTTTACAACTCCCTGACAGTGGTTTAGTACCCCAGATGATGTAACTTTTTACTACGGCAACTCATTCTTGCTATAATATTTAAATTACAACAAAAGTACCCCAGTATTTCAAGATCTTTTGGCAATCAATCTTTGATCTGTTTTAAGACAAACTTGAGTTAGATATGACCTTGATACTTGTACCAATTTCCTTTTGATTTGTTTTGAGGATAATATAACCAACAAAAATAAAGGTTATACATCCTGCCAGGAGAATGAAACTTTTACTATCAAAAACCAGTAAAAGTTCAAAATATATTATTCTATTTAAAAAAACTGAAGAATGATATATCCTGCCTTATTCGAGAGAATCTTTTTACGAAAAAATAAAAAATGGATTTTCTGAAAACAACATAAAAAAGGATCTGGTTTAATTTCCACTAACGCACCTAATCATATCAGTCTCAAGTTTATGAAAATGGTCAGTGGTTTGACAATAGTGGTATGAAATTTTAAATACAATTTGGCCACTGTTTGGTACCATTCTCTTGTTGATTGATTGACAACAGAAAAATGAGGACACAAGATCACATGAATTTTCGAAAACCCTGGTGTGGATTTTGTTACCATGTGATAATTCTGAAAATTTGTCTAGTCCTTTTGAAAGTTTATTCTCTGTGAATACTATTGTTACCTGAACCCTTTCCTGAATCAATGAATGCACACAGTTGCTTAATTACCACTGTTACCCCAAACTTTGACTCTTAAGTGTTTTATGTTTATACTATTTTCTTCTGACTTCAAAAGTTTTGAGAAAAACACACTTCAGAGTTTTTGTGAATTTTCTTCTTCCCTTTTTACCCTTCCCATTCATAAGTAATGAAATACTTACTGGGAGGTCTTTATTGAAGGAATACTTAATCCAGAATCATTTTGCAGTAATGTTTTAAGAGGATTGGCCATATTTGTACAAATTTTTGACCAATCACACATTACATATGATACGGACTATCTTGTTTTCTTAATGTATTTCAACAGAGTTGATTTGTTCCTTTTGAGAAACTCAACTTGTTTTCAACACATAAGTTCTTATGACTAAAGTTTTAATTTCCCTCTTTTTACGTTAACAAAAACACTAATGTTTTTATGAACATAGGCTTTTGTTAATCTGAGGTCCATACTTTAGCATCTAATATAGTGACATCACAAGTTTCATAACAACAGTTGAAATCAATTTTGAAAATAAGAAATAATCCCATAGTTTAACAGATATGTTTTCAGATCTAAAAACCATGAGTGTCTTGTGCTTGATATCACTTGTTGTGTGAGATTTGTGTGTCTTATGACATCTTGGTTGTTTTACAGAGTATTTGAATAACAACTTTAAGCGTTTCACTCGTTACTCTGTTTTTCAACTAAATACAGCCAACCTTAGTATCAATGAAGTTTGAGCCGAACTGTTATGCCAAATTGATCGTTAGATCGAATTTGACTGTCCAGGCTCTGATACCAATTGTTAGGATCAGAGGCTCTCATGATTGTGTTAGTTTGTATGATTTGAACAATGAATGAATATGAAACAATGTAAAGTGCAGCGGAAATGAACAACAAACTTTGTAAACACAATCGAAAAGAGAATTAGTTTTGATAAACACATGCTTCACAATAAGTCAAAAGATTTACAATACAAATCAAAGGATTACAAGCATGCTTACAAACTAAACTCCCCCTCAGCCTGATACCCCATGGTTCGTTGCGCAAGATGAAAGGATTGAATTAAGGAGAAGAACTCACTCAAGACGATCAAATGTAACAGTACAGGGTACTGTTCCATTTATAGACAAACCAAACCGCTGAGGCATCTCAGCTGACGTCACCATGAAAGCGACGTCTAACAGCCTAACAACCTGTATCTACAGTTCTTATACAAACACTGCTAATCTTAACCACTGACTATACATAAAACAGATGACATACTAAACTACTGCTCTCTCTTTACATCAGTGCTTTCCTCAAGGTTGATCAGTCCTTGATTGGGCAGTGCTTTGTCATCAGTAGATTGTACTAGCAGTGCTTAGTCTTCAGCAGTCTTCTGGGCTTCATTAGTAGTTTTGAAAAACAACAGCAGTTGTATCCGGGCAGTGGATATAATACCATCAGCGGTTATAATCACTTTCAAGGGAGAAGACTTAGTGTAAACAGCTGCTTATTGTGAATCCACTGTGTGAACCAGTTTTGGCTTTCATTATCTGTTCCTCTGGTAGGGTTCAATCCCAACAGGATAGTAAATGAACTTATCTTATATGTGTAGATCTAAAATATGAGGCTGCCATATAATGTTAAATGGAAATGTATAACCATCTATGCATAGGGTACATGTGTTGAGTTATGCATGATTTGAAAACCTGGGTAATGAATGAAGTTGTCTTTATCTGTTTGATCTAAGAGAAAATGATGTTTTTGGTTATACATGTCGCACACTCAACGGGGGGCCCCACCACATTAATTTTGATTATAAAAAGGACAATTTGAAAGTTGGTCGCACAAATTGATTAGTTTTTTTTTACATTGGGCCACATCTATTTTACGAAACTAGTCGCACACTCTATTTGAAACCACACACTTGAAATATGATTGCGTTATGCCTAAATGTGATGTATTAGATACATGACGATTGATGTGTTAAATAAGTGATATCAAAGTACGATGTGTGCAAAGTGATGAATATCTGATTTCATGACGATATGTGATTGCGAACCTAATTAGATGTGGTAAATTCTAATAGGACATAATTGACTAAAGTGTTTTAACAAGTAAACTGTCTGCCGAGCAAACCGAGGTGAGTTCACACTATATACAAGGCATGGGATTCTCGGTGGTTTGGGAATGGGTTAACGTTTAATAAGGAAACCTGCGTATTCTCCGTGGGTAGAATACGTACTCCCACCCTCTTTGTTGAAGGGTGACAACATTGAAACCAGCGTGTTCTTCTTGACACGTACTCCCACCCTCTTAACTGAAGGGTGACAACATTGACACTAGACTAAAACTCTATCATTAAGTCCCTCATTTTTATATCGACTTAATCCCCGGGCCAATGGCGAACGGGTCATTAGTTAAATAGCGCTATTAGGTTTGATAGGCCTCACACCGTGCCGCAGAGGACGGGCGTGGACTAATGGACTTGGGCACTAGTCAATGATGATAGACATTGACGCAGGGCTCATAAACATAACTACACTCAGTAGTCGATATGGTAATGGGTCTAGTGGGTTACATGGGGAAGCCCCCCACTGGTTTGGGAAACAAGAAACTGGTTAACTCGTGGTTTTCGAAACATAACTATGGTTTTTGGAACAACGTTAAAATGGACAACCAACTGTGAACTCGCTCAACTTTGTTGTTGATTCGTTATTATATGCCTTGCAGGTCTTTAGGTGCTTAGATGGAGCTTGCACATGAGGAAGAGGTCGTTGTGGGACATGGACTTTTGAGATCCATGTTAAACTTATGAACTTTTATACTTTATTATGGTTTTGAACTTAGTGCTTCTGCTGAAAACTTAAATTTTGTCGAATTGTTTTGACACCAATTATATTATTTGGTTTGGACTTTTATTTATTTAATTATGTCATTCAATATGATTGGTGGCTGGATCCTGGTCAGTCACGCTCCCTACGGTGATACTCCGATTGTGGATTTTGGGGGTGTGACAGATTGGTATCAGAGCCATTGGTTATAGTGAACTTGGTTTTGAAAGGGAAAAATCTTTTGATAAAAACCAGACTATAACCTGTTCAGTGCTCAACGATCCATAACGACGCTTCGCTCCACGTGCAAGACTCAACCCTATAGGTGATATGGTTTATGTTTGTATTGCCTGCCTATTAGTTTACATAATGCATTGTTCATGGTATGCTTAGTTAACGTAACAAATGTTGTTTGAAACCCTGTGTGCTCACTCTCTTCTGTCACCCCATACTTTTTACACCTCTATGTCACCGTTCTTACTTGTGTTTTCTAGATGTGAAGATCATGAGTGGACGTCTCAACTTGACTCAGGCCCAACTGACGACTTTAATCAACGAACGAGTTGCTGAGGCTCTAGCAGCAGCTCAAGCAGGAGGTACAACCTACTATTTCGACCTATCCTAGGATGTTTAGATCCTACTTTCGTGACCCTACTCTCGTGCTTAACCTTATCCTTTCTTTCTCGCGCAACAGGTCAAAATGCTCAGCCTCGAGTGTGTACGTTCAAGACCTTCATGGATTGTCGACCTAGTACTTTCAGTGGCACGGATGGAGCTGTAGGTCTTCTCCACTGGTTCGAGAAGATCAAATCTGTTTTTGAGATGTGTGAATGCCCTGTAGCCAGTAGGGTGAAGTTTGCTACGTGAACACTTGAGAGCAGTGCGTTAACTTGGTGGAACGCACAGGTGCAAATGCTAGGTTTGGCAGCTGCTAATGCCACCCTATGGAACGACTTTAAGGATCTGATCAAATAAGAGTATTGTCATCGTGATGACATACACAAGCTAGAGGTGGAATTTTACAATCTGAAGATGACGGGGCCTGAGATCGAAGCGTATACTAAGAGATCGAACGAATTAGCTGCATTGTGTCCCACCATGGTGGATCCTCCCTGCAAACATATCGAGCTATACATCAAGGGTCTAGTGCCAGAGATTCAGAGTAAGGTAACTTCAGCTAACCTCCCTACAATCCAGCAAGTCATACGACTATCCCATCGTCTCACTGATCAGGCAGTTGAGCATAACAAGTTGCCTAAGCGTATTAGTGGCACTACTTCTGATGCTCCAAGTGACAACAAACGCAAATGGGATGGAATTTCAAACAAGGGTTCAAGTTCTGTTCAGTCTCAATCTCAGCAGCGAAGGACCGACGACTATAAGAGCCCCACTCAGCAGTCTTTTGGTAATCAAGGACAGGGTGGGTACAAGGGAAATCACCCTAAATGCAATAGATGTAATATGCACCATAGCGGGCCGTGTAGCAAGAACAATTGTCAGAGATGCAACAAGCCAGGCCACGTAGCAAAAGACTGCAGGAGCCTTTATCCTGCAAATCAGAGACGACATCAGCAGCAGACTCCACAGAACCAGCACCAACAACAGCAACAACAACAGGGTAACAACAAAAGGTGTTTCCAGTGTGGTGCTGAGGGCCACTTCAAAAGAGACTGCCCCCAGCTGAACCAGAATCCGAACAATAATAACAATCAGGGGAATGGAAACAACAGGGATAACAATGAGGGTAATGGTGCCAGGGGACATGCATTTGTGATTGGTCAAAGTGATGCGAGGAACGATCCCAACGTCGTGATGGTTAAGTTCCTACGGGATGATTTCTTTGTTTCGGTTTTATTTGATTCGGGTGCCGATACTAGTTACGTGTCCATAAGGGTTAGTCAGATGCTTAAGCGTACCCCAACTCCCTTGAACACCAAGCATGTTGTAGAACTAGCAAACGGTAAAAGTCTTGAGGCCACACACCTAGTTAAGGGTTGTAATCTCGTTATCGCTGGCCAGACTTTCTCTATCGATCTTATTCGTATTGTACTTGGTAGTTTCGACGTTGTCATTGGGATGGATTGGTTATCTCAACAACGAGCGGAAATACTCTGCAAGGAGAAGATGGTCCGTATCCCTCGTGCAAGCGGTGAACCTCTCGTTATTCGCGGTGACAAGAGTGGTGCTGTTGTGGGCATCATCTCATTCCTCAAAGCCCAAAAGTGTTTACGAAAGGGCCACCCTGCTATTCTGGCCCTTGTTACTGATACATCATCGAAAGAGAAGAAGATAGAAGATATCTCGATCGTACGTGACTTTCCTGAGGTGTTTCCTGAGGAATTATCTGATCTACCGCCTCATCGTCAGGTCGAGTTTCAAATCGAGCTAACTCCAGGAGCCGCACCAATAGCTCGTGCACCTTATCGCTTAGCTCCATCGGAACTGGAAGAATTGTCAGCACAACTACAAGAGCTTTTGGACAAGGGTTTCATTCGTCCTAGCTCTTCGCCCTGGGGAGCTCCAGTTTTGTTCGTCAAGAAGAAGGACGGTACCCTCCGTATGTGCATATACTACCGCGAACTCAACAAGGTGACCGTGAAGAATCGTTATCCTCTTCCACGTATCGATGACCTATTCGACCAGTTGCAAGGGTCGAGCTTCTACTCTAAGACTGATATGAGATCGGGTTATCATCAGCTGAGAGTCCGAGACGAGGACATCTCTAAGACAGCATTCAGGACTCGTTACGGGCACTACGAGTTTCTGGTTATGCCTTTCGGGTTGACAAACGGACCTGCAGTCTTCATGGACCTCATGAACCGAGTGTGCAAACCATACTTGGATAAATTCGTCATTTTTTTCATTGACGACATCTTGATCTATTCTGAAAGTCAGGAGGAGCATGAACACCATCTGCGGCTTATCTTGGAACTTCTTCGATCTGAACAGCTCTACGCTAAGTTTTCGAAGTGTGACTTTTGGCTTCATGAAGTCCACTTCCTAGGCCACGTAGTCAATAAGGATGGGATTCACGTTGATCCATCCAAGATTGACTCGATCAAGAACTGGCCTGCACCCCGTACTCCAACCAAATTCCGTCAATTCTTGGGTTTGGCGGGTTATTACCGAAGGTTTATTCAAGATTTTTCGAAGATTGCACAGCCTCTTACTACCTTAACACAGAAGGGTGTCACCTATCGATGGGGTGATACTCAGGAATCCGTGTTTCAACTACTGAAGGAGAAACTTGCAGCGCCCCCATCTTTTCGTTACCTGATGGCACAGACGACTTCGTGGTTTATTGTGACGTATCAATCGGTCCTTGTTGTGTATTGATGCAACATGAGAAGGTCATTGCTTACTCATCACGCCAGCCCAAGGTCCACGAAAATAAGTACACTACTCATAATTTGGAGCTTGGAGCATTAGTGCTTGCACTCGAGATATGGAGACACTACCTGTACGGTACCAAATGCACCATTTACACCAACAAAAAATTTCTAGGGTTGCATGGGGGGTTGAAATTTGGGTTGGATAAATCAAAAATCAAGTGTTGCAAGTGTAATAGGTTAGGCCATTTTGCTAGAGAGTGTAGGAGCCAAAAAAGTGTTCCTATGGTCACACATGAAAGTCCTAGACCTCAAAACACTCAAAACACTGCCCATTATACCTAATATACCCCTGCTCCACACATGCAAAGCACTACTCACTTTGCACACCCTGCAACCACTGGTCCAGTACAGTATGTCCAAACAATTGTTCCTCAGATATAGTATGTTCAAACCCCAGTCCCTCAGGTTCAAGTGCAACTAGCACCAGAAGCTGTATAAACCTCTGCTCAGGCAAAAACCAGTCAACAGAGCTTTTTCACATAAAGCTTTGTTGATTGGAGCATCTTACCTGATGAACTTACAGATGAAAACCTTGCCCTAGTTGCCAATTTTGAAAAGAAACCTGATGATTTTTGTTTTATGGCACTATCGACAATATTGGAAGGGGTTGAGTTTGAGGAAGTGGTGTCCAATTGTAATGAGGTTTGTGATGATGTTAAAACAAATGTTTCAGAAGAAAAGGTTGGTGAAGAAATGGTGAAATCTCTGTCAGACCCATGGGAGTCTAGTGTTTGTGAAAGAGAATGGGATTGTGCCATGATGGCTGCTGCTAAGGTATCACCTCAAGTCGTTAAAGACTTGTGTTCAGAAAAATGTGTCATTGCTTTTGCTAACATTAAAGAGGTGAATGAAAACCTTAGCAACAAGATCTTAAATGATGAAATTCAGTTTGAAAAACTTGTTAAAGAGTTAAAATCAAAACTGTTTGAAAAAGAAAATGAAATCAGAAGTCTCAAACATGAATCAAGCATAACCAAGGATCAACCCCAAACAATGGTATAAAAATACCATAGTTGTAAAAAGGATCTTTAATCTACCCAAATCACATGTGAAAAATTGGTAGAATCCCGTAAAGGTTATGAGTTGATGTTAGAAAAACAGATCAAAAGCAATGTAAAATTTGGCATAGGCTTTCGCAAAAATGACCAAGTTTCTAAAAACACTGCTGTAAATGATTCTGGTTTGGTTGAAATCATTCCCACAAATATGGTTGGTCAAGAAATTAAAGTCACAGATCCAAATGGAAAGAAAATTGTTTTGGAAAAACCTGAAGGATCCTCAACTTTTGAGGAAATTGAAAAATACCAAATCAAACCAACATGGTCAGATGAGTCTGACATTCTTAAAAATTTTAGCCAATGGACTTCTCAACCATTGAGGGTGTGAAAGCACCTAAAGTGAAAATCATTCCCTTAAAAGACATGCCAGCAGATTTTACAACATCTGTTGACAAAGTGGTTGAAAAAGGAAGAAGAAAGAGAAGATCAAAAACTTCTTTTATGACTTTTGCAAAAAGAAACACCATGTTGCTAAAAAGTGTTTTCTCTTAAAAGAATATGACATAAACAAGACAAGTGTGATTGTTGTTGCACCTCATTGCACTATCTGTGGTAGAAAAATCACAAAACTCAAGAGTGTGTTTATCTCAAAAATTTTGATGCCAAAAGAAATAAGTATAAATAAAAAACACTTGAGAGTCCAAGGGCTAGTACTAAAAAAGGAAAGTCCAAACAGACCTTCATCCGAGTCCAAACATCTATTACCAAACAGCTAAATGTAACCTTTGCCCCCAGAGAGGTTCAGGTAACAGATGCACCACCAGCAAACCAATTTCCAAGAGGATATGCCAACCACTTTACCAAAGAGTACCACATGGTTATGAGGCCCTCAAAAGACCTTCAAAACCATGAGTGAACAAGCATCCTCATGGTTACAACCACTTGACAGGAAATGGTCCACAACAGATGTTTCAAAATTTTGTTCAAAACTCTGACCTTTCTCCTAGACTTGAGGCTGGAATGTCTGTGACCCCATCTATAACGCCTCAAAATTTTGAACCTTCAACGGTGTGCCCTTTATTTAGAAATGTGGCCCTGAATATGATCAATGCCTTGGGAACCTTTGTAATTGATTAAACCTCGATGGACTCGGCGAGATCTGGAGACAACAAAGCGATATGGTGGAGGATCATTCGTTCTAGGCACAAGTTAAGGGTGTAGATATGGCGTTTGTATGCGAAATTTAATGCTAAAATAAATTATTAAACTTAATGGGGGCCTGGAGAAACTAGAGGACCGTTGGGTAATTATAATGATTTGTATTTTTGAGCTTATAATGCTTCATGCATGAAAGTTTAAGGACCATTGTGAAAGGTTTCTAACCATTATCTTCATCATCCTTTTTCTTTAAAAGAAACCCTAATGCCGTCAAACATCCAGAACCGATTATCCTTAGCTTGCTCTAAAGCAAGCAAATGATATATCATTGCTCGTAATTCTCTATCTAGTCGTAAGTAATCAATCATCAGCCTAACCTTGTTCATAGGATGTAACTATTCTTCATGTTGGCAACCCTAGGAATGGAACTGTTGATGCAACAAATATAAGACCAACGGTGGTAGCTGGGCTGGTTAGGCAAAAGGGTTGAAGGGTTCAACTTTGCCTGACGCAGGTCGTGGGGTCCCCCCACGTTTGCAAGATGTGGAAGGAGATTCACTAGTTAGTTTTGGTTATTTGCTAAAGATCCTTCTCTGAAGTATATCCAGATTCAGATGTGTGAGCAAATAGAATGTGTGTGGTGGATATGAAAAGGAGTGACTCGCATGTAAGCAAGTACTCAATGTGAATGACCAGAGATTAGAGAATCAGAGCTGGCCAGGAGATGTTTTCTGAAGTAAATGAAGTGTCAATTTATAGGAGAAGACATCTCCCAAAGTAGAATACATTTGACTAGTGATCCTGTTTGCAGCGAGGGGCTTACCCGTTTGGGGGTTAAAGCCTTTTGACCCCTGGATAATAGCGTGTGTTTTGCAGACCTGCTTTGCTTTTGCGGCTGTGGGTTGGTGAAGCAATCCCTGGATGTGACTGGCTACTGTTTCCGTATTGCTTTTCCCTTCCTCACAGCTTTTTAACCATTGAACCTTTTAACCCTTTGGGCATTTACGTATTTAGTCATTTTACTTAGTCCTGGGCTACCCCCGTCATCAGCCCCCCAAGTCAGAGGTTTTTGGGAAATGAGCTCAAAGACTTCTGACTTTTATACGTGTATTTTCTTGCCTAAAGGCTTTAAGGGTTCGATGCTTGAAGGTTTGAAAGGTTGTAGGCAGTTATCATTTGAATTTTAAATAACTGACAATTGATTTGATTGATGTATGGCAGTTGATAGGGTGGCGGTTTTGCAGTAGTTACTGTTTGCCATTATTACCCCTATTGTAGGTTATTTTATATTTACTTATCTCATTTATTTACACATTTTCTTTTTGAAGAACATAACTTGCTCTTTTATTTCTCTCAAGTTTCCCCCTTTTCATTCAAAATCAGGTCAGTTCCATATCTTTAATTTTCTCTTTAATTGTTCATAGTCATGGGTGCTCGGAAGGATATGGCAAAATCCTTCTCTCGACTGACCCAAGAGGAAGTCGATTTATTCTATATGGAATGGGGTATAGGAACAAAGTATAAACCGGTTGCACCAGCTTGTGATAAATCTGTTAATGACTGTCCCTCCGATATGATCGCCCTGTATTGTCGTCATTTTGAGTTTTCCAATCTTCGCTATCCGTTTTCAAACTTTGTGTTGAATATTTTGGAGTATTACCGGGTATCTTTTGGTCAGGTTCACCCCTTAGGTATGGCTAGGGTTATGCATTTTGAGATTTTGTGTCGGGCTTGTGGGTATGATCCGACTCTGTTAGCATTCCGTCGCTTTTTCCGGCTTGCTAAAAATGGTGATTGGTTCACCTTTGAAACCAGTCAAGTTGATACTTGTCTAATTTCGTCCATGGTTTCTACTCTTGGGGTTTGGAAAGATCGGTTTTTCTGGGTATCGGAGGAAATTGTTCCTTTCAAACTTGTTTGGAGACACCCGGATGCTGTTCTGAACGAGCCGGAGCCCTCTGATTCCGAGATAAACACTCGTTTTTTAGAAATCCTTAGGGAGTGTCCTTCGAGGCTTCGCCCTTTCCCTGAGCATTTGTTGGTGTTGTTGGGTATAAGTAAGGTGTGGGAAAATGCTAACCGGGACCCGATGCTTATTAGAGATGGGAAGGGTATGCCTTTATTCCTTTCTTGCTTTTTTTTCCCTTTTTCTTTGATTGCTTATGTCTTTTTGTTTTTGCAGTTATGTCTGCCTTGGATTTTATTAAGAGCGATGACACTTCTGACGTTGTTTTTGATGATGTTGCTGCTACCCCTGGTGAGAATGCGGTTGTTAAGGGTGTTGATTATAGGTTTGAGTGTTCCGGTTATGTCAACGTTCCGAATGTCAAGGGTTTTACCAAGGTTAGTGCGTCCAAAGGTTCTACTCGTCGTTCCCAACGTCATCTGAAGAGCGTTGATCAGCCTTCTGGTTCAGAGCCTATTGACGTTAGTGATGATATTGAGGCATCAGAGGATCAAGCAGTGGGTGTTGGTAAGGAAAAAGAAAAAGAGTTGATTGTTTCAAGTAAGAAAAAATTGGTCAAGAAAGGTGTTACTCCTGCTATTCAAGGTTCGTCAGCCAAAACCGTTGAAAGCTACGAGGGTTCAGAGGAGATTTATGTGCCTAATTGGGGAGTTAAAGTTGGTGATAATTTTAAGGATCCCGCTGTTTGTGCTGAAGCTTTGGCTCATTTTGCTCCTCCCGGTGTTCGAGATGCTATATCCGAGATGGAGGCTGATCATCTTATTTCTAGGATGATGCTTAGTTCCTGCAACCTTTCTGCCTTTTTGGCTGAAGGTGTCTCCCGTTTTGCTAAGGGGATGCGGGTATACGAGGAGGCCTCCAAGAAGAAGGAGAAAATGAAGGCTTCAATTGCTGTCATGAAGAAGGAAATCGAGGGTTTTTCTGAGAAGGAGGCAGCTTGGAACAAGAAGATTAAGGATTTAACTAAGAGGCATGATATTGAGATGGGTGATCTTAGGAAGAGCTTTGAAGCTAACCTGCTGAAATTGAAGACTGATCGGGAGGCATTAGCTGTGCAACAGAAGGCTTTTGCTAAGGAGAAGGATGGTTTGAAAACCTTGGTTGCCCAGGCTACTGGAGATAACCAATGGCTCATTGAGCAGGGTTTTCACCAAGTGGTTACCTATCTGTTGCACTCCAAGGAATTTAACTCTGCTCTTGGTGATGTTTATACTAAGTTACTCAATCTGGGAAAACACCAAGGGCTTATTGCGGGTTATAGGCTTCACGAGTCTGGCAACCCCTTGGAGAAATCTCCCCTGTACCGTCCCGATGCTTCTGACACCTTTAAGAGTTCCGTAGAGCAAATGGAGAGGTTATCCTACCCATACGTAAGTCAGGTTGCTTCTTGTTATGGTAAACCTCTCTCCACTTTGCAGGAATTGAAGCCGGATGGTTTGAATGAAAAGTTATGTGCTGAACTGCTTGGCTCCCTTTCAAGGAAACGTTCCTATTCGGGAGATAGTGAAGATACTTTTCCTGGGGAAGCTGATGCTCCAAAGGATGCCAATTTAGAGGTTTCAGCTGCTGATGATCAAGGTCCGAAGGTTAAGAAGGTTAAGAAAGCTAAGAAGGCCAAAGGTAGCAGTTCTGGGGCTACTAAGCCTTCTGTTGATGCATAAAATTCGTAGCTTTCTTAGCACTTTTGTTAAAACAATTCGTGGTTTGTAGCTTTTTAAACAATATTAGGTTTTCAGGGACCCTTAAGGTTCCTGCTGGTTGTGTTGAAGGCCTATATAGCCGCTTGAACAATGGCTAAACTTGCAAGTTACTAGAACTTGCCTTGACTTATGTTTTGAAATGGTATGATGTTTAACTATTTTCTTTGTGCTATTTGTGCCTGTTTTTGTTAAGGCAGTCCTGTTGGGCTTTAACCCTTCAAGCCTTTTGGCTGTCTATTGGTAGGTTGAAGCCTTTAAGGTTTCGAGTTGTTGCTCAATTGGCTTGAAGCCTTGGAGGCTTCTGGGTTTCGAGTTTTGGCCCAGTTTGTATGTTTGTGATTTTTGTCTAAGTGGTTTTATTCTTTTATATTTTCTTTGTCTTTTTGTAACTTTGTCTTTGTCGAGTTTGTGCTTCCCTTATGTTTTTTATACCTTAAAGGGTTCAGTGCCGCAGACACTTAGCCTTGGTATTTTTAACAAGAAGATATAGCACCTATCCTTTTTATCATTTCTTTGCTTTTCACTTGACTTTATAAGCCTGTTTGTTGATAATATTTTTAAGGCTTGGAGAACATTTGGTGTAGGCTGTTCACACCCGTCTATGAGACAATTTTATTTTTTCTTGACAAATCTCATGGAGTTGTATTGATCTAGGAACTCACCCCTTATATAGGCTCATTCAACCCTTGAACCTATTGAGCGATGTGGCCTGGGAGCTCATCCCCTTACATGGCCCTTGCCATGGAGTTTTTTGCTAGGTTCTCAACCTGATCTTAGGATAGAAAGACAAGTTTGATAAAACAACTTCATTCATTCAAGCAATACTTGCTTTTTACAAAAGGTATTCATAGTGTTGTTTGAGATAAATTTTGATACAAACCAAACTTTCCTGTCTAAACATGAAACCTTTTCAGGGTTTTGCCATTCCAATGCCTTGGAAGCCTTTTGCCTTCTGAATCTGCTAGCTTGTAGGATCCACCCTTGTGTGCTTCGAGGATGGTGTATGGACCTTCCCATTTCGGGCCAAGCTTTCCTTGATTTTCCTTCTTGCTAGCCGCATTGTTTCTGAGGACCAGATCCCCTGGCTTGAATCGTTCATTCTTGACTTTCTTGTTGTAGTAGGCTTCCATTTGTTGCTTGTATTTGGCTTCTTGGATTGCAGCTTGATCTCGTGCTTCCTCTAGGAGTTGTAAATTCAACATGGTCTCTTTTTGGTTTGTTTCGGGATCCATGTTGACGATTCGTTGGGTTATAACTCCTATCTCAGCGGGGATCACAGCCTCGGATCCAAATACCAAGCTATAAGGTGTTTTCTTGTGGCTTGTTTTTTCGGTTGTTCTAATTGCCCATAGGACACTAGGCAATTCTTCAAGCCAGTTGCTTTCGTATCTTCCCAATCTTGTCTTGATACCTTCCACTATACTTCTATTCGTCCTTTCAACTTGACCATTTGATTGCGGATAAGCCACTGAGCTAAAGACCTGCTCGATTTTGTACTCCTTGCACCAAACGCTGAAAGGCTTCTCAGCAAATTGCCTTCCGTTATCAGTGACAAGTACTCCCGACAATCCATAACGGCAAATGATGTTCTCCCAAACAAAATCGATGACCTGTTTTCCCGTAATCTTAGCAAGTGGTTTGACCTCGGGCCACTTGGTGAAGTAGTCTATTGCCACCAGCAAGAATTTTACTCCTCCTTTGCTTGGGGGGAATGGACCAACAATGTCCATCCCCCATTTATGGAATGGCCATGCCGAGGTTATTGGGACTAAGTCATGCTTGGGACTTTTTGGGATTGGTGCATGAATCTAGCAAGCATCACAATTCTTCAATTCCTCAGCTGTATCGCGATGCATTGAGGGCCAGAAATATCCAAGGTTCATGAGCTTTGCAACCACCGACCTAGCTCCAAAGTGGGCTCCGCATACACCTTTATGAATTTCTTTGATCAAATATTTACTTTGCTCGGGGCCGACACATCTTAGCAAGGGAGCAAGGTAACCCTTTTTGTAAAGGGTTTCTCCTTGTAGTATGTATTGCCTTGCCTTGATTTCAACCCTTTTAGCTTCCACCTGATCATTGGGTAATTCACCATTTTTAAGGAACTTTTTTATGGGAGTCATCCAGTTTGGATCTTCTTCGGTAACTACATCTTGAACTTCCAATTCATCGATTGATGGAGCCTTCAACACTTCTACCAGCACTTTCTTGGTAAGGTGGGCAAAAGTGAGAGATGCGAGCTTACTTAAGGCATCAGCCTTTTTGTTTTGAGATCTGGGGATCTGTTTGATGTTGCAAGCTTGGAAGGTACTCATCAGCTCCTTGGATTTTTCTCTGTATTTTTTCATGTTGGGCTCCTTGGCTATGTAGGTATCATTTACTTGGCTTGAGACCAGCAACGAATCTGTAAACACTTCAAGCTTTTCAACCTTCATCTCTTTAGCCAGCCTTAGGCCAGCTATTAGTGCCTCGTATTCAGCCTCGTTATTGGTGGTTTGGAAATCAAAACGAAGAGCATATGTGAATTCCAGTCCTTTTGGGTTGATCAAAATTAGCCCAGCCCCTGACCCCTCATCGCTTGAAGCCCCGTCGGTAAAAGCTTCCAGGCTTCAGGGTTGGAAGGTTCAGTGGTGGTGGTGTTTACTTCAGTGGTCGCTTGGTTTGGGACTTCCAGAATGAAATCAGCCAACACTTGGGCCTTGATATCTTTTCTTGGGACATAGGTGATGTTATGTTCACCCAGTTCTATGGCCTATTTGGCTAATCACCCCGAGTTTTCAAGTTTTTCAAGAACACTCTTAATAGGTTGGTCGGTGACCACTTGTATGGGGTGTGCTTGGAAATACCTTCGAAGCCTTCTAGCTGTTTGAACTAGGGCTAGGGCAAGTTTTTCATGGGGAGGGTATTTCGTTTCAGCTAATTTTAAAGTTTTGCTGAAAAAATAAACGGGTACCTGGGCCTTGTCTCGTTCAATGGTGAGGACTGCACTGATGGCCTCGTCGGCAATTGAGAGGTACACCGATATTAACTCCCCAGTTTTTGGTGCCGCAATATCTGGTAGGGAAGCTAGATGTTGCTTCATCTGGTTGAAAGCTTCTTCAGCTTCTTTAGTCCATTTGAAATCCTTCTTATCTGAGCAGTTCTTGAGCGTTTTGTAGAAGGGCAGAGATCTTTCGGCCAACTTTGAGGTAAAACGCTTCAAGGCTGCAAGCTTCCCGTTTAAGCTTTCAACCTCCTTCTTGGTTTTTGGTGGTTTGGTTTCGAGGACGGCTTTCACTTTGTTTGGGTTGGCTTTGATGCTTTGTTTTCCAACAATGTGACCCAAGAATTTTCCCTCCTCGAATCCAAACGAGCATTTTTCCGGATTAAGCTTCATGTTAACCTTTCTGAGGTTCTTGAAAGTTTCTTGAATATCATCGAGCATTTGATATTCCGTCTTGCTTTTGATCACCAAGTCGTCGACATATGCCTCCATGTTTTTGCCAATTTGGCTTTCGAAGGCTTCGTCAACGAGCCGTTGGTAGGTTGCTCCGGCATTTTTGAGGCCGAAAGGCATCTTTTGATAACAAAAGATCCCTTTGCCCGTGTGAAAGGCTGTTTTTTCCTCATCCTCTTCCTTCATGAGGATTTGGTGATAACCTTTGTATGCATCAAGAAAGCATATGAACGAGTAACCTGTGAGGGAGTCAACCTTGAGATCAATTTCTGGTAGTGGATAGCAATCCTTAGGACAAGCCTTGTTAAGATCCTTGAAATCTATGCACATCCTCCAAGAGTTGTCGGGTTTTTTGACCATAACCGGGTTTGCAACCCATGATTGGTACTTGACTTCTCGGAGAATGCCGGCTGATACGAGCTTTTCAACCTCTTGGCAGGCGGCCAGACTTCTCTCGGGTGCCAGGCTTCTTTTCTTTTGGACCACAGGCTTGACGTCCGGTGGTATCCTTAACTCGTGTTCGGCAATGTCCCGAGGGATCCCTGTCATATCTTCTGGACACCAAGCGAAAACATCGCTGTAATGTGTTAGCAGTTTTTCGACATATGAGAGGGTCTCTGGAGAAAGATTTGGATTGACCCTTACTCTCTGTTCAGGGTACTTGGGGTTTATGATTATCCTTTGCCTGCCTTCTTCACTGTTTGAGCTCTCACTCTCAACCATGTAAGCTTCTTGAGAGGGTTGAAGGGTTGCTATGCCCCTCTCTGTAGGAAATTTGACTGTGCCATGGCCAACAGACACGGCCATGTAGAAAGCACACTGTCCGGGTCTTCCGATGATTACGTCATAGCTTGAGGGGATGTTGATAACCACAAATGTTAGTGGTTGGGTTCTTTCTTTCAAACCTTCGCTGAAAAGAACATTAAGTGTTAGTTGCCCTAAAGGCTTGAGAGGTATATTGGCTATACCTTTTATAGAGGTTCCAGAGGGTTGAAGCCTTGAACGTTCTTCATTACTCAAACGGTTGAAGAATTTCTCGAACATGATTTCAGTGGCTGCCCCAATGTCTATGTATGCCCTACATGTTTGCAACGTTCCCACGGTAGCTTCTACCACAAGAGGATTAGAGAGAGGGTCTTTCGCCGTTGGGGGGAAACAGACACACTAAAGCTCCCAAGCTTCCAACCGCTGCCTTTTGTGAGGAACCCTTCCATCAAAATTCACCATGTTGACTTCCTTACCTTTTCCTTCAGCCATTTTGTCCCGGACTCCCTTTACCAAATGAGCGAGTTCTCCGGACTTAACAGCTTCTTCAATTTTTTTCTTGAGTTGGAAGCAATCATTGGTGTGGTGACCTTTTTCTTCATGAAATTCACAGTATTGTGTGGAGTTTTCATTTTTTCTGCTTTTGGGGAGAGGCCTAGGAGGCCGAAAGTTTTGCTTAACTTCTTCTGTTGCAAGGATTTCTTGAGGGGTCTTTGTGAGGGGTGTGAAACTTATGCCTTTTTCCTTGCCTGAAGGGTTCCGGCCTTCAGGCCTTCGAGGGTCTGAACCCTTTGACCGCCTGTCATAGGAATTGAAGTTTCCCCTTTTTCTAGCTGGACTATTGCTTCGCCAGCCGGATCCCCTTTTTCTTTGTTCCTTAATGTCTACCGCCTCCTCTCCCCGGATGTGGGCTTCAGCCCTTTCGAGAGCTTCTTCCAAGGTTTTGGGTAGGGACTTGTTGAAGTCCCTTGTGAGATATTTAGAGGTGATGGCATTCATGAAACCAGCCACTCTCATTTTCTCATCTGCCCCTACATAAGTCAGGCCTTCCTTCTTGTATCGTTCAATGAACGCGCGAAGACTTTCATCATCACGTTGTTTTATCTGGAAGATCACTGTTGCATCTTTAACATATCGCCTTTGTTGAGAGAAATTGGCCAGAAAACCCTTACTAAGATCGTCAAAGCTTCGAACGCTTTGGGCAGGTAAGTCGTTGAACCAGATTCTGGCTGATCCGACAAGGGTTTGCATGAACATTAGGCAACATTCAGCATTTGACCATTTCTCTGTCCTTGCTGCACCGGTGAAGATCTGAAGATGATCCTCAGGATCTTCGGTCCCATCATACGTCCTGATGTGGGATGGCATCTTAATCTTTGCTTGGAAATCATAATCGGCTATCTGCTTTGAAAAGCATGAAAGGTTACTTGGCTTATATGGTTTAGCCAAGTCTTCTACAGCCCTTGCATCCACATCATTTCCATTGCCGTTATTTCCCTGAGTGGCTAGCACCTGATTAATAAAGTGTTGCCACGGGAAGTTGGCCATTATCTGGGTCATCATATTGGGCATGAGGTTGAAGCCTTGAAGGCTTCCTGGGGCAACTGAGCAGTTTATTCCAAGGGGAGTGCTCATAACAGCACTTCGTGCCAAAGGGAGCACGGATAGAGCTTGCTCCCAAGTGGTTGTTGTAGATGCTGGCAAGCTTGTTACTGGGGACTGCAGGAGCTGGTCAAGGGTTAGCTCGTGTCCCAAAGGAGCACCAGTAGTAATCGGTTGGGAGGAGAAGATAGGATGCACCGTAGGATTGGTCATTGTGGACAGATAAGGGTGAGGATTTGAAGGATTACTGGGACCAGCCTCATTTCTAGTTGTAAAAGGAAGGGGAGGTGGTCCAGGAGACAACGTTGGTTCAGGTTCATCATAGTCTAAACGAATCCTCACTCCTTTTTCTCTTTCTCTACTCACATGTTGGTTGAGAAGGGACCTCAACTCAAGGAAATTGTTGGCAACCCCTTCAGGGGTAAGTTCAACACGCACCGGGGTGTCAGAGACACCAACATTGGGAGATGGAACCCCAGATCTGGATGGAGTTGGTGTGTTGAAGGTGAGGAACTCGGGTGTGCTCCCCGGAGTTGAGAAAGGAGTTGGTATAGCCACGTGAGCTTGGCTACTACCCGGAGTAGAAGTGTTTGGAATCTGATTTACTTCTCCCGGGGATCCACTTTCAGACATGGTGATTTTAAGTGAAGAGAGCTACACTACTAGGTCTTTTTGAGAAGAAATAGCGGCGTAGCCCCACGGTAGGCGCCAACTTGTTGATGCAACAAATATAAGACCAACGGTGGTAGCTGGGCTGGTTAGGCAAAAGGGTTGAAGGGTTCAACTTTGCCTAACGCAGGTCGTGGGGTCCCCCCACGTTTGCAAGACGTGGAAGGAGATTCACTAGTTAGTTTTGGTTATTTACTAAAGAACCTTCTCTGAAGTATATCCAGATTCGGATGTATGAGCAAATAGAATGTGTGTGGTGGATGTGAAAAGGTGTGACTCGCATGTAAGCAAGTACTCAATGTGAATGACCAGAGATTAGAGAATCAGAGCTGGCCAGGAGATGTTTTCTGAAGTAAATGAAGTGTCAATTTATAGGAGAAGACATCTCCCGAAGTAGAATACATTTGACTAGTGATCCTGTTTGCAGCGAGGGGCTTACCCGTTTGGGGGTTAAAGCCTTTTGACCCCTGGATAATAGCGTGTGTTTTGCAGACCTGCTTTGCTTTTGCGGCTGTGGGTTGGTGAAGCAATCCCTGGATGTGACTGGCTACTGTTTCCGTATTGCTTTTCCCTTCCTCACAGCTTTTTAACCATTGAACCTTTTAACCCTTTGGGCATTTACGTATTTAGTCATTTTACTTAGTCTTGGGCTACCCCCGTCATCAGGAACCATTTGATTTAGATGTACACGGTTCCGATCACCAGATTCTTCTCGGTTTAGGGTGCTCCACTCGATCAACCCAGTTTACCCTCTTGTGCTTGATTTGAATGCTCTACTCGGATTGTGAGGATGAAACTGATTAACGTCTTGCTGCTCGGTTTGGTCTATGATTTTGAAGTCATCGTTACAACCTGTTAGAAACTCGGTGTTGCGCGGAGTCATGTTTCACGTAGGTATCATTCCTCGTTCCTTACTCTCGGTTTAGATTAGGTCTCGGGTTCGGGGTTAGATGGTTGGAAGCCAAGGTTTAAGCGGGTGATGTCGGGTCCGGTTGGGATGATGGTAATGATGGCGTGGGATTGTTTTGAGTTTTAGGAGGAACGATCGATGCATGATGTTTGTCGTGCGTCACACTTGAATGTCAATATTGTTTGGTTCGGTTACACGAGTGTATGTGCGTGGACTGTGTACGGTTATGGGAGGGGGTGTTGATGCTTGATCGTGTGGTACATGATACCAGGTTGGGGATGGCAAGTTAAAGTTGTAGTCGGTTGGAACTTGTGAACCAAACCCATGTAGATATGTAGGACAATGGGAGTGAACCAAACCCATGTAGATGTGTTGTTCGTTGTAGGCAAGAAAGAAAAAGGATTGTTGACTTAATTCAACACGCACACTATCTCAATTCTTTCACTTATGGATGAGTTTAAATGGAGGGGTGGGTGCTTGTGTGTTTCAACACCTACGGGCATCAATAAGAAAAAGAAATGGAATGCTTGTTGATTTAATTGCAAGCACATAGACACCTCATTTCTATTTCTTTATTTTTATTTAGATTTTGGGGTGTGAACATTGATTAGAATTGTTAACGTGTGATCGCGCAAGAGGATATAAAGAGTTTAGTACAGACGACTTCATACACAAGCTGGTGGTTGTGTTGCCCTTTGACTCTCTATTCTTTTTATCTCTCAAATGCTACGATAAGGTGAGTTCTTGAGCCCACTCTTTTAAATGCTTTTTAATCTTTTAGGCTAATGTGCATGCTAAACTCGTATGATTATTTTCATGAAGGAAGTTGTGAAGTTCTTTTTCACATATTTATAAAATTCATTTTTTTTATTCATATGCTTTTTAAGCATGAATTGTGAGTAAGGTTATATGTTTTTATATACCTATTCGTGTGAAGGCAATTATTGATCAGAATAATATATACTCATATTTATATATGTTTGCATATATATAAGAATAAATTTATATAGATATATTGTTATATAAATACTCGAGTTTATGAGGGAATATACATATTTATGAGGTATATGTAGGTACGAAGGTACATGTATGATGGTTGAAGTATATATATACACACGTATGTATTTAAGTGTAAGTTCTTGATGGCTTTTATTTAAAGTTTAAAGTTTAAGGGCTTATAGGCATGCTGGTTGTATTAAATCGTTGATAAACTTCTAAGATGTTTGTATAGTTACTTTGAATCTACATAATAACTATACATAAGGATTATTTGTTTGCTCAATTTATGTGCTAGCATGTAATGTGTTGGGTCATGCCACAGCCAGGTCGAACAGAGGAAGTCCCCTAGCAGTTTAGCTGTTCTTGGGGCAAGAGGAAGTCCCCTAGCAGTTTACCTACTCTTGGGGCAATAGGAGAAGAAAAAATCCTTTATCCCTTACTTTGTGTTTTGGATTTAAGGTGAGGAGATCTGTGTGTCCTTCGAGAATCCCCTTTCGACATTCTTACTCACCTTCACACTCTCGGTCCTTAATCGGTTAGTGTCTTTTTTTGCTTGTAAATGAAAATATTAAATATGGTGTTTGCTTGATAACTATATGCATGTTGAATGTTGTTTATCTTGAAGGGTTGATGATGTGCAAATTGTTTATATGTTCACTCATATTCTTCATTATTGGGAGATGCAAAATGATTGATGCTTTGGATAAGAATAGCCTAATATGTTCATAACCAGTTGATTCATGATAGAAAATGTTGTGTTGCAAGATCATATGTTTATGTTATAGAAGGCTAGTTATGATTCATAGTTGTTCACCTAAATGGATGTAAGATAGGATGGTTGGAGTTCGTTTGTTGTAATAATCTGGAAAATCCTAATGATGAACCGTATGAACATGTGATGAATGTGTGTTGAATGTGTTTTGAATATTTGAAATTGTTGGGTTTTGATCTGTTTTGGTTAGGATAGAATATTTGGAACATGTTGGTCTATTTTGATTGGCCTGTACAAGAAATCATGTTGAGGATTTTTGATTGGATAGTACATAAAGCTGGCAAAGGTTCTAGAAGGATCCCTTCATCAGATGTACGAGTCGAGACCCCCGGTTGCGACTTGAGACCATCTAAGTGACAACTCGAGACTAGCCATCGCATCTCAAGGATTCGAGACCTTTGGGGTTGCGACTCGAGATCTCATGATCTCGACCCGAGACTAGACTCGAGACCGCATAGGTTGCGACTTGGATGTTTACTTCTCGAGACCTCTTAATTGTGACTCGAGACCCCATGATCTAGAGTCGAGACCACCTGGTATCGACTGCGCTGATTACCTTAGTTATTGGGCCGCGATAGTTAATGACATGTTTGAACTGTATATGCCTACTATTGTTTAACCAGGACTTTGTGATACATGCTGTTAGTATGATAGGACAGGCCCAATAACATTTTGTGATATGGATGCTATGTGTTAGATACGTGTAGGATATACTTGACTTATTTGTACCTAAGCCGGACCTATACTGGTAACCATATTAGGACGTGGTTGACCAGCATACTTGACCGAGTAACCCATCTGCCGAGCAACCCAAGGTGAGTTCATAACCTTTCTAAAGGCATGCGTTCCCGGTGGTTGGGAAAACGGACAAACAAACGCTACCTCCTTGTGTGGGGTACAAACCTACTTTTCTCCCCTTGTGCGGGACGCTTAGGTAATTACTGTTTATATTAGATGCAATGAGCCTACTAAACAACTCTCTATCACAAGTCCCTACTTTATTATACCGATTAGTCGTCGGGGCCAGGCGAACGGGATATTAGTTAAATAGCGTAATTTAGGTCTCACTAACCTCACACCGTGCCTTAAGTGGACAGGCGTGAACTAATAGTCCTCGGCAACCGTCAATGATGATAGACATTGACAAACGGGGCAACAACAACGGAAGTGTGATAGTTTCGGTATGCTTATGGAGTTTAGTAGCTTACATATGGGGTAGCTCCCCATGGCATGGCATGGTATAAATGAGTAGATTAACTGTTGAAACAAGTTTTTGGAATTAAAACTGGACAACCTCGTGAACTCGCCAACATTATGTTGATACCCTACTGCATGCTTTGCAGGTACCCAGTGACCTAGGAGCTTGCAGCTTGGGGATCTATAGTGGACGTCTAAACCCGTGTGTTGGGTTTTCTTAAATAAATTAGAAACTTGAACCTTTGTTAAACTATTCTACTATGCTTCCGCTGCTTACTTAAACAGTTATTTGAACTTGAAAACTTTGGAACTCTAATTATGGTGTTCACTAATCCTTATGGTTGGTGGACCTTACTATTATTACTTGCTTGTTCAAGATGATTGATGGCGGGATCCTGGTCAGCCGCACGCCTCGCGGTAGTACTCCGCATGTGGATTTTGAGGGTGTGACAGATTGGTATCAGAGCCATTGGTTATAGTGAACTCGGTTTTAAAAAGAAAGCCTTTTTGAGAAAAACCAGACTATAGCCCGTGACTCACGACGACACTACACTCCAAGTGCAAGACTCAACGTATTAGACCTCATGGCTCGGACTTGTGTTTACTTGCTTGTTTGTTTAATATGTATGCTCTACTATGTGACAACTGGCACCAAACCGGTAATTTCCGTACACTTTAATTATTATTTAATGACTGCAATTATGTGCTTAAATGTCAACATAGTCTGATTACATACTATACATGTGAATTCATGCACGTTTTATACTACAAAATATTGCTTTATGCATTAACGAGAGCGTTGCGTCAGAAATACTAGTAAACTCACCGGTAAGACACAGTATGTCAACAGGATTGCAGAAAGCAGTCAGACATTAGAATTGAGGCCTAGGTGTAGGTCCAATGACAAGAATACATTAAAACCCGAGATGTACATACAAAGGTTAACGTATATACATTCCGAAAACTAATATAAGCACTAAAAAGCACCCGAAACGCACTTAAAGTGCAGAATTTTATTAAATTCAGCTATAATCAGCATTAGGACACTGAAATATTATGCAAAATTTATGATTTATCATCCAGAATACTTCCCTAAGTGTCGGGAATTGAAAGTGTCACAAAAGAATACTTAAAAGACACTAAACGGTGCAGTTTAGCACTTTAACGAACCGGTATCTAACCGAACAACCGGACATTACCCGGAACATCAAAATATTATTAGAAGCATTGTTATTATGTTTCTGAGCTAGTTATGATCCCCGAACACCCTAACACACAATACAATTAATAATACACCATAAACCACTAACTTAGCACTTGATTTCTAACTAGATTGTAACTAGATACTTGAAACTCAACCAAGCACCCCCCCCCCCCCTTGGGGACGGTTACATGGGGACTCACCACCCCATGATTTTCTTGATTATTTAATTGGATATGCTATGTACTCTTGAAACATAGTATCCATTAGACAAAGAGGAGTTGGGAAATTATAAGAGTGACCAAAGGACTAGACTACACTCATCACCACCATCGCAACACATTCAAACTCTCTCTCCCTCTCTTCTCTTGATCGGACGTGAGCCACCACAACCGCCACCACCATCATTCAAGCTTCATCAACCATTCTAAGGGCATCCAAGGGTGTTAGTGATCATACAACTAAGCTCGGTGTGTTCGGAAGCTCAAGGACCTCTCTCGTCTTCTTTTATCCACCACTTTTCTACACTTGAAGTCCCCTAGCCTTGTGCTAGTGGTAAGTCTCTTAGATCTTCATCCTCTTCATGTTTTTGATGGTTAATAGTTAAAGAATGATGAAATCTCAAGAAACACTAAAAACATAAACAAAGTCTTGAACATAAACTAACATAGTGATGAAGTATGGTTAAAATGATGAAGAAATCATGATATTCTTATGTTGTGATGCTTGTTGATTATTGTTTGCTAGTAGAAATGATATGGATCATCATATGAACTTGTTAGATCATGATTAAAAACATGATCTAGCAAGATGAGAAGATAGAAATGTGTAGGATGATGAAACCATCCACACATAAACAATGAACTTGAATAAATAAATGTTTTCTTGAAAAATAAGGGTCAAAGTAGGTTATAATCTTGTAGATCTAAAGATCCATGAGTGGTTTTTCGAAAGAACCAAGTGAAAAGTATGAGTTTTGTCAAAACTTGGATCTTACATAAACTTAACACATTTTTAGTGGATAAACAAGTGTAGGAACACTTGTGTAATAAGAAAAGTTCACAAGGAAATATTTTTAGAAAATATGATTGGAAGTTGTAAACACTTAAATTCTTTAAAAATAAAGTTTTTAAGGAACTAACCACATTTTAAAAGGTAACAAGACTTGCTAAATACACTAGTAAGTTACTACACATTTTTATAAATTTTCAAGTTCATGAAACAGAGAAAGCAGAGTATGTTGTTGGTGATTGTTGTTGAAATTGATTGATAATGATTTAAAAGAAAATAAACACATGTTTTGAAAACATGGGAAACCTCCATTTTTAGGGGAAACTCTGTCAAAATTTCCATAAATTTTGACACTTAGAAAAATATAAGCTTTGAGAAACTTATTCCCTAGAAATGTGTCTAGAAAATTTACCAAGATTTCCCTAATCTTTGTGACAAGAAATGATGATTTCTTCAAAATAAAATTAATACTAAGTATGTATATTTTTGAGAAAATATATATATATATATTGGTCACCAAACTTTGTGCTAAATGTATGTAGTATGTATTATACGTGATAGTGTATTAGGACTTGAAAGTACACTAAATACTCTTAAGAAGTAAAAACACAAAAATACACATACAACATACAAGATACATAATTCGGGTGAAAAATACAAGATACTTATATTTATTGTTGAGAAATAATATAAGTAAGACACTTCGTTAAAAATATAAATTATTTTTAACACAAGAACACATATACAAAAGATAGGGACTTGTACTTGTGCGATACAAGTCTAGTGACTAACGATAATAAAACACGTTTAGGTCACGACGCATTATAAGCAAAACCCGGTGAAGTTTACGACGCAAGGAACGCAAAGTTGTGAGTTCATGCTCCCCCATTTCTTTTAACTGTTTTCAGTTTTATAACTTCGGGGGTGAAATACATGTTACTAAATGTTTACAAGAGAGTTCGTGTCCCCACTTTTAATCTTTTACATATTTTTAAACTTGGGGCAAACACATGTAAATTGATACTTGATATAATAAACGAGAATTGATACTTGATATAATAAACGAGAATTGATACTTGATGAATACATAAACAAGAAGCACTCTTGGTGATCACTAGTACCAAGTATGATGCGTTTTGAGGAATGATACGAGAAATCGTGTCACGAATAGGGTACCATAAGCACCATTAATCGTGTACATACTTAGACCGCAGAACAAAAGGTTAGATCTAACGGGTGTCCGGGCAGCCACACTCCCGGTGAACACTAGTACCGAGTAGTACTTTTGTGTCTCCGTCGTGAATCGACAACTAGAAAAATGCCTATGGTTTGGTGACTTCCTATGTCGTGTCACATGTTAATGGCCTTGCAACCCATTAACTATACAAGAATACTTTATTTGTACGAAGTTCGTACACAAGAATACTTTATTTGGTTTATACCAAGGAATACTTTATTTTTACAAGAAACTTATCATGTTTTCATACAAAGTATACAAACGTGTTCAATACAAAACATGCATGAATTCACACCAACATTATGTTGACGTTTTTTTCCAAAAACTCACATGTATTTCAGGTAACTAAGATGGATGTGCGCGCGGTCTTACTCATGCTCTTGGATGTCGTCTATGTTTACTTTTATATAAAGTTGTAGACTTTCAGACAATATGTTGTCCCGTGATGTAAACACTTAAACTATGTTTTCCATTGTGTAATGTTAATGGTGTTTGAAGTTATTTTTACGAGCATGTAGTATGTTTACCTTTTGTATGCAATGAGAACCTTTCATGATCACACCTCGTGCTTCCGCCGCAGAAAGGGGTGTGACAGATTGGTATCAGAGCTGCGATTGTAGTGAACCAGGATTCCTTCTCGAGTCTAGTCTACAATCTCTAGGATCCTTTCACGAAAATTATTTTTCAAGAAGTTTTCATTGCATAAAACGTCCCGCGACATCCACTACCTGAAACTGTTTACAAGAGTCAAGAAAAGACACTACGAGACTTAGGGTGCACTGGAGTAGCACTTATCTGTGATTAAGAATTAGTTGCAATTATGTGTGATAATTGATGTTTGTATATGCTAGAAGTAGAATGTCACAGGTATGCGTGACTTCGTCTGAAAACAATGGCCTATCTGAAGGAAGAGATACGAGGATGAAACGAACTGTGCGGACTGTGCAAGGAGTTACGTAATTATGGATGCATACATAATTATGGAATTCGGTTCACAGAAACCACAGCAAGTCTTATCACGTATAGATTCCCTCAGTATAAGAATATGGTAGTGATTTAGGGTATAAATACAAGAACCGCCAATGTGAATATCTTATGACACACCAGTATTTATCTATTTATGCATGCTTGTTGCTGTATGAATTGATACGTTTGGCGGATTATTTGATGTCACTTATGTGGTATATGCCTGTATATATATATATATACTACTACTGTCTAGCATGACGATATCAAACAAATTTCTAACCCTATCGTGTTGTGTTCTTTCAGAACATGGCACCAAGAAGAGCTGTGAACGCTCATGATCAACCTCCTCCTCCCCCACTGCCAAGAACTGCTGAAGAGCTTAACGCTCTACTGGAAGAAAGGATCTCCGCTGCTATCACCCAATACGAGGCGAACCGCACTGAGCAAAGTGGAGGACCAAGCAACGCTAGACGAAATGGGAATGGAGATTCATCTGGAGGCAACGCAGCTCAGGGCTGCACTTTCAAGCAGTTTCTCGACTGCAAACCAATGAACTACGACGGCACGGGAGGTGCAGTAGCGTTTGTGCACTGGACGGAGAAGACTGAAGCTACTATTCGCATGAGCAAGTGTACCGCAGATCAGCAAGTCACTTTTGCTACTGGGTTGTTTGTCGATGAAGCTATGACTTGGTGGAACTTGCAAGTCCAAACCTTGGGTGATGATGTCGTGTATGGCATGACTTGGGATGAACTGAAAGAGAAAATGAGGGAAAAGTACTGCTCCCGTGCTGAACTCCAAAGGCTGGAAACGGAGTTCTGGCACTTGACCATGGAAGGTGCTGACATTAATGGTTATACTCGAAGGTTCCACGATCTGTCTAGAGTGCTTCCCTACATGGTGACTCCCGAATTTAAGCGCGTTGAACGCTACATTTGGGGATTGGCCTCAGAATTTCGTGGCATGGTAACTTCGGCCAAACCTCAAACAATCACTGAGGCTGTAACTCTGGCTGTCAGCCTTTCTGAAGATTGTGTTCGAATGAAGAAGCTGTCGCTGAACCCAACAGAAAAGACTGAGACGCAAGCTGAGTCGTCTGGTGACAAGAAAAGGAAGCATGTGAATCTGAGCCACGCAACCCGCAACAACAGCAAGGGTTCCAACAAGAAGCGTGACACTAACCCGCCTCAGGAGGCGAAAACTCTTGCAGACATGAATGATGCTTCTACCAAGAGATACCTGGGCACTCGGCCCATTTGCAACAATTGCAAGCGTCACCACGAAGGGGTTTGTCGCGTTCTAAAATGCGACAAGTGCAGAAAACTGGGTCACCATACTGAGGACTGTTGGGGAAAAGGAAATAACGGGAATGGAAACCGCAACAATGGTGGAAATGGCAATGGTAACCGGAATGGGAATGGAGTTGGGCAAAACCAAGGATGCTTCAGTTATGGAAGCAATGATCATTTCATGAAAGACTGCCCAAAGGGAAACAATGCTTAGGCTCGAGCATTTGTGATTGGAGCAAAGAACGCACGCGAGGACCCTAATGTGGTCACCGGTACGTTTCTCGTTAACAATCACTTTGCATCCATATTATTTGACATTGGTGCCGACTATAGCTTTATGTCTGTGGAATTTAAACGCGTGCTTGGAATAGAATCTAGTAGATTAGATATCCCTTATTCTATAGAGCTAGCCAATGGTAAACTCGTTGAATCAGGCGAAGTTGTTAGAAGTTGCACATTAGAACTTGGTGAACGAAGATTTAGCATCGACCTCTTACCTATTCAATTAGGTAGCTTTGATGTAGTGGTCAGAATGGATTGGTTGTCCAAGAACAAAGCTGAAGTTATTTGTTATGAGAAAATCATTCGCATCCCTTTGGCGAATGATGAAACTCTCATTGTACATGGAGAAAAACGAGACGCACCTCTGCGAATCATCAGTTGTATCAAGACGCAGAAGTACTTAAGGAAAGGATGTGTTGCTTTCCTGGCACACGTTGTAGATAAGAAGGCTGTGGAGCCAAAACGCGAAGACATTCCTGTGGTGAAGGAATTCCCTGAGGTTTTTCCCGAAGATCTGCCAGGACTACCTCCGCAACGACAAGTCGAATTCCGTATAGACTTGGTCCCAGGAGCCGCTCCTGTAGCCAAGGCACCCTATCGACTTGCACCATCCAAAATGCAAGAATTATCTACACAACTCCAGGAGTTGTTGGATAAAGGATTCATAAGGCCAAGCTTCTCACCTTGGGGAGCTCCAGTATTGTTCTTAAAGAAAAAGGATGGAACACTGCGGATGTGTATTGATTATAGAGAACTGAACAAGCTCACTATCAAGAATCGGTATCCGCTACCGAGGATTGACTACTTATTTGATCAGTTGCAAGGATCAAGCTACTATTCCAAGATCGACCTTCGATCTGGATACCATCAGTTAAGGATACAAGAAGAAAGCGTACCAAAGACTGCGTTCAGAACACGATATGGGCATTATGAGTTTCTTGTGATGCCATTCGGACTGACGAACGCACCAGCAGTCTTTATGGATCTGATGAACCGCGTATGCAAACCATATCTCGATAAATTCGTGATCGTATTTATCGACGATATCCTGATTTACTCCCGAACGAAAGAAGAGCACGAGCAACATCTCAGGACCATTCTGGAACTATTAAAGAAAGAGAAGCTGTATGCAAAATTCTCAAAATGCGAATTCTGGATTCGCGAAGTACAATTTCTTGGTCACGTTGTGAACGAGAAGGGCATTCATGTAGACCCATCAAAGATTGAAGCAATAAAGAATTGGGAAGCCCCCAAAACCCAGACTGAAGTTCGACAATTTTTGGGTATAGCGGGCTATTATCGACGGTTTATTGAGAATTTCTCAAAGATAGCTCAACCGCTAACTACCCTTACACAGAAAGACAAGAAGTACGACTGGGGTGACAAGCAGGAAGAAGCCTTCCAACTGCTCAAGAATAAGCTATGCGATGCACCGATACTATCCTTACCCGAAGGCACTGAAGGCTTCGTGGTATACTGCGACGCTTCGCGTCAAGGGTTGGGTTGCGTGCTTATGCAACGACAGAAAGTCATCGCTTACTCTTCAAGACAGTTGAAGGTACATGAAAGAAACTATACCACTCACGACCTGGAACTCGGCGCGGTGATATTCACCTTAAAGATCTGGCGACACTATTTATATGGTACTCGATGTACAATCTTCACAGATCACAAAAGCTAGCACACATACTTGATCAGAAGGAATTGAACATGCGCCAACGGCGATGGGTTGAGCTGCAAAATGATTACGATTGTGAGATTAAGTACCATCCTGGAAAGGCAAACGTTGTAGCGGACGCATTAAGTCAAAAAGAAAGGGTTAAGACCCTAAGGGTTCGAGCATTGGAAATGACGATTCGAACGAACCTCACTGCACGTATCCGTGACGCACAAAAAGAAGCCCTTAAAATGGAAAACCGTAAAGCTGAATACCTACGGGGTATGTTGAAATATGTGGTGCCAAATGAAGAGGGAGCCTTATACTTTAAGAAGCGTATTTGGGTTCCGCTCTATGGCGGGATTCGAGAAGTCATCCTTGATGAATCACATAAATCGAGATACTCGATCCATCCAGGATCGGACAAAATGTATCACGACTTGAAAGAATATTATTGGTGGCCGAGACTCAAGGCCGATGTTGCTGTTTATGTTGGAAAATGCCTAACCTGTGCTAAGGTTAAGGCTGAATATCAGAAACCGTCTGGCCTACTACAACAACCAGAAATTCCCATGTAGAAGTGGGAGCAAATCTCGATGGACTTCATAACGAAGTTACCCAGGACCCCGAGAGGGCACGATATGATATGGGTGATAGTCGATCGGTTAACGAAGTCAGCGCACTTCCTACCGATCCGAGAAAAAGACAGCACTGGAAAGCTTGCTGAGATATACTTAAATGAAATCGTGGCACGACATGGAGTGCCAATCTCAATTATTTCAGACAGAGATGGACGCTTTGTCTCAAGAATCTGGAAATCATTTCAGGAAGCCTTTGGATCTCAATTAGATCTAAGCACGGCCTTCCATCCACAAACAGACGGCCAGAGCGAACGGACTATACAAACGTTAGAAGATATGCTTCGCGCATGTGTTATGGACCTAGGCGGCAGCTGGGATACTCATCTACCTTTAGTTGAGTTTTCCTATAATAACAGTTATCATACAAGCATAAAAGCCGTACCGTTCGAAGCTCTGTATGGCCGCAAGTGCCGATCGCCCTTATGTTGGGCAGACGCTGGAGATAAACGTATGGTTGGTCCTGAACTTGTACAAGAGACAGCCGACAAGATTATGCAGATCCGAGAGCACATTAAGGCTGCTCGAGATCGACAAAAGAGCTACGCTAATCGAAGACAAAAACCATTACAGTTCGAGGTGGGAGACAAAGTACTGTTGAAAGTCTCACCCTGGAAGGGCGTAGTAAGATTCGGAAAATGTGGAAAGCTGAACCCATGATACATCGGACCATTCAAAATCTTAGAAAGAATTGGTACCGTGGCATACAAGTTGGAGTTACAGGAAGAACTTAACGGAGTACATGATACGTTTCATATATCCAACCTCAAGAAGAGTCCAACACAAGAAAACGTGATCATCCCTGCGGATGAAGTGCATATTGATGATGCCCTCCGATTTACAGAACAACCCGTTGAGGTTACCGACTGGAAAGTCAACAAGACCAGGAGGAGCACTGTTAAACCTGTCAAAGTACGTTGGAACTCTAAGCACGGACCCGAGTACACATGGGAACGTGAAGACCAGTTCAAAGAAAAGTATCCCCACCTGTTCAAGAAGATTCCTGCAAGAGTTAGTTTAACCTGAATTTCGGGACAAAATTCTTTCAACGGGGGGAGACAGTGACAACTGGCACCAAACCGGTAATTTCCGTACACTTTAATTATTATTTAATGACTGCAATTATGTGCTTAAATGTCAACATAGTCTGATTACATACTATACATGTGAATTCATGCACGTTTTATACTACAAAATATTGCTTTAGGCATTAACGAGAGCATTGCATCAGAAATACTAGTAAACTCACCGGTAAGACACAGTATGTCAACAGAACTGCAGAAAGCAGTCAGACATTAGAATTGAGGCCTAGGTGTAGGTCCAACGACAAGAATACATTAAAACCAAGATGTACATACAAGGGTTAACGTATATACATTCGGAAAACTAATATAAGCACTAAAAAGCACCCGAAACGCACTTAAAGTGCAGAATTTTATTAAATTCAGCTATAATCAGCATTAGGACACTGAAATATTATGCAGAATTTATGATTTATCATCCAGAATACTTCCCTAAGTGTCGGGAATTGAAAGTGTCACAAAAGAATACTTAAAAGACAATAAACGGTGCAGTTTAGCACTTTAACGAACCGGTATCTAACCGAACAACCGGACATTACCCGGAACATCAAAATATTATTAGAAGCATTGTTATTATGTTTCTGAGCTAGTTATGATCCCCGAACACCCTAACACACTATACAATTAATAATACACCATAAACCACTAACTTAGCACTTGATTTCTAACTAGATTGTAACTAGATACTTGAAACTCAACCAAGCACCCTCCCCCCCCCACCCCCCCCTTGGGGACGGTTACATGGGGACTTACCACCCCATGATTTTCTTGATTATTTAATTGGATATGCTATGTGCTCTTGAAACATAGTATCCACTAGACAAAGAGGAGTTGGGAAATTATAAGAGTGACCAAAGGACTAGACTACACTCATCACCACCATCACAACACATTCAAACTCTCTCTCCCTCTCTTCTCTTGATCGGCCGTGAGCCACCACAACCGCCACCACCATCATTCAAGCTTCATCAACCATTCTAAGGGCATCCAAGGGTGTTAGTGATCATAAAACTAAGCTTGGTGTGTTCGGAAGCTCAAGGACCTCTCTCGTCTTCTTTTATCCACCACTTTTCTACACTTGAACTCCCCTAGCCTTGTGCTAGTGGTAAGTCTCTTAGATCTTCAACCTCTTCATGTTTTTTATGGTTAATAGTTAAAGAATGATGAAATCTCAAGAAACACTAAAAACATAAACAAAGTCTTGAACATAAACTAACATAGTGATGAAGTATGGTTAAAATGATGAAGAAATCATGATATTCTTATGTTGTGATGCTTGTTGATTATTGTTTGCTAGTAGAAATGATATGGATCATCATATGGACTTGTTAGATCATGATTAAAAACATGATCTAGCAAGATGAGAAAATAGAAATGTGTAGGATGATGAAACCATCCACACATAAACTATGAACTTGAATAAATAAATGTTTTCTTGAAAAATAAGGGTCAAAGTAGGTTATAATCTTGTAGATCTAAAGATCCATGAGTGGTTTTTCGAAAGAACCAAGTGAAAAGTATGAGTTTTGTCAAAACTTGGATCTTTCATAAACTTAACACATTTTTAGTGGATAAACAAGTGTAGGAACACTTGTGTAATAAGAAAAGTTCACAAGGAAATATTTTTAGAAAATATGATTGGAAGTTGTAAACACTTAAATTCTTTAAAAATAAAGTTTTTAAGGAACTAACCACATTTTAAAAGGTAACAAGACTTGCTAAATACACTAGTAAGTTACTACACATTTTTATAAATTTTCAAGTTCATGAAACAGAGAAAATAGAGTATGTTGTTGGTGATTGTTGTTGAAATTGATTGATAATGATTTAAAAGAAAATAAACACATGTTTTGAAAACATGGGAAACCTCCATTTTTAGGGGAAACTCTGTCAAAATTTCCATAAATTTTGACACTTAGAAAAATATAAGCTTTGAGAAACTTATTCCCTAGAAATGTGTCTAGAAAATTTACCAAGATTTCCCTAATCTTTGTGACAAGAAATGATGATTTCTTCAAAATAAAAATTAATACTAAGTATGTATATTTTTGAAAATATATATATATATTTATTGGTCACCAAACTTTGTGCTAAATGTATATAGTATGTATTATACGTGATAGTGTATTAGGACTTGAAAGTACACTAAATACTCTTAAGAAGTAAAAACACAAAAATACACATACAACATACAAGATACATAATTCGGGTGAAAAATACAAGATACTTATATTTATTGTTGAGAAAATAATATAAGTAAGACACTTCGTTAAAAATATAAATTATTTTTAACACAAGAACACATATACAAAAGATAGGGACTTGTACTTGTGCGATACAAGTCTAGTGGCTAACGATAATAAAACACGTTTAGGTCACAACGCATTATAAGCAAAACCCGGTGAAGTTTACGACGCAAGGAATGCAAAGTTGTGAGTTCATGCTCCCCTTTTTTCTTTTAACTGTTTTCAGTTTTATAACTTCAGGGGTGAAATACATGTTACTAAATGTTTACAAGAGAGTTCGTGTCCCCACTTTTAATCTTTTACATATTTTTAAACATGGGGCGAACACATGTAAATTGATACTTGATATAATAAACGAGAATTGATACTTGATATAATAAACGAGAATTGATACTTGATATGATGAATACATAAACAAGAAGCACTCTTGGTGATCACTAGTACCAAGTATGATGCGTTTTGAGGAATGATACGAGAAATCGAGTCACGAATAGGGTACCATAAGCACCATTAATCGTGTACATACTTAGACCGCAGAACAAAAGGTTAGATCTAACGGGTGTCCGGGCAGCGACACTCTCAGTGAACACTAGTACCGAGTAGTGCTTTTGTGTCTCCGTCGTGAATCGACAACTAGAAAAGTGCCTATGGTTTGGTGACTTCCTATGTCGTGTCACATGTTAATGGCCTTGCAACCCATTAACTATACAAGAATACTTTATTTGTATGAAGTTCGTACACAAGAATACTTTATTTGGTTCATACCACAAGAATACTTTATTTTTACAAGAAACTTATCATGTTTTCATACAAAGTATACAAACGTGTTCAATACAAAACATGCATGAATTCACACCAACATTATGTTGACGTTTTTCCAAAAACTCACATGTATTTCAGGTAACTAAGATGGATGGATGTGCGTGTGGTCTTACTCATGCTCTTGGATGTCGTCTATGTTTACTTTTAAATAAAGTTGTAGACTTTCAGACAATATGTTGTCCCGTGATGTAAACACTTAAACTACGTTTTCCATTGTGTAATGTTAATGGTGTTTGAAGTTATTTTTACGAGCATGTAGTATGTTTACCTTTCGTATGCAATGAGAACCTTTCATGATCACACCTCGTGCTTCCGCCGCAGAAAGGGGTGTGACATACTATACGTACCAGTGTACCTAGTTAGATATGTCTATGCATATCCCTCTTCTATCTCATCCTTGCTACACTATGACGTCGCACTCATACTGTGTTTTCTGGTTGTGAAGACAATGAGCAGACGCGGACGGGGGAACGTTAACATGACTCCGGATCAGTTCACCAACCTGATCAACACTGTGGCTACAGCTTTTGTAGCCCACCCTGGAGGTAAGCTCGTCGTTCTAGGATGTTTAGATCCTACCCCTGCATCGTCTTTTTGTGACACCTGTGTCACTGCGCCCATCAAACAAATACCAAATCAAGGAAGTATCCATTAGGGGATGGGCATCATAGGTATAACAACCCATTCCCACTTCCTTCAAGATCTGAAGGAGCATCCATTAGGGAATGATAATGTTGTGCCTTACATGGAAGTCCTTAATGGGTTATTCAATGCAAATGAATATAACCCTAGATTCCGCACAAGACAATTATTTAACACAGCGTCACAGACAGACTCCTACGAATAAATTTCGGGACGAAATTTCCTAAAGTAGGGGAAACTGTGACACCTGTGTCACTGCGCCCGTCAAACAAATACCAAATCAATGAAATATTGTGTTTCATAGTTGGGATTTGTAAAAAAATATATGTATCGTTTGCACATATCAATTCTTGTTCGATTTCGAGCTTTAAATCGCTTTCTGGAAGGTTATACGCAAACTTGTGCATAAACGCAGTCAGTTTAACGCGACGTACACTTCGGAACTGTGACGTAAGATTAACATACCCTAAATATCCTTTACATAACTTATAAATAAGTTTCGAAGGATTCGGTATGGCAAAAACATGTTTATTTGGACTAAAGAACTAATTACGACAAAACTGCGAAACGATCGTTGGTGACCGCCCGGATAATATCTGAGGCCTGAAAATATTCTGTTATGATTAAAATTTATTTTTAATTAGGTCCATGTAGAAAAATAAATTAAAACGCCTAAAAATGTTATTTTTCAAGTTTAAGCGCGTACCGCGTGTTTCTGCGCGACACAGTGCTTCTACTGCAAAACACGGACAATGCAGCCAGTCCTGGCAACTGAAATTTATTTCAGTAATATTTTGGCAAGATTATTTTTATAGAATATTAAAAATAATTTAGAACGCCATAAACCGGGATTTAAACGCTAGATAAAATACCCGATATCCAGTTAAACACCCGTTTTAGCCTACATATGGCATGTTTATATAAAAAGTTGCACATGGACCCCTCCCCCACCTAAATTTTTGGTCACAAGTAGGTGGACCCCACCAAATATTTTTCCAAGATTTACTTTGATACTTCTTGATTTTCTTGGATTCTATTTGATTTCTTTGGAAGTTGTAAGATCTTGTCTAGATTTTTTTTGCCTATATATACACACCATACTTCACACAACACTTCACTCAACAATCATCTCTCTCTCTCCTCCATTTTCAAATCTTCAAACTCTTGTTCTTCATGTTCATCACCATTTCTAGCCATTTTTAAGTTAATGTGAAGATCTAGAGGTGATCCCAAGGTGTTCTCGAGTGATTCAAGCTTCCTATCATCTTCACACTAGAATTTCTACCCTAGCTTGGTGCTAGTAGTAAGTCTTACACCTTGCTTCAGTTTTTTCTTAGTCAAGATATGTAGTATGACGAAATTTACAAGAACACTAAAAAGTTTAAACAAGAAATATGAACAAGAAACATGCTGATTTACATTTTCAGCCGACTTCAACAGGCTGTAACTGGACCATTATAAATCAAAAAACTGATTTTTTGAAGCCTAAATTATGTATTTTTGAACAACCGATCAAATGGAATTGGAATCGTAATCTTTCGAGGGCGTTTACTATTTTTATAGAACTGTTTTTGGACAGCAGCTCAAGCTGTGTTTTTACTGCAGAAAAAGTGTGTTGTATTCGGAGTCGTAACTTGAAACCTGAGTAGAATCAGCTCATGGGATTTTTACTGTAGGTGGTCACTGTTGTCGCCGTGATCCTCCAACTAGAATTTCGTCAATCGGACTTACGATTAATTTTTAGTGAATTATTCCGTAGACTGCAATTAGAAAGTAACAAATCTGATTGCAGTCGGATAAATAAATTTCTATACAAAATATTGGTGATGAACTGGACCCCGATATTTTTACATAATAACATTTGGATCTTGTGAAACATACTGTAAAAATTTGGGAATTTTTGGAGAAGGTTAACTATTTTATAAAAATCCTCGAAAACAGTCCAGTTTTGATTAATAAAGCTGAAACAACATAAGTAATGCTTTGCATGTCTAAATGTCGGGTTGCTTAATTGAGAACGATCTACGGGATATATGTAAAAGAAAATGATATGCTATTAAGCATGGACACCTCCATTTACAAAGGAGACCATGGCGAAATTTTCCGAAAATCCAACAATTAGTAAATATTTTCTAGACAAGAGTTTACTAGAACATGGAACGAACAAATATCCCAACATGACATATGATTAAGTTAAAACATTAGCTATTTTGACAAATAATTATCACACGGAACAATATAAGAAACGTGACCCAAAATACTAAACTCTAAGCCAAGGCACGGCCCGCTCGTCTAATAGACATTAGTACGTTGTAGGTTGTCGTGTAGCGGACATAGTTTGAGATTCGATTCAAGACGCACTACTGTGAGTACATAGACCCCCCTCTTTTACTGTTTTCCAAACTGTTTTGGGGTGAAACACATGTGCCTACTTGTTACTTTCGTGCTTTCTTGTTTTCACATCATATACTTGCTATGTTCATTAGTACACTATTAGTACATGATTTACATTACATTGTTTCGCTAGGTATGTTTACTGAGCATACTTAGTACATTGTTTTACTTTACATTTCTGCTATGTATGTTGACTGAGCATACTAGCACATTGATTTACATTACATTGGTTGCATATGTTTACTCAACATATGGACACATTGTTTTACATTGCATTTCGTTGCATATGCTCATCCAGCATATGAACACATCATGTTACCTTTTGAACCGTTTGTAACTATTTGACTATGCGAACCGTTGTAGCTATTTGACTATGTGAACCGTTGTAACTATTTGACTATGTGAACCGTTGTAACCATTTGATTATATGAACCGTTTGTAACTGTTGAACCGTGTGAACCGTATTTGACCATACATTAACATTTCTACAACTGTTAAACTTTACATTTTGGTGGTCGTTTTGGGTAAGTAATTTAAGTAACGAGGCGACGTGTAATACGATAAAAGCACGGTGGATACGCCGCTGGTGCTTCCTATACATAAGTGCTTGTATTGTACTACATGTCGTAGCATTATTTAGATCATTCAATTTGGACTTATACATTTTACACAAACAACATATTTTTCACAAGACTTTGGTTTACAAAATAGTTTATTTTTGTAACACCCCAAAAATTTCAAGATAAATTGTTTAAAAATAAGGAAAGATTTAAAAAGGAACAAATAAAATGTAAAATAACAATAAAAAAATTAGAGGGGTTGAATTGTAATAAAACATAATTGAAATCATGGGAAAATGCCTAAATTATATACCTTTCAATTTAGGAGGGGTTAATATGATAAATTGTAACTAAAAAGGGGTAATAAGGTTTAAACCCAAAACACACCCCCTGGTGCGTTTCTGGGATCGAACAAGAGCAGGAGAAACAAGGGTTTACCCTTGTTCTTGCAAAACTCATCAATTGGCAAGGGAATTCAATGTTAATCGGCTGCATGTCTTAAATTCTCGATCATCTAAGCATACCTAGTGAAGTCGTAAGTCGAATTTCTTGATTTGGTGAATTGGAGAAAAAGGGTTTCAACCCAATCATGAGTTTGTGGTATGATTTGTGTTAATTAGATGTTAGGGTTACTCCCTAGAGTAGAAATCATGCTTGATTTTAGTTAATTGAAAGATTTTTAGCAAAACCCACTTTATGAATTTGTGATATGAATAGGGTGATTTAAGTGAATTTAGTCATGCGAAATCTTGGAAATTATGGTGATGTTGTAATGCCTGAATCTTAGAAAATTATGTGGGATAAAAGAAAGGTATGAACTTGGATTGATTTTGATGAATTATAGGATGAACTAGTAGAAATTCATGATTTGTATGCTTGTAATTGATGTGTGTAAATTTGATGACCACCAAGTGTTTGATGAAATGCCTAGGAGAAAAATGTGTAAAATTTGGATGATGAATGAATGAAAGTTTAGTTGTACTAAATGAATGAATGAATGAATGTGTTATGATAGGCATGAAAGAAGAAGGTTCTAATACTAGGAATCGGAAGGCTTGCGGGATCGAGGTACGTTAGTGTACACCTTATGTTTTTATTATGTTGTCATATGTATAATAATCTCTAGTGTATTGAATTCTTATGTTGGAACCGTGAATGTTGAAGATATCCGATTGTTGAAAGTAAAGTTAGATCCGTCATAAACGGATGTTGAGGAATGATTAAAATACGAAAGTTAACACATCATATCCGGTACTTTTAGTCGAACCGGGTATGGGAAGTTATGTATGTAATGGACGAAAGCCTACTCGATCCGTTTTTCCTCGGATCGAGGTATGATGTAAGAATGTAATGACTATGATTGTTCATTATGAACAAATCGAATGAAAGCGATGTAATGATGCTAGTATATGTTCCTAACGGGTATGTAAAGTAAAGTATGCTTAGCCACTATTTGAGGTAATCATGTAATGAACCGTTTAACGGTTAGCAAAGTGATTAAATGATGATAATCCGAGAATGAAACGAATGGGTTTATTATCTAGAATTGTTAGTGGCGAATTACTAATCTATTTATTATGTTGAATGTAGGTAAATCCTCAATTTAGGCGACTTGGCAATTTGGAGCGAGCATATGCACACTTTATGGTTATCAAGCGCTTCCGCTATTACGTATTAATTTTTGGGTCAAATGCTCGTTTTTGTATAACGTTGTTAGTGGTTACACTTTTTGACACTTGATGTATGGTTCTTAGTCGTGTCTAGTTGAACGGGTTGTAGACTTGTTTGTTTTGTTGATGGCTAAAACAGGGATATACTCGTCTTATGGACGGGTAATGCCCAAATTTTGTTAAAAATCATGAATTAATGACATAGGGTTTTTACCTTTTAAATTGCGAACGATTTGTCCATGTTAAAAGTTGGGTTTCTTGCGTCTTTTGGATGGCATTTCTACTAGACGTAATTACGGGCATTACAATTTATACAACTCATTTTACTTGGTTATTCATTTAACCTTATATTATTCTTTTATTTATACATATCATCTGACTTTATTGCTTTTCAAATAACTTATAAAACAAAACAATTTACAAGGTTCATGACCAACGTTATTTAAACATTTCTTTATACTCAAGTCATGAATCCTATTTTCACAAAACCTATGTATCTCACAGGCATTTTTATGCTGACGTACCTATTTTCACATGTGTTTCAGGAATTGATGCGTAGGATTTATCAAGATACACCTAGGCAGACTTGGACTTTAGCAACAATAAAAGATGCAATACTAGTTAATTATGTTATATTTCTTGTTTGTTAAACCTTGTAACTCTCTTAATCTATAAAATGAAATTTCAATTTTCCATGTGTTATGAAACAATGATTCTGTTACAACACTCCCCGACGATTCCGCCACGTTTTGTTGTTTTTACGTGGTCGGGGTGTGACACTTTTCACCCCTAAACCTTTCGTTTCGTTTTCCGCAACAGGCCAACCTGCACCTGCGCAACCGCGTGTTTGCACTTTCAAAACTTTCATGGATTGCAAACCCCTCCCCTTCAATGGCACTGAGGGTGCCATAGGTCTTCTACACTGGATCGAGAAGACCGAATCTGTGTTCGCTGTTTACGAGTGTCCCCCTGCTTGTTGGGTGAAGTTTGCCACTGGTACGCTTGAAGGGAATGCGCTTTCATGGTGGAAAGCGCAGATTCAGATGCTTGGGTTGGAAACTACTAATGCCACTACTTGGGAGGATTTCAAGAACATGATCAAGCAAGAGTACTACCACAGAGATGACATTCACAAGCTCGAGAACGAGTACTACGAGCTTAAGATGATTGGATCAGAGATTGAGACCTACACCAAGCTGTCCAACGACTATGCTGCTCTCTGTCCAAACATGTCTCAGCCTGCTTATTGAAGGATCGAATTGTACATCAAGGGTTTGGTCCCAGAAATCCAGAGCTTGGTCACTTCAGCCAACCTCACTACGATTCAGCTAGTCATTCATCTCGTTCACCGACTCATTGATTAGGCTATGGAATAGGGCAAGCTGCCCAATAGGATCAGTGCTACTACTGGAAATTCTGGTGATAACAAACGTAAGTGGGATGGAAATCAGGGGAAGGATGCTAACCCCGCTCAGGCCCCAGCTCAACAAAGGAAGACTGAAACCAACAAGGGCCCTCAACAACAGGGTGGTTACCAAGGCAATCACCCCAAGTGTAACAGGTGTGGTCGTCATCACAGCGGGCCATGTGAGAAGAACCGCTGCCAGCGATGCAACAAGCTTGGGCATGAAGCTAGGGAATGCAGGAGCCAGTACCCAGCAAGGCAAAACCGACCACAACAGCAGCAACAAGCAAATAACCGAGGATGCTACCAGTGTGGGGCCGAAGGACATATCAAGAAAAACTGCCCTCAGCTGAATCAGAACAATAACAACAACAATCAGGGTGCTGGAAACAACAATAACAACAATGGCGGGAATGGCGCAAGAGGAAGGGCTTTTATGATTGGAGCAGAAGAAGCCAGGAATGATCCCAACGTCGTAGCGGGTATGTTCCTACTTGATGATCGCTATGTTGCTGTATTGTTTGATTCTGGAGCCGATGCTAGCTTTGTATCCCTACGTATTAGTAAGAAGCTTAAACCTACGCCTACGTCGTTAAGTTCTAAGCGCGTCGTCGAGTTAGCTAATGGTAGAAACATCGAGGCCTCACATGTTGTCAGTAACTGCAAACTAGTATTGCCTGGTCAGACCTTTAGCATCGATCTCTTTCCTATTGTTCTTGGAAGCTTTGACGTCGTCATTGGTATGGATTGGTTATCCAAACATCGGGCGGAAATCCTCTGTCAAGAGAAAATCGTTCGTATTCTCCGTCCTTCTGGTGAACCCCTTATCATTCAACGTGACAAGTATGGAGCTGTCTCAGGCATCATCTCGTTCTTAAAAGCTCAGAAGTGCCTACGAAAGGGGCACACCGCTATTCTAGCACTCGTCACCGACATTCAGAAGAAGGAAAAGAGGATTGAAGATTTTCATGTCGTACGTGACTATCCCGAGGTATTCTCTGAGGAATTACCTTGACTCCCTCCCCACCGTCAGGTCAAATTTCAAATCGAGCTAACTCCCGGAGCGGCACCTATAGCTCGTGCACCTTATCGACTAGCCCCTGCTGAACTGAAGGAACTTTCTACGCAACTGCAAGAACTATTGGACAAAGGTTTTATCCGTCCTAGTTCGTCACCCTGAGGAGCATCAGTGCTCTTTGTCAAAAAGAAGGTTGGCACATTCCGTATGTGCATCGACTATCGTCAGCTGAATAAGGTTACCATCAAGAACCGCCACCCACTCCCGCTTATCGACGATCTATTCGACCAGTTGCAAGGATCGAGCTACTACTCTAAGATTGACCTGCGATCAGGTTATCATCAGTTGAGAGTCCGCGACGAGGACATCTCCAAAACTGCATTCAGAACTCATTATGGTCACTACGAGTTCCTTGTCATGCCCTTTGGAATGACCAACGCGCCTGCGGTTTTTATGGACCTCATGAACCGAGTCTGCAAGCCTTACCTTGACAAATTTGTGATCGTGTTTATCGACTACATCCTTATCTACTCAAAGAGCCAAGAGGAGCAGGAACAACACATCCGTCTTATTCTCGAACTCCTTCGCAATGAGCAGTTGTACGCCAAGTTCTCGAAATGTGACTTCTGGCTTCGAGAAGTCCATTTCCTTGGGCACATAGTCAACCAGGATGGGATTGACGTCGATCCCGCTAAGATCGACTCCATTAAGAATTGTCCTACACCAAAGACTCCAACCGAAGTTCGCCAATTCTTGGGATTGGCAGGGTACTATCGTAGATTCATCAAGGGATTTTCGAAGATCGCTCAACCACTCACGACTCTCACCCAGAAGGGTATTGCCTACAAGTGGAATGATGCTCAAGAGTCTGCTTTTCAGAAGCTAAAGGAGAACCTTTGTAGTGCTCCTATTCTTTCGATACCAGAAGGTACCGATGATTTTGTTGTTTACTGTGACACGTCTATTCATAGGCTCGGTTGCGTGTTATGCAACACGAGAAAGTTATCGCCTATGCTTCTCGACAACTTAAGATTCACGAAAGGAACTACAAGACGCATGACTTGGAACTCGGGGTAGTCGTTTTTGCACTCAAGATTTGGAGACATTACTTGTACGGTACCAAGTGCACGATTTACACCGATCACATGAGTCTCCAGCATATTCTTGACCAGAAGGAGTTGAACATGAGGCAACGTAGATGGGTAGAACTCCTTAACGACTACGGATGCGCAATTAAGTATCATCCAGGTAAGGCTAATGTTGTGGCCGACGCCCTTAGCAGGAAGGAAACCAAGCCTAAGCGTGTTCGTGCCTTACAGCTTACTATTCACTCGAACCTTCCTCGTCAGATCCGCAACGCTCAAGTTGAAGCACTAAAGGCGGAAAACCTTCTAGCTGAATCCCTGCAGGGCATGGAGAAATGGCTGGAACTCAAGGACGACGGTATACGCTACATTGCTGGCCGTATCTGGATTCCATCTTATGGAAATCTTCAAGAAGTAGTGATGGACGAAGCACACAAATCACTCGATACATCCTGGCGCCGATAAAATGTAACACGATCTCAAAATCCTGTATTGGTGGCCTAACATGAAAGTCATCATTGCTAAGTACGTTAGCAAATGCTTGACCTGCGCTAGGGTCAAGGTCGAATACCAGAAGCCGCCAGGCTTGTTGCAACAGCCAGAGCTGCCAACATGGAAATGGGAGCAAATTTCCATGGATTTCGTTACATTCTTACCAAGGTCCCAAAGCGGGAACGATACCATTTGGGTCATCGTGGAATGCCTAACTAAGTCTGCACACTTCCTCTCGATCAAGGAAACAGACAAGTATTCGAAGCTCGCTACTATCTACCTGAAGGAAATAGTTGCTAGGCACTGGGTGCCAATCTCTATCATTTCTGATCGTGACCCACGTTTTACATCTGACTTATGGCAAGCCATGCATAAATCCTTTGGCTCACGACTAGATATGAGCACTGCTTACCACCCACAAATCGATGGACAAACTGAACGCACCATCCAAACACTTGAAGATATGCTGAGAGCATGTGTCATTGATTTTGGAAATGGGTGGGAACCACACTACCTTTGGTAGAGTTCTCTTATAACAACAGTTACCACACCAGCATTCAGGGAACACCCTTTGAGGCATTGTACGGACGTAAATGCCGATCACCTCTATGTTGGGCGGAAGTTGGTGAAAGCCAAATTACTGGCCCAGAACTTGTGGTCGAAACCACGGAAAAGATAGCCCAGATCAGACAACGCATGGCGACAGCTCGTGACCGACAGAAAAGTTACGCTGATAAGCGTAGGAAACCACTAGAATTCCAGGTCGGGGACCGGGTTCTACTTAAAGTCTCACCCTGGAAGGGTGTGGTCCATTTTGGTAAACGGGGCAAGCTTAATCCGCGATACGACGGACCATTTGAAATTACCGAAAGGATCGGTAAGGTGGCATACAGATTGAATCTGCCTGAAGAACTGAGTGCGGTGCAAAACGTCTTTCACGTGTCTAATCTGAATAAGTGTCTGTCAGACGAAACACTCATCATTCCTTTTAAGGAGCTAACCATTGATGACCAGCTACACTTTATTGAGGAACCGATTGAGATCACAGATCGAGAAGTCAAATCCCTCAAACGTTGCCAGATACCTATCGTACGAGTTCATTGGAACTCGCGCTGTGGCCCAGAGTTTACCTGGGAATGGGAAGACCAGATGAAGCGCAAGTATCCCCAGTTGTTTGCAAATGAAACTCCCAGCACTGAAGCTACAACGGAATTTCGGGACGAAATTCCAAACTAACGAGGGGATGATGTGACACCCCATTGTAACATTCTCACTCATACTAGCTTGTCAATGGCTGTGCTTTAACTTTCGGGACGAAAGTTCTTAAAACTTGGGGATAATGTGACACTCTAGGTTTACCCGAGTAACCTTCTCCTTGTATTAACCTTATGTGTACATATATACAGTATTAAATGAGGAACTGTTATTGTTTGATGTGCATTGTGTGACCCTCTCATTGTACTATGTATATTAATTAGTATATATATATATATATATATATATGTGTGTGTGTGTGTGTATATGTGTTCCGAGACAGCAAGGTCTCGACTCGAGACCATTAGGTCTTAAGTGACCCAAAACAGTGGGACGCGCCCACTTGCATAAACTAGCCCAATTACCATCCAGCCCACTCGAGATCCCTTAGGGTGCACGGCCCTTGAACTGGGCATAAAACCCCCCACATCAACCTACTTACCCCTTTTGGACAACAATCATTCTCCCACAATTTCCCAAAACATTCCCTCACACTCACTCCCTCACTCTCCTACTTTCTCTCACTAAAACCCTAAACCAAGCACCATTCTCCTCCCTCTTGGATCCAACCGGAAGCATTGAAGGTCCTCGGATCGGCTCGTATCCTTGACTCGAGAATCCCCTTTCGACATTCTTACTCAACTTCACACTCTCGGTCCTTAATCGGTTAGTGTCTTTTTTTGCATGTAAATGAAAATATTAAATAAGGTGTTTGCTTGATAACTATATACATGTTGAATGTTGTTTATCTTGAAGGGTTGATGATGTGCAAATTGTTTATATGTTCACTCATGTTCTTCATTATTGGGAGATGCAAAATGATTGATGCTTTGGATAAGAATAGCCTAATATGTTCATAACCAGTTGATTCATGATAGAAAATATTGGTTACAAGATTATATGTTTATGTGATAGAAAGCTAGTTATGATTCATAGTTGTTCACCTAAATGGATGTAAGATAGGATGGTCGGAGTTCGTTTGTTGTAATAATCTGGAAAATCCTAATGATGAACCGTATGAACATGTGATGAATGTGTGTTTAATGTGTTTTGAATATTTGAAATTGTTGGGTTTTGATCTGTTTTGGTTAGGATATAATATTTGGAACATGTTGATGTATTTTGATTGGTCAGTACAAGAAATCATGTTGAGGATTTTTGATTGGATAGTACATAAAGTTGGCAAAGGTTCTAGAAGGATCCCTTCATCAGATGTGCGAGTCGAGACCCCCGATTGCAACTCGAGACCCTCTAAGTGACAACTCGAGACTAGCCAGCACATCTCAAGGATTCAAGACCTATGGGGTTGCGACTCGAGATCTCTTGATCTCGAACAGAGACCAGACACGAGACTGCATAGGTTGCGACTCGGATGTTTACTTCTCGAGACCTCTTAATTGCGACTCAAGACCCCATGATCTCGAGTCGATACCACCTGGTATCGACTAGGCTGATTACCTTAGTTATTGGGCCATGATAGTTAATGACATGTTTGAACTGTGTATGCCTACTACTGTTTAATCTGGACTTTGTATTACATGCTGTTAGTATGATAGGACAGGCCCAATAACATGTTGTGATATGGATGCTATGTGTTAGATACGTGTAGGATATACGTGACTTATTTGTACCTAAGCCTGACCTATATTGGTAACCATATTAGGACGTGGTTGACCAGCACACTTGACCGAGTAACCCATCTGCCGAGTAACCCAAGGTGAGTTCACAACCTTTCTAAAGGCATGCGTTCTCGGTGGTTGGGAAAACGGACAAACAAACGCTACCTTCTTGTGTGGGGTACAAACCTACTTTTCTCCCCTTGTACGGGACGCTTAGTTAATTACTGTTTATATTATATGCAACGAACCTACTAAACGACTCTCTATCACAAGTCCCTACTTTATTGTACCGATTAGTCGCCGGGGCCAGGCAAACGGGATATTAGTTAAATAGCGCTAATTAGGTCTCACTAACCTCACACCATGCCTTGAATGGACGGGCATGAACTAATAGTCCTCGGCAACCGTCAATGAGGATAGACATTGACAAACGGGGCAACAACAACGGAAGTGAGATAGTTTCGGTATGCTTATGGAGTTTAGTAGCTTACATATGGGGTAGCTCCCCATGGCATGGCATGGTATAAATGAGTAAATTAACTGTTGAAACAAGTTTTTTGAATTAAAACTGGACAACCTTGTGAACTCGCCAACATTATGTTGATACCCTACTGCATGCTTTGCAGGTACCCAGTGACTCAGGAGCTTGCAGCTTGGGGATGTGTAGTGGATGTCTAAACCCGTGTTTTTCTTAAATAAATTAGAAACTTTAACCTTTGTTAAACTATTCTACTATGCTTCCGCTACTTACTTAAACTATTATTTGAACTTGAAAACTTTGGAACTCTAATTATGGTGTTCACTAATCCTTATGGTTGGTGGACCTTACTATTATTACTTGCTTGTTCAAGATGATTGATGGCTGGATCCTGGTCAGCCGCATGCCTCGCGGTAGTACCCCGCATGTGGATTTTGAGGGTGTGACATAAATGCTTTTAAATCTTTTAGGCTAATGTTCATGCTAAACTCGTATGATTATTTTCATGAAGGAAGTTGTGAAGTTCTTTTTCACATATTTATAAAATTCATTTTTTTTATTCATATGCTTTTTAAGCATGAATTGTGAGTAAGGCTGTATATTTTTATATACCTATTCGTGTGAAGGCAATTATTGATCAGAATAATATATACTCATATTTATATATGTTTACATATATATAAGAATAAATTTATATAGATATATTGTTATATAAATACTCGAGTTTATGAGGGAATATACATATTTATGAGGTATATGTAGGTACGAAGGTACATGTATGGTGGTTGAAGTATATATATACACACATATGTATTTAAGTGTAAGTTCATGATGCCTTTTATTTAATGTTTAAAGTTTAAGGGCTTATAGGCATGCTGGTTGTATTAAATCGTTGATAAACTTCTAAGATGTTTGTATAGTTACTTTGAATCTACATAATTACTATACATAAGGATTATTTGCTTGCTCAATTTATGTGCTAGCGTGTAATGTGTTGGGTCATGCCACAGCCAGGTCGAACAGAGGAAGTCTCCTAGCAGTTTATCTGTTCTTGGGGCAAGAGGAAGTCCCCTAGCAGTTTACCTGCTCTTGGGGCAAGAGGAGAAGAAAAATTCCTTTATCCCTTACTTTGTGTTTCGGATTTAAGGTGAGGAGATCTGTGTTGTGTGTTTGACCCATTAAAGATGAATTTGTAGATAAAATAACTATATTTATTTATGATCATGATGTAAATTATTATATTGCATTAATCCGTATGTGATTGTGAATGTGTAGGTTTTGGGTCTTGCCATGACTGGGTCGAAAAGTCCCCTAACTGTTTAGTTGATTTATGTGGGCAAAAGTAGTCCTCGCAGCTTAATAGTCCTTGGGGCAGAGGAAGTCCCCTAACCGCATCTATCTGTCTTGTTGGGAAGACCCGTCACAGTTTAGAGGTCCTTGGGGCGAAAAGGGTCCTTTTCCCTTACTTTAAAGGTCGAGGAGACCCATTGTCAGGTGCTTGACCCATTTGATTGGATGTTTGAAGTTATTTCGAAGAATGTTTGAAAGAAGTTGATGTTTTACTTAAGACGATGTGATGAAAATGTTTTACAACTATTTTATTGTATTACATTATTAAAAACTTGAATTCAATCAGCATAGCTGAGTTTTGCATGCATGTTAGATTGATTTCAGGTTAGCTGGATGAACGATGACATCTTGGATGTTGCATGAAGCTACCCGACATTTGAAGATGGCATTTCTAGTTGAAGACGCTCGTTTATGAACTCAATTACTATACATTAAATTTTATATTTAAATTTAGACGCTTCACGTGTTTCAAAAATTTGACTTAATTGTTTTCCGTTGCGTATTCTTTGAAGTTTTAAAATAAAAGATTAAAATTTTAGACTATTTTTGCAATTTTGACCCAACTATGTGACACCCGGATTTTGGGGTCTTATACCATCCAAAGCCATTTATACCATCCAAAGACATTTTGGCTTTGGACACTCACCAAAACTAATCTGTTTAATGATGTGTTGGGAGCTTCTACTTGCCTTGATAGTTTATGGTATGTAGATAGTGGAGGCTCCAGGCACATGACAGGATGTAGAGTCCTTCTCGAAAACTTCATAAAAAATGGAGGGGGTGATATATCCTTTGGTAACAACTCAAAAGGGAAGGTGTTGCCATCAGGGACAGTCTAAGTAGGGAAACTCAAGTTTGAACATGTCAATCTTATTGACAATCTTAAATTTAACCTTCTTAGTGTGTCTCAAATGAGTGACAAAGGCTTTGGATCATTCCTCACAAAGGAAACTTGTAAGATTGTTGTGCCAGATGTGGTGAAAAAGATTGAAGAAATCATAGCCGGGAGCAAAACACAGCTTGTTGCTCAAAGGAGTGGCAATGTGTATGTGGTTGATATGTTGAAAGATAATCCAATGTCTGATGCATGTATGTTCTCAGCTGCCTCTACCAAAGAGACAGAACTATGGCATAGAAGACTGGGACACACAAATCTCAAAACTATCACCACACTCCCAAAACAAGATCTTGTAAGATGCCTTCCACCAAAACTTTTCACTTGTGATGAACATTGTATTTCCTGTCTAAAAGGTAAACAACATAAAAGTTCATTCAAATCCATGGATGAGTCCAAAACTAGTCAGTGTTTACAATTGTTACACATGGACTTGTTTGGCCCTGTTAAAATCATGAGTCTTAAAAAGAAGAGGTATTGTCTTGTCTAAAATGATGATTTTCAATGTTTACATGGACTTACTTTTTGCACTCCAAAGATGAGACTGCAGGTATTTTGCAGGACTTTGTAAGAAAAGTTGAAAAGCAATTTGATTTGCCAGTAAAAATCTTCAGGAGTGACAATAGAACAGAGTTTAAAAATAAGGAGTTGGATGACTTCTGTGTTTCAAAAGGGATTGTAAGGTAGTACAACATCCCAAGAACACTAGAACAAAATGGGGTGGTTGAAAGAAAGAACATGACCTTGATTGAGGCTGCTAGAACGATGCTTGCAGATTCAGGTTTACCCTTGTCTTTTTGGGCAGAGGCTGTAAACACTACTTGCTATGTGTAGAATAGAGTTTTAATCAACCCCAGACATCAAAACACAGCTTATGAAACTTTGTTCAAGATCAAACCATTGATCTCTTATTTCAAAATCTTTGGCTGCCCATGTTTCATTTTAAACTTAAAAGATTCAATTTCAAAATTTGCAGCCAAAGTAGATTGTGGTTAATTTTCTGGGATACTCAACTACTGCCAAGGCCTACAAAGTGTTTAACACAAGGACTAGGTGTGTAGAAGAGACTTTGAATGTAAAATTCAATGAACTTTCTTCTTTGAAAATCCCAGCAAATCCTGTTGAATTGTTTAACTTAGATAAATTTACATTTAAAGATGTATCTGTCAAGACTAACCATGCAGGTACCAGTGTTGCAAAAGTCGCTAGGCGGTCCCTAGTCGGCTGATTGGGGAGTTGGGAGTAATCGGAGTACTCGGAGAGTACTCGGGGAGTACGCGGACATGATAAAGATAAAGAAAATTAATTGGTGTATATTATATATATGTTAAAAGAAGCATAATTCATGTCAAAATGAGTATAATTTAAAATGAAACATGTTTGAAGTTCAAATCTCACCGAGTATAAGGCCGAGTAGTCCGAGTACAAGTTCAAAGTATTCTGAATACATGGCCGACTAGTCTGAGTACAAGGCCGAGTAGTCCGATTACAGGCCGAGGAGGCCGATTTTGACCGTCGCCGACTAGTCAAGTCCGACTAGGGTAAACTCGCCTCGGAGGTGGTCCGAGGACCGAGTACTCGCCGAGTACAAGGCCGAGTAGGCCGACTTTTACAACACTGGCAGGTACACCACAATCTTCCCATCAAGATTATGGATTTGATATTGTGATACCACAATATAAAGTCACTTCCACTGATGTGCGTAGTGTGTTATATGTTTTTGTTATTATTTTAAGCCCTTTTTAACACTTTAGCAAAGTTTTAAATTTATAAAACACGATATTCGACTAACACTAAGCACACATATGGGCAAGTGCACCCATCGTGAGCGTAGTATAGCGTTGGTAAGATACCGAGGTCGTCCAAGGACACAAGAGCTTTTAGTACCGGTTTATCCTCAACGTCTAATCAAATCAAAATTTTAGAAAAAGGTTTTAAACATGAAAATAAAAACTAAAAATGCTGGAAAAATAAAATAAAATAAAAACAGATAGACAAGATGAATCACTTGGATCTGACTCGCCTTTAGTGTAACCTTTGATGATTTCCGCACTTTTGCACTTTTTAAGAGATTATCTTAGTTATAGTAGTGGGCCCCTCTTTTGAAGGTGACGTTACCCTCAACCCAGTAGTTTGAGTCAGCAAGAATACAATCCTAAAGGGTTGGAATACTGAAAGATAATTTATTAAGTTATTAATGCGTAATGTGGTAGGCCACTCTTTTGAAGGTGACGTTACCCTCGGCTAAGTGGTTTGAGTCAGCAGGGATACAATCCCAAGTAGCCGGGTTAATGCATTAATAGTAGTTTACATATGAGGGGATCAAGCCATTCGCACCCCCGCCATCCAATACCAGTGGGTATTGAAGGAGGTCCAAGTAAGCTTGACCCAGGTCCTAGCAGGATCTATACACTGAACAAGGCAAGAACCTTACCAAACCATTCCCTTAACCCCCGGCCAGGTAGCCAACATATCTCTATATAGACCATAGAGATATGAATGGTGAAAATCTTTTATTTTATATAGACAGTAAAATAATGCCAAGACACCACAGACAAATGATAAGGAAGTTTCACCTTCAACATAAGAAACTAGTTATTAAAGTCATTAATACAAAACCAAATAAAAAGTGCGAAAATATTAAAAATCAAAAGTATTACACTAAATGCTTGTCTTCACCAAGTGATGTAAGAGCCTTAGGCAAACATGGCCTTTGATTGTCAAGAACTCTTACTATCAATCTTGGATCCCGAGACTACTACACACACTCTAAGATGGATGATGGATGATGGTGGTGGATGTGGGTTGTAGTGGTGGTGGAGTGTGGGTGAAGTGGGAGAGAGGTGGTTTGCCAATGGATGCCTTTGAAGTGAACCAAGCACCTCTATTTATAGCCTGCACAAAAGCCCGGACACGGCCCCGTGTCCATCCACTTTCTCTTTCTTCATTAATTGCAATTTGTCTGCATTAGCTCCACACGCCCCCGTGTCCGCTGGGCACGGCCCCATGTGCAGAAGCGTATCTGTACTATCAAGATTTGCTTGGATTCTGCGAATATTAACGTTGACCATGGCCTGTGTTATGCTGGGCACGCCCTCGTGTCGGGAATAGAAGCTTCTATAGCTTTTTCTTTTCTGCAGATAACTTGCCACGCCCCCCGTGTCCGCTGGGCACGGGGCCGTGGTCAGCCTTCTGTTCTCTTGTTTTTGCTTGGGAAGATACTGTCGAGGGGTCGGGCATGCCATGATTATTTCTTTTCTTGTATTTATGTTAAATTTGGCTGCATATTTGTTCCTTTTGTTCAATTAAGCTCATTTGGTCCTAAAAATACAAAAGAGAGACAAAAGCACACTTTTTCCAACATTAGTACTAAAAAAGGGTTAGTTTTATATCTCAATTGATGTAATTTATATGTTGCATTTTACACACATCAAATACCCCCACACTTGAATCTTTGCTTGTCCTCAAGCAAAACTCTTTATAATGTGGCTCACACACCCAAATGGAATGGGTAGAAGAGAAGTTTTTGGGCTTGTCTTGAGTGTTGGGAATCCAAGATCTTTATTAGGGTTTATTTTTATGCTATTTACAATCCTATTCGTTATGATTTATTTAGAACATTTCATAAGAGTTCATCCAAGATCTTTATTGGGAATCCGAGTGTGTTTTATTCCTGAAAAGTAAAACTAAACTAGAAAACATAAAAGTTAATCTAATCTAAAACTAAGGATAGTTCCACGGAATGCCTCCGTAGTGCGCCACGTTTATAAGGGTCCTTGGCTAGACCCAAAGTCAGTCATATGATACCCAAGTGGGATGTTTTGCATCCCATGTTGCACCGTCGGAGAGCATCATCCAAGCTTGAGTCTATGACTTTCATGTAGTTGACCAGGTCGTCGTCTTCTACTCTTTTCCCAACCCCAAACTCCATCTCCTTGTCCCCAACCTCAATGTTAATGTCCCACTATTCATGTCGACCATTGCATGGGCGGTGGCTAGGAATGGTCTTCCTAGAATGAGTGGTACTTCGGTAACCTCCTCCATGTCTAGTATGATAAAGTCGGCCGGGAAGACAAAGTCTCCGACTTTCACCAATAGATTTTCAGCGACACCTTGTGGATATTTGATAGACCTATCAGCAAGTTGTATGCTCATCTTTGTTGGGCTTGTTTTACCTAGTCCTAGTCGGTCAAACATTGATGCGGGCATAAGATCAATGCTAGCCCCAAGATCGGCTAGCGCATTACGGATGGGTAATCCCCCAATGGAACAAGGGATGGTGAAACTTCCGGGGTCGATTTTCTTTTGTGGGAGTTTGTTAAGTAGTACGGCGTAGCATTCTTCACTTAAATTAATTAGTTGTAGTGTTTCAAATTTCCTTTTGTGAGTGAGGAAGTCTCTCATAAATTTTGAGTATTTAGGCATTTGAGTGAGGACTTCCACAAATGGAAGATTGATGTGCAATTGTTTTAGTAAATTTACGAATTTTATGAATTGCTCATCGGTCTTTTGGCGAAGTAACCGACCGGGGTAAGGAACCGGAGTATTCTTGGTAGGCTCTTGATTGGGAGGAGGAGGAGTCTCTTTTTGGGGCACAGCTGAAATTGGGGTTTGGGTAGACGGACCCTTCTCAGTTGGAGGTAGTGGTGCCTCCTCGGGACCTACGGTAGGTTTCTTAATGTGATGAGATGTACTTGCGCCTTTGGGTTTGTTTCGGTATTGCTGGGTAACGCGCCTTGTGGTCTCTCGGAGAAATTTTGAGCTAGTTGTTTTAATTGTTTTTCAATGTTTTGAATACTAGCTTGTTGATTTCTAAAATTCGATTCCATTTGTTGAAATCGATCTGAGTTTTTCTTTTCGGTGTCGGAGATGAGGCGTGAGACAGTGTCTTTAAGCCTCTCTCGTCCCCCTTGTTGTTGTTGAGAGAAATTTTGTGACTCATTTCTTGGTTGTTGAAAGTTTGTTCGTTGGTTTTGATTTTGTTGGTTACTACTATTGCCAGGTTCTCTCCAACCAAGGTTAGGGTGGTTACGCCATCCTTGGTTATCAATGTACTTTACCATTTCTGTTTGATTATCCATTTCTTTCATACAACTCCAATTTTCATGTGGTCCACCACACCCTTCACAAGCCATAACCGAAGCCGTTTTTGTCATTTCTAACTTTTTGATTTTCAAAGAGAGGGCCTCGATTTGGGCTTGTAAAGAAGTGCTTTCGCCAACCTTATGGGTGCCCGGGGCAATAGATTTTGTGCCTCGGGGAGTGTGCCACTGAAAATTGTTTTGAGAAATTTCCTCAATTTGATTATAAATTTCATTTGGGCGACGATTACCTAGAAGTCCCCCGGAGCTAGAGTCAAGTGTTTGTCTTGTGTGTGGCAACAACCTATTATAGAAAGTGGATACTTGTTGCCATACCGCAAGACCATGACGAGGACACTTTCTTAGTAGCTCCTTGAACCTTTCCCAAGTTTCATATAAGGATTCCCCGTCCTCTTATGAGTATGTATTAATTTCAGTCATTAATTTAGCCGTTTTAGGAGGGAAATACTTATACAAAAACTTTTGGGCTAGTTCATCCCAGGTGTTTACCGATCCAACTTGGAGGGTGTTAAGCCAAGCCTTAGCTCGGTCTTTTAGCGAAAATGGGAACATTCGGAGGTGGATGGCGTCGTTTGATGCTCCGTTGATCCGAAAAGTATCACATATTTCCAAAAAGTTGGTAATATGTAAATGGGGATCTTCGTCCGCAAGCCCATAGAAAGTTGCGGAGTTTTGGAGCATTTGGATCAAATGCGGCCGAAGTTCGAAGTTGTTGGCATCGACATTCGGTGCATTGATAGCGGCACCGAGATTACCTACTGTGGACCGTAGGTAATCCATTAGAGTACGTTGATCCGCCATTGGAAGTGGGTCCCTTGAAACTTTCTCTTGGCTTTTAGCTTTAAGTCTTTTTCTTAGAAAGCGTTCGGGTTCATCTAGAGGTTCTTTTATGTATTTACTGGAACTGGAGCTCATGCACGGCATAGGAAGTTCAGGTGCGGCGCCTGGGTTCCAAGTCCTGCGATAAAAACAAAAAGATTGTTGGTCAGAAGTTTCACCACGGCCCCGTGCTCAGCTGAACACGGCCCCGTGGTCGGAGTTACAGTGATTGTTTTCCGGATCCCTGTTACTGGAGAGTTCGACACGGCCACGTGCTGCACCAACACGGCCCCGTGCTCAACTCTCTATAACTCAGAAAATAAAAACTGCCAGTAACGATGTTGGGCACGGCCCGTGTCCGACCAGGCACGGCCCCGTACTACCGTCTGCCGAAGCTAAAAAATTAAGATAAATAAAAAAAACAGAAAAATAAGAAAAACGATTACGTCGTTGATTCCTAACTTTCTTAAAATCCTTGTGTCCCCGGCAACGGTGCCAAAAACATGATGTGCGGAGTGTGTTGTATGTTTTTGTTAATATTTTAAGCCCTTTTTAACACTTTAGCCAAGTTTTAAATTTATAAAACACGATATTCTACTAACACTAAACACACATATGGGCAAGTGCACCCATCGTGAGCGTAGTATAGCGTTGGTAAGATACCGAGGTCGTCCAAAGACACAAGAGCTTTTAGTACCGGTTTATCCTCAACGTCTAATCAAATCAAAATTTTAGAAAAAAAGGTTTTAAACATGAAAATAAAAACTAAAAATGTTGAAAAATAAAATAAAATAAAAATAGATAGACAAGATGAATCACTTGGATCCGACTCGCCTTTAGTGTAACCTTTGATGATTTCCGCACTTTTGCACTTTTTGAGAGATTATCTTAGTTATAGTAGTAGGCCCCTCTTTTGAAGGTGACGTTACCCTCAACCCAGTAGTTTCAGTCAGCAAGGATACAATCCTAAAGAGTTGGAATATTGAAAGATAATTAATTAAGTTATTAATGCGTAATGTGGTAGGCCCCTCTTTTGAAGGTGACGTTACCCTCAGCTAAGTGGGTTGAGTCAGCAGGGATACAATCCCAAGTAGCCGGGTTAATGTATTAATAGTAGTTTACATATGAGGGGATCAAACCATTCGCACCCCCGCCATCCAATACCAGTGGGTATTGAAGGAGGTCCTATTAAGCTTGACCCAGTTCCTTGCAGGATCTATACACTGAACAAGGCAAGAACCTTACCGAACCATTCCCTTAACCCCGGACAAGGTAACCAACATATCTCTATATAGACCGTAGAGATATGAATGGTTAAAATCTTTTATTTTATATAGAAAGTAAAATAATGCCAAGACACCACGGACAAATGATAAGGAAGTTTCACCTTCAACATAAGAAACTAGTTATTAAAGTCATTAATACAAAACCAAATAAAAAGTGCAAAAAAAATTAAAAATCAAAAGTATTACACTAAATGCTTGTCTTCACCAAGTGATGTAAGAGACTTAGGCAAACATGGCCTTTGATTGTCAAGAACTCTTACTATCAATCTTGGATCCCGATACTACTACACACACTCTAAGATGGATGATGGATGATGGTGATGGATGTGGGTTGTAGTGGTGGTGGAGTGTGGGTGAAGTGGGAGAGAGGTGGTTTGCCAAGGGATGCCTATGAAGTGAACCAAGCACCTCTATTTATAGCCTGCACAGAAGCCCGGACACGGCCCCGTGTCCATTGGGCACGTCCCCGTGTCCATCCACTTTCTCTTTCTTCATTAATTTCAATTTGTCTGCATTAGCTCCACACGCCCTCGTGTCCGTTGGGCACGGCCCCGTGTGCAGAAGCGTATCTGTACTATCAAAATTTGCTTGGATTCTGCGAATCTTAGCGTTGACCAGGGCCCGTGTTGAGCTGGGCACGCCCCCGTGTCTGGAATAGAAGCTTCTATAGCTTTATCTTTTCTGCAGACAATTGGCCACGCCCCCGTGTCCGCTGGGCACGGGGCTGTGGTCAGCCTTCTGTTCTCTTGTTTTTTATTGGGAAGATGTTGCCGAGGGGTCGGGCATGCCACGATTATTCCTTTTCTTGTATTTATGTTAGATTTGGCTGCATATTTGTTCCTTTTGTTCAATTAAGCTCATTTGGTCCTGAAAATACTAAAGGGAGACAAAAGCACACTTTTTCCAACATTAGTACTAAAAAAGGGTTAGTTTTATGCCTCAATTGATGTAATTTATTTGTTGCATTTTACACACATCATCCACCACCAGATAAACAAATGTTCCAAACAGTTGTCAAAACTCTGTCACTGCTGCATTAACAATTGTTTATTCTCAAACCTCTGCCACCTCATCCAGTCAAACCATTGCTGACAAAAGTCCATCCTCTGTGGACAAAAGTTAACCCATTTTTACAGATATTCCTCCCATACCTCCACCTCCATTCCAAACATCTTTTGACTCTTTAAAATTGCCCACAGATGTTAGCTCAGATGATTCACATCTGCAGCCTTCACCTCTCAATGCCATCATTCCATACAAGGGAGATCTAATCTACCTTAAAAGTCATCCACCAGACCAAGTTATTGGCAACATCAATGAAGGGGTACTCACAAGAAGTCAATCCTAAAACATATGTCTTTTTGCTGGTTTTCTATCACTCACGCAACCTGTCAAGTACCAAGAGGCACTGAAAGACAATAGTTGCGTAGAGGCAATGCAGGAAGAGCTCCAACAGTTCAAGAGACAACAAGTATGGGAACTTATACCATTGCCTAAGGATGTATGTCCAATTGGCACAAAATGGGTTTTCAAGAACAAAACAGATGAAAGGGGCATTGTTATAAAAAAAAAAAACTTTGCTTGTGGTTCAAGGCTTTAGGCAAGAAAAAGGCATTAATTATGATGAAACATTTGCTCCTGTAGCAAGATTGGAAGCCATCAGATTGTTCTTAGCCTTTGCTTTCAACCACAACATCAAGGTGTATCAAATGGATATCAAATGTGCATTCCTTTATGGTAAGATTCAGGAAGAGGTATATGTATGCCAACCTCCTGGTTTTGAAGATGCCATTTATCCAGATCATGTCTACAAGCTTAATAAAGCTTTGTATGGCTTGAAACACGCACCAAGGGCCTGGTATGAAACTCTATCCACCTCTCTCTTATCCATAGGCTTTACAAGAGGTAAAATTGATAAAACACTGTTTTTAAGATGGAAAGGAAAGGATTTGATGATTGTCCAGACTTATGTGGATGACATCATTTTTGGATCCACCTGCAATTCCATGTGTGAAGAGTTTAGAGAACTCATGACAGCAGAGTTTGAGATGAGTGCCATGGGTGAACTTCAATACTTGCTTGTTCTCCAAGTTATGAAATTGCAAAATGATACATTCATTCATCAAAGTAAATATGTCAAAGAACTTTTAACAAAATTTGATATGAATGATTGTAAACCATGTAGTATACCCATGGCCAACACAAAGCGGGTCACAGTTGATGTCAAACATGACTTGGTTGATCAAACTTTTTACAGAAGCATGATTGGGTCTTTATTATACCTAACTGCATCTAGGCCAGACATCATGTTTGCAACATGTGTCTGTGCAAGATCCCAGTCAGCACCTAAAAGTCCAACCTTATAGCTGTGAAAAGGATATGCAGATACATAAAAGGTGTTCCCACACTTGGTATCTGGTACCCTCCTAATGGGAATATTGAGCTTTCAGGTTACTCAGACAGTGACTTTGCTAGTTGTCATACCACAAGGAAGTCCACTTCAGGAGGATGCTAGTTTCTAGGCAATTGCTTGGTTTCTTGGCAAAACAAAAAGCAAGCAGCGGTTTCAACATCAACAGGAGAGGCTGAATACATTGCTGTTGTAAGTTGTACAACCCGACTCCTGTGGCATCAAAATCAGTTGTTGGGTTTTGCTGTGACTGCTTTAAAGACTCCTCTCATGTTGGATAGTCAAGAAGCTGAAAACATCATTAAAAATCCACTTTTTCATTCAACAACCAAGCACATTGACATCAGACATCACTTTGTGAGGGATAGCTATGAAAAGGGTTTGATTTCTCTGCATCATGTTCCAACTAAGGATCAGTTGGCAGATGTGTTGACAAAAACTTTAGACACTTCCACCTTTGAAAGCTTGATCTCTAGGATTGGCATGCTAAACATGGATTAAAAGCAAAATTTTGTTTTCCATGAATAAAAAGCATTAAAAATTTTTCAGAAAATAAAAAATCCATCCTTAAAAATACCTTTGATTGAAAAAAATTTCAAAAATCCTTAAAGTTTATTCCATACAACTGTTTTTAAGACATCTGTTTGGCTAAAAATTCATCCACTGCTGAAAGGTATCCTTTCTTTCTCATTTACCACTGTTCATAACCTCTGATGTATGTCCTCTGATAGACTAAAATCAGCCTCTATTCACAACCTCTGATGTCTATCCTCTGATAGACTAAAATCAGGCACTGTTCATATCCACTGTTCCAAACCTCTTTTGCTTTCCAATAGAGGTATATTAACAACTGTCATCTATTATCACCAAAAGAGGTTGCCATGTGGATAGATGTTAGCCATCAGATCTTTCAAACAGACGGCACGTCAGCTTTCACTTTTTCACCCTATAAATTCCCATGTTACATCCAAACAGAGCTTACATTGTCGTCTCGAATTCAAAATTCATACAAAGCGGTTTTCACTACCATCTTCTTCAACCCTACTCATCTTTCATCTTTGATCATGGCTCTGGAAATAAAAACTCCCCATAACTACTTTTCGTACTTCGAGAAAACCAACAAAAATACAACTTTCCATTCAATAATTGACGTTTTGACATCATCAAAATACAAAACCATCCTAACTGTCGATGCTCCAATATATGTGGATACCCTCTGACAATTCTGGGCAGATGCTGAAATCCAATCTCAAAATAAGAAGCCCTTTGGTATAACGTCAAAAGTCGGAGGAACCATTGTTCAAATATCTCCATCTTCCATATCCACAGTATTTGCTTTGGACGACCAGGCAGTTAAAACTTCTTTTGAAAAACAAGAAATTCACACAGAGTTCATAGAAAGGGGGTATGAGGGTCAATTGACATGAGTTACAATTTACAAACCAAAATTTTCTGCTGAAATGAAATGTTTTTTCCATACCCTACTGATATGTCTCTCTGCCAAGACCACCTCATTCAATGAGATTCCACAAAAAGTTCAATACTTGGGATATGCCATTTTGACAAAATCTGATTATAATCTATCCCATGCATTGTTCTCGGACATGGTGGCAAATGTGAATTCTGTTAAAACGGGATCAAACAATGCTTTTCTCATGTATCCCAGACTTTTAAGCTATTACCATCAAAAAGAAGTGTCTCAAAAAGATTTTCAGCAAGGTATAGCTTTTCAAATAAAAAATCTTACAAATGAAACTTTTACAAGAATGCAAGATAAAGAGTCAAAAGTTTCTCAAACATAAACAAAGTGGAATGAGCCTATTTTAGATGAGTCCACATCTGTTGCTTAAACCTCTGTTGTTGAGCCCACTGCTCCTAGTGATCATGACACCACAACCGGTGTTGTAAAACCCACACCAGAAAAATCCCAAAAGAAACCCCCCACATCCAAAAAGCCCATCAAAAAGAAACAACATAAAAAGGCACACCTGGAAGATGAGATCCCAGAGGATAACCTTGTGGCTAAACAAAACCCACTAGAAACCACTGTTGCTACTTCCTCACAACAGTTGGAAAGATCTCCACTGTCACACCCCGATATTTCCACGTATTACCGGTGGGCCCGGTGGGGAGTATCGTGACGTAGTTGATATCATCATAGTCAAACAACACAATTTAAATGCACAGCGGAAGCAAAAGATAAATATATTACAAACCAATATAAAGTAATATCAAAGTATTACAACCGGGATGTAAAGGATCCACGGGCGGATCGAAATTAAAATGAAACATTGCTCAACAGACTTTAGGCATCTAAGCTTGCGAGACTCTTTATTGATGCTAGGAGTAGCCAGCCTATTCCGATTAGTACCTGCACTTAGCCTTTTTGGAAAAATACGTCAGTTTACACTGGTAAATACAATTTAACTGACTCATTTTGAAAATGTTTAAGAAAATTGATTTGAGTGTAAACGGCACAAAACATTTTATAACTTGGGATAATTATTTGAATATAATACTTGTAAAAGAATTACATGTTTCTTATGCGTTCAGTAGCCCGATCCGTAGACCGGGTTAAAGATCAATAGACACACCACATTATTTGGTTAGGCACTGACGGGTATACGCCTACACCCCGTGCTTAGGTCGTGGCCATCTCGTAAGATGATGCCAAGGATATCCGGGACATGGTCATTAACCCCCCAAAGGCTTTAAGCAAACAAAACATTTCAAAACTTAGCATATCAAGGATTTAACCGCTATTCGATTAAAGAATCAATGCCGGACCAAGCGGTATTTTATATACCGTACCCCAAGCCCGTATAAGGGAAAATAAGTTAAAAGTATTTACCTGAGCTAAATATAAATTCAATCCCAGCCGTATCAAATCAGCAAGTACAGATAGCTTTTACTGGGCTCCTAAATCTGGAACGAAGGTTTTTAATAACCTATTAGATTCCTAACGGGTCTAAATTAAGCCTATGCTTAGACCAGTTAGTTTTAAAAGAGGATACGGTTCAAAACGCATGATTAAGCGAGAACCGGATTAGAATGTGGTTTAGACCCGACAAGATTGTATACTTGTGTAATAAGGGTAAACTAAACACATTCTGGATTTTGAGATAGAAATGATAAGGTTTGACCCGTTTCGGCTAATTTATGCAAACTAGTTACATAAGCCGATCCGAACGCGAAAAGTGCGTAACGGGCAACCACATGAGTCATGAACAGGTTTCCTAAGTTAATATGCCTTCAATATGTTGTGATATCAGTAGGATACCTTCCATTATGCCAAAAACGAATTTAAAACCAATTTATGCCCCATAAGGGTATTTTGGTCATTTAATAGGTTATATGAGAGATTAAATATTATTCTGAGTTACAGGTCTGATATAATCAGTAAATATACTTAATTAAATAAGTTATAACAGTAAGTTATAGCATATATGTGAAATTTACTATTTATAACCAAATTATACACCGTAGGGGCATTTTGGTAATTTCACATAAGCTTAAAAGGTAAAAATTTAGAATTCTGAGTTTAAAACTTTTACCTACTATTTAATTATGAAAATTTACTTAAAACATCAGTAGGTATCAAACCTTATATGATAAAAATAGTTTTAATACATACTATGCGTTAAAAACGCTTAAAAAGGCGATTTGGAGCCATTTCTGGGTTTTCAAAAGAAAGCTGATATTTTTATAATTCCAGAAGGCTCAAAATATTTTATTTATCAAATAAAATCAGTAGAAAAAGGTTTGGGGTCAAAAGGATTTGTAAAACTCATTTTATGGCTTAAAATGGCAAAACCGGCATTAACCGAATCAAGCCTAGAACCCTATGTTATGCTCAGCCCTAAAATAAATAAAAATCTTTAAAAATCCCAAAATATTATTTTATATCAGTAGGTAAAAATTTTGGTATCAAAAATTGGGTTTAGATAGGATATACGCTAATTACGCCGTTTAATTAACATAAAGCTTTCAATTTACGCTAATGAGCATAACTCTTAATCTAGACCTCCAACTGATGTCAAATTTTAAGGACAAGTTTATAAATCATTAATAAAGATTATTTTCCTCTCACATTTTCAAAATTCTCGTTTTAGGGTCAAAAGGGCATAACGGTCAACATTTAGGCATTTAACGGAAATATGCATGAACTAGGATTTCTATGGAACCAAGTTGTATAACCTTGGAGGGTTATACTAACTTATAATATGGTCCTAATGGAATCCTAAGGCATGTCTAAGCTAAGCTAAATCGGGTCAGAACTGAAAGTCAAAGCAAAAGTCAACTTTTGCGACTTTCGGTTCCGAACCGAGCCTAAACTTGGAATTGTCGGGTTGAATCATGCTTAGGCATGTTCAACTAATATTTACTAAGTTATTAAAGTGAGAAAACTGATTACATAGCTTTTATATTAATAGTTATGTATTTCATTTAAATTAACCCGTTTGACTTTGATTTGACCCGACAATTAAACTAAGTAAACGTGGTAATTAGGAGGCGCCCTTTTGAGGGTTTAATACCTACCTAATTACGGTCACGTAGCCATGTTTTATGCGAACAATGGCTCAACCGTTTTAAAGTCAAAGCGTTTATCAAAACGCTTGACTTTTCGGCTATAACCGCTAAAAATTTAAATTAAACACGAAAGGGGACTTACGAAGGGTCCAAAGGACTGAAGGAGGTTCTCAAAAAGAATTCAAGATCCTCACAATTCAGAGAGTGTATCAGATTTGAAGGAGAGGTGCAAATGAAAACCAAGAACAAAGGGGTATTTATAGGTTTTTGAGGACCGTTAGGATCGTTCCTCGATAACCGTGATCAAATCTGGACCGTACACTTTTACCCACAGTTTTGGTATACTATGGGCGCCCCAAAACAGCCCATAGGTTGATTAGAAACCGTTGGCAACCCAAGAAACCAGCTGCTGTTGCAAAACAGCTGTTTCTGCAGATCTGGGGGCGCTCGCGCCCCGCGTACGTGTTGGCCATCATTTACGCGGCCCGCGACCGCTGTACAACAGCAAACATGTTTCAGAATTTACAGAATCAGTCCCTGTGAGCATATAAGGTTATTTTAAGCACCTTCAAGGCCCATTAACCTCATTTTAAGGCTCCACTAGGATGATTAAACATAGAGGACACGAAACATGTTCAAAAACATGTCGAATGTCGGTCCGTTTGGCCGTACGGTCATGTTGTGCGTCTAATTACGACGAAACACGAACGGACGCTAAAAACGATCCAAATTACGCGACGAATGGAATTTTATCAAGGCGATCACTAAAATAAAATATTTTAGTGCTTACATAAATTTTTGGGTGTCCGGGGATATTCAGAATGCGTGATATGCGCAAAAGTGCAAACTTGTGCACTTTTTGACACTTTTAGTCCCTGCATGACATAAAAGTTTATTTTTGCGCCTCAAACACCTCTAAGCCTATATCTAAGTTATATAAAGGATAAATAGTGTATGTTTAACTTATGTACATATTCCGGAAGGTCCGTTATCATACGATTCGACCTACTTTTGCAGTTTGACGCAATTAGTCCTTTAATTGCGCATTGTAGCGCGAAATGTCATTTAATGATATCCAAGCCTTCCTTGGCCCATATTGATCATTCCTAAGAATATACATAACTGTTACTACGCTCCTGTATGCTAAGATGGTCACCGAAAGGCGTAGATTCAAAAGTTGACGCTTTAGGTCCCTCTATTGCGCAAACTTGCGCATCTCATCATTTAATAGCATTGAAGCCTTATCTAATCCCTATTAGGAATTCTTGAAAGTATTATTAAACATTGCGATGCTTCGGGTCTGCTAAAAGGTCATTCAGAGGTATAATTAAACATATTGACACATTTAGTCCCTCTAACTTGCAAAGTTGCGCGTAACTTTACTTATAGGCATAAAAACCTTAGACGGCCATTATTTGGCATTCCCGAGAGTATAATTAAATATCATGAAGCTCTCGGTTTGTTAAAAGGTCACTCAGAGGTTAGAATTGACATGTTGATGCTTTTAACCCTTTATTACGCAAACCTTCAATTAATTACGCAAACGGCTACACTTAACCATCAAGTGGCACATTTGTGAATATAAACATCGTAAGAGGTTATTTAGAAACTTATTTTAGGTATGTTACACTTCCATTCCTTTCATAATCAAAGTTTTTTTTTGATTTTTTAAAAATTAGTCCCTAAGTTTCAGTGTTTGACTTCATTAGGGTTTATTACACGTGTCAATACATCATTGGACGTGATTTTACAAGGTGTTACATCCTCACCCCCTTAAAAGAAATCTCGACCTCGAGATTTGCTAAAATGCTGGAAGTACTTTTTGTCACTTAACGGACTTAACTTCTATAGCATACCTGGAGTCTCTCCAAGCTCCCAAAGTGACCTTTATATTTGGTACATGTATCCTTTTGGAGCTTCCTATCCTTTCGATCCTCAATCGATATAGGTTGCTCATCATATCATTAATCTGCATGTTATTATGTGATAGTGATTCTCGGCTTATTGGTGAAACACATCCTTAAATCATTAGTGCGTAATATATCGCGAGCTCCTTCAAGCTCCTTAAATAGGTTTAGCTTATAAGCTATTTGATCTTGATACATTCGATTTCCTTCGAATGATTCTATATATTCAGAGCTTAACTAGCCTGATAATTTAACAAACTGGTACACCCTTCAGGGTGATATCTTTTGTTGAACCTTATTCCTTAACAAGAACTTAGGAGGGTTGTTACTTTCATTAATCCTTGATTTTCTGCCGAATATTGGCAACTTACAGATGATTATGAATTTGTATGATCTTATTTGTTGTTTCCAAGGCAACTTTCAGATCCTAATAATTGGACTTACTAATCTTCTATTTACTAATAGATGTTTAACATTCCATCTATACAAGGTCTTCAAAGGAGCAGCCTTGATACTTGTATATCAACTATTATAGAAAAGCTTAATTTAAGGTGAGATGGTTATTCCAACCATTGCTTAAAACTAATCTTAAGGAATAACTAATCCTTGCCGTTAGTCGAACAACTCGACGATCCTGGGCAGCTGATGGCAAATTCTCAATTGTTGCCTAATTAGGGTTGTGGTAATCAATGCATAAGCAAAATGAACCGTCTTTCTTAATTAACTATTCCGAATTCTCAGGATATTGAGTTAGGCTATATGAATCCTCTATATCAAAACTTAGTTAATCAGGGTTTTGATTCCTCCAATGATGATACTAGTCGTCTTGGAGATTTCTTAATAATACAACCCTAAATGGGATATAATTCTTAACTCTATTTGCCTCTCAGGAGGGAAACAGTGTAATCTTAGGAGAAGATAATCAAGATACAAGGAGGTTACAGAGATTTTCCAAATCTCAGGCTCCAGTTCATTTATCATGGTCTGCATCAGATAAGTGATTTCATGCTACGAGTGCACGGATTCCTTAATCAGGGACATTTACTTGGATAATTCCATTTTAGATATCTTCTTTGAATACCATTAGCTGAATTTAGTACCATATGACCATCGGAATATCTTTGTGGTCCCATGCATTAAACCTCCATACTGATCAGGCATGGAAGCAATCTATGGAACATATTAAGATACACCAATCCTCATATAGCGCTTTTATCATACCATCTGGTATTCGTAATCAATAGTGATTAAGGAGATATCAAATACGTATGCTGACGTCCCTCCTCCAGAGAGAGGATACTTCCAAAAAAAAAAAAAATTACGCCTGAAGGCTTCTAACAGGAACAGAAGAAATGGTTCTTATGATTTCGCCTGTAAGTTTTACCTTACACTTAATATTTGGGTTTCTTACGGAAAAATTCTAAAAGTTTGCTAAGCTTATGGTCTTATGAGAGACTTAGCAGCACCTGAACCCAAAACAGAACTCTTAGCAATAAAATCACAAAAAGGGATTTACCCGGTGTCATTATTAATGTGAACTGCCTCTAATCATGCATCAGGAGGGTTAAACGCCTCCATTCTTAATCCTTTTAAACTTAGCTGTAAAATCTTTGACAAACTTTAGGGCAGTCTCAGCTTTGACTGTTTATTTCTTAATCTATAAAATTCGGGTAGCTGAGGCAGATCCATGATGGATTTATAATGAGCAGGCTTTGAAACTTTAATGTGCCCTCTTATTGCCGATGCTAAATCATAATATATATATATATATAGTGCATTATGCTTAAATTCTTGGTTAACCGAATAAGGGCACTATTTCAAACAATGAGCCAAGGTTTGCAACACATGTTGATAGTTTATAAGTCTTATGGGGGGAGTCGGAAAATTCTTATTCCATCTTTTTCCATTTCGTGAAGCGGATAATAGGTTTTTCTAATAAGGTCCTTGAAACTTGGATCATCCCATAATGTATAAGAGGATCTTTCTAGTGGACTCCATTAATGTCCTTATTAATCAATGGTATTGCCATCGAATGACTGTGACGCATACCTCACTGTGTCCTTTCCAGCATAACTGTTGACATACCTAATGGTCTCTACTTCATCCAACAATTTCTTGTAATCGATGGTCCCTTTTTACTATTGAAGTCTCTTGACTTCCAAGAGACGAAGCACTTTTAAGTACATCCTAAAAGAATGGGCTCCTTGCCACATATGATTTTATTTGTATTATTCTTCGCATGTGAAGTATGAATAAAGCTCTTATCATGAGTAGCGACATGTGTTTTAGAGCAAACAACATTTGGCTTCTTGAATCTTCTCATGGCTTTTCTCATAACCTTTCTAACAACTGGGTTAACTTCAGTTTTGGAGATTAATTCCATTAATATTGAGGTTCACACTTGATACACCATTAATATTTGTCGCATTTCTAGCATCACGACTGTTGTTTGTTTCTTCTGAGTTTCCCATACTCGGAGCTTTGTTGTTAATACCAATTTCAATAAGTGCTTAGGTAACCCATACCTAGTGTTTTCTTGAATTGTCAAAGGCTCCCCATAAGGAGTCTTGATAACTACTTGCTTCTTATCATTCTCAATATAGGCTTGACTTCTAGGACGACCAATTCATTCCTATCACTATGTCGAGTCCCTTATTATTTAAATGGAAACAAGGACATCAGGAAAGAATGGTTCCTAATGGATATAAACATCCATCTAATATTGCTGGAGCAGTCTCTGAGGTACTATCGGTCAATTCTACTTAACGCTTAGAGTTTTTAACAGGCAGATTTAATAATTTATAAAATTTATTGTCTATGAAAGACTTATCTGAACCTGAATAAAATAATACTCTAGCATGAGCGTTATTAATAAAGAAAGTACCTGTTGTGACATTTTCATCCTGAATAGCCTCTTGAGTATCCACTTGAGAGCTTCCATCTTCGGTCTTCTTAGACTCCTCAGGTTTCTTGGTTTTATTAGGGCAATTAGTCCTGATATACCCCTTTTCGTTGCAACCATAACAGGTCGCATCTTTTAACTTCTTGCAATCCAAGGTCTTATGCTCCTTGGACTTGCAGATCCCACATGGTAGAGGATGAAATTCAAATCTGCATTTTCCGAGGTGGTATTTCCTACAGGTTTTTGCATCTGGTCTTTTCACCGATCTGCTGTTTGTCCTTCAAATCCTTGCATTCATGGGTCTTGTGATCCGTCTCCTTACAGATGACATATCCCCCGGTCTGATCATAGAAACATTTTCCGAAGTGCTTCTTCCCGCAGGTTTTACATTCGGGTTTTGCCTCCCTTGGTTTGGACTGGTTATAGCTTGAACCGGTCTTACCCTTTTTGTAACCCTTATTCGGGGTATCATCGCACTTTCGCTTATGATCCTTCAACACACGGTCCACAGCGTTGTTTACGGCTGTATTTAACATAGCCTGTAACTCAGCGCCCGTTAAGTTCAGTCTTGCATCATCATTATGATCAACTGGATGGTTGTGAGCTTCAGAGGAGTCAGCCATGGTGAAGCTTTGAAGGCTACAAGCCAAGTAGTAATAGTTTGCTTAATTATACAGGGAATTGTCGAGTTTGATGATTAAATAGCCATGGTACAATTAAACCATATAGGCCAGTAGATAGTATTAAATTTATTTGATTATGTTCTGCCTAGGTTTTTAAATAATCCACCTTTGGCGCTTAAACGGAATGTAATCCTTCATATTTATTAGACATGGGATATAAATCACGACTGTTAATGTCATACCGACATTTTATATAGCACTAAGGCTTGTTCCAAAGGACGCTTGATGGCACAGAAGCCTTGTCACTAGGGAAAATTTTAAAACATAATCGATGATTCCTTCGGATCGGAAAATTTCATAGTTCATTGCCTTAACAAGAAGTTATGAAGTAAAACTATCTTTTTCATGCATACATCTTCGCCCGAAGGTATTCATCCCAGTGGATGTTTTGATGTATTTATCAAGCTCGACGTTTATTAGCCACGGTTCCTATTGATCATTTATGCTAAATAAGGGGTCTGGAAAATTTCTAATATAAGGATGACAAGTGTGATTTCATCGCATCACCCATTGTCAGGAGTGTTAACACGTTTTCAGGTGTTTAACAAGGATCTGAATCTCTTTAAACAGGTCTCACCATCGTAGCCAGGTCTTTAATGACATTCCAGCTAGGTCATACCCTTTTAAGATTCTTTTTGATATAAATGCTGGCAGGAAAGGAATGATATTTATTTTATTCGGGATTTTATAATTATCCTAGATTTAGTAAAATATAACTATGGCACGAAAAAGGCCAAGTCACAAGGGCAACTTTAAATTATAAACCATGATTTTGTAGAATCAAGGTATTTAGGCTTGAACGTTGTTCATTGCCTTTTCTTGACAGGGAGTTGTAGGCTACGACTGTCTTTTGTCTTATATGACAATGAATATGGCCCTTAAGTATTATATCCCTAATAGATGCTTAAATCACAAATTAAGAAAATATTTCGGGAGAATCCAGTATAAGGGTGATTTATGAGATTTTATCGAACCACGTCTGCCAGGAATGTTAACATATTACAGATGTTAACAAGGATTTGAATCCCTTGAATAGGTTGTACCATCTTGGCCATGTCTGTAATGACATTTAGGCTAGGTTTTACCTTTAAGATTCTTTTTAATAATTAACGCAGAACAATCCTAACTCGGGATGTTAATAAGGATCTGAACCTAAATTGAGGAACTGCCAACTTGGCCGGGTCTTAATAGTGACACGAGGCTAAGTCTTGTCCTTTTTAGATTTTGCCATTTTATTATAATGGTAGATCTTATAAAAGGAAAGTTATTATTTCATATTTTATATTCATATGCAATGATGAATAAATATAGATAAAACATTCCAGTGATTTTTAAAAGAGGTACAGAATTGCCCTAGACGGGACTTGAAAGGAATGATGTTGTCCATGAAGGGACTGAAAGACAAGTATGCCCTTATAAGGGCTTACTAAGGAAACGAACTTCAGCAAAAACGAGTTTCTTCTTCATTTTATTTATAAATGCTTTCTCCTTGGTTGCACGTTCATCCTGGTCGCAGTACGAAGCTCGGCCTTCCCTAGGCTTCAAATGGGGAGAATTTCCATTATGGCTTCTTTTCTTGGCGACGTATTAAAATATATAGAATTAAAAGCAATAATTCTCCGAATAGAGACGAGAGTATTCCTATGTTAAGTCTAGACTCAGAAGGTCAAAGAATGTGCTATTGTGTCATTGAGATTAAACACAAAAGGCTAGTGTTTAATTCACTCAGTGTTGGCTCTGATACCAACCTGTCACACCCCGATATTTCCACGTATTACCGGTGGGGAGTATCGTGACGTAGTTGATATCATCATAGTCAAACAACACAATTTAAATGCACAGCGGAAGCAAAAGATAAATATATTACAAACCAATATAAAGTAATATCAAAGTATTACAACCGGGATGTAAAGGATCCACAGGCGGATCGAAATTAAAATGAAACATTGCTCAACAGACTTTAGGCATCTAAGCTTGCGAGACTCTTTATTGATGCTAGGAGTAGCCAGCCTATTCCGATTAGTACCTGCACTTAGCCTTTTTGGAAAAATACGTCAGTTTACACTGGTAAATACAATTTAACTGACTCATTTTGAAAATGTTTAAGAAAATTGATTTGAGTGCAAACGGCACAAAACATTTTATAACTTGGGATAATTATTTGAATATAATACTTGTAAAAGAATTACATGTTTCTTATGCGTTCAGTAGCCCGATCCGTAGACCGGGTTAAAGATCAATAGACACACCACATTATTTGGTTAGGCACTGACGGGTATACGCCTACACCCCGTGCTTAGGTCGTGGCCACCTCATAAGATGATGCCAAGGATATCCGGGACATGGTCATTAACCCCCCAAAGGCTTTAAGCAAACAAAACATTTCAAAACGTAGCATATCAAGGATTTAACCACTATTCGATTAAAGAATCAATGCCGGACCAAGCGGTATTTTATATACCGTACCCCAAGCCCGTATAAGGGAAAATAAGTTAAAAGTATTTACCTGAGCTAAATATAAATTCAATCCCAGCCGTATCAAATCAGTAAGTACAGATAGCTTTTACTGGGCTCCTAAATCTGGAACGAAGGTTTTTAATAACCTATTAGATTCCTAACGGGTCTTAATTAAGCCTATGCTTAGACCAGTTAGTTTTAAAAGAGGATACGGTTCAAAACGCATGATTAAGCGAGAACCGGATTAGAATGTGGTTTAGACCCGACAAGATTGTATACTTGTGTAATAAGGGTAAACTAAACACATTCTGGATTTTGAGATTGAAATGATAAGGTTTGACCCGTTTCGGCTAATTTATGCAAACTAGTTACATAAGCCGATCCGAACGCGAAAAGTGCGTAACGGGCAACCACATGAGTCATGAACAGGTTTCCTAAGTTAATATGCCTTTAATATGTTGTGATATCAGTAGGATACCTTCCATTATGCCCAAAACGAATTTAAAACCAATTTATGCCCCATAAGGGTATTTTGGTCATTTAATAGGTTATATGAGAGATTAAATATTATTCTAAGTTACAGGTCTGATATAATCAGTAAATATACTTAATTAAATAAGTTATAACAGTAGGTTATAGCATATATGTGAAATTTACTATTTATAACCAAACTATGCACCGTTGGGGCATTTTGGTAATTTCACATAAGCTTAAAAGGTAAAAATTTAGAATTCTGAGTTTAAAACTTTTACCTACTGTTTAATTATGAAAATTTACTTAAAACATCAGTAGGTATCAAACCTTATATGATAAAAATAGTTTTAAAAAGGCGATTTGGAGCCATTTCTGGGTTTTCAAAAGAAAGCTGATATTTTTATAATTCCAGAAGGCTCAAAATATTTTATTTATCAAATAAAATCAGTAGAAAAAGGTTTGGGGTCAAAAGGATTTGTAAAACCGGCATTAACCGAATCAAGCCTAGAACCCTATGTTATGCTCAGCCCTAAAATAAATAAAAATCTTTAAAAATCCCAAAATATTATTTTATATCAGTAGGTAAAAAGTTTGGTATCAAAAATTGGGTTTAGATAGGATATACGCTAATTACGCCGTTTAATTAACATAAAGCTTTCAATTTACGCTAATGAGCATAACTCTTAATCTAGACCTCCAACTGATGTCAAATTTTAAGGACAAACTTATAAATCAGTAATAAAGATTATTTTCCCCTCACATTTTCAAAATTCTCGTTTTAGGGTCAAAAGGGCATAACGGTCAACATTTAGGCATTTAACGAAAATATGCATGAACTAGGATTTCTATGGAACCAAGTTGTATAACCTTGGAGGGTTATACTAACTTATAATATGGTCCTAATGGAATCCTAAGGCATGTCTAAGCTAAGCTAAATCGGGTCAGAACTGAAAGTCAAAGCAAAAGTCAACTTTTGCGACTTTCGGTTCCGAACCGAGCCTAAACTTGGAATTGTCGGGTTGAATCATGCTTAGGCATGTTCAACTAATATTTACTAAGTTATTAAAGTGAGAAAACTGATTACATAGCTTTTATATTAATAGTTATGTATTTCATTTAAATTAACCCGTTTGACTTTGATTTGACCCGACAATTAAACTAAGTAAACGTGGTAATTAGGAGGCGCCCTTTTGAGGGTTTAATACCTACCTAATTACGGTCACGTAGCCATGTTTTATGCGAACAATGGCTCAACCGTTTTAAAGTCAAAGCGTTTATCAAAACGCTTGACTTTTCGGCTATAACCGCTAAAAATTTAAATTAAACACGAAAGGGGACTTACGAAGGGTCCAAAGGACTGAAGGAGGTTCTCAAAAAGAATTCAAGATCCTCACAATTCAGAGAGTGTATCAGATTTGAAGGAGAGGTGCAAATGAAAACCAAGAACAAAGGGGTATTTATAGGTTTTTGAGGACCGTTAGGATCGTTCCTCGATAACCGTGATCAAATCTGGACCGTACACTTTTACCCACAGTTTTGGTATACTATGGGCGCCCCAAAACAGCCCATAGGTTGATTAGAAACCGTTGGCAACCCAAGAAACCAGCTGCTGTTGCAAAATAGCTGTTTCTGTAGATCTGGGGGCGCTCGCACCCCGCGTACATGTTGGCCATCATTTACGCGGCCCGCGACCGCTGTACAACAGCAAACATGTTTCAGAATTTACAGAATCAGTCCCTGTGAACATATAAGGTTATTTTAAGCACGTTCAAGGCCCGTTAACCTCATTTTAAGGATCCACTAGGATGATTAAACATAGAGGACATGAAACATGTTCAAAAACATGTCGGATGTCGGTCTGTTTGGCCGTACGGTCACATTGTGCGTCTAATTACGACGAAACACGAACGGACGCTAAAAACGATCCAAATTACGCGACGAATGGAATTTTATCAAGGCGATCACTAAAATAAAATATTTTAGTGCTTACATAAATTTTTGGGTGTCCGGGGATATTCAGAATGCGAGATATGCGCAAAAGTGCAAACTTGTGCACTTTTTGACACTTTTAGTCCCTGCATGACATAAAAGTTTATTTTTGCGCCTCAAACACCTCTAAGCCTATATCTAAGTTATATAAAGGATTAATAGGGTTTGTTTAACATATGTACATATTCCGGAAGGTCCGTTATCATACGATTCGACCTACTTTTGCAGTTTGACGCAATTAGTCCTTTAATTGCGCATTGTAGCCCGAAATGTCATTTAATGATATCCAAGCCTTCCTTGGCCCATATTGATCATTCCCAAAAATATACATAACTGTTACTACGCTCCCGTTTGCTAAGATGGTCACCGAAAGGCATAGATTCAAAAGTTGACGCTTTAGGACCCTCTATTGCGCAAACTTGCGCATCTCATCATTTAATAGCATTGAAGCCTTATCTAATCCCTATTAGGCATTCTTGAAAGTATTATTAAACATTACAATGCTTCGGGTCTGCTAAAAGGTCATTCAGAGGTATAATTAAACATATTGACACTTTTAGTCCCTCTAACTTGCAAAGTTGCGCGTAACTTTACTTATAGGCATAAAAACCTTAGACGGCCATTATTTGGCATTCCCGAGAGTATAATTAAATATCATGAAGCTCTCAGTTTGTTAAAAGGTCACTCAGAGGTTAGAATTGACATGTTGACGCTTTTAACCCTTTATTACGCAAACCTTCAATTAATTACGCAAACGGCTACACTTAACCATCAAGTGGCACATTTGTGAATATAAACATCGTAAGAGGTTATTTAGAAACTTATTTTAGGTATGTTACACTTCCATTCCTTTCATAATCAAAGTTTTTTTTTATTTTTCGAAAAATTAGTCCCTAAATTTCAGTGTTTGACTTCATTAGGGTTTATTACACGTGAAATACATCATTGGACGTGATTTTACGAGGTGTTACATCCACCCATCCAAACTCCTCTTGAATCCTCACAAAAGGATCAAGTTGTAAGGACAGGGACACCACATCAAGAGGCAGACGTTTCACTTGAAAGTCTGTTTCTTAGCCCCTCTCCCAGGGCTATCTCTCTTTCAACTCCACAACCCTCCACTTCAATTCCACCAACATTTTTACCTCTGTTTGATGCAACTGATACAAGTCAGACATAATTCAGTCCATCTCACTCACCAATTAAAAAGAGCAAACTTCCACAAATGACTGAGTCTAAGGAAAATCAATTTGCTAACCCACAAACAGCTGAGGAGGCTACACCACTTGAGTTACATGTAACTCTTGGTGGTAGTTCAAGTGAAGCAGCCACTACAACTGATGAAACACTAGTTTTTCAGTTGGACAGTGGTTTCATCTATAAGACTTCCTTGAAGGCAACAACTGTTGAGGGTACAATTGTAACCTCTGTTCCAGTTGGAAGTCCCAGTACCAAGACAAAGAGGCATTTGGTTCTGAAAATTTGGAGAATTCTCCTGTTTGGAACCAAATCAAACTACCTCTGGTAGGGATTCAGATGATCCTATTAAGTTAGGTGATGAATTAAGATACAAGGAGTTGAAGGAGAGAATGACCTCTATGGAATCCTCAATGGCAGAAATGAAAGACATGGTGAAACAGATGATGGAGTATTCTAAAACTCAACCTTCAACTCAGCAAATTGTCAATGGGCTGTGGAAATCAGTGCAACCAATTATCCAAGCTCAAAGGAATTTGGCTGATATCAAACATAACACTCACATGGAATTGATCTGAAACATGGTTGATGTCAGATATAAGGTTACACAAGCAGATATTAAGGCCATCAGGGAACATTTGTTAAAGACTACTGGCTCTGTCCCTCTAACAATACTTCAAGATGAAGTTGAAGATGATGCCAAAAGGGGGAGAATGATAAGCTTAAAAAGTTGCAGCCTTCATCACAAGCAAAACCAAAGGTGCAACAACAAAAGCCAGAGTCTGTTCCCAAAACTTCTGCTAAGGCATCAGATGCTGGAAGTGAAAAGAGGATTGATGAGACTCTGAACAAGAAAGCTGAAGAGATTGCCTTGGGAAAGCAGAAAAGGCAAGATACACTTGAAGCCAAAGCTTCTAGCTTAATTGAACAAGAACAGGCAGAGCAGAAGAAATAGGAGGATATTGGCACTTCAAAAAGGAGAAAGTCAACAAGAAATGTTAGACAGCCAATCATCACCCCTCCTAAAACCACTGTTGGGTCTACAAAAGGTGTATCCTCTGCTGAACCCAAAACAAAACCCTCACCACAAAAACAACCTCAAAAGAAACCATAAACACCACCATCACCAATACAGCCAATAGATGCTAGTACAACAGATGTATCAGCAGATGTTCCATAAACCACTGCTAGTACAACAGTTGAATCAGCAGATATTACCCAAACCACTATCATGATCATTTTTCTCACACCACCAACACCTCAACCACTGCCCACACCACCGATAATTCCAACACACCCACTGTCACACCCCAACCGATGGCGAAAACATCGGGGCGCGGCACTAAGCATTTAGATTGCTCATGAGTTTCCATAACGCTAATTGTTGCAATAGTAATTAATCAAGTTTCATGAAATAGATTTTTCTAAACATCAAACCATTAAAATATCAATTACAAACCATCAAATATTGTTTCAAAAGTTTCTAAATTAACTAGGGTGTGTTTCTAGCAGCATCCTAGCAAGTTTCTCGGATCCAGCATCCTATCAGCCTGCAACATGTATTAAAATAATGTCAATACAATAATGTACTGGTGAGTATACAAGTTTGAGTATATAGTGTAATAGTTTAAAAGACTCATATCCGTCATGTAAACATATAAAAGTTTTAGCCATGCTAGTTCACGCAGTCCAAGTGATAGCCCAAGTATCCCAATGTGTTTACCACTTTCCCAAGTCTCAAGGAAAACAAAATGGACTCCTCCTGACAATACCCCCAAGAATAATGGGGAGGTACATTACTCCTATAGCGCTACTATTGTTAAGGCGGAACTACACACAAGGATTAAACGTTCACATAACATTAAGAACCAAGAATCAAGAATCCAAAACGTATCAAGTTTCACATTTACAGATGGTCACAAACAGGTTTCAACAGATAAGCGTCGGACTGAAAAGTAGAATCGTGCAAAGTGTCGGACCAGTCTCCTCATCGAATGGCCATCCGGACGGATGGTCATCCGGTCGGATGACCTGTAGATTAGACGGATCACCATCCGATCGGATGGTCATCCAGACGGATGACCATTCGATCGAATGGTCATTCTATCCAAAAGGTGTGTTTCCAAAATGTTTCAACTTTTGAATTTTTCATTGTAGTATAAGTCCAAGTCATCGATCGGATGGTCATCCGATCGGATGACCATTCGGTCGAATGACTGTTCGAGTGTAAGTTTCAAAGTTCAAAGTTCTGGTTCAAAATAGTTTAAGTGTTGAAGGTTGTGAGGAATATGTCGTTCGGTCGGATGACCGTTCGATCAGATGGTCGTCCGAGCAGATGGTCATTCGACTGGTGTGATTTGTTCCCTTCGCAACCTTCGTAAAGTTTCTAAGTTTGATTTTAACAGAGACGACATGGTAACGTATCAAGACAACGGAAACCCATTGAGGTTTAGCTCGTCTGATCGGATAGGAATCACCCCGTTCGATCGGACGGCTGTTCTTGGTTGGGTTTCATGTTTTACCCGTAATCTGGTCATCTTCTTCTTCGGTGGAAGTCCGTTATCGACCCGACTCCAGACTAAGGAACAAGTCCTAAGCCTGTTTTGGATCTAGATTCCACCGTTTTAAGTAAAAGTTCGAGAAAGTTTGAAGAAGAATATGTAATCAAATGAAAAGCTTAGATTTAGTAAAGATTCACAGTAAAACAGGTGGAAATCGCTTAGATTTGAGCTTTAACTTGATGAAAATGACATCACACAGCCGATTATACAAACCGCCATGATGACGTCATCCTCAAGAGCTCGAATCTTAGTGATTTCATGGTGAAAAGTAGGATTTTGAGGTGGAATCTTGTGAGAAAGTGTGTTGAGATTGAAGTTGTACAAGATTAAGTGGAGAAATTACAAGAATCGCCCAAAAATGGAAGAAAAGTGCCTTAGAACGGAGAGCTCGTGCGTCTGGTTGGAAGAGTCTGTCACATCAGTGAAGAATGATGTGACAGCTCGTATTTATAGGGTCAGAGGAGAGAAAGGCGGTGCAAGTAGGCTGGATCGGATGGTTGTTCGGTCGAATGGCCCTCCAATCGGATGTCCATTCGGACAGTCCAATCCTTTCAGCTACTTTTCCGTCTTTGGTTCGTTTTGCGTGTTAGGTTAAGCGTTGCGTTGCATATTATTGTGTAGTATTATTATATTTATAATTAACACAAAAGTTTCCAAGTTTCCAAGTTTACATAAGTGTCAAGTCTCTAGTTCTTCGTTTAACAAAGTCTCATAGTTTCACGAGTCTCGAGAGTCTAGAATCAAGCATAACGAGCCAAGCGTCAAGTCTCTAGAATCAAGCATCTAGTATTAAGTATCACGTATCACCAGGATTCAAGTTTCAAAGTATCAAGATTCTCAAAGCTTCAAGCATAATAAGAGTCTAGATTCAAAGTTTCAAGATGCAAGCATAAAAGGGTCTAGATTCACATAGTTTCTCATAGTGTAAAGTTTCACATAGTATAGGGACAAAATTGACAAAGGTAAAAGTTCGGGGACGTAGGGCGTTACACCCACCTTCACCAAAAATCAAATTCACACGTAAATAAAAAACTTTTGTTGTGGCAAAAGATGATGAGGAGATTCAACCACCAATCCTCTTATCATCTGCCCCCATTCAGGCCACACCACTCTCATCATTTCCATTTAGATCCACTTCACTTCCACCCATTGCACCATAACCATCAATCATCCCACTGGCTACTCAGTATCCTCTTGGAGATTCATGTAATAACAGGAGAAATTGAATCTTTTTATTCAACAGAGGATACATCATAACTTACCTTCCCATCTCTCCTTGGTTATAGAAACTTAGATGAATATTGGAAGCTAAAGGCTAGACAGGCTGAATATATTGGAAAGGAGAAGTGTAAAGGGATGGATGACAGAACTGCTCAAGGAATCTTGTCACTAGAACTTAGCAAGGTAAGGAAGATAGAAGATTATGCTAAGGACCTGAGCAAGTCCATGTCTGAGAAGCCAATTAATGCTGAGCTTGATAAGGAACTAAGACAGGATTACCTTGATCACATCATGAAACATAAACCATACAGAGCAAACATAGCACAATTCAAAGATTGGTCAACAGATGCTCTTAAAGAAGAAATTGAAAGAATTCAAAAGATGCTCAATGACCCTTTATAAAAGCCAACTCCTCCAGATTGGAAGAAAGGCAAACAAGCAGATCAAAACAAGGCATTGAAGCTGAAGAGAGTGAGAGCAGAGCTTGTTGCTGCTAATTATGGTAATTCAAGGTCTGTTGCCAGATAGTCAGAGTAAAAAATTGTTGACACATACAAAAGACTGGAACAGCTGAGAGCAAAGGATCCTACAGTTCCTAAGAAGCTAGTACATCCAACAGTGGTTGTTCCTCAACAGACCCTTACATCTAAAAAGGTGTCCTCGGCATCTGGATTATCCATAGCTGCCTTAAACCAAGCAAAAAGGCAGAAGCAGATGGCTGAGGCAGATGAACAAATGTATGACTACTACAGAAAAGAGGGACTCAAAAACCAGCTGTTATACCACACAGATCCTGCCAGTAACAAACTAAGAGAAACACTTGCAAATCTTGTCAGCAGGCCACAATCACCCAACTCATCAAGAATAACTCTTCACCCAAGAAAACCATATGATTCAAAAATTCTAAAGTGGAAGTCATCCTCAGACACCCACGAGTTGACTTTGCTCAGATCAAATGATAGTGTTCAAAGGCTAAAATGGAGGATGCATATGGTCTGGATGCAGGTGACCTCCAAGATCTATTGAACCTTAAACTTGAAAGGGATTTTGAAGATATGGTCTCCATGAACTTTGAGTTACAATTCAAAGGCCAAATCAGGGAGATGCTGATGAAGAATAAAGATCATAAATAAAGAAGTGTTTTGGCATCATCTGTTCAAGGGGGATATTGTTGGATCTAGTGGACCCCATAAAAGAACAGATGATTGGAAAGTGAAAATAGTCTACAACATCTGATCATGAATAACAGTGCTTTAAAGATCTGCTCCTCCCAATGGCAATGACTCAACATCTACTTTCTCTAAAGTCTACTAAAGCCAAAGGTCTGCCTAAGAGAAACTCTGCTGTTGACGACAAAGTCTGCTGGTCCAAAGGTCTGCCAAAGTGAACCTCTGCTGATGAAGACAAAATCTGTTGAAGCAAAGGTCTGATCATCCATTGCTGATGAAGAAAACGTTTGAAGAAGCTAAGGTCTCCTATGCATCAACCGATGATAAGTCTCAACAGAGGATTCTCCAACAGTTGATTGATCAACAGAGTTTTCCTTTATTATCAATGTACAGTGCTTAGGCTATAGCAGATGTTAGGAGTTTGTTAGGGCTATTATATGTCGCTATCTAGGTGACGTCAGCTTAGATGCTTCAGATGTTTGGTTTGTACTATAAATAGAACAGTGCATGTATTTTTCTTTTCATCACTTTCCTCTTGACATTTTTGTACGAACAAACTAGGAGTGATCAGGCTGAGGGGCAGTTGTAATTCTCATGCATTCGTAAACATTATAATTGCAATCTTTATAAAAGCATGATGATGAAAGCATTCTCTTCATTGTTGTGATTTAAAAGTTTATTATTCCGCTGTATATTATCATCTTTTTTATCTTCATTCATTGGTTCCATCTTAAACTATCACAACAATCAAACTCAGATCCTAACAACTACGATCAAGATTTGGTTGACGAGGTATGATGTGCGTAAAATGCAACATATAAATTACATCAAACAATGCGTAAAATCAACCCTTTTCGGTAATAATGTTGGAATAGCATGTTTCTTTGTTTACTTTTAATTGATAGGATCAAAAGAGCTTAAACACACAAAAGGAACAAATTAACAGTAGAAACCAATAGAAATACAAAGAAGAAGGATTGAAACGACTTGCCGAACCCCATCCACATCCAAACCAACAAAAATAAGAAAAACAGAAGCTTAGGCAAGGGGTCGTGCCTACCAGGCATGGGGCCGTGCCCAGTCAAGATTCCCTGCAGAAAAAGACAACAACAAAAGACAAACTAACATGGGGCCGTGCCAACTCAACATGGGCTATGGTCAACTCTAAGATTCGCAAAATCTAAGATAGTACAACAAGTACAATCACCACGGGGCCATGCTCTGCCACCACGGGGCGTGTTAGTACAAGACCTGACATCTACAGTTAATGAAAGGAGAGAAATTGAAGGCCACGGGGCCGTGTCAGGTGGGCACGGGGTTGTGTGAACACTCAATTTCCAGCTATAAATAGGGGTGCTTGGTTTCATTCCAACTCATCCCTAGGCAAACCACTTCTCTCACACTTGCCATCAGTCCACCACCACTACAACAGCAACACCCACCACCATCATCCATCTTTCATCTTTTAGAGTGTGTAGTAGTCTCGGGATCCAAGATCGATCGTAAGAGTTCTTGTCAAACAAAGACCATGCTTGGCTAAATCTCTTACATCACTTGGTAAAAACAAATCTTTTATGTATTACTTTTGATTTCCAATCTTTGGCAACTTTTTATATGTGTATGTATTAATGACTTTAATAACTAGTTTTTTTATATTGAATGTGAACTTTACTTAATAATTTCTTCATGTTTTGCTGATTCACTCATTCGTGTCTTTACGGTCTATATAAAGCGCGTTAACTGCCTGGAAGGGGGTTAGAAGGGTGTTTGGGTAAAGTTCTTGCCTCGTTAGTGTATAGATCCTTCGAGGACCTAATTCAAGTTTAGTAGGAATTCTCTTGAGGCAGATAGCATCAAATCGGGGGAAGTAAGAACAACTTGTAATCCCTTATCTATAAACTACTATTAAAACATTAACCCAACCTTGCGGGACTGTATCCCTGCTGACTCAGACTACTAGGTTGAGGGTAACGCTGCCTAGAACGGGGCCTACTACTATAACTTAAAGATAATCTCTTAAAACACCTAAAGTGCGGAAATCATCAAACGATACATAAAAGAGGAGTTGGAACCAAGTGATTCATTCTTGTCTATTTGTTTTCCTTATATTTTTATTTTCTAGTTTATCTTTTAAAACTTTCAAAACTTTTATCAAAATTTGGTTAGATTAGACGTTAACGATAAGCTTGTATTAAAAGCTCTTGTGTCCTTGGACGACCTCAGTATCTTGCCATCATAATACTACGTCTACGATGGTGCACTTACCCTAACGTGTGTAGAGTGATAGTATTATATCGTGTTTTATAACTTTAAAGCTTGATTCGCGAGTAAAAAGTGCTTAAAATATATCTAAAAATATACCCACACCCGCATACGTCAAGTTTTTGGCGCCGTTGCCTGGGACACAAGGATTTTGAGAAAGCTTAAAAATAGCGGCCTAATCAAATTATGTACATTTTTCAAAACCGTGCGCCCGTTTTCAAAACTTTTTAATTTTTACAGTAGATTTGACACGGGGCCGTGTTAGTTCAGTACGGGGCCGTGGTCATCATTCTGTTAAATTTTAAGTTTTTGTTTTCTGATCCTGGGGCTAGTTAATCTTCTGGGTATCTTCCAATACAATGGATTACTGCTTAGAAGATTACAACTACTATATTGAGGATGATTATGAGGAACCATATTGTACCATTTGCGGTGAATCCCATTCGGTACAACATCGTTACCTTTTTCAACCATCAACCTCATACACCACATATGAAGAACCAAGGCTTGAGCTCCTAAAGCCAAGCTTTGATTGGAATGCCAATCCGTTTGAAACATACGACACGCCACCAACAATTATTCCCGAAGCCGAAAGCCTTATACAAAGTCTCAAGAATTTAGAGCTCTTAATTAAGAGATCTCGTAAAAGGGAGGAGGCCATTTGTACTAAAGAGGTAATAATCGAAGAGGTAAAAATAGAAGAACCACAAAACAAAAAACTCACACATGAACCAAGCCACAAAGAAGGTAAGTCTAAAAATTGATGATTTTAAAATAGAGCAAAACTATTAAGAAGCTCACGTTTTATAACCTTCTTTTGAAAATCATTGTTTGGTATCTTCTCATGCCAAGTTTTTAAAAGAGTTAAACACTACTACTAAAATCGAAGAATTAGTTAGCATTACATTAACAAATGATCAAACTTCGCTAATACAAGATGAACACCATGAACTAAACATAAAACTGGCACCATGTTTTTTTCAAAACATTTTCATTAGTAAGGTGCTAATTGATAAAGATCTTTGTGTTAACATAATGCCAAACTATATTTTCGAAAAATTAGGTACTAGTGATTTTTCTCCTCTTAAAATCCCTATTTTTCTCTCTAACCGAAAAATGAAAAAAGCCACGGGAATGGTTGAGGATGTCTTAATTCAAACAAACCAAACGGTAGTACCAACCGACTTTATCATCCTAGATGATTCCCCCGCGTGTTGGGACAAACGTTCATAAAAATCCATCAAACCCTAGTCAACCGGAAGCAAAACAACCTACCACTTCAATTAGGGGACGAGAAAAGGTACGTCAATCTTGACCAATCAATGAAATATCCAATTGGTAATGACGACTCCTAATTGAAGATGAAACAGAGACACCCGATTCAGAAGAAACAGAGGAACAACTCGTCGAAGAGGAAGACATCATTGAACAAACCTTTTCGGACATCAATCTTAATTGAGAAGAAAATAAGCGGTCTCTTGAAGACCCACCATCACTTGAACTCAAGGAGCTACCAAAAGGTCTAGAATACGCATTCTTGGACGAACATGGTAAGCTCCCCGTCATCATTTCTTCAAAACTAACACTTTTTGAAAAAGAAAAATTAACAAAACTTTTGAAAAAACATAAAAAAGCAATCGTATGGAAACTTATGGACATCAAAGGCATCAATCCTTCCATGTGCACACACAAAATTTTAATGGAAGATGGCTATAAAACTGTAATACAACGACAAAGAAGGGTAAATCCAAACGTACAAGAAGTGGTTAAAAATGAAGTCATCAAGCTATTAGACGTCAGACTTATCTACCCTATCTTCGATAGCCCATGGGTAAGTCCCGTCCAAGTAGTACCAAAAAAAGGAGGTATGACGGTAGTAACTAATGAGAAACAAGAACTTATACCAACAAGAACCGTCACCGGATGAAGAGTTTGTATCGACTATCGTAAATTAAACGAGGCAACAAGGAAAGACCATTTTCCTTTGCCATTCATCGATCAAATGCTAGAAAGACTATCATGTCATAAATTATATTGTTTTTTAGATGGTTTCTCCAGCTATTTTCAAGTTCCCATAGCAACGGAGGACAAATAAAAAACAACTTTTACATGTCCTTATGGAACTTTTGCTTATCGACGCATGCCTTTTGGTCTATGCAATGCCCCCGCAACGTTTCAACGTTGCATAGTAGCTATCTTCCACGAAATGATAGAAAAAAACCATGGAAGTTTTCATGGATGATTTTTCTATCTTAGGAGATACATTTGACCAATGCCTCGATAATCTTGAACAAATGTTATCCCGATGTGAGGAAAAAAACCATTTGAAGTTTCCTAGGACATGCCGGATTTTATAGGCGATTTATCAAACACTTTTCAAAAATCTCTAGACCTCTAACAAAACTACTTGAAAAAGATGCCCCATTCATCTTCAACAAGGAATGCAATATGGCTTTTCTTGCACTAAAAGAAATGCTAGTCAACACACCAATCATGATAGCACCCGATTGGAAACTACCTTTTGAAATCATGTGCGACGTGAGCGACTTTGCAGTTGGAGCCGTCTTAGGACAACCGAAAAAAAAAAACACTTTCACCCAATATACTATGCAAGTTAAACTCTTAGCGATGCCCAAGAAAATTATGCAACCACCAAAAAAGAGTTACTAGCCGTAGTATTTGCTTTTGATAAATTATGTTCCTATCTTGTTCTTTCTAAATCAATAGTCTATACGGACCATGCCGCCATTTGGTACCTTTTCAAAAAACAAGATGCCAAACCACGTTTGATCCGGTGGATTCTTCTCCTCCAAGAATTCGACATTGAAATAAAAGATAAACGAGGAGCCGAAAACACCGCCGCCGATCACTTATCTCGCTTAGAAGATCCCGCTTTGGAGTTAACGGGAAGAGCTCATCAATGAAAAATTCCCCACCGAATCCTTAGAAATGGTCAAATATCAAGAATAACCATGGTATGCCGGCTATGCTAACTACCTTACTAGTGGCATTTTAGTCAAACGTTGGTCACATCATTAAAGAAAAAAATTCTTTACCGATGTAAAACACTATTTTTGGGAAGATCCATATATTTTTAGAATATGTGCCGACTAACTTATCCGAAGGTGCGTCCATGGTCAAGAAGCAAGAAAGATTCTTCGCCATTAAGGACCATATGGAGGACATCATGGAACCACGAGCACCTCACGTAAGGTATTCAATTCAAGATTTTATTGGCCAACCATCCATAAGGATGCACACAATTTAATTAAAACATGTGACGTATGCCAACGAACAGGTAATATCTCATCATGAAATGAAATGCCTCAAAATGGAATTCTTATTTGTGAAATCTTTGATGTTTGGGGTATGGATTTTATGGGACCTTTCCCACTGTCAAAAGGGAACAAATATATTCTTGTGGCAGTTGAGTACATGTCCAAGTGGGCCGAAGCCGAAGCTCTTCCAACTAACGATGGAAGAGTTGTGGTAAAATTCCTAAAACGACTATTCTCTCATTCGGCACTCCAAAAGCACTTATCAGTGATAAAGGTACCCATTTTTTCAATTATCAATTAAACAAAATTTTATCAAAATATGGGGTCTATCACCGTCTTTCAACCGCCTACCATCCTCAAACCAACGGTCAAGCCAAAGTAACCAATCGAGGGTTAAAAAGAATTTTAGAGAAAACTGTGGGTCAAAATAAAAAAGACTGGGCAGATAAATTAGACGATGCTTTATGAGCCTTCCGAACAGCCTATAAAACACCAATAGGCACTACCCCATATAAGCTCGTCTATGGAAAAATTGTCACATCCCAGTAGAAATTGTACACAAAGCATACTGGGCATTAAAAAATGTAAACCTAGACCAAGAAACTTCGGGTAAAAATCAATTTTATAAGTTAAATGAATTGGATGAAATGAGAAATCAAGCATACTCCAACCCCGAAATTTATAAGGAACGCATGAAAAACTTACACGATAAAATTAGCAAACCTAAACAATTTCAGGAAGGGGATCAAGTGCTCTTGTTTAACTCAAGACTTCCGTTATTTCCTGGAAAACTCAAGTCAAGGTGGTCGGGACCTTTTTCCATTACCCAAATCTTTCCACATGGAGCCGTAGAAATTAAGCCTCCAAACGGTGAACCTTTCAAGGTGAACGGACAAAGGCTTAAGCTTTACAAAGGCTTCCTTGAGGATGAGGAAGTTGAAGTAACACTTCAAGAGGTAGATACGTGAACGGGGAACAATCAAACGTTAATTGTAAATATGCATGTTTTTCTTTTTAATTATCTTGTAGGTACATTTGGAGAGCCTCATCCTTAAGATTGCACGCGAAACAGGTAAGTACCAAAAAGGAACCCTAGGAAAACGGTCACGCACACCTGCACAATAAAAACTTGTTACTGGCACTCTAACCATGGGGTCGTGCCCATCTGGCACACCCCCGTGTCCAAACGCCCAGTAACCAAAAAAATAAATAAAACGGCAACGCGGTCGTGCCTACCAAGCATGGGGCCGTGGTAAATCTGCAGACAGGGTATATAACCCATGTTCTTCACTTTTTCAACACAAACCACAACCCGTTTCTCTAAAGCAGCTAGTTCCTGCCCTTTTTCCGCCGATTTTCAATGATCTTCTGTCCAAATCCTTCAACAAGGTATGATTCTAACATCATAGTTAGTTAGATTACCGCTTTGTATGTAGTATAACATCAAAAATTTGGGATAAATCTAGGTTTTTGAACTACACCCATGCCAATCCCAAATTTTTGCTTAGATCTTGTTACTAGTAGTTAGTATAAGTGTTTTAAGAAGTGAATCACCGAACATTGTTAGAAAAATCAGATTGTTCAGGCAGTTTTTCATAAACCCTTGTTCATAATCGAAAAAGTAAAAATCGAAAGGGTAAACAAGCGTTTTATGCAAAATTGACACTTAGGGTTTCATTTTCGGGGTAAAACGCACATAATGAACCAAAAATTTTGAATTTTTCGAAGCCGGCTCGAAAACCTTAATTTTTGGGTTAACAGAAGGATTAACACGAGGTCGTGCCCATTGACCACGTGGTCGTGGGCATCCCAAACCCCAGACACGGGGTCGTGTCCAAAAAACACGAGGCCGTGTCCAGACCTCATGATTTCAATTTTCGCATAATTTTTGACACACCAACTGTCTTACTGGTTCTTTTCTTGCAGGAATGGCACCACACAAGTTTCTGAGATTCAAAACTTCTGAACTTGATTATCATAATCGGTTTGAAGTATTGCAAGCTAGGCACGAAGAACCTCAAGATAAGTGTGTTATGATACGCTTGAAACTGTTGGACAAAGAGAGAGATATGATGCTCTAATTACTGGTCCACTCCATATCTTCCTAGAGACCCGGCTCAGATCGATCTATGAACATAACATAGAGTTCTTAAGCACGCTGACTTTCAACAAGAATGAGCAGGATCTCTTCGAATTAGATGCAGTACATTTTAGGTGTGGGGGAGAGTGGTACAGCATATCCGTGGCTCAGTTCGGCGTAAACATTAGGCTATACACTGAGGAAGACAGAGCTGAACCAAACTTCACGGAAGCTGTCCGTGAACTCACGGATAACCTGAGACAAGTTGCTTAGGTACTGATCGGAGAAGGCCATTATAATCCAAGCTCCACAAAGAGCACAAGGATAAGGGACCCTCTAATCCGATACATTCATCAGGTCCTTAGTGGCTCTTTGTGCCAACAGAAGGATAATGGTGGGGTGGTGAACCTTCATGAGCTCACTTGCCTTTATTGCATCGTGAATCACCAACCCATCGATGTCGCCCACATGCTATTGAGGAACATGGCCACCAATGCCACCGCAGATGCCCGCACCCATATTTTTTGGAGGATGGATCGCCAAGCTTTTCAAGAACTACATTAGGCGTACTTCGAGTGCATTCCACAAGGGTGTGAGCGTGACGCGGGCTAACCTTGCCTTAAGCCTGTGTTTGAACCTCATCATCGATTGAAACAACGGGCTCATGTGCTTCAAGGATGCACATGTCCGGGTTTGGAACCCAAACGACCCAAATGAAATCCTTCCAATCGAAGATGACCCCAACCGTCCTCGACACTCCAGATCCTTTCTAGGCTCCTCTTCACAAGGCGGAGGAGATTTTCCTAACCTCCACAATTTTTTATAATATTATGCAGGAAACACTCCAGATATCGAAGAACGCCTACAGCTTGGGACAAAGCTCAAGCAGCCGGATCGGAAGCATGGAACGTAACATCGTCAACATGCAAAACGATATCACCAATATCTAGGAGCACATGGCGTTTCGAGATGAGGAGGAGGAAGGCATGGACTCGGACTAGGCAATAGTGGTGGTAAGCGGCAAGGCTATCCTTCAGGTTATCTTTATATGATCTTTGAACAATTTCGTATCTCCCGATGAACAATTTACTTCTCTAAACAATTTATTTTCCTGCATTTTTTGTCTTTTGATGTGGTGATGGTTGAACAACTTAAACACTCGTAATTTAGGAAGTTCTCATGTTGTGTTGAATTATTGTATTGTGGAAGGACTATAGCTTACAGGTACCTTGAGAGGCTTGGACACACTAAGCATAGTGGTCCCCAAGCCTAGAAAATAGAAGCCAAGCAACGCAACCCAAATTTTTAACTGACACAGACGTTTACCACGGGGTTGTGTCCACCAGGCACGCCCCCGTGCCCACATGTCTGATGAAAAATTTTCTCCCCAGAGGAAGTGACACGGACCGTGCCCACTAGGCACGCCCCTGTGCTCACGATACTGAAAGTCTTTTGTTAAAACACGTTGCTGGCACTTTGGCCACAGGGCTGGGTTCACCAGGCACGCCCCTGTGCCCAGTGACCAATAACCACAAATTTGTTATTCTTACCCACTCTTTGCACATTTAATCAAAACAAATAATATTTAGGATACATTGAGCACAATGTGTAATTTAAGTGTGGTGGGGGGATGTTAAAACCTTGATTCTCTTGTCCTAAAAACAAGCCTTACACAAAACTCGTCTTGGAAAACCGCTAATCACCCCAAACTTTTTTGTCAATTTTTTTTTTACTATCTTGGTTTAGTTAGGAAAAATAAGTTCGAAAAAATTATGTTTTTACTAATTTACACCGGATAGCGTCGCGATAAAAACAACCAATTAAGAAAATTATGAAAACGGGCATAACAAATCTTTGTAAAATTTGATTATATATACATTTTTACACTATAATCCTTTTCCCACAATGTGAGTTTTGAGCCTTTAGCGAGCATACAAATACACATCTATACTAATTGCTCAATTTTTCATTTCTTGTGTGAATAGCCCGTTTGGTTCTTACAAATCTAGAACTTGCCAAAATAATACGTTCCAAATCCTTACCGATAAAAATCCAAGTAAGTAAATAATAGAGGCATTAGGACTAAACCCACTTTTCATTTTAAACCTTTATTTTTCTTTTCATCCCTTACCAAAAACATCCCTTTAGATAAACCCATTTGAGCCCTAACCCTTTCGTTTCTAAACCCGCAAAAACATATACTTTTGCAAAAACAACCACCCACATCCACAGAACTTTTTATCTACACCTTTTATTTTTTGTAAAAAGTTCGGTTATAAAAATTACAAGTATGGCTTAGTTTCAACTTTGGTAAAAAAAAAAAAAACCATTAGCCAAAGTCTCTTTTTTTTTTTGTTAAGCCACAAAGTAATGGAAAGCTGATACTTTTTACGCTTTTCACCATTTTACCCAAACACACTTACCTTAGCCAAAACCTACCATTTTAAAAGCCCTCTTGATATTTACGAGGATACACGTCAAAAAGGAGGAGGTTTGATTGTTTGTCAAGCCTATAGTAGAAGTAAGTTCCACACCGAGTCCGAGTGTTTTCACTTAAACAAATCCGGCCGAGTGTTGAGTGACGACTTTTGAGGTGTGTAAATTTGTATATAACTAAATAGAATTTTATAAAGGCATGCTATGCCCAAAATAAATAATTTTTCTTAATATGTGTTTTAAATAAATCATGACGAATAAGATTGTAAATAAAATAAAAATAAAATAAATTTAGAACTTGGATTCCCGACACTTTAAAGATAAACCCAAAACTTCTCTTCTACCAATTCCGTTTGGGTGTGTAAGCCACATTATAGAGTTTTGCTTGAGGACAAGCAAAGATTCAAGTGTGTGGGTATTTGATGTGCGTAAAATGCAACATATAAATTACATCAAACAAGGCGTAAAATCACCCTTTTTCGGTACTAATGTTGGAAAAAGCATGTTTCTTTGTTTACATTTAATTTACAGGATCAAAAGAGCTTAAACGCAAAAAAGGAACAAATTAACAGCAGAAACCAACATAAATACAAAGAAGAAGGATTGACACGACTTGCCGAACCCCCATCCACATCCAAACCAACAAAAATAACAAAAACAGAAGCTTAGGCACGGAGCAGTGCCTACCAGGCATGGAGTCGTGCCCAGTCAAGATTCCTTGCAGGAAAAGACAACAGTAAAAGACAAACGAACATGGGGTCGTGCCAACTCAACATAGGCCATGGTCAACTCTAAGATTCGCAGAATCTAAGATAGTACAGCAAGTGCAATCACCACGGGGCCGTGCTCTGCCACCATAAGGCGTGTTAGTACAAGACCTGACATCTGCAGTTAATGAAGGGAGATTAATTGAAGGCCACGGGGCCGTGTCAGGTGGGCACGGGGCCGTGTGAACACTCCGTTTCCAGCTATAAATCAGGGTGCTTGGTTTCATTCCAACTCATCCCTTGGCAAACCACTTCTCTCACACTTGCCATTGTAGGATTGTATGCACGACCAAAACGAGTCGTTCATAAGAGTTCTATCCAATATGAAAGGCGGAATCAGACGTATCGGAGTTATTTCAGCTGAATTTGCACGTAGAATCACTTTAAACTGTCTCTGTATTGATATGAGATCGTTTTACAATGCTGGAGACACTTCGGCAGAGCTTCGCTACCGGAATCGAAACGTTACAAATGAAATTGAACAAGGCACTATTTATAGGCAATACCATCTCGCACGGAATGACTCACACGAAATGTCATTTCGTACTAAATGGCCATTGCCATTTCGTGCGAAATGGTCACAACTCCATTTCATGCGAAATGGTCTTTCCCACATATTTCACATTTTTCTCGTACAACGTGCCCTGATCTAATCAATCTAATACAAGACTCGATACAAGAAGAAGTCGACATACATATGCACCAACAGACTCCCCCTTGGATGTTGACGAAGTCTTCAATGTCGATTCTTCGGTATGTCAACCCTTCAGTCTTTATTAGTCTTCTCACTCTCTCCAAAATATTCTCTATTGTAAGCATCCTCAATCAATCTCTTTCTCTCTCTTCCAGAATCTCAACCTGTCTCTATCTTCTCTTGATCAGATCTCTTGATTCCTTAAGTTCATCAGCATCAGCAGCTTGTGTCTTTGAATACCGTTCCAGGATCAGAAACTGACTCTAGCATCTTCAGACTCCCTCTTGATGTCTTCAGACTCCCCCTTTCGCTAAGTTGGGATCGTAGTCTGGAATTCACAATCTACAGGCTTTGGATCAAAAACATGGCTCTTATATCTTTCACAGGTTCTAAAATCGTAACCTGGCTCTCCATAATCAAAGAATCTGGAACCTGGCTTTCTCATCTCTTTCAGGAACTAAAACCTGGCTGCTGCTGTCTGCAAAAACTCTATCACAAACATAAGTTTCACAAATTTAAACTTTGACAAATTTATACATCACTTGTAGGAATCGTTCAAAATGATTTAACATTTATAATCTCTGATGACCACTTGTAAGAATTACATTCAGATTTGATATTTTCATTTCAAAAACTTTTCTCATTTCAAACAAACTATCCCAAACCTGTTCATCATGTTTAGCACTCGGAATTTTGAAAATCAGTTCTCCAAAATCAGTTGTCGAAAATCTTTTTGAATTTTTTAAAAATTTATGCTAAAACACACTGAAAATCTTTTTGGATTTTTGATTTTAATAGAAATGCAGTAAAGAAATATTTACAAACAATATTTTGTGAGTTTGTGTAAGAGGATCATATCAGTTTATGAGACAAATCACTAACACCGTTAAGCTTTAAACATTTTCAGTTCTAAACGATTCACGTAGATTGTCAGTATACTAATCCACTTAAATTTTCACACAAAGTTCAACTGTATCGAGATACGAGATTAATGTTTTAGAGACTTAAACTTATTCGCGTGTCCCACCTCAGAATATACTCCCGTATCCAGACTCCTATATTCAGTCTTACAGGTGAATGTACACTAGTGATATCTGTAAAGGGTTAAATGCGAGACCATGAGAGCTCAGGCTATTGCTTCCGCAAAATCAGAGAGATGATGGTTCGACTTTCGGTGGGTTCCCTTTAGAGAATCTTTTCTTCAACAGCACATGATTAGCATTTTTCAATGTTTCATCATTTTTATGATGAGGATGGGCTTTATGATTAAAGCAATGTAAAGTATTATACGAGGACTAGGCTATTGCTCCCGCAAAATCAGAAGTCCAGGTATAATACCCCAGATATCACCACGCACAAAGACCTAGTAAGTCAGAAATAGAAAGCCCTTCAAACAAGATTTCAGGGGTTACCTATATATCTGAGAGATGTTCCCCACGAAATAAGCAAGTTTGATATTTAGGGTTATATCTCGACAACAATTTACTAAGCGTGTAAAAACCTACTGGCATATCATCAGTGAGACCGTTTATCACATTTGACTTTCCAATTCTTTAGCATGCTGTGATAGTCCACTAATGTACTATCATTTCCTCTTTTTCACAACAAAACTCATTTTTGAATTTCTCAATGTTTTTGGATTTTTCAAATTTTATCATGTTTTTGGCATTTTCAAATTTTCGAAATTTCTAAAAAAAATTTACTCCCCCTAAAATCAAAAATATGTTTCAATTTTGGATTTTCAAGGAAAATTTGAAAATAAAAGCAATAAACTGTACAAAAAAAGTGACAACTATTGTGAATTGCTTCAATTCGCCATCCACTTGGCATAAACAATCAGAACTCCCCCTGACAGCAAACTATTTTCCCATTATGACTTCAAAAAACTTAAGTTTGATTTAATCAAAATGGTTTTTCCGGAAAATTAGTTTTGTTGATTTTACCACATGTAGGATAGGGGATTAACTCATCACATTGTTTTCTCACTCACATGAATGTAAGTTAAGTCAAGTTCAACTTAATGACCTTGATTATCCACTTGTAATTGAAAACCTCTTTTTCAACCACTTGTATGTTCAACCATACCATTTGTAAATTGAAATATGACAATTTTTCAGAAAACTACCATTTATAGGTCAAAATGTCACAAATGTGAATTTCTCAAGAAAGATGTTGATTCCTGCTCCACGATTACCAACTTGGGAGCTCTGGCAAGTCCAGAGTTTAATCATGATAGGTTCTATCCCAGTTACTAACCTGGGATGACCCATCTTCATTTGGTTTCTTCGTTTTCTTTTCATAAAATTCCTTTACCACTTTGACCTTCCCGTCAACCATTTTTCCAAAAATATTTTGAACTTTGGGGCTAAAGGCTTTTTCAACATCAAATTTTTTTCTTTTCAGAAAAGAATTGATTTGAAATCTCGACTTTTCCAACTTTTGATTTTATGTTTTCAGCCCGCAATGGTGGAAAATTTGCATCATCAAATGGCGGAACTGAATTTTCTTCTTTTAGCACAACTTGTGGCTCCTCTAACTTTGACGAGTCAGATTCATCGCCAGAACTAGCATCTGAATTTTTAACAACCCACTTTTGGTTGTTAAGATTCACTTTTCTTCTGTAAAAACTTTTTGAACACTCACCAACCTCAAACTTTGAATTTTTGAAAACTTTAAATTGTTTGGTTGGTGGTTCATTTTTAACCATCTTTCCTTTCAGTTTTTCAGAGACTCCCTGTTTTGTTCGAATTGCCTTTGGACAATTCCTGGCAATATGACCAACTGTTTTGCATTGAAAACAGCTTCTTGTCTCCTTTTTCTGAGCAATTTCCTTCTTCATTCCTTCTTGCTTCTTCGCAAGGAATTCTTTATTTGTCTGCTTTATGAACAATTGCTCTTTTTCTTCTTCAGGTGATGTTACTGAAACAAAAACAGTTTTTGGTTTATAAATTTTCTCATTTTTATGATTTTTTGGTTGAATAAAACCAAGACCTTTCTTTTTGAAATTACCGTTATGGTTTGGTTTCTTTTGAAAACCAGAACCAGAACTGTAACTCTTTTTCTTGTTTAACCTTTGTTTATCTCTTGAGGTGTATTGTTTAGCTTTTTCAGAAAGATTTATACCTTTTATTTCAGAAATATTAATTTCTGTTAGTTTGAAAACCTTTTTGATCATTTCAGTTTTAACACCTCTTATTGGAAATTCTTCATCAGAATATAATTTGTCAGAATCATTCAAAGTGTATGCTACTATGAATGTTTCGTCATTCAAATTATTTTGTGATAACATAAATTCTTTATTATAAACCCTTTTGTCCTTTTTGATTGATGGACTTGAAGTGTCGGACTCAGACTTTGACTTTGATTTTGACTCCTCCGTTTCATCTTTATCCAACACCTGATCGACCACTTTCTTTATTAACTCGGACTCATGATCAGTGTCAGATGATGTAAACGTAACATCAATGTTATCTGGCAAGTTATCTGAAGGCTCAGATTCCCACTGTAAGTTGGTTGCCTTTTTGACTCTTTCTGAATTTGGATTTCGTGGAGAATATCCATTTTCAAGCGGGGGTGGACACTTGTTATAGCCAAAACTTTGTTTCTTACCAGAAATCTTCACTTCAGTATCTTCGTTTGTTTCAGACTTCTTTTCTTCAGATGTTTCTTTTTCAAATGCCTTCATGCCTTCAACTGTGGGATAAATCCTGTCAATCACATAAGAAGAACATGAGTAACTTTTTAACAACTTGTTTACTCTCTCAGTTTCAATTCTCTGAGTTTCCAACTTCTGTTCAAGCTCAGCACACATCCCAATGTAATAATTAATCATTTCCTGCTTTATCATATATGCTCCATTGAATGTCTTCATAGCTGTAGCTTGTTCACTGCTTGACTCGTTGTATTGATTCATGGCTTTGTTCAAGACATCATATGATTCTTTCAGTCTGTTCATGTTGTGAATCAACTCATTGTTTTGCTTTTTCATTGTCTCACAATTTTCACAATTCTCAGACACCTTTTCTGCAACAGCTTCCTTTTTAATCTCGAAAGCTGGAATTTCTTTCTGCTTTATCACTCGAACTTCTTCTTCATCTTTCTTACCTTTCCTTCTTTCTTCGTCTCTCTCAGCTTGAAATTTTAAAAGTTCTTTCATTCTTTTTGCCTCATACGAATAATCATCATCACGATCATCTTTTTTTTCAATCTTCTTCTTTGCCATTCGAGCCCTTTCAGCATCTCTCTCAGCTAGATATTTTAAATGCTCTTTCATTTTTTTCTGCATAATAATCCTCAGCATCATCTTCAACTTTTTGAGCAACAAAAGCTTTATGATCTGCAGTTCTGTTAGGATCTGTTAGTGCATATATCTGTCGACTTCGTCTTGTATCGAGTCTTGTAATTAGATAGATAGTTCAGGGCACGTTATACGAGAAAATTGAGAAAAGTATAGGATTGGGCCATTTCGCACGAAATGGAAACTGTCCATTTCGTACGAAATGAACTTGGCCATTTTGCTTGAACTGTTTCGTGCGAAATAGACTGGCCTATATATATGTGTCTTGTTCAAATCTTTTGTAACTTTGTGATTCCGGTGCCGAGGTGCTGCCGAAGTGTCTCCAGGCTGAAAAACGTTGTTTTATCAATAAAGAAGACATTTAAAGTGAATATCAAGCTGTAATCAAGTCTGTATCATTGAATTCCGCCTTTGATATGGATTGAACTCTTCTGATAGACTCGTTTAGATCGATTCTCGATCCTACAAGTGGTATCAGAGCTCAGGAGGAAGAGTTCTTACCATTTCAGCTGAAAATTCTGATTTCCACACCTTCTTTTCAAAATTAACCATGAAATCTTGGTTAAAATGGATTGATTTTCTCACATTATAAGCGAAATAGTGTTTTAACAAATCCTTGAAAGAATCAGACCTAAAAACGGACTAAAATCTGATAAATTTGACAAAATCATGGCCGATTTGATGACATCAGCAGTATTTCGCACGAATTGAACATTTCATTTTGCACGGAATAGCCTTCTTTCGACCGTTTCGCACGGAATCATTCAGTATCATCCATTTCGTATGGAATAACACGTTCATTTCACACGAAATAGCTTGATTTACTTCCTTTTCGCACGAAAAGGCCATTTCACTTGAAATTGCACATCAAAATTTCATTTCGTACAAAACAGTGTGTCCATTTCGCTTGGAACTGTCATTTCCTTTGAAAAGACCATTTCGTATCAAAGTTCATTCCGTTTAAAAGTTCATTTCGTTTGAAGAATTGTCATTTCATTTGAACAGTCTGATTTTGTGAAATTTTGATACCGAATCATGGAAGAAGAGTTTTACAATGCGTTTGCTACTCCGATTACTATTGCACAGAACACAATGTTAGAAAATGAAACTGGCACCATGCAAAAACCGCCAAAGCTCATGAATATTAAGGAGTATAAAGGATGGGAGGAGCGATTCGAAAATTGGGTTAAAGCAAATTACTTGGATGCTTGGGAATATGTTGAAACAAAATATGTTAGACCGGTGAATGATGATGAAGAAGTTATAGCAATTAAAGATTTAAGTTTTGAGGAGAAAAAGAAATACAAAGATGAGAAAATGATGACTAGTCTATTGCATCAAGCTATTAAAGAAGATATTTTGGTTTTACTGCAACACAATGGAACTGCATATTCAATTTGGAAAGCATTAAAATCAAAGTTTGTTGGAAGTAAAGAAATGATCAAGAGAAAAAAAATCACTTTTGAAAAAAGAGTTCAATCTATTTCATGGTTTAAGAACTGAAAACACCAAGCAGATCGTTGAAAGATATTGCAATTTGATAGTTAACATGAAGAGGTTGAGCATCACAAAAGAAAATGAAGAATTGATTGAAAAGTTGGCTGATGAGTTGCCACATGAGGTTTGGGGCACGTACCTTATGATGTTGAGAAAAAAGAAAGATTTTGGCAGTCTAACACTGGGAAAGTTTATTGAAAAACTTGAAGCTCAAGAGATGGAACAACGGAAAATCTCAAGAATGAAGGATTTTGATGGTGAATAAGATATTGGTCTTTATTACAAAGGAGGCATAAGTGATAAGACTAACATGTCACCAAAGATCGAAACTGCATTCAATGCTAAAAGTTCATCTGGAGGGTCATCTCAAGGATCAAACAGCAAAACGGGATTTTCTTCATATCCATCATTCGATCCAAATTTTTCAGCAACAAAGAATGGCAAAGTTCTACAATGCAACATTGCACTAAATCTTGAGAATGATCAAAATTACTCGGAAGAAGTTGCAAAAAGTCACATGTCTTTGTTGGTGACTGTGTTAGAGTCGTATGGGAGTTTGGTTGCAGGAAGGATCGGAAATCCGATGTTGACAAATGAGGATTACGATCAGATTGATGCTGAGGAGATGGAATTGATGGACATAAAGTGGTGTTTGGCTAGTGTGTTGAGAAGAGCTGAGAAATTCAAGCAGATCACAGGAAGAGATGATTTCCGTGATGCAAATGTTTCTACTTTAGGTTTTGATAAATCTAAAGTTACTTGTTTTCGTTGCAGGGAAAAAGGGCATTTCAAGCGAGAATGCACAAACCGCGAAGCAAGTGGAGCTCAAAAATCCTTTTAACAACAATGATTATTATCGAAAAGCGATTTATCATAAAGTTGCTCAACAGTCGTATCAACAACAATCACAAACTGCTAATGCTAGGAAAAAAATTGAAGAATCAAAGAAAGCTTTTGTTGTCGATCAAAAAGATGAAAGTTCATCAAAAGGTTTCAGTTGGGACAAATACATTTCAGCTTATAGTGAAGCATGTTTGATAGATCAAGATGATGAAAGGCTACCAAAAGGTTTTAGTTGGGATGACTATGATCCTGACAAAACTTCAGATTATAAAGCTTTTGTTGCTCAAGTTGTTGAAGATAGTGATAATGATGATTATTATTCAAACAGAATGAAAGAGCACTTAAGAATGCTAGAAGAGAGTGATGACAGTGATAATGGAAAAGTTCGAGTGAAAAAGAAGAAAGTTAAAAAACAAGTTAACAGTGATCATGAAGAAGTTCGTGTGATAAAGAAAAAGGTAAAAGAAATTCCAGCTTTCATGGTTGAAGCAAAAGCTGATGCATGAAAGATTCCTGTGAAATGTGAAACCTGTGAGACAGTGAAGAAACAAAACAGTACTTCGATTCACAACATGAACAGATTGAAAGAATCTTATGATGTTCTAAACAAAACCATGAATCAATACAATCAATCAAGCAGTGAACAAGCAACAGCTATGAAGACACTTCAAGGAGCTTTCATGACAAAGCAAAAAATTGTTAATAATTACATTGAGAAATGTGCTGTGCTGGAACAAAAACTGGAAACTCGGAGGATTGAAACAGAAAGGGTAAACAGGTTGTTAAAAAGTTACTCATGTACTTCTTATGTTATTGACAGGATTTATCCAACCGTTGAAGGCATCAAGGCGTTTGAAGAAGAGGATACTGAAGAAAAGCATTCTGGTAAGAAACCTAGTGCCAGTTATACCAAGTGTCCGCATCCGCTTGAAAATGGATATTCTCCATGAAATCTTAATTTGGAGAGAGTCAAAAAGGCAACCAACTTACAGTGGGAATCTGAGCCTTCAGATAACTTGCCAGAAAACAATGATGTTACTTTTACATCATCCGACACTGATCATGAGTCCGAGTTAATAAAGAAAGTGGTCGATCAGGTGTTGGATAAAGATGAAACGAAGGAATCAAAATCAGAGTCAAAGTCTGAGTCCGACACGTCAAGTCCATCAGTCAAAAAGGGCAAACGGGTTTACAATAAAGAGTTTATGTTATCAAAATCTAATTTGAATAATGAAACTTTCAAAGTAGCATATACTTTGAATGATTCTGACAAATTATATTCTGATGAAGAATTTCCAATAAGAGGTGTTAAAACTGAAATGATTAAAAAGGTTTTCAAACTAACAGAAATTAATATTTCTAAAATAAAAGATGTAAATCTTTCTGAAAAACCTAAAAAGTACACCTCAAGAGATCAACAGAGGTTAAACAAGAAAAAATGGTTACAGTTCGGGTTCTGGTTTTCAAAAGAAACCAAACCATAACGGTAATTTCAAAAGGAAAGGTCTTGGATTTATTCCACCGAAAAATCATAAAAATGAGAAAACTTATAAACCAAAAACTGTTTTTGTTTCAGGAACATCATCAGAAGAAGAAAAAGAAAGTTTGTTCAGGAAACAGACAAACAAAGAATTCCTTGCGAAGAAGCAAGAGGAAATGAAGAAAGATGTTGCTCAACAGAAGAAAGAGACAAGAACCTGTTTTCAATGCAAAACAGTTGGTCATATTGCCAGAAATTGTCCAAAGGCAACCAACACAAAACAGGAAGTTTCTGATAAACTGAAAGAAAAGATGGTTGAAAATGAGCCACCAACCAAACAATTTATTGTTTTCAAAAATTCAAAGTTTGAGGTTGGTGAATGTTCAAAAAGTTTTTACAGAAGGAAAGTAAAACTTGACAACCAAAAGTGGGTTGTTAAGAATTCAGATGCTAGTTCTGGCGATGAATCTGATTCCACAAAATCAGAGGAGCCACAAGTTGTTATAAAAGAAGAGAAATCTGTGCCGCCGTTTGATGATGCAAATTTTCCACCATTGCGGGCTGAAAATTTAAAATCAAAAGTTGGAAAAGTTGAGATTTCAAATCAATTGTTTTCTGAAAAGAAAGATTTTGATGTTGAAAACGCCTTTAGCCCCAAATTTCAAAATATTTTTGGAAAAATGGTTGACGGGATGGTCAAAGGGGTAAAGGAATTTTATGAGAAGAAAACGAAGAAACCAGGCGAAGATGGGTCATCCCAGGTTAGTAACTGGGATAGAACCTATCATAACTAAAACTCTGGACTTGCCGGAGCTCCCAAGTTGGTAATCGTGGAGCATGAATCGGCATCATTCTTGAGAGATTCACATTTGTGATATTTCGACCTACAAGTGGTAGTAATTTTAAAATTGTCATATTTCATCTTACTAGTGTTATTGATTGATGAGAACATACAAGTGTATGTACTTACATGTGGTTAATCAAGGTCATTAAGTTGAACTTGATTTAACTTTCATACAAGTGATTGTGAAAACAATGTGATGAGACCCCTAACCTACAAATGGTTTGTGATTTTCAACAAAACTAATTTTCCGGAAAAACCATTTTGATTAAAACAAACTTAAGTGTTTTGAAATCATAATGGGAAAATAGTTTGTTGTCAGGGGGAGTTCTGATTGTGTATGCCAAGTGGATGGCGATTTGAAGCAATTCACAACAGTTGTCACTTTATTTGTACAGTTTGTTTTCAAATTTTCATTGAAAATCAAAAATTGAAACATATTTTTGATTTTAGGGGGAGTAAAAATTTTAGAAATTTTGAAAATTTGAAAAATACAAAAACATGATAAAATCGATAAAAGCCAAAAACATGAAAAATCAAAAATGAGTTTTGTTGTGAAAAAAGTGGAAATGATAGTACATCAGTGGACTATCAGTGCACGCTAGAGAAATGTAAAGTTTTATAAAGTTTTAAACAGTCTGACTAGGGATGTGTCGATAGGCTCAGCTAAGACTAGTAGTTTTGCGAAAATGATACAAACATAAAGCAAAAAGCCTAAGTCTGGTGGGAAACACGGTCGAACGCATAGTACTTAGTTTTGTCCTTCTTGACTGTGTGCCTGCTTGGTAATTGCTGATTGTCGAAAGACATAAAACCGGTTAAATTTGTGAGCTTCCACAATTTTGTTGAAAAGTCACTGTGATTTTGTGTTTTCTTTTTGCAAAGGCTTAAACTTGTTTTATTTCTTTATTTTTGTTTAAGCATTGGACATCCTCTGCGTATACGTGAGTATCGAACTGGATGTTATTGCCTAAACGTTCTACGTTATTTTCTTTGGTGTTTCGTTTAAGATTTGGATCACCTCTGCGTATACGGGAGTATCGACCTGGTGGTTAAAGCCTAAACAATTTCAAATTGTTTTTTATTTCTTATTTTGTTTAAACATTGGACTTTCTCTGCGTATACGAAAGTATCGACCTGATTGTTAATGTTTAAACATTCTGCGTTGTTTTTGCACAAATCACAGTTGATAAAAGTTTAAAGGCATTACGTAAGTCAGTGTATTGCATGATGAGGGGATATGCTAAGATAGTGGGGCGCATAAGACTTTAGTGCTATCTAAATATACCTTAATCGTATCAGTAAGCATTATGAACATCCTAGAGGAGTTTAAGTGGATCACAATATCGATGATCTAAGGTGAATTGTTTAAAAGCTTTATTGCATTCCTTTGTCTCAATAAACTGATATGATCCTCTTACACAAACTCACAAAAATATTGTTTGTAAATATATTTATTGCATTTCTTTAATAGAAAATTTAAAAAGATTTTTAGTGTGTTTTAGCATAAAATTTTGAAAATACAAAAAGATTTTCGACAACTGATGTTGGAGAGCTGATTTTCAAAATTCCGAGTGCTAAACATGATGAACAGGTTTGGGAAAGTGTGTTTGAAAAGTTTTTCTTTCAAGTGGTCATCCGAGTTTCTAAATGTTAAATCATTCTAGATGATATTTTCTAGTGATGGTTTGAAATTAATTCTACATGTGGTAAGCAGAGATTAAATTTGTCAAATTTTAAAATTTGTGAAATGTATTTCTGGGTAGAGAATGTGTAGGTTAGCCAGGTTCCGATACCTGAGGATTTTCCGCAAACGGATATACAAACTGCAATCCCAGATTATTGAAAGGGGGAGTTTGAAGAATCTAAGGAATCAAGAGATTTGATCAAGAGAATTAGAGAGAAGATAGAGTCAGATTGAGATTCTGAATAAGAGAGAGAGGAGAAGAGTTAGAGATTGAGGATGCTTTACGTTGTCAGATACTTTAGAGAGCACGTGAAGACTGATAAAGACTGAAGACGTTGAAGACATGTACTGAAGACTCATCGACATCCAAGGGGGAGTCTGTTGGTGCATATTTCTGTTGACTTCGTCTTGTATCGAGTCTTGTAATTAGATAGATAGTTCAGGGCACGTTATACGAGAAAATCAAGAAAAGTATAGGCTTGGGCCATTTCGCACGAAATGGAAACTGTCCATTTCGTACGAAATGAACTTGGCCATTTCGCTTGAACTGTTTCGTGAGAAATAGACTGGCCTATATATATGTGTCTTGTTCAAATCTTTTGTAACTTTGTGATTCCGGTGCCGAGGTGCTGCCGAAGTGTCTCCAGGCTGAAAACGTTGTTTTATCAATAAACAAGACATTTAAAGTGAATATCAAGTTGTAATCAAGTCTGTATCATTGAATTTCGCCTTTGATATGGATTGAACTCTTCTGATAGACTCGTTTAGATCGATTCTCGATCCTACAGGATCATAATCATCCCAATTGAAATCTTTTGGAAGCCTTTCATCATCTTGATCTATCAGACATGCTTTACTCTCAGCTGAAATATATTTGTCCCAACTGAATTCTTTTGACGATTTTCCATCATCTTGATTAACAAGATAAGCTTTCTTTGATTCTTCAATTTCTTTCGTAGCATGAGCAGTCTGTGATTGTTGTGGATACGGCTGTTGAGCAACTTGATGATAAATCGCTTTCCGATAATAATCATTGTTGTTGAAAGGATTTTGAGCTCCACTTGCTTCGCGATTTGTGCATTCTCGCTTGAAATGCCCTTTTCCCTGCAACGAAAACAAGTGACTTTAGATTTATCAAATCCTAAAGTAGAAACATTTGCATCACGAAAATCATCTCTTCCCGTGATCTGTTTAAACTTCTCAGCTCTTCTTAACACACTAGCCAAACACCACTTAATATCCATCAACTCCATCTCCTCAACATCAACCTGATCATAATCCTCTTTTGTCAACATCGGATTTCCGATCCTTCCTGCAACTAAACTCCCATACGACTCTAACACAGTTACCAACAGAGACATGTGACTTTTTGCAACTTCTTCCGAGTAATTTTGATCATTCTCAAGATTTAGTGCAATATTGCATTGTAGAACTTTGCCACTCTTGGTTGCTGAAAACTTTGGATCAAATGATGGATATGAAGAAAATCCTGTTTTGCTACTTGATCCTTGAGATGAACTTTCAGAAGAACTTTTAGCATTAAAAGCAGTTTCGATCTTTGGTGCAATGTTGGTCTTATCACTAACACCTCCTTTGTAATACAGACCAATGTCTTGTTCACCATCATAGTTCTTCATTCTTGCTATCTTTCGTTGTTCCATCTCTTGAGCTTCGAGTTGTTCAATAAAATCACTCAGCGTTAGATTGTCAAACTCAGGTTTATTTTTCAACATCATAAGATACGTGCCCCAAACATCATGTGGCAACGCATCGGCCAACTTTTCAATCAATTCTTCTTTATCTTTATTGATGTTCAATCTTTGCATATTCTTCACCAAATTGCAATATCTTTCTATAATCTGCTTGGTGTTTTCAGTTCTTAATCCACGGAATAAATCAAATTCTTTCTTCAAAAGCGACATTTTGTTCTTGATCATTTCTTTACTTCCAACAAACTTTGATTTTAATTCTTTCCATATCGAATGAGCACTTCCATTGTGTTGAAGTAAAATCAAGATTTCTTCCTTAATAGCTTGCTGCAAGAGACTAACCATCAACTTTTCATTTTTGTATTTCTATTTCTCATCAACATCTAGATCTCTAATGTCAACTTTCTGTCAATTGTCCTTAACTGGTCTAATATATCGAAATTCAGTATAATCCCATGCATCTAGGTAATATGCTTGAACCCAATTTTCAAACCGTTCGGCCCATCCACTATACTCCTCGATACTCATTAGCTTAGGTAGTTTTTGCGTTGTTCCGGTTTCATTTTCTAGCATCGTATTCTGAGTAATAGTGATCGGACTAGCAAAGGCATTATAGAACTCGTTCTCCATGATTCAGTTTCGAAAAATTCACAAATACAGACTTTCAAACGAAATGATGATGTTTCACACGAAATGTCCTTTCAAACGAAATGGTTTGGTGCGAAATGGCCCAAACTTCAATCTGTGCGAAATGGAGTATGGTTTCAAGCGAAATGACATGATCAAACGAAATGGAGACACTAATGTTCAATTCGTACGAAATGAGAATGTTGTTTCACACGGAATGGACTTTTCAAACGAAATGAAACACTTGGTGCGAAATGAGAACTGATTTCGTGCGAAATGGCTGCAAAGTCAAAACGACCTGATATCCATTTCGTGCGAAATGGAGCTGACGTCACTATTTCGAACAGTTTTTGAACAAATTGATCAAGTTTTACTTTGAATTAAGGTCTGATTCTTTCAAGGGTTTGTTAAAACACTGTTACGCACGTTATATTTGAAAATCAAGCCATTTTATCCATGAAAACGCAGTTAATTTTGAAAAGAAGGTGTAGAAATCAGAATTCTCAGCTGAAATGGTAAGAACTCTTCCTCCTGAGCTCTGGTACCACTTGTAGGATTGTATGCACGACCAAAACGAGTCGTTCAGAAGAGTTCTATCCAATACGAAAGACGGAATCAGATGTATCGGAGTTATTTCAGCTGAATTTGCACGTAGAATCACTTTAAACTCTCTCTGTATTGAGATCAGATCGTTTTACAATGCTGGAGACACTTCGGCAGAGCTTCGCTACCGGAATCGAAACGTTACAAATGAAATTGCACAAGGCAGTATTTATAGGCAATACCATCTCGCACGGAATGACTCACACGAAATGGCTAATGTCATTTCGTACGAAATGGTCACAACTCCATTTCGTGCGAAATGGTCTTTCCCACATATTTCACATTTTTCTCGTACAACGTGCCCTGATCTAATCAATCTAATACAAGACTCGATACAAGACGAAGTCGACAGACATATGCACCAACAGCCATCAGTCCACCACCACTACAACACCAACACCCACCATCATCATCCATCTTTCATCTTTTAGAGTGTGTAGTAGTCTCGGGATCCAAGATCGATAGTAAGAGTTCTTGTCAAACAAAGGACATGCTTGGCTAAATCTCTTACATCACTTGGTGAAGACAAATCTTTTATGTATTACTTTTGATTTCCAATCTTTGGAAACTTTTTATTTGGGTATGTATTAATGACTTTAATAACTAGTTTTTTTATATTGAAGGTGAACTTTACTTAATCATTTCTTCATGTTTTGTTGATTCATGCATTCGTGTCTTTACGGTCTATAAAAGGTGTTTGGGAAAAGTTCTTGGCTCGTTCAGTGTATAGATCCTGCGAGGACCTGATTCAAGCTTAGTAGGACTTCCCTTGAGGCAGATAGCATCAAATCGGGGGAAGTAAGAACAGCTTGTAATCCCTTATCTATAAACAACTATAAAAACATTAACCGGACCTTGCGGGACTGTGTCCCTGCTGACTCAGACCAATAGGTTGAGGGTAATGTCGCCTGGAAGGGGGCCTACCATTTTTCGCATTAATAACTTACTTAATTGTCTTTCAATAATCCGACCTTGCGAGACTATATCCCTGCTGACTCAGACCAATAGGTTGAAGGTAACGTCGCCTGGAAGGGAGCCTACCACTATAACTAAGATAATCTCTTAAAAAGCCCAAAGTGCGAAAATCATCAAATGATACATAAAAGATGAGTTGGAACCAAGTGATTCCTTCTTGTCTATTTGTTTTCCTTATATTTTTATTTTCTAATTTATCTTTTAAAACTTTCAAAACTTTTATCAAAAATTTGGTTAGATTAGACGTTAACGATAAGCCGGTATTAAAAGCTCTTGTGTTCTTGGACGACCTCGGTATCTTTCCATCACTATACTACGTCTACAATGGGTGCACTTTCCCTAACGTGTGTAGAGTGATAGTATTATATCGTGTTTTATAAATTTAAAGCTTGATTCGTGAGTAAAAAGTGCTTAAAATATATCTAAAAATATACCCACACCCACACACGTCAAGGTACCAATTCCCAAGTCTCATTTTTAACAAGAGCATGAAAATCATTAGTCACGGCATTGTGCCATTCTGGTATGGACAATTCATCAGTCGGGTTTTTGGGTACGAGTATGATTGTTGAGGTATGGAGATTGAGGTGGCGTTTTGGTTTAACAATACCATCCATTGAACTGGTGCACATGGTCCAGGTTGGGTGAGAATGTTGGATAGGTGCGGAACTATTATGAGGTAAGGATGAAGGGATCGGGTTGGGCAATGTTGTAAGGGGAATGGGCTTGATGTTCAAATTGAGTGGGTGTGGGAATCTAGTTCATGAGCGTTTGGGTAGTGGGTGAGGTGTGGGCCAATGTGGTTTTGGCCGATGGGGAAATAGCATTGGTTGGTGACAAGGCGGGTGAGGGTGGGGTTTGGGCTTGTGGTGTCTGGGTCGTGGATGAGGTTTGGACTGAGGTGGGTGTGACAATGGACCAAAGATGAGGATGGAAAGGTGTGTTGACGAAGTCGTACGACGTGGATGAGAGATAATGTTGCCAAAATAAAAATGGTTTCATCGAACACCACGTGACGTGAAATTTGGATTTGTTTGGTTTAAAGGATAAAACAGTTATAGCCTCTATGGGTGGAAGGGTACCCGAGAAAGAGACACGAGTAAGATCGGTGGTCTAGTTTATGAGCGGAGGTGGAAGGAGAAAGTGGATATCAAAGGTATCTGAATACATTTAAGTGGTCATAGGATGGGGTTAGACGATATAATAGTTCGGTTGGGGTTTGTTGTTTTTGTGTTTTACTAGTAGAACGTTTAACATGTATGTGGTAGTGTCAAGAGCATGGTGCCAAAAGATATTGGGTAGGGACAATAATTTTCGCACCATGTTGTTGATTGTGCGGATTTTTTGCTCGACCTTACCATTTTAAAGGGAGGTATGATGGCAAGAGAGACGATATAACATTTCATGTTAGCTCAAAAACTGATGAAAGAAGGAGTTAACATATTCTATGCCATTATCGCACTAAAATGTTTTTATTTGGCGCTCAAATTGGGTGGTGATTATTTTGTGAAAGTGACTAAATATCGAGTAGACTTGGGATTTTTTTTTTTTTTTTTTTTGCTATTGGAAAGGTCCATAAAAAATAGGTAAAAACATCTAGAAATAAAATGCAGTACCAATGCCCTTCTGTACTAACAATGGGGGAGATCCATAAGTCACCATGTATAATGTCGAATGGTTGAAAAATTTGAGTATTGTGACTAATAAATGGTAATTTAATGCTTTTTCCAAACACACATGATTGACAAATTTCTTAATTCAACTTTCCAAAAGAAACAAAACAAGATTTTTTTAAAGCATGTAATAAAGGTTGTCCCGGATGACTGAGACGTTGGTGCCATAATTAAGAATAGATAGCAGCAAAAGTGGATGGTGAAGTGGTGCTCCCTGTTCCAAGTGTAAGTGGATATAAATCCCCACTTCAGTTACACCGGAGGATATGGATCTGGGTCTTGTAATCCTTCACAAGAAAACCAAATGGGTCAAATTCAAAAGAAACAGAGTTGTCGGCAGTTAATGGACAGAGATTAGGTTTTTCATGAGTTTAGGGGCATAAAGGAGATTGTTAAGGCGAAGAAGTGGGAATGGGGCGTGTAAGGTTTGTGTACCATGTCTAATAACCGGAATGGTGGAGCCATCTCTAACGACAATATTTTGTGGCATGATATTATTAAAAAAGATTGGAAATTACCTCATGTTCCCTGTAGCTCAAATGTCCATATAAAGTGTCAGTTTGGCAGGTTAAGTGACATGGTGTGAAGAGTCTAGTCAATATCAGTGGCTGTGTAGGCGGTGTAATGGGCATGAAATGTCCTTGGCCCAAGAAGCTCATTACTATTATTGTTGATAGGCCTAGGTGTGACAATTGGGTATGGGCATGGGGGAGAAGCCCAAGATTGCCACTGATTAGCATATGGGCAAGACCAACATGGATTATTAGGCCACTATGCATATGAAGAATTAGACCATGTAGACTAAAAGTTTTGTATCTGGTAACATGGAGCACTGTCGCCCCTACCATGATCACCATATCCATGCCCCCTTCCCATGTCACGCGACCTACCCCTTCCACGATTCCAATCAGGCGAGCCATTCAAGAGGTACCGATCGTAGGTTCCATCCGAGTGAAAGTCACCTGCGTTAGGCTGGGTCGCCGGTAGTTTTGCGGCACTCATATGCATCGTAGTTCCGGCATTTTAGGTTGCGTGAATGGCTTGTTCCGCCTTTTGGGCTTAGACCATAATGAGCTTAGAACGAGCATCGTAGAACGTGGGTGATGGATCTCATTGCTGAATGATTGTGGCTATGTGTTCATATTGATCATTGAGGCCAAAGATCAGTTCAAGGACTAACTGAGTGTTAACCACTAGAGCACCGATGTTGGCGAGTTGATCAGCTAGTATTTTTAGTTATTTGCAGTAGGCAGATATATTGGGGAACCCATCAAGGCGGGTGTTAGTGAATTTGTGATGGAGGTGAAGAACCCGAAAGACTTTGTTATCTTGGAAGATGTTTTCGATTGTCGTCCAAGCTTCGTATGTGGTTGACTTAGATTTGAGGATTGTGTGTCGAGGTTGTTAGAAATCGTACTATAAATCCATTGTAGTACAATTGCATCCAACCGCTCCCATGAGTAGTCAGCTCGCAATGCTTCTTTATCTTTGATGGCGTCTTTGTCCTTATCAGAATCTTTAGAGGAAGAGGAGGGCGCAGTAGCAAGTATGGGTTTGGGTGCAAGATGATGATCAAGAACTAAAAAGGTGCAACAACGGATCTAGGAAAGTTCACACCAAGAGGTGTATTGATTGGTCTTCATCTCCGAGGTAATAGGGATAAAGCTTTTGATGTTTGAAATAGTTGTATAGAATGTTAGGTTCAATGGTGAGGGAGAAAGAGAGGAAGATTGTGATGTGTGAGAATCGGGAAGGAAGGGAGAAGAAAACGAGATCCGGCGATTAGAGGGTGTCATGGTCTCTTAATACCATGAAAGCAGTGGTGATTGTAAAAGGATCGATGATCCTCCTCTCTCATTTTCATTCTATATATTCTAGAAATACAATTGTGACAACTGGCACAAAACCGGTAATTTCCGTACAACTTAATTAATACTTGATGACTGCAATTATGTGCTTAAATGTCAACATTGACTGATTACATGCTATACTTGTGAATTCATGCATGTTTTATACTAAAAGAAATTTGCTTTATGCATTAATGATAGCGTTGCGTCAGAAATACTAGTAAACTCACCGGTAAGATACATTGTGTCAACAATTCTGCAGAAAGCAGTCCGACATAGAATTGGAGCCTAGGTGTAGGTCCAACGACAAGAATACATTAAAACCCAAGAGTACATACAAGGGTTAACATATAGACTTTCCAGAAGCTAGAATATGCACTAAAAAGCACTCGAAACGCACTCTAAATGCAGAAATCTGCATAATTCAGCTATAAATCAGCTATAATCGGCTTTTAATACATAAATATTATGCAGAATTCATGTTTTATTATCCAGAATACCCTCCTAGGTGTTGGGAATTAAAAGGGTTACAAAAGGATACATAAAGGACACTAAACGGTGCAATTTAGCACTTTAACGAACCGGTATTTAACCGAACAACCGGACATTACCCGGAACATCAAAATATTACTAGAAGCATTGTTTTAATGTTTCTGAGCTAGTTATGGTCCCCGAACACCATAACACCCCTTATAACATAATAACACAACAAGTCCCTAAAATTTACACTTGAAACATAACTTGATTTTACATTTAGAGTTTGGAAATTACACATTACCCCCCCCCCCCCATGTGGTGGACGGTCATGTGGCCCCCATCAAAGATCTTACTTGATCTCTTAGATTGCAAATGATATTGCTTAGATTGCACATGATATTATTTAGATATTGTAAGATCTTAAAAGATATATGAAGATCTTGAAAGCACTATAAATATCACCATCACCATTTCACCACTCAACACCCCATCTCACTTACTCTCTCTCTCCCTCTCAGCTCACCTTAGTGCCGCCACCACCACCACCTTGCAACCACGATCCATCCATTCCAAACTCATTTCAAATTACTAGAAGGTGTTTCATGGAGCTTGGTGCTTGAAGAATTTGAAGAACCTTCATCCATTGCTTTCACACACCATTTTCATCATCTTTTCTTCAAGTGATCTTCCCTAGCTTTTGAGCTAGTTGTAAGCTTCTTGCTACTAATTTTTACTTCTCATTTTGTTGGTTAAAAAGATGTACATTGTTATAAATCACAAGAACACTAAAAGACTTAAACAAGAATCATAAACATAAGCTTAAAAATGATGAAGTCTTGTTGAAATAATGTTGATTAAGGCATGCATGACACTTGATTGTTATTTACTTGGGATTATGATGTTGATCATCGTAAGGAGCTTGCTAGATTGTGATTAAACACATGATTTAGCAAGTTAGAGGATGATTATGTGTTAACTTAAGAAGATCATCCTCACTTATGAACATGAACTTGAAAATAAAATTGTTTCTTGAAAAATAATAAATAAAGTGAGCTAGTAAACTTATAAATTCAAGATCCATGAATGATTTTTCCAAGAAAACCAAGTTCAAAATATGATTTTTAGTAGAACTTGATTCTTACATAAATGTACATTGTTTTGGTGATAAAATAAGTGTAAGAACACTTTGTTTTCAAGAAGAGTTCAAAAAAAAATAATTTTTGTAGAATATGTTTACAAGTTGTAAACATCTAAAATTTTCAAGAAGGAAGTTTATTAAGAAATAAACACACTTTAAGGGATAACTAAGTCTACTAAACATATTACCAAGTTACTACGAGTTTTTGTGAAAGTTCATGTTCATATTGTTATATACATTGTATAATTTTTACACTTGGGAAGTGTAGTATTGATTATTGATTGTTGTGATGATTTTAAAAGAAAATAAACACATGTTTTAAAAACATAGGAAACCTCCATTTTTAGGGGAAACCATGTCAAAATTTCTATAAATTTTGACACTTAGAAAGATATAAGTTTTGGTGAAACTTATTCCCTAAAAATGTATCTCAAAGTATTTACCAAGGTTTCCCTAATTTTTGTGTTAAGAAATGATGATTTCTTCAAGGTTAAAATTGATATTAAGTATGTATATTTTTTAGAAAAATGTATATATTTATTGATCACCAAATTTTGTGCTAAGTGTATGTAGTATGTATTACATGTAATAGTGTATTAGGACTTGAAAATACACTAAACACTCCTAAGGAGTAAAAATACAAAAAAATACACATACAACATGCTTAGACGAATACAAGAAAATATATTTATGAAAATATATTACTTGATAAAATAAATAACTTGGACAAGTTATGAACATGAAATGAAGTTTTGGACAAGATACATAATTCGGGTGAAAAATACAAGATACTTATATTTATTTGTGAGAAAATAATATAAGTAAGATACATAGTTAAAAATAAAAATTATTTTTAACAACAAGAACACATACATAAAAGATGGTGACTTGTACTTGTGCGATACAAGTCTAGTGACTAACGTAAATAAAACATGTATAGGTCATGACGCTATATAAGCAAACCCGGTGAAGTTTACGGCGCAAGAAACGCAAAGTTGTGAGTTCATGCTTCCCCTTTTCTTTTAACTGTTTTCAGTTTTATAACTTCGGGGGTGAAATACATGTTACAAATGTTACAATGTTTACAAATGGTATGATGAATACAAGAATTGAGAAATGATACGAGAAGTGATACGAGAAATGATACGAGAATTCGTGTCACGAATAGGGTACTATAAGCACCATTAATCAACAATATACCTAGACCGCAGAACAAAAGGTTAGATCTAACGGGTTTTCGGGCGGCCACACTCTTGGTGAGAACGAGTACCGACTAGTGCTTTTGTGTCTCAGTCGTGAATCGACAACTAGAAAAATTCCTAGGTTTGGATGCTTCCTATGTCGGGTCACATGTTAATGGCCTTGCAACCCATTAACAACCTTGATACATACAGGAATACTTGAGTTATACAAATTACATACCATGTTTTCATACAAAGTGTACAAACGTTCAATACAAATACTGCATGAATTCACACCAACATTATGTTGACGTTTTTTTCCAAAAACTCACATGTATTTCAGGTAACTAAAGTGGATGTGCACGCGGTCTTACTCATGCTCTTGGATGTGGTTTATGTTTATCGTTGAATAAAGTTGTAACTTTTCAGACAAAATGTTGTCTTGTGATGTAAACACTTAACATATGTTTTCAGTTATGAAATGTTTGGTATTTGGAGTTATTTTTACGAGCATGTGGTATGTTTACCTTTCGTATGCAATGAGAACCTTTCATGATCACACCTCGTGCTTCTGCCTTAGAAAGGGGTGTGACAGATTGGTATCAGAGCCAGGTTGTAGTGAACCAGGATTCCTTCTCGAGTCTAGTCTACAATCATTAGGATCCTTTCACGAAAACAATTTTTTAAAAAGTTTTCATTGCATAAAACTTTCCGCGACATCCACTACCTGAAACTGTTTACAAGAGTCAAGAAAGGACACTACGAGACTTAGGGTGCACTGGAGTAGCACTTGTCTGTGATTAAGAATTACTTGCAATTATGTGTGATAATTGATATATACATATACTAGAAGTAGAATGTCACAGGTATACGTGACTTCGTCTGAAAACAATGGCCTATCTGAAGGAAGAGATACGAGGATGAAACGAACTGTGCGGACTGTGCAAGGAGTTACGTAATTATGGATGCATACATAATTTTGGAATTCAGTGCACAGAAACCACAGCAAGTCTTGTCACGTATAGATTCCCTCAGTGCAAGAAAAGGTCAAACATGAACACCCTTCCCTCAGCCTATTAAATACTCTTTTTGGAATAATAATTTAGGGTATAAAGACAAGAACCGCCAATGTGAATATCTTATGACACAACAGTATTTATCTATTTATTCATGCTTGTTACTGTATGAATTGATTTATACAATTGGCGGATTGTTTGATGTCACCTAAGTGGTATATGCTTGTATGTATGTACTGCTACTAACTCGTATGACGATATCAAACAAATGTCTAACCCTATTGTGTTGTGTTCTTTCAGAACATGGCTCCAAGAAGAGCTGTGAACGCTCATGATCAACCTCCTCCTCCCCCACTGCCAAGAACTGCTGAAGAGCTAAACGCCCTACTGGAGGAAAGAATCTCCGCAGATATCGCCCAGTACGAGGTGAACCATACTGAACAAAGTGGAGGACCAACCAATGCTAGACGCAATGGGAATGGAGATTCATCTGGAGGAAACGCAGCTCAGGGCTGCACTTTCAAGCAGTTTCTCGACTGCAAACCACTGAACTACGACGGCACTGGAGGTGCAGTGGCGTTTGTACGCTGGATGGAAAAGACTGATGCTACCATCCGTATGAGCAAATGTACCGCGGATCAACAAGTCACTTTTGCTACTGGGTTGTTTGTTGATGAAGCTCTGACTTGGTGGAATTTGCAAGTCCAGACTCTGGGTGATGATGCTGCGTACGGCATGATGTGGGATGCGCTAAAGGAACGTATGAGGGAAAAGTATTGCTCTCATGCTGAACTCCAAAGGTTGGAGACTAAGTTTTGGCACTTGACCATGGAAGGAGCTGACATTACTGGTTACACTCGAAGGTTCCACGATTTGTCGAGAGTGATCCCCTACATGGTGACTCCCGAATTTAAGCGCGTCGAACGCTACATCTGGGGATTCGCTCCGGAGTTTCGCAGTTTGGTAACTTCGGCCAAACCTGCAACAATCACAGAGGCTGTAACTCTGGCTGTCAGCCTTACTGAAGATGTTGTCCGTATGAAGAAGTTGTCGCTGAACCCTATTGAGGAGACCGAGACGCACGCTGAGTCGTCCGGTGACAAGAAAAGGAAACATGCAAACCAGAATCAAGCAACCTGCAACAACAATAAAGGTTTAAACAACAAGAAACGTGATACTAACCCACCTAAGGAGGCGAGAACCTTTGCAGCGGCAAATGATACTGCAGCCAAAGGTTACCAAGGCACCCTGCCTAAATGCCAAAAATGTAAGTATCATCATGAAGGAGTTTGTCGCATTCCAAGATGCGAAAAATGTGGTAGGTTGGGTCATCAAACTGAAGACTGTTGGGGAAAAGGAAGGAACAGAAATCGCAACAGTGCTGGTAATAGGAATGGTGGAAATGGAAATGGTAATCGGAATGGGAATGGAGCTGGGTAAAACCAAGGATGCTTCAGTTGTGGAAGCAAAGATCATTTCATAAAAGGTTGCCCAAGGGGAAACAACGCTCAGGCTCGGGCATTTGTGATTGGAGCAAGGAACGCACGCGAGGACCCTAATGTGGTCACCGCTACGTTTCTCATTAACAATCACTTTGCATCCATATTATTTGACACTGGTGCCGATTATAGCTTCATGTCTGTGGAATTTAAACATATGCTTGGGATAGAATCTAGTAGATTAGATATTCCTTACTCCATAGAACTAGCCAATGGTAAACTTATTAAATCGGGCGAAGTTGTTAGAGGCTGCACATTAGAACTTGGTGAGCAAAGATTTAGCATCGACCTCTTACCTATTCAATTGGGTAGCTTTGATGTAGTGATCGGAATGGACTGGTTGTCCAAGAACAAAGCTGAAGTTATTTGTCACGAGAAAATCATTCGCATCCCTCTGACGAATGATGAAACTCTCATCGTACATGGAGAAAAACGAGATGCGACTCTGCGAATCATCAGTTGTATGAAGGCACGGAAATGCTTAAGGAAAGGATGTGTTGCTTTCCTAGCGCACGCTGTAGATAAGAAGGCTGAGGAGCCGAAACTCGAAGATATTCCTGTGGTGAAGGAATTCCCTGATGTTTTTCCCGAAGATCTGCCAGGACTACCTCCGCAACGACAAGTCGAATTCCATATAGACTTGGTTCCAAGAGCCGCTCCTGTAGCCAAGGCACCCTATCGACTTGCACCATCCGAGATTGTAACACCCTGAAAACGGGCTTGGTAATTAAACTCTGTTAATACTAAAAGACGGGTAACGTACCGTTATTAGTAAAAATAACCAGGCAAATATTTGGATTTAGATAAGAAATCCTAATATTAAATAAAAACGAATCAAATTTTTAAGTAATTAAGTTTATAAAAGGCCCGATTTAACGGGACTTAAAGTAAAACGGGTTACGACTTCCTGAACCTACTAAGCTAACTAGGAATAATTCTAACCTAGTTAGATAGTGACTTATGAGTGGGTTAAACACTTAAATTATGAACTAAGGAAAATGGAGGGGCCAAAGATGTTAAAATCGAAACTTAAGTTGCTAATTTAATTAAAACAAAAACCAAACACCCCATTTGGGGATGTCTGGTCGTACAAAGAAGCAGGAGGCGATCTGGGTTTCTTCAAACCCTAAAATCCTTACTAAAACTCTCAAATTGGAGGTGCAAATCTGGTCCAAAACGAAAATCGAGCATAGATTACTGATCCCCATTGCAAGGGGGTTGTAAGGTATGTAAAATTTGATGTTAATTCTCTACTTGAAATTCTCATGAATTTAGGGTATTCGAAATTTGTTGATGCATGCTTGTTATATGGATGAAATAGGAACATTGTAGTGTTTAGGAGTAAACCCTAGACAAGATATGTTGAAATCGTGCCTAATTTTAGTAAAAAATCCATGAACACCATTGAAGGTGATTGTTGTTAGGGTTTTTGATTGCTAAAATGGTGTTATGATGTCAAGAACTTGCTTAAATTGAAAGCTGAATTCAAACGGCTCTTGATCAGAATTTACAGCCGACTTGTATCGGCTGTAACCTGGACAAAACGTGATAAAAACATGTTTTTCTTGAGTCTAAAATGTAATTCCAGGAAATATCTTTAAAACCCCACTGGAATCGCATTTTTTCGACGAGAATTGAGCGTTTCATGAATTTTTCCGTATCAAAGGTTCAAGCTGCGTTTTCTGGCAGAATTTGCAGCCCATTACGAATGTCATAACTCAATTTAGGAATTGATTTATGATCTCAAATTCTTACTGTAGAAAGTTTTAAGTGATTAAAAGAATCGCCAATTGGAATTTCGTCAATCGGATAAACGAGGAATTTTAAATGAATTTTTCCGTAAGCTGCAGTCAGAAGTGACGAATCTGATTGCAGCTTAGTAAATGAATTTTTACAAGTTTTTTGCAAAGAGTTAGATCTTGAAATTTTAACACAAGGTCTAACCCTCCGAGAGGTACGCCACATAAAAAATCATAATTTTTGAAGACTTGTAAACAGGTTAAACAGGTCACCAAAAACAGCCTATTTTCAGTGATACGAAACTTGATTGTTGATATTATAAATTATGCCCACAATGTTCATATGTTGAAATTATGAATCAAACGCGTAATTTCCTAGTTCGACTAATTATGTGTTATGTGGGGTAATACAAATTTTAATTATGAAGTCGATTTAGCTTATATGCACATATCATATAATTAAGGGTAGTTAACTTTTGAAGAGTTAAACTAACCATGGACGGAGTCGAATAGTAGTTTTGACATAGAAAACACGTAAGGTGGAATAGTCGTGGTTATAATGACTAATCTAACCACCTTGTGAATTATGATGATAGTTTGACTCTTGACAAGCTAGATGGAGGCTTGGAATGAAGCGGGTCAAACGGAGCAAGTACGAAAAGGAAAGCGTAATTTGGATGCGATGTAAGTAAAGCTTACGCCCTCTTTTGTAAGTTATGTGTTATTCATAGGTTGTAAATACGACAAAAGCTATATTTGAAATATGGTTCCGACACGAAATGAAACGGGTCGGGACATATAAAATAATGATAAACCATGTTTAATGGTAAAATGGGCGAAATGGTAATTGGTCACGAGATGACATATATATAAAATGAGTTTTTGAATGGCTACTTATTAAGGTAAGCCTAAACGAATAAAAAGAGTAAAACGACGAATTAGTCATGTGTAGACGAAAAAGAGTTGAAGTTTAAAACAACACCATTTAATATTAAGCACAAAATATTTGGTAGTCTAGACCAAACGGGTCAAATGGTAATATTTATACCATTTGACAATTAACGACTAATAAGTGTATGTCGAGTCTCATGCTCGCAGGGTAATTGGTTTATGAATTAGCGAGGCTATGAATTAGCATATTATAGAGACAAGGTCTTAAAACGGGTCAATATGTTGACCCGAGCCAGGTACGCTTATATATAGATTTATAGTTAAAAGTGTTTAACTTCCCTTCACGGGTCAAAAGGAGTAGATAGGTAAAACAGGTTAAGAATTCATAAGAAACCCGTAATTTGAACCTTGCACATTAGTAAATTGATATAACGTGATATGCATGATATTTTGAATATGATTGATTGATCTTTGATATTGGTTCATATGTAACATATTAGAATTTCGAGAAACTAATGTATTGGTATGTTAGAAAGAGCGAAATCCGAGATTTAGGCTTGAGTATAATGAACAAAGCAACCAAAAGATGGATTTACAGGGACTACCGTAAGTTACGGTAGTACCGTAAGTTACGGTAGAGGTCAGGAGCTTACGGTGTGAGTCTACTGGTTTACGGTGGACCATTATTGGAAATTGACCACCGTAACTTACGGTGAAACCGTAAGTTACGGTAGGGCCTGAATGTTTATAAATTTTATATAATTGTAAATTTTCAAATTCATTTCGATCGTAGTTTCGATCAAGTATCATTTCTAAGCATTCTAATATAAATGTTTATGTAAACATTTCAGTCTTAGGTACTCAAGGATTATGGGTGACGATCAAGCAACTTTTGAAGAACCGAACACATACTCTTGAAGCTTCCGCATAAATTAACTCGGTTTAAACAATGTTTATGATGTAAACTGTTTGCTAAACAACTTTTGAAATGTTTAAACGACGTACTCAATTTTGTTATGTTGTATTATTTTAAAATTTTAAACTTTAAACAAACCCGTATTTTTATAAAGTATATGTAGTCATAATTACATGTTGTTTGTCGTATACTTTACAAAAACCATTAAATAATGACAAGGGTGTAACAAGTTGGTAATCAGAGCTCATGGTTAAAGAGTAAATTGTGTTCGGTTCGAGGCTTGATCGCAAATCCGGTAAGTACATGTATATTAATGGTTTGGTATGTGTTGAAATGTTGTGAACAACACATAGGGTTATCGTGTGATACACGTTACCTCAATTAAATGATAAATATAGTTGACAAAATTGCGCGCGTTGACGCGTATAGTAGAAAAGCCTTGTATTATAATACGGGCGATTATTGAAGTTGATATTACTAATTCTTGTGAATGTTTTAATTGAAGGACACTCGCATCTGAAGATAGCGAGAGTTTAACAAATTGCGGATATGATGATGGAACGGTCCGAGATGTGACAAGAAGAGCATACTCATCAAGGACCTAAATCGCGTAACGATCGCAAATAAGTAATGGCAAGGAATGCCCGTTGGGGCAAGCATTACCAGGTGCACATTTTAAACTTATAGTACAAACAGTAATATGCAACAAATACATAGTGAATGACAGTTGCATATAGAATATGAAACTTGGAAAACCTGGATAGGTTACCTATCCAGGATGACGTTTCCAAGAGAAATTCAGTAGAGAATATGTATTATTCACAAATTGTGAATAACAAGACAATAACAGAATTCAGTTTATATAGAAACTTGGACGAGAGTGATCATCCAAGTAAGTATTCTCAATATAAATCCTATTGAGAAAAGTAATGATCACATCAACGAATGTGAATAAATGTTTATAAAAAGGGACATTTTAAATGTTCAAGGATAAACGACTAAAACTAATAATTGTTAACTAACAATTAAATAAAGTTTTACCAAATGAAATCATAAATATGGAGATAATTTGAGGAGTTACTTACATGGGGTGTGATGTGGTAATTATAATAAGGTCACGCGTACCATGTGTTGATCGCTTACTCTGGCCAAGTAAGTAGTGAACACATGATAGCATGAGCTTCTTATAATGAACGCAGTTATGTCCGATGTAGTAAGGTCAAGATGAATGAAAATTTAAAGGATCCTTAGGGTCAAGAAATCTTATGGGCATACTCGTATAAATGGTTTTCGTGGGAACCATAAAAACGATGTATGGCGCACATAGAAACAAAAGACCCAAGGAAATTCGTGACATAAGTCATTTTGGACGAAACAACCATGGTAGACAAAAAGGGCATTGTAAAACCAAAGTATAAATGACCCGCGGGGTCATAGAAACAAAGGTATTGCCCACATGAGAAAAACGATCAAAGTCGTTGACTTTGGTCGTAGTAAAGAAATGATGATGATGATAATCATCATTCATAGTTTATAAGACTGTCAAGGATGGTCAAATAAAGAATAAAGGTTTGGTTGAATAAAAGCGATGGATTTCGCTAAGACAACCAAACAAATTAAAACGAAATCTTAATGTATACCGGAATGCTTGCACTAATAATGACTTCGGTAAAGTACCCGGTTGATGGGTAAGGATTTAAACACATGCGTAAACCGAGAAACGGGAACACGAATTTAAAGTCAAAAGACTCGGATTACGAGTTATGACTATAAAATCTCGTATATAGAAATTGTGAGTAAATATGTTCAACTATTCGAAGTCGAATGGGTTGAATAAAGAATAAAGTTGATTGTTTATAAGTGATGGATTTCACATTAATAGGTCAAACAGGTTGAATACAATATAACGCCGAATGGCACAAGTGAGCGATAGCCAGATAAAGGTAGCGTTAAATGCAAGAGAATAATGAGCCCGGTAATGGGATATAACCAAATAAGAATATATGCAAATCAAATAACAGTAAGCATAAGAAGAACTGACGCATAAATGACGTGAGAAGTCATAAAATCGGAAAATCGTCCGAAAGAAAACAATTACAGCCATGAAACTACAATTAAGGTTAACGGGACCTAAGCTTGAAACCAAATGATTCTTCGAACAAAAACAGGGTGCCTTGACACCAAACATGTGTTTTAAGAATGACATGAGTAAGGAGTGATCTACGGGATCAACATAACCTTTAGGGTTATAAACAAATGAAAGATCTACGGGACTAAAACGACCCACGGGTCATGATTAGAAAGAAGTTATAAGGACTTCGCCCTAAAGAGGTGAAGGTCTAATCAAAATAGCCCATAAGGCTAATTGATAAAAACCTACGGGTTAATTAGATAAAGCGAGGGAATCGGTTGAGAATCCCCGCATAAAACTAAGACTGTAAAAGAATAAATTATGGACTGTCAATATCCTGGTATGGATAATTGACAAAAGTTAAAGAGAAGATCCTAAAACTAAAACTTCGGTTTTAGTAAGAAATAGCGTTTTTTTTTTTTACAAACATAAATTCTGATAGGAATTTAAATAGTAAGCATGAAAGATACAAGTCTTGACACTGATAGGCGCAAGACGATATATTCGAAAAGTGATATTTTCGAAAATGAAAGGTTGATACAAACTAAACACGATGTGACACGATCACGGTTAGGAAATGTAATGTGAAGTAAAATCACGTTATAACCAAGCGAGCGGTGAAAAGTAACGGGACTAATAAGTCTAGTCAGTAAGACCGGTTAAGGCCAGTAATTCAAATCAATAAAAAAATTGGTTTGCTTGTAAGCGGTGGATTCGGTATAACTGAACCGAATAAATAAATCTGAAAACAAAAGAAATTATTGCTAAAAGTGAAATATTTCACTAAAGACCTTTAAACGGGTCAAGGTAACGGATTCACCAAGAGTTCGATAATATATAAAAGCGATGGAAATCGCTAAGTTAACTAAACTAGTAGAAATAACGGAATTACGTTATTTCAAGTTACATTATGTCGTACGAGGTACGTAGAGGTTCTGTAACCAAAAAGATATTACCAAAATTTTTCTGGTAATACTAACAATTGGTTAAAATATGAATAATGCTTAAGAGATTACTCAGGTCAAACGCATTGAGTTTAGAACTCAATGAACTATGTAAGCAAGGTTTCGAGGACGAAACCTCTTTAAGGGGGGTAGACTTGTAACACCCTGAAAACGGGCTTGGTAATTAAACTCTGTTAATACTAAAAGACGGGTAACGTACCGTTATTAGTAAAAATAACCCGGCAAATATTTGGATTTAGATAAGAAATCCTAATATTAAATAAAAACGAATCAAAGTTTTAAGTAATTAAGTTTATAAAAGGCCCAATTTAACGGGACTTAAAGTAAAACGGGTTACGACTTCCCGAACCTACTAAGCTAACTAGGAATAATTCTAACCTAGTTAGATAGTGACTTATGAGTGGGTTAAACACTTAAATTATGAACTAAGGAAAATGGAGGGGCCAAAGATGTTAAAATCGAAACTTAAGTTGCTAATTTAATTAAAACAAAAACCAAACACCCCATTTGGGGATGTATGGTCGTACAAAGAAGCAGGAGGCGATCTGGGTTTCTTCAAACCCTAAAATCCTTACTAAAACTCTCAAATTGGAGGTGCAAATCTGGTCCAAAACGAAAATCGAGCATAGATTACTGATCCCCATTGCAAGGGGGTTGTAAGGTATGTAAAATTTGATGTTAATTCTCTACTTGAAATTCTCATGAATTTAGGGTATTCGAAATTTGTTGATGCATGCTTGTTATATGGATGAAATAGGAACATTGTAGTGTTTAGGAGTAAACCCTAGACAAGATATGTTGAAATCGTGCCTAATTTTAGTAAAAAATCCATGAACACCATTGAAGGTGATTGTTGTTAGGGTTTTTGATTGCTAAAATGGTGTTATGATGTCAAGAACTTGCTTAAATTGAAAGCTGAATTCAAACGGCTCTTGATCAGAATTTACAGCCGACTTGTATCGGCTGTAACCTGGACAAAACGTGATAAAAACATGTGTTTCTTGAGTCTAAAATATAATTCCAGGAAATATCTTTAAAACCTCACTGGAATCGCATTTTTTTGACGAGAATTGAGCGTTTTATGAATTTTTCCGTATCAAAGGTTCAAGCAGAAGTGACGAATCTGATTGCAGCTTAGTAAATGAATTTTTACAAGTTTTTGGTAAAGAGTTAGATCTTGAAATTTTAACACAAGGTCTAACCCTCCGAGCGGTACGCCACATAAAAAAATCATAATTTTTGAAGACTTGTAAACAGGTTAAACAGGTCACCAAAAACAGCCTATTTTCAGTGATACGAAACTTGATTGTTGATATTATAAATTATGCCCACAATGTTCATATGTTGAAATTATGAATCAAACGCGTAATTTCCTAGTTCAACTAATTATGTGTGATGTGGGGTAATACAAATTTTAATTATGAAGTCGATTTAGCTTATATGCACATATCATATAATTAAGGGTAGTTAACTTTTGAAGAGTTAAACTAACCATGGACGGAGTCGAATAGTAGTTTTGACATAGAAAACACGTAAGGTGGAATAGTCATGGTTATAATGACTAATCTAACCACCTTGTGAATTATGATGATAGTTTGACTCTTGACAAGCTAGATGGAGGCTTGGAATGAAGCGGGTCAAACGGAGCAAGTACGAAAAGGAAAGCGTAATTTGGATGCGATGTAAGTAAAGCTTACGCCCTCTTTTGTAAGTTATGTGTTATTCATAGGTTGTAAATACGACAAAAGCTATATTTGAAATATGGTTCCGACACGAAATGAAACGGGTCGGGACATATAAAATAATGATAAACCATGTTTAATGGTAAAATGGGCGAAATGGTAATTGGTCACGAGATGACATATATATAAAATGAGTTTTTGAATGGCTACTTATTAAGGTAAGCCTAAACGAATAAAAAGAGTAAAACGACGAATTAGTCATGTGTAGACGAAAAAGAGTTGAAGTTTAAAACAACACCATTTAATATTAAGCACAAAATATTTGGTAGTCTAGACCAAACGGGTCAAATGGTAATATTTATACCATTTGACAATTAACGACTAATAAGTGTATGTCGAGTCTCATGCTCGCAGGGTAATTGGTTTATGAATTAGCGAGGCTATGAATTAGCATATTATAGAGACAAGGTCTTAAAACGGGTCAATATGTTGACCCGAGTCAGGTACGCTTATATATAGATTTATAGTTAAAAGCGTTTAACTTCCCTTCACGGGTCAAAAGGAGTAGATAGGTAAAACGGGTTAAGAATTCATAAGAAACCCGTAATTTGAACCTTGCACATTAGTAAATTGATATAACGTGATATGCATGATATTTTGAATATGATTGATTGATCTTTGATATTGGTTCATATGTAACATATTAGAATTTCGAGAAACTAATGTATTGGTATGTTAGAAAGAGCGAAATCCGAGATTTAGGCTTGAGTATAATGAACAAAGCAACCAAAAGATGGATTTACAGGGACTACCGTAAGTTACGGTAGAGGTCAGGAGCTTACGGTGTGAGTCTACTGGTTTACGGTGGACCATTATTGGAAATTGACCACCGTAACTTACGGTGAAACCGTAAGTTACGGTAGGGCCTGAATGTTTATAAATTTTATATAATTGTAAATTTTCAAATTCATTTCAATCGTAGTTTCGATCAAGTATCATTTCTAAGCATTCTAATATAAATGTTTATGTAAACATTTCAGTCTTAGGTACTCAAGGATTATGGGTGACGATCAAGCAACTTTTGAAGAACCGAACACATACTCTTGAAGCTTCCGCATAAATTAACTCGGTTTAAACAATGTTTATGATGTAAACTGTTTGCTAAACAACTTTTGAAATGTTTAAACGACGTACTCAATTATGTTATGTTGTATTATTTTAAAATTGTAAACTTTAAACAAACCCGTATTTTTATAAACTATATGTAGTCATAATTACATGTTGTTTGTCGTATACTTTACAAAAACCATTAAATAATGACAAGGGTGTAACAGAGATGCAAGAATTATCTACACAACTCCAGGAGTTGTTGGATAAAGGATTCATAAGGCCAAGCTTCTCGCCTTGGGGAGCTCCAGTATTGTTCGTAAAGAAGAAGGATGGAACACTGCGATTGTGTATCGATTACAGAGAACTGAACAAGCTCACAATCAAGAATCGGTACCCACTACCGAGGATTGATGACTTATTTGATCAATTGCAATGATCAAGCTATTATTCCAAGATCGACCTTCGATCTGGATACCATCAGTTGAGAATCCAAGAGGAAAGCGTGCCAAAGACTGCATTCAGAACACGCTATGGGCATTACGAGTTCCTTGTAATGCCATTCGGACTGACGAATGCGCCACGGTATTTATGGATCTGATGAACCGCGTTTACAAACCATATCTCGATAAATTCATGATTGTATTTATCGATGATATCCTGATTTTTCGCAAACGAGAGAAGAACACGAGCAACACCTTAGGACCATTCTGGAAGTACTGAAGAAAGAGAAACTTTATGCAAAGTTTTCAAAGTGAGAATTTTGGATTCGCGAAGTACATTCCTTGGTCACGTCGTGAACGAGAAAGGCATTCATGTAGACCCATCCAATATAGAAGCCATAAAGAATTGGGAAGCTCCCAAGACCCCGACTGAAGTTCGACAATTTTTGGGCTTAGCGGGCTATTACCGACGGTTTATTGAGAATTTCTCAAAGATAGCTCAATCGCTAACTACCCTTACGCAGAAAGACAAGAAGTACGACTGTGGTGACAAGCAGGAAGAAGCCTTCCAACTGCTTAAAACTAAGCTATGCGATGCACCGATACTATCCTTACCCGAAGGCACTGAAGACTTCATGGTATACTGCGACGCTTCGCGTCAAGGGTTGGGTTGCGTGCTCATGAAACGCCAGAAAGTCATCGCTTACGCTTCAAGACAGTTGAAGGTACATGAAAGAAATTATACCACTCATGACCTAGAGCTAGGCGCAGTGGTATTCGCCTTGAAGATCTGGCGACACTATTTATATGGTACTCGATGTACAATCTTCACAGATCACAAAAGCCTACAACACATATTTGATCAGAAGGAATTAAATATGCGTCAACAACGTTGGGTCGAGTTACTGAACGATTATGACTGTGAGATTAAGTACCATCCTGGAAAGGCAAACGTTGTAGCAGACGCGTTAAGCCGAAAAGAAAGGGTTAAGACCCTAAGGGTTCGAGCATTGGAAATGTCTATTCGAATGAACCTCACTACGCGCATTCGTGACGCACAACAAGAAGCCCTTAAGGGAGAGAATCGTAGAGCCGATCACCTTCGAGGTATGCTGAAGAATTTGGTGCCAAACAAAGAGGGAACCTTGTACTTTAAGGGGCGTATTTGGGTTCCGCTCTATGGCGGTATACGAGAAGTCATCCTTAATGAAGCTCACAAATCGAGATACTCGATCCTTCCAGGATCGGACAAAATGTATCAAGATTTGAAGGATTACTATTGGTGTCCGAGACTTAAAAGCGATGTTGCTGTTTATGTTGGAAAGTGCCTAACATGTGCTAAGGTTAAGGCTGAATATCAGAACCCGTCCGGTCTACTGCAACAACCAGAGATACCCATGTGGAAGTGGGAGCAAATCTCGATGGACTTCATAACGAAATTACCCAGGACCCCTAGAGGGCACTATACGATATAGGTGATAGTTGATCGATTGACGAAATCTGCGCATTTCCTACCGATCCGAGAGAAGGATAGCACTGGAAAGCTTGCTAAGTTGTACTTAAAAGAAATTGTGGCACGTTATGGAGTGCCTATCTCAATTATTTTAGACAGAGATGGACGTTTTGTCTCGAGGATCTGGCAATCCTTTCAGGAAGCCTTTGGGTCTCAACTAGATCTGAGCACGGCCTTCCATCCGCAAACAGACGGCCAGAGCGAACGGACCATACAAACGCTGGAAGATATGCTTCGCGCATGTGTTATGGACCTAGGCGGCAGCTGGGATACTCATCCACCCTTAGTTGAGTTTTCCTAAAATAACATTTACCATACAAGCATAAAAGCCGCGCCGTTCGAAGCTCTGTATGGCCGTAAGTGCCGGTCGCCATTATGTTGGGCAGACGCTGGAGACAAACGTATGGTTGGTCCTGAACTTGTACAAGAGACAACCGACAAGATTATGCAGATCCGAGAACGCATTAAGGTGGCTCGAGATCGACAAAAGAGTTACGCTGATCGAAGACGAAAACCATTAGAATTCAAGGTAGGAGACAAAGTGTTGTTAAAGGTCTCACCTTGGAAGGGCGTAGTAAGATTCGGAAAACGTGGAAAGCTGAATCCACGATACATCGGACCATTCAAGATTTTGGAGAGAATTGGTACCGTGGCTTACAAGTTGGAATTACCGAAAGAGCTTAACGGAGTACATGATACGTTTCATGTATCCAACCTCAAGAAGAGTCCAACACAAGAAACAGTGATCATCCATGCGGATGAAGTGCATATCGACGACACCCTCCGATTTACAGAAAAACCCGTTGAGGTTACTGACTGGAAAGTCAACAAGACCCGAAGGAGTAGTGGCAGGCTTGTCAAAGTACGTTGGAACTCTAAGCACGGACCCGAGTACACGTGGGAACGTGAAGACCAGTTTAAAGAAAAGTATCCCCACCTGTTCAAGAAAACTCCTGCGAGAGATAGATCAGCCTGAATTTCGGGACGAAATTCTTTTAACGGGGGGAGACTGTGACAACTGGCACAAAACCGGTAATTTCTGTACAACTTAATTAATACTTGATGACTGCAATTATGTGCTTAAATGTCAACATTGACTGATTACATGCTATACTTGTGAATTCATGCACGTTTTATACTACAAGAAATTTGCTTCCTGCATTAATGATAGCGTTGCGTCAGAAATACTAATAAACTCACCGGTAAGATACATTGTGTCAACAATTCTGCAGAAAGCAGTCAGACATAGAATTGGAACCTAGGTGTAGGTCCAACGACAAGAATACATTAAAACCCAAGAGTACATACAAGGGTTAACATATAGACTTTCTGGAAGCTAGAATATGCACTAAAAAGCACCCGAAACGCACTCTAAATGCAGAAATCTGCATAATTCAGCTATAAATCAGCTATAATCAGCTTTTAATACATAAATATTATGCAGAATTCGTGTTTTATTATCCAGAATACCCTCCTAGGTGTTGGGAATTAAAAGGGTTACAAAAGGATACATAAAGGACACTAAACAGTGCAATTTAGCACTTTAACGAACCGGTATTTAACCGAACAACCGAACATTACCCGAAACATCAAAATATTACTAGAAGCATTGTTTTAATGTTTCTGAGCTAGTTATGGTCCCCGAACACCATAACACCCCTTATAACATAATAACACAACAAGTCCCTAAAAATTACACTTGAAACATAACTTGATTTTACATTTAGAGTTTGGAAATTACACATTACCCCCCCCCCCCATGTGGTGGACGGTCATGTGGCCCCCATCAAAGATCTTACTTGATCTCTTAAATTGCAAATGATATTGCTTAGATTGCACATGATATTATTTAGATATTGTAAGATCTTAAAAGATATATGAAGATCTTGAAAGCACTATAAATATCACCATCACCATTTCACCACTCAACACCCCATCTCACTTACTCTCTCTCTCCCTCTCGGCTCACCTTAGTGCCGCCACCACCACCACCTTGCAACCACCATCCATCCATTCCAAACTCATTTCAAATTACTAGAAGGTGTTTCATGGAGCTTGGTGCTTGAAGAATTTGAAGAACCTTCATCCATTGCTTTCACACACCATTTTCATCATCTTTTCTTCAAGTGATCTTCCCTAGCTTTTGAGCTAGTTGTAAATTTTTACTTCTCATTTTGTTGATTAAAAAGATGTACATTGTTATAAATCACAAGAACACTAAAAGACTTAAACAAGAATCATAAACATAAGCTTAAAAATGATGAAGTCTTGTTGAAATAATGTTGATTAAGGCATGCATGACACTTGATTGTTATTTACTTGGGATTATGATATTGATCATCATAAGGAGCTTGCTAGATTGTGATTAAACACATGATTTAGCAAGTTAGAGGATGATTATGTGTTAACTTAAGAAGATCATCCTCACTTATGAACATGAACTTGAAAATAAAATTGTTTCTTGAAAAATAATAAATAAAGTGAGCTAGTAAACTTATAAATTCAAGATCCATGAATGATTTTTCCAAGAAAACCAAGTTCAAAATATGATTTTTAGTAGAACTTGATTCTTACATAAATGTACATTGTTTTGGTGATAAAATAAGTGTAAGAACACTTTGTTTTCAAGAAGAGTTCAAAAAAAATAATTTTTGTAGAATATGTTTACAAGTTGTAAACATCTAAAATTTTCAAGAAGGAAGTTTATTAAGAAATAAACACACTTTAAGGGGTAACTAAGTCTACTAAACTTATTACCAAGTTACTACGAGTTTTTGTGAAAGTTCATGTTCATGTTGTTATATACATTGTATAATTTTTACACTTGGGAAGTGTAGTATTGGTTATTGATTATTGATTGTTGTGATGATTTTAAAAGAAAATAAACACGTGTTTTAAAAACATGGGAAACCTCCATTTTTAGGGGAAACCTCCATTTTTAGGGGAAACCATGTCAAAATTTCTATAAATTTTGACACTTAGAAAGATATAAGTTTTGGTGAAACTTATTTCCTAAAAATGTATCTCAAAGTATTTACCAAGGTTTCCCTAATTTTTGTGTTAAGAAATGATGATTTCTTCAAGGTTAAAATTGATATTAAGTATGTATATTTTTGAGAAAAATGTATATATTTATTGATCACCAAATTTTGTGCTAAGTGTATGTAGTATGTATTACATGTAATAGTGTATTAGGACTTGAAAATACACTAAACACTCCTAAGGAGTAAAAATACAAAAATACACATACAACATGCTTAGACGAATACAAGAAAATATATTTATGAAAATATATTACTTGATAAAATAAATAACTTGGACAAGTTATGAACATGAAATGAAGTTTTGGACAAGATACATAATTCGGGTGAAAAATACAAGATACTTATATTTATTTGTGAGAAAATAATATAAGTAAGATACATAGTTAAAAATATAAATTATTTTTAACAACAAGAACACACACATAAATGATGGTGACTTGTACTTGTGCGATACAAGTCTAGTGACTAACGTAAATAAAACACGTATAGGTCACGACGCTATATAAGCAAACCCGGTGAAGTTTACGGCGCAAGAAACGCAAAGTTGTGAGTTCATGCTCCTCCTTTTCTTTTAACTGTTTTCAGTTTTATAACTTCGGGGGTGAAATACATGTTACAAATGTTACAATGTTTACAAATGGTATGATGAATACAAGAATTGAGAAATGATACGAGAAATCGTGTCACGAATAGGGCACCATAAGCACCATTAATCAACAATATACCTAGACCGCGGAACAAAAGATTAGATCTAACGGGTTTTCGGGCAGCCACACTCTTGGTGAGAACGAGTACCGACTAGTGCTTTTGTGTCTCAGTCGTGAATCGACAACTAGAAAAATGTCTATGGTTTGGATGCTTCCTATGTCGTGTCACATGTTAATGGCCTTGCAACCCATTAACAACTTTGATACATACAGGAATACTTGAGTTATACAAATTACATACCATGTTTCCATACAAAGTGTACAAACGTTCAATACAAATACTGCATGAATTCACACCAACATTATGTTGACGTTTTTCCAAAAACTCACATGTATTTCAGGTAACTAAAGTGGATGTGCGCGCGGTCTTACTCATGCTCTTGGATGTGGTTTATGTTTATCGTTGAATAAAGTTGTAACTTTTCAGACAAAATGTTGTCTTGTGATGTAAACACTTAACATATGTTTTCAGTTATGAAATGTTTGGTATTTGGAGTTATTTTTACGAGCATGTAGTATGTTTACCTTTCGTATGCAATGAGAACATTTCATGATCACACCTCGTGCTTCCGCCTTAGAAAGGGGTGTGACAACAATTCCTATATTTGGGAGATTACAACTGATTGATCACAATATATGAAAATGATATATTTACTCAATATATGTATGTTATTACATACAATTCGCCATTAGGGTTATCTAGACCTAAAGATATCAAAGAGGGCGCGCTCTTGAAGATCTCATGACGTATTTTTCTTTGTCTGGAATCGCATGGAAGTACAAAGATGTAATCGTTGGTGGATTATATGGATCTACCACACATTTAGCTCGTAACATGTTTCTCTGGCTCGTAATATAAGATAATTTTTTACGACTATAATTGGTGTGATTCTCCTTAAATTGCAAAGAAAAATCCAAGGACCACCTAGATCATGCTATAACAATTTGGAAATCGTAATCCTATTTCTACTGACAGTGTAAATGTTACAACATGTTTCCATTTAATAATTACATATATTGATCATACAAGCAAGTATGTCATAATTATTGTAAATGTTACAACATGATTCCATATAACAATTTACATATATTGAAAAAAAAACCAGCATGCTTGTCATATTTATTGTAATTTGACAAATAAGTTTGTAAAAGATCTTGTTCAATACATATATTGATACAAGCACGTCGCATGACACTCATATAACAAGGTAGCTTTAAAGTGACGAATATATCGGTACACTTGCTAAGGTAAACCCTCCATCTACAATGAAAATATTACCTGTCACATAATCAGATGTGTCACAGATTAAGTACCGAACTAGTGACGTCAAAGCTGGATCAACAGTGCCAAAGTCTCCTAGTGGCACTAATTTTGAAATCACTTGTTTCACCCCTTTCTTTCGCATGAGTCCCTCCGTAATCTCAGATTTGTAAAGTCCAGGACAAATGGAATTCACCCTTATTTTATTTTTTCCAAGTTCCATTGCCATCACCTACATCAATTATTGAGAAAGCCACTTAATAAGATTCAAACCTAGCATTATAGCTGCATGCTCACAACACGCATGTCAATAATCAATAATAACAATGATTTAAACTTTTGATGTTTAAAGCTTCCTGAGATATGGTCATGATGGCTGTAAAGTTGTGAGAATGGAGGACGAACTTTTGTCATAGTATTAAGGGCTGATTTTGAAGAAGCATATGCAAGAGATCCATGTGAATATGTACGTTGATGACCGGTAACTGAAGAGATGTTGATTATAGATCCTGCTTGATTAAAAGCACGCATTCGAAGGCCAACATACTTTGACACCAACCATGCCCCTTTTAAATTTGTTCTAAAGGTTTTATCCCAATCTTCTTCTGACCAGTCCAATGAATTTTGTACAGCGCCTAAATACACAATGTAATATTAAAGTAGTCGCAAGTTTAAGCCGACACACACATATCATTAAAAAGAAACCTACTCCTACCCTAAGAATATGTGTTATGAGGGTATTGGTTGAGAAAAAAGTTTTGCCCACTTAATTGACATGTAGGCAAACTTTTTTTTACCATTCACACAATAAATGGGTATAATGGAGGGACTTGATTAGGGATTTGGTTGATGAATGTGTAATCATATTTTTTCTAATAAATTCTTTTTATCTTGTTTACGTAATACTTAAAGTTAAAAAAAATACAATTGTCATAACTAAGAAAATAAATCTTAAGTTTAAAATTCCTAAATTAATATTTGGTGGATAAGTAATACTAAAAATTTTAATTTGTAAAGGCAGAGTTAAATAAGGAATAAAATTAGTTTGAACAAGGTAGATAAGGTGGATAAGTAATACTAAAAATTTTAGGGTGTTGCTAAATGCATTTTTTTATTTTATTGGTTGCACTTTCTCTGAAGTTTGTAAATAAATATAATCAACTATTGTATTTTCTGTTTTTTTAAATTTGTATTAGAAAATATCCCTATTTTTATAGGGGTTTATCTACTTGCTATAATTTGAATATTTAGATATACCTGTAAATACATAATGATTCTATTGAAGAAAAAAAAATGCACTCATTGAAAGAAGGAGATTAAGAGAGAGCAGAGCTTAAAGAAACAATTTTATTCAACTTTGATTTCATCATATTTCTAACTGGTTAAGTGCTTTTGGTATGTATTCTAACTAAAAACATAACTATATTCTTTTGATTTGGAAAACGTCTCTCGTCTGCAAAATTCCTCTAGCAAATTCATCAAGAGTGTTCATCATCTTTTTCAAAAAGATGATTACCGAAGAAGCATGGGCGCCACGAGATCTTCTCGGTATCATAAAGGAGCAGAATTAAGATAATGTCTCTACGCTTAAAACTGTATACAATGCACGCAATAAAATTCGAAAGACAACCCATAAAGGAAAAAGTCCAATGCAGGTTGTTATGTCTAATGAAAGAAATCCGAAGCATCTTTCACCAGTACATTTCATGTATAAAAAAACGTCGATCCCGATGGTAATTGTGGGTTTTGATCTATCGCTGTGGGGTTGGAGATGGATGAAAACTTGTGGAGTTTTACTCAAACTTAACTTGTACAAGAGATGGACATTAACTAAAAAATTTGGAGGCAAATTTTTGACACAGTTGTCACCGGAGAGTATAACCGTCTACGTCGCAACATAGATTTTCAAGGAAAGGGATTTGCAAGCGCTGATCATTGGATGGATATGCCCCATACTGGACTCCTCATTGCTCAAAGATTTGGTGTGATTGTTCACCTTTTAAGCATCGCTGGCAATCAAACTTTCTTCCCGCTATTGACTGCTCCAAACCAAATTTGTAGCCCTCATCAAAAAAAAAAAGGGTAATTGCACGGTACCCCTGACCGCGGAAGGGATCTCCCTTCCCAGTTCACCACCCGACAAGGATCCCTGGCGGCAAATACCCATAGCCATCAAAGAGGGGTAAGAAACATGTTTCAAACCCGAGACCTCGAGTGTCCTCGGTCCGGCTTAAAGCGGGTGTCGGTGGCCACCAAAGTGGCACTAATGGGAATTGAACTTGGGTCTCCATTGGAGAACCCAAGTCACTCCACCACTAGGCCACTTGTGGTGGTTAGCCCTCATCAAGTGGTGTCGCTTGTTCATGTTCATAGAAACCATTTCATCCATGTTAGATTAGGAGACTATCTGATGCTTCTACCGAACAGTCTTTGGAGTAGCAACAGAAGTGATGTTGCAGCAGTTTGGGAAGTTATGTACAGTTCTCGTATAAACCGGTATAAGGTCCTAATCTAGACCAAACTGTACAATATGTTGGTTAAACTGCGGTTGTAATTTGTTTCGGTTAAACTTTATTTGTTTTAGTTAAATCTCAACTTTAATTTGTTTTGGTTAACCTTCATTTGTTTTTTTTTTTTAATGTGTTACTCATTTGTTTTAAACGTAACGAACTCATCATAGTCTTAATCTTATTTTTTTTAAGTATCGATTCATAAATGTTATATTTTAATTCAATTAATGATTGTATTCACTTATTATGTATTATATTTTTGTTTTGGTGTATATTGTTTATACATCAACAGTTCGATATATAAAGTGAGGTAAATGAAATTTAGTTGTCAAGCACATCCTATTTTTATATAAATAATATACAACATCATGTAATATAAAAAAAATCTTCCACGTCAAATCAAATTGTTAAGAAGTATCAAAATCATCTATGTGAAAAAAAACCTTAAACAAAACAGTCAACAAATAATACAAAACAAAATCATACAGGTGAAAAGAGAAAGAAACTTAAACAAAATAATCAAGAATTGATAAAAAAAAACATGGAATGAACAAAAAAACCGTAAACAATTAAACAAAACAATAATATATAAAAGGAAAAGGGTGGAATTTAAAAAAAATATAAAATGATACTTTTGGAAAGGGAGGTATAAATAGTATAAATAGAGGTGCATTTAGCCACACCCAAATTTTAATGTCTAAAGGTAGAGTTAAATAAGGAATAAAATTAGTTTGAACAATATTTCTTAAGGGGTATAAATGAAAAGAATTCTAAACCTAGATGTACGGATGGCTATAGGTTGGGTATGGTTAATCACATACCTATATTCGGTTATAAAATCTTGTCCTATACCTGGCCCATTACCTAGCGGGTATTTACTCATCGGGTATCAGGTATACCCGTTGAAATTTTCATGTATATATTTTTTACTTTATAATTTTATGTTTTAAATATCTATATAATATATTAAATTTTGATAAATAACTTACATATTATCATCATCATTATAATATTTATGTTTAAAAATGTAAATATATTATAATATTAATCACAATAGTTTTGCATTTCATAGCATATAAATATGATTAATGTCATCAATATATACATTTCAATTCAAAAGTTTATTTTTCAAATAATAAAGCTACAAGAATGAAATATTACAAAACAATAGTTAAAGAAAAATAAATATAAAATTTAAAAGTTTTCGGGAATATATGTCAGGTAAACGGGTACATAGTTTCGGGTAATCGGGTCAGGTATCATCTAATCCCAAACCCGCGGTTTTAGCGCCGGCGGCGCGACCAACGTGGCAGCTCACGCCCTCCATTGGGGCCCATAACAGGTAGCCTAAGTTCTATCTAACTCACTGATATTACTGGGCTATTTACCAAGTGAATATTTGCATTATTTAATGATTAAAGTTTATTCAGTGATAAGATTGTAATTGTTATTAAGAAGTTAAACATGTTTAGAGAGGAAAAGTAAAAATACACTTGCATACTTTGACTTTACAGTAATCTAAATAAAAATAGTTCTGTTTTTAGAATGACTAACTAATGAACCACTAATCATATTTCTAAAACCTATGACTTAGGGGCTGTTTGGCTAAGCTTATATTGGAGTGACTTATGACTTATTGACTTTTTGGAAAAGTAAATAAGTCATAATAGAGTGACTTATTTACTTATTCCTCTCACATAATAAGCTAACCCAAACACCTTTTAACTTTTCAAAAAGTAAATAAGTAAATAAGTCACTAAACTAAGCTTAGCCAAATAGCCCCTTATTGGTCTAGTGATATGGTATCACTCCTTACAAATGTGAGGTTATGTATTCAAATCATTTCAAGTACAAAGTAAAAGCCAAATTAAGGTAGAGTTTTTGTTCAAAAAAGAATCCTATTTCTAAATTGACAAATCACGTCATAAAATTAGAATCCTCAACCGGAGAAACATCATGACATACACACCTTAATACTGTTAGTCTAGTATTTTGATAACAAAACATAGTTTCAACCAAATTTTCTAATTCCCTTGTATCTATAATATACTTTATAAGCAATTTATAGCACAAAAGTCGGTGCTATTTATAGAATAATCCCTCCTTTTTCCATCCATCATACAACCCCTAAACTTTTGAAAATTGCACTTTCAACTCCTATACTATTACTCCATTTACAACCCCCTCAAAAGTCCGTGGTATCTACAAAATGGTCCCTCCTTTTTCCAACCACCATACAACCCTTCAACTATTGAAAAATTCAATTTTAACCCATCGTCGGCTCACATAAAAATAAGTTATGAGTGTACAATATAAATTCGGTTCCTTTACATTTTGATCCAATCGCAATGCTATTAAGTTAAATCGAATACGTCAAAACGTGTATTTTCATATGGTTAACGCATCACGTAACACTTGGATTAATCTGTTCGATGTGTGTTGTACCCGCGTAGCAACGCGCGCAAATCTAATATTAGTTATACCATAATTCCAAGATTTTGTTCTTATATATTTTTTAAACTACCCTTTTAAAAACATCTGAGCGTCCAATCCATCAAAAATATGTTCAACTTTTCATATAAGATTTTGATGTGTGCACTTCTTATTGCCATGCCAGTCCACGATTTCCACCTATACAAGTCTTTAGTAATTGTTTATGTATTTTTTATTTTCTAGTAAGTTAGTGGCGGATAGGCTAAATAGTGGGTAGTTTTTATTTGTTAACGTTTTTAATTGTAAGGCTATATATAAGCCTCAAGTTTATTTGATAAGATAGGAATGAAGGAGTAGGATCAAATACAAACTACATTTCGCATATAAACCATAAGAACCATTTAAAAAGTGTCACATGACATCCAACCCATTATAGAGAACTGATAAAATAATATCCTAAATAATATCAATTATATTGAATTCCCTATACTAACACGCAATTAATTCTTTATTTGGATATTCTTTTTGTTTTCAATGTGCTGATTAAGAAAAGTGCTGATATCATCCAAATTTGTGCTAAAATCAGTTATCTTGATTAATTTTTATGTGCTAATATAATTCAAAAGTGCTATCTTTATGTATGTATTGTTTTGGTATGTGCTAATTTAACTTTTTTTTAAGTGCTAGGATCTGTTCTTACGGTTTGTAGGATAAATATGGTTTGTACCGGAACCAACCCCTATAAAATATGAATTAAGTCTTGTTTTCTCTCTAAATTTCTTTCAAGCTTCCGTCTATTTTCTTTGGATCAATTGGTTAATGATTAGGTTCATATCAATTGGTATCAGAGCGGTCTTGATCCACTCTTATGGACGCTCAACAATGGAACGAGTCATTGGTTCGAATCGAGTCAATGATTGTTGAGATCATTGATTTTCTCAAGAACCAACCTGGATTGCTACACCCGCCCCGTCACCCGCTACCTCTGTTGATATCAAAGCTGTATAAACACTCTATTGAACTCACGAAAAGATAAAGACTCAAGGCTTAAGTTTTTATTATGCAGACAACTGAATACTGAAAGCAAACTAGGAGGCTGCTATTTATCAGCAGCATTACAACAGTCATAACCTAGAATTATGGAACGTACATTTATTCAACATTAACAATAACTATAATATGCATGTGAATGCAATTAACTACAATATGCATGTGAATGCAATTAATGTGTTGATACAGAAGACTCAACAACCAGCACGTGCATGCAGCATGTGAGGGTTTGAATCACATTTCAACACCCCCCCCCCCCCCTTGATTCAAACATCTGCACTCCCATTTGATGACGAAAACCAACCAGCTTCTCTTTAGATAACGCCTTCGTTAAGCAATCTGCCACTTGATCACTTGTGTTGCAGTATTGAAGAATCACCTTCTCTTGTTGGATCATGTCTCTAATAAAGTGATATTTTAACTCAATATGCTTAGCCTTTCCATGTTGCACTGGATTTCTGGACAGATTGATTGCAGACTGACTGTCACACCATATTGTAGTAGCTTCACTCTGAATGTGCCCCAAATCTTCAAGTATTCTTCTGATCCAAATGCACTGACAAGTTGCACTCGTAGCTGAGATGTATTCAGCTTCAGTGCTGGAGAGAGCAACTGTCTCTTGCTTCTTTAAGCGCCATGAAACAGCTCCATCACCAATAGCAAACACATAAGCACCAACACTTTTCCTGTCATCAACACAAGCTGCCCAGTCACTATCTGTATACCCTGTCAGCTTAACCTGAGAACCCTTTTTGTACCAAATTCCAAACTTGAATGTGGAAGCAACATATCTCAACACTTTTCTTGCTGCGCCTGAATGAACTTTGGATGGAGACTGCATGAACCTGGACAAAACACCAACTGCATAAGCCAAATCTGGTCGAGTGTGGGTCAGATAAATCAGACCACCAACTAAGCTTCTATATTTGGTCTCATCAACTTTGTCTTCACCATCATCAGATCGATATTTTTCATAGGGACTCATTGGAACATCTTCAAACTTGCAGTCTCTCATACCATATTTATTCAGCAGACTTTGAGCATATTTTTCTTGAGAGACAAACACACCTTCATGAGACTGTTTTATTTCCAACCCAAGGAAATATTGTAGCAAACCCAAGTCAGTTATTTCGAACATTTGTTTCATTCCTCCCTTGAACTCAGCAATGAGAGTCTCACTTGAACTTGTACAAATAATGTCATCAACATATAAGCATATATAGATAACATCAGTTGCACTATGTTTAACATAAAGAGTAGGTTCATTGAGACTCTTAATATAGCCATTATTGCTGAAATAACCATCAATTTTTGCATACCATGACCTGGGGGCTTGCTTTAAGCCATAGAGGGCTTTGAGAAGTCTATACACTTTACCTTCTTGTCCCTTTACTTTAAAGCCTTCTGGTTGTTCAACATAGATCTCCTCTTTAAGGTCACCATTTAGAAAAGCTGATTTTACATCCAATTGATGTAATAACCAACCTTTAAGAGCTGCAACAGCAATAACAATTCTAATGGTCTCAAATCTGGCCACAGGTGCAAATGTCTCTTCATAATCAACTCCATACTTCTGAGAATACCCCTTGGCTACCAATCTAGCCTTGTGCTTGATTATCTTCCCATCTGGACCAACTTTTGTCTTATACAGCCATTTCAAACCGACTAAATTCTTGCCATTAGGGAGATCAACCAACATCCAGGTCTGATTTTTATCAATAGCATCTATTTCAGCTTGCATGGCATCCTGCCATTCTTTCTTTTTGGCTGCATCTGAGTAAGTCAAAGGATCTGCAATATTAAGAGCAAACTGGCAGTTCAAGTAGTCAGAAGGAACCTGATTCACTTCCTCAGTATTAGCATAGAGCTCAGCCATGGACCTAACTCTCAGAGGAGCTGACGTGCTAGAGCTGGAACTTCCATCAACATGAGATTGTTGAGTACTGCCATGAGGAGTTGTAGTAGCTGGTGAAAGAGTACTGCTTTGAGGAGTTGAGATACTTGGTGATGTTGTTCCTCCCAGATCAGAAGAAGCAACATCATTAGACATCTCAACTAAAGTCATTTCAGCATACTCTTCAGGAAAAGGATCTGCATACATTCTCTCATACAGTTGTTTGTCAGACTTATACATCTCATGCCAGTCCCAGGACTTATCTTCCAAAATTGTTGTATCATTGAAGCTCAGAGTTTCAAACTTCTTGGTATCCGGATTATACAACCTATATCCAGTACCATTAGGAGAATACCCAATGAAGATCATTTTGCTAGATCTATCATCAAGTTTCCTCCTACCCTGAGTTGCCTTATGGCCGTAAGCAACACATCCAAAGATCCTCATATTAGATACATCTGGTTTAGCATTGAACCATACCTGATATGGTGTCTTACCCTGAACAGCTGATGTTGGTGCACGATTGATGGCATGGACAGCCGTAGCAACAGCTTCTGCCCATAGATAATTTGGTAAACTTCTTTCTTTGAGCATACTCCGGGCCATACCCATGATGGTTCTGTTCTTCCTTTCCACCACACCATTGTGTTGTGGAGTATGTGGCTCACTTAATTCCCTTCTAATTCCATGTTCTTCACAAAAGACATTGAATTCATTGCTGCAAAATTCTCCTCCTCGATCAGTTCTGAACACTTTCACATTACATTCACTTTCTTTCTCGACTAAGGCTTTAAAGACTTTGAATCTACCAAAGGCATCAGACTTCTTGGGCAGAAAATAAACCCAACACATCCTAGACACATCATCTATTAAGAGAAAGTAATAGAGGCTATGTCCAAGACTGGGTACCTGCATAGGGCCACAGAGATCTGCATGCACCAACTCCAGTCTTTTTGTGGCTCTCCAGGATGTTGAATTGAATGATGACCTGATCTGCTTCCCAAGAATACATCCTTCACAAACTCCAGTACCCTTAAACTGAGGCAATCCTTCCACCATATGCTTATTTTGGAGTAGTTTCAGGTTGCTCCAATTCAGGTGACCATATCGCTTATGCCAGACTTGCAGAAGAGCTGACTTAGTGGGAGTGCTAGACTCAGCCTTTGAAGCATCCACTACAAACATGTTGTTAGTGGCTATAGGAATTTTCATTAACTCAACACCTTGGTTTTTAATGATACAGCTGCCTTTTTCAAACAACAAGGAATACCCTTTCCTCATCAGTTGACCAACACTTAGAAGATTATACTCCAAAGTTGGAGCATAATATACTTCAGTCAACAGTTTGAATGAATTTGAACCTGTGTTGATCCGAACAACACCTTTTCCTTCAACAGCAAGGGTCTTTTTGTTACCCAATTGAACATTCATTTTGAATGTTTCATCAAGCTCTATAAAACTCCTCCTAGAGCCTGTCATATGATTGGAACATCCTGAATCAAGAAACCACAGATTGTTAGTTTCTTGTTCAGGCACAAATGCCATGAACAAATGCTGATCATCTCTATCAGTGTTGTTGTTGTGGTCTGCTTGTTCAATCGGTTCAGCAGCAATATTGGCTTGAGCATCCTCATTGTACCAACAGTCTTTAGATAGATGGCCATACTTCTTACAAGTATAGCATTGAGGAACTTTACTCCTGTCAAAGGATCTTCCTCTCCCACGGACTCTGAAACCTCCACGCCCTCTGCCACGTGCATATGATGGCCGATTTCCTTCTTGCATAACCTGCAGAGCATGTTCTTCTAGTTTTTCTGATTTGTCTTGGGATCTGCTATTCATTCTTTCTTCTTGTGATTGCAAGGAGCCCATCAACTTCACAGGTGTGAGTTTAGCCAGATCGAAGGACACTTCAATAGATGGGACAATGTAGTCAAACTTTGAAGATAAACTTCGAAGTATTTTTTCAACTATGGTTTGATCAGAGATGATCTCACCATATGCCCTCTTCTGGCTGACATTGCCCATGACTCTAGAGAAGTATTCTCCAACGGTTTCAGTATCTTTCATGGAGAGGTTTTCAAACTCTCTCCTTAATCCTTGCAATTTGATAGCTTTTACTTGAGTATCCCCTTGATACTCCATCTTCAGTATATCCCAGCTTTCTTTAGACGACTCAGCAGCTGCAATTCTAGAAAAGAGTTGATCATGCACAGCCTGTTGAATAACGGCCATGGCATGAGCATCCCTTTTCTTCAAATTCTTGAGTTTGTTCTCATCAGGTTCAGCACTGTTAAACCCTTGTTCCACCAGATCCCAGAGATCCCTTGATTTCAGAATGGTTTTTAGACGAATACTCCAATGCTCATACCCTTCCCCCTTGAAGACTGGGATTGGAGTAGGAGCAGTGGGCAACGTACTGGTTTGATCGGCCATTGGATAAAACAATTGAGAGGGAAAAGGAGGGATGGATCGCACACTCAGGCTCTGATACCACTGTTGATATCAAAGCTGTATAAACACTCTATTGAACTCACGAAAAGATAGAGACTCAAGGCTTAAGTTTTTATTATGCAGACAACTGAATACTGAAAGCAAACTAGGAGGCTGCTATTTATCAGCAGCATTACAACAGTCATAACCTAGAATTATGGAACGTACATTTATTCAACATTAACAATAACTATAATATGCATGTGAATGCAATTAATGTGTTGATACAGAAGACTCAACAACCAGCACGTGCATGCAGCATGTGAGGGTTTGAATCACATTTCAACAACCTCCTCATCATCACCAATAGCTACCATCAAACCACTACCACCAACCCCGTCACCCGTTTCTGCCACCACCTCGCCGATAATCACCACTCCAAAACCACCCTTAAAATCCGTAACAGCTCAGTTGGCACCAAAAACCGCACCGGCATCACCGCGAAAAGCCACCACGACCAAGTTGTTATTCAAAGCAAACCTTACGCCATCCCCAATTCAGACATCAAGGGTTACTTCCAATTTGAGGAATGTCGTGAATACAAGAATGACGGAGAAGAAAGTGACACAAATTAATAGAGAAACCACAAACCGAGACTGGCGCCTACCATGGCGTATTGCTAACACTTCTCCGAATGTGAACGGGAGAACCGAGTGGCGCCCACCGTGGGGCATCCCGGATACTTGGCCTGGTTTCATCCTTGAGGACAGGGATGTTTTGAGCCGGAGGGATTGATGTGTGCACTTTTGATTGCCATGCAAGTCCACAATTTCCATCTATGCAAGTCTTTAGTAATTGTTATGTATTTCCTATTTTCTAATAAGTTGGTGGTTGATAGGCTAAGTAGTGGGTAGTTTTTATTTGTTAACGTTTTTAATCGTAAGGCTATATATAAGTCTCAAGTTTATTAGATAAGATAGTAATGAAATATGAATTAAGTATTGGTCTCTCTCTAAATTTCTTTCAAGCTTCGATCTATTTTCTTTGGATCAATTGGTTAACGATTAGATCTCTATCAGATTTGTTGTTGTAATGAGTTTTGATTAGGTAAATATATATGGTGCGTTCAACTTTGCGTATATTGTTGTAAAAATTGTGTATAATTAAATTGATGCGCATACTTGCCTTCTATAATTCACGTAACGCACGTCTTGTCTCGAATTCTTCTACAGTTTATATGTGTACATATATAACCTTTTCTTTAAATTACCGACTTATATACTTATAATTGTTATTTATAATTATCGTAATAAAAGTTATGAATGTACATAAAAGAAGGTTTAAATACAAAAAGAGCCTTTCACCTGTAAAGTGTAGTAAAATTTTTGCCGCTAAGATCAAGAAATCAATAGTTGAGATCTTAGAGACTGCCATGTCATCACGTTTCCATGCAAGAAAAGGATTGAATGGGTAAAATTGATATGGCCTCCACGGCTGTAACTTCTTTGATTTTATTTAACGCCTGTAACTTTTATATACGACATCATTTTTATAAAAACATGAGTCCAATTATGATCATACTGGTTGCATATTTATTTATACCAGTGGAATTCCTCCACGGCGGCGTGCCGCAGGATTTTGGTATACGCAGAGGCGTTTTTGAGAATTCACATACCCTGTTCGAGCTTGAAAAAATGTGTCATTCCGTTGTGTTTTGTTATTATTTAAAAAAAATCAAATTAGTATTGGGTTCAATAAATCTAATTCCAAGTTGGCTAAATTTTAAACCATAAAAAATGATTTGTAAATGGGCCTATATTGGAAGTGGTATGTGTTTACTATTTAGAAAAAATAACATATATGTATCGGATTTTTTTTTAAATCGCATGCCCCTCGAAATAGTGGGCTTTGTGCGGAGATCCTCCCCGCACACCATCAAAGCCTCCCATGGGTATACGCACTAACCAATTTTTAGATTTAAATACCCTATCATACCGAGCATTTTGGTACCGGTACCGATACCCAATTTTAACGATTTTCGAGATAGATACTAGTCCGGTACAAAACTCGTCCCTAGTATCTATCATAATAAAAGGTTATAGCAAATACTAGCAACAATTGATGATAATAGTAATAAGCTAATAATGTTGATAATTTTTATAAAATTCTAGCAAGTTTTAAAAGGTTATAAATATGTTTGTCTACCGGCCAGGGGCGGACCCACCCTCAGCCTAAGGTGGGCGGGCGCACCCCCGGAATTTAAAAAATTTAATGTTATTTGCCGTCGAAAATCCCGTCCGCACCCTTTGGAATTTTTCATCCGCACCCCTTGGATTTTTTTCGTCCGTACCCCTTGGAATTTTTCGTCCGCACACCTTAGGTAAAAAATGTTATCGATTTATATTTTAATTTTTTTAGTAAACTCTAATTTAAAAAAAACTACCTAAATTATATAAACTTATACTACTCAACTTAACCCAAATATCCAATACCTTAACCCACTATTTCATTAAACATAACTAGCCCACTAATTCCTAGTCCATTAACCAAACCCAACCTAAATTCAAACTATAATAATTAAAATAAGCCTAATAGTCCCTTAGAATTCATCCCGTCCTCCCTCTCTTGCGTCGTCTCTTGCCAGCAATCAGCGAACACAGCAGCAGCCACAACAGCACGTCATCATCAACCGCGAACCACCATCGTCCGACACCAAACAGCCGCCGTACGACACCAAACCAACCGGAATCCGATAAAGGGTAAGTTTTTATGTTTTTTTGATGATTTTAGTTGATATTATAGGAGAAAAAGGGTAATAAAATTCTTAAAAATGGTTTGAAATTTCGTGTGTTTTGACGTCGTTTATGGTTGTTTAGCTGATTTTTAGGGTGATTATGTTGTTTAGATGATTTTTAGGGTAATTACACACGATTTCTAGGGCTTGAATAGTTGAAAATTAAAATTGAAACATTATGTTATGGAGCGATGAACTTATGGATCAATTTGTTTGTGATAGGAACCATGAGTAGGGACGTTATGTTATGATTTAGTTAACGAAAATCAAGCGATACACACACAATGGGACAATAGGACCACTAAGGAGAAACGTGAATACCGACTTAGACTTAGTACTTCTACTTCGCTTGGAAAAAGGTTGTTGAATGGCGGATTGACGTTTCGTGGTCATTATGTTCTTTTGTTTTACACGACCCAACCCGATACGAACCGATTTTTTTACTTATATGCCTTGGGGCCTAAAATTTTTAAAAATGTTCCGTGGCTACCGGTTGAAATATACTTTTGGTTTTATCTTTTTAACTTAAAGTCCAGAGTTTGCTATATAATTTTTGGAAATTTATAACAAAAGTTCTTATTTAATAAATAAACCATAGGTAACTAATTATACCTATAATACCGGCGTTATTGATCAAAACATCAATATGGCCAAAAGCTTCCCAAGCTTTTTTCACAGATGCTTCAATGATAAGACCCCCTGCACTGACGTCAAGCTCCACCGGCACTGCCAATACATGGTGCTTCCTGGCTTCACGTACGTTCTTCTGGCCAGAAGAGACCTCCAAATTGTTAATTTCATCGCACAAAGCGTTGAGGCGATCAGTACGACGGGCAGTGGCAATGATCCTACAACCGGATTTGGCTAAGCCAATACACATTCCCCTGCCGATGCCAGAAGATGCGCCGGTAACCATCACGATTTTGCCTTTGAGGTCTCGCCATGGTTCCAATTCAAAGGTTGCTACCTGTTGAGAAGAAACCGCCATTGATCAACTGTTCAAAGGCTTATAGTTATGTCCGGGTCATTTTTTTTATTTCTATATAAAGTACATAAATCAACTGTTCAAAGGCTGATAGTTATGTCCGGGTCATTTATTTATTTATTTTTTTATTTTTTTTTAATGACATCTGGGTCATCAGATGTTCCATAAAAGTCAATATCAGGTGCAACACTAATCTCTTTTGTGAAAAATATGTTAGCTTGTTCAATGGTGTTAAATGTCCACAAGTTACGCCAAGGCCCATATTTCATTAAAAAAATGTCCATAAGTTACACCATGTCTATTTACTCTATATTAACAAGTACCCCATGAGTAGTGATTTTTCCTATAAATTAAATCCTTTCATGTGTTGTAACATGGATTGGTGTTAAATGTCCACAAGTTACAAAAGAGCCCATTTTTCATTAATAAATGTTCACAAGTTACAACATGGCCATTTATTTTTACTAATATATTAATAAGTAACCTATGAGTAGTGATTTTTTCTATAAAGGTGAACGGGGTGGGTGCGATAAAGGTAGCGGTGAACCCCTTTACTATGCGGGGAACACCGCCGCCGGTCACCTTTGTCGCGTGTGGTTGTTTATATTCGGTGTTGAAGGGGTATGGACCCAAAAACCCGCGCTGACCAATCAGGTCGCGCGCAGCACCATACTCCTATTTTACTAATCTGGCATCTTTCTCAACCCCGCGCCGACTAATTAGGTGAAACCTAGGTCGCGCGCAGGGTCAAAGCAAAGACAAACCAAGATTCCACACTTAGCTTCCTGGATAAATCCCCATGGGACGCGCGGAGGACAGAAACGCAAGTCACTCTAGGACAAGTACTAAAGGTACGAGTGGCAGAGCTGTGGACCAATGAGCGTCCAACAGGCTGTATTCGATCATGCTCCACGATTAATAATCGTACAGGAGACAGGGGAGTACACAAGGACGCATACGTGGCACCAATCAACGTGCGCCGACACCTGCTCCAAGATCTCCCACTCACTTGTTGATGGCAGAGAGACAACAAGGACAACGGTCAAGACACGTGGATCCAATCAATATGCGCCAACTCCGTCTTTAAGCACTAACGGTTGAAGTAGAGGGGACAAGAAGGATATTTCCTTGTTGTCGACTCCAGACCCAAGGCTCATCCGCCCATCTCCTTTTTCACTGCTCCGGCTATAAATAGGTGGCACCACCTACAGGTTTATTCATTCTGTTCTCAGCTCTCTTACCATTAATCACACATTTTTTTACTCAAAACGCATACTTATTCTCACGCCGGAGAGTGTTTCAGAGGAGAACCCCCTATTCCCCTCCTCTTAACGAGCTTAACGGGGTGTTTAGTGTTTTGCAGGAAGATAACGGCTACAGCTTGGAAAGGATTAAGAGGATTAACTTTATTTGTTGAGGCACATACTACAAGCTAATCACCTGATTAGTTTAGTGTTTCTTCATTGGCACCCACCGATTTTTCTCAATCACTTTCATCTTCTTTTTTCTAAGCTTTTATGTTCTCTCGGTCAATGGCTGATCAGGGAATACCAGATTTCGGTTTCGGTACACGCTCTTAAATGGGAACAGGGGAGGACACTTCGCACGTCGAAAACCTTCCTATTGACGAGTTTACCGAGGGAGAAACAGCAAACGTTGGGGGACCCCGCGCAAGTTGTTAGTGCAGTAATGTATATCGCCTCTGTCAATCAAGTTCGTAGCAAAGAATTGAAGAAAACGTGATTTTATAGTGTAATATTTAGGAAAAAGGGCAAGGTGGCATTCTTGTAAATAAGGGGAAATCCCTTATATCCTCTGCCTATAAATAGGAAGCTTATGCCTTAGAATTAGAACTTTTGGCTCATTTGAGAGATTTGGAGCTTGGTGCTTAGAGAGAGAAAGTAGAGAGAGAAATTATTGCTCAAGGTGATTCGTGGTGCTTGTACTTGTCGTATATTCAATAGAATCACATTTGTATTACGTTCTTGTGTTCGGTCCACGTTCGTGTACGGATTTCGCACGTCACACGTATCGTTTCGCAATCGTTCGGAGTCAAAAACCGGTCCTACACAAGTGGTGTTTGCATCACCCAAATGGTTACCCCAACAAGTCACGGTGTTGGCTCGTCAACTCCAGCACCTTCGAGCATATCTACGTTGTTGGGTTTACCAGAGGGGGAAACTCTCGCCTCTTGGTATGCCAAGCAACAGGCAACCTTGAATCTCGTGTATTAACAATTGAGCGTGCAACAAGCAATTTTACAAGCGCAGACGGAACCATCTCTGGTAGCAACTCCTACACCAGGGCAGGGGGCGAGCCAGACACCTCCTCAACAGAACGTACAAAGGCGGTATGAGAGACCCGCCTCTCAAAGAAGACAAAGCGTGCATGACACGCGCGATACCTATGAGGAGACAAACAACTACTATGATCATCCATCCCATGCGGAGCATAGACGTCCATTGAGCAGCCGGCTGGGGCCGCGCAACATCAATGGCGAATGGGAAAACACGGATGAGAACGACTCCACATATCGTCAAGAGGAAAGCTCTTCGGTCTTCAACCGTCTGTAGAAGAACCATGAATCATACAAGCAGAAGTCGCGCACACGTATAATGAAGCAGCAGAGCACGACTTTGGTCTTGTGTGCAGGCCAGCGGGAGCAGCTGAGCATTCCAAGTTCATCCGGAGTATCGCCCTGGCCCCGCTCGAGAAAGCAAAACTTCCACAAACTGTTGGTAAGTTCAACGGTTTGACTGACCCTGATGATCACATCCAACTTTTTACAAGTGTTGGTGTAGTGGGCGGATGGACCATGCCTATGTGGTGCCATCTTTTTGTCCAAACTCTCACAGGAGCTGCTCGCGCATGGTTCGACAGCCTCCCAGTAGGAAGGATCAAATCTTGGATCGATTTCCAAGAGTAATTCGTGGACCATTTCAGCCAACAGAGGCAATACAAGCGCGACACATATGAGGTTACGGATATCTGGCGAAGAGAGAATGAAGGTTTGGAAGATTTTCTCACTCACTTTAACAAGGAGTGTTTGGAAATTGGTGGCGTGAGCGAAGATTTGATGCACGCCCACTTCAAAAAGGCCATCCGTTGTGACAGACAAATCCGGACTATCACAGGTAGAGACGGCATACCTAAAGAATGGGACAAGCTAATGGCAGCAACCAAAATCGTCACGCAAACAGAAGAGTCACTGACTGGTGGCAAGTACAGTTATTCCGAAGATCGGTATCCCAGAAACAGCGCGCGCGATTCGAATAGGCGCAACAAGAACAATAACCCTGGCTGGAAGTTCAACCAGTCCAGCGGTTATGAAGAAAGACCTTGATTTAAGGATGACGCGCGGGATACAATCGATCGAATTGGTTACTGCAAGGCGGTTAAGAATGAGAATAGAGAGAAGCATTGGACTCCGTTAATCAAGACACCTAAAGAGGTTCTTATGACGAAGAATCACGATTTTAAAGCTCCAAAGCCAATGTCGAACAAGAAGGGCCAGGACCCTAATCTTTATTGTGATTTCCACAAGGATACAGGTCATTTGACTGATGACTGTAATGTCCTGCTTCTTCGTACTTTCCATAATTAGAAAGCTTCTCCTGTAATTCTATTTTTGGAAACCTTGTATTCTTGTAATCGCCTTTTCGTTGTATTCGTTGTAAAATCCGAGACTTGGATCATAAATAAGATTCGTACTTCTTTAAATTCATGTTATACATATTCATACATGTTCATACGTTCGGATTAATTATACATATGATACTTTATTCGTAATTCATGCGAAACATGTTAAACTTACAATTACTGGACATACGTGCTAAATTCATGCAAATACGATACATATTCTCGATATCCATACTTATTCATACTTGATTATATTTGTTTTTATGCTTTCATTACATTACATTCCCCTATACATTGTCCTTTATAATAAAAATACCCAAAAATACCTTAAATCACTCAACAATGAAACTTTAGGGACCAAACTTGTAAAAATAACCAAGAAAATGTGCATCCAGAGTGGCTCGCGGGCCGCGACCCGCCACCCCAGGCTCGCGCCCCGCCTAGTGCCCGAATCCGCATAATCCTTTAACCAGCTCGTGGACTGGGCGAATTTTGGTGTGTTTTTGTTGTGTTTTATACATTAAATGTCCACCAAACTTAACCTAATCCTTCCCTATAAAACCCAAACAATTCCCACACATTTTTCACTTTGCAAACACCTCACTTTCACTCTCAAACACTCTAAATTCAGCTGAGAAATCAGTAGCAAGGCAGATTCATTACAAGTTGCAAAAGTGAGCATAACTTCACTTATCTCCCATCTTTTTCATTCATTCTTGTTTCTTAGTACTTGGAACAACCTTAGGTATGTTTCCACAGGTTTTCCATGGAAAACCAAGGCTGGAACATCACCATAAAAGGGTTAAAAGTGCAAGAAACTTTCTGTTTTGTAAAAACAATTTAATAAACATACTTGAACTTGTGATTTCTTCATACATTCCTATGTCCTTATGCCACTAATCAAGATTATGATTATGTGTGCTTAAAAAAAGGTTGTAACATATAAATTAAGAGATTTTAATCCTTAAAACTTTTTGTGTTAAAAGGGTTTTAACTCACAAGTCTTGAACTTTTGTATGTGTGATTATATGGATAGCTTGGGCTATCATGCTTACAAATCCACACATCACTTGATATTTTCCTTGTTAGCTAGTGTTTATTTCATTTCCTTATTGTACATTCATGACCATCCTTGTTGTCTTATGACAACTTGTGCATTGGTGAATACAAAAGAGGTCTTAAAATGGAAGATTTATCTTCCTACCTCTATGCATGACTTCTATGATAATCTTGTTATATTATTGGACTAAAACTTATTATATATACTATATAGAATATATCGGTTCCTTTACATTTTGATCCAATCGCAATGCTATTAAGTTAAATCGAATACGTCAAAACGTGTACTTTCATATGGTTAACGCATCACGTAACACTTGGATTAATCTGTTCGATGTGTGTTGTACCCGCGTAGCATCGCGCGCAAATCTAATATTAGTTATACCATAATTCCAAGATTTTCTTCTTATATATTTTTTAAACTACCCTTTTAAAAACATCTGAGCGTCCAATCCATCACAAATATGTTCAACTTTTCATATAAGATTTTGATGTGTGCACTTCTTATTGCCATGCCAGTCCACGATTTCCACCTATACAAGTCTTTAGTAATTGTTTATGTATTTTTTATTTTCTAGTAAGTTAGTGGCGGATAGGCTAAGTTTTTTTTTTGAAAGGTGGATAGGCTAAGTAGTGGGTAGTTTTTATTTGTTAACGTTTTTAATTGTAAGACTATATATAAGCCTCAAGTTTACTAGATAAGATAGGAATGAAATATGAATTAAGTCTTGGTTTCTCTCTAAATTTCTTTCAAGCTTCGATCTACTTTCTTTGGATCAATTGGTTAATGATTAGGTTCATATCAATTGGTATCAGAGCGGTCTTGATCCACTCTTATGGACGCTCAACAATGGAACGAGTCATTGGTTCGAATCGAGTCAATGATTGTTGAGATCATTGATTTTCTCAAGAACCAACCTGGATTGCTACCACCCGCCCCGTCACCCGCTACCTCCTCATCATCACCAATAGCTACCATCAAACCACTACCACCAACCCCGTCACCCGTTTCTGCCACCACCCCGCCGATAATCACCACTCCAAAACCACCCTTAAAATCCGTAACAGCTCAGTTGGCACCAAAAACCGCACCGGCATCACCGCGAAAAGCCACCACGACCAAGTTGTTATTCAAAGCAAACCTTACGCCATCCCCAATTCAGACATCAAGGGTTACTTCCAATTTGAGGAATGTCGTGAGTACAAGAATGACGGAGAAGAAAGTGACACAAATTAATAGAGAAACCACAAACCGAGACTGGCGCCTACCATGGCGTATTGCTAACACTTCTCCGAATGTGAACGGGAGAACCGAGTGGCGCCCACCGTGGGGCATCCCGGATACTTGGCCTGGTTTCATCCTTGAGGACAGGGATGTTTTGAGCCGGAGGGATTGATGTGTGCACTTCTGATTGCCATGCAAGTCCACGATTTCCATCTATGCAAGTCTTTAGTAATTGTTATGTATTTCCTATTTTCTAATAAGTTTGTGGTGGATAGGCTAAGTAGTGGGTAGTTTTTATTTGTTAACGTTTTTAATCGTAAGGCTATATATAAGTCTCAAGTTTATTAGATAAGATAGTAATGAAATATGAATTAAGTATTGGTCTTTCTCTAAATTTCTTTCAAGCTTCGATCTATTTTCTTTGGATCAATTGGTTAACGATTAGATCTGTATCAGATTTGTTGTTGTAATGAGTTTTGATTAGGTAAATATATATGGTGCGTTCAACTTTGCGTATATTGTTGTAAAAATTGTGTATAATTAAATTGATGCGCATACTTGCCTTCTATAATTCACGTAACGCACGTCTTGTCTCGAATCCTTCTACAGTTTATATGTGTATATATATATATATATATATATAACCTTTTCTTTAAATTACCGAGTTATATACTTAGGGGAAGGATCCACTAAAAAGTGGATTTTGCCTAAGTAGCCTAAGAAGGATTGTGATGATGACATGTGGCACTCCTAATAATTAGGAATCAAGGGCATTTTAGTCCTTATAAATAGGAGTGAAAATGACATGTGGCACCTCTTTTATTTTTAAAAAATACAAAAAAAATCTAGTACAAAAAAATCTAGCACAAAAAAACTAGTACAAAAAAATATAGCACAAAAAATCTAGTATAAAAAATATAGCACAAAAAATGTAGTACAAAAAAATATAGCACAAAAAATCTAGTACAAAAAATATAGCACAAAAAAATTTAGCAAAAAAATGTAGTACAAAGAAATATAGCACGAAAAAATTTAGCAAAAAATGTAGTACAAAAAAATCTAGCACAAAAAAATTGAGGAAAAAAAAATTTAAGACAAAAAAATTAAGCACAAAAAATTTAGCACAAAAATATAGTACAAAAATTCAACACAAAAAATGTTATATTGTTATAAATATATTATTATATTATTATGGTTATCAACTCCTAAAATAGACTGACTTTTTCTCCAAGTTTTCTTCTCCTATATATACAACATTGTATCTCTTATATTAGATATATCTATCAATAAAAATATCAATATCTTTCTCCCTACATCTCTTTCTTTTATTGTTGGTTATTAGGCTAGTAGGTCGTTGTTTCACAACACGTTATCAGCACGAATCGCCATCCTTGTGAACATTCAACCGCCCAAACAACCACGATCAGAAGTTTTGATCGGCAACCTAACAACGAAACCCCCGAGGACACATGGATCAAATTTGAGGGTTTACTCAAGAGGACGAATCGCCAACGGAGATCAAATAATAATGCGAGTCACATACAGGAAACTATTGTGGCTGTCAAAGTGTAAACACCTGATTACTTTTGCAATGGAATACAGGTTAGTGGTACTTTAAGCTTTTCGTTAATCTTCACTGCTCCCCAACTTGAAATTCATATTGATGATTCCTAAAAATATTTTAGAAATCTAGAGTTAAAAAAAAAGGAAAAGAAAATCTGCTATTAAGGTTCCGCTGACGTGGGTTCCATTCTAAGGAAGATGATGAAACTGATTGGAACGATGATTCCGGCTAAAGCTATTATTTCGGCTAGTCAAACAAATTTACGATTATTTCAATTTTTAATCTTGACTAGTCAAACATAACTAATTCCTATAAAACTTAAAAAAAAAAAAAACAATTATTATTATTAATTATTATTATTGTTATTTTGTAAGAATTGTGGTGGAAAGCAATAGTTAAAATCATTAATTTGACTAACTAATAGTTTTGCCCAGTGGTTAAAAATATTCAACACAGTGGTTTATTATTGTTTAGAATTATACGTATTTTTTTTGTCACATTTATTTTAGATTATAGTGACACTTTGACACTTAGGATTAAATGCCATGATAGCAATCCACTAATAAGTATATGTTAAGGGAAGATGACTGAGTTATACATCAGTAACTAATTTACTCCTTTAATCAATTGATTGTTGTGGTTAGTTTGTCATGATATTATCATACGAGTATGAAGAGTTCTTATTTAGGGCAGTATTAACATATGTAATTGTTAGTTAAGATAAATTGATTGATTGCATGTAAGCATGTTGGAATGTGGTATGTGAATATAAGATACGTAAAATAGAAGTAGATATATGTTTCCTTCATGAATATTATGAACAGTCATTTACACATGAACAGTTATTTATATTTTCTCTAAATAATATTTGAGAAATGAATCTGATAAAACATTTTAAATCTATGATCTTTTGTGCGATATAGGATATGCTTATTTTGAATTTAAGGATAGGATTAATTTTATTTCGAATTTGAAATGTCACAGACTATGCCTCGATATATATTATCAATTGGAATGTGTATTTATTTATTTATATATCCTAGGACATAATCATTGTATCATTGCTTATTTTTATTAATATATGAAAATTGTATGTGGCAAAGGATATAATTGCAAATTAACTTTACATTGAGATTATTTGTTATTATAAATTTTATTTGATTATATGTTACTAAAACGACTTGATGGAAAGTTATATTTTATAAAGTTCTAATACAAATTGATCAATGTGGTGTTATAATGTCATTTGACTGTATATCATGTATTTTATATAGTATCATTTATTCATTATATACATGTAGTATTAAATGAATCATATAAAACATAAAGTTATGTTTTTGTTATCATGAAAGAATATAAATATGCTTATATATGACATCAGTTTTGTCATACTCGCTGATCTCATTATATATATATAAGGTCGTATGATGTTAAATTAATGAATCTTATATGAGTCGGATATGCAATTACTTCTCAGTTGATGTTATGTGAAGAATAGATTATTTATGTGAAAAAATGCGATCATATATCACACGTGAGATATGCCCATGAAGTAGCAATATCATTATTAGAGCTATGAAAAGTTTGAAATGATTTTATACTCGTGTGACCGAGTGAAGAATGAAAAGCTATAAGACTTGTTTTGGTTCTATTTCATTCCCAGAATTGAATGTGATTATATAACAATCATTGAAAATACCGTGATCATGGATATAATTGAGAAATTTGTAATGACAATCGTAATAATAATGAGATCGGTCATCAGAAGTGCTATGATAGCCAAGTTGATAATGAGATTGACCATATTAGAATGTTATGATAGCCAAGTTAAAGAAATCGACTATAAATATTGTAATAATAGTCATAATGAGATTGACCACTAGAAGTGGTAAATTATGGGAGTATTTATATGAAGATAGTATTCGGAGAGGATGAAAATTGACGTGACAGTTTGACATGATAGTTAATTGTTTTATCGTATCTTACGTTTAGTATTACATACGTGCAAGTGATACATATATGATCATAAACCATAAGTTTATGGATCATAATTATTTACTTTATTGGCATGACCGGTTAGACCACACCGAGTCAATGATGATGTGAAACATAATGAAGAACTTGAAGATTCTTCTAGCTGATAGCATGTATTGTTTGCTCTTAAGGGAAATTATGTATTTGCCAGTTAAGGGTATGTATCCCTAAATATTTTGGAAGTGATTAAGGGATATGTATATCCCAACATGATACCATTTAGTGTCTTAAATCGATGCATCGTCTAGATGGTTATCAAATTCACAACTTGATGTTTGTGTAATTTATGGCTTAGCTAATAAGATAGCAAGCACAATATTCCAGATTGCATATATTTATTAGTAGTAACGATAAGTTTATTTCCCTAGCTATTAATGATCGGCGGAATAAGTGTTGAACTTCTTGTAGATTATGTTCATACACGAATTGCTTTTGATAAGAAGATCATTGAACGCCTACGATTGATAGCAAAGCCAATAATCATGAGAGCAAGTTCATGTTTATATATGAATGCATGTAATTTTACATGCAATAACATTAATTCACATCAAGCCAACATGTTGTAATAGTTTCTCCCCATTATAGTTGGTTTTTGGTCAGGAACCAAAGATGTCCCTTCTAAGATTTTGTTTGTGCGGTATATATTGAAACTGATCCACCACTACGCACAAAGACGGGACCTTAAAAGGTGTTTGGGAATATATGGTAACAAATAGAGCCTTTCACGAGATATTTATTTACGGCTTAATTAATTGATATCCATCTCAATGGATTAACATTCCCAATATTAGGGGGAGATAAAAAGCAGTTGGAAAAGAAATGAGTTGGTATGAATTATCATTGATCCTCAAAACTAAAAGTGTGAACCAGAAGTTCAAATGATAACTCAATTACAAAGATTAGCGAATCTATTACCAGACGCATTCACTGACCTTAAAAAGGTGATTATGTCACATATACCAACTGCTAATGCTCCAATTAAGATGAGTGTCCTAGAAGGACAACCACATGTGTGTAATGAGTCTATTGCACGGCTGAAGCGTGGTATACTAGTTGATTCCAATAATAAAATTCCTCGAAAATTGGAGCAAGTAATTAAGATGGTCAAGTCGAGGTTATACTAATAAGATCTCCTGAAGAGACAATAGACATGATGGTTCAAGAAGAATCTCAGGTACCTGAAATTAAAGAGATCTCGTTAATTTATATCATGTCTAAATATATATATATGGAATCAAATTGAAATCGACGTCGTTATACTTTTGTATATAAAATAGCGCTTGAAATGATAAATCGATGAGGATCAAAATTTAAGATCTGCTTATGAGAAATGATTGGCCAAAAGCGAAAAGACGTTAATAAGACAGAGTTGAATTCTCTAATGAAATGGAAAGCTTTCAAACCAACAATCCATGCAACTGAAGTTGTAAATCATGTTGGAAACAAACAGGTCTTTTATGCGAATTATGAATTGAAAATCAAATCAAGTAATATAAGGGAAATTAGTGGCACAAGTATTTTCGCAAAGACCTATAACTGATTATGAGGAGACGTATTCTCCGGTGGTGGATGTATTGGCTTTCTAATATTTAATTAGTCCGGTAATATAAAGAGAGAATTAATATGTGTCTTATGAAAGTTATGAATCACTTGATACTAAAAGTTTACATGAAAGTCCCTCAAGGATTTAATTTATTAAATAAATGTAAAATAAGTTCTCGAGAACGATATGATATAGATTCATATTTGAATACGTTGAATATAATTGGAACTCCTGATGAGTATCCTAAAGCATTTAAGTGCTTATAAGGTTAAGTGGAAACATCTTATGGATGTAATTCTTGTGCACCAATAAACATACATAGAATACATGTACTTGATGATTATGGTATCTCAATGTACATTGTATAAGCATGGTACAATATGTATTATACAAATGAAGTAAGTGTTCAAGACATCCTTGAATATGATATAGAAATCAATAAGGAGATTTATGTAACAGAACTCCTAAAGAGTGTATGCACATACATTGTTTTTTCAAAGTGGAAAGAAGTAAGTGAATGATTGTAAATGTCTGAAGTATTGATTTCAAAACCTCATGAATGTATCTTTATAAACTTAAAAAGATAGTATGGATAAAATAGTTGGATTAAGTGTTGTACAACTCATGAAATATTCTGATAAAGAGCAATATGAGTTTGATAATATCATCCATCTTTATCAAAAGTCCTCTCCTAAAAGTTCAATATAATCGCAGTTTACAGTGATGATGTCTAGGCACCATCGAGATAAATTGTCGAGCTTTTAGAGGGAGAATTTTTTAATGACCTTGACACATTATAATTATTTCTCGACCTGTAGTTCGAGTATATGTGTAATCAATCAAACTATATTATTAGAGGTTGACGCATTTTACCATGGACAAAGTTTATCCTTTAACTACGTTAAAGGTTGTTCAATTACTTGATATGTAAAATGGTTGTTATAGCTTCATATGAAAGAAATTGAAATTTTGGTCTAGAGGTACCATCTTTAAGTGCAATTGTGCATTAGGATTTCTTGCTGTCTATTCATGATTTTATATATCTTTATAGAATTTATCGATTTGATATAGCATGTGTTAAACAACGAAATATTGAAATGGGAAAACATCTATTTCAATACATCTAAGGTATGTAAGATATGAATTTATATTTACTAACCTATCAAAACAAGTTTGGTTAGTTTTGTAAATGCAGGGAATGTAACAAATCACAGTTGTGGATCTTATGATATTTATTTAAAAGAAGAGGCATTAGAAGGCTCATATGAAGATATACAACATTGCGAACATAAAGAATTGCATATTAAGGGATCAAGCGGCAAATCATTGACTACAAAAACTTTGGGCAACTTTCAAGAAAAATGGGCACTAGTCACTTGAAGAATACATGTTCAAATGAGGGGGAGTATTATACAAGTTGCACTCTTTTTCCCTTCACTAAGTTTTATCCCATTGGGTTTTCTTAGTAAGGTTTTTAATGAGGCAACACACATGATCCAGAAGTATCATGAGAAGAAAATACGCGCTGCACTCTTTTTCCCTTAGCTGAGGTTTTGTCCCACTGGGTTTTCCTAGCAAGGTTTTTAACGAGGCAGAATCTCAAAGCGTATTAAGTTGATAACCAAGGGGGAGTGTTATAAATATATTATTATATTATTATGGTTATCAACTCCTAAAATAGACTGACTTTTTCTCCAAGTTTTCTTCTCCTATATATACAACATTGTATCTCTTATATTAGATATATCTATCAATAAAAATATCAATATCTTTCTCCCTACATCTCTTTCTTTTATTGTTGGTTATTAGGCTAGTAGGTCGTTGTTTCACAACATATATAACATAGAAATACAACACATTTAAGTGGGTTTTTTTAGTCTTCATATTTTATATAGCAATATGGTACTCAAATTAAAGATAAAAAGACGCTCGATTTTACGGTGAAATTTTTATGAAAAAATAATGTCGTATAAAAAGTTATAAACGTTTAAAAAATGAGGGTGGAATATGCATGTGACTTGCATGTGGAGAGAGAAAGTGCATAAATAGGATTTTCCCAATATACCCTTGCACTCCTCCTTTCTCATACCCTTTCATCTTAACCATTGATTTGAAAAATGAATGGTTAAGATTCCTTCTTAGGCTACTTAGGCAAAATCCACTTTTTAGTGGATCCTTCCCCGTATACTTATAATTGTTATTTATAATTATCGTAATAAAAGTTATGAATGTACATAAAAGAAGGTTTAAATACAAAAAGAGCCTTTCACCTGTAAAGTGTAGTAAAATTTTTGCCGCTAAGATCAAGAAATCAATAGTTGAGATCTTAGAGACTGCCATGTCATCACATTTCCATGCAAGAAAAGGATTGAATGGGTAAAATTGATATGGCCTCCACGGCTGTAACTTCTTTGATTTTATTTAACGCCTGTAACTTTTATATACGACATCATTTTTATAAAAACATGAGTCCAATTATGATCATACTGGTTGCATATTTATTTATACCAGTGGAATTCCTCCACGGCGGCGTGCCGCAGGATTTTGGTATACGCAGAGGCGTTTTTGAGAATTCACATACCTTGTTCGAGCTTGAAAAAATGTGTCCTTCCGTTGTGTTTTGTTATTATTTAAAAAAATCAAATTAGTATTTGGTTCAATAAATCTAATTCCAAGTGGGCTAAATTTTAAACCATAAAAAATGATTTGTAAATGGGCCTATATTGGAAGTGGTGTGTGTTTACTATTTAGAAAAAATAACATATATGTATCGGATTTTTTTTAAATCGCATGCCCCTCGAAATAGCGGGCTTTGTGCGGAGATCCTCCCCGCACACCATCAAAGCCTCCCATGGGTATACGCCCTAACCAATTTTTAGATTTAAATACCCTATCATACCGAGCATTTTGGTACCGGTACCGATACCCAAGTTTAACGATTTTCGAGATACATACTAGTCCGGTACAAAACTCGTCCCTAGTATCTATCATAATAAAAGGTTATAGCAAATACTAGCAACAATTGATGATAATAGTAATAAGCTAATAATGTTGATAATTTTTATAAAATTCTAGCAAGTTATAAAAGGTTATAAATATGTTTGTCTACCGGCCAGGGGCGGACCCACCCTCAGCCTAAGGTGGCCGGGCGCACCCCCGGAAAAAAAAAATTAATGCTATTTGCTGTCGAATATCCCCTCCGCACCCTTTGGAATTTTTCATCCGCATTCCTTGGATTTTTTTCGTCCGTACCCCTTGGAATTTTTCGTCCGCACACCTTAGGTAAAAAATGTTATCGATTTATATTTTATTTTTTTTAGTAAACTCTAATTTAAAAAAAAAAACTACCTAAATTATATAAACTTATACTACTCAACTTAACCCAAATATCCAATACCTTAACCCACTATTTCATTAAACATAACTAGCCCACTAATTCCTAGTCCATTAACCAAACCCAACCTAAATTCAAACTATAATAATTAAAATAAGCCTAATAGTCTCTTAGAATTCATCCCGTCCTCCCTCTCTTGCGTCGTCTCTTTCCAGCAATCAGCGAACACAGCAGCAGCCACAACAGCACGTCATCATCAGCCGCGAACCACCATCGTCCGACACCAAACAACCGCCGTCCGACACCAAACCAACCGGAATCCGATAAAGGGTAAGTTTTTATGTTTTTTTGATGATTTTAGTTGATATTATAGGAGAAAAAGGGTAATAAAATTCTTAAATAGGTTTGAAATTTCGTATGTTTTGACGTCGTTTATGGTTGTTTAGATGATTTTTAGGGTGATTGTGTTGTTTAGATGATTTTTAGGTTGATTACACACGATTTCTAGGGCTTGAATAGTTGAAAATTAAAATTGAAACATTATGTTATGGAGCGACGAACTTATAGATCAATTTGTTTATGATAAGAACCATGAGTAGGGACGTTATGGCATGATTTAGTTAATGAAAATCAAGCGGTACACACACAATGGGACAATAGGACCACTAAGGAGAAACGTGAATACCGACATAGACTTAATGCTTCTACTTTGCATGGAAAAAGGTTGTTGAATGGCGGATTGGCGTTTCGTGGTCATTACGTTCTTTTGTTTTACATGACTCGACCCGATACGAACCGATTTTTTTACTTATATACCTAGGGGCCTAAAATTTTTAAAAATGTTCCGCACCCAATGAAAAAATTCATGTATCCGTCACTGCGCTACCGGTTGAAATATACTTTTGGTTTTATCTTTTTAACTTAAAGTCCAGAGTTTGCTATATAATTTTTGGAAATTTATAATAAAAGATAGCATCTTACAATCTAGCGAAGTCGGAAGTTCTTATTTAAATAAATAAACCATAGGTAACTAATATATACCTATAATACCGGCGTTATTGATCAAAACATCAATACGGCCAAAAGCTTCCCAAGCTTTTTTCACAGATGCTTCAATGGTAAGACCCCCTGCACTGACGTCAAGCTCCACAGGCACTGCCAATACATGGTGCTTCATGGCTTCACGTACGTTCTTCTGGCCAGAAGAGACCTCCAAATTGTTAATTTCATCGCACAAAGCGTTGAGGCGATCAGTACGACGGGCAGTGGCAATGATACTACAACCGGATTTGGCTAAGCCAATACACATTCCCCAGCCGATGCCAGAAGATGCGCCGGTAACCATCACGATTTTGCCTTTGAGGTCGCGCCATGGTTCCAACTCAAAGGTTGCTGCCTGTTGAGAAGAAACCACCATTGATCTTACAGTAATGATAACTAGTTTTTTTTTAATTTCTATATAAAGTAACATAAATCAACTGTTCAAAGGCTTATAGTCATGTCCGGTAGGGATGAGATTTTTTACCGAAATACCGGTACCTTACCGGTACCATACCGGTACCGTACCGATGCCGTACCGTACCGATCATAAACGGTACCGGTGTCGGTAATAGATTTTTCGAAATTCGGTATCGGTAAAAACGGCATCGGTACCGGTATTTTTCGGTAAATACCGGTATTAATACCGAATTTAATAATCATCAGTAAAAAGCTTGGAATCCATTGAAGTAAGTTAATTTTTTAATGGTTTGGTTATAAATTATCAATATATATTTTCTTACTTTTAGATTTTTAGCATCTTTGTGTTTCGTTGTGTAAGGAAACGACACTATTGTTGAAGAAATCCCTTTTGTCGAACTTGATGGTGACTCGAAATTGGGTAAAAGTCAAACCCATGGATGTTTAATATGTTTACCTTTTTTTTACATTCCTCTATATATTACTCTAGTTCAGTTAATAATGGATGGATGAGTTGCACATGATATTTTTTTAGGTAAAACAATGGATGACACCAAAGCGGTACCAATGTGGTAAAGTACCGAAATACCGGTATCGTACCGGTACCGAATCTATAAATACGGTACGGTAATCGGTATCCACATTTCCTCAATTTCGGTAGCGGTATTTACGGTATCGGTACCGGTACGGTACCGGTACCGGTATCATACGATCTCATCCTAATGTCCGGGTCATTTATGTATGTATTTTTATTTTTATTTTTTATTTTTTTTGAATGACAGCTGGGTCATTAGATGTTCCATAAAAGTCAATAACTAGATGCTACACTAATCAATTTTGTGAAAAATATGTTAGCTTGTTCAATGGTGTTAAATGTCCACAAGTTACGCCAAGGCCAATATTTCATTAAAAAAATTGTCCATAAGTTACACCATGTCTATTTACTCTATATTAACAAGTACCCCATGAGTAGTGATTTTTCCTATAAAATTCTTTCATGTGGACCATGGATTGGTGTTAAATGTCCACAAGTTACGCCAGAGTCCATTTTCCATTAATAAAAAAATGTCGCGTGTGGTTGTTTCTATTCGGTGTATAGTTATTGCGTGAGGGAGGCAAAATTTTGACCGTTAGGCTGTACATGAAACCAATCACAAGTTTCTTTTTTGCTTTTTATATTAAAAAAATATAGTTTACCTCTCCTCAAGAGAGATGACCACCCATTAGGGCTGTAAACGAACCGAACGAACACGAGCAAGGCCTTGTTCGTGTTCGTTCGTTAAGGAAATAAATGTGTTCACGAACGGTTCATGAACACTTACCGAACGAGATTTTATGTTCGTGTTCGTTCATTAAGGAAATGAGCGTGTTCGCGAACGGTTCACGAACACAAACGAACACAAATAAATTTGGCGAACGCGATGAAGGATAAAGATAGATGGCCCAGAGAGTAGCACTCGAACTTGAATCCCTTATTGTGGAACGGAAGTCGATTGTATTCGTGGATGTTAATAATGAGAAATGAAAGGGAAATGATGCATAAACAAGGTGAAAATGGGTTTCCTAGTTTAATTGTTAGGGAAATAAAATAAATAAAAGTTTAATAATATAAAAAAGTACAAATAATATAAGAAAGTATAAAGATCTTCAATTAAAACACAAACGTACGAACATAAACGAACGCAAATCAACGAATGTTCACGAACACCTTACCGAACGTTCACGAACACCTTACCGAACGTTCATGAACACAATCGAACGGACGAGAGCTCTGTTCATGTTCGTTCATTTAACTAATCGAACGAAATTTCGTGTTCATGTTCGTTCGTTTATTAAACGAACGGACATAAACGAACTTCCCGCCGAACGGTTCACGAACTGTTTGCTGAACGTTCGGTTCGTTTACAGCCCTACCACCCATTATGTTTTAGTACAAGAGGGGACTTAAAGAGAAGAATTGACATAGCAAGATGTGATTGGGTGGGTGAAGAGTTTACCTCTCCTCAAGAGGTGACCACCGCCATGGGCGGACCCACATAGAGCGGGTCGGGGTCTCCGGACGACCGGACCCCAATTTTTTTAAAAATATTAGTAGATCAGGTATATTAAATTGTATAAGAACCCCACAAATACAATTAGGTGGACATCATAAAAAGACAAAAAGTTGGTGTGATGGTAAACCCCTTTATTTACCAACAAGAGGTCATGTGTTCAATCCTTGTATAGCTAATTTTTCTGGGTTTTTTTTAATCTAATTCAAACTTCACTCTGGCCCAACTCGAACGAGGACCGACCCGAAAATTTTAACGTTTTGTTATGGAAATTTTGAACACCGACAAAATGGACTCCATTGGTAAAAAAATTCTGGGTCCGCCACTGACCACCGCTCTTACCCTAACATACTTTCATGTGTAAAGGGAAAAGGAAACCGTGATAGAGAGAATTTCATAGAATGTTTTGAATTGTTTTCAGTGTTTTAATGATTAGGTTAACAAGGAGGATATTTACACCCATTACACAAGTTATTGAATGTACCCTCAACCATCACTATTTGCATATATAGGCTTAATATTCCAAAGCAAGCTAAGGACTGGGGAGCAGTTTATAGCTTAGAACGCAAAAAACACAAATCTATGAGTTGGCAATGGTTTTATACAGATGTTTGCCATATGATCCAAGTTGATGGTTGGGTGGGCGGGCGAACCCCTTCAAAAAAGATTCTAGCGTATTTTTTAGGCGAAAAAAATTGATCGCACCCAGGGCCGGCCCTGAGAATTCATGTACTATGTTCGAGCTCGAAAAAACGTGCCCTTAGGCCTTAACGGAATTGGTATTAGGCTCACTAAATGTCTAAACCTAATGCCAATTAGCTAATAACTAATCTAAACCATAAAAGTAATTTTGTAAGTGAGACTATGTTGGTGTTTGTACATGTATACCCTATTAATTTATTTAATTATACATATACATATCGGAGTTTTTTAAAAAATAACGTGCCCTTCGAAATATCGGGCCCTGGCCGGTAGTCCTCCCCGCCCACCTTCAGGGCCGGCCATGATCGCACCCATAGAAAATAATTTCTGGGTCCGCCACTGGATACATAGCTTTCCTTGAGCAATCATGTTGCACCGAAGGTATCACACCAAAAAGTTGGAGCAGATGTTACGACTACCACAAGTACTTTTAGAAAAGCTACTAACCAGGTGAATTCAACGACTATCCGTTCGGGCCTTGTATACTAATTATGTGGATGATCGAGTTATTGCTTTTGCCAGGACCTGGAGTTGTGTTGAATAAGTAATCCATGATCAACTAGTTTAATACCCGTCCGGTGGACGGGTTATGTTTAACAGCGTAACAAAAAAAGATAATCTATATTAAGTATACACAAATTTAAACAACATTATAAACAAAAACACATTCTTCAATTTATAAAAGAAAACCGTCCGTTACATCTTTTAATATTGTGACGTTAAAGGATAAAAGAAACGTACCTGTTCCCAATCTTAAACTATGACCTCCAAAGCTTGTAATTCTGGGTCCTTGACAACCAAACTAAACTCCTGATTCCATTGAGGATTCAAGTCTAAGGAATTCTTCAATCAGACATCTATAGAGAAAAAAAAATGAAAACCTAAAATTGAAAGAAATATCTTTAAAACTGCACATTAAGTGGTTTTATTTATTCCTAACTTTTTTTAGATTTATATTATCCAGCCATAGTTATTTCTATACTGAAGTTAGTAACATAATTAATCATTTTTTCTAACGTCAAGATGGAATGTATTTAATCACAAAAATAAAAAAATGTACAGACACGCAAGCAAGACACCACCAGGACATGTTCCGATTAAACGAAGCCCACAAAGCAACCAAATCCTTATCGATTAGCCTGCATTTAATATCCTTTTGATTTTTGAAACTGCAAATATTATCCACACCATGTGAACCGGTTTTTGTCTACTATGCACCCACCCATCCGATCTGAAGCTTGTAGCCCATACATGAACACATAGAATTCTTTTGTGGCTGCTAGTATTCTACCAATCTAGGAAGTCTGATGACCCAAGGTCTTAAAGTTTCTCATTCAAAGCATATTATGCCAAAACTACTTAAATAATTTTATACCCGTCCGGTAGACGGGTATTACTTTATGTTATGACATAAGTACACTTGAATGAAGCATGTCAAAATGAAGCATGTCAAAAGGGTTAAACAATTTAAGAAGCCAAGAATGTCGAAAGTTGTCTAATATATATTTGAAGGCCTACAACATCGTAAATCCTTTTATTAAAAAGAAAGTACATCACTTCTAAATTTAATTAGTTTATTTATAATATAAAGCAAGTAAGCAACACAAACAATAAACCGTTAGATGCTCAGCCAAACACAACTTGACCAAACTTACAAATAGTATTTTTCATCAACTATGATTACAAAATTTAAACTATTTCAACAATAACATATATTATTTGACAAAAAAAAACTATTTAGAATTGTTTATGTCTTAAATATATACATTCGGAAACTTTTGGTTCGTTGGACTTACCATGACCCGTTTCCTTTTTGGTTCGTTTGACTTACCATTTAATCCATTCGAAAATACTCATTAACATGTTTATATCTTTTATGGTTGATCTCCTCAATAAAGAATTGTGTGGAACTGAATAGTTGAAATATACCAATAGAATTTGGCAGAAGTTTTCTCTAGAATTATATCAACTTCACTTGCTATCTTTTTGCCAATAGAAGCAACCATACTAAAGAGAGCCCAGATTTCACTTAAGTGCCCTACTGACTGTAGTTTTCCACCATCTTCAGCATGTCAATAACATGAAAAAAAGCAGATGTAATAAAAATATGTTTTAAGAAATCGATGGGGTAAATTAACCAACATAATCCATGTTTGTTCTTTTAATCCATGTGTTTTTTCCATCTTATTTTTATTATTAATAATGAGGACAATACTGTACATTAATCTCAAAATTATATCAATATATAGTATAATAGTTTATATTGGATATCATCACAGTTTACTCAATCTATCCCAAATGAATTCGCTAGTTCATTTTTTTTTCTATAACCATATTAGTTGTCAAATGTCTTTCCTCAACATTATTTGACCATGTTCATATCTTAAAACATCAAATATCTAAAAAAATATAGATTAAAGAACAATCAGTAGGTTTTTATCTTTGATCACTCATAATAGTTATCTTTTCTATATCAATATTCTTGGGAGAAAAACATTAGAAAAGGTAAATAGTTGAAAATTATACACATATCTTAATCTTTTTCACAGAAAAAAGAACTGTGATGAACTTATTAAGTGAAAACATCTGCTAGAAGATATAAGATATGATCTTACTTGAAACTTGAAAAATATTCCTTGATGATAGGTAACATTGCAAAAGAGTTTTATTTAAGCATATACTCAACCAAAGTAAAAATAATGAACTTGACTATCATAAGCCCTACCAACAGTTGCTGCATTTGAGGGTAATACTCTACAATCTATGTGCTTATAAAGATGACAACCATTATGCAGTGATAAGGAAATATACTGCAAAATTAAGAAAATAATAGAGATCTTAGAATATGACCATACCTCCTTACAAAACAGCTCTCTTACATTATTCTTAGTTAAACTTTGCTTTTCAAACTCAAACTCAAGTTTTGAAATCGGCCGTTTGGAAGGTTCAGATTCCAAATTCACTAACCTAAAAAATACGGATCAACTAACGCCTGCTAATACATTTCACAATATCAATAAACAATATTATCATCTGCACTGAGCAGCCTCAAATGAATGAGCCTTATGGAAAGCTGCAAAGAGGACAACCAGAATCATTAGTGCTGACAATATTAGTGAAATATGCAAAGAAATAATGAATCATATACTTGAAATTGGGAAGCATGAATGTCAATTTGGAAGAATGAATCACATAATTTCCGAGTTAAATCCATAACCTCGAGCATGTACAACGGATTCAATTAACCGTACCTCGTAAAAATGTATTCTACAAATCAAGTAATTAATGAATGAGTTGAATTAGACCTACACACAGACTATATCATTCGATTCGAATCAATAGAAATTGCTGAAAATAACAAATGACATAAAAGGGATAGACACAAATAAAGCAAAACCCACATCAAATGTAGAAGAAAAGGTAAAATTGAAAAGGGGAATGACGATACCTTGTGAAAGAGACACATTCATGTCATGTGACATGAGTGAAATTGCAACCGATTTGGAAGATGGGAGGGAGAAGACTACTGCTTATCCCTCATCTGTGTTCACTACTCGAGTGGTTCTTCAAGAATGCTTCAATTGAAGATAGCAATTTTAGTTTGCAGGGCCTGTACTGTACATTATATAAGAGGATTCCTCAACTGAATTGACAGGGAGATGATGGACAGAAAAAAGTGGAGGTAACCACCAGTTGAGGGAACCGATTAGAACCGCTCCGAACCACCACCATAACCGTTTATTTTGTGAGTTTAAGTATTAGGATCTTGATTGGGGAGACAATGGTCAGGAAAATTAGGAGTATCCACCACAGTTATGGAGATAATGGGCAGAAAAATTAGGAGGTAACCACCAGCTAAGAAAACTGTCCTAAACCGCCATCATAGCGGTTATTTTTATGAGTTTAAGTGGCTGAGATTTAATCTCAGCAAGATCTAACGGTGGATATCAATTTCAAAGACGGTTAGACTTAATGGGAACCATATATATATATAATTGTGCCTTTTAAGTATCAAAGCAGACCGATGATTTTTTGATAAAGCATGCATGTACTGGCGCACTTTCTTTACAACAAAGGTGATGTATGGTCTGGATAAGACTATGGGGTATGGGGCTTGGGTTGGGGCGAGGGTTGGGGGAAAACGCCCAAGCCACCACCCCGGGTGGGCTTGGGTTGGGGCGTGGCCCTTGGGGCTTGGGTTTGAAGCCGGGCGTGGGGCGGGCTTGAGATCCGATGTGGCGGCCTCCTATTCGCTGTCCACCGCCATGTCATAGTTGGTGTTTGTAATTTTTTTTTAATAAACTGCCAAGCCACGCCCCCAACCCAAGCCCCGCCATACCCCACGAACACGTCACTCACCGGTGGGGGGGCTCCAACTCCACGTGAAGAAACACTGAACTAATCCTAGGGTTGATTAGTTTGGTTTATGTTTCTACCATAATGGTTAATCTTCTTATGGCTTTCTGAGCTCCGTAATGATCCGTTAATCCTGCAAAACAAAACGCTGTTACTCGTTAAGAGGGGAATATGGGGGTTTCCCTCTTAACCGGGCTCCGGCGTGAGAATAAGCGACTGTTTTGAGGAGATAAATGTGTGTTAAGAGTGAGAGCAGAGGGAATGGAATGTTTAACCTGTGAACTGAGGTCTCTATTTATAGCCGGAGAGGTGTAAGAGGATGTGGGCTGATGGGCCTTGGGCCGGAAGGCGACAACATAGAGGATATGCTCATTCTCACTGGTGTCGACCTTTAGTGGCTTCTAGAAGTTCTCCGGTGCTGGCGCACCGTGATTGGAGCCACGTGTCACTGTTGTCGGCCTAGCCGTCCTTCTGCCATCAGCAGGTAAGTGGAGATCGTGGGGCAGGTGTCGCTGCCCCGTGATTGGTGCCACACAAGCGTCCTTGTGTACTTCCTGTCTCCAGTACGTCAGACGATCGTGGAGCACGATTGAGCACAGCATAGAGGACGCGGATTGGCTCTTTTCTTCTGCCACTTGTACCTTTCGTACCTTCTGAAGTGGCCTTGCGCTATAGTTCCTGTGCGACCCTTGTAGAGCACGTAACTAGCCCGCGTAGGATTTATAGGAGCTGGAGACTCTTACTCAGAATGCTAAGTGTTGAGTTTGGTGTGCTTTCTTGTTCAGACCTCGCGCGAGATCAATACATGGTGACGTAACCCGCGCACGGTTGACATTAAACATCTTGCTAGATAAGGAGTATGGCCATGCGCGCGACCTAAACGAAGGTCTGCGCGGCTTTTTGGGACCATACCCCTTCACCACGTGTCAACTCATGCCCCCAACCCAAGCCCCACCATACCCCACGGTCTAAGGTTACGTATTGGAAGTGGTGGAGGTGATGGATGGTGTCAGCAACAGCGGTGGTGGTGCACAGGTGCTAGTGGTGTTACCGGTGCCTAATTTAGGCTTTGAACAGTCGTTAAGCAAGGGATGCTCAGGATACATTTTTATCGTTAAGTTACGGTTATTTAAGCATATTTTGTAACGGGATACCCCACAACTTTCTTGACGAAGTGCAAAATACCCTAAAGTGCACGGCAAAAATAAAAAATCTATTAAGGGCTCAAGGGGTTCCTGGGATACCCCTCAACTTTCTTGACGAAATGCATAATATCCTAAAGTGTACAGTAAAAAAATTACTCCGTTATCAATGTACCGGAACTTTTATTTTTGATATACCCCTTAATTGTTTTTCTAAATCCGCCACAGCTTCTTGATTGTCACAATAAACTTAAAGATTTAATATCTAGAGCTTTCGTAAGCACCCATCAAGAGGTATCAATGGAGAATACACACAAGAAACTTATACTTTTGACTTTTGAGGTCAAACGCACAAATTTCGACCTTATATGAAGTTAGTTGCACTTGTTAAACCAACATCATTCAGTTTCTGGTTAGTTACTATAGAATGTACGGAATTAAGCAGAACTTTGGTATATCTAACCAATTGAAGAAAACTTCAAAAGTAGTCTAATTGACCTCATAAGTCAAACTATGTCATGCATTTAGATTTCAATTATTAAACTAGCATCAGTCGATTTGTATTTACTAGTTACAAGTTGAATAACTTTCGTTTAAAAGAAGTGGTATTAGATGATGATTTTCTATTACATGCATATAGTTAGTTTTGTTTTTATTAATTAGATGATGATAAAAAAGATGATGATAAAAAAGATAAGCAAGAGCAGAATCTGTTATCAGAACATTAAAAGCTGATTATTACGATTTCGAGTCAACGTTCAGATTATCAAACCTTATAATTTGGAAGTAGCACAAAACAAGGTGGTTTTACTCAAGGCGGTTGCAGCCTTAGACTCGGTGGGCCGACCCAAATGTTTCCTGATAAAATCACCAGCCAACATGAGCTTTTTAAGGTCGACATTGGTCTTCACACCAAGCCCATTAAGCATATATACAACATCCTCCGTGGCTACATTACCAGTGGCACCTTTCGCATATGGGCAACCACCAAGACCCGATACAGATGAATCCACCACACTAATTCCCATCTGTTTTTTTTTTACAAAAATTACATTTTTTAGAATGATGATGACAAACAGAATATCAAAGATTCAGAATGTATGCAAGTAGAAATGTAGTGATGGCACCTAGGGCTGCAAATGAACCAAACGTTCAGCGAACCGAACAGTTCGTGAACAGTTCGGCGGGAAGTTCGTTTGTGTTCGTTCATTTAGTTAATTGAAAGAACATGAACAGAGGCCACATTCATTCATTGATGTTCGTTAACGTTCGGTAACGTGTTCGTTTATGTTCGATAGTTCATTAGTGTTTTTAGTTTTTATATTTTATTTAAATACATAAAAATTTTGACAAATAAAATATTTAATAAGCTTCAGTGTATTATATATTATGTTCATGAACGCTTGTTTGTGTTCGTTTGTTTTGTGTTCATAAACACTAGTTTGTGTTCATCAGTGTCCATTTTCGTTCGTTGCCTAAAATTAACAAACGAACACGAGCACACTCATTTCCTTAACAAACGAACACGGACATAAAATCTCGTTCGGTAAGTGATCATGAACAGTTCGTGAACACATATATTTCTTAACAAACGAACAAGGTCGTATTTTCGTGTTCGTTCGGTTCGTTTGCAGCCTTATTGGCACCTCTATGAAAAATCTATTTAAATCAAATAATTTTGGTTTCTTTAAACTTACTTGGAGTGATACAAGAATATTTGAAAGGGCTTGACCATAAGTATCATGAAAATGTACAGCGAGCTTCTCTATAGGTACGACATTTTTAACAGCCTCGATCATCGGAACAACAGTACCTGACCATAGGACGGTGAAATAACTTGTATTTAGTACAACGCACAAGCTAACATATATAATCATAATTATATGATAAAATAATTCATATGATCATACCAGGAGTGCCAACCCCTATGGTGTCACCAAGGGAAATTTCATTACACCCCATTTTATAAAGTTCGTCAGCAACGTATGCGACTTTTGATGGATGCACATTGCCTTCCATTGGACATCCAACAACACATGATATATACCTGGTCAAACAGATGCATTAACTAGTCAACAAGCTTCAAAATTTATCAAAACGAAATGGGTAATTTCCATACGGGCCGGGTTGGGTTGACCTAAGCAGTTAATGCGGTAAAAAATCGGATATGGTCACGGACCGATATTTGAGATATAGGTTATCGCGGTGGGATATCGGTAATTTTAATATCATGTAGAATTTATATACATATGGGAACTTAACACTAAAAGTTCAATAATAGCAACAATAAGAAAAAGACGAATGCTAGAAATAAGAAGAAAGGTATTGATATCGGGAAAATTGGTGATACATCGGTCAATATCGCCGATAATATCGGTACCGATATTCTGACCAATATTTTGCACCGATATCTCACCAGGGGACCGATAACCGATATATCACTAATATATCGTGATATATTGTGATATTAACTACATAGCTTTTTGGCTAATCCTTTAGTATTATATCTGTGAAAGAATATAAGCTTAGAGAAAATACCCGCGTACAGGGATGCAGTGTTTTCTTGCAGCAGAAGTAACATCACGGTAACGTGCAAGACTTTCATCTATACTACAGTTAATGTTTGACCGTGAGAACGATTCCGAAGCTGCAGCAAACACCGCCACTTCCTTCACTCCCGCTGCAAGGGCCGCCTCTAATCCCTGTAAAACCGCCATAATTACAAGAGGGTCATTTTTGCTATAAAAAGCTGTGACATTGCTTTTGTAATAAAAGAGTGGCGAAAGAATACAACTTAACCTTTAGATTTGGTGTTAGAACCGGGAATCTAGCACCACCAACACTTTTAATTGCTTCAATAACATCTTTTGCATCTGCCAACTACAATTTTGAAGTCCATAACTACTTAATAAAACTGGAATAAAATCTTTGAGAATTTCATTATATTAGAGATACAAAGAAGCCTTATTATTACCTGCGGGACCCATTTCGGTGAAACAAAACTAGTAGCTTCAACAACTTGCAATCCGGAATCAACCAACATTTTGATCAATTCAACTTTTACGGAAGTGGGTACGATGTCTTTCTCGTTTTGTAATCCATCTCGCGGACCAACTTCCACTATCTTTACAAATCTCGGAATATTTCCTAATAACTGCAATATTGATTACACATCAACGAAAGGGCGTTAACACAAAAACTATAATCCGAAAAAGAAATACAAACGATTAACAACTCGCAGTTAAAATGACCAAAATTGTACCTTATATTGTGTATTTGTTGTAATACTATCTGTGTGTATAGTTCTGTAGTGATAATTTGACATGAATCTATGTGAACTTAGAGTACTAACAACAGGTGGTTCATGTCTGCAATGAGTAACAGATTCCATAATAAGGATCAAGCATATAAGTCTATAAAGATATCCAATTTGCACATAAATCAGACATACTTACATTTGACTTTTGGTTTGACCAAGATTCATGTAGATTCCATCTGCCATTTCATGCTTTTGGGAAACTAATACCATCAAAGAAGTTAAAGATTTTCTTTTGGATAAATAACCAATAACCTTTGATGATAACATCAAGTTAAATATGATAATCCTCTTCTCTTCCCTTGCAATTTACCTAAATTTTGAAGAGAATATTTAAAAAAAAAAAAAAAAAAACAAAGACACCAAATTACATTCAACTATGATTCTAGACTACCAAAATCGCATATTCCAGCTAAAATCGGAATAATAAAAGTGTACCAAAATACTTGTTCGGAAGGTTGAAACTTTGATCGAGGAATTAAACGAAAATCGTGCAATAAGGAACACGCCTTCAATAACAATTAAACATGTTCGTCAAACGTGGCGTCCTGGATAAGAATGAATATGTTTACTGATTTATGTCGTCAATCTTTATCTTCACTTGGTATACTAAATTGACTCCGTATAGTAAATTGGGGGAAAAGTTTGGGTTTTTGATCCATTAGTTATAACGGTTTAAGGAGTGTATCTCTAATGAGTTTGGGGGGAATTTTCATCCGTTTGGGGGAAAATTTTACCCACCTAAATAATATGTTATGTCATTTTTCTTCTTATTCTCCACTCTTTAGAGCTGGCATAACGGGTTAACCCGATCTGTTAAGACACGAATACGATAAGACACGAAAAAATTACCAACGTATCATACGACCTGTTTAAGACACGAACACAACCTGTTAAGACACTAACATGACATGTTTAAGACACGAACACGACATGTTAAGACACGAACACGACCTGTTTAAAACATGAACACAACCTGTTAAGACACGAACACGACCTGTTTAAGACACGAACACGACTAAATTGAGGAGCTGTGAACCGAATTGGGAATAGTGGTATTTGTGAGAGTGATTTAAAAACTAGTGTTTGGATTGTGAAAAACAACCGTGTGTGTTTGTGTATAATTCATCCCAGGTCCCACGATTGATGACCCCATGTCCATACCCACATATAATATTTTTTTTAATCTTTAATTATTAACATGTACTTAACGGGTCTTAGCAGGTTAACGAGTTTTAACCTGTTTAGACACGAAACCTGTTAAGGTCTTATCGTGTCGACCTGTTTTAGACACGAAACCTGTTAAGGTCAAACACAAAACATGATAACTTCATGTAGGTTCGCGTCGTGTTATCGTGTTCGTGTCAGAATTGCCAGCCCTACCACTCTTACCCAAAAATATAAGAGGTGGTTTCCCTCAAACCATTTAAAAAAAGGATAATTGGTTCAGAAGATACTGGGCCCACCACTTACCATTCTCCCCCAAGTCCCAGCAAGCGGCAACAACTCACCGCAAAAGATGGCCCCGTGGGCAAATGTTTGATGGCGGTATTTCCCCCGTGCGGCAAAACCTCTCTCCGCAACCTTTGTCGCGACCACCTCGTACACCCGAAGTTTTTAAGGACATCTAGGATAAGTTTGATAGAGGGAAGTTGGTTGCGGAGTGGTAAAGAGAGAACTAGTGTTTCAAGTGATCTAGGTTTGGTGCCTACCTTTACTATTCAGTTTCGGAGGCACCTGGTGATGATGAGAAACTAGGCGAGTAGGCAGCGATCGCTGGTTCGATCCTTGAATTGAGCGAGTTTTACCTCACCACACCGTCGTGCCTTCGGGCAAGTGTTCACAGGCTTCGGCCCTAGGTGAGGATTTTCCCCAGTTCGGAAGCGAGTGTATCTCGATATGGTGAAGTTCGTCAGTTTGTTAAAAAACAAGAGGAAATACTCTTGAAGGTAGATAATTTACGGTTGTTTTAAAAAATAACTAATAACGGTGATTTTTCATAATTCGGGTTTTACTGATTTTTCGGGGTAGCTTTAAACCAACATATTCGAATGTTTTGAATACACTCTTAATAAAAAGAAAAAGGCGATAATTGTTTTCGATTCACGGATGTTTAAAAAAAAGGTAATTGCACGGTACCCCTGACCGCGGGAGGGATCTCCCTCCATGTTATTAGTTGTGTAGAATTGGTTGATGTAGTGGTTGTAGGTATTAATGTAAAACATGGCTAATTCTCTTTTTTAATTAGAAGCTCAAATCAATAAGATATACACAAAAGAATTGTATGAATTGATAGTCATGTGATGTATGGTTTGTCATGTTATCTTGTATGGTTTTAGAGTTAAAGATTGATTAGGGTTTTTTTTGTCTTCAGTTGTAGATCAGTCAAGTCAATCTATTGTCACAGCCCGCCAAAATTCAGATCGCAACTCTCGGGATTCCGGAATTTTCTACCAGCTTCATGGAGCTTCATGGCAGATTTTTCCTTAAGAAAATTCCGGATTCAAGGACCAAAATATCAAGAAATGCTAGAGATTTCTTAGGAAAATATCTTGGATATTTTCCTTAAATATCTTGGATATTTTCCTTAACCATTTCTAGAGTAATCCATGTAAATATCTTAGATATTTACTTAGAAATATCTTAGGAACAATCTAGATCATGAGCAACTAGTATAAATAGGAGGATGTTGGCTCATTTGTAAATTACCTTCCAAGTTGTAACAAAGCATCCATTGTAAAGAGTTCTCAAAGCAATCTAAGTGTTCTCTTTGCTCACAATCTTTGTTCCCTTTGTTCAAGTCATTGAATCGTGTTGCAAGTTGGTGTCAAGGCTGATCTTAGCAAGGTGACTAAGAGCCGCACGTGGGTTGAAGGACTAACTCCGTGACAAGTGGTATCAGAGCACGTCGATTCACTGGGAAATGGCTGAAACGGGCAACAAAGGAGTAGGCATCAATGTTGCTATTGATGAGACTCGTGGACGGGATGAAACACCTCATGGAGGAAGGAAACATCGCGGTGCATCTAAGGATAAGACCTTAGAGAAACGGGTTGCTGATATGGAGACCGCGGTGACCGGACTTGGAGCTCAAGTTGATGGTGCATTTCAACGTTTGGATGAGATGGATACAAGCTTCAGCGACCTTCGTGATGGATTGAAGGCTGCTATGGAGTTGTTTCAAGCTGAGTTCCAGGCAAAGGTGAATGAAGCCATCAAGGAGGCTACAGAAAAGGCAATTTATAAGCTTCGTAAAGACATGGACGACTTATCCATGGATATGCATCGTAGCCTTCTTGGTCTAGAGACCAAAGTGAACGATTGTAGCAGAGTCGTGGCTTCAACCGGAAGTAGCTTTGTGAGCATCGCTCCAAGAATCGAAGTACCAAAACCAACACCCTTTATTGGCAAACGGGAAGCAAGGGCTGTTGATGATTTCTTATGGGAGATGGAGAGGTACTTCGAAGGCGTAAATGTGATTGATGATGCCACGAAGATCAAGACGGTCACACTTTACTTAAAAGAAACCGCGGGCCTGTGGTGGCGTCGTAAGCATGCGGAGATTGAAAAAGGTACGTGTATCCTTAACACTTGGGCTGATTTCATTAGAGAAATCAAGAAACAATTCTATTCGGAAAACGCAGAAAATGAAGCTAAGAGCCGGTTGAGAAAGTTGAAACAAACCGGCACCATCAAGGACTATATTAAAGAATTTACTACACTTGTCCTTGAAATTCCGGATATGTCCGACAAAGATTCCCTCTTTTACTTTCTCGATGGCTTACAAGCATGGGCCAAAACTGAATTAGAAAGACGCGGTGTCCAAGATCTCTCTTCGGCAATCGCTATAGCCGAGGGCTTAACTGATTATAGCCGAAGAGAATCTAGGAACAAGGACCGCAAGAGTAGCCATGAGAAAGGCGGGGGAGAAAAATCAGCCCAAAATAAAGAAAGCACTACACGAAAGACTCCACCACAATGGAAGGCCCGGGACAAGAAGCCCTCAACCAAAGAAAACAAGTGCTTTATATGTGACGGGCCACATTTTGCTCGAGACTGCCCCAAGAGAGCCAGCTCACATGCCATGCTTGCCCAAGTAGAAGGTTCTCATGAAGAAGAAGATGCTTGCATGGGATCGATGCAAGTACTAACCGCGATTAAGGCCAAATTAGAAGAAAGTCCGTCACCAAGAAAAGGGCTGCAATTTGTCCAAGCTAACATCCAAGGGAACCAGGTCCGGGCCCTTGTCGATACGGGTGCTTCGCATAATTTCATGTCTATTGAAGAGGCAAGGCGACTTGGTATAAATTTCGTAAAAGGAAGCGGGGCAATAAAGACGGTTAATACTAGTGCCAAGCCAATCCATGGAGAGGCCAAAAACATTCAAGTTCGGATTGGTGAATGGACCGGGCATGTCGACTTCTCAGTAGTGGAAATGGACGATTTCAAGATCGTACTTGGGTTGGAATTCTTCTACAAGGTACGGGCTCTTCTTGTGCCGATTGCTAACTCTTTATGTATCCTTGATGAAGGGAAGGTTTGTATGGTACGCACGGAGCGTGGGTCGAAGAACGGATCAAGGACCCTTTCAGCCATACAATTCAAGAAAGGATACAACAAGAAGGAACCATGCTACTTGGCAGTAGCAAAGGTCGATGAGGAAAAGCCCAAGGAAGTTGTGCCATTGGAGATCAAGAAGTTACTAGAAGAATTCAAGGATGTCATGCCAGATCAACTACCCAAGAAACTTCCACCCCGAAGAGAAGTTGATCATGAGATCGAGCTGGAGCCGGGTTCTAAACCGCCTGCCAAGGCCCCATATCGCATGCCACCACCAGAACTGGAAGAGTTACGCAAACAACTTAAGGAGTTGTTGGATGCTGGCTATATTCGCCCATCAAAAGCCCCATATGGTGCCCCGGTACTATTCCAAAAGAAGAAGGACGGTTCCCTCCGAATGTGCATTGATTACCGGGCACTTAACAAAATCACGGTAAAGAATAAGTACCCAATTCCTCTTATTGCTGATTTGTTCGATCAACTTGGCAATGCTAGGTACTTTTCAAAATTGGATTTGCGTTCGGGCTACTATCAAGTAAGAATTGCCGAAGGCGATGAAGCAAAAACAACGTGCATCACAAGGTATGGCTCGTACGAATTCTTGGTGATGCCTTTTGGCCTTACTAATGCACCAGCAACATTTTGCACTCTTATGAATAAACTCTTCCACCCCTTCCTCGATAAATTCGTGGTGGTATACTTAGACGATATAGTCGTCTATAGCCGCACATTAACGGAACATGTGGAGCATTTGCGGCAAGTTTTTCAGGTACTACGAGAGAACGAGCTCTATGTTAAGCTGGAGAAATGCTCGTTCGCCCAAGAAGAGGTCGAATTCTTGGGTCATAAAATCAAAGAGGGCCGGCTCATGATGGACGACGCCAAGGTTAAAGCTATTCAGGCATGGGAGCCACCAACCAAGGTTCCAGAGTTACGTTCATTCCTTGGCTTGGTAAATTACTATCGTCGTTTCATCAGGGGCTATTCTGCAAAGGCTGCACCCTTGACGGATCTACTCAAGAAAAACAAAGCTTGGGACTGGGACCAACGCTGTCAAGCAGCTTTTGAAGAGTTAAAAGAGGCAGTCATGTCAGAACCAGTCTTAGCCCTCCCCGATGTCACTAAACCATTTGAGTTACACACGGATGCATCGGACTTTGCGATTGGCGGAGTACTTATGCAAGAAGGACATCCGATCGCATTCGAAAGTCGCAAGCTCAATGATACCGAGAAGAAGTATACAGTGCAAGAAAAAGAGATGACGGCAATCGTGCATTGCTTACGCACTTGGAGGCATTATCTTCTCGGGTCCAGGTTTGTTATCAAAACCGATAATGTTGCCACTAGCTATTTCCAAACCCAAAAGAAATTAAGTCCCAAGCAAGCTAGGTGGCAAGACTTCCTTGCTGAATTTGATTATGTCTTGGAATATAAGCCCGGGAAAGCGAACGTAGTGGCTGATGCACTAAGTCGCAAAGCCGAGCTTGCTGCCATTACACGCCCAACATTTGATATCCAAGACCAAATCAAGGAAGGCCTCAATCAAGATCCATTTGCCAAACATCTTGTCGCCTTAGCCCGAGATGGAAAGACGACACGATTTTGGTTAAAAGGGGATCTTTTATTCACCAAAGGAGACCGGCTCTATGTACCAAGATGGGGCAATCTTAGGCGATCCGTGTTGAAAGAATGCCATGATTCTAAGTGGGCTGGTCATCCAGGCATCAAACGAACGTTGGCACTAATCGGAGGTACATTTTATTGGCCACGTATGGCAGACAATGTTGAAGCATACGTGCATACTTGCTTAGTTTGCCAGCAAGACAAGATCGAGCAACGTCATCCAGGAGGTTTGTTAGAGCCCTTACCAATCCCAAATGGCCCTTGGGAAAGCATTTCAATGGATTTCATCACTTGCTTGCCAAAGTCAGAAGGTTCAGGGAGCATTATTGTGGTGGTCGATAGATTTTCCAAGTATGGAACGTTCATCCCTGCACCCGCCGATGTTACCGCAACGGAGACTGCGAGACTTTTCTTTAAGCACGTGGTGAAGTATTGGGGCATACCACAAACCATTGTCAGTGATCGAGATCCTCGCTTCACTGGGCGTTTCTGGTCCGAGTTATTCAAGATTATGGGGACGGAACTCAACTTTTCAACCAGCTTTCATCCCCAAACAGACGGGCAAACAGAGCGGGTCAACGCATTACTCGAGTTATACCTCCGACACTATGTAAGTGCTAATCAACGAGATTGGGCTAAACTTTTAGATGTTGCACAATTTTCTTATAACATGCAGCGGAGCGAAGCAACTGGAAAAAGCCCTTTCGAGATCGTAACAGGACGTCAACCATTGACTCCAAATGCCTTAGCCGCATCTTATGATGGAAATAGCCCAGCTGCTTTTAAGAGTTTAAAAGAGTGGCACGAACAAGCAGACTTGGCTCGTACTTCCCTAGACAAAGCGGCTAAAAGAATGAAGAAATGGGCGGATGACAAAAGGCGACATGTGGAATTCCAAGTCGGGGACCAAGTCATGGTGAAACTTTTGCCACAGCAATTTAAGTCACTAAGGGGCGTGCACAAGGGACTCGTAAGAAAGTATGAAGGACCCTTTCCAGTAGTTGCTCGAGTTGGCAAAGTATCATACCGACTACAATTACCGCCCAAGTTAAAGATTCACCCAGTCTTCCATGTGAGTTATCTCAAGCCTTATCATGCCGACGAGGAAGACTTAGAACGAGGAATATCTAAGCGGGCACCAACGGCTGTTGTAACTTCATTTGATCGAGAGGTTGCCGAAATCGTATCCGACCGCACCATCCGACGACGAGGAGTGCCAAGCTACAAGGAGTACTTGATCAAGTGGAAGAACTTACCAGATAGTGAAGCAAGTTGGGAAACAGAGGATTCACTATGGCAGTTCAGAGACGAGATCAAGAAGTACCATGAAGACTCGACGAGGACGTCGACGGATTAGGTGGGGGAGAATGTCACAGCCCGCCAAAATTCAGATCGCAACTCTCGGGATTCCGGAATTTTCTACCAGCTTCATGGAGCTTCATGGCAGATTTTTCCTTAAGAAAATTCCGGATTCAAGGACCAAAATATCAAGAAATGCTAGAGATTTCTTAGGAAAATATCTTGGATATTTTCCTTAAATATCTTGGATATTTTCCTTAACCATTTCTAGAGTAATCCATGTAAATATCTTAGATATTTACTTAGAAATATCTTAGGAACAATCTAGATCATGAGCAACTAGTATAAATAGGAGGATGTTGGCTCATTTGTAAATTACCTTCCAAGTTGTAACAAAGCATCCATTGTAAAGAGTTCTCAAAGCAATCTAAGTGTTCTCTTTGCTCACAATCTTTGTTCCCTTTGTTCAAGTCATTGAATCGTGTTGCAAGTTGGTGTCAAGGCTGATCTTAGCAAGGTGACTAAGAGCCGCACGTGGGTTGAAGGACTAACTCCGTGACACTATGCTGACTAATTAGTATGATAGGATTTCATTAATAAATCTGTGTTTCATATATCAAACATGAGTTTTTGACAAAAATTTTAAATGGTATCATAGCAAAAAATGTCTCTTTCTTTATAAATCCCCTACACTTTTGGTTTTCGTGAACGCCTAAGGAAGAAGCACGTTAGTGATGTTCAGATTTGTAGATATACAACATTATAAACCATCTAAAGAAACTCACATGGATCCATCCGCGGGTACATAAGAAATCCTAAACAAAACATACATAGAATGTTATAGAAGCGCCGACCATTAAATAATGGACGAACTGTAGTTACGCATGAAGGAACCAAGTGTTTACCTCCACAACTATTCACACCAAGCAAGCTTTGGCTTAAGCAGTGTTAGCATGAACCCGGTCCGTCAAAAAAAAAAAAAAAAAAAAAAAAAAAAAAAAAAAAAAAAAAACCCTTCATACTAATGCTACAATATAAGCATGCAAGTAATGAGACAAACACTTACAAATTTCTCTTATCACTTTAAGAAGTTTGTAGAAGTTTTTTCACTTAGGTCCACCAAAATGATAAGGATAAACTATGGTGTGCAATTGTGAGATTTTCTTGCAACCTATATAAATAAAACAAATAAGATTGTCTTACACTCTAATAAGCAAATGAGATTGCTCCCAAAAGAGGCACAAATCTATGAGCATGGTTCAAATAATTTAGTCAGTTCAAGTGAGTCTTAGTTCACTAAAATACATGAAGATTGCAACTCTTACCTCATATTCTCAAGTTTGTTCCTCGAATACAACCCAACGCCTGGAGTTCAATACTTCAATTTGTGTTGAGAGCTAAATCATAACGGCTTAAACTCTCCTCATGTGATCATGGAGGTGGATAAACACGTAACACATTGGTAGCCTTGATTTCTCCTATTGGTGTGTTTAGCCAAGTTTTAGGAAGTGCCAAAAAATGATTGTCGTGACACAACAGGGAGTAGTGAGGGTAGGTGATGGGGCATGGGGGTATGGGTGATCATATCCGTCCGGAGGTGCTCGGTTTCTATAGCCAAAATGTGGACCCAAACGTATGGGCATTTGAGTATAAGATTATTTATAAATTTGTTGCAGGTTTAGGATGGGTGTGATATTAAGAGATACTCGTGTTATATGATACCCAAAGCAAAACTCATACCAACTTGTCCGCATCCAAACTAAATATTTTATTAATTATATTATATACTTCAAATTAAAATTATATTAAATAGTATATGAAAACACTGAAATATAGTATGCTTACCGGCGTAGTTCAGTATTTGATATTTCAAGTTAATATGTGTGGTGAGCTTAAAATCGGGTTCGGGTAATGAGAATCCCAGTGGGCAATTTATAACCACATAATATCATTAAATGGGTATATTTGATACTCGCAAGGACCTGGTATGGAACACTTTATAACCGAATATGATACTGAGATTACTAAAATCCGACCCATTACCATCCTACTCTTTGATTTTATAACATTGACACACTTTTATACTAACAATGTTAATACAAATATTGATTTTCATCGATTATGTCTCCTTGTGTACCGAAATAAGACCTAAACCATTGAATTTTATATATCTTTAGCAACATCGAGAACAAACCCGACATTTTACTCATTATCATTGTATATCATTTATCCTTGAAAAGGATAATCGAATATCCATTGTTGGATAAATTGTTTGCAAATTGGCAAACCTCGTCTATATTGGGTCTGGCCATTAGAACAAAACCCAACATTGTACTCATTATCGTTGTACATCATTTATATCCTTGAAGAGGATATCCTTTGTTGGATAAACTGTTTTATATCATTTATCCTTGAAGAGGATAACCGGATATCCATTGTTGGATAAACTGTTTGCAAATTGGCAAACCTCGTCTACTTTGGGTCTGACCATTAGAGCAAAACAAACTAATGAAAGTTTCAGCTTAGTTTAGTTGGCATATTGGTTTTTATTGAAACACAATTATTAGGTTTGCTTGATCAATGACTAGACCATATTCTCCGAATCTCTCTCTGTGAAGTCTTTGACGCGACTCGTAATAAAAAGAAAAGTCTTAGCCAAGTGTCGGAAAATGTCAACAAGAACAAACTTATTTCAAAAAAGGGGTAACATTTTGTGTTAAAGAATCTTAATGAAATACTTACTATACGATTTAATCTAAAAAAATGAATGAAAAAGACTTGCATTCAAATGGATGTTGTATGAACGATTGGTCCCTATGGTTTGGATCAAATTCTGGTTTTCATCCTTGTGGTTTTTTCTTGATTAAAGGCACAAGAGAAATGGGTCAACTGGGTTTAAACTATTTTTCATATAACAATTGGAATAAAAATTAATTGTCAACAATGTGTCATATAACAATTACAATAAAAAATAAATGTTACAACAAGATTTCATACAACACGATTCCAAATCAACTTATTTTTCAAGAGCGTAACATAACTAAAGAAAACTAGCATAAATGCCATATTCATTGTAATTTGAGGAACAAGATCTAAAAAGATTTTGTTCAATATATTATTGTTACCAACACAACATAGCAATACTAAAAACATAAGGTAAATTTAAAGCGACGAATAGAGTGGTATACCGGATGAGGTATATCCAGAATCTACAATAAAAATGTTACCTGTCACGTAATCAGATGAGTTATGAATTAAGTACCTAATCAACGACGTCAAGGCTGGGTCAGTAGTGCCAAAGTCTCTTAGCGGCACTACTTTTGAAGCAACATTTTTAAGCCACTTCTTTTGCATAAGCTCACTGGTAATTTCAGATTTGAAAAGACCCGGACATATAGAGTTTACCCTTATATTGTATTTCCCGAGTTCCATTGCCATCACCTACAAGTCACAAAATACATTAATAATCTAGCCTTAAGATCATATGCTCACATCATTATCATTAATGATGATAATAATAATAATAATAAGAGTAAATTACAAAAATCGCCCTTTATGTTGACACTAGATTGCAAAGTGTGTCCTTTGTCTTCAAAAAGTACAAAAAAAAAAACGTACTCGATGTTTGCAAAGTCTTGCAAGTTATGTCATTTACCCCTAACTAAGTTTATTTTCATGGTTAAATCTGATCAACCGAACCCCATCTGAGGGTAAATTAGTCTTTTTACCATATAATTATAAAAGAGTAAACTGCCATTTTGGTCCCTGTGGTTTGGCCAGTTTTGCCACTTTAGTCCAAATCTCAAACTTATTACATCTGGATCCCTGTGGTTTGCATTTTGTTGCCATTTTGGTCCAAAATTCAAAAACCCCATTTTTTTTACTGTTGCAACCACCTATTTTATCTTTTAGTTCAGGGGTATTTTAGTCATTTTGCTTTTCATTTTACATTTTCTTTATTAACATCATCCCCAAATAAATAAATCATAATCATCATCATCATCCCTAAATAACTGATTCTCTATCTTCTCTCTCTAAGTCGATCAGATCCAGATCCACCATCGTCATCGTCATCTCCGGCGTCGTCCCTACCGAAACTCAGATCCACCATCGTCATCGTCATCTCTGCGTTCTTCTCTCTCTCATGTTTCTCTCTCGTTCGGCTCTCTTTCTCTCTCATGTTTCTCTCTCTCTCTCTCTTTCTAGTGGAATGTTGTTTGAAGGAGATGGTGTTGTGATGTAAGAGAGAGTGAGGTGCGGTGGTTGCAGGGGGTGCGAGAGGGTGGTGGTGCTTGGCGGCGAGAGGGGGGTGGTGGTGGTGGCAGGTGGTGGTGCTTTTTTTTTTTTGCTCCACTCCCGCATCTCCACTCCCGGATTGAGTTGCAGGTGGTTTTTGTTTTTGTTTTTGCTGCATCCGTATCTCCCAACTTTGTTACTTGAATATGTGATGCATCTCTGTGAATCTCTGTGATCTCGGTGATTAGAGTCATCGCTTCTATGGCGGTGGTGGTGATGGTGGTGGTTATTGTTGTTGTTGTTCTGGCAGTGGTTATTGTTGTTGTTGTTCTGGCAGTGGCATTATTATTTATTAAATTTGTTTCAAGGCTATGATGATCAGAGTATCCAGTATCCTGAGCAAAATTAAAGGGACATTGAAGATCCGACCCACATCTTGGCGGGGCAAAATCCAGATGGCATAGTGAAGAAGAATTTGACATTCTCTCACCAAGCAACTGTGTATTCTGCAGCCATGGCGTAACTCGTTTCTTCTTTGTCCCCATCCCCCAATTACAGATCTGAGCATGTCTCCTTGCATTTAATTTATTTTCTCTTGAAGATATGATTTTTTTTTAAATCCAGGTTGTGGTGGGTTGTGATGGTGGAGGAGGTGGTGGTGTTTGGGTTGTGCAGAGGTTGAAGATGATGATGATCAGGGGTTTTTATATTTGGGGGTTTTTAATAAAAGAATTGCTTTAATGAAAATTAAATGACCAAAATGCCCCTGCACTACAGGACAAAATAGGAGGTTGCAATAGTAAAAAAAAATAGGGTTTTTAGATTTTGGACTAAAATGGCAACAAAATGCAAACCACAGGGACCCAGATGTAATAAGTTTGAGATTTGGACTAAAGTGGCAAAACTGGCCAAACCACAGGGACCAAAATGGCAGTTTACTCATTATAAAAACACTATCATAAAAATCATAAAAAAGTTTATCCCTTTCTTTCAAGATCCAAAAGCAAGATCTGGATCATACCCACAATGAAAGATCAAAATCAAATCTGACCAGATTTCTATCTCTATCTCTCCTCTCCCCCCCTCTCTCTCTCTCTCTCTCTCTCTCTCTCTCTCTCACCCACCACCATCACCATCGCACCTCCACCATCACCCCCACACCTCCACCACCGTCAACACCTCCACAACCGCACCTCCACTTCCGTTGCATAACCCCACCACTAGTGACCGACCACCGCTGCACAAACCCCACCACGCACCTCCACCACTACCAAATCCCAACCACAGCATCAAATCTTGATGGAGATCTACTCCACTGTCAAACCCTAGTCTAATCCTCAAGTGTCATACAACTTAAATAATAAACCCCAAACCAAGCAACACAGAAAAAACTTACCCTAACCCTAGAAGATACCATCTCTAATACGAAAAAACCTTACCCAAATCATGCAATATCAACGCCTTTTGTAGATCCTGAAGGCATTTAGCGAAACTAGATCAATTGAGATCCAGAATGATAAGATAGAGATGAAATTAGGGTTCAACGGTGGCTGTAGATGTGTTCATGAGTTATGGTATAGATGGAGAAAGATTAGATCAAGAACTAAGGTTTTAATTTGGTGGCTAAAGATGGGTTTGTGAAGAAAGATAGAGAGAAGAGTACAGTGGGGAGAGTTTGGTAGTTGTCGATGGTTGTAGGGGAGGTGGTGGAGAGTAGGGATGAGCAAATACCGATCCTGTCCCGATCCCGTCCCGATCCCGAAATTTCATGAATACTTGATACCGATACCGATACCGATACCTAAACATGTCGGTTCGGTACGGTATCGGTACGGCATCGGTATTTTGAGGGTAAAAGTCGGTATTTTACCGATACCGTACCGATACCGAAAAAACCAAAATGTGGATACCGTTTCCGATACCGAAACATGTCGGGATCGGGATTATCGGTATCGGGATGGGCTCGGTATTTTATACCATTTGCTCATGCCTAGTAGAGAGAGAGAGAATGGTGGTGGTGGTTGTTGAATATGTGTTTGTTTATTGTAGAGTTGTTTGAGATTAAATAGGTTTTGTTTAAAATTAATAATTGAATATGTGGAATGACCAAAATACCCTTTGTATGGAGTCCTCTTGATCAGGTTTATCCACTAAATCTGACTGAGTTAAGGCTAAAAGACATAACTTGCAAGACACTCAGTACGATTTTTGTACTTTTTGAAGACAAATAACACACTTTGCAATCTAGTGTCAACATAAATGATGATTTTTGTAATAATAATAATAATAATAATAATAATAATAATAATAATAATAATAATAATAATAATAATAAGAGTTAATTACTGTTTTCGCCCCTGTGGTTTGTCAAAAATCACTATTTCAGTCCGTTAGTTTAAAAATTACGATTTCAGTCCCTGTGGTTTCACTTTCGTAACCATTTCAGTCCACCTCCGTTAAGCCCATCCATTTATTCTGTTAAGTACATGTGAATTGACCATAATACCCTTATTACTAAAAAAACAAAAAGATATCTAAATGAGTCAATTACTGTTTTCGTCCCTGTGGTTTGTCAAAAATCACTATTTCAGTCAATTAGTTTAAAAATTGTGATTTCAGTCCCAGTGGTTTCACTTTCGTAACCATTTTAGTCCAGTCTCCGGCATCACAACCCACCTTCTTAATGTCCGGCGACCCATTACCCCACCCCAATTAATATCTTCCTAGCAGCATCAATTAACATAATAACTTTGAAAAATAATGCTTACCTGGACATTTTCTTATTCTAAAATCCAAAATTAAAACCATATATGTAAAAATAGTGCTAGACTTCTACTTCTACTGAAGCCATGGTGGGTTGAACCCTACAATCCAATTTAAGTCCATATGTCATACAACAATAAAATCATATAAGTCCATATTTAATTAACACAAGGGTAATTTAGGTATTTCATTAAAAAATTAACGGTAAAATAGACGGTGTTAGGAGACTGGACTGAAATTGTTACGAAAGTGAAACCACATGGACTGAAATAATGATTTTTGCAAACCATAGGGACGAAAACAGTAATTAACTCATTTAGATATCTTTTTGTTTTTTATTAATAAGGGCATTATGGTCAATTCACGTGTACTTAACAGAATAAATGGATGGGGTTAACGGATGTGGACTGAAATGATTACGAAAGTGAAACCACTGGGACTGAAATCGCAATTTTTAAACTAATGGACTGAAATAGTGATTTTTGACAAACCACAGGGACGAAAACAGTAATTAAATCTAATAATAATAATAATAATAATAACAACAATAATAATAATAGCTATTATTATTGTTGTTATTATTGTTATTGTTATTATTATTATTATTGTTGTTGTTGTTGTTGTTATTATATATTAAATGGTGTTTAAATCATTGTAAGTATTTGTCATGATAATTGTAAAGTTATGAGAGTGATGGAACAAACTTTTGTCATAGTATCAAGGGCTGATTTCGAAGAAGCATATGCAAGACATCCTGGTGAATATGTACTTCGATGAAGAGCAGCAGTCGAAGAGATATTGATTATAGATCCTGCTTGATTAGAAGTATGCATTTGAAGGCAAACATACTTTGTTACCAACCATGATCCTTTTACATTTGTTCTAAAGGCTTCATCCCAATCTTCTTCTGACCAATCCAGTGAATTTTGTACAGGACCTAATTACACAATGTAACATTTGATCACTAAATAGTTAAAAAATATTTTATTTAATTTAAGATTCAGGAAAATTCTCGTGTAGAACAGATATCTCCTAAAAATAGGACGCCTTGGAAGGGTATCAAACGAACTCTGATTGAACTTATTCAAGCGTTATTGGAACCGTCTCGTCGAACTCTACAATATGAGATTTTAGGTTTTCACTTTTGGATTTTTAGCTTGTAGATTTTAGAATTTTTGTTTAGATTATTGGGTCTTTTTATTTAGCATTATGTCTTTTCTTTATTTGCGATATTGTGTCTTTTTTGCGACACACTGTGTCTTTTTTCCTCAAGTATGTGTTATATTTCTCGGCATTGTGTTTTATTTTGCGATCAATAGTGTTATGTTTTGCGATTCACTGTGTCTTTATACCCTTCTTAGATTTAGGATACTTTGTAAGATGACTAATAACCTTACCCTATAGTTATAACAATTTAAGTCCACTAATATGTTTGAGTTAGTTCAATTAAATAAAAGGGTAAATAGTACAAAAAATAACATACTTTATGTTTTTTTTCTCACAAAAATCACTTCGCTTTATTTTACATACTAAAGTCCATCTACTTGGTAATTTTGAACATAATTGTGAACTTTTTGTTAATGAAAAGTTTTAGAGTTAACTTATTATTTGTTCCATGTGGTTCGATAGTTTTAACGTCTTTTCTCGAATAGTTTAAAAATGGCCAAATCACTTATTGTAGTTTCAATTTTACTGCCAATTTGCTCCTCGACTCTAACTTAGTTAAAATTTCAATTAAAATTGAACTAATTTCTTGGGAGCGAACGATAAAAGTTATTTTCTAATTTTATATATTTTATTCTTTTATTAGTCTAAATAATAATAAGAGTAAATTGCAATTTTACCCCCTGAGGTTAGGGGCCATTGGCACTCTTACCCCCCTAAGGAAATAAATGCAAAATTAACCCCTACTGTTAACTCTTATGTCGCAGTTCTACCCCCTAAGCTCAGTCAACGGTAGTTTGACCATTATATGTAAGGGCATTTTGGTAATCTTACCCTATATTTATTTTTATTTTTATTTATATTATATATAGAGTAAACTGCAAATCCATCATCATCATCTTCAACCATCTGCAGGTTCCATGACCGTCATCTTCAAAAACCTCCATCATCATCATCTTCAACCATCACCGCCAAATCCATCATCATCATCTTCAACCGTCGCCAGCTGAACCGCCACAACCACCACCGTCGCCATCATCACCATCCCCGCCAAAAACCTCCATCATCATCATCTTCAACCATCACGGTCGCCATCTAAACCGCCACAACCATCACTGCCGCCACAACCATCACCGTCGCCATCATCACCACCCCCGCCACAACCCTAATTTTAAAAATACAGCCGCCACCACAATCTGCAGGTTCCGACATAAGAAATCAACGGTTAATTTTCTTGTTTTCTTCACTTTTTCGATGCAATTTGAACCTATAACCATCATCTAGGGTTTCTGTTACTCTAATTTCAGTTTGGGGCTTTCTTTATGGTTTTGTAGAAATTGTAGCTTGATCTGAAATTGGTTGTGGTGTTGGTGAACAGGTGGTTATGGTGGTCAGGTGGTGGCGGTATCAAGATTCAATTTTCTGTTCAACTCAAGTGACGCGGTAATGAACAAACCTTTACTATAATGGATTTCAAGTTTTCTGGGCATTTTTAGAGGATTATTTTCATCAAAACCAACCAGAAAATCACCAATTACCGATTCAAAATCTTGAATATTGCTCCTCCATGTTTGATGTAAGGTCTGTTCCATAACCCTGTAAAGAGAGCTACAGCTTTTGATCCAGAATCCAAAGGGTAAATTGTGAGAATTTGTCTAAGAAGTTCATCTGGTAGTTTACTAATGTAGTCTTCATCTATCTCTGACCTGCAAATTCTCCATTATATCACTGAAAAGCCCATTGATTTCAAGGTTTGTTCATTACCGCGTCAATTGGTTATGGTGGTTGTGCTGGCAGTCGTTGGTGTACAGTGACGATGACAATGGTGGTGGTGTGGTGGCAAATGGTGGCTGGTTGTTGCTATGGTGGGTGTGAGAGAAAGGGGTGGGTGGCTGGAGGTGGCAGTGGTGGTTGTGGTGGTGAATGGCGGTGGCAGTGGTGGCAGGGGGTAAAATTACAGAGTAAACAAAACACAGGGGGTAAAATAGTTAACAGTGGGGGGTAAAATTGCAATTATTTCCTTAGGGGGGTAAGAGTGCCAATGGCCCCTAACCTCAGGGGGTAAAATCGCAATTTACTCTAATAATAATGATAATAATAATATATTTATATGTGTTATTATTTTATTATTTAATGTTGGTTACGTATCTGTTGGATAAAAACCGGGCTAAAAACGTTAACCTATAAGCGTTTTCAGTTAGTTCCGTTAGCTTCATATTAGGGAAGCTCTAACGGAATTAAATTTGTTAGTTATATAAAGTTATAAGTTCAGGGGTTGTTTTGTAAATAATGGAAACTATATAATAAAGGGAATTTATTTAACAAAGTTAGTTTGTTAGTTAATTGTATAAAAGGAATATACTAACTAGGTTAGTGTAATAAGTTAACCAAGTTAGCAACAGTTAACAAACTCAAGGGGTCTTGGTGCAAATTTTTGAAACTTAGAAACGAAAGAAAAGGAAAAGAACCGGGTGGATTCGAACCCGAGTCTCCACCCGGGGTAACATACCAAGTCTAGGGATGAGCGTGGTACCGGTACCGAAATTCGTCAAAACTGGGTACCGGTATCGAAATATTCAGTATAGTATGGTACGGTACCGGTATTTGAAAGTAAAATTCGGTATTTTACTGGTACCGTACCGAACCGGTACCGATACCGAAAATATCAAAAAGTGGGTCCCGATACGGTACTAGTACCTAGTACCAAGTGCTCATCCCTAACCAAGTCTCACACGCGCAGACCACTCCACCAAGTCCCTTTTTGTGTTTAATATCTGAGTCACATACTATTTAACCCAACATAGAACCCAACCTGTCACCTTTCTATTTCACTAAAACGTGAAACCGAAGAAAAAACAAAGAGTTAACTGTCATTTTCGTCCCTGTAGTAAGGGGCGGTTCTTAGAAGGGCTCTGGCAGGGCCACGGCCCGGGCAAGTTTTTCGGCCGTAGTGCTAATTTTTCGCATTTCGATCGAAATTTTTATATATACTATGTTTGGCCCGGGCTTTTTTTGTGCCCGTGTCTTTCGGCCCTGGCACGTTCAACGGGCAAGATCCGCCACTGCCTGTAGTTTGATGGAAAATGCCACTTCAGTCTAAAAAAAATTTGCGCCCGTTCCCTCCTCAACATTTTTGAAACGTGTCACTTCAGTCCAAAAAGATAACGTCTTGCGCCAGTTCCGTCCTTAACGTTTTTAACTGCGCGTTATCTTTTTGGACTGAAATGACACATTTAAAAAATGTTGAGGACGGAACTCATGCAAATTCTTCTTTTGTTTTTGACTGAAGTGGCATTTTCCACCAAACCACAGAGACAAAAATGACAGTTAACTCAAAAACAAATAATCAAACCAACTAAAACGTCGTTTTTTTATGAATAATTAAGCCTAATATTGATTCTAATAAGTAGATAGCTTCCAGATTGAAGAATTGTGACCCATAATCATCTCGTAACATATCGAAAATCAAATTATTCATCACCATTATAGCTTTGAGTTCATAAAGTGGGTTTCCTTTATTTCGTAAAATTAGACCACCATTCTTACATCTTTGTAATCCTTTGCAAAAACCTAACAAAACCCCACTGAAAGTTTCGTGTTTCATCAATCCTATATCTCGAATTTTATCAAAGAAGATTCTAGGGCTCGTAACTTTATACGGTGATTTCTCCTTCAATACGCAACCTTTTCAGGTGATTCTTGAGCCCATTGTGTTTAGTAATTCATGCTCTACAAAACCCGCTATTCATTTCTGTGATAGAGGGCAAATGAATTCAAATTTAATTAATCGTGAAGTTAGGGTTCTTAGATGTTTAATTTTGGGGCTTTTGATCATAGAATAGTGTTTTAGTGAAATTGATCATGTGTTACTATTATATACGTATCATGTTAGGATAAGGATGAGCGTGGTACCGGTATGGTATCGAACCGGTACCAGTACCAAAATTCGTCAAAATTGGGTACCGGTACCGAAATATTCGGTACGGTACGGTGCCGATATTTTAAGGTAAAATTCGGTATTTTACCCGCACCGATACCGAAAATGCCAAAAAGTGGGCACCGCTACCGGTACTGAAAAAATTCGGTACGAGAATTTCGATACCGGTATAGCACCGGTACCCAGTACCAAATGCTTATCCCTATGTTAGGATATTTTGTGAAAATTTTGGGAAATTTTAGTTATCATTTGTATTTTATATGAATTTTACATGTTTTAATCATTTGAAAAATCAATTAAAAATACAATTCATCACAAATAAATTTTATAAATATTTTTATTAATTTTTACAGACTATCTAAAGGTTTATAAATTTTATGGAATTTTTCCACAACTTTGATAATTATTTTATAATTGAAGAATTTAATAAAATTATTAAACAAATTCCTTTATGTAATTAAGTATTTTGAATAAACATATAATTGCTAAATTTGATTTATAAAAATTTTTAGATGAATTTAATTAATTTATCTAATTTCTGGTATTTACAAAATATTGTAACCTATTAAATTGGTATTTGTAGGAATTGAATATGTTTAATTATTCTTGAAATACCAATACTAATTTGGTCATTATTTCAAACTATTTTATATAATTTAAGTCCTCATTTAAGAGAACCCAATTTCCTATAATTATTGCATTATTTATTTATTTTGTATTTAGTATATTTGTTATGTATTTTAGGTGATTTGTTTGATATTCCTATTTTTGCGTTAGCGTGTATTTGGGATCGAATCTTCGCAAACAGTAAATAAATTATATCCCTCTTTTTACATTAACTTTTTTGGGGTGTATCATTTTGTTATAAATTTTGTTTATTATTTTAATTTTTTTACTAAGAATGCAATGTTAGTGTGTATTACATGTATTATTTTGTTGTTGTTTGTTTCGTTATTGTGTTGGTTTTTGAATTCAAGCAAGCAAGCATATTATGGATTCACCGCTGAACTTTCCTCATGAATATGGGCTGTTGGTATCGCCGCCTCATTTTGTCAGGCCCTTTTTAGGTGTGGGACACAAGCATTTGGTTTGGTTTATTTGTTTATGATTCATTGTCTTAGCATTCATTATATATATTTACACATGAAGTTGCATGTTTATTTTGTTAAATTAAAATGCAAATTTCATTTTACTTAACTTGGATTTACTCCCAGCTCATTGTAATTGATCCAAAAGTTTTACACATATCATTATGCCTCGTACCTTTTCGTTGCGGGTCGGGGTGTGACGTTTAATATACATATTTTTAAACATTTTGAGCAAATAAATTTCCTAAGTAACAAGAAATGTTGTAAAACAATGTCTTGAAGACCAAGTACTCCTTGTGTAATCATTACAAGGTAGGCCACCAAGACGAGTTTCTTCAACTCCGCATAATTACTCGAAATCGATCAAACGCGGTCAATCTCGGCCAGAATTTGATGTAGTAGGTCCACTCGTGACGAGTTTGACTTAAAAAAATAAAATATACATAATTCATATGTCTATCATTTTTAAATGAATGAATATCAATTTTTGAAATACTTTACTATTTGAACATACATTATTTTATTTATATTGATATTTATGTATTATATATATATATATATATTAGTAAACTTATGATATTTGACATATATATAATTTCATTTACGTATTTATTATAAATATTAGTAAACTTATAATATTTGAAATATATATAATTTCCTGAAAACTAATTCATTTATAATTTAACTTGTCCAAGTTTCTCCGTCTAGGCCGAGTACTCTCAATTCCCCAGTCGACAGACTAAGGAGTGTCTAGCGACTTTTGCAACCCAAGTAACAGGTGTGTTACACTAAACAGTAGTGTTGTTACATATGTAACAAATGAAACTTAAATTTAGTTATTTTTTTTAAATATCAACTCAGAGCTTTTTCATTTTTTTTCAAAATGCTAGAAAATACATATATTACATGCCCTGCTATTTTTTATAAAAAAAAAATACTTTATATAACATTATGTTATACAATAATTTTCACAGTTTTGTCAACTAAAATGGATTTTCATAATAACATATCCCTTATAACTATTGATTAAAACTTTAGTTATCCCTAGTAAAGTGAAACAAACAAAACAAAGAGGGTGAGCATGATCCAAATTTCAGATAAAGCGTGAGAATTTAGTGGAAACAGTATTCTTTTTATATATGTTTCGTTTTTTTGATAAGTTAATAACCTAAAATATTGGATATAATCCATCAATAATTATAAAAGTTTATGATACATACTAGTAAAAATGACGATGGTGATAATATTAATGAATTTATAAAGTATCAAAACAGGTATAAAAAGGTTAGAAATAGGTTTTATATAACTCGAAACAGTTTTGGTTATTATATTATACTTATCAAAACAGGTATAAAAAGGTTAGAAATAGGTTTTTATATAACTCGAAACAGTTTTGGTTGTTATATTATACTTTCTAATAACCAAATATACCCTAATGGACGAAATATGATGACATAGAATGTTAAGTGAGTAAGTGACATCTTAAATACATAAAACTGTATTCTTAGACGATAACACCGAAAACAAAAACACTAATCGAGTGACATCGTATGTTGTATACCTCTAATACCAGCATTGTTGATCAACACGTCGATATGGCCAAAAGCTTCCCAAGCCTTTCTCACGGATGCTTTAATAGTTGAACCGTCGGCATTGACATCAAGCTCCACCGCCACTGCCAATACTCGAGGGTTCCTTGCTTCACCTTCGTTCTCCTGTCTATCCAAATTGTTAATTTCATCGCACAAAGCCTTGAGACGGTTCATTCGACGGGCTGTGGCAATGATCCTACAACCAGATTTGGCTAAGGCGATACAAAATTCCCAGCCGATGCCAGAAGATGCGCCAGTAACCATAACAATCTTGCCACTAAGATCTTGCCATGGTTCCGGTTTATTGATTGCTAGTTGTTCAGAAGAGACTGCCATTGATTTTACATTGTTATTAACAAGTATTAAAATTCTATTTAAAGGCCTAAAGTTGGGGCATGGTGTTTTAAGAAGTCAAGAACTATAAATATAACAATAATTAGTTTTGTGGAAAATGTTGTTGAGACATGGTGTTAATTGCCGCTGACAAGTTACCGGCACGCCATATTTTTAAGAGTTAAATGTCATTTTAGTCCATGTGGTTTGGATCATTTTACCAGTTTAGTTCAAATGTTTCATTTATCAACTGTGAGTCCAAAAAAGTTTCACCGTTGCCATTTTAGTCCACTAGGTTGACTTCATCAATTATTTATGTTAACGAGAAGGGCAATTCGGCCATTTTATATGGCTGAATTGCCCTTCTAGCTAACAGAATTAGATATAAAATGATCGAATTGCCCTTCTCATTAACAGAAAAAATGGATAAAGTTAACCCAGTGGACTAAAATGGCAACGATGAAACTTTTTTGGACCCACAGACGAAAAATGAAACATTTGAACTAAACTGGCAAAATGGCTCAAACCACAAGGACTAAAATGGCATTTAACTCTATTTTTAATTAAGGTCGGATTTGTTATAGATAACATATTTGTAACACCTCGTAAAATCACGACCAATATTATGAAGACACGTGTCATAGAGTTTAAACGTGTAAGGAATTATTTCTAGAGGACTAAAATTGTTAAACAATGTAAATATGTTATTAAAGGGATCCAAAGTGTCAAACATGCCATTCTTGTGCCTCTGATTGACCTCACACGACGTTCGTATTCTTTAACGAATAAATTGTCGAACAATGGAAGTCGTTTTTGCTTAAAATAAGGATCTTATGAAACATAGGGGTTAAAAGGGTCAACATGTTGAAAGTAACCTCTGAGTGACCTTTTAACGATCCCAAAAACATTGTGATAATATATTTTGATCCCAAGAATAACGGATATTAAATTCATGAAGTTTCGACGCACATAAATAATCAAAGTGTTAATTACAAGTAATAAGGGTTAAATGCGTTAATATTACGTTTCAAGGCCGTTCGGGTGACCTCGTGACTAACCGAAAGCTTATTGATAAATGTTTGAGGACTCAATACCCTTAAAAGTTAAGTTTGGGGGTTAAAAGTGCAATAAACACAAGTTAAAACAAGTTTAGAAGGACCAGGGACCAAAAGTGCAATGTTTGAAACTTGTTGACCGGATCAGACCCTCAGGCGGGCCGTGTAGACCCTTGGCCAAACCTTACGCGGGCCGCGTAAAACGTCCAGATGCAGAAAAATTTGGACAGTTGCCTGTACAGCAGGTTGCACCGCCTTTGCACGGTGGTTTTCGAATTCAGGGACTGAACCAATGGTTTTACATACATAGGGGACACCTGGAATGATCAGGAATCACTTGTAGACTTTGTTGGATTGATCTTGTGAGTTTAAATTTCCTATATAAGAGCTCTTGTTTGATAGTTCATGTGCTCACTTTCAAAAATCATTCTAAACTCACTCTCTGGAGCTCTCTGGACTTCAAGCTAGTATTCTCAAGTTCCTAATTCGTGCTAAGAGCCTTTGTAAGCATTCTTAGCCTTTCTAATTCAAGTTTCATTAGCTTAATGGCCAAAAGTCAAAGCCGTCGTAATTAAGCTTTGACTTAGTGATTAATCACTAATGGTCCAGTCATTTATTCGAATTGAAAATGTCTATGAGTTGGCAATTATGTGGGTAATAAGTCCTTAAAAGGGCACCCTCTGATTTCCACTCTAACTTGGTCAATTGTCGGGTCAAACTTAATATTAGAAAGTCAACAGAAAGCTATTTTTGCAAATAAACTCATAATTAACAATGTAGAAGTTATGGAACCTGTTTTAACACTAATATAACTTGGTAATTAATATAAGAACATGTCTAAACATGTTCAACCCGACAATTCCGAGTTTAGGCTCGATTCGGAACCGAAAGTCGCAAAAGTAGACTCTTGCTTTGACTTTCAGTTCTGACCCGATTTAGCATAGTTTAGGCATGCCTTATAGTTCCATTAGGACCAGGTTATAGGTTAATATAACCCTCTGAGGTTATACAACTTGGTTCCTAATTAATCCGAATCATTTGCATGTTTCCGTTAAACGCTTAATTGTTGACCAATATGCCCTTTTGACCTTAAAACGAGATTTTTGAAAATGTGAGAGGACAAAAACCTTTATTACTGATTTATAAACATTTCCTAAAAATTTGACATCAGTTTGAGATCTAAATTAGGAGTTATGCGTAATATCGTAATTTGAAAGCTTTTTATTAATTAAACGGCATTATTAGCATAAAACCTATCTAAACCCAAATTTTGACACCAAACCTTTTTCCCACTGATGTAATATAATATTTTGAAAATTTTGAAGATTTTTATTTATTTTAAACTAATCATAATGTAGGGTTCTTGCTTTAATCGGTAATTGACGGTTATACCCTTTTTGACAATAAAATGAGTTTTACATAACATTTTGATACCAAATCTTTTGCTACTGATTTTATATGATAAATAAAATATTTTGAACCTTGTAAACTAATCAAAACCTCAGATTTCCTTATATAACCCGAAAATCGCCTAAAATCGACTTTTTACGCGTTTTTAAACGCATAGTATGGGTTAAAATTATTTTTGATACATAAGACTTAATACCTACTGATGTTTTAAGTAAATTTCTATACTTTAACATTAAGTAAAAGTATTGAACTCAGATTTCCAAATTTGACCTTTTAAGCTTACGTGAAATGACCAAAATGCCCCTACGGTGCATAGTTTGGTTATAAATGATAAATTTCACATATATGCAATACCCTACTGATATGACGTGCAAAAATAAATATTTATACTGGTCATTTTAGACCAAAACCTCAGATTAATATTTAATCCCTTTTATAACCTTTAAAATGACCAAAATACCCCTTCGGGGCTTAATTTGATTTTAAGTTCTTTTTGGGCATAATGGAAGGTATCCTACTGATATCACAACATATTTAAGGCATATTAACTTGTGAAACCTGTACATGACTCTTTTGTTTACCCGTTACGCACTTTTCGCGTTTGGTACGATTTATGCAACTGGTTTGCATAAATTGACCGAAACGGGTCAAACCTTATCATTTTTTTTACCTCAAAATCCAGAATGTGTTTAGTTTACCCATATTATACAAGTTTTCATACTTGTCGGGTCTAAATCACATTCTAATCCGGTCTTCGCTTAATCTTGCGTTTTGAACCGTAAACCTTTCTTTAAAACTAACCGGTCTAAGTTTAAACTTAAGTAAGACCCGTTAGGAATCTAAGAGGTTATTAAAACCTTCGTTCCAGATTTAGGAGCCCAGTAAAAGATATTTTCACTTGCTGATTGTATACGGCTGACATAAATTTGTATATTTTGCTCAGGTAAATACGTTTAACTTATTTTCCCTTATATTGGCTTGGGCTACGGTATATAAAATACCGCTTGGTCGGGTATTGAATATTTAATCGTATGAAGGTTAACCCGTTTAATCTGTTTTGTTTGCTTAAAGCCTTTGGGGGGTTAATGACCATGTCCTGGATATCCTCGGCTCATTCATTGAAATGGCCACGACTTAAGCACAGGGTGTAGGCATACACCTGCCGGTGCGTATGTAAAATGATATACCTACATGTTCGAGAATAACTCGCTGTAGGTGATATTAAGTGGTGTATCTATTAATCTTTAACCCGGTATTCAACCCGGGCTACTGAACGTATAACAAACATATAATTATTTTTCAAGATTATTTTTAAATAATTATCCCAAGTTATAAAAGATTATTTGTGCCTTGTGCATTTAAATCAATTTTTCTAAAACATTTTCAAAAGTGTCGGTTAATTGTATTTACCAGTGTAAACTGACGTATTTTCCAAAAGGTTAAGTGCAGGTACTATGCGAAATAGGCTGGTTACTCCTGAGTGAATAAATAAAGAGTATTGCAAGCTTTGTCAGTTGAAATCTGTTGAACAATTATCTTCTTTATTTTGATCCGCCTGTGGATCCTTTACATTCCGTTTGTAATACTTATGATACTTTCATTCGATTCGTAATATTATTAGTTTTAGACTTCCGCTGTGCATTGAACTGTGATTATTGACTATGATGATATCAACTACGTCACGATACTCCCCACCGGTAATATGTGGAAATATCGGGGTGTAACAGGTTGGTATCAGAGCCAACATTGAGTGAATTAAACACTAGCGTTTTGTGTTTAATCTCAATGACACAGTTGCACATTCCTCGACTTCCGAGTCTAGGCAAAGGACTTAGGACTAAATCCTAATCTTTTATTTTGTCCTTTATTGTTTTCCCTTGTTGTTTCCTTTGTTTGTTTTGACAGGGTCAAAAAGATGCCACCACGATTCAGACGGGGAGGAGGACGAGGCAAAGCACCATTCACTGCTCCTAACAATCATGAGGCCGGACCTTCCCACCGGCGAACTCCGTCAGTTACCATGAGTACTAGTCCTCAAGAAGATTGGAGGACCTACTTAGAGCCTACGAGGCGTTCTGTCTCGCTTAGCTCCTCGCCTTCCTACCATGACTCTTTCGAGCTCCATCAAGACAATGAGTCCGACCATTCACTCCATTCTTACTTGCCGTTGCAGCGGTCGGGTTCTCACCGCCCCTTTCAGGACCCGACCCCGTTCTTTCAGAGTCGGTTTAATCTGGAAAACGTGAGTGAAGAACCAAAGGGTTACAACCCATTGGGCCATGAAGACCATTTCCCTGAAGCTCAGGGTATAGATATGGATGATGACCCCGATCCAGCCGAACCACCATCTGGGACGCCCACGCATCCCATAGAGATATCTGATGGGTCGTCTTTTCATGGATCGCCTTATCGAGGTCCAGACAGCTATGAGGCAAGATTTGCCTCATACCCTTGGGAGTTTACTCCTTCCTTCAACCAACAACAGCAACGGCAGCAGGATCCCTCTGAGGATTCGCATTTTGTAGCGGTCACGCCACCGCCACCACCACCACTTGAGCAGCAACTGCCTCCGGAGCCACCGAGGCGAAGAAGAACAGGTGCACAGATGTCCGTACGAGGAGGAGATTTCCATTTCAGCACCCCTCAACACTCTAGTGGCAGCCACTACCCGCCACTATATGAAGACCCTCAGCAGGGTGGGCCTTCAAACCCAATTTCTGAGGTGGACTCTGTGCCAGTCACACCACCACCACCACAAGTGGGTTTTGATAACCCGATTCCTTCATACGCCGGTGCAACGGCGTATAACCCTTTTGAGCAGCCAGCTTACCCTGGCTACAACTACTACAATGCCCCTACCGTCAACCCATACCTCAAGGCGGCTAACTACAATGCTCTTCACCCTGCAGGACCTTATGCAACTTTGTACCAGTCTGGGTACCAAGCATATGGGTATCAATACCCACCACCTCCTTAACCTCCACAGCAGCAACCGCCACAGCCGCCATTGATTCAGCCTCAGCAGCAGGAGATTCTTCAGAGGTTGAGCCAGGTGGAACAAGAGGTTCAAGAGGAGCATAGAAACCACCGGGGATTTCTCAAGGGGTTGGAGAATCTGATCAAGGGGAAGAAGAAGAGGGATTTTTGAAGATTCCTTATTTATTTAATTGTATTGTTGTTTATTTTCAATTAAGTCCCTGTGTGGACATCTATTTATGTACTTAGTCCCTGCGAGGACTTGTCTTTCTATCTTTGGTCCCTGCGTGGACCTGTCTTTCTTGTTTAGCCCTTGCATGGGCAAGTTATTTATGTAAAAGTCCCGTTTAGGGCAACCTACGTACTTCTTTTAAAATTAGTGGAATGTTTTATTTAAATTTCATTATCATCTTATGTATAAATATAAAATATGAAATAAAAAAAATATCATTCCTTTTAAATGATCTGCCTTTAAATTATTAAATAAGAATCTTAAAAGGTACAACCTAGCCTGTATGTCATTATAGACCTGGCCATGATGGTAAACCCTATTTAAAAAGATTCAGACCCTTGTTAACATCTGAAAACATGTCAACACTCCTTGTTAATCTTGCGTTTTAAACCGTAAACCTTTCTTTAAAACTAACCGGTCTAAGTTTAAACTTAAGTAAGACCTGTTAGGAATCTAATAGGTTATTAAAACCTTCGTTCCATATTTAGGAGCCTAGTAAAAGATATTTGCACTTGCTGATTGTATACAGCTGAGATAAATTTGTATATTTTGCTCAGGTAAATACTTTTAACTTATTTTCCCTTATACGGGGTTGGGGTACGTTATATAAAATACCGCTTGGTCGGGTATTGAATCTTTAATCGTATGAAGGTTAACCCGTTTAATCTGTTTTGTTTGCTTAAAGCCTTTGGGGGTTAATGACCATGTCCTGGATATCCTCGGCTAATTCATTGAAATGGTCACGACTTAAGCACGGGGTGTAGGCATACACCTGCCGGTGCGTATGTAAGATGATATACCTACCTATTCGAGAATAACTCCCCGTAGGTGATATTATGTGGTGTGTCTATTAATCTTTAACCCGATATTCAACCCGGGCTACTGAACATATAACAAACATATAATTCTTTTACAAGATTATTTTTAAATAATTATCCCAAGTTATAAAAGATTATTTGTGCCTTGTGGATTTAAATCAATTTTCCTAAAACATTTTCAAAAGTGTCGGTTAATTGTATTTACCAGTGTAAACTGACGTATTTTCCAAAAGGTTGAGTGCAGGTACTATGCGAAATAGGCTGGCTACTCCTGAGTGAATAAATAAAGAGTCTTGCAAGCTTTGTCACTTGAAATCTGTTGAACAATTATCCTCTTTATTTTGATCAGCTTGTGGATCCTTTACATTCCATTTGTAATACTTATGATACTTTCGTTCGGTTTGTAATATTATTACTTTTAGACTTCCGTTGTGCATTGAACTGTGATTATTGACTATGATGATATCAACTACGTCACGATACTCCCCACCGGGCCCACCGATAATACGTGGAAATATTGGGGTGTGACAATATTATTGTAGTTATCACCACCTAATATACATTATCATTCTTCTCCAAATGTTCTTCCATTGTATATTTTATTGTATTATATGCATCTATCAATGAACTATTAGATCTCCTTATCTCTACATCTCTCTCACATTGTTTTACTATAAAGTTAGTTTCACAACACGCTATTATCACAACATCGTAAATAAACTTTTTGTTAACCCAATTGTAGATCATACATTTTTGGGATTTGTTTTATTCGAATTTTAAATTTAAATCTCCTAAAATAATCCATATTGTAATTCATTCGATATTAGATTAAATCGAGATTTATGTGTTTGTTTAAATACAAGAGTAAACTTTCGTTTTGGTCACTGTGGTTTGGTCACTTTAACAGTTTTGCCCCGAACCTTTAAAAATAGCCATTTTACTCCCTGATCTATGAAGCCCTTCATGATTTTACTCTCCGCCCCTAAACGTCATCCATTTTAACAGTTAAAGCCTGTCACGTGCAAAACACATGAGGGGCAATTATGTCTTTTCTCAACCCATATTAATGAATTACATTTAAAACCCTAACAACCCATTCTATTTGCTTCCCCATTCCATCTTCTTCCCCATCGCATTCAAAACCCTAACATCCATGGCAGACTTCCATTGTGCTTGTGGATCTCCAACCTCGTATGTGACATCTTGGACTCGAGCTAATCCAGGAAGGAGGTTCTATCGATGTGCTCTACATGGCTTCGTTAAGTGGTCAGATCCACCCATGTGTCGACGATCAACTGAAATCATACCTGGTTTGTTGGAGAGGTGTAACAAGAATGAAGCCAATGCCAGAGCTGCTGCAAAAGAAAACAAGAAGCTGAAAGTTCTGTTAGGGTTGACATGGATGTTTTGCATCTTCTTTTTGCTAAAAAAATGACCTAGATATTTTGTAATTAGTGAATAACCAGTATGGTAGGTTTGTTATCGAAGAATGTATGTTGGAACGGTCTTGTATATGTATGTTGGAACTGTAATGAAAAGCAGTTTACTTGTTTGGAAAATGTTAAGTTTGTTTTGATATGTTTGGTTTTGACATCCTTGACATTACATACGGACGACGGCAAAATTACGACAAATTTGTATGCTTATTCCCATCTGTTTGGCCTTTTGTTCGTAGCCGTTTGTCGGCAAATCATACCAATTTGTACACTATGACCATTTGACACCTTTTGTTTGCAGCCGTTTGTCGGCAAATCAAACCCAAAGTAACCTATTAGAACAAGACCAAAACTGAACAAGACCAAAACAAGACCAAATCAAACCTGCATAACATAAAGAAGACCAAAACAAGACCAAATCAAACCTGAATAACATAAACAAGACCAAAACAAGACCACAACTTAAAACTGCAGTATAACATAAACAACTTGCAGCCGACAAATAAAAAACCTGCATTATACAAGGCCATAAACACAGTCATTGACGTACAAGACAAGAAATACATAACAACCAACCATAATATTGTCATTGATATAAAATGTAGGCCATAACCCATAACAAACACCAAAATTCAGGCCATACAAAAACACAGTCATAATGTCAGCAAAAGAGGATGATTGTTATGACATACATACTTAAACCATTAAAAACCTAACCACAAACATCTAAAACTTGAACATTGGACTGAGACCCATCTGCAGTTCCCTTGCAAGACCTTTGATTATACCCCTTCCCACCACACTTTGTGCATTTCACAGTTTGACCAACTCTAGACAGCTTCCCTTGCTTGGATGCTTGTCCATTCAACTCATCTGCACTTTTCATCCTCTTCTTTATTGGCCTGCCAACTTGCTTAGGGTGCTTTGGTAGTACAAGGGTTATTGGAGAAGCAGATGGTATCCACATGTTCCTACCATTGATTGGGTCCACTGTGTGTGCATAGACCTGCTTCCAAGTTTCTAACCAATAGACTTGTGAAACCCATTTCTCTGGAACATCCACTTCTTTTCCATGTGCAGCCATATCCCATATAACTGCCACAGCATGCTTACAAGGCATACCAGTTAGTTCCCACCTTCTACAAGAGCAGGTTTTATCAGCCATGTTAACAACATACTGTTTCAATGAATTCCCTTTAACCTGATACTTGTCCACAACATTCCACTGGACACTCATATCTGCAGCTTTCTCCTTTATCTTATCAAAAATCTTAGTAGCATTGGTGTCAAGTGTCCTTCACTCTTTGAAATCAGTATGTGTACAACAACATTCCTCCTCATCAAATACTCTCTAATATACTCTAGACATGTTATAACTGGCTTGTCCCTTCCTTCAACCAACCGTCTGTTGAAGACTTCACACAAGTTGTTAAGAAGCACATCACTGATAGCCGTACCTGCATAACACAAGTTACAAATGATATACATTACTAAATGAAGTTACAATTCACATACAATATTTACAATACATTACCAAATGAAGTTACAATATTGACATACCACTAAAATAGGCTCTGGTCCAGTGAATAGGTGGAATCTCCCTTAGCCATTGATATAAACCCTCATTAGTGGCTAGAACCTCTTTCATTGCTTGTTCAAAGTAAGCTACAGTAGTTGAAGATGCACATTTCCATAACAAATTCTTATATAGTTCACCCTTCCACCTAGACTTCATGTTTTCATGCACATGCCTCAAACAGAACCTGTGTTCTACATATGGAAACACCTGTTGTATGGCTGGAATGAGGCCTTAAAATGAATAATGGCAGTTAATGTTAACAATGACAGTTAATGTTATAAAATGACAATTAGTGTTGCAGAATGACAATTAAAGTTACCTTCTGCCTATCAGTGATAAATGTGAAGTATGAATCTCTCTGAAGCTCTAAGTCATGTCCATACCATCTGAGTCACTTAAATGATTTTTTTTCTAATGGCTCTTCCTCTATGTCATGATCAGGGGCGGACTTATGTAGAAAGTACGGGTTCCCGGGAACCCAGTCGGTTTTTAATTTTTAGTGTAAATATATATAAGAAACTGAAAAGGAACCCATAAGTAAATTATAAAGGGAACCCATAAACAAAACAAGCCTTTGTTCCACTAGTTATGTCCGCGCTTTTCTTCCTGATTTACCCAAGTTCGAATCCCGTATCAACTCATTTTTGTTCCGTTTTTTTTCTCTTTTAATCTTTTTTCTTTAATGTAATAAAACCCTTTTAGGGTTATGTCACAAAACATACGCCGCAAGCCACAGAACAAGTAACGAACAAACTACAGAGTGAAACAAGTCAACAACATCAGCAGCTCCACCTCTCCGCCGATTGTTGCCATCTGCTCCGCCGCTCCGCCTTCGCTGCTCGGCTGCTCTGCCGCTCCGCCACCGCCGATTGCTTCCGAGTTCCGACACTTTGTTTTTCTTATACGAATCAGCGATTAAGGTTAGTTATACATCTGAATTTGTCAATTTGGTATACATCTGAATTTGTCAATTTGGTAGTTAAACTTGAATTGGGGTTTTTAAACTTGAATTGGTGCTGAAAGTTTCAGTTTGCATCTGAATTTGTCAATTTGGTAATTAAACTTGAATTGGGGTTTTTAAACTTGAATTGGTGCTGAAAGTTTCAGTTTGCATCTGAATTTGTCAATTTGGTAGTTAAACTTGAATTGGGGTTTTTAAACTTGAATTGGTGCTGAAAGTTTCAGTTTGCATCTGAATTTGTCAATTTGGTAGTTAAACTTGAATTGGGGTTTTTAAACTTGAATTGGTGCTGAAAGTTTCAGTTTGCATCTGAATTTTTCAATTTGGTAGTTAAACTTGAATTGGGGTTTTTAAACTTGAATTGGTGCTGAAAGTTTCAGTTTGCATCTGAATTTGTCAATTTGGTAGTTAAACTTGAATTGGGGTTTTTAAAGACTATCGTATTTTATATTATGTGATTTTAAATTTCTAATGACGATTTTCTTTTCATCATTGTATCTTACTTTTATTATGTGGTGAACCTTACCCGATCCGAACTATCGAACCGACCTGAAATTCTTTATGTTCAGTCACATGAAATTGGAGTATCTAAAAAAGTGAACCCAGTCAAAAATATTCCTGGATCCGCCACTGGTCATGATCCACATAACTACTGAAATTCTGCATATCAACCACTACATCAGCAATCCTATTATCTTTATAAACTATATAATCAGAATCATCAGAATCATCTTCCTCTTCAACACTATCTGCAGGCTCCTCAACTAGGTCCTCATCTTCATCTTCAATAGCCTCAACATCATATTTGCCCTGATCATAATCACTATCCTCATTATCACTACCCTCACTGCCCTCACCATCATCTCCCTCATCATCAGCCTCACTACCCTCAGTAACCACCTAACTCTGATCTAATTTAACTTGGCTAGTTTCCACATCATTTTGATTAACCAGCACCTCAGTTTGACTAGTTCCAGTATTCAATACCTGACTCTGATCTAATTCAACTTGGCTAGTTTCCACATCATTTTGATTAACCAGTACCTCAATTTGACTAGTCCTAGCATCACCTACATTATAGTCTAATGCTAGTCTCCTAGAAGCCCTTGCCAATATTTGTTGTGTATTCCTAATAGGTAGATCATCATCATCATCATCATCATCATGTATTTCATGAATCCTAACTTTACAATTAGGAGACATAAAATATGTTTCAACTCCAGTTTGACCATGATCAGTATATAATTCCATCAACTTATGATCACCCACACAAGAAAAAAACCTGATCACATCAGAGTCATTTCCTAAAGCCCTCAATCCAAAGTTCAAATCTTCATCAAACACTTTGAAATGGTAAAAAATCAACTCTTTTTCTGAGTACCCTAGTTCTAACATCATATAACTTTCTTCATGAACTGAAAATTCATCCTTGTCTACGAAGTCAACATAGTCTACCTGACCTTTTACATAAATCATGTTAGGAAACTTTGTGAAAGAGCCCCCATGATGAATCTTGAGTGAGAAAAATGTAGGTTTAACTGAAAAAACATAACAAAATGCAAGCATTATCAGTATAACAGTATGGAGATGGTTCACTACAGTGTTAGGGTTTACAAAACTCACCATACAGTGTCTGTACATCAACCTCTTGTCCCCTAGGATGAATGAACCACATTGACATTGCACTTCAATCGTCGATGATCCTGAATGCGTTTGATGTTGGAGAATGTTTAGGGTTTGAGAAAGATTTCAATTTGGGAGATAATGTATGGAAATGGGTGATAAGAAGATTATTATAAGTGTAATTAGGGTTTTAAGCTGGAATTGTAAAGGCAGGGTTGGAAAAAGACATAATTGCCCCTCGGGTGTTTTGCACGTGATAAGCTTTAACTGTTAAAATGGATGACGTTTAGGGGCGGGGAGTAAAATCATGAAGGGCTTCATAGATCAGGGAGTAAAATGGCTATTTTTAAAGGTTTGGGGCAAAACCGTTAAAGTGACCAAACCACAAGGAGCAAAACGGAAGTTTACTCTAAGTACAATTATATTATAGATTATGACGGAGTATGATGAAAAATGTTTGAGATACCACTGGACTCAAAATAAAGATCATATTATGATGTATGACAATTTTGAATATTGATTAGTTTGTTACATAAAAGGGAATGAGCTATGGCTCAATTGTCAATGGGTTTTGTAAAAATAAAGTTTGTTGAATCGAAAACATAATAACTTCCCTAAAAACTAAAAATTTCACAGAAATTGGATTTTAAATCGTTTTGAATTGATGTAGGCCCCTCTTATTTACACATACCCTATATCTTATTTTCACATCCCCTATTGTATACGGGTCGTATAACTTTATACGGGCCATATAACTTTATACGGCCCGTATAGAATGTTTTTGAATAGGAAAATGCGCAGGGAATGTTTTTTTGAGTTTACTATATACGGGTTGTATATAGTTATACGAGCCGTATATATGTGTATACGATTTATAAAACGTATACCAATGGATTTATTTTGTGAGGTTTTTGATGTTACCAAATGTATACGGGCCGTATAACTGTATATGGCCCGTATATAAGGATGTTTTTCCAAGTATCATGTTTTTCCAGTAAAAACACAATCATTCTAGGGTTTCTAAACTCTTCATCACCTTTAACAATATCGATAAAAGTTGATCGGAACACACCACTTAAATCGGAGCACAAGTAGAGTAACGTTACCGATCAGTCCGTCGATGGAAACCTTAGCGATCGCAGAGATCTTCATGTTGGTTATTTATCGATTCTGCTAGTTATTGGCGGGGATGGGTACAGAAATCACCAAGGGTGATAATGACTGCTAGTGGTTACAGAAACCACTAGCAGAAGAACCCGACACGTCTTCTATGATGATCCGAAACATTCTGAATAACTAGTAGAAGAACCCGGCACAAACAAGTTCTCCACATTTTATTATTTAGATCTCTATTCGGTCATTTTTCCAACCTACAACACACAATAACTTTAAACTTTATATTGTGTGATTTGACCAGGAAAGGATTGGAGGTGATTTCTACTTTTAATAAGCTGTCACAGTTGTCAATGAGAAATCACCATTTTTGCTTACCTTAATCACATCTTCCGATCTGGAATTGGAGAACCGTTGTGTATTTGCTTACTGATCTGGAATTAGAGAACTGTTGTGTATCTGAATCAGGTTCTCAAACAAACACCACTAAAGATGAGTTGGTATTGAACCAAGAATATGAAGATCATGGTGCATACACGTGGGAAGAAAGTCAATGGACTGCCGCAGATGAAGTCAAATGTGATCAAACTTGGACATCAGACGTAAATGTTGAAGGAAATATGTGGTTCCCAATTGATTACAGAAACCACTAGTAGAAGAATCCGACACGTCTTCTATCTAGTGTAAAACTTGAAAATGGATATGATCATGTTATCATTCATAACAACTAAGCGGCGTTTTTCGATCAACGTTTATCGGCGTTTTCATTGTTGCGAATTTGGTTTATTCGGTACAGGTTGATCAACCGTCTGGAGAAGAGTATGTTGATATAGGAGAGTTGATGCAATTTTCCAACTCATCTTTAGTGGTTTCTGTAAGGATGCATTTCATGGTAAACGATGCAGCTGATGAAACCGAAGATGTTATTTCGGTTGTTCAGTACTTCTGAGACGATTCAAGTGAGTCCTATGAAGCAAGTGTCTGTCTATTCAATTGAGAGGAATCATTACATTACATCCTCGTTGAAAACAAGTGATTGTAATGACGGGACCCTTGATTTGAAATGCAATCGTTTGTGATTATGGGAAACACAAGTTTTCTTTTTAAGCTTGCTGGATGTCCGTTATCTCAATGCTTCTCCTTACATTACTGATCTGGAATTGGAGAACCGTTGTGTATTTGCTTACTGATATGGAATTAGAGAACCGTTGTGTATCTGAATCAGGTTCTCAAACAAACACTACGCACCCTTCCTTTTATTCTATAAATATTAAATAAAGAATAACACCATGCCCGTAACCGTACGTACCCTTCCTACTAAAGATGAGTTGGTATTGAACCAACAAAATCCGAATACTGGAAAACCGACATTCCTTCAACCATTCTAAACCCTAGCTGGAAACAAACCAACAAAATCCGAATACTGAAAAACATCAGCAACCATTTTTCCTTTTCCTTAAATTAGAGAACATTCTCCCTAACATGATAAAACCGCTTATTTTGCTAGTGGGTTTTATAAGTCAAAGTTAACGTTGCTATTCAGATTCAGGAAGACATGTCGGCTTCCGTACCCATCCCCACGTTGATAGCTTCCATTTTATTACAGTCATACGACACGGCTTCTTGTTCTTCAATCTTTGTTACTTGTTAATATTTTATTTTTTCTACTTTTAGAAAGGTTTGACCACCTCACGACTGTAAAATGTCTCGTGTGATTGGCACCTTAAAACCCTTATATACTTTGAGAAAAATCCAATTTTCGAGGAATACATATGGCACGTATACTATGTTCGTATAAGTTGTATACGACCAAGCAACTTATTTTAACATGGTGTATACGGGCCGTATAATGTTATACATCCCATATAGAATTAAAAAAACTAACAAAGTCTTAGCTAGCCCACCTTAATAGGAGTAGCACACCACCCAACGGGGTATTGTTAAGTTACATACTTTACGGTCTCGATTACTTCGGTATCAAGAGATGCACATTATTATACATAATGGTCTCGTCACTTCGATGGCGAGGGATGCTCATTATTCTTGTGGTCACTCGGGTTTGACATTTAGTTATGCATGCTAGTTTAACCTTGTATACAAAATTGCCATGTTGGATTTGAGAACTTCTTTTATACTTATGCTATGTATCTAAAACTTGTGTACTCGCCAATACTTTCGTATTGAACTATACTTTAAAACACGTTGCAGGTTTATGATGATGTTGATGATGCATGGAACTTAGTAGGATGCCTAGAAACGCATTTTTAACTTTAATACTTGTTGTATTGTAATTCATTTGTTTCAACTTGTTGTATTTCCTTTTTAAACGATGTAATTTGATTCTTTTAGCAATGAAATGAAATTTATCATTAAATACTTGTCACAATTTTAGCGTTATGTGTAATGAGCAATCTATTTCGTCTCACTCTGATGTTTCCGCCATCGGTTTGGGTGTGACAGATTGGTATCAGAGACATAACTACATGGTATTAGGAAAATTGGCATGCTTTTGACCTAGTCTATAGTTAAGCACCATACTCGACCATACATGATTTATGTGCTAATTTCTTGAACATTTTTATTGTGCTCATACTTGTTTTACTATTCCATAACATACGCCATTCCTAAGGCTACTTTACTCGATTATGCTAAACTCGAAACACTCATATGGTACAAACGAGACGACTTCACTAAAATAGGCATGAAAACCAAAAGTCGGTGAACGACTCTCAATCCACTTATTCTTTTTACACAAAATTTACCATCAAGTTAGGAGTGAAATCCTCAGATTGATGGAGAATTCCCATTTCAAATCTAGTGGACCCTCGTCAACGTGTCGGAATTAACTTTCTTGACCCGGTGAGTACTAACCACACTTAGGGTACGATGTTGTCAAGTTAGGGGTAAACCCGCATCTTGCTAACTAGTCCTACTCCTTGATTTTCAAAAAATCCCGCCAAGTCTCGAATTTTCGATTGATTTCGAATATGTAGAAACCGGAAAAGTGAATACCGTTAACCGAAATTTCGGCAAGAGTATTCCACTTATTATGCCAAAGCATGTTTTCCCAAATTCAAGAGAACTTTCGAGCACTTTAGTTTAGTCAAAAGTTCCGTTTTGGACAATCCAAGTTTTAATCAAACCTCCAACAATCTTATGCTTAACGCGATACAACCTCTTCTTTTCAAAATTCAAATTATTTCCAAGATTTTTACACACACATCATACTAAATCTTTTCATACACTTATACGCTATTCACATGTATGGTTTCAAAACGTCACCAACTAGATTTACATTTCTCGTAATCTCAAAATGGATATATATCATCAAGATAGGAGTGAATTCCTTACCTTGATGATTAGCTCCGCTCCTCCCCCTCTCAAAAAAACGACCTCACCAGCGGGTTAGGGGTGATTCCCTTACCTCGGTGATCGTTACCAAATTTTCTTTTGAAAAGACCTTATTATGCAAACCACACGATCAAATTTTATGCCTAAATTGTTTATCATTTCGTCAAATCCTTACTTATGCAAAAGTTAAAAATTCATTGTTTTATCAATAGTATTCCCCATTCTACGAAACATACGCAAAATTTCCTCATCATACCTTAAACGTTTTACACCCGATTTTCAAAACTAAATGAAATGCTACCTATCAACCTAATCGGTCTAGTGAATCTCATGCTCACGAACTTCATCCTCGACCTAATCTCTAAACCTTCATTGGTCATTGTTCATTGATTGTTCATTGTTCATCGTTCATTGTTCATTGATTGTTCATTGTTCATTGTTCGTTGTTCATTGTTCATCTTATACTTATATGCTAGTACCCCAAACTTCATACTCGACCTAATCACTAAAACACACTCACATTATATAATTATACTCAAGACAAATGCTCTCAAACAAAAACCAAACGAGCTTTTTCCCACATGCTTATAAAATCTTATAGATAATATAATGCCATTTTGCTATAACTCTTCTCGAAATCCCTGAGTCATATTACTAAAAAAAAATTCAAAAATCAATGTTTGCACGAAAATTTCCGAATTTCAACTTTTCTTATTTTAATACAAGATCCTTTAAATGATGCAAACTTACTGTTTTCATAAACCTTTTCATACATCGCTCAATACATCATTAAAATTTCAAAACACGTGGGCAGGGAGAATTCATAGGAACCGACAGCCTCCGATATACGTAAATCCTTTTTTTTCTTTTGAAACAAGAGTAGCATTTCCTTTTTTTCAAAACACATCTCACGTAACAATCAGATACTTTATATTCCTTGACATTCACAAACTTGATTCTCCCTTTTCCGTTAAACTCAATCTATTTTGTTTCAATAAACGCGATGATTTATTTAAACAACTATACATGCATATCATCGTACACGTTTTAGTCAATATTTCACGACAAGCTCACACATATCATTCGTTTTTACATACTCAAAACTCCTTGATCATTTTATATGCTTACATTCATTGTGTTTCAACTTATACTATACACGCAAACGCGATCATTCATGCTTATACTTATACTTATAATTATATGCATACTCATTCTTATACGCATGCTTATACTCATCCTCATACCGCATATATTCATACTCATATTCACACTCATACTCGTATTCATACATTCGTACCAATACGTGAGCGTAACCCAAGGGGTTCACTTACGTTGGTCTCATACTTACTAAAACATAAACATGCATACATGATACATTCATATACATACACATTCCTATTTTTAAAGTTAATGTATACCCTGATTCGTACACAACTAGTACAAACTATACGGATCATGCGACGACCAAAATAATCGCGGGTGCACACGGGATTATAGTGGTAGGCACATGAGAATCATAGGGTGTACTACTGTGTATGGTAAGACACGGAACGTAACATAACACCGAATAACGAAACAGACGTAACCTGGTTAAAACATGGTGGATACGCCGTTGGTACTTCCTATATATAAGTGTTTTCACCATGTTATCAAACTTTCGTAAAACATGCCATGAGAAATTCGGTGTTTTGCAGACCTTATTTGGATCCGATACACAAACTTTAGTAACTCATAAACGCACAGCTAAACGCGCACCATCCGATTATCCATGACGAAACCTCATCCTCAACACTCATTCACATTATATCCAACCTTCATACCATTCTTATACTCGCAGTCGTCTACTAGATCGACTGTTCCCTCTCATACCTCTACTATTCCTAAATATACTTTTAACTTTTTAAAAAAAAAAATTATATAAAAAAACCTGCGAAAATTAATATGCAAAAAAAAATAAAAAATTGGTATGTTTTTTTGGCCTTTTTAATTAGTTTTCGAGTTTTCACAATAACTAGTGGTTTTCATTTGAACCTTCCCCTATATATGTATATATATATATATATATATATATATATATATATATATATTCAACTTATTTGATACCTAAACATATATTATACATATTTGATTTCTACATAGTCACATGTTTCGTCCTTTTTCTTACTTAAAAACATGTATATTATACATTTTAGACCTTGTTACATGTTAGATACATAATAAACAACATGTAACACATTAATAAACAACACTTCCTATATAAACATTTTAGACATTGTCAAAAAAAAAGTTAAAGCTGGCCAAAAAATTTAACGTTGTGGTTAGTTGTCTTGTTTTAATGTTATCTCTCAACTACTTCCACTTAATGCCCAACCAACTTAACCCTAATTGCTCCTCTATATAAACAACACTTCCCCACCATTTTTTGTGACAACCCGTGATTTACGGCACCTAATTACGTGATTAACAAGTAATTAACGCGATAATAAATAGTGATTAAGGCAAAAATTGACTTAACTAGGTCTTTGGAGTGCCTAGGAACGTCTATCCGGTTCTACAGTGCGCGTGTGACGATCTGCGAAGAGATGTTGAAAATTAAACGGTAATAAACTGAAACCGTACGAAATACTGATGACGTCGACAAATATTAAATTTTACGATATATTTAGCTTCGTAATTAAATTTTATCTATCATAGTCGAAACCGGATTAGAAAACGAATCAAAGCGACGACAACACGGTTTTACGCGATTTTCACCGTAATCGACGTACGAACACGACTACGACAGATACCGACATTATTTTTACACGATTTTGACTCTGAAATATTATTTTAATAAGCTACGGTGATTTCAGATTTAAAAACATGCCTTGTAAGAATCACGGGCCACTTACACATGAGAAGGGGCTTGTGGGCCCTAGGCCCAAGCCCAACACCCACAAGACTAAACCTACACATAATGTATCCTATCAAGATCTTGCAAATCTAATAAAATCTTATCAAAATCTATAATAAGATCTCTATAAAATCCTGGCTAGATTTACAAAATCCTTACAAATCTATACAAAATATTGTCAAGACCTTTAGTAGATTTGAAAATCTCGAACACCTTTATAAATAAGAACCATTAGCTTCTTTTTTTTTCTCATTCCACAAACAAACACCTGATCCTCTTACCCTCCTTCTCGATTTTATATACACAAACAAACACACATTAGACATCAGAGCACAACCCAGCCCCTCCCCTTCTCGGTTCCGATGTGCGACCAGCAGAGCTCGGGCGAGCTTCGGTCGGTATTCCGGTGACAACACACACACCTCCACCACAAACTGTTCATCTCTACCCCCACCCCCCTTTTCGTCTGACAAAACGGAGCACCACCACCACCATCGTCCGGTGGTGGTGCGTCGGCTACAAAACAGAAGAAGAGAGAGAGATAGATCGGGATGAGGAGAGAATAGATGGAGAGAGAAAGACGGCCGGAGATGGAGAACGCGGCGGCTGCGCCACCGCTTGCAGCGGTGGTCTCTGATTCGTTCCGACTGACTTCCGACGATGATGGAGATGATGATGTTATTCAGGTCAGTTTTGGTGGTGTTTCAGATTGTGGCTCGTTCTCAGAATTTTGTTCGGGTCAGCTGGGGTTCGGGTCAAGATGCGGGTGACGTCAACAGTTCTGGTTGACTCGGTCAAACCGAGTCAACTCAGTCAACGGATCGGTTAAGTGGTCAACGGCTCAAATGTTTAAGTTTCGGTTCACATGATTCAGTCTTGGTTCGGGTTATGTCTCGGCTCGGTTCAAGGTTGGTTTAACTCGGCTCGGGTTCGGGTCAATAGAAGTCAAACATGGTCAGGTTCGAGACTCGCGTTTCGTGGTTTGGGTTCGGTCAACAACTCGGGTCAACAGCAGGTTAAGCGCGGTCAACAGTCAACGGGTCGGGTCTCGAGTCAGAGTTCGGGACAACTGGTCAACGCAAGACCCGGTAACCTTTATACTACGCGAAATTTTGTTATCTTGTTATAAACTTTATATTTATACGCGAACCGACATTTCATTACAAGATTTTATATTTAGTCGATAGTTTATTACGTGACAAAAGTTATATATTCGATTGCAATGATTGAATTATTGTTGATTTTGACAAAATATATCGACACGCGGTTGTCGGGGACGTCCAAAAACAGAGGAAACTCTGCCCGTTTTTCGAGAAAATCCGTAAAATAAAGGGCGTTTATTTATAAAAACAAAACATGTTTTATTGAGAAACGACGACTAGTGATATCAGGCGACTTTTATAAAAACTAGCAAAAGTATATAATTACTTTCGACAACGCTTCGCAATTTTCGAAAAAGACGATTCAGAAGGTAATTTACAACAATAAATATAGTATTTATATTTATTTTAAACTTGGATATTTCGACAACTCTTTGATAAAAATAAATATAGTCGGTATATTTATTTCAGATAGCAAACCATATGACTCCTTTTTATAAAATAAATATAACTATTATATTTATTTTAAACGACTTCAACGCGAAAACTCCATTAAATAAATATAAGTTTTTATATTTATTTCAAGCGCCGAAACGGCATATACGTATATTTTTGGCAAATATACACAAGACGTGATATATATAATACAAGTTATTATATATTACTTTCATACGAAACGCGATATATGATACGAGTTTGTTATATGATATTTTCATAGAAATATTCTTTTATACACGTATGACTACTCGAGACGGCTAACACACTTACAACGATATATTTATATATTCTTATATAAATATTTATTCATTTTAAGTCTCTCGGAAACTAAGTCTTTTTCAAGACTTATTAAACTGCTACTGACATTAAACGAGACTTAACACATATAACTTAATCTTTTCCATTAAGTTAACAACTTACCGTTAAATCGTTCGATTAACGATTCGGTAGAGCTCGGTGACACGTAGACTAGTTACCGCTTTTGTTTAGAAACTTATTAGATATTCCGTGTTAGGAATATTGTAGAATGCACGCTAGCGAGTCTCATCTTGGAAACGACATCACGAAGTCGTATATAGCTAGCTTTGCACAGGAATATTCAGGTGAGTTCATCACCCCACTTTTCACGCTTTTACATTTTCATAAATGCTTTCGGAGTGGAAAGACATGCACGTTTTCAGAAACATACAAAGTTTTCGAATAAATGAAAACTCATATTTCTAAATCATATTACAAAGGGATTTCAAGGAACTCAAATGATTTACGAAAGGTTTATACTAAACATACCGGTTTTTACAAAACAAATGCGTATTATCGAAAGGTGAATGATTTTTCATGACTAGGGATGGGATCATCTGGTGATAATATTGAGGAAGGATCAGTCTTAGAAACTGGGGGAGGATCAGTCTTAGAGACTGGGGTAAAATACATGTACAATGATTACAGACATTTTTATACATGGTATGGTTAGCTTAAGGAGGGTTTACTACTTAGATCATGTGAGTGGGTAGGCGCAACTTGAGGCCATTAATCCTCATTGTAGGACCGAGGGGCACAATACGGTAGATCTATCTGGGTGTAGCGAGCCCAGCCCCAGGCCCAGCAGAACGGACCTCGGGGTGACTATGTACCCGACGCACAAATCCGCTAGGTTTGAGTCTTCCTACTTGCACTTCACACATATCAATGGCCTTGCAAACCATTGGTGATCTCTTTATTTCCTTATTTGCTACATACCAGGGATTTTATACTTACCAGAAATACTTGTTCATACAAATTAAATACCATGTTTTATACAAAAATTCAAAGCATAGGATTATGCGGGTATGGAGTCAAAGTCAGGGTGGGCATTGACGGTTATATGAACATTACAAATACAAGACTTTACAACTACATGGTTTTTATGAACATACTGTGTTACAAACACAACGTTTCCATATAACTTGGCAAGAAAATGATTTTTAAATTCGTTTTCTCAATACTATTTCAAAAATCGGTTACTCCAAAGATTTATTTCAAATCTTTCACAACTCAAAAGATTTATTTCAAATCTTTTACAAACAAACTATGGACTCGCTCAACTTTATGTTGACTTTTTCGCATGTTTCTTTCTCAGGTTACTTTTCTAAGACAAGGCACGGTTGGAATAGGAGAACCATTGGAAACTCGAGTACTTAGCGGCGTTCACTTTCTAGAAGTCTTAGCTCAAACACTTCCGCTGTGCAATGAAGATACCAGTCCAGTCACGCCAATGCTCTGATAATTTCGGGGTGTGACAGATTGGTATCAGAGCTATAGGTTACAGCGAATTAGGTTTCTGTTGTGATACCTAGGCTCTAACCTCACTTTTCTCTGGGACTTAGACTATTAAGACGTTGAATACATACAGAACGCCTAGTACTCGAATATGGTCTCCAACCGTTGCCGAAAAACAAACAGTCAAAATTTTGTTTTCAAACATACGCTATTGTGATGTTTTATACACGGTACACGAAACGATTACATACAGCACACAAAAATCTGAGAGTTTAGGAAACATGCATGTAAGACCTTCGGAACAGGGAGTCAGTCTGAGAGACTAGGAGATTCAGTCTGAGAGGCTGGGAGGATAGTCTAGTGGGACTAGGAAGTTCAGTCTGAGAGGCTGGGAGGATAGACTAGTGGGACTAGGGGAATTACTTGATTGCTTATTGGTGACTAACATGGTTATTTGATTATATGATTGATTATTTGCGCATGTGTGTGTTTATTAAAGGTCATCACGTAGGAACTGCAAATATTGACTCGGGCACACACTATTATCCATATTGTCTATGATATTTTAACTTCCCGAGCAGGCAGCCTACGCATAACGAAACGCTAGTGCACGACAATACATGAAACTCAAACTTTACGTCAACGGATGTCGAAGTACATCACATTCTACGCAGAACGTAACACTAGTGCACAGGTATACGTGAAACTTAAGCTATACATCAACGGAGGTCGAAGTACGACACATACGACTATCGAGGCGAGGCCTTTGAGAAGGAACGATGACACAAATTTAACGACGACGCTAGATCCCTGTCAGCAGGAGAACTAACGATCAGGAAACGACAACCTGTCACGCGATCCTGCAACGACACGAATCACGCCAGGGAGAAGACGATTGTCTCCGCATTCCCCCCTACCTAACTAACGACGAATACGCTATGTTCGACATTCCATGGTAATGTCACCTAACAATTGGTCGTCACACGAAACCCCAGGTAAAGTCCTCAAATTTCTTTTATTGAAATTTTGAATTTCACACTTACTGAGTAGATTTTCGTATCTCTACTCCTCTTAATGGTCATTGTATCACGATCATTTCTTTACAAGTTACATACATGGTTTTTCGTGGTAACCATGCCTAAAGTTTTCTTGTCAATACATATATTTATTATCGGATTGCGCTAAAACCAAGTTCGATTGTTTGAACTTCTGCATTACACATACTCAATTCAAGATACCATATGATGTATTGAAGACATCATATTCAAATTCGTTTTAACAAGAGTTTCATTTGTTCCGAGTCGTAGTAGACTTGTTTGGTCTACGACTCCAATAAGTCATTTGTTGATTTCGACACCTTGTGGTGGTGTATTCATTAACTTGAAGCTTGCGCTAAACTCGTTTACGCGTCTCATGCACGGATTTAATTATTTCTTTATTGATTTGTTTTAAATCCGCTTTGACTTTATCATATTAAAGCAGTCTTAACACAATCGTGTGTTAGGACAATGGTACACAAATTCAGTTCATATTCCGGTGTACCTCATAACGGTTCTTTCAACATCGATCGAATGCTTTGCGACATTCATTGCTTCTTCACCTTCGATCGAAAACATTATTTCTTTGATGTTCAAATTTCAATTGAAAATTCTATGATGTCATTTGAAACAAACTTTCGGATTCACCTTATTACGCTTTCATTTGACTTCAAACACGGTGGATTTGTTTGATCACCGCTATTATTGAATTATTTAAATCACTACGACCCTTGTGGTGTCAGTACAAACTTGTAGCTTGGGCTAATCATGATTGAGCGTTTTATGCAAAACACAGGTGATACTTGTTCAATCACCTCTATTATTAAATTGTTTCATTCATTGCGACACCTTGTGGCGTCGGTATAACTTGCAGCTTGTGCTGATCACGATCGAGCGTTTCGTGCATACTAGTATATTTGAGATTGTTGATTTTAAGTTCATCCAGTGGATGTTATTGCTTCTAGAACTCATTTACATGTTATAAACGTTCATATGGAATTCGATTGGTCGAAGTTCCTGTTCATTGTTGGATCCTTGTTAACTTAGTCGCATTGGTGACTGTATCATTACGTCTCGTTTCCTTTGACATCAATTACTGAAACACATTTCTTTTAAACCGTTGGGATTCCTATTGTGGAGGAATGTTATTAAATTCACCTGATTCGAATAAGTCTTGTTTAGATTACGCGGTCATTCACTTTGTTATTATTCTGACTTACCTGTGAACAACACAATTCTGAGGAGATAACATAGTCTAAATTTCGAGGACGAAATTTCTGTAACAGGGGGAGAATGTGACAACCCGTGATTTACGGCACCTAATTACGTGATTAACAAGTAATTAACGCGATAATAAATAGTGATTAAGGCAAAAATTGACTTAACTAGGTCTTTGGAGTGCCTAGGAACGTCTATCCGGTTCTACAGTGCGCGTGTGACGATCTGCGAAGAGACTGTTGAAAATTAAACGGTAATAAACTGAAACCGTATGAAATACTGATGACGTCGACAAATATTAAATTTTACGATATATTTAGCTTCGTAATTAAATTTTATCTATCATAGTCGAAACTGGATTAGAAAACGAATCAAAGCGACGACAACACGGTTTTACGCGATTTTCACCGTAATTGACGTATGAACACGACTACGACAGATACCGACATTATTTTTACACGATTTTGACTCTGAAATATTATTTTAATAAGCTACGGTGATTTCAGATTTAAAAACACGCCTTGTAGGAATCACGGGCCACTTACACATGAGAAGGGGCTTGTGGGCCCTGGGCCCAAGCCCAAGCCCAACACCCACAAGCCTAAACCTACACATAATGTATCCTATCAAGATCTTGCAAATCTAATAAAATCTTATCAAATCTATAATACGATCTCTATAAAATCCTGGCTAGATTTACAAAATCCTTACAAATCTATACAAAATATTGTCAAGACCTTTAGTAGATTTGAAAATCTCGAACACCTTTATAAATAAGAACCATTAGCTTCTTTTTTTTTCTCATTCCACAAACAAACACCTGATCCTCTTACCCTCCTTCTCGATTTTATATACACAAACAAACACACATTAGACATCAGAGCACAACCCAACCCCTCCCCTTCTCGGTTCCGATGTGCGACCAGCAGAGCTCCGGCGAGCTTCGGTCGGTATTCTGGTGACAACACACACACCTCCACCACAAACTGTTCATCTCTACCCCCACCCCCCTTTTCGTCTGACAAAACGGAGCACCACCACCATCGTCCGGTGGTGGTGCGTCGGCTACAAAACAGAAGAAGAGAGAGAGATAGATCGGGATGAGGAGAGAAGAGATGGAGAGAGAAAGACGGCCGGAGATGGAGAACGCGGCGGCTGCTCCACCGCTTGCAGCGGTGGTCTCTGATTCGTTCTGACCGACTTCCGACGATGATGGAGATGATGATGTTATTCAGGTCAGTTTTGGTGGTGTTTCAGATTGTGGCTCGTTCTCAGAATTTTGTTCGGGTCAGCTGGGGTTCGGGTCAAGATGCGGGTGACGTCAACAGTTCTGGTTGACTCGGTCAAACCGAGTCAACTCAGTCAACGGCTCGGTTAAGTGGTCAACGGCTCAAATGTTTAAGTTTCGGTTCACATGGTTCAGTCTTGGTTCGGGTTATGTCTCGGCTCGGTTCAAGGTTGGTTTAACTCGGCTCGGGTTCGGGTCAACAGAAGTCAAACATGGTCAGGTTCGAGACTCGCGTTTCGTGGTTTGGGTTCGGTCAACAACTCGGGTCAACAGCAGGTTAAGCGCGGTCAACAGTCAACGGGTCGGGTCTCGAGTCAGAGTTCGGGACAACTGGTCAACGCAAGACCCGGTAACCTTTATACTACGCGAAATTTTGTTATCTTGTTATAAACTTTATATTTATACGCGAACCGAGCTCGAACCGACATTTCGTTACAAGATTTTATATTTAGTCGATAGTTTATTACGCGACAAAAGTTATATATTCGATTGCAATGATTGAATTATTGTTGATTTTGACAAAATATATCGACACGCGGTTGTCGGGGACGTCCAAAAACAGAGGAAACTCTGCCCGTTTTTTGAGAAAATCCGTAAAATAAAGGGCGTTTATTTATAAAAACAAAACATGTTTTATTGAGAAACGACGACTAGTGATATCAGGCGACTTTTATAAAAACTAGCAAAAGTATATAATTACTTTCGACAACGCTTCGCAATTTTCGAAAAAGACGATTCAGAAGGTAATTTACAACAATAAATATAGTATTTATATTTATTTTAAACTTGGATATTTCGACAACTCTTTGATAAAAATAAATATAGTCGGTATATTTATTTCAGATAGCAAACCACATGACTCCTTTTTATAAAATAAATATAACTATTATATTTATTTTAAACGACTTCAACGCGAAAACTCCATTAAATAAATATAAGTTTTTATATTTATTTCAAGCGCCGAAACGGCATATACGTATATTTTTGGCAAATATACACAAGACGTGATATATATAATACAAGTTATTATATATTACTTTCATACGAAACGCGATATATGATACGAGTTTGTTATATGATATTTTCATAGAAATATTCTTTTATACACGTATGACTACTCGAGACGGCTAACACACTTACAACGATATATTTATATATTCTTATATAAATATTTATTCATTTTAAGTCTCTCGGAAACTAAGTCTTTTTCAAGACTTATTAAACTGCTACTGACATTAAACGAGACTTAACACATATAACTTAATCTTTTCCATTAAGTTAACAACTTACCGTTAAATCGTTCGATTAATGATTCGGTAGAGCTCGGTGACACGTAGACTAGTTACCGCTTTTTTTTAGAAACTTATTAGATATTCCGTGTTAGGAATATTGTAGAATGCACGCTAGCGAGTCTCATCTTGGAAACGACATCACGAAGTCGTATATTCAGGTCAGTTCATCACCCCACTTTTCACGCTTTTACATTTTCATAAATGCTTTCGGGGTGGAAAGACATGCACGTTTTCAGAAACATACAAAGTTTTCGAATAAATGAAAACTCATATTTCTAAATCATATTACAAAGGGATTTCGAGGAACTCAAATGATTTACGAAAGGTTTATACTAAACATACCGGTTTTTACAAAACAAATGCGTATTATCGAAAGGTGAATGATTTTTCATGACTAGGGATGGGATCATCTGGTGATAATATTGAGGAAGGATCAGTCTTAGAGACTAGGGGAGGATCAGTCTTAGAGACTGGGGTAAAATACATGTACAATGATTACAGACACTTACAGACATTTTTATACATGGTATGGTTAGCTTAAGGAGGGTTTACTACTTAGATCATGTGAGTGGGTAGGCGCAACTTGAGGCCATTAATCCTCATTGTAGGACCGAGGGGCACAATGCGGTAGATCTATCTGGGTGTAGCGAGCCCAGCCCCAGGCCCAGCAGAACGGACCTCGGGGTGACTATGTACCCGACGCACAAATCCGCTAGGTTTGAGTCTTCCTACTTGCACTTCACACATATCAATGGCCTTGCAAACAATTGGTGATCTCTTTATTTCCTTATTTGCTACATACCAGGGATTTTATACTTACCAGAAATACTTGTTCATACAAATTAAATACCATGTTTTATACAAAAATTCAAAGCATAGGATTATGCGGGTATGGAGTCAAAGTCAGGGTGGGCATTGACGGTTATATGAACATTACAAATACAAGACTTTACAACTACATGGTTTTTATGAACATACTGTGTTACAAACACAACGTTTCCATATAACTTGGCAAGAAAATGATTTTTAAATTCGTTTTCTCAATACTATTTCAAAAATCGGTTACTCCAAAGATTTATTTCAAATCTTTCACAACTCAAAAGATTTATTTCAAATCTTTTACAAACAAACTATGGACTCGCTCAACTTTATGTTGACTTTTTCGCATGTTTCTTTCTCAGGTTACTTTTCTAAGACAAGGCACGGTTGGAATAGGAGAACCATTGGAAACTCGAGTACTTAGCGGCGTTCACTTTCTAGAAGTCTTAGCTCAAACACTTCCGCTGCGCAATGAAGATACCAGTCCAGTCACGCCAATGCTCTGATAATTTCGGGGTGTGACAGATTGGTATCAGAGCTATAGGTTACAGCGAATTAGGTTTCTGTTGTGATACCTAGGCTCTAACCTCACTTTTCTCTGGGACTTAGACTATTAAGACGTTGAATACATACAGAACGCCTAGTACTCGAATATGGTCTCCAACCGTTGCCGAAAAACAAACAGTCAAAATTTTGTTTTCAAACATACGCTGATGTTTTATACACGGTACACGAAACGATTACATACAGTACACAAAAATCTGAGAATTTAGGAAACATGCATGTAAGACCTTCGGAACAGGGAGTCAGTCTGAGAGACTAGGAGATTCAGTCTAAGAGGCTGTGAGGATAGTCTAGTGGGACTAGGAAGTTCAGTCTGAGAGGCTGGGAGGATAGACTAGTGGGACTAGGGGAATTACTTGATTGCTTATTGGTGACTAACATGGTTATTTGATTATATGATTGATTATTTGCGCATGTGTGTGTTTATTAAAGGTCATCACGTAGGAACTGCAAATATTGACTCAGGCACACACTATTATCCATATTGTCTATGATATTTTAACTTCCCGAGCAGGCAGCCTACGCATAACGAAACGCTAGTGCACGACAATACATGAAACTCAAACTTTACGTCAACGGATGTCGAAGTACATCACATTCTACGCAGAACGTAACACTAGTGCACAGGTATACGTGAAACTTAAGCTATACATCAACGGAGGTCGAAGTATGACACATACGACTATCGAGGCGAGGCCTTTGAGAAGGAACGATGACACAAATTTAACGACGACGCTAGATCCCTGTCAGCAGGAGAACTAACGATCAGGAAACGACAACCTGTCACGCGATCCTGCAACGACACGAATCACGCCAGGGAGAAGACGATTGTCTCCGCATTCCCCCCCCCCCCCCCCCTACCTAACTAACGACGAATACGCTATGTTCGACATTCCATGGTAATGTCACCTAACAATTGGTCGTCACACGAAACCCCAGGTAAAGTCCTCAAATTTCTTTTATTGAAATTTCGAATTTCACACTTACTGAGTAGATTTTCGTATCTCTACTCCTCTTAATGGTCATTGTATCACGATCATTTCTTTACAAGTTACATACATGGTTTTTCGTGGTAACCATGCCTAAAGTTTTCTTGTCAATACATATATTTATTGTCGGATTGCGCTAAAACCAAGTTCGATTGTTTGAACTTCTGCATTACACATACTCAATTCAAGATACCATATGATGTATTGAAGACATCATATTCAAATTCGTTTTAACAAGAGTTTCATTTGTTCCGAGTCGTAGTAGACTTGTTTGGTCTACGACTCCAATAAGTCATTTGTTGATTTCGACACCTTGTGGTGGTGTATTCATTAACTTGAAGCTTGCGCTAAACTCGTTTACGAGTCTCATGCACGGATTTAATTATTTCTTTATTGATTTGTTTTAAATCCGCTTTGACTTTATCATATTAAAGCAGTCTTAACACAATCGTGTGTTAGGACAATGGTACACAAATTCAGTTCATATTCCGGTGTACCTCATAACGGTTCTTTCAACATCGATCGAATGCTTTGCGACATTCATTGCTTCTTCACCTTCGATCGAAAACATTATTTCTTTGATGTTCAAATTTCAATTGAAAATTCTATGATGTCATTTGAAACAAACTTTCGGATTCACCTTATTACGCTTTCATTTGACTTCAAACACGGTGGATTTGTTTGATCACCGCTATTATTGAATTATTTAAATCACTACGACCCTTGTGGTGTCAGTACAAACCTGTAGCTGGGGCTAATCATGATTGAGCGTTTTATGCAAAACACAGGTGATACTTGTTCAATCACCTCTATTATTAAATTGTTTCATTCATTGCGACACCGGAAAAGTGAGTATCGTTAACCGATATTTTGGCAAGAGTTTTCCACTTATTAGGCCAAAGCATGTTTTCCCAAATTCAAGAGAACTTTCGAGCACTTTGGTTTAGTCAAAAGTTCTGTTTTGGAACAATCCAAGTTTTAATCAAACCTCCATCAATCTTATGCTTAACGCTATACAACCTCTTCTTTTCAAAATTCAAATAATTTCCAAGATTTTTACACACATCATACTAAATCTTTTCATACACTTATATGCTATTCCCATGCATGGTTTCAAAACGTCACCAACTAGATTTACATTTCTCGTAATCTCAAAATGGAGACATATCATCAAGATAGGAGTGAATTCCTTACCATGATGATTAGCTCCGCTCCTCCCCTTCTCAAAAAATGGCCTCACCAGCGAGTTAGGGGTGATTCCCTTACCTCGGTGATCGTTACCAAATTTTCTTTTGAAAAGACCTTATTATGCAAACCACACGATCAAATTTTATGCCTAAATCGTTTATCATTTCGTCAAATCCTTACTTATGCAAAAGTTAAAATTCATTGTTTTATCAATCGTATTCCCCACTCTACGATACATACGCAAAATTTCCTCATCATACCTTAAACGTTTTACACCCGATTTTCAAAACTTAATGAAATGCTACCTATCAACCTAATCGGTCTATTGAATCTCATACTCACGAATTATATAATGAGGTTTTAACCTCTGTGCTTGACATACATGATACTACATGATAATCTATGATTGGACTTAGTTTTAGAATGTTATTATTACTATATAAACTATACGTATCTATATAAAACATGACTGAATTTGTGATGACAATCGAGTCATGATTGTTCGTCATAAACTTAGGCTAAGATATCTAAGATTGTAAGTTACTTGTTATGATTCTAATGGGCAATTTAGGACCCATGAAACCACTTAATATGGTGTCACAAACGGGATCTTAGAATTAGACATTACTTTGGTATACATACTTTTGATACTTAATTTCTAAATCCCGAATCTCATCACTTCCTAAACATCATGTAACCCTAACATTTAATCCTTATTCTCCTACAACTCGTCAATCACGGATAATCGGAAAGCATGTGCAATATTGTGAGTACACTTGACCCTTTTTTGCTTTAACGCACTTTTGGGTGTAACATGTTTAACTGACAAAAATACACAAATCACACAAACATATTTATTCACTCAATCCGTCATACATGCTATTTGTTATGCTTTGGTTTATGCTAGAATACATACATGCTACTTGTCATTAACTTAGCTAGCCCACCTTAACAATTATAGCGCTATAGGAGTAACACACCACCCAACGAGGTATTGTTAAGTTACATACTTTACGGTCTCGATTACTTCGGTATCGAGGGATGCACATTATTATACATAATGGTCTCGTCACTTCGATGGCGAGGGGTGCTCATTATTCTTGTGGTCACTCGGGTTTGACTTTTAGTTATGCATGCTAGTTTAACCTTGTATACAAAATTGCCATGTTGGATTTGAGAACTTCTTTTATACTTATGCTATGTATCTAAAACTTGTGTACTCGCCAATACTTTCGTATTGAACTATACTTTAAAACTCGTTGCAGGTTTATGATGATGTTGATGATGCATGGAACTTAGTAGGATGCCTAGAAACGCATTTTTAACTTTAATACTTGTTGTATTGTAATTCATTTGTTTCAGCTTGTTGTATTTCCTTTTTAAACGATGTAATTTGATTCTTTTAGCAATGAAATGAAATTTATCATTAAATACTTGTCACAATTTTAGCGTTATGTGTAATGAGCAATCTATTTCGTCACACTCTGATGTTTCTGCCATCGATTTGGGTGTGACAGATTGGTTTCAGAGCCATAACTATAGGGAATTAGGAAAATTGGCATGCTTTTGACCTAGTCTATAGTTAAGCACTATACTCGACCATACATGATTTATGTGTTAATTTCTTGAACATCTTTTATTGTGCCCATACTTGTTTTACTATTCCATAACATACGCCATTCCTAAGGCTACTTTACTCGATTATACTAAACTCGAAACACTCATATGGTACAAACGAGACGACTTCACTAAAATAGGCATGAAACCCAAAATTTGGTGAACGACTCTCAATCCACTTATTCTTTTTATACAAAATTCGCCATCAAGTTAGGAGTGAAATCCTCACCTTGATGGAGAATTTCCATTTCAAATCTAGTGGAACCTCGTCAACGTGTCGGAATTAACTTTCTTGACCCGACGAGTACTAACCACACTTAGGGTACGATGTTGTCAAGTTAGGGGTGAAACCCGCATCTTGCTAACTAGTCCCACTCCTTGTTTTCAAAAAATCCCACCAAGTCTCGAATTTTCGATTGATTTCGAACATGTAGAAACCGGAAAAGTGAATATCGTTAACCGAAATTTTGGCAAGAGTATTCCACCTATTAGGCCAAAGCATGTTTTCCCAAATTCAAGAGAACTTTCGAGCACTTTGGTTTAGTCAAAAGTTATGTTTTGGAACAATCCAAGTTTTAATCAAACCTCCATCAATCTTATGCTTAACGCTATACAACCTCTTCTTTTCAAAATTCAAATAATTTCCAAGATTTTTACACACATCATACTAAATCTTTTCATACACTTATATGCTATTCACATGCATGGTTTCAAAACGTCACCAACTAGATTTACATTTCTCGTAATCTCAAAATGGAGACATATCATCAAGATAGGAGTGAATTCCTTACCATGATGATTAGCTCCGCTCCTCCCCTTCTCAAAAAATGGCCTCACCAGCGGGTTAGGGGTGATTCCCTTACCTCGGTGATCGTTACCAAATTTTCTTTTGAAAAGACCTTATTATGCAAACCACACGATCAAATTTTATGCCTAAATCGTTTATCATTTCGTCAAATCCTTACTTATGCAAAAGTTAAAAATTCATTGTTTTATCAATCGTATTCCCCACTCTACGATACATACGCAAAATTTCCTCATCATACCTTAAACGTTTTACACCCGATTTTCAAAACTTAATGAAATGCTACCTATCAACCTAATCGGTCTATTGAATCTCATGCTCACGAATTATATAATGAGGTTTTAACCTCTATGCTTGACATACATGATACTACATGATAATCTATGATTGGACTTAGTTTTAGAATGTTATTATTACTATATAAACTATACGTATCTATATAAAACATGACTGAATTTGTGATGACAATCGAGTCATGATTGTTCGTCATAAACTTAGGCTAAGATATCTAAGATTGTAAGTTACTTGTTATGATTCCAATGGGCAATTTGGGACCCATGAAACCACTTAATATGGTGTTACAAACGGGATCTTAGAACTAGACATTACTTTGGTATACATACTTTTGATACTTAATTTCTAAATCCCGAATCTCATCACTTCCTAAACATCATGTAACCCTAACATTTAATCCTTATTCTCCTACAACTCGTCAATCACGGATAATCGGAAAGCATGTGCAATATTGTGAGTACACTTGACCCTTTTTTGCTTTAACGCACTTTTGGGTGTAACATGTTTAATTGACAAAAATACACAAATCACACAAACATATTTATTCACTCAATCCGTCATACATGCTATTTGTTATGCTTTCGTTTATACTAGAATACATACATGCTACTTGTCATTAACTTAACTAGCCCACCTTAACAATTATAGCGCTATAGGAGTAACACACCACCCAACGAGGTATTGTTAAGTTACATACTTTACGGTCTCGATTACTTCGGTATCGAGGGATGCACATTATTATACATAATGGTCTCGTCACTTCGATGGCGAGGGATGCTCATTATTCTTGTGGTCACTCGGGTTTGACTTTTAGTTATGCATGCTAGTTTAACCTTGTATACAAAATTGCCATGTTGGATTTGAGAACTTCTTTTATACTTATGCTATGTATCTAAAACTTGTGTACTCGCCAATACTTTCGTATTTAACTATACTTTAAAACACGTTGCAGGTTTATGATGATGTTGATGATGCATGGAACTTAGTAGGATGCCTAGAAACACATTTTTAACTTTAATACTTGTTGTATTGTAATTCATTTGTTTCAGCTTGTTGTATTTCCTTTTTAAACGATGTAATTTGATTCTTTTAGCAATGAAATGAAATTTATCATTAAATACTTGTCACAATTTTAGCGTTATGTGTAATGAGCAATCTATTTCGTCTCACTCTGATGTTTCTGCCATCGATTTGGGTGTGACAGATTGGTTTCAGAGCCATAACTATAGGGAATTAGGAAAATTGGCATGCTTTTGACCTAGTCTATAGTTAAGCACTATACTCGACCATACATGATTTATGTGTTAATTTCTTGAACATCTTTTATTGTGCCCATACTTGTTTTACTATTCCATAACGTACGCCATTCCTAAGGCTACTTTACTCGATTATACTAAACTCGAAACACTCATATGGTACAAACGAGATGACTTCACTAAAATAGGCATGAAACCCAAAATTTGGTGAACGACTCTCAATCCACTTATTCTTTTTATACAAAATTCGCCATCAAGTTAGGAGTGAAATCCTCACCTTGATGGAGAATTTCCATTTCAAATCTAGTGGAACCTCGTCAACGTGTCGGAATTAACTTTCTTGACCCGACGAGTACTAACCACACTTAGGGTACGATGTTGTCAAGTTAGGAGTGAAACCCGCATCTTGCTAACTAGTCCCACTCCTTGTTTTCAAAAAATCCCGCCAAGTCTCGAATTTTCGATTGATTTCGAACATGTAGAAACCAGAAAAGTGAATATCGTTAACCGAAATTTTGGCAAGAGTATTCCACCTATTAGGCCAAAGCATGTTTTCCCAAATTCAAGAGAACTTTCGAGCACTTTGGTTTAGTCAAAAGTTCTGTTTTGGAACAATCCAAGTTTTAATCAAACCTCCATCAATCTTATGCTTAACGCTATACAACCTCTTCTTTTCAAAATTCAAATAATTTCCAAGATTTTTACACACATCATACTAAATCTTTTCATACACTTATATGCTATTCACATGCATGGTTTCAAAACGTCACCAACTAGATTTACATTTCTCGTAATCTCAAAATGGAGACATATCATCAAGATAGGAGTGAATTCCTTACCATGATGATTAGCTCCGCTCCTCCCCTTCTCAAAAAATGGCCTCACCAGCGGGTTAGCGGTGATTCCCTTACCTCGATTATCGTTACCAAATTTTCTTTTGAAAAGACCTTATTATGCAAACCACACGATCAAATTTTATGCCTAAATCGTTTATCATTTCGTCAAATCCTTACTTATGCAAAAGTTAAAAATTCATTGTTTTATCAATCGTATTCCCCAATCTACGATACATACGCAAAATTTCCTCATCATACCTTAAACGTTTTACACCCGATTTTCAAAACTTAATGAAATGCTACCTATCAACCTAATCGGTCTATTGAATCTCATGCTCACGAATTATATAATGAGGTTTTAACCTCCATGCTTGACATACATGATAATCTATGATTGGACTTAGTTTTAGGATGTTATTATTACTATATAAACTATACGTATCTATATAAAACATGACTGAATTTGTGATGACAATCGAGTCATGATTGTTCGTCATAAACTTAGGCTAAGATATCTAAGATTGTAAGTTACTTGTTATGATCCCAATGGGCCATTTTGGACCCATGAAACCACTTGATATGGTGTCACAAACGAGCTCTTAGAACTAGATATTACTTTGGTATACATACTTTTGATACTTAATTTCTAAATCGCGAATCTCATCACTTCCTAAACATCATGTAACCCTAACATTTAATCCTAATTCTCCTACAACTCGTCACTCACGGATAATCGGAAAGCATGTGCAATATTGTGAGTACACCTGACCCTTTTTTTCTTTAACGCACTTTTGGGTGTAACATGTTTAACTGACAAAAATACTCAAATCACACAAACATATTTATTCACTCAATCCGTCATACATGCTATTTGTTATGCTTTGGTTTATGCTAGAATACATACATGCTACTTGTCATTAACTTAGCTAGCCCGCCTTAACAATTATAGCGCTATAGGTGTAACACACCACCCAACGAGGTATTGTTAAGTTACATACTTTACGGTCTCGATTACTTCGGTATCGAGGGATGCACATTATTATACATAATGGTCTCGTCACTTCGATGGCGAGGGATGCTCATTATTCTTGTGGTCACTCGGGTTTGACTTTTAGTTATGCATGCTAGTTTAACCTTGTATACAAAATTGCCATGTTGGATTTGAGAACTTATTTTATACTTATGCTATGTATCTAAAACTTGTTTACTCGCCAATACTTTCGTATTGAACTATACTTTAAAACATGTTGCAGGTTTATGAGGATGTTGATGATGCATGGAACTTAGTAGGATGCCTAGAAACCCATTTTTAACTTTAATACTTGTTGCATTGTAATTAATTTGGTTCAACTTGTTGTATTTCCTTTTTAAACGATGTAATTTGATTCTTTTAGCAATTAAATGAAATTTATCATTAAATACTTGTCACTATTTTAGCGTTATGTGTAATGAGCAATCTATTTCGTCTCACTCTGAATTTTCCGCCATCGGTTGGGGAGTGACATTGGCGGCAGCGGTGCAACGACGACGTCGGCTAGTGGAGGTACGACGACTACAGCGGGTGGCGGCGGCCGTCGGTGGTGGTTAATGGCGACATAGGTGGCGGTGGGTGGCGGCGATGGTGGTGGTTGGTGGTGGCGTCGACGGTGGTGGTTGGTGGTGGCGTCGACGGTGGGGGGTGCATGGCGGCGGCGAGTGGCGTTGGCGGCGGTGGGTGGCAACAGCAGAGTGTGGGTGGCGGTAGCGGTGGTGGCTATCGGGGTGACGACGGAGGCGGTGGCGGGTTGCGGGTGGCGGCGACGATGGCGTCGGTGGTGGGTGGTTGTGTTGTTGATGAATGGTGCAAGAGGGGATGAAATGAAAAAAAAACATGGGGAGTGGATGGAATGATTTTGAGGGTGATTGCCTTATGGAATGGGTGATTTAGGCGATTTCATTGCACTGACCAACCAAACACATTTTTCTTCATTCCATCGTAATAATCCATTCCATTCCGCCTCTAATTCCTTCATACTAAACACTACCTAAGGGTATTTTGTATTTTAATATTCGTTTATATTTCATCTTTAAAAAGTACATATAACCACCTAATTGAATAAATCCGACAATTTTACATATCATAAATGTAATGCCATTAATATAATAATTGATCTTGTATTTGGTTTTTTATTGATGATTTATTATAGTGATGTGCATTGTTAATTAAAGAAAGTTATGAGGACATTTGAAAAAGAATATATATATATATATATATATATATATATATATATATATATATATATATATATATATATATATATATATAGGGTGAGGTTACTCTACAGAGTGTGTTTTTCCTACAAAGTGTAGGAAGTGTTTTGGACCATTGGATGAGTGTTTTTAACGATTGAGATCATCTTGGTGGCATTTTAGTAACATTATTGTTTTAAATAAGGATTGATTTAATTGATTGTGGGCAAAAAAGTCATTTGGCGTATTTTAAAAAAGGCAAGTAAGTGTCATTCCATAAAACTACTCTTTAAATTTTGGAAACTTCCTCTCTCTCTCTCTCTCTCTCTCTCTCCCTCTCTCTTCTAGTCTTCTATACTAAAAAACAAGATTCATGATTCATTTCTTCGTTCAAATTGTTCGTCGTGAAATCAGACCCTGATGTGTTTTATATTATGTAATTCAGACATTGGTATGGTTTATGTGTGAGTGGTGTGTTTAATTGTGAAAAATGATAAAACACAATGTGAAGAAACCAGAAACTAATGAAACACAACGTTAAGAAATAATGAATGTGCTTAATGTTAAGAAATATGTGAGAGTTTGTGTTTAATTGTGAAAAATTTATAACACAATATGAAGAAACCATAAACTGATAAAACACAACGTCAAGAAATGTTTAATTTGTTTTACGTTTCAAACTTCGGATGATAGATTTTATGTTTTATTTTGAAAACTGATATAACACAGTATGAAGAACAAGAAACTGATAACACACAATGTCAAGAAATAATTAATGTGTTTTACGTTTCGAACATTGGATGAAACAATTGTGGATATGAAGGATATGACAACCGATTTTGAATAGTTAATAGATATATATAGTTTCCATAAAAATAACATTCATTGTTTAATAGATATATCTTCCAAAAATAAAATTAATTATTGAATTACCGTTATGCCCTTTAGTACAAAAACCCTAGATGCCACATGTCACTCTTAGAACTCTTCCTACACTTTTTAGAAAAAAGTAGACTTTGTAGGCAACTCTCACACCCTATATATATATATATATATATATATGTGTGTGTGTGTGTGTGTGTGTGTGAGTGTGTGTGAGTGTTATTGTGCGCGCGCGCATGATTTAGGGAAAACGCCTAAAAGTGTGAAAACGATGAGAACGCCCCTCATCCGTTGGATCAAAACAATCTATGGGTTAGATTAGCACGGTGGCATTTTCGTAAATAACGTCAATTATATTACTTGGACGCGCTTCTTTAAGGGTAAAGGGGTCTTTATGCTCCTCTATTCTAAACGCCAAACTCATGAGTAAAACACCATTAAAATTCCCGCCTTAAACTACAAGCCATACACAACATCTTCGTCTAAATGCCATTATTATATATATCAAATGACAACACCACTTTTCTATAGTGGTGTTGTCAATTTTTTCCTTTTCTTTTTATTTCTTTCTTTTTCTTTTTATGGTTTTTTTTTCTTTTTTAGTTTTACCCTTTAATTTTCAGCATTGACTCTTACAACCCTTTAACTTTCTAAATACTTTTTAATCGAGTTTTACGTCGTTATTTTTATTTACCTATCGATATAAACTTAGGTTGATTTACGTTTCGACATTATTTTTTTGTGTTTATTTACGATTTTGCCCCAGTATAAAATTCGTTTTAATATTTTTTTAGAAGACTGTGGTAGTGTTTTGTCTTAATTGGTTGGCTCGATTTAATTTTTATTCGTCATGCCATGCGGTAGTTTTTCCATCGTTTTAGTTTTTTTAGCAAAAGTATGGTAATATTTTGTTTTACTTTGTTTACTCAATGTAATTTTTTTTTTTTTGAGATCGTGTTATGAGTAGTATGTACAAGTAACTAAAACACAGACGTACATGCTATGAGAAAGAAAAATTCGGCTTAATGCCCCGCAACGCGGGCGGGCAAAACCTAGTTAATATAAAACGCCAAGCTTTGTGTTTAACCGATAAAGTTGAACAAATAGTAACTGAAACGACGGCAGCTTCATTACTAACATTTATTATAATAAATTCCTGCCTAAAATACGCGCCAAAAACATCTTATATAAACAACGTCTCAGACCTTCCATTGAATACACCAAAAACAAACGCCATATTTTACTAAATACCATTCAATTTAGAAACGCCAAAATGTTCAAAAACCACTGACTGCAAACGTCGTTTCTTGGAGATTCAATTTTGTTCTCAATAAAGTTTCACTGAATGGGGTGGACAACATTGTTGGACAACATTCTTAAGTAAGGATTAACAATGTTGTCCATCTTATTCAATAAAATATTATTGAGTTAATCATCACCAAATTAGAGGTTTAAGGTATTTTTATTTACTAAAAGGTATTCTTCTTTTTGGCATTTATGTGTGTGTCCGATCTTATATTGTTTATTATGTAACTTCCAGTTCACATGTTATGCACAAAAAAATGGAAAAAAATGTGGGAAAAAATATAAAAAATGGTATATAAAAAATATAAAACGCCAAATGCCAGTATTTGTGTGTTCTGGAAAAAATAAAAAATACAAAAAAGCCAAACTACTCCTCACTTCCTCTTGAAGACCGTGTCGATTTTCGTTTAATTACGGGATTTTGGCATGTCGATGCGTAGTGTCCGTAAGCTTTACAATTCTTACATTGTCTCTCTTTCGCCATGGGCTTCTCTTTTGTTTTTGTTTTTTTGATTGCTGCCTCCTGTTTGGATTTCAAATGCTTGCGAGATCCAGAACCTTTCGACTTATACCCAATAGGGACTCTTATCGGATTCTTGTCGTTTTGATATTGACCTGTTATCTCCGCAAATCTATCCCTAGTACTAGGAGGAACAACGATCTGCATATCTTGAACCTTCTTCATATAAGATTGAACATGATCCTTGTATATGGATAGCTCCTCCTTATTACCAGATAAACGGTTCAAAGTATACTCTGTTTCAAAAATAATTTCTCGCGTCATACTTTGCACATCAGGATCAAGCTCGATCATAAATTCACGACTCGTTGAGTAATCGGAAGAGCAATTTGGTGAAGCCTCTTTATGCCATCTATTCAAAATCTACTGTTTTGGAAATTCCCTAATATCCAAACTTCTCAAAACATAAAATATATGTCGACATAGCAAACCAAACTGCTCAAAATTCCTGCATGAGCAAGTGTTGGTGCAATCAGACTTACGGCACATTACCTGAAAAACGCCAAAACCAATGTATGTATAAAACGTCATGCATACAATGTTTGTATAAAAGACCATCAAACAACAAACACAAAAACTCCATAAAAATGTTTAAAAATATAATAAACGCCATATTCAGAAAACGCCAAAATAAAAATAACCAAAAAAGCCATTGTTTACCTCGAATAAGGATGTACAAGGCTGCTGGAAATCATTTATGTTGAACTTAACAGATCAGGCTGATCTTCGTAACGTTGATTTAAGCAATCCCCAATCACGATTAGCTCAGTTTGTACGTCACAAAAAAAAATATTTTTTGTGTATATGTCAGCAGCTTGACCCTCCAACACTTTATAATTACTTTTCAACTGGGGGTGCTTTTATCGAGATTCATGACCATTTTTTCGGTGAGTGTGATCATGTGCTTCTATTGCAGTTTCTTAATGAGTCTTGAACTCAACAAGAGTAGATTTTGAATTGCACACTTGACCAAAAAATGGTTCTCACTATCCGACCTCGATGTCGTATGCATAAGGCCCGATAATTCCTTCAATCTATAGTATGTAGGGATCCAAGATTCCCCAAGTGCAAAAATATCAGAAAGCCAGTCATTATCATCTAATTGAACTCTCCAATAACCTCTTCCCATCCTGATTCAAACTCTTCGGGTGTAAGAATATTCGTCCACACAACACCACAAATACGTTCTTTGAAATTGGTGGAATTGCATAGCCTAACACCAACCTATATATAACATGAAAACACCATGCAAATATATACATTAGAAACAAATAAACTAACAAGAAAAACAGTTGTGAAGGACAAAACACCATATATCTTATAACGCCAAACAAACAAATAAAAAAATCAACCTTCAGGGAAAGTTTATGCATCACGTGCCACATGCATAACCGATGCCTCATTTCAACAAATACAACAGAAATAGCCTTCTTCATTGCTGGATCTTGGTCAATGACATCAACTTTTGGTTAAGAACCAACAACTTTTAGAAAAACTCTTAACAACCATATATATGTATCAGCAGTTTCTGATGCCAATAATGTAACACCAAATGTAACATTGTAGTGGTGATTGTCTATACCAGTGAACGGTACAAACACCATAGAGTATCTGCATATGAAAAAGCCATTGAGAAAATGAAACAAGAACAAAACCCCAATGCATGTAAACAGTGAAAACGCCAAAACAACAGAAAAATAAAATTATAAATATTACTTGTTGAAATGATGCGTGGCGTCAAACTAAATCACATCACCAAACACGTGGTAATTACGCTTGGATTGATCATCACACCAAAAAAGTCCCTTCAAACGATTCTCTTCGTCTGTAAAGTAATCGTATGAGAAATTAGGGTGAGACTGTTTCTTTCATCCAAATGTCTCACAACCATCTCAGTGTCATATTTCCCTGTAAACAAGTTAATTTGCCTCTTGTAGTTCTTAAATCAACTTTACTTGCACCAACGTCTTCAAAACCACCAAAACAAGTCTTCAGAACATTAAACGCCTTAACCGGACCCAAATTCAACTTAGACATGCTATGTATAACATGCTTCAGGAGCTGAGTGAGGTGTCGTTCAGATGGAAGAAAATGCTTATCAGGATGTTCAACAAAATCATGTTTGTGCTCCTCAACAAACTTATAGACCTTCCATGATCCAGTCTCAAATATTACACATAACAGTGGTCAACAATCAGTCCTCTTTGAAAAGTTGGATCGCACAATCTGTTCCTTTTTATTCGGATCCAACGTATCAACCTTCTTGTTTTTATATACCCCAGATCTCATACACATGTAATACTTAATATGTTTTTCTCCTTTCGCGTTTATCTTTTCAGTCCCTTTCTTGACAGAAAAACCACAAGCCGTAGCATACCTAACATACATTGAATAACAATCAGTCTGGCCCACTGTTTTGGATTGGGGCCCACTATTCAGAATCTGGGTCCCACCATCTCGGATAAAGGAATTCAAATTTATCCAGCCCATGATCTCGGATATGTCTCGGATCACTATTCCAAGATGGGCCTGGCCCATGAACCACATGCCCAATCTGAAATGCCTATAAATAGTGTCATTTTGATTCGAGACACACATCTCGTACTATTTTCATACCCTAGCATCCCGGATTATCTCGGCCTGCCTCTCTCTCTCAGACTACCATCTCGAATAAAAGGTTTGGACGATACCTATGCATCTCGGATGGATCTTGGATAAACTTTTATGATCAACATGCATCTCGGATGTGTCTCGGATCAACCATTATGCATTTCGGATAATCCACAAGATTATCCGAAATCTAACATTTCCATCCGAGATGTCAGACTATCTCGGACGACTGACAAGGTTCATCCTAAACAGTGCCAAAGGTTCATCCGAATGCAGTTGAACCCGTAAATTTGACCCTTGACCATTTCAAGTTGTATTTGACCCTTTTGACCTTGACCTTTCAGTTTTGACCCCGTGACCTTTTGATTGACCTGTTAAGTTATGTTGAATTGTTGACTCGTTAACTTTTCAACTAAAGTTAACTTTCGTCAAATATACTTAACATAGTAAATTTTGTGCAGAAAATGATGCACGCAATGGCATAACAACGTCCGCTAGAAGTTGACCTTTTTCCTAATCAAGCCGGATATCTTTCAGACCCTCCTGTAGAATATTTTGATTTGTTCAATTCTTTGATCTTCGGCCTCAACGACTGTAGAATAACTCACGCCTTGAAGACGAATCCAATTATTTGCCATGACTGCGTCAAGGACTTTTTCTATCAGCCAAAGTCAACAGAAGAGGTGCGAATGGTGCAGGATCTATTGAAGCTAAGGTGCAGAAAAAGGAAATCATCATTACAGAATCTATAGTTCATGAAGTTTTAAGTTTGGAGATCAGCCAAATCATCCTACTTCATTTGTACTTGATAGAGTTGTGAGAGCATTACGTAGAATGAGCTACGAGGGAGATTATCCTACGGTACTCAAGAAGCTATTCCCGCCATACTGGAGACTACTTGTACACATTTTCCTACAGTACATTACGGAAAACAGGGGCGGACTTGATCAACTAAATCAAATTCAAGCATCTGCTTTAGTCGCGCTTGTGAATAACTAGGATTACAACTTTTCAGCTTATATATTTGATAACATGAAGAAGATGTTAGAAAATCCAAAGATAAAGTTCTTCATGTTATATCTCAGGTTCATCCAGATGATTCTTGATTCCAAACACCTAGAGCTGGTCAAGAGCACGAACCATTTAAACTTGAAGCCCATGGGTCTAGGATGTTTTGAAAATGCACAAAGAACGAGAAGCAAAGAGACATAAATTCATTGGAAGGATTGCATTGGAGAAACACGAAAAGTTTGGACCAGTAGTGCCAGCACCTCGACCCTTGAATGCCACAGTTGCAGAAGAACATGACATGCAACTCTTAAATGTTGGCGCTAAACCTGAAATAGAATCTGAAGTGTTGGTTACAGATGAAGAAGAATCTGATGACGATAGCAATGTGGGGATTGTTGCGTCTGAGAGCACAGAGGAACCTATCAGAGAACCAACGTTAATGACTGCTGAAAACCTTCAAGCTCTAATTGAATCGTTAAAGGATAGTATCAGAAATCCTCCTTCCGTAACTATTCCTAAATCAGAAGCTCGTGGTGAAGATGATACAACAGAAGATGCTGAACAAGCTTCCAGCAAGAGAAAAAGAACCGAAACAGCTCCTGATACTCATCAAACTGGCCCAAGTACAGATCCAGAGCCCACTATGCAAACCGATCCACAAATCACTGCTGCTACTCAAGAAACAAGCACACCAGACTTTGACTTTAAGTTTGGATTTAATCTTCCAGAAACAACTCCCAAATCTCAACCAGAAAGTTCAACCGACATTAGGTTCGATGTGGGCAGTTCTAGCGGTGTTGGTTTCTCTGAGCATAATGAAGCAGCCATGTGCTTTGCCGCAGACAAGATGAAATTCATTGAGCAAGGTGAGAATGGTGATGATATGGATGTTGATGTGGCAAAGTTGTAGAGAAGAGTGATTGTTTTAGAACAAGATGCATCATTGAAAGATGCACAAATATCATCGCTACAAGCACAGATCAGCAGCAAAGAGCATACTATAGAACAGCTTCAAGGTGACGTGAACTTGCTGATGTCTGTTGTTTCTGTTCTGAAAGTGAAGATGGAAAAGAAGTTTGGAAATGAGTTTGTTGATAAAGATGATGATCAAATGAATGTTGGTCGACGTGAACAAACAACTGAAGAAACAATTGCGGCCGATGCTGAACATGAAGCAGGCCTTAACGCTTATTGTTAGTACATACGTCTATAGCTTATGTCAGCATGTAGTCATATTATGTATTCTGTGTTTTTGTAAACTGTATGTATGTAGATAGCCCATATAGAATTAAAAAAACTAACAAAGTCTTAGCTAGCCCACCTTAATAGGAGTAGCACACCACCCAACGGGGTATTGTTAAGTTACATACTTTACGGTCTCGATTACTTCGGTATCGAGGGATGCACATTATTATACATAATGGTCTCGTCACTTCGATGGCGAGGGATGCTCATTATTCTTGTGGTCACTCGGGTTTGACTTTTAGTTATGCATGCTAGTTTAACCTTGTATACAAAATTGCCATGTTGGATTTGAGAACTTCTTTTACACTTATGCTATGTATCTAAAACTTGTGTACTCGCCAATAATTTCGTATTGAACTATACTTTAAAACACGTTGCAGGTTTATGATGATGTTGATGATGCCTGGAACTTAGTAGGATGCCTAGAAACGCATTTTTAACTTTAATACTTGTTGTATTGTAATTCATTTGTTTCAACTTGTTGTATTTCCTTTTTAAACGATGTAATTTGATTCTTTTAGCAATGAAATGAAATTTATCATTAAATACTTGTCACAATTTTAGCGTTATGTGTAATGAGCAATCTATTTCGTCTCACTCTGATGTTTCCACCATCGGTTTGGGTGTGACAGATTGGTATCAGAGACATAACTATATGGTATTAGGAAAATTGCCATGCTTTTGACCTAGTCTATAGTTAAGCACCATACTCGACCATACATGATTTATGTGCTAATTTCTTGAACATTTTTATTGTGCTCATTCTTGTTTTACTATTCCATAACATACGCCGTTCCTAAGGCTACTTTACTCGATTATGCTAAACTCGAAACACTCATATGGTACAAACGAGACGACTTCACTAAAATAGGCATGAAAACCAAAAGTTGGTGAACGACTCTCAATCCCGCCAAGTCTCGAATTTTCGATTGATTTCGAATATGTAGAAACCGGAAAAGTGAATACCGTTAACCGAAATTTCGACAAGAGTATTCCACTTATTAGGCCAAAGCATGTTTTCCCAAATTCAAGAGAACTTTCGAGCACTTTAGTTTAGTCAAAAGTTCCATTTTGGACAATCCAAGTTTTAATCAAACCTCCAACAATCTTATGCTTAACGCGATACAACCTCTTCTTTTCAAAATTCAAATTATTTCCAAGATTTTTACACACATATCATACTAAATCTTTTCATACACTTATACGCTATTCACATGCATGGTTTCAAAACGTCACCAACTAGATTTACATTTCTCGTAATCTCAACATGGAGATATATCATCAAGATAGGAGTGAATTCCTTACCTTGATGATTAGCTCCGCTCCTCCCCCTCTCAAAAAAACGACCTCACCAGCGGGTTAGGGGTGATTCCCTTACCTCGGTGATCGTTACCAAATTTTCTTTTGAAAAGACCTTATTATGCAAACCACACGATCAAATTTTATGCCTAAATTGTTTATCATTTCGTCAAATCCTTACTTATGCAAAAGTTAAAAATTCATTGTTTTATCAATCGTATTCCCCATTCTACAAAACATACGCAAAATTTCCTCATCATACCTTAAACGTTTTACACCCGATTTTCAAAACTTAATGAAATGCTACCTATCAACCTAATCGGTCTAGTGAATCTCATGCTCACGAACTTCATCCTCGACCTAATCTCTAAACCTTCATTGTTCATTGTTCATTGATTGTTCATTGTTCATCGTTCATTGTTCATTGATTGTTCATTGTTCATCTTATACTTATATGCTAGTACCCCAAACTTCATACTCGACCTAATCACTAAAACACACTCACATTATATTATTATAATACTCAAGACAAATGCTCTCAAACAAAAACCAAACGAACTTTTTCCCACATGCTTATAAAATCTTATAGATATTATAATGCCATTTTTCTAAAACTCTTCTCGAAATCCCTGAGTCATATTACTAAAAAAATTCAAAAATCAATGTTTGCACGAAAATTTCCGAATTTCAACTTTTCTTATTTTAATACAAGATCCTTTAAATGATGCAAACTTACTGTTTTCATAAACCTTTTCATACATCGCTCAATACATCATTTAAATTTCAAAACACGTGGACAGGGAGACTTCATAGGAACCGACAACCTCCGATATACGTAAATCCTTTTTTTTTCTTTTGAAACAAGAGTAGCATTTCCTTTTTTTCAAAACACATCTCACGTAACAATCAGATACTTTATATTCTTTGACATTCACAAACTTGATTCTCCCTTTTCCGTCAAACTCAATCTATTTTGATTCAATAAACGCGATGATTTATTTAAACAACTATACATGCATATCATCGTACACGTTTTAGTCAATATTTCACGACAAGCTCACACATATCATTCGTTTTTACATACTCAAAACTCCTTGATCATTTTATATGCTTACATTCATTGTGTTTCAACTTATACTATACACGCAAACGCGATTATCCATGCTTATACTTATACTTATAATTATATGCATACTCATTCTTATACTCATGCTTATACTCATCCTCATACATGTACGCATACGCATATATTCATACTCATATTCACACTCATACTCGTATTCATACATTCGTACCAATACGTGAGCGTAACCCAAGGGGTTCACTTACGTTGGTCTCATACTTACTAAAACATAAACATGCATACATGATACATTCATATACATACACATTCCTATTTTTAAAGTTAATGTATACCCTGATTCGTACACAACTAGTACAAACTATACGGATCATGTGACGACCAAAATAATCGCGGGTGCACACGGGATTATAGTGGTAGGCACATGAGAATCATAGGGTGTACAACTGTGTATGGTAAGACACGGAACGTAACATAACACCGAATAACGAAACAGACGTAACATGGTTAAAACATGGTGGATACGCCGTTGGTACTTCCTATATATAAGTGTTTTCACCATGTTACCAAACTTTCGTAAAACGTGCCATGAGAAATTCGGTGTTTTGCAGACCTTATTTGGATCCGATACACAAACTTTAATAACTCATAAACGCACAGCTAAACGCACACCATCCGATTATCCATGACGAAACCTCATCCTCAACACTCATTCACATTATATCCAACCTTCATACCATTCTTATACTCGCAGTCGTCTACTAGATCGACTGTTCCCTCTCATACCTCTACTATTCCTAAATATACTTTTAACTTTTATACAGACCTTATTTACAATCAATCGGTTTAAACGCTCGAATCCTAAAATATTCTCTTGATTTTAAAACTATATTTCGTCTTCTATTTAAGCGCAAACATACTTAGTTGGCGGACACCCGAAACAATTTTATTAAACACCTAACTTTTCCGTTTCTCACCAATAAACAATTTTCTACAAACTTGTGATTTATTGATGCTCATTGAAACCAATAAAACTTTCCTTACAAACTAAGGTGCGACCACACTTTTCATCAAAATACAAACCGCTTTATACAAAAACTTTTCTTCTTTAACATCTTTTGAAATACTACTCCCTTCGGTCTATCCGAACTTAATCAAACTCACTTGCCTATACACACACTTTTCGTCTTACTTACGATTAATGACTCAATTCACCTTAGACAAACGAACCCTTTTGCAAACCTATCCTATCGTTCCTCAAAGTTTCATCCATTTTCAACACACTCCAAAACTTCAAAATCTCGATTTTAGTTAATAATTTTAAAATATTTTTTACAAGGTCTTTCTCTTGAATAAATTTCGGGACAAAATTTCCTAAAGGAGGGGAGACTTTAACGCCTCGCTTTTCGCAGCTTTCTATTTTTAGAAAGATCGTATCGTTTTTCTATTGCCGGAAAGTTGTTTCTCTTGTAATCGTATCCTATTTCGAATCATTTTAAATCCGAGACTTTGATCGTAATAAAAATTGATCTTCTATATGAAATATACATTGTTTATACATGTTTATACCTTGATACATACATTCGTTCGATACATGATTCATGATTCTCATAAACGTAATTTTAACTCGCAAACAACGATCGTGTATTCGTAATTTCAAACCGTCCATACATACAAATGCTTAATTATTCAATTACATGACTAATATATATATATATATATATATATATATATATATATATATAGGGGATGGTTCAAATGAAAACCACTTTTATTGTGAAAACTCGAAAACTAACTAAAAAAAGCCTAAAAAACACACAAAAATTTTTTTTTCAATTATTTTTTATAAAAATTGCTAGTTTTTATATATGAAAAAAAACTTTAAAAAAAAATTTGTAGTACACATACACATGTGTAGTATTAAACATGTGCACTACACAAAAAAAAAAATTTATAATTTTTTTATATAAAAAAACCTGCGAAAATTAATATGCAAAAAAAAATTGGTATGTTTTTTTGGCTTTTTTAATTAGTTTTCGAGTTTTCACAATAACTAGTTGTTTTCACTTGAACCTTCCCCTATATATATAGGGGCTGGTTAACGTACAAATGCGCTTATCGTACATTACGTACGCTACAATCTCAGCCGTCAGATCATCTTCCCGCATTGAAAATCGCATGTGAAATTGAATTACCACATGCGAAATTGTTACCAAAATTATCACATGCGAAATTGAATTACCACATGCGAAATTGTTACAAAAAAAGAACCTGCTATTTCATCAAAATTATCACATGCGAAATTGAATTACCACATGCGAAATTGTTACAAAAAAACAACCTTCTGTTTCATCAAAATTATCACATGCGAAATTGAATTACCACATGCGAAATTGTTACAAAAAAACACCTGCTATTTCATCAAAATTATCACATGCGAAATTATTACAAAAAAAAAAACAACATGCGATTTTCATTGCGGGAAGATGATCTGACGGCTGAGATTGTAGCGTACGTAATGTACGATAAGGGATTTTGTACAGTACCCTTTACCTATATATATATATATATATATATATATATATATATTCAACTTATTTGATACCTAAACATATATTATACATATTTGATTTCTACATAGTCACATGTTTCGTCCTTTTTCTTACTTAAAAACATGTATATTATACATTTTAGACCTTGTTACATGTTAGATACATAATAAACAACATGTAACACATTAATAAACAACAAATACCAAACTAATGTTGTCAAAAAAAAAGTTAAAGCTGGCCAAAAATTTTAACGTTGTGGTTAGTTGTCTTGTTTTAATGTTATCTCTCAACTACTTCCACTTAATGCCCAACCAACTTAACCCTAATTGCTCCTCTATATAAACAACACTTCCCCACCATTTTTACCACTTTACAAACACTCTAAACCTCTTAAAAACACTCCTAAACTCAGCTCATTTTCAGCAGAATTGAGCTGAAACTTTTAGCCATTCTAAGTGAGTTTTAATTCACTTCTTCTACTATTTTCTTCTAATTTCTTCTTCTAAAACACTTGGATAAACTCTAGAAAGGTTTTCACAAGTTTGCTTGGGCAAACAAAGGTGAAACCTCACCATTTTTTAGGTCCAAAGTGTACTTTAAATTCTGCTCGTTTTTATCTTTTTGTATCTTCATGTTTTTGATAGAAACTTGGTGGAATCTTGTTCCCACCAAGCTCACAACTTAGTCTATGGTTGTGGGTTTGTGTTGAGGTGATTTCCATCAAAGTCTTGGGTTCAAATACCCATTTTAATTTTGTTTATACATGGCATTTGGATGATGAAAACAAGCACAAGACATCATCTTCCATATGATGAACTTGTGACTTGTGAAGTGTGAACAAATGGAAGTTAGGGCTTTCCAAACTATGTTCCACTCCTTCATTTGAACCTTCTTAACACTCTTGTGACTTGCTAGAATAGATTTACTTTCTAGTTATTCATGACCCTCCGAACCATCTTCGTGATGGTTTGTGTAGTGGTGAATTAAATAATGAGGTTTTAACCTCTATGCTTGACATACATGATACTACATGATAATCTATGATTGTACTTAGTTTTAGAATGTTATTATTACTATATAAACTATACGTATCTATATAAAACATGGCTGAATTTGTGATGACAATCGAGTCATGATTGTTCGTCATAAACTTAGGCTAAGATATCTAAGATTGTAAGTTACTTGTTATGATTCCAATGGGCAATTTGGGACCCATGAAACCACTTAATATGGTGTCACAAACGGGATCTTAGAACTAGACATTACTTTGGTATACATACTTTTGATACTTAATTTCTAAATCCCGAATCTCATCACTTCCTAAACATCATGTAACCCTAACATTTAATCCTTATTCTTTTACAACTCGTCAATCATGGATAATCGGAAAGCATGTGCAATATTGTGAGTACACTTGACCCTTTTTTTGCTTTAACGCACTTTTGGGTGTAACATGTTTAACTGACAAAAATACACAAATCACACAAACATATTTATTCACTCAATCCGTCATACATGCTATTTGTTATGCTTTGGTTTATGCTAGAATACATACATGCTACTTGTCATTAACTTAGCTAGCCCACCTTAACAATTATAGCGCTATAGGAGTAACACACCACCCAACGAGGTATTGTTAAGTTACATACTTTACGGTCTCGATTACTTCGGTATCGAGGGATGCACATTATTATACATAATGGTCTCGTCACTTCGATGGCGAGGGATGCTCATTATTCTTGTGGTCACTCGGGTTTGACTTTTAGTTATGCATGCTAGTTTAACCTTGTATACAAAATTGCCATGTTGGATTTGAGAACTTCTTTTATACTTATGCTATGTATCTAAAACTTGTGTACTCGCCAATACTTTCGTATTGAACTATACTTTAAAACACGTTGCAGGTTTATGATGATGTTGATGATGCATGGAACTTAGTAGGATGCCTAGAAACGCATTTTTAACTTTAATACTTGTTGTATTGTAATTCATTTGTTTCAGCTTGTTGTATTTCCTTTTTAAACGATGTAATTTGATTCTTTTAGCAATGAAATGAAATTTATCATTAAATACTTGTCACAATTTTAGCGTTATGTGTAATGAGCAATCTATTTCGTCTCACTCTGATGTTTCTGCAATCGATTTGGGTGTGACAGATTGGTTTCAGAGCCATAACTATAGGGAATTAGGAAAATTGGCATGCTTTTGACCTAGTCTATAGTTAAGCACTATACTCGACCATACATGATTTATGTGCTAATTTCTTGAACATCTTTTATTGTGCTCATACTTGTTTTACTATTCCATAACATACGCCGTTCCTAAGGCTACTTTACTCGATTATACTAAACTCGAAACACTCTTATGGTACAAACGAGACGACTTCACTAAAATAGGCATGAAACCCAAAATTTGGTGAACGACTCTCAATCCACTTATTATTTTTATACAAAATTCGCCATCAAGTTAGGAGTGAAATCCTCACCTTGATGGAGAATTTCCATTTCAAATCTAGTGGAACCTCGTCAACATGTTGGAATTAACTTTCTTGACCCGACGAGTACTAACCACACTTAGGGTACGATGTTGTCAAGTTAGAGGTGTAACCCGCATCTTGCTAACTAGTCCCACTACTTGTTTTCAAAAAAATCCCGCCAAGTCTCGAATTTTCAATTGATTTCGAACATGTAGAAACCGGAAAAGTGAATATCGTTAACCGAAATTTTGGCAAGAGTATTCCACCTATTAGGCCAAAGCATGTTTTCCCAAATTCAAGAGAACTTTCGAGCACTTTGGTTTAGTCAAAAGTTCTGTTTTAGAACAATCCAAGTTTTAATCAAACCTCCATCAGTCTTATGCTTAACGCTATACAACCTCTTCTTTTCAAAATTCAAATTATTTCCAAGATTTTTACACACATCATACTAAATCTTTTCATACACTTATATGCTATTCACATGCATCGTTTCAAAACGTCACCAACTAGATTTACATTTCTCGTAATCTCAAAATGGAGACATATCATCAAGATAGGAGTGAATTCCTTACCATGATGATTAGCTCCGCTCCTCCCCTTCTCAAATTATGGCCTCACCAGCGGGTTAGGGGTGATTCCCTTACCTCGGTGATCGTTACCAAATTTTCTTTTGAAAAGACCTTATTATGCAAACCACACGATCAAATTTTATGCCTAAATCGTTTATCATTTCGTCAAATCCTTACTTATGCAAAAGTTAAAAATTCATTGTTTTATCAATCGTATTCCCCACTCTACGATACATACGCAAAATTTCCTCATCATAACTTAAACGTTTTACACCCGATTTTCAAAACTTAATGAAATGCTACCTATCAACCTAATCGGTCTAATGAATCTCATGCTCACGAATTATATAATGAGGTTTTAACCTCCATGCTTGACATACATGATACTACATGATAATCTATTATTGGACTTAGTTTTAGGATGTTATTATTACTATATAAACTATACGTATCTATATAAAACATGACTGAATTTGTGATGACAATCGAGTCATGATTGTTCGTCATAAACTTAGGCTAAGATATCTAAGATTGTAAGTTACTTGTTATGATCCCAATGGGCCATTTTGGACCCATGAAACCACTTGATATGGTGTCACAAACGAGCTCTTAGAACTAGACATTACTTTTGTATACATACTTTTGATACTTAATTTCTAAATCCCGAATCTCATCACTTCCTAAACATCATGTAACCCTAACATTTAATCCTTATTCTCCTACAACTCGTCACTCACGGATAATCGGAAAGCATGTGCAATATTGTGAGTATACTTGACCCTTTTTTTCTTTAACGCACTTTTGGGTGTAACATGTTTAACTGACAAAAATACTCAAATCACACAAATATATTTATTCACTCAATCCGTCATACATGCTATTTGTTATGCTTTGGTTTATGCTAGAATACATACATGCTACTTGTCATTAACTTAGCTAGCCCACCTTAACAATTATAGCACTATAGGAGTAGCACACCACCCAACGAGGTATTGTTAAGTTACATACTTTACGGTCTCGATTACTTCGGTATCGAGGGATGCACATTATTATACATAACGGTCTCGTCACTTCGGTGGCGAGAGATGCTTTTTATTCTTGTGGACACTCGGGTTTGACTTTTAGTTATGCATGCTAGTTTAGGGTATACAAAATTGCCATGTTGGATTTGAGAACTTATTTTATACTTATGCTATGTATCTAAAACTTGTGTACTCGCCAATACTTTCGTATTGAACTATACTTTAAAAAATGTTGCAGGTTTATGAGGATGTTGATGATGCATGGAACTTAGTAGGATGCCTTGAAACGCATTTTTAACTTTAATACTTGTTGCATTGTAATTAATTTGGTTCAACTTGTTGTATTTCCTTTTTAAACAATGTAATTTGATTCTTTTAGCAATTAAATAAAATTTATCATTAAATACTTGTCACTATTTTAGCGTTATGTGTAATGAGCAATCTATTTCGTCTCACTCCGAATTTTCCGCCATCGGTTGGGGAGTGACAGTGGCGGCAGCGGTGCAACGACGACGTCGGCTAGTGGAGGTACGATGACGACAGCGGGTGGCGGCGGCCGTCGGTGCTGGTTAATGGCGACAGAGGTGGCGGTGGGTGGCGGCGATGGTGGTGGTTGGTGGTGGCGTCGACGGTGGGGGGTGCATGGCGGCGGCGAGTGGCGTTGGCGGCGGTGGGTGGCAACAGCGGAGTGTGGGTGGCGGTAGCGGTGGTGGCTATCGGGGTGACGACGGAGGCGGTGGCGGGTTGCGGGTGGCGGCGACGATGGCGTCGGTGGTGGGTGGTGGTGTTGTTGATGAATCGTGCAAGAGGGGATGAAATGAAAAAAAACATGGGGAGTGGATGGAATGATTTCGAGGGTGATTGCCTTATGGAATGGGTGATTTAGGCGATTTCATTCCACTGACCAACCAAACACATTTTTCTTCATTCCATCGTAATAATCCATTCCATTCCGCCTCTAATTCCTTCATACTAAACACTACCTAAGGGTATTTTGTATTTTAATATTCGTTTATATTTCATCTTTAAAAAGTACATATAACCACCTAATTGAATAAATCCGACAATTTTACATATCATAAATGTAATGCCATTAATATAATAATTGATCTTGTATTTGATTTTTTATTGATAATTTATTATAGTGATGTGCATTGTTAATTAAAGAAAGTTATGAGGACATTTGAAAAAGAATATATATATATATATTACACTTTGTAGTAAAAACACACTCTATAGAGTAACCTCACCCTATATATATATATATATATATATATATAGGGTGAGGTTACTCTATAGAGTGTGTTTTTCCTACAAAGTGTAGGAAGTGTTTTGGACCATTGGATGGGTGTTTTTAACGGTTGAGATCATCTTGGTGGCATTTTAGTAATATTATTGTTTTAAATAAGGATTGATTTAATTGATTGTGGGCAAAAAAGTCATTTGACGTATTTTAAAAAAGGTAAGTAAGTGTCATTCCATAAAACCACTCTTTAAATTTTGGAAACTTCCTCTCTCTCTCTCTCTCTCTCTCTCTCTCCCTCTCTCTTCTAGTCTTCTATACTAAAAAACAAGATTCATGATTCATTTCTTCGTTCAAATTGTTCGTCGTGAAATCAGACCCTGATGTGTTTTATATTATGTAATTCAGACATTGGTGTGTTTTATGTGTGAGTGGTGTGTTTAATTGTGAAAAATGATAAAACAATGTGAAGAAACTAGAAACTAATAAAACACAACGTTAAGAAATAATGAATGTGCTTAATGTTAAGAAATATGTGAGAGTTTGTGTTTAATTGTGAAAAATTTATAACACAATATGAAGAAACCTTAAACTGATAAAACACAACGTCAATAAATGTTTAATTTGTTTTGCGTTTCGAACTTCGGATGATAGATTTTATGTTTTATTATGAAAACTGATATAACACAGTATGAAGAACAAGAAACTAATAACACACAATGTCAAGAAATAATTAATATGTTTTACGTTTCGAACTTTGGATGAAACAATTGTGGATATGAAGGATATGACTACCGATTTTGAATAGTTAATAGATATATATAGTTTCCATAAAAATAACATTCATTGTTTAATAGATATATCTTCCAAAAATAAAATTAATTATTGAATTACCTTTATGCCCTTTAGTACAAAAACCCTAGATGCCACATGTCACTCTTAGAACTCTTCCTACACTTTTTAGAAAAAAGTAGACTTTGTAGGCAACTCTCACACCCTATATATATATATGTGTGTGTGTGTGTGCGCGCGCGCGCGCATGATTTAGGGAAAACGCCTAAAAGTGTGAAAACGATGAGAACGCCCCTCATCCGTTGGATCAAAACAATCTATGGGTTAGATTAGCACGGTGGCATTTTCGTAAATAACGTCAATTATATTACTTGGACGCGCTTCTTTAAGGGTAAAGGGGTCTTTATGCTCCTCTATTCTAAACGCCAAACTCATGAGTCAAACACCATTAAAATTCCCGCCTTAAACTACAAGCCATACACAACATCTTCGTCTAAATGCCATTATTATATATATCAAATGACAACACTACTTTGCTGTAGTGGTGTTGTCATTTTTTTCCTTTTCTTTTTATTTCTTTCTTTTTCTTTTTATGGTTTTTTTTTTCTTTTTTAGTTTTACCCTTTAATTTTCAGCATTGACTCTTACAACCCTTTAACTTTCTAAATACTTTTTAATCGAGTTTTACGTCGTTATTTTTATTTACCTATCGATATAAACTTAGGTTGATTTACGTTTCGACATTATTTTTTTTGTGTTTATTTACGATTTTTCCCCAGTATAAAATTCGTTTTAATATTTTTTTTTTAGAAGACTGTGGTAGTGTTTTGTCTTAATTGGTTGGCTCGATTTAATTTTTATTCGTCATGCCATGCGGTAGTTTTTCCATCGTTTTAGTTTTTTAGCAAAAGTATGGTAATATTTTGTTTTACTTTGTTTACTCAATGTAATTTTTTTTTTTTGAGATCGTGTTATGAGTAGTATGTACAAGTAACTAAAACACAGACGTACATGCTATGAGAAAGAAATATTCGGCTTAATGCCCCGCAACGCGGGCTGGCAAAACCTAGTTAATATAAAACGCCAAACTTTGTGTTTAACAGATAAAGCTGAACAAATAGTAACTGAAACGATGGCAGCTTCATTACTAACATTTATTATAATAAATTCCTGCCTAAAATACGCGCCAAAAACATCTTATATAAACAACGTCTCAGGCCTTCCATTGAATACACCAAAAACAAACGCCATATTTTACTAAATACCATTCAATTTAGAAACGCCAAAATGTTCAAAAACCACTGACTGCAAACGTCGTTTCTTGGAGATTCAATTGTGTTCTCAATAAAGTTTCACTGAATGGGGTGGACAACATTGTTGGACAACATTCTTAAGTAAGGATTAACAATGTTGTCCATCTTATTCAACAAAATATTATTGAGTTAATCATCACCAAATTAGAGGTTTAAGGTATTTTTATTTACTAAAAGGTATTCTTCTTTTTGGCATTTATGTGTGTGTCCGATCTTATGTTGTTTATTATGTAACTTCCAGTTTACATGTTATGCACAAAAAAATGGAAAAAATGTGGGAAAAAAATATAAAAAATGGTATATAAAAAATATAAAACACCAAATGCCAATATTTGTGTGTTCTGGAAAAAATAAAAAATACAAAAAAGCCAAACTACTCCTCACTTCCTCTTGAAGACCGTGTCGATTTTTGTTTAATTACGGGCTTATGGCATGTCGATGCGTAGTGTCCGTAAGCTTTACAATTCTTACATTGTCTCTCTTTCGCCATGGGCTTCTCTTTTGTTTTTGTTTTTTTGATTGCTTCCTCCTGTTTGGATTTCAAATGCTTGCGAGATCCAGAACCTTTCGACTTATACCCAATAGGGACTCTTATCGGATTCTTGTCGTTTTGATATTGACCTGTTATCTCCGCAAATCTATCCCTAGTACTAGGAGGAACAACGATCTGCATATCTTGAACCTTCTTCATATAAGATTGAACATGATCCTTGTATATGGATAGCTCCTCCTTATTACCAGATAAACGGTTCAAAGTATACTCTGTTTCAAAAATAATTTCTCGCGTCATACTTTGCACATCGGGATCAAGCTCGGTCATAAATTCACGACTCGTTGAGTAATCGGAAGAGCAATTTGGTGAAGCCTCTTTACGCCATCTATTCAAAATCTACTGTTTTGGAAATTCCCTAATATCCAAACTTCTCAAAACATAAAATATATGTCGACATAGCAAACCAAACTGCTCAAAATTCCTGCATGAGCAAGTGTTGGTGCAATCAGACTTACAGCACATTACCTGAAAAACGCCAAAACCAATGTATGTATAAAACGTCATGCATACAATGTTTGTATAAAAGACCATCAAACAACAAACACAAAAACTCCATAAAAAATGTTTAAAAATATAATAAACGCCATATTCAGAAAACGCCAAAATAAAAATAACCAAAAAAGCCATTGTTTACCTCGAATAAGGATGTACAAGGCTGCTGGAAATCATTTATGTTGAACTTAACAGATCAGGCCGATCTTCGTAACGTTGATTTAAGCAATCCCCAATCATGATTAGCTCAGTTTGTACGTCACAAAAAAAATATTTTTTGTGTATATGTCAGCAGCTTGACCCTCCAACACTTTATAATTACTTTTCAACTGGGGGTGCTTTTATCGAGATTCATGACCATTTTTTCGGTGAGTGTGATCATGTGCTTCTATTGCAGTTTCGTAATGAGTCTTGAACTCAACAAGAGTAGATTTTGAATTGCACACTTGACCAAAAAATGGTTCTCACTCTCCGACCTCGATGTCGTATGCATAAGGCCCGATAGTTCCTTCAATCTATAGTATGTAGGGATCCAAGATTTCCCAAGTGCAAAAATATCAGAAAGCCAGTCATTATCATCTAATTGAACTCTCCAATAACCTCTTCCCATCCTGATTCAAACTCTTCGGGTGTAAGAATATTCGTCCACACAACACCACAAATACGTTCTTTGAAATTGGTGGAATTGCATAGCCTAACACCAACCTATATATAACATGAAAACACCATGCAAATATATACATTAGAAACAAATAAACTAACATGAAAAACAGTTGTGAAGGACAAAACACCATATATCTTATAACGCCAAACAAACAAATAAAAAAAATCAACCTTCAGGGAAAGTTTATGCATCACGTGCCACATGCATAACCGATGCTTCATTTCAACAAATACAACAGAAATAGCCTTCTTCATTGCTGGATCTTGGTCAATGACATCAACTTTTGGTTAAGAACCAACAACTTTTAGAAAAACTCTTAACAACCATATATATGTATCAGCAGTTTCTGATGCCAATAATGTAGCACCAAATGTAACATTGTAGTGGTGATTGTCTATACCAGTGAACGGTACAAACACCATAGAGTATCTGCATATGAAAAAGCCATTGAGAAAATGAAACAAGAACAAAACCCCAATGCATGTAAACAGTGAAAACGCCAAAAAAAACAGAAAAATAAAATTATAAATATTACTTGTTGAAATGATGCGTGGCGTCAAACTAAATCACATCACCATACACGTGGTAATTACGCTTGGATTGATCATCACACCAAAAAAGTCCCTTCAAACGATTCTCTTCGTCTATAAAGTAATCGTATGAGAAATTAGGGTGAGACTGTTTCTTTCATCCAAATGTCTCACAACCATCTCAGTGTCATATTTCCCTGTAAACAAGTTAATTTGCCTCTTGTAGTTCTTAAATCAACTTTACTTGCACCAACGTCTTCAAAACCACCAAAATAAGTCTTCAGAACATTAAACGCCTTAACCGGACCCAAATTCAACTTAGACATGCTATGTATAACATGCTTCAGGAGCTGAGTGAGGTGTCGTTCAGATGGAAGAAAATGCTTATCAGGATGTTCAACAAAATCATGTTTGTGCTCCTCAACAAACTTATAGACCTTCCATGATCCAGTCTCAAATATTACACATAACAGTGGTCCACAATCAGTCCTCTTTGAAAAGTTGGATCGCACAATCTGTTCCTTTTTATTCGGATCCAACGTATCAACCTTCTTGTTCTTATATACCCCAGATCTCATACACATGTAATACTTAATATGTTTTTCTCCTTTCGCGTTTATCTTTTCAGTCCCTTTCTTGACAGAAAAACCACAAGCCGTAGCATACCTAACATACATTGAATAACAATCAGTCTGGCCCACTGTTTTGGATTGGGGCCCACTATTCAGAATCTGGGTCCCACCATCTCGGATAAAGGAATTCAAATTTATCCAGCCCATGATCTCGGATATGTCTCGGATCACTATTCCAAGATGGGCCTGGCCCATGAACCACATGCCCAATCTGAAATGCCTATAAATAGTGTCATTTTGATTCGAGACACACATCTCGTACTATTTTCATACCCTAGCATCCCGGATTATCTCGGCCAGCCTCTCTCTCTCAGACTACCATCTCGAATAAAAGGTTTGGACGATACCTATGCATCTCGGATGGATCTTGGATAAACTTTGATGATCAACATGCATCTCGGATGTGTCTCGGGTCAACCATTATGCATTTCGGATAATCCACAAGATTATCCGAAATCTAACATTTCCATCCGAGATGTCAGACTATCTCGGACGACTGACAAGGTTCATCCTAAACAGTGCCAATGGTTCATCCGAATGCAGTTGAAACCGTAAATTTGACCCTTGACCATTTCAAGTTGTATTTGACCCTTTTGACCTTGTCCTTTCAGTTTTGACCCCTTGACCTTTCGATTGACCTGTTAAGTTATGTTGAATTGTTGACTCGTTAACTTTTCAACTAAAGTTAACTTTCGTCAAATATACTTAACATAGTAAATTTTGTGCAGAAAATGATGCACGCAATGGCATATCAACGTCCGCTAGAAGTTGACCTTTTTCCTAATCAAGCCGGATATCTTTCAGACCCTCCTGTAGAATACTTTGATTTGTTCAATTCTTTGATCTTCGGCCTCAACGACTGTAGAATAACTCATGCCTTGAAGTCGAATCCAATTATTTGCCATGACTGCATCAAGGACTTTTGGCTATCAGCCAAAGTCAACAGAAGAGGTGCGAATGGTGTAGGATCTATTGAAGCTAAGGTGCAGAAAAAGGAAATCATCATTACAGAATCTATAGTTCATGAAGTTTTAAGTTTGGAGATCAGCCAAATCATCCTACTTCATTTGAACTTGATAGAGTTGTGAGAGCATTACGTAGAATGAGCTACGAGGGAGATTATCCTACGGTACTCAAGAAGCTATTCCCGCCATACTGGAGACTACTTGTACACATTTTCCTACAGTACATTACGGAAAACAGGGGCGGACTTGATCAACTAAATCAAATTCAAGCTTCTGCTTTAGTCGCGCTTGTGAATAACTAGGATTACAACTTTTCAGCTTATATATTTGATAACATGAAGAAGATGTTAGAAAATCCAAAGATAAAGTTCTTCATGTTATATCTCAGGTTCATCCAGATGATTCTTGATGCCAAACACCTAGAGCTGGTCAAGAGCACGAACCATTTAAACTTGAAGCCCATGGGTCTAGGATGTTTTAAAAATGCGCAAAGAACGAGAAGCAAAGAGACATAAATTCATTGGAAGGATAGCATTGGAGATAGTATGACAACTCAGGAGTAGGTTCTGAATGTAAAAGTGTTGGTTCGAACAAGGTTAGTCGACCGGATGGTTATCCGCACGGATAACACCTATCCGCACGGATAACACCTATCCGTACGGAACACCTATTCGCACGGATAGCTATCCGCACGAACAACACTTAGTAGTTTCCTGAGGATGTCTATATATATCTGATCCGGACAACTGTTTTAGAAATTTTGACTCGCACGGATACGTCTGTATTTCTACCAGACCTGTGTACTTTCATAACATTGAATAGAAAGAACAGACAAGTGATTAAACGTTGAATTCTGTGTTGAACAAATCTGTGATTCGTCATAATGGATTCCGCACATTAGACAAAGTCAATTCATCTTGTTCCTTACGATCAGATCCTGTGCAACGGGACCAACAAGTTGTATCAGAGCATCCAGGGAGCTGAATCGAGATCAACGACACTGAATTCACCTTAATTCGAGCCTCTTTTGCCGATTTGACTCAAATTTCACTGGAAATTTGACACATTTCTTCTACTTCTACTCATTTCTTGCATTAGTTCTTCGTTTGTCACCATAAAATCAGAAAAACTTAAAATTGAACAAGAATCTACGGTTAAAATTTGATAAAATCGATATCATTTTATTCGCAATCATTCAAAGTATAATCCTACTAAGTTTCATAATCAGATTCAACCTAAAACTAGATCAAATTCATCAAAAACCATGTTTAGCTGTTCATATCTGCTGACGACATCCACTCGCTCGGACAGCTGTCCGAACGGATTGGATTAGTTAGTAACTGCTAGTTGATTGCTGACATCATCATTATTACTCGCACGGATTACAATCCGTGCGGATAACCTGAAAAGTCAAAGTCAAAGTATGTCACTTGTACGAACGACAATCCGAGCGGATCATTGTCCGTGCGGATAGCTATCCGTGCGGATAACTTTTGTGACTTGTTCGGATTGCTACTCGAACGGATCACCATCCGTTTCAACTGTTGCTGTTTCAAATTTTTAGAACTTGTAAAAATTGTCTAAGTGTTTGAAAATTGTTTCAGGTACTTAAAAATGGAAGAATTCATGAATCCCTTCAGTGATATGTATGCTTTCGCGGGTAACTCCGGAGACGATACTTCCAACCATACAAATGATAACACTCCGAACCCGAAGAAAACTTTGTCCGATGCCTTAAGCGTTGAAAGTGCATATGGTACATATAACAAACCACCAAAGTTAATGGCGATCGAAGAATATAATCGGTGGGCAAAAAGATTTGATGAGTGGCTGAAAGCATTCGCGTATCTGAGCTGGAAAAGCTTAAAGAACGGTTTCAACAATGGTAGACAAGATTGTGAGAATCTGACAGAGACTGAAGATATAGAAAACTTTGTCACTGAACAAAAGTGTGTCGCATTGATTCATCAGTCCGTAAGAGACGACATTATTTCACTAATTGAATACACAAACGCAAAAGATCTATGGGAAAAGTTAAAAGTAAAGTGTGTAGGGAGTGCTGAAATAGTGAAAAACAAAAAGAAACTGTTGAGAAAAGAGTTTGATTTATTTGGTTGTTTAAAAAATGAATCAGTTTGTAAGATGATTGAGAGGTTTGGGCACTTGAAGTTGGAATTGGCGAGACATGGAATTATCTATTCTCAAGAGGAGTTAGTCGACAAATTGTTCGATTCGTTGCCAGATGAGATGGATTGGCAGTACTATGCCTTGATGTTGAAGAATACGATCAAATCTGAGGATCTTACTGTTGATTTGCTGATTGAAAGACTAGAGAGTCACGAGTTGGAGATAAAGAAAACACACAAAGTAAATCATTCGTCATATCAACAAAATATGGAGCTGTACTATCCAAAGAGTATGATTCCCAAGAATGTTTCTCCAAAGACAGCTTTTTCTGCTGAAAATTCAAACACATCAAGTAAAGAAAGTTCAAGTTCAAACAGTGGTTTTCATGGAGGATTTTCATCCAATGCTCCAAGCCAGGGATCATCTTCAAATTCTTCAAGTCAACAACAATCTGTCCCAAAGAACGTGTTTCAATGCAACATTGCTGTGGATTTAAAAAATGGTCAAAATTTCAGTGAAGAATCCGCAAAGCAGCAGATGGTTTTCTTAGCTTCTGTGCTAGAGTCGTATGAAAGCCTTGTAGCTGGAAAGATAGGCAACACCAACCTAACAAAAGAAGACTACGATCAGATTGATCCTGAGGAGATGGAATTGATCGACATAAGGTGGTGTATGGCCAGTGCAGTTCGTCGGGCACAGCGCTTTATGGAGATTACTGGAAGAAAGTCTATTGGTGGACCATCTACCAAGTTAGGCTTTGACAAGTCAAAGGTGACCTGTTTCAAATGTAAACAGAAAGGTCATTTCAAAAGAGAGTGCCGGAATGCTTATGCTGATGATTTTGATAACCTGTTCAAAGAAGATTACTACAAGAGAGCGATTTATCATCAAAATAAATCAGAGCCGCCCAGAATGAAGCAGCTTGAGGACACCCCCAAAGAAAAATCTAGAGCTCTTGTTGTGATTCATGATGATGAAGGTTATGATTGGAGCGAATTATTACCAGAGGAAGATGCGGTGGGTTATGCATTTGTGGCGAAGATTGTTCCTTTTAAAGACAACAGAACTGAAGAAGAAAAGTTCGTCAACCGAAGAATGAAAGCACAAACCAGGATGAGTAGAATCTATAACACATACAAAAAAGCTAAACGAGCAAAGAGATGGGATGCCGACAGAGAATGTTATCTTGATCCACAAGGAAACATTGCAGTTGACCCAGATTCCATTAGTGTTGATGCACTCATCCAGTAATTTGCCGAAGAAGAAGAAGAAGCCAGACAAAGAGAATGGTGGGGAGGTAGTGAAGAGAAAGTAGTAGAGAAAGAAGAAAAAGTCAAAGAAGCAGAACAGAAGTCACAGTCAAAGAAAATTGATGATGGGATCATTGATACATCACAAGAATTAACGGCTAAAAACTTGAGGAAGATGGCTGAAAAAGTTCTTGCTGCAAAAGAACTTGAGGTAGTTTCTAGTTCTGGAACTAAGTCCAAAAAACAAGGTCAGTTCAAATGATACACATGAGCCAGGTAAGAAAGTTAAATCTGAAAATGACTGCAAAAGTTGCATGAAAGAGTGCAAAGTTTGTAGTACAATCACTTACCTCAACGGTAAGAAGGTTGAAGAACTGACTGGTAGAGTCAAGAGTGTTGAAGATCAAATCTTAAACCGTGAAAAAATGCTGAAAGCTTCGAATGATAGATCAAAAGAATTAACTGAGAAAATTGAAAATGATAAAAATGACATAGAAAGAATAAGGAAAGAAAACGAAAAGTTGATTCTTGAAAATCGTAAAATTTTTGAAAATTTTGAGAAGCTAAAGCGAACGGTTAAAGATTCTGATGAAAGAAATGGTAAAACAACCAAAGAAAATCTTCAACTATCAGGGGTTCTTAGGGTAAAAGAAGAGTTAATCAACCAACAACTAGATGAGATTGCGAAATTGAAGCTTCAGTTTGAAGAAGCTAAGATTGAGAATGAGCGTATTAATTTGAAACTGAACAGTTACAACTCTGCAAGCTTTGTTTTGCAACACATTGTTCCCAAACCCATTGGGAAAAACAAAGCTGGCGAAGATGTTTACTGTGATGGAACTGGGGTCGGGTTTCATCAAGTTCCGCCACCAGTTCTAAACAATTTTTCAAAGAAGCAATCAGGGTTGGTTAATGATGAAGTTAAATTAAATGAGATAAATCTTCCAGAGTCAATTGATGTGACATTTTCTTCATCATCATCCGATGATAGTGTTCAAACTAAGATTGTTAAAGGCATGGCTGAAAGTGTTTTGGATAGTGATTCAGCTGAGGATGAAGAATGTTTTCTGAACAATTACATTCCGAAACCAAAATCTAAAAACAACTTAGATGATGAACCGGGTCTTGTGATGTACAGGATGGCTGGTTCTGATAAGTTGTATTCAGACTTTGAGTTTCCTCTGGAGAATGTTAATGTGAACAAATTGAAAAATGTTTTCAAATTGGTTGAAATTGATTTCTCTGAAGTAGAAGGTTTGAATCAGACAAAGAAGTAAATGAATTTTGAGAAAGATAAAGCTTACTATAAGAAACCTGTTGTTCCACCACGTTTCTCTAACAACAACCGAAATAAATGGTCGGGTGGATATCAGGGTGGTAAGAATTATCAGAAAAAGAATGTTCAGAACAAGAGATTTAGAGAGAAAAAGGTGTTTGTGAATGGTTCAAGTTCACTTTCTGATGAGGAATCTGAATTTTTTTTCAAAATCAAACAAAGAGTTCTTTGAAAAGAAGGCCTCACAACCTCAGTCTGAAGGCACAAGTAGGGTAGTTGACATCCGAACATGCTTCAAATGCAATCAAGTTGGACATATTGCACGTAAGTGTACCAACCTGAAGCCTAAGACTGAAGTTGTGATGAATTCAAGCAAGAAAGATGTTGTGAAGGGAAAATCTCCATTGGTTGTTGAGAAAAAGTTTTCAAAAAATGATAACTCCAAGATTAAAACTGAACTTGTTAAGAATTTGGTAACTAAAAATGACAAATTTTACAAACGGGTTGCATCACCTCAACAAACATGGAAGCCTAAAACTGATGACAAGAAAGAAAATTCTCCAAAACCAAAGGTGTCTGAGACTAAAAAATCATCATCCTCAACCAAGAAGATGTATGTACCTTTGGATTTATATGAGAAACAAAAATCGACTTCTGAAAAGAAGTATGTGGTGAAGAAAGACCAACCATCTGGTCAACCTCAAAAAGACGAATTTTTCTTATTCAAAGAGGTTGAAGTTGGGTCTGCTGAAAGCTTAAAAATGAATGATAAAAACTTTCCGCCACTTTACACTACAAAAACTCACATTAATGTCAAGTTACCCGAGTCAAAAGAGGCTTGGGTAGCATCAAAATCTCATTAAATGTTTTTGATATGTGCAGGAGCTTCCTAGATCCGTTTCACGTTGGATTATGGATAGTGGAGCTTCTCGGCACATGACAGGAAAGACAGCGCTGCTGTATGATGTTAGAAATTTCAATGGAGGTTATGTAGGTTTCGCAGGTAACCAAGGTGGTAGAATTGTTAGTGAAGGAACGTTATCCAATGGGATTGTTACGTTTTGTCACACCCCGACTTTCCACGTGTCACCGGTGGGCCCGGTGGGGAATATCGTGACGTAGTTGATATCATCATAGTCAAACAACACAATATATAAATGCACAGCGGAAGCAAAAGATAAATATATTACAATCCGAATATAAAGTAATATCCAGTATTACAACGGAAAGTAGAGGATCCACAAGCGGATCTAAAAAAACATAAATTCTATTCAACAGACTTTAGACGCCTAGAACTTACAAGATTCCTTATTAACGTGCTGAGCAGCTTCCAGCCGATTACGTACTTGTACCTGTCACTTAGACTTTTGAAAATACGTCAGTTTTCACTGGTAAATACACTCAACTGACTCATTTGAAAAGAGTTTAAGAAAATTGATTTAGATGCACCAGGCACAAAATATTTTGACACTTTGATTAAAATGCACAGAGGCAAAATTAATCTTTTATAATTTGATTAAAATGCACAGAGGCAAAATTAATCTTTTATACTTGGGGACAAACTATATCTCATGTTATCAGTTTTACATAACTTGCTCTACATACGGGGCCCGGTTCTATGCCGGTTCATGATTAACCGACACACCACTATTCCCTTATTGGGAATCCCTTATTGGGTAAAATTAATTAATAAGCATATAGCATCTGTCAGGTGTATGCCTACACCCCGTGCTTAGGTCGTGGCCATTGCATTTAATGAGTCAAGGATATCCAGGACACGGTCGCATTAATCCCCAATGTTTCAGTCAAGCAATACGAATTAAAACAGGTTATTTGGATTTCCCGACTTATTGGTCTTTGAATCCCATACCTGACCATGCGGTATTTATATTACCGTATCCCAAGCCCGTAATAGGGAAAATAAGTTAAGAGTATTTACCTGAGCTAGCTCCTGTCTTAAATAGCAAGAATTATAATAACTCAGTCGTATTCACTTAAGTAAGCGTAGGTACAATTTACCGGAAGGCTCTAGTCTGGAAAGATGGTATAAATAACCAATTAGAATGCTAACGGGTCTTTAATTAAGCCTAAGCTTAGACCGGTTAGTCTTACCGAAAGATACGGTTCAAACGCATGATTAAGCGAAGACCGGATAGAATGTGATTTAGACCCAACAAGTTCGGAGACTTGCTTAATATGGGTATTTCATACACATTCTGGATTTTGAGATAAAACCGATAAGGTTTGACCCGTTTAGGCTAATTTATGTAAACTAGTTACATAAACCGAACGCGTAATAAGCGTAACGGGTATACATATGAGCCATTTATAGGTTCCCTAAGTTAATATGCTTCATATATGTTGTGACATCAGTAAGATGTCTTTTATTATGCCCGAAACGAATTTAAACACAAACTATGCCCCGTAGGGGTAGTTTGGTCATTTAAAAGGTTATAAAAGAGTTTAAGTATTTACCTGAGTTACAGGTCTGATGTAATCAGCAAAAATACTTATTTTACTAAGTTATAACAGTAGGGTAAATTATATATGTGAAATTTATCAATTATAACCAAACTATGCCCCGTAGGGGTATTTTGGTAATTTCACATAAGCCGAAAAGCTCAATACTGAAGTCTGAGTTTAACAAATTTTGCTTACTGTTAAAATATTATAATTTGCCTCAAATATCAGTAGGTATCAACCCTTGTATGTTTAATATAGTTATAGCACATACTATGCGTTAATAACGCTTGAAAAGGCGATTAGAAGCCTTTTCCGGGTTCGATACATAAAGCTGAAATTTTTATTATTCCAGAAGGCTTAAAATAATTTATTTATCATATGTGATCAGTAGCAAAACGTTTGGAGTTGATTAGATATGTAAAACTCATTTTATGGCCCGTAAGGGCAAAACCGACAATTACCGGAATAAGCCTACGACTATTAGTTATGCTCAGCCTAAAATTAATTAAAAATCTTTAAAAATCCAAAAATAATATATTACATCAGTGGGTAATAAGTTTGATATCAAAAAGTAGGCTTAACTAGGCTATACGCTAATTACGCCGTTTAATTAACATAAAGCTTTCATTTCACGCTAACGAGCATAACTCTTAGTCTACACCTCAAACTGATGTCAAACTTTGGATGCAAGTTTAATATCAGTAATTAAAGTTTCTACTCTTTTACATTTCCAAAAATCACGTTTTAAGGTGAAAAGGGCATAATGGTCAACATATGAGCAATTAACGGAATCATGCGTATTAATTGGTTAACTAATGAACCATGGTGTATAATCACAGAGGGTTATACTAGCATGTAACCTGGTCCAAATGAAGCTCTATGGTATTTTTAAAACATACCAAAACGGGTCAGAACTGAAGTCAAAGTAAAAGTCAAAGCTTTGCGACTTTCGGTTCCGAACCGGGTCTAAACAGTAAATTGTCGGGTTAAACATGTTTAGACACGTTCTTACACTAATTACCAAGATATATTAATGATCAAACAGGTTGTATGTGTTCTGCATTGCTAATCATGCATAAATTGTAAACTAAACATCCTGTTGACTTTTTAATGGCAAGTTTGACCCGACATTTGACCTAGTTAGAGTGGGAATCAGGGGGAACCCTTTTAAGGGTTTATTACCCACATAATTACCAACTTATAACTACTTTCAATTTGACTAATCACTGAACCATTAGTGATTAATCGTTAAGTCAACCGTTAATTACAACGGTTTGACTTTTAGGCTAATAACTAAGTAAGACTTAATCAAGGAAGGTCAAGGGTGCTTACCAAAGTCCTAATCACGATTAGGGATGCTTGGTGTCTGCTCTTGAGCTCCAGAAAGACCCACAATTGCAGATGGAATGAATGCAAGAATGTTGCAACATTGAAGGCCTTATATAGTGAATTTTGATCCACAAATTGTTGACATGTACGTCTACCAATGACCACAACTCTTCAACAAGTGTCCCTAAGTGCTAAAAATCCGTTTAGGCATGGAAGTGTTAAAGGGCAAGACTTGGTGTTTGAATAGGCTGAACAGGCTAAAAAAACAAGTTGCTGCATTTGGGGACTGCTTGCGCACCGCAACAACCACAGTGTTGAGGTGCGCAAGGCTTTGGCCAGAAATCAGAAACTTCCAAATGTTGGCAGTTTTAGCCCCTGTACCTCCAATTGCCATTTCCGACACATCCAAGGCCCGTTAAATCATTTTTAAGGCTCTACAATGATGCCTAAGCATAGAGAACATGAAACATGCTCAAAAATATGCCGGATGTCGGTTCGTTTGGTCGTACGGTCACGTTGTTCGGCTAATTACAACGAAACACGGACGGACGCGAAAAACAATCCAAACGACGCGACGAATGGAATTTTATAATTCCAAACACTAAAATAAAATATTTTAGTGCTTACATAAATTTTTGGGTGTCCGGGAATACCCAGAATGTAAGATATGCGCTTAAACGCAAACTTGTGCGCTTTTTGACACTTTTAGTCCCTGCATGACTTAAAAGTTTATTTTTGCGCACTAAACACCTCAAAACCTATATCTAAGCTATGAGAAGGATAATTAAGGTATGTATAACTCATGGTCATATTCCGGGAGGTCCGATAACATATGAATCGGTATACTTTAGCAGTTTGACGCTTTAGGTCCTTCTAATGCGCAAACTTGCGTAACTTATCATTTAATAGAATTGAAGCCTCATCTAATTCATATTAGGCATTCTGGAAAGTATTATTAAACATCATAATGCTTCGGGCTCGATAGAAGGTCATTCAGAGGTATAATTAAACATATTGACACTTCTAGTCCCTTATACTTGCAAAGTTGCGCGTAACTTCACTTTTGGGCATAAAAGCCTTGGATTGCCAATGATTGGGATTCCCGAGAGTATAATAAAATATCATGAGGCTCTCGGTTTGTTAAAGGTCATTCAGAGGTAAGAATTTACATGTTGACGCTTTTAACCCTTTTCTGCGCAAACTTTCAATTATTTACATAAACGGCTACACTTGATTAACAAGTGGCTCATTTGTGAATATAAAAACATAAAAGGTTCATTAGAGACTTATTTTTGGTATGATAATACTTCCAGTTCTTTCATATTCAAAGTTTTCGATTTTTCGAAAATTAGTCCCTTGAATTCAATGTTTGACTTCATTAGGGTTTATTACACGTGTCAATACTTCATTGGACGTGATTTTACGAGGTGTTACATCCTCACCCCCTTAAAAGAAATCTCGACCTCGAGATTTGCTAGAATAATGGAAGTATTTTCTGAAGTAGCATGGACTTACTTCCATAGTATATTTGCGTCTCTAAGGGTATCCCAGTTGACCTATACAATAGGTACATACTCTCCTTCGGAGCTTCTTAACCTGTCGATTCTTAGTCTATACAGGTTTATTGTCTAATCATAAAGTTTCATTAGTCTGCCTATCATTACGTGATAATGTTTTGCGGTTATTGGCGAAACACATCCTTTGGTTACTAGTGTGTAATGTATTGCGAGCTCCGCCAAGCTCCTTAAATAGGTTTTAGCTTATAAGCTACTTGATCTTGATACATTCGATTTCCTTCGAATGATTCTATATATTCAGAGCTTAACTAACCTGATAATTTAACAAATTTGGCACACAGAGATGTCAGAGATGACCGTACACTCAGGCTTTGGTTCATCTATCGATGTCGGTGTCAGATAAATGACACATTCTTTTTACAAATTGCAAAGATGCCCTAAGTAGAGATATTTATAAGGACATTTTATATTGGATATCTTCTTTGAATACTACTAGTCGACTTCAGTACAATATGACCATTGGGATATCTCAGGGGTTCCATGCATTAAACCTCCATACTGATCAGGCATGGAAGCAATCTATGGGACACACTAGGATACGCCAATCCTCATATGGCACTCTTATCAAACATAGTTTGGCATTCGCAGGCGATATAAAATAATGAGAAAAATAATAAAATAAAGTAATATATATATATATATATATATATATTGTCGTACTCTTTCTGGGGAAGAGTACTCCAGATCCTTATGAAAGGATTATCTCCGAGGATGGGAGAGAGGGTCATTAAAGATTCCATTGGTAAATTATACCTCATTTTTAATATCTGAAGTTCTTATGAATGTAATCAAGAGTTTACTAGGCTTATGGTTTACTAAAGGTTTATTATCCCTTGCATTAACGTAAAATACTTAGCAGGTACAATCGATGCTAAAAGGTAAGGACGTACCTAATGCCATTATTGATATGAACTGTCTCTGGCGTTCAATCGTTAGTTTAGGCGTTTCCTTTCTTATCCATCCCAGACTTAGCTGCTCCTTCCTTGGCAGCCTCAGGGCAAGTAGTACTGATGTGGCCCTTTTCGCCACAGCTGAAACAGTTTGCATTCTTTATGTCCCTACATTCATGGGACTGGTGGCCAGTTCTTTTGCAGATGCCACTTTCCTTTATCTTTTGGTTTGATCGACACTGTCCCCAGTGTCTTCGGTTGCAGGTTTTGCATGTAGGCTTCTTGTTGGAATCCTGTTGGTTATTGTTGAACTCAGATTTGCTCTTCTTAGGATTCTGGGAGTTATCCTCCTCCCTTTTACGTTTCCCATCTTCAGAAGCCTTGGCAGCCTTGTTTCTAACCACATCGAGTGTGAGAGATAGTGACAGATCTGCCGCTGACCTGAATGTAGTAGGTCTCGATGCTTTCACACTGGCCTTTATTTCTGGGGCTAAACCCCCAATAAAGCGAGCTATTCGCTTTGGTTCCGGTGTGATCAAATAAGGAACCAATCGAGACTTGGTATTGAAACTTGTGAGGTATGCTTGACAATCTAAGTTCTCCATGACTAATGTCAAGAATTCAGTCTCGATCTTCTCAACTTCATGTTGAGGACAGTAATTTTCTTTGATAGGAGCAACGAATTGATCCCAAGTCATGTTGTACAAAGGGATCTTCCCGGTGGCTTGAATCAACGACCGCCACAGGCTAAGGCCACACCCTTAAATGATTGCGACACGAACTTGACCACATCCCTCTCAGCGCATCCGATGATATCCACAACTGTATCCATTTCATCTAACCATGTCATACAATCTACAGCTCCTTCCTCCCCAGTGAAATCCCGGGGTTTACATGAAACAAAGTACTTGTAGGAGCAACCCTTATCACGGGGTCCTTGATTCAGTATGATCCGTTGAGACGGATCACTGTGATGATTAGAAGAGTGACGCTCATCATCTTCCTTCTTGGGTTCATCCTTCTTCGAAGGAGGCTTCGAATGCGGTGTAGATAGGGTCCTACTCCGAGTCCCACTATACTCCTCGTACTGTCGCTCTAAGGCCTTTGTAACTGCGTCGTCGACTAACACTTTTAGTTCAGCACCCGTTAAATTAATTCGGGCGTTATCATTGTTCTCCACTGGGTGGCCATTAATTTCATCTGAGCCAGCCATTTAATTGAACTGTTACATAAAACAAGGACAATAGTTTACTTGGGAGTTTATTATGGAATTGTCTTTTATGGCAATTCATTAACCATGGTAATGGAGACCATATTTGGTTAATTTATTAATCACATTTATTTAGGATTTATATTATAACTTATCCTAATTATAAAAATATAATAACAGTTTTACTAGCGGCACGAAAGGCCTAATCACTAGGACATTTATAAATTATAAGCTATGATTTCAGAGAATCAAAGCATTGAGGTTTGAATCATAGTTCATTACCTATTTCGGTCAGGGAGTCATCGCTACCCCTGTCTTTTGGCTCATGTAGAAATGAGCAAGGCCCGTAGGCACTATATTACCAATGCATGGTCAAAATATGATCATCTTAATTGATGATTTAAACCCATGATGCAGAGATCATTAAGTTGGGTTAGGAATCTTTTGAAGGATCCTTATATAAGAATGACGTGTGTGATTTTAATGAATCACGTCTGCCAGGAGTGTTAACATATTTTCAGATGTTAACAGGGATACGAATCTTTTAAACAGGTCTTACCATCTTGGCCAGGTCTTTATAATGACACTCAGGCTAGGTTTCACTCTTAAGATTCTTATTCATATGTATACTGGCAGGGAAGGAAGGATATTTATTTTATTCAGGATTTTTATTATAAATCCTAATTTATAAGTTAATAATAGCACAAATGGCCTAGTCGCGTAGACAAGTTTAATTTACAAGCCATGATTTCGGAGAATCGAGGCATAATAGCACAAATGGCCTAGTCGCGTAGACAAGTTTAATTTATAAGCCATGATTTCGGAGAATCGAGGCATTAAGGTTTTTATCAAAGTTCATCACCTTTGAACAGGGAGTCGTAGACCACAACTGTCGTTGTCATAATTGACGATACAATATGGCCCGTAGGCAAATCGATTGACATTACAAAACGATGCTTTAAGAAAATAATAATCATCGCACTGATGATAGTAGTCATGATAGTATTGATCATATCGACTATGAGGCTTGGGCATAGCCCACCACCTTAGACAGGGAACCTTAATGGTTACAACTGTCATTGTCGTATTGACAATATAATAAAGTATAGCCCGTAGGTACTTCATCACTAAGGATGTTAATAGTTTGATCATCATATTGATGATATTAGTCATGATCGCACTGATCATATAGATTTATGAGGCTTGAGCATAGCTCACCACCTTTGACAGAGAATCATAAAAGATCACAACTGTCTTTGTCACGAATGGACAATATAATATAGCCCGTAGGCAAAACATCACTAGGATGTTATATGATATTAGTCATGATCACATTGATCATATAGACTATTAGGCTTGAGCATAGCTCACCACCTTAGACAAGGAATCATAAAGATCACAATGTCAATGTTTCAAATGGACAATACATTATAGCCCGTAGGCAAAACATCACTAAAGGATGATTATTTCAAATAAGGGAATTTAGATTAACCCATGTGGCCTGTGCGACTTTAACGATTCACCGTTTGCCAAAAATGTTAACATACTTACAGAATTTAACAGGGATTGGAATCTTTTGGATAGGTTTTACCATCTTGGCCATGTCTGAAATGACATTTAGGCTAGGTTTTACCATCTTGGCCATGTCTGTATTGACATTTAGGCTAGGTTTTACCATCTTGGCCATGTCTGCATCGACATTTAGGCTAGGTTTTACCTTTAAGATTCTTTTAATATTTAACGCAGAGCAATCCTATTTTGAGATGTTAAATTATGGATCTGAACCTAATTATGGAACTACCATCTGGGCCCGGTCTTAAAATGACACGTGGCTAGGTTTTGTCCTTCTTTGATTTTGCCATTTTATAATGGTAGATCTTATAAATAGAGTGTTATTTTTCATTTATTTCGTATTTCATGTTTAGAATGAAAATTTAAATTTAATCATTCCACTATAAAATTTAAAAATCAGGTTTGCCCTAAATGGGACTTGAAAGGAATAATGTTGTCCTCGAAGGGACTGAAAAGATAAATATGTCCTTATAAGGACTATTGAGGAAACGATCTTCAGCAAGAGGAGTTTTTTTTTCTTCATTTTATTTCTGAACGTACTCTCCTTGGATGCTCGTTTCATTCTAGCCGCGGTACGAAGCTCAGCATTTCAGGGCTCCAGATGTGGAGAATTTCTATTACAGCTTCTTCGCTTGGCGACGTATATATAAAAAAATTTGGAAGCAAAAATTTCCAGATTAGGATTGAGAATACTCCTATGTTAAGCCTAGACTCAGGAGGTCAAGGAATGTGCTACTGTGTCATTGAGATTAAACACGAAAGACTAGTGTTTAATTCACTCAATGTTGGCTCTGATACCAACCTGTCACACCCCGACTTTCCACGTGTCACCGGTGGGCCCGGTGGCGAGTATCGTGACGTAGTTGATATCATCATAGCCAAACAACACAATATATAAATGCACAGCGGAAGCAAAAGAAAAATATATTACAGTCCGAATATAAAGTAATATCCAGTATTACAACGGAAAGTAAAGGATCCACAGGCGGATCTAAAAAAACATAAATTCTATTCAACAGACTTTAGACGCCTAGAACTTGCAAGATTCCTTATTAACGTCCTGAGCAGCTTCCATCCTATTACGTACTTGTACCTGTCACTTAGACTTTTGAAAATACGTCAGTTTTCACTGGTAAATACACTCAACTGAATCATTTGAAAAGAGTTTAAGAAAATTGATTTAGATGCACCAGGCACAAAATATTTTGACACTTTGATTAAAATGCACAGAGGCAAAATTAATCTTTTATACTTGGGGACAAACTATATCTCATGTTATCAGTTTTACATAACTTGCTCTATATACGGGGCCCGGTTCTATGCCGGTTCATGATTAACCGACACACCACTATTCCCTTATTGGGAAATCCTTATTGGGTAAAATTAATTAATAAGCATATAGCATCTGTCAGGTGTATGACTACACCCCGTGCTTAGGTCGTGGCCATTGCATTTAATGAGTCAAGGATATCTAGGACACGGTCGCATTAATCCCCAATGTTTCAGTCAAGCAATACGAATTAAAACAGGTTATTTGGATTTCCCGACTTATTGGTCTTTGAATCCCATACCTGACCATGCGGTATTTATATTACCATATCCCAAGCCCGTAATAGGGAAAATAAGTTAAAAGTATTTACCTGAGCTAGCTCCTGTCTTAAATAGCAAGAATTATAATAACTCAGTCGTATTCACTTAAGTAAGCGTAGGTACAATTTACCGGAAGGCTCTAGTCTGGAAAGATGGTATAAATAACCAATTAGAATGCTAACGGGTCTTTAATTAAGCCTAAGCTTAGACCGGTTAGTCTTACCGAAAGATACGGTTCAAACGCATGATTAAGCGAAGACCGGATAGAATGTGATTTAGACCCAACAAGTTCGGAGACATTCTTAATATGGGTATTTCATACACATTCTGGATTTTGAGATAAAACCGATAAGGTTTGACCCGTTTAGGCTAATTTATGTAAACTAGTTACATAAACCGAACCGAACGCGTAATAAGCGTAACGGGTATACATATGAGCCATTTACAGGTTCCCTAAGTTAATATGCTTCATATATGTTGTGACATCAGTAAGATGTCTTTTATTATGCCCGAAACGAATTTAAACACAAACTATGCCCCGTAGGGGTAGTTTGGTCATTTAAAAGGTTATAAAAGAGTTTAAGTATTTACCTGAGTTACAGGTCTGATGTAATCAGCAAAAATACTTATTTTACTAAGTTATAACAGTAGGGTAAATTATATATGTGAAATTTATCAATTATAACCAAACTATGCCCCGTAGGGGTATTTTGGTAATTTCACAAAAGCCGAAAAGCTCAATACTAAAGTCTGAGTTTAACAACCTTTGCTTACTGTTAAAATATTATAATTTGCCTCAAATATCAGTAGGTATCAACCCTTGTATGTTTAATATAGTTATAGCACATACTATGCGTTAATAACGCTTAAAAAGGCGATTAGAAGCCTTTTCTGGGTTCGATACATAAAGCTGATATTTTTATTATTCCAGAAGGCTTAAAATAATTTATTTATCATATGTGATCAGTAGCAAAACGTTTGGAGTTGATTAGATATGTAAAACTCATTTTATGGCCCTTAAGGGCAAAACCGACAATTACCGGAATAAGCCTACGACTATTAGTTATGCTCAGCCTAAAATTAATTAAAAATCTTTAAAAATCCCAAAATAATATATTACATCAGTGGGTAATAAGTTTGATATCAAAAAGTAGGCTTAACTAGGCTATACGCTAATTACGCCGTTTAATTAACATAAAGCTTTCATTTCACGCTAACGAGCATAACTCTTGGTCTACACCTCAAACTGATGTCAAACTTTGGATGCAAGTTTAAATATCAGTAATTAAAGTTTCTACTCTTTTACATTTCCAAAAATCACGTTTTAAGGTGAAAAGGGCATAATGGTCAACATATGAGCAATTAACGGAATCATGCGTATTAATTGGTTAACTAATGAACCATGGTGTATAATCACAGAGGGTTATACTAGCATGTAACCTGGTCCAAATGAAGCTCTATGGTATTTTTAAAACATACCAAAACGGGTCAGAACTGAAGTCAAAGCAAAAGTCAAAGCTTTGTGACTTTCGGTTCCGAACCGGGTCTAAACAGTAAATTGTCGGGTTGAACATGTTTAGACACGTTCTTACACTAATTACCAAGTTATATTAATGATCAAACAGGTTGTATGTGTTCTACATTGCTAATCATGCATAAATTGTAAACTAAACATCCTGTTGACTTTTTAATGGCAAGTTTGACCCGACATTTGACCTAGTTAGAGTGGGAATCAAGGGGGAACCCTTTTAAGGGTTTATTACCCACATAATTACCAACTTATAACTACTTTCAATTTGACTAATCACTGAACCATTAGTGATTAATCGTTAAGTCAACCGTTAATTACGATGGTTTGACTTTTAGACTAATAACTAAGTAAGACTTAATCAAGGAAGGTCAAGGGTGCGTACCAAAGTCCTAATCACGATTAGGGATGCTTGGTGTCTGCTCTTGATCTCTAGAAAGACCCACAATTGTAGATGGAATGAATGCAAGAATGTTGCAACATTGAAGGCCTTATATAGTGAATTTTGATCCACAAATTGTTGACATGTAAGTCTACTAATGACCACAACTCTTCAACAAGTGTCCCTAAGTGCTAAAAATCAGTTTAGGCAACTCATGGAAGTGTTAAAGGGCAAGACTTGGCGTTTGAATAGGCTGAACAGGCAAAAAAATAAGTTGCTACATCTAGGGACTGCTTGCACACCGCAACAACCACAGTGTTGAGGTGCGCAAGGCTTTGGCCAGAAATCAGAAACTTCCAAATGTTGGCAGTTTTAGCCCCTGTACCTCCAATTGCCATTTCCGACACATCCAAGGCCCGTTAAATCATTTTTAAGGCTCTACAATGATGCCTAAGCGTAGAGAACATGAAACATGCTCAAAAATATGCCGGATGTCGGTTCGTTTGGTCGTACGGTCACGTTGTTCGGCTAACTACGACGAAACACGGACGGACGCGAAAAACAATCCAAACGACGCGACGAATGGAATTTTATCAAGCCAAACACTAAAATAAAATATTTTAGTGCTTACATAAATTTTTGGGTGTCCGGGAATACCCAGAATGTAAGATATGCGCGTAAACGCAAACTTGTGCGCTTTTTGACACTTTTAGTCCCTGCATGACTTAAAAGTTTATTTTTGCGCACTAAACACCTCAAAGCCTATATCTAAGCTATGAGAAGGATAATTAAGGTATGTATAACTCATGGTCGTATTCCGGGAGGTCCGATAACATACGAATCGGTATACTTTAGCAGTTTGACGCTTTAGGTCCTTCTAATGCGCAAACTTGCGTAACTTATCATTTAATAGCATTGAAGCCTCATCTAATTCATATTAGGCATTCTTGAAAGTATTATTAAACATCATAATGCTTCGGGCTTGATAGAAGGTCATTCAGAGGTATAATTAAACATATTGACACTTCTAGTCCCTTATACTTGCAAAGTTGCGCGTAACTTCACTTTTGGGCATAAAAGCCTTGGATTGCCAATGAGGCTCTCGGTTTGTTAAAGGTCACTTATCATGAGGCTCTCGGTTTATTAAAGGTCACTTATCTCGCGTAACTTCACTTGCGTAACTTATCATGAGGCTCTCGGTTTGTTAAAGGTCACTCAGAGGTAAGAATTTACATGTTGACGCTTTTAACCCTTTTCTGCGCAAACTTTCAATTATTTACATAAACGGCTACACTTGATTAACAAGTGGCTCATTTGTGAATATAAAACCATAAAAGGTTAATTAGAGACTTATTTTTGGTATGATAATACTTCCAGTTCTTTCATAATCAAAGTTTTTGATTTTTCGAAAAATTAGTCCCTTGAATTCAATGTTTGACTTCATTAGGGTTTATTACACGTGTCAGTATTTCATTGGACGTGATTTTACGAGGTGTTACACGTTTGAAAGAGTTAACTACATTGCTGAGCTGGAAAATAATCTGCTAAGTATCTCACAGATTTGTGATAGGATGTATACAACTCACTTCAAAGATAAAGAATGTTTGATATTGAAGCCAGGATTTGTTATCACTGAAGAATGGATTATTATGAGGGCTCCAAGAGTAAATGATCTATATGTATTGGACATGAGTGTAGCAACTACAACAATAGGTCAGGCTCATTGTTTTGTGTCTAGAGCAACAGAAAAAGAATCACAGTTGTGGCATCGCAAAATGGGTCATATTCATCTACGAAAAATGAATCATCTGGTGCATAATGATTTAGTTCTGGGCGTTCACATTAAAGGTTTTCATCTGGAAAGGGAGTGCATTAGCTGCATCAAAGGAAAGCAGAAGAAAAAGTCACACCCTAAAAAGCAAGTCAATTCAGTCTCAAGACCTCTGGAGAGACTTCACATGGATTTGTTTGGTCCTGTGAATGTCAAAAGTATTACAGGAGAACTTTACTGTCTTGTGGTTACTGATGATTATTCCATATTTTCGTGGGTATTGTTCTTGAAGTCTAAAGATGAAACTTTCAAAAGTTTGATGGGGTTGTTTAGAAAAATTGAAAATTTGTACCAAGCTCGTATCAGAAGAATCAGAAGTGACAACGGTACAGAGTTCAAGAACAACCAAATGGAAGAATTTTGTGACGAGAAAGGAATATTACTTGAATTTAGTGCTCCTTATACTCCACAACAAAATGGAGTAGTAGAACGAAAGAACAGGACACTAATCGAAACGGCCAGAACAATGTTTGTTGACTCAAAGTTACCAATCAACTTCTGGGCTGAAGCTTTGTCAGCTGCTTGTTATACTCTCAACCGGGTTCTCACAGTAAATAAATTCAACAAGACGTGTTTTGAGCTGATAAATCTCCGCAAACCCAACCTGAAGTATCTGGAACCGTTTGGGTCTCCCTGCACAGTTTTAGAGCCTTTTGGGAAGTTTGGTCCAAAGAGCATAGAAGGAATCTTCGTGGGTTATTCTAGTCCACAAAAACGAGTCTTTGTTCCAAGTTTAAAGCGGATAATTAAAGCATACAATGTTGAATGTCAGGGTCATACAATGCCACCGCAGAATCCCGGCGACTCATGGCGTTTCAATTATGATACTTTGTGGGATTCCTTCAACATGGAGGAAGAAACAGAGTTCTTTGACGAGTTGGATATTCTAACAGAGTATGAAGATTCAGATGAAAGATTCCCAGCAGAAATGTATCAAAAACGACAAACTTCAAATGATAATGAAGCAGGTCCAAGCAATGCTGGAGAACATGACGATGTTCAACAAAATGAAGTTGCTCAGGATAATCAGACGGTAGAGAATGATAATCAAGAATCTGAAAACAGACCAATATTTGATCGTGATGGTTCAGACTCTGAGGGGGAGCTAATCCAGTTTTCAAATCAAACTATTCCAGTCAGTGAACAAGTTGCAAATCAAAACGTCACAAATTTGGAAGGTGAGGTTGATGTTTCAGGCGAGGTAATGCCAAGAACTCTGTCATATCATCCTGAAGAGCTAATCATTGGAGAGCTGCAATCAGGAGTTCGAACCAGAAGACAAATCGACCAAGGACTTACGTGTTTTTATTCAAAAGTTGCTCCATTACAGACTAATTTCTCATTAAGTTGCTTTATCTCGCAGGTTGAACCAAGAACTTACAAAGAGGTGCTTACTGAAGATTCTTAGGTAAATGCAATGCAGGAGGAGTTAAGCCAATTCGAGAAGTTAGGTGTGTGGAAGCTAGTGGATTTGCCTGATGGCCACCGGAAGATCAATACCAAATGGGTGTTTAAATGCAAGAGGGATGATCGAGGAGTTATTATTCGAAACAAAGCTCGACTCGTTGTACAAGGCTTCAGTCAGCAGGAGGGGATAGATTTCACTGAAGTATATGCCCCTGTTGCAAGACTTGAAGCAATCAGAATCTTCCTAGCATTTGCATCATGGAAAGGATTTAAAGTTTTTTAGCTAGATGTGAAGTCGGCGTTTCTCTATGGCAAGGTGAAAGAGGAGGTATATGTCGGACAGCCACCGGGCTTCACCGACCCAATTCACAAAGATAAAGTTTATCTCTTGGATAAGGCGTTATACGGCTTACATCAGGCCCCGAGAGCCTGGTATGAAACCTTGTCTCAACATCTGTTAGCCAACAACTTCATCCGAGGAAAGATAGACGCCACTCTGTTCACAAAAGAAGTCGACGGGCATCTTCTGATAGTCCAAATTTACGTGGACGACATAATTTTCGGGTCTACAAATGAACAACTCTGCAAAGATTTTGAAAAAGTAATGAAGCAGAAGTTTGAAATGTCATCAATGGGTGAGATGAAGTTCTTCTTGGGACTTCAAGTTGATCAACTTCCCGATGGAACTTTCATACATCAAACGAAATACGTTCATGATGTTCTGGAGAAATTCGGGATGTCAGGAATGTCACCTATGTCCACCCCATTAGCGACGAATCATGGGATAAACCCTGATCTCACCGGAGAGAAGGTAGATGAAACATTGTATCGCTCCATGATCGGTTCGTTAATGTACTTGACGGCATCAAGACCGGATATTATGTATCCAACCTGCCTCGCAGCTCGATTTCAGTCAAATCCTAGAGCTTCGCATATGGTAATTGTGAAACGGATTCTACGCTACCTGAAAGGAACTCAATCTCTGGGGTTGTGGTATCCAAAAGTCGGAGATTTCACGCTCGAAGGATATTCTGATTCTGATTTCGGATGCTGCAAAGTGAACGCTAAATCAACAACAGTGGGGTGCCAGTTTTTCAGACCACGATTGGTCACCTGGCAATGCAAGAAGCAGACCTCTATCGCTTTATCCACTTGTGAAGCTGAATATGTATCTGCTAGCAGCTGCTACTCTCAGATTTTGTGGATCCAGCAACAGATGCGAGACTACGGTTTGCAATTTCTTAACTCCCCTATCTTTGTTGATAATGAGGCAGCCATAAACATAACAAAAAATCATGTTCGTCACGCTAAAACAAAACACATTGAAATTCGTCATCACTTCATCCGAGACTGTTTCGAGAAGAAGTTGATGCGAATAGAGAAAATCCACACCGATGAACAAAAAGCTGACTTACATACCAAAGCATTTGACAAAACACGTTTTCAAAATCTTTTGAAACTAAATGGTATGAAGTTACTATCGGATGCGGAGGAAATCATTGGCGTTGATGAAGGTACCACTGTAGATGATGTTGAAAAGCAATCTGCAATGGTTTGTCGAATTTTTACTTGTTTTGGTCTTTAGGGGGAGATAGTAGTTTTAATTTCAGAAAATACAAAAACAATAGTAGTTTTAATTTCAGAAAATACAAAAACAATAAAAATTTCGAAAATCCAAAAACATTAGAAAAATTCATAAACCCAAAAACATGATAAAAATTCAAAAAGAGTTTGTGTAAAAAGGGAATATGATAGTACATCAGCTAGACGGTTACAGTACGCTAAAGAAATGGAAAGTTTAAATGAGTTAAACAGTCTCACTGATGATGTGCCGATAGGTTTTTACACATTTAGTAGGTTTGTTCGGGATATAAACCTAAAATCTTTACTTGCTTATTTCGTGGGGAACACTACTTGGATATATAGGTAACCCCTGAAATCTCATTTGAAAGACCCCTCTTTCTGATATACTAGGTCTTTATACTCAGTGATATCTGGGGTATTATTCCAGGACTTCTGCTGAACGGTAGTTCTGACCTAGTCCCCGAATAATACTTTCTGCATATGCTTGAAACACAGCATCACCCTCAGCATATATGATAAGACAATAAAATAGCTTAGCAATGCTGTTGTAAAAAAGATCCTCTAAAGGGGACACACCCAAAAGTTGAGTCATGATCTCTCTGCTGAATGGTAGTTCTGACCTGAGCTCTCATGATTTTTCATAATTTATTAACCCCTTACAGATATCATTTGTGTTATACTCACCTGTAAGACTGAATATTGGGATCTGGATACGAGAGTATATTCAAGAGGTGGGACACATGTATAAGTTTAAGTCTCTAAAACACTTAATTCGTATCCTGAACAGATTGAAATTTGTGTGAGAATTTAAAAAGGATCAGTATATCGACAATCTAAGTGAATTGTTTAATTCTGAATATGTAATGTAAAGCTTAACGGTATTTGTAATTTGTCGGCAGCTGATATGATTCCCTAACACGCTCACCAAAAATATGTTTGTAAATAGTTTACTTTTACTGCATTTTAGTTCTGTATTTCATTTCTAGTTTAGAAGCTTTATTAAAAATCCAAAAAGTTTTTTTCACTTCTGCTTTATTTTTGACAAACCAAAGTGGAGAGTTGATCTTCGGATTCGAAAGTTGAAAGCAGATGCAGGAAGTTTCTGGGCTGGAAGATGAGTTTGGAGCTAATCATGACTAATCTGTAATTAAAAAGTCAAAAACAAGTTCATTAAGTTGACACTTGTAATTTTCAGAAATATGATTGAACAAAAAGTTCAAAAGTCAGTATGTTTTGCTTCAGGTCAACCAAGGTCATTAAGTTGGACTTGGTCGACAAATTAAGTACCTAGGGTCATTAAGTTGGACCGAGATACTTATGTGGATTTCTAAAATCTGATAAAATTTGAGAAAAGTCAAAAGGTCAAAAAGTCAAAGTTTTTCGTAGAAAAGAAAATGTGTGCCTCATTCGATTGAGAATCCGGATGGATAGCAATCCGCACGGATGGCAATCCGCACGGATGACATTTCGGGTCTTGTGATGCTATATATAGAGGGTCAAAGAGTTAGTCAATGTTACTCGCCCGGACAAAACTCTTTCTCTCTCACACACACACTTCGACTTTCTGATTATTCTCCTTGGATTTCTTTGCACGGATCTTTGTTTTCGTTGGTTTGCACAACATTAACAATGGCAAAGGTATGTTTCTTTAGCTCAAATCTGTTATAAATCGCTGTTTGATAACAGTTTGTAGTGTATCATTTCTATTGGAGCTTTTGGCTTAGATCTAGATTGTGTTAGTCAGTTTTGATGAAAAATAATCATAGGGTTTTGATCGGAATGTTCAGATCTATAGTTTTAACGATTTGATTTTTGTTATAACATGCTTAAATCTTGCAGATCTGATGATTAGACGGTACGAGCGTCGGTTAAGTTTTTGAGAAATTAAACTGTGTTTAGGATGTTTTAGATAACATTGAACATAGGGTTTTGATCGCGTTGTTATTCTCTGTGTAGATCTATGTTCAATTTTAGGATTTGCCTTAGAAAATTTTTGGTGTTTATAGATTGTTCTTCATCAGTGGTTTAATACAGTTTACATTCCGTGCGGATGTCAATCCGAACGGATTACCATCCGTTTCAGTGCTTGTTTCTTGTAAATTTGTACTTACACTGTTCATGGCCCGGATTACTATCCGTACGGATACCAAATGCAAAATTGAATCGGATGACAATCCGAACGGATTACTATCCGCGTGGCCAACATGTTTTTGATAACAATGTCCTTCTCATGATTATAGAGAATCCGTTCGGATGACAATCCGCACGGATGACCATTCATGTTATTCAAATGAAAATCCGAACGGATGATCATCAGGTCGGATATCCATCCGTATCTCTACACAAAATGGAGAAAGCTTTTCAGTGTTAGAATATTTTTGAGATTTCAAAGATTTTTTCTTAAATAAATCAAATATTTCTGCAGGACTGGGATAAATCTCAAAATATTTACTTTCTGTTGGATAAAGAGTTTACTGAAAATACAGTGATTCAAGATATTGCGAAATTTTTGAGAGAAAGCAGAATCTCTAAGGCTTTAACAGATAAAACTGTAGCATATGAATCTCATGTTAGACGATTTTGGAATGCTGCGAGATATGAAGAGAGTGATAAAACAATTTATTCTGCTGTATCAAAGAAGGATGAGAAAGGAAAGGATATAGATTTGGAGATGAAAGTAACAGTTAGTGATGTAAGAAAGGTATTGGATTTAGGAGATGCTGATAGTGACCCAACCATTATTTCTGAGCGACTTGTAAAAGGGTTGTGGTGTAGAATGGGTTTTGCTGGAAGTGTGAATGGAAGGATGCTGAAAACGAGTTTCAGTCACGCTTACAAATTCATGGTTCATTGTGTTATTCATGCGCTGTCACATAGAAAGGGTGGATATGACGAAACTTCGGATTATATCATGAATATCATCGCTTGTCTTGTTCTGAACAGACCTTACAATATCTCCCAAGTGATTTTTGATTATATGACGGAGAATGCGAGGGAAGGAAGCAAGAGGTACATCATGTATCCTCGGTTTGTTCAAATGTTGATAGATTATCAGTTTAAAAATCTAGAAAAGAGAAATGATGATATTTTGGGTTTGAAGCATATGTCAGCAGACACAATCAGTAGAATGATCAAGAATCCAAATCCAGGAGCAAAAAGAATGATTTGCAAAATTTCTAATCCAAACTATGTAGCTCCAGAAAATGATGCATGGAGACACGAAAAAAGTGATTCTGACAATGAAGATGATAGGATGAGCTTGTTTGTTAAGAAAGATACTAGATGGTGGTGTATCAAGGATGGGAAGAGAAAGAGAACACCAAAGACATCCCCAACAGTTGTTATTACAAAAGAAACAGTTTCAAAAACTGTGATCAAGGGTACAGTGATAGGGGGAGTGATAAAAGAAGTTAGGATATTATATTGTTATACTATTCTAATAATAATCTCAATGTCTATTTTTGCAGAACCACAATTGAGAGATGATGTTGTTTTGGAACCTTCAGCAGTAATCCAAGAAGGAGCTGATTTGCTGAAACAAACACTTGAAGACTATCTAAAAAGAAACGAAGATGAAGCTGCTAATTTGGATCAAGGTTCAAGTGCTCGAGCTGAAGAAGCCAAAGGAAAGGATCAAGAAGGTGTTGCTCAAGATATATCAAGTGATGATGATTCTGAAGCCTCTATATCAGAATCTGAACTTGATCCAACCACTCTTGGTAGAGGAAAAACTCAATTAAAGAAAAAGCCTTCAAAGAAGCAGAAAGGGTCAGATGAAGAAGATTCTACTTATGATCCTGCCAATCCAAAGAAACAAATCAGAAAGAGAAAAGCAGTTCTAGCTGGATTCATTCCGAGAAGTGTATGTGCTAGAAAAGGTGAAGCTCAAGTTCAAAAAGAACAAGGTGGTAAAGATACACAGCATGTTGAATCATCCAAACCTCAAGAAACAGAAGCTGAAAAGAAGGCCAGTCACGATGACTATGTTGAAGTAACTGAGGGTGGAGTCTTTTCTTCAGATTTTCCGCCAATTCCAGAAAATATTAAGATTCCAGAATCCTCACGTCCAAAAGCTACAGATGATTTTTTTGGCAATCTTCCACCTGCAACTGGAATTTATAGTGAAGATATTCCAGAAGATGATTTTGACATGTTCAATAATGAAGCCGTAAAAGAATTGCTGAAGAAAGTTGCTACTCTTGAAAAGGAAAAAGTAAAGGCTGAAGAAGAACGAGATATATTATTGAAGCAAGTAAATAAGTTAATGAAAGCTCATGATCAAATTAGAATGGTGCTAATCAATCATGAAGATGCCATGAAGAAAGTGAAGGATGATGGTGATAATAATTCTAAAGTGATTGAAGTTCTAATGGTAGAAATTTCTTCATTAAATGAGAAGACAAAGAATCTTCAGGATGTGAATCAAACGCTCAATCAGCTTCTTAGTGAAATGGTGAAGCTACATCTAATGAAATGAAGGCAATAAAGTTGGAAATGGAAGCTATGAAAGCAGATAAAGTGGTGAAAGATGAACAACTTCGAATGTTATACTCTGTTATGGAAAGTCATCTGAAAATGGATGTTCATGCTGCATTCAACGAGATTGAAGTAAGAAGAGTTGAGGAAAGAAGACTTGAAAGAGAAAGAAGACTAGCTGAAGATTCAATTCAAAAGAACAAAAGTGTTGTTGAAGATATTCAGGAAGCTGGTGGTTCTTCAAGACAAATTGATGTTGAAATGATTGATGCTGAAATTGTCCAAGAACAAGTTACTGAAGAACAAGTTGATGAAGGTATTCAAGAACAAGAACAAGATGAACATGGTCAAGACTACATGTTAGCTGGTGAGTCTTCTCTATTCATTGATTCTAGTGAAGTTATTCGAAGAGTTGCTGCAATTCAAAAGAAGAGAAAGGCCAAAGAAGTGTTGCTACTAGAATGGAAGAAGCAGCAATTTGTACTTGTTGGTGATGCTTCTACAGTGCCTTACAACATAAAAGAAGTTGTTCGCAGAATGAAAATTATGAGAAAGAAAAAAGAAGCAAAGAAGGTACGTGGAGAAGAAGTTAGTGATTCTGATGTTGACATTCTTGATAAAGATGAAGAGAATGAAGAAGATAATGATGATGAAGACGAGTCTGTTCAAAAAGATGATGATAAGAAAGATGATAATGATGATAAGAAAAATGATGATGATGATCAAGGTGCTTCGGGATTGCTGGTTAAGAATCCTATTGTCGAACAGAAAATCGAGGAGTTTCTGAATGATCAGATCAATGAACAAGAAGATGATGATCAGCAAGAAACTTCTACATCTGGAAAAACAGCACGTAGATCAGGTATTCCTCACGAATCCTACTGTCATTTACTTACATGATAAACATGAGGAAGTGATTGAGGTTAGGAGATCAAGAGAAGAGATGTTGGAAGAGTTGGGATTAGAAGTAGGGAAATTTAAATTCGATATTGAAGATGAGATTCCTCAGTCTTCTGAAGATATATTTGAATCAAGATATGCTTTTGAAGCCGATCATTACAATGACGTAATTGTTGAAGATGCTTCACATTCATCTGATGAGGAAACTGATTTCCACTATTCGGGAGTTGATGCGACGTTTCCATCATTTGCTGAAATGTTCAAAGATAGAAATGAAGAGGAGATCAGGAGAAAGATTGTAGAAAAAGTATCTACTGAAGGTATTCCTGAAACCATTCCCAGAGAAAATCTTGTTGAAGAAAGGAAGAAATGGTACAAAGTCATGCCAAAGGAGAGAAAGAAACTTAGGGCACTTCAATTCTTCACACACAACAAAGATCTTTCTTGGGGTGACATTCTTTCTTGGGGCTATTTGGAAGATTTACAAGTCTATGCAATCAGATGAGAACAGGGAGTACAGTACTTTGAGTTTTTGGCTGATATCAAAACTCTTCCATGGTGGGACATAGATGAATTGGTTAAAACAAAGAACATTAAAGAATTCTACTATGGATTGGATGTGAAGCAACATGATCAACATTTATGGAACTATGTGAAGCTACAAGCTAAGCAAAGGTATCCTGATTGGAAACCACATTTCCCAGATCAAATTGTCAGAATCTTAGAAAATGGTGAAAAAGATATTACTCTGGATATCAATCCTCCTCGTTGTTTGAAGAATATGCCTTTACGGGCAATGGAGCAAGATTTCCATGAAGAATTTGAAGGGTGGTTATACAATCAATCTACAGCCGAGGCAATAATTTCATTACATAACAAGTCCACTGGAGAAGCAAGAAGGATCTGTGTGTTAGATCCTATGTGGCTTGTGAATTGCTCAAAGAAAGACATAGATTGCCTGTTTTACAACAAAATAGTTTATGAAAGGCCTGACAGAGAACAAGCAATGCAATATCAAACGATTGTGGATGTTTGTTTTGCGCAAGATATCAATTCTGGAAGATACTGGAAGACAAAATGGAGAGATCTGGAGATTGACGAGTTCTTGAAAAAATACAAGCGTGAACAACGTTCCAAAAAGATTGCTGAGCATGATGCTAAGATGGGAAGACGTAAATTGGGGATTGTAACTCCAACAGATCAAACACCAATTGAATCTGAAGAAAACAAAATTCCTAAGTGGGATCGGAAGCGTGATGGAGATCATGTCTATAGAAATTGGTGGTTGACTGAAGGAAGACATAAACAAAGAAGAATGTTGGAGGAAAAAGCTGAGAAAAGAAGGGAGAAAGCTCATGAACGAAGACGCAGCAGGAAGAATTGAAGACTATGCTGGAAGGAACTACAGCTACATCCGAGGGGGAGTCTGTTAGTACATATGTCTGTAGCTTCCGTCAGCATGTATTCATATTATGTATTCTGTGTTTTTGTAAACTGTATGTATGTAGATAGTATGCCAACTCAGGAGTAGGTTCTGAATGTAAAAGTGTTGGTTCGAACAAGGTTAGTCGACCGGATGGTTATCCGCACGGAACACCTATTCGCACGGATAGCTATCCGCACGAACAACACTTAATAGTTTCCTGAGGATGTCTATATATATCTGATCCGGGCAACTGTTTTAGAACTTTTGACTCGCACGGATAGGTCTGTATTTCTACCGGACCTGTGTACTTTCAGAACATTGAATAGAAAGAACAGACAAGTGATTAAACGTTGAATTCTGTGTTGAACAAATCTGTGATTCGTCATAATGGATTCCGCACATTAGACGAAGTCGATTCATCTTGTTCCTTACGATCAGATCCTGTGCAACGGGACCAACACTTATCTAGAGACCGATCCAAAGAAGAAAAGAAAGAAGCCAGTGAAGAAGCAAAGCAACAAACAGATGCTGGTCATGAAAAACCAAGACATGAATCCTCTTGATGAGAATTTCCAACTCAAAAATCCAACTAAACAGTCTGATCGATATGTTATGGAGTTAGGATCCAGCCACTACGACAAAGTTGGAAATAAATCAAAGGTGGCAAACTGGGGATACGATCACGACAAGAACATGTGGTTGATCACACGCGAGAGTGGGCACATGGAATACTATGCGAAGGAATCTCAATTCGAAACGTGGACGAAGATTGATCTGCAAAGCTTGTTACGTGCTCCTTATCACGATTCAGATCCAAATCAAAGAGGCAAAGGTTGGGTGTTTCATGCAAAACTTAAAAAGGAAGTAAAGAATAACTTTTAGAACATAAAGGTGGCTGAATCATATTTGAAGAAAAGTCATGGTGTTCGCGATCCTAACACAAAGCGAACGATCAGGACTGTCATCTGGCTACCAACTGACAAGGAGAAGATCATTCCCGTTGCTCGTAAGTTTGCAAAAGGAATTCTCAATACCTTCCAGTTCTGGGCATACGACCGTAAAATGGTTGAAGCTGTGATCATTACAAAAGAATAGTTTATTCGATTAGCAGATACGTTAGATCTCATGAGCTTTCACAAGGAGGATATCATGATCTTAGGTCAAAACCAAATACGCACTGATGATAAGTATGAGGAATGCACTAAGTCGTAGATAAGTGCGGTTGGTAATGTGACTGGGAATCATTTGTTTGCGGACGCTGCTCCATTGTATGGTGGTCCTCCAAACTGAATAAGCACTAATCCAATAAACCTAGGGGAGATTGTTAGGCCCTAACAGTTTATGGATTAGTTATTAATTATTGGTGGACCATGCTGCTAGAAGGTTGTGCATAAGAGTGGGCTTAGGAGCTAATGGACCTTGGGTTTAGGGGGAGTGCTCCCTAAACTTTACTATAAATAGTAAATGATGTATTAGGGGGTAGTGTTGGTTTTCTTGTTTTAGAAACTTGTATTAGACAAACCATTGTATGCAAGTTGAAACTTTTGAATCAACAATCTTTCTTCTTCTTCTATCTTTCTTGTGCTTGAATCATTGTTTGTTTGTGTGATTCCGCCACCAAACAAACTTGTGTGATATCATTGTGATCTTGTTTCGGGACTTACAATAGACATAATTCTTAGCTCTAAGGCTCAGGTTACCCAATTACTAGCATAATCACACGTGAGGTAGACTATTACCCTAATCTGACTCAACCATCTTTTGTCGTGTCATAAGCCCTTACCAAAAGTATGACCCGTTACAAATACCTGGCGGGGTCAAGCAATGACATATTATCAATACTTTGCTATTCTCTTTGTTAATTCATGGCAATGCATGCCCTTACCATTATGCTTACCTATAGGTATAAAACTTAACAAGAGAAAACATTAAAAATACCGAGTTTAAATGGTGATAACATCACCATTTGATCTATATGACCCGTTTGTCCATTTGACCAATTCTTGGTTTACATCGTAGGGTCTTATCTTAACAATTCATTGATTGTCACCAAAACATAGTTAACTATAATTTTACCCATTTTGACCCATTTCATGGTTTACACCATGGCGTCTCATCATAAAAATTCCTCATTTATCACCAAATATAGTTTGGCATAATTTTACCCGTTTTGACATGTTTCATGGTTTACACCATGGCGTCTCATCATAAAAATTCCTTATTTATCACTAAAACATAGTTGTCGTAATTTTATCCATCTTGACTCGTTCCATGGTTTACCCCATGGGGTCTCATCATATAAATTCCTCATTTTTCACCAAAATATAGGTCGTTATAATTTTACCCATTTGACCCATTCCATGGTTTACACTATGGGGTCTCAACATAAAATTCCTCATTTACCACCAAAATATAGTTTGTCATATTTATACCCATTTTGACCCGTTTCATGGTTTACACCATGGGGTCTCATCATAAAAATTCCTTATTTCTCACCAATATTAGTTCATCACCCTGTTTTACCGGTTTCCTGGTTTAAACCATGGGGTCTTGTCCTAAAATTTAACCGGCTAACCGCATCAGGTTCTTTGTTAACTCTCGTTATTAACCAAAATACTTTCCATCACATAAGTAGTGGTTCTATTCTAGGAGGTGTAAGCTTTACTTACCTTGCATCCGTTCGAGTTTCATGCGCACTTAACCTGTTTAACTCATTCATTTTCAAACTCCCACCTAGCAGGTCAAAAGTCAAACTATCACATCATATCCACAAGATGACTAGATTAGTCATCCAATACCATGACCATCACCCTTATGGACGTTTATACCACATTTTTCATTCAATTCTATTAAGAGTTAATTTGACTTTTAAAGTCAAACTGCCAATTGACACACACACACATATAGAGAGAGAGAGAGTGTGTGGATTGCAAATTTTGTCCTTTATCTTTATACCCAATTTCAAGCAGTGTCCTTTTTCTTTAAAATTGACGAGTTTTGTACTTAATGTTTTAAAATCTTACACGCTTTGTCCTTTAGCCGTAAGCCAGTTAATTTTTTTTTTTTTTGTTAAATCAGATCATTTGCAAGGCACATGAGGGTATAATTGTATTTTTACCCTATTTTTCAAAAAACCGTATTTTAGATATAGATATATATATATATATATATAGGATCACGCTAAAATGAGAACCACCTCGAGTTGTAAGAACCGCGAGAACTTTTTGATCCGGGCCTTGGTGGACCAATTTTTTTTTCAGAAACGTAGATGCATGTATAAAAACAACATTTGTAAAAAAAATTCAAAAAAAAAATGTCGTGGGTGTAGTTTTGAGCAACACAAGTTTGTGTTTACGGGACCCGTAAATTTTTCGACCAGATTTACGGGTCCCGTAAACACAAACTTGTGGCGCTCAAAACTACACACACGACATTTTTTTTTTTGAATTTTTTTTTACAAATGGTGTTTTTATACATGCATCTACGTCTATGAAAAAAAAATTGGTCCACCGCGCCCCCTACGGTGTAGTTCTCACGGTTCTTACAACTCGAGGTGGTTCTCATTTTAGCATTCCCCTATATATATATATATATATATATATATATATATGCCTATTTCATTACATTTTTCATAACAACATATCCATAGTTCTAACTTAGCACCACCCAAGTGGTTATTAGGACACAAATTCACTCATAGCCTTTTTCATCAAAGGCTATTAACCATCATTCATAAATTTCGTTGAGTTCCAAGGGCTAACAAACCTCAAAACTCATGTTAGCATTTTATCAACCACTTGGTGGACACTACTTTTAATTCTCATCCAAGATGTCTAAATTCTAGCAAATTACCATGTATTCACTAGTAATCAAATTTCAAGTTATTCAAGTACATTCAATCATCCAATTTCATATCATAAGATTAGTATCTATAATTGAACTTAAAGAGGCTAAGCTCTTATAGTCATGACAAAATCCACTTAAGAATTCATAGGGCTTTCAATCTAGAACAACCTCATATCATTGTTTCAAACTAGTTTCATACATCCAATTTCATCATACTATCAACAATACCCAAATCAAGATTACCACATTTAAGTTCATCTTCATAGAAAATTCACCAAATGTGAAATTACAACATATCTTAGGTTTCGAAGATGCTAGATGATCTAAATCCTCAAACATGCAAAGAAATCACTTGGAATTCTTCTCTGATTTTTGCTGAATTTTTTGTTTGAGATTTTGAGAGGATAATCCTCTCTCTCTAAACATGGCACACACACATACAATATGTGTGTGTGTGTTTTTTTTTTTTTTTTTTTGCCTTTTTATACTTATTACTTTCATTCGTGTTCCATTCTAATCCTTATAGTTTGGTTTATTATTTAGTAAACCACAACCTATTTATTTCATATCTTGGTAACCCATATTAACTAGGTTAAATATTTCATATCAGGATATCATTTTAACTCAAACTTCCACATTAAAATTTTGAGGGTTTTACAAAATTTTCTCAAATTACCTTGAGTCGAGCTGAGTCAAACTCGAGCTCTTGCGTTTTAATTTCGAGGCGAGCTCGATCTCAAAATAGTAGGCGCGAATCAAGTTGAGCTTGAGCTTCCTAAAAGCATGACAGGCCAAACTCGAACCTAGTCAGCCTCAACTTAGCTCATTTACACCCCTACTCTTGGTTTCTTCATATCTTTTCTTCAAATCTGATCCTAAATTCCACTAGTTAGTAAATATGACAACCTATGCTTAAATCGGCTAAATCAGACAACTTTACATATCATAAATGTAATGCAATAAATATAATAACTAATCTTATATTTGGTTTTTGTTAAAGAAAGTTATAACTTAGTTGGTCGCCTATTAAAAAATAAAAATTATAGTGTTTCGATTCATATGGGATCATTTATTGTGTAGGGATCTATTTGTTTTTAGAATTTATAGAAACAATTTATTTGATTATTTTAAATAGAATAATTACTTCAAAATAAGTCGACTAATAAAATACTCTCATGATTCTTTTGACTTATTTGCTGTATTTTAACTTTAAATTTAGTTTACACAATGATATAAGTATATTTTAAATTAGTTAGTATATTACAAAACTTTGTGAAAGACTTCTTACGAGATATCAAATATGATGGTGATATTGCTTAATTTGTTTCTTATTTATCTTATGGTTATTTGATTCTTTGAAGAGCAATTGCAGTTCTTTGAAGAACATTTGCAGTTGGTTGATTCTTTGAAGATCAATTGCAGTTGAATTATATTTTCTACTCTCATATTGATATAATCATATTGCATTTTTGAATATTAGTTTTTCTCTTATAACGGTATAATCATATTGGATTTAAATATTATTTTTCCTGCTTATACATATCTACAGACTCAAACATGTCTAGATTCACACATCGTATATAGAGATTATAAGTTTCTGTCTTATGTTTTGGGTGATGGCTTGATGATAAATTTTTTAAGTTACGAAAACTAAGTAAATTTGTATTCCAACATCCATATCTTAAGCTTTCTTTTACTTGGTTGATTATGATACTCACGTCCCTTTTGATTTAAGTGAGTTAAGTTGTTTGCATTGTGTTCAAGATGTTACAACTTATTTATATCATAATGTCTTGTATTTTATAATTCGTCTTTATGATATACATTGTTTAGAGTTGTTATTAAATATTTATACTCAATTTATTGGATAAAGTAAATAAAAGATTGTTGTTGGTTATTTTATTATCACTCTTATAAAGAGTATACATATGCTTAGACATGACACCTGAAGTGCTATACTCCCTAAATCTCATTATAGATTAAAAGAAAATCATAATATTTAAGACCGACAAATCTTACATGATTTTGTCATGTAATTAATTTTCAGTTTATGTTGTGGTGAGAACAATTATAAAAATCATAATAAACAATTTTCATTTATCAAACCTTAACCGGCTCCTGAAGTAGCAATATGTATAAAAGAGTATAAAAGACTTGAAGTGTTTTTATACATGTATGTCTAAGAAAGTAAAATTATGAAACGTGTATAGTTCTACTCCATTCCTTGAAGTGTTTTTTATACATGTATGTCTGAGAAAGTAAAATTACGCAACTTGTATAGTTCTACTCCATTCCCTGAAGTGAATGTGATTATAGAATGATCTTTGGAAATGTCGTGATCATAAACGTAATTGAGAAACGATGATCATGTTAATAATGAGATTGACCACTAGAATTGGCAAACTAAGGGAGTGATTATACGGGATTAATAGATTGAAAGGATGAGAAGTGGCAAACTAAGGGAGTGATCATACAAGAATAATAGGTGGAAAGGATGAAAGGATAACATGATAGATTAAAATGATACATTATTCTCTCGTATGTGTCCAATATTAAGCAAGCATAAGTGAAACTAATGCATATACAATTATAAACCAAAAGTTTATGGATCATGATTATTTGATTAACTGGTATAACCGGTTAGACCACCCCGAGTCAATGGTGATGTAAATTGTATTGAATAACTGGAAGATCCTTCATGATAACTAACATAAAGGTTTGCTTTCAGAGAAAGTTAATTACTTACCAACTAAAGTAGGGTTTAAATCTCTAAATATTATGGAAATGATAAAATAATATAGATCCTAAAACAATACCATTTGGTGTTTTAAGTCAATGCATCGCCTGGATGGTTATCAAATTCATAACTTGAAGTTTGTGAGATTTATGGCTTAGCTAATGAGATAGCAAGTACATTATTCCTGATTAACATATTTATCTGGTAATAATGGTGAATTTAGTTCCTAAGTTACTGTTTATTATTGGAATCAGTGTTAACTTTAAGTAGCTTATGTTCATACACTAACTACTTTCAATGAAGATGTTCACTAAATGGCTACAATTGACTGAAAATAAATAATCATGAGAGCATAAATTCATGTTTGTATTTCGGTATGTGTGATTTTACATACAAAATCATTAATCACATCAAGCCAATAAGATAAAATAATTCCTCCCCATTACAGATGGTTTTTGGTTGGGAACCAAATATTTTACATCAAATATGCGTACATATATTAAAATAAATCCACCACAACGCACAAAGATGAAACCTCAAATGAAGTTGGGAATATACGTTAATGAATAGTACCATTAATGAGATATTTATTTACAACTTAACTAATTGATATCCATTTTAATGGATCAACATTAGTGTAAGAAACACAAAGCAGTTGGAAAGTGAAATGAGTTAGAATGAATTATCACAGTCTTACCATGATCCTCAAACTAGATAAGGCGAACCAGAAGTTCAAATGATAATTCATTTATAAAGATTAATGAATCTATTGCCAGACGCATTTACAAACCTTAAAAGGGTAATTATGTCGCATATGCCAACTGTTAATGCTCCAAATTAAGATTACTATTCTACAAGAATGAACCACATATTAGTAACGAGTTAATGGCACGCCTAACGCGTGGTTGACTAGTCGATTCAAAGAATAAAAATCCTCGAAATTGAAGGAAGTAATAAAGATGGTCAGGTAGAGGTGTAGTAAAAGGTCTTTTGAAAAGACACCGGACGTGATTGTTCCAAAAGAACCTCAGGCACCTATAAATAGATCTCAATAAGTTGTATCATGTCTAGATATATATGAAATCAAAATAAACTCAATGTCGTTACACTTTTGTATATAATGTAGCACTTGAAATGATGAATGATGAGGATCAAGGTTCACTGTCACACCCTCAAATTCAACTTGCGGAGTTTTACCGCGTGGCGTTGTAACACCTCGTAAAATCACCTCCAATGATGTATTGACATGTGTAATAAACCATGATAAAGTCAAACGTTGAATTTGAGGGACTAATTTTGCGAAAAAATCAAAAACTTTGATTATAAAAGGACTGTAAATGTTAACATGCTTATTATAAGCCTCTGAATAACATTACACGGTAATCATATTCACAAATGAGCCACTTGTTGATCAAGTGTAGCCGTTTGTGTGATTAATTGAAAGTTTGCGCAATGAAGGGTTAAAAGCATCAACATGTTAATTCTTAACTCTGAGTGACCATTTAACAAACCGAGAGCCTCATGATAATTGATTATACTCTCGGGAATGCCAATTATTGGCCGTTTAAGGCTTTTATGCCTTTAAGTGACGTTACGCGCAACTTCGCAAGTTTAAGGGGTTAAAAGCGTCAATATGTTTAATTATACCTCTGAATGACCTTTTTGCGAACCCGAATCATCGTGATGTTTTATAATACTCTTAAGAATACCTAATATGGATTATATAAGGCTTCGATGCTATTAAACGATGATATGCGCAAATTTGCGCAATAAAGGGACTAATTGCGTCAAAGTGCAAAAGTCTATCGATTCGTATGGTATCGAACCTTCCGGAATATGATCATAAGTTAAGCATGCCCTAAATATCCTTTACATAGCTTAGAAATAGGCTTAGAGGTGTTTGATGTGCAAAAATAAACTTATTTGATCAACAGGGACTAAAAGCGTCAAAAAGTGCATAAGTTTGCATTTTCGCACATATCTTACGTTCTGAATATATCCGGACATCCAAAAATTTATGTAATCATTAAAATATTTTATTTTAGTGATTGGCTTGATAAAATTTCATTCGTCGCGTAATTTGGTTCGTTTTTCGCGTTCGTTCGTGTTTCGTCGTAATTAGCCAAACAACGTGACCGTGCGACCAAACGAACCGACATCCGGCATATTTTTAGTATGTTTTATGTTCCCTATGTTTAGGAATCATTGTAGAGCCTTGAAAATGGCTTAACGGTCCTTAAACGCGTCGAAAATGGCCTAAATAACATGCGGGGACTAAAAATGACAAAGCTTCCAAACTACTGTCGCGCCACGCGACAGCTGCCCAGTTCAGCTAGTTATTTTTTATAATCAGCAGCCTGTGTCTTGGTTTTGTACATGGTTTTAACAAACCATAAGCTGGTTTTCAAGCTCGCATGGTATATAAAACCATCGGCAACACTTGTACGGTCCAGATTAAAGCACGGGTTACGAGAAATGATCCTAACGGTTCTCAAAATCCTCTAAATACCACTTTGATCTTTGGCTCTCATTGCACCTCATTTCATTTCTGCTCTTGCACTCAAATTCAACGAGGATCCTGAGCTTTTAGGAACCTTCATTCAGTCCATTGGACCCTTGTAAGTGTCCTTTCGTGACTACTTAATATTATTTGGCAATTAAAGTCGAAAAGTCAAGCGTTTGCGATAAACGCTTTGACTTTAAATTGGTCGAGCCATTGTTCACAACGAACATGGCTACGTGATCGTAATTAGGTAGGTATTAACCCCTCAAAAGGGCGCCTCCTAATTACCACGTTTGCTTAGTTAATTGTCGGGTCAAAGTAATTAAAATAAAAGTCAAACGAGTCGTTTTTAAACAATATGCATAACTAATGTTGTAAAGGCAATAAAATCAGTTTTGTCACTTTAATAACTTGGTAAATATAAGTTGAACATGTCAAAGCATGTTCAACCCGACAATTCTGAGTTTAGACTCGGTTCGGAACCGAAAGTCGCAAAAGTAGACTTTTGCTATGACTTTCAATTCTGACCCGATTTAGCTTAGTTTAGATATGCCTTAGGATTCCTTTAGGACCATGTTATAGGTTAGTATAACCCTCTGAGGTTATACAACTTGGTTCCATAGTAATCCTAGTTCATTGCATGTTTTCGTTATATGCTTAAAGTTGACTATTATGCCCTTTTGATATTAAAACGAGATTTTTGAAAATGTGAGAGGACAAAAACCTTTGTTACTAATTTATAAACATGTCCTTAAAATTTCACATCAGTTCGTGGTCTAAAATGGGAGTTATGCTCAATATCGTAAATTAAAGCTTTTTTATTAATTAAACGGCAATTTCGGCATAAAACCTATTTAAACTCAAATATTGACACCGAACCTTTTACCCACTGATATAATATAATATTTTGGGATTTTTGTAGATTTTTATTTATTTTTAAACTGATCATAACATAAGGTTCTTGCATTGATTTGGTAATTGAAGGTTATGCCCTTTTTGCTAATAAAATGAGTTTTATACATCCTTTACATATCAAACCTTTTTCTACTGACTTTATATATTAAATATATTATTTTAAACAGTAAAGGCTGTTAAAAATCTCAGATTTACTTATTTAACCCGAATACCGTCAAATACCGACTTTTATGCGATTTAGGCGCATAGTATGGTTTGAAACCATATTTAGCACCTAAAGCTTGTTACCTACTGATGTTATGAATAAATTTTTGTACTTAAACAGTAATTAAAAGTTTTGAACTCAGATTTCCAAAATTAACCCTTAAAGCATATGTGAAATGACCAAAATGCCCCTACGGTGCATAGTATGGTCATAAAAGATAAATTTCACATATATATGATATCTTACTGATGTAACTTATTAAAATAAATATTCTTACTGATCATTTTAGACCAGAACCTCAAAATGCTATTTAACCTCTTTTAAAATCTTTAAAATGACCAAAATACCCCTACGGGGCTTAAATTGGTTTTAAATTCTTTTCGGGCATAATGGAAGATATCCTACTGATATCACAACATATTTAAGGCATATTCACTTGTGAAACATGTTCTTGACTCATTTGGTTACCCGTTATGCATTTTACGCGTTCGGTACGGTTTATGTAACTAGTTTGCATAAATTGACTGAAACGGGTCAAACCTTATCATTTTCACTTCAAAATTCAGAATGTGTTTAGTTTACCCATATTATACAAGTCTCCATACTTGTCGGGTCTAAATCACATTCTAATCCAGTCTTCGCTTAATCTTGCGTTTTGAACCGTAAACCTTTCCTTAAAACTAACCGGTCTAAGTTTCAACTTAAATAAGACCCGTTAGGAATCTAATAGGTTAATAAAACCTTCGTTCCAGATTGAGAGCCCCAGTAGAGGTACTTGTGCTTGCTGATTAGAATATACGGCTGAGTGCATTTTTAAGCTCAGGTAAATACTTTTAACTTATTTTCCCTATACGGGCTTGGGATACGGTATTATAATAATACCGCTTGGTCGGGTATTGAATGTTTAATCAAATTGTAATTAAATTATTGAGGTAAGCCGTTTTAATTTGTCTTGTTTGAAATAAAAGCCTTTGGGGGTTAATGACCATGTCCCGGATATCCTTGGCATCATTATTAAGAAATGGTCACGTCTTAAGCACGGGGTATAGGCATACACCTGGCAGTTGCATAAGGAAAATGGTATCTCACTCTCTTGTGGGCCTATACTTGTGGTGTGTCTGTTAATCTTGACTCGGTTTCTAACATCGGGCCCTGAATGTATAACGAACATGTAAATCTGTATACAAGATTATTTTTATATAATTGTCCCAAGTTATAAAAAGGATATTTGTGCCTTGTGTATTTAAATCAGTTTTCATAAATGTTTTTAAAAGAGTCAGTTAATTGTATTTACCAGTGTAAACTGACGTATTTTACAAAAAGACTAAGTGACAGGTACTGTGCGTAATTGGCTGGGAGCTCAGGGCGTTAATAGGGAATCTTGCAAGTTCTAGGCATCTAAAGTCTGTTGAACAGTGTTTACCTTTCTGTTTTAAGATCCGCCTGTGGATCCATCTTACAATCCGTTTGTAATATTTGATGTTACTTTTGAATCGGTTTGTAATATATTTACTTTAGACTTCCGTTGTGAATTGAACTGTGATTATTTGACTATGATGATATCAACTACGTCACGATACTCCCCACCGGGCACACCGGTAATATGTGAAAATATCGGGGTGTGACAGGTTGGTATCAGAGCCAACATTGAGTGAGTTAAACACTAGCCTTTTGTCTTTAATCTCAATGACACAGTAGCACATACCTTGACTTCCGAGTCTAGACATGAACTAGGAATGATCTCATCCCTGTTATATGTATATATTGCTTTCGATATTTGTGCATCCCAGGATCGTGTTTCCGAGCAAAGCTGCCATTGGTGGAAGCTCTCCAAATCCGAAGTTTAAGAATGTAAAGCTTCGTACTACAGCTCGAATTAGCATACGACCAGTATGGAGAAAGGACCTTTGAACCCATTAACCATATTTTAAATTCTATACCCAAGACTTTTGAAACTTCAAATGAGGAGCCAACATCGGAGGAATTCATACCAGTTGTCCCTGAAGCTCCTGCTCCCAAGATAATACCTACGGACCTAAAGGACTCATATTTCTTACCTCCAAGTCTTGGAATCCCAAACTTGGATTATACCTGTCCTGGCCTTATTCATGATCCGTATCATTCATTAACCATAAATCCTTGGATTCCACGTTTGCAAAGATTCCTAAAATAGAAAATTTGGATTACCCACCAAAACTTTCGGTATTCATACCTCACGCAGAGAACTAAGGAGAAAATTTCCAGAAATAAAGTAAAGAAGAAACTCTTTCGTTGCTTTTCATTTCTTTATTAGTCCTTATAAGGATATATTTATCTCTTAGTTCCTTTGTGGACAAATTTCTTGTTTAAAAGTCCCGTTTAGGGCATCTATGTACTTCTTTCATTTAATGATTCAAAAAATTCATTACCGATATATATAAATGAATATTATGTAAAATAAATCATAATATCCTTCCTTTTTATAATTGATCAGCCTATATATTGAAAGGAATCTTAAAGGTATAACCTAGCCGATATGTCGTTTTAGACATGGCCATAATAGTAAAACCTATTTAAAAGATCTGAAAACATGTTAGCACTCCTGACAACAGTGATACGATGAAATCACACTTGTCATTTCTACACTAGATTTCTTCCAAATCTTTAAATAGCCAATGATCTTGAAATCGCGGCTTGCTTCATCAATTAAGATGATCATTTTTACAAACATCCATTTGTGATGAAGTGCCTACGGGCCATATACAATGTCTAACGAGACAAAAGACAATGGTAGTCTATGACTCCCTGTCAGGAAAAGGTAATGAACTATGTTCAAACCTTAATGCCTCGATTCTCTGAAATCGTGGCTTATAAGTTTAAAATTGTCCTTGTGATTAGGCCTTTTGTGCCACTTTAATATCCTTAATGTTTTATAACTAGGATAAATTATAATGAAAATACAAATTAAATATAATTAACAAATTAACCAATATGGTTTACATTACCATGGTTAATGAATCATCAAGAATAATAATTCCAGGATAACCCTGAATAAATCATTGTCAATATTTATGTAGCAATCAAGCTACATAGCTGGATCAGATGAGGTTAACAGCCACCCGAGGGAAAATAATGATACTACCAGAGTTAATATAGCTGGTGCGGAACTGCAGGCATTAATAGATAATGTCATTACTCAAGTTCTTGACAGGCAGTATAATGAATCAAGTGGAACTCGCGCCAGAACTCAGTCCGTACCTCATACAAAACCACATTCCCAAACGCATGTATCTCATGAGGACGATTCTCACCACTCATCGAATAAGAGGAGTGTTCCGTCTAGACAGGTTGTGCTTAATCAAGAGCTACATGTTAAAACCTGTTCATATAAATATTTTGTCTCCTGAAAGCCCAGAGACTTCACAGGAGAAAAGGGAGCCATCGATTGCATGACGTGGCTCGATGAGATGGACACCGTTGTTGATATTAGTGGATGTGCAGAGCAAAACATTGTGAAATTTGTTTCACAATCTTTTAAAGGAGAAGCTCTAGCTTGGTGGAGGTCACTAATCCAAGCTACAGGGAAGATCATGTTGTACAACTTGACTTGGGATCAGTTTGTTGCTCTTATCAAAGAAAATTACTGTCCTCAACATGAAGTTGAGAAAATTGAGACTGATTTCTTGACATTGGTCATGAAGAACTTAGATTGTCAGGCATATCTTACAAGTTTCAATACTATATCTCGATTGGTTCCTTACTTGATCACACTGGAACCAAAGCGTATAGCTCGCTTTATTGGGGGTCTAGCCCCAGAAATCAAGGCAAATGTGAAAGCATCAAGACCTACTACATTCAGGTCAGCGGCAGATCTGTCACTATCTCTCACACTCGATGTAGTCAGAAACAAGGCTGCCAAAGCTTCTGATGAAGGAAAGCGTAAAAGGGAGGATGAGAATTCTCAGAACCCACCAGCTCAACCGCCTGCGAAGAAAGCGTATGTTGGTACCGCACCACATTGTGCTCGCTGCAACGGTCATCATGTTGCACAACAAGCTTGTAAGCAATGCACAACGTGTGGTAAGCTTGGGCATCTGGCCAACATCTGTCGTTTGGGTCAGAATCAGATTATTCTAAATCAAGCTCAGTTTAGGGGAATGCTGCTAGATTCCCACTGGGTTCATGTTTCATTCCCACCGGGTTCACGAACGCAAATGAGAATCCGAACGTGAATGTCAACGCGAATGCAAATCCCGCTCGTGGACGAGCATTCAATCTAAATGCAAACGAGGCTCGAGCTGACAACCTCGTTGTCAATGGTACGTTTCTTGTTAACAATCGACATGCATCTATTCTTTTTTATTCTGGTGCCGATAGAAGTTTTGTTTCATTATCTTTTGAACCTTTGCTTGCGATACCTAGAACTAAACTGAGGAAACCCTTATCTGTCGAAGTTGCTACTGGTAAACCTCTTGTTCTCGATTCTGTTATTCGTGATTGTCAGTTAAACCTTGATAACCACCTCTTTCCCATTGACCTCACGCCGATGCAACTTGGGAGTTTCAATATTATCGTGGGGATGGATTGGTTAACCAAACATCATGCTGAGGTGGTTTGTTTTGATAAGATTGTTCGTATTCCTCTTCCGTCTGGCGATGTTCTGGAAGTTCGTGGCGAGAAGCCATCTGGTGGTTTGAATCTTATGTCATGTACAAAGGCCCAAAGTTATTTGCGAAAAGGATATGTTGCTTTCCTGGCACATGTCACCGAGGAGAAAGGCAAGAGCAAGAGTATTCAGGATATTCCGATTGTTCAGGATAATCCAGAGGTGTTTCCCGTTGAACTACCTGGTTTGCCTACAGTTCATGAAGTCGAGTTTCATATTGACCTTGTACCCAATGCCAACCCGATTGCGAAAGCACCTTATCGTCTTGCACCGTCGGAGATGCAAGAGTTATCGAAACAGCTTCAAGAGTTGTCTGATAAAGGATTCATCTGTCCGTGCTTTTCGCCTTGGGGAGCTCCTGACCTCTTTATGAAAAAGAAAGATGGATCTTTTCGAATGTGTATCGATTATCGTGAGCTTAATAAGCTTACCATCAAGAATCGATATCCCCTACCTAGAATTGTTGATCTCTTCGACCGGCTGCAAGGTGCTTCATGCTTTTCCAAGATCGATCTGCGATCTTGGTATCATCAACTTCGTGTACTCGAAGAAGATATTCCCAAAACTGCATTCCGTGCGAGATATGGGCATTACGAGTTCACTGTCATGCCTTTTGGTTTGAAATGCCCCAGCTATCTTCATGGACTTAATGAACAAGGTTTGTAAACCTTATTTAGATAAGTTCATCATTGTGTTCATCGACGATATTCTCATTTATTCAAAGTCTCGAGCCGACCACGAGAAACACCTTCGTTTGACCTTGGAACTTCTGAAGAAGGAACAACTTTTTGCTAAATTCTCCAAGTGTGAATTTTGGCTTAGAGAAGTTCAGTTTTTGGGTCATATAGTCAACGAGCAGGGTATTCATGTAGATCCATCCAAGATAGCTGCTATTAAGGATTGGAATACACCGACGACACCTACAGAGATTCGATCATTTCTTGGGCTTGCTGGTTATTATCGTCGATTCATTTCTAATTTCTCAAAGATCGCGGTTCCACTCACTGCTTTGACTCAGAAAAATAAGCCTTTTGAGTGGGGACCTAAGAAAGAAGAAGCGTTCCAAACGCTGAAACGGAAGCTCTGTGTTGCTCCTGTTTTATCTCTACCTGAGAGAAACGATGATTTTGTTGTCTATTGTGATGCGTCGAATCTAGGACTTGGTTGCGTTCTTATGCAACGAGGTAATGTCATAGCTTATGCATCTAGACAGCTGAAAATTCACGAGAAGAACTATACGACTCATGATCTTGAATTAGGAGCTGTGGTTTTTGCACTTAAAATCTAGAGACACTACCTCTATGGAACGAAGTGTGTGGTTTTCACAGACCACAAAAGTCTCCAGCATATTCTCAATCAGAAGGAGCTGAACATGAGGCAACGACGTTGGGTTGAACTCTTAAACGATTATGATTGCGAGATCCGCTACCATCCTTGTAAGGCGAATGTCGTAGCCGATGCACTTAGTCGAAAGGAACGATTCAAGCTTCATTCTGTTCGAACTCTATCTGATATTCAATCTCGTGTCCTTCAAGCTCAACGATCTTGTGTGATCAAAGACTTATTGAAATATGAGCTACCGCTTCAACTCGAACTTAAACTCGAAACGAATGATGATGGGTTGCTATATTTCAAGGATCGTTTGTGGATTCCGAAACAAGACGATCTTGGCACCTTGGTAATGGACGAATCTCACAAGTCTCGATATTCTATCCATCCTGGTGCTGATAAAATGTACAAGGATCTTCGTACTCAGTTCTGGTGGCCTGGTATGAAGAAGGATGTTGCCTTGTATGTATCGAAATGCCTAACTTGTCTCAAAGTCAAGGCTGAACATCAATGACCTTCTGGTTTGCTTGTACAACTAGAGATACCGATTTGGAAGTGGGAGAACATTGCAATGGATCTCATCACTAAGTTACCGCGTACATCTAAATGTCGCGATGCTATTTGGGTTGTTATCGATCGATTAACGAAATCAGCTCATTGTATACCGATTCGCGAGGATCTATCTGCTAATAAACTTGCAAAGATTTATGTTGATGAGATTGTATCACGGCATGGTGTTCCTTTGGATATCATTTCCGATCGTGATGCTCGGTTTTCATCTCATTTTTGGAAGACCATGCAATCTGCGTTGGGAACCCAACTGAATCTATGCACCGCTTATCATCCCCAAACAAATGGACAATCTGAGAGAACGATTCAAACTTTGGAGGATATGCTTAGGGCATGCGTGATAGACTTTTGTGGTAATTGGGATTCTCATCTTCCACTGATCGAGTTCTCTTACAACCTGTGTGTTGGAATGAGATCGGTGAAGCTCAGCTTACTGGACCTGAGCTCATTCTGGAAACAATAGACAAAATCAAGAAAATCCGTGATAATCTTGTGACAGCTCGAAGCCGTCAAAAGTGTTATGCGGATATGCGACGCAAGCCCTTAGAATTTCAAATCGGAGACCGTGTCCTACTCAAGGTGTCACCTTGGAAGGGAGTGGTGAGATTTGGAAAGAAAGGAAAACTTGCACCCCGATATGTTGGACCATTTAAGATTGTTGAAAGAATTGGAAAGGTTGCCTATCGACTAGAGCTACCTCCAGAGCTTGGAAATATTCATCTGACTTTTCACGTGTCCAATTTGCGAAAGTGTTTAGCTGATGCTGATCTTCACATTCCTCTCGACGAGATTTAAATCGATGAAACGATGCACTTTGTCGAGAAACCTATGGAGATAGTGGACCGTACATTCAAACAGTTGAAGAACAAACGAATTCAATTGGTCAAAGTTCACTGGGAATCCAAACGTGGCCCCGAGTTTACTTGGGAATGTGAGGACCAGATGAAGACGAAATATCCGCATTTGTTTTCACAAGTTGCCTCTAAGTAAAAATTTCGGGACGAAATTTCCTAAAGTAGGGGAGACTGTGACATCTGTGTATTTTAACCCTTGTACTGTTCCGAACAACTTTGTATTTAATAAAATATGATATTTCAATATGTGTTTAATTATTTGTGACATTAGTACGTTTTCAATCATTGTTCAATTCCGAACTCTCAAACCTGTTCTGGAAGTGAAATCATAAACTGTTACGTAAACATAATCAGTTTAACGCGACGTACACTCTGGAACTGTGACAAAAGCCAAACATACCCTAAATACCCTTTACATAACTTAGAAATAAGTTTCGAAGGATTCGGTATGGCAAAAACATGTTTATTCGAACTTTAGAACTAATTGCGACAAAACTGCGAAACGAACGTTGGTGACCGTTCGGATAATATTTAAATCCCAAAAATATTCTGTTATGATTAAAGTTTTATTTTTAATCAGGTTCGTGTTGAAAAATAAATTAAAACGCTTAAAAACGTTATTTTTCAAATTTAAGCGCGTACCGTGTGTTACTGCGCAACACAGTGCTTCTACTGCAAAACGCGGACAACGCAGCCAGTCTCGGCAATTGAAATTTATTTCAGTAATATTTTGGTGAGTTTATTTTTATAGAATAATAAAAATAATTTAGAACGCCATAAACCGGGATTTAAACGCTAGATAAAATACGCGGTATCCAGTTTAATACATGTTTTTCTAACCTACACATATATATGTAAGTATGCATATGGAGGTGTGTTGTCATATGCCTACATTAGAGATTGCCACTTCTCTATCCTACTTGACAAGTGTTGTGCTTGAAGATCTCTTGCATATCTTACATATCTCTATATATCTCCCATAAATCTTTCAAGATCCAAAAAAAAAATCAAAAGCAATCTTCCTCCTTCTCTCTCTCTCCCAACCGTCCACACCACCATCACTTCCATCTTCATCTTCTTCAACCTTGTTCTTGAGAATCCAACTCCATTTCAAGCATATTTCAAGTTGGTGTGAAGATCCAAAGGAGTTTCCAAGGTGCTTTCAAGTGATTTCAAGCTCCCAATCATCAAAATCTCATCCAAGAACTTACTTGAATCTTGAAGGTATAAAGTTTATGTTTAAATCATACTCTTGATTCTTGGTTGTTCTTGATGATTGGAAGTTTCTCTTGAATCTTGGAATTTTTCACAAACTTGAAATCTAAAAAGAAATGGGTCTTGATACAAAATAAAATGGTGATATATATATGTGTGTGTGTGTGTGTATGAAATTTGAGCTTGATCTTTGGTAAATACTTGTTTAAGCTGTTGTTTGTTCTTGAATAATAGTTAAAATGCAAGTGTTTGATGATTTGTGCAAGATATGATAAATGATCAATTAAATCAGCAAATAAACATGAATAAATCACATGTTTGATGCATCTAAACTCATATGAAAAGATGATGATATGATAGAGTGCTTTAGACACTTGTACATAAGAATACATGTTGATTTAAAGCTCAAGAAATGATAAAAAAAATGATTGTATGACAAAAATGTTTTAGAACAGATTATAAATACTAAAAATAACATTATTTGGTATATTATAATGGCATGAAACTTTGACATAGGTTTGATAGCTTTGCATGTTGTACATATAGCTGAAAAAGTGGTAAAATATGTGAAATTTGCATGATTTATGTGCTTTATATGAGACCTGCACTATCATGAGTATAACCACTATTTTATTCAGTAAATAACATGGGTTATGTTAAAATATCAAGTCGTTTCGATTTGGGAAGGTTAGGGTAACGTTTGATGCAAAACTATGCGGTAAAACGGTTAAAAATCGGCTTTTCAGAGAATTTTTATAAAACTGTTTTAGATCAGTAAGTAAACTGATATTTTTGATATAAAAATAATTATTTTAACTTATATTAAGTTTACTTGGTGTTTGGTTAGTCATACGTGACTTCCAACGCCCAAAAATGTTACCGAATCGCTAAAATAAGTGTTTTTCGACATACACTATAATGGGTTGTTCATGGGTAAATTTTATGTGTAACAATGTGTTATGTGTTTTATAATATGTGTATGATGACATGATAATACTTGACAAGATTATGTGTATTACGCTATTATTAGTATGTTACATTTGAGTATATATATATTACGACGCGCAAATCGTAGATATATTGCTTATAGCCTGGTGAGGGTCACCAATAAAATCGTTCAAGTCGCAAAGTTTTTAAATATATATATGTGAACTCATATATATACAAATACACCAAAATAATCAAAAATAATAACTTTTTGAGAAATCTCAAAGTTATGAGAAAATTATAAGTATCGGAGAAACTTATGTATTTTTGTGGGTTTTTTATTATTAAATCATTCTTATTTAATTTAGGACGAATAAACAATTTGAGGGATTGTGTTAACATATAAAAACGCACCCAAAGGTGAGTACATAGATCCCCTCTTTTTACATGTTTTGTGGTAACTATGTGAGTACATAGTTCCCCTATTTTACTGTTTTCGATTGTTTTGGGGTGATTCATATGTATCAAAATGATTTCGATATTTTAGCGATGATTTCAAAAACGATTAAGATGGTTTATACTAAATTAATAACGATTTCGACAATGTAAACGAACTTGTTGGTTGTAGTTACATAACGAACGACATTCATTAATTTTGGCCGAACCGACCAGTATTAGGTTATGGTACCCTAGGATCTGACAAATCCCGTTATCAGACTGCACCCATGGTTATGTGTGGGTTAGGTGGGTAACGACTGAATCTGTGATTGTTAACTTACCCTTTGGTGGTTTGTTAATGCGAGAAGCGAGATAGTCGAGTCACGAAGGTTTGAATGTTATTAGCGAGACGACCAAAAATAGTTTTCACAATTAAAACGAGGATGATTTAAACGAGTTAACGATTTTGAAACGACGTCACTAAACAATGTTTTCAAAAGGATATAAACCATACGAGTTCTATTAACGAGTTAATACGAGATGTTTTACAATTTGGTTTACTAAAACAAATGCTTTTGGGTTAAGAATCATGGCTACGAGGTATTATAAATTATAACCCGCTTGATTTGAGTTGGTTAATTATGTTGCAATATTATACCCTTTTCAAAACAAGGTCTTTAATAAGGTATTGCAACATGTAAACTAGCCATGAATCCGATACTCTTATAAAACCTATGTACTCGCCAGCATTTCTTTGCTCACTTTGTTTTTACATATGTTTCAGGTGATGTTGCTTGATGTTGATTGCTAGGATGCATGAGTCACATAGGATCTGGACGAGGCCTTAGTGATATAATAACAATAATAGTCGATATATAACTTGTTTGTTTCATGCTAAAACAATGTAAATTACTTAATGAATAAATAAAACGAAACTCTTTTGTATCCATGGTTGTGAAACGATAATTCTGTTACAACACTCCCCGACGTTTCCGCCATGATTTGTTGTTTTACGTGGTCGGAGTGTGACAAATGATACTTTAGAGACTGCTTCAACAACTTTAGATGAATGCTTTATATCCATTAGGAATCGCTCTTCTCCAATATCCTTATGACAAGCTTTCAAGCTATCCAAAATCATCAATATGATCAAGACAGATGTGACATTTGATCCTCTGTCAAAATAGTAATGGACTAGGTCCAAACCTTAATTGCCATTAACGGTCTTTTTATGACCTAGGCTAAATATAATGGATATATATTTAAATAACATTCATTAAGAATGTTCGTACTATATTAGCCTGTATGGTTTAATGATACCATGGTCAGTATATGTTAGGTCATCAGGATGATGAATAACGGTTGTTGGATTTCAACTAAGTAATTGTTTCATTTGGTGTTAGGAACCAAGTCTCGAGTATGAAAAACTCGGATAAGACAATCGTCAATCGCGCCATTGATGATGCAACACATGCTAAAGATGCTACAATTGTGAACTTCCGAATTGACAAAGATATTCTCCAAGCTATGATAGACGCAGCTGTTGGAAAGGCTGTGAGGAAGGTCGTGAAAAAGTTCAAGGAGCCCAATGCTACTTGCTCCAAGTCCCATCTAAAACCACACTTCCTTACTCACGAGAAGGATCTTGTTCATGCCTCGAATGTAAAGGATGAACTAAAAGGGAAAGGGAGGAAGATAACTCCCAGGGTTCTAAGAAAAAGGGTAAGCAAGAGCCCAACAAGAAACCTATATGCAAGACCTGCAAGAAGCGCCATCTAGGGAAGTGCAGGTTCGAATCAAAATCCCAATCGCAGCCTAGGGCTTGTGGGATCTGCAAATCAAGAGAGCATAGAACGTTGGATTGCAAGGACATGAAGAATGCAGTCTGTTTCGGCTGTGGTGAGAAGGGCCACATCAAGACTACATGCCCTACGTCTGTCAAGGGAAGTGCGGCTAAGGATGGAAAGCCTAAGAATGAAAGCGCTTAAACTCTCCTGAAAAGTGCCAGAGGTAGTTCATATCAATAATGACATCAAGTACTTTCTTTAACATATATTGGAATATAAATGCTATGAGTTCTGTTTTGATTCGGATACCAATAAATCCTTCATAAATTATAAGTATAGCAAACTCTTAAAGTCTTCCATAAGAACCCCCAGGGATTAAGTGTAAGGTAAAACTTACAAACAAAAATCATAGGAACCATTTCTTTTGTTCCTGTCAGAAATCTTCAGTCGTAAAAGTTTAGAGTACCCTCTCTCCAGATTAAGTACGTCAGTATATGTTAGTTTGTTATCCCATTGAGTTCTATCCACTGCGAATACCAGATTGTATGATAAAAGGGCCATATGAGGATTGGTGTATCTTGATATGTTCCATAGATTGCTTCCATGCCTGATCAGCATGGAGGTTTAATGCATGGAACCACTGAGATATCCCAATGGCCATATTGTACTAAAGTCATCTAATGGTATTCAAAGAAGATATCCAGAAGTGAAATGTCCAGATAAGTGTCACTGAATAATGTACCCATGGATTTGTAAAGAAAATGTGTCGCTTATCTGACACATGCAATGATAAATGAACCAGAGCTTGAGATTTGGAAAATCTCTATAATCTCCTTGTGTTTTGATTGTCTTCTCCAAAGAAGTACCATGTTTACCTCCTGAGACAAGTAGAATTAAAAATAATACCTCGCTTAAAGTTGCATCTATTGGAAAGCCCCACATTGCTTAGTACCCACGGAATGGGATAACTAAGAGTCAATAAGAAAGCTTTTAGAAAGGGATTTTATAAAAGCCAAAATCATAATTCTGAAAGCTCTGGTATTATTAATTAGAAAGACGGTTCATTTTGCTTATGCATTGATTACCGCAACCCTATTTAGGCAACAATTAACAATCGCCTTCAGCTGCCCAGGATCGTCGATTTGTTCGACTAACTGTAAAGATTAGCTATTCCTTAAGATTGGTTTTAGACAGTAGTTGGAATAACCATCTCACCTTAAATAAGCTATTTTATAATTAATAGTTAATATGTAAGCATCAAGGTTGCTCCTTTGGAGACCTCGTATAGATGAGATGTTAAACATCTAATGTTGGGCAGAAGTTTAGTAAGTTTGAAGTAGTAGGACCTGAAAATTCCTTAGAAACAACGAATAAGATCATATGAATTTATGATCATCTGGAAGCTACCAGTAATCGGCGGAAAGTCAATAATAAATGAACGTCGCAAACCTCTTAAGTTCTTGTTAAGAAATAAGATTCAACAAAAGGTATCACCCTTGAAAGGTGTGCTGAATTTTCTAATTTATCAGGCTAGTTAAGCTCTAACATATATAATTATTCGAGGAAATCGAATATATCAAAATTAGTAATCTATAAGCTAACTTACCTGAGGAACTTGATGGAAATCAATGTGTCCCACACTAGTGATTTAAGGATATGTTTCACTGATAAGACAAAAAGCATTATCACATAATGATATGCAGACTAATGAAAACTTATGGTTTGATGAGAAACCTGTATTGATTAAGGATCGTTAGGTTAAGAAGCTCCGAAAGAAAGTAAGTACCTATTGTATAGGTCAACTGAGATACCCTTAGAGGCCCAAATATGCTATAGAGGTTAAGTCCATGATACATCAGAAAGTACTTCAATTATTTTAGCAAATCTCGAGGTCGAGATTTCTTTTAAGGGGGTGAGGATGTAACACCTCGTAAAATCACGTCCAATGATGTATTGACACGTGTAATAAACCATGATAAAGTCAAACGTTTAATTTGAGGGACTAATTTTGCGAAAAATCAAAAACTTTGATTATAGAAGGACTAGAAATCTTAGCATGCTTATTATAAGCCTCTGAATAACATTACACGGTAATCATATTCACAAATTAGCCACTTGTTGATCAAGTGTAGCCGTTTGTGTGATTAATTGAAAGTTTGCGCAATGAAGGGTTAAAAGCATCAACATGTTAATTCTTACCTCTGAGTGACCTTTTAACAAACCGAGAGCTTCATGATAATTGATTATACTCTCGGGAATGCCAATTATTGGCCGTTTAAGGCATTTATGCCTTTAAGTGACGTTACGCGCAACTTCGCAAGTTTAAGGGGTTAAAAGCGTCAATATGTTTAATTATACCTCAAAATGACCTTTTTGCGAACCCAAATCATCGTGATGTTTTATAATACTCTTAAGAATTCCTAATATGGATTAGATAAGGCTTCGATGCTATTAAACGATGATATGCGCAAATTTGCGCATTAAAGGGACGAATTGCGTCAAACTGCAAAAGTCTATCGATTCGTATGGTATCGAACCTTCCGGAATATGATCATAAGTTAAACATGCCCTAAATATCCTTTACATAGCTTATAAATAGGCTTAGAGGTGTTTGATGCGCAAAAATAAACTTATTTGATCAACAGGGACTAAAAGCGTCAAAAAGTGCATAAGTTTGCATTTTCGCACATATCTTACGTTCTGACTATATCCGGACATCCAAAAATTTATGTAATCATTAAAATATTTTATTTTAGTGAGTGGCTTGATAAAATTCCATTCGTCGCGTAATTTGGTTCGTTTTTCGAGTCCGTTCGTGTTTCGTCGTAATTAGCCGAACAACGTGACCGTGCGACCAAAGGAACTGACATCCGGAATATTTTTGAGTATGTTTCATGTTCCCTATGTTTAGGCATCATTGTATAGCCTTGAAAATGGCTTAACGGGCCTTAAACGCGACAAAAATGGCCTAAATAACATGCAGGGACTAAAAATGACAAAGCTGCCAAACTACTGTCGCGCCACGCGACAGCTGCCCAGTTTAGCTAGTTGTTTTTTTAATCAGCATCCTGTATCTTGGTTTTGTACATGGATTTAACAAACTATAAGCTGGTTTTCAAGCTCCCATGGTTAGGGCTGTAAACGAATCAAACGTTCGGCGAACAGTTCGTGAACCGTTCGGCGGGAAGTTCGTTTGTGTTCGTTCGTTTATTAAACAAACGAACACGAACAAGAAATTTCGTTTATTTAGTTAAATGAACAAACATGAACAAAGGACGTGTTCGTTCGTTTATGTTCGTGAACGTTCGGTAACATGTTCGTTTGTGTTCAATAGTTCATTAGTGTTTTTAGTTTTCAAAATTCCGACAAATTAAATATCTAATAAGTTTCAGTGTATTATATATTCTGTTCATGAACGATTGTTTGTGTTCATTTGTTTCCATTTGTGTTCATAAACATTAGTTTGTTCTCATTTGTGGTCGTCAACGTTCATTGCTTAAAATTAACAAACAAACACAAACGAACACGAACACCTTAACAAACAAACAAACACGAACATAAAATTTCGTTCCATAAGTGTTCGTGAACGGTTCACGAACACATATATTTCTTAACAAACGAACACGAACAAGGTCTTGTTTGTGTTCGTTCAGTTCGTTTACAGCCCTACCCATGGTATATAAAACCATGGGCAACACTTGTACGGTCCAGATTGAAGCACGGGTTACGAGAAACGATCCTAACGGTTCTCAAAATCCTATAAATACCCCTTTAATCTTTGGCTCTCATTGTACCTCATTTCATTTCTGCTCTTGCTCTCAAATTCAAGGAGGATCCTGAGCTTTTAGGAACCTTCATTCAGTCCATTGGACCCTTATAAGTGTCCTTTCTTGACTAGTTAATATTATTTGGCAATTAAAGCCGAAAAGTCAAGCGTTTGCGATAAACGCTTTGACTTTTAAATCGGTCAAGCCATTGTTCACAACGAACATGGCTACGTGATCGTAATTAGTTAGGTATTAAACCCTCAAAAGGGCGTCTCCTAATTACCACGTTTGCTTAGTTAATTGTCGGGTCAAAGTAATTAAAATAAAAGTCAAACGAGTCGTTTTTAACAATATTCATAACTAATGTTGTAAAGGCAATAAAATCAGTTTTGTCACTTTAATAACTTGGTAAATATTAGTTGAACATGTCAAAGCATGTTCAACCCGACAATTCTGAGTTTAGGCTCGGTTCGGAACCGAAAGTCGCAAAAGTAGACTTTTACTTTGACTTTCAGTTCTGACCCGATTTAGCTTAGTTTAGATATGCCTTAGGATTCCTTTAGGACCATGTTATAGGTTAGTATAACCCTCTGAGGTTATACAACTTGGTTCCATAGTAATCCTAGTTCATTGCATGTTTCCGTTATATGCTTAAAGTTGACTATTATGCCCTTTTGATATTAAAACGAGATTTTTGAAAATGTGAGAGGACAAAAACCTTTGTTACTGATTTATAAACATTTCCTTAAAATTTCACATCAGTTCGTGGTCTAAAATGGGAGTTATGCTCGATATCGTAAATTAAAGCCTTTTTATTAATTAAACGGCAATTTCGGCATAAAACCTATTTAAACTCAAATTTTGACACCGAACCTTTTACCCACTGATATAATATAATATTTTGGGATTTTTGGAGATTTTTATTTATTTTTAAACTGATCATAACATAAGGTTCTTCCATTGATTCGGTAATTGACGGTTATGCCCTTTTTGCTAATAAAATGAGTTTTACACATCCTTTACATATCAAACCTTTTTCTACTGACTTTATATATTAAATATATTATTTTAAATAGTAAAGGCTGTTAAAAATCTCAGATTTACTAATTTAACCCGAATACCGTCAAATACCGACTTTTATGCGATTTAGGCGCATAGTATGGTTTGAAACCATATTTAGCACCTAAAGCTTGTTACCTACTGATGTTATGAATACATTTTTGTACTTAAACAGTAATTAAAAGTTTTGAACTCAGATTTCCAAAATTAACCCTTAAAGCATATGTGAAATGACCAAAATGCCCCTACGGTGCATAGTATGGTCATAAAAGATAAATTTCACATATATATGATATCTTACTGATATAACTTATTAAAATAAATATTCTTACTAGTCATTTTAGACCAGAACCTCAGAATGCTATTTAACCTCTTTTAAAATCCTTAAAATGACCAAAATACCCCTACAGGGCTTAAATTGGTTTTAAATTCTTTTCGGGCATAATGGAAGGTATCCTACTGATATCAGAACATATTTAAGGCATATTAACTTGTGAAACATGTTCATGACTCATTTGGTTACCCGTTATGCATTTTACGCATTCGGTACGGTTTATGTAACTAGTTTGCATAAATTGACCGAAACTGGTCAAACCTTATCATTTTCACTTCAAAATTCAGAATGTGTTTAGTTTACCCATATTATACAAGTATCCATACTTGTCGGGTCTAAATCACATTCTAATCCAGTCTTCGCTTAATCTTGCGTTTTGAACCGTAAACCTTTCCTTAAAACTAACCGGTCTAAGTTTCAACTTAAATAAGACCCGTTAGGAATCTAATAGGTTAATAAAACCTTCATTCCAGATTGAGAGCCCTAGTAGAGGTACTTGTGCTTGCTGATTAGAATGTACGGCTGAGTATAAATTGCATTTTTAAGCTCAGGTAAATACTTTTAACTTATTTTCCCTATACGCGTGTGACAACTGGCTCAAACCGGTAATTTCCGTACACTTTAATTAGTGCTTAATGACTGCAATTATGTGCTTAATTGTCAGCCATGTCTAACTACATACTAAACAAGTGAATTCATGCATGTTGTATACTACAAAATATTGCTTTATGCACAAACGAGAGCGTTGCGTCAAAAATACTAAGTAAACTCACCGGTAAGACACTATGTGTCAACGGAACTGCAGAAAGCAGCCAGACAATAAAAATTGGAGCCTAGGTGTAGGTCCGACAGCAAGAATGCATTAAAACCCAAGAGTACATACAAGGGTTTAATATATATGCAATACGAAAGCAAAAATAAGCACTAAAAAGCACCCGAAACGCACTTTAAGTGCAGAATTTATAAAATTCAGCAATAAGTCAGCATTTAGACATATAAATATCATGCAGAAATGTCGTTTTATTATCCAGAATATTTCCCTAAGTGTTGGGAATCGTTAGTATTATGAAAAGATACTTATTAAACACTAAAAGGTGCAATTTAGCACTTTAACGAATCGGTATGTAACCGAACAACCGGATTTTACCCGGAACATAAAAATATTGCCAATAACATTACTTATCTTTTTCTGAGCCAGTTAGGGTCCCTGAATACCCTAACACCCGTCATAAAGCACAACACACTAGTAACCGGGTTAATCACTTAACTAACCTAGATTAACCTAACTAGTGTCTAACTATTTAGTTGGATTTGAACCAAGACCCCCCCCCCCCTTTAGAAACCGTCCCCATCTAAGGGGACATACCTTGTCCTAATTTGATTATAATATTCATTAGTGCCTAATATCTTGAAGACACATGATCCTTTGGATAATACCCTAACTAATTGTCTATAAGTTGCAAGATTTGCACACCATCACCTTCACTTAACACACACCACTTCACAACTCTCTCTCCCTCTCCTAGAGCTTACGGCCGAACACCCCACACCCATCCATCCATCTTTCAAGTTTGATCTTGCAAGTTCCAAGCATCTACAAGTGTTAAGGGTCGCATATAAGGAGCCTTGGAGCAAACGGAAGGCGAAGAACCTCTCTACTTTGCTTTTATCCACCCTATTTGCGCTTAGATTCTTCCCTAGCCTCGAGCTAGTGGTATGTTGCATAAATCACCTTCTTGAACTATTCTAAAGTGGTTAAAATGTTATGTAACGGCTAAAACTCGTAAACATACAAGTTGATACATAAAAGTCTACTAAAAATACTTGTAATGATGGTTAAAAGCTCATATGTTGTGTAAATCTTGTAGTAATTGATTTGTGTGGTTATTTGGACCCGATCTATGTTGTGGTAGCTCGGATCATCATTTAACCCGGTTTAGTCATGATCTTGGATTATGACATAAAGCTTGTTTAAGTATAACAAGGGTTAGAAGATGAAGCTCTACCACACTCGAATCATGAACTTGTGTAAAAGTGATTTAACTTGTGAAATAATGTTTAAAACTAGTAGATCTACGTATCTACAAGCGGTATTTTCAAAGGACCGAGTGTCCAAGAAATTATATTTTCTAAAGCCGAGTCTTACATGAAAAAGAATGATTTTAGCAAACACACGAGTATGCAAACACTTGTGTAACACAAAGTTTCGACAAAATAACTATTTTTGTAAATGTTGACCGGAAGTTGTAAAGATGTAACTTCTTTAAAAGCGAGACTTTCAAGAAACAAAGTTGATCTATACAAAGATCCACTAAAAATAATGGAAGGATACTACCATTTTGGAAAAACCACAAGTTCATGTATTTCTGCGATTATATCTATTTTAACTAGTTGCATATTGTTTATTGTTGAATGAAGAGATTGTTGACGATTTAAAAGAAAATAAACACATGTTTTGAAAACATGGGAAACCTCCATTTTTAGGGGAAACTCTGTCAAAATTTTTATAAATTTTGACACTTAGAAAAAATATAAGTTTTTGATAAACTTATTCCCTAAAAATGTGTTTAAAAGCATTACCAAGGTTTCCCTAATTTTTGGTGATAAGAAATGAGGATTTCTTCAAGAATAAAAATGGACATAAGTATGTATATTTTTGAGGGAAAAATATATATTATTTGATCACCAACTTATGTGCTAAGTGTATATAGTATGTGTTATACGTACTAGTGTATTAAGACTTAAAGATACACTAAATACTCGTGAGGAGTATAAACATAAAAATACACTAAATACTCGTGAGGAGTATAAACATAAAAATACACATACAAAATACAAGATACATAATTCGGGTGCGAAGTGCAAAACACAAAAGACTTATATTTATTTTAGAGGAAATAATATAAGTAAGATACGTAGTTAAAAATATGAAATATTTTTAACACAACAATACAAATACAAAAGAGAGTGACTGTACTTGTGCGATACAAGTCTAGTGACTAACGTTAAGAAAACGCGTATAGGTTACGACGTTAAGTAAGCAAATCCGGTGAAGTTTACGACGCACAGGAACGCAAAGTTGTGAGTTCATGCTCCCCCTTTTCTTTTAACTGTTTTCAGTTTTATAACTTCGGGGGTGAAATACATGTTACAAATATTACAATGTTTACAAATGGTATGATGGATACAAGAATGATACGAGAAATCGTGTCACGAATAGGGTACCATAAGCACCATTAATCGTGTACATACTTAGACCGCAGAACAAAAGGTTAGATCTAATGGGTTCCGGGCAGCCCCACGCTTGGCCACTCTTTTACCAAGTAGTGTTTTTGTGTCTCAGTCGTAAATCGACTACAGAAAAATGCCTATGGTTTGGTGACTTCCTATGTCGTGTCACATGTTAATGGCTTTGCAACCCATTAACACTTGATACATACAGAAATATTTATACATGAGTACGTGGTGTACACAAAAGACTTGATTTATACAAAATACAAATTATGTTTTCATACAAAGTATACAAACGTGAAATACAAAAATTGCATGAATTCACACCAACTTTATGTTGACGTTTTTCCAAAACTCACATGTATTTCAGGTAACTAGGATGGATGTGCGCGTGGTCTTACTCATGCTCGTGGATGTCGCTTTGTCTATCTTTAAATAAAGTTATCTCGTGTTGTAAACACTTGACATATGTTTTCAGTAATGTAATATTTGAAGATATTTTTGAGCATGTAGTATGTTTACTCTTCGTATGCAATGAGAACCTTTCATGATCACACCTCGTGCTTCCGCCGCAGAAAGGGGTGTGACAACGCGCTTGGGATACGGTATTATAATAATACCGCTTGGTCGGGTATTGAATGTTTAATCGGATTGTGATTAAATTATTTAGGTAACCCGTTTTAATCTGTCTTGTTTGAAATAAAAGCCTTTGGGGGTTAATGACCATGTCCCGGATATCCTTGGCATCATTATTAAGAAATGGACACGTCTTAAGCATGGGGTGTAGGCATACACCTGGCAGTTGCATAAGGAAGACGGTATCTCACTCTCTTGTGCGCCTATACTTGTGGTGTGTCTGTTAATCTTGACTTGGTTTCTAACATCGGGCCCTGAATGTATAACGAACATGTAAATCTGTATACAAGATTATTTTTATATAATTGTCCCAAGTTATAAAATGGATATTTGTGCCTTGTGCATTTAAATCAATTTTCATAAATGTTTTCAAAAGAGTCAGTTAATTGTATTTACTAGTGTAAACTGACGTATTTTCCAAAAAGACTAAGTGACAGGTACTGTGCGTAATTGGCTGGGAGCTCAGGGCGTTAATAGGGAATCTTGCAAGTTCTAGGTGTCTAAAGTCTGTTGAACAGTGTTTACCTTTCTATTTTAAGATCCGCATGTGGATCCATCTTACAATCCGTTTGTAATATTTGATGTTACTTTTGAATCGGTTTGTAATATATTTACTTTAGACTTCCGTTGTGCATTGAACTGTGATTATTTGACTATGATGATATCAACTACGTCACGATACTCCCCACCGGGCCCACCAGTAATATGTGGAAATATCGGGGTGTGACAGGCGTGTGACAAACCAGGATCTAGCCACAAATCATGTTGAACAATTCATAAATAATTATTAAATACTTAACTACCACCATTAATACGATTAGTAATAATATTTTAAGTACTCCAAAGCAAAAAGCAAAAGTTTAAGTTCGTCAGCGGAAGCTAAAAGTTTAAAATCCAGACATAATTAAAAACCCACCGTTGTTTCGCCTAAATAAAAAAAATAGCTTAATAAAAAGCAATGACACTCCAAGCTGCAAGTTCCCATGTGTGTCGTACCTAACGTCCTTCAAAGCATGCTAAAGTGTATCAACAAAAAGTTGGCGAGTTCACAGTTTTAGTTCCACGAAAAGTAAGTTTAAATACAAAATTTATAAAGGCATGTCATGGGTAGCTAACCCACTGTTAAGCAACTAAACTGATGGTACCGAATACTGACAGTGTAAACTTTTGTGCCCCACATCAATGTTTATCGGAATTGATGCAAAGTAAAAGTTACAACTTCACGCCCAGCTCCCCACACGGTGTAAGGTTTGTCAAACCTAATAGTGCTATCAACAAATAGCTTGTTTGCCATCTGCCAACTGATCGGTATAAAGGTATGGAGTTTCAAGATTGATGTTCGTTTAGTCAACTATAGACATGATATTAAACTAGGGTATTTAAGTGGTGGTATTCCTTCCTAGAATATATATGTAGTCCCAAACCAGGGATAATGTGGTCCCAAACCAGGGATAAGGTAGTCCTAAACCAGGGATGCATGCTTTAAGTAAAGTAGTGAACTCACCTTAGATTTGCTCGGTAAGGTTAAGTAGTTAGGCGAGGTTACGGGTCAAACACGTCCTATATGTTTACCATGTTCTTGTCAGTTAAGTTGTTAGGATATCACAATGTAGTTTCATGTAGATCGTGTTTATGACACATGCATATACACACTTAATCATTTTCATTTACGCACGTTTGCTACTATGCATCTCATCATGTAACAAAATCAAGAACAAGTTTCATTTATCTACAATTCACGTAGCCATGCATACGGGTTTTCAATTATTCATACGCGCATGTGGTTATGTGCAAGTGTAGTGTCCTGTTAACATATTATTGTCAAGTTCATATTCATGCATACGTGTTTAGAACTGCTCATTCATACGTACACCTATATACAAAACACCTATCTATCGCATGACATGTTCAAGGACATTCACTTACGTTTCACATATCCAAGAATACCTCGTATAACCAACTAGATGCATTTTCACATATAAATGCAGAGTTTCAGCACTTTCAGCACACATCAGTTTTTAAGTCGGTTTGTAGATTTTATAAATAATATCAAATAGGTCAGAAAAATTATGAAAGTTTTATGAGACATGTCAAATAGTTCATAAAAGCTTATGTAATTTTCTTGGGTCCTTAATACATATAAAGAATTCGTGAAAAATAATATTCCACACGAAGGTCAAAAGTGTCATCTTCTGATGACAATATACCTTTTAATTTATAGAAAAATCTTCGTCAACCCGATTGATGAAATTCTAGTTGGAATGTCTCATAATCTCCTATGGTTAACCAGTGTAAAAATTTCAAGTCCTAACTCTACTTATTTGCTGAGTTATAACCCTCGTCATGAATCCCATTTTCTGTAGAAAAACTCAGCTTTGACCTTTGATTTCTTTTTAATCTTTTGACTAACCAAAACTCATCGGAAAAATATGAAACCAGTTGGGTTTGAAAGGAAATTCCTTTAAATTGATCTTAGACTCAATACTACTCAGTTTCATTATGTGTTGGTCGAGATATGACCTTTACAACACGACACAAAATTCTGATCAGAAGCTGATCACTTAATGTAGTTAACAAAACATGAATAAGATCATCTTTAACATGTTTTACACTATCCTAGCATGCATATATCATGTTAAATCAGATTTAATACAATTTCTTGTCAAGATCATGCTTCTAATCAAAACCCTAATCTTTAAATCATAAGAAACATTAAAATTGATCAAGAAAATTTACTTGTAAGCTTTAAAGGGTATTGAAATCGATCAAGAAAGCCACCAATTGCAAGACCCAAGAAACAAATCAAAGTGGAATGGTGTTTTGAAGGCACAAAGTCGGAACTATGGTGGAGGTGGGGCTGCCATACGTAATGCGGGGTTTAGGGTCGGGTTATGTTTTTTTTGCTAATTAAAACCCATGGTTGGGCCTTTTGGTGAGTTTTTGTAACTTTTGGTGGCCCTTTCTAGCTAACACAAGCCCACCAAACCATTTTCTACTTTTTTTAATAGCCCAAGTCTATAAAAATAAAACCCACTAGGTTTTTTATAAAAAATATTTTTATAACGATAGATCACACAAAAACGCACATTGTTCGCAATTACGAGAAACAACTAACAAGTAGTTAATGTAATCAAATAACATATACTTCCACTCAATTATATTAATATTTCTATGTTTGCAATACTATATCCATGTTTCACCAATGTTCTGGGTCAGACTTGTGTGTAGTTTGTTAATTTGCCGAATTATTGTTACGTGAGTGTTTGTGTACTAACTAACGCACTTAACCAACCAATATGAAGTGAAATGCTATAATGAATGTTTTTAAACAATGTTAAAGATAACAGAGTTGTGTTAACCTAGTTAACCTGAGAAATCTCAGTTGTCACATCATCCCCAAGTTGATACAATTTTCGTCCTGAAAAATTAAATAGTGTCACTAACAGTTGAACGAAAATTTTACGCGGCTGCCAGGAGGTTTTTCCCGGCTATCACATTCATGATCTGCCTATGAATGAAAAAATATAAATTTTTGGCCAAAATGAAAAGACGCAAACAAAACATAGTTGAATTCTCAAATGAAACTGAATGTTTTCGGACCAGTAGTCCATACAACTGAAGCTGTAAAATATGTTGGACACAAGCGGGTCTTTTATGCAAAACATTTAAGAATCAATTAAGTGATGCAAGGCAAAATTGGTGGCACTAGAATTTTTGTGAAGACCGATGATTGATTATGAGGAAACGTATTCTCTAGTAGTGATGCAATAAGTTTCCAATACCTTATTAGTTTAGGGATACAAAGAATTGATTTACGTCTAATATATAATCTTGTGATTTACTTGATACTAAAGTTTATGTGAAAGCCCCTAAAGGATTTTATTTTTCAAACCTATGTAAATTAAGTTCTCGAGAACATTATGATTGTTGTATGAAAATTCAAATCCGAATATATTATGTTTGTTGTATATGTTATTTAATTGAATGTATCCAAAAATCCTAATGAGTTGACTAACGCATTTGAGTGCTTAAAAGGTAATATTAAACATTGTAGTGTAGTTCATGTGCACTAATACATATGCAAATTGAACTTGATGATTATGATATCTAAATGTATAAGAACGGCATAAAATGGATCGGAAATGAAACAATTTTATCAGATTTTTTTTCAATTAATTTACTAAATGATATAGTTTATTTACTAAAACTCTAAAAAAGAGTGATTGTTCGTGCATGATTAGTAAAGACGGAAAGAAGTCTCTGGTGGATTGATATACATGAAGCATTGATACTAAGGAGGTGTTATAAATACATATTATTGCGGTTATTAGTAACTACAGTAAAGTACAATTTCAGTCCCTAGGGCTTACACCCGATCACACATTCAACCCTCATTTGAAAAGAATGAACACTCTAGTCCCTGTGGTTGTCGATTGCTCGCAATCAAGTCCCTCCCAGTAAATGGTGGGATGGCAAAAAGGTAGTTTCACCAAATATGAAACTCGTCCAACCTTTTAATCCTCAAATATCTTTCATAAGCTATAATCCACTCCTCCTCTCCCCCAAACCTTCCCGCTGTTAAAATCGACCAGCGGCGATGGCATTAACCCGCGATACAGAGCTCTTATCATCAAGAAGATGAGATAATACGTTGTTATTCTAATCACATTCCTCGTTCTTGGTACGACATTGTCTTAATTTTGCATAAGAACTTTGATTTTGTAAATTGTGCCTTGTATAAAATCTGAAATTTGGTTTGTTTATCTTTAAATTCTAGTGGGAATCAGGGTCCAGGTCACAAGGCAGCACATTGGGATCCAATATTGGGTCCTAATAAGGACCGGTATGGGCTTTCGGGTTGACCTTTGTTTCCGTTGTCACCTATGAAGGGTTCCAGCTCCGTTATTATACATATATGATGCATATCTAATAGCGTAACTATTACTGTTGTTGTTGGTTAGTTTGGTCTGGTCATTTTTGGGTTCTAGTCGTTGATAATCAGTGTTAGTTGCAACAGTTTAACTGGGTTACTTGGGTTGGTCAAATTTTAGGTATGTGAGATTAGTGATCAGGGGTAACCCATGTTTTGAATATGTATGTATGTTCTATGACTTATGAAGGCTTTATCAATGACGATGAATGACTGATTTGAATGCTTATACGGTATGCTACATACATAAATGTATTTGATTGAACAAAACCAGTACATTTAACTGTAATTGAGTTTTGATGTTGGAACATGTTTGACTTTGGATGTATGTCTTTTGATGTTCAAACATGAGGACCAAACATGCTTGACTAACATAGAGGTCAACTAAGGTTAAGTATGTTGTTTGGAAATTGAGTAAACAGATGCTACAATAGATGCTACAAATGTGTTCTTATTAAGTCAAACCCATTTGAAGTAAGTATTGTTAGTAACTGTAGTAAACATAGGCCAAACACAACTTTCTAGTTCAGTTCAAGAAGACAACCCCATTTGAAGTTAAAAAAAGTCAAACCCGTTCAAATCTGGTTAAATATCATATTGCAGGTTAATCGGTGCTTAGTTGGTAGATTAGAAATTGTTTTGAATATGGAGGGAATATATTATACGTTCAGGGACTGAAATTGTAAGTAAAGTTATGGAGGGTAATTTTGTCTTTTCACTGAATTACAAACGGTCAGTTAGTGTGAGAGACTTGATTGCGAGCAAATGACAACCACAGGGACTAGAGTGCTCGTTCTTTTCAAATAAGGGTTGAACGTGTGATTGTGTGTAAACCACATGGACTGAAATTGTACTTTACTCTAATAACTAATATAGAATAGGTTTCTTCTCAAAATTTTATTGTACTTTTCCCTACATTATTTTTTTAGTTTATGTCACACTTAGTTTTGTTATTGTGATTATTATGTCACACTTAGTATTGTTATCACCTGTGATTAATTAACCTTATCAATACCAGCAGGGTGGTGGTCTATTAGCAAATGTTAAGCCTTTAAACACCTAGGTTTGAAAGAGGAGAAGAGAGGTCTTAGGTTCAAGTCTCACATACAACATATATTAAAAGAAATTTGTCGTTAAAAAAATTTAACATTACGAATAATCATTGTAGTTTCAGTTATTAAATATTTAAATTAGAGCATTCACAATGGATCCTCTAAATTAATGTGAGTGTAACCTCCATATTTTTTAAAGTGATTGTAAATTTTTGTGAGTGGAGAAGAGAGAAAAAAGAGAAAAAATTACTGTTCATCAATAAATTTGGTGGAGATATCGTTCACCTCTATAATTTTTTAAAGGTGATTGTGAGCGAAGTAGGGAGAAAAGGTAATGATAAAAGTATCAAAATTTTATTTAATTGAAAACGAGAGAAAAAATATAGTGTTTTTTAGTGTAATTATAAAGATACAGTTAGAGATTTGATTGTGAATGCTCTTAGGAAAGCTAAAAAACTCTGCCTAATATATCGGTCGGTGTAAGTCAATAACTCTTTTTTTTAAACCGTTGCAAATAAACTTTAAAATATGACACAAAAAGAAATAAAAAATAAAACCCTCAAATACTAAATTTCATCCCAACAAATCGTTACTTGCTATTTGTGACCAGGTTTTCTTGGCTCGATCAAAATAATTATGTAGCTTCACAAATTGCATGTTTAAAATGTTTTTATGAGTCTTGTGACAGGTTCGGTTTGTACAATAGTGCAAGTAAGGCTAAAGCGTTACCGCCTTTTGCCCCCTCACATGTGGCATTTCACCGGCGTGAGGCGGCGTTAAACACTGCACGTCGGGGCATTGAACCGGCGTGAAGGGTGGAGAAGATTGTCTAACATCCCAATTGTGTCAAGAGACAACATTGTTGAATCGAATGCTTAATAAGGCTTACAATAATGTTTCTCGTTTTCATTTAAAATATGAATGATTACACATTTGCTCAAAACAATGTTACTAGTCTTAAAAAAAACATTTGTAACAATCATCCATAAATTCATCACTAATCCAATTATGTAAATCCAAATTCACAAACTTTATTGAAGAAAACGGTCCTTCAAACAGTCATCGGATAGAAATTACATTTCGTTGTTTCTATCATCAATCTTGTATGCCATTTTAGGACAAAACTCCAGATTTTTTTCACTTTATAAATGTAACATATATAACATTTAACTACATGCTCTTCATGAATATGGTATCTTTTTTGCAGTATTTTATTAGAGTGATTACGCTTAATTTAAAGGTGTTTTATCATAAACGCAATTGATAAGAAGAGTACTAACCCGCATAAATGACTCATTTTCACAGTATATCATCACTTACAAGACATGATATACTTACATTAGACTTTAGACCACTAGTAAGTTCAAAGTGATGAATAAATTGGCACACCTGGCAAAGTGTACCCTGAATCCACGATAAATATGTTACCTGTAACATAATCTGATGAACCATGAATTAGGTATTTGACCAATGAAGTCAACCCCGGGTCCGTAACACCCAACTCTTTCAACGGCATAGTTTTTGAAACCACATTTTTGAACCATTTCTTTTGCAGAAGTTCCTCTGTAATTTCAGATTTGAAAATCCCGGGACTTATTGAATTCACCCTAATTTTGTGTCCTCCAAGTTCCATTGCCATTACCTGAATGTATAAAATCAAGCAAGTCAACTAAAAAGTCAAAATTATAAGCCAACAATCATCTTGCTCATCGCAACAAACTTAAAGATTTGAAATTTAAAGCTTAAGTAAGCACACATCAAGAGGTATCCATAGAAAAAACACACAAGAAAGTTATATTTTGAAATTTGAAGTCAAATGCACAAATCTTCAGCCTTATATGTACTTATTCCCATTTATTAAACCAGCAATTTATCATTCAATTTGTGGTTACTTGTTACAAAATTTCAAAAGTAGTCTATTTGACTTCACGCGTGTGTCTATTTGACCTCTCAAGTCAAACTACATCATGCAAATTTCAAAAGTAGTTGATTTGACTTCAAAAGTCATAACTATATCATGTATACCTATTTCAAAAATGATCTATCTGACCTCATAAGTCAAACTACGACATGCATCTTTAGAACGAATCAGTCAGTTAAGTATAACTTGAAGACAGACACTTAATGTTACTTTTGTCTATTCAACGCGCCGTCATATATATAATACAACATGAATTGACCTGTTTTTTCACACGAATAAATTTAAATTTTCATAGCTCAAAGTTGTTCGGTTTACCTTTGTCATGGTATTCAAAGCTGATTTTGAAGAAGCATATGCAAGAGCTCCAGGTAGATGACCGCGATTAAGACCAGCAGTCGAAGAAATATTGATTATTGATCCTCCTTGATTAAACTCTAGCATTTTTAATCCAACATACTTTGACACCAACCATGATCCTTTTACATTTGTTCCGAATGTTTTATCCCAATCTTCTTCTGACAATTTCAGTGGATTTTGTACAGGACCTAAATTCAAAACTCAGCATAATCACTTTGCATGTTTGCATTACAAAGGTCTCTATAAACTCTCAAGTGTAAAACTGAATCTCATAATGTGTGAAAATGTATATCTAATACACTAACTGTTACCAACTGTCTAGCTTAATACATAAGGTTCTAATAGTTTCAAAGAATATGGTTCGAGAATTCATATCACATATGAAATAGTTTCTTAAATCTAGGATTGTAAACGAACCGAACGGAGCCTTGTTCATGTTCATTTGTTTAGCATTGAACCTCTTCACGAACACAAACGAACATATACCATTTAAAAAACACAACATTCTTAATTGCAAACATTGGACCATAGTTATTAAAGGCGCTAGGTGCACTCAAGGCGCATAAGCCTCGCCTAGGGCCTAGGCGCATAGGCCTCGCCTGGGGCCTAGGCGCAAGGCGCAAAAAAAGCAAGTGCCTAAGAAAATAAAAGCGCAAAATGAAAAAAAAATTAAAAATACATTATGTATTAGAAAAATAATAATATTCTACAAATAAAATAAACAAAAGTCAAAACATATAACATCTAATATCATCTATTTAGTATCAAAAGTTCTAAAATATTAGTGTATTGGTGTAGAAAAGTGGTTTTTCTTAGATAAAAGTAGAGATTTGCCTAGAATCATGCTGGAATTTAGAGAATTTTGATGGAAACTCGTAGGGGTCTAGGAATCGCGTCGGGACCTATGTGTGAATCATCACTTGGAGAATTAAAGCGCAATTGCCTCGCCTCGCCTGAAAAAATGGGCCTAGGCACAAGAGGCGATGCAACTATGCATTAGACATAATCACCTTGTTAAACACTTGATATTGTAATCATAAACATAACTATCCCAAAATAAAGGCAAAAGTTAGACATAGTAAGGATAAACATACACACAATCACACATAGTTATCCCAAAATCATGTTTCAAAGATCTAAGTTTCTAATGACTAAAGAAACAAACAGCCATGAACGGACGTAAACGAGCGTATTACCGAACGTTCACAAAAACACAATTGAACCAACACGACCTTTGTTCATGTTCGTTCATTTTATTAATCAAACGAAATTCCTTGTTCATGTTCGTTCATTTATAAATCAAACGAATGTAAACAAACTTTCCGCATTCACAAACGGTTTGCTGAACGTTTGGTTCGTTTAAAGCCCTACCCCTATATACAAGCATACATAAAAAAAGTACAACCTGGTAACTAACTGTATACCTGAATACGGCTTTCAATAGATATGCTTCCAGATTTGAAATCACATGTGAAACTAGTTTCCAAAATCATTATGCCACATCAAAATAACCGTCAAAACTCAACCGTAACTGTTACCTCTAATACCGGCGTTGTTAATCAAGGCATCGATACGGCCAAAAGCGTCCCAAGCCTTCAACACGGAAGCTTGAATAGTCGGAGCGTCCGCGCTGACGTCAAGCTCCACTGCAACCGCTAATACGTCGTCGTTTATGGTTTGAGTTCGGTTTGAATGAGTATCGGAAACACGCAATCTGTTGATTTCATCGCACAGAACCTTGAGGCGGTCGACTCGACGAGCGGCGGCGATGATTCTGCAACCGGATTTGGCTAAATCGATGCAGAATTCCCAGCCGATACCGGAGGATGCGCCGGTGACCATGACGATGGTGCCGGTGAGATCTCGGCATGGTTCAAGGGTGGAGGTTGTTACGTGTTGAGTAGAAACCGCCATTAATGGTGGTCAGCAGTTATTGAGTTTGATTGAAATCGAAACAACTTAAAACCTCCAAAAGAGTGCTACAAATCAAACAATTAATTTTAGTTCTAGAATTATTATTATTATGTAATGTAATATAATATCTACCAAACAATAATATAAAAAATATCTCCAAGCTCATCTATATCTATAATAATAATAATAATAATAATCTATCTATTCTAATATAATAAAGTGATTTTAACTTATGTGTCATCTATACATAAAACCATCCTATTATTTTGACAAGTGGCATTCTTCTTCTTTCATTATTTAAAAAATTTACATCTGACACGTGTCTTTGTTAACCTCGCGAAATTTTCATCAGGATCCCCACGGTTCTTTCCAAACCCTATTCACTTCTACGGCTTCATACGTCCCTAATCAATCCATTTATTCAAAAGCCTAATCATCTTCGCTAGATCTTATAATCTTCTCCATCGCCGTCCAAGAAGCCATTTCAGAAACCACGTTTTCTTCCTTCTCTCATGGAAGAAGGACATCCAACCATTGTTGTTCACCGCGATACTTGTAAGGGAAATCTCAAACCTTACTTACTTTTGTCGATTATTATAAACATTCTATAAATTATTCAAATCTTCTGGGGACGTCACTTTCGTTTTTATTCTTTGGATCTTTGAATTCACGATGTGGGTTTGTTGAGAATTATTGAAGCTGGACTCATGAGGTTAAAGATTTGAGTTGACTCTTTCTTTTGAGATATGAAGATTGGGTTTTCAAGGCAAAAGAAAACCAACGAAACTTTCAATTTGATAGGGTAATTGAAAACCAACGAAAATTCAACTTATTTTGAGATTTGTAGATTGGGTTTATAGGGTAAAAGAAAACCAATGAAGTATTGAGTATTCAATTTGATAAGAGTATTTCAAATCCTAACATAGGTCCATTCAAAACAGTACCTGATTTTTTTATTAGCTGTTCAAAATTAGATTCTGAATCGAAAATTATCGCTTTGTGGTGCAACTTTAATCTAAAAGACTTTTGATTTGTGGGTGGGTAGATGGAGTTTCTCTAAATTAGATTTAGATTGCATTTAGATAGTTACAACTACATTAAACGCTTTAATGGTTATGTTTGTAAAAATTACATGTATCTTTGTTTTCCATCCAACTAGACTAGCTCAAAAATTACTTGTATCTTTGCTTCATGGACGTGTTTATAATGAACAGAACCTCTGTTCAATCAAGAAACCATGTGAGCATTAGAAAATTTTCATGTGTGATCCAAAGTCAAGATACCACAGGTAAAGCTTCTTTAGTTTTTGATTTTGCATGCCTTTTGAGGTTTAATTTCAAGATTCTATGATCGTTTTGTTGAGTTTTGTTTGACTTTTACTAGGTATGTGATATTTGAACTTTACTCTGCTTAGGGTTTTGGGAAAGTACTGAACTTCTGTTTCATCAAGCAACCTTGTGACCAGAGTCCATTCATTTTTCAATGGTAAAGTTTCATTGATTTTTTTTTGTACTTTAAAGTTTAATTTTCATGATTTTTTTTTATTCTTATGTTGGGGTTTGTTTGTATTTTAGTGCGCATGTGATATAGGCGTATACTTTGTTAAGGGTTTAATGTGAAAATTTGGGCAAAATTTGTCTTAATTCCTGATTCTCGATTTTCTCCGAATACTTTTACCATATGGGTCGTATGACTCACGACCCAACAGGGGAGTGGTGTTTATAATAATATGGAGGGTATGATGATCTTTTTGGCCGGATATAAATGTAAGACTTATTCAATTAGAAAAAATTTGGATTACAACGGAAACTTAACATGATTTAGCTTATTCTTTGTTCTCAAAGTGTTATAATTGTTCGGTTTCAGGCTTAAAATCTCACTGAACTATGTATGCTACATTACACGACACAAAAACATGTTAAAATGCTTGGTATGTAATTTATAACTTCTTTATTTAATCTTACATTTGTGTGTTTCAAGTGTTTATGCAAATCCAATAAAAAAGTTCTTTTTTCTTTCATTGTTATAGTTTGGTGTATCTGACCTGATCAAACCAACCGATGGCGTGAGTATAGTGTTTGGCGTGCTGTTTGTGGTGTGGCTTTTTAGCATAAAATGACATAAGTTGATGTGTTTGTATTTGAAATGGTTGTTTGATGTTTTTTTTTAAATTTAAATATGGATTTGATATATTTTTGAAATAGAGCTCGAAATGATGAAAGAAAGATTCGCAAAACTTTTATTGGGATATATTTTACCCTTGGACCCTTTAAGAATCACGTACATACGTCACAAGTGTAAATACTAAGTATTGTATTTAACCTTGACGTTTTTCTTTCTTGAATTTGACCAGATAAAATCAAAGTTGCAGATGTTGGGCTGGAGCCGGAAGCACAAACAGTACGTAACTGGACAGCTCCCGTAAGCGAACTCAACGGGATATATGGGCCCAATTGATCTTTGACGCCGATTAAATATATCCATATTCATGAATCCGACAGCTTCACAGTAAGTTCAAAAACTAAATAGATTAACATTTTTTTTCTTACGAAAAGACTGAATTATTAATATGTATACTTTTTATTCTAGATGGGGATATTTTACATGCCACCGTCTTCCATCATTCCCCTTCATAATCATCCCGGAATGACCGTTTTTAGCAAGATTCTGTATGGATCAATGGATGTAAAAGCATATGATTGGCTTGATGAACCCTCATCGTCTGATACGTCACAAGGTATCATCTTTCTTGACTATGACTTATGACAAATGGTGGATAGACGTTGCAAATATGGTGGGTCGACCCCTAAACGCTTTTTTTATCCAGTTTTTCGAAGTTTATAAAATTTCGTGTTTTAAATATGATTAAAAATGGGAACTTTGTCCAGAAACGTAATCAAAGACCCAAATCTGACAATATGAGGTATGAGTATACCTGGCAAAACAGGCGTGTCGGCGGCGTAATGGATCAAAATGGGTCGTTTTAAAAAATGGTCATAATCATTCGAGTTAAAACGAATAACAGGTTTTTTAATAAAAGGAATTCCCCCCTTAAAAATGTGTATTATTAATTTAATGTAATTATTAGTTTACTTTCTATAGCAACTTTAAATCACTAATAATTTTTTAAAAAGACAAACATGGACAAGATAGTGTGTGTGGGTCAACCTTACTTGGGCCGTCCTGTTTTATGACCCGTTACCCAACCTGCCCGACCCACCCGTATTGTTGCCTTTAACAAAAACTCTGCTTGTAATGGATCAAGAGCCTAATTACCAAGCAAAAGCAGCTTTTTTGAAAATAAGTTTCCGGAAGTAATCTTAGAAACGTTGACTATACCACCAAATGCTTGTAATGTATATTAACATTATATTTTTTCAGGTCAAATCGGTGAAAGCTGAAACCAGGGAAAAGCACACACAACGGGTGTGGAATCGATGGTGAACTTTTTCGAGTCTCAGGTCAAGTTGTCTGATCTTTACTTTCAGACCAATGCAGGCTCATTGGCCGCCCTCCAAGCAGCAATGTAATTAGACCACCCGTAGTGGGGCGTGGTTTTTAAAAAAATTGAAAAAAACGCCCCAAAACGCCCCTCCCCCCACTACACCGGGCGTTATCCGGCGTTATATTTGATACTTTTGCAAGCCGGCGTTTTTAAAACAACGCTAAAGTGGTCAAATGCAAATTGGATGTGGCCAATGGGAGACTTCCAAGTGTAAGGTGCCATTTTTTTTTCTTCTCTCTATAAAAAATAATTGTTTATTGATTGGAAGAGGCGTTATTGGAATAATGCCCCACTACGCCACTTTGGCAATAATGCCCCATGCTGACTGGGATGACACGTGTCGAATAATGCCCCATGGTGGGGGCATTATTTTGTTCCACCACTACACATGGTCTTATAAATAAAGAATTTGCAATTACGATATGTATTTATTTTTGATAACTTTCTATTTCAGTTTTTCATGTTACCCAACCCCGTGTACGACACGGGTTTTAACCTAGTAATAAATAAAGTAAACCAATGTGTGACACGTGTCATTCATTGGAGGCGTCTATTTTCTGGTTTTCCCGTCTTTCTTTCATATTTATCTTCTAACAATTTATCTTTTAATTTGTAGATAATATTAAATAGAAAAATGTTTTAATAATTGTAAATAATATTAAATAGAAAAATGTTTATCTGATAACTATAACCCTTTTATTGAAGTTTTAAAGAGTTTCACGTTTTTTTACACCTGGTCTTTTATGTTTTAAATTCTAGGATTTGGCTAAAACACACTTTGCCATTAATCACATAATTTTTTTGGATTTATTAAAAATTCATGACTATATTATATACTTATAAGCTGTTGAATATATATGTCAAACTTAAAAATTATTCTTCAAAAATTCAGTAACATCTATACTCTATATATAGTGACACGTGTCATTTATTGAAGACACATTTTTTTAAGTTTTCCCGCTTTTCTTTCATATATATCTTCTAATAATTGTAAATAATACTAAATAGAAAAATGTTAATTGAATACAAAAAATATAGGATAACATCAAGGTAGTGTTTGGTATGAACGAATGGGAGGTGGAATGGAATGGATGATTACGAGTGAATGAATAAAAGGGTGTTTGGTTGGTCAATGGAATGGAATCACCCATTCCAAAAGGCATTCCATTCCCTCAAAATCATTCATTCCACCCCCCATGTTTTTTATCTATTCCATCTCCTATTGCACCATTCATCAACAACATCAAAACCCACCATCTTCGCCACAACCCACCACCACCCCCACCCATGCCATCGCTGCCACCCGCCACCACCTCACCCTGACAGCCACCGTCGCCGCCGCCACCCACTCGCCACCTATTATCAGCACAGCCGCGGCCCGCGACCAACCGCCAACGCCACTCGCTGCCGCCGCCCACCATCATCGTCCACACCACCACCACCAACCGCCGCAGCCACCCACCGCCACCTCTGCTGCCACCCACCACCAACGGCCACCTTGCCACCACCACCACTCGTCGTCACCGCCGCCCCGCCACTCGTCGCCGCCACCACCACCACCTATAACCACCCACAATCACTACCACCGACCACCACCACCACTCACCGCTGATTTTATTACTCCGTTTTCCTTACTTACCGAACAATATACAATAATAATTCATTCCATTCACACATGGTAACCAAACAAGACATGGAATGGTAATGATCCATTGCATTCCCTCATCTATTCCATTACCTCGTTCATTCCATTCCTTCGTCCATTCAATTACCCCATACCAAACAAACCCCAAATGTATATCGATTACTTAAATGAGTATACACATGTATGATATTTTTTTACTATTATTATTAGTTTCATTATTTATCAAATATATATAAGTGTGTCCGTCTTTGATTTGCATTTACAATAAATATTTATTATACATGGTCGGCTCAACCATTTTAGAGGCCTAAAGCAAGTTTCAAAATCGGGGCCCTTCTTGCCTATTTTTTTTCTTATCCAAAAAGAATAAACGACGGTCGATCGGCCTAAAGGAGATTCAAACTCGCCCCCATAAGGTACACAGATGATATGCGCGCCGACTGGGCTACACCCTTTTAATAACAAGGCTCATACCCATTTAGTATATAATTTTTTTTTTAAATCTTGAGGCCCTATACATTTGGTGGCCTGAGGCCCAAGCCTCAAAATACTTGGGTTTGGGCCAACCCTGTTATTATATAGTTTAAATTGTTCAACCCGTGTAACACACGGGGAACTAACCTAGTTTACACTTTGATTACTGTGTTCGTCTTTTTATGATATGTTATAGTTATATTTTTTTCAAAACAAATTTGGATGACCGAAGGACCACTAGAGTATCATTCGATCATATCCATATCTACCCGACATGATACTTATACACTAATTAAAGAAAAAACTCAATAAACATAGGAAAAATCTCCCTTGTGTGAATCGAACCCATAACCTGTTGGTCCCAAAGCATAGGCGATATCCGATATGTTATGGTTATTGGTTAGTTGAGTGTGGTTCTATTACAGAGTCAAATTTTCATACAAAGTGTATGAAGTCATAAAACACAATAATTTAAGGCATAAAACACACTCAAAACTCACAAATAACATAGTGAATATCACTAAAACACAATATCCAAACTCTAGCAGTCCATAAAGATTTCAAACACACCATCGTAAAACTATAAATATAAAACACAATATGATAATCAACATAAAACATACTAGTGTTAGTCATTCGATAATCAAAGCCTTATCATCCAAAACACAAAACACAACACAAAACTCACAAATATGGCATTTTAGTAATCTTCACTTTGTTTTTTATGAGTTTTGAGTGTGTTTGACATAATGATGTTTTATGACTTTTTACACTTTGTAGTAAAAATGGACTTTGTAGCCAACTCTCACCATTGGTTAGTAATAATAAGTGGTTATATAAATTATTATTTTTTAAATATGTTAATTATTATTAATTATTTTAATTATTAAGAAAATAAAGTGTTATTGTTAAAACATAAATAAATAAAGTAAAGAGTAAACTCCCATTTTGGTCTCTGGTCATTTTTCCCACTTTAGTCTAAAACTGTGGTTTCAGTTTTATTGTCATTTTGGTCCACAAGTAAAATCAGGTCATATTTGTGTAATAAAATCCTGGTATTTTTTCATTTTCCTCAGGGGCTAAATGCTCATTATAATTAAATAATCCCTTTGACCACATAAAAGTACAGACTTATCATCTTCCTCAAACCCAAACCCAAACCCTAATCCATCATCTTCTCCAAACCCCATTCTCATGCAAATGAAGACCAAGATTCAAACCACGACAAGCACCAAATCTGGTCATCACTGATCTCATACCGTCACCGGCGCAATAATAACTCACCTCAGAAGCCGTAATACAACACACACAACCGCTCGACTCCCGCATCCTCTCAACACTTCAGATCTACACCACACTCACATGTACACAATTGTTTTTTTACGGGAACATGATGAGGAAATCGAAAAGATGACGCCAAAACATTAGATTTATCCCTAATTGCTGGAAGAATCGGCTTGTAGATGTCGACCCGGAACCATCCAACACCACAACCACCTAAATATCAACCTCCAGCCGCAAGTCGGTTGTGGCACAGCCACTGAAATCCGCCACCCGACAACACCAAACACCCTCCTACGTCGATCCAGCCGCCAAACACCGCCTCGCCTTCTCCTTCTTCTCATCGTCGCCGCCACAGATGGTAGGTGTGCAAGGCTGACACCGGCGCCCCGCTATGAGAACAAAAATGTTCATCATCATCGTCGGAATCGTCTATTTGCTGGCGAAAACAGCTGGATGCGAACCTTAAGAGGCTTCAATCTCTTCTATTCGGAGCAAATATCGCTATCCAGAAAGGAGATTACAGTTAGGCTCAGCTACTATCTCTCCGTCTCATCGATTTTCACGATTCTCCGTCTCATCAGAGTAGATAATTGCTGGAAGGATCGGTTAGTGTGTTAACACTTGTTGTTTACTGAAGTTGTTTTTGTAATTGATTTGTGTGCACTGGATTTGTTGTTGTTGATGGTTCTATGTATTATAATGACCATTTTACCCATGAGGAAAAGGAAAAAATACCAGGATTTTATTAGAAAAATATGACCTGATTTTACTTTTGGACCAAAATGGTAATAAAACTGAAACTACAGGGATCCAAATTCAAAATGTTTGAGTTTTGGACTAAAGTGGAAAAAAGTGACCAAACCACAGGGACCAAAATGACAGTTTACTCTAAAGTAAAACAATTTATTTTAAATCTACAACTCAATACAAACCAAATGCTTCCGTAATTTCTTGTTTCACCCTTTCAACGGATTTACGATCTTGTCGCTAGGGGTGCTCAAAACCGGATATCCGAATCCGAAATTTCGGATACGGATTCGGATAGTGAATCGAATATCCGAAAATCCAACTTTTTATTTATTTTTTAGTTTTTATTAACTTTTTTAATACTCAGAAACAGATATTTTGGATAGTTTCGGATATCCGAATATAAGTTTTCGGATACTTTTCGGATATTTCGAATATTTTCGGATACTTCGGATATTTTTGGATATTCGGATATCTGAAAAAAATGAAAATTAAATTTTCAGATATTTCGGATATCCAAAATATCCGAACATTTTGAAAGTCACTATCTGAATCCGAATCCGAAAAATTCGGATATCCGAAATTTCGGATATCCGATTTTTCGGATATTTCGGATTCGGATAACGGATATTTCGGATCGGATTTTCGGATACGGATAGTTTTGAACACCCCTACTCGTCGCATCAAATGAGATACATCGGACCAAAGAATCTTCATATATGCTCTCTTTTCCTTTTTGTTTTCTTAATCTTTTTGTTTTGGCTAAATGATTGTTAAACGTTTGCACCTTCTCCCGTATATTTAATCAGACTTTTATTTGAAAAAATAGTTGAGGATTGTAAACATTGGGATCACTTGGATTGTACCAATCGTTTGGACTCATGGTGGTGGATCACGATTGGAATTTAAAAAAAAAAATACTAAACAAGAAGTTGAGGGGTAGAAGAGTATTTGGTAAAACAAACATAAACATACCATTATTTGTAGGGTTTCCTCATAATTATTTATTTACAAAAGGAGTCGTTAAATGGCAACATTCGAAGACATTCTACCCTTTCAAGTGTGATTCTACCAGTGGTTTTTCATTTCTCAATCACGCTACGCACCATTAACACGGTATCTAAGAGGCAGGGGCGGATTTAGAGGGAAACACCGGGTTCCCAGGAACCCAGTCTTTTTGGAAAAAAAAAACGTTTTTTTGTAGTGTAAACCTTGTATGATTTGGAAAAAGGAACCCAGTGATTTCTCCGGCTGAATCCGCCACTGCTAAGAGGCATGCCTCCTCCCATTTCTCAACTAAAAACGGGAAAGCATCTATTGGTGTGGTAAATAAACATCATAAATAAGTATTTAAAAAACAAACTAATTATATTATAATTTATCTAATTTTAATCATTTGAAAAACATAAGGATTTTATTAATATTAATAAGCAATCCCAATAAAATTTGTTTTCACTGTTGTAAAACAAGGCATCAGAGTACTACTCGAGTAATCATTAAAAAGAAGCATGCCGAGACACAAGTACTTTCACTCCAACTAGGAGTTTCTAGCGACTTTTGCAACCATGTTTTATTTATCAGGGTCATGATATAATAGAAAGTTTTTTTTGTCTAGGAATGCTAAGAAGTAATCTTGACCATCAATTGAATTAATCAAGTGCTAAGATTAAATGAGTGAAATTGAAGGAAAAAAAGAGGCACGTGGGTTTGTGTAGAGCCATTCTAGTCAATCTAGTGCAATAGTTTATCTCTCCTCCAACCTCCCCCATTTTTTAAACGTTAATAACTCTTTCATACAACATTATTTTTTTATAAAAATTTCACCAAAAAAACGAGTGTTTTTTTATCTTTAAAACGAGTATACTGCTGCTATATTTTTGAATTCTTTTTCGAAAACTCAGTTGCGTAAAACGCAATGGACAAAAAAACGTAAAAAATGACTTTTTTACTAAAACGCAATTGATAAAAAACACAAAGAAATGTCTTATTTCTAAAACGCAATGGCTAGAAAACAAAAAGAAATGTCTTATTTCTAAAACGTAATGGCCTAAAAACAGAAAAGAAAGTGTTATTTCTAAAACACAATGAATTGAAAACACATAAAAATGTGTTTTACCTAAAACGCAATGGACTAAAAACACTTCAAAATGTGTTTTTCTAAAACGCAATAGACCAAAAAACATATAAAAATGTCTTTTTTTTTCTAAAACGCAATAGCGTAAAAACACAAAATAAAGTGTTCTTTCTAAAACGCAATTGACTGAAAACACATAAAAATATGTTTTACCTAAAACGCAATTGACTAAAAATACTTCAAAATGTGTTTTTCTAAAACGCAATGGACCAAAAAAAAATATAAAAAATGTCCTTTTTTCTAAAACGTAATGGCCTAAAAACACAAAAGAAAGTGTTCTTTCTAAAACGCAATGGACTAAAAACACATAAAAATGTGTTTTTACCTAAAACGCAATAGACTAAAAACACTTCAAAATGTGTTTTTCTAAAACGTATTGGACCAAAAAACACATAAAAATGTGTCTTCCTAAAACGCAATTATTAAAAGGGTAAATTACATTTTTCGTCCTTTATGTTTGTATTGGATTGCAATGGATAGCCTTTAACTTCAATAATTACAGTTACAGTCCTTTATTTGTAAAACTCATTACACCCTACGTCCTTTAACACTAACTTGGTTAAAATTTTCAGGTTCAGTATGGCATGTGCCTTGCACATGAGGGTAGATTTGTTATTTTACTCATTTATTTATCTAATTAAATTTAAACAATAAAACAAATTACATTTTTCTACATAATAATTTTTTTTTTTTATGGAGATTTCTGGTGATTCAATATTTTGGGGGTTCTGCACTAAAAGAAATTAGGGTTCTTACCCACCACTTCCAACTGACCACCACCTCCACCCCACCCCACCCCACACCTTATCTTTCTTTTTTCTTTCTCGCTGGACATGCTTTTGCAGCTACCATCGCCGAAATCTGCTTCACCATCGCCGGAATATGCTTTCTCGCGGGACATGCTTCACAATCGACGGAATCTGCTTCATCATCGCCGGCTTCTTGGAAACCCTAGATAATGGGAAAGGGGATACCAACAAGGGGAAAGGGAATCTGCTTTTAATGTTGTGTTATTTGGAAACCCTAGATTATGGAATCTGCTTCATCATCGTCGGAATATGCTTCATCATGGCCGGCTTCTTGGTATTCCCGTCGTCAATCTGCTTCATCATCACCGGGTGGAAGTTTTAGCTGTTTACACGTAAGTATGCCTCATTTGATCCATGATTTTTGTAGTTGAGGGGTGTTTGCGTGAGAACAGAGACGGGTTGGTGGTGGTGTCAAGTGGAGAAGAGGATCAATGACAAAATGTTAGTGTTTTATTTATATATATATATATATATTTTTTTTTTTTTAAATAAAAGGATAACATAAAATGACTGAAATACCCTCATATGCCTTGCACATAACCAGACTTAACTAATAAATTTAACTGAGTTAGTGTTAAAGGATGTAGGGTGTAATGAGTTTTACAAATAAAGGACTGTGACTGTAATTATTGAAGTTAAAGGTTATCCATTGCAATTCAATACAAACATAAAGGACGAAAATTGTAATTTACCCTAGATAAAAACACAAAGAAAAGTGTTTTTTTTCTAAAACGCAATGGACTAAAAACACATAAAATGTGTTTAACCTAAAACGTAATGAAATAAAAACACAATAAAATGTGTTGTTTCTAAAACCCAATAAACTGAAAATACAAAAAAAAAACGGTGTTTTTTCATTACCTTGTAAAACGCAATGACTCAATTCAAAAACCCAGATCATAAAAATGCAATTCAAAAATTTCTCACATAGAACGAAGCCGATTTCTTCATATTTCTTCAACGATTGACGAAATTTGAATGTTAGAAACACTTATCAGCGATCGAATCGAACGAATCGAGTGATTCGCTTCAAAATTACGGGAAAAATGAGATACTGTATGAAATTAAACTGGATGTCTTTAAAAAAGTTGAAGACCACGTTGATTGGGTGTTTGAATCATTCATTGGTGATGAAAATCACACTATAATGTAGTGATTATTGAGATAGAAAGTGAAGAAAACGTTGAAGATGACGGGTTTTGAAAATGATGTGTTTGGAAAATGGTGGATTTTGAAGTTACAGAGAAAAGAAGGGAGAAGATTGGATGAAATTGATTAAAATACTCTTCCTCTTTATTTTAACTTTTGCCATATGTCATAATCCTATTGTTTTTTATCATTCCTAGCTAAAATAAACTTTATATTTGATACTCACCCTTATTTATAAAATAAAAGAGCATTCACAAAAGTAAAAGAGTAAGTTACACAAATTGTCCTTTATTTATATACTAAATTGCACTATGTGTCCTTTGTCTTTAAAATCACGCAAAATGTCCTTTATTTTGTAAATTTTGCACGCTCTTTGTCCTATAATCTAAATGATGGAGTTAATTCTAAAGTAAAAAAAGATTTTGTCCAAAGGGCATAATCTATAGTTTATTTATAATGAGCGTAATTTGTGATTTACTTAAATTATTTTATTCTTTTCTTTGCCTTTTATTTTAGAGTAAATTACAAAACTCGTCCTTTATATATGTCATTTATTGCAAATTGTGTCATTTGTCTTCAATAATTACAGAAAACATACTCGATATTTGCAGACCACACGTTATGTCCTTTAGCCCTAACTCAGTTATTTTTCATAGTTAAATCTGACCAAATGGACCCCGTATGAGGGTATGTTGGTCATTATACCAATTTTTTTAAATACAAAATAAATTATTATCATAATATTAAGTAATCGCGTAAGTAACAAGAATCAGAGTACTTTCTCACTTTAAATACATTTATACAAACACAATTACATTACAGTCTCCCTATCTTCTCCAGCCACAAGATCTTCGGTCACCACTACCACTTACCTCCGGCGACCAAGAATCCCAAGCCACCACCCACCTGCCGCCACCTCCACAATCCACACATCACTTGTCACCACTAATCAAACCAACCACCATCTGCCACCACCACCACCACTCGACCACCACCAACCTACCCACAAACCCCATCTTTCACAAACACCCACAACACCACCGTACCAAGCACGACTGGTTCTGGATCTGGATTTGTGGAACAACGACGGCGGATCTGAATCTAGGGTTTCGAAGACGGCAGCGCTGTTATGGTGCACTGGCATCAGATCATCAACAGTAGGTAACCCACCATCCTTCAGACTTGACCTCACCATACAAGATTTGAGCCAGATGTAGTCGGTGAAGAAACTGTTACCGGAGAAGAAAGGTTGGTGGTGGTGTTACCGGAGAAGAAAACGGTGCTGGTGGTGTTTTGGAGAACAACACTATATGTCCAAGTAGTTCGCTTTTGCTCCTGCTCCGGCACCGACGTCTGACGCCACCTCCGTCTTCCTCTCCACCGGCGTCGCCTCCGTCCGTATCCGCATTCATATGGTGTTGTTTAGAGTTTGATATGGTTAATTTTCATACGGTGCTGTTTGGAATTTGATACGGTGAATTTTATATGGTTAATTTTGATATGGTGTTGTTTGGAATTCGATATGGTTATTTTTAGGATGTTGGAGTGTGGAATTTTGTATTCATATTTTTTTATGTTGGGTGGTGGTGTTGTTGGTGGCAGGTGGATGGTGGTGACGGTGGTTGTGGTTGTGGTGGGGGGATGTGGTAGGAGACAGTGGGAGTAGGTGGTGGTGATAACTGATAAAGGAAGTTAGAGAGAGAGAAAGAGAGAGAGAGAAATTACGTGTATAATTTTTTTAAACATGATTAATATATTTATTATTTTTTATTTTAATATTTAGGGTAAAATGACTAAGATACCTTTATGTGGGGTCCAATTGGTCAGACTTAACCATGAAAATTAACTGAGTTAGACTAAAGGACATAAAGTGTAAGGGGTTTGTAAACATAGAGTACGTTTTCTGTAATTATTGAAGACAAAGGACACAGTTTGCAATAAGTGACATACATAAATGACGATTTTTGTAATTTACTCTTTATTTTATTAAATTTATCACTATTGTTTTATCGACTACTTTTAAAAATTGTAATTCATCAATTAACATATTTTTATAAAATTATACATTTTTAAAATATATTTATTTTCATTTGTTAGATTAAATTATTTACTTTTTTTGTTTTTCAAATAATATAATTTTTTATACTATGTTTTACATAAACCATTGGTGTGGTCGAGTTATTTTTATATCACTTTTACAATTATTATATTTTATACGAACGCAGTTTACACCAAAATATGGAGAAAAATAAGCATGTCGGTCGTGCGTTACGAAAGGTCGGTTTAAACTATGATTTTCTCTAAAATTTGAAATTTTGTAACGTCATTTTTAAAGCAGCTGGTTGTTTTAGATACGTTATATCTGATGTACGCTCGACTCAAAATACAACATTGCGGAATGTTTTTTTATTTATGCTTAATCGGACCCGTCGTAACGCGTGACCTGCGTGCTTATTTTTCTCCATATTTTGTTATAATTTCGTTCAAATAACATATAATAATTGTAAAGGTGATAAAATTACTCGATCACACCAACGGTTTATGTAAAAATAAAATATATAAATTACATTATTTGTAAAAAAAGTAAATAAGTTTATCAAACAAATGAAAATAAATAAATTATAAAAACATATATATTTTAAAAAAAATGTTAATTTATGAATTAAGAAAAAGTTAAATAAATCGATAAAACAATAGTGATAAATTTAATAAAATAAAAAGAAAGAAAACAAATAAAATTAAATAGAAGAATTTAATGGGCTGTTTGGGAGCCTCTGAATGGTCATTAAGAGGCTACCTCTTAATGGAACCATTAAGAATTTCATCAATGAAAATGTAGAAGAATGTGACATGTGATGATTTACCATTCAGAGGTTACCTCTTAACCATTCAGACTTGAGGTTATTTTTTATTCATTCAGAGGTTTTAAACCATTAAGAGATAGCATCTGAATGGTCATTAAGAGGCTACCAAACAGCCCCTAAATAAATTACAGGTTATATCTTTTATAAATAAACTTTATATTATGTCAGTTGGGCAAATTGGTAATTTTACCTTAAAGTTAACTGAAAAGTTAAAATTTGTTAGCTTAAAGGACAAAGAGTGTGCAAAATTTACAAAATAAAGGACAATTTACGTGATTTTTAAAGACAAAGGACAAAGAGTGTAATTTAGTATATAAATAAAGGACAATTTGTGCAATTTAAAGTAAAACGTAATAATTTACTAAAAACACTTTTTATTAATTTAATAAATGTTTGTTTAGATTCAAATCATCACCACTAGGGTTTCTTTCTTCCACCTCTCCCCATTTCAACCACTGTAATTAGGGTTTCAGTCACAAACCTCCAATGGCACCGTCAATGGCAGCAGCACAACCACTACCCTATTCCAAAACCGAAAGCTACGTCGACAACAAACGCAAAGATGACATCCGAACCGCCAACATCAAAGCCGCCCGCTCCGTCGCAGACGCCGTCCGCACATCTCTCGGTCCCAAAGGCATGGACAAAATGATCTCCACCGGTGACGTCATCATCACCAACGACGGCGCCACTATTCTCAACAAAATGGAGGTTCTCCAGCCCGCTGCTAAGATGCTCGTCGAGCTTTCCAAATCTCAAGACGTTGTCGCCGGTGACGGAACCACCACCGTCGTCGTAATCGCCGGTGCGTTTTTGAAACAGTGTCAAACGCTCCTTCATTCCGGTATTCATCCGACTGTTGTGTCAGATTCGTTGAATAAAGTTGCGGTTAAAGCGGTTGAGGTTGTTACGGCTATGGCTGTTCCTGTGGAGTTATCTGATCGTGTATCGCTTGTGAAATCGGCTTCGACTTCGTTAAACAGTAAGGTAGTTTCGCAGTACTCTTCGCTTTTAGCACCGTTAGCTGTAGACTCTGTTTTATCTGTTGTCGATCCTGCGAAACCGGATTTAGTAGATTTAAAAGATGTGAGAATTGTTAAGAAGTTAGGCGGTACGGTTGATGACACTGAGTTAGTTAAAGGTCTAGTGTTTGATAAGAAGGTAAGTCATGCTGCTGGTGGACCGGCAAGGGTAGAGAATGCGAAGATTGCGGTTATTCAGTTTCAGATATCGCCTCCCAAGACGGATATTGAGCAGTCAATTGTGGTGTCGGATTATACGCAGATGGATAGGATATTGAAGGAAGAGAGGAGTTATATATTGAGTATGATTAAGAAGATTAAGGCGACTGGTTGTAATGTGCTGTTGATTCAGAAGAGTATTTTGCGTGATGCGGTTACGGATTTGTCTCTTCATTATCTTGCGAAAGCGAAGATTTTGGTGGTTAAGGATGTGGAACGTGATGATATTGAGTTTGTTACCAAGACGTTGAATTGCTTGCCGATTGCAAACATCGAGCATTTTCGCGCTGAGAAACTTGGGTACGCGGATGTTGTCGAAGAGGTTTCGGTTGGAGATGGGAAGGTTGTTAAGATTACTGGGATTAAGGATATGGGTAGAACAACAACTGTACTTGTTCGTGGGTCGAATCAGCTGGTGCTCGATGAAGCGGAACGGAGTTTGCATGATGCTTTATGTGTGGTTCGCTGTCTAGTGAACAAAAAGTTTTTGATTGTGGGCGGCGGTGCGCCTGAGATTGAGCTTTCAAGACAGCTGAGTGCGTGGTCTAAGGTTTTGCACGGGATGGAGAGTTTTTGTGTTAAGTCGTTTGCCAAAGCACTTGAAGTCGTTCCCTACACTTTGGCTGAAAATGCAGGTTTGAATCCGATAACCATAGTTACCGAGCTTCGTAACAGGCATGCGCAGGGTGAGATTAATGCTGGAATTAATGTGAGGAAAGGACAAATTACTAATATTTTGGAGGAAAATGTGGTGCAACCATTGCTTGTGAGCACGAGTGCGATCACTCTAGCTGCAGAGTGTGTCAGGATGATTTTGAAGATTGATGACATTGTTACAGTGAGGTAGATCGATACACGATCATCAATTCTTTGGAGATTTTTGGTATGTTAATCTATCATGGTTTTGTTTCGGTTCAATTTTGTTTCAATGTCTTTTTCAAGGATCTATTTCTTACATTTTGGATTGGAAACTTTTTGGATTAATAATTCTGATTCTTAAATTTTTTGATTGTTTTATTGTTGACAGTTAATTTATTGAATCACTAAAGTATGAGATAAATAGATTAACAGAGGTCGAATTTAACATGATTTATTTAAAAGGCTATTTATTTACCTCTTAATGAGGCTCTTACTAGTTCAGACCTCTTACTGGTTCAACACTTAATGGTTCAGACTGTTTGTTTCACGAGCAGATGTCTGAATGGTTCAGACATTTGCCTCTGAATGGTTAAGATTTATACAGAGTCTGAATGATTAAGACCTCTAATCTGAATTGGTTAGACATTTGCCTCTGAACGGTTAAGCATTATACATACTCTTAATGGTTCAGACCACTTACTGGTTCATCACTTAATGGTTCAGTCCTCTTACCGGTTCAGCACTTAACCATTCAGATGTTGCCAAACAGCCCCTTAATTTAATGACTTAATGGTAGTGAGGTACTACACTTAGACCATACGTAGTGGGGCGTGATTTTTAAAAAAAATTGAAAAAAAACGCCCCATAACGCCCCCCACCCCATTACACTAGGCGTTATTTTTTGAAAATTTGCATGTGGGCGTTTAAATTAAAACGCTGAAGAGAGATGTGGAAGTTAGGTGGTGGCCAATGAGATTTGGACTTGTGGTCAATGGTACTGTTTGCTTTTTGACTAGCCAATCAGCATCAACTCTTTTTTTTTTTTTTTTTTTGTTTAATGATTGGTAGGGGCATTATGGGGCATTATACCCACTACACCACTTTTGCTATAATGCCCCATCGCTGACTAGGACGCCACGTGTCGGATAATGCCCCATGGTGGGGGCATTATAACCCACTACCACTACACATGGTCTTACCGATTTAATGGATTTGAAGAATTGCTTTCACTTGGTGATCAGTACTAAGAAATAGATGCCAGGTGTTTGGGTTTCATAATAAAGTTGGTTTTCTGGTTGCTTAGACTAAAGGGAGTGGGGCATCCTTTTGAGAGGGCGTCTTGCGACACGTGGCGCCACGTCAGATTAGAGGATTTTGAACAAAAAAGGAGGAGTGGGGCAACTTTGCTGGGTAGGGCGTCTTGCGACACGTGGCACCCATTTAAAAATATAAAGTGTTATATATATAGGTGATTTGGTTAAAAAAAAACAATAATTGGTCAAAATAGGGGGGAATTCTTGATTTGTGCGAGGAGTTGGCGACGAGAAGAGGACGCCGATGGGGGGCGGTGTGCGAGGCGGCTTGGGTAGGGGAGACGCCCCACTCCCTTCAGTCTTAGGATTCAACTGATACATTTAATCAATGAAATCTAGTGCAAGTGACTGTTTATTTAATGGATGCATCTAAACTTTTAAGTTTTAACGATATTAAGGTGTATACCAGGTATGGTTCAGCCACTTCCAATAGAAGATGTTGGCCAAACCAATGACCCACAGTTTAGGAAATCTTATCCAGTTCAGTCTAGCGGTTTGAACATTGAACCATGTGTTTTTTTTTTATTATTATAGGTCAACATAGTTAACAAATAGTTCAAGCTCAAGAGAATTCAAGAAATGCTCAAATTAAAACTCTGTTCTTTACAAGCAGACTTGTTGGTTTCTAAAACCATAAATGGCTTGGTGTTACGTTTGTGGGTTTGTCTTCAATAGCTTATTGTCATGTTCGTTGGTGTTAACTTGTTAGATTTGGAGAGTCAACAACTTATTTGAGGCTCTTTGGTCTGTAACATTAACACTGCCCTGCCAGTTCACTGGCTCACACCATTTTACAAATCAAACAGCTGCAAATATGCTACTCAACCCGGCCAAAGGCTGTGGGAGTCGATTGAAATCGACGACTACCTTTTACTAATAAATCCTTGAGAATTACTGCTTGTCCACCCTTATGTTTATACAAGTTTTCTTATTATTTCCAGATTCCTTTTAAATGCTGCTTTATAAACTTGTATATTAAGCTGAGCGAGTCATCTAGGGACTACCTGCAGAGACTACTTGCATCCCATTACCATACTAGGGTTGTTTACCAGCGGAAAACCAAACCGAGTCTAGCTAGGTTGAGCTTGAGCTCGGCTTGAATATATATAACTACTGCAAAATGGTTTTACTAAAAAACAAGCATGTGAGGTCTTTGTTGTAGATCAGCAACTGGAACCGAGAAACGAAAAAAAAAAAAAAAAAACACAGATCGAGATTCCAAAGAGGGGGATTGCTACGATTAAATGTATTGTGTACTAGTTGTTAGTAGTGATCCTCCTTGAGCCACACCATTGCGATCACCTATAATGAACAACCCCTTCTCCTAAGGCAAGTGGCGATTTGAAAAACAAACCCTTCCTCCTAAGGGAAGCTGGGGGGTTTAAACAACGAAGGGTAAGGGGGGCTGATAGTGGCTGGTTGGAGGCTAGGATGGCAAGTGAATAGGCGGCGGGAATGGTAATTTGAGGGTGTTTTGAGAGAATAAAATGCTTGATTTTATAGTATAGTTTTTCTTATATTAAAATAATGCAGTATGTAAAAGTTATTTGTGTTTAAAGATTGATGGAACTAATTAAAAGTCAACGATCGTAGCTATTCTCATTTTTCCTTTTTGCGCCATATAAATCGTCCAATTATTCATTTGTGGCATCCCCTCGTCTTAACTATTTTTTTTGTATTGATTAAGGGTCTATGTCATCCTACAATGGTACAATTTAGGGGAGTGGGGGTGGTTATAAGTGATGGAATTCCATCACTCACAAACATCCAATCATGTTCTGCCATGTCAGCAACCACTATTCTATCACTCGCAAGCATTTTTAGTGGCGGTGGTCATCACTAGTGATGGAATTCTAACGTACAAGTATTAATGCACAACGTAAGTCATACACATACAATCATTTTTTTACAACGCGTGATCAGTTCAACGCGTTATTTAATCCACGCGTGGTGGAATAGGTGGCGGCGGTGTGCAAAAAAAAAATAACGAGTGATGGGAGCCTATCATGCTCCCACCCCCACTCCCCTTATAGGATAAAAATACTTTGTATTTGATCATTGGTGTGTGTATGTCTCTATATATAAATAATAGACTAATTAAATTTATAGGATAAAAATACTTTGTATTTAATCATTGGTGTGTGTATGTCTCTATATATAAATAATAGACTAATTAAAAAAAAGTGAGCAAGTCAACCATGGTTCGAGCTCGACTCATTTAAAGGTTCGAAAATTTTCTATCGAGTTTCAAGACACGACCTATCTAAATCGGAAATTATATTGGCACACCGGCCTATCTATCCGCACACTTTTCCAATTCAATACGCATCCTGATTTGGATTCATATACGACGGCAGATGGCTTGCACCCTGAATCCAGGTACAATTTCAAGTTTAAGGAACACATTTATCAAGTTAATGTAAGACTCTTTACGCATTTACTAGCTTTTTATGTGAAATTGAGGCAATGTCGTACCTACTACATGCTCTGTGTAGATTATGACACCAAACTACAACATTTTGTCGACGATCGGTGCCTGTTCATGAATTGCATTGATCGCTGGAGAAGATGGTGTGGACGATGGTGGGTTTTTGGGTGAGAGGGAGTAAAGTGATGCTTATGAAGGAAGCTTGAGGATTAATATGGGCGTGGATGGTTTTTTGATGAAATGACCAAAATACCCTTCACACCGTTAACGATTTGAACGACGCATTAACGGACGTAAAGAGAAGGGTGTTATTGATCCAAATCGACAAGCACAGGGGCCTAATCATTCAACTTCGACAAATAGGGACTCAACGTGCCATTAAGTATTAACTTTTTTCACCTTTGGGTACTAACTTTTTTGTAGCACCTTTAGGTAGTAACTTTTTTTTAACAGGTTAGGTTTTATGGTTTTAATTTTGTAGCACCTTTGGGTACTAACATCAAAATTAGTCAATTTTATCAATATAATGATTAAAATACCCTTTTATTATTATTTTTTTTATCAATGTAACACATTTGGGTGCTAACACCTAATTTTATTTAAGTTTAAATCAATTTTACAAAATCTATTTATTTTTTTTATTTTCATTTTTTTTATTATATCTCTTAACTAGGTTATAACCCCGTGTATTACACGGGTTAAATAAATAAATTTTATATACCAAATAATGAAACAATATATCTTTAAAAACCTCCTTTATTGAATGGTTTGAATAAATTTAATTTTATATATATTACATAATAAAAAGTTATATCTATAAGAATTATATGTATTGTACGGGTTGAATAAATGTAATTTTATATACCAAATAAAAATATATATATCTTTAAAACCATGTAGATTATACGGGTTGAATAAATGTTATATTCTTTACCAAATAATAAAAAAATTATATCTTAAAAAACCCTGGTGTATTACACGGGTTGAATAAATATTATTTTATATACCAACTAATAAGAAAATTATATTTAAAAAAACTAATGGATATACTCGGTACGCCATAGATATGGTGATTACGGAGATGATTATCGAAAATAATGTACATGGTCAAACATGTTATTCAAGAAGCAAATAAGCAGCTATTTGAGTGATAAAATATAAAATAGATTATATTTTAAAAACACCCGTAATAAATCAAATTTTATATATAAAATTATATTAAAAGTTTTATACAATTTGTTTAAAAATTATGTAATAAAATCCATATAATAATTTTTTTAATAATGAAAAAAATAAATAATATATTAATTAATTAGAATAGATTAAATTAAATAATAATTATCCATAAAAGATTAAACTAAATAATAATTATCCATAAGAAATGGCCTAATATGATGACAAGTGTCCCGAAAATGGTTTCTTTTATTATATAGTATAGATTAACATAAAATCTATTTATTTTTTTATTTTCATTTTTTTATAAAATTTCTTATTTAACATAAAATCTATTAGTGACACCAGTATTTTTTAAATAAAATCTACTAGTTTTCCTGTATTTCGGTACTAGTACTTTCGCTACCGAATGGGTACCGTGCTCATCCCGAAATTTTCTAATTGTCATTCTTTCAACGTATATTGCAACGTGAATCTCATGCAATTTTTAATTTGTAACCATTCAAGAGTTTAGAAGAATTGCCCTTGTCAACGATTGCGGAAATATTACAACATTCTGCCTTAAATTTAATTGTCTTAAAACGAGTATTCTGATTTTATATACAGTTTGTTCCCAATTTAATATCAGGTCTCGTTCTTGATTCTTCTTCTGTTCTTCGTGCTCAACCGCATAAATTAGAAAGATGTTTAGTTTAGTCACTCTAATCAAGCTTTTTTCTTTTCTTTTTAATCGTGGGTGGTATGCTATTTGTTTTAAATAGATTTTTTAAATAAAATCTACTAGCTATATAGTTTTATGTAAATTAAATATCTTACTCGTTTTAAATAATGTAAACTGTATAAGTTCTAAAATAGTACGTAAAATGTAAATGAACAAAAAAAAAAATACTGGTGTAACTAGTAGATTTTATGTTAAATAAGAAATTTAATAAAAATATGAAAATGATAAAAAAAAAATAATAGATTTTATTTTAGTTAAGAGATATAATAAATAGATGAAAATAAAAATAAATAAATAGATTTTGTCAAATTACTTAAATAAAATTAGGTGTTAGTACCCAAAGGTATTACATTGATAAAATTAAAAAAAAAATAGAAGGGTATTTTAGTCATTATATTGATAAAATTAACTAATTTTGGTGTTAGTACCCAAAGGTGTTACAAAATGTAAACCATAAAACCTAAACCTGTTAAAAAAAGTTAGTACCCAAATGTGAAACTAGCTATAAATCATAAGGTTCATCTGTGTAATTAACTCTTATATATACTATTGTTTTATTTTGTGAGTTTACTGGTGTTGCATTCTAAAATCGGCTATTAAATTAGCACATGGAAATTTCCATTAACGGGAAAGTTTTATTAATGAACTTACTATCCGTTTAGTGTTTAAGGGGTAAGATCAAATAAAAAGTTTATTTTGTCTAAGTAGAATGAGAAGGAATCTTAACCATTTATTTTTCAAATCAATGGTTAAGATGAAAGTGTGGGAGAAAGGAAGAGTGCAAAGGTATCTTAGGAAAAAACATATTTATGGACTTTCTCTCTCCACATGCAAGGCAAATACATATTTCACCCTCATTTTTTAAACGTTTATAACTTTTTTATACGACAGAATTTTTTATAAAAATTTCACCGTAAAATCGAGCGTCCTTTTATCTTTAATTTGAGTACCATATTGTTATATAAAATACGAAGACTAAAAAAACCAACTAAAATGTGTTGTATTTCTATGTTGTATAACATTTTTTTTGCTGGATTTTTATACTATATTTTTGTGCTAAATTTTTTGTGCTGAATTTTTTTGTCTCAATTTTTTTTTGTTTCTCAATTTTTTATGCTAGATTTTTTGTACTATATGTTTTTTGCTGAATTTTTTCGTGCTATATTTTTTTGTATTAGATTTTTTTGTGCTATATTTTTTTGTACTATATTTTTTGTGCTAGATTATTTTGTACTAGAATTTTTTGTTGTAAATATCTTTCATTCCTACTTATTAGGAGTGACACATGTCATCATCACAATTCTTCTTAGTCTATTTAGGCAAAATCCACTTTTTAATGATTCATTCCGTATGATATTTGTTTAAAATAACATTTTTTTTCTAATGAGTAGATATACAAATTAATGGCAAAAAAAAAATAATGGAGGGGAGCTACTTAACACAATAAAGTTCACACTCATTTAATGTCCCCATTTTTTTATGCCCAAAGGAAGCCATGTAAGAGACCATCATCATTTGATAGCAAATTGAATAGAAATATCACAAGTTATACTTTTATAAAGATTTAAAATACGTTTATTGATTATTTACGTTATCTAAGAGTTGTCTAGATGTATATCCCTTGATTAATATCTATACTAAAATTTGAAGTAGATAAAAATTAGAACGGTAAGGAAAAATGAATTAAAAACTTTTAGAGAGTATCTATTAACAAACACACATACATATCCGATATCTGACGGAAAGATAAATAATAGAGTTTTACTATCAACTATGGACATTGAATTTATCAATATCCATCTCATTACCTCACAAGTTTTGATTACTATATTGACTAACTAGGTTAGAACACCGTGTATTACACGGGTTAAATAAATGTAATTTTATATATTTAATAATAAAAAGTTATATTTTTATGAACCCCGTATATTGTACGGGTTAAATAAATATAATTTTATATATAAAATAATAATAAAAAGTTATATCTTTAAAAACCATGTGTATTACATAGATTAAATAAATGTAATTTTGTATACTAAATGCTAAAAACGTCATATCTTAAAAAAACCCGTGTATAACCGGGTTGAATAAATCTACCAAATAATAAAAAAAATTACATCTTTAAAAACCCCGTATGTTACGCGTGTTAAATCGATCTGAAAAAGAGTTATGTCTTTAAAAACCATGTGTATTACACATATTAAATAAATGTAATTTTGTATATTAAATACTAAAAACGTCGTATCTTTAAAAAACCCGTGTATAGTCGGGTTGAAAAATCTAACAAATAATAAAAGAATTATATCCTTAAAAACCCTGTGTATTACACGTGTTGAATAAATCTAGTTTTACATAACAAATGATAAAAAGTTATATCTTTAAAAACTTCGTGTATTACACGGGTTATATAAATGTAACTTTGTATAGTATTTAATAAAAAAGTTATATTTTTCAAAACCACGCATTTTAAACGAGTTGAATAAATATAATTTTGTATACCAAATAATAGAAAAAATTTATATGTTTAATAAATTAGGATAACATTTAATATTAGTTTATTATATATATATATTTAATATAAGATAAGTAGGAGAGAGAAGTATTTGTTTTAAGAATATATTAAATTAACAATTTAGATTTGAGGATAATATTTTATTAAAGTATGATAAGATTTAATATTAATTTATTTTTTATTTAGTTAATATAAGATAAATATAAATTTGAGGATACCTTCAGTAAACGACATGTGTCCAAAAGTTAGGTTCTTTTATTATATTAGATGAGTTAAATGCTTGGTTGGTCCCTGTGGTTTGCAAAAATTTCAGGCTTGGTCCTAGCGGTTTACTAATTACACGCGTGGTCCCAAAAGTTATAAAAAATGCACTCGGTTGGTCCCCTGACCTAACCTCTGTTAAATTTCTCAGTTAACTATATGTGAAATGACTATATTACCCCTGAAAGCCCAATCATCTTCTTCAACCTCTAGCACCCACCCCTCTTTCTCTATTGCAACTCAGGCGACCGGAGTCGCACCTGCCACTGAGAAGATGATTGGGACCACACGTAGATGATTGTTCTGTTATTATTCTGAAACCCAAACCAAACCAAAACATTCCACCATCACCTCCGCCTTCGTCGCCGACAGTGGTGTAGGCCACCAGCACTAACATCAACATCATTTATCATCTTCAACCTCACCTCGATCATCATCATCGGTCGAATCGGAGACCTACTGCCGCCGCCGTACCTAGCCGGAGCTCGACACCGGCTCCTCCGGCTCCTCTTCTCGTTCTCCGATCTCTCTCTCGTTCTCTGCTCAATCTCTCTCGATCTCCCGCATTATCCGTGTTTTAGCCGCCGTACGCCACCACCAAAAGATGGTGGTGGCCGATAACAGAGGTGTCAGCTGGGAACAATGGGGTAGGGTTTTGATGGTTATTTGTGTATGAGTGTTTGATTGCAGAGAACAATGTTGGAAGGGAAGAAGCTGTGGTGTTGTTTAGGGTTTTCAAATCTAGAAGAAGAAAGAGAGCAGGGTTGTGTGCGTGTGTTGCTTTGAGTGTTAGAGGTTGAAGAAGATGATTGGGCTTTCAGGGGTAATATACTCATTTCACACATAGTTAACTGAAAAATTTAACAGAGGTTAGGTCAGGGGACCAACCGAGTGCATTTTTTACAACTTTTGGGACCACGCGTGTAATTAATAAACCACTAAGACCAAGTCTGTAATTTTTGCAAACCACAGGGACCAACCAAGCATTTAACTCTATATTAGATAGAAGATAAATAAAAGTCATGTTGCGTTATTTTAATTATAAAAATTCATCCACTTATATCATTATGAAAAATTTATGTATAAACAATCTTAAGAAAAAAATGGCCATATAACCCTCTCTCTTTCTCAAAACACATATATAACCGTAAATACACCTAGATGTATCATTAAATATTTATATGTATTTAATCTAGTAGTTATCATTATCATTTATTTATATAATATAGATCAAAATATATTAAAACTTATAATATAATTAGTTGTTAATTGTTGATGGACCATATTACCCTTATTAACTAATTGGGTTTCTCTTTGGGTGTATATAAGGAGATTACTAGAGAGGGATTAGAGTTAGACTCTCATAACAAGTAACACCTCGAAAATTCACGTCCTATAATGTGTAGACACGTATCAAATGTTTAAACGTGTGAAAGAAATATTATAGAAGGACTAAAGTTGACAATCATGGAAAGTATGAGGATATACGTATTCTAAATGTCAACAGTGAATAAATATAATATACATTAACCCTACATGATGCTCATACCTTCAAACGAATAAATCATGGATCATACGAAGCTAAAAGTGAGAGATTTCAAACTACGGGGACTAAATGTGTCAACATGTTTAAATTATACCTCTGAGTGACCTTTTGACAAACCCGAAGCTTTGTAAATGTTAAATATGCTCACGAGAATACACGATTTAAATTTCGTAAAGTTTCGTTAACGTATGAGAAAGTTATGATCAAATTCGTGTGCGAAGGGTTAAAGCGTAAACGTTGAAAGATATGACTTTTCGGGTTAACCGGAAGTGTCCAGGGACTTGGCAAAGTGGGTATAAGTCCTAAAGTCCTTGTGGGTAATTATAAGGGGGGTCAAAATGCAAGAAATAACCTTAGTTGCCCTTTCGAAGAGCCAAGGGTCAACTTTGCAACAAATAGAAAATGGAAAATCTGAAATTAAGGGCCATGCGGCCCGCATGAGGATATGTTAAATGGGAGGCGGGCCGCGTGAGGCGCCCAGAACCAGAAAAACGTGACAGCTGCTTGTAAACGCGGAGAACCGATCTTTAAACGACATTTCTGCATTATGTGTAACACCCTAGTTTCTATTTAACGTTTATCGTGTAAATACCAACAGCTAAATGTGTAGTTAAGACTACACATACTATAAAAATACGGGTTTATTAAAACTTTTACAATTCATAAGTCATTCTACATCACATGATCGAATTCGTTGTTTAAATTTTTACAACGTAGCAAAGTGCGGAAGCGTGTGTCTTTATCGTGTTCGGTTCTTCGTTGAGCTTGATCGTCTTCCGGCATTCAAGGTGTACCTACGTTTCATAAACATGAAATGCTTTAGTCTTACGGGTGTTTAAAACGTGTCTAAACGAGTGCAAGAAACAATTGATCACCAAAACAAAGTTTTAAATCTGGCCTCCACCGTAAATTACGGTGGGACCGTAATTTACGGTGGCTTCTGGGTATTTAAGTTTCTACCGTAAATCAGAAGAAACTTCCCGTAAATATATTGACTCCACCGTAATTTACGGTGGGACCGTAAATTACGGTGGTCTCTGCATTCAGCTTCTCATTTTCGTCGTAATTTGACACGAAATCTTTCGTATCTTTCAAACCGCTTATCCGTTTGACCTACCGTTTCTTCCTACATGTTTGTAATTTGATCCTCCATCATATGGAGTTAAAATCCGGCATCCGGCTTGATAAATTTCAAGACTTTTAAGTATTCGGCTTATTACTCTTTTACCAAAATTTGACCCGTTTACGCATTTTATCAAACAAACGTATTTGTTTGATTCCTATATCACATACATCTCTTTAATTTAATATTACCTACCATTTTAGGTTCCAATCATAGGTTTACTACACAATTTAAACCCGTTTTCACTCGTATGCTTATTTTGACCCGTTAAGGGCTCTTAAGCACTTACGAGCCTAAAATCGCTTTCAATTGCTTCTATAATTATTCTAAGTATTCAATTAATCATAAAACTCATTTCCAAACAACTTTTAAAGGTTGTTTGGTCAATTTAGCCACCAAGGGCGTTTTGGTCCATTTTAGTCATTTATTAACAATGAAGGATTTTTTGAAAGTATATTGGACCCATAATCCCTCTTTTAATCTATGATTATGTTTGAAAAGTCATTAAGCTTTCCAAACGCCATGTTCATTACATAAAACATTTGGTTTACCTAACAAGTAACCAAATGTCCGTTTTGACCTCTTGTAACACTCTTGAACCATACGTTCTAATTGAGTGTTACCCTATTTCACATACCTGGCGCAGATCAATATATTGACCCGTTTTTAATACCTTGCTTTTATAACCGCTAATTCATAGCGTTGCTAACACCAATTTGACATTTACACCTGAAATAATATAGCTCGACAATAATCATTAGTCGCTATTGTCAAAGGGTGATATCTTCACCCTTTTGACCCATTTGGTCTAAGTGACCGATTATGTTGGCGAGATGATATTTATTACCATCTCATCTATACGACTCGCTTCGGTTTACACCGTGTGGCCATTTCACTTATTAATTGATTTTCTTAACGCTTTTTAGCCTGTTATGGCTTACGCCTTACAGTGTCTTTCAAAACCAATAGTTATGGTCAACGCATGACCAATTTACCTTTTTACCCTTATTGTTTGTTTTGGTTTACCCTATAAGGTAACCATTCAAAGGTTCATTTTCCATTTGTCATAAAATGATCGAATTACCGATTTAATTCCTTTTTAAACCATCAACATGGTTTCTTGTCGTGTTTGACTACCTTGTTCCGTACGTTTACACGTCGGAACATCATACCTCAATTATGTATTTGCCTTTATCGTAACTAATACGATAAGGGAGTATTCTAACATATAAGACTAGTGTAAGCTATACTTACCTTGCATCCGAATTATGCTTTTTCCGCCATTCTTGCTTCGTTTGACCCGCTTCCTTTCCAAGCCTCCACCTAGCTTGTCAAGCGTCAAACTATCATCATAATTCGTAAGACGGTTATATTAGTCATCATTAATTATGACTATTCCATCTTACATATTTTCTATCACAATTACCCTTCGATCTTATTAATGGTCGGTTTGACTACTAAAAGTCAAACGCCCCTTAGCATATAAATGCACATTCAAGTTCTATCTATCAATTGGTAGCTAACATGATCTTATACACTTAGTTACATGAATATGGCTACCAAATTTCATTATAACATTCAAACCCATTTCAATCATGTATGAACAAGTTCCCAAATCACTTAATTTGTTTGAGTGCCTTGTTTCTATTTTCCATTATGATGATTTTAAACATGAACTTATCATCATCTTTACTATTACATAAAAACCCACTTCCTAGTTTACTTGTTAATCACATACAAGTGATATTACTTCAAGTTCTTCATGATTTCATCATATCTAACAAAACCCACTTCTAGTTACTTATGAACTCTTAACAAATCTCTAATTTGTTCAAGTAGTTCATTCATATGAGTTAGTATGATGTTTATAAACACCATTAGAACATCAATTTCATCAATTCAACCAAAACCCACTTAGCTCATAATAGGGTAATTATCAAATCCCTAGTTTGACAACAATTTATCAAGATTTCTACTAGGGTTTGTTCCTAAACCAAGATATAATCACAATGTCACTCATAGATTCAACATTCATTCCAAAATTTCGATTATGATTGTTCATCATAATCTCAAAGTATCACCAAAACTGAAAATTCGACATACCTTGTGATCCCCTCGACTAGGTGATCATTAATATGTGTTCATGCATCCGATTCGGGTTAAATTTGACCTTCAATTTCGTTGATTTGTTGAAGCTAGGGCTAAAGCTCCATGGGAGCTTTCTCCTGACCTTAACCACGCACGCACACACACACTTGTGTGTGTGTTGTGTTTATTTTTAAGTTTTTAATTTCAATTTCAAGTTACCCGGCTTTGGTCCCTCGTGTTTGGTTAGTTATTAATTAGATCACAACCTAATTATTTTCAATAACATTCCCACTTATTAACTAGGTTTAATATTCCTAGTGAACTTAGCGGGTTCGGGAATATTTATGACTAAGTTTATTTTAGGTCCCGTTAACTCGGGCCTTCTAAGCTTTTATTTCCTTAAAAGCTTTTATTCACTTTTTATTTATTATTAGGATTAATTATTTAAATCCTAATATTTACCGGGTAAATTTTTACCACTAAAGGTATTTTACCCGTCTTTACTATTAACGTGGTTTGATTACCAAAGCCGTTTTCGGGGTGTTACATTATGGGCGACCCCTAAACTATCCTAGAGCACTAGGACACGTGTGGGAGTGTTGTGGGCAGTAGTAGACCTTGTTGTCAATCAATTGTGGTGCTTAATTTCACTATAAAAGGGCCTTCAAGTTCACAAACATTCCTCACACCTTCAAGTGCATACCTGATCAATTCTGGAGCTCCCAAGCAGCCTCAACTGATCATATCTCGTGCATAGGACTCTTGTAAGTCTGCTAGTCCTTCTTTAATTGAGTTTAGCTTAGTATTTTAGCTAAAAGTCAAACCGTCGTAATTACGGTTTGACTTCGAGATTAAGTATTAATGGCTCAGTCATATCTCGAATTAAAAGTAGTTATAAGTTGGTATTTATGTGGGTAACAAAACCTCAAAAGGGTTTCCCCTGATCACCACCCTAACTAGGTCAAAAGTCGGGTCAAACTTATATTTAAAAAGTCAACAGGAAGCTTAAAATGCCATTTATGCATAATTAACATTGTAGATCATATACAACCTGTTGGATCATTGTTATAACTTAGTAATAAGTGTAAGAACATGTCTAAACATGTTCAACCCGACAATTTCCTGTTTAGACCCGGTTCGGAACCGAAGGTCACATAGTTTGACTTTCACTTTGACTTTCAGTTCTGACCCGTTAAGGCATGTTTTAGGAATGCCTCAGAGCTTTAATTGGACTAGGTTACATGTTAGAATAACCCTCTGTGATTATACACCTTGGTTCATTAGTTATCCAATTAATATGCATGTTTCCGTTAATTGTTCATATGTTGACCGTTATGCCCTTATTAACTTAAAACGTGATTTTTGGAAGAGTAAAAGAGTAGAAACCTTATATTCTGATATATAAACTTGTATGCAAAATTTGATATCAGTTTGACGTGTAGATTAAGAGTTATGCTCGTTATCGCAAAATGAATGCTTTATATTAATAAAATGGCGTAATTAGCGTATAGCCTACTTAAACATACTTTTTGATATCAAATCTTTTACCCACTGATGTAATATATTATTTTGGGATTTTTAAAGATTTTTAATTAATTTTAGGCTGAGCATAACTCATAGTCGTAGGCTTAATCCGGTAATTGTCGGTTTTGCCCTTACGGGCCATAAAATGAGTTTTACATGTCTAAACGACTCCCAACCTTTTGCTACTGATCACATATGATAAATAAATTATTTTAAGCCTTCTGGAAATATAAAAATATCAGATTTAAGTATCGAACCCGGAAATGGCCTTTAATCGCCTTATTAAGCGTTTTTAACGCAAAGTATGTATTAAAAGTATATTGGACATACCCGGGTTGATACCTGCTGATATATGAGGCAAATTACAACATTTTAACAGTAAGCTAAGGTTGATAAACTCAGACTTCAGTTTTGAGCTTTTCGGCTTATGTGAAATTTCCAAAATACCCCTACGGGGCATAGTTTGGTTAAAAATGATAAATTTCACATATATGCTTTAACCTACTGATATAACTTAGCAAATTATGTATTTTTGCTGATTACATCAGACCTGTAACTCAGGTTGTTACTTAAACTCTTTTATAAACTTTTAAATGACCAAACTACCCCTGGGCCTAGTTTGTGTTTAAACACGTTTCGGGCATAATGAAAGACATCTTACTGATGTCACAACATATTTGAGGCATAATTAACTTAGGAAACCTGTATATAGCTCTCATGAATACCCGTCACGCTTATTACGCGTGCGGTTCGGTTTATGTAACAAGTTTACATAAATTAGCCGAAACGGGTCAAACCTTAACGGTTTTATCTCAAAATCCAGAATGTGAATAATAAACCCATATTAAACAAGTCTTCAAACTTGTCGGGTCTAAATCACATTCTATCCGGTCTTCGCTTAATCGTGCGTACGAACCGTATCTTTGAAACTAGCCGGTCTAAGCTTAAGCTTAATTAAAGACCCGTTAGGATTCTAATAGGTTATTATAAAACCTTCGTTCCAGATTAGGAGGACCAGTAAAAGCTACGTGCATTTTGCTTATTGTGATTTATACATTGCTCAGGTAAATACTTTTAACTTATTTTCCCTATACGGGCTTGGGTTACGGTATGTAGCATACCGCTTGATCGAGCATCAAATCTCCACAGTTGAGTGGGTAGTTGAATAATTTGATCGGCTCGTTTAAACAGTCTTGTTTACTTAATGCCTTTGGGGGGTTAATGACCATGTCCCGGATATCCTCGGCATCATCTTACGAGATTGGCCACGACCTGAGCACGGGGTGTAGGCGTACACCTGTCAGTGTATAACTCTATGATGTGGTGTGTCTATTGATCTTTAACCCGGACAAGATCCGGGCGACTGAACGCACAAGTAACATGTAATTCGTTCACAAGATTATAATATTAAAATAATTCTCCCAAGTTAAAAAAAGATTAATCTTGCCTCTGTGCATTTTAATCAAATTATAAAACATTTATGCCACGTGCATCCAAACCAATTTTCAATCATTTTTCAAAATGAGTCAGTTGAATGTATTTACCAGTGTAAACTGACGTATTTTCCAAAAAGGTTAAATGCAGGTACTATACGTAATTGGCTGGACACTTCTCCTTAGCATCAATAGAAGTCTCGCAAGCTTAAGATGCCTAAAGTCTGTTGAACTATTGTTTCCATTTTTATGTTCGATCCTTCTGTGGATAAACTTCCGAATATTGTGACATTTGATATTACAATAATAAATTCGGTTGTATTATATTTTCAATTGCTTCCGCTGTGCATATTAATATTGTGTTGTTTGACTATTATGTTGCCAACCATGACGTCACGATACTCCCCACCGGGCCCACCGGTGACACGTGGAAATCGGGGTGTGACAGGTTGGTATCAGAGCCAACATTGAGTGAATTAAACACTAGCTTTATTTTTTTAATCTCAATGACACAGTAGCACATTCCTTGACCTTCTGAGTCTAGACTTAACTTAGGAATGTTCTAAATCCTAATCTATAAATTTTTACTTCCAAATCTTTATTGGATACGTCGCCAAGCGAAGAAGCCGTAATAGGAGTTCTCCACACCCGGAGCCCTGAGATGCTGAGCTTCGTACCGCGGCTAGAATGAAACGAGCATCCAAGGAGAAAGCGTTCAGAAATAAAATGAAGAAGAAACTCCTTTTAGTGAAGATCGTTTCCTTATTAGTCCTTATAAGGACATAATTATCTTTCGGTCCCTACAAGGACAACATTATTCCTTTCAAGTCCCGCTAAGGGCAACTTTATACTTTTATTTTTATATAGTGGAATGATTAAGTTTAAACTTTCATTCTAAACAAGAATATTAAATAAATGGAAAATAACATTTCCTTTTGCAAGATCTACCATTATAATAAAATGGAAAAATCTAAAAAGGGCAAGACCTAGCCTCGTGTCATATTAAGACCCGACCAAGATAGCAGTTCCTCAAATTAGATTCAGATCCTTATTAACATTTTTTTATAAGATCTACCATAGTAATAAAATGGCAAAATCTAAAAAGGACAAGACCTAGCCACGTGTCATTTTAAGACCGGGCCAAGATGATAGTTCCATAATTAGATTCAGATCCATATTAACACCTCAATTTAAAATTGTTCTGCATTAATTAAATTAAGAATCTTAAGTGTGAAACCTAGCCTTCGGGTCAATTATAAGACCGGGCCAAGATGGTAAGACCTGTTTAAAAGATTCAAATCCCTGTTAACATCTTAAAACATGTTAACACTCCTGGCAGATGTGATTCATTTAAAATCACGCACGTTATTATTATATAAGGATCTTTCTAAAGATTCCTAACCCAGTTTAATGATCTCTAAATCCTGGGTTTACATCATCAATTAAGATGATCATATTTTAACCATACGTGGTAATATAGTGCCTACGAGCCTTGCTCATTTCCACATGAGCCAAAATACAGTGGTAGCTATGACTCCCTGTCAGAAAAAGGTAATGAACTAGGTTCAAACCTCAAATGCTTTGATTCTCTGAAATCATAGCATATAAATTTATATATGTCCTTGTGACTAAGCCTGTTGTGCTAATATATTTAAAGGCCTTGATTCTCTGAAATCATGGCTTATGATTTAAAAAAAAATGTCCTTGTGACTAAGCCTGTTGTGCTAATATATTTAAAGGTCTTGATTCTCTTAAATCATGGCTTATGATTTAAAATTGTCCTTGTGACTAAGCCTGTTGTGCTAATATATTTAAGGGCCTTGATTCTCTGAAATCATGGCTTATGGTTTGAAAATTGTCCTTGTGACTATGCCTTTTGTGCTATTAAATAAAACTGTTATGGTTGCTTTGATTCTCTGAAATCATAAGCTTATAATTTATAAATGTCCATGTGACCAGGCCATTGGGTGCCACTAATAAAACTGTTAATGTTTTATAATTAGGATAAATTATAATAGGAATCCTAAATAAATATGATTAATAAATTAACCAAATATGGTCTCTGCTTACCATGGTTAATGAATTTCCCTAAGGGGCAATTCCGTAATAAACATCCCTTAGAAGGGAAGTGCCTACGGGCTATAGTTGATGTCCTCTGAGACTAAAGACAGTGGTAGCCTACAACTCCCTGTCAAGAAAAGGTAATGGACTTTGATTCAAACCTTAATGCCTCGATTCTCCGAAATCATGGCTTATAAAATTTAACCTGTCTACGCGACTAGGCCAATTGTGCTATTATTAACTTATAAATTTGGATTATGATAAAAATCCTGAATAAAATAAATATACTTCCTTCCCTGCCAGTATGCATTTTAAAAAGAATCTTAAAGGTGAAACCTAGCCTACGCGGCCAAGATGGTGAAACCTATTCAAGGGATTCAGATCCTTGTTAACACCTAAGAACGTGTTAGCACTCTCGACAAATGTGATTCGAGAAAATCACAACAGTCATCCCTATATTGGAAACTTTTAAATTTCTAATTTGCCTTATGATTTAGAAATCATGGCATATATCATCTTATAAGATGATCATATTATAAACATCCGTAAGTGATGAAGTGCCTACGGGCTAAATTGTTGTCAGATAAGACAACGGCAGTGGTGGTCTTTGACCTCGTGTCTAAAATGTTGGACTATGTCCAAACATAACAGTCTATATGATCAATGCGATCATGACAAAAATCATCAATAAGATGATTAAAAATTTTAACATCCTTAATGATGTTTTGCCTGAGGGCTATATTATATTATCCAATTGAGACAAGGCAATTGTAATCTTTTGTGATTCTTTGCCCTAGGGGGTGAGCTATACTCAAATCCCATAGTCTATACTATCATTGCGATCCTAACTAGTATCATCGGTATGATGATCATAATATTAACATCCCTCGTGATGAAATGCCTACGGGCTATACTTTATTCTAGTGTCGGTAAGACAAAGATAGTAGTGATCTTTAAGATCCCCTGTTCAAAATGGTGTGATTATACCCAAACCTAATAGTCAATATGATCGATGTGATCATGACTAATATCATTAGATACGATGGTTATATATAAACATCCATTAGTGATGTTGATTGGCTTATTTTCTGCCAAATGAATCGTCATTCAAGACGATGACAGTTGTAGTCTATGACTCCCTGTCCAAAGGTGAAGAACCACGTTCAAACCTAGAAGCCCTAATCTAATAAGATTGCGGCTAATAAATTAAGGACCTTGGTGGTAGACCGTCGAGTTATGTTCTAAAGTCATTCATGACAAGCCTATGTGCCAAAAATTTGTCATTCGTGACAAGCTAACATATTAAATGTTAACATTCCTGGTAACATGCCTTGTGCCAGATTTGATAAATGTCCTTATAACAAGGCCGTTTGTGCCATATCTAAATGTCATTACGACAAGGCCTTCGCGCCATATGATTACTTATGTCCTTCATGACTAGGCTTATTGCCATATCTTTCTACGTCCCTCGTGACAGGCTTCTATGCCATTTATGTATATATATATATATATAACCAAAGTCATGTAAGGCTAGCCTTTGAGCTATTTATAATTGTCCTTGTGACAAAGACAGTTGTGACATTATGGTCCCCTGTCAAGCAAGTATTGGACACGCTCCAAACCTTGAATGCCATTGATAGTCCTTTTGTGACCTAAGCTAAATGTAATAGATATACATTCAAATAACATTCATTATGAATGTTCGGAACATAATGGCCTATACGGTTCGTGGATGCCGTGGCTAATCTATGTCAGGGTATTCAGGATGAAAATGTCATAACAGGTATTTTTATCAATAACGCTCATGCTAGAGTATTAATTGATCCAGGTTCAGATAAGTCTTCCGTAGACAACAGATTTTTGTAAATCATTAAATATGCCTGCTAAAACTCTAAGTGTTAATTGTAAAGTAAAATTTACCGATAGTACCTCAGAGACGGCTTCAGAAATATTAGAAGGATATTTTATATCCATTAGGAATTTTTCCGATGTCCTAGTTCCGTTAAAATATAAGGACTCAATATAGTGATAAAAATCGATTGGTTGCCTTGAAAATCAAGCCCATATTGTGGGTAATAAGAAACAATTAATTATCAAGACTCCTTATGAGATAACCCTCATAATTACATGTATCCGTACGATTAATAAATATTAAACATAAAAAAATGGTGGAACTGGCCGTCCCCGGAATCGAACCTGGGTCTAGGCCACACCCTTTCGCGGGCCTAGCCAACCGAGCTAGGTGCCTAGTTTGTGAAATTCCCATTTATGGTTAAATATAAGCACATGTACAATAACTTCCTTACTTCTTACTATAAGTCACCTACTTATCCTCCTTGTGTTGACTAAGTATTAGAATCCAAGATTTTACCTCTATGTTTTAATTACTCTTGGCTTGCTTATGTTGACTAAACACTGGAAAGGCTAAAGGAAGAAATGCCTGAACTCACCTGATGAATGCCAAGAGGCAGTTCACGATGTCATCAAGTACATCCCTTATCATTTACCAATTATAATTTCTGCTAAGCGTCCTGACTAAACACAGGCAATAATAAATCTTCATAAACCATAAGCTTAGTAAACTTTTATATTATCCACAAGGTATAAATTACCAAGGAAACCATAGTAACCGATTCTTCTCGTATCGGCAAGGAATCCTTCCGAAAAATCTAAGAGTACTATTTCTTCGCATAGAGTACGACAACATATGTTATTTTAATTATTTTTCTCATTGTTTTACGATCGCCTGCGAATGCCAAACTATGTTTGATAAAAGTGCCATATGAGGATTGGCGTATTCTAGTGTGTCCCATAGATTACTTCCATGCCTGATCAGTATGGAGGATTAATACATGGAACCCCTAAGATATCCCAAGGATCATATTGTACTAAAGTCGACTGGTAGTATTCAAAGAAGATATCCAGAATGGAATTGTCCAAGTAAATGTTCCCGATTAACGAATTCGTGGACTTATAACTTAAATGTGTCACTTATTTGACACGAGCAATGATGGATGAACTGGAGCCTGAGATATGGAAAAATCTCTGTAGCCTCCTTGCATCTTGATTATCTTCTCATAAGTTTTCCCTGCTTACCTCCTGGAAGGCAGGTAGAATTAAGATTCGTATCCCGCTGTGGGCTGGAGTATTGTGAAAACTCCATATTGATTATGGAATAATTGAAACCTTGATTAAGTAGGTTTTAAGACATAGGCTCATATAGCCTGACTCAATATTCTGAGGGTTTTATGTTATTAAATAAGAAAGACGGTTCATATTGCTTATGCATACATACCGCAACCCTAATTAGGCAACGATTAAGAATTTGCCATCAGCTACCCAGGATCTAAGGGCAAACTATTGGTGGATAGGCTTGAAAAAGTCTGTAGCCACCCATGTATCTAAATGCTTGACATGTGCGCAAGTCAAAGCCGAGCATCAAAAACCATCAGGTTTGCTACAACAGCCTGAACTTCCTATGTGGAAGTGGGAAATGGTAACTATGGATTTTATTACCAAGTTACCCAAGACAAGGAAAGGAAATGATACGATATGGGTTATAGTTGATAGACTGACTAAGTCAGCACATTTCCTACCTATCAAGGAGACTTATAGCTCCGACATGTTAGCCCAGTTATACGTTGATAAGATTGTAGCCTTACATGGCATACCTGTGTCTATTATCTCGGACCGAGATACTGGATACACGTCACATTTTTGGAAGAGTTTCCAACAATCTTTGGGCACACGTTTGAATTTTAGTACGACTTATCATCCTCAGACTGACGGTCAGAATGAGCGCACTATTCAAACGTTGGAAGATATACTACGTGCATGTGCGATCGATTTGGGTGGTAGTTGGGATAAGAACCTACCATTAATCGAATTCTCCTACAACAATAGCTACCATACCAGCATTAAGGCTGCGCCTTTTGAGGTATTATACGGTAGAAAGTGTAGATCGCCTATTTGTTAGGCGGAAGTTGGAGATGTCCAATTATCAGGACCAGAGATAGTGTTCGAAACAACGGACAAGATTGTCCAGATTCGAGACCGTCTCAAAGCTGCCCGGGATAGGCAGAAGAGTTACGCTGATCCTAAGCGTAAGGATTTTCACTTCGAAGTAGGTGACAAAGTCCTACTTAAAGTGTCACCCTGGAAGGGAGTGATGCGGTTTGGTAAGAAAGGCAAGCTAAGCCCGAGATACATAGGACCTTTCGAGGTTATCGAACGTATCGGGTCAGTTGCCTATAAGTTAAACTTACCAGAAGAGCTCAGTGGAATTCACAATGTGTTCCACATCTGCAATCTGAAGAAGTGCTTCGCTAATGAATCACTGGTTATACCACATACAGATGTGCATATAGATGAGAGCATAAAGTTTGTGGAAAAACCTTTGTCGATTGAAGATCGACAGGTAAAGAAGCTTCGAAGGAAGCACGTACCTATTGTAAAGGTCAAATGGGATGCCCGAAGAGGTCCCGAATACACGTGGGAAGTTGAATCCACGATGAAAGAAAAGTACCCTTACTTATTTCAGTAAATCTCGGGCCGAGATTTATTTTAAGGGGGTGAGGATGTAACACCTCGAAAATTCACGTCCTATAATGTGTAGAAACGTGTCAAATGTTTAAACGTGTGAAAGAAATATTATAGAAGGACTAAAGTTGACAATCATGGAAAGAATGAGGATATACGTATTCTAAATGTCAACAGTGAATAAATATAATATACATTAACCCTACATGATGCTCATACCTTCAAACGAATAAATCATGGATCATACGAAGCTAAAAGTGAGAGATTTCAAACTACGGGGACTAAATGTGTCAACATGTTTAAATTATACCTCTGAGTGACCTTTTGACAAACCCGAAGCTTTGTAAATGTTAAATATGCTCACGAGAATACATGATTTAAATTTCGTAAAGTTTCGTTAACGTATGAGAAAGTTATGATCAAATTCGTGTGCGAAGGGTTAAAGCGTAAACGTTGAAAGATATGACTTTTCGGGTTAACCGGAAGTGTCCAGGGACTTGGAAAAGTGGGTATAAGTCCTAAAGTCCTTGTGGGTAATTATAAGGGGGTCAAAATGCAAGAAATAACCTTGGTTGCCCTTTCGAAGAGCCAAGGGTCAACTTTGCAACAAATAGAAAATGGAAAATCTGAAATTAAGGGCCATGCAGCCCGCATGAGGATATGTTAAATGGGAGGCGGGCCGCGTGAGGCGCCCAGAACCAGAAAAACGTGACAGCTGCCTATAAACGCGGAGAACCGATCTTTAAACGACATTTCTGCATTATGGGCGACCCCTAAACTATCCTAGAGCACTAGGACACACGTGGGAGTGTTGTGGGCAGTAGTAGACCTTGTTGTCAATCAATTGTGGTGCTTAATTTCACTATAAAAGGGCCTTCAAGTTCACAAACATTCCTCACACCTTCAAGTGCATACCTGATCAATTTTGGAGCTCCCAAGCAGCCTCAACTGATCATATCTCGTGCATAGGACTCTTGTAAGTCTGCTAGTCCTTCTTTAATTGAGTTTAGCTTAGTATATTAGCTAAAAGTCAAACCGTCGTAATTACGGTTTGACTTCGAGATTAAGTATTAATGGCTCAGTCATATCTCGAATTAAAAGTAGTTATAAGTTGGTATTTATGTGGGTAACAAAACCTCAAAAGGGTTTCCCCTGATCACCACCCTAACTAGGTCAAAAGTCTGGTCAAACTTATATTTAAAAAGTCAACAGGAAGCTTAAAATGCCATTTATGCATAATTAATATTGTAGATCATATACAACCTGTTAGATCATTGTTATAACTTAGTAATAAGTGTAAGAGCATGTCTAAACATGTTCAACCCGACAATTTCCTGTTTAGACCCGGTTCGGAACCGAAGGGCACATAGTTTGACTTTCACTTTGACTTTCAGTTCTGACCCATTGAGGCATGTTTTAGGAATGCCTCAGAGCTTTAATTGGACTAGGTTACATGTTAGAATAACCCTCTGTGATTATACACCTTGGTTCATTAGTTATCCAATTAATATGCATGTTTCCGTTAATTGTTCATAGTTGACCGTTATGCCCTTATTAACTTAAAACGTGATTTTTGGAAGAGTAAAAGAGTAGAAACCTTATATTCTGATATATAAACTTGTATGCAAAATTTGACATCAGTTTGACGTGTAGATTAAGAGTTATGCTCGTTATCGCAAAATGAATGCTTTATATTAATAAAATGGCGTAATTAGCGTATAGCCTACTTAAACATACTTTTTGATATCAAATCTTTTACCCACTGATGTAATATATTATTTTGGGATTTTTAAAGATTTTTAATTAATTTTAGGCTGAGCATAACTGATAGTCGTAGGCTTAATCCGGTAATTGTCGGTTTTGCCCTTACGGGCCATAAAATGAGTTTTACATGTCTAAACGACTCCCAACCTTTTGCTACTGATCACATATGATAAATAAATTATTTTAAGCCTTTTGGAAATATAAAAATATCAGATTTAAGTATCAAACCCGGAAATGGCCTTTAATCGCCTTATTAAGCGTTTTTAACGCAAAGTATGTATTAAAAGTATATTGGACATACCCGGGTTGATACCTGCTGATATATGAGGCAAATTACAACATTTTAACAGTAAGCTAAGGTTGATAAACTCAGACTTCAGTTTTGAGCTTTTCGGCTTATGTGAAATTTCCAAAATACCCCTACGGGGCATAGTTTGGTTAAAAATGATAAATTTCACATATATGCTTTAACATACTGATATAACTTAGCAAATTATGTATTTTTTCTGATTACATCAGACCTGTAACTCAGGTTGTTACTTAAACTCTTTTATAAACTTTTAAATGACCAAACTACCCCTACGGGGCCTAGTTTGTGTTTAAACACGTTTCGGGCATAATGAAAGACATCTTACTAATGTCACAACATATTTGAGGCATAATTAACTTAGGAAACCTGTATATAGCTCTCATGAATACCCGTCACGCTTATTACGCGTGCGGTTCGGTTTATGTAACAAGTTTACATAAATTAGCCGAAACGGGTCAAACCTTAACGGTTTTATCTCAAAATCCAGAATGTGAATAATAAACCCATATTAAACAAGTCTTCAAACTTGTCGGGTCTAGATCACATTCTATCTGGTCTTCGCTTAATCGTGCGTACGAACCATATCTTTGAAACTAGCTGGTCTAAGCTTAAGCTTAATTAAAGACCCGTTAGGATTCTAATAGGTTATTATAAAACCTTCGTTCCAGATTAGGAGGACCAGTAAAAGCTACGTGCATTTTGCTTATTGTGATTTATACATTGCTCAGGTAAATACTTTTAACTTATTTTCCCTATACGGGCTTGGGTTACGGTATGTAGCATCAAATCTCCACAGTTGAGTGGGTAGTTGAATAATTTGATCGGCTCGTTTAAACAGTCTTGTTTACTTAATGCCTTTGGGGGGTTAATGACCATGTCCCGGATATCCTCGGCATCATCTTACGAGATTGGCCACGACCTGAGCACGGGGTGTAGGCGTACACCTGTCAGTGTATAACTCTATGATGTGGTGTGTCTATTGATCTTTAACCCAGACAAGATCCGGGAGACTGAACGCACAAGTAACATGTAATTCGTTCACAAGATTATAATATTAAAATAATTCTCCCAAGTTAAAAAAAAGATTAATCTTGCCTCTGTGCATTTTAATCAAATTATAAAACATTTATGCCACGTGCATCCAAACCAATTTTCAATCATTTTTCAAAATGAGTCAGTTGAATGTATTTACCAGTGTAAACTGACGTATTTTCCAAAAAGGTTAAATGCAGGTACTATACGTAATTGGCTGGACACTTCTCCTTAGCATCAATAGAAGTCTCGCAAGCTTAAGATGCCTAAAGTCTGTTGAACTATTGTTTCCATTTTTATGTTCGATCCTTCTGTGGATAAACTTCCGAATATTGTGACATTTGATATTACAATAATAAATTCGGTTGTATTATATTTTCAATTGCTTCCGCTGTGCATATTAATATTGTGTTGTTTGACTATTATGTTGCCAACCATGACGTCACGATACTCCCCACCGGGCCCACCGGTGACACGTGGAAATCGGGGTGTGACATAACATCACACTAAAATCGTCCCCTCCTCTATCTCCATTACTACGAGTCCTTCAACCCTAAAGAACTTGATACTACCATCAAGAACATACATCATAAAGGTGAACCAGATCAAGCTGACTATCATGTCAAATTCCATTTATCAGAGTTAGACTCTCATAACATCAGACTAAAATCGTCCCCTCCCCTCTCTCCATTACTACGAGTTCTTCAACCCTAAAGAACTCGGTACTACCATCAAGAACGTACATCCTAAAGGGGAACCCGATTAAGATGACTATCATGTCAAACTCCATGGCTGCATCTGTATCTGGATTCTCTGCTGGCCTGTCTACTGTATCAGGTATTATTTACATATTTTCCACTATATTTAAAACAGAACTGATCAACACTAGATAGAATGAAAATGTTGGAATTAACAAGTTTTTGATAATGTTATATTTTGTAAACAAACAAACAAATTAACCTACCAAAATTCTAGTCATAGCAATAACTATTGAATCAATATGAAAATGTTGAGATAAAGCTATATATATTCTCTTTGGAATAGAGATGGTGCTCATATTTAGGGTGAACGGGGTGGAGCGGGGAAGTTGTGCGAAGAGATGAGCTGCCGTACGGGGAATGTGCCGCCAACATTAATTTGTCGCGCGGTGAAGGAGGTGTGCAAGGACTTGTTACCGCATGTGGGGAAGAAGAGGGAGAGGGGGTAGTGGTGGGCCCCACTCTCTTTCAACCAATCATGCCTTTTGAAAAAATGGTTTGGGTGAAACCACCCCTTATCTTTTTTGGGCAAGAGTAGTGTATAAAAGGATAATTAACATGACATATCATGATTGGGTGAGTGCAAATTTTTCGCATCTCATGAGGGATGCACCCTTTTCACCCTTAGAAGTTAGAACCCGCTCCAAAAATTATGTTTTCGTTTTCTTTAACAACTTATTTTAATAAAGCGTGGCTAAGGAAATCTAAGCCACAACTAGGGGTGTTCAAGATCGGATAATCCGGTTTTCGGATATTCGAAATTTCGGATATCTAATCGGATATCCGAATATCCAATTTTTTATTTAATTTTTATTTTTTTTATTATTTTTTAATATTTGGAACCAGATTTTTCGGATAGTTTCGGATATCCGAATATAAATTTCGGATATTTTTCGGATATTTCTGATATTTTTTCAGATATTTCGGATATTTTTCGGATACTTCGGATATTTTTCGGATATTTCGGATATTTTTTCGGATATTTCGGATATTTTTCGGATACTTCGGATATTTTTCGGATACTTCGGATATTTTCGGATAATCCGATTATCCGAAAATTCTCAAAATCACTATCCGAATCCGAATTTTCGGATTATCCGATTTTCGGATATCCGAAAATTCGGATATTTCGGATACGGGTTTTCGGATATTTCGGATTCGGTTTCGGATTCGGATTTTTTTGAACACCCCTAGCCACAACCTAATAAAGGGTGAAAGGGATGTGACATTCATCATTTGAACCCTTGCATTTCAGCCGTTTACTAACTTACACATTTCCCTTGTTTTTCACCATCTAGCAACGGGTTTATAAACCAGCATTTGAAGTCATTGTCTCTCTTAGGGATCAGCATTTCGTACCGAGTATCGGTACCAAACCGTACCGGATATATTCAGTACCGGTACCAGTTCTTATTTCCCCTATTTTTCGGTACTAGTACTTGTATGGTACCGGTATTTACGGGTAAAAATCAGGTACATACCGGCACCGTACCGGTACCGGTTTGATACCGAACGAATTCCGTACTCATACCTAGCCTCCATCTAGCTTGACTTGCCAACCCGAACTTTCATCTAGGAGACACCCCAAACACGCTTATACCTTGTAAAATTTGTTTAAACAAATGTGTAACTCTAGAAGCTACTAAAGTTGTACTATGTTTTGTCATTTTTTTTATAGAGTAAACTGCTAAAATGGTCCCTGAGATTTGGTCATTTTTATCACTTTAGTCCAAAATTCAAACCTTTTGAATCTAGGTCCCTATGGTTTCAATTTTTTTGTCATTTTTATCCAAAATCAAAATATAGTCAGAATTTTCAGTTAATATCCAGTTTTTTTTTTTTTTTTGTCTTTTTTCTCCTTTCTAATGAAGGGCAAATGGTATTTTAACGTTTTATTATAACAAATTAAAAAAAATCTAACAATTTTGCCATTCATTAAAAGGGAGGAAAACGAAAAAAAACTGGATGTTAACTAAAAAATCTGACTAGATTTTGCTTTTGAATGAAAATGGGAACAAAATTGAAGCCGTCGGGTTAAAAAGTTTGAGTTTTGGACTAAAATGACAAAAGTGACCAAACACATGGACCATTTTGGTAGTTTACTTTTTTTTTTTTTTATAAATAGATTGAAATAACTTTACTTTAAAGTTACCTGTTACTTTAATTTAAACTAGAAAAAACTTTCCTTAAATAATTAGCAAATTTCAAAAGCCTATTTTCAATTAGATAATTTACGTTTACGTGGATATGGACATTTTCATAACAATAACAATAAAACAATATTCAAATCTATTGACATAAAAATTCAATTCAAATCCCCATAAAACATCACAACTATTTGGTAAGATCATTCTATATAATTAAATATGGGGCAACTTCATAATATTCATACTTTTCTTAGCTTTTAAAAAGACATCACACTTACTACAGTGTTTAATGAAATAATTAATTCTAAAGAAATAGTTTGCAAGAAGTATTTGACCTTTTCACAACTTAAACGGCTGGAACATTTTTTTTATTCTTATTTTGGCCTTTTATACAGTCTTCTTTTAAAAGTGTACTTAGTTATTATTATCTCATACATTACATTTACCTTTTTAATTGTATATGTTTTTAACAATTTGTGTTACTTTAATTGTTTGCCACAATGAATAGTTTATATATTCTTTGTTATGTTTGGGTTGACAACGTACGTTTTTACTTTAAAAAGAAGCAAGAGAAATATATTTCCTTTTTGATCAAATAATTTTCTATAACATTGGTTTCACAAGCAATATCAATTGTGATATAAAATATAGTTGGTATCATAATTGAATGCGCATTATCATCAACTCATAATATTTAGGTCAAATTTTTATCGATTAACGTTTCACGCAATCAAAAATAAAATAATCACACATAATTAACTAGACTAAAACAAAACTAAATATTACGTAAGTCACCGTTTATATATAGATATTCATTCAGGGGATGGTTCAAATGAAAACCATTTTTATTGTGAAAACTCGAAAACTAACTAAAAAAATGCTAAAAAACACACAATTTTTTTTTCAATTTTTTTTTTATAAAAATCGCAGGTTTTTTTATATAAAAAAAATTTCAAATTTTTTTTTGTAGTGCACATGTGTATGTGTAATACACATGTGCACTACAAAAAAAAAATTTATATACATAAAGCTGCGAAAATTGGTATGCAAAAAAAAAAAAATGGTATGTTTTTTTGGCTTTTTTAATTAGTTTTCGAGTTTTCACAATTACCAGTTGTTTTCATTTGAACCTTCCCCTATTCATTCATATAACTAAAATCAATCAAATGTAATCATTCACTAATTAGAGTTTATACCATCTAAGGAGCTGTTTGTTTACCTCTTAATGAGATTTTTAATGGGTCAGACATCTTACTGGTTCAACACTTAATGGTTCAGACTGTATGTTTCGTGAGCAGATGTCTGAATGGTTAAGTTTTATACAGAGTCTGAATGGTTAAGCCCTCTAATCTGAATTGGTCAAACATTTGTCTCTCAAGTGGTAAGCATTATTCTGCCTCTTACTGGTTCAACACTTAATAATTCAGACATCTTACTGGTTCAGCACTTAACCATTCAGATGTTGCCAAACAGCCCCTGGGTAGATAGTACATACAAGCGTATTTAGTTTTAGCTTGAAATCACGTAGATAATAATGAAAAACAATAAGAAAAAATGTCATTTTACCATGAAACATTGAGATCAAATCCAACTTGCAAGAATCGTATCATTTCTATCATTCATTAATCTCTCATTGGATTGCTTTCAAATATCCCTCGTGAACATCATTATTTAGGGCATGTGGTTTATACACCTCGATGTGAGAGTGAGGGTGTGATGAAACACTGGTTAACATCAGAGGTTAACTAGCCGGGTCGTCTCTTATGTGGGTTCAATTTCCTTCTCTACTCGCCAAAGACGGGGGTCCTGCAAAATAGCAACACCGTTAGCTCGTTAAGAGAGAAATATGGGGGTTTCCCTTTTAACCGGGCTCCGGCGTAAGAATAAGTACTCTTCTGAGGAAGAAATAATGTGTGTTGTGGGTGGAAAGTGAGGAGAACAAAATGGATAACCTGAATGATGAAGGGTCCTATTTATAGCCGGGGGGTGAAGAAGGGATGAGCGACCTTGCCAACTGCTATTGGGCGTCAGCTGTCCGACCAAATGGAATATCCTCTTGGTCTCCTCTGCTGTGGTCAGGATAGTGGTCCACATGGCGCGCCAACATTTATCCATGCTGGAGAAATTGTACCGTTGCTGTCGGTCTGCCCCTAGATTTGTCGCAGGTCTACATGGCGCCTGATTGATGGTGACACGTGTCGTCCTTTCTGTCTGGAGGAGCATCTTCGGTGTCACCTTGACGTCTTCTAGAAGCTTCTGGATTTGCTTGCTGATGTAAGCGCCATGTAGGATGACGAAAGTTGTGTGGTCCCTACCATGTGTGCATGGAATTGGGACCATACCTCTTCAAGTCCTCCCAATCCAGTGTGCCTTCTAGTTGAGTTGATCGTCTAAGAGGGATTCTGGACTTATAAGGGTAGTGGTTTTTGTTGTTTGCCTTTGTAAGGCACATGACGATGGCCTTACGAAGTTGAGCTAAAAGGGTGCACGACGCATGGTGGCAACCTTGCAAAGTTGAGTCAAAATGGCACATGGCGCATGATAGCAACCTTGTAAAGTTGAGCCTAAAGGGGTGAACGACGCATGGTTGCAACCTTGCCAAGTTGAGTTAAAATGGCGCATGGCGCATGATGGCAACCTTGCAAAGTTGAGCCAAAATGACGCACGACGCATGGTGACAACCTTGCAAAGTTGAGCCAAAATGGTGCATGGCGCATGATGGCAACCTTGCAAAGTTGAGCCAAAAGGACGCACGACGCATGATGGCAACCTTGCAAAGTTGAGCCAAAATGGCGCATGGCGCATGATGGCAACCTTGTGAAATTGAGCCGAAAGGACGCACGACGCATGGTGGCGACCTTTCTTTTTGGCGATTCTTTCTGAAAGAAGTTTCTTTTCTTGGGATGAAGACGACTGACATGACTGACGTGCCATCTGATGTTGCTGTCTTTTCGGAGATGAACAGTCGCCTTTTCAGAGCTGTCAGTTGCTTTTTTGCCGTCTGTCAGGTGCGTGGCGGCCACGCGCCCTGGAATCAAGGCGACGGTTTCTCACTCCTCTGACGTGTCCTCTCCCTATTAGTCGTCCGTCTGTCTTCCTGACGATCCATTACCCATCGCATTAAATGCGATAGGTATAAATAGGTGGCGGTTCCATTTTTTCTTCACTTTTGAAATTCAAACTCCAATTTCTTCTCATCTTTCTCCACTAATCTTATCTTTCGTATCTCCAAATTCTTCCTTCCATCTTTCATAGACATGTCTACTGGAGCGAATCCTTCGAGAAAAAGGAAATATAAACCTTGGAATCCTCTTGGTCCTGATCGTGCGGAGATTAATTGGAAGGAGGAGGAATTCCAAAATCTTGTTCGTGATATGGGTTTTCGATCCGAGTGGGGTGCTCAGTTTCCAACCCCTAATTCTACTGCTTTGGATGCTCCATCGGGGTACATAGCGTTGTACGCTGCTTACTTCCGGGAAGGTAACTTCCGTCTTCCCATGACAAAGTTCACCGAAGAGGTTTTGACGAACTATGGGTTACACATTTCGCAGATAAACGCTCTAGGGTTACCTCGGATTACCCACTTTGAATTCATATGTAGGGCCAATCGTATTGGACCAACTTTCGAGATGTTTAATGTGTTTTATTTTATGAGTTATACTGGCGGTTTCTACTCCTTCAACTCCCGAACTGGTGGGGTTAGTCCTTGCTGTACTAACCCACCGAAGAGTCTGCATGATTGGAAGGAAAAGTTTTGTTACATTCAGCGTGGGGTTGTTCCTATTGACATGCACTACCGTGAGGAAAGTGAAGGGGTTGCTCGTGTGAACGTGTCCATAAATTTTACTGAGCAAGAGTGGTACAAGGTGTTGACTCGGAAGGTTACTTCCATCGCTCAACTGGAAGAGAGGGCACTGGTGGCGGCTGGGATGAGCATGTTGTGGGCACCCCAGAACCCTAGGGGTGTCCCTATCGATGGCAACTAAGGGAAAGGTATTGTCGTTGATAGTTTGTTTTATGTTCTTCCCTAATTTTGTCGTGCGTATCTTCACGTTGTTGTATTTTACAGCAGGATATAGTTTGATGAATTGTCTGGATCCTAAGGCCGGTGGTCCTATGGTTGTGGCAACAATAGCTGAAGGGAGGCCTTTGTGGTTGGTCCAGATACGTGACCGATTCTTGCATCCTACCAGTGAGAGTCTTGCCGCTTATGCTAACACCATTTTAGGTGAAGATGGTGGGATGATCTTGACGATGTACTTAGTCCTACTCGAGAGGAGGTTATCGTCCTTTCGAGTGAGGGTTCTGATAGATCGCGTGAAGGTCTAATCCCTCGTTCCCCGCGTGCAGGTCCAACACAAGGGGTTGTGAACGAGCCTGTAAATGAGCCTGTTGGCGACGATGTTGATGTTCCTGCTGATGCTGCTGAACAGCTTGAAACCAGGAAGAAGAAAAAAGTAGATAAGTTTGAGAAGAAGAAGAAGGTTGAGGAACCTGTGACCGGAGCTCCTCATAAGCAACCTTCTAACTTCTCTTTCCTGGACTATGCTGTCGTTTCTGACACGCTCTCTGGTTTAGATGCATGAGATAAGCGTGTTGAGCGTGATCCTGATGATGATGCTACTTTGATAGAGATAATGAAGAAGAATAAGGTTCTTGAAGACAAGAAAAATGAACTTGATGAGCAGGCTGCTGCTGCGCTTGCGGCCAAAAAATCTAAGCTTCAGAAGGAGACTCCCCCTGCACCTTCAGAGTCAGAGATTGACCTAGGTGTTTTTAGTGCAAAATGTGGTAATCTTCTGGAGAAGATATACGCATCTTCTAGTTCCCAGGGTAAGAAATTTTTGTTTGTATGTCTTGTTTTTTTACCTTTCGTTCTTTCTTTTGACTATCATGCTTGTCTTGAAATAGGTGCAAAATCAGGTAAGGGTACCCGTAAGTTCGATATTTCCTAGATTACCCCTCCTACTTCTCCACCGTCTAGAACCTTTGTCCTGTCTCCTCCGCATGTTGATCCGGGAAAAAGGAAAGAAGATGATGTGGAGGTTGAGCAAGTTGGGGAAGGTGGTGCTGCTGGTGCTGTTGGTGGTGATGCAGGTGCTAGTGGTGGTGATGCAGGTGCTGGTGGTGGTGATGGTGGCGATGGTGGTCGTGGTGGAGGTGTTGATTGTCACACCCTGGCTTTGCGGAAGCGTGGGATTATTTGGTGTGACTTCTTAATACCATAGCTTAGTCACAACAAAGCTATATGAAGGTAAAACCATGATGATCATCCATTACTTCAAGTTTTAAAAGTAAAATACGACAACATTGTTTTTAAAAGTCGACACTTACAACCAAGACATAGTTAAAACTTTTTCACAAAACATAACCAACAGACATGAAATAACACAGTTTAAGACTGGTGACTCGTCCAGGCAAAAGTCACAATCCCTAAACTTGGATGACATCATTCTCCTACGCAGCGTGACGACAGTGCATACCTCGCCAGATCCCTAATTTCCTGAAATACATGTAAGTTGAAAAATCAACAAAAGTTGAGCGAGTTCATGTGAAAGTGAGTATGTAAAACCTTTGTAATACATTTGTATATATGAAAATCCCTGGTATGTAGTTGGGCTCTGAGGTCCGTACAGTGGGCCCGGAGTTGGGCTCGGAGTTGGGCTCGCTACACCCAGATAGATCTACCGCTAATGACCCTCGGTCCTACAATGAGGATTAATGGCCTCTAGTTTCCGCCTACCCACTCACATGATCTAAGTTGTAACCCTCCTTAAGCTAACCATACCTTGTATAAAAGTATCCGTAATCATTGTAACATGTATTTCACCCCCGAAGTATAAAAACTGAACACAATTAAGAAAAAGGAGGACATGAACTCACTGAAGTGCGTCTCGAAATAGTCGGTCCCAAATCAACCTGCTGCGTGACGACCTACACGTACTAACTTATATTAGACGGACGGCCGTGCCTTGGCTTAAGGTTTGATGTTTTTGGGAAATAGTTAGACAACTATTTCGTATTTACACTTCTTAATTATTTAATAAGTATATTCCTTCCCAAGGATGGGGGTTTTAATACGTGTGTGTTTTTATAATTCCAAAAATATATTTTTAAGTCTCACTTGAAGATACATTTTAAATTACTTTGTCTAAAATATTCTGTCTCCCAAAATATACATATTTTTTCCAAAAATGTTATATTTTACTTTATACAATTTCCAAAATAATACTTTATCAAAATACATATTTAAGAGTATCTTCCGAAAATACATAAGTTACATTTTTAAAGTTTGTGTGGTAATAACAGTACCGGTGTAACTTAAATATTTATATGTGAGGGCGTTGGTATTAATTTGGAGTCGATACTTCTCAGTGTATTCAAGTTATATTACTTTTACTCTAAAAATAACATATCTAGTTCACAAAATAAACATAAAATCACACAAGCGTCTTACTATGAAATATATATTCTAGATATATATTTAACAAGTTTTATTTATGAAAATCCACCTCCGACACTTTGTAATTTTGAAGTAAAAATCATGGGGAAGTTTATTTTGAAAACCAAGTTAAAAATATATTTATAAACACTTGTCACAAAATATTTCTAAGTGTTATATTTCTGGAAAAATTTCGCCAGAGTTTCCTCTGTAACTGGAGGTGGCCACGCTTACTAGCGTATCATTTTCTTTTCAAAATTCAACCAAACAAGTTATCAACCATCAACATACATCATTTAAGCATCAAACTTGACAAATCAAGTCTAAATCACAAACTCATGAACTTGAAAGTTGTGTAAAAATATGTAGTAACTTTCTAACATATTTAGTGGATCTTGTCATCTATAAAAATAAAAACTAGTTTCTTAAAAACTTTATTTTTTTAGGAACTTGAAGTTTTACAACTTCTAGTCAAGTTTTACAACAATATTTCTTTGCCAAACTTTCTTGTCACACAAGTGTTTACACACTAGTTTATTCACTAAAATGCATTTAGTTTATGTAAGATCCGGGTTTTTAACAAGACTTGCATCTTTCACTTGGTTCTTCCGAAAAACCACTTGTAGATCTTTAGATCTACTAGTTTAGAATCTTATTTTACAAGAAAAATTATATTTACACAAGTTCATGTTTCTTGAGTGGAAGGGTTCACCATCTTTTACAACTTTTACACTAACATACTACTAGTTCATGTTCTTGAACATGATCTAGCATGGTTAGATGATGATCCATCCCACTTTTAATAACAAACAACATCAAATAATCACAACTAACCAAGATTTTCATGATTTACACCACTAGTTTCTTTTTATCCAACATATTCATCTTACTTTCAAAACTTTAAGTTGTGATCTTGTGTGTTCTTGATTTTTAACCGTTAAATCACTTATTAACCACTTTAAACAAGAACAAGATGGTGTTTAGAGGCACTTACTACTAGCTCGAGGCTAGGGAAGAAACAAGACGTAGACAAGGTGGGTAAAAGAAATCTAGAGAGGTCCTTGAGATTCCGAGTGCACCGGGCTTGATTGTATGTCACCTTGCACCTTTGAGTATGTAAGAAATGGGTAGACAAGACTTGAATGGTGGGTGTATGGTGATGAGGGTGTTCGGCCGAAGGTAAGCAAGAGAGAAAGAAGAAGAGTGAGTTGCTAAGTGTGTGATGAAAGAGAATGATTAACCTATGTATCCATTTATAATCCACTCTCACTAATATCCATCATATAATGTGCCACCCAGATATCCAACATATGGATTTAAATAATCAAAGTAGGACAAGGGTGTGTCCCACCCTTGGAACCGTCAAAGAGAGGGGGGGGGGGGTAAGGGTTGGTTTGTAATGGGTAGTTAGGTTTTAGTTAAGTTCTAATGATATTAGTTAGTGTATAATGTGTGTATGTAATATAAATGGTGTTAGGGTATTCGGGGACCCTAACTAGCTCAGAAAAGTTAAAACAATGTATTTGGCAAAAATTTTATGTTCTGGGTAAAGTCCGGTTGTCCGGTTGGGTATTGATCCGTTAAAGTGTCAAACAAAGCTTTAAAGTGTCTTTAATAGTGTTTTTAGTGACACATTAAATTCCCGACACCTTGGAAAGTGGCTAGTATTATTTTACCAAGTTTTTGCACTTTACTAGTTATGTTAAATGCTGAATTTTTGTTCAAAGTGCAGAATTTTGTAATTAAAGTATGTTTTAGGCACATCCGGTCACTATAACTATCACCTAGTGACACAGTTTAATGATCCTCACCTCCCTACACTCCCTACCAGTGTAGTAATCTACTCCCGGCTCATACTGGCCTCAGAGACAATATTTGTCTAGTGCTGGCAATGTCAGCATGTTTACTGGGTTATCCGTTTAGTGTGCTAACTGTGCTTTTGTGCATCAAGGTTGTCACTGATGTTTGTGTGTAAATAATAGAGTGACAGTATAAAATGTGATGCATGAGTATGTATGTATCAGAAATCAAGAAACAGTTTAACCACAATTGTAAGCAAGCACAGTAATTAAGCACTAATTAAATATTAATTAATTCGTACGGATACCTGGTTTTGTGAGGGTTGTCACATTCTCCCCCCGATAAATAAATTTCGTCCCGAAATTTAAGCTCTGCTTCTAGTTGCAGGGGTCTTGGGAAATAAATGGGGGTATTTCTCTTTCATACGATCCTCACGTTCCCACGTGAATTCAGGCCCATGTCTTGCATTCCATCGAACTTTGACGAGCTTGACACTGCTCCTGCGAGTTTTTTTAACTTTCCAATCCGTAACCTCGACGGGTTCTTCAGTAAAGTGGAGTGTGTCGTTGATATGAACTTCGTCAGCAGGAATGATCACTATCTCTTGTGTTGGACTCTTTTTCAAATTCGATACATGGAATGTATCATGAACACCATTGAGTTCGGTAGGTAGGTCCAACTTGTAGGCTACAAGCCCAATCCTTTGCAGGATTCTGAACGGGCCAATATAATGCGGATTTAGCTTCCCATGCTTTCCAAAGCGTGCCACACCCTTCCAGGGTGAAACCTTCAACAAAACCATATCCCCAACTTGAAACTCTAAAGGTTTCTTTCTTTGGTTCGCATAAGCTTTATGTCAGTCGCGAGCCGCCTCGATGCGCTTTCGAATCTGTGAGATCTTGTCTATTGTCTCTTGGACTATCTCGGGCCTAACAAGCTGTCTATCACCCGCATCAGCCCAGCATAAGGGTGATCGACATTTGCGTCCATAAAGAGCTTCGAACGGCGCGGCTCCAATGCTTGTGTGGTAGCTGTTGTTGTATGAAAACTTGACCAATGGTAAATGATTATCCCAACTACCACCTAGGTCCATTACACATGCTCTCAGCATATCCTCCAATGTCTGAATAGTTCGTTCACTTTGGCCATCAGTTTGCGGATGAAACGCAGTGCTCAGATTCAACTGTGAGCCAAAAGCTTCTTGGAAGGATTGCCAAATCCTTGATACAAATCTCCCATCTCTATCAGAGATAATTGAGAGAGGCACTCCATGACGTGCGACGATCTCTCTCATGTATATTTCCGCAAGTTTACTCGTGTTGTCTTTCTCTTTGATCGGCAAGAAGTGTGCGGACTTTGTTAGGCGGTCTACTATTACCCAAATAGTATCATGACCCTTTGGCGTTCTTGGCAACTTCGTTATGAAATCCATTGAAATATGTTCCCATTTCCATTTAGGAATTTTAGGTTGCTGCAGAAGACCTGAAGGCTTCTGATACTCGGCCTTTACCTTGGCGCACGTTAAACACTTACTAACATAAACAGCAACATCGCCTTTCATCCTAGGCCACCAATAATAATCCTTAAGATCTTGGTACATTTTGTCCGCTCCTGGATGAATGGAGTACCTTGACTTGTGTGCTTCATTACAAATAACCTTTCTCAAATCACCAAATAGAGGAACCCAAATCCGGTTCATGAAGCATAAAGTTCCTTCCTCGTTTGGCACTAACTGCTTCTCCATCCCACGGAGATACTCATCCTCAATATTCCTTTCTTTCAAGGCTTCTCTCTGCGTAGCACGAATGCGCAAAGAGAGATCTGTCTGGACGATCATCTCCAAAGCCCTAACCCTTATGGGCTTAATCCTTTCTTTCCGACTCAGGGCATCAGCGACCACATTCGCTTTCCCTGGATGATACTTGATCTCGCAGTCATAATCATTCAACAGCTCTACCCAGCGTCTTTGCCTCATGTTAAGCTCCTTTTGGTTGAATATGTGCTGCAAGCTCTTATGATCCGTGAAAATTGTACATCGCGTACCATACAAATAATGTCGCCAGATCTTCAATGCAAATACCACTGCGCCTAGCTCCAAGTCATGCGTGGTATAGTTTTTCTCATGGACTTTCAACTGGCGTGAAGCGTAAGCTATAACCTTCTGGCATTGCATCAGCACGCAACCCAAACCTTGACGCGAGGCGTCACAATATACCACAAAATCATCCGTTCCTTCGGGTAGCGATAAAATCGGTGCGTCACAAAGGTTGTTCTTCAATAACTGAAACGCTTCTTCTTGTTTGTCACTCCAATCAAATTTTTTGTCTTTCTGTGTAAGCGCGGTCAGGGGTTGAGCGATTTTAGAAAAATCCTCAATGAATCTTTGATAATAACCAGCCAAACCTAAGAATTGTCGAATCTCGGTTGGCGTCTTTGGAGTCTCCCAACTCTTGATCGCCTCGATCTTTGTGGGATCAACATGGATTCCATTTCCATTTACCACATGTCCAAGAAACTGGACTTCACGTAGCCAGAACTCACACTTCGAGAACTTGGCATACAACTTCTCCTTCTTAAGTAGCTCTAGAATAGCTCTTAAGTGTTGTTCGTGCTCGTCCCTTGATGTGTGGAAAATGCAACATATAAATTTCATCAATTGTGGCATAAAACTAACCCTTTTTAGTACTAATGTTGGAAAAAGTGTGCTTTTGTCTTCCTTTTGTATTTTCAGGATTAAATGAGCTCAAATTAACAAAAGAAGCAAAAAGACATCAAAATCTAACATAAATACAAGAAAAGGAACCAGACGTGACATGCCCGACCCCACGACAACATCTTCCCAAGCAAAACAAGATAACAGAAGACTGAACACGCCCCGTGCTCAGCCAGCACGGGGGCGTGCCCAAGTGTCAGCAGAAAAGACAAAGTGGTAGAAGCTTCTATTGCCCACCACGGGGCCGTGCTCAGCGGACACGGGGCCGTGGTCAACTATAAGATTCGCACAATCTAGGCAAATCTACATAGTACAAAGATTCTTCTGCACACGGGGTCGTGCTCAGCGGACACGGGGGCGTGGTCAACTAATAAGACAAAGCTGCATTAAATGAAGAAAGAGAAGGATGTGGACACGGGGCCGTGCCCACTGGACACGGGGCCGTGCCCGAGCTTCTGTTCAGCCTATAAATAGGAGTGCTTGGCTCAAGCTCAAACCATCCCTTGGCACACCACCTCTCTCACACTTCACCCACCACCCACCACCACCATAACACCATCATCCACCACCATCATCCATTGTCCATCGTAGAGTGTGTGAGTCGTCTCGGGATCCAAGATTGATCGAAAGAGTTCTTGACAATCAAGGCCATGTTTGCCTAAGTCTCTTACATCACTTGGTGAAGACAAAGTGTCTAGTGTAATACTTTTTATTTTTAATCTTTTCGCACTTTTTACTTGGTTTTGTATTAATGACTTTAATAACTAGTTTCTTATGTTGAAGGTGATCTTTCCTTATCGTTTGTCCGTGGTGTCTTGACATTATTTTACTGTCTATATAAAATAAAAGATTTTCACCATTCATATCTCCACGGTCTATATGGAGGTATGTTGGCTACCTGGTCAGGGGTTAAGGGAACGGTTTGGTAAAGGGCTTGCCATTGTTCAGCGTTTAGAGGTCTTGCAATGGACCTGGGTCAAATTTAGTAGGACCTCCTTCAATACTTAACGGTATTGGATGGCGGGGATCCAAACTCTTTGATCCCCTCATAAGTTAACTACTATTAATACTATAACCCGGCTATTTAGGACTGTATCCCTGCTGACTCAGAATACTTAGTCGAGGGTAACGTCACCTCCAAAAGAGGGGCCTACCATAATTTGCATTAATAACTTAATTAATTATCTTTCAATAATCCACCCTTTTAGGATTGTATCCTTGCTGACTCAAACTACTGGGGTGAGGGTAACGTCACCTTTAAAAGAGAGGCCTACTACAATAACTAAGATAATCTCTTAAATAATGCAAAAGTGCGGAAATAATCATAGGTTACACTAGATACGAGTCGGAACCAAGTGATTCATCTTGTCTATCTGTTTTTTCTTTTATTTTTATTTTCAGCATTTTTAGTTAGTTTTTATTTTTCTTAGCTTAAAACATTTTTCTAAACTTTTTGATTTGATTAGACTTTGAGGATAAACCGGTACTAAAAGCTCTTGTGTCCTTGGACGACCTCGGTATCTTACCAACACTATACTACGCTCACGATGGGTGCAGTTGCCCATATGAGTGTCTAGTGTTAGTGAATATCGTGTTTTATAAATTTAAAACTTGACTAAAAAGTGTTAAAGGGGCTTAAAATATACACCTAATATATATAACACTTGACACCCATCAAGTTTTTGGCGCCGTTGCCGGGGACACAAGGATTTTAAGAAAGTTAGGAATCAACGGCCTAATCTTTTTTCTTATTTTTCATTTTTTTAGGATTTTTTTTCTTAATTTTTCAGCTTCTGCAGAACTCAGCACGGGCCGTGCCCGCTGAACACGCCCCGTGCCCAATCTTTGGAACTGGCAATCCTGTTTTAAGTCAGACAGCAGCTGAACACGGGGCCGTGCCCACTCAACACGCCCCCGTGCCCAAGTTTCAGTTACTGAAAACAGAACCGTAAGATCCCGACGGTCGGTAATTTCTGACACAAACATGAGTGATACTGATGCTTTTTACTTTCGGCACTCTTATGGTACAATGTGGTGTCAATTATGTGGTGGTAACCATAAGGAATTAGAATGTTATTTTCTAAATTATAAACCCCACTATATAGACCCATCATTTCCTAGTATCCTTAAGAGGGGCGAAAGTAAAAGTAATCCCTATCTCTCCCTCGAATGCTCCCAACCAGATATTCTAGGAGAAATGCTTCTTGATGAATTGTTTCAACTAGAAGATCTAATTGTCGATTGATTAAAAGAACTTAGGAAGGATTTCAATAATCTTTTCCAAGACGATAACCAAGAAGAAGGGTTGGAAACGCATTCAAACAACTTCGTTGTTTCCGACGATACTTTTAACTCTAGCGAGGACTTGAGCGATAGTCGTCCCTGTGTCGATTGTGCCGTGAAGGACTCCCCATCAACTTCGTTTGATGCATACATAGACCTGAGCGATTCGACATACACCTTCTTTAACGAGAGCCCGGAAAAGGGTTGGACTTGTCCACCTACATATAGCATAGGAATCACCCTCACCGACAACCTCTTGCGTTCTCGTCTTAATCTAGATCAGTTAAGGTATCTTAGGCACTTTGGGGTTGTTCCATCCAGTAAGGAACCGCCCGATCCGGAAAAGTTCCTTGAAAATAGACACACTTCATAAAACAGCCTTTCGACACGGGGCCGTGCCCAGGTCAACACGCCCCCGTGTCCTCCAAAAGATTCCCTTCTGACTTTTGTCAGAATACGGACAAAACGTGTCAGGATCTTACCTGCACACGTGGCCGTGTCCAGCCGACACGGGGCCGTGTCCAGCATGCTGTCGTTTTCTATAAATGCAGCCAAGAACCCTGCACATTTGGACCATCCAGGGACAGAGATTTGAAAGGATTTTCTGACTTACCATCCTAGGTATGTTCTAAAAAGAAGGTTCTAACAAGCATCTTGTCCTTTCCTCTTTTATCTATTGCCTTCTTCTTCATCTTTCTTGCAATAACACCTCCATTGAAGCTTGATTTCAAGCTTTAGTATGATGTTTGTTGAATTTTTGTTCAAGGAATCTTGTTAAAAATAAGTTACAAAACATGGTTTTAAGTTATTTCTGTTCAAAAATGCTTCATAAATTGAGAAAATAATTTGAAAACCCAAGGTTCCTTGTTCTAAAAATCTGCAGAAAGTTGAACACGGGGCCGTGCTCATTGAGCACGGGGCCGTGCCCGTGGTACTGTTTCATTAAAATGAAATATTTTTGGTGTATTTTCATAGAATGTCTAGCCAAAACAGTGGAACCTCTTCTGCGCACTCCAGAAACAGTCGAAGGGAAAGGAGGCCATGATTGAAGCAACTCTCGTAAGATACGTAATGGCACTACGTGAAGCTCTTGACGAGATGACTTCGGTAGAGGAGGTCCTCATAGACCGTATCAATTATCTTTCGGTGGGGTTGGAAAACAGTTTTCAAGAAATAAACCTCTTGCACCAGAGGTTAAACATTCTTGTGACACCTCCCATGGAACCAATCCTCCCTCAAGAGGATTGGAACCTAGCACTTGGAATCCACAATCCTACCGGTTGGGTACGACATTCCGGCGGAACCTCCTCTTGAAGAACTCCAAGAAATCCCGGTGGAAGTTGCACCTCCTCAAACCGATGCTAATGATCCCGCTTTTCTTCTCCCTAGGGAGATCGAAGAATGGCTCGCCGGCGTATGAGGACCCCGTACCCGGAAAAAGAAGTTGTCAAAGCCGCATTTAACCGGAAGATTTACCTTTTCGGAAATTTTGCTATTAGAATAAGGCTAGAACTTCTTGGTTTGGATTTCTTGTGTTTCTTTGACCTAACTATCTAGTATTTTAATTTTTAAGACTATTATGTAATTCTCTCTATGACTAATGAATGATGGTTTTAGTTAATTTGGTGTTTGGGTGGTGTTGAAATGAATAAAACACACTTGAGATGGCAAAGGATACAAGGGAAACTTGAACCAGCACCCCATGCAGGAAAACAGGACCGTCCGACAAAATTCTTCGTTTACAGTAGGTTCGGCACGGGCCGTGTCCACCCAACACGGCCTCGTGCTGCACAATCTGCAGAAAAAGACCCAGTTCAGGTAACTGGACACGGGCCGTGTTCACCCAACACGCCCCCGTGTCCAGGCTTCTGTTTCTCTTGATTTAATTTTGTTACTGGCACTTGAACACGGGGCCGTGCCCGGACAACACGGGGCAGTGTTCAGTGCCCAGTAACACAAAATTTTTGCTTTTTCACACCTTTTACACATTCAATCAACCTAAAAACTTATTTTTGGGACACATTGAGGACAATGTGTAATTTAAGTGTGGGGGGGATGCTAAAACCTTGAATCTTGCAAGTCCTAAATACAAGCCTTACACAAAACTCTATTGGAACCGCTAATCACCCCAAATTTTTTTCAAAAATTTTCAAATTTTTTTACTTGTCTAGGTTTAACTCGGGAATTTCAAGTTCTAAAAAGGTTATATTTTTACAAATTGACAACCGATAGCGTCGTGATAAAAAGAACCAACATAAGAAAATTATGAAAAGGCATGGCAAACTTAGTTAAATTTAATTATATATACTTGATCACATATAAACCCATTCCCACAAAAGTGAGTTTTGAGCCTTTATCGAGCATACAATTACATATCATTAAACTAAATGCTCATTTTTCGTTTCTTGTGTGAATAGCCGCTTAGTTTTTACGACTCTAGAACTTGCCACGACAATACATTCCCGGTCCTTACCAACTTAAACCCGAGTAAGCAAATGATGGAGGCATTAGGACTAACTTTTTCTTTTCTACACCATTATTTTTCTTTTTTTTACCACCTACCCAAAATCCCCCTAGCTAGCCCCTTTGAGCCTAAACCTTTTCATTTCATAACCCAAACCAAACACCTTTTTACCCACCAAAACCTTTTTCTTTTTTAACCCTTTGTTTTAGTAACAAGTTCGGTTTTTCATATGACTTTTCAAAAAACAAAATGTGTGTTGATGATGAAGCAAAAGAAAATAAACAAACAAGTTCATCAAAAATAACTTTGTTGGAATAAAAGCTTCATCAAAATAAAGTTCCAAAAAGATAAAAAGTCTTACGAAAACCAACGCTTGTTACGTTTTCGCCCTTTTCTACTAACCACTAACCCAACCACCTACCTTTAACCCAAGCCTAACCCTTCACCCACAAAGTCCTCTTTACAAAGGTATATAAGTTAAAAAAAGGAGGAGGATTGATTGCTTGGCAAGCCTATGGTAGGAGTAAGTTCCATGCCGCTCTCGAGTGATCCACAAAAATACATCTTCGGCCGAGTGTTGAGTGATCTCCGTAAGGTATGTGAGCTTGTATATAAATAAAATTTTAAAGAGGTATGTTATGCCCTAATAAGTAATTTATCTTATGAAAAGTTTTTAATAAATCATGATGAATAGGATTGTAAATAAATAAAAATAAAACTAAATAAAGAATCTTGGAAATCCCGACACTCTATGACAAGCCCAAAAACCTTCTTCTCTACCCATTCCATTTGGGTGTGTAATAGCCACATATTAAAGAGTTTTTCTTGAGGACAAGCAAAGATTCAAGTGTGGGGGTATTTGATGTGTGCAAAATGCAACATATAAATTTCATCAATTGTGGCATAAAACTAACCCTTTTTAGTACTAATGTTGGAAAAAGTGTGCTTTTGTCTTCCTTTTGTATTTTCAGGATTAAATGAGCTCAAATTAACAAAAGAAGCAAAAAGACATCAAAATCTAACATAAATACAAGAAAAGGAACCAGACGTGACATGCCCGACCCCACGACAACATCTTCCCAAGCAAAACAAGATAACAGAAGACTGAACACGCCCCGTGCTCAGCCAGCACGGGGGCGTGCCCAAGTGTCAGCAGAAAAGACAAAGTGGTAGAAGCTTCTATTGCCCACCACGGGGCCGTGCTCAGCGGACACGGGGCCGTGGTCAACTATAAGATTCGCACAATCTAGGCAAATCTACATAGTACAAAGATTCTTCTGCACACGGGGTCGTGCTCAGCGGACACGGGGGCGTGGTCAACTAATAAGACAAAGCTGCATTAAATGAAGAAAGAGAAGGATGTGGACACGGGGCCGTGCCCGAGCTTCTGTTCAGCCTATAAATAGGAGTGCTTGGCTCAAGCTCAAACCATCCCTTGGCACACCACCTCTCTCACACTTCACCCACCACCCACCACCACCATAACACCATCATCCACCACCATCATCCATTGTCCATCGTAGAGTGTGTGAGTCGTCTCGGGATCCAAGATTGATCGTAAGAGTTCTTGACAATCAAGGCCATGTTTGCCTAAGTCTCTTACATCACTTGGTGAAGACAAAGTGTCTAGTGTAATACTTTTTATTTTTAATCTTTTCGCACTTTTTACTTGGTTTTGTATTAATGACTTTAATAACTAGTTTCTTATGTTGAAGGTGATCTTTCCTTATCGTTTGTCCGTGGTGTCTTGACATTATTTTACTGTCTATATAAAATAAAAGATTTTCACCATTCATATCTCCACGGTCTATATGGAGGTATGTTGGCTACCTGGTCGGGGGTTAAGGGAACGGTTTGGTAAAGGTCTTGCCATTGTACAGCGTTTAGAGGTCCTGCAATGGACCTGGGTCAAATTTAGTAGGACCTCCTTCAATACTTAACGGTATTGGATGGCGGGGGTCCAAACTCTTTGATCCCCTCATAAGTTAACTACTATTAATACTATAACCCGGCTATTTGGGACTGTATCCCTGCTGACTCAGACTACTTAGTCGAGGGTAACGTCACCTCCAAAAGAGGGGCCTACCATAATTTGCATTAATAACTTAATTAATTATCTTTCAATAATCCACCCTTTTAGGATTGTATCCTTGCTGACTCAAACTACTGGGGTGAGGGTAACGTCACCTTCAAAAGAGGGGCCTACTACAATAACTAAGATAATCTCTTAAATAATGCAAAAGTGCGGAAATAATCAAAGGTTACACTAGATACGAGTCGGAACCAAGTGATTCATCTTGTCTATCTGTTTTTTCTTTTATTTTTATTTTCAGCATTTTTAGTTAGTTTTTATTTTTCTTAGCTTAAAACATTTTTCTAAACTTTTTGATTTGATTAGACGTTGAGGATAAACCGGTACTAAAAGCTCTTGTGTCCTTGGACGACCTCGGTATCTTACCAACACTATACTACACTCACGATGGGTGCACTTGCCCATATGAGTGTCTAGTGTTAGTGAATATCGTGTTTTATAAATTTAAAACTTGACTAAAATGTGTTAAAGGGGCTTAAAATATACACCTAATATATATAACACTTGACACCCGTCAACCACCTGCCGTTAATCGAATTCTCCTACAAAAATAGCTACCATATCAGCATTAAGGCTGCGCCTTTTGAGAGTCATTTACAGGTTTCCTAAGTTAATATGCCTTAAATATGTTGTGACATCATTAAGATATCTTTTATTATGCCCAAAACGAATTTAAACACAAACTATGCCCCGTATGGGTAGTTTGGTCATTTACAAGGTTATAAAAAGAGTTTAAGTATTTACCTGAGTTACAGGTCTGATGTAATCAGCCAAAATACTCAATTTGATAAGTTATAACAGTAGGGTAAAGTATATACGTGAAATTTATCAATTATAACCAAACTATGCACCGTAGGGGCATTTTGGTAATTTCACATAAGCCGAAAAGCTCAAAACTGAAGTCTGAGTTAAACAACTTTTGCTTACTATTAAAATATTATAATTTACCTCAAATATCAGTAGGTATCAACCTTTGTATGTTTAAAATAGTATTAGTACATCCTATGCGTTAAAAACGCTTAATAAGGCGATTAGAAGCCGTTTCTGGGTTCTATATAAAAAGCTGATATTTTTATTATTCCAGAAGGCTTAAAATAATTTATTTATCATTTAAAATCAGTAGCAAAAGGTTTGGGGTAAAAAAGATATGTAAAACTCATTTTATAGCCCGAAAGGGCAAAACCGACAATTACCGAATTAAGCTTATGACCCTAAGTTATGCTCAGCCTAAAATTAATTAAAAATCTTCAAAAATCCCTAAATATCACGTTTTATGGTGAAAAGGGCATAATGGTCAACATATGGGCAATTAACGGAAACATGCATATTAATCGGATAACTAATGATCCAAGGTGTATAATCACAGAGGGTTATACTAGCATGTAACCTGGTCCTATTAGAGCTCTAAGGCATTTCTAAAACATGCTTAAACGGGTCAGAACTGAAAGTCAAAGTAAAAGTCAAATTATGCGACTTTCGGTTCCGAACCGGGTCTCTACTGAAAATGGTCGGGTTGAACATGTTTAGACATGTTCTTACATTAATTACCAAGTTATATTAATGATCAAACAGGTTGTATGGGTTCTACATTGCTAATTATGCATAAATTGGAAAATTAGCATTCTGTTGACTTTTTAATAACAAGTTTGACCCGACATTTGACCTAGTTAGAGTGGGAATCAGAGGGTGCCCTTTTAAGGGTTTATTGCCCACATAATTACCAACTTATAACTACTTTCAATTCGACTAATCACTGGACCATTAGTGATTAATCGTTAAGTCAACCGTTAATTACGACGGTTTGACTTTTAAGCTAAAACTAAGCAAAAACTTAACTAAGAAAGGTTAGGCATACTTACTGAAGTCCTATGCACGATTTGTGATCACTTGAGTCTGCTTTGGAGCTCCAGAAATGATCAGAAATGCTGAAGAAAGGTGTGAAGAAATGGTTGCAACCTTGTGGCCTTTTATAGTGTTCAAAACTTCATGGATTGTTGACACACAAGCCTAACAATGGCCATGGATCACTTCCAGATGTCCCTAAGTGTCTAGGGGTTGCTTAGGGGTCGTCCAAGATGTGGAAAATCGGATTAAAGTCGGTTACAAAGCACCTAGCAGACCAAAACCCAAAGATTTCAGAACAGATGACCCCTCGCGCCACGCGTAGACCCCCTAGGGGACCCTCGCGTCGCGCGACACCCTTTCTGACCAAATCCCAATTTTTTGATTTTTTATGCTTTGGTCCTTGGCTCTTCAAAATTTTGTTTCGACTTCGTTTTTTGCATTATGAACCCTCCAATTTGACTTATAGGGGCTTCAAGACATATGCCTACTTTGTTTAGTCCTCGGTTAACTTTATTGTCAACCGAAAAGTCCTAAACTTCATCGTTGACGCTTTTAACCCATCGCATACGAATTTGATCATAACTTTCTTATACGATAACGAAACTTTATGAAATTTATATCGTGCATTCTAGTGAGCATAATTAACAGTTACAAAGCTTCGGGTTTGCTAAAAGGTCACTCAGAGGTATAACTTAAACATGTTGACACATTTAACCCCTGTAGTTTGTAATCTCTCACTTTCTTTCATATCTAGCTTCGTATGACCCATGATTTATTCGTTTGAAGGTATAAGCACCATGTAGGGTTATTGTAAAGTATATTTATTCACTGTTGACATTTAGAACCCGTATATTCACATACTTTCCAGGTTTGTCAACTTTAGTCCTTCAAGAACATTCTTTCACACGTTCAAACTTATAACACGTGTCAACACATTATAGGACGTGAATTTTCGAGGTGTTACATCCTCACCCCCTTAAAATAAATCTCGACCTCGAGATTTACAGAAATTAATAAGGGTACTTTTCTTTCATTATGGACTCAACCTCCCACGTATACTCGGGACCTCTACGGGCATCCCATTTTACCTTTACAATTGGCACATGCTTCCTTCGAAGCTTCTTAACCTGTCGATCTTCGATCGACACAGGTTTTTCAACAAACCTTAATCTCTCTTCTATATGCACAGCTGTATGCGGTATGACCAGTGATTCATCAGCGAAACACTTCTTCAGATTGCAGATGTGGAACACATTGTGAATACTACTGAGCTCTTCAGGTAAGTTTAACTTATAGGCAACTGATCTGACACGTTCGATGACCTCGAAAGGTCCTATGTATCTCGGGCTTAGTTTGCCTTTCTTACCAAATCGCATCACCCCCTTCCAGGGTGATACTTTAAGCAACACCTTGTCGCCTACCTCGAAGTTAAAAGGTTTACGCTTCAAATCTGCGTAGCTTTTCTGCCTATCTCGGCCAACTTTGAGATAGACACGAATCTGGACAATCTTTTCCGTCGTTTCAAAGACTATCTCCGGTCCTGATAATTGGGCATCTCCAACTTCCGCCCAACAAACGGGCGTTCTACACTTTCTACCGTATAATGCCTCAAAAGGCGCAGCCTTAATGCTGATATGGTAGCTATTGTTGTAGGAGAATTCGATTAACGGCAGGTGGTTGATGGGTGTCAAGTGTTATATATATTAGGTGTATATTTTAAGCCCCTTTAACACTTTTTAGTCAAGTTTTAAATTTATAAAACACGATATTCACTAACACTAGACACTCATATGGGCATGTGCACCCATCGTGAGCGTAGTATAGTGTTGGTAAGATACCGAGGTCGTCCAAGGACACAAGAGCTTTTAGTACCGGTTTATCCTCAACGTCTAATCAAATTAAAAAGTTTAGAAAAATGTTTTAAGCTAAGAAAAATAAAAACTAACTAAAAATGCTGAAAATAAAAACAAAAATAAAAACAGATAGACAAGATGAATCACTTGGTTCCGACTCGTATTTAGTGTAACCTTTGATTATTTCCGCACTTTTGCACTATTTAAGAGATTATCTTAGTTATTGTAGTAGGCCCCTCTTTTGAAGGTGACGTTACCCTCACCCCAGTAGTTTGAGTCAGCAAGGATACAATCCTAAAAGGGTGGATTATTGAAAGATAATTAATTAAGTTATTAATGCAAATTATGGTAGGCCCCTCTTTTGGAGGTGACGTTACCCTCGACTAAGTAGTCTGAGTCAGTAGGGATACAGTCCTAAATAGCCGGGTTATAGTATTAATAGTAGTTAACTTATGAGGGGATCAAAGAGTTTGGACCCCCGCCATCCAATACCGTTAAGTATTGAAGGAGGTCCTACTAAATTTGACCCAGGTCCATTGCAGGACCTCTAAACGCTGAACAATGGCAAGACCTTTACCAATTCGTTCCCTTAACCCCCGACCAGGTAGCCAACATACCTCCATATAGACCGTGGAGATATGAATGGTGAAAATCTTTTATTTTATATAGACAGTAAAATAATGTCAAGACACCACAGACAAACGATAAGGAAAGATCACCTTCAACATAAGAAACTAGTTATTAAAGTCATTAATACAAAATCAAGTAAAAAGTGTGAAAAGATTAAAAATAAAAAGTATTACACTAGACACTTTGTCTTCACCTTTGTGACGCACCGATTTTATCGCTACCCGAAGGAACGGATGATTTTGTGGTATATTGTGACGCCTCGCGTCAAGGTTTGGGTTGCGTGCTGATGCAATGCCAGAAGGTTATAGCTTACGCTTCACGCCAGTTGAAAGTCCATGAGAAAAACTATACCACGCATGACTTGGAGCTAGGCGCAGTGGTATTTGCATTGAAGATCTGGCGACATTATTTGTATGGTACGCGATGTACAATTTTCACGGATCATAAGAGCTTGCGGCACATATTCAACCAAAAGGAGCTTAACATGAGGCAAAGACGCTGGGTAGAGCTGTTGAATGATTATGACTGCGAGATCAAGTATCATCCAGGGAAAGCGAATGTGGTCGCTGATGCCCTGAGTCGGAAAGAAAGGATTAAGCCCATAAGGGTTAGGGCTTTGGAGATGATCGTCCAGACATATCTCTCTTTGCGCATTCGTGCTGCGCAGAGAGAAGCCTTGAAAGAAAGGAATATTGAGGATGAGTATCTCCGTGTTATCTTGTTTTGCTTGGGAAGATGCTGTCTTGGGGTCGGGCATGTCACGTCTTGTTCCTTTTCTTGTATTTATGTTAGATTTTGATGTCTTTTTGCTTCTTTTGTTAATTTGAGCTCATTTAATCCTGAAAATACAAAAGGAAGACAAAAGCACACTTTTTCCAACATTAGTACTAAAAAAGGGTTAGTTTTATGCCACAATTGATGAAATTTATATGTTGCATTTTGCACACATCAGTGGTTATCCCAATTACCACCTAAATCGATCACACATGCACGAAGCATGTCTTCCAACGTTTGAATAGTACGCTCACTCTGGCCGTCCGTCTGAGGATGGTAAGCCGTACTAAAATTCAAACGTGTGCCCAGAGATTGTTGGAAACTCTTCCAAAAATGTGACGTGTATCTAGTATCCCTGTCAGAGATAATAGACAATGGCACGCCATGTAGAGCTACAATCTTATCAACGTATAATTGGGCTAACATGTCGGAGCTGTAGGTCTCCTTAATGGGTAGGAAATGTGCTGACTTAGTCAGTTTGTCAACGATCACCCATATGGTATCATTTCCTTTCCTTGTCTTAGGTAACTTGGTGATTAAATCCATAGTTACCATTTCCCACTTCCAAGTGGGAAGTTCATGTTGTTGTAGCAAACCAGACGGCTTTTGATGTTCAGCTTTTACTTGCGCGTCAAGCATTTAGCTACATAGGTGGCTATAGACTTCTTCAAGCCTATCCACCAAAAGTTTGCCTTCAGATCCTGGTACATCTTATCAGCTCCAGGATGAACGGAATATTTAGAACTATGGGCTTCCTGGAGGATAATATCTCGAAGTCCTCCATAAACTAGAACCCATATTCGTCCATTCAATTTTAGGATTCCGTCCTTGCTAAGAGATAACTGTTCCTCAGTTACTCCTAACTTTTCATTAGGATAGTTAGCTTCCAACACAGCTTCCTTCTGTGCAGCTAACAACCTTTCGTTCAAACTGTTCTTTATTTCAATGCTTTTGGCATTGATTCGGATGGGTTTCACCCTTTCCTTTCGACTCAAGGCATCGGCGACTACATTCGCCTTGCCGGGATGGTATCTGATTTCACAATCATAATCATTCAAAGTCTCCATCCAGCGGCGCTGCCTCATGTTTAAATCCTTCTGATTAAACAGGTGCTGGAGGCTCTTGTGATCATAATAGATCACACACTTGATACCATATAAATAGTGCCTCCATAGCTTCAGTGCAAATACAATGGCACCCAACTCCAAGTCATGGGTGGTGTAATTCTTTTCGTGCACCTTTAATTGACGTGATGCATAGGCAATAACCTTGCCTTTCTGCATAAGCACACACCCCATTCCAGTGTGTGATGCATCGTAGTAAACTACGAATTCTTCGGTACCTTCAGGCAATGTCAGCACAGGAGCGTTGCTCAACTTTTGCTTAAGGATATCAAAAGATTCTTGTTGCCTGGGTCCCCAGTCTAACTTAATCTTCTTCCTAGTCAAGGAAGTTAGGGGCGCAGCAATCCTTGAAATTTTTTTGATAAAACGCCTGTAGTATCCTGCCAATCCCAAGAAACTGCGAATTTCTGTGGGCGTCTTTGGCTCTTGCCAGTTCATAACTGCTTCCACCTTAGCGGGATCCACTTGGATACCATGCTCACTAACCACATGTCCAAGGAATTGGACTTCTCGAAGCCAAAATTCACACTTTGGAAATTTGGCGTAGAGTTTCTCATGATGTAGAAGTTTAAGAATATAGCGAAGGTGTTTCTCATGGTCAGCTTGGTTCTTTGAGTAAATGAGAATGTCGTCGATAAAAACGATGAGGAATTTATCTAAGTAAGGCTTGCAAACGTGATTCATGAGATCTATGAACGCGGCAGGTGCATTAGTGAGCCCAAAAGGCATCACTAGGAACTCGTAATGACCATAACGAGTCCTAAATGCAGTTTTGTGTACGTCTTCATCTCTAACCTTCAGTTGGTGGTAGCCTGACCTTAAGTCAATCTTCGAGAAATAACTTGCCCCTTGCAATTGATCGAACAGATCGTCGATCCTGGGCAAAGGATACCTATTCTTTATTGTGACCTTATTAGGTTCACGGTAATCGACGCACAGACGCATCGATCCATCCTTCTTCTTGACAAACAAGACTGGTGCTCCCCAAGGAGACGAACTAGGTCTAATGAAACCTTTGGCTAGCAATTCATCTAGTTACATTCTCAATTCCTTCATCTCTATTGGTGCTAACCTGTAAGGCGCTCTAGCAACAGGTGTTGCTCCAGGGATGATGTCAATTCTGAATTCCACTTGCCTATCTGGTGGTAAGCCAGGTAGTTCTTCAGGAAAAACTTCTGGGTGTTCAGACATGACGGGGATGTCTTCCATCTTAGGTTTTGGCTCATCAATTGTCACTTGTGCCATGTAGATGATACAACCCTTCTTTAAACATCTCGAGGCCTTGAGCATAGTCACTTGCTCAAGCAGTCCATACCGGGTATCTCCCTGAATGGTAAGTGATTCGCCAGACGGAGTTTTGATCACCACTTGCTTTTTATTGCAGACAATCTGGGCCTGGTTAAGAGATAACCAGTCCATACCTAAAACGATGTCAAAACCAGCTAACTTCAAAGGAAGTAGGGACAAAGGAAAAGAGTGGTTCTTAATGGATATGAAACATCCATCTAAGATGGTTGAGGCGGTTTCAAAAGTGCCATCGGCTAGCTCCACCTCATATTTCACTCTTAGGGTTTTAACAGGTAAATTTAGCAATTTGCAAAACTTATTATCTACAAATGATTTATCAGCTCCTGAATCAAAAAGTACTCTTGCATAGACATCATTTATGAGGAATGTACCTGTTATCACATTGTCATCCAGTATTGCTTCCTTTGCATCCATTCTGAAGACCCTAGCATTGGTCTTCTTTCCTTCATCAGCCTTCTTTGCGTATTTTGGGCAATTGGTCTTGATATGCCCCTTCTCGTTGCAACTATAAGACGTTGCATCCTTCATCTTTTTGCAATCCAAGGTCTTGTGTTCCTTGGACTTGCATATCCCGCAAGCAAAAGTTCTTGACTGAGTCTGCGAGTTCGATTCTAACCTGCACTTCCCGAAGTGCTGTTTCTTGCAAATCTTGCACTTCGGCTTATCACCAGATTGGTGCCCATCCTTCTTTGCCTCAGACCCTTTCTTGTGGTCGTTGCTCCCTCGGTACTTCTTGTTCGACCTACGTGAATTGTCATCTTCACGTTTCCTTTTCTCAGCATCCTTGTTCCTCAGCGATCTTTGTCTGACCGCGTCCAGTGTGAGGGACAAAGATATATCAGCTACAGATCTGAAAGTAGCTGGCCGAGAGGCCTTCACGCTTGCCTTTATTTCTGGGGCTAAACCCCCGATGAATCAAGCTATCCTTTTTGGTTCCGGGGTTACCAGATATGGCACCAACCGGGACATTGTGTTAAAGCTCGTGAGGTAAGCTTGGCAGTCAAGGTTCTGCATAACCAACGATAGGAAATCAGACTCAATTTTCTCAACCTCATGCTGAGGGCAGTAATTTTCCCTGATGAGGGCAACAAATTGTTCCCATGACATGTTGTACAATGGGATCTTCCCAGTGGCTTGAATCAGTGATCTCCACCAGGCTAAGGCCTCGCCTTTAAACGATTGTGACACAAACTTCACCACATATTTCTCAGCGCACCCGCTGATACCCACTACTGTGTCCATCTCATCTAACCATGTCATGCAGTCAATGGCTCCTTTTTCCCCAGTGAAATCCATGGGTTGCATGAAACAAAGTATTTGTAGGAGCAACCCTTACTACGGGGTTCTTGATTTAGTACAATCTGTTGAGATGGAGCACTGTGGTGGTTGGAGGAGAGTCGATCATCATCTTTCTTTGGTTCTTCCTTCTTGGAAGGTGGCTTCGAATGCGGTGTAGATAGGGTCCTACTTCAAGTCCCGCTATATTCTTCGTACTGCCGCTCCAAGGCCTTTGTAACAGCGTCGTCTACTAACGCTTTCAGTTCAGCAGCCGTTATATTAATCCGGGCATTATCATTATTCTCCCTTGGGTGACTATTAATTTCGTCCGAGTCAACCATTTTAATTTGAACTGTTACATAAGACAATGACAACGGTTTATTTGAGAGTTTATTATGGAATTGCCCCTTAGGGTAATTCATTAACCATGGTAAACATAAACCATATTTGGTTAATTTGTTACTCACATTTATTTAGGATTTCTATTATAATTTATCCTAATTATAAACAATATCAATGTTATTAGCACACAAGGCCTAGTCACAGGGACATTTTAAATTATAAGCCAGGATTTCAGAGAATCAAGGCATGAAGGTTTGAACATAGTTCATTACCTTTTTCAGACAGGGTCGTAGACTATTACTGTCTTTTGTCTCATATGAAAATGAGCAGGGCCCGTAGGCACTATATTACCAACGTATGGTCAAAGTATGATCATCTTAATTGATGATTTAAACCCATGATTCATAGATCATTAAGTTGGGTTAGGAATCTTTGGAAATATTCTTATATAAAAATGACGTGTGTGATTATTAACGAATCACTTCTGCCAGGAGCGTTAACATGTTTTCAGATGTTAACAGGAATTTGAATCTTTTAAATATGCCATACCATCTTGGCCCGGTCTTATAACGACACAGAGGTTAGGTTATACCGTTAAGATTCTTAATTAACATTTAAAATAGGCAGATTATTTTTTAAAATGAATGATTTTAATTTATTTATTTCATATATAATTTATTTATGCATATAATAGCAAAAATGAAATTTATAAACTTACATTCCATTAATTTATTAAAAGATTACATATCACCCTAAACGGGACTTTTTAATAGACAAATCACCCACGCAGGGGTTTAAGCAAAGACTTACCCACGCAGGGGCTTAACAATATACTAGTCCACGCAGGGACTTAAACACACAACATACCCTCGCAGGGGTTAACAGAAGATAGGCCTACGCAGGGGTCAAAACAAATAAATATACCCACACAGGGGTCAATACAGCAAGACAGGCCCACGCAGGGGCTCAACTGATACAAGGAAATTACAACAACAGTGGAAGGATTCAATGGTCCTTCTTACTCTCCCCTTTTATTAGGCTTGTCAGTCCTTGGAAGAAACTTTGTCTTTCCCTGCGCTCTCTGTGAAAGTCTCGCTCAACTTGGTCCAATCCCTGAAGAATTTCTTCCCGTTCGGGTGGGGAAAACCGTGGCGGCTGTGATTGTTTCCGAATTATAGGTCTAGCAGGTATTTGGTACCCATGAGTTGGGTAACCTACTCCCCAAGGAGCTCCATACGGTCCTTCAGGATTGAGGGCGTTATAGTTGGCCGCTACCATGTATGGGTCGGCTTCAGCGTAATTATAGTTGGTGTGAGCCGGCTGCTCAAACGGGTTGTACGCCATCGAACCAGTGTATGCTGGAATCGGGTTATCAAAACCCATCGGTGGTGGCTGCGGTGCAACTGGGTGTGAAGGTCCACCCATTTGTGGGTCTTCCTGAAGTGGCGGATAATGACTGCCACTTGATTGACGAGGGGAGCTAAAATGGAAATCCCCTGCTCGCGCAGACATACGTGTGCCTGTTCTCCTACGCCTTGGCGGCTCCGGATGTGCCTGATGAACTGGTGGCGGTGGCGTGACTGCCACAAATCATGAATCCCCAGAGGGATCCTGCTGCTGCTGCTGGTGGTGAGGCGACGAATGGTGCGAGGGTGTAAAATACCACTCGTACTGATTAAATCGTGCCTGGAAACTGTCTGGACCATGGTAAGGTGATCCAAGAAAAGGCGAACCATCGGAGACCTCGATAGGATGGTTGGGTGTACCGCTTGCTGGCTCGACGGGGTCCGTGTCCTCGTCCATATCCTCCGCATGATCGCCGGAGAAATGGTCCTCCGGTCCCACTGGGTTAAAACCCACTGGTTCTTGTATGTAGTTTGCCGGGTTAAACCGGCCCCGAAAAACAGGTGTGGGGTCTCCAAAGGAATGGTGCGATAGGGATCGCTGTAGAGGTATGTAAGAAGGTTGAGGGTTATAAGGCTCATTTTCCGACTGTGGCCCATAAGAGTTTTGAAAGGGAGGCGTCGAACTATGCGAGACAGACCGTCTCGCGGGCTCAAAAAGGTTTCTCCTGTTCTCGCGAGGATCGGCACTCGAGGTGGTCGAAGGAGCTCGCATATGCGAAGGCCCGACCTCGTGATCATTGGGGGCGGTGATTGGCCCCTTGCCTCATCCTCTTCGTCGAAAGAATCTTGGCGGCATGTTTAGTCCTATTAATATAACATAAGATAACGACAAAAATATATATAAAATAAAGGACAAAACAAAACAAGATAGAATTTGTCCTATGTTATTTGTCTAGACTCGAAAGTTTAGAAATGTGCAATTGTGTCATTGAGATTAAACACAAAAGGCTAGTGTTTAATTCACTCAATGTTGGCTCAGATACCAACCTGTCACACCCCGAATTCCACGTGTCACCGGTGGGCCCGGTGGGGGAGTATCGTGACGTGGTTGGCAACATAATAGTCAAACAACACAATATTTAATATGCACAGCGGAAGCAAATGAAAGATATAATTCAACTGAATATAATATTGTAATATCCAGTATCACAACAGTCGATTGTTTATCCACAGACGGATCGAAAATAAAATGGAAACAATAGTTCAACAGACTTTAGGCATCTTAAGCTTGCGAGACTTCTATTGATGCTAAGAAGAAATCCAGCCAATTTCGAGTAGTACCTGCACTTAATCTTTTTGGGAAAATACGTCAGTTTACACTGGTAAATACAATCAACTAACTCATTTTCAAAATGATTAAAAATTGATTTGGATGCACGTGGCATAAATATCTTTTATAACTTGGGATAATTATTTAAATATATAAACTTGTAAAAGAATTACATGTTCCTTATGCGTTCAGTAGCCCGGATCGTGCCGGGTTAAAGATCAATAGACACACCACATTATTTCTTTATGCACTGACGGGTGTATGCCTACACCCCGCGCTTAGGTCGTGGCCATTTCGTAAAATGATGCCAAGGATATCCGGGACATGGTCATTAACCCCCCAAAGGATTTAAGCAAACAAAACAATTTAAACGGGCTGATTAATTATCAATTAACCACCATACGATGGAAGATTTAATGCCCGACCATCCGGTATTTTATATACCGTACCCCAAGCCCGTATAGGGAAAATAAGTTAAAAGTATTTACCTTTGCAAGAACAATTCACAAACAGCAAATGCAAGTAGCTTTTACTGGTCCTCCTATTCTGGAACGAAGGTTTATAATAACCTATTAGAATCCTAACGGGTCTTTTATTAAGCCTAAACTTAGACCGGTTAGTTTTAAAGATACGGCTCAAACGCACGATTAAGCGAAGACCGGAATAGAATGTGATTTAGACCCAAAAAGTTTGGAGACTTGCTTAATATGGGTATATTATACACATTCTGGATTTTGAGATAAAACCGATAAGGTTTGACCCGTTTCGGCTAATTTATGCAAACTAGTTACATAAACCGAATCGAACGCGTAAGTGGCGTAACGGGTAATCATGAGAGTCACTTACAGGTTTCCTAAGTTAATATGCCTTAAATATGTTGTGACATCATTAAGATATCTTTTATTTTACCCAAAACGAATTTAAACACAAACTATGCCCCGTAGGGGTAGTTTGGTCATTTACAAGGTTATAAAAAGAGTTTAAGTATTTACCTGAGTCACAGGTCTGATGTAATCAGCCAAAATACTCAATTTGATAAGTTATAACAGTAGGGTAAAGTATATACGTGAAATTTATCAATTATAACCAAACTATGCACCGTAGGGGAATTTTGGTAATTTCACATAAGCCGAAAAGCTCAAAACTGAAGTCTGAGTTAAACAACTTTTGCTTACTGTTAAAATATTATAATTTACCTCAAATATCAGTAGGTATCAACCTTTGTATGTTTAAAATAGTTTTAGTACATACTATGCGTTAAAAACGCTTAATAAGGCGATTAGAAGCCGTTTCCGGGTTCTATATAAAAAGATGATATTTTTATTATTCCAGAAGGCTTAAAATAATTTATTTATCATTTAAAATCAGTAGCAAAAGGTTTGGGGTCAAAAAGATATGTAAAACTCATTTTATAGCCCGAAAGGGCAAAACCGACAATTACCGAATTAAGCTTATGCCCCTAAGTTATGCTCAGCCTAAAATTAATTAAAAATCTTAAAAAATCCCAAAATAATATATTACATCAGTGGGTAAAGAGTTTGATATCAAAAAGTGGGTTTAAATAGGCTATATGTTAATTATGTCGTTTAATCGCTAAAAAGCTTTCTATTACGCTAATGAGCATAACTCTCAATCTACACCTCAAACTGATGTCAAATTTTGGGTGCAAGTTTATAAATCAGTAACTAAGGTTTCTACTCTTTTACATTTTCAAAATATCACGTTTTATGGTGAAAAGGGCATAATGGTCAACATATGGGCAATTAACGGAAACATGCATATTAATCGGATAACTAATGATCCAAGGTTTATAATCACAGAGGGTTATACTAGCATGTAACCTGGTCCTATTAGAGCTCTAAGGTATTTCTAAAACATGCTTAAACGGGTCAGAACTGAAAGTCAAAGCAAAAGTCAAATCATGCGACTTTCGGTTCCGAACCGGGTCTCTACTGAAAATGGTCGGGTTGAACATGTTTAGACTTGTTCTTACATTGATTACCAAGTTATATTAATGATCAAACAGGTTGTATGGGTTCTACATTGCTAATTATGCATAAATTGGAAAATTAGCATTCTGTTGACTTTTTAATAACAAGTTTGACCCGACATTTGACCTAGTTAGAGTGGGAATCAGAGGGTGCCCTTTTAAGGGTTTATTGCCCACATAATTACCAACTTATAACTACTTTCAATTCGACTAATCACTGGACCATTAGTGATTAATCGTTAAGTCAACCGTTAATTACGACGGTTTGACTTTTAAGCTAAAACTAAGCAAAAACTTAACTAAGAAAGGTTAGGCATACTTACTGAAGTCCTATGCACGATTTGTGATCACTTGAGTCTGCTTTGGAGCTCCAGAAATGATCAGAAATGCTGAAGAAAGGTGTGAAGAAATGGTTGCAACCTTGTGGCCTTTTATAGTGTTCAAAACTTCATGGATTGTTGACACACAAGCCTAACAATGGCCATGGATCACTTCCAGATGTCCCTAAGTGTCTAGGGGTTGCTTAGGGGTCGTCCAAGATGTGGAAAATCGGATTAAAGTCGGTTACAAAGCACCTAGCAGACCAAAACCCAAAGATTTCGGAACAGATGACCCCTCGCGCCACGCGTAGACCCCCTAGGGGACCCTCGCGTCGTGCGACACCCTTTCTGACCAAATCCCAAATTTTTGATTTTTTATGCTTTGGTCCTTGGCTCTTCAAAACTTTGTTTCGACTTCGTTTATTGCATTATGAACCCTCCAATTTGACTTATAGGGGCTTCAAGACATATGCCCACTTTGTTTAGTCCTCGGTTAACTTTATTGTCACCCGAAAAGTCCTAAACTTCATCGTTGACGCTTTTAACCCATCGCATACGAATTTGATCATAACTTTCTTATACGATAGCGAAACTTTATGAAATTTATATCGTGCATTCTAGTGAGCATAATTAACAGTTACAAAGCTTCAGGTTTGCTAAAAGGTCACTCAGAGGTATAACTTAAACATGTTGACACATTTAACCCCTGTAGTTTGTAATCTCTCACTTTCTTTCATATCTAGCTTCGTATGACCCATGATTTATTCGTTTGAAGGTATAACCACCATGTAGGGTTATTGTAAAGTATATTTATTCACTGTTGACATTTAGATCCCGTATATTCACATACTTTCCAGGTTTGTCAACTTTAGTCCTTCAAGAACATTCTTTCACACGTTCAAACTTATAACACGTGTCAACACATTATAGGACGTGAATTTTCGAGGTGTTACAGTGGAGGTGGAGGAGGAAAATGAGAATAGAGTAAGTGACGCATATGTAGCTAGTCCTCCTCCATAGCGTGATGAGCGCGCAACAAGTATGCCATCTGCTGCTCAGGAGTCCAAAAACGAGCGGCAGAATCGGGGGACAGTGGACGTGGAGGGTGCGGTGCTGCAAATGGTGCCTGACAATGACAAGATGGGTGTGGAGCTGACTCCAAAACCTGTATACGACGCGTCAATGCGTCCTGCTGTACCATCAAAGAAACGAGGATGTCCTCGGTAGAGGACCCAACATGGTATGGGTGGTATGGGTCGGATAGTGGCATGATCGGGGGCGTAGTCCATAAAAATGGCTCGCTCAATGGTGCAGTGGGTGGTGCAACAGAAGAAACTGTGACGTGAACGGTAAGGATGATGGCAGCACAGGGGGAACAAAAGTAGGATGAGAAATCTAGGGTATGATCTGGCTGCCTCCTGCCATGAAAGGTGTATGACCAAATGGCTGTCGTGACGAACCCTCCCCAGGTCGTGGTAGAGGGATGTCCTGGAGATAGGTGATCGGGAGATCTGTGCGCTGAGCATCTGTGGTGTGTGGGGGAATCAAGGGAATATCAGTTTGTGCCGAAGCAGGTGTGACGGGCACCGCATGGGGCGGATAGTCGTCATCGTCATCAATCCACCCATTGTGGGTGTCGGCATAACATGGATCCACATAAGCAGCAAAAGGTGCACGGTCAAGCAGTACCGGCATAGGATCAGGAAATGGTGAAACAACAAGATCCTCTATCAAGAGTGGAGCGTCAACAGCAGCGTCAGCAACATGATCATCCACCAACGGTGGGGCAACAACAGGATGATCGACAATAGGTATATCATCAACAAAAGGGGCAGCAGCGTGTGCATCGTCATGAACAGGGTCATGCTCTAATTCAAGATCAGGAGCGACGGCTGGCTCAGGTGTCGCGACCAGCTCCGGGTCAACCAAATCCATATCAAATTCAGCGGGATCATCAAACAAAGGATCGACAGGGGCTACAGGATCCTCTAGGGGCTGGTCTAAGTGAATGAACTCAATAGCCTGGTCAAGATCAAAACCAGGTGGAAAAACAGTATCTGGATCATCATCAACATCATGATCAAACTCAAAGTCGTGTGCGGGTGCAGGTGCAGCTGATGACGCCATGTCAGGGTCGGTGTCGTGTGAGTGGTACAGCACTCCCTGTGTGTGCAAAGATGCGGATGCCACAGACTCAAATGAGTCTGGGACAGGTGAATAAACAGGAACCTCCTCTGCAGGAGCGTCAGCAATGAGTAGGATATCATCAGCAGCAATAGGGGCCTCACCCTCAAGGTCATCCTCAAGTGGGTCCTCCTCAAACAAATCGACGTCGTCGTCAGAAACATCATCAAGTGGCATATCAACAACCGGATAAGCAGCAAGGGGCACAGGAACAGGGATCACCGCGAGTGGTAAATCCCCAGCGAGACGGCCATCAGCAGGCTCGGCTACGACGTCAGGCAGCGCAAAGGGCTGGAAGTCATCATCGTCTGTGCTGGTAGTATCGGAAGTGTGGACCTCGTGCTCCGATGAAACTATGTCATCTGATACTATCGCCATAGGGTCCAGAGTGTCGGAAACTCCAGTGTCTGATGAAGAAGGCATGATGTCTGTAACACAAACACACATATGCATAAACAATCAATCATATAATCAAATAAACATGTTAGTCACCAATAAAAATCAAATAATCCTCCTAGTCTCACTAGACTACCCTCCCAGCCTCTCAGACTGAACCTCCTAGTCTCTCAGACTGAACCTTCTAGTCTCTCAGACTGAATCTCCTAGTCTCTCAGACTGAATCCCCGGTCTCCCTGACCAACCTCCCAGTCGATAAGAGTGAATCCCTGGTCTCCCTGACCAACCTCCCAGTCGATAAGAATGAATCCCTGGTCTCCCTGACCAACCTCCCAGTCGATAAGACTGAATCCCTGGTCTCCCTGACCAACCTCCCAGTCGATAAGACTGAATCCCTGGTCTCCTTGACCAACCTCCTAGTCGATAAGACTGAATCCCTGGTCTCCCTGACCAACCTCCCAGTCGATAAGACTGAATCATAATTTTTGAGAAATGTGCTCATACTTTTTGTTTGTAAAAATGTTTTGTACCCTGGATCTGGACGTAATGTATGCAATGTAAAAATGTTTTCGTGAGAGCCCTAGTGATCATAGTCTAGACTCGAGAAGGAATCCTAGTTCGCTATGATCGATGCTCTGATACCAAGCTGTCACACCCTGGCTTTGCGGAAGCGTGGGATTATTTGGTGTGACTTCTTAATACCATAGCTTAATCACAACAAAGCTATATGAAGGTAAAACCATGATGATCATCCATTACTTCAAGTTTTAAAAGTAAAATACGACAACATTGTATTTAAAAGTCGACACTTACAACCAAGACATAGTTAAAACTTGTTCACAAAACATAACCAATAGACATGAAATAACACAGTTTAAGACTTGTGACTCGTCCAGGCAAAAGTCACAATCCCTAAACTTGGATGACATCATTCTCCTACGCAGCGTGACGACAGTGCATACCTCGCCAGATCCCTAATTTCCTGAAATACATCTAAGTTGAAAAATCAACAAAAGTTAAGCGAGTTCATGTGAAAGTGAGTATGTAAAACCTTTGTAATACATTTGTATATATGAAAATCCCTGGTATGTAGCAATAAGGAAAAAGATATCACCATTGGGTTGCAAAGCCAATGATATGTGTGAAGTGCCGTAGGAAGACTCAAACCTAGCAGATTTTTGCGTCGGGCTCAAAGTCACCCCGAGGTCCGTACAGTGGGCTTGGAGTTGGGCTCGCTACACCCAGATAGATCTACCGCTAATGACCCTCGGTCCTACAATGAGGATTAATGGCCTCTAGTTTCCGCCTACCCACTCACATGATCTAAGTTGTAACCCTCCTTAAGCTAACCATACCATGTATAAAAGTATCCTTAATCATTGTAACATGTATTTCACCCCCGAAGTATAAAAACTGAACACATTTAAGAAAACGGGGGACATGAACTCACTGAAGTGCGTCTCGAAATAGTCGGTCCCAAATCAACCTGCTGCGTGACGACCTACACGTACTAACTTCTATTAGACGGACGGCCGTGCCTTGGCTTAAGGTTTGATGTTTTTGGGAAATAGTTAGACAACTATTTCGTATTTACACTTCTTAATTATTTAATAAGTATATTCCTTCCCAATGATGGGGGTTTTAATACATGTGTGTTTTTATAATTCCAAAAATATATTTTTAAGTCTCACTTGAAGATACATTTTAAATTACTTTGTCTAAAATATTCTGTCTCCCAAAATATACATATTTTTCCCAAAAATATTATATTTTACTTTATACAATTTCCAAAATAATACTTTATCAAAATACATATTTAAGAGTATCTTCCGAAAATACATAAGTTACATTTTTAAAGTTCGTGTGGTAATAACAGTACCGGTGTAACTTAAATATTTATTTGTGAGGGCGTTGGTATTAATTTGGGGTTGATACTTCTCAGTGTATTCAAGTTATATTACTTTTACTCTAAAAATAACATATCTAGTTCACAAAATAAACATAAAATCACACAAGCGTCTTACTATGAAATATATATTCTAGATATATATTTAACAAGTTTTATTTACGAAAATCCACCTCCGACACTTTGTAATTTTTGAAGTAAAAATCATGGCGAAGTTTATTTTGAAAACGAAGTTAAAAATATATTTATAAACACTTGTCACAAAATATTTCTAAGTGTTATATTTCTGGAAAAAATTCGCCAGAGTTTCCTCTGTAACTGGAGGTGGCCACGCTTACTAGCGTATCATTTTTTTTTTCAAAATTCAACCAAACAATTTATCAACCATCAACATACATCATTTAAGCATCAAACTTGACAAATCAAGTCTAAATCACAAACTCATGAACTTGAAAGTTGTGTAAAAATATGTAGTAACTTTCTAACATATTTAGTGGATCTTGTCATCTTTAAAAATAAAAACTAGTTTCTTAAAAACTTTTTTTTGTAGGAACTTGAAGTTTTACAACTTCTAGTCAAGTTTTACAACAATATTTCTTTGCCAAACTTTCTTGTCACACAAGTGTTTACACACTAGTTTATTCACTAAAATGCTTTTAGTTTATGTAAGATCCGGGTTTTTAACAAGACTTGCATCTTTCACTTGGTTCTTCCGAAAAACCACTTGTAGATCTTTAGATCTACTAGTTTAGAATCCTATTTTACAAGAAAAATTATATTTACACAAGTTCATGTTTCATGAATGGAAGGGTTCACCATCTTTTACAACATTTACACTAACATACTACTAGTTCATGTTCTTGAACATGATCTAGCATTGTTAGATGATGATCCATCCCACTTTTAATAACAAACAACATCAAATAATCACAACTAACCAAGATTTTCATGATTTACACCACTAGTTTCTTTTTATCCAACATATTCATCTTACTTTCAAGACTTTAGGTTGTGATCTTGTGTGTTCTTGATTTTTAACCGTTAAATCACTTATTAACCACTTTAAACAAGAACAAGATGGTGTTTAGAGGCACTTACTACTAGCTCGAGGCTAGGGAAGAAACAAGACGTAAACAAGGTGGATAAAAGAAATCTAGAGAGGTCCTTGAGATTCCGAGTGCACCGGGCTTGATTGTATGTCACCTTGCACCTTTGAGTATGTAAGAAATGGCTAGACAAGACTTGAATGGTGGGTGTATGGTGATGAGGGTGTTCGGCCAAAGGTAAGCAAGAGAGAAAGAAGAAGAGTGAGTTGCTAAGGGTGTGATGAAAGAGAATGATTAACCTATGTATCCATTTATAATCCACTCTCACTAATATCCATCATATAATGTGCCACCAAGATATCCAACATATGGATTTAAATAATCAAAGTAGGACAAGGGTGTGTCCCACCCTTGGAACCGTCAAAGAGAGGGGGGGTAAGGGTTGGTTTGTAATGGGTAGTTAGGTTTTAGTTAAGTTCTAATGATATTAGTTAGTGTATAATGTGTGTATGTAATATAAATGGTGTTAGGGTATTCGGGGACCCTAACTAGCTCAGAAAAGTTAAAACAATGTTTTTGGCAAAATTTTTATGTTCCGGGTAAAGTCCGGTTGTCCGGTTGGGTATTGATCCGTTAAAGTGTCAAACAAAGCTTTAAAATGTCTTTAATAGTGTCTTTAGTGACACATTAAATTCCCGACACCTTGGAAAGTGTCTAGTATTATTTTACCAAGTTTTTGTACTTTACTAGTTATGTTAAATGCTGAATTTTTGTTCAAAGTGCAGAATTTTGTAATTAAAGTATGTTTTAGGCACATCCGGTCACTATAACTATCACCTAGTGACACAATTTAATGATCCTCACCTCCCTACACTCCCTACCAGTGTAGTAATCTACTCCCGGCTCATACTGGCCTCAGAGACAATATCTGTCTAGTGCTGGCAATGTCAGCATGTTTACTGGGTTATCCGTTTAGTGTGCTAACTGTGCTTTTGTGCATCAAGGTTGTCACTGATGTTTGTGTGTAAATAATAGAGTGACAGTATAAAATGTGATGCATGAGTATGTATGTATCAGAAATCAAGAAACAGTTTAACCACAATTGTAAGCAAGCACAGTAATTAAGCACTAATTAAATATTAATTAATTCGTACGGATACCTGGTTTTGTGAGGGTTGTCACATTGATGATGAAATGAAATCATGTGAGGCTACTCCCCACCACACCATCTACACCAACGTTGTCCGGGGCTCTGGAAAGGGTGGCGCTTCTGGGACTCATCATAGTCCAGAGTATGAACATGTTCAAGGTGGGTCTTGGGATACCCACAATCCTGCAAACGCTGATCTCCTACACACTCCTCGATGGAAACTGACTCAAGGCTCCCGGATGGCTGATCTTAGCAACTGTCGTGAATTCTTTTCTTTATCCCTCCCCCTGCTGAAAGGTTGTTTCAAAAAAGACGCGATCGAATGGACCTCTTGGATGATCATGTCCATGCTGGGGTCAACTTTTTTGCTACCTCCCAAGAGATTGCGCGGGAATGGCAGTTAATGGGGGAGGATACGTTGGAATTTGAGGCTACCAAGAAGGTGTTTGCTGAAGAGAGAGAAAAATTTAATGCTGAGAAGAAAGGTTTATCATGGAGGGTTGCTGATGCAGAGGAGAAACTTGCTAAGGAAAAGCAGTTTAACGCCAACAAGCACAAGGAATGGGAGATTGCTTGTGAACGAACCAACCACGAACTGCAGACCCAGCGTGATACCATTGTTAGGTTATCAGGGGAGAAAACTAAGATAAGTGAAGAAGCTGAGCAGGAGCGTGCTGCGCATCAGAAAAGAGAACAGGAATACATCCAACGTATAGCCAAGTTGGAGAAGTTTGCTGCTGAGAAGGTTGCCGAGAGCAAAGCTTCTGAAATCTTGGTTGAGGAAGTTACTGTTGATTGCAAGTGGTTACTTGCGCGTGCAGTGCCTCTGGTAATTTTCCTTATGTTTGCTTGCTTTAAGTTGGTCATCGTTGCTTCTCTCATGTTTCTATTACTTTCTGCAGATTTCTGAACGTATCGCAGGGTCTGAGGAGCTAGCCAAATACATGTATGAACTTGATGAAGCCGCGTATGATCATGGTCGTAAAGAGGGTTATGCTGAAGGAAGGTCACCTGCTGAGGCGAAAGAAGCATTGAAGAGCTTTGACTTATATAAAACTGATTGTGCTGCTCGTTATGCTGAGAAGCGTCAAGAGTTCGAGTCTCTTGAATTCGCTATTGTCAAGGCTGTTAGAAAATTATCCCGAAAACCTGATGGAATTGCGTTGCTGAAGAAAGCGCTTGGTGATGAAGATCCTGAAGGTGGGGATGTGGGACCCAGTCGCCAGGACTGAAGATTTCCGGCTTGTATGCCGCGTATGGGCTTGTATGCCTTGTAATCAATTGACAATTTCCTGCTTTTAATGTTTGTGAACAATTTACTTTCTGTTGCTATGTCTGTTGATATTTTGGTACGCTTGATCTGTTTTATGCTAACTGTGGGTTTTTAATCTTTATTCGTTGTGAATTTTGTTATCGTTACAATATGTGCATGTGTAATTACTTTGATCAGGTATCACGAATGAATGATGGCTGGGACAGGTTAGGTTGTGTTAGTTATCCTAGCTTTACACTGTATTGTGTTATGCTTGGAAGAACTGTACAACGTTTGTTCTGTCGTTAAGCGCGTAGTTTGATTCGTGTATACGAAGTGATCGTTTTACAGGTTATTGTGTTGACCCGACTGTGTTCAGCCTTGGGGGTCTTACAATGTTTATTTTACCGTGTTTACGATGCTTTCGTGTGTAGATTCACGGTTCACGGGCACACCATGTCTGTGACCGTGAGTGAGGGTGATTCAATGGATTTTGAGGGGCTGTTTGTTTACCTCTTAATGAGGCTCTTAATGGTTCAGACCTCTTACTGGTTCAGACTGTTTGTTTCACGAGCAGATGTTTGAATGGTTCAGACATTTGCCTCTGAATGGTTAAGATTTATACAAAGTCTGAATGGTTAAGACCTCTAATATGAATTGGTCAGACATTTGCCTCTGAACGGTTAAGCATTATACAGGCTCTTAATGGTTCAAACCTTTTACTGGTTCAGCACTTAATGGTTCAGACCTCTAACTGGTTCATCACTTAACCATTTAGATGTTGCCAAACAGCCCCTGAGTCGACAATATGCATGCATGCAAGCATATTTTATTTAACAATTCTTTGATTTCTTTCTTCCCACTCACACACGGTATTCCCTCTTCATTTGAGTTTGAGAGGGGAAATACCTCGTGCACATGTAGCGCATATATGACGCTGGTCACACTCACTCCTAGTACGTTGGATGCTCTTAGTTTATGCAATAACGAATAGAAATATCATGTTGAACCAAGTTTTTGGTTTAAAGAGAGTCGAGTTCACGACTTTTCAAGGCTAGATGCTAGGACGATGAAGACAAGTCATGAAACCAATTAGTTAATTCGTGATTCAACATATACACGACCGCGAAGATCCAAATCTACCTGTTAACTTACATATGTCGGTTCATAGTCCAACAAATCTTCATTGTTGGACTCAAGATTGTTAAGACAAGACGCGAGAATGTGCTGTTATTTTTAGCTTCAACGAATCTTTGTGTTGTAACTAATTTCTTAGTTTAAGGATATGATAGAACCTACAAAGCAAATAATACCAATTTAAGTATCAATAGTGGCACACATGTCCAAAATTACGATTTAAAGTGAGCATAATGCTTCTCTACCAGTTTCAGTGTGATATATTTTCCACTACATGATTAATTTAAATTTACAATAACTAATGTCCATTAAAAAGAATAAGAAGTACCCGACCCCTCAATTTAAATTTCCGTATGATATATTTTCAGTTACATAGTTTTTCACATAATTTTTATAAATTTTTATCCAAATCACTAACTCAGTTTATTTTTTCTGTTCGGGGTGTGCAAAATCGATTAACCGTGGATTCGGTTAACCGAGTGTTCAATTAATTGAAAAGTTTTAACTATAATCATAACCGATGGTTGGTTAACCGTTGTTCGGTTAACCATTGGTTATGGATCGGTTTTGGTTAATTTCGGTTAATTATCCAATGTATATAAAACTTGTAAAATATAAACTGATAAATATAAATTTGCAAAATTCTATAGATATCACATGCATATTGGTAATGAGTCATATGTACATAATAAAACAAACACTAATGAACACTCTATTGGACTAAAAGGTTAAAAAAAGTATAGTGACCCGTGAACTTATAAATAATAGAGTAAACTGCCATTTTGGTCCCTGTGGTTTGGTCAGTTTTGCCACTTTAGTCCAAATCTCAAACTTATTACATCTGGGTCCCTGTGGTTTGTATTTTGTTGCCATTTTAGTCCAAATTTCAAATTTGACCAGATTTCCCTGTTGCAACCTCCTATTTTGTCTTTTAGTTCAGGGGTATTTTAGTCATTTTGCTTTTCATTTAACTTTTTCTTAATTCAAAAATTAATATATATTAATATACACACATACATATACAATCTATATAACCCTCGATCTCTCTCTCTCTCACTAAAACAACACAGATCCACACTCTCTCTCTCTCTCTCAATTCTCTCTCTCTCTACACCATTCACCACCGTCATCACCATAAATCACCACCGTTCACCACCGCCATACACACACACTCTCTCTCTCAGTTCTCTCTCTCTACACCGTTCACCACCATCATCACCACAAATCACCACCGTTCACCACCGCCATACACACTCTCTCTCTCAGTTCTCTCTCTCTCTCTCTACACAGATCTCTCCTCCACAGGGGATTTTCGTCAAACAGATTTCGTCAAACAATCGATTTCGTCAAATCCCCTCCACTTTCGTCAAGACACAAGTTTTCTTTGGAATCGGAGAAAGAACAGAGGTTGCTGATGTGTATCGAAGAGGGACTGTAGAGAGAATTTGTTGAATTTCAGTTTTGATGTTATGTTTAGGGTGGTTATGTGGAGAAGATGAAGTTTAGGGATTTTGATTGTTGATGTGTGTATCGATGAGAATGAAGAAGACAGAAATGAGCTCTGTTGCTGCACACAAGTGTTTAAGTGACAGGGAATGAAATTGGGGTTGCTGTTGCTGGTTATCGAAGAGATAAGTAGAGAAGGGTTGTTGCGGATGGTGGTTCTTGATTTTCTAGGTTTTGTTTCACTAACTGTGAATATATGTGGTTGAATAAAAGAGTTGTTGAGCTTGAAAAAGAGGTGTTTAGTGCTCTCATGTTGGTGAAGGTGAGGCTCGCTGATAGAATTGTGTAACCGTCGATTTATGGTTTGTCGTAATCATAAATTGTGTTTTAACTTTGCTACAGAGATTAGGTATGGAATATTGGAATTGGGTTTTGATGATGTTCTTGATCTGGGTTTTATTGCAAATATGATATTTGATGATGTTTTGATGATGTTCTTGATATGGGTTTTGATGATTTTCTGATGATGTTTGGGTTTTGATGATGTCTGGGTTTTGATGATGTTCTTGTCTGGGTTTTGATGATGTTCTTGATCTGGGTTTTGATGATGATGTTTGGAGTGGCGGTGGTGGTGGTGATATAGAGAGAGAGAAGAGAGAGAGGGAGGAGGTGGCGGTGGTGGTGCTATAGAGAGAGAAGAGAGATGATTATTTTTATTTGGGTTTTATTGAAAAAAAATGAAATTTAAAAAATGACCAAAATGCCCCTGCACTAAAGGACAAAATAGGAGGTTGCAACAGTCAAAAAATAGGGAAATCTGGTCAAATTTGAAATTTGGACTAAAATGGCAATAAAATGCAAACCACAGGGACCCAGATGTAATAAGTTTGAGATTTTGACTAAAGTGGCAAAACTGGCCAAACCACAGGGACCAAAATGGCAGTTTACTCTAAATAATATTACATTAAGAGAGTTTGGTATATATATATATATATATATAGGGTTAGGATCGTGTGAGAAGCACTAGGCTAATTGAGAAACTTGAGAAACATTCTGGACCACACATTTTCCTTAAGCTTTTCGTAATATACACATATGTATAGTTTAAAATTGACGATATACACATGTGTATAATTCAATATTTGACAATATACATATATGTATATAGTTGATTTTAAACTATACATATGTGTATATTACGAAAAGCTTAGGGAAATGTGTGATCCATAATGCTTCTCGAGTTTCTCAAATAGGGTGGACTTCTCTTAGGATCCCTACCCTATATATATATATGTTCGGCTAATCGGTTCAGTTTGGTTATTTTCGGTTTTAGATATATGATTAACCGAAACTGAAAGTTCGTCTATTCAAAAAACAATAACTGAACCATCAGTTACGATTTGGTTTTTTCGATTTGGTTAATTCGGTTATTCAGTTTCGATTAATTAGGTTTTATGCCGGCCATCAGTTTAAATTTATCATCTTCGTGCTTCACTTCATGCTTGAAATTGCTTAATGAATATTTGTTGAATAATCAGAATATGGTAAGAACTATATACAGGGAATATTAAGATGACGAGTATACCCATGGAGAGGCATGCATTTAGATACCACATGAATAGATCGAAAACAGTGCCTTCTCCGAAAATTACAAAAAAAATTTTGGCCCTGTTCGAGATAAAAAATTTGAGCCATATTCGCAAATTTTCATATAATATAAACTCATCAATCATTTAATCAAATATATAAATACTAAAAACCCATAATACTACGATAATTGTTATGAAATTAGATAAAACAAATTTGGGCTCTATTCGCAAATCTCCTCACTGCTGCCGTGCTGCGACTGAATCACTACGAAATTGCGAAATTTCCTGATCTGATCGAATGATGATCGACGTTTTGTTTCCAGTTTCCCTCGTCCCAATTCCCTGTGTGATATACTATACTGTCTGCGACAGTGTGACATTTTGTTTAATTTCCCTGATCTAGCAGGTCCTTATTTTTGTTTAGACTAGTCACTTGGGCTTGTTAATTGGGTCATTTTAAAAACTTTTAAACAGACCCTTATTTAAAAAATTTTGGGTCTTTTAGCAGGCCCTTATTTATACAAACATCTAGAAATTTTTTTAAATATTTATATAAAAAAAATAAATTTTTTGGGCCCTATATTGATTTGGGCCCTGATCCCAGGCACCTCCTGCACCCCTAATAGACAGCCCTGATCGAAAATATTAAAAACATGATGAACACTAAGTAATTTTTTTATGAGTGATTTAAACCAGACAAAAGACTGACAACAGGACCAAAACGCCGAGCTTTGGCCGCGTTTTGGTCCTGTCAACCAGACAAAAGACTGAGAACAGGACCAAAACGCGGCCAAATCTCGGCGTTTTGGTCCGGTCAACAGACCCGTCAGAAACCCGTCAGTCTTTGTTAGGTTAACCGGACCAAAACGCCGCGTTTTGGCCACAGTTCGACACTGCAGGATGTGCATATAAGGACAAAAAAAATCTTTAAGGTGTGTAGATAGGCAAATAGGTGTGCCAATAGGTACACCCATTTTTTTACGAGTGATTAAAACAATTTTCGAAGATATTCAACCGTAGGCCACCCATTGATGGGACTTTTTTACAACTACCCCTAAAACAATAGTAACGTGAATTTATTTTAAAATTTATTATTTTTATGTTTAGTTCTATAACTACGTCTATTTTAAAAAAAAATTTATTATTTTTATGTTTATTTCTATAACTACGTCAAAGTAACTTTGTTTTTACGTTTTTGTATATAAATTATCTGTTCAAAATATAATAGATGTCTAAAAAAGGTTTTACGATCTCATTAAACTTTAATTTCATGTTACTCTTAAGATTAATACCATAAAACTAACAAACTTTCTTGTTTTATCTGTCATCAATCTATTTTTGGTACATTCAATTTTTGTATTCGTTTCGAAAAAATACACAAACATGTGAAGTCGGTGTAATCAGTTACTTAAACAATTATCACATACGTGCAAACTGCCGATGTAATATTGTTTACGAGGATGTTATATGCAACAACTTTTATATGACATTGTTTACGTGGATGCTCTAAGCTTCGTTCTTAACATGAGACGTCACTTTATAACAACAATTTAAAAAAAAAAATCATATATATCATCTTACACATTAAAAGAATTAACCATGACAATATCGTACATCATATGTAATTGTTGTGGTTAAGGGGTCTGGGGTGCCAACCCACCAAAATGTGCGTTGCACACACCGCCCCGTTGGGTGTGAGTGGTCGTTCTGGATCAAGTCGTGGCCACAACCACAAAGAAAGAACATGTGAGTTTAAATGTTTCCTTTGTCAACCAATTAAAACATATCACATTAACTTATTTTATTTCTACACTCTTTCATTAGGTGAGCGTGAATACCTCTCTCCTGCTTATGTGACGCTGAGGCATTGCTTAATAAGAGCATTCAAATTAGAGCATTTATATACATGCATTTTATATAATATAAAACGGGGAAAAGAGGAAATAAAACCCCATTACATTGGAATCTCTAAAATAGAGAAAAAATATATATTATATAATACTCTAATTTACAACAATTGTATGCAATAGAGGTTTTACATTTGGCATCTAATGTTGTTCGGTGGTTTTCTGGAAAACCTACGGCTACTGGGTTGATTATGTTATTTTCTTCCCTATTATCCTCGCTTCACCCTCATCATCGATCTGCTGGAAGCGAAGCTTATCTATAAACAAGAAACATCTGGTACGGCGTTCAGATGAAGTAGAGGGAGAAAGAAAGAGATGGATAGAGACTAGAGGAGGGAGACGGCGTAAAGGACAAGAAGGTTGACCACCATCGTTAGAGGGAGGCTTGGCGTTGGCATCATCGCCATCCACACGCTTAGCCTGGTTGTATTCCGGCGAACCTAGGGTTCTGCCGTGACTTCCGACGGTGGTGGATAGGGTCAAATCAACCACCAAAACCGGCGGCGGATAGGGTTTTGTGGTGTAAGGGGTTGCTGATGAGATTCAGATCCCACTCAGGCAGATTTTTGTTAACTTTCTTGAGAGGTATTTTACACCTCTTCTTCATCACCAAACGCATGTGAGTAATATTTTCATCTAGATCTTTTCTATTATTAATTTTAGGGAATAACAATTAATATTATACGTATCGTCATGCTGCTACTATATGAAAATAAATTTTAAAAATATCTAAAGAAAATTGAAGAAGGTGTTTTAAGTGGAGATTGATGTTCCATAAAAAAAAAAAAAAAAAAAGTAGGTGAGCGGGTTTGATAGTAAAATTGTGGGACATGATGATATAGTGGAAAGGATGAGTATACCCTCGTAGTGGATAAAGGGAAAGAAAGTTTGTACAATGTCACACCCCGATATTTTCACGTATTACCGGTGGGCCCGGTGAGGAGTATCGTGACGTAGTTGATATCATCATGGTCAAACAACACAATATTTAAATGCATAGCGTAAGCAAAGATAGATAAATTTCAACTTTAATAAATTGTAATATCAAGTATCACAATTAGTCGAAAAACAATCCACAGGTGGATCAAAATAAAAATGGAAACATTGTTCAACAGTTTTGACATCCAAGCTTGCGAGACTTATTGTGGACGCTAGGAGAAAGCCAGCCTATTACGAGTAGTACCTGCACTTAACCTTTTTGAGAAAATACGTCAGTTTACACTGGTAAATATAATCAACCGACTCATATTGAAAATTTTAATAAAATTGATTTGGATGCACGTGGCACAAACTTTTTAATAACTTGGGATAATTATTTGAATATAATCTTGTAAAAGAATTACATGTTCCTTATGCGTTCAGTAGCCCGATCCGCAGACCGGGTTAAAGATCAATAGACACACCACATTATTTATTTAGGCACTGACGGGTGTACGCCTACACCCCGTGCTTGGGTCGTGGCCATTTCGTAAAATGATGCCAGGGATATCCGAGACATGGTCATTAACCCCCCCAAAGGCTTTAAGCAAACAAAACATTTCAAAACGGAGCATATCAATGATTTAACCTCTATTCGATTAAAGATTCAATGTCCGACCAAGTGGTATTTTATATACCATACCCCAAGTCCGTATAGGGAAAATAAGTTAAAAGTATTTACCTTTGCAAGTATCAATCACAATTAGCAAGTGCGTGTAGCTTTTACCGGGTCTCCTATTCTGGAACGAAGGTTTATAATAACCTATTAGAATCCTAACGGGTCTTTAATTAAGCCTAAACTTAGACCGGTTAGTTTTAAGGAAATATACGGTTCAAACGCAAGATTAAGCGAAGACCGGAATAGAATGTGATTTAGACCCGACAAGTTTGAAGACTTGTATAATATGGGTAATCTAACCACGTTCTGGATTTTGAGATAAAAACGATAAGGTTTGACCCGTTTCGGCTAATTTATGCAAACTAGTTACATAAACCGAACCGAACGCGCAATAAGCGTAATCGGGTAACCATAAGAGTCATTTACAGGATTTCTAAGTTAATATGCCTTAAATACGTTGTGATATCAGTAGGATACCTTCCATTATGCCAAAAACGAGTTTAATCTCAATTTAAGCCCCATAGGGGTATTTTGGTCATTTTAAAGATTATAAAAGAGATTAAATGAAATTCTGAGATTCGGGTCCGAATACATCAGCAAAATAACTTATTTTAATAGGTCATATCAGTTGGTAATAAGTCTTATATGACAAAATGGTTTTAAATCCATACTAGGTGTTTAATACGCGTAAAAAGCCATTTTAAGCGATTTCCGGGTTATACAGGAAATCTGAGTTTTCTGAACAGGTTATAAAGTTTGAAATACTTCATTTATTATATAAAATCAGTAGCAATTGGATTGGTGTCAAAATACTATGTAGAACTCATTTTATAAACAAAAAGGGCATAATCGGTATTTACCGAATCAATGCCATAACCTTAGGTTATTAGCAGGTTAAAAATAATTAAAAATAATTAAAAATCCAAAATAATATATTACACCAGTGGGTAAAAGGTCTGGTGTCAAAAATTGAGTTTAGATAGGCTTTCTGCTAATGACGCCTTTTAATTACTAAAAAGCGTTTTAATTACGTCATTGAGCATAACTCCTATTCTAGACCTCTAACTGATGTGAAATTTTAGGGACATGTTTATAAATCAGTAGCAAAGATTATTGTCCTCTCACATTTCCAAAATTCTCGTTTTATGGTTAAAAGGGCATTATGGTCAACATTAAGCAATTAACGGAAACGTGTAAACGAACCGGACAATCAATGAACCAATCACAGAGGGTTATACCATCATGTAGCCTGGTCCTAAAGAAGCTCTAAGGCATTTCTAAACCCATCTAAAGTGGGTCAGAACTGAATTCAAAGCAAAAGTCAAAGTTTTGCGACTTTCGGTTCCGAACCGGGTCTAAACAGAAAATTGTCGAGTCGAACATGCTTAGACATGTTCTTACATTTATTACTAAGTTATATGAGTGGTAAAATAGGTTACATGCCTTCTACATTGCTAATTACATGTTAATTCGCAAATTAAGTTTCTGTTGACTTTTTATAAACAACTTTGACCCGACAAATGACTAAGTTAGGACGGGAATCAGGGGGTGCCCTTTTTAGGGTTTAATGCCCACATAATTACCAACTTATAACTACCTTTAATTCGACTAATCACTAGACCATTAATGATTAATCGCTAAGTCAAACGTTAATTACGACGGTTTGACTTTTATGCTAATAACTAAGTAAAACTCAATTAAGGAAGGTCAAGGGTACTTACCAAAGTCCTATGCACGATTAGTGATCCTTAGAAAGTGGCCTTGAGCTCCAGAATTGATCAGAAGTTGAGTGGTGATGGTATGATCAAAAGTTGTAAATAATGGACCTATATATAGTGCTTTAATCTCACTAGATTATTGACAACCAAGTCTACCACTGATCCTGGATCATCCACAACTGTCCCTAGTGCCTAGGAACTATTAGGGGTCGCACATGGAAGTGAAAATATCTTTTTGAGTCGGTTACAAGGCTGAACCGGTTGCTGCCTGTATTTTTCTGTATCTGGGGATCGCACGCGGCCCGCGTAAGGTTCTGGTAAGCCTTACGCGACCCGCCTGAGGCCTGCTGTCAGATTAAAAACTTTTTAGTTATTGCATCCTTGGCTCTTGGTCCTTCGAAAGGTCATTCCACCTTTATTTCTTGCATTATGAGCCCTTCAAATTTACTTATAAGGGCTTCAAGACTTATACCCACTTTGTTAAGTCCTTGGTCACTTTATGTTTACCCGAAAGGTCATAATTTTCAACGTTGACGCTTTAACCCCTCGTATACGAATTTGATCATAACTTTCTTATACGATAACGAAACTTTATGAAATTTTTATCCCACATTCTAGTGAGCATAATTTACCGTTACAAAGCTTCGGGTTTGCTAAAAGGTCACTCAGAGGTATACTTTAAACATGTAGACACATTTAACCCCTGTAGTTTGTAATCTCTCACTTTTTTTTCATATTTAGCTTCGTATGATCCATGATTTATTCGTTTGAAGGTATAAACATTTTGTAGGGCTATTTTAAAATATATTTATCCATTGTTGACATTTTGAACCCCTATATTCACATACTTTCCATGTTTGTCAACTTTAGTCCCTCTGGAGTATTCTTTCACACGTTCAAGCTTATGACACGTGTCAATACATTATAGGACGTGAATTTTCGAGGTGTTACATCCTCACCCCCTTAAAAGAAATCTTGACCTCGAGATTTACTGAAACAAATAAGGGTACGTTTACAGTTGGTTCATGCAAATCTCTCCCCTTGAAAGTGTTTTCATATCTGCTGACCTCCTATCTGCTGATCTTACTAAGTGCTGACCTATAACTGCTGCCTTGCATCTTCTGCCCAATGTTAAAGACTGATGGAAGAACAAAGCTCTGCTGAGTCTATCTACTGTCTTGAGTCAAGTACTGCTGATCCGGACAAGCACTGCTGGGTTCACAGCAGTGGAAGGATGCAGCAGCTGTTTAAGTGTCTTTTATGTAAAGAAATGTAATAGCAGTAGTTAGTAAATCAGTGCTTGTATTGATCAGAGGTTAGAGTTTGTTAGGAGGTTAGATGTCACTTTCATGGTGACGTCAGCTAAGATGCTCAGTGGTTTGCAAGTGCCTATAAATAGTTCAGTACTTTGTACTGTTCTATTAGCTCTTTCACCACATCGTCTTCTTTGCACGAACAAACTACTGAGCTCTGGCTGAGGGGGAGTTTGCATTCATTCATCAATCATTGTAATCGTTGTTGAAACAAATTCAATCTTTCGATTCATTGTGTAAAGATGTTTGATTAAAAGTATTACTCTCGTTTGATTGTATGCAAAGTTTGTTTTCATCTTAATTCCGCTGCACAACTCTTTCATTCTCATCTTAATTTCAAACGAAAATACAATAAAAAAGAAACTCAGATCCAACAATTGGTATCAGAGCTTGGACAGTCAAATTTGATTTAACAATCATTTTGACGTAAATAGTTCAGCTCATAACAGTTGATACTGATCGTTTGTTCGTCCGTTGAAAAACAGAGCAAGGATTAATCACCATTAAAGTTGATTTCTCAGTGTCTGTAAAACAACAAGAATGACGTCACAATCTCAGGATGATAAAAACAACATCGGCTCGCTTTTTAAACCACCTATGGGTCACATCCTTGCTCAACAAAGCACAGGTTGTTGGAAATCTGTCATTTATGGTCCCCATGTTCCTTCAGTGCCAAGTGCTGAAGATGCTAAAAAGTTCGTTCCAAAACCAGTTGAAAATTATACCGAAACCGACTTTCAAAAGATCGAACTAGATGCTAAAGCGTTTAGCATCGTAGCATCTGCGCTGCCCAATGAGATATATGATGGACTGTTACATTGTAACAGTGCCAAAGAGTTATGGGACGCACTTAAGGAACAGTTTGGGGGAACTGAGGAAGTCATAGAAAACAATAGGGAAATCCCGAACCAACAGTATGAAACATTTTGCTACGTTAAAGGTGAATCACTAACGCAACAATTTGAGCGTTTCAGTTGTCTCATCAGTGAACTGAGGCTTGTTAACACCACTTTTACAAACTCAACTCAAAATAGCAGGTTCCTCAGGTCACTGCCAGAAAAATGGGACACCATAGCTTTTGTCACCCGAAACTCACCTGAATTCAAGGATATGACCTTGACCCAACTCCACGGTCGACTCCTGACCTACGAAAGGGAGTTGAACCAGAAAAGGAGGTTACAAGAGTCAGGAAAAGTTACCGATGACTACACTTTCGGTAATACTGCTCTTCTGGGTCAAGAAGAATCTGGGAGCAGTGGTAAGGATCAGGGTTATGATCAGTTCATTGACATAACTGCTGGTGCAAATTTTAACAACCCTGATTCTCACTCTGCTAGTTATGCATTCACTGCAAATGAAAATCAGATGTCAGACAATTTAAGTTTTGAACTAAATGATTTGCAACATTTTGATCCCACTGATTTAGAGGAAATGGACATCCTGCACCAACTGGCTTTGCTAAGTGTTAGAACTAGCAAGTTCTACAAAAGAACAGGGCGAAAATTCCCAGGTTTGCATGGGAATCTAAGGGTTGGGTTGGATAAATCGAAAATCAAGTGCTATAAGTGTAATAGGTTGGGACATTTCGCTAGGGAATGTAGGAGTCAAACTACTGGTCCCATAATTACTCATCCTAGCTCAAATCCTAGACCTCAAAACCAAAACACTGTGCACTATGCCCAATATGCCCCAGCAGCTCAAGTGAACACTGCTCACTATGCTGCTGCCCCTGTGCCAGTACATTATGTCCAAACTACTGTTCCACAAATCCAATATGTTCAAACCCCTGCTCCACAGGTACAAGTGCAACCTGTTGCACCTCAAACCACTGCTCCAGCAGCAGCACAACCAGATCAACAAAGTTTTTTCACTCAAGGGTTTGTTGACTGGAGCAGTATGCCTGAAGACCTTAATGATGAAAATTTTGCACTCTATGCTTCTAATGATTCTTCTCATGATGAGTTTTGTTTGATGGCATTAGAGTCAATACAGGAGGGGGTTGAAACTGAGGAGGAACAGCAGTGCTTTGAAACAGTGGAAGAGGTGACTGAAGCAGTGATTACTGCTGTGGCTGGTGAACTACTGTTGGGAGAAAGTTCAGGTACCCTGATTGAACCAATGACAGATCCATGGTCCGTAGAGGACAAAGAAGAAGAGAAAGTAGAAAAGGCTGGTGAAAAGAAGGTGAAAGCTGATGATGAAAAAGATCATCAATGTGATTGTGCAATGATGGCAGCTGCCAAGGTATCTCCTCAAGTTCTTGAAAAACTGTGTTCTGACAATTGCATAATTGATTTTGCTAACATTAAAGAGGTGAATGAAAACCTTCGGGATAAAATCTTGTCTGATGAGGTCAAATTTGAAAGGTCTTTAAAAGAACTTAAAAACAAATTGACTGAAAAAGAAAAAGAGAACAGCTGTCTAAAAGAAGAGCAAAGTATAACCAAAACCCAACTTCAAACTATGGTAGAAAAATACCAAGTTTGCAAAAAGGAGTTGGAGTCCGCCCAGATTACTTGTGAAAGATGGGTGGAATCCTGCAAAGGATATGAGGTTATGCTTGAAAAACAGAGAAAAAGCAATGTGAAATTTGGGGTTGGCTATAGAAAACATGATGATGAAAACACTGCTTTTGAAAAATCTGTTCAAACCACTGATGTAACCACTGAGTTCATCCCCACAAACAAGAATGGCCAAGAAGTGAGAATCACTGACAAACTTGGTAACAAAATCACACTTGACAGACCAATGGAATCCTCAACTTTTGAGGAACTTGAAGAGTACCAGTTTAAACCAAAATGGTCTGATGAGTGTGACATTCTTGAAAATTTCAAGCCAATGGACTTTACATCAACTGATGGTGTCAAGGCTCCAAAAGCTAAAGTCATACCTATCAAGGACATCCCAGCAGTGGTTAAAACCTCTGCTGCAAAGGAGTCTGAAAAGAGAAAGAAGAAAGAAAAAATTGATAACTTGTTTTGTGAATTCTGTGAGAAAAGGAATCATCTTACAAAAGATTGTTTCCACTTAAAAGCGTATGATTTAAACAGAACAAGTGTCATTGTTTCAGCTGAAGGTTGCATTGTCTGTGGTAAAACAAACCACAAAACTCAAGCATGTGTGTATCTCAAAAACTTTGATGTGAAAAAGAATGAGTACATTGCTAAAACATCCTTGAGTCCATCATCATCATCAACATCTGTCAAATTCACCAAGAAACAACCACTGTTTGTGCCAGTTCAAACAGCTGTTACAAAACAGCTGAACCAAACATCCGTCAAAAGAGATGTTCAGGTTACTGATGCACCCCCTGCCAATCAGTTCAGAAAAGGCAGAGAAAAACAGTCTTACCAAAGGATTCCTCACGTTTATGAGGCCTACAAAAGGCCTTCTAAACCCAAAGTGAACAAGCATCATTTTGGTTACCAGCAGATGATTGGTCAGGACCCACAACAGTGGTTAGAGAAACACTGTCCTAAAACAGTTCAAACTCCTGACCTAACCACTGTCCATCATTCTGCATCCATCCCAGACACTGTTGAGACCCCATCCAAAGCCTTGTTAGCTTTGGAGACCTTAATGAACTAATCCTTTTACTTCATGTGCAGGGAGCTTCTGCATGCTTTGATAGTCTTTGGTATGTAGATAGTGGAGGCTCCAGGCACATGACAGGATGTAAAGCCCTCCTCAAAGACTTTAAAATCCATGGAGGGGGTGATATATCCTTTGGGAATAATAGTAAAGGAAAAGTTCTGGGGTCGGGTACAGTGGAGTCTGGAAAAGTAAAATTTGAAAATGGCAATCTAATAGACAATCTAAAATTCAACCTTCTGAGTGTGTCCCAAATGAGTGACAAGGGTTTTGGGTCATTTTTCACAAAAGATTGTTGTAGGATTGTTGGACCAGAAATGGTCAAAAAGATTGAAGCAATAATCAAAACTGGTCAAACTAAACTTGTTGCTCAAAGAAGTGGCAATGTTTATGTTGTTGACATGTCAAAAGAGTGTCCCAGAGCTGATGCCTGTCTGTTCTCAGCTGCCTCTAACAAAGAGACAGAACTTTGGCACAGAAGGCTGGGACACACAAATCTTAAGACAATTACAGAAATTTCAAAAAATGGTCTGGTGAGAGGCCTACCACAAAAATTGTTTTCATGTCCTGAACATTGCATTTCCTGTTTAAAAGGAAAACAGCATAAAAGTTCTTACAAGTCCATTGAAGAGTCCAAAACAACCCAGTGTTTGCAAATGCTACACATGGATTTGTTTGGCCCAGTTCAAGTCATGAGCCTCAAAAAGAAAAGATATTGTTTGGTTATTGTTGATGACTTTTCTAGGTTCACATGGACTTTCTTTTTGCACTCAAAAGATGAAACTGCAGGCATTTTGCAAGACTTTGTAATACAGGTTGAAAAGTAATTTGACCTTCCAGTGAAAAGCTTCAGGAGTGACAATGGCACAGAATTCAAAAATAGGGAGTTGGATGCTTTCTGTGTGAAGAAAGGGATTGTAAGGCAGTACAGCATCCCAAGAACACCAGAGTAGAATGGGGTAGTGGAAAGGAAGAACAGAACTCTGATTGAGGCTGCCAGAACCATGCTTGCAGATTCAGGTTTGCCATTAACTTTCTGGGCAGAGGCAGTAAACACTGCTTGCTATGTTCAGAACAGAGTTTTAATAAACCCCAGGCACAAAAAGACTGCCTATGAAATTCTGTATAAAATTAAACCACTGATCTCATATTTCAAAGTGTTTGGCTGCCCATGCTTTATTTTGAACTTAAAAGATTCCATTTCAAAATTTGCAGCCAAAATTGATTGTGGTTATCATCTGGGATACTCAACCACTGCCAAGGCCTACAAAGTGTTCAATACACGGACCAAGGCAGTGGAGGAGACTTTGAATGTTAAGTTCAATGAACTCTCATCAATGAAAATCCCAGCAAACCCTGCAGATCTGTTTGATCTTGAAAAATTCACTTTTGAAAATACTACTGTCAAGACTAACAGTGCAGGTCCATCAGAGGATACAACACTAGACTATGGGTATGAAATCATCATCCCTCAAAGGTCTGCCACAAAGGGAAAAGCACCAGCTGTTCAAAACAGTTGTCAAAGCTCAACCACTGCTACCTCAACAGTTGTTGACCAAAGTAGCTCATCAACCACTGCTTCCACATCCTCAAACACTGCTGACAAAAGTCCTCAAACAGTGGATAAAAGTCAGCAGTTGTCCACTTCATTACCTCCTATACCACCACCTTTTGAAGCCACTGCTGGATCATCAAAGTCCCCAGCAGTGGTTAGCTCAGATGATACACATTTGCAGCCTTCACCAACCAATGCCATCATACCATACCAAGGAGATTTAATCTTCTTGAGATCTCATCCACCTGATCAAATCATTGGCAACATAAATGAAGGGGTGCTCACAAGAAGTCAAACCCAAAACATTTGTCTTTTTGCTGGTTTTCTATCACTCCATCAGCCTGTCAAGTACCAAAAGGCACTGAAAGACAACAGCTGGGTAGAAGCCATGCAAGAGGAGCTCCAACAGTTTAAAAGACAACAAGTATGGGAGCTTGTACCACTGCCAGAAGAGGTTAGTCCCATTGGCACAAAGTGGGTCTTCAAGAACAAAACTGATGAAAGGGGTATTGTTGTCAAGAATAAAGCCAGGCTTGTGGTTCAAGGTTACAGACAGGAAGAGGGGATTGATTATGATGAAACATTTGCCCCTGTTGCAAGATTGGAAGCCATTAGACTGTACCTGGCCTTTGCTGTCAACCACAATATGAAGGTGTTTCAAATGGATATCAAAAGTGCTTTCCTCTATGGTACAATTCAAGAAGAGGTGTATGTTTGTCAACCTCCAGGTTTTGAGGATCCATTTTATCCAGATCATGTCTACAGGCTAAACAAAGCCTTGTATGGCTTGAAACAAGCACCAAGGGCCTGGTATGAAACTCTTTCCAACTTCCTACTCTCAAATGGTTTCAAAAGAGGTACCATTGATAAAACACTGTTTTTAAAATGGAGAGGGAAAGATTTAATGATTGTCCAGATTTATGTGGATGACATTATTTTTGGAAGCACATGTAACTCAATGTGTGAAGAGTTTAGAGAACTCATGACAGCTGAGTTTGAAATGAGTGCTATGGGTGAGCTGCAATGCTTTCTTGGTCTCCAAGTACAGCAATTGCAAAATGGAACTTTCATTCATCAAAGCAAATATGCTAAAGAACTTTTAACCAAATTTGATATGAATGATTGTAAACCATGCAGCACACCCATGGCAACAAATAAGCTGGTCATGTCTGATGAAAAGGATGAGCTGATTGACCAAACACTTTATAGAAGCATGATTGGGTCTTTATTGTACCTAACTGCATCTAGACCAGACATCATGTTTGCAACATGTGTCTGTGCAAGAAGTCAATCAGCTCCCAGAAAATCAAATCTCATTGCTGTAAAAAGGATCTTCAGATACATAAAAGGTGCTCCCACACTTGGTATCTGGTATCCAGCTAATGGGAACATCAAGCTTTCAGGTTTCTCAGACAGTGACTTTGCTGGATGTCACACCACAAGGAAGTCCACATCAGGAGGGTGCCAGTTTCTGGGTGATTGCTTAGTCTCATGGCAAACCAAAAAGCAAGCAGCTGTTTCAACATCCACTGCTGAAGCTGAATACATTGCTGCTGCAAGCTGTACAACCCAACTCCTGTGGCTTCAAAATCAGTTACTGGATTTTGGTATCACTGCCTTAAAGACACCACTCATGTTGGACAGTCAGGCAGCAGAAAATATCATCAAAAATCCAGTTTCCCACTCAACCACCAAACACATCGACATCAGACATCACTTTGTGAGGGATTGCTATGAAAAAGGTTTGATTTCTCTGCATCATGTCCCAACTAAAGACCAGCTAGCTGATGTGCTCACAAAAGCACTTGATACAGCCACTTTTGAAAGTTTGGTCTCTAGAATTGGGATGCTGAACATGGAATAACAAGCAACATCTTGTTTTTCTATGAATAAAAGCAACAAAATGTTTTCAGAAAATCAAAACTCCATCCTTAAAAATAGCTAAAAATGAAAAATTTTCATTAAAATCCTTAAAAGTCTGCCATTAACCACTGATTGTTCAAAAGTCTGCTTCCTTCAAAAGTCTGTCCACTGCTGAAAGTCAACCCCTGCTCTCTCATTCCTTTGATAAACTCTGTTGTTTAAAAGCAGTGTCTTATCCACTGATATGCTATCCACTGATAGTGAAAATCATCCTCTGCTTTCATACCACTGCCTTCATCAGTCACTTTCACAAAAGTACTGTCCTTCACTTTCACCAGGGGTTGTCACGTGGGCAGTACATATTGGTCAGACCTTTTGTAACGGCTGCCACCTCAGCATTCACTTTCTTCCCTATAAAATCCCCCACTCACCACCAAAACAGGGTTTTACTGTCGAATTGAATTCTTAAAAATTCTCTTCTCAAAGCAGTTTTTCATCTCCATTTCTTCACAAATTTCTTCGATCAATCATCCTCAAAATGACAAAATCAAAGAAATCTTCAAAACCCTCATCCAAATCATCATCGAAAACTGCCTCTCAAAAGGCAATCTCCACTGAAATTCCACATAAACCATCTCACAATCTCCTGGGTCTTCTCACAAAACCAGGAACCACTAAAGTTTTCGATTCCACCATTGATCTCATGGCAAAATCAAAGTACAAAACTTTGTTCACTGCCGATGCACCAATCTATTTGGCGACCCAAAGGGAGTTCTGGAAAAATGCAACCCTTGAAAAACAAGGTGACACTGCAACCACCATAAACTCCTCGATAAAGGGTAAGGTTGTCCAAATCACGCCACAATCCATTTCAGAGGTCTTTCAACTCGGTGATCAGGAAGGTAAAATTTCTTTCACTAAAAACGAGTTACAAACTGACTTCATTGAGAGAGGGTATGAAGCCACAATGATGAAGAAAATTACCTTAGAAAAAGGTTATTTTCCGTCTGCAACCAGATTTTTATTTCATACCCTCCTACTATGTGTTTCAAACAAAACCACTTCTTTCAATGAAATCCCTTTAAAGATTCAAAATCTGGGATATGCAATTCTTCAAGGAGAAAATTTTAACTATTCTAGGGAAATTTTTAAAGATTTGGTTAATAATGTTGAAACAAAATCATTCTTACTGTTTCCAAGGTTTTTAAGTTACTATTTTTCAAAGAAATTCAGTAAGGATGATTTAGCTATAATAAACCAAGGTGATTCTACTCAAATAAACAGTTTAACAACTGAAACTTTTTCAAGAATGTTAGCACCTTGCAAAACACAAGCAGAGGTGCCTGAGCAGATTTTAGCAGTTACAACTGCTCCTCAGGTATCTGCTGCTGAGCCCACTGCTCAAGGTGATCAAAGCAGCAACACAACTGCTTTGAAACCCACACCTAAAATCACCAAAAAGAAAAACTCAAAAACCCACAAAACCCATCAAAAAGGCAACTATGGAGGATGAGATACCAGAGCTCCTGCCTGTGACAACACAAATGTCACAAGAAACCACTGCTGCTACTTCCTCACAGCAGTTGGTACAAATATCTCAACCCATAACCACAACTCCTCCTGCTTCTTCACAAAAAGAACAGGTTGTACAAATAGGGTCTCCACATCATGATGCTCTGGAAACACTCGTTTCTATCATCCACAGTCCAATGCCCGGGACACATCCTATTTCTACACCAATCATCACATCCACAATTCCCTCACCAATAAAACCATTGTTGGATGCAATTGATTTGAACCAGGCATTAACCAGTCCTTCTCAATCACCTACTAATGAGAATATACCTCACCAACTGACTGGGTCTGATGTATCAATCTTTGCTAACCCACCAACACAACCTGAGGAGGTTACACCCCATGAGTTACAAGTAACTCTTGGTGGTAATCCAAGTGAAGCAGCCACTACAACTGTTGAACCTACAGGTTTACAGTTGGACAGTGGTTACATTAATAAGACTTCCTTGGAGGCATTTCCTTTTATAGCACCTCTGCCAACCACCAGTGGATTTATTTATCCTACTAGCAACATCAAAAGGTTGTCAAGTGTTGAAGGAAGAAGACCCCAGTACCAAGAAAAAGGGGCATCAGTGGTTAATGTTTGGAGTATACTCCCTACATCTACCACTGATAAAACCACTACTAGTGGGAAATCAGATGATCCCATTAACTTGGGTGATGGTTTAAAGTACCAGAAATTGACGGATCGTATTGCAAAGCTTGATAACTCTGTTGCAGAACTCAAAGATATGCTACAACAGGTGTTACAAGTTCAGAAGGTACAATCAACTGCTGTTCCACCTCAAGCACCTGCTCCACAAAGGGCACCTGCTACAAATGAGCTCTGGAATCTATTTCAATCTTTTCTCCAACAACAAGCACAATTAGCAGATCAGCAACATGAAAAACATGTACAACAGCTGAGAAATGCAATGGAGTCAAGGTTCAAGAACACTCAGGCTGATTTAAAGGCTCTCAAAACTCAAATCTTGCACACCACTGGCACTGCTCCTCCAAAAGTACGCTACATTTATCAACTCCCAGAAGATAATGCCAAAAAGGGGGAGAAAATTAAGGAGTGGAAAAAGAAGGGTATAGAGGATGGTCTCTATCTTGAACCAGAGAATTCAAACATGACCAAAAAGATCCCTTTGCCAGATGGCAGCAAGAAAATTGATGTGACAACAAATGCACTAGCAGAAGCAGTTGCAAGTGTAAAAAGGGATAGAGAGGCCAAAAGAAAAGCCAGGGTGGACAGAATGGATCATCCAGATCAGGGTACTTCTGGTTCAAAGGATCATGAAAATCCTATTGAGGAAAAGAAGAAGCCTACTAGAAAAGTGAGGCAACCCAAATCCATTCCAACCAGACGTTCAAAGTCTGCTCAAAAACCACCATACAAAACAGCTGATGCATCAGGAGTTACAAAAACTACTGCTTGCCAAACAGTTGTTCCATCAACACACACCACTTCAACACACACAACATCCACTGCTTTACCATCATCACCACCAAAAACAACACCTGCTGACATACAGCAGAAGACAGCAGATGTTATAACATCTGTTGTAATGACGACAGTGGTTGAAACACCAGTTGTTTCAACAGCTGTTAGTCAATCACAATCCACTGCCACTACATCTACCACCACTGTTCCATCCAAAACATCATCAGTCCCTCCTACAAAAAGGAGAAGACTAATTCTCAAAGATGATGACAACTCACCACCACAAACATCTTCAAAATCTTTAGCACTTGTCACTATTCCAAAACCTGTTCCTCTCTCTTCAGTTAAAATGTACAAGCCCTTACCTCCTGCAGGTGTTCAATTTCCTCTTGAATTAGCAGCTGTTAGAGAAGAAATAAAATCCTTTTACTTTGAGGATGACCCTGCCAAAAGGAGTTTGCCATCAATAAAAGGATATCCCTGGCCTAAAAATGTTGATGAATATTTGGAAATCAAGGCTAAGCAAGCAGAGGATATCTCAAAGAAAAATACACAAGGGAAATCTGATAAAGAGATTGCACAGAGAAGTCAATATTTGCTCACACAAGTCAGATCCCTAGAGCAATTTGCAAAAAATGTTAGTCAACAAATTTCTGAAAGAGCAGCTGAAACTCTGAAGAAAGACTACATTGAAAGCATCATGGCTCACAAGAAGTACAAAGGAGAGAGATACATGTACAAAGAGTGGACTATTCCTGAACTTGAAAATGAAGCAGCAAGAATTCAAGACATGATAAAAAGGAATGTCACTCACACTCCTCCTAACTGGGCAAAGTTTAGAAAGAATGTACCTGACAAACAGGAAGAGCTGAGGAGAATGAAAGAGGAATTGGTAGCAGCCGATTATGGAAACAAAAGACAAGTTGCTAGATGGAAAGAAGATGTGGTCAGGGCTACTTACAAAAAGTTGGAACAATTAAGAAAGAAAGATCCCACAGTTCCTCAAAAGCCTGTCTATCCTGAAGCAGCGGTTTCAAAAAGATCATCAAAGCTGCAAATCAGGAGATCCACAGCTCCAGTTGGTGCTGCCATCTACAAAAGAAGGCCATAGAGACAACTGATTGCTGAAACCATCAAAGAGTTAATGGAAGGTGAAGACCTTGGAAAAGAGGGTATAAAGAAAATGATCATGGAAACTCTTGGTTTGGATCAAACTGCAAGTACTGCTCAGCCAGTCATGAATAGGCCAGCCTCTCCAAATACTTCTGCAAATAAACATCTCCCAAGAAACCCACCAGGCTCAAAAATACAAAAGTGGGAAACTGACAAACAGACCTGCGTATTGACTTTGCTCAGGTCTGGTGGAGAAGTGGAGAAAATATCAAGGGAACAAGCTCTTGGCCTGAGTCTTGAAGATTTGCAGGATCTCCTTGATCTTCCACTTAGCAGGGATGATGAAGATACAGATGCCCTAGACTTTGAATTACAATTTAAAGGTCAGATAAGGGAGCTGTTGATGAGGCAATAAAGAATTCCACAAATAATGAAGAGTTTTGGCATTATCTGTTCCAGGGGGAGATTGTTGGGATTGAACCCTATCAGAGGAACAGATAATTAAAGCCAAAACTGGATCAGAGCAGTGGATCAAAATAAGCAGACGTTTACAGTTGGTTCATGCAAATCTCTCCCCTTGAAAGTGTTTTCATATCTGCTGACCTCCTATCTGCTGATCTTACTAAGTGCTGACCTATAACTGCTGCCTTGCATCTTCTGCCCAATGTTAAAGACTGATGGAAGAACAAAGCTCTGCTGAGTCTATCTACTGTCTTGAGTCAAGTACTGCTGATCCGGACAAGCACTGCTGGGTTCACAGCAGTGGAAGGATGCAGCAGCTGTTTAAGTGTCTTTTATGTAAAGAAATGTAATAGCAGTAGTTAGTAAATCAGTGCTTGTATTGATCAGAGGTTAGAGTTTGTTAGGAGGTTAGATGTCACTTTCATGGTGACGTCAGCTAAGATGCTCAGTGGTTTGCAAGTGCCTATAAATAGTTCAGTACTTTGTACTGTTCTATTAGCTCTTTCACCACATCGTCTTCTTTGCACGAACAAACTACTGAGCTCTGGCTGAGGGGGAGTTTGCATTCATTCATCAATCATTGTAATCGTTGTTGAAACAAATTCAATCTTTCGATTCATTGTGTAAAGATGTTTGATTAAAAGTATTACTCTCGTTTGATTGTATGCAAAGTTTTTTTCATCTTAATTCCGCTGCACAACTCTTTCATTCTCATCTTAATTTCAAACGAAAATACAATAAAAAAGAAACTCAGATCCAACAATTGGTATCAGAGCTTGGACAGTCAAATTTGATTTAACAATCATTTTGACGTAAATAGTTCAGCTCATAACAGTTGATACTGATCGTTTATTCGTCCGTTGAAAAACAGAGCAAGGATTAATCACCATTAAAGTTGATTTCTCAGTGTCTGTAAAACAACAAGAATGACGTCACAATCTCAGGATGATAAAAACAACATCGGCTCGCTTTTTAAACCACCTATGGGTCACATCCTTGCTCAACAAAGCACAGGTTGTTGGAAATCTGTCATTTATGGTCCCCATGTTCCTTCAGTGCCAAGTGCTGAAGATGCTAAAAAGTTCGTTCCAAAACCAGTTGAAAATTATACCGAAACCGACTTTCAAAAGATCGAACTAGATGCTAAAGCGTTTAGCATCGTAGCATCTGCGCTGCCCAATGAGATATATGATGGACTGTTACATTGTAACAGTGCCAAAGAGTTATGGGACGCACTTAAGGAACAGTTTGGGGGAACTGAGGAAGTCATAGAAAACAATAGGGAAATCCCGAACCAACAGTATGAAACATTTTGCTACGTTAAAGGTGAATCACTAACGCAACAATTTGAGCGTTTCAGTTGTCTCATCAGTGAACTGAGGCTTGTTAACACCACTTTTACAAACTCAACTCAAAATAGCAGGTTCCTCAGGTCACTGCCAGAAAAATGGGACACCATAGCTTTTGTCACCCGAAACTCACCTGAATTCAAGGATATGACCTTGACCCAACTCCACGGTCGACTCCTGACCTACGAAAGGGAGTTGAACCAGAAAAGGAGGTTACAAGAGTCAGGAAAAGTTACCGATGACTACACTTTCGGTAATACTGCTCTTCTGGGTCAAGAAGAATCTGGGAGCAGTGGTAAGGATCAGGGTTATGATCAGTTCATTGACATAACTGCTGGTGCAAATTTTAACAACCCTGATTCTCACTCTGCTAGTTATGCATTCACTGCAAATGAAAATCAGATGTCAGACAATTTAAGTTTTGAACTAAATGATTTGCAACATTTTGATCCCACTGATTTAGAGGAAATGGACATCCTGCACCAACTGGCTTTGCTAAGTGTTAGAACTAGCAAGTTCTACAAAAGAACAGGGCGAAAATTCCCAGGTTTGCATGGGAATCTAAGGGTTGGGTTGGATAAATCGAAAATCAAGTGCTATAAGTGTAATAGGTTGGGACATTTCGCTAGGGAATGTAGGAGTCAAACTACTGGTCCCATAATTACTCATCCTAGCTCAAATCCTAGACCTCAAAACCAAAACACTGTGCACTATGCCCAATATGCCCCAGCAGCTCAAGTGAACACTGCTCACTATGCTGCTGCCCCTGTGCCAGTACATTATGTCCAAACTACTGTTCCACAAATCCAATATGTTCAAACCCCTGCTCCACAGGTACAAGTGCAACCTGTTGCACCTCAAACCACTGCTCCAGCAGCAGCACAACCAGATCAACAAAGTTTTTTCACTCAAGGGTTTGTTGACTGGAGCAGTATGCCTGAAGACCTTAATGATGAAAATTTTGCACTCTATGCTTCTAATGATTCTTCTCATGATGAGTTTTGTTTGATGGCATTAGAGTCAATACAGGAGGGGGTTGAAACTGAGGAGGAACAGCAGTGCTTTGAAACAGTGGAAGAGGTGACTGAAGGAGTGATTACTGCTGTGGCTGGTGAACTACTGTTGGGAGAAAGTTCAGGTACCCTGATTGAACCAATGACAGATCCATGGTCCGTAGAGGGCAAAGAAGAAGAGAAAGTAGAAAAGGCTGGTGAAAAGAAGGTGAAAGCTGATGATGAAAAAGATCATCAATGTGATTGTGCAATGATGGCAGCTGCCAAGGTATCTCCTCAAGTTCTTGAAAAACTGTGTTCTGACAATTGCATAATTGCTTTTGCTAACATTAAAGAGGTGAATGAAAACCTTCGGGATAAAATCTTGTCTGATGAGGTCAAATTTGAAAGGTCTTTAAAAGAACTTAAAAACAAATTGACTGAAAAAGAAAAAGAGAACAGCTGTCTAAAAGAAGAGCAGAGTATAACCAAAACCCAACTTCAAACTATGGTAGAAAAATACCAAGTTTGCAAAAAGGAGTTGGAGTCCGCCCAGATTACTTGGAGTCTTGAAGATTTGCAGGATCTCCTTGATCTTCCACTTAGCAGGGATGATGAAGATACAGATGCCCTAGACTTTGAATTACAATTTAAAGGTCAGATAAGGGAGCTGTTGATGAGGCAATAAAGAATTCCACAAATAATGAAGAGTTTTGGCATTATCTGTTCCAGGGGGAGATTGTTGGGATTGAACCCTATCATAGGAACAGATAATTAAAGCCAAAACTGGATCAGAGCAGTGGATCAAAATAAGCAGACGTTTACAGTTGGTTCATGCAAATCTCTCCCCTTGAAAGTGTTTTCATATCTGCTGACCTCCTATCTGCTGATCTTACTAAGTGCTGACCTATAACTGCTGCCTTGCATCTTCTGCCCAATGTTAAAGACTGATGGAAGAACAAAGCTCTGCTGAGTCTATCTACTGTCTTGAGTCAAGTACTGCTGATCCGGACAAGCACTGCTGGGTTCACAGCAGTGGAAGGATGCAGCAGCTGTTTAAGTGTCTTTTATGTAAAGAAATGTAATAGCAGTAGTTAGTAAATCAGTGCTTGTATTGATCAAAGGTTAGAGTTTGTTAGGAGGTTAGATGCCACTTTCATGGTGACGTCAGCTAAGATGCTCAGTGGTTTGCAAGTGCCTATAAATAGTTCAGTACTTTGTACTGTTCTATTAGCTCTTTCACCATATCGTCTTCTTTGCACGAACAAACTACTGAGCTCTGGCTGAGGGGGAGTTTGCATTCATTCATCAATCATTGTAATCGTTGTTGAAACAAATTCAATCTTTGGATTCATTGTGTAAAGATGTTTGATTAAAAGTATTACTCTCGTTTGATTGTATGCAAAGTTTGTTTTCATCTTAATTCCGCTACAAAACTCTTTCATTCTCATCTTAATTTCAAACGAAAATACAATAAAAAAGAAACTCAGATCCAACAGGTACTTTTCTTTCATTATGGACTCTACCTCCCACGTGTATTCGGGACCTCTACGGGCATCCCATTTAACCTTTACTATTGGCACATGCTTCCTTCGAAGCTTCTTAACCTGTCGATCCTCGATCGACACAGGTTTTTCAACAAACTTCAAGCTCTCTTCTATGTGCACATCTGTATGTGGTATGACTAGTGATTTATCAGCGAAACACTTCTTCAGATTGCAGATGTGGAATACATTGTGAATACCACTGAGCTCTTCAGGCAATTTTAACTTATAAGCAACTGATCCGACACATTCGATGACCTCGAACGGTCCTATGTATCTCGGGCTTAACTTGCCTTTCTTACCAAATCGCATCACTCCCTTCTAGGGTGATACTTTAAGCAACACTTTATCACCTACCTCGAATTTCAGAGGTTTACGCTTTAAATCTGCGTAGCTTTTCTGCCTATCCATGGCAGCTTTCAGGCGATCACGAATCTGGACAATCTTGTCCGTCGTTTCAAAGACTATTTCCGGTCCTGTTAGTTGGACATCTCTAACTTCCGCCCAACAAACGGGCGTTCTGCACTTTCTACCGTACAAGGCCTCGAAAGGCGCAACTTTAATGCTCGAATGATAGCTATTGTTATATGAGAACTCAATTAATGGCAGGTGGTTATCCCAACTACCACCTAAGTCAATCACACATGCTCGAAGCATGTCTTCCAAAGTTTGGATAGTACGCTCACTCTGGCCGTCCGTCTGAGGATGGTAAGCCGTACTAAAATTTACGCGCGTGCCCAAAGATTGTTGGAAACTCTTCCAAAAATGTGACGTGTATCTAGTATCTCTGTCAGAGATAATAGACACAGGCACGCCATGTAGAGATACAATCTTATCTACGTACAATTGGGCTAACATGTCGGAGCTATAGGTCTCCCTAATGGGTAGGAAATGTGCTGACTTAGTCAGTCTATCTACTATTACCCATATCGTATCATTTCCTTTCCTTGTATTTGGAAACTTGGTGATGAAATCCATCGTCACCATTTCCCACTTCCACTTGGGAAGTTCAGGCTGTTGCGGCAAACCTGACGGCTTCTGATGTTCAGCTTTGACTTGCGCACATGTCAAACATTTAGCTACATAGGTAGCTATAGACTTCTTCAAGCCTATCCACCAAAAGTTTGCTTTCAAATCCTGGTACATCTTGTTAGCTCCAGGATGAACGGAGTATTTAGAACTGTGGGCTTCCTGGAGGATAACATCTCGAAGTCCTCCATAAACTGGAACCCATATTCGTCCATTCAATCTCAGAATTCCGTCCTTGCCAAGAGATAACTGCTCCTCAGTTACCCCTAGCTTTTCATTAGGATAGTGAGCTTCCAACACAGCTTCCTTCTGTGCAGCTAACAACCTTTCATTCAAACTATTCTTTATCTCAATGTTCTTGGCATTGATTCGGATGGGCTTCACCCTTTCCTTTCGACTCAAGGCATCAGCGACTACATTCGCCTTGCCAGGATGGTATCTTATCTCACAATCATAATCATTCAAGGTTTCCATCCAACGTCGTTGCCTCATGTTCAAATCCTTTTGGTTAAACAGGTGCTGGAGGCTCTTGTGATCAGAATAGATCACACACTTGATACCATATAAATAGTGCCTCCATAGCTTCAGTGCAAATACAATGGCACCCAACTCCAAGTCATGGGTGGTGTAATTCTTTTCATGTACCTTTAACTGACGTGAAGCATAGGCAGTAACCATGCCTTTCTACATAAGCACACATCCCATGCATGTGTGCGATGCATCGCAGTAAACCACGAATTCTTCGGTACCTTCAGGCAATGTCTGTACAGGAGCATTGCTCAACTTTTGCTTCAAAATATTGAAAGATTCTTGCTGCTTGGGTCCCCAGTTGAACTTAATATCCTTCCTAGTTAAGGAAGTTAGGGGTGCAACAATCCTTGAAAAAATTTCAATAAAGCGCCTGTAGTAACCTGCCAATCCCAGGAAACTGTGAATTTCTGTGGGCGTTTTCGGCTCTTGCCAATTCATGACAGCTTCAACTTTAGCGGGATCTACTTGGATTCCGCGTTCACTAACCACATGTCCAAGGAATTGGACTGCTCGAAGCCAAAATTCACACTTGGAGAATTTGGCATAGAGCTTCTCCTGCTGAAGTAGTGAAAGAATGCAATGGAGATGCTTTTCGTGGTCAGCTTGGCTCTTTGAGTAGATGAGAATGTCGTCGATGAAATCGATGACAAATTTATCCAAGTATGGTTTGCAGACACGGTTCATGAGATCCATGAATGTCGCTGGTGCATTAGTGAGCCCAAAAGGCATCACTAGGAACTCATAATGACCATAACGAGTCCTAAATGCAGTCTTGTGTACGTCTTCATCTCTAACCTTCAGTTGATGATAGCCTGACCTTAAGTCGATCTTAGAGAAGTAACTTGCCCCTTGAAGCTGATCGAACAGATCGTCGATTCTGGGCAAAGGATACCTATTCTTGATAGTGACCTTATTAAGCTCACGATAATCGATGCATAGACGCATCGATCCATCCTTCTTCTTGATAAATAAGATTGGTGCTCCCCAAGGAGACGAACTAGGTCTAATGAAACCTTTGGCTAGCAATTCATCTAGTTGTGTTCTCAATTCCTTCATCTCTGTTGGTGCCAACCTATAAGGCGCCCTTGCTACTGGTGCTGCTCCAGGGATAATGTCAATTCTGAATTCTACTTGTCTATCTGGTGGTAAATCAGGTAGTACTTTAGGAAAAACTTCAGGGTATTCAGAAATGACGGGGATATCCTCAATCTTGGGTTTCAGCTCATCAATAGGCACTTGTGCCATGTAGATGACACAACCCTTCTTCAAACACCTAGAGGCCTTGAGCATAGTCACTTACTCAGGCAGTCCATACTGGGTATCTCCCTGAATGGTAAGTGATTCACCAGACGGAGTCTTGATCACCACTTGCTTCTTATTACAGACAATCTGGGCCTGGTTATGAGATAACCAGTCCATACCCAAAACTATGTCGAAACCGACTAACTTCAAAGGAAGTAGGGACAAAGGAAAAGAGTGGTTCTTAATGGATATGAAACATCCATCTAATATGGTTGAGGCGGTTTCTAAGGTGCCATCTGCTAATTCCACCTCATACTTCACACTTAGGGTTTTAACAGGTAAATTCAGTATCTTACAAAACTTATTATCTACAAATGATTTATCAGCTCCTGAATCAAATAGCACTCTTGCATAAACATCATTTATGAGGAAGGTACCTGTGATCACATTGTCGTCCTGCACAGCTTCCTTTGCATCCATCCTGAAGACCCTATCATTGGTCTTCTTTCCTTCATCAGCTTTCTTTGCATTTTTAGGGCAATTTGTCTTAATGTGCCCTTTTTCGTTGCAACTGTAGCACGTTGCGTCCTTCAGCTTCTTGCACTCTAGGGTCTTATGTTCCGAAGATTTGCAAATCCCACAAGGCCTCGGCTAAGTTTGGGATTTTGAGTCAAGTCTACACCTCCCAAAGTGGTGCTTCTGACAAATCTTACACTTGGGTTTATCTCCAGATTGATGCCCATCCTTCTTAGAACCAGATCCCTTCTTGTGGTCATTGTTTCCCCGGTGCTTCTTGTCTGACCTTCGTGAATTGTCATCATCACGCTTCCTTTTCTATGCATCCGTGTTCCTCAGCGATCTTTGTCTGACCGCGTCCAGTGTAAGGGACAAAGATATATCAGCTACAGATCTGAAAGTAGCTGGCCGAGAGGATTTTACACTTGCCTTGATCTCTGGGGCTAAACCCCCAATGAAACGAGCTATTCTTTTGGGTTCCGGGGTCACCAGATAAGGAACCAACCTTGACATTGTATTAAAGCTCGTAAGGTAAGCTTGGCAATCCAGATTTTTCATTACCAAAGACAGAAAATCCGACTCAATCTTTTCGACCTCGTGCTGAGGATAGTAGTTCTCCTTGATGAGGGTAACAAATTGTTCCCATGTCATATTGTACTGTGGAATCTTCCTGGTAGCTTGAACCAATAATCTCCACCAGGCCAAGGCCTCACCTTTGAACGATTGAGACACAAACTTTACCACATCCTTCTCAGCGCATCCACTGATATCAACTATTGTGTCCATTTCATCCAGCCATGTCATGCAGTCTATAGCTCCTTTCTCCCCAGTGAAATCCCTGGGTTTGCATGAAACAAAATACTTGTAGGAGCAACCCTTGTCACGGGGTCCTTGGTTCAGTACGATCTTTTGAGATGGAACACTTTGTTGATTTGAGGACTGACGATCGTCATCAACTTTCTTTGGTTCTTCCTTCTTAGAGGGTGGTGGCTTGCTGTGAGCCTCAGAATGAGTCTTATGCTTGGAATGTGGTGCGGATAGGGTCCTACTCCGAGTCCCGCTATATTCCTGATACTGCCACTCTATTGCCTTTGTAACATCATTGTCTATCAATGCTTGTAGTTCTTCACCCGCGATGTTAACTCGGGTATTACCATGATCTTCCCGTGGGTGACTGTTGATCTCATCCGAGTCAGCCATTGTGGTTTGAACTGTTACATAAGATATTGACAATAATTTATTTGGGAGTTTATTATGGAATTGCCTTTTAGGGAAATTCATTAACCATGGTAAACATATACCATATTTGATTAATTTGTTACTCACATTTATTTAGGATTTTACCATAACTCATCCTAATTATAAAACAATAACAGTATTATTAGCACAAAAGGCCTAGTCACTGGGACATTTTTGTTTTAAATTATAAGCCATGATTTCAGAGAATCAAGGCATGAAGGTTTGGACATAGTTCTTTACCTTTTTCTGATAGGGAGTCGTAGACTACTACTGTCTTTTGTCTTATATGACAATGAGTAAGGCCCGTAGGCACTATATCACTAATGGATGTTTAATATGTGATCATCTTAATTGATGATTTAAACCCATGATTTATAGATCATTAAGTTAGGTTAGGAATCTTTTAAAGAATCCTTATATAAGAATGACGTGTGTGATTTTAACGAATCACGTTTGCCAAGAGTGTTAACATGTTTTCAGATGTTAACAGGGATTTGAATCTTTTAAACAGGTCTTACCATCTTGGCCAAGTCTTATAATGAAATGCGGGCTAGGTTAAACCGTTAAGATTTTTAATTAATATTTAAATAGGCAGATATACTTTAAAAGGAATGATTTTGATTCATTTATTTCATATATTTATGCATATAGTGACAAAATGAAATTTATAAACTTAACATTCCATTAAATATTAAAAAGGATTACACATTGCCCTAAACGGGACTTTTTAACAGCACAACTTGCCCACGCAGGGGCCAAACCGAAAAACAAGTCCACGCAGGGACCAAGTACTAAAACAGATGTCCACGCAGGGACAAAAAGACAAGTCCACGCAGGGACTAACTACACAGATAAATGTCCACGCAGGGACTTGATTGAAAAGTAGGAAATACAACAATACATGTAGGGATTTAACGATCCCTCTTCTTCTTCCCCTTTAGCAAGCTCGCTAGGCCCTTGAGGAAACCCCTGTTGTTCCTGCGTTCTTCTTGAAATTCATGTTCCACCCGACTTAGTCTTTGGAGGATTTCCTCCTGTTCCGGTGGGGAAAATCGTGGTGGCTGCGACTGCTGTCGAATCGGAGGTCGAGCAGGTACTTGATACCCATGAGTTGGATATCCCATTCCCCAAGGGGTTCCATATGGTCCTTCAGGATGAAGGGCGGGGTAGTTTGATGCCACTTGGTAAGGGTCTTTAGCATAGTTATAGTTTGTGTGAGCCGGCTGCTCAAACGGGTTGTACGCTGTTGACCCAGCGTACGTAGGAATCGGGTTACCAAAACCCATTGGTGGCGGCTGTGGTGCAACTGGTGCAGAACTCACCTCTGGAATTGGGTTTGAGGGCCCACCCATTTGTGGGTCTTCATGCAGTGGCGGGTAGTGACTGCCACTTGAGTGATGGGGGTGCTGAAGTGAAAATCCCCTGCTCGCGCATATATACGTGTGCCCGTTCTCCTATGTCACACCCTGACCACGTAGAACATACAAAACGTGGCGGAAACATCGGGGAGTGTTGTAACAGAATTAATGTTTCACAACCATGGAAATTAAAGTTTCGCTTTATTGATTAAAAGTGTTACAATGTCTTAACAAACAAAGAAATACAACATAATTAACTAGTCTTGCATCTTTTATTTTCACTAAAGCCCAAGTCTGCCTATGTGTATCTTGATCATCTTATGCAACAGCTCCTGAAAAACACATGTGAAAATAGGTACGTCAGCATAAAAATGCCTGTGAGATACATAGGTTTTGTGAAAATAGGTTTCATGACTTATGTTTGAGAAAATGTTTAGTCATGAACCTTGTAATTTGCTTTGTCTTTGTAAATCATTTGAAAAACAATAAGTTCAGATGATATGTATAAATAAGAAAATAATGCATGGTTAAATGAGTAACCATGTAAAATGAGTTTGTAAAAGTTAAGTTGTTTGTAAAACAATGTATTGTGAAAGGTATGTTATTTGTATAAAATGTTATATGTATCAAACTGAAATGATTCAAATAACGCTACGATATATGTAATACCATACAAACACTTATATATAGGAAGTACCAGCGGCGTATCCACCATGCTTGTATCATATTACACACGCATCGTTACTTAATCACTTACTCAAACCACCAATGTAATAAGTCTATGTTTAAACCAATAGTCAAAAGTCCTTGTATAAACCATGTCAAATGTTTATAGTCCAAAAGTAGTCAAGTAATGTATAACCAAAATGATATGTATGGTAAGTAAAATTTAGACTACTTAAACCATAAGTAAAAATGTACAAAACAAAGTATTGAAGTAAAACTTGGTTTAAATCAAAGTTATGTTTTGTAAGATATATGCATGCTATACTGAATATGAACATTTATGCGGTATTGTGAAAATTCATACATCCAAGCCTTGAGACAGACGGATAACTATGTAAAAGTGAGTTATCAAGAGAATATGTATTCGGATTCGGTCATTCCTTTCATCCCCTTTCCCTGGGATGTCCGGAACGGGATTTGTCAAGTCCTATGGTACCACTACCTACTAACGAACGGCATGATCGGTGTTAATGAATGTATAGTATAGTTTAAACAAACCAAATGTCATACCAAAATGTAAGCATGTTTTATGAAGATAATGTACCTAGTATGCTAGAGTAAACATACAGGGTAGAGCTGTAAAACAATGTGTCCATATGTTACTGGAACATATGCAACAGAGATGCAGTATAAAACAATGTACTAAGTATGCAAAGTCATCATACAAAGTAGAAAAGTCATGTAAAACAATGTACTAAGTATGCAAAGTCATCATACAAAGCATAGAACACCATGAAATCATGTACTATAAATGTACTAATGAACATAGCAAGTATATGATGTGAAAACAGGAAAGCACGAAAGTAACAAGTAGGCACATGTGTTTCACCCCAAAACAGTTTGGAAAACAGTAAAAGAGGGGTCTATGTACTCACTTGAGAATGCTCAGTAGTCCTTGAGTGACAACCAAACAATGCTAGAGATCACGGAAATCAAACGGCACCTAATATAGGTAACTACATTAGTAAACCGGACCTAAATCGGAAGATCGGATAGAATGAGGTTTCGTAAACCAAACGAGTATAGAGACTCGTGTCATATGGTTTATCAAAGCCTACATGCTAAATGAAACCCAACCTAATAGCTTACGACCCATTACGACCCGTTTAGGTAGCTTATGCTACTTTAACGTGTCGTTCGCGTGAAACGCGTTCGGACCGCCTAACTAGTTCTACGACAAGTGTTATATGCCTAAACATGTTACATAATCAGTTATGTGACAAAAGTTTAGGTTACATATGCTTAATTACCAATTATACATGAAAAGGGTATTCTGGTAATTTACCTAAGGCATATAAACTACCTATCATACAACTACTTAAACGATGTGACCATAGGGTATAACCTCGGAAGGTTATTCCCTACCTACTATGGTCACCTAATGTATTTGGTCGGATCCTAATGATCGACCAAACTGGGTCGGGTTCGAGGGTATAGGCGATTTATTAGATCGCCTACCCTACGACCCTAGACAACGTGGTAATCAGTGGGCATAGTCCCAAGGGACTATGACCAACGTGATTACACTCACGTTGCGAAGTTCAAACGAACTTCGCATTGACCATTACTGGTCAACGCTGAAAGTCAAACAAAGTTTGACTTTCTGACTCGAAAAGCAATAAAATAAGGAAAAGAACGAAAGAATACTTACGAAGGGTCCCCGAATGCTAACCTCGATTCAAAAATCTCAGGTATGAAACAATAGTTTCAACTTAGAGTTTCTCAAATCAAAGTTCTTGTAAGTTTTGCATTGGGGTGATGGGGTATTTATAGTTTTCGGGTAACCGTTAGGATCGTTTCATGGAAAACGTGCCTTAATCCCATCCGTACATGTGTTGCAAAGTTGTGGTGACTAAAAATGGTCCTTATCATCTGACTAAGCGATTGAGAATGTGTGGGTGAGGATCAAACAGCTGCAATCTGCTGTTAAATGCAGTTAATCTGGTCTGATAGTGGGCCGCGGGCCGCCTAAGGATGTTCAGAAACTGAGGCAGGCCGCCTAGCCCTTCTGATCAGAAAACAAGTTTCAGAAATTACAGTTTCAGTCCCTGCACGTGTTTAAGGCCATTTCCGACACTTCTAAGGCCCGTAAAGCCAACTTTAAGGCCCTAAAATGATGCCTAAACATTGTGGACATGAAACATGCTCAAAAATATGCCGGGTTTTGGTTCGTTTGGTCGTACGAACGTGATGTTCGCTTAATTACGACGGAATGCGCATAAGCGCGAAAAACGATCCAAATGACGCGACAAATGGATTTTTGACAAGCCAAACACTAAAGCATAATATAGTCATGCTTACATAAATTTTTGGATGTCCGGATGTATTCAGAACGTGAGTTATGCGTAAAAATGCAAACTTGTGCACTTTTTGACACTTTTAGTCCCTGAATGACCCAAAAGTTTATTTTAGCACACCAAACACCTCAAAGCCTATTTCTAAGCCATGTAAAGGATATTTATGGTATGTTTAACTTATGGTCATGTTCCGGAATGTCTGTTACAGTTCAAATTGACATACTTTCGCAGTTTGTCAAATTTAGTCCCTGTAAGCGATTTAACTTGATTTTGCCATACCAAAGCCTTCAAAACTTATTTCTAAGTTATGTAAAGGTTATTTAAGGTATGTTAAGCCTATGTCACTATTCCGGAGTGTTTGTTGCATTAAACTGGTTATATTTACGCATCGGTGCGCGTATAACCTTCCAGAAAGCGATTTAGAGTTTGAAATTGAACAAGAATTGATATGTGCAAATGATACACATATTTTTACAAATCCCAAGTATGAAATATAATATTTCATTGGTTCGGTATTTGTTTGATGGCCGTGGAGGCACAGGTGTTACAGTCTCCCCTACTTTAGGAAATTTCGTCCCGAAATTTATTTAGAGGAAACTTGTGAGAGCTTGAAAACATGAAGTTGAAAAGATCGAACAATATTGATTAGGGTTCTGAACTTCTAGTAACCTTTAATAACATCATGATTGCAATGTAAGAGGGATACTTATATACAAGTATATGAAGCGTCATTGGTGCGTCCACCGTACCTCCATTACATCGCTCTCATTTCGTTATTGTTGTCACTATCGGCTCTTACACATAATAAATCTTACTGGGTTTCTGTGCACTAAATTTCATAATTATGTACGCGTCCATAATCAGACAATTCCTTGCACAGTACACACAGTCTATTTTATAGTGTGTAGGGGAAAACCAAATGAACAAACCGGTGATGAGTGTGACTAGACCACCATAGGGTCCTTTTGACTAAATCAATAAATGATCTAAATAGACTTATCAAGGAGTCTGTCCAGCTACATCACTAGATGTCGTCCTTTAACCAAATTGTGAATCAATCTTTTAGACTAGACCACTAAAAGGATCTCTTATGAAACATGGAGCGGTACTTATATAATCCAAGGGTCTTAACTATTACATAGAAGCCCATTAAGGATTGAAGGTAGTACCTTTTGAATATCCTGCTACGAATCCCTCATATGAAGATATGAAAGATTCTGCGAGGATTTGGATAACGAATATCCAGAGTATTAAAAACACAAAAATGCATAAAAGAAAACATAAGATGAATAAACACATAGTCACATAACCACAAAATTGTTTAACTAGACGTTTGTTCTGCTAACAGAGTACATGTATTTAAAGCACACTAGGAATCCATCTCGTGGATTTCATTTGGCACTTTAAACATTATCAAGAATCTAACTATAAAGATAGAAAGATTCAAAAATAAAATTCGATTTCGATTACTAGAACTCGAAATGTTCGAATTAAGGTACATAAAGAATCCAATTAAGGACTCTGATTTGAATGATGATCATCCACAAGGGTCTAAATATGAAGATAAAAAGATCCCATATGGATTTTAGAAGTTGAAGATGTTTTGAAACCTTGCACTGGACGTGCTTATGTCAAAACATGAAGTTGAAATGCTTTACAAAGTTGAGATGCCAGATATGCCAAGGCGACATATGAAGCGAAATTTGAAAGTTAAGTCGATGTACGAGGAAAATATTTTTGAAAACTGTGCATGGGGTTCTTTTAAGAAAAAATGTGTTTACCGTTTTTGAAACCTTATATATAATACTTTTGAAATAAAGTAGGTGTATTAGATAGATATATTTACAAAAATGTTTTAAAATCATGAGAGATGAATTTTGAAATTATGTATAAGGTTTTTGAAAGACATGAATGATGCTTTTCGAAATCATGCACTTGATAAGGAAATGTATTATGTTAATATTGCCTTCAGACTATATGAAATATTTTGAAATTAGGAAGGTTGGTTTTGATAACATGGCTAATGTTTTTGAAATAACATAGATAATGTATTTAGATAAATTGTTTTCAAACTATATGAAATGTTTTGAGATCATGAAGATTGTTTTTGAAATACTTGTACTGTATATGTAAAAAAAATCAAAACGTAATGGGTATGAGATTTGAAAATACCCTTAGTTATTTAACCAAGGATTTCAAAGGCACAGATGTGCAGAAGCATGATTACTCATAATGTCACTTTATTTTCTGTACTTCGTATCTTAGAATGAAACGAGTACTTAAAATTTTCGAAGGAAATCATGAGCGATCATTTGAAAGAGAGAATCACAAGAGTAGTTTGTAAGGAACATAGTTCCTTGATGTAGGTATCATAGGAAAAGTCATACACACATGTAATTATACTTGTATATCAGAATTGTGAACAACAACTTTTATTTATGAACGAGACATATTGTTTCACAATACACGAAAACAAAAGAAACAAAGGCATAAGACAGCAACATCCTTTGTTCAGCTGAATGCTCATCCGTGGGTCGGATTTGCATTAGCAAGCTTTGGGCATCGGTTTCTGTAGTGGGTCAGATCCCCACAATTGTAACAGGCACCAGGTGGGTAGTGTGGTCGTGCAGCTTGACCCTGTTGCTGAGCAAGAGGCTGAGCAACTTGTTGAGCCGGGTTCTGAACTGGGCGATTCGGATTAGCAGGGATGCGGCAGGTGTCAGCAAGATGACCGGATCTTCCGCAGTTGGTGCACTGACGACACTGGAGGTGTGGTTGATGATGGCCGTTACACCTGTTGCACAAAGGTGCATTGCCAAAATAAGGCTTCTTGGCTAGTGGTTGCGCAGGCTGATTTGGTGCAGCTTGGGCCTGTGCAGTAATGGCATAGTTTTGGGAAACCTTACGCTTCCTTGCCCTCTTCGATGAACTAGAATCCTTCCCATTCTTGTTTTGACCTTTCTTGCTATCCTCCTTGTCAGACGACTGTTTCTCGCCCTTGTCACCCTTCCTGTGTAATTTATTCTTCCGAATCTGCGACTCAGTCAATGTCGCTGATAACTCGATCGCCTGACGGAGTGTGGCAGGGTTACTACCAGTAAGGATGTCTTGTACCGAGTCAGGTAGGCCGTCGATGTACCTTTCGATAGCTATGTCAAGTGGGGTAACCATTGTCGGGCAAAGCAGACTCAACTCCTCAAACCTATCAGTATACGCCCTGTGCTCACCACTATCTTGCTTCAACTCATCAAATTCCTTCTCCAAAGCTCGCTGCTCATGACGAGGACAGAATTCCCTCATCATGAGAGCCCTAAGTTCAGCCCATGTCTGTGCTAGAGCAACTTCTGCACCACGATCCCTCATAATCCCGTTCCACCATGTGAGAGCCCTCTTCTGAAACACACTCGAAGAAAACTCGACCTTGCGATTGTCAGGACACTGCACGTGGCGGAAAGTATTCTCAATGCTCTCGAACCATTGAAGAAGCCCAGTAGCTCCTTCAGAACCACTAAACTTGAGTGGTTTAGCCTGGTTAAAATCCTTGTATTTGCATAGAACATTGTTGTTGTTGTTGGCTTGGTTCCATTGAGCAAAGAGGTTTGGGAATTGAGCAGCCATTTGCTGCGCAATGATTTCTGCCAATTCGGCAGTCTCTATCTGGCTTTCGCGTCGAGGAGGCATTCTAAAAGAGGAAACATGAAAGGAAACGAGAGAGAGAATTAGACGACAAGAATGAGATGAAACAAATCTGATAAAAGCAAGGATAGTGGTCATTTGTTTGTTACTACAAAGCAACAAACGACACACAGTGACAAATCAAAGTAAATGGGTCGAAAATAATGTATCGCGAAGACATGCTCGCCTATAAGTGAACACTCATCCCAAGAATTCCCAGGTAAGCACAACTGGTCTCGCGTCTGATGAGATGTATACGAAGTGCTTGCCTAGACAGAAAACCCAGAATACAGGCATTCACCCTTCCAGTTTGCACGTGTTCACATTATTTAAAACCCAAAACCTTGACGAGATTTTGAAAACTCAAAGGGGTTCAAAACCATATAACAGAGAGTTCAAAACCTTACAATAGAGGGTTCAAAACCTAGTAATCAATAATCCTAGAACAGATGATTAGTTTTCAAAGTGGTTCGGAAATTTATGTTCTTGTTGTGATCGTCGCCTAAGGATAGGTGACGGTATTGTTTTATGACTAAACGCAAGTAAACTCGCGTTAGGGTCCTAAGAAGGTTATAGACTAGGTCAAAGCATTACTAATAACCTAATTCCCTATAACCATTGGCTCTGATACCATCTTTTCTGTCACACCCCGACCACGTAGAACATAGAAAACGTGGCGGAAACATCGGGGAGTGTTGTAACAGAATTAATGTTTCACAACCATGGAAATTAAAGTTTCGCTTTATTGATTAAAAGTGTTACAATGTCTTAACAAACAAAGAAATACAACATAATTAACTAGTCTTGCATCTTTTATTTTCACTAAAGCCCAAGTCTGCCTATGTGTATCTTGATCATCTTATGCAACAGCTCCTGAAAAACACATGTGAAAATAGGTACGTCAGCATAAAAATGCCTGTGAGATACATAGGTTTTGTGAAAATAGGTTTCATGACTTATGTTTGAGAAAATGTTTAGTCATGAACCTTGTAATTTGCTTTGTCTTTGTAAATCATTTGAAAAACAATAAGTTCAGATGATATGTATAAATAAGAAAATAATGCATGGTTAAATGAGTAACCATGTAAAATGAGTTTGTAAAAGTTAAGTTATTTGTAAAACAATGTATTGTGAAAGGTATGTTATTTGTATAAAATGTTATATGTATCAAACTGAAATGATTCAAATAACGCTACGATATATGTAATACCATACAAACACTTATATATAGGAAGTACCAGCGGCGTATCCACCATGCTTGTATCATATTACACACGCATCGTTACTTAATCACTTACTCAAACCACCAATGTAATAAGTCTATGTTTAAACCAATAGTCAAAAGTCCTTGTATAAACCATGTCAAATGTTTATAGTCCAAAAGTAGTCAAGTAATGTATAACCAAAATGATATGTATGGTAAGTAAAATTTAGACTACTTAAACCATAAGTAAAAATGTACAAAACAAAGTATTGAAGTAAAACTTGGTTTAAATCAAAGTTATGTTTTGTAAGATATATGCATGCTATACTGAATATGAACATTTATGCGGTATTGTGAAAATTCATACATCCAAGCCTTGAGACAGACGGATAACTATGTAAAAGTGAGTTATCAAGAGAATATGTATTCGGATTCGGTCATTCCTTTCATCCCCTTTCCCTGGGATGTCCGGAACGGGATTTGTCAAGTCCTATGGTACCACTACCTACTAACGAACGGCATGATCGGTGTTAATGAATGTATAGTATAGTTTAAACAAACCAAATGTCATACCAAAATGTAAGCATGTTTTATGAAGATAATGTACCTAGTATGCTAGAGTAAACATACAGGGTAGAGCTGTAAAACAATGTGTCCATATGTTACTGGAACATATGCAACAGAGATGCAGTATAAAACAATGTACTAAGTATGCAAAGTCATCATACAAAGTAGAAAAGTCATGTAAAACAATGTACTAAGTATGCAAAGTCATCATACAAAGCATAGAACACCATGAAATCATGTACTATAAATGTACTAATGAACATAGCAAGTATATGATGTGAAAACAGGAAAGCACGAAAGTAACAAGTAGGCACATATGTTTCACCCCAAAACAGTTTGGAAAACAGTAAAAGAGGGGTCTATGTACTCACTTGAGAATGCTCAGTAGTCCTTGAGTGACAACCAAACAATGCTAGAGATCACGGAAATCAAACGGCACCTAATATAGGTAACTACATTAGTAAACCGGACCTAAATCGGAAGATCGGATAGAATGAGGTTTCGTAAACCAAACGAGTATAGAGACTCGTGTCATATGGTTTATCAAAGCCTACATGCTAAATGAAACCCAACCTAATAGCTTACGACCCATTACGACCCGTTTAGGTAGCTTATGCTACTTTAACGCGTCGTTCGCGTGAAACGCGTTCGGACCGCCTAACTAGTTCTACGACAAGTGTTATATGCCTAAACATGTTACATAATCAGTTATGTGACAAAAGTTTAGGTTACATATGCTTAATTACCAATTATACATGAAAAGGGTATTCTGGTAATTTACCTAAGGCATATAAACTACCTATCATACAACTACTTAAACGATGTGACCATAGGGTATAACCTCGGAAGGTTATTCCCTACCTACTATGGTCACCTAATGTATTTGGTCGGATCCTAATGATCGACCAAACTGGGTCGGGTTCGAGGGTATAGGCGATTTATTAGATCGCCTACCCTACGACCCTAGACAACGTGGTAATCAGTGGGCATAGTCCCAAGGGACTATGACCAACGTGATTACACTCACGTTGCGAAGTTCAAACGAACTTCGCATTGACCATTACTGGTCAACGCTGAAAGTCAAACAAAGTTTGACTTTCTGACTCGAAAAGCAATAAAACAAGGAAAAGAACGAAAGAATACTTACGAAGGGTCCCCGAATGCTAACCTCGATTCAAAAATCTCAGGTATGAAACAATAGTTTCAACTTAGAGTTTCTCAAATCAAAGTTCTTGTAAGTTTTGCATTGGGGTGATGGGGTATTTATAGTTTTCGGGTAACCGTTAGGATCGTTTCATGGAAAACGTGCCTTAATCCCATCCGTACATGTGTTGCAAAGTTGTGGTGACTAAAAATGGTCCTTATCATCTGACTAAGCGATTGAGAATGTGTGGGTGAGGATCAAACAGCTGCAATCTGCTGTTAAATGCAGTTAATCTGGTCTGATAGTGGGACGCGGGCCGCCTAAGGATGTTCAGAAACTGAGGCAGGCCGCCTAGCCCTTCTGATCAGAAAACAAGTTTCAGAAATTACAGTTTCAGTCCCTGCACGTGTTTAAGGCCATTTCCGACACTTCTAAGGCCCGTAAAGCCAACTTTAAGGCCCTAAAATGATGCCTAAACATTGTGGACATGAAACATGCTCAAAAATATGCCGGGTGTTGGTTCGTTTGGTCGTACGAACGTGATGTTCGCTTAATTACGACGGAATGCGCATAAGCGCGAAAAACGATCCAAATGACGCGACAAATGGATTTTTGACAAGCCAAACACTAAAGCATAATATAGTCATGCTTACATAAATTTTTGGATGTCCGGATGTATTCAGAACGTGAGTTATGCGTAAAAATGCAAACTTGTGCACTTTTTGACACTTTTAGTCCCTGAATGACCCAAAAGTTTATTTTAGCACACCAAACACCTCAAAGCCTATTTCTAAGCCATGTAAAGGATATTTATGGTATGTTTAACTTATGGTCATGTTCCAGAATGTCTGTTACAGTTCAAATTGGCATACTTTCGTAGTTTGTCAAATTTAGTCCCTGTAAGCGATTTAACTTGATTTTGCCATACCAAAGCCTTCAAAACTTATTTCTAAGTTATGTAAATGTTATTTAAGGTATGTTAAGCCTATGTCACTATTCCGGAGTGTTTGTTGCATTAAACTGGTTATATTTACGCATCGGTGCGCGTATAACCTTCCAGAAAGCGATTTAGAGTTTGAAATTGAACAAGAATTGATATGTGCAAATGATACACATATTTTTACAAATCCCAAGTATGAAATATAATATTTCATTGGTTCGGTATTTGTTTGATGGCCGTGGAGGCACAGGTGTTACATCCTACGCCTTGGTGGTTCTGGAGGTGCTTGATGAACTGGCGGCGGTGGAGGTGGTGGCGTGACTGCCACAAAACGTGAATCCCCAGAGGGATCCTGCTGCTGCTGCTGGTGAGGTGATGAATGGTGAGAAGGTGTGAATTACCATTCATGCTGGTTAAACCTTGCTTGGTAACTGTCCGGACCACCGTAGGGTGATCCGTGGAAGGATGAACCATCAGAGACCTCAATAGGGTGTGTGGGGGTTCCAGTCGGTGGTTCCGTAGGGTCGGTGTCCTCATCCATAACCATGGCGTAATCGCCGGAAAAGTGATCCTCCGGTCCCAATGGGTTAAAACCCACTGGTTCTTGAATATAGTTTGTCGGGTTAAACCGGCCCTGGAAAACAGGAGTGGGGTTGCGAAAGGAATTGTGCGAAAGGGATCGCTGGAGAGGTATACATGAAGGTTGTGGGTTATCGGGCTCTTTTTCCGAATGCGGCCCAAATGAATGACTGTAAGGAGGTGTTGGGCTGTGCGAGACATACCGTCTAGCGGGCTCCGTATAGGTCCTCCAGACTCCTTGCGGATCGGCACTCATTGTAGTGGAAGGAGTTCGCCGGTGAGAAGGCCCGGCTTCGTGATCGTTGGGGGCGGTGATCGGCCCCTTACCTCGTCCTCCTCTTCTAAATCTTGGCGGCATATTTCCTGTCAAAACAATAAAAGATACAACAAGAAATATAAAGGACAAAGTTCAAATAATTTTTAAAACAAAATTTGGATTTGTCCTAAGTTCTTTGTCTAGACTCAAAAATTTAGAAATGTGCAATTGTGTCATTGAGATCAAACACAAAAGGCTAGTGTTTAATTCACTCAATGTTGACTCTGATACCAACCTGTCACACCCCGATATTTCCACGTATTACCGGTGGGCCCGGTGAGGAGTATCGTGACGTAGTTGATATCATCATGGTCAAACAAACACAATATTTAAATGCACAGCGGAAGCAAAGATAGATAAATTTCAACTTTAATAAATTGTAATATCAAGTATCACAATTAGTCGAAAAATAATCCACAGTTGGATCAAAATAAAAATGGAAACATTGTTCAACAGTTTTGACATCCAAGCTTGCGAGACTTATTGTGGACGCTAGGAGAAAGCCAACCTATTACGAGTAGTACCTGCACTTAACCTTTTTGAGAAAATACGTCAGTTTACACTGGTAAATACAATCAACCGACTCATTTTGAAAAGTTTAATAAAATTGATTTGGATGCACGTGGCACAAACTTTTTAATAACTTGGGATAATTATTTGAATATAATCTTGTAAAAGAATTACATGTTCCTTATGCGTTCAGTAGACCGATCCGCAGACCGGGTTAAAGATCAATAGACACACCACATTATTTATTTAGGCACTGACGGGTGTACGCCTACACCCCGTGCTTGGGTCGTGGCCATTTCGTAAAATGATGCCAGGGATATCCGGGACATGGTCATTAACCCCCCAAAGGCTTTAAGCAAACAAAACATTTCAAAACGGAGCATATCAATGATTTAACCTCTATTCGATTAAAGATTCAATGTCCGACCAAGTGGTATTTTATATACCATACCCCAAGCCCGTATAGGGAAAATAAGTTAAAAGTATTTACCTTTGCAAGTATCAATCACAATTAGCAAGTGCATGTAGCTTTTACCGGGTCTTCTATTCTGGAACGAAGGTTTATAATAACCTATTAGAATCCTAACGGGTCTTTAATTAAGCCTAAACTTAGACCGGTTAGTTTTAAGGAAAGATACAGTTCAAACGCAAGATTAAGCGAAGACCGGAATAGAATGTGATTTAGACCCGAAAAGTTTGAAGACTTGTATAATATGGGTAATCTAACCACGTTCTGGATTTTGAGATAAAAACGATAAGGTTTGACCCGTTTCGGCTAATTTATGCAAACTAGTTACATAAACCGAACCGAACGCGCAATAAGCGTAATCGGGTAACCATAAGAGTCATTTACAGGATTTCTAAGTTAATATGCCTTAAATACATTGTGATATCAGTAGGATACCTTCCATTATGCCCAAAACGAGTTTAATCTCAATTTAAGCCCCATAGGGGTATTTTGGTCATTTTAAAGATTATAAAAGAGATTAAATGAAATTCTGAGATTCGGGTCCGAATACATCAGCAAAATAACTTATTTTAATAGGTCATATCAGTTGGTAATAAGTCTTATATGACAAAATGGTTTTAAATCCATACTAGGTGTTTAATACGCGTAAAAAGCCATTTTAAGCGATTTCCGGGTTATACAGGAAATCTGATTTTTCTGAACAGGTTATAAAGTTTGAAATACTTCATTTATTATATAAAATCAGTAGCAATTGGATTGGTGTCAAAATACTATGTAGAACTCATTTTATAAACAAAAAGGGCATAATCGGTATTTACCGAATCAATGCCATAACCTTAGGTTATGAGCAGGTTAAAAATAATTAAAAATCTTTAAAAATCCTAAAATATTATATTACATCAGTGGGTAAAAGGTTTGGTGTCAAAAATTGAGTTTAGATAGGCTTTCTGCTAATGACGCCTTTTAATTACTAAAAAGCGTTTTAATTACGCCATTGAGCATAACTCTTATTCTAGACCTCTAGCTGATGTGAAATTTTAGGGACATGTTTATAAATCAGTAGCAAATATTATTGTCCTCTCACATTTCCAAAATTCTCGTTTTATGGTTAAAAGGGCATTATGGTCAACATTAAGCAATTAACGGAAACGTGTAAACGAAACGAACAATCAATGAACCAATCACAGAGGGTTATACCATCATGTAGCCTGGTCCTAAAGAAGCTCTAAGGCATTTCTAAACCCATCTAAAACGGGTCAGAACTGAAGTCAAAGCAAAAGTCAAAGTTTTACGACTTTCGGTTCTGAACCGGGTCTAAACAGAAAATTGTCGGGTCGAACATGCTTAGACATGTTCTTACATTTATTACTAAGTTATATGAGTGGTAAAATAGGTTACATGCCTTCTACATTGCTAATTACATGTTAATTCGCAAATTAAGTTTCTGTTGACTTTTTATAAACAACTTTGACCCGACAAATGACTAAGTTAGGACGGGAATCAGGGGGTGCACTTTATGTTTACCCGAAAGGTCATAATTTTCAACGTTGACGCTTTAACCCCTCGTATACGAATTTGATCATAACTTTCTCATACGATAACGAAACTTTATGAAATTTTTATCCCACATTCTAGTGAGCATAATTTACCGTTACAAAGCTTCGGGTTTGCTAAAAGGTCACTCAGAGGTATACTTTAAACATGTTGACACATTTAACCCCTGTAGTTTGTAATCTCTCACTTTCTTTCATATTTAGCTTCGTATGATCCATGATTTATTCGTTTGAAGGTATAAACATTTTGTAGGGCTATTTTATAATATATTTATCCATTGTTGACATTTTGAACCCCTATATTCACATACTTTCCATGTTTGTCAACTTTAGTCCCTCTGGAGTATTCTTTCACACGTTCAAGCTTATGACACGTGTCAATACATTATAGGACGTGAATTTTCGAGGTGTTACATACAAGGGGAGCGAGCAACAATGACGTCCGTTACATCCTCAGCTTTCCTGTTACCGTCCGTCAGCCCCAACAAATGCTGGTCGTCGGCGCTGCGGAGGATTCCCAAAAAACTTTTAGTTCGTGCCGCACGAACCGAATCTAAAGGCGTTTCCTTGGGCTCCAGAACTCCCCATTTTGAGGTATTTTCATTAATGGATTTATTTACATCGTATTATTTGCCAATTTGGTAATAAGTCGTGAACTTGGTCGTCAGCTGGAGGAGCCGCTCTCTGGAAATATGTGGAAGTTAGACGACTTTGAATCTTATCCTGCATTACTGGTAAATACCTCTTTCTTAGTTGCATCGGAAAACAACCTAACCGAATTACATGTTTGGTTGGGAGGAAACTGAACACAGGAGGTCTTGCAGGTTATGTTCATTTGCAATCATTGTCCATTTGTTAAGCACTTGAAAAAAGACATTGTCAAGCTTACAAACTTGTACATGAAGGTAGGATGCTAACTATACGTCTTCTTTTTAGTCTTTGTATCTTCTAATCTCCACTTGCATTTCTTTCTTCTCGAGAAAAAAGAAAAGGCTTGGAGTAGTTGCAATACCATCAAACTCCATAGTCACTCACCCACAGGTTCAGTTCAATTTCCTACTTTAGAAACATCAGTTTTGCATATGTAAATAAATGATCATTTCTGTGGTCGGATGGACCAGTTTTCATGGCAGAAGATGCAAGAACTTTTAATTATCCATTCCCATATCTATATGATCCTGTATGGCAGTTTGTTCTTCCTTTTATAATTAGGTTCACATGCATAGTTTCATATGTACATACGCTTATGGGGCTGGCTATGGATCTTTGCAGTCACAAGATGTTGAAAGTGCTTATGGAGCTGTTTGCGCACCTGAGTTTTACCTCTTTAAAAAGGTACACTCATTAGCAAAAAAGAGTTAGTAACTATAGTTCAAACCTATGTTGTCAAAAGCGCAAAAAGCGTGCGCCTAGGCGCTCGGGCGCAACGAGGCGCACCTATAGCGCCTGATGGTAGGCTAGGCGCAAAATTGATTTTTTTTTGGAAAAACGCTGTTGAGGTGGAAAAACGTACTGAGGCGCAACGTATAAGCAGAAAACAAAAGGTTAACGCACAAAAAAACGAAACCAAGGGCGTGCAAAAACCACCCCACGCGGGGCCAGGTTTTCGGAGCTGCATTCGTGTCCGTAGGACGTGCGGGCACGCACGAGTTCAACCAAATTCCAGCTCAGAAACTCATTTTTGCACCCCCCCCGCGAGCACGCGCGCGGGGTAGGACTTGTGGTAAAACATGTCATAAAGCTACAATAGTTTTCTTTTTTAAAATTGACCCGTTTTAACCCGAACCACTTTGACCTGAACCCGCTTTGACACGTGACCCGATCCAACCCGCCCGTTTTACCAGGTCTAATTATTATCGGTTGTTCATTGATCTTAGTGAGTTATAACTTTTAAGGGTTTCTTTGGTTTTGGACAACTCATATAGAATATATATTATGTTTTTAATCGTATCATTCAACATTTACTCATTTCGGTTTCAGAAATGCGATAAATATTTCAGGTGGTGTTTAAGTGGAGTCCAACGCAGATCTTCGTAGAAACTCAAGGTATTTGTTTTGTCTATGTATTTGATTTGTTAAAGTCTTAAACCTGATTTTTAATTTGATTACTATTATCATTAATTAAAAGTACGAGGACTCCTCTTGTAGCATGATAAATGGCAATCGCCGGTTTTAGATGTCAAAAAGGGTCGGTTGGGCGGTTTACGTTTTGGCTAAAAATAGGCAATTTTTCATACAGGTAAAAAATGGTTTGGTTTGGACCTTCTGGTTGAAATTTCTAAAGTAATAGTTTTACTTCTTGTCTTCAATATATACACTAACCAAACGATTGATAAAGTGGGTCTCCTGTGGTACAATCTCCTCTGCTAGATGTATCTTGTGTACACCAAACCTAACATCAAAGGATGATCTATTTATAAGAATTGTTTTATAAACAAAACTAACAATTTTTTACTTTTTGCAAGTTACTATCCTCAAATGTTGTTTACATAGTTATTAGCTTTATTATTAAATAAGGTAACATCTAGGCTAAAAGTACCAAGAAGATTGAGCTAGGGTTGCAAGCATGTGTCCCAGCATCCAATTAAGGTTAGCTTTGAATCTTTTTTGATGTTTTTTTAGGGTTTTTGCATATTTCCCTTTAAAAAACTTTGAAATTGCATATATACCCGAGCCAAAAATTCAATTGCATATTTCCCCTCTATTAACTAGTAAAATTGCAAATTTACCCATTTTGATTTAATTTATTAAAACTAAATTTTAGAAAGACTATTTTACCCTTCATTTAACTAAACTTTAGAAAATTGCATATTTACCCTTTTTTTCTAGTTTTTGTCTTTTTTCATTACTTGCATTTGTTCATGAAGTTTTTTTTTTCATTATTTTTCCTCACGAACTAGAGTAACAATCATAAAAAATACAATTGACAATCATCTAAATAGAAAACAAAATGCCATAACTTTAATCCATTACGGTACCAAAAACACATCCAAAAAAACAACCACAAAAATCCATGTATCAATATCCAAAAAATGAAAAAGACAAATGCCAAAGTTTTGACCATTTGGTACCAAAAAAGTAAATTGCTTGACTTTGATTAGTTATTTTCACATGTTTTTGTTCTTTTTCCCCGTTTACTTGTTGATGGTTGATCTTGCGATGCCGAATTTTTGCATTTTTTTTGTTGGTGTCCATACCCACCACACCGGTGACACTTATATTTTTTCTTTGCTCATCATTTGCTCTAATTCTCTCATTTCTTGGTCTTCCGGGCGGCCGTTTGATAATAGGTGGGTATATCTTCTCCTCATCATCTACATGCACCCATTGATCCTTTGTAGGCATCGGAGCAACTTCTAGAGCATAAGCCGATTTAAATTTCTCAATAGTGAAGTAAGAATCAACAAACTTCTCCCAATTTACATCCCTTATGAAAGCAACAAAAGCAGCTGCATGTAGACATGGAATACCTTTAACTTACCAAACCCGACAAGTACATGTTTGCTCATCAAGTACGACCTCCCAACGCTTTTCGACGCGTTTCACTTCAGCTCGATTTTCACTACTTCTACAAACTTCGTACTCGCCCAAATTCTACACATAACATGGAAAAATATCAACAAATTCATACAAATTTTAATCTAAAATAAAATTTATAATAAGTAATAAACACCAATACACTAACCTTCGAGATTCGATTAAGATAACTCTTAGTTTTAGGTACTAATGTACCCTTCCATTTCTTTAGAAGACACCTTTTTTTGTCAAATCGTACCATAATCTTCTCCCTTATGGAATCTAAAAGTTCAAGAACCGGCTTATAACGTAATTCACCAATCCAAGCGTTAAACGCCTCTGATATGTTGTTAGTGATATAATCACACTTGGATGTTGTACCAAACTTCATCATCACTACTATAATAACTATGATAGCTTTCATCACTTAATGAATACTCTGATTCATCTTCACTGTGTGGTTCGTCACCCACTTCATCTTGAACCCTGAAAAAGATTTACAATTCTAATGATTTAGTAGATATTGATGCACACTATATTAAACTCACTTTTAAACAAACTTTTACCTTTGATTAACTGAAGAAGTCTCATGATTACTACTCATTGTCACATAAACGATAAGTTCTTTTTCCACTTCATACATTCTAATCATAAACTCAAATTTCTCATGAGAATCAAGCTTGATAATAGATTGATCTATGGCATACTTGTCAACGAAATAAATAGAGAAAACGAGATCCCTATTTGGTGGATAATGATTTCTAACCTCTTCAACTAAATCATCAAAGTTGTATGAGTATGTATCAATGTAAATACATTTTTGATAACCAAAACAATACCGTTTCCTAGCCGAGTTCTTAGCTAATCGAAAGTAGCCTCCATATTTTAATTTTATCTTGTACTTGGATGTTATTTGAAAAACATTTGGCTCAAGTGTTGGTGATTGAGCCATGTTCTCCCATGTTGGTGCATCTATATCATCATCTTCCATCTTGAATAAATCCAATCTAAAAAAAATACAAGAACAAAACAATGCAATAAGAAAAAAATCCAATCTAACTTTTGTTGTAGATATACAAACTTGAAAAGCTACAGTGTCATCAAAATCACCTAAACAGTATCATCAAAATCATTGCTGTATCATCAAAATCACTCCTTTTATCATATGACTAACCATTGCTGTATCATCACAATCACCTATCAAGCCTAAACCTTTAAACAAAGATACTTGATGAACAAACATACCTGCTAAAGAAAGATCGTGAACCGCAAAAAAACGCTGCTGTGTTGTCGTCGGAATCTGCTGTGTGTCGCCGGCAGGAAACCCTGCACTGTCTGTCGCCGTAGATGAAGGGAAACCAAAGGACGTCCCTTTTTTTGGAATGATCTAATTATTATCCCATTATTCTATAAGATCTATTAATTTTAAAAAGGGTAATTTTGTCATTTTAACAAAGAAGGGGAAATATGCAATTTTTATTTAGGCTTGGGTAAATATGCAATTAAGGGTGTTTTTAAGGGGAAATATGCAATTATTTCTTTTTTATATTTACTTTTGTTGTTATTAATGTTGTTTTTTTTTTATGTTTTGTGTAGAGATGCAAACATTTTGACATTGGTGGAGACAAGAAGGCCAATGGAACTAAACAAAAAAGATGCAAACATTTTGGCATTGGTGCAGAGACGCAAACATTTTGACATTTGTATACGTCGTATGTGTTCAGTTCATCGAATAACTTGATTGATTACGAAAATGTATTTTGCGCAACTTATGTAACTAACATGCTTGGTGTTAACATCCTAAGTTGCGACCATAATACATACATATACAAATCTAGGCATAAACTCTTGGTTGCAGCTCATGTATCTAACTTAACGGAAATATAAATCTAGCCCCCGTCGCATCTCGGCGGGTTACTTTTCTAGTTGACACTAAAATACACCTCTATATTCAGAGGCTCACATTTAACCTAACTATATGTTTATTGTTTTTTTTTTGAACGATCAACAGAATCAATCATGAGCACTCTCGGGACGCCTACTAGACCAAACGGAGTACTCTGAGAGTAACAAGGGTCCGCCACCAATTCCGGGGAAAACCCGGTAACCCATCCGCCCGTAGGCACGTCGATGAAATTACCGGTAAAACCCGTTTGGCTCAAGGATCCAACCCACGTTTCCCTGGGTCTCCTATCATTGCACACCAATGCCTCGCTCTGCACCAAGTGGGAGTTGAACTTGCATCTCCGAAGAGAAATACAAGTCTTCCACCACTTGATCTAGAGATCATTGGCACTATATGTTTATTGTGAGAGTGTAGAAAAGATAAAAAACTAATAAAATAAGTGTTTATTAGTATGATAAAGATAAAGATAGAGTGTTGGATGTGAGAACTTTTTGGAAAATAAACAAAATTTAAAGAAATATGTGTCTTTTAGTGTTATTATATAAACAGAGATTAAGAGTCTGAATGCCCTAAGGGGCTGTTTGGTAACCTCTTAATGACCATTCAGATGTTACGTCTTAATGGTTTAAAACATCTGAATGAATAAGAGGTAACCTCAAGTCTGAATGGTTAAGAGGTAACATCTGAATGGTAAATCATTACATGTCACATTCTTCTACCTTCTCATTGATAAAATTCTTAATGGTTCCATTAAGAGGTAGGCTCTTAATGACCATTTAGAAGCTACCAAACAGCCCCTAAGTACTACTTTTAATTCACGTTCACGCCATCACTACAAAACTAAGGGCGAAACATGTTCGGGTACCACTCACATACAATCCCACAACCCAAATCAGTAAATCGAGTAGGGGTACCCAATGACCCCTTGCACCCTAATATTTTTTAACAATAGATACATTTATGTTGGGTTGTGTTAAATACACTCATAAGTCAACTTTTATTTACTTTTTTCCCACAAGTCAATTGACTTTTTTAATAATCTATATTTCTATTCCTAAGATCTATACAAATTCTATCAAATTAGTCAACTTGGTAATTGACTACTTTAATAAATTATTTTATTCTAAAGTAAAAATTAATAATTATGTTTTTTTATATTATTTTATTTTATAATACTTTTGTTATTTTTTTATATTTTGTTTCTCTCACCTCTCTTTTGGCTCTCTCTCTCTCTCTCTCTCTCTCTATATATATATTTTTTTGGTTGTGGTTTCTTGTTATAAAGTCCATATAAATATGCATATAAAGTGCATCTCTCTCTGCATATATAATTTTTTTGTATAAAGTTCATATAAATATGCATATAAAGTCCATATAAATATGCCTATAAAGTCCATCTCTCTGTATATTTTTTTTGGTTGTGATTTATTAATCTGCACATTTTGTAATACTTTTTTATCGTAAATATAATAGGCGAGTCATTAGTTTTTTTGATCGTTTTTTTTTTTGACCGAGTATAAATAATTTATTATTTTTCTAATGTATCATTTGACGGTATTTATGCTTACAATGGTCATGAAATGAAAAATTATTAACCTTCAACGTAAACTACTAGTAATATTAGGAATTCTGTAAGCAAAATGGATCACTTTTGAGAGTTTGAAACAAGTGTGAGATGTTTGCTTAGCAGAGTATAATATAATTTGTGTCTTCATTATTTATTTATGAATATTGATATTAATACTAATAATAGTATAACAAAATATAAAAAAAGTAAAAAAATAACAAAAGCATTATAAAATACTAGCTGTTTGGATTATATACCCAACTTAATCGTCGTGAAAGTGGTTCTGTCGATCTAGGTGATTAATTGTTTTAATTTTTGCACGTTTACTTTTTTATTATTGACTCGTTATTTATTTATGATTAACTTTTTCACTTTCGTATTTATACTAAAGTGTCTTGATTATTTATTTTTTAATATTGATATTAATACTAATAATAGTATAATAAAATATATAAAAGTAACAAAAATATTATAAAATAAAATAAGATAAAAAAACATAATTATTACTTTTGACTTTATAATAAAACATAATTATTACTTTTAACTTTATAATAAAATAATATAATAAAGTAGTTAATCATTACTAAATTTGACTTTTGGGTATATTAATCTTTATCTTGGGTATATTTATCACACCCCTTTATGTTAACCATATTATTTATTGGCCTGGTCTATTCACACACGCCCTTGGTCTATTTGCACACTCAAAGCGCCGCGCTATGGCCATAGCGGGGCGCTTTGGTGTAAAGTCAACAGACAAGGTCTGAACCGGTCAGACCTTGTCTGTTGCTTTACTTCAAAGCGCCCCGCTTTGGCCATAGCGGGGCGCTTTGGTTTTTTTTTTTTTACATCAAAGCGCCCCGCTTTGGCCTAAGCTCGGCGCTTTGATTTTTTTTTTTTTTTTTACATTTCGCCATAACGCCGCGCTTTGGGGTGTGAAACTAATTTTCTCCGTGTGTAAATAGCATGACCCTTTCCAAATAAAACAAATGTTATATTCAAACCACACTTTACTTTTGGTGAGATATTTTCGATGAAGTCTGATCTTGCTCTGACAATTAGCCACAATATTCAAACCTACACTATGTCTTGTGACAAGTTTTTCAAAGTTTCATCATTTGATGTCAAATAATTCAAACACATAATATTATAATCAATAATAATTTAGATAACACATATTCAAATACTCGAACACACAACCCATAAAATGATGAACAATATGAAGAATACCAACAGTTTCCGATGAGTTTTTGAGTTTACCGTCCACCGAAAAATTTCCGATCACAAATTTTGCATAAACTTTCAACAAAAACCCACTAGTAACATGTAAACATTAAAACAAACGTGTGAATAGACCAGGCCGACCCTAAATTAAATTCACTCTATACACTTGTGCTGAACAAAACAACAAAATGTATGTGATAATAAATCTATTTCTTGTGTGGTCATGTCAAACAGTGAAAGGCAGATAAAGTATTTGATTTGATTATTGTAGCGTAGGGTTTGGTTTTCAATGCATATACTTTCAACAAGTTACCATTTAATACAAAAAATAAAATAAAAAATCAAGAGTACGTTTGTGTAACCTCATATGTTATACAGGGATCAGATCAACGCGTACGAAATGCTTACGTATCGTCCCCCTGACCTTAATGTAACCTCATATGTTCAAGATGTATGTTAAATGTGTTTAATAATAATCACGTTAATTCTTTTACAATCCAAGAGTACGTTTGTGTTTGTTCAATATATGCGTTACATCACGTTAAAAACCGAATGTCACCGACACGACCCAATCAGATTCAATACGCACTTGTACGACCCAAAATGACAATATACATCATAATACTACAATTAATGAAAAAAATACGTCATGTACATGTACGGTAGGCGGCTGATACACATAACACTACTCATAGGAGTACTTGTGCTTTCAAACCAAAATGATACGATATAATGGAATACGACATCACACGTAACCGATTTGATCCGGAACTTGCAGTATAGTCCATATATATTAAAAAATGATGTATAATGAAAAAAGCGTAAAATTTAGACTATTATCGACGCGTTTGTGAATTAAAAACAATTTTAAAAAATTTAAAAAAGGCCCAAAGCGCTGCGCTTTGACCTAAGAGGGGCGCTTTGCCCCAAAAAAAAAAAAAAAAAAAAAAAAAAAACCTCAAAGCGCCCCGCTTTGGCCATAGCGGGGCGCTTTGATGTAAAGCAACAGACAAGGTCTGACCGCGTCAGTCCTTGTCGGTTGACTTTACACCAAAGCGCCCCGCTTTGGCCATAGCGCGGCGCTTTGGGGTGTGAAAATAATTTTCTCCGTGTGTGAATAGCATGACCCTATTTATTTTTAGAGCCACCTCTCCTATAGTCCTATTTTCTCTCTCATCATGAAAAGACTATAAAAAAACACTCAAAAGACATCAGCTTTTATTTCCCTGTCTGCCATTAATTCCCATAAATATAACACATCACATCCCTGCTTTCCCCCTTAAAACCAGACTCACTTTCTTCCCAAAAGATTTCATGGACCATCCTTTTTAACCTTCATCTAACCACACTCTTTACGTTACATATCCCACCTGACCTGGGTATTCTTCCTCTTCCATATTCCAAACCATGATCACTGGCTCGGACCTTTACCATGTGTTCACAGCAGTGGTTCCACTCTATGTAGCCATGATCTTAGCCTATGGTTCAGTGAAATGGTGGAAGATTTTCACTCCGGACCAGTGTTCTGGTATCAACAGATTTGTGGCTCTTTTTGCTGTCCCTTTGCTTTCTTTTCATTTCATTTCTACTAACAATCCTTACACTATGAACACAAGGTTCATTGCTGCTGACACTCTTCAGAAACTTATGGTTCTTGTGGGTTTAGCTCTTTGGTCAAGGTTGAGTGCTAGAGGCTCTTTAGAATGGTCTATCACTTTGTTTTCTTTGTCTACACTTCCTAACACACTTGTTATGGGTATCCCACTTTTGAAAGGCATGTATGGTGATTTTTCTGGCAGCTTGATGGTTCAGATTGTGGTGCTTCAGTGTATCATTTGGTAATCTTTATCAACTTTATTATCTCTTTTACTTATTATTGTTGTTATTATTAAACTTATAATAGTGTCATAAGCTATGGACAATCGTCATGCCCGTACCATTCTGCTGGGTCGGGGTGTGTCATTAGTAAGTTATGGTTTTCATTATTTGGATAGAGTTATCATTACTTTTTATTATATTTATTATTGAACTTTATCATTAGTTGGGATAGAGTTATCATTATTATTTATTATGATCTCTGTTTGAATATTTATGAATGTTTTATTGTAACTATTAGTTTATTAGTTGTGATGAAATTAGAAAAAAAGGTCTAAATTTTAAAAAATATACATAAACAACATAAAAAGTGTTTAGGCTTAGATTTATTACTGTGTTTGTTTTTAATATCTATACAAAAAAATATCTTGTTTTCATTTATTCAAAACAGTAAAAACATTATTCACCAATATTGATATCTGTTGCATTTTTTTTCAGGTACACTTTGATGCTGTTTTTGTTTGAATACAGAGGTGCTAGATTATTAATAGCTGAACAGTTTCCAGACACTGCTGGATCAATTATCTCATTCAGAGTTGATTCAGATGTGTTGTCACTAGATGGAAAAGAGCCATTGCAAACAGAAGCTGAGGTTGGAGAAGATGGGAAGCTTCATGTGACTGTCCGGAAGTCAGCGAGTTCGCATTCGGAGATTTTTTCACGCCGGTCACACGGTGGAATGAACTCGGGCCTTTCGTTAACGCCCCGACCGTCTAACTTAACCAATGCAGAGATTTACTCGTTACAGTCGTCAAGAAACCCGACCCCGAGGGGTTCGAGTTTTAACCATACTGATTTTTATTCTATGGTGAATGGGAAAAATGGCGCGAGTGCGAGTCCTCGCGGGTCGAATTTCGCGGGGGGTGATGAGGAGAGTGGGATTAATGGTAGGGTGAATGGGCATGGGAATGCAGGGTACCCTGCTCCGGCTAATGCCGGAATCTTTTCGCCGGTTAGTGGGAAGCGGGGCGGTGGCGGTGGTGGTAAAGATCTTCATATGTTTGTGTGGAGTTCTAGTGCATCACCTGTTTCAGAAGGTGGGATTCATGTGTTTAGAGGTGGAGAGTATGGTACTAATGATCTTGGAGGGGTACCCCACACTAAAGGTTTGAACTTTATTATTTTATAATAATTATTATTATTATTATGATGCATCAAAATTTATAATTTATGGTTTTGTTTTTGTTATTAGGGATTCTTGTTTTATATGACATGTGAAGTTGAGAATTTCTAAAGTCTTGGGTTTGGTCCCCATTAGTTTTATGATTTTGTAATATGTTGTCAATTATGTTGAAATGCCCCTTAAATCTTGGCCATGCATGTATTTTTCTTGTGGACATATGCTTCATTTAATTCTTTTCTTTTGTTGTTACATGAAGCAACATTTGACTTTTATGGTCAAATTATAAATCTTTGTTCCTTTTTAAAATCAAAGAAAAGAACATAGGTCTCATGTTTTTACCCTTTGCACATGTTCCATTCTCTTTCACATTATTGTCCCACATGTATACACATGAACAGATATCCCTAAACTACTCTAATTCTGTCTTTTTTTTTATTTGTTACGTCAATTAATTAATTTATACATTGATATCTTTTTGTGCTCCTTAAATCTAATTTGTTTGGTAACTCCAGATTATGATGATTTTGGCCGAAATGAGTTTAGTTTTGGGAACCAACCTGGCCCGAATGGAGTGGACCGTGAAGCATCGGTTCTATCCAAACTTGGGTCTAGCTCGACTGCTGAGCTCCACCCAAAGGCTAGCCCACATGGTGAAACCAAGCCTGCTTCTATGCCACCTGCTAGTGTCATGACCCGACTCATTTTGATCATGGTGTGGCGCAAACTTATCCGAAATCCCAACACGTATTCAAGCTTAATTGGCCTCACATGGTCCTTGGTCTCATTCAAGTATATCACCACTTTATTTAAATCTTAAAAGGTTAATTTCATCGTTTTCGAGCCCGAGTTATTAATTTTGTTTATTTTTTCGTAGGTGGAATGTTGAAATGCCCGCCATAGTTGCAAAATCCATAGCCATTTTATCTGATGCTGGTCTTGGCATGGCCATGTTTAGCCTCGGTATGTTGACTTTCTTATGCTTGCACATCTTACGTGATCCCAATGGTTAGCAGGGTATTGGTAGGGTCACCTGAGTTTTCCAATAACGGGCTCTCACGATTACCAAAAAAAGTTTTACATTTTTCTGAATACTCGGTGCTTTACTTTCTATAAAGCGTGTTTATGTCTTTTTGCAGGTCTGTTCATGGCATTGCAACCAAAAATTATAGCTTGCGGAAACTTGATTGCAACCTTTGCCATGGCGGTTCGTTTCTTGATTGGACCCGCGGTCATGGTAGGTGCATCATTGGCTGTTGGACTACATGGAACATTGCTACATGTTGCCATAGTTCAGGTAGTAATTTTGACTATTAAAAGTCAAATTGTTGACTTCATTTTGACCAACTGATTTATGGTTCATTTTAAAATTAAACAGGCAGCTCTGCCTCAAGGAATTGTCCCTTTTGTGTTTGCTAAAGAATATAATGTCCATCCAGATATACTTAGCACAGGGTGAGTTTTTGTTCCACTACTTTCATGCATAACTGACTTGTACATATCTGGTATTGATCTTACTTTTGTGCATTAATCAGTTGTACAATGTCAACAATGTATCATTTTGCTATGGAAAATGTATAAGTTTTAATGCATGGTTTACATGTATGTTGTGCAGGGTCATATTTGGAATGTTGATAGCACTACCAATAACTCTTGTGTACTACATTGTGTTGGGGCTTTAACTCTTGTCTTGTTTGAAGAAGTGAAGTTTCTTTTGGGGATTGGTTCTCTAACGACATGTGAAATGACCATTTTGTCCATTTTGTTAAGTTTAGTGAATGAGTATAAAGAGAGGATGTTAGAGAGGAAGGGTGATGTTGGAGGGACAGAATTGTAATTTGACAGGGCATTGGGCAGCAAAGTAATATCAGTGTTTTTGTCTCTCCAATTGTAATTGTTTCTTGTGTGTATTCATTCTCCCAAGAAAGTTGTAGTGATGCTTCTACTTTGCACTTTTGGCAGAGCTTAAGTACATTGGAATCCCAATACCCTTACATGGATTCTGAATTTATAAAGCTAAATCATTTTTGGCATCTATTTACCCATTTTAAAATCCAATTGGTAAAAAATATAGTTTTTACTTGTTGATTCTAAAATTAATACAATTTGTTTGGGTATTGATTAGAAAAAAGAGTCATTTTTACGAGGCAAGGTGTGACTAGCAATTCCATAAATAACAAGAAAATTTTAATCCAGTAATATGGGGAGTTGCAAAGTTTTGTAAAAATAAGAATGGAGCATTAAACTTTGCGGAAGGTAGATTCTTGGAATACCATAAATGACTTTCTCTAGGAGAGGTTGGAGTCTGTTCGTGACAAAATATCAAGCGTGAGTCAAGGGTTTTACCACAGTAGGCATTTGGGGAGTGGGTTCACTCTGGAATTGGTAATGGGCGGGGTTACCAACGCTGTCTGCGATCACGAGCGTGGGTAGCCTTTTGTCTATGGAGTGACCAAGCTTTGTTGAACATTTAAAAAAAATTCTTGGAATTATATCCTCTCTCCTCTCATGGATATACAGTTCATCAGACTACACTCTCCATCTCTCTTCATTACGTCTCTGGCAACTCCACTCTCGTCCACGTTTGTTGTCTATGGCTCCAAAACCCACTGACTACATTGTTTTATTAAATGACTCGTGCATCCTCTAATCCTATACTTCATATATATACATTTTTCCACCATAAGACTTGTACCCTTAATCACTTAAGAAAGAAAACCATTATCGATACACCTTGATAAAAGTAGGCTATAAGCCTTTGGACTACAAATGCATCTTAGATATTGTTGGTACCAATTACCATAATAAGTAATTAAAGAGATAGCATATTTAATTAGTCAATTAAGGTCTCAAATTCTTGTCAATATTATCAATTGACTTAACTCCATCCGAGAAGCTCGTTTAAGTTCTCATCATGTGATATCCACGTGATGGGCTTTTTTGTTAGTTCCCTTATAATGAATACAAATAAAAGGAAGCTTTCCTCCCGCTATTTCCCACTATCCTTTTCATTCAAACCAAAAACCCTTCGTTTTCACTTTCACCACCAAGGTTTCAAGATCATTCTCCCCCAAATTCATCACGGCCAGTATCAAATAATTTGTTTTAACCTCTGAAGACTCAAAACCAGTTGGTCCGACCTGGTTAGAGCAGAGCTTCAGATGACCTAGCAAGAACTTGCAAGATCACAAGGAAACAAGCACACCGTTAACCTCGTCACAGGGAGGGGGGCCTCTCTATGACCAAGCTCGGGCGTGAGAATAAGTATTTGTGAGGAGGAAATAGGTCAGGAAGAGAGAGAGGAGAGTTTAGAGAGAGAGGACAACGATTACCCCTTTTTGGAGGCCTAAGTATGGTATTTATAGTCTTTGGGTATGCTGACGTGGCGAGTTAGTTAGGGTCGGACCAGTCGCTGTCATGACAGTTATGGTTGTGGGGTCTAGTTAGTTATGGCGTACCAACGTGTTTGGTCGTTCCGTCTATGGTGTGAGGTGCGATCCGACCTTTATGTGTTATGGTTCGGTTCTATGTTTGGCGATGGTTCGGTCCGACTAAGGACGTATCCTCATCAAGTCCCCCTAGTTCGTAGCGTTTCCTAAGTAAAAGCTTCGAACTACAACGGCGCAATTTTGGCGGGCTGATCCCTAATTTGTCGTTTTGTTGATTTTTTGAATTTTAAATTTTTGGGCGGTGACATTTGCTGGGTAACCGACGGTTGCTTTATCTTTTCCTCTGACGTGACGTTTGATGTGCGTCAGTTATCATGACGTGTCGCCTTCTCATTGGCCAATGTGAGGCGGTGTATATCCTTATAAAAAGGGGCGAAAAAGTAACTTTTTGTTTTCACTTTTTACTTCATCTTCTCCATCCTTTCCTCTAAGACAAAGCTGTTCATAAACAGGTTAGCACCTTTCTTTTTAGCATGGCGAACAAGAGCAATCTTTCTGGTTGTTTCAATATTTTGAATAGAAATGGTTTACAGTGGTACATAGATAAATACGCAATTCCTGCGTCATTACACCCCGTTCTCCCCGAAAAGAATACGCCAATCTATCCTTTTCCCCCGGGGAAAATAGGGATTTATACACGTTTGTTCGACTACTGTAATTACCGTCTTCCTTTGACGAGGTTTCTGATCGGCGTTCTGTTGTTTCACGAGGTTCATATTTCTCAAATGAACCCCTTCGGCCTTGCCAAGGTGTGTCATTTTGAGTTGTCCTGTCGTGGTCTTGGGTCTGACCCGGATTTGGATGTGTTCCGGGCTTTCTACAAGTTGAATCGGTCCGGTAGTTGGTACACCTTCGAGGTTAGGGACAAGAGTTCTTGCTGTTACTCATGGATTACTACCAGCTTGAAGGATTGGAAAGATCGCTTCTTCTAGGTCGATGACCGATGCATTCCGTCCGAGATGACATGGACATTAAAAAGGTCGCGCCTCCCACCCCCTCTTCCTGAAGATTTTGAGTATAATAGAGATCTATATGCGAATCTGATCAAAGAAGCAGGTCGTGTGCAGAAGCTTCCGGAACACATTCTTGTCATGGGACGGATCAGCACGATGTGGAGCGAACCGGAGTGGTATCCCACCATTCGGTGGAATAAAAAGGGTTAGTTGTGTGTGTGTTTTTTTTAAACCTGATACGGCGCTCCTTGCATTCATAGCTTGCTTTACTATGGGTCTTTTGTTTTTTTATGTATGCACCGAACTATAGATATTACTTGTTGTTTGCTTTTTGTGCAGCTATGGGTTTAAAGGATGCTTTGAGATTGAAATCTTTTGATTCCAAAGAGCTTGATGTAAGGGCCACCAAGACGCCGAAGGGAGACCCTCCATACCGGAGCGTCGTACAAGTGAACCTATATCCAATTCGGGAGCCAATAGCTCCGGACGCCCAGGGAGGTTCGGCCGGCCAGGGAGGTTCGGCCGGTCAAAGCGGTTTGGGTTCAGCTCCTGAAGCACAAATGTTAAATATTTCTTCGGTCCAGGGAGCGACGGTGGCTGGTGGTGATAAAGGCAAAGGGACCAGCTCGAGCGGAACGAAAGGGTCCGGCTCCAAGTTTGTTATCGAAGATGAAGGAGTACATGTTTCTGTAGAAGACGAAGGAGTTCATGCCGAAGGGGGCGAAGAAGGTGATGATGGCGATGATGAAGAACGCCCTCAAGTTAGCTTGAAAAGAAAACGTGCTACTTCTAAATCCGGTCCGAAAGTAAAACAGATGAAGACGAAGATGGATTTTAAGACCATCACCCTAGATGATGACGAGGAAGAGCAAGCCACCGACTTTTTTACTGCTGGGGGTTTGTTGGCGAATTTAGACGCCCATCTCCATGGTGGTCGTACCCCAAGGGATCATCCGGTGAATGCTTCAATGAGCCCACTATCTTTTGGAGGGCAATCAACCAAAGTTTTTGCAGACATCCCTATGCCCGAGCCCTTATCTTTTAAGAAAATTGAGCCATCTCCCTCCGGTAAGCCTACGACGGGGGTTGCTTCCAATGTGTCAAGGCCGGGCCCCAAACCAATTGATGGTGGGTATAGTTCCTCTTCTTCCCCTTTATGGTATAACACTGAAGCTGTTTTCTTGTCCCGGGAGCTAGGTTCGGGCGACGTCGAGGACATGGATTCGGCCCGAGCTTTGGAGAAATATGTACCGGAGTGGTCACTGACGAACAAGGATAGGATTGTGGATGCTTTGTCGGCGAAGATGGCATTATTTCACCTGGGTACTCCGGCCGAACATTCTTATTACCGGAAGATGAGCGGCCCGGAGCTTGGAAATCCCCTGATGCTCAATCAAGCTCAGTCGAATTCTCTAGTGGTGGAGACTTATAAGCGTTGGATCGAGTCGGAATCAAATTGTCGCAAGCTTCAGCGTGAAGTTGCTAATTTGAAAAGTGAAGACAATGTCCTGTCGAAGACGAAACAGGAGCTAGCTTCTTTCCAGTCTCAAATTGATCGTCTGAAAGAGCAGGTCGTGGAGGCTAAAGAAGTGAATAAATCTTCTCAAGCTTCGGCTGCGGCTGCTTATGAAGCTCGAGATAAGGCCCTTTAAGACTTGGAAGCTCTCAAGTTGAAGTTTAGCGGTCTGGAGAAGAAGTTATCTGATGCGGAGAAAAGGCATGCGGCTGAGCTGAAGGAAATGCAAAAATCCTATGACCAGCTTTTGGCCGACCATCACCGTCTGATAAGCGGTACGTTCATAATTTATTTTTCAATGTTTATTTTCTTGCTAATTATATCTTATCTTTCTTTAGATAATGAGGAACTCAAAAGAGCCCGTGACAAGGCGATCGAATCGCATACTGTGACGATCGATGAGGCGAAGGGCATGTTGACCCGTACTGATGGTGAGATGGTTGAGCTATATGCCCAGGTATCGGAGCTCATGCTTACGAAACAGTGGTTTCTCTCAGATGGGATAGCCTGGGTAGTTAAGTTGGTTCACCAAAGCCCGGAGCTGGAGAAGGTGGTTGTGGACTTGGTCAACAGTGTCAACTCGGTGGGAGTGAACGAAGGTATAAAACAGGGCTTCAAAGCCGCCCATGAATCGGTCCGTTCTGTCGAAGAAATTCATGGGTATGATGAGGGGGCTAAAGAGGTGTTAGAAGCTGCCATAAAGGCTTTCGCCAACTTCCAAATTTCCGTGCTTGGGAAAGTTGCAGACCTGGTTGACAAACCCTTGTCTGTCATCAAGCAAAGGAGCGAACTTCCCATTGTGAAGGAAGATTACGAAGCTTGAAGTTTGTTGTTTTTTTTATCGTACAACATTTTGACTTTGATCGTGGCTTTGTAATCGTACAATATGAACTTTTTCTTTCGGCATGTATTCATACATTTTGTCTTTCCGCTTGTGACTTTTCTACGGACATGTTCTTTTAGCTTCGTATGAAATTATGATTTTGATATCAAGTATTTATTCCTGGCTACTTAGTTTTTAGTTTGCGTCCAAACTTCTACTGTTCGACCAGGTTTTTTGTCCGGTCGACTTTGGTGACTGGATCTTAGCCGGATCGTATTAAATACGGGCTTTCATGCTTAATAGATTTTGTTACTTTTAGAACTATTTAAGCCTTCTCGATCGGCGCGAGGCATGGGTCGAGGCCCGTTTGTGCACATTTTTAACATTGTTCGAACTTATAATACATATGCTATACTTTATACTTGTAAAAATTCAGATCGCTATGTTTATTGATTTATTTGATCATAGGTCCGGGGAAAACCCTCCTGGTTGACAAGGAAAACGGAAATTGGTTCGGGGTATTACCCTCCCGACTTACATATGGAAATTGAAAATAAAATAGGAAATAGCACAAATGCCGTAATGTATTTCTCGGATGATATAACTGGCCTGCTCCGGATCAAGACATTTTAGCAGAGGTCCGAGAAAAGTCTTCCGGTACAAACCTCCTTCCTGCATCTGATATTGGAGCGAATTGATTTGGATCTTTCTTGCTTCTGCTTTATCAACTGGCAAGACGTCGTGTACCAAGTAGTTGACTATGGGTGTCATCCATGTTTGCGTCGGAGCTTCTACTTGCATAACGCGAGGAGTCGCAACTGACGGTGCGGTTAATACTTCTACCCTCACCTCTTTGGCAAGATGACTGAACGAAAGGGACGCCAACTTGCTCAACGCGTCGGCCTTTTTGTTTTTGCTGCGGGGGATATGTTCGACTTTACATGAATCGAACGATGCCATAATCTGCTTTACCTGCTCAAGGTATTCGATCATGCTGGCTTCCCTTGCCTCATACTCCCAATTTACTTGATTTGCTACAAGTAACGAATCTACATGAGCTACAACATTTCTGGCTCCGACCTTTACTGCCAAAACGTAAGCCAACTAGCAGGGCCTCGTATTCAGCTTCGTTGTTAGAGCTCTTGAATTCTAATCGGAGCGCGTACGTCATGTCCGTGCCATCCGGATCTGTGAGAATCAAACCAGCTCCTGACCCTTCTGAGTTCGAAGCTCCGTCTGTGTACAAAGACCAGGGTTTGACTGGAGCTTTCTCGGTTTCTTTCATTTCTTTTTCCTCCGGCATCTCAACTAGAAAATCAGCTATCACCTGTCCTTTTAGCGGACCTTTGGTTCTGAAGGTGATATTGAACGCACCGAGCTCGATCGCCCATTTTGCCATGCGGCCTGAAACTTCAGGCCGTCGGAGGACATGTTGGATAATTTGATTCGTTCGTACCTCAATTGGGTGAGCTTGAAAGTATCGGCGAAGTCTTCTCGAAGCATGGACTAATGCCAAGGCTAGCTTCTCCAAATTTGAGTATCTTGTTTCATAATCTTTTAATGTTCGGCTTACGTAGTAGATGGGGATTTGGGCTCCGGTTCTATGAGCAACTAGCACTGCACTGATAGCACCGGCTGACGCAGCTAAATAGACCGTTAGCACCTCATCCTTTTCTGGTACGGTGAGGGTTGGTAAAGTACCGAGATAAACTTTAAGCTCTTCGAAAGCTCGTGCAGCTTCTTCTGTCCATTTAAACTCCGATCTAAAGCTTTTTCTGAGAACATCCATGAACGGGAGCGATCTATCTGCTGCTTTTGACAAGAACCGATGGAGAGCAGCCAATCGTCCATTTAAGGACTGAATCTCTTTAACCGACGTTGGAGGCTTCATTGTAAGAACAACATCGATCTTGTCTGGGTTGGCTCACAAGCCTTTTGACCCGACCATGACTCCCAGGAATTTTCCTTCTTCTACCCCGAACGTACACTTCTTGGGGTTTAATTTCATGTTGATGCTTCGGAGTCGGGTGAATGTTTCGAGTATGTTTTTCAGCATGGCGGTTTCATCGTGACCTTTGATTACGATATCGTCAACATATACTTCTACATTTCGTTCAATCTGGTCTTTGAAAGCCTTGCTCATTAGACGCTGGTACGTAGCGCCGACGTTTTTCAGCCCAAAAGGCATCTTGGTGAAACAGTAAACTCCTTTGTTGGTGACGAAGGATGTTTTGTCCTCATCTTCGACCGCCATTTGTATCTGGTGGTAATCCTTGTACGCATCCAAGAAACATTTCAACTTGAACGTGGCAACGGAGTCAATCTTCTCATCAATCTCTGGCAGTGGAAAACAATCTTTTGGGCACGCATCATTCAGATCGGTGAAGTCAATACACATTCTCCAAGAGTTGTCCTTCTTTCGTACCATAACCGGGTTCGACACCCAGGTTTGGTATCGGACCTCTCGGATAATTCCAACATCTAGAAGACTTTTCACGTCTTTTGCGATTGCTCTGGCTCGATCTGGGGCCATATGCCTTTTTTCTCTGTGCTATTGGTTTGATTGACTCTTTTACATTCAGGTGGTGCTGTGCCATAGACCTGGGAACCCCTTGCATATCGGAGTGCTTCCATGCGAACACATCGATCGACTTACTTAACAGCTTCCATAGGAGCTTCTTCGTTCACTTTGGGAGTTGAGCGCCGATAGCTATTTGCTGTTCGGGGAAGTCCGGATTGATCGCACAGAGCTCCGTTGGCACTTCGGACTTTTTGGAGCTCGTTTCTGCTGCATGTCTTACTTCGGCTACGAACGAGTTTGCTTTTGAAAGAATAGTGGCAACCCCGGCTTCGGTGGGGAATTTAATGGCACCGTGTATCGTCGAGCTAATCGCTCCAAGAGCTCGCAACCCGGGTCGTCCAAGTATTATGTTATGTGACGAATGAGTGCCAACAACCAGAAAAGTTAACTGGACGGTTCTGCTTTTGTCACCATCTTTGAATGTTGTCGGAAGGGTAATCTGTCCTATCGGACGAACCACCTCTCCCGAAAAACTGATTAGAGGGGTGGAGACTTCAATCAACCTCTTCTTTACTTGGGGGTTCAGCTGCTGGAAACACTGCAAATACATGATTTCAAAGGCGCTTCCTTCGTCCACATAGATTCGTCGAATCAGATGTCCGGCGACGACGGCCGAAATTGTAATTGGTCCGTCTCGAGCATCGTTTGGATCGATCGGAGGGAAGTATGTTGGTTGATGCATCCACGCTGCCATATGTTGATTTGATCGCTTTACCCCTCTTGATTCGGTCGACCGGATCATATTGATTCCAGGCTCGGTGTTCGGGTTATCGATTGCTGCTGCAGATTTCCTCCCATCTTTTACTTCTTTCACAAGATGAGAGAGTTTACCGGATCGTATGGCCTTTTCGATTTCTTACTTCAGAGCCCAACATTCATCAGTCGTATGGCTCTTGTCTCGGTGATATTCACAATATTTCTTGGAGTGCTTATCCGAGGTAGGTCGTTGCTTCGACGACGTAGGGAACCGGGTAGTTTCCGTACTAAGAATTTCACTTGGCGATTTTGTGAGCTCGGAGAAGGTGTTAAAACGCACGTTTCTGGTTCGGAAACTGCTTCGATCTAACTTCTGATACGGACCATGACTTCTATTCCAACTGCTGCTTCTATCTTTTGGTGGTGACGCGTTCCGTCTCCACGATGTGGTTCGAGCCTTGGCATTTCTTGTTGTAGTTTCGTTCGGTTGACCGTAGGCACTCTTTCCCCGAACGAAGGCTCGAGCTCGCTCCATAAGTATCTCCATAGTTTTTGGAAGATCTTCATGGAGCTTTTCCACAAGCTGATTGTTTCGGACTCCATGACAAAAACCTGAAACTCGGAGCTGATCAACCGCTCCGCTTATCTGCATGCTTTCTCGGTTGAAGTGATCAATAAAATCTTCCACAGATTCCCCGTCACGGCGCTTTATATGGTGAACCTCGGTAATGTCTTTTTTGCAGCGTCTCTGCTGACAGAAGTTTTGCAGGAATTTACGCCGGAAATCTTCAAAGTGACCAATCGATCCTTCTGGAAACCCATCGAACCAAACTCTTGCCGATCCAGTGAGAGTTTGAGCGAACATGAGACACCAAGCTGGCATAGGCCATTGTTCGACCTTAGCTGCTCTGGCGAATGCGAACATGTGGTCGTCCGGGTCGGACGTACCATCATAGAATTTCAACGTGGGGGGCATTTTTAACTTGGCCGGAACTGGGGTATTGACGATCCGCAGCGTGAACTTCGACTGAGAAGTCATAGATGTGGGGTGATACGGCATGATGAGCTCCTGATCTTGAGGGTTTAAACCCATAGATCCCTGGCGAAACAGGTCGTTGAGACCGTTATTCAGCGGAGCACTTGTAAACGAAGAAAATTGTGCAACACATGTTATGGGAGTGGAAATTATAGGACTTACCATAGATCCAGAGGTGAAAGTTCCAACGGAGACGGGGTTACCCCCTGGATAGACACTGCTGAACAGGTTCGTTCGGAGACTCTGCAACATCTCTTCTCGCTGTTGTTGCTGCTGTAATTGTCGCAATAGATCAGCATTCCGTAAAAGGAAAGCGTTGTCAAAGTTAGGTAATGGCGTGGCGACTGGAGCAGTAACAGACAGCGTGGTGATAGAACTTCCGCCTACAAAGTTTGCAGGTGGAGGTACTGATGCTGATCCTATCGGAGCTGCTGCGGCGGCAACTGCTGTTGAAGCAGTTGTAGATACAGCATTCCCTTCCCATATGTCGTTGTAAGACGGAAAGTTGCTTGTGGGAGCAGCCGTTGTGGATTCCATGACTTGAAACAAACAGAATTAGCAAAGTGAATTGAGTGAATTCAAGGGGATGGCGCCACTGAAGACTCAAAACCAGTTGGTCCTACCTGGTTAGAGCAGAGCTTCAGATGACCTAGCAAGAACCTGCAAGTTCACAAGGAAACAAGCACACCGTTAACCTCGTCACAGGGAGGGGGGCCTCTCTGTGACCAAGCTCGGGCGTGAGATTAAGTATTTGTGAGGAGGAAATAGGTCAGGAAGAGAGAGAGGAGAGTTTAGAGAGAGAGGACAACGATTACCCCTTTTTGGAGGCCTAAGTATGGTATTTATAGTCTTTGGGTATGCTGACGTGGCGAGTTAGTTAGGGTCGGACCAGTCGCTGTCATGGTAGTTATGGCTGTGGGGTCTAGTTAGTTATGGCGTACCAACGTGTTTGGTCGTTCCGTCTATGGTGTGAGGTGCGATCCGACCTTTATGTGTTATGGTTCGGTTCTATATTTGGCGATGGTTCGGTCCGACTAAGGACGTATCCTCATCAACCTCCGTTATCCATCAACATTGTCATGACAGAACATAATCGTGTTGATTCGTGGAAGTCCCCTACACACACATAGAGATTAACACGAATTTAGGTCAAACCTGGAGATTCCGATGGATGATGCAAATACATAGTTTTTGCGCAAAAAAAGAAACGACGTCCGGGGTTAAACTCCATCCATGATGTATGAATCGTAGTTGGTGAACCGCATTGACTACATATCACCATGGTCGTTGAAGTTGTTGGAGTTATGATTGTCGGAAGCGGTCGATTTGGCCATTCTAAGAAAAAATGTGTGGCCAGAACTCAAAACTATAAAGGGAAAACTAAAGGCTTATATAATGTGGGGATAGTTCAAATGAAAACCACTTTTATCGCGAAAACTCGAAAACTAACTAAAAAAGCCTAAAAAACACACAACAAATTTTTTTATATTTTTTTCAATTTTTTATTAAAAATCGCAGATTTTTTATATAATTTTTTTTTCAAAAAAAAAAAATTTTTTGTAGTGCACATGTATAATAATTCACATGTGTAGTATTACACATGTGCACTACAATTTTTTATTTTTTTATATAATTTAAATAGCAAAAATTGGTATGCAAAAAAAAAAAATTGGTATGTTTTTTAGGCTTTTTTAGTTAGTTTTCGAGTTTTCGCGATAACTAGTGGTTTTCATTTGAACATTCCCCTATTTAATGTTATGGAGAAATGATAAAAAAAAAAGCCCATCACGTGGATGGCACATCCTAGGAACTCAAGACATTAAATGATAATGGCAATAATGTGAAATCACATTGTGTTTTGACATTTTTTTCATAAAATGATTAAAACAACAATTTGGCCAAACCCTGGGATCAAAACAACAGTTTACTATTTCAATTAAGAGAAAAATGCAATTTGCGTCCTTGTGGTATGTGTGAAACATCAACCTGAGCCCCTAAATTATTTTTTTTTTGGTTTTTTGAGCCCCTGAGCTTATAAATTCATAACACTTTGAGTCCCTTCGTCAATCTTCCGTCTGTTTGACTGTTTAAAAATTGTGAAATGTCCTTTATACCCTTAATGATAAATAGATATAATCCCTAATTCCCTAAATTGATCAAACTGATTCATAACACAACTGATCTCATACGAACCCTAGAACCCTAATTCCCAAATCGATCGATCCAACCTGAGCTATTGTGAAGATGTCTCAAAAATCCGCTGCAAGCTCCAACAAGAAATCATCTCAGGCCGGGGAAGCTTCTCAATTCCACTGTTCATGTGGTGCAGCGACTTGGTACAAGGTTTCAAAGACTGAAGCTAAATCCAAATCGACGCTTCTTATGCTGTGTAAGTTAAAATTATAGAAGAAAGATTGAAGTTAATTATATGGCTATTTCCTGATTGATGTGTTTTTACAAAAGAAAGATTGTGATTTAATACGGTGGGCTGATACACATTCATCTCCACCATCATCTCCAACTTCATATTCATGCCCTGGTTATGAGAAGGTAATACCAGTATTGTCACACCCCGATATTTCCACGTATTACCGGTGGGCCCGGTGTGGAGTATCGTGACGTAGTTGATATCATCATAGACAATTTATCAAAGTTTATATACACAGCGGAAGTCGAAAGATAAAAACATTACAAACCGAATGAAAGTAATATCATTTATTACAAAACGGTTGTAAAGGATCCGCAGGCGGATCAAAGTTAAAAGAAACACTGTTCAGCAGATTTATACACATCTAAGCTTGCAAGACTCTTTATTGATGCTAGGAGTAGCCAGCCTATTCCGATTAGTACCTGCACTTAACCTTTTTGGAAAATACGTCAGTTTTCACTGGTAAATACAATTAACCGACTCATTTTGAAAATGTTTAAGAAAATTGATTTGAATGCACAAGGCACAAAATATCTTTTATAACTTGGGATAATTATTTAAATATAAACTTGTAAAAGAATTACATGTTTGTTATACGTTCAGTAGCCCGGGCTGAACACCGGGTTAAAGATTAATTGACACACCATATAATATAATCCCGCGGTGAGTTATTCTCGAACGACGGTTATATCTTTTTATTTATGCACCGGCAGGTGTATGCCTACACCCCGTGCTTAGGTCGTGACCATTTCAATGAATGATGCCAAGGATATCCGGGACATGGTCATTAACCCCCCAAAGGCTTTAAGCAAACAAAACAGATTAAACGGGTCATCTCAATAAATTAACCTTCATATGATTAACAATTCAATGCCCGACCAAGCGGTATTTTATATACCGTACCCCAAGCCCGTATAAGGGAAAATAAGTTAAAAGTATTTACCTGAGCAAATTATATAAATTTATCCCAGCCGTACAAATCAGCAAGTGTAAGTATCTTTTACTGGGCTCCTAATCTGGAACGAAGGTTTTAATAACCTATTAGATTCCTAACGGGTCTTTAATTAAGCCTAAACTTAGACCGGTTAGTTTTAAAGGAAGATATACGGTTCAAAACGCATGATTAAGCGAAGACCGGATTAGAATGTGGTTTAGATCCGACAAGTTTGTATACTTGTGTAATATGGGTAAACTAAACACATTCTGGATTTTGAGACAAAAATGATAAGGTTTGACCCGTTTCAGCTAATTTATGCAAACTAGTTACATAAACCGCACCGAACGCGAAAAATGCGTAACGGGTAACCGAATGAGTCATGAACAGGTTTTCTAAGTTAATATGCCTTAAATATATTGTGATATCAGTAAGATACCTTCCATTGTGCCCAAAACGAATTTAAACTCAAATTAAGCCCCGTAGGGGTATTTTGGTCATTTTAAAGGTTATAAAAGAGTTTAAGTATTAATCTGAGTTTCAGGTCTGATATAATCAGTAAAAATATTTATTTTTATAAGTCATAACAGTAGGGTATTGCATATATGTGAAATTTATCTTTTATAACCAAACTATGCACCGTAGAGGCATTTTGGTAAATTCACATAAGCTTTAAAGGTCAAATTTAGAAATCTGAGTTCAAAACTTTATCTTACTGTTAAAATATAAAAAAAATCAGTAGGTATTAAGTTTTATATGTTAAAATAGTTTTAACTTATACTATGCGTTTAAAACGCGTAAAAGTCGGTTTTAAGCGATTTTCGGGTCATAAAAGGAAATCTGAGATTTTGATCAGTTTATAAGGTTCAAAATATTTTATTTATTATATAAAATCAATAGCAAAAAGTTTGGTATTAAAATATTATGTAAAACTCATTTTATTAGCAAAAAGGGTATAACCGACAATTACCGAATTAAAGCAAGAACCCTATGTTATGCTCAGCCTAAAAATAAAAAAAAATCTTCAAAAATCCCAAAATATTATATTACATCAGTGGGTAAAAATTTTGGTATCAAAATTCGGGTTTAGATAGGCCTTATGCTAATTACGCCGTTTAATTAATAAGAGCTTTCTAATTACGATGTTGAGCATAACTCTTAATCTAAACCTCAAACTGATGTCAAATTTTTAGGACATGTTTATAAATCAGTAACAAAGGTTTTTGTCCTCTTACATTTTCAAACTCATTTTAAGGTCAAAAGGGCATAATGGTCATTATTTAGGCATATAACGGAAACATGCACATGAATCGGATAACTAAGGAACCAAGTTGTATAACCTCAGAGGGTTACACTAACCTATAACCTGGTCCTAATAGAGCTCTAAGGCATTTCTAAAATATGCTACATTGGGTCAGAACTGAAAGTCAAAGCAAAAGTCTACTTTTGCGACTTTCGGTTCCGAACCGAGTCTAAACTGAAAATTGTCGGGTTGAACATGCTTAGACATGTTCTTATATTAATTACCAAGTTATACAAGTGATGAAACAGGTTTCATGGCTTCTACATTGCTAATTATGCGTTTATTTGAAAATTAGCTTTCTGTTGACTTTTTATAATTAAGTTTGACCCGACAATTGACCTAGTTAGCGTGGGAATCAGAGGGTGCCCTTTTAAGAGTTTATTACCCATATAATTACCAACTCATAGCTACTTTCAATTCGAGAATTGATTGGACCATTAGTGATTAATCACTAAGTCAAACCTTAATTACGACGGGTTTGACTTTAGGCCTTTAAACTAATAAAACATGAATTAAAGAGGTCAAAGAAGCTTACTGAAGTACTAAGCACAACTAATGACCCTTAGGGAGTGGTCTTGAGCTCCAGGAGACTCCAGAAAATGTGTTTGAATGATTTCAAGTGAATGCAAAAAAAAAATGTTGCAACAAGTGTTCTTATATAGGGACTTTGATGCAACAAGATCATCCCAAATGTCCCTATTGTTGCTACCAGATGATCACAGCTGTCCCTATTGCATGAAATCCCATTTGCACAGCCCCTGGTATCAGTTTTGTCACACCCCGAATTTCCACGTATTACTGATGGGCCCGGTAGGGGAGTATCGTGACGTGGTTGGTAACACAATAGTCAAACAACACAATATTTAAATGCACAGCGGAAGCAAAGTATAGATTCATTTCAACCAAACAATATTGTAATATTAAGTATCACAAATAGTTGAATATAAATCCACAGGTAGATCAAAATAAAAGGAAACAATGTTCAACAGTTTATGACATCCAAGCTTGCGAGACTTATTGTGGATGCTAGGAGAAAAGCCAGCCTATTACGCGTAGTACCTGCACTTAACCTTTTTGAGAAAATACGTCAGTTTACACTGGTAAATACAATCAACCGACTCATTTTGAAAAGTGTTTAAGAAAATGAATTTAAGGCACAAGGCACAGATAATATTTTATAACTTGGGATAATTATTTGAATATAATACTTGTAAAGGATTTACATGTTTCTTATGCGTTCAGTAGCCCGGGTCGAGCCGGGTTAAAGATCAATGGACACACCACATTAATTATATGAAACACCGACGGGCGTACGCCTACGCCCCGTGCTTTGGTCGTGGCCATTTCGTAAAATGATGCCAGGGATATCCGGGACACGGTCATTAACCCCCCAAAGGCTTTAAGCAAACAAAACAATTCAAATGAGACATCTCAATACTTTAACCATCATACAATTAAAGATTCAATGCCCGACCAAGCGGTATTTTATATACCGTACCCCAAGCCCGTATAGGGAAAATAAGTTAAAAGTATTTACCTGAGCAAGTATAAATCACAATCAGCGAGTGCAAGTATCTTTTACCGGGTCTCCTATTCTGGAACGAAGGTTTATAATAACCTATTAGAATCCTAACGGGTCTTTGATTAAGTCTAAACTTAGACCGGTTAGTTTTAAAGGAATATACGGTTTGAACGCATGATTAAGCGTAGACTGGAATAGAATGTGATTTAGACCCGACAAGTTTGAAGACTTGCTTAATATGGGTATATTATACACATTCTGGATTTTGAGATAAAACCGATAAGGTTTGACCCGTTTCGGCTAATTTATGCAAACTAGTTACATAAACCGAACCGAACGCGTATGAAGCGTAACGGGTAACCATAAGAGTCCTAAACAGGTTTCCTAAGTTAACATGCCTTAAATATGTGGTGATATCAGTAGGATACCTCCCATTATGCCCAAAACGAGTTTAATCTCAAATTAAGCCCCGTAGGGGTATTTTCGTCATTTTAAAGATTATAAAAGGGATTAATTAAGCTTCTGGGATCCAGGTCTGAATAAGTCAGAAAAATAATTTATTTTAACAGGTTACCTCTGTTGGTAATAAGTCTTATGTGACAAAATGTTTTTAAACCCTTACTATGCGTTTAATACGCGTATAACGTCGTTTTAAACGCTTTACGGGTTAAAATAGGATTCCGAGTGTTCTGATCAGTTCAACAGGTTTAAAACACTTCATTTAATATTTAAAATCAGTAGCAATTGGATTTGTAGCAAAAGGACTTGTAAAACTCATTTTATGGCCGAAAAGGGTATATTCGGTATTTACCGAATCAAGGCACTAATCCTAGCTTATGATCATTTTAAAAATAGTTAAAAATCTTCAAAAATCCCAAAATATTATATTACATCAGTGGGTAAAAGGTTTGGTGTCAAAAATTGGTTTTAGATAGGCTTTACGCTAATGACGCCGTTTTAATTACAAAGAAGCGTTCTAATTACGTCATTAAGCATAACTCGTAATCTAGACCTCCAACTGATGTGAAAATTTAGGGACATGTTTAATAATCAGTAACAAAGATTATTGTACTTTCATATTTCCAAAATTCTCGTTTTATGGTCATAAGGGCATTACGGTCAATATTTAAGCACTTAACGGAAACGTCGGACAATTAGGGATTCAAGTGGTATAAACGCAGAGGATTGTACAATCATGTAACTAGGTCCTAATGGAACTTTAAGGCATGTTTAAACCTATCTAAATTGGGTCAGAACTGAAGTCAAAGCAAAAGTCAAACTATGCGCCTTTCGGTTCCGAATCGATCCAAAACAGAAAGTTGTCGAATCAAACAAGCTTAGACAAGTTCTTATGCTTATTATCAAGTTATATGAATGATAAAATAGGTTACACACCTTTTACATCGCTAATTATGCGTTAAATCAAAGTTTACAATTCTGTTGACTTTTTCTAATCCTCTTTGACTCGACAAACGACCTAGTTAGAACGGGTATCAGTGGGTGCCCTTTTAAGGGTTTAAAGCTCACATAAATACCAACTTATAACGACCTTAAGTTTGCCAAATCGCTGGACCGTTAGCGATTAATCGTTAAGTCAAACCGTAATTACGACGGTTTGACTTCTAGGCTATTAACTAAGCAAGACTTAATTAAGAAGGGTTAAACATACTTACAAGAGTCTAATGAACGATTTATGATGCTTGAGGATGGTCCTTGTGCTCCAGAAAAACTCAGATGATGAAGGGAATGGATGAACACAAAGTTGCAACTTTGTGTGACTTTATAAATTGATCAAAACCCATTTGATTGTTGACATGTAAGTCTATAAATGTTCATGGATACTTACAAGTGCCCCCTATAGCCTCAAAACCAGTTTAGGAAGCCCATGGTATCATACAAAGGCATTTGAAGTCGGTTAAAGGGCTGAACAGGCAGCTGCCTGTTGTTTCTGCATCTGGCAGTTATAGGCGGCCCGCGTAAGATATTGTCAAGTCTTACGCGGCCCGCATGGGCCTTGTGTTCAGGTTTCAAACTTTTTATTAATTGCACTTTTAGCCCTCGGTCCTCCTAAACATCGCTTTCACTTCATTTCTTGCATTTTGAGGCTTTAAAATTGACATAAAGGGGCTTTAATACTTATACCCACTTTGTGAAGTCCTTGGCCACTTTGTGTTTACCCGAAAAATCCTAAATTTCCATGTTGACGCTTCTTACCCCTCGTACACGAATTTTATCATAACTTTCTCATACGATAACGAAACTTGGTAAAATTTTTATCACACATTCTAGTGAGCATAATTAATCGTTACAAAGCTTCGGGTTTGCTAAAAGGTCACTCAGAGGTATACTTTAAACATGTTGACATATTTAACCCCTGTAGTTTGTAATCTCTCACTTTCTTTCACAATTCGCTACGTATGATCCATGATTTATTCGTTTAAGGTTATAAACATCATGTAGGATTATTGTAAAGTATATTTATTCATTGTTGACACTTTGAACCCTTATATTTACATAGTTTCATTATTTGTCAACTTTAGTCCCTCGAAAGTATTCTTTCACACGTTTAAAGGTTATGACACGTGTCAAGACATTATAGGACGTAAATTTTCGAGGTGTTACAAGTTTCGATGCATATAAGTCGGTTAAACATGCTGAACAGGCACCTGTCATGCATTTTGGTCGCTGGCCGGTATGGAGCCCAGATCCGGTCAAAAATCTTTCAGCAATTGCACATTTGGTCCCTGGTCCTTCTAATAGTTGTTTTAACTTGTTTTATTGCACTTTTAACCCTCCAACTTGACTTTTAAGGACTCCAAGTCATAAACAAACTTTGTTAAGTCCCCATTTAGTTATACGATCACCCGAAAAGACCTGAATTTCAACGTTGACGCTTTTAACCCCTTACTTACGAATGTTAGCGTATCTTTCTCATACGATATCGAAACCTTGTGAAATTTTTATCACTTATTCTAGTGAGCATAATTAATCGTTACAAAGCTTCGGGTTCTCTAAAAGGTCACTCAGAGGTATAAATTAAACATATTGACACATTTAACCCTTGCGATTTGTAAACTTTCACTTTCTTCCACAAACGGCTTCATATGATTCATAATTCATTCGTTTAAGGGTATAAACATCGTGTAGGGTTGTTGAAAGGTATAATTATCCAATGTTGATACTTTGAATCCTTTTACACACATACTTTCTTTGTTTGTCAACTTTAGTCCCTCTAAAATAATTCTTTACACGTTTAAAGTCCATGACACGTGTCTTGATTATATTGGTCGTGATTTTACGAGGTGTTACAAGTATTGTTAAGGAGCATGGAAAACAAAGATGATTTGGAAATTAAGAAAGCTAAGGAAGTGATGTTTTTGAAGATGTGTTTATTGTTTACTTGGTTTATGATTGTGGTGGTTTATGTGTATTTTTAGTTTAATGTAATGAATGTTGGTTATGTGTCTTTTTTTGGTTAATGTAATGAATGTTGGTTAATGTCTTTTTTAAGTTTTAGAAGTTCAGTATGAATGAACAGGTCTTAAATCAGTTTAATGCTATGAATGTTGCCATTGATGTGTAGAATAACGAATTGGTTGAGGAAGTGGCTGAAAATGAGTTGGACTTAGTGCCGTCTGTGCTGAAGGAGGAGTGGTTTGATGACTATGATGCTGTGATAGAAGTGTTGAAAGCAGAGTATGAAGCGTCTCTTCCAGATCCAGCAGCGGACTACGACTCAGAAGAGTTGGAATGGGCTAGGTGGGAATGTGCAGTTCAACCACCGGAGGATGATTGGTACCATGATCCGTACCCGGGGGAGCATTCTTCTGACTCCGAATGGTGAAATGATGATGCTCATTGGAAGTAGATTGTTAGGGTTTTAAATGTTTGTATTGACCGATTGGATGAGACTCGGCATGTGTTTGATACGTTTAATGAAATTTAGTTGTCTTTGAGACTCAATGTGTTTGATACATTAACTGCATAAACAAGTCTTTATAGCAGCCACAAGTCTTTATACCATAAACTGAGTTAACTGCATATACATAAACTGCATAACCATATACATATACATAAACTGTAGTTAACTGCATAAACATATACATATACATAACTGCATTTAACTGCATAAACATAAACTGCAGTTAAACATAACTGTGTAACTCTTTATACATAAACTGCAGTTGACAGGTCTTAAACTATACATAAACAAGTCTTATAGCAGCCACTGCATAAACAGGTCCTAAACCACTGCATAAACAGGTCTCTTTATACATAAACTGCAGTTGACAGGTCTTAAACCATACATAAACAAGTCTTATAGTAGCCACTGCATAAACAGGTCTTAAACCATACATAAACATGTCTTAAACCATACATAAACAGGTCTTAAAACATACATAAACAAGTACTTCACAAAACATAAACAAGTCTTAAACCATTGAAATTAACCTAACTAAGCTTCACTCGAACTTGGTGAACCTTGTGTTGCAGTTTGAGATTCTTGAACATTCTCCCTTCCCTGGCCCTTGCATGTCCTACTGTTGTGACCTAAGGTTCCACACTTGCTACACTTGCCCTTCCTGGTTTTGTTTTCTGCACCTGCAACTTGATCCTCACTTGGTGCATGTACAACATTCTCCCCACCCTGCCCCTTGCATGTCCTACTGCCGTGTCCCAAATTTCCGCACTTGCCGCACTTGGTTGTATTGCCCTTCCTGGTCATTTTTCCCTCACTATCAAAATGAGCTTCAACTTCAGCCTCACCAACTGATTTCTTTCTCTTCTTTTGTGGTCTCCCAACCTATTTGTCATTATACTACAATTAAAAATAGAAAAAGGTAAACTGTTATAAATGAGATTACCTATTAAAAACCACTATCCTGCATATGGTGTTTGGGAGGCAGAAGTGTGGTGGGACATTGTGAGGGTATCCAATTCTCAGGCCCGAGAATTGGATTAATCACATTCTCATAAACCTTCTTCCATGTGGATAACCAATACACTTCATCAACCAATTCTTCGGGCACCCCTATCCTAATATCATTCCTGGCCATATCATTGATAGCAGCTATTGCATGTTTACATGGCAGGCTAGTTAAATCCCACTTTCTACAGGTGCATGTTATGTTCTTCATATTAACAACACACTGGGATCTTGAGCTATTCACCTACACAAAATCAGTATCCAACATTGAAATGGTCAAACTGCAATACAACTAGTAAAGGGTCTTATGACAAAAATACACATACCTGGTACTGTACTACATCCACCATTAAAACATTGAGTTGTGAGGCTTCTTCTTTGATCTTATTAAACACTTCTTGAGCATGAGGAGTTAATGGACCGTGAGCTTTAGCTTGAATCTTCTTTACATTCACAATTCATTTGGTCATGTACACTCTTATGAACTCTAAACATGTGATTACAGGTTTGTCCCTAGCTCATATCAACTGCCTACTGAACACTTCACATATATTATTCAACAATATGTCACATTTGGCCCTACCTAAGAAGTGTGCTTTTAACCAACTGCTTGCTGGGATATGTGATAGCTTTTCATGGAAACCAGGCTCTGCAATCTTCATTTCTTCCATTCACTTTTCAAAATATGGCATTGATGTCTTGCATGCTACTCCCCACAACAAGTTTTTGTACATATCACCAAGCCAATCCTTCTTTAGATTCTGGTGGATATGTCTTAAACAGAACATGTGTTCAGAGCCTGGAAACACTTTGGATAATGCAGGCAGTAGTCCCTACCCCAGACAATGTAAGTTAGATATGAAAAAATGCCATAAACATTTAAATGATAAAATGCCATACCTTTTGCCTATCTGAGATGAAAGTGAAGTTGGTACTGTCTGCTAAGCCAAGATCATCTTTGAGTAATTCCAAAAACCATTCCCAAGATTTAAAAGTTTCAGCCTCCACTAAAGCATATGCTACAGGATATATACCGTTGTTGCCGTCTACACCAACTGCAGTAAGAATCTGTCCAGGAAATGGACCTTTCATAAAACATCCATCTAGTCCCAATATTTCTCTACCACGCATCCTGAACCCCCTCATAATCGAAGCAAAACAAACATAACATCTCTTGAATTGCCTAGTAGGAAGACTAGGGTTAGCGCAGGGTTTAGTATCTATTTTAATTGTGCTACCTGGATTTGCCCTCAACAGTGCTTCACAATAAGACCTTAGGATACCATACTGCTCTCTATAATCTCTGATGATCCTTGTTGTAGCAACTCTTTTAGCCTTAAACACTTTCGGGATTGAAACATTCACCTGATGGTTCTTCACATGCATATCCTGTATGGCTGGCAAAGGCATGTCAGGGTTTGACTCGATCATGGGTTGGATCTCATTCGCTATCTGAGACATGGTGTACAGGCCCACTTCTCTTGTTTGGAGGCAATGATGTTGTGAGGTAATGGTTTTCACACACCAAGATTCCTTTTCAGTTCTCCTGGAGATCCGAACCGCCCAAGGATAAGTGGGCTTTAAGTGCCTTTTATCTTGTTTTAACCATAGCCCTCTAAATTTACTATTCTGCCCCTCACCAGAACCCAAAGTAGGATTAGTCCCAAGACAAATAACTCTGAACCTCAACTTATCATTTTTTCATATATAAATCTGCCTTCTACTCTTAACAGCATATGTCTTAACCATGTCATTCAACTGTTGTTTATCTGATATTAATTGACCAATTGAAAATGGGAGGTATGAGTCACTAACATGACCTGTATTTTTTCTCTTCTTCCTTACCTTCTTCGCAACCTTGTCCAGCAGTGTACAGTTATCATCTTTATCACTAAAATCCTCATGATCACTGTTGATGCATATTTTTAGTGTCTGTAACTTGTCTTAATTAACGTTGTATTTATATGGTCCTTTATATTATCGAGTCTGTAATTCGCCGTCGACCAAGTCGGATATCCTCCTATCCTACTTGTGCCCGACAAGTTTGTCTCAGTTTGTTATGTATGGTTAAATGACAATGCATGTTGCATATTGGATTATTATGTGTGTTTGTATGTTTTGCTGCAAACTGTCTGTTTGCAGCAAACATAACACATTGTGCAGCCCATGATGAAACTCTAGGTTTCGTCGAGATCAGGCATGAAGAAACTCCCAATGGTCATAAACCCAAGTTTTGCCATGAACAGTGACGAAACTCCTAGAGTTTCGTCAACTGTGATGTTTCGTCAGGCCCAAGTGATTTTTCGTCAGGCCCAATCCATGTTTCGTCACTTGTGGGCCTGGGCTGCTATATAAACACAACATGGTTTCACTTTGAAACTATGAGAGCATACCCAAATAGTTTTACTTCAAACATTATGTGTATCTGTTTGAACCGTGTTCTCATCTAATCAATTGACTGTGATTCATTGGTTACTTTGTGTTCTTACAATCTGTGTTTGGTTTGGCATAGTCACGGGGATTCCGCATTCGTGACCGTGTTTGTGATAAACAAGAGATTCGGTTTTGTATTCGATCCTCATAAATCGGGACCTACAATCACAACTTATATCTTCCTGCCTAAGTTCTTCTTGACTATTCTCATTTCTAGCATCCTTAATTGTCTCATTGACTTCATCAGGATCAAAGTCTACACATGCCTTGAATTGACTCATATCTACTTCATAATCAAACACTGGATTATCTGGTTCCTGATCAAATGTGTAATCTGGATCCTCTTCATCACTGTTCTCTTCATCACTACTTTGTGACTCACCCTCAGAAACTGCCTCGCTACTTTGTGACTCACCCTCAACCACATTATCTAGTAAATGGCTCATTGCAGTTGAATCCTTGATTCTAGAGTCTCCTATTTCAACATATAAATCTACTAACTTGCATCCTTTTCTAAGTTGGTTATACACATACTCTAACTCATCATCATCAGTTAAATGTCTAAGACCAAAATCCAAACACACATTAGGATCTTTAACAAAATAGTTGAACACATCATCTATAGAGTAACCTATATCTTTCAGCATTTCACCAAGAACAGCAACACTTGCATCCTTTTCTAAGTTGGTCATACACTTGCATCCTTTTCTAAGTTGGTCAACATACAAATCTACTAACTTGCATCCTTTTCTAAGTTGGTCATACACATACTCTAACTCATCATCATCAGTCAATGTAACTAACTTTACCGTTGACATACTCCCTTCCTGGATAATCAGTAAACTCACCTCCATGGTTAATCTTTATCGAAAATAGTGTGGGTTCATTCTCTGTTAATACAAATGATCAAAACATCAAACTCATTCTCTGTTATCGAAAACAGACTATACATTGGCTCAATATGAACACATTGGCTCAAATGTGAAAGACATAAACTTAGCATATATATGTTCCGGATCGTAGTATTCACCTGGAGGACGAACTCGCCATATGAACACCATCGATTTGGGGGGGTTTTTAGAAGTTTGTCTCTGGCTCTATCAATTGTCTCTTTCTTTTGGCGGGACTAAATTAGGGTTTAATAATGTTATTTGGGGTTTTTAGAAGGGAATAGATGCCAAAAGACGGTCTTACCCATGGCTCAAACAGTCAAACAGACGGAAGATTGACGAAGGGACTCAAAGTGTTATGAATTTATAAGCTCAGGGGCTCAAAAAACCAAAAAAAGAATTTAGGGGCTCAGGTTGATGTTTCACACATACCACAGGGACGCAAATTGCATTTTTCTCTTCAATTAATTTAACTAAATTTATAGATCAAACAAACTTTATCTCAAATTCTCAACATTTGAACCGGTACGAGTCATCAAACTTTTTTTCCAGGTTAAGGACAAAAAAATATAGACTGCATTCAGTTGTACAATCAAACATACTATAATGTTTTCGGGCTAAAAATCTATTATTTAGAAAAAAACATTATTAAAACAAAAATTATTATTGGACAAAGTACTATTCATGCCCACCTTCTATTTACATGTGTGTTTGTTTTGTAAGATTAAATATATTATGTTTAATATTTAATCTATAGCCATTATAATCATTTACATAATATAGATCAAAATATATAATAACCTATTAAATAATTAGTTGGTAATTGTTGATGGACCATATTACCCTTATTAACTAATTAGGTTTCCTCCTGGGTGCTTATATAAGGAGAATTATGTAGAGGTCAAAAGGTTACACACTGAGATAGATAACATAATAACCGTAACATCATCATCATCGACCTCCCTCTCCCATAATCGATTCCCTTGTCGGTTTTCTTAGTCACCATCATTAGTCAGCACCCTAGGAGGAACCAGATCACACTGACAATTATGTCGAACGGGATGTCATCTTCTCTGACTGGATTCTCCACTGCACTGTCTGCTGTAATAGGTATGTTTTCATGTTTTCCATTATGATTAAACAGAACTGATCCAACATGTGGTATCAGAGCATATGTTAATTAGTCAGTTATGTTTTCTATCCGTAAATCTGGATTAAAACTGGAAAACAAGTTTTAAAACGATAATTAAATTTGTTTTCTGTCATCCGAAATCATTAACTGTTCGATTTCTGTCATCCGGAATGGCATCTCGGATGACATGTTCATTCTTATGTTACTGTCTGAAATCATAATGTTCAAGTATTGTTTAAATGATTGATAAATTCCCATATTTCGGATATAGTATTAAGGTTAATTTTATTTAGGGTTCATCATATTCTTAGTTAAAATTCGAAATTTCCTTTATGTTTTGGAATATGATTTGAATTGTGGAATGTTTTCCTAATTTTGATCTAATTTTATCTAATAAGGTTTTCGAAATCTGTTAATAGGATAAACAGATTATGATTTTCGAAATTTTTTGATAAAATGAGATCAATGATAAAATAGGAAACTCTATCACAATTCCTAAGATTTCGAATTTTCTGTTATGTTTTCACATTAACAGCTATAACAGCTTGAAGAACACATTACGGATGATCATTACGGATGATCATTCCGGATGAACATTGTTCGCCCATTACGAATCAGCAACCGTCTAATCAATCCGGATGAACATTGTTCGCCCATTACGGATTAGCAACTGACAATTTCGGACTAAGCATCATGGATGATCAAAGAACTGACCATTTCAGATAAATCTTGGACTAAGCATTACCATCCGAAATCCATCATGGATCATCAAGAACTGACCATTTCGAATGAATCTCGGACTAAGTATCATCATCCGAAATCGTCCGAAATGACTCGACTTACGCGTCTTGGACACATCCGAAATCATTCGAAATCATCCATTTCGGATAGTCCGAAATGATTCGAAATTAGTCATTTCGGATGAATCCAAGACATGATTCATCCGAAATCATGAGTGTTCATAAAACTTGGCAGTTAATGTGAACTAACGGGTGGTTTGCTATTAAATAATTGGTTTTTGTAATTACTTAATTAGTTAATCAGAATCAGATAATGTTTTACAAAACCAAAATGTCTTAACTTGAATGAGTTTTGATGTATCATTTCTGGCCAAAGCTGATTTGATACATCTACTTATCATCCAAGTATTACGAAAGCTATGTTAAGTGCGCACATAAACATGAATGTCTTAATATCTGGCCAAAGCTGATTTAATTCTTTCATAGATGGCATACTTAACAAGTGCATAACTAAAGTGATTGTCTCAATTTCTGGCCAAAGTTGATTTGTTACAACCACTTTGCACATATGCTTAAATGATTATACTTCTGGCCAAAGATGATTTGTCTTTGTTTAAGTAGAATTTTAACTACGTCTATTATTTGATGTTAGTAATAGACGATATCACAGCTTCATAATGTAAAATGGTCATTATTTATGCCTGCCTTAGTTTAACATGCCCTTAGATCACATAAGAACTTTTTCCTAAGTATCATAACTTGCTCATCTTATTTCCACTATCAGCACCAAATCAGGGGATTCCACCTTTGACTAGTGATAACTTTGCTGCATGGAAGGATGTCCTCATGCTTACACTTGGATTGCTGGACTTTGATTATGCTCTAAGAGAGAATAAGCCAGCGGACCTTACCACTCAAAGTACTGCTGCTGAGCAGATAGTTCATGAAAAATAGACTAGGTGTAACTGCATGTCTCTCATGTTCATGAAGCAGTCCATCAGTAATGCAATCAGAGGAGCCATTCCTGATTCTGAAGATGCTAAAACCTACTTGGAACATGTGGAGGCGCAGTTCAAAGGGACGTCTAAAGCACACGCTAGTACCCTTATCCTCAAGCTGGTGACAACTAAGTATGATGGGAGGAGCGGCATTCGCGAGCACATCATGATGATGAATGACATGGTCAATAAGCTGAAGGGACTGGAAATGGAGATCAGTGATGGTTTCCTTGTTCATTTTATCATCACTTCGCTTCCTTCATCCTTTGAAGCATTCAAGATCAATTACAACACTCAGAAGGACAAATGGACGATGAGTGAGCTGGTCGCTATGTGCGTACAGGAGGAAGAGCGTATGAGGATGGATCACCCTATTGATGTTGCAAACTTCACCACCTCCAACTCTAAGAAAAGGAAGAACAATCATCAGAGAAAGGATGCTTCAAAAGTCCAAAGGCCTAATCCTAATACAATTGCACCCTCCAGCTCTAAGAACTCCTTAGGCAGAATCCGCTGCAAGTTCTGTAAAAAAGTAGGACATATGCAGAAGGAATGCCTTGACTTTAAGGAGTGGCTGGCTAAGAAAGGTAACGATTATTTTATGATACTTGAGTCCTATAATTTAAGTGTTCCTGCTAATTCTTGGTGGTTTGATTCTGGTTCTATGGTTCATGTTACCAATTCAACTCAGTGATTCTTTTCAATCCGGAAGCTGGAAAGAAACCAAAGAACGCTTAAGGTTGGGGATGATCGAGAATTAGAAGTAAAGGCCATTGGAACATTAGAATTAGTTATGAAAACTGGTTTATGTATTAAACTTTATGATACCTTATATGTTCCTGAGGTAACTCGGAACCTTGTATCAGGACGAAAGTTAGACATGGACGGTTTTATTGTTTCCCATGGTCATCGCAAACTCTCTATCCTCTATGATTCTGTTCTTTATGGTACTGGTATTCTGGATGGTGGTCTCTATAGATTATAACTAGATGATGGCTTTTTCCAAATCTTTGTTGTCATATAACATTAATGAATCACTCACAAAGATGAAAGAGAAACGAGACTTAGAGACTTCATCCATGTTGTGGCATCAGCGTTTAGGCCACATTTCAAAAAAACGATTAAATCGTCTTGTAAAGGATGAAGTCTTACCTCCTCTCGATTTCTCTGATTTTGGAACATGTGTCAAATGTCTTAAAGGTAAAATGACATTAGCGAATAAGAAAGGTGCCACTAGGAGTTCTAATTTATTAGAACTCATTCACACTGACATTAGTGGTCTCTACCAAATCGCTGGCATAACAGGACATACTTCATTTATCACTTTCATTGACGATTATTCTAGTTACATGTACTTGTATCTAATTAAGGAGAAATCTGAATATCTTACAACTTTTAAAGATTATAATGCTGAAGTTGAAAAGCAATTGGATCGTCAGATTAAAGTTGTGAGATCAGATAGAGGCGGTGAATATTATGGAAGACATACTGATGTGGGATAAGCTCCTGGTCCATTTTATGAGTTTTGTAAGGGCCAGGGGATTGTGAACCAATACACCATGCCTGGTACACCTCAGCAGAATGGTGTCGCTGAAAGAAGAAACCGTACCCTTATGAACATGGTGCGCAGTATGTTAGCCAACACTAATTTACCATTATTTCTCTGGACTGAAGCGTTAAAAGCAGCTGTTCATATACTCAATAGAGTTCCTTCTAAGTCTGTCCCTAAAACTCCTTATGAACTTTGGACAGGAAGGAAACCGAGTCTTAAATATATGAAAATATGGGGCTGCATTGCTGAAGCAAAACTTTACAATCCTTTCCTAAGGAAACTTGACCCTAAAACAATTACCTGTTTCTTTATCGGGTATCCTGATAATTCAAAGGGTTATCGTTTCTATTGTCCTTCTCATGTCACCCGTATTGTTGAAACCAACCGTGCTGCGTTCCTGGAGGATTTCAAGGTCAGTGGGAGCAGTACCAACCCTTACGAAGAATTACAAGAAGTACAAGACGCCGGGGGGGGGGGGGAGACTCGTCGCTTACCATTACTCCGATTACTCCTCTTGTACCTAATGCAACTACTGTACCTGAAACTACTGCACCAACTCCACATTCACCTCTACAATCAGAACCCATTATACCTCATGACGAAGGCACATCAAACCTTCAAAACCAAGACAACGCTGAACCCGGTAATCCACTCAGGAGGTCATCTAGGCAAAGAAGGCCTACTAATTGGGATGATTATGTTACCTACCTGACTGAAATGGATCCCAGAAAGCTCAATGATCCTATCTCTTACAATGAAGCCATTAGCAGTGATCAGTCTTCTGAATGGAATAAAGCAATGATTGAAGAGCTTGAATCCATGAAGAAAAATGACGTTTGGGATTTGGTAGAATTACCCAACGGTGTGAAACCCGTAGGATGTAAATGGGTGTTCAAAACAAAACTGGATCCGAATGGGAACGTTGAATGCTACAAAGCGAGATTGGTTGCAAAGGGCTACACTCAGAAAGAGGGAATTGATTATCAAGAGATATTTTCACCTGTCTCTCTTAAAGATTCATTAAGGATCGTCATGGCACTAGTAGCTTATTTTGATTTAGAGTTACATCAGATGGACGTTAAAACCGCTTTCCTTAACGGAGACTTGGACGAAGATGTTTACATGAAACAACCTGAAGGCTTTAAACCTGAAGGTCAGGAGCATCTAGTCTGTAAGTTGAAGAAATCCATTTACGGGTTAAAACAAGCATCACGTCAATGGTACCTCAAGTTTGATGAAGTCATGAAGAAACAAGGTTTTATGAATAATCAAGTGGATCAATTTACCTACCTCAAGATGAGTGGGAGCAACTTTACTATACTTGTCCTTTACGTAGATGATATTCTATTGGCAAGTAATAGTTTAGACCTGTTGCATGAGTCGAAGCGGTTACTCTCGCATAACTTTGACATGAAGGATCTCGGAGATGCTTCTTACGTCATTGGCATCGAAATTAACCGAGATAGACACAAAGGGATCTTAGGATTGTCCCAAAAGGCTTACATAGATCGTGTCCTTACACGTTACAACATGCAACAGAGCAAACCCTCAGTCGCTCCAGTAGTTAAGGGAGATGTTTTCGGTTCATTCCAGTGTCCGACGACAGAGGTTGAGAAGGAGCAAATAAGCCAGATACCTTACGCGTCAGTAGTCGGGAGCCTGATGTATGCTCAAGTCTGTACTCGCCCAGATATCGCTTATATTGCTAGAATGCTAGGCTGTTATCATACTAATCCTGGCCTAGATCACTGGAAAGCAGCTAAGAAGGTACTTCGATATCTGCAAGGGACGAAAGACTATAAACTGACTTATAGAAGAAGTGATCATTTAGAAGTGGTGGGCTATTCTGATTCTGACTTTGCCAAGTGCAAAGATGACAAGAAATCCACTTCGGGCTATATCTTTATGTTAGCAGGCGGCCCTATCTCATGGAAGAGTCATAAACAACAGTTGACCACAACTTCCACAATGATGGCAGAGTACATTGCTGTTTATAACGCAACCTGTCATGGAATGTTGCTTAGAAATCTGATAACTGGACTCAAAATCGTTAATTCCATTTCTAGACCATTGAAGCTTTATTGTGATAATTCAGCCGCCGTTAGTTTCTCGAACAGTAACAGTTCGACTGGAGCTGGTTTATATCTCGATACAAAATATCTGTTCGTACGAGAACGAGTTGAGGGAAATAATCTTTGTATCGAGTATATTAGTACTAAAGATATGCTTGCGGATCCGATGACTAAAGGTCTCCCTCCTAAGGTTTATGAATAACATGTTCGGAATATGGGATTTAGTAAAGACCTTATTTAAGCATATTGTACTAGCTTATGTTTTATGATTAATGAAATTTCATCAGTTTGATTTTGTATGTCTCTTAGAATATGTTCAACCGGTATAATGGCATATAGACAAATGAAGTTACAAATCAAACAAAGGGCTTATGCGTAATTTGATCATGACGATTAGGTTTTAAATTAAGGCTATAGTATGACTAATGGGGGTCCTGAGTCGCATAATGATTCAATGGCTGTATTTCTCTGCTATAGTACTTGTTTAAGGCTAAAATGAGTGTTAACTCCTGATCAGGCTTATCTAATACTCATAGTAAATGATTACTCGGCTAAGAGGAAGAATGTAAGATTAAATATATTACGTTTAATATTTAATCTATAGCCATTATAATCATTTACATAATATAGATCAAAATATATAATAACCTATTAAATAATTAGTTGGTAATTGTTGATGGACCATATTACCCTTATTAACTAATTAGGTTTCCTCCTAGGTGCTTATATAAGGAGAATTATGTAGAGGTCAAAGGGTTACACACTGAGATAGATAACCTAATAACCGTAACATCATCATCATCGACCTCCCTCTCCCATAATCGATTCCCTTGTCAGTTTCTTAGTCACCATCATTAGTCAGCACCCTAAGGAGGAACCAGATCACACTAACAATTATGTCGAACGGGATGTCATCTTCTCTGACTGGATTCTCCACTGCACTGTCTGCTGTAACATGTATGTTTTCATGTTTTCCATTATGATTAAACAGAACTGATCCAACATGTTTATGTATAATATAAAATAATATTAAATTTAATATGTAAATAAATATTATTTAAGAAAGGAAAACACTATTAAAACACATTATTCATAGTCACTTTTTAATTATATATATAATAGTTCCTTTTTATAATATTTTTATGTCAAGAATAACCATTTAAATGGAAAAATATGATTGCTTAATTCAAAAAATTGATTGTTCTGTTCTCCTTGGGAACGATTTTGGTCACCAAAATTGTTTTTTAATGAACGGTAATCGTTATTTCTCTAAAATTAGGCAAATTGGATGTAAATGTAACCAAGTTTGTTATGTTTTTCATTAGTCAAGTCATGTATACATGAAAACATAATGTTCTCGTGATAGTTTGGAGGGTATCATCCCTGCTTTTACTTATTCCCTCCATACAACTTTACTATAATGCTTAATTGTGATTGGTACCTCACATGGTATAAAAAAGTTGTGATTGGCTAAAAATAGTGAATGTGATGGGGTATTGCATTATCTATTGGCTTTAAAATTTGTGACTGGCTTAACATAGTGGGATGGGACATGTTTGTTTAGCTTGCTTCATCTTCGAGTTAGAAACAAATTTCCATGATTGGCTTAAAATAGTTAGTGGAGAATCTTGAGCAAATTTCATATTAAAATTTGTACCAATCTACAACTTAATTTTTTATTTTGGCCCAAAATTAAATTACCAAATTGTTCTAAAAAGATACTCTTAACCTATAAATTATCAAATTGTAAGTTTGTTGTCGGCCGTCTCGCTTTGAGGCGGTTGTTGTTTCGTAATGAAGTTCACGTTTCAGAAAAAAAAAAAAAACATATAATTTATGCATTTTGAAATAGATAGGATGGAAGTTAACTTATAACTACACCAGAGAAATCGGAAGTTTTCAAAGCTCATAGAGTGGTGGTAGGGTGTCGCCTCTCTATTCTAGAGGTGGAAGTTACAAATCTTGCGAAGTGCAAATATTGATGGTTAGCATAAGTAAATTAGGCGTACGTTAAAAAAAAAAAAAAAAAAAATAGTTACGTATCTATAAGCCTCTATAATGTAACAAAAAGTAAATCAATTTTTATGTAGGCGTACTAAAAGTAAAAGCATATCCTTCGTGTTGGTACTTTTGGTAACATTATATATGAACTATGTAGTAATTTCATCATAACATAAAGCAGAATTGAATTTATGAGTCAAGTGAATAGTTATGGATTTTTTATGTGCTTGGATTCAAGAAATTTGGTTTATGAATGCATTTAAATTTGTTAAAGTGCACATATGACTTTGAAAACATATCATGTTGTTTTTATCCCACCATTTCATATGTTATATCATTATTTTCATATGCTAAGTTGGGATGTTATCTTGTGCTTAGGGTATACCGTATACGGGCGTTTACTCGTGAAAACACCACAACCCGCAACTACCTGCACTGTCTCCCTCTCTCCACACACAAACGCAACTCTCTCTCTCATCTCCTTTCATAGGTAAACAATCACCGTGTGGCCTACCCAATTTTGCTACCGGCCGTGGGGGTGGTGCTGGTGTTACCGATCGGGTACCACTACCCGTTTAAAGGTACCCGATAACGCCATGTCTACCCTTGGGAGTTTAACAATTACCTAAATCAGAGTAGAAACAGCATGGCATTCAATATTGTGCTAGTAATACCAATGATCTCTTGGTCTAGTGGTTAAGGGGGAGGTGAGAAACTTTGCTTCTCTTGTAGATCCTTGGTTTAAATCCAGACAAGACGGAATTTTAATACTAACTTGGTGATACTAACTACTAACCCGGTTAGCGACATCCTAACAGTATGCCGTTTAAAAAAATATTGTGCAAGTAATCAAACTATCAAAAGGCAAATTGTAATGGTATATACATACACACACGTATACATTATGTATATACAATATGTATTGTGAACTCAATTGCGTTTGAATAGAGAAAAACACTATGCTTGTAATCTTTTAAACATGTTAACGAAACAAGTTTGAATTTTAGCACTAATTACATACCAGAACTCCAAGTTTGAAATCAAATGTTATGTTACAAACACAACTAAACTCAATTAAACCGAACATGATCCACAAGCTAGATCAATCATTGTGCACAAACCATCATCCTTCTTCGTTTCGACGACTGATTTGAACCCAAATTACTTGCAACCAAGCAACTCAAGGCCTCCCTTACACATTGAACCAACATACCACAATCATCTCTTTCACAATCACATTCCACCAATATAATGTTGCGTATTCGCCCACCAACCGAAACTATCTCCACCCTAACCGGACTCAGTTGCAATGAACTTAGAGTTTGGATCATATCCGCAAGAAGATCCGATCGGTCTTCGCAACACATTGAAGCTTTTATGATGATCCTTTTATCGTTTACATTGCTTTTCGACGAGATCACCGTGATTTCATCGGTTTCTGAAGGCATATTTTCATGGTGATCCATTTCGGAGGTTGTTTGTTTGAGCTCCCTTAATCTTTCAACCACTTTTGCTAGTAGAGATGCTTTATCTGTCTTTAAATCAAAATAATATAAATTTAAAACCCTAATAAAGTTATAGAAACCCTAATTTAAAAAAGTTTAACTACTTTACCAAAAAATCATCACTTGAAGTGTTAAAGTAGGTTAGTTTTAATTGATTTAAATTCGATAATCAATCATCATTAAGAAATTAAGGTAGATAACAGGAGTATTTAAGAGTATGTTAGTTTGTCGTAAAAATGTAAAAATTAGGGTAAAAAGTGAATTTACTTTGGAATTGCAAGGAAGAATAGTTCGAAGCCGATTAAGATGAAAATTTATTCGCTCTCTTCGGCGTTTCTCGGCCTCTTTGTGATTAATCGAAGCTGAAGACGAAGAAAAGGATCGTGATGAGTCCGTCGTAAACGAGTCATTGAAAGTGTGTTGATCTAGTAACGGTGATGGATTGTTAGTAGTTGTGGGATAGGAAGAAAGAGCTTGGAGCAACATGTGTGGCGGAAAGTGGTTGTTTCCGGCGGTGGTGGTGGTGGTGTGGTGATGGAGAAGATGTGAATGCATGTTTAGTGGGGTGTAGTTTATGTGTTTTATGAATGAATGATGATGATATATGGAATGCTTTTTGACCGATGGTCGAGATGGTTTTTTCCTCGTGCTTCCCTCTCTTGTCGTTTGTTAATCATGTTTGGTTAATGTATTTAAATATTAATATGACATGGTTATCATATTTTAACTAAACTTCTTGGGGGTGTTTTTAGGCTTGGTCGTTTTGGCCATTCGTAATTGTGGGATAATGACCTCTAACATGGTGCGTCTCTTAATTATATGATTTTGTTTTTAGGCATTTTTAGCCTTTAGTATCAAAGAGTAAACAAGAGTTATTGAATAACTAATAAAAATTTAATGTGATAGTTAACTGGCACATTTTTCGCATTTTTAGAATTTTGTGAATACTTTTATATTAAGTTTACAAGGTTTTGTTGAGAATCAAAATCAAAGTTTTGTTGGAAAAGGGTTACATGCCGAGTTTTAAATTATTTAAAAATGGTAGAAATGGATCATGATATTCACACATTCATCCTTATTTCAACACCTCTAAAGCGTGCGCGCTTAAGCAAAAGCATGCGCGCTTCAGCCAAAGCGCGCTTCAGCCAAAGCGCGGAGTTTAGGGTTCTTTTCCAAACAAAAGCAGATGTGACCTTGATTTGACTTGATACGAGGTTTGATTCTGTACGAGGTTGTCAGTCGGGTCACGAGAAACCCTAAGCGCTGCGCTATGGCCAAAGCGCGGCGCTTAGGCCCCAATTTCTAGTGCTTTAAGAAGGCAGGCCATGCATTCGACATTTCATTTAAATTCCTTATTGCCAAAATGTTTCAAACAAACCCGTGTTTTGTTGTTTTAGTGGCGTATCTTCAAAATACGATGTAGTGGTTTAGCAACTACCTTTTCGGTGAATACTCTGACGAGTCCGTTGTTCCAGATTCTTACAGGGAACCGCTATTTCTGACTCGTACGAGAAACCGATCCCGTCCAACATGAGGGAGGAAAAGGTTGTCTCTAGCATTCGTTATCGTGACAATACGGTGCAGCTAGACTTGAATATCCCTGTGGAAGACTCGTACGCACAACACAGCTATTCGATTTACGGATACGGAGGTGAACCATATCCTTAGGCTGAATATCCGTACAGTTAGCCAAACTATCCCGACCACGGTTACGGTGGTGATCCGAGCTATGTACAACCAGACTATCCCGATCAAGGTTACGGTGGTGAGCAGAGCTTTGTACAGCAAGACTATCCGGACCAGGGAGAGGGTGGTGAGCAGAACTTTGTACAACAAGAGTATCCGGACCATGGAGACGGTGGTGAGCAGGAAGATCTGTTAGTCGATGAGGAAGGCTCTTACCCAATTATATTTTCGTTTCATACAAACCGAACATTTTCGTCACGTGATTAGTTGGTGGATCGGGTACAGAAGACGAGAAAAGGACAATGGTTACGTTATTGTGACTAAAAGATCGAATAAAAAAGGAAGTAATTTCAAGGTTTGGTTTCAATGCAGTCTTGGTGGGGAGTATAAGAGTGTAGCTACAGTGAGGAAAACAGGTAGCAAGAAAATATGTTGCCCTTTGAGTTGATAGGGTTTACGGAATCAAAAGGAAGTGCTTGGAGGATAGAGGTGACAAACCCAAGGCTCAACCACACTCCTATTGAAAACTTGGAGGCTCACGCGTATGCGAGAAGGCTTTCTGATGTGTGTGTGTGAGGTTATAAATTTTAGATACATTTTAGCTCTTTTTACTCGCGAATCAAGTTTTAAATTTATAAAACACGATATAATACTATCACTCTACACACGTTAGGGCAAATGCACCCATCGCGGACGTAGTATAGCGATGGCAAGATACCGAGGTCGTCCTAGGATACAAGAGCTTTTAGTACCGGCTTATCGTTAATGTCTAATCTGACCAAATTTTGATAAACGTTTTGAAAGTTATAGAAAGATAAACTAAAAAAAGTAAAAATAAAAACAAAAGTAAAAACAAATAGACAAGAAGGAATCACTTGGTTACAACTCCTCTTTTATGTATCCTTTAATGATTTTGGCACTTTGGGCATTTTAAGAGATTATCTTTAAGTTATAGTAGTAGGCCCCCTTCTAGGCAGCGTTACCCTTAAGGCCTTATCCTATTGGTCTGAGTCAGCAGGGATACAGTCCCGCAAGGTTTGATTATTGAAAGATAATTAAGTAAGTTATTAATGCGAAAAGTAGTAGGCCCCCTTCTAGGCAGCGTTATCCTCAACCTATTGGTCTGAGTCAGCAAGGATACAGTACCGCATGGTTGGTTTAAAGTTTTAATAGTAGTTTATAAATAAGGGATTCAAGCAGTTCTTACTTCTCCCGAGGTAGATTGTACCGCCCACTCGTGAAGTCTTACTATGCTTGAACTATGTTCTCACAGGATCTATACACTGAACGAGACATATAATTACCCAACCACCCTTCTAACCCCCTTCCAGGCAGTTAAAGTGCTTTACATAGACCGTAAAGACACGAATGAATGAATCAACAAAACATGAAGAATTGTTAAATAAATTCGCCTTCAATATAAAAAACTAGTTATTAAAATCATTACTACATACCCAAATAAAAAGGAGCCAAATGTTGGAAATAAAAAAGTAATACATAAAAGATTTGTCTTCACCAAGTGGTTTAAGAGTTTAGCCAAGCATGGCCTTTGTTTGACAAGAACTCTTACGATCGATCTTGGATCCCGAGACTACTACACACTCTAAAAGATGGAAGATGGATGATGGTGGTGGGTGTTGGTGTTAGTGGTGGTGGAGTGGTGGCAAGTGTGAGAGAAGTGGTTTGCCAAGGGATGGATTGGAATGAAACCAAGCACCCCTATTTATAGCTGAGAACAGAGCATCACCATGGCCCTGTGCCCTCCTAGCACGACCCCGTGTCCTTCAGTCTCTATCCTCTTCATTTACTGCGGTGTCAGGTCTTGTACTAACATGGCCCCGTGGATCAATGACACGACCCATGGCCATTGTACTTGTTGTACTATCTCCGATTCTGTGAATCTTAGAGTTGACCACGCCCTGTGTTGCCTTAACACGGCCCCGTGTTGGTTTGTCTATTTTGTCTTTTGTTGTTTTCCTTTCTTCTGCAGTGAATCTTGACTAGGCACAGCCCCGTGACATAGCTTCTGTTCTTGTTATTTTGTTGGTTTGGATGTGGATGGGGGCTTGGCGAGTCGTGTTAATCCTCCTTCTTTGTATTTATGTTGGTTTCTGCTGTTAATTTGTTTCTTTTGTGCGTTTAAGCTCTTTTGACCCTTTAAATTAAAAAGGAACAAAGAAACATGCTTTTTCCAACATTAGTACCGAAAAAGCGTTGATTTTACGCCGTATTTGATATAATTTATATGTTGTATTTTATGCACATCACTTTCTTTGGAGGATAAAAAACTAATTGAGCAGCTAGCAGAGCAAGATATTCCATACCGTAGCATCTGGTGTACGTTGACGAAAAAGAACACAGATAAAAAGATTATTTCGAAAGATATACACAATGTTGTTCAGAAGATCAATGCCGGAAAGAGAGTCGGAGAATAACAACTCGAGAACCTTCTTGTCAAAAAATATTTCACTTATTACATACTCGAAAATGAGACCACGAACGCAGTTGAAGATATTTTCTTTGTCCACAAACTTTCATTTACTATGTAGAGTGCATTCCCGCTTGTGCTAATTATTGACGCCACCTACATAACAAAGTTGTACAATCTTCCGTTTGTGCATGTCGTAGGTATAACGTCGACAAACTAGTCATTTTCGGTTGCTCATGTGTTATTTTTTTCCAGAGAAGGTAGAAAACTACATATGGGTGTTGGAGAGGATCAAGTCTATGTTGGTGGACTGTATGGAGCCGTGTGTCATTATAACAGACAGGGACTTGGCGCTAATGAACGCGTGTGAACAAGTTTTCCCAAAAGCGCACAAGTATCTTTGTCGGTTCCATATTCATCAAAATATTAATAAGAACAGCAAGGAGAAATTTACTAAGAAGGAGTGGAAAGAATTTATTCGTTCATTTTCGACATTGTGTGAGTCTTCGAGAGAGGAAATATACAAGTATAATTTGGCAAACATTGAAGCATAGCTGAAAGAAGTTGGTCGTGGATGTGAGTATTTCCTACAAACTAATTTAAATATTTTTTTAAATATATACATACATACATACATACATACATACATACATACATACATACATACATACATACATACATACATACATACATACATACATACATACATACATACATACATACATACATACATACATAGATACATACATACATGTAACAACCCGTGTTTTGAAGTCAAAGTACAAGTCAAAGTCAAAGGAAGAAAAGATTGCTAAATGTCATCTGTCACTCCTTGCTTAATTATTGATTGTACTCTTTGACTTGTTAATCGACTACTTTAGTTTGTGTACTTTAGTTGTATTATGTGGAGTAAATGCTAATAATCGCAGTTAATCGCTAATCTACTTATCGCTATCTCATCGCAACCTGAATCGCATGTTCTGGATATTGTTTTACGTGTGTGTGCTATCTATGTGTTACTTGTGCATGTTTGTTATATGTGTGTGGTGATTAATCGAAAACGCAATCGCAAATCTTTCGCAATGCAATCTCATCGCGAACTGGAAATGTAAGGTTAATTATGTCGTTGTATGTTGGTTACGTTATTTGTGTAACTATTAATTTAATCTATCACATCGCTTAATCGACACTCGCTTAAACGCATCGCCACACTCAAGGCACGAAACGAAACATCGAAATCCAACACACTCGAACCATCCGATCGAAGGACCATTCGATTGAATGGTTATCCATCCGGATGACCATCCGATCGGATGGCCATCCGATCGGATTGCCCTCCGATCGGATTGCCCTCCGATCGCACCTGTACACCGCCTCTCCTCTCCTCTCACCTATAAATAACACTTGTCACATCACTATTCATGTGATGTGACAGCTCTCGTTCGACCAGCACGCTTTTGGCTACTTTTCTCTCGATTCCTCGCGATTCTTGTAAGTTTCTACCTCAAATCCTGTATTTCTATCATCCACAGACACTCTCTCATCATTTTCACCATCAAATCTTAACTTTTCACCATGAAATCGACTGATTTGGGTTGTTCTAGGATGATGTCATCATGGGTTCTCATGAACTTTAAAGTGTGACTTCATTCCACCAAGAACAACTCAGATCTAAGAGATTTCAACATGTTTAAACACTGATTTCGTCATAATCTAAACATTTTCCAACTGATTTCCACTTTTCTCCAAAACTCTTAACTTTCTACTCAAAACCGATAGAATCCGAGCTCATTCGGGCCATTTCCTCATGCTATAGTGAAGTGCCGGTTTGGGAATGAGTTTCTATCAAATGGGACAACCGATTCACGGGTTGAACATGAACAACCGTCAAGAACAGTTAATTGATCGGACGGGGTGATTCCCATCCGATCGGATAACTTGGACTTGGTGGAGCTTCCGTTGTTTAACACGTTGTCATACCATCTCGGTCAAACTGCAAACTTTTCAGAATTAACAAAATTTTACAAGTTTCAAACGATCAGGTCGCTGAACGGATTGCCGTCCGATCGGATAGCCATCCGATTGAACGACAATCCGATCGGATGACTTGTGGTCTCCAACACTAAAACATTTTTGCTAAACTTCAAAGAATTATCATTTTCTAACGAATAGTCATCCGATCGGATGACCATCCGATCGGATCATCCGATCGAATGACTATTCTACTAGGGGACTTGGATCTTTGAACTATCTCGCTTAAACGGATCGCCATCCGAGCGAACGGCCATCCGACCGGACGACTTGAAAGGTAAAGATACTTCTCTTTTATTAAAATGCTACAACGAAAACTTCAAAGTAACATCATACACAAAGACATCCATCCCGAACGGATCACCCTCTGACCGAATGGCCATCCGTCCGGAAGGTCATCCGATCGGATGACCCTTCGTCACTCAGTTCACGCGACACCTTTTTACGCACTGTTCATCGCTTATGCTATCGTTCTGTAATTAGGCTAACTTTCCAGCGCTCCCTCAATCCAATCCAAGGTTGTGTTATTCATTTAACACAATCTGTGAGTATATTCAAACCCCTTTTGATTTACGCACTTTTGGGTGTTACATACGTTACCTACTTCAAATCACAATCGACACACAACGCAACACTTTTATACGCTGACCGTTATTGCTTGTTATACATGTTATTCGACGAATGCTTGTATGTTATGTTTACACAGTGATTGTTGCCTGACACCTTAGCAACGATAGTACTATAGTTTGGACTCAGCACCTGTCGTGGACGGGGGTTGTTAAGGGTTTTACTTCACGTGTCACAGTGGTGATATCTGTTGCGTATTCTACAACTAGCAGTCATGTCTGTGCATATTTCATTGTCGATAACCTACTTGTAACAAGCCGCACTTTTGTGCATTGTTACTACTCGCTAAACTCGTTATGCCTAGCACCAGAGATTCGAATCATAATGTACCTATATCGCATACATCGCTATTCGAAGGATAATTGCATATTTTCGCAATACATTATCGCTACATCTCATCGCAAACACTAACACTCACGATGACATGGAGTGAGGACCTATTATACCCTCCTCGATGGCCGTGGTGTGTCGAAACGCAGACAACTAATGCTAACAATGACTCTCGGGTGAGTGCTATAGCTCCAGCCGTCGTGACGACGATGTCAATACGAGCAGGTAGTACCCCGGCAGTCATTGTGGCATAACGCATATACTAACGCTCACGATGACGTCGAGAGAGGACCCACTCTACCCTCCGCGATGGCCGTGACGCGTCATAACACAACGCACACTCGAAACGAACACTTAGGAATGTGAATACGTACATACGACCTTTTTGTGATTAATTATAATAAATACATACATATCTATACGGAACAGTGTAACAAAACTATCGCAATGCTTAACGATCTAAACGGAACACCTAAACGCAGCTCGCCGAAGGACATCCGAACGGATCGGTCATCCGGACGGATTGGCCTGCCGAATGGTTAGGCCAGCCGAACGGCTAGGCCAGCCGATCGGATGGGCCAGCCGATCGGATGGGCCAGCCGAACGGACGGCCCCCACTCACCATCCTTTTCTCCTCCTTGCTTATAAATACCCCTCAGTCACATCAAGAACACTTGATGTGACTGCTACAGTTCGACCAGACGCTCCAACCCCTTCATCTCTCGATTTCTCGCGATTCTTGTAAGTTTTCAACCTAAAATTTGTACTTCTATGATCTACACTCGATTCTACACCTTTCTATCTTTTAAAACTCAACTTTCAACTGTGAAATCTACTGATTTGAGGTGTTCAAGGATGATGTCATCAATAGTTCATATGAACTTCAAAGTATGACCTCATTTTACCATGAACGACTCAGATCTGAGTAATTTCCACATGTTTTTATAACAATCTCACCTAAAAATCTATGAATATAATCAAAGTACTGTGCGATTTCGGGTTAGACATGGAAAACCGTCAAGGGTGGCCAGATCTGATGGAACGGGGTGGTTCCCGACCGATAGAACGGGCCGAACTCGATGGAATTCCAGTAGTTTAACACGACGACACATCATCTCAGTCAATTCACCGGTAACCTTTCCAGAAACAATTGAGTGTGATGTAATCAGAAAATTTGAATGAGTTGCCGTCCAATCGGACTGCTGTCCGATCGAACGGCAAACCAACTTCAAACCAGCCGATCAGACAACATGTTAGCCGATCGGACAACATGTCAGCCGATCGGACAACATGTCAGCCGATCGGACAACATGTTAGCCGATCGGACAACATGTCAACCGATCGGATAACATGCCAACCGATCAACATGTTAACCGATCGGACAACATGTCAACCGACCGGTCGACACGTCCACCGATCGGACAACATGTCAACCGACCGGTCGACACATCAACCAATCGGACAACATGTCAACCGATCGATCGACACATCAACTGATCGGACAACATGCCAACCGATCGGATAACATGCCAACCGACCAACCGAACCAGCTCATCCGACCGGATAGCCAACCGATCGGATTACCACTAGCCGTATTATTCAACTTTTCACCGCACCTCGCTTACGCTACCACTCTGTGTTCATACTAAATCAGGCGCACTCTAAATTAATCCAACCAAGTTGAGTTCTTGCTGAATACGCACTGTGAGTATACTTGAACCCTTTTTGCTTTTGCACTTTTGGGTGTAACATACGTTGCTATCAAATCGAATTATATCAAATGCTTAAACTACTTATCACTTGCGAATGACTTACGTGCATAGTTATACGTGATGCTAGTTACATATGTGCTAGGACTTATACTCGCGACGTCCCACCATGACTAGTATAGTACTATTGCGCCCGACGGGGTCTAGTTTGCCATTGCGTATTCGAGCATCGAGGACTTAGCTGGTAGTATCGGTTTTGTGAGTATGTATGTCGTGTATCTCGTTTATGTATGTAGGAGATTCGCAACACTTTTAAATCTATTATGCTATTACATATCAAACCTGTATACTCGCCAATACTTTTGTATTAACATTATTTTAACGTATGTTGCAGGTTAGATCGCAAGCTATCTCAATCAAGCTAGGAAGTCTAGAAACTTCACTAAAAATCTAGGTTGTCGGATTTGCACTGTTCGAGAGAATAAGAAATCTGTGACGACTTATGTGATTGTAATTGTTTGTTAGTATGGGATAATGAACGCATTATTTTTTGTCGCAAAATAGTTGTTATGGATTCTCCTGAGCAATCTGATTCGCCTAGTGCCGTGCCCCGATGATTCCGCCATCGGTTGGGGTGTGACACTACTAGCTTCACTATGCTACATGTTACATGCTGGTTATGCGTAAACCGATTTCGTTATCTATATTACTATTAAACTTGTATGCTCACATTTACACTATGTGTATTGACCTCTATTTTAACGTATGTGACAGGTATTTAAGATGCTAATATTTCTTGCTGTCATGGAATCAAGTCTAGGGGAGTCTAGAAACAAACAATTAATATTTTGAGTTGTCGGAACTATGATTTGTCTTTGAGTTAACTATGCCTGTAATAACTGCTTTATTTTGATAAGTTATGGTATGGGACATAATGTTAATTATCTGGTAAGTTAGTTGTTATGGATTTCTCCTGGAGAATCTGTTTAGCTCAATGCCTCACCCCGATGTTTCCGCCATCGATTGGGGTGTGACAGATTGGTATCAGAGCCAAAACTATAGGGAATTAGGCAAGACTCGACCTAGTCCTGGTCGATGTCTTAGAAACGACTTAGTCTATAGTCTAAGTACCAACAGACCGCCTTGTACAAACCCAGTAGGGGTTCCGCATGAGCCTATTTCTGTTATTCGATCGACTCGCAACCATACTACACTCTATCCGCCTTTCCTAAGGTTGGAATACTATCACTTAGCCTTTCCTAAGGCTAGCACCGCACACTATTTTCAAAAATGAACGAGTGATTAGATCGACACTAGGTGTGAAAACCGCAAACTCTCGATTAGAATCGCTTGTTCGACGTGCAATTTTACTACAAACATGAGAATTTGCGTTGAATCAGGAGTGAAATCGGTACTTCGACGCAATTCTCCCTCTCTAGCTCGTGATCCTATCAAACAAAGAGGAATGAAGTTGTTAAGTTAGGGGTGAAACCCGAATCTTGACAACGGTTCCGTTCTCTATTTTGGTTTTACAAAACTCTCACCAAAGTCTCGATGGATTCCAATGACTCGAGTTGCGTGAATAATCGAAAGGATGCGTGCCAATCACCATATGTCGGTGATAGAGCACAGTCTATTAGGCCAAAACGTGCGCTCGAAGTCCTTGAGAATAGTCGAATCACTTTGGGTAGTCGACGCCTAGCAGCCAAGACGATCTATTTTCGATTTCAACCCACAATCGCTGATTTTTATGTGTTTCGATTCTGAGCCTGCAACCGCTGACACTTGTGATTTATCGCTTTTATGTGGAATTTTATGTGGTTTTACAAGCTTATGTGTTTCGATTTTTGGTGATTTATACGCTTTTCACTTTGATCAATACGTACAATTCGCACTGCACGTCTATCTCAAAACGTGAACAAATCGCATGCTGTGTTCCTCGCTTACGCTATGCTACTCGCATATAAAGTTTGCGAGCGCCAGAACTTGAATGATAGGTGAATACGTGCAATATATGTAGGCGAATACGTGCAAAATATAGTGTGGTTATGGTGTGATTATGTGCCTACGTGCTTACATACCTATGTGGATTATGTGTATACGTGATTTCGTGACTATGTGTTGTATGTTGAGGTGTTCCTGAGCTTTACTTAGTAGTAGTGCGTGTGAGGTGAGATTCGATTATATAGTGTTTGAGTCCTATGGCAATGTCTGTTGCAGACAATGTCGTCATTTGGATCGCATCCATGCTGACAAGCGAATCGCTTCCATCGTCGCTAAGCAGATGGCTAAAGTTATTCCGCAAATTGTTTGTGAGCTTAATGAGAATACCAGTAAGTCCTCTGAGGAATCAAGGACTGAATCTCCAAAGGGTACTTTCAGCTTTAAGTAGTTAAAGGCCTGTGGCCCAAAAGACTTCACGGGCGAAGACGGACTAGCGCTATGTTTCAATGGTTCGACTCAATCGAAGTCACGCTATGCCAGAGCGGATGTCCCAACCACCTACAAACTGTCAACGTAACTGGCGCCTTCCAGTCCAGAGCTCTGGATTGGTGGATAACCGAAAGGAACAGACGTGGGAACGACGCAGCCTATAGGCTCACTTGGGATGAGTTGAAAGAACTCATGATGAAGGAATTCCGCCCACCCCACGAGCTCCAGAAGTTGGAGAACGAGTTCTGGAACATCAAGCAGGATGGTGGCGATAAAGCTGGTCTAACTGCCCGCTTCAAACAGCTGAGTATCATGTGTCCAAGCCAGGTGGCAACACCTGATATGACGATCAAGAAGTATATCCGTGCTTTACCGGATTGTGTTGCTGACTTCGTGCAAGCCGTGAAGACAAGAACCATCTAAGAGACCTACCTACTCGCTACCGAGATTAATGACAAGCGAGATCTCGCTGGGTACTTCAAGAACTCCCGAAGAGTCTTCATCAAGCAACCGCCGCTCCCACCGCTAAAACCGCCACTCCGCAAGCTTCCAAATCTTCCCGCCGCAAGCGTAAGAACAGTAACAGCAAGAACTGAGCTGTCACAGCTGCCGCTCCACTCCAAGCTGTCCCTGCTCAACCGCAACCTCAGAAATACCAAGTAGTGGCACCGGTGACCAATGCACCGCCGTCCAAGCGTGCATATACTGGTCCTCACCGCTCTACCCTACTTGCACCTATCATCATCCCGTGGGGATTGCATGCAGGTTTTGTGTTCACTGCAACATGTACGACCACTTTACTGCTAACTGCCGTACTGGTCCTCGCCAAGCTCAAGCCCCGGTTCAAGCTCCAGCACCACCAGCTCTCCTTCCTGCTCCCCAGGGCCCACAAACAGCTCACGCACCCGCTTCCCACGCAAGAGCCTTGGTGTGTGCGCGTATATACAAATTTTATCATGAATCTTACACACGATTTGGTTTTAAATTTATAAAAGTGATTTATACTTCAACATCAAAACACACACGAAAGGGCAAGTTTACCCCATCATATATGTAGTAAAGTATCGGTAAGAACCAAGTATCGATCCAAGGAAGTGGGTGGAGGAATAATACTAAACCTTTGTCATTAAATTACCGATAGGAAGATAAGTGAGTGATTTTCTAAAAACTAAAATAAGCATAAACAAATATAAATAAAAACATAGTAGACTCCAAATAAGAAAATAGATATATAGCCTTGCTTTATACACAACCCAAGCATGTGAGCTAAGTCAGTTTTGCCACTTAAAACATTTGATCAATTCTTCATTTTCAAGACAATTAGTATCCCTTTCGGGAATCCTAACATGACAATCAATCGGAAAGCTAAAACGATAAACACACTTTAACCACCTAAAATTGTTCTTTAACGTGCAATTGATAAATGTCTATGATAATCCCCTAAAGATAAGTTAGTCACCCGTTAAGAGTTTTCTAACCTCACTTAATCAAGTAAAGTGACACCGATAAACACAATGTAACCACCGAGACAAGCATAAACTAGATTAAATCACAACCGAGTTCATTTTACAAATCTTGCACATAAATTCACCAAGATAGCAATTTTGGCCTAAACTACTAACTAAGCTAACAATTCATGGCAAGAATTTATAACAACACCATTTAACACGTTAAGGTCCTTACGTGAAGGAAATCTTTCTTGATTAACAATAATTACTTCTTATTAAACCACTAACCATTTCTAGTATCATGGTGCAAACATTTTTAACCAAGCTAAACTAGTTAACCAAGTTTAAAGTCTACTAATACATGATTAATTAAGCATCTTCTTTCAAATATCTCAACTAACCATATACTAATCATCCAAGATAATTAACTATAATCAAGAAATCAACATCAATAAACAAGGTTGCAAACTAATCATCAAAGATTAACATAGAAAATGCTTTAAAGTGTCATTAGAAACATAATTAACATACTAGAGGTTGTAATTAAGCAAGGGATTCTAGTGTTTTTGCCCAAAGGCTTACAATAATATATAATCATCAACCAAAATGCTTGAATTACAACAAAATCATGGAAAGATTCAAGAAATCAAACCATAAACAAGCACAAGATTGAGAATCCGGAAGATAACCGAGCTAAACGACACAATGTAGCTTGAATCCGGGTGAAAGCTAGTGCCTCTGGAGCCTGAAAATCGCCTGTGAAGCTCCCAAAAACTCCAGAATTCGGAACAGAATGTTGCTGTCTGTTTTTTATAACATTTTCAGATCGCACGGTCGTGCCAATAAAGTGCACAACCGTTCACTTTTTGAATCACTGTTCACCATACTGCGTGACATAATCAGATCTTGACCGGTATTCGAAGTCGCACGACCGTTCCATATGTGGCACGATCGTTCATCTCCGGGGTCAGGGTGGCACGTGCAGCTGCACTGGTGGTGCATCTCCGGGTTGGTGCCTGTCATCGGATCCGCACGGTCGTTTGTTCAGTCGCAGGGTCATGCATTGCCGAGAAGGCTTGCACGTTGGATCGCACTGGCTGTGCATCACCGAGAAGAGCCTGGTTGCCGGATTCGCACGGTCGTGCCAATCATTGCACGACCGTGCCAAATGCCCAGATCAGAGTGTTCACAAAATCTTCGCAGCTTTGTCGTTTTGCTCGGAAAGTCCTCATTTTCATCATCTTCTTGTTTGGCATGTTGTTTTAGGCCTGTAAACAAAAGTATACCTGATTAAGTATCCAATTCACGGTTTTACGGCCGAAAACGCATAAAATGGGGATAAAACGGGGGACTAAAGTATCTATAAATTGGTGAATATCAAACCTCCCCACACTTGAACCTTGCTTGTCCTCAAGCAAGCTAAAACTAAAATGCAATAAAAGCTAGAATCTAACAAGAACGAGAATTTACAAACTATCTACTAATACAACTACAAACATACGGTTAGCCAGTTTTTCAAAAGACAACATCAATTGATTCAAACCACACAAGCATATGCAAATATGTGTATAGATAACCAAAAAGCCGTGACTTCACTTTCGATTTTTTTTAACATGCTAATCTTCACACACCTCACAATGTTCACACACACTCGGTTTTATTTGTGAAACATACATAAAATGTGTATGTGCAAACACTCAATGCCTCGTCAATGAAACGTGTAATATCATAAGCTTGTCACAAGATCTTATCTCCACCAACTAACATGCGAAAAAATGTAAATCAAGAGGTCTTTATGGGTTGTAACGTTAGGCTTGGGTGAAGGGTATGGAAAGGGAATTTTAAAGTGACAAATTGGTTAAAACTCAGTAGTTGCGTTTAACAAGCGCAAAACAATAAAACTATACATACTTACGCCTTAAAAGGCGACTTTTGTGATATCGAGCTCATCAACGAGATTTCATCATTTTAGCATTCAAAATTGCTCGAATTTTGTCGACTTCACCCTATTTTAGGGTGTTTTATTTTCTGTTTTTTTAAGTATAATCTAATGGATTTGTACAATGAACAAATAACTACAAGAAGCACTAGTTAAACGATGATTTTAACCGAGTTTTAACACAAAAGGTTTAAAAATAAAAAGGCTAAATTTGGCTAAGTGGGTGATTTTGTTGGGTAAACAAAGGGAAACACGGGAAAGGCTCAACATGGTTAATTCTAAGGGGTAATGTAAGGTTTAGGGGAAACACAACACAAAGAACAAGGCTAACAACAAAGGGGTTTTCTAGGTGCCTCTATCACTTCTACACAATTTCACATGTTTATGGTCTTAACAAGCATGCTAGTGACAAGTTCTAAACTACACGTGACATCCGGCTCACTCCTACTCCGAAATGAACAAATATATAACAAGTTTAAGGCTCAAATATGCTCACATAATCGGAAGGAATGGGTAAAAGTGTGAAAATTCTCATGCAAGTCTTTCTTTGTTTGTAAAGCTTTCTAGTTATATTTTTCAAAATTGGCTTGTTGGGTTTTTTATCATATTCGAAGCTTTCTAAAACATAACCAACCGGTTTATTTACTAAAAATATATACAATTTAATGATATTTTTGATTGATTTTTCTGATTTTTTTAGGACAAACAAAGTCAACATGTTAAATCCCCTCCCCACACTTGAACTTCGCATTGTCCCCAATGCGAAACCCGAAATATAGAGAAAAAGGAGAATGACACTCCCCTGAAGATGATTTAGATGAAACGAGACTTCAATGCCGATCCTGTGATGTGCTCCGGTCTAAGACTTGCTTCAAAAACCTGTAAGAATGTCACAAAGCAAAGCAAAACAAAACAGAAGGCAACAATAGTCTAAACTCAAACAAACCATAATTTACATACATAAAAGGAGTACTAAATATCCAAACATAAAATAAGGCAAACAAACAAAAGTGTCTAATAAATAAAGTACATAGCCGCGGGTGTTTGAAAGGAAGATCAAAATGAACACCCAAGAAATAAACTACTAAAATATAATAACCACCAACTCACAAATCTCACTACTCCTCGTCATCCGCATCTCCTCCCGTGCCGGATGGGCCTGCCCATCCATAATCGCCTGGCTTCCTGAATGGGAACTGTGGGGGCTTCGTAAAGTAGTTAGGGAATGCATTGTGAAGACCCCCAAAAAGGTATGAAAACCCGGCCTGCACCTCCTGGCGCATGAAGTATTGGTTTACCCTAATCGCCTCCTGGTTCTCCCGCAGCTGCTCCTAACTAGCATGCAGCTGCTCTAACCTGGCCCGCTGCTGCTCGTGACTGACCTGCATCTGCTGGAACTGGCCATAGAACTCCGGATACGAAGGGATGCCTGGGGGCCAGTGCGGATACTGCGGTGAATGGTGCTGCTGTGGTGAGTATGGTGGTGTGTGTGGTGGCTCCTGATGCTGCTCCTCGTCTTCCATATCCACATCCTCATCCTCTCCTGGGAGTGGAGGCAACGGGTCCCAGACCTGGTTGTCCAATCCCTTCAACCTATCCCCATGATCTGTCTCTGCAATAAGCCCCATCGCTTTCAAGGAGCGGATGTCAACATACATACCCTCGGTCACCAAAGTAAGACCCTGAACCACCTCATCAGTCATTATACCCATGTTATAAGCGATTTCGGTCACATACTGACCACCATGTATTTGACTGCTGTTGGTTCTACCCGAACTATGTATAAAGTACTCCGCCATCCCCGCGGCGAGGTTGATGTGCACCCCCTCCGCTAGCGCATAAAGAAATATAAGATCCGGTGTTGGACAGTTTCCCAAACTGTCCATGCACCCAGCTATGGTATGGCTGAAGATGTGATGCATGACTCTATGCAAAGGGTCTCGTAACCTTGAAGCCTTTGACATCCGAGGATCATATGGGTCTCCAACTGCAATTCGCGCCCAAAACTCGCCCCGCTCTTGTTCGCTGGGGAAGGTGAACTGATCTGTGAAGAACTCGGAATCCATATCCTCATTGGTGTAGATTCCTAGTCTTCGACCCAACTTTCCCACTGTCCAACTATGCCAACGACCGCCTAATCTGAAATTTATCCTATTCTTGAAGCGGAAGTTTGGAACTTTACTCGCTTTTGGCTTTTCGTACGAGTAGGTAGCGAAGAATTCTAGCGTAAGCTCTCGATAGATCGGGCGGTCGATGCTGACCAATCGCGCAAGCGGAATTGTTAACATGTTTTCAAGCCAGTCGCGTTGATTTAATTCAGTCATAACATCCCAGTCCAACCTTCTAGGAATGCCAAACTGGCCCGCCTTTGCCACAATGCGTTAAGTTTTGGAATGCAAAGACTTTCTCGCGCGTCGTCTTCGTTGAATTGGAGGAACGGATGATCCATCTGTATGAGGAATATCGTTAGAACAATAGGAGCAGGAAAAATTTCAAACAAAAACAGCCGAACACACAGTTATGAAGGTTCTGCCTCGCTGATCTGGCATATGGCACGAGAGTGCGACCAGCCGCACGGTCGTGCGTACCCGAGACCAGAGTCTGTGATCGAAAGTTTCTGGAATCGCACGGACGTGGCACCAAATGCACCCCCGTGCGTAACCGAGATCACACCAAAACCTCATGAACACCGGCACCGAACGACCGTTATAACTGTGGAACGACCGTGCGAATCCGTTTTCTGCAGAATCCGAACCCCTGACTCTAAACAGCCCGATTTTTCCGAAAATAATCAATTTTTTGGCAAACAGGGGTTGGAAATCCGACTAGATGCTCACGAAACGCAACAATCTTACAAGGGTTAGGGTTTCAATTGTGTTTATGAAGAGAACCCTAAAAAGCCTTGAAGAAATCGAACAAATCTACCCTAGAACAAGGATGAAACTAAAAATCGAAGAGAAAAAACATACCGTGCGAAAGAATATGAGAAACCGTGCAAAAAAAAAATGGTGCGATTTTGGGGAAAACTCGGTCTGGAACGGCTGGTGCAGTAGGGTTTTCAGGAATGAGAATGGGGGCTGCAGATAAGGGTTTTTATACTGCACAAATAACCAAATTGCCCCTGGCCTCTCGCACGGGCGTGCGACCTGTCGCACGGTCGTGCGTATCCGACAACGTTTAACCCTTGCACGCTGATCTCGGCAATGCACCGGAGTGCAACTCGAGGTGCCGGACAGCCCGCATTCGCACGGTCGTGCGGTCTGTGGCACGGCCGTGCCACATCTGCGGATCAGTTTTTCTGCAGAATTCATTTTCAGCACCTGTTTTGACCGTTTTTCGCCATTTTTACCATCCGCAAACTGTTCTAACATTATTCCCACATAGACCCTACGCTCGGCACGTTTAAAAACTGTACAAACTTACGAAATCTACAAATCACATCTAAATTACGTAAAAACGACAAAAACACAAAAAAGACGATTTTACCCCTAAAGCGCCTAAGACGCTCTTGCTACATTTTTAATCCTCGAGTCAGTAGCGTAGACTCTCCTCCCCACACTTATGATGTGTGCGGGACGTGGAGCTCGATAACCTCCACCACCGACTCGATCGGCCCGGCAACGTAAAGCTTCAAACGATGACCATTTACCTTGAAAATAACGTCGTCCGCGTTCTCTATTGCAACAGTCCCATATGGAAATACCTCTTTTACCGTGTATGGTCCTGTCCAACGTGAATGTAATTTTCCTGGAAATAAACGCAACCTCGAGTTGTAGAGAAGAACAAGATCGCCCGCTTGGAATTGTTTAAGGTCCTTCAAGCGTTTGTCATGCAATCTCTTAGTGCGCTCTTTGTATAACACAGAGCTCTCATAAGCGTTTTGTCGTAGCTCCTCCAATTCATGAATCTGAAGAAACCGGGCTTCACCTCCGGTTTTTAAGTCCAGATTTGCGGTTTTTAGAGCCCACATCGCTTTGTGCTCCAACTCCACAGGTAAATGGCACGCTTTTCCGTAAACAAGCCTAAAGGGAGTAGTCCCAATAGGGGTCTTGTAAGCCGTACGAAAAGCCCACAACGCCTCGTCTAGTTTGTCCAACCCATCCTTGCGGTTTGCATCTACTGACCGCTCAAGGATTCACTTCAGCCCCCGGTTTGTGACCTCCACCTGCCCACTCGTTTGTGGATGATAGGGCGTGGATAAACAGTGATGCACACCATAGCGGGACAAAGCTTTCTCAAGCTATGTATTGCAGAAGTGAGTCCCTCTATCACTGATAAGCGCCTTCGGTGCACCAAACCGGGCAAACAAACTTTTCAAAAATCTCACGACCACCCTGGCATCATTGGTGGGTAAGGCTTGTGCCTCCGCCCACTTTGATACATAATCAACCGTGACAAGGATGTATTTGTTTCTTTGTGAGGGGGGAAATGGTCCCATGAAGTCTATCCCCCAAATGTCGAAGACTTCACAAACTTGAATCCAGTTCTGAGGCATTTCATCACGTGCCGATATATTTGCTGCCCTCTGGCAGGCATCGCACGCTCTGACCCAACTCTGCGCATCACGAAATATAGTCGGCCAATAAAACCCGAAATCAAGCACCTTCTTGGCGGAGAAATTGGCTCCGTGGGGGCCTCCTGTAGGTCCCTCGTGGCAGTGACACAGAATGTCGGTCGCCTCCTTTCCTGAAACGCACCTCCTTATCACCTGATCAACACCAACCCTAAATAAGAAATGATCGTCCCAAATGTAGTGCTTGACATCCGAAAAGAATTCTCTCTTTTGTTGGTGAGTCAACCCTTTAATCAGAATTCCGCAAGCAAGATAGTTCGCAAAGTCGGCGAACCAGGGTGACTCATCGCATACCTCGACGCCCATCAACGACTCGTGTGGGAAATTGTCATTGATTGAATCCCAACGCGTGTCCTTGATGTCTCCATGCTCCAACCGAGATAGATGGTCAGCCGCTACATTCAACGCACCCTTTTTATCTTGAATTTCGATATCAAACTCCTGCAGCAATAAGATCCATCTGATGAGACGCGGTTTGGCGTCCTGTTTGCTGAAAAGATATCTGATGGCTGCGTGATCAGTATACACAATTGTTTTTGAAAGCACCAAATACGATCTAAATTTGTCAAATGCGAAAACAACCGCTAAGAGCTCTTTTTCTGTCGTCGTATAGTTCTACTGAGCGTCATGAAGAGTCTTGCTCGCATAATAGATCGGGTGAAAGTGCTTTTCTTTCTTCTGTCCCAAAATGACCCCTATAGCGAAATCGCTCGCGTCGCACATAATTTCGAATGGCAGACTCCAGTCAGGCGCGACTAAAATAGGGGCCTCAATCAACTTTTGCTTGAGAAGGTCAAAAGCCCTCAAGCAGTCATCTCCAAAGATAAACAAAGTGTCTTTCTCCAACAGATGGGTCATGGGCCTAGCGATTTTTGAAAAATCCTTAATGAATCGCCTATAGAACCCCGCATGACCAGGAAATCTCCGTATCACTCTCACAGAGGTGGGAGGCGGAAGTCGAGAAATAATGTCAACTTTAGCAGGATCGACCTCCATACCAGCACGAGAAATCTTATGTCCCAGAACTATGCCCTCTTTCACCATGAAGTGGCACTTTTCCCAGTTTAGGACCAGATTCGTTTCTTCGCACCTCTTCAACATCTTCTTTAAATTTTCCAAACAATGATTGAAGGAATCTCCAAATACCAAAAAGTCATCCATGAAAACCTCCATAGAATCCTCGATCATATCATGAAAAATTGCAACCAAGTATCTCTGGAAGGTCGCTGGTGCATTACACAACCCAAAAGGCATACGCCGGTAGGCGAATGTGCCGAAGGGGCAGGTAAAGGTAGTCTTCTTCTGATCCTCAGGAGCAATAGGAATTTGGAAGTACCCAGAGAACCCGTCCAAGAAACAGTAATACAACTTCCCCGACAGACGCTCCAATATCTGGTCGATGAATGGAAGCGGGAAGTGATTCTTACGAGTAGCATTGTTGAGTTTGCGGTAGTCGATGCAAACTCGCCACCCAGTGATGGTACGGGTAGGAATTAGCTCATTCCTATCATTTGAGACTACAGTAATACCTCCTTTCTTGGGTACTACCTACACTGGACTCACCCACACAGAGTCAGATATAGGATAAATCAACCTGGCATCCAACAACTTAATCACTTCTTTCTTCACCACGTCTTGCATGTTTGGATTCAACCGCCTCTGATACTGTGCACAGGGTTTGTACCCGTCTTCCATCAGAATCTTGTGAGTACAAAAAGAAGGATTGATGCCCTTGATATCCATAATCTTCCACGCGATGGCTCTCTAATGAAGTCTAAGAACCTCGAGAAGCTGTTTCTTCTCATCTTTTTCCAATAATGCCGAAATGATGACCAGCAAGCGACACTCCTCGTCCAGAAATGCATACTCGAGATATGGCGGGAGTTCTTTCAACTCCAAAGACGGAGAATCTTCAATCGAAGGTTTTCATTTCTCATCTTCTACATGGCCAATTTCTAGAAACTGCTCCGGACTCTGGGAACCATCGTCACCAATCTGATTGACTGGCTGCTCGAAATCGTGGCCCTCTTGCGTAATGCCAATCAGGTCCCCACACGACAGACGTGTGTCCGAATCAATCTCTTCAATAGTGCCTTGAAAATGAGAGCACACACATGCGTCGACAATGTCGACATAATAAAGCATGTCATCGTGACTTTGCAGATGTTGCATTGATCTTTTAATATCAAATGTCACGTGCTCGTCATTTACTCAGAGCGTGATTTGGCCAGCTGCCACATCAACAATCGTCCTTGCTGTATTGAGGAACGAGCGTCCAAGTATCAAAGGCACTTTTGAATCTTCGTCCATGTCAAGAATAACAAAATCCACGGGGAAAACAAATTTATCGATTTTAACAAGCATATTTTCAACAAATCCACGCGGATATTTGATTGAACGATCTGCAAGCCGAATGCTCATTCTAGTGGGTGACGGCTCACCCAGATCCAGTTTAGTAAAAACCTTATAGGGCATAAGGTTGGTACTTGCTCCCAAATCAGCCAATGCATGGCTAACAGACATGTTTCCAATCAAACAAGGGAGCGTGAAACTGCCCGGATCTCCCATTTTCGTGGGCAGACGGTTTTGCAGAATGGCAGAACAACTTTCATTCATCACCACACATGATATATCCTCGAGCTTCTGCTTATTCGAGAGGATGTCCTTTAAGAATTTTGCATATTTTGGCATCTGGGCCAAGGATTCAACAAACGGTATATTTATGTGAAGTTGTTTAAACAATTCAAGGAACTTACCGTATTGTTCTTCGTTTTTCTGTTTCTTCAGCCTACCCGGATAAGGTACTGGGGGAGTGTACTCTTTAACTGGCTCCTGGACTTGCGCCGTACTTGCTGGGCCTCGCCTGGCATACACCTCATCCTAAGCATCAGTTTGGACCGCTTCATCAATCGTGGTGAGTCCGATACGTTGGGTACGAAAGTCTTGCCACTCCTGGTCATAACAGCATTCACATGCCCACACGGATTTGGCTCTGTATTGCCCGGAAGACCACTTGGGGGTCTTTCAGACATCATCTTCGCCAGCTGACCAACCAAGTTCTCGATATTCTGAATCGAGGCTTTGTGACTCCTCATTTCTCCCTCATGGGATAGAAAACGATCCTCGCTTTGTTGGTATCATTTTTCAGCCAACTGATTTGCACTCGAGGAGCTAGTAAGAAGCTGAGCCATCATATCCTCAAGCTTGGAACTAGATTGAGGGGCCTGCAGCTGGGAACTACTCCCAGTGCCCTGATTCTGATATGAGTATGGGCGTTGCTGGTAAGATTTGTTGTATGGTTGGAATTGCTGACCCTGAGCCTACTGTGGCGCTGGAGCGTGCTGGGCAAATCCTAGTGGGTTTTGATTTCCCACATTTGCTCGCCACCCAAAATTTGGGTGATTTCTCCATCCCGGGTTGTAGGTATTGCTGTAAGGGTTGTTCTGCGGCCTCACCAGATTACTCACGAAATCCACTTCTTCGTGGCCCTCATACACGACTCCCTGAAAGCATGCGCCAAGCTCGTGTGACACTCCACACTGGTCACACCCTGAACCAGCTTGCGCAGCTATCTGGGACTTATCGAATTTCGCTGAAAGAGCCGAGATTTGTGCAGTAATGGCCGTGTAGTCGTCCACAGCGTGAACTCCTGGGCGAGGCGATGATGATGATGTTGTTGTCCGGCCTCTATCTCCTTCTCGACGCGAGCTAGACTTCAACGCAACTTTTTCTATGATATTATAAGCTTCATTCGGCGTCTTCGTTCCTAGATCGCCTCCTGCATTCACGTCTAATCTCTCTTGCGTGTTGTAACTAAGCCCTTGATAGAACGTCAAGACCAGCTGTCTCTTGGAGAAGCCATGATGTGGTATATCAATTAACAAATCTTTAAATCGCTCCCAGGCCGCGTGCAACGACTCTCCCTCATCTTGACGAAAGGTCACAATCCGGTTTCTTAACTTGGTTGTTTTCTCAGGTGGGAAATATTTTTGCATAAACAGCTCCGCCAGCACATTCCAGGTCCTGATGGACCACGCTTGTAACACCCCATGTTTTCGAGAAGTCAAAGTCAAAGCCAAGGTCAAAGTCAACGACCGTTTTCGCGCAGCCGATTAATGACAGATTTCTTTTATTTTAGCTATTATGTGGAGTAAGTGTCTATAGCTACAATAATCGACGTATGATTTTCGCTATTCAATCGACTTACGACTGTGAACTATAGGAAGTAACAATGCGATAAAGTTAACTAAACGATAATCAAGATATGTTAATCAAATTGACATCGAATCGCGACTCGAATTACGCATTTTAGTTATTGTTATAGGTGTGTGTGTGCCTTATGTGTTACTTGTGCATGTTCATTTATGTTATATGTGGTAATCAATCGAAACTCGAAATGCAATCGAACTCAATCGACATCTAATTCGAATCACAATCGAACTATGATAATTAGTGGAGAAAGGATAGTGCAAGACATGAGTGGTTGGGATTAAAATTAATTTGACTAGGAAACCCTATCATATCGAACCGATCGCCACCGAAATCGAAATATAAAAAATCGTCGCACCGAACACTCGAAACGTGCAGCTGATTGATCAGGCTACCAGCCGATCGGACAGGCTGTCCGATCGAGCTGCCTGGCCGATCGGCCAGCACTTTCCTCTTTTGGCATCCTATAAATACCCTTGTCATTGTCATCCTTTCCAGTTTTGGAAACCTCTGTTCGACCAGCACGCTCAGCTCATCTTTTTCTCAGATTCCTCTCGATTCCGGTAAGATTTCGTCCTAAATCTTGTACTTTCTTGATCTACACGCACTCCTACACCTTTCTATCTTTCAAATCTTAACTTTTAACCATGAAATCATCAAGATTCAAGTGTTCTAGGATGATGTCATCATGGGTTCTTGAAGAACTTCATGTTTTGGCCTCAATCCACCAAGAATAACTTGGATCTAGCCGATTTCCACATAAACAAACAAAGATATTTCATAGATCTAAACACATACATGGTGAAAAGGATTGAAAGACGGATTTTCCAACTTTCTTTCAACTCTTTTTCACTCAATGCCTTCAAACCGATAGAAACGGAGCCTGTGCCGGTTTACAAATCACGCTGGTGGTTTCATGGCTCAAGATCCGGATTCTATCCACGAGGTTAACCGATTTTGGGATTAATACTAAACCCCGTTCCGAACAGCTCACCGGCCGGATTTGGGTGATTCCTGTCTGACCAGGGGAACCAAGTAAGGACGAGGGATCCGTGGTTCGACTCGTTGTCAAAATACGTCAATAAAACGACAAACAAACAGAACAACCAAGTGTTAGATGAATAGGCTGATCAGGTCAGGGTGCTGACCGATCGCACTGCTGTCCGAACGGACAGCCAGCCGATCGGACAGTCAGCCGATCGATTGGCCAGCCGATCGGTTAACACATGGTCCCACACTTAATCAATTTATTTTGAAGACTAGTATTGAACGAACTGTTGTTCGATCGGACTACTGTCCGATCGGATTACTCTTCGGATCATGGGATATTATACTTCAACACTTGATCGATTTTTCAACATGTTTAATGCACTAGGAGTGCCCCCCGATCGAACAGCCGTCCGATCAGGTGACACCCTGCTGAGAACTCGTCATGGTTGTTTATGCATGTTGTCCGATCGAACAGCATTAGTGTTCGATCAATCAGCTAACCGACCCACTGCACCATACTTTGCATTCCATTTAAAGTTGTTGACTATTGTTGACTTGCCAACCGATCGGTCAGCTGGCCGATCGAACACCTATCCGATCGAACACCTATCCGATCGAACACCTGTCCGATCCAAAGCAAATCACTACAATTCATCAAAATACCTAACCGATCGGGTTGCCGGCCGATCGAACAGCCGTCCGATCGACTGACCTGAAGGGTAAAGGTACATCAATGTTTTCAAAAGTTACAACGAAAACTTCAAAAGTCAAGCCGTCATACACAAACGCATCTTTCTCAAAGGAAGAAACAATCCACTCGAACAGCCATCCGATCGGTCATCCGCCCGATCGAACTACCGTGATCGACCAGCTGTCTGACTCTCCAACACTTGTTTTCCGTTTTTACGCGTTGCTTATCGTTATGCTACTAATCCATTCAGGCTAACTTTACTCGCTAAGCGCTCCCTTCAATCCATCAACCGCTGTGAGTATACTCGATCCCTTTTTGCTTTATGCACTTTTTGGTGTTACATACGTTACAACTATTCAAATCACATCAAACACACTACTCAATACTATTTGAACGCTAACCGTTAATGCATGTTATACGTGGCTTATGAATGCTTGTTTGTTATGTTTACACATGGAATGCTATCTACCTGCCTTAGCAACGATAGTACTATAGTTTGGACTCAGCACCCGTTCGCGGGGGTTGTTAAGGACAATTACTTGCATGGTTACGGTGGTGATCATGTATTGCGAACTGCATTTGGCAGTCAACCCGCAGTCATTGGTATCGATGGATCTATGTCGATAACTAACGTGCTTCATTTCACTATGTGTATGTGTTGGTTACGCGTAAACGAATTCGAACTTTATATGCTATTATCAAACTTGTATGCTCACCTTTACATTATATGTATTGACTTTATTTTAACGTATGTGACAGGTGCTTAGGATGCACACTTGGTAGGAATTTGAAGCTAGAATAAAGCTTTATAGCCCATCAAATAGTTGTCTGTAGTAGTTAAATTATGGGTCTCTAGAAGCAGATAAACAATTGCTCTATTTAAATCTGAGTTGTTGGAACAGAATGAATTGCCTAGATTTTATCTGTAATAATTTGTTTACTGTTTGAGACATGGTATGGGACATGTTATTTTAAATTGAATAGTAATGATAATTGTTGTGGAAACTTCTGGACAATTTGTTTCGCTCAGTGCCACGCCCCGATGATTCCGCCATCGGTTGGGGTGTGACACAGCTGGAAGTGACATAAGCCAAGCTCTAGCTTTGTCACGCAATGAGAATGGAAACAACCTCAACCGAACAGCATCCTCAGAAACACCCCTAATCCTAAACGTCGAACAAACTGCGAGAAAAGCAGCGATATGTCTACCGGGATCCTCATGCTCACGCCCGTCAAACTTCACCGAATTCTGCACCATATTAATAATACTAGATTTAATTTCAAAAGTAGGTGCATCTATAGTCAGCTGCAAGATACTCGGCTCCAGGCCTGCTCCCCCGGGATGATTCGAGTCATTCAAAGGTCGCTCGTCGTCCGCCAAGATTCTGTTTCCTGCTATTCCTGAGCCCTCAGCTTCAGTGGGTACCACCTGCTCCGGCTCACCAGGTTAATTATGTCGTTGTATGTTGGTTATGTTATTTGTGTAACTATTAATTTAATCTATCGCATTTCTTAATCGACACTCGCTTAAACACATTGCAACGCTCAACGCAAAAAACGAAACATTGAAATCCAACACACACAAACCATCCGATCGAAGGACCATTCGATCGAATGGTCATCCGTCCGGATGACCGTCCGATCAGATGGCCATCTGATCGGATTGCCCTCCGATCGCACCTGTATACCGTCTCTCCTCTCCTCTCCTCTCACCTATAAATAACACATGTCACATCACTGTTTATGTGATGTGACAGCTCTCGTTCGACCAGCACGCTTTTGGCTACTTTTCTCTCGATTCCTCGTGATTCTTGTAAGTTTCTACCTCAAATCCCGTACTTCTATCATCTACACACACACACTCTCATCATTTTCACCATCAAATCTTAACTTTTCACCATGAAATCGACAGATTTGGGCTGTTCTAGGATGATGTCATCATGGGTTCTCATGAACTTCAAAGTGTGACTTCATTCCACCAAGAATAGCTGAGAGGAGAGGAAAGAAAGGACCCACTCTCAAACCCCCTTGTGGTTCTCATGAACTTCAAAGTTTGTCTGCTTCCTTCCAACAGAAAAGGACCCACTCTCAAACCCCCTTGTGGTTGAAGCAACTGTGGGTACACTAAATACAAGAAGAGCATACATAGACACTGGTAGGGCCACTGAAATTATGTTTGAGAAGTTCTTCAACCGTTTGAGCAATGAGGAACGTTCGAAGCTTCAACCCTCCAGAAACTCCATAAAAGGTATTGCCGACATACCCCTCAAGCCTTTAGGGCAACTAACCCTTGATGTCCGTTTCAGCGAAGGCAAGTTGGAGAGAGTCCAACCTCTCACTTTTGTGGTTATCAATATACCTTCAAACTATGATGCCATTATAGGAAGGCCGGGGCAGTGTGCATTCTACATGGTTGATCTGTTGGTCATGGCACAGTCACGTTTCCTACCGAGAGAGGGGTTGCAACTCTTCAACCTACTCAAGAGGCTTACATGGTTAAAGGGGAAGGTTCAAAAAATGAAGACAACAAGCAAGGGCTTATCGTAAACCCCAAGTATCCTGAGCAAATGATAAGGGTTAATCCAAGCCTCTCACAAGAAACTCTCTCAAATCTTGAAAAGCTGCTAGTACACTATAGTGATGTCTTTGCTTAGTGTCTGGAAGACATGACGGGTATCCCTCGAAGAAATGTTGAACACGAGCTGAAAATACCACCCGATGTCAAGCCTGTTGTCCAAAAGAAGCGAAGCTTAGCACCCGAAAGAAGCTTGGCTGCATGCCAAGAGGTTGAAAAGCTTGTCTCAGCAGGAATTCTCAGAGAAGTCAAGTATCAATCTTGGGTTGCAAACCCAGTCATGGTCCGAAAGCCCGATAATTCTTGGAGAATGTGCATCGACTTTAAGGACTTAAACAAGGCTTGTCCTAAAGATTATTATCTACTGCCAGAAATCGATCTTAAGGTTGATTCCCTCACTGGTTACCCTTTCAAGTGTTTTCTTGATGCTTAAAAGGGTTATCATAAAATTCTCATGAAAAAAGAAGACGAAGAGAAAACCGCCTTTCACACGGACAAAGGAATCTTTTGCTACCCAAACATGCCTTTTGGCCTAAAAAACGCGGGTGCAACCTACCAACGCCTAGTTGAAAAGACTTTTGCTAGTCAAATTGGTAGAAACATGGAAGCATACGTCGATGATCTGGTAATCAAAAGTAAAACAGAATACCAAATGCTGGATGATATCCAAGAAACCTTCAAGAACCTAAGGAAGGTCAACATGAAACTCAACCTCGAGAAATGTTCGTTTGGGTTTTGAGGAATGTAAGTTTCTTGGGCACATTGTGGGAAAACAAAGTATAAAGGCCAATCCAAACAAGGTGAGAGTTGTTCTTGAAACCAAGCCACCACGAAGCAAAAATGAGGTAGAAAGCTTAAACGGGAAGCTTGCAGCCCTGAAGCGTTTTACCTCAAAATTGGCTGAAAGCTCTTTACCTTTCTTCAAAACGCTCAAGGGGTGCTTTGATAAGAAAGACTTCAAGTGGACTGATGAGGCTGAGTAAGCCTTCAACCAGATGAAGAGACACCTAGCTTCGCTCCTGTAACAACTGGCACTTATCCGTACAATTTGTACACTAATTGAACAGTAATATGTGTTTTAAGAACTGTGCATGGTGTAGACTACAAGACGAATGAACTTTTGATTACTGATATACACATACAATGGCATTTCATGTTGCAAGACTTTTATCATTACAACATGCAACACGATATAGTTCTATTAATGCACAGAATAGAATTGGCACCATCATCAGACAAACTAAAAGCACTGACAAGAGTTCAGTACTTAGACAGACATGATATTTAGACACTAAATGAGCACCAGAACCAAGTGATATACTAGGATAGTGTGTAGGAAAGTAGGGATTAAAAACTGTCTTCCTAGTGATGACATAGGTGCCGGAAAGTGTCAGGAACACACTAAAAATGCAGAATTCTGCAGAAAATAACCAAAATTCAGCTATTTTCAACATTTAAACTCCAAAATATAAAGCAGAATTATGGTTTAATGGTCTAGAATACTTTCCTAAGTGTCAAAAATCGAAACTGTCATAAAAAACAACATAAAGCACACTAAACGACGATATTTTGCACGTTAACGAACCGGTAACCAACCGAACAACCGGACACTACCCGAAACACCAAAATTATACTAGAAGCATTGTTTTATTATTTCTGAGCTAGTTATGATCCCCGAACACCCTAACACACTATATAACATATTATATGCATAACACTAAAACACTACTCTTGAAATCTAACTAAAAATCTTAACATTACATTAAACACCAACCAAGACCCCCCCCCCTCATGTTCACGGCATCAAAGGTGGCCCACCATCAAGATTTAATTGATCTTGTTAGATATCATTTGATCTCACTAGATTTGTTGGAAGATCTTGCCTTGTACTTGAGAAACATGTTATCCATTGGTTAATACTTGAACATGGTTATAAGGAGATCAACACATTACCATCTTTCACACACTTCACCACACAACACTTTCTCCCCCTCCTCCTCTCCTTACGGCCGTGAGCCACCCCCCACACAACCATCATTTCCATCTCATTTTCATACATTCCAAGGTGTACACAAGGTGTTAGAAGCTAAGTAAAGAAGTGTGGAGCTTGTGGATATTCAAGGACCTCCTTCATTTGCTTTTATCCAACACATTTATCATCTTTAACCTCTTGTGTTCATCCCTAGACATAGAGCTAGTAGTAAGGCCCTTATGATCTCTTGTTACTTCATATTTTGATGGTTAAAAGATGATGAACATTGTTAATCTTGAAGAACACTAAAGAACATAATCATGAATCTTTAACATAAGCTTATTAACATATGAATACATGTTGATTTGTGTTGATTTGCTTCTTGATGATTGATTATTTGTGTTAGTGATGTTAGACATCATAAGAAACCTACTAGATTGTGATTAAACACATGATCTAGTAAGTTAAGGTGGTGATCTTGTGAAAGACCAAGATCATCATGCTTTATGTTTTCATGAACTTGAAGTATGAGGATGATTTTGTGAATACTGAAGCATATAACATGATTATTAGACATAAACTTGGATGATTTCAAAAATAGTTTTACAAAGAAACTAAGTTAAATAACAAGATTTACATAGACTTGGTTTTTACATAAACAAACACTATTTTTGGTGGTAAAACAAGTGTATAAACACTTATGAAATAAGAAGATGTCATAAAGAAATGTTTTTGTAAAACATGTTTACAAGTTGTAAACACCTAAATCTTCCAAGAATGAGATTTTTAAAGAAGTAAACACACTTTAAAGGGTAACTAAACCTACTAAACACACTACCAAGTTACTACAAGTTTTTATGAAAGTTCAAGTTCATGATTATTATGTAGATAGCATTGTTTTGGCACTCGGTAAGTGTAGATTGATTGTTGATTGTTTGTGATGATTTTTGAAAAGAAAATTATATGCTTTGATAGCATGGACACCTCCATTTTTAGGGGAAACTATGGCAAATTTTTCTAAAAATATAAACACTTAGGAAAATATTTTCAACCCAATATTTACAAGTGTATTTTGATCATGAGTTTTCAACAAAAACCTTGCCATAGATTTTGTTACAAAAATACAAGTATTGGAGGTTGGTTTTTATAAATAAAAATGGATAAATATGTATTTAGAATATATATTTACATTAAAGACACATTGTGTATGATCATTTGTACACTTTGTGTATTAGTTATATTATTTTAGGATTTAAAGTAATATAACTTTACATATACCAAGAAATTACAATCCCAAAATGATACCAAAAATCGTAAGGAATAAATATATAAGTTACACACATAATGTGGTGGAACCGAACAATAGAATGTAACTTACAAATATTCCGAAAAATACAATTATGAGCATGTTTTTGGTAAATATTATTTAGGATACGAAAGAAATGAAAATATGATTTTTATTATTACTACAAAGTATATCACATTTTCAACAAGGAGAAAATATATTATTTTGGGGAAGTAAAAATATATTTTCCGAGAGTATTTAGAAGATATATGATTTTTGGGGAAAATATAAAATTTCTTGGAATACATTATTTTTGGGATAAAAATATGTTTATATGTATTTTCTAAATTTAGACTTGAAAATACATTAATTTGGATATTTATTCTGGAATAATCAATTAAAAATTCAGTGTAAGTATACTTAACAAATACAAGAATACGAAGATACATGTATGAGATACCTCCATCCTTAGGAAGGAAATACTTGAGAAGTATTATTACAAGAATACCGATTAAACAATTATTCCAAAATTAAATATAATTTAAAGTTAAAATAATCATTATTTTAACAAGAAGTTATAACGTGGGATAATATTAAAAGAAACGTAACTCAAAAACGTAAATACTAAGGCAAGGCACGGCCCGTTCGTCTAATAGAACCTAGTACATTGTAGGGAGTCGTGTTTGCTGAAGAGATTAGAGTTACAAGTACCGAAGACACAATCCGATTTGGATAGGTTTTTTGAAAAAAATACAGGTTCAAGAAGGGTGGAGATCGAAGAATGAGGATTGAGAAACCAATAGTATATAACTTTTGTTTTGAACGGTAAGATTCTTTGATTATAGAACATGGTTGATGACGGGGGTAGCTCAAGACTAAATAAAATGACTTAGACACATAAATGCTTAAAAGGTTAAAGGGTTAAAAGGTTCAAACCCCGTGAACTCGGGTGAGCATCAAAAAGGACGTGAACAGTAAACCATCACTTCACTGATTGCTTGCTCAGCCTTCTCACAGCCACAAAAGAGAACATGTGCATAGAGTGTAGGCTTCTATCCGCAGGTCCAAACGCTTCAACCCCTAACAGGGTAAGTCCCCTACTGCAAGCATGTTTCACTAGTCAATGGTTTCTTCTTTGGTCGATGTCCTTCCCTAGAAAATGACACTTCATTTATTGCTAAGGGACATTCCGATAAGCTCTGATTGCATTGGGATCTCTGATCTTTGCTCTCGAGTACTTGTCTCATGCAAGTATCTCTTATTCACATTCAACACACACATTTCCATTGCTCCTACATCCGAAGCTGAACACACTTCAGTGGAGGATCTTGAGCAAACAACAAAACTTAACTAGTGAACCTCTCTCCATGTCTTGCAAACGTGGAGGGACCCAGCGACCTGCGTCAGGCAAACCGGAACCCTCCAACCCTTTTGCCTAACCAGCCCAGCTACTACCATCGGTCTAGTATTTGTTGCATCAATAAGTTGACGCCCACCGTGGGGCTACGCCACTAATTTTCTTCAAAAGACCTAGTAGTGTAGCTCCATTCTCTCGAAATTACCATGTTGGAAAGTGAATCTCCAGGAGAGGTAAATCAAGTCCCGAATACCTCTACCCCAAGCACTAGCCAAGCTCATGTGGCTATACCGATGTCATTCTCAACACCGAGGAGCACTCCTAATGGAGCAACATATCCCGAGTCCCTCACTTTCCAGACACCAACTCCGTCTAGATCAGGGGTTCCATCCCCTAATATCGGTGTCTCTAACACCCCCTCACGCGTTGACCTTACTCCTGAAGGGGTCGCCAACAACTTCTTAGAGTTGAGGTCTCTCCTCAACCAATATGTGAGTAGGGAAAGAGACAAGGTAGTGAGGATTCGCCTGGATTATGACGAGCCAGAACCATCACTATCTCCTGGACCTCCCATTCCCTCTTTTGCAAACTCACAACCTACTATGTCCAAGAATGAGGTTGGTCCCAGCAATCCTCCTCCAAACCCTAACCCATACTTGCACACGAGACCAGATCCGACAACATTTCCTCTCTTTTCTTCCCAACCAGCTACAACCGGAGCTCCACTGGGACACGAGCTGACTTTGGACCAGCTCCTACAATCTTCAGTATCAAGCCTTCCACCCTCAGCAACTACTACATGGGAACAAGCTTTGTCCGTGCTCCCCTTGGCATGAAGTGCCGTTATGAGCACTCCTTTAGGGGTAAACTCCCCAGTTGCAACTGGAAGCCTCCAAGGCTTCAACCTTATGATTCAGATGATCGCTCAGATGATGGCAAACTTCATGTGGCAGCACTTCATTAATCAAGTACTGGTCACTCAAGGGAATAACAACAACAACAACACGGGTGCAAGGGTAGAAGAGGATTTGGCCAAACCATACAAGCCAAGTAATCTTTCGTGCTTCTCACAGAAAATAGCCGATTATGATTTTCAAACGAAGATCAAGATGCCATCCCATATCAAGACATATGATGGAACTGAGGATCCAGAAGATCACCTTCAGATCTTCACCGGTGCTGCTAGAATTGAGAAATGGTCAAATGCTGAATGTTGCCTCATGTTTATGCAAACCCTCGTCGGATCAGCCCTGATATGGTTCAACGATTTACCAGCTAGAAGCGTTCGAAGCTTCGATGATCTGAGCAAAGGGTTTCTAGCCAATTTCTCACAACAAAGGCGGTACGTCAAAGATGCTACAGTAATCTTTCAGATAAAACAAAGAGATGACGAAAGCCTTCGAAAGTTCATAGAAAGGTACAAGAAAGAGGGTCTCACGTATGTAGGGGCAGACGAAAAGATGAGAGTGGCCGGTTTTATGAATGCCATTACATCCAAATACCTTACAAGAGATTTCAACAAATCCCTAACTAAGACCTTGGAAGAAGCTCTCGAAAGGGCTGAAGCCCACATCAGAGGAGAGGAGGCTGTAGACCTAAAAGAGCAAAGAAAAAGGGGATCAAGCTGGCGAGGCAACAGTACAGCTAGAAAAAAGGGAAACTTTCATTTCTATGACAGACGCCAAAGGGGTTCGGAGCAACGAAGGCTTGAAGGCCGGAACCCCTCCAGCAGGGAGAAAGGCATGAACTTCACACCCCTCACCAAGACCCCTCAAGAGATTCTTGCTACAAAGGAAGTGAAACAAAGCTTCCGACCTCCCAATCCTCTCCCTAAAACCAAAAGGAATGAAAATTCCACTCAGTTCTGTGAATTTCTTGAAGAAAAGGGCCACTATACTAATGATTGTTTCAACTGAAAAAGAGGATTGAAGAGGCCGTCAAGACCGGGGAGCTTGCTCACTTAGTAAAGGGGGTAAGGGACAAGATGGCTGAAGGAAAGGGCAAGGAAGTTAACATGGTGGATTTTGATGGAAAGGTTCCCCACAAACGGCAACGGTTGGAAGCTTGGGAGCTTCAGTTTGTCTGCTTCCCTCCAACAGAAAAGGACCCACTCTCAAACCCTCTTGTGGTTGAAGCAACTATGGGTACACTAAAGACAAGAAGAGCATACATAGACACTGGTGTGGCCACTGAAATTATGTTTGAGAAGTTCTTCAACCGTTTGAGCATTGAGGAACGTTCGAAGCTTCAACCCTCCAGAAACTCCATAAAAGGTATTGCCGACATACCCCTCAAGCCTTTAGGGCAACTAACCCTTGATGTCCGTTTCAGCGAAGGCAAGATGGAGAGAGTCCAACCTCTCACTTTTGTGGTTATCAATATACCTTCAAACTATGATGCCATTATAGGAAGGCCGGGGCAGTGTGCATTCTACATGGTTGATCTGTTGGTCATGGCACAGTCACGTTTCCTACCGAGAGAGGGGTTGCAACTCTTCAACCTACTCAAGAGGCTTACATGGTTAAAGGGGAAGGTTCAAAAAATGAAGACAACAAGCAAGGGCTTATCGTAAACCCCAAGTATCCTGAGCAAATGATAAGGGTTAATCCAAGCCTCTCACAAGAAACTCTCTCAAATCTTGAAAAGCTGCTAGTACACTATAGTGATGTCTTTGCTTAGTGTCTGGAAGACATGACGGGTATCCCTCGAAGAAATGCTGAACACGAGCTGAAAATACCACCCGATGTCAAGCCTGTTGTCCAAAAGAAGCGAAGCTTAGCACCCGAAAGAAGCTTGGCTGCATGCCAAGAGGTTGAAAAGCTTGTCTCAGCAGGAATTCTCCGAGAAGTCAAGTATCAATCCTGGGTTGTAAACCCAGTCATGGTCCGAAAGCCCGATAATTCTTGGAGAATGTGCATCGACTTTAAGGACTTAAACAAGGCTTGACCTAAAGATTATTATCTGCTGCCAGAAATCAATCTTAAGGTTGATTCCCTCACTAGTTACCCTTTCAATTGTTTTCTTGATGCTTACAAGGGTTATCATCAAATTCTCATGAAAAAAGAAGACGAAGAGAAAACCGCCTTTCACACGGACAAAGGAATCTTTTGCTACCAAAAGATGCCTTTTGGCCTCAAAAACGCGGGTGCAACCTACCAACGCCTAGTTGACAAGGCTTTTGCTAGTAAAATTGGTAAAAACATGGAAGCATACGTCGATGATCTGGTAATAAAAAGTAAAACATAATACCAAATGCTGGATGACATCCAAGAAACCTTCAAGAACCTAAGGAAGGTCAACATAAAACTCAACCTCGAGAAATGTTCGTTTGGGTTTGAAGAACGTAAGTTTCTGGGGCACATTGTGGGAAAACAAAGTATAAAGGCCATTCCAAACAAGGTGAAAGCAGTTCTTGAAACCAAGCCACCACGAAGCAAAAAGGAGGTAGAAAGTTTAAACGGGAGCTTGCAGCCCTGAAGCGTTTTACCTCAAAATTGGCTGAAAGATCTTTACCTTTCTTCAAAACGCTCAAGGGGTGCTCTGACAAGAAGGACTTCAAGTGGACTGATGAGGCTGAGTAAGCCTTCAACCAGATGAAGCGACACCTAGCTTCGCTCCTGTGACAACTGGCACTTTTCCGTACATTCTGTACACTAATTAAACAGTAATCTGTGTTTTAAGAACTCTTCATGGTATAGTCTACAAGACGAATGAAATTTTGATTACTGATATACACATACAATGGCATTTCATGTTGCAAGACTTTTATCATTACAACATGCAACACGATATAGTTCTATTAATGCACAGAACAGAATTGGCACCATTATCAGACAAACTAAAAGCACTGACGGGAGTTCAGTACTTAGACAGACATGATATTAAAACACTGAATGAGCACCAGAACCAAGTGATACACTAGGATAGTGTGTAGGAAAGTAGGGATTACAAAACTGCCTTCCTAGTGATGACATAGGTGCCGGAAAGTGTCAGGAACACACTAAAAATGCAGAATTATGCAGAAAATAACCAAAATTCAGCTATTTTCAACATTTAAACTCCAAAATATAAAGCAGAATTATGATTTAATGATCCAAAATACTTTCCTAAGTGTCGAAAATCGCAACTGTCATAAAAGACAACATAAAGCACACTAAACGGCGATATTTAGCACTTTAACAAACCGGTAACCAACCGAACAACCGGACACTACCCGAAACACCAAAATTATACTAGAAGCATTGTTTTATTATTTCTGAGCTAGTTATGATCCCCGAACACCCTAACACACTATATAACATATTATATGCATAACACTAAAACACTACTCTTGAAATCTAACTAAAAATCTTAACATTACATTAAACACCAACCAAGACCCCCCCCCCTCATGTTCACGGCAACAAAGGTGGCCCACCATCAAGATTTAACTGATCTTGCTAGATATCATTTGATCTCACTAGATTTGTTGGAAGATCTTGCCTTGTACTTGAAAAACATGTTATCCATTGGTTAATACTTGAACATGGTTATAAGGAGATCAATACATTACCATCTTTCACACACTTCAGCACACAACACTTTCTCTCTCTCCTCCTCTCCTTACGGCCGTGAGCCACCCCCCACACAACCATCATTTCCATCTCATTCTCATACATTCCAAGGTGTACACAAGGTGTTAGAAGCTAAGTAAAGAAGTGTGGAGCTTGTGGATATTCAAGGACCTCCTTCATTTGCTTTTATCCAACACAATTATCATCTTCAACCTCTTGTGTTCATCCCTAGACATAGAGCTAGTAGTAAGGCCCTTATGATCTCTTGTTACTTCATATTTTGATGGTTAAAAGATGATGAACATTGTTAATCTTGAAGAACACTAAAGAACATAATCATGAATCTTTAACATAAGCTTATTAACATATGAATACATGTTGATTTGTGTTGATTTGCTTCTTGATGTTTGATTATTTGTGTTAGTGATGTTAGACATCATAAGAAACCTACTAGATTGTGATTAAACACATGATCTAGTAAGTTAAGGTGGTTATCTTGTGAAAGACCAAGATCATCATGCTTTATGTTTTCATGAACTTGAAGTATGAGGATGATTTTGTGAATACTGAAGCATATAACATGATTATTAGACATAAACTTGGATTATTTCAAAAATAGTTTTCCAAAGAAACTAAGTTAAATAACAAGATTTACATAGACTTGGTTTTTACATAAACAAACACTATTTTTGGTGGAAAAACAAGTGTATAAACACTTATGAAACAAGAAGATGTCATAAAAAAATGTTTTTGTAAAACAAGTTTACAAGTTGTAAACACCTAAATCTTCCAATAATGAGATTTTTAAAGAAGTAAACACACTTTAAAGGGTAACTAAACCTACTAAACACACTACCAAGTTACTACAAGTTTTTATGAAAGTTCAAGTTCATGATTATTATGTAGATAGCATTGTTTTGGCACTCGGTAAGTGTAGATCGATTGTTGATTGTTTGTGATGATTTTTTAAAAGAAAACGATATGCTTTGATAGTATGGACACCTCCATTTTTAGAGAAAACTATGGCAAAATTTTCTAAAAATATAAACACATAGGAAAATATTTTCAACCCAATATTTACAAGTGTATTTTGATCATGAGTTTTCAACAAAAACCATGCCATAGATTTTATTACAAAAATACAAGTATTGGAGGTTGGTTTTATAAATAAAAATGGATAAAAATGTATTTAGAATATATATTTACATTAAAGGCACATTGTGTGTGATCATTTGTATACTTTGTGTATTAGTTATATTATTTTTGGATTTAAAGTAATATAACTTAACATATACCAAGAAATTACAATCCCAAAATGATACCAAAAATTGTAAGGAATAAATATATAAGTTACACACATAATGTGGTGGAACCGAACGATAGAATGTAACTTACAAATATTCCGGAAAATACAATTATGAGCATGTTTTTGGTAAATATTATTTTGGATACGAAAGAAATGAAAATATGATTTTTATTATTACTACAAAGTATATCACATTTTCGACAAGGAGAAAATATATTATTTTGGGGAAGTAAAAATATATTTTCCGAGAGTATTTAGAAGATATATGATTTTTGGGGAAAATGTATATTTTCTTGGAATACATTATTTTTGGGATAAAAATATGTTTACACGTAATTTCTAAATTTAGACATGAAAATACATTAATTTGGATATTTATTCCGGAATAATCAATTAAAAATTCAGTGTAAGTATACTTAACAAATACAAGAATACGAAGATACATGTATGAGATACCCCCATCCTTGGGAAGGAAATACTTGAGAAGTATTATTACAAGAATACTGATTAAATAATTATTCCAAAATTAAATATAATTTAAAGTTAAAATAATCATTATTTTAACAAGAAGTTATAACGTGGGATAATATTAAAAGAAACGTAACTAAAAAACGTAAATACTAAGGCAAGGCACGGCCCGTTCATCTAATAGAACCTAGTACATTGTAGGGAGTCGTGTTTGTTGAAGAGATTTGAGTTACAAGTACCGAAGACGCAAAACAGTGAGTTAATGTCCCCCTTTTCTCTTAACTGTTTTCGATTTTATAACTCTCGGGGGTGGAATACATGTTACGAATGTTTAAACAGTATGATTTGACTATGAACTGACCTATTAGATCATGTAAGCATAGACTAAATTTGAAATTTCATTAACTTTTATTTAGGGACGAAGGTTAGATCTAACGGGTATGGCCGAACCCCACTAATGGTACTTGTGACCACTTGAGTGCTTCGGTGTCCTAGTCGAGGTGAATCGACATAGTCGAGGTGAATCGACATAGTCGAGGTGAATCGACATAGTCGAGGTGAATTGACATAGTCGAAGGAGAATTCGACATAGTCGAGGGAAATCGACAAGGGTATAAGCATACTCTTTTCGAGTGCTCCCTATGTCCTCACATGCTTTAATGTCCTTGCAAAAACATTTATTTATGTTCATAAATACTTTTCATATCTGTTTCCAAAAGGAATCTCTCAAAGGTTTACAAGATTGTCAGTACTCACACAAACGCGTGAACTCGCTCAACTTTTGTTGATGTTTTCCAAAATTACATGTATTTCAGGTAACAAGTTGGATCTTGAGCGCGGGTGTTGTTTTTAGAAGTAAATTCCAAGCTTAGATGTCATCCACTTTTGTTGAATTGTATCGTAGTCGAAGGTTGTGTTGTTTGAAACTGGAATAACTGGTATTTGTAATACTTTTACTTAATGAATGGATGAACATCGTTTTGATCATGTAGTTGTTTATTATGATTGAATGCAATGATATTAAACTAGTCACACATCATACGCTTCCGCAAAAGTCAGGGTGTGACAGTTTGGTATCAGAGCTTCGATTGTAGTGAACTAGGATTCCTTCACGAGTTTAGACTAGAATCACTAGGACTCTCTCACAAAAACATTTTTACAAAAAGGTTTTTCATTGCATTCACGTAAGCGTCAAGTGTCACACCCCGACCACGTAGAACATACAAAACGTGGCGGAAATGTCGGGGAGTGTTGTAACAGAATTAATTGTTTCAAATCCATGGCAATTGAAGTTTCGTTTTATTGATTAAAAGTGTTACAATGTCTTAACAAACAAGGAAATACAACATAATTAACTAGTCTTGCATCTTTTATTGTCACTAAAGCCCAAGTCTGCCTATGTGTATCTTGATCATCTTATGCAACAGTTCCTGAAAAACACATGTGAAAATAGGTACGTCAGCATAAAAATGCCTGTGAGATACATAGGTTTTGTGAAAATAGGTTTCATGACTTATGTTTGAGAAAATGTTTAGTCATGAACCTTGTTATTTGCTTTGTTTTGTAAATCGTTTGAAAAACAATGAGTTCAGATGATATGTATAAATAAGTGAATAATGTATGGTTAAATGAATAACCATAGTAAAATGGATTTGTATAAGATAAGTTGTTTGTAAAACAATGTCTTGTGAAAAGTATGTTATTTGTATAAAATGTTATATGTCTCAAACTGAAATGATTCAAATAACGCTACGATATGTAATACCATACAAACACTTATATATAGGAAGTACCAGCGGCGTATCCACCATGCTTGTATCATATTACACACGCATCGTTACTTAATCACTTAATCAAACCAAACTAACCAATGTAAGAAGTCTATGTTTAAATCAATTGTCAAATGTATTGGGTAATATGTCAAAGTGTTCATGTCAAGATGTAAATCATATCAAAATGTCTATGTCAAATATCCATGTCAAATATCCATGTCAAATGTCTATGTCAAATATCCATGTCAAACGTCTATGTCAAGATGTCATGTATGGCAAGTGAAATGTCTCAACTAAACCATATGCACAAAAACAAAGTATTGAAGTAAATCTTGGTTTAAATCAAAGTTATGTTTTGTGGGAAATGCATGATCAAATGTCAATCATGTTAAAATGTCTATGCCGAAATGTCTATGTCAAAATGTCATGTAAAACGATGTACTAAGTAATGCACACAATTGGGCACACCTAGCATGAAATGTCATAAAATCATGTACTATAATGTACTAACGAACATAGCAGTATATGATGTTAAAACAGGAAAGCATGAAAGTAACAAGTAGGCACATGTGTTCCACCCCAAAACAGTTTGGAAAACAGTAAAAGAGGGGTCTATGTACTCACTTGAGATTGCTCAGTAGTCCTTGAGTAACAACTAAACAATGCTAGAGATCGCGGATATCAAACGGCACCTAGTATAGGTAGCTACATTAATAAACCGGACCTAAATCGGAAGATCGGGTAGCATTAGGGTTTGTAAACCAAACGAGTGTAGAGACTCGTGTCATTTGGTTTAACAAAGCCTACATACTAAATGAAACTTAACCTAAGTGTCTACGACCCATTACGACCCGTTTAGGTAGCTTATGCTACTTTAACGCGTCGTTCGCGTGAAACGCGTTCGGACCGCCTAACTAGCCCTATGACAAGTGTTATATGCCTAAACATATTACATAATCAGTTATGTGACAAAGGTTTAGGTTACATATGCTTAATTACCAATTATACATGAAAAGGGTATTCTGGTAATTTACCTAAGGCATATAAACTACCTATCATACAACTACTTAAATGATGTGACCATAGGGTATAACCTCGGAAGGTTATTCCCTACCTACTATGGTCACCTAATGTGTTTGGTCGGATCCTAATGATCGACCAAACTGGGTCGGGTTCGAGGTATAAGCGATTCATCAGATCGCTTACCCTACGACCCTAGACAACGTGGTAATCAGTGGGCATAGTCCCAAGGGACTATGACCAACGTGATTACACTCACGTTGCGAAGTTCTAAAGAACTTCGCATTGACCATTACTGGTCAACGCTGAAAGTCAAACAAAGTTTGACTTTCGGACTCGAAAAGCAATAAAATAAGGAAAAGAACGAAAGAATACTTACGAAGGGTCCCCGAATGCTAATCCCGATTCAAGAATCTCAGGTATGAAACAATGGTTTCAACTTAGAGGTTCTCAAATCAGAATTCTAGTGATTTTAGCAATGGGGGGTATGGGGTATTTATAGGAATACCCGAACCGTTAAGATCGTTTCATGGAAAACGTGCCTTAATCCCATCCGTACATGTGTTGAAAAGTTATGGTGTTTAGGTGTTTAAATTCCATCCATACATGTGTTGCAAAGTTATGGTGTTTAGGTGTTTAAATTCCATCCATACATGTGTTGCAAAGTCATGGTGCCAAAATTCCATCCTTATCCGCTGACTAAGCAAGTTTAGAATGTGTGGTTGTGAATTAAACAACGGCTAATACATCGAATCTGATCCCGAATGCGAAAAACGATCCAAATGACGTGACGAATGGATTTTTCTTATGGCGAACACTAAAATAAAATATTTTAGTGCTTACATAAATTTTTGGATGTCTGGATGTATTCAGAACGTAAGTTATGCGCGAAAATGCAAACTTGTGCACTTTTTGACACTTTTAGTCCCTGAATGACCCAAAAGTTTATTTTAGCACACCGAACCCCTCAAAGCCTATTTCTAAGCTATGTAAAGGATATTTATGGTATGTTTAACTTATGGTCATGTTCCGGAAGGTCTGTTACAGTTCAAATTGGCATACTTTCGCAGTTTGTCAACTTTAGTCCCTGTAAGCGATTAAACTTGATTTCACCACACCAAACCTTCCAAAACTTATATATAAGTTATGTAAAGGTTATTTAAGGTATGTTAAGCCTATTTCACTATTCCGGAGTGTTCGTTGGATTAAACTGGTTATATTTACGCATCAGTGCGCGTATAACCTTCCAGAAAGCGATTTAGAGCTTGAAATCGGACAAGAGTTGATATGTGAAATCGATACACATATTTTTACAAATCCCAAGTATGAAATACAATATTTCATTGGTTTGGCATTTGTTTGATGGTCGCAGTGACACGGGTGTCACAGTCTCCCCTACTTTAGGAAATTTCGTCCCGAAATTAGTTCGTAGGAGTCTATTTGTGACTTTGTGTTAAATAACCATCAAAGATGAACAAGACTTAATCCTGTAATTTCTCTTTAATGAACATTTTCCAGAAATGAAAAATGAAAGGAGTTATTTTCAACAGGCATTATTCAGAAACAGAAATGAACAGAATAGTCATTTTACATCTTCAGAAACAAAAATGAACAGAATAGTCATTTTACATCTCCAGAAACAAAAATGAACGGAATAGTCATTTTACATCTTCAGAAACAAAAATGAACAGAATAGTCTTCAGAAACAAAAATGAACGGAATAGTCATTTTACATCTTCAGAAACAAAAATGAACTGAATAGTCATTTTACATCTTCAGAAACAAAAATGAACGGAATAGCCATTTTACATCTTCAGAAACAAAAATGAACGGAATAGCCATTTTACATCTTCAGAAACAAAAATGAACGGAATAGCCATTTTACATCTTCAGAAACAAAAATGAACGGAATAGTCATTTTACATCTTCAGAAACAAAAATGAACGGAATAGTCATTTTACATCTTCAGAAACAAAAATGAACGGAATAGTTATTTTACATCTTCAGAAACAAAAATGAACGGAATAGTCATTTTACATCTTCAGAAACAAAAATGAACGGAATAGACTCTAGACACATGACAAAATTCGCTGTGGTTTCTGTGCACTGAATTCCATAATTATGTATGCATCCATAATTATGCAATTCCTTGCATAGTCCGCACAACTTGTCTTGAAATGTTTGTGGGGATGATAATCAAACCTGTGATGAGTGTGACTAGACTACCATAGGGTCCTTTTAATTAGATCAACAAAGGATCCTTTTAATTAGACCACCAAGGAGTCCTTTCAGCTATATCATCACATGATATTCCTAACCAGATTTTTGGATCAATATGTTTACCTAGACCACTCAGGGGTCTAATTATGGAATGGTACAATATAATCCAAGGGACTTAACTACAACGTAAAAGCCCATTGAGGATTTAATATAGTACACAAAGATATGGAAGATTCTACGAGGATTTGGATGACAAGAATTTGGATCACACAAAAACATAAAAAGAGAACACATAAGCACATAATCACATAGTTGTTTAACTTGGTTATTAATTTGTTATCTTTGGACACGGGTATTTAAAGCATACCAGAAACCCAATCCGTGGATTTCCTTTGGCACTTTAAATATTTTCAAGAATCTAACTATGAAGATAGGAAGATCTTAAAAGGAATTCGGTTTGTCCTAATTGAGTTGTTTTGTACGTATTGAATCATACAAGGAATTCAATTAAGGATTCCGATGAATGATACCCATCCACAAGGATCTAATTATGAGGATAGAAAGATCCTACATGGATTTTGGAATTTGTGTAACGAGAGGTGTTCCGACACCTTGCACTAGGCGTGCTTAATTCGATACACAAGGTAGAAAGTTCATGAGGTTGAGGCGCCAAATATGTCAAGCGACATATGAAGCAGAGTTTGAAGGTTGAGCAGCAGCAGGATTTGCAACAGCTTTGCTCTGGATTGCAAAGCGGCACATGTTAACCAAATGTCTCCATCGTCCACCGTGGGTACATTTGAAACAGGGTATTTGGTTTGGATGATGACAGTTGCATTGATTGCACCAAGGAGCAGTTCCCTTACGGCTTCATCCCTGAGGCGAGTCATGGTGATAGCTAAGTCAACGGTCCTCTGGAGTACGACGCCTATTCGCTGGGTAATTGCAGCACCTGGTTCGGACATTGTTGTTGCGATGAAGAGGCACCATGAAGAAAATAGAAGACATGGGAGGAAACAAGGGAAAGATAGTCGAGAGAAAATGACAACGCATGAAGATTGTGACCATTTGTTTGTTACCAAAGGCAAACAAATGAGACAGTGACTAATCAAAGTGAATGGGTCAATATAATGTATCGCGAAGACATGCTCGCCTATAAGTGAACACTCATCCCAAGAATTCCCAGGTAAGCACAACTGGTCTCGCGTCTGATGAGATGTATACGAAGTGCTTGCCTAGACAGAAAACCCAGAATACAGGCATTCACCCTTCCAGTTTGCACGTGTTCACATTATTTAAAACCCAAAACCTTGACGAGATTTTGAAAATTCAAAGGGGTTCAAAACCATATAACAGAGGGTTCAAAACCTATAAATCAATCATCCTAGAACAGATGATTAGTTTTCAAAGCGGTTTTGAAATTTATGTTCTTGTTGTGGTCGTCGCCTAAGGATAGGCGACGGTATTGTTTTATGACTAAACGCAAGTAAACTCGCGTTAGGGTCCTAAGAAAGTTATAGACTAGGTCAAAGCATTACTAATAACCTAATTCCCTATAACCATTGGCTCTGATACCATCTTTTCTGTCACACCCCGACCACGTAGAACATACAAAACGTGGCGGAAATGTCGGGGAGTGTTGTAACAGAATTAATTGTTTCAAATCCATGGCAATTGAAGTTTCGTTTTATTGATTAAAAGTGTTACAATGTCTTAACAAACAAGGAAATACAACATAATTAACTAGTCTTGCATCTTTTATTGTCACTAAAGCCCAAGTCTGCCTATGTGTATCTTGATCATCTTATGCAACAGTTCCTGAAAAACACATGTGAAAATAGGTACGTCAGCATAAAAATGCCTGTGAGATACATAGGTTTTGTGAAAATAGGTTTCATGACTTATGTTTGAGAAAATGTTTAGTCATGAACCTTGTTATTTGCTTTGTTTTGTAAATCGTTTGAAAAACAATGAGTTCAGATGATATGTATAAATAAGTGAATAATGTATGGTTAAATGAATAACCATAGTAAAATGGATTTGTATAAGATAAGTTGTTTGTAAAACAATGTCTTGTGAAAAGTATGTTATTTGTATAAAATGTTATATGTCTCAAACTGAAATGATTCAAATAACGCTACGATATGTAATACCATACAAACACTTATATATAGGAAGTACCAGCGGCGTATCCACCATGCTTGTATCATATTACACACGCATCGTTACTTAATCACTTAATCAAACCAAACTAACCAATGTAAGAAGTCTATGTTTAAATCAATTGTCAAATGTATTGGGTAATATGTCAAAGTGTTCATGTCAAGATGTAAATCATATCAAAATGTTTATGTCAAATATCCATGTCAAATGTCTATGTCAAATATCCATGTCAAACGTCTATGTCAAGATGTCATGTATGGCAAGTGAAATGTCTCAACTAAACCATATGCACAAAAACAAAGTATTGAAGTAAATCTTGGTTTAAATCAAAGTTATGTTTTGTGGGAAATGCATGATCAAATGTCAATCATGTTAAAATGTCTATGCCGAAATGTCTATGTCAAAATGTCATGTAAAACGATGTACTAAGTAATGCACACAATTGGGCACACCTAGCATGAAATGTCATAAAATCATGTACTATAATGTACTAACGAACATAGCAGTATATGATGTTAAAACAGGAAAGCATGAAAGTAACAAGTAGGCACATGTGTTCCACCCCAAAACAGTTTGGAAAACAGTAAAAGAGGGGTCTATGTACTCACTTGAGATTGCTCAGTAGTCCTTGAGTAACAACTAAACAATGCTAGAGATCGCGGATATCAAACGGCACCTAGTATAGGTAGCTACATTAATAAACCGGACCTAAATCGGAAGATCGGGTAGCATTAGGGTTTGTAAACCAAACGAGTGTAGAGACTCGTGTCATTTGGTTTAACAAAGCCTACATACTAAATGAAACTTAACCTAAGTGTCTACGACCCATTACGACCCGTTTAGGTAGCTTATGCTACTTTAACGCGTCGTTCGCGTGAAACGCGTTCGGACCGCCTAACTAGCCCTATGACAAGTGTTATATGCCTAAACATATTACATAATCAGTTATGTGACAAAGGTTTAGGTTACATATGCTTAATTACCAATTATACATGAAAAGGGTATTCTGGTAATTTACCTAAGGCATATAAACTACCTATCATACAACTACTTAAATGATGTGACCATAGGGTATAACCTCGGAAGGTTATTCCCTACCTACTATGGTCACCTAATGTGTTTGGTCGGATCCTAATGATCGACCAAACTGGGTCGGGTTCGAGGTATAAGCGATTCATCAGATCGCTTACCCTACGACCCTAGACAACGTGGTAATCAGTGGGCATAGTCCCAAGGGACTATGACCAACGTGATTACACTCACGTTGCGAAGTTCTAAAGAACTTCGCATTGACCATTACTGGTCAACGCTGAAAGTCAAACAAAGTTTGACTTTCGGACTCGAAAAGCAATAAAATAAGGAAAAGAACGAAAGAATACTTACGAAGGGTCCCCGAATGCTAATCCCGATTCAAGAATCTCAGGTATGAAACAATGGTTTCAACTTAGAGGTTCTCAAATCAGAATTCTAGTGATTTTAGCAATGGGGGGTATGGGGTATTTATAGGAATACCCGAACCGTTAAGATCGTTTCATGGAAAACGTGCCTTAATCCCATCCGTACATGTGTTGAAAAGTTATGGTGTTTAGGTGTTTAAATTCCATCCATACATGTGTTGCAAAGTTATGGTGTTTAGGTGTTTAAATTCCATCCATACATGTGTTGCAAAGTCATGGTGCCAAAATTCCATCCTTATCCGCTGACTAAGCAAGTTTAGAATGTGTGGTTGTGAATTAAACAACGGCTAATACATCGAATCTGGTCCCGAATGCGAAAAACGATCCAAATGACGTGACGAATGGATTTTTCTTATGGCGAACACTAAAATAAAATATTTTAGTGCTTACATAAATTTTTGGATGTCTGGATGTATTCAGAACGTAAGTTATGCGCGAAAATGCAAACTTGTGCACTTTTTGACACTTTTAGTCCCTGAATGACCCAAAAGTTTATTTTAGCACACCGAACCCCTCAAAGCCTATTTCTAAGCTATGTAAAGGATATTTATGGTATGTTTAACTTATGGTCATGTTCCGGAAGGTCTGTTACAGTTCAAATTGGCATACTTTCGCAGTTTGTCAACTTTAGTCCCTGTAAGCGATTAAACTTGATTTCACCACACCAAACCTTCCAAAACTTATATATAAGTTATGTAAAGGTTATTTAAGGTATGTTAAGCCTATTTCACTATTCTGGAGTGTTCGTTGGATTAAACTGGTTATATTTACGCATCAGTGCGCGTATAACCTTCCAGAAAGCGATTTAGAGCTTGAAATCGGACAAGAGTTGATATGTGAAATCGATACACATATTTTTACAAATCCCAAGTATGAAATACAATATTTCATTGGTTTGGAATTTGTTTGATGGTCGCAGTGACACGGGTGTCACATCAAGATCCATGAGTCAAACATTATTCAAAGAAAGGACAAGGCAAGTACATTAGTAGGGAGGAGAATGCCCCAAACTAAGGTGCCAACTAAGGCATAGTCTACTTGAGTTAGACTTGCCAAAGACAAAATGACCCCCACCCCAAAGGATAAACGAGAGTTATATGTGATATGATGCATTTATTTTCCTGCTTATGCTAAGTAACATACTTGTTTATTGATATTGTTAGTGCATACGTCTGTCGACTTCGTCTTGTATTGTGTCTTGTTTTAGAATAGATAGATCAGGGCACGTAAATCGTGAAAACATGTTAAAAGGTTGATTTCGCACGAAATAGGCAACAGCTATTTCGCACGAAATCAGATGGCTATTTCGCACGAAATCACTATTTCGTGTGAAACTGATTTCGCTTGAGCCGTTCCGTGCGAAATCACCTTGCCTATAAATAGTTGCCTTGTCTTCGTCATTTGGTACGAAATAACTTTCCGGTTTCAGAGCCGAAGTGCTGTCGAAGTGTCTACTCGCTGTAAAACGTTGTTATATTAATCAAAAGACAGTTTAAAGTGATTTGCAAGCTGAATCAACTTGATACGTCTGTTTCCGCCTTTCGTATTGAGCAAAAACTCTTCTGAACGACTCATTTGGTCGTAAAAACGATCCTACAATTGGTATCAGAGCTCAGGAGGAAGAGTTCTTACCGATTCAGCTCAAAATTCTGTTTTCTACACCTTCTTTTTCAAAATTAACAAGATTTTACGGATGAAATGACTTGAATTTCACACATTATATGCGAAACAGTGGTTTAACAAAGCCTTGAAAGTTTCAGACCTAAAATCGGACTAAAACCTGGTTAATTGGACAAAAATCTGATCGACATGATGACATCAGCAGTATTTCGCACGAAATAGCATTCTTATTTCGTTTGAAAATTCTGGTATTTCGTACGAAACCAGTTATTTCGCACGAAATCACTTCATTTCGCACCAAATTGGTATTTCGTTTGACTATTTCGCATTAAATCACCTATTTCGTACGAAAGTATCCTATTTCGTGTGAACTCATTTCGTTTGAAGTTGTTTTGCAGGTTATTTCGTTTGTAAAGGTCATTTTGTACCAAAGTGTATTTCGTTTGAAAGGATTGATTTCATTTGAAAGTGTCAGATTTTGTGAAACTTGTTACCGAATCATGGAAGAGGAATTTTTAACGCATTTGCTACTGCCCCGAGTACTCATGTGACTATTACTCAGAGTATGAACATGGAAAATGAGACTGGAACTTTGCAAAAACCCCCGAAGCAAATGGGAATTGAGGAATATTATGGTTGGAAAGACCGATTTGAAAACTGGGTTCAAGCAATTCATTTGAGATCTTGGGAGTGTATTGAGAAAAAGTATGTTAAACCTCGTACAGATATGGGAGTTATCAAAACTATTTCTAAATTTTCGGACAAAGAAAGAGATATGTATAAAGCAGAAAAGATGATGATCAGTTTACTCCAGCAAGCTATTAAAGAAGACATCTTCATATTACTTCAACATGATAATACTTCACATTCAATTTGGGAAGCACTTCGAATTAAGTTTGAAGGAAGTGAGAAGATGATCAAGAGTAAAAAATCATTGTTGAAAAAAGAATTTGATTTATTCATAAGTTTGCCGGGAGAAGATACAAAGAAATTGAATGAAAGATATTGTCATTTAGTAAGGTCAATGTCTTTGTTAAATATCAACAAAGATTGTGAGGAATGGGTTGACAAATTAGCTGAGGCTTTACCTCAGAAAGAATGGGGTACATTTTTGATGATATTAAAGAATACTGGAGAATATGATGGCTTGACAATTTCTCAGTTTATTGAAAAGATTGAAGGACAAGATCTTGAGCAACAAAAGATTGCTAGAATGAACAATCCAAGTGCACAACAAGATGTTAAGATGTACTTCAAAGGGAGTGTTCAGAATGTCGAAGCAAGTCCAAAAATCCAAACTGCTTTTAGTGCAGAAAACTCATCTGGATCAGTGAATCAAAGTCCAAACAGCAGCAGTGGATTTTCCTCATACCCAAGTGTTAATCCAAAGGAATCAACCTCAAGTTATCAGTTTCAAAGCTCAAACAGCAGTAATGATCATGTTTTACTTTGCAACATTGCGTTGCATCTTCAGGAAGGTCAAAATTTCTCTGAAGATGTTGCTAAAAGCCACATGTCACTACTTGCTACAGTGTTAGAATCATATGAAGGATTGGTTGCAGGAAGGATCGGAAATCCTATGTTGACGAAAGAGGATTACGATCAGATAGATGCAGAAGAAATGGAACTTATGGATATTAAATGGTGCTTAGCTAGTGTTTTGAGGAGAGCTGAAAAATTTAAGATGATTACAGGGGGAGATGATTTTAGAGATGCTAATGTTTCTACTTTGGGTTTTGATAAATCTAAAGTTACTTGTTTTCGATGCAGGGAGAAAGGACATTTCAAGAGGGAATGTAAAAATCGAGAAGCAAGTGGAGCACAGAATCCTTTTGGAAATAATGTTTATTATCGAAAAGCCATATATCAACAAGTTGCTCATCAACCTTATCAACAAAAAGAACCACAAACTGCATATGCTAAAATGATTGCAGGAAAGCTTATTTTGGCATAATTGATCAAGAGGATGAAAAAGTGGCAGAAGGCTTTAGCTGGGACAAATATATTCCACCTGATTCAAAAACAGTTGCATTAATTGCACAAATAGTTCAAGAACCAGATTTGATAAAGGAATGGATGAAAGCATTTGCTGATGATGAGAAGAGCCAAGATAGAGAGTTTGTTTCTTCAGAAGAAAGTTCAGAAAAGACAACAGTCTTTGATCAATCATCATCTGATAGCAGTGATGATGAAGAAGAAAAACAAATAAATCTTGGAAAAACTCACTTATCTCCTGAAAGTTTTCAATTTTATTTTGCAGATCGTTTGGAAAAGCTAAAAGAGAAACGAGCAGCAAAGGAACAGAAAAAGATGAAGAGTAAAGGTGTTGCTCAGGAAAAGATGTCTGAACAAAGAGAAGAAGTTAAAGTTGCTGAGAAAGTGGTTGAAGCTGAAAAGGTGTTTGAAGTTGAGAAGATAGTCGAAGTTGAAAAGATTATCGAAGTTGAAAAGATTGTTGAAGTAATCAAACCTTGTCTAAAGTGTTTGGAGTCATGTAAGCAGTGTGAAGAAAAAGAGGAGAAGCTTAGTGAACTTGATAAGATGAAAGAAAAATTGTTGTTTGATGTTAAATACGTGAAAGAGTCGTATGATGTATTGAACAGAACAGTGAATAGTATGCAAATGATGAATTCAGAAAGGGAAGATGCGTTAACAATGATGAATGCTGTGATGATGACAAAGCAGAAGACAATTAATCACTATATTGAAGAGTGTGCAAAGTTGAAGCAAGAGTTGGAGAAAGAAAAGATAGAGAATGAAAGAATCAGACGATTACTGCAAAGTTATTCTAGTTCTGATTATTTGATTGATATAATTTATCCAACTGTTGCAGGTTTTGAAGCATTTCAAGACAAGAAGCCTGAAGAGAAGGATACTGGTAAGAAACAAAGTGCAAATTATAACAAGTGTCTGCCTCCGATTTGGGAAGGTTATTCTCCCAGAAAACCAAATGAGGAGCAAATCAAAAAGGCTGTCAATATAAAGTTAAAGTCCGAAACAACTGATGAGTTACCAGAAAACATTGACGTCACATTCTCATCGTCTGACACTGATCATGAGTCTGAGTTAATAAAGAAAGTGGTCGATCAGGTGTTGGATAAAGATGAGGAGTCAGACTCAAAGTCCGAATCAAAAAGTTCGAGTTCATCAGTTGACAGTCCAAAGTCGTCGGTTAAAAGAGTTTACAATAAAGAATTCCTGTTATCAAAATCTAATTTGAATGATGAACCAATCAAAGTGGCATATACTTTGAATGATTCAGACAAATTATATTCTGATGAGGAATTTCCAATAAGAGTTGTTAAAACTGAAATGATTAACAAGGTTTTTAAACTAACAGAAATCAATATTTCTGAAATAAAGGATGTTAATATTTCTGAAAACCCAAACCTTACACCTCAAGAGTTCAACAACGTTTAAACAAGAAAAAGGGTTACAGTTCTGGTTCTGGTTTACAAAAGAAACCAAACCATAACGGTAATTTCAAAAAGAAAGGACTTCGTTTTATTCCACCGAAAAATCATAAAAATGAGAAAAAGTATAAAACAAAACTGTATTCATTTCAGGAGCAAGTTCAGAGGAAGAAGAAAAGAGCTCATTCTGGAAGCAGTCAAACAAAGAGTTCTTTGCAGAAAAACAAAAGTTTGAGAAGAATGAAATTTATCAGAGAAAAGAGACAAGAACCTGTTATAGATGTCAAGAAGTTGGTCACATAGCCTGGAACTGTCCAATGGCTACCAGTACAAAACAGGAAGTTGTTTCTAAACTCAAAGAAAAAATTGTTGATAAAACCGAACCACCAACTGAAAAGTTCAAAGTTTTTAAAAAATCAACATTTGAGGTTGGTGAATGTTCGAAAAGATTTTACAAGAGAATAGTGAATCTTGCAACCAAAAGTGGGTTGTTAAGAAATCTGATGTGAAATCTGGCGATGAATCTGATTCCACAAAGTCAGAGGAAGTTGAGGTAAGAGATGAAAATTCAGTTCCTCCAATGGATGATGTCAATTTTCCACCATTGAGAGCTGAAAATTTTAAACAAAAAGTTGGAAAGGTTGAGATTTCGAATCAATTCTATTCTGAGAAGAAAGAATTTGATGTCGAAAATATTTTTAATGGAAATGTGAAAAAGATTTTTGCGAAAATGGTCGAGGGAAAGGTCAAAGGGGTAAAAGAGTTTTATGAAACAAAGAAAGCAACTTATAACCCTAGTGAAGTTGAAGAAGTCACATCCAAGTTTGGTCAGGCTTGGATGTCTGTATTTCATATGTGAAAAATATGACTTACCGGAGTTTCCAGGATGGTAAGAGTGGAGCAGGAATCGGCATATTTCTTGAGAAATTCACGAAAGTGATATTTCGATCTACAAGTGGTAGTTTTCTTCAAATTGTCATTTTTCAATTTGCAAAACATTTTGGTTGATAAGTGAACCTTCATGTGGTTAAAGAGGGTTTTTACCTACAAGTGGTTAATCAAGGTCATTAAGTTAAACTTGATTTCACTTTCATACAAGTGGTTGAGAAACAATGTGATGAATTTACCCCTTAACCTACAAATGGTAAAATCAACAAAACTAATTTTTCGAAAAAACCATTTGATTAAAACAAACTTAAGTGTTTTGAAATCATAATGGGAAAATAGTTTGTTTTCATGGGGAGTTCTGATTGTTTATGCCAAGTGGATGGCGATTTGAAGCACTTCACAACAGTTGTCACTTTATTTGTACAGTTTGTTTTCAAATTTATGTTAAATGCTTTTGCATTTTAGGGGGAGTAAGAAATTTTAGAAAATCCAAAAACATTTGAAAATTTGAAAAGCCAAAAAACATGATCCTCTTAAAATGTTTAAAGCTTAACAGTGTTAGTGATTTGTCTTATAAACTGATATGATCCTCTTACACAAACTCACAAAAATATTGTTTGTAAATATTTCTTTAATGCATTTTCTTTCATATTCTAAAATCCAAAAAGATTTTTAGTGTTTTTTAGCATAAAATTTTGAAAAATACAAAAATATTTTTGACAACTGATGTTGGAGAGCTGATTTTCAAAATTCTGAGTGCTAAACATGACGACAAAAGGTTTGGGAGAGTGTGTTTGAGATGGAAAATTGTTTGAAAAGAAAAATGTTATTTTTACAAGTGGTTCATCAGAGATTAACATTGTAAAATCATTTATTGATTGATTAATATCTGCAAGTGGTATATAAATTTGTAAAATTTTAAATTTGTGAAATTTACTTTGAGGTAGAGGATGTGCAGGTTAGCTAGATTTTGAATTCTGAGCAGAAAGAGAGCTAGGTTTCGATTCTAGAATCTGTGAAAGCCAGACTACGATCCCAAGCATAACGTAAGGGGGAGTCTACTAGCAAAGGGGAGTCTGTAGAAAGTAGAGCCAGATTTAGTTCCTGAAGATCATGCAAATTGCAGATGCTAATGAATTTAAGGAATCAAGAGATCTGATCAAGAGAATTAGAGTGAGATAAGAGCCAGGTGGAGATTCTGGAGATGAAAAGAAGACAGAGATTGAGGATGTTTTACATTGTTAGATACTTTGGAAAAGTTTGAGAAGACTGATATAGATTGAAGATTGAAGACTCGACACTGAAGACTTCGTCAACATTCGAGGGGGAGTCTGTTAGTGCATACGTCTGTCGACTTCGTCTTGTATCGAGTCTTGTTTTAGAATAGATAGATCAGGGCATGTAAATCAAGAAAACATGTTAAAAGGTTGATTTCGCAAGAAATAGGCAACAACTATTTCGCACGAAATCACATGACTATTTCGCACGAAATCACTATTTCGTGTGAAAATGATTTCGCTTGAGCTGTTCCATGCGAAATCACCTTGCCTATAAATAGTTGCCTTGTCTTCGTCATTTGGTACGAAATAACTTTCCGGTTTCAGAGCCGAAGTGCTGCCGAAGTGTCTACTCGCTGTAAAACGTTGTTATATTAATCAAAAGACAGTTTAAAGTGATTTGCAAGTTGAATCAACTTGATACGTCTGTTTCCGCCTTTCGTATTGAGCAAAAACTCTTCTAAACGACTCATTTGGTCGTAAAAACGATCCTACAGATATATACATACGAATAAGCGTACGGAATAATTGTGACATGAATAAGAAACCTTCGACTCCGAATCCTATTATTGTTCTTAACCTGCACGATGAAGCTATCAGCCTCGCGTTCATGACTGGAGTGATTACCAAACAAGATTCTGAGCTTGTTTCTGTAGGAGATGGCTGCTCTTCCCTCTCGATTGTGAAGGTGCCTGACTACGGTAGTGACGGCGAGGCAGAGGCGGCAACCTTGGACAACTTCTTTATCAGCGGGACGAGGTCCCTGTGGCTTTTGTGAAGCGAGGTTGATGACACACTTGACCAGACAAGGAAGATGAAGTATTCATCTCAAAGGTGCCCCTCCAACTACTAGGAATTCTCCTTATTCCTATTTCGTTTAATCATCGTGCCTATTCACGCGTAACGATAACGAATGTTAGCGCGTGGACCACCGAAATGTTCCTTTCCATGTCAGAGGTATAAGGACAGTAGTGTCCCCTCCTTGGTTGATCATCTGCTTGGACGAGGGAAAATTGGGGTAACTGTGCAAGACAATTTATTATTACGGGGGTCCATGTAACAACGACTTGTAGTACATGGAAATCCTGGTGGACTATGCGGGTCAGGCTAATGATCACCATCCCTCCAAAAATAATCTATAGGTGTTCGCACCTTCATCTGGTAGAACAACACCTAGGCCATTGCTTTAGCACTTTACAAAGTAGGAAACCTGCCTTTGCCTACTTCGTGTCTGACACTTTTACCCGTATACGAGGCATTTGGGAACCGATATCTAAGCTAGTCGAGATGGTTAACACGCGGGAAAGATTCAGTGACGTTACACTCTCTATCACCCTTACATGAACAACCCCCATCCCTGGGAAAGTATACCCCTCAGTGAAGCTAAAAACCTAAGAAAACCAATGTAGCAGGAAAATAACTGCTACTTTCATATTATGAAACTTGTTTGACTAAGGAGATGTAACCTTGAGTTCATTTTGTTACAAGCAATAAGTCAAGTTTCCAAGCTTAAATGAAAGCTCAGTAATTGTCTCCTCACTCATACATTGTTGATTATATATGCATGTGATATTGGGTGATCACCTGTTTGCTTATGGTACTATGTACCTCATAGACAATTATGGAAGGTTGTCTAACCTACCCCATACCTTTTGACAGGAGAGAATGCCGCCCAGACGTGACACAGACACCAGTACGTTACCAAGGACATAATTCGAGCTTCAAGAACGCATCTCACAGGTAATTGCAAGATATGAAGCCCTCCGCTCTGAACACAGCGGTGGCACTTCCGGAAATAACCCTCCAACTGGCTGCACCTATAAACAGTTCCTGGACTGCAAGCCATTGAATTTTGATGGCACAGGAGGTGCCGTTATGTTTGTTCGTTGGGAAGAAAAGACTGACTCCGTTCTAAGAATGAGTAACTGTTCGCCCCAGCGGAGTGTTACCTTTCTCTCAAAGTTGTTTTTAGATGGCGCACTCTCCTGGTGGAACCTTCAGGTTCAGACCCTTGGTGAAGATGCCGCTTATGCACTAAGCTGGGACGAGCTCAAGGAAATGATGGAGAAGAAATATTGTTCTAGGGCTGAAATCCAGAAGCTTGAGGTGGAGTTCTGGAATTTGAAAATGGACGGGCCGAAGATTTCTAAGTACGTCCAGCGATTTCACGACTTGTCTAGGGTCGTTCCCTACTTAGTCAAGCCGGAATTCAAGAGGATTGAGCAATTCATTTGGGGGCTTGCACCTCAAATTAGGAGCTTGGTTACTACCTCAAAGCCTCCAACCATCCCAGAGGCTATCGATTTAAGTGTCACACTTACGAAGAAGCTCTACGTACGGGAAAATTTTCGGAATCTGAGACAAACAAGAAAGAGACTCATGTGGAGTCTTTGGGCAATAAGAAAAGGAAGTCTTCGAACCTAAAGATAGGCACCCAAGTCAGCTATGGAAGCTCTAAAGCAAACAAAAGAAGGGAAGTGAACCCGCCCCATGGCAGGAAAGCTTATGAAGCCGCTAAAGAGGTCGGTGGTAAGGTTTATTTGGGAAATAAGCCGAGATGCGAGGAATGAAATTTTTACCATGAAGGTCGATGTCTAAGGCCCAAGTGTGGAAAGGAAGGGCACAGCAAGGATGCATGTTGGGCGAAGGATCCAGACGGAAGAGATAATGGTAGAATACCAGGTTGCTACAGATGTGGTGGAGCAGGGCACTTTAGGAAAAATTGCCCCAGGAAGAACCAAGCAAGGAAGGGTCTTCACGATCGGAGCTCGTGTAGCACGCCAGGACCCAGATGCGGTTATGGGTACGTTCCCTATTAACCAACCTTATGCATCTATTTTTGATTAATACTGGCACCAACTTTAACCTTGTATGCTTAAAACTTAAGAAACTGCTTGGCCTAGTTTCAAGTAGAATAGACATCCCGTATTCTTTAGAATTGGCATATAGAAGGTTAGTTTAAGCAGACGAGGCGATAAGGATTATATTTTGGGAACTCAGAAGGTCGGAACCTTCCATTACCATTGACTTGGGAAGTCATGTTGTGGTAGTCAGCATGGATTGGATATTCAAGTATAGAGCTGAAGTTGTTCGGAAAAATCAGTCGCATCCCTCTTGCGAATGATGAAACACCTATAGTATACAACCTTCTTACAATAGGTGCAAGGGTACTAGGCCCCCCTAAGTCAGTGGAGCTGCGACATCTCACAGTGGTCGTAGAGACACGGAAGCACCTCCAAATAGACTGCATGGCTTTCCCTGCTCATGTTGTCAATAAAGAGACCAAGAAGCCTTTCCTGAAGACTTGCCAGGAATACCCCCCAGCAACAAGAGGAGTTTAGGATGAACCTAGTGCTAGGAGCGACACCAGTGCCGAATGACGCCTTACCGACTAGTTTAGTCCGAGATACAGGAGCCTCCGATGCAACTGCAGGGTCTGCTAGACAGAGGAAATCTGTCAAGCCGAGTTTCTCACCCTGGGAAACCCCAGTGTTATCCGTTAGGAAATAGGACACCAGTTTTTACACGGGTACATAGCCTAATCTGAGAGGAACTCAGAGGGAATAATGAGGGAGAAAAGTCTTACGCACGGGTTACAGGGAGATAAACAACTAACCAACAAGAATTGGTACCCCTTACCGAGAACCGATGACTTGTCAACCAGCAACAAGGTCCCAGCTACTACTCCAAGATGGAATTAAGGACATGGTGTCCTCAGTTAAGGACACGAGAAGAAAGTCGACAGTTTTCACTTTACATCAACTTTAGAGAATCGGATATCAAGGATCGGTATCCTTTGCCAAGGATTGATGACATGACGAACCAATCGTAAGGTTCTAGTTACTACTCGATGATTGACTTGAGGTCAGGATGTCCTCAACTGCGATACAAGAGGAAAATATCCCTAAAGCAACCTTTAGGACTTGCTTCGAGCAATACGAGTTCCTTGCCGTGCCATTTGGCTTAGCACATGCACCGACGGTATTCATGGACCTCATGAATCAGGTGTGTAAGCCATACCTGGATAAAGTCATGATTATATTATTTAATTAAGTACTTAGATGCTCAACGACCAAGGAAGGCCTTGAGCAACATCTGCAATTTATCTTGTGACTCTTAGAGGAAGGACAGTTGTGTGTTAGGATGTCTAAGTGCGAACCTGGGATTCGCGAGGTAAGATTGTTAGGATACGTGATGGTTAAGAATGAGGATTATGTCAACCCTACAATCAAGAGCTAAGGAGTTATAGTTGCGGTTTTTTTAATGCTTCTCGACAAAGTATCGATTGCGCATTGATGCAACAAGACCACTTCATCGCATACGCGTCACGTTGATTAAAGGAATCATGGGATGAGACCCTGAACTAGGTACAGTAATTGCGCGCTGAAGTTTTGACACCAGTACTTGCATGGGAAAACGCTGCACGATCTTTACTGAACACTAGGGTTGCAGCACACCGTTGATCATAAGGACTTAAACATGAGATAACGAGATTGAGTGAGCTACTGAATGAATGTGACTGTGAGATTAAGTATCCCCTGAACAAGGCAAGCATTGTAGCAGACGCCTTGATCCGCAAGGAAAGCGCAAAGCCTCTAAGGGTGCGAGCCTTAGAAATAACCATACGGACAAATCTCGTCACTCGAAGTCGTAAAGCTAAGCATGAGATGCTCAAACCAGAGAACTTTCAAGCTGAAGCATTATATGGAATATAAGTGCAGTATTGCCTAAGGAAGACAGAACCATACACTTCCTGAAACAACTTTAGGTTCCGTCTCACGACAATTTTCAAACGTTTACTTTGGGGCAAGATTCATAGGTCCAGGTACTCGATCCATCCTGGATCCGGCAAGAGGTACCAAGACTCGAAGGATTAGTATGAATGGCCCAAGACGGAAGCTGATATAGCCACTTATGTGGGTAAAAGTCTTACTTATGCCAAAATTAAGACAGAATACAAGGAACCATCAGGGTTGTGGCAACGGCCTGAGTTCCTCATGTGGTAGAGGGAACGAATCTTAATGGATTTCGTTACAAGCTACCAGGGACCCATAGGGTCACGATATGATTTAGGTGATTATTGATCGACACACCAAGAGTGCACATTTCCTGCCAAACAGTGAGGAAGGCAGCGCAAGGGAAATTAACAGAGATTCAGGCCAAAAAGATTGTGGCACGTCATGGAGTGCCTGATTCTATTATGTCCGACCGAGATGGTCATTTTGTGCTAAAGATATGGCAGACAATTCATAGGCGTTTAGGTCACGATTGGACCTTAGTACTACATTTCACCCTCAGGCGGACGGCTAGAGCAAATGAACGATACAGACTGTATGGACATGTTACGTGCTTGAAGTGATAAACTTTGATGAAAGGATGAATTACTCACTAGCCCTAAGTGGAGTTTTCCTACAATAATATTTATCACACCGCTGTTTGAGCCGCTTCGTGTGAAGCCTTATAAGAACGTAAGTATCGGTCCCCCTTCGTGTTGAGTGGAGACCGGAGATAAACAACTTACTGGCCAAATTGGTTCAGGAAAACTATAGACAAGATCGTTCAGATATGTAATCAGATCAAAATAGTATGCGGTGTACAGAAAGGCTACGCCAACGAGCAGCAGGAACCGTTGAAATTTGAGAAAAGAAGTATGGTGATAATGTGAGACTCGCCTTGGGAAGGCATGGTATGATTTGGAGAGCATGGGAGGTTGGACCCATGATATATTAGACCTTTCGAGATCCTTGAAAGGATTGGGACCATGGCTCACAAGCTAAAATTACCTGAGAAATTCAGCAGTGATCACGACACGTTTCACGTATCTCGCTTTTAGAGGAGTCTGAGAGACTGGGTGTTTTAGTCTGAGAGGCTAGGTGTTTCATTCTGAGAGACTGGGTGTTTCAGCCTGAGAGACTGGGTGTTTCAGTCTGAGAGGCTAGGTGTTTCAGTCTGAGAGACTGGGTGGTTCAGTCTTAGAGACTGGGTGTTTCAGTCTGAGAGACTGGGTGTTTCAGTCTAAGAAACAAGATTCATGTCAACGACAAACTCCAAATTATTAATGAACCCGTTAAGGTGGCGGACTGGGAGTCCACAAAACACGGAGAAGACATAATTGCTTTGTTTGAGTTCGTTGGAATTCATATCATGGCCCAGAGTTTACTTGGGAACATAAACACCAATTTAAACCTAAGTGACCACATTTGATTCACAACTCCCCTGCGACCGATGGCATCGCTTGAATTTCGGGACGAAATTCCTTTAACGGGGGGAGAATGTGACAACTGGCACTTTTCCGTACATTCTGTACACTAATTGAATAGTAATCTGTGTTTTAAGAACTGTGCAAGGTATAGTCTACAAGACGAATGAAATTCTGATTACTGATATACACATACAATGGCATTTCATGTTGCAACACTTTTATCATTACAACATGCAACACGATATAGTTCTATTAATGCACAGAACAGAATTGGCACCATTATCAGACAAACTAAAAGCACTGACGGGAGTTCAGTACTTAGACAGACATGAAATTAAGACACTGAATGAGCACCAGAACCAAGTGATACACTAGGATAGTGTGTAGGAAAGTATGGATTAAAAAACCGCCATCCTAGTGATGACATAGGTCCCGGAAAGTGCCAGGAACACACTAAAAATGCAGAATTCTGCAGAAAATAACCAAAATTAAGCTATTTTCAGCATTTAAACTCCAAAATATAAAGCAGAATTATGGTTTAATGGTCCAGAATACTTTCCTAAGTTTCGAAAATCGAAACTGTCATAAAAGACAACACAAAGCACACTAAACGGCGATAATTAGCACTTTAACGAACCGGTAACCAACCAAACAACCGGACACCACCCGAAACACCAAAATTATACTAGAAGCATTGTTTTATTATTTCTGAGCTAGTTATGATCCCCGAACACCCTAACACACTATATAACATATTATATACATAACACTAAAACACTACTCTTGAAATCTAACTAAATATCTTAACATTACATTAAACACCAACCAAGACCCCCCCCCCTCATGTTTACGGCATCAAAGGTGGCCCACCATCAAGATTTACTTGATCTTGCTAGATATCATTTGATCTCACTAGATTTGTTGGAAGATCTTGCCTTGTACTTGAGAAACATGTTATCCATTGGTTAATACTTGAACATGGTTATAAGGAGATCAAGACATTACCATCTTTCACACACTTCACCACACAACACTCTCTCCCTCCCCTCCTCTCCTTACGGTCGTGAGGCACCCCCCACACCACCATCATTTCCATCTCATTCTCATACATTCCAAGGTGTACACAAGGTGTTAGAAGCTAAGTAAAGAAGTTTGGAGCTTGTGGATATTCAAGGACCTCCTTCATTTGCTTTTATCCAACACATTTATCATCTTCAATCTCTTGCGTTCATCCCTAGCCATAGACCTAGTAGTAAGGCCCTTATGATCTCTTGTTACTTCATATTTTGATGGTTAAAAGATTATGAACATTGTTAATCTTGAAGAACACTAAAGAACATAATCATGAATCTTTAACATAAGCTGATTAACATATGAATACATGTTTATATGTGTTGATTTCCTTCTTGATGATTGATTATTTGTGTTAGTGATGTTAGACATCATAAGAAACCTACTAGATTGTGATTAAACACATGATCTAGTAAGTTAAGGTGGTGATCTTGTGAAAGACCAAGATCATCATGCTTTATGTTTTCATGAACTTGAAGTATGAGGATGATTTTGTGAATACTGAAGCATATAACATGATTATTAGACATAAACTTGGATGATTTCAAAAATAGTTTTCCAAAGAAACTAAGTTAAATAACAAGATTTACATAGACTTGGTTTTTACATAAACAAACACTATTTTTGGTGGAAACACTTATGAAACAAGAAGATGTCATAAAGAAATGTTTTTGTAAAACATGTTTACAAGTTGTAAACACCTAAATCTTCCAAGAATGAGATTTTTAAAGAAGTAAACACACTTTAAAGGGTAACTAAACCTACAAAACACGCTACCAAGTTACTATAAGTTTTTATGAAAGTTCAAGTTCATGATTATTATATAGATAGCATTGTTTTGCCACTCGGTAAGTGTAGATTGATTGTTGATTGTTTGTGATGATTTTTGAAAAGTATGGACACCTCCATTTTTAGGGGAAACTATGGCAAAATTTTCTAAAAATATAAACACTTACGAAAATATTTTCAACCCAATATTTACAACTGTATTTTGATCATGAGTTTTCAACAAAAACCTTGCCATAGATTTTGTTACAAAAATACAAGTATTGGAGGTTGGTTTTTATAAATAAAAATGGATAAATATGTATTTAGAATATATATTTACATTAAAGACACATTGTGTGTGATCATTTGTATACTTTGTGTATTAGTTATATTATTTTAGGATTTAAAGTAATATAACTTAACATATACCAAGAAATTACAATCCCAAAATGATACCAAAAATCGTAAGGAATAAATATATAAGTTACACACATAATGTGGTGGAACTGAACGATAGAATGTAACATACAAATATTCCGGAAAATACAATTATGAGCATGTTTTTGGTAAATATTATTTTGGATACGAAAGAAATGAAAATATGATTTTTATTATTACTACAAAGTATATCACATTTTCAACAAGGAGAAAATATATTATTTTGGGGAAGTAAAAATATATTTTCCGAGAGTATTTAGAAGATATATGATTTTTGGGGAAAATATATATTTTCTTGGAATACATTATTTTTGGGAAAAAAATGTTTACATGTATTTTCTAAATTTAGACTTGAAAATACATTAATTTGGATATTTATTCCGGAATAATCAATTAAAAATTCAGTGTAAGTATACTTAACAAATACAAGAATAAGAAGATACATATATGAGATACCTCAATCCTTGGGAAGTAAATACTTGAGAAGTATTATTACAAGAATACTGATTAAACAATTATTCCAAAATTAAATATAATTTAAAGTTAAAATAATCATTATTTTAACAATAAGTTATAACGTGGGATAATATTAAAAGAAACGTAACTCAAAAACGTAAATACTAAGGCAAGGCACGGCCCGTTCGTCTAATCGACCCTAGTACATTGTAGGGAGTCGTGTTTGCTGAAGAGATTTGAGTTACAAGTACCGAAGACGCAAAACAGTGAGTTCATGTCCCCCTTTTCTCTTAATTGTTTTCGTTTTTTTAACTCTCAGGGGTGGAATACATGTTACGAATGTTTAAACAGTATGATTTGACTATGAACTGAACTATTAGATCATGTGAGCATAGACTAAATTTGAAATGCCATTAACTTTTAATTAGGGACGAAGGTTAGATATAACGGGTACGGCCGAACCCCACTCATGGTACTTATGACCACTTGAGTGCTTCGGTGTCCCAGTCGAGGTGAATCGACATAGTCGAGGTGAATCGACATAGTCGAGGTGAATCGACATAGTCAAGGTGAATCGACATAGTCGAAGGAGAATTCGACATAGTCGAGGGAAATCGACAAGGGTATAAGCCTACTCATTTCGAGTGCTCCCTATGTCCTCACATGCTTTAATGTCCTTGCAAAAACACTTATTTATGTTCATAAATACTTTTCATATCTGTTTCCAAAAGGAATCTCTCAAAGGTTTACAAGATTGTCAGTACTCACACAAACGCATGAACTCGCTCAACTTTTGTTGATGTTGTTGGTGCATATGTCTGTCGACTTCGTCTTGTATCGAGTCTTATAATAGAAATGTTAGATCAGGGCACGTAGAACGAGGAAAATAGGATTTATGTGTTAATAGTTCATTTCGCACGAAATGACATTGAGCTATTTCGTACGAAATGGCAATCAGCCATTTCGCACGAAATGTCTTTTGTCGATTTTGTGCGAAATCACCTCCTCAATATATACCTGATGTGCTGATTCATTTATAACGATCTTGTTTCCGGTACCGAAGTGTTGCCTACGTGTCATCTAATCTGTAATCGTGTCAAATCAATAAAACAAGACAATTAAGAGTGAATCAAGTTGTTACAAAGTCTAATCAATGAATTCCGCCTCTGATTAGACCAAGAACTCTTCTGATAGACTCGTTTAGATCGATTCTCGATCCTACAAGTGGTATCAGAGCTCAGGAGGAAGAGTTCTTACCATTTCAGCTGAAACATCTGTCTTCTACACTTTCTTTTTCAAACTTAACAAGTTTTCACGGTCAAAATGGATTGAATTTCACATATAATAAGCGAAACAGTGTTTTGATGAATCCTTGAAATAATTAGACCTTAATTCAGCTTAAAACTTAGTCAATTTAACAAAAATCAGATCGATCTTAGTGACGTCAGCAGCATTCCGTGCGAAATAGACTGTTTCGTGTGAATTTGTCATATCATTTCACACGAAATCAAGTTTTTAAAATCTCATTTCATACGAAATCACTTCTGTAGAATCTATTTCGCACGAAATCGACATCTTGAATCTCATTTCGCACGAAATAGGCCATTTGGACTTCATTTCGTACGAAATAGGCTCTTATTTCATTTGAAATCGTTGTTTCGTGTGAACATTTCGTTTGAAAGGCTATTTCGCACCAAAAGTTGTTTTCGCGTGAAATTGTTCATTTCGTACCTAACTCATTTCGCATAAAAGGCATTTCGTTTGAACTTACTTTTTGTGTGAACTTTTTTAACTTTGTGATACAGGGTATCGAAACATGGAAGAGGAATTTTACAATGCGTTTGCAACTGCTCCAGCTGCTCCAGTTACTTCTGCTGAAACAATTGAAATCGAAAATGAAACAGGAACATCTCAAAAGCCTCCAAAACTTATGTACATCGAAGATTTTAAAGGATGGCAAAATAGGTTTGAAAACTGGGAGCAAGCATATAAGTTTGATGCATAGTGTTCATTGGATGTAGATTATACTAAACCAAAAAATGAACGTGGGATTGAAAAAGCCTTTAGTGACTTTTCAGCAGTTGAGAAATTGAAATACACCAGTGAAAAATTGATGATTAGTCTTCTCCAACAATCCGTAAAAGAAGACATCTATGTGTTACTCCAACATCAAGGAACTGCGAGATCAATCTGGTTGGCATTGATTAACTAGTTTAAAGGAAGCGCTGATATGATAAAGAACAAACAAGCTTTATTAAAAAAGTCATTTGATTTGTTTGTTGCATTTGAAGGAGAAACAACAAAAGCGACTATTGATAGATATTGTCATCTTGTTTTAGAAATGGGAAGATTCGAAATAACGAAAGACGACGATGAATGGGTTGATAAACTAGCTGATGCGCTACCACAGCAAAAATGGGGAACATATTTGCTAATCTTAAAACACATGAGAAAATCTGAAAGTATGAACTTGGCGAAGTTTATTCAGAAAATTGAAGAACATGAATTGGATATTCAGAAAACGGCTATCATGAATAATCCAAATGCTCAACAACATGTCAGTTTATACTACAGAGGAAACAAATTTGAGACTACTCCAAGTCCAAAGATTAAGACTGCTTTCAGTGCGGATAGTTCTTCTGGAACAAATGGTAGCACAGTAACTCAGAGTGGTGGATATTCATCTTCGTATTTAAATTTTGATCCGAATTTCACAACACCAAGTCCTCAACGACAGAATTCAACAAATCTGCAATGCAATGTCACATTGAATATTCAAAATGGTCAAAATCTCTCTCCCGAAATAGCTAAACTACACATGGCATCACTTGTTGCTATGTTATAGTCATATGAAAGTTTAGTTGCTGGACGAATTGGAAATCCAATGCTCACCAAAGAAGATTATAACCAGATTGATGCTGTAGAACTTGAGTTGATGGATATCAAATGGTGTTTAGCTAGTGCTGTAAGAATAGCAGAAAAATTCCAACAAATCACCGGTAGAGATGATTTTCGTGAAATGAGTGCATCTCCGATAGGGTTTGGCAAATCAAAGGTCACTTGTTTTCTTTGCAAAGAAAGGGGGCATTTTAAACGAGAATGCAAAAATAAAGAAGCAACCGGAAGACAAGAAAAGAAATATTATTATCAAAAATCAATTTTTCATCAAATTGATCAACAATCATCTTCATCCAGTTCCATTGATGTTGAAAAGAAAAAAGCTTATCTTGTTAATGAAGATGATGAAAAGGTTGCAGAGGGTTTTAGCTGGGACAAATACATTCCACCCGGTTCAGGTCTTGTTGCTAGAATTCTGGAAGAAGAAGAAGTCAAATCTAGTCCGAAAAGAATATCGATTTTTTCAGAATTAGGAAGTGAAGCAGATACCGATGATGAAGAAGAATATATTAATAAAGCTAGAAAAGGTCTGGATCCTGAAAGTTTTAATTTGTTCTTTGCAGATAAGGTTGAGATGCTGAATGAGAAGAAGGCTGCTAGATTGAAGAGAGAGTTGGAAGCAAAGATGATTGCTGAAGAAAAGAAAAAACTGGAAGCTGAGAAAGCAGAAGTTGAAGAAAATTCAACAGAGAAGGTTGAAGATGAAGAATGTGAAATAAAAGTAGAATTTGATGAAGAACCAATGATTGAAAAGGTGGTAGAGAAAATAGTCGAAGTTGAGAGAATTATTGAAGTTGAAAAATTCGTCGAAGTTGAGAAAGTTGTCGAGGTAGAAAAGATTGTTGAAATCACGAAACCTTGTCTGAAATGTTTGGAATCTTGTAAGGATTGTGATGAGAAAGACAAGAAGATTCGTGAACTTGAAGATCTGAAAGAAAAATTGTTGTCTGATGTGAAGTATGTGAAAGAGTCGTATGATGTGCTGAATAAGACAGTTGATAGTCTGAACAAGACAAATCTAGAAATGGGAGCTGCTCAGACGATGATGAGTTCAACATTAATGACGAATCAGAAACTCATCAATGAGTATATTGAAGACTGTGCAAAGCTGAAGCAGGATTTGGAACTCGAAAAGATAGAAAGTGAAAGAATCAAACGATTGCTATTGAGTTATACAACTTATGATTATTTGATTGATCGAGTTTATCCTAATGTTGCAGGTCTTGAAGCTTTCCAATATAAAAAGATGGAAGAGGATACTGGTAAGAAACAAAATGTCAAATATAACAAGTGTCCGCCTCCAATCTATGAAAGTTATTCTCCCAGAAAACCAAATGAGGAGCGATTAAATAAGGCACTCAACATAAAGTTAATGTCTGAAACCATTGATGAGTTACCAGACAACATTGATGTCACCTTCACAGCGCCTGACACTGATCATGAGTCTGAGTTATTAAAGAAAGCGGTCGATCAGGTGTTGGATATGGATGAAGAGTCAAAGTCGGAGTCTAAATCTGAAAGTTTGACTTCGTCAGACAAGAGTCCGAGTTCTTCGATTAAACGGGTTTACAATAAAGAATTTATGTTATCAAAAAATAATTTGAATGATGAACCGATCAAAGTGGCATATACTTTGAAAGATTCGGACAAATTATATTCTGATGAAGAATTTACAATAAGAAGTGTCAAAACTGAAATGATCAAAAAGGTTTTCAAATTAACATAAATTAATATTTCTGAAATAAAAGATTTAAATCTTACTGAAAAACCTAAAAAATACACTTCAAGAGTTCAACAGAGATTGAACAAGAAAAAGGGTTACAGTTCTGGTTCAGGTTATCGAAAGAAACCAAACCATAACGGTAATTTCAAAAAGCAGGGATTAGGTTTCATTTCCCTAGAAAATTATAAAAAAGAGAAAATTTTTAAATCAAAAACTAAATTTGTTGCAGGAACAAGTTGTGAAGAAGAGCAGAAGAAACCATTCTGGAAACAGTCAAACCAAGAGTTTCTTGCTGAAAGAAAAATGAATGTGTTGAAGAAATCTGCACCAAGAGTTAACAGAAGAATTTGTTTCAAATGTCACAAGATTGGACATATTGCTTGGAATTGCCAACAGTCCAACAACACAAAACAAGAAGTTTCTTTTAACTCAAAATTAAAAGAAAAAAATGTTGATGAAAAGAAACAATCAACTGAGAAATCTAATGTCTTTGAAAATTCGACTTTCGAAGCTGGTGATGTTTCAAAATGTTTTAAAAAAGGAAAGTCGATTTGAACAAACAAAGATGGGTTGTTAAATCTGAAACTAGTTCTGACAATGAATCTGCCTCATCAAAGTCAGAGGAGTCATTTGTTGTGAAAAGTGAGAAGAATTCCGTTCCAGAAATGAACGAAGAAAACTTTCCGCCATTGTCAAAAGAAAACTTGAAGTTGAAAGTTGGTAAAGTTGAAATTTCAGATCAATTCTTTGCTAGTAAGGAAGAATTTGATGCTGAAAAGGTTTTCAATGGAAATGTAAAACATATCTTTGGAAAGATGGTTGACGGTAAGGTAAAGGGTGTTAAAGATTTTTACAAATCTAAACGATGGTGGGATAGAGATGAATCAGAATCACCCAAGGCTGGTCAGGCTTGGGTGACAGTATTTTCTACTTAAAATCCTGACTTGCCGGAGCTCCCAGGTTGGTAATTGTGGAGCAGGAATCGGCATCTTTCTACAAGTGATATTTTGACCTACATGTGGTATTTTAATTCTTGAAAAGTGTCATATGTCATTCTTCAAGTGGTTAATCAAGGTCATTAATTTGAACTTGATTTAACTTTCATACAAGTGATTGGAAAATAAAGTGATGATCATATCCCCGATCTTACAAGCGGTAAATTCAACAAAACTTATTTTCCAGAAAAACTATTTTGATTAAAACAAACTTAGGTGTTTTGAAATCATAATGGGAAAATAGTTTGTTGTCAAGGGGAGTTCTGATTGTTTATGCCAAGTGGATGGTGAATTGAAGCTTGAAAATCAGTTGTCATTTTACTTGTATAGTTTGTTTTCAAATTTCCTTTAAATGATTTTGAATTTTAGGGGGAGTAAGAATTTTCAGAAAATCCAAAAACATTAGAAATTTGAAAAATCCAAAAACATGATAAAATGAAAAATGAGTTTTGTTGTATAAAAGAGGAAATGATAGTACATCAGTAGACAATCACAGCATGCTAAAGAATTGGAAAGTTAAAAAGTGATAAACGGTCTCCCTGATGTTGTGCCAGTAGGTTTTTGCACATTTAGTAGATTGTGTCGAGATATAAACATAAATTTCAAACTTACTTATTTCGTGGGGAATGTCTCTCGGATATATGGGTAATCCCCGAAATCTTGTTTGAAAGACCCCTCTTTCTGAGATACTAGGTCTTTATGCTTAGTGATATATGGGGTATTAACCCGAGACTTCTGATTTTGCGGAAGCAATGGCCTAGTATCCATATAATACTTTTCGCTTGCTTGAAATATAGCACCACCCTCAGCATAAAAAATGATGAAACATTGAAAAATGCTAATCATGTGCTGTTGAAGAAAAGATTCTCTAAAGGGAACACGCCAAAAGTCGAAGCCATCATCTCTTTGATTTTGCGGAAGCAATAGCCTGAGCTCTCATGGCCCTCGTATTTAACCCTTTACAGATATCATATAGATATACTCACCTGTAAGACTGAATATTGGGATCTAGATACGGGAGTATATTCTGAGGTGGGACACGCGAATAAGTTTAAGTCTCTAAAACACTAATCCCGTATCTCGAAACAACTGAACTTTGTGTGAAAATTTAAGTGGATCAGTATACTGACAATCTAAGTGGATTGTTTAGAACTTAAAATGTTTAAAGCTTAATGGTGCTAAGTGATTTGTCTTATAAACTGATATGATCCTCTTACACAAACTCACAAAAATATTGTCTGTGAATATTACTTTACTATATTTCATTTAATGACAAAATTCCAAAAAGATTTTCGGAGTGTTTTAGCGTAATTTTTTAAAAAAAAAATTCAAAAAGATTTTCGACAACTAATGATGAAAAGCTGATTTTTAAAATTCCAAGTGCTAAACATGATGAACAAATTGTTTGGGAGAGTTTGATTAAAATGAAATTTGATTTTGAAAAGACTATAGGTTCATTAAATTGAATCCAAATTGAAATATTTTGATTACAAGTGGTAAACAGGGATTCTAAATTTGTTATATCTTATCTATTATGAAACTTATGTTTTGGGTAGAGACTGTGCAGGTTAGCCAGGTTTCGAATCCTGAAAAGATGCAGAATAGAGCCAGGAATCGATCCTGAACTTGTGAACCTGTGAAAGCAAGACTACGATCCCAGCACAACTTAAGGGGGAGTTTGCTAGCAAAGGGGAGTCTGAAGATGCGAAAGCCAGATTCGATTTCAGAGGTTCATGCTAACTGCTGATGCTGATGAACTTAAGGAATCAAGAGATCTGATCAAGAAAATGTGAAGATTGTGAGATTAATTTCCAAGGGGGAGATTAGTTGATGACAGAAGACGATATAGAGTTTGAGGATACTTACACTGTTAGATTAGTTGGAAGAGCCCGAAGACTGATCAAGACTGAAGCCTTTGAAGACTCGACACCGAAGACTTCGTCAACATCCAAGGGGGAGTCTGTTGGTGCATATGTCTGTCGACTTCGTCTTGTATCGAGTCTTATAATAGAAATGTTAGATCAGGGCACGTAGTACGAGGAAATAGGATTTATGTGTTGATAGTTCATTTCGCACGAAATGACATTGAACTATTTCGTACGAAATGGCAATCAGCCATTTCGCACGAAATGTCTTTTGTCTATTTCATGCGAAATCACCTCCTCTATATATACCTGATGTGCTAATTCATTTGTAACGATCTTGTTTCCGGTACCGAAGTGTTGCCGACGTGTCATCTGATCTGTAATCGTGTCAAATCAATAAAACAAGACAATTAAGAGTGAATCAAGTTGTTACAAAGTCTAATAAATGAACTCCGCCTCTGATTAGACCAAGAACTCTTCTGATAGACTCGTTTAGATCGATTCTCGATCCTACAGATGTTTTCCAAAATTACATGTATTTCAGGTAACAAGTTGGATCTTTGGCGCGGGTGTTGTTTTTAGAAGTAAATTCCAAGCTTAGATGTCATCCACTTTTGTTGAATTGTATCGTAGTCGAAGGTTGTGTTGTTTGAAACTGGAATAACTGGTATTTGTAATACTTTTACTTAATGAATGGATAAACATCGTTTTGATCATGTAGTTGTTTATTATGATTGAATGCAATGATATTAAACCAGTCACACATAATACGCTTCCGCAAAAGTCAGGGTGTGACAGCTCCCAGACATTGCAGCCCCAGAAACGGGAGAGTTGATCTTTGTATACCTTTCAATTGCTGAAGAAGCAATAAGTGCGGTTCTAACCATCGAACGAGACAAAGTTCAGGTACCCGTTTATTTATTCAGTAAAACTCTAAAACTGGCAGAGATCAAGTATCATCCTTTGGAAAAACTTGCTCTAGGCCTAGTCCAAACGGCTAGAAGGCTTCGAAGGTATTTCCAAGCACACCCTATACAAGTGGTCACCGACCAACCCATTAAGAGTGTGCTTGAAAAACCTGAAAATTCAAGGCGATTAGCCAAATGGGTTGTGGAATTAGGTGAACACAACATCACCTATGTTCCAAGAAAAGCCATCAAAGCCCAAGTCTTGGCCGATTTCATTGTAGAAGTCCCGAAACAAACAATCACTGAAGTTAAAACAGCTGCCACTGAACCTTCTAATCTTGAAGCCTGGAAGCTTTTTACCGATGGGGCTTCAAGCGTTGAAGGGTCAGGGGCTGGGCTCATCCTAATCAACCCTGAAGGGTTAGAATTCACGTATGCTCTTCGATTTGAATTTCAGACCACCAATAACGAAGCTGAATACGAAGCGTTGATAGCCGGCTTGAGGTTAGCCAAGGAAATGAAGGTTCAAAAGCTTTAAGTCTTCACAGACTCGTTGCTGGTGTAAAGTCAAGTGAATGATAGTTATGTTGCAAAGGAACCCAATATGAAGAGGTACAAAGAAAAATCCAAAGATCTGATGAACACATTCCAAACTTGTACAATCAAGCAAATTCCCAGGTCTCAAAATAAGAAAGCTGATGCCTTGCGTAAACTCACCTCTCTCACCTTTGCCCACCTCACCAAAAAGGTATTGGTGGAAGTGTTGAAAACTCCGTCAATAGAAGATTTGGAAGTTCAAGACGTAATCACCGAGGAAGGCCCCAATTGGATGACTCCAATTAAAAAATTCCTTAAAAACGGTGAGTTACCTACTGATCAAACAGAGGCTGAAAGGGTTAAAATCAAATCCAGACAATATGTGTTGCAAGGTGAAATCCTCTACAAAAAGGGTTACCTTGCACCCTTGCTGAGATGTGTCAGTCCCAAACAAAGCCAGTACTTGATCAAAGAGGTTCATGAAGGAATATGCAGATCTCATTTTGGAGCAAGAACGGTGGTTGCTAAACTAATGAACCTTGGGTATTTTTGGCCTTCCATGCACCGAGACACCGCTGAACAACTGAGAAATTGCGATTCTTTCCAAATTCATGAACCAGTTCCAAAGAGCCCCAAGCATGACCTTGTCCCGATATCTTCAGCATGGCCATTTTATAAGTGGGGAATGGACATTGTCGGCCCATTCCCACCAGCCAAAGGTGGAGTGAAGTTCTTACTAGTGGCCATAGACTACTTCACCAAGTGGCCTGAAGTTAAACCACTTGCAAAAATCACGGGCAAACAGGTCATTGACTTCGTCTGGGAAAACATCATTTGTCGTTATGGGTAGTTCTGGTCAATGATAATGGAAAGCAATTCACTGAGAAGCCTTTTAGCGTTTGGTGCAAAGAGTTCAGAATAACTCAGGTTTTCAGCTCAGTTGCATACCCACAATCAAACGGCCAGGTTGAAAGGATGAATCGAAGCATAGTTGAAGGAATCAAAACACGATTGGGAAGGCATGAAAGCAATTGGCTCGAAGAGTTGCCAAGCATTCTATGGGCTATAAGAACAACTGAAAAAACAAGCCACAAAAGAACACCTTACAGCTTGGTGCTTGGATCCGAAGTCGTGATTCCAGCCGAAGTAGGAGTTGTAACTCAAAGAACAGTCAACATGTATCCCGAAACAAACAGCAAAGAGACCATGTTGAACTTACAACTCCTCGAAAAAGCACGAGACCAAGATGCAATTCAAGAAGCCAAGTACAAGCAAATGATGGAAGCTTACTACAACAAAAGAGTCAAGCTTGAACGCTTCAAGCCAGGAGACCTGGTACTTAGAAACAATAAGGCTAGTAAAAAAGAGAACCAAGGAAAGCTTGGCCCTAAATGGGAAGGGCCATATACAATCCTTGAAGCACACAAGGGCGGATCCTATAAGCTAGCCGACACAGAGGGTAAAAAGCTTCCTAGACATTGGAATGGAAAGACCCTTAGAAGGTTCCATGTCTAATCAAGAAAGATTGGTTTGTATTTCACAAGTTATATCTCAAGAGTTGTCCTATGATCACTTTTTTGTAAAACAATGTCTCTTGAATGAATGATAATGTTTTATCAAATTTGTCTTTCTATCCTAAAATCAGGTTGCGTACCTAGCAAAAAAACTCCATGGCAAGGGTCATGTAAGGGGATGAGCTCCCAGGCCATATCGCTCAATAGGTTCAAGGGTTGAATGAACCTATATAAGGGATGAGTTTCTAAATCAATACAACTCCATGAGACATATGAAATAATTAAAAATGAAGTCGTCTAATAGACGGGTCTGAACAGCCCACACCAAATGTTCCTTAAGCCTTAGAAAGCATATCAAAAACAGGCTTACGAACCAAAATAAAACTAAGGTAAATGATAAATAGGATAGGTGCTATGTCTTCTTGTTAAAAATACAAAGGCTAAGTGACTGCAGCACTGAACCCTTTAAGGTATAAAAAACATAAAGACAACACAAACCTAACAAAGACAAAAAGATAAAGAATGACTCAAGTAACAACACAACAACACGATAAAAGGTTGCATACAACCTAATCTCAAAAATACAAACCAAGGCATCAAGTCACAAAAATAAAATAGTAACCGGAAGCCTTGAAGGCTTCAAGCTACAAACATTCAACAAACAGCCAAAAGCCTTGAAGGCTTGAAGCCAAGTGATGTGTGCAAAATGCAACATATAAATTACATCAATTGTGGCATAAAACTAACCCTTTTTTAGTACTAATGTTGGAAAAAGTGTGCTTTTGTCTTCCTTTTGTATTTTCAGGATTAAATGAGCTCAAATTAATAAAAGAAGCAAAAAGACAGCAAAATCTAACATAAATACAAGAAAAGGAACAAACGTGACATGCCCGACCCCACGACAGCATCTTTCCAAGCAAAACAAGAAGACAGAAGACTGAACACGCCCCGTGCTCAGCCAGCACGGGGGCATGCTCAAGTGTCAGCAGAAAAGACAAAGTGGTAGAAGCTTCTATTGCCCACCACGGGGATGTGCTCAGCGGACACGGGGCCGTGGTCAACTATAAGATTTGCACAATCCAGGCAAATCTTCATAGTACAAAGATTCTTCTGCACACGGGGTCGTGCTCAGCAGACACGGGGGCGTGGTCAACTAATAAAGACAAGATGCATTAAATGAAGAAAGAGAGGATGTGGACACGGGGCCATGCCCACTGGACACGGGGCCGTGCCCGAGCTTCTGTTCAGCCTATAAATAGGAGTGCTTGGCTCAAGCTCAAACCATCCCTTGGCACACCACCTCTCTCACACTTCACCCACCACCCACCACCACCATAACACCATCATCCACCACCATCATCCATTGTCCATCATAGAGTGTGTGAGTCGTCTCGGGATCCAAGATTGATCGTAACAGTTCTTGACAATCAAGGCCATGTTTGCCTAAGTCTCTTACATCACTTGGTGAAGACAAGTGTCTAGTGTAATACTTTTTATTTCTAATCTTTTCGCACTTTTTACTTGGTTTTGTATTAATGACTTTAATAACTAGTTTCTTATGTTGAAGGTGATTCTTCCTTATCGTTTGTCCGTGGTGTCTTGACATTATTTTACTGTCTATATAAAATAAAAGATTTTCACCATTCATATCTCCACGGTCTATATGGAGGTATGTTGGCTACCTGGTCGGGGGTTAAGGGAACGGTTTGGTAAGAGTCTTGCCATTGTTCAGCGTTTAGAGGTCCTGCAATGGACCTGGGTCAAATTTAGTAGGACCTCCTTCAATACTTAACGGTATTGGATGGCGGGGGTCCAAACTCTTTGATCCCCTCATAAGTTAACTACTATTAATACTATAACCCGGCTATTTAGGACTGTATCCCTGCTGACTCAGACTACTTAGTCGAGGGTAACGTCACCTCCAAAAGAGAGCCCTACCATAATTTGCATTAATAACTTAATTAATTATCTTTCAATAATCCGACCCTTTAGGATTGTATCCTTGCTGACTCAAACTACTGGGTTGAGGGTAACGTCACCTCCAAAAGAGGGGCCTACTACAATAACTAAGATAATCTCTTAAATAAGTGCAAAAGTGCGGAAATAATCAAAGGTTACACTATACACGAGTCGGAACCAAGTGATTCATCTTGTCTATCTGTTTTTCTTTTATTTTTATTTTTCAGCATTTTTAGTTAGTTTTTATTTTTCTTAGTTTTAAACCATTTTTCTAAACTTTTTGATTTGATTAGACGTTGAGGATAAACCGGTACTAAAAGCTCTTGTGTCCTTGGACGACCTCGGTATCTTACCAACACTATACTACGCTCACGATAGGTGCACTTGCCCATATGTGTGTTTAGTGTTAGTAAATATCGTGTTTTATAAATTTAAAACATGGCTAAAAAAAGTGTAAAAGGGCTCAAAATAAACATTAAAACCATAACACACTTCACGCACATCAAGTTTTTGGCGCCGTTGCCGGGGACACAATGATTTTAAGAAAGTTAGGAATCAGCGGCCTAATCGTTTTTTCTTATTTTTCATTTTTTTAGGATTTTTCTTAATTTTTCAGCTTCTGCAGAACTCAGCACGGGTCGTGCCCGCTGAACACGCCCCGTGCCCAATCATTGGAACTGGCAATCCTGTTTTAAGTCAGACAGTAGCTGAACACGGGCCCGTGCCCACTCAACACGCCCCCGTGCCCAAGATTCAGTTACTGAAAACAGAACCGTAAGATCCCGACGGTTGGTAATTTCTGACACAAAAGTACTTCGAAACCTCGCCAACATAGGGATAAGTCAAGCGCTCCATCTCACGGACTGAATCTTGAAAGACCTTGAGGGCTTCGGGCCGATAAAGGGAAGACTTGTCTTGAGGGTCACCAGAATGAAAAGCTTTGTAGCCGGAAACATAACCTTGATGCCTCCCATGCTCCAAAAGCTTGCCATACACACCACCCAAAACACCATTAAATTCAGCCGAATGTAAGAGGTAAGGGACAACCTGTTGGAAACCATGCTCGATCAACCACTTGTTGTCATCAGTAAGTTAAACCCTTGAAGCCTCCAAGGCTTACACCTGCTTTTTCAGCTCACCAACCTCCACCTCATGTTCTTGGGTAAGCTCTTCAACCCTCTTGGTTTCCTCCTTCTTTACCAAACCCTCATTCTCTTTCCTCAAAGTGCTCATAGCAACCTTCATCTTGTCTTTCTTCTTCAACAATTCATCATACTCATGCATCTTCTTACGGAAACGGCAACCCCTTAAGGTAGCATGTCAGCGAGATTATAGGTACTCAATATCATACGTGACAACATCATATCATCATCCATCTCAGCAATAGTGCCATGAAGCAAATGAGGAGCGATGTGGCTCAACACATCCTCACAAAAAGCAACATCTTTGAAACTATCAGCCAACTTCACACCCCAATCAGGTACATAAACCTGATGTGGGTCAAGTCCTTCAGAACCACTAGTGTTTTTACCAGATGAACCTGCCACAACAGTCCCTTTCCCAACAGTTTTCTTTCAAGCAACAACCAACTCCTTTTCCTTATCAACACCCTAATTCGGACCTTGATCCACAGAAACACCAAGGTCATCACTTAAGTCCACATGTTCTAGAGTTGATAGTGGACCAGAAACGTTCAAACGTCGATTCGAACGACGAACAACCTTGGGAACAACAACCTTCTTAAAACCCTTCACACCAGGCACACCAACGTAACCTGAACCCTCGAACCTCTGTTCAGAACTCCTAACCACAGCATTTTCACCAGGCATAGCCGGGACATCCCCAAATGCAACATCTAATGTATCGTCACTCTTGATGAAATCTAAGGCAGACATGACTGCAAGAAATTACAAAGCTAAAACACATAAGCTATTAAATCAAGAGGCCATTAAAAGGTAAAACAAGGAAAATGCATACCCTGGCCATTCCTCATCAGAACCGGATCCCGATTAACCTTTTCCCACAATTTTCTAATGCCCAATAGAACTAGAAAATGCTCAGGAAAAGGTCGAACCCTTGAAGGGCATTCCCGAATGGCTCCAAGAAAAACTTCATTCAAATCAGATTCAGAAGGTTCCGGTTCATTAAGAATGGCATCAGGTTACCTCCAAACCATTTTGAATGGAATGATCTTATCCGAGACCCAAAAAACCGCTCCTTCCAGGCACCAAGTGTGGTGACAATAGACGAAACCAAGCAGACATCGACTTTAGACGTCTCAAACGTAAACCAATCACCGTTCTTCGACAATCAAAAGAAACGGCGGAACATCAACAAAGAAGGATCATAACCACACGTTCGACACAAAACCTCAAAATGTAAAACCCTAGCCAAACCCTGTGGGTGTATTTGACCAAAAGACACGCGATAATATTCTAACACATTCAAAACAAAGAGAGAAAATGGATGACGAAGATTAGAAAATTCAAAGTGTCGACAATAGAGAGCAATCGAACCAGTCGGATACTGATCGATCGAAACATTCTTCCCTGGAGCACCTGGTTTAAACTTCTTCCCAATCCCCCATTCCATACAAAATAATTCAACCTCCTCTTGGGATAAACAGGAATAACTCACGGCCAAATCTTTCCGTGCACCCATGATCAAAGTAAAAAACAAGTAAAACACACAAAGAAATCGGAACTAACCTGGAAAAAAGAAAGGGAGATATGGAAGGAAACTTGAGAGAAATGAAGAAAGATTGTTGGTTATCTCGAATAATAAATGAAAAGTAAAAACCAATAGAGGTTATAATTACACGGCAGTTAATTAAACTGCCTCCTGCAAAAACCGCCGTCAGTCACATCAACTGTCTTGTCAAAATTCAAATTTCAAAAAACTCAACTGTATCGAACCCTTTAAGCCTTCAAGCCTTGAAGCACTTAAGTAATACAAATAAATGTGTGAAACTCAGAAGTCTTTGAGCTCATCTCCCAAACACCTCTGACTTGGGGGGCTGATGACGGGGGTAGCCCAAGACTAAATAAAATGACTTAGACACATAAATGCTTAAAAGGTTAAAGGGTTAAAAGGTTCAAACCCCGCGAACTCGGGTGAGCAGCAAAAAGGACGTGAACAGTAAACCATCACTTCACTGATTGCTTGCTCAGCCTTCTCACAACCGCAAAAGAGAACGTGTGCACAGAGTGTAGGCTTTTATCCGCAAGTCCAAACGCTTCAACCCCTAAAAGGGTAAGTCCCACACTGCAAGCATGTTTCACTAGTCAATGGTTTCTTCTTTGGTCGATGTCCTTCCCTATAAAATGACACTTCATTTAGTGCTAAGGGACATTCCGATCAGCTATGATTCCATTGGGATCTCTGGTCTTTGCTTTCGAGTATTTGTCCCATGCAAGTATCTCTTCTTCACATTCAACACACACATTTCCATTGCTCCTACATCCGAAGCTGAACACACTTCAGTGGAGGATCTTGAGCAAACAACAAAACTTAACTAGTGAACCCCTCTCCACGTCTTGCAAACGTGGGGGGACCCCGCGACCTGCGTTAGGCAAACCGGAACCCTCCAACCCTTTTTCCTAACCAGCCCAGCTACTACCATCGGTCTTGTATTTGTTGCATCAATAAGTTGGCGCCCACCGTGGGGCTACGCCACTAATTTTCTTCAAAAGACCTAGTAGTGTAGCTCCATTCTCTCGAAATTACCATGTCGGAAAGTGAATCTCCAGGAGAGGTAAATCAAGTCCCGAATACGTCTACCCCAAGCGCTAGCCAAGCTCATGTGGCTATACCGACGTCCTTCTCAACACCGGGGAGCACTCCTACTGGAGCAACATACCCCGAGTCCCTCACTTTCCAGACACCAACTCCGTCTAGATCAGGGGTTCCATCCCCTAATGCCGGTGTCCCTAACACCCCCTCACACGTTGACCTTACTCCTGAAGGGGTCGCCAACAACTCCTTAGAGTTGAGGTCTCTCCTCAACCAATATGTGAGTAGGGAAAGAGACAAGGGAGTGAGGATTCGTCTGGATTATGACGAGCCAGAACCATCACTATCTCCTGGATCTCCAATTCCCCCTTTTGCAAACTCACAACCTACTGTGTCCAGGAATGAGGCTGGTCCCAGCAATCCTCCTCCAAATTATGAGCAAGTTTGGCTTGATTAATTTTCTTTTATTGAGCTAAAATATTAAGTTCAAACTCTACTTGGATACAACTTGATCTAGCTCGACACATTCCGATTTGGATAGGTTTTTTGAAAAAAAATACAAGTTCAAGAAGGGTGGAGATCGAAGAATGAGGATTGAGAAACCAATAGTATATAACTTCTTTTTTGAACGGTAAGATTCTTGGATTATAGAACATGGTCAACATATCTTGTAAAAACCCAACAAAACAGTACACAAAAAAAGAAATACAAATACATCCCTAATTACATCAGATTGTTTCAGTGTCTTGTATGTTAAAATCCACCCATCTCTCCAACACAATATCTCAAAACTTCGATCTACTCTTCAGCCACATATAAGAGTCCGGCTTTATTGCCTCGACCATATTGTTTCCTGTGCGAAGAATGTTTTTGAGTTCTCTCTTGTTTTGTGTCTTTCATAAATTCCACACAGTAGTTTAAAAACAACATTTATAATTTTCTTCCAGTCTCACGACCCTACTAAACCATCAGCATACTTTATAATTTTCTTCCAATCTCTCGATAGTATATAACTGGTCGTCCTCAAGAGGGCATTGTGATAATAAGTGATAGTCTACAACCAAATGAATGCAAGTTCAAATATCAATGGGTGCAGGCTGTAGGTTACTTTTTTCATAAAAACTATGAAATGCTATTGAAAAAAAATAAATGTGTAGCCGATATCACTAAAATATTTCGAACTACACGGTGTTCAACTTAATCAAGAAATAATTTAATAGCAATAAATTGTTAAATTGTTATTTAAATAAAAGTAATATTTTATTGTAAAAAAGTATTTGAAGTGACCAAAATATTGAAAGGAATAGAGGAGACAAATACTGACGGATAGCAGTAAAAAAGAGCAATAAAAATGTCGGAGGGACGTGGCCTGCTGCGACTGACGACCGGCGTGGTGTTTGTCTCCGGCCGGACACATCAATGTCTTCCCTTGGCCACCACTACTCATCATTATTCCCATCTACCCCGCCCAACATCTCTTCTCTTCACTCACTTTTTTATTTACATTTAGGGGTGTCACCCTAAATTTATCCAAACTTTTACTATTCTTACACCCTTAAAATCTTATTTTCACACACCTACATGTATACGGCCCGGATATAGTTATACGGACTATATAACTGGTTGATAAAAAAATAAAGAGTTAATATTCACACATTCTTTCTCTCTATACATACATAGATATATAGAGATAAAGTGAAAAAAGATGTGAGAATAAAATGTAGGGATTTGAGAATAATGAAAACAAAAAATTATCAAAGAATGTTTTTTGTCCATGTATACGGGTCGTATAACATTATATGACCCGTATAGAATGTTAGAGAGAATATAAAATAAAAAGTTTACTTTGCCTAAATAGGATGAGAAGAGTCTTAATCATTCATTTTTCAAATCAATTGTATATTAGAAAAATCCTATTTATTTGCTTTCTCTCTCCACATGCAAGACACATGCATATTTCACACCTATTTTTTAAACGTTCTTAACATTTTTATACGACATTATTTTTTTCACCATAAAATCAAGCGTCTTTTTATCTTTAATTTAAGTACCACATTGCTATATAAAACATGACAACTAAAACCCACAAAAATGTGTTGTAATTCTATATTGTATAACACTTTTTGTGCTAGATTTTTGTTCAATATTTTCGTGCTATATTTTTTTGTCTTAATTTTTTTTTCTGAATTTTTTGTGCTGGATTTTTTGCACTATATTTTCTGTGCTATATTTTTTTTTGTACTAGACTTTTGTGCTATATGTTTTTGTACTGTATATTTTTGTGCTATATTTTTTTGTACTGGATTTTTGTGTTCTAATTTTTTTGTACCGGGTTTTTTATTGTATTTTTTTATAAAATAAAACGGGTGTCACATGTCATTTTCACACTGCTACTTATAAGGCACTTGTAATGACACGTTATATCACACCAAAATGGTATATGGCACCCCCATAACGCCACCAACACCACTACGGCGGGCGTTATGGGCTGTTTTTTTCCTTCTCCTGTGAAAATCATAGCGGCATGAGGGGGATTATTTCATATACTAACTCACACGCATATAAAGCCCCACAGAGCCTTTCTCTTACGCGTTTCACCACATGTCGCATAACATCCACTAAGGGGCTTTATGACTACACATGGTCTAAGCACCAAAATGTTTTAGTACCAAAATACCATTCCTTCCTTCTTATAAGGAGTGCCACATGTCATCATCACAATCGTTATTAGGCTATTTAGGCAAAATCAACTTTTTTAGTGAATCATTCCCCTAGAATATTATACAACCCATATAATATTATATGGTCTAATATTTTCTCTATCTATATGAGACGTATAACATTATACGAGTTGAATAACATTATACAACCAAATATTTGTAATGTTAAATTAGTCTATACGAGCCGTATAACGTTATACAGCCCGTATACAGGATGTGAAATTAAAATTTTTGGAGTGTGGGATTATTAGAACCCTTTTAAAAACACCAACCAGTTTATGATAAATCTAAATTTATGTATAGGATAATACATTTGGGTTTGGTGGTCTATCGTCTATTGGAAAGCCCTCTAAACATCTAGTCTAGACTTTAGAAAGAGGAGGTTTTAGTTTAAAAAAAATACACTTGGGTTTGCAACTTTTGAGTTTTAAGTTCCACATTTGACGCAACGAAATAAAAAAAAATTGATAATTTAAAAAAAATTACTATGGAATTAGATTTTCAATCTTTTTTGCCACATCATTAATGTGTGTGTGATTTCACAAATTTATAAACATGATCAATAGAAATTTTTTTTTGAACATAGTAACCAACTAACAAAAAGCTAAATTACTATTTTGGTCGCTGAGGTCTAGCCAATTTAACCATTTCAGTCCAAGGAATCTTTTAATATATCAGACCCTAAGATTGCATTTTATAACGGTTTTGGCCCATGACACTAACTTTGTTACTTTTTTGCAGTTAAGTGTAAGGGTAATTAGGTCATTACATATCCGTCAACACGTGACTAAATTACCGTTCTATCCCTTTCAATCATCAAATATAGATTTCTACCATTTTTATTTGTTCCGATCCGTATCGATTGGCGTCGGAACGTCATATTTCAAGGATTCATTTCAAATGCTAAGTCGCTTTGTCCTTAATCAATATATGAATAAAAATTCTATTAAAAAGATGTAAGCTTTACTTACCTTGCATCCGATTATGCTTCTCTTGCGTATTCGATCCGTATGACCCGTTTCTTCCCTAAGAATCCACCTAGTTTGTCAAGTGTCAAACTACCATTTATCAATCGCAAGATGGTTAGATTAGTCATCATTTATCACGACTCTCCCACCTTACGGACTTTATACTAAAATCACCAATTAATCCTATTATAGGTCAGTTTTACTTTTAATAGTCAACTGCCTATTAATATGTACAAACCCACAAATAAGTTCAACAACTCATTTAGGCATTTCGTTAGGGTAGACACTATTTTTAGGCCACCATTTTAACTACCTTCTTCGACCTAGTTCATGTAATTGTTAACATCAAGTTAACATAATTTATAATCATTGTATGCAAATCTTTCAATTATTATATAAGAACTTGGGACTGTTTCATCACCATGAAACAACCCATTGCATATCATATGTATAAAATTTTACGCAACATCAAATTTAGCCAAAGACTTTAAACATTCACATACACATGATGATTTCAAGAATCTATTAACATGAGCATAACATCAATTTCATATCAATTTCATCATGTTATGCAAAACCCAATTGATGGTAAGTATGAACATGAACATGAACTCAAACTCATTAAATGTTCAAATATCCTCCTATTACTATCATTCATGATGATTATAAACATAGATATATCATCAACTCAATCATATTATCAAAACCCACTTCATAATCTACTTGTCAATCACTTACAAGTAACCTTACATCAAATATTTCATAATTTCATTATGTCTAACGTAATTAAGCATACATCTACACCTAATTTCATCTTTGGATCATAATCCAACAATCTAATTCTAAGTATTCTACTTGTCTCAAATTATAACTTTCACCAATCTAGGTTTTTAAACATACCTTATGATCCCTTGTCTAGGTGATCGTTAATATGCGTTCATGCACTGATTTGAGTCTCGAATTGATCTTCAATTTGATGGATTCAGCTTGAACAAGGGTTTCTTGTTCTTTCTCATGATCGTTACACGCGCGCACACACACACACTTAGTGTGTGTTGTATTTTGTTTTATTTTTATTATTCAACTTTCAACTTTTTCCCCTTTTGGTCCCTTATGTTTGAGTTTTCTGTTGGGATTGAACCCTACCAGAGGAACAGATAATTAAAGCCAAAACCGGATCACAACAGTGGATTCACAATAAGCAGCTGTTTACATTAGGCTTTCCCCTTGAAAGTGATTATAACAACTGATGGTTCTCTATCCACTGTCCGTATACAACTGCTGCTACCCTTTAAACTACTGATATAGTCGTGAAGAAGTAAACACTGCTGGTTCAATCTACTGATGACAAAGCACTGCCCACTCAAGGACTGATCAACTTTGAGGAAAGCACTGATAAAAGAAGATAGCAGTAGTTTAGTGTATTACTTGTCTTATGTAGAATCAGTGGTTAAGATTAGCAGTGTTTGTATAGGAACAATTGTTACAGGTTGTTAGGTTGTTAGATGTTACTTTCATGGTGACGTCAACTTAGATGGCTCAGTGGTTTGGTTTGCCTATAAATGGAACAGTACCCTGTACTGTTACATTTGATTGACTGAGTGAGTTCTTCTCCTCTAGTCCAATCCTTTCATCTTGTGTGCAATCAACCTTGGAGCATCAGGCTGAGGGGGAGTTTTGTTTGTAAGCATGTTTTGTAATCTTTTGATTTACTTTGTAATCTTTCGACTGATGCAATTCATGTGTTTATCAAATCTATTTCTCTTTATGATTGTGTTTACAAAGTCTGTTGTTCATTTCCGCTGCAATTAAACTTTGTTCATCTATACTGATTTGATTAAATTATACAAACAAACACAATCATGAGAGCCTTCGATCTTAACAATTGGTATCAGAGCCCGGACAGTCAAATTCGATCTAACAATCAATTTGACATAACAGTTCAGCTCAAAATTCATTGATACTAAGGTTGATTGTATTCAGTTGAAAAACAGAGTAACGAGTAATCACGTTTAAAGTGGTTATTCAAAAACTTTGTAAAACAACCAAGATGTCATAGGACACACAAATTTCATACAACAAGTGACGTCATGCATAAATCACCTATAGTTTTCAGATCTGAAAATATATCTGATAACTGTGGTATAATTATTTACGAAAATTGATTTCAATTGTTGTTTTGAAGTTCGTGTTGTTTCCATCATGTTTGTTTCTAAAGTGTGTACCTCATGTCAACAAAACCTATGTTTGATTAAATAACATTAGTGTTTTTGTTAACATAAAAAGAGGGATATTAAAACTTTAGTTACAAGATCTTATGTGTTGAAAAACAGGTTGGGAATCCTGTTGAAAAGGACCAAATCAACTCTGTTATAAACATATTAAGAAAATCAGGTGTTGAAATAGTCCAATTCATAGGTAATGTGAGATTTGACATATGCATGTACAAAATATGACCAGATCTCTCAAAAACATTACTGCAAAATGATTCTGGATTAAGTATTTCTTCAATAAAGACCTCCCAGTAAGTATTTCATTACTTATGAATGGGAAGGGTAAAAAAAACCTCAGAAGTGTGTTTATCTCAAAACTTTTGAAGTCAAAAGAAAATAGTATAAATATAAAACACTTAAGAGTCAAAAATTGGGGTAAAAATGGTCATCAAGCAACTGTGTGCATTCATTGGGTCAGGAAAGTTCAGGTAACAGTAGTATCTCCTGTGACTAAACTTAAAAAAGGACTAGACAAGCTATCAGAATCATCACATGGTAACAAAATCTAGAACAGGGTTTTTAAAAACTTATATGTTCATGTGTCCTCATTTTTGCAATCAACTGACTAGAAAATGGTACCAAGCAGTGGTCAAAATGTATTTACAATTTCATAACACTGTTGTCAAACCACTGACCATTTTCATAAACTTGAGATTGATATGATTAGGAGCTTTATTGGAAAATTATACCAGATCCTTTTGGTGCTGTTTTCAGAAAATCCTTTAATTATTTTTCTGGAAAAGGATTTTCTCAAATAAAGCAGGATATATTATTCTTTATTTTTCTGTATGAATAATATATTTTGTACTTTTACTGGTTTTTGATAGTAAAAGTTTCAATCTCCTGTCAGGATATAGAACCTTTATTTTTTGGGGTGATATTATCCTCGAAAATGGATCAAAAGGAAATGGTGTATGTGTCAAGTTTAAGGTCTGTCAACTCAAGTTTGGTTTTATCATAGATCAAAGACTGATTGCTAACAAGTTTTAAAACACTAGGATACTAAACCACTGTTAGGATTCTATAAAAGTTTCAAAACCTGTTTTTGACATGTGGCAAAACCTTGAATGAAAATCTTTGTAAAAGCTGCTGACAAATTGAACTTGACAACTTGCATCTAAAATATATTTTGTTAAGGATAGCCATCTTGCATATATTTCAGAATCATCATCAACAGATGAGATAAAATTATTCCTTTCATCAGAACAGCAGATGCTCAAAATATTTGTCAAAAGCTTATCCACTGGTGCACTAACAGTTGTTGATATACTAGTCTTCAAATCCTTACCATTACCTTACCCCTAATCACTGTTTTGTTCAAACATCTGCTTTCTAACTACTGTCCACTGCTGAAAGTCAACCCCTGATTCTTTATTTTGTTGGTAAACACTGATGTTCAAAGTCAGTGTCTTATCCACTGATATGTTATCCACTGATAGTAAAAATCACCCACTGTTCTCATATTATTACCGTTGTAACCACTGATATTTGCTTCATCAGTGGTTCTCCTAAAACAATTGTCCTCCATAATTCATCTTTTCATCAGAGGTTGGCACGTGGTCAGTTTTTAGCCTTCAGATCTTTATAACCGCTGCCACATCAGCATTTACTTTTTCCTAAATAAAACCCTGATCAAAACCCCAAACAGGGTTTTACACTATCGAATTGAATTCCAAAAATTCTCTTCTCAAAGCAGTTTCAAAACTCCATTTCAAATCATTCTTCGTCTTTCTTCATCAAAATGACGAAATCAAAATCAAAGTCAAAATCATCATCATCTTCCAAAGAGGTCGCTCAAACGGCCGCTGAACCCATTGAAATCCCTTACAAATCCCCTCACAACTACTTGGGTCTACTCACAAAACCCACCAACAATCACACTTTCGATTCCATCATCGACATCATGACTGCATCAAAGTATAAAACTTTGCTAACAGCAGATGCTCCAATCTACCAATAAACCCAGAGAGAGTTCTGGAAAAATGCTACTCTTGAAAAACAAGACGATAAAGTCATTGCCATCAACTCCTCTATACAGGGTAAAGCGATTCAAATTACTCCACAATCAATCTCAGAAGTCTTTAAGCTTGATGATCAGAAAGGTAAAACTTCTTTTTTTCTAAAAGCGAGTTGAAAACTGATTTTCTGGGAAGGGGGTATGCAGAACAAACAAAAAGGGATACCTTATAAAAAGGTTTCTTCCCTTCTGCACCTAGGTTTTTATTTCACACTCTCTTGTTGCGTGTTTCAAATAAAACAACTGCTTTTAACGAAATACCATTAAAGATCCAATGTCTGGGTTATGCCATTTTACATAATGAAAATTATAATTACTCCCAGGAGATCTTTGATGACTTGGTAAAAAATGTTGACAGCAAAACATTTTTACTTTTTCCAAGGTTTTTGAGTTACTACTTTAAACAGAAATTTGGAAAAGAAAATGAAAATCTGCTCAAACAAGGTGTTTATTTTCAAATAAAAGGTTTAACCCTTGAAACATTCACTAGAATGTTAACACCTTCAAAAACAAACGCAGAGGTGCCTTAGCAGAATTTAGCAGCTACCACTGCTCCTCAGACATCTGCTGCTGAGCCCACTGCTCCAGGTGATCATAGCAGCACAACCACTGCTTTGAAACCCACACCTGCCATCACCAAAAAGGCCAAAAAGAAATCATCCAAAAAGCCCACCAAACCCTCTGAAAAGGCAACTCTGGAAGATAAGATCTCAGAGCTAATGCCAGTGACAACACAAATGTCACCACAAACCACTGCTGCTACTTCCTCATAGCAGATGGAAGAAAGATCTCCACCATTGCCTCAAACTCCTCCTGCATCCACACAAAAGGATCAGGTTGTAAGCACAGGGACCCCACATTATGAAGCTCTGGATTCAATTGGATCCATCTTCCTCAGTCCTGATCCCAAGGACATGTCTCTTTCAACACCCATACCCTCACCAATCACATTACCACAATCCATAATACCATTGTTGCATGCAGTTGCTATAGCTCAGACATAAGCCAGTTCCTCTCTATCACCTATCACTGAGAGTACACTCCCACAAGTGACTGGGTCTGATGCTACTACCCCTGCTATCCCAGCAACAACTGAGGAGGTTACACCCCTTGAGTTACAAGTAACTCTTGGTGGTAGTTCAAGTGGAGCAGCAACTACAAGTGATGGATCAACAGATCTACATTTGGACAGTTGTTTCATTAGTAAGACTCCCTTGAAGGCAATTTCTTCTATAGCACATCTGGTAACCACCAGTGAGTTTGTTTTAACCACTGGTACCCTCAAAAGGTTATCAAGTGTTGAAGAGAGAAGACCCCAGAACCAAGAACAAGGGGCATCAATGGGTGATTTTTGGGACTCAGTTCCTAAGTCACACATTGGTACAACCACTGCTGGTGGGGAATCAGGTGATCCCATTAACTTGGGTGATGATTTAAAATATCAGAAATTGACGGACAGAGTTGAAAAACTTGAAACATCAGTTGCTGAAATAAAAGATATGGTGCAACAGCTGTTAAAAGCTCAAAAAGCACAATCCACTGCTGTTCCAGCTCAAGCACCTGCACAACCTGCACCTGCTGCAAATGAGCTATGGAATGTATTTCAACCCCTGCTTGAAAAACAAAAACAAATGGCTAATCAGCAGCATGCAATACATGTACAAATGCTGACAAACATGGTGGAGTCAAGATTTAAAGATACTCAAGCAGACATCAAAGCTATCAAGGCTCATATCCAAAGCACCACTGGAAAAGTTCCTCCCACTATCCTCTTCATGGATAACCCCCTTCCAGATAATGCCAAAAAGGGGGAGAAAATCAAGCAATTGAAGAAGAAGAAGGGAATTGAGGATGGTGTTTATATTGAACCGGAAAAAGAAAACCAGACATCTAAACCACCTCCCAAAGCCTCCAAACCTCAAACCACAAAATCTCAAACTTCCATCCAAACAGTTGATATGTCAGTGGTTTCAAAAACTGCTAGCCAAACAGCTGCCATCTCTTCAACACACACCACTACAACCACTGCCCTATCATCACAACCTAAAACTACATCACCACCCACCAAATTACCACCTGCTCAAAAGCATAAGACATCTACTGACACATCAGTAGTTGTAATGACAACAGAGGTTGAAACACCAGTTGTTTCAACAGCTGTTTGCCAGCCATCCACCACTGCTCTCATCAATGTCACATCAATACCATCACCTCCTGCGAAAAAGCAGAAGACATCAGATGTTACAACATCTGTTGTAATAACAACAGTGATTCAAACACCGGTTGTCCCAACACCTGTCAGTCCAAAAATTTACTCCAGAAAAAGAAAAACAACTCAGGCAGGTGATAACAAATATGATCCTATGGCTGCAAAATATCCACTGGAACCTGAAGTTGTAAAAAATGAGATGAGACAATTCTACACTGAGGATGATCCTTCAAAAAGAAGATTTCCTTCTCTCATAGGCTTCATAGTCCCAGAAAATATGGATGAATATCTTGAGCTCAAAGCAAGGCAAGCTAAGATAAGAGCTAAACTTGAATGCAAAGACCAAGGTAACGAAGCCATTTCAGAAAAAATGGAATTCTTGCTCACTAAAGTCAAACAGATGGAAGATTATACAAGAGATCTGAGCAAAGAAATGTCAAATTTACCACCCAAAGCAGATCTACGAAAAGAAATGAGAAAAGAATATCTTGCATATATCATGAAAGAAAAAATTTATCCAGCTGAAGAAAAACAATTCGAAGAATGGCCAATAGTTGCATTAAAGCATGAGGCAAACAGAATTGAAAGAATCAAAAATGATTCAAGCAAAAAGAGGACAGATCCAAACTGGAGCAAATACAAAAAGCTCATTGCTGATCTTACATCTGAATACAAAAGAAAGAAGCAGGAGTTGGTGGATGCAAAGGTGGACACTGCTAAAGCCATAGCAAAATGGACAAAGCAGTATACAGATGAGGCCTATGAAAGGCTAAAAAGAAGAAAAATGACAGATCTTAATTCACCAAAGAAGCCTGAACACAAAGAGCCAAAGCAGATCATTGATCCTAAACCACTATTCACATCAGCAGATACCTCTATCATTGTGATAAACCAAAAAAGAGAAAACATCTGACTGTTGCAGAAGAAAAGGAAAAGGAAGCTGAATACTTTGAAGAAGCCATCAAGAAAATGGCTTTAGATAAAGACATATCAGCAAAGCTTCAAGACCATGCCAAAAAGGTGTTAAACAAACCATCATCACCAAACACATCAGCAAAATTATCAGACATTGAGCTAGATCAACAAAAGAGACAAGAGCAGATTGACAAAGAAGTTGCAGAAGATATAGCTGCAGCAAATGATGTCATAAAAATGGCTTTTCAACAAATGTCTGAAAATTCAGAGCTAACAAAAGCTCAGGATACTGCTTCACAAATATTTACAAGGTAAATATCTCCCAACTCATCAGTAAATAAACCTCTCCCAAGAAACCTATTAGGTTCAAAAATACTAAAGTGGATGTCTGATCAAAAGACCCATGTATTGACCCTGTTCAGATCCAATGGAGAAGTGAAGTACATATCAAGGAAACAAGCACTAAGCCTTGGTGTTGAAGATCTACAAGATCTCCTTGAACTTACACTGTGCAGGGATGAGGAGGACTCAAGTTCCAAGGACTTTGAAGCAGAATTTAAAAGACAAGCTAAGGAACTTCTGGTGAGAAAATAAAGATCCAGAATAATGAAGTGTTTTGGCATTATCTGTTCCAGGGGAGATTGTTGGGATTGAACCCTACCAGAGGAACAGATAATTAAAGCCAAAACCGGATCACAACAGTGGATTCACAATAAGCAGTTGTTTACATTAGGCTTTCCCCTTGAAAGTGATTATAACAACTGATGGTTCTCTATCCACTGTCCGTATACAACTGCTGCTACCCTTTAAACTGCTGATATAGTCCTGAAGAAGTAAACACTGCTGGTTCAATCTACTGATGACAAAGCACTGCCCACTCAAGGACTGATCAACTTTGAGGAAAGCACTGATAAAAGAATATAGCAGTAGTTTAGTGTATTACTTGTCTTATGTAGAATCAGTGGCTAAGATTAGCAGTATTTGTATAGGAACGGTTGTTACATGTTGTTAGGTTGTTAGATGTCACTTTCATGGTGACGTCAGCTTAGATGCTTCAGTGGTTTGGTTTGCCTATTAATGGAACAGTACCCTGTACTGTTACATTTGATTGACTGAGTGAGTTCTTCTCCTCTAGTCCAATCCTTTCATCTTGTGTGCAATCAACCTTGGAGCATCAGGCTGAGGGGGAGTTTTGTTTGTAAGCATGTTTTGTAATCTTTTGATTTACTTCGTAATCTTTCGACTGATGCAATTCATGTGTTTATCAAATCTATTTCTCTTTATGATTGTGTTTACAAAGTCTATTGTTCATTTCCGCTGCACTTAAACTTTGTTCATCTATACTGATTTGATTAATGTTGGATCTGAGTTTGTTTCTGATTGTATTTTGTGTTTGTAATTAAAATGAAAATGGATGAGTGTGCAGCGGAATTATGGTGAAAACAAACTTTGCATACAATCAAACGAGAGTTATACTTTGATCAAACATCTTTTCACAAAGAATCGGAAGATTGAATTTATTTCAATAACGATTACAATGATTGATGTATGAATGCAAACTCCCCCTCAGCCAGAGCTCAGTTGTTTGTTCGTGCAAAGAAGACGATGATGCAAAAGAGCTAATAGAACAGTACAAAGTACTGAACTATTTATAGGCACTAGCAAACCACTGAGCATCTTAGCTGACGTCACCATGAAAGTGACATCTAACCTCCTAACAAACTCTAACCTCTGATCTATACAAACACTGCTATGTTAACTACTGCTATTACATTACATTACATTACAAAACAGACTATAGATCAGCTGCTGCAACCTTCCACTGCTGTGAACCCAGCAGCACTTGTCCGGATCAGCAGTGCTTGACTCAAGGCAGTAGATTGAATCAGCAGGGCTTTAGTCTTTCATCAGTTCTTTACTTGAGCAGCAGTTGTAGGTCAGCAGTTTGCAAGATCAGCAGATAGGAGGTCAGCAGATGTCTGACATCTGGTTTTCGTTTGCAGTGAATGCATAACTTGCAGAGTGAGGATCAGGGTTGTTAAAATTTGCACCAGCAGTTATGTCAATGAAGTGATCATAACCCTGATCCTTACCACTACTCCCAGATTCTTCTTGACCCAGAAGAGCAGTGTTACCGAATGTATAATCATCAACGGCTTTTCCTGACTCTTGTAACTTCCTTTTCTGGTTCAACTCCCTTTCGTAGGTCAGGAGTCGACCATGGAGTTGGGTCAAGGTCAGATCCTTGAACTCAGGTGAGTTTCGGGTGACAAAAGCTATGGTGTCCCATTTTTCTGGCAGTGACCTGAGGAACCTGCTATTTTGAGTTGAGTTTGTAAAAGTGGTATTAACAAGCCTCAGTTCACTGATGAGACAACTGAAACGCTCAAATTGTTGCGTCAGTGATTCACCTCTAACATGAAAAAATGTTTCATACTGTTGGTTCAGGATTTCCCTATTGTTTTCTATGACTTCTTCGGTTCCCCCAAACTGTTCCTTAAGCGCGTCCCATAACTCTTTGGCACTGTTACAGTGTAAGAGTCCAGCATATATTTCATTGGGCAGCGCTGATGCTATGATGCTAAACGCTTTAGCATCTAGTTCGAATTTTTGATAGTCGGTTTCGGTATAATTTTCAACTGGTTTTGGAACGAACTTTTTAGCATCTTCAGCGCTTGGCACTGTGGGAACGTGGGGACCAAAGATGACAGACCTCCAACAACCTGTGCTTTGTTGAGCGAGGATGTGACCCATCCTCCTCTGCCAGATGTTGTACTCATTTCTTTTTAGCATAGGTGGTTTAAAAAGCGAGACGATGTTGTTTTTATCATCCTGAGATTGTGACGTCATTCTTGTTGTTTTACAGACACTGAGAAATCAACTTTAATGGTGATTAATCCTTGCTCTGTTTTTCAACAAACGAACAAACGATCAGTATCAACTGTTATGAGCTGAACTATTTACGTCAAAATGATTGTTAAATCAAATTTGACTGTCCAGGCTCTGATACCAATTGTTGGATCTGAGTTTGTTTCTGATTGTATTTTGTGTTTGTAATTAAAATGAAAATGGATGAGTGTGCAGCAGAATTATGGTGAAAACAAACTTTGCATACAATCAAACGAGAGTAATATTTTGATCAAACATCTTTTCACAAAGAATCGGAAGATTGAATTTATTTCAATAACGATTACAATGATTGATGTATGAATGCAAACTCCCCCTCAGCCAGAGCTCAGTTGTTTGTTCGTGCAAAGAAGACGATGATGCAAAAGAGCTAATAGAACAGTACAAAGTACTGAACTATTTATAGGCACTAGCAAACCACTGAGCATCTTAGCTGACGTCACCATGAAAGTGACATCTAACCTCCTAACAAACTCTAACCTCTGATCTATACAAACACTGCTATGTTAACTACTGCTATTACATTACATTACAAAACAGACTATAGATCAGCTGCTGCAACCTTCCACTGCTGTGAACCCAGCAGCACTTGTCCGGATCAGCAGTGCTTGACTCAAGGCAGTAGATTGAATCAGCAAGGCTTTAGTCTTTCATCAGTTCTTTACTTGAGCAGCAGTTGTAGGTCAGCAGTTTGCAAGATCAGCAGATAGGAGGTCAGCAGATGTTAAAATCACTTTCAATGGGAGAGACTTGTATGTAAACATCTGCTTATTCTGGATCCACTGCTCTGATCCAGTTTTGGCTTTAATTATCTGTTCCTCTGATAGGGTTCAATCCCAACAATTAAATTATACAAACAAACACAATCATGAGAGCCTTCGATCTTAACATTTTCAATTATAAATGGATATCATCCAATATTTATCACTAACAATACATTTAATCAACTAGGTTAATTATTCCTAGTTGCCTACTTCCCATTATTTATCAATAAACATGATAATTCAATCTACTAAGTTCGGGGATGCTACAACCTGTCTTAGATCACGTACCGATAGCCTCGTGCTTTTTTATAAACTTTATTCAAAAAGGCATTCATCTATCTTTTATTTAACATTAGGTTTATTTGATTAAATCTTAATGTTTACCGGGTTAGTTTTTACCACTAACGGTATCTTACCCGCTCACCGATATTAACATGGTTTCATTACCAAACCCATTTTTGGGGTGTTACATCGATGGTCTTTGCCGTTGAATATATTTATGTTACTTTCGATCACAAACAATTATACAATATATTAAAGAACATCACAAAATTACTGTAGCTAGCGTCCCATCATTGCTACATTGATTTTGTTTTTTTTTCATAGCAACCACCGCACCACAACCCAGGATCCTCACGTCAAATTCTTTACTGTAAAACCACCACCTCCATAACTACGACCGCCATCTGCATGTGTTTGGTGGTGGCTGGGTTTATTTAAAGACATAATGTAAAGGTTAGGATTTTTATAGATAGTCTTGCCGAAGATGGTGTGATGGTTTTGTAGACCACTGGTGCCCCTTTTTCTTGGTACTGGGGTCTTCTTCCTTCAACACTTGACAACCTTTTGCTGTTGCCAGTAGGATAAATAAATCCACTGGTGGTTGGCAGAGGTGCTATGTAAGGAATTGCCTCCAAGGAAGTCTTATTAATGTAACCACTGTCCAACTGTAAACCAATGGGTTCAACAGTTGTAGTGACTGCTTCACTTGGACTACCACCAAGAGTTACTTGTAACTCAAGGGGTGTAACCTCCTCAGGTTGTGTTGGTGGGTTAGCAAAGATTGATACATCAGACCCAGTCAGTTGTTGAGGTATATTCTCATTAATAGGTGATTGAGAAAGACTGGTTAGTGCCTGGTTCAAATCAATTGCTTCCAACAGCGGTTTAATTGGTGAGGGAATTTTGGATGTGATGTTCGGTGTAGAAAAAGGATTTGCCCCGGGCATTGGACTGTGGATGATGGAATCAAGTGATTCCAGAGCATCATGATGTGGTGGCCCTATGTGTACAACCTGATCTTTTTGTGAAGAAGCAGGATGAGTTTTGGTTATGGGTTGAGATATTTGTACCAACTGCTGTGAGGAAGTAGCAGCAGTGGTTTCTTGTGACATTTGTGTTGTCACAGGCAGTAGCTCTGGTATCTCATCCTCCAGAGTTGCCTTTTTGATGGGTTTTGGGGGTTTTGGAGTTTTTCTTTTTGGCTTTTTGGTGATTGTAGGTGTGGGTTTCAAAGCAGTTGTGCTGCCACTTTGATCACCTTGAGCAGTGGGCTCAGCAGCAGATACCTGAGGAGCAGTGGTAGCTGCTAAAATCTGCTCAGGCACCTCTGCATGTGTTTTGCAAGGTGTTAACATTCTTGAAAAAGTTTCAGTTGTTAAACTGTTTATTTGAGTAGAATCACATTGGTTTATTGCAGCTAAATCATCCTTACTGAATTTCTTTTCAAAATAGTAACTTAAAAACCTTGGAAACAGTAAGAATGATTTTGTTTCAACATTATTAACCAAATCTTTAAAAATTTCTCGAGAATAGTTAAAATTTTCTTCTTGAAGAATTGCATATCCCATATTTTGAATCTTTAAAGGGATTTCATTGAAAGAAGTGGTTTTATTTGAAACACATAGTAGGAGGGTATGAAATAAAAATCTGGTTGCAGAAGGAAAATAACCTTTTTGTAAGGTAAGTTTCTTCATCATTGTTGCTTCATACCCTCTTTCAATGAAGTCAGTTTGTAACTCGTTTTTAGTGAAAGAAGTTTTACCTTCCAGATCACCGAGTTGAAAGACCTCTGAAATGGATTGTGGCGTGATTTGGACAGCTTTACCCTTTATAGAAGAGTGTATGGTGGTTGCAGTGTCTCCTTGTTTTTCAAGGGTTGCATTCTTCCAGAACTCTCTTTGGGTCGCCAAATAGATTGGTGCATCGGCGGTTAACAAAGTTTTGTACTTTGATTTTGCCATTTTGGCGATGATAGAATCGAAAACATTGGTGGTTCCTGGTTTTGTGAGAAGACCCAGGAGATTGTGAGATGGTTTATATGGGATTTCAGTGGAGATTGCCTTTTGAGAGGCTGTTTTCGATGTGGATTTGGATGAGGGTTTTGCAGATGGCTTCGATTTTGTCATTTTGAAGATGATGATCGAAGAAATTTGTGAAGAAATGAGATGAAAAACTGTTTTGAGAAGAGAATTTTTAAGAATTCAATTCGACAGTAAACCCTGTTTTTGATGTGAAGTGGGGATTTTATAGAGGAAAAAGTGAAGGCTGACGTGGCAGCGGTTACAAAAGTACTGACCACTATGTACTGCCCACATGCCAAACTCTGATGAAATGAAGGACAGTACTTTTATGAAAGCTACTGATGAAGGCAGTGGTTACAACGGTAAAATGAAAGCAGTGGATGATTTTCACTATTAGTGGATAGCATATCAGTGGATAAGACACTGCTTTTGAACAACAGAGTTTATCAAGGAAATGAGAGAGCAGAGGATGGCTTTCAGCAGTGGACAGACTTTGAAGCAGAGCAGACTTTTGAACAAACAGTGGTTAATGGCAGACTTTTAAGGATTTTAATGAAAAATTTCATTTTTAGCTATTTTTAAGGATGGATTTTTGATTTTCTGAAAACATTTTAGTGCTTTTATACATAGAAAAACAAGATGTTGCTTGTTATTCCATGTTTAGCATCCCAATTCTAGAGACCAAGCTTTCAAAGGTGGTTGTATCAAGTGCTTTTGTGAGCACATCTGCCAACTGGTCTTTAGTTGGGACATGATGCAGAGAAATCAAACCTTTTTCATAGCAATCCCTCACAAAGTGATGTCTGATGTCGATGTGTTTGGTGGTTGAATGGGAAACTGGATTTTTGATGATATTTTCTGCTGCCTGGCTATCCAACATGAGTGGTGTCTTTAAGGCAGTGATACCAAAATCCAGTAACTGATTTTCAAGCCACAGGAGTTGGGCTGTACAGCTTGCAGCAGCAATGTATTCAGCTTCAGCAGTGGATGTTTAAACTGCTGCTTGCTTTTTGCTTTGCCAAGAAACCAAGCAATCACCTAGAAACTGGCACCCTCCTGATGTGAACTTCCTTGTGGTGTGACATCCAGCAAAGTCACTGTCTGAAAAACCTGAAAGCTTGATGTTCCCATTAGCTGGATACCAGATACCAAGTGTGGGAGCACCTTTTATGTATCTGAAGATCCTTTTTACAGCAATGAGATTTGATTTTATAGGAGCTAATTGACTTCTTGCACAGACACATGTTGCAAACATGATGTCTGGTCTAGATGCAGTTAGGTACAATAAAGACCCAATCATGCTTCTATAAAGTGTTTGGTCAATCAGCTCATCTTTTTCATCAGACATGACCAGCTTATTTGTTGCCATGGGTGTGCTGCATGGTTTACAATCATTCATATCAAATTTGGTCAAAAGTTCTTTAGCATATTTACTTTGATGAATGAAAGTTCCATTTTGCATTTGCTGTACTTGGAGACCAAGAAAGCATTGCAGCTCACCCATTGCACTCATTTCAAACTCAGCTGTCATGAGTTCTCTAAACTCTTCACACATTGTGTTGCATGTGCTTCCAAAAATAATGTCATCCACATAAATTTGGACAATCATTAAATCCTTCCCTCTCCATTTTATAAAAAGTATTTTATCAATGGTACCTCTTTTGAAACCATTTGAGAGTAGGAAGTTGGAAAGAGTTTCATACCAGGCCCTTGGTGCTTGTTTCAAGCCATACAAGGCTTTGTTTAGCCTGTAGACATGATCTGGATAAAATGGATCCTCAAAACCTGGAGGTTGACAAACATATACCTCTTCTTGAATTGTACCATAGAGGAAAGCACTTTTGATATCCATTTGAAACACCTTCATGTTGTGGTTGACAGCAAAGGCCAGGAACAGTCTAATGGCTTCCAATCTTGCAACAGGGGCGAATGTTTCATCATAATCAATCCCCTCTTCCTGTCTGTAACCTTGAACCACAAGCCTGGCTTTATTCGTGACAACAATGCCCCTTTCATCTGTTTTGTTCTTGAAGACCCACTTTGTGCCAATGGGACTAACCTCTTCTGGCAGTGGTACAAGTTCCCATACTTGTTGTCTTTTAAACTGTTGGAGCTCTTCTTGCATGGCTTCTACCCAGCTGTTGTCTTTCAGTGCCTCTTGGTACTTGACTGGCTGATGGAGTGATAGAAAACCAGCAAAAAGACAAATGTTTTGGGTTTGGCTTCTTGTGAGCACCCCTTCATTGATGTTGCCAATAATTTGATCAGGTGGATGAGATCTCAAGAAGATTAAATCTCCTTGGTATGGTATGATGGCATTTGTTGGTGAAGGCTGCAAATGTGTATCATCTGAGTTATCCACTGCTGGGGACTTTGATGATCCAGCAGTGGCTTCAAAAGGTGGTGGAATGGGAGGTAATGGTGTGGACACATGCTGACTTTTATCCACTGTTTGGGTACTTTTGTCAGCAGTGTTTGAGGATGTGGAAGCAGTGGTGGATGGGCTACTTTGGTCAACAACTGTTGAGGTAGCAGTGGTTGAGCTTTGACAACTGTTTTGAACAGCTGGTGCTTTTCCCTTTGTGGCAGACCTTTGAGGGATGATGATTTCATACCCATAGTCTGGTGTTGTATCCTCTGATGGACCTGCACTGTTCGTCTTGACAGCAGTATTTTCAAAAGTAAATTTTTCAAGATCAAACAGATCTGCAGGATTTGCTAGGATTTTCATTTATGAAAGTTCATTGAACTTTACATTCAAAGTCTCCTCCACTGCCTTGGTCCGTGTATTGAACACTTTGTAGGCCTTGGCAGTGGTTGAGTATCCCAGATGATAACCACAATCAATTTTGGCTGCAAATTTTGAAATGGAATCTTTTAAGTTCAAAATAAAGCATGGGCAGCCAAACACTTTGAAATATGAGATCAGTGGTTTGATTTTATACAGAATTTCATAAGCAGTCTTTTTGTGCCTGGGGTTTATTAAAACTCTGTTCTTGGACATAGCAAGCAGTGTTTACTGCCTCTGCCCAGAAAGTTAATGGCAAACATGAATCTGCAAGCATAGTTCTGGCAGCCTCAATCAAAGTTCTGTTCTTTCTTTCAACAACCCCATTTTGCTCTGGTGTTCTAGGAATGCTGTACTGCCTTACAATCCCTTTCTTCACACAGAAGGCATCCAACTCCTTATTTTTAAATTCTGTGCCATTGTCACTCTTGAAGCTTTTCACTGGAATGTCAAATTGCTTTTCAACCTGTGTCACAAAGTCTTGCAAAATACCTGCAGTCTCATCTTTTGAGTGTAAAAAGAAAGTCCATGTAAACCTAGAAAAGTCATCAACAATAACCAAACAATATCTTTTCTTCTTGAGGCTCATGACTTGAACTGGGCCAAACAAATCCATGTGTAGCATCTGCAAACACTGGGTTGTTTTGGACTCTTCAATGGACTTATAAGAACTTTTATGTTGTTTTCCTTTTAAACAGGAAATGCAATGTTCAGGACATGAAAACAATTTTTGTGGTAGGCCTCTCACCAAACCATTTTTTGAAATTTCAGTTATTGTCTTAAGATTTGTGTGCCCCAGCCTTCTGTGCCAAAGTTCTGTCTCTTTGTTAGAGGCAGCTGAGAACAGACAGGCATCAGCTCTGGGACACTCTTTTGACATGTCAACAACATAAACATTGCCACTTCTTTGAGCAACAAGTTTAGTTTGACCAGTTCTGATTATTGCTTCAATCTTTTTGACCATTTCTGGTCCAACAATCCTACAACAATCTTTTGTGAAGAATGACCCAAACCCTTTGTCACTCATTTGTGATACACTCAGAAGGTTGAATTTTAGATTGTCTATCAGATTGACATTTTCAAATTTTACATTTCTAGATTGCACTATACCAGACCCCATAACTTTTCCTTTACTATTATTCCCAAAGGATATATCACCCCCTCCATGGATCTTAAAGTCTTTGAGGAGGGCTTTACATCCTGTCATGTGCCTGGAGCCTCCACTATCTACATACCAAAGACTATCAAAGCATGCAGAAGCTCCCTGCACATGAAGTAAAAGGATTAGTTCATTAGGGTCTCCAAAGCCAGCAGGGCTTTGGATGGGGTCTCAACAGTGTCTGGGATGGATGCAGAATGATGGACAGTGGTTAGGCCAGGGGTTTGGACTGTTTTAGGACAGTGTTTCTCTAACCACTGTTGTGGGTCCTGACCAATCACCTACTGGTAACCAAAAGGATGCCTGTTCACTCTGGGTTTAGAGGGCCTTTTGTAGGCCTCATAAACGTGTGGAATCCTTTGGTAAGACTGTTTTTCCTTGCCTTTTCTGAATTGATTAGCAGGGGGTGCATCAGTAACCTGAACATCTCTTTTGACAGATGTTTGGTTCAGCTGTTTTGTGACAGCTGTTTGAACTGGCACAAACAGTGGTTGTTTCTTGGTGAATTTGACAGATGATGATGATGATGATGATGATGGACTCAAGGATGTTTTAGCAATGTACTCATTCTTTTTCACATCAAAGTTTTTGAGATACACACATGCTTGAGTTTTGTGGTTTGTTTTTCCACAAACAATGCAACTTTCAGCTGAAACAATGACACTTGTTCTGTTTAAATCATAAGCTTTTAAGTGGAAACAGTCTTTTGTTAGATGATTCCTTTTCTCACAGAATTCACAAAACAAGTTATCAATTTTTTCTTTCTTCTTTCTCTTTTCAGACTCCTTTGCAGCAGAGGTTTTAACCACTGCTGGGATGTCCTTGAGAGGTATGACTTTAGCTTTTGGAGCTTTAACACCATCAGTTGATGTAAAGTCCATTGGCTTGAAATTTTCAAGAATATCACACTCATCAGACCATTTTGGTTTAAACTGATAATCTTCAAGCTCCTCAAAAGTAGAGGGACCCATTGGTCTGTCAAGTGTGATTTTGTTACCAAGTTTGTCAGTGATTTTCACTTCTTGGCCATTCTTGTTTGTGGGGATGAACTCAGTGGTTACATCAGTGGTTTGAACAGATTTTCCAAAAGCAGTGTTTTCATCATCATGTTTTCTATAACCAACCCCAAATTTCACATTGCTTTTTATCTGTTTTTCAAGCATAACCTCATACCCTTTGCATGATTCCACCTATCTCTCACATGTGATCTGGGTGGACTCTAACTCCTTTTTGCAAACTTGGTATTTTTCTACCATAGTTTGGAGTTGGGTTTTGGTTATGCTCTGCTCTTCTTTCATGCTGCTAATCTCCTTTTCTTTTTCAGCCAATTTGTTTTTAAGTTCTTTTAAAGATCTTTCAAATTTGACTTCATCAGTTAAGATTTTATCCTGAAGGTTTTCGTTCACCTCTTTGATGTTAGCAAAAGCAATAATGCAATTGTCAGAACACAGTTTTTCAAGAACTTGAGGTGATACCTTGGCAGCAGACATCATTGCACAATCACATTTAAGATTTTCTTCATCTTCAGCTCTTTCTTCTTTCTCACCTGCTTTTTCTTCTTTCTTTTCTTCCTTGTTCTCTTCGGACCATGGGTCTGTCAGTGGTTCAATCAGGGTACCTGAACTTTCTCCCAACAGTAATTCACCAGCCACAGCAGTAACCACTGCTTCAGTCACCTCATCCACTGTTTCAATACTCAGCTGTTCCTCTTCAGTTTCAACCCCTTCCTGTATTGACTCTAATGCCATCAAACAAAATTCATTATGAGAAGAAACATTAGAAGCATAGAGTGCAAAATTTTCATCACTATGGTCTTCAGGCATACTGCTCCAGTCAACAAACCCTTGAGTGAAAAAACTTTGTTGATCTAGTTGTACTGCTGCTGGAGCAGTGGTTTGAGGTGCAACGGGTTGCACTTGTACCTGTGGAGCAGGGGTTTGAACGTACTGAATTTGTGGGACAGTAGTTTGGACATAATGTACAGGCACAGGGGCAGCAGCATAGTGAGCAGTGTTCACTTGAGCTGCAGGGGTGTATTGGGTATAGTGCACAGTGTTTTGACTTTGTGGTCTAGGGTTAGAGCTAGGATGAGTAACTATTGGTCCATTGTTTTGACTTCTGCATTCCCTAGCAAAGTGCCCTAACCTATTGCACTTGTAACACTTGATTTTCGATTTATCCAACCCAACCCTCAAATTCCCATGAAGTCCTGGGAATTTTCTCCCTGTTCTTTTATAGAATTTGCTAGTTCTAACACTTAGCAAAGCCAACTGGTGCAGAATATCCATCTCTTCTAAGTCAGTGGGATCAAAATGTTGCAAATCATTGAGTTCAAAGCTTAGATTGTCTGACATCTGGTTTTCGTTTGCAGTGAATGCATAACTTGCAGAGTGAGGATCAGGGTTGTTAAAATTTGCACCAGCAGTTATGTCAATGAAGTGATCATAACCCTGATCCTTACAACTACTCCCAGATTCTTCTTGACCCAGAAGAGCAGTGTTACCGAATGTATAATCATCAACGGCTTTTCCTGACTCTTGTAACTTCCTTTTCTGGTTCAACTCCCTTTCGTAGGTCAGGAGTCGACCATGGAGTTGGGTCAAGGTCAGATCCTTGAACTCAGGTGAGTTTCGGGTGACAAAAGCTATGGTGTCCCATTTTTCTGGCAGTGACCTGAGGAACCTGCTATTTTGAGTTGAGTTTGTAAAAGTGGTATTAACAAGCCTCAGTTCACTGATGAGACAACTGAAACGCTCAAATTGTTGCGTCAGTGATTCACCTCTAACATGAAAAAATGTTTCATACTGTTGGTTCAGGATTTCCCTATTGTTTTCTATGACTTCTTCGGTTCCCCCAAACTGTTCCTTAAGCGCGTCCCATAACTCTTTGGCACTGTTACAGTGTAAGAGTCCAGCATATATTTCATTGGGCAGCGCTGATGCTATGATGCTAAACGCTTTAGCATCTAGTTCGAATTTTTGATAGTCGGTTTCGGTATAATTTTCAACTGGTTTTGGAACGAACTTTTTAGCATCTTCAGCGCTTGGCACTGTGGGAACGTGGGGACCAAAGATGACAGACCTCCAACAACCTGTGCTTTGTTGAGCGAGGATGTGACCCATCCTCCTCTGCCAGATGTTGTACTCATTTCTTTTTAGCATAGGTGGTTTAAAAAGCGAGACGATGTTGTTTTTATCATCCTGAGATTGTGACGTCATTCTTGTTGTTTTACAGACACTGAGAAATCAACTTTAATGGTGATTAATCCTTGCTCTGTTTTTCAACAAACGAACAAACGATCAGTATCAACTGTTATGAGCTGAACTATTTACGTCAAAATGATTGTTAAATCAAATTTGACTGTCCAGGCTCTGATACCAATTGTTGGATCTGAGTTTGTTTCTGATTGTATTTTGTGTTTGTAATTAAAATGAAAATGGATGAGTGTGCAGCAGAATTATGGTGAAAACAAACTTTGCATACAATCAAACGAGAGTAATACTTTGATCAAACATCTTTTCACAAAGAATCGGAAGATTGAATTTATTTCAATAACGATTACAATGATTGATGTATGAATGCAAACTCCCCCTCAGCCAGAGCTCAGTTGTTTGTTCGTGCAAAGAAGACGATGATGCAAAAGAGCTAATAGAACAGTACAAAGTACTGAACTATTTATAGGCACTAGCAAACCACTGAGCATCTTAGCTGACGTCACCATGAAAGTGACATCTAACCTCCTAACAAACTCTAACCTCTGATCTATACAAACACTGCTATGTTAACTACTGCTATTACATTACATTACAAAACAGACTATAGATCAGCTGCTGCAACCTTCCACTGCTGTGAACCCAGCAGCACTTGTCCGGATCAGCAGTGCTTGACTCAAGGCAGTAGATTGAATCAGCAGGGCTTTAGTCTTTCATCAGTTCTTTACTTGAGCAGCAGTTGTAGGTCAGCAGTTTGCAAGATCAGCAGATAGGAGGTCAGCAGATGTTAAAATCACTTTCAATGGGAGAGACTTGTATGTAAACATCTGCTTATTCTGGATCCACTGCTCTGATCCAGTTTTGGCTTTAATTATCTGTTCCTCTGATAGGGTTCAATCCCAACAATTAAATTATACAAACAAACACAATCATGAGAGCCTTCGATCTTAACATTTTCAATTATAAATGGATATCATCCAATATTTATCACTAACAATACATTTAATCAACTAGGTTAATTATTCCTAGTTGCCTACTTCCCATTATTTATCAATAAACATGATAATTCAATCTACTAAGTTCGGGGATGCTACAACCTGTCTTAGATCACGTACCGATAGCCTCGTGCTTTTTTATAAACTTTATTCAAAAAGGCATTCATCTATCTTTTATTTAACATTAGGTTTATTTGATTAAATCTTAATGTTTACCGGGTTAGTTTTTACCACTAACGGTATCTTACCCGCTCACCGATATTAACATGGTTTCATTACCAAACCCATTTTTGGGGTGTTACATCGATGGTCTTTGCCGTTGAATATATTTATGTTACTTTCGATCACAAACAATTATACAATATATTAAAGAACATCACAAAATTACTGTAGCTAGCGTCCCATCATTGCTACATTGATTTTGTTTTTTTTTTCACAGCAACCACCGCACCAAAACCCAGGATCCTCACGTCAAATTCTTTGCTGTAAAACCACCACCTCCATAACTACGACCGCCATCTGCATGTGTTTGGTGGTGGCTGGGTTTATTTAAAGACATAATGTAAAGGTTAGGATTTTTATAGATAGTCTTGCCGAAGATGGTGTGATGGTTTTGTAGACGGTTGCAATGTGGGAGGCGGTACACACTGCCACTGTCTTGAAAGAAGCCGGCCACCGTAGTCTTGAAGGAAGAGAGAGAGGTTTTAGAGAATGCCACTACATTCGGCGGCGCCGCGGCTGACCTGCAGCGGAGCCGCGATGACGACACCAAGAATTCCAGGGCGTGGAGTACCGTAACCTTAAGATCGGATGGTAAGGTAGCTGTTGGTATGTTGATTATTTTAATTTTAATTTAACCTTTCTATAGATAATTATACATGTTTAACCAAATAGTTTTATTTTCCTTATAAATTTTCAAGTGTTTTGTTTATAAAAACTAAATGAGAGCTATAATTTTTTTATAAAACGGACCGACCAGGTACCGACCATTTTTTTTAATTTTAAAAAATCGAAATACGTTTCCCTTTGGAATTTATTAAAAATCGGGTCAGACCCCGCCGCTATAATAGTTAACTAAAACATAACTTTCGGTTAAGCGAACGACTGCCGGTCACAATCGCGAGTTGCGACGTAGGTGGCTGTTACGGGCATGGTTGTAAAACAAGGTCTCCAAGGCCGAGTACTCTCCGAGTAGTCGCTACAAGGTAAGTTGCCGAGGCGACTTTCTTCAACTGCGACTAATTACTCGGAATCGATCAAATGCGGTCAACATTGGCCAAAATCGGATATTGTAAGTCAACTCGGGCCGAGTTCGACTTAAAATAAAATAAAACATAATTTCTATGCCTATCATATTAAATAATGAATATCAATTTTACGTATTTTGTTATAAATATTAGTAAATTTATGTTATTTGACATATATTCATTTTCCGAAACTAATTTCTTTCTAATTTGGCATCTCTGAGTACTCTTCGTGTACTCTCCGCCTAGGTTGAGTACTCTCAACTCCCCGGTCGACCGACTAGGGAGCGCCTAGCGACTTTTACAACCATGGTTACGAGTTGGTAATATCCGGCAGGTGGGATAGCAACACCACGTCTCCATTTTTCGTGTATTTGTTGCATTTTATTTCGTATTTGGTTGTTTTACACATCTATGTTATGTAGTTCCATACTGGTCTTTATTGTTCAGTTCGTATGCGGATTCCCCGCCGCAACACGCGGTGGGGGAAACCTAGTTGTTAATATTTGTCAAAGTGTACAAGCTCGTGACTTTGTGGTAACACTTGTTTTAAGCATAAAATCGTATCTATAAATACGAATTACTTGATAATCCAAAAGTTGGCCCTCATTTAACTTTATATAAATTTCACTGTCTTTTAATGGTAAGGATTTCGATCACTAAAAAAAGGGACCAGGTCAACTGTCACACCCCAACCGATGGCGGAAACATCGGGGCATGGCACTGAGCGAAACAGATTGTCCAGAAATTTCCATAACAATTATCAATACTATTCAATTTAAATAATACGTCCCATACCGTATCTCAAACAGCAAATAATTATTATAGACAAAGATCCAGGCAAATATTCTATTCCGACAACTCAGATTTAAATAGACAGCAATTGTTTATCTGCTTCTAGAGACCCTTAGTTTGACCACTACAAACAACTATTTGTTGGGCTCTAAAGCTTTATTCTAGCTTCAAATTCCTACCAAGTGTGCGTCCTAAGCACCTGTCACATACCTTAAAATAAGTCAATACATAAAATGTAAAGGTGAGCATACAAGTTTGATAATAGCATATAGGGTTCGAATTCATTTACGCATAACTAGCACGTACACATAGTGAAATGAAGCATGTTAGTTATCGACATAGATCCATCGATACCAATGACTGCGGGTTAACTGCCCGAGGCAGTTCTCATTACATGATTACCACCGTAATCCATGCAAGTAATGGTCCTTAACAACCCCCGTGTGAACGGGTGCTGAGTCCAAACTATAGTACTATCATTGCTAAGGCAGGTAGACAGCATTCCATGTATAAACCTAACAAACAAGCATTCCTGAGCCACGTATAACATGCATTAACGGTTAGCGTTAAAATAGTATTGAGTAGTGTGATCGTTGTAGTTTGAATATTCGTAACGTATGTAACACCCAAAAGTACATAAAGCAAAAAGGGGTCGAGTATACTCATAGTGATGGATGGATTGAAGGGAGCGCTTAGCGAGTAGGGTTAGCCTGAATAGATTCGATAGCATAAAGATAAGTGACACGTAATACGTCACAAGGTGTGAATGGATCGGATGGTAGTTCGTTCGGATGGTAATCCGAGCGGACAGCAATCCGTGTGTGATGATAATCCGTTCGGATGGTCATCCGGTCGGACAGCTTGTCCATACGGATAACGATTCGAGTGGATTTTTTCTTCCTATGAGGAAAGATGTGTTTGTGTATGATGGCTTGACTTTTGAAATTTTCGTTGTAGTATTTTGAAAACATTAAAGTACCTCTATTCATCCAGTCGTTCGATCGGATGGTGGGTCGTGCGGATGACAATCCGTTCGGATGGTCATCCGGTCGGACGGTAACTAGGTGGTGAGATTACTGTGGTGAAGACAAGTTCATAACAGAAGTGTCACTCGATCGGATGTTCATCCGATCGGGTGGCAACCTTGTCAGTGAACATGTTGAAAATTGTTTAAGTCTTTAAAGTCTTAGTATCTCATGATCTGAAGAGTAATCCGGTCAGATGGTCGTCCGATCGGATTGCTATTCGTTCAATACTCAAACTTTAGATAGGGTTGTTTAAAGGTGGGACCCAAGTGTGATTCGTTCGGGTGGCAATCCGTTCGGATGACCTATCCGATCGGACAGCAATCCGGTCGGACAGCAATCCGTTTCGATTGTTCCGTTCGTCTTACACTTGGTAGTTTTGATGGTTTGTCGTTATTTCGAGATGTCTTGATATCGTGTTAACCAACAGAACCCCTATTTTGACCCAGATGACTAAACCGACCAGGAATCACCCTAGCTCGGCCAGTTACCGGCTCTAGACGGTCGTTCTTGTTTAACCCGAAGTCGGTGGTCTCGTGGGCGGAATCCAGATCTGAACTAGTACAACACTATGGATGAGTAGGAGACTAGATCTGATCCTGATCCTACCGGTTTTGAGTGTAAAAGAGTTGAAAGGAAGTTAGAAACCATCTTTCAATCCTTTTTCATTACTCTTGTGTCGAGATCTTTACAAGATCTTTGTGTAATCGGGTGGAAATCGGTTAGATCTCAGTTGTTCTTGGTGGATTGAGGTCAAATCATGAAGTTCTTGAAGAACACACGATAACGTCATCCTAGAACACCCGAAATCTAGTGATTTCACGGTTAAAAGTTAAGATTTAAAAGATAGAAAGGTGTAGGAGTGCGTGTAGATCAATAAAGTATAAGATTTAGGGCGAGATCTTACCTGGATTGAGAGAAATCGAAGAAAAGGTGAGGAGCACGAGTGGTTCGGACAGATGGTTTCCAAAAGTGGAAAGAATGACAATGACAGGGGTATTTATAGGGTTCCAAAAGAGGAAAGGGTTATCCGATCGGATGACACACCGCTCGGATGGCTCATCCAGTCGGATGACATCCTGGCCGGATGACCTGGTCTGTGATGTTGTGGCTATCCGGCCGGATGGCACCTGGTTCGGATGTTTGACTCGACGATTTTTGGCGTTTCGATTACGATTGCGAGCGGTTCGATACGATAGGGTTTCCTAGTCAAATTACTTTCAGTCCCAACTACTAAATATCATAGTTCAATTGTGATTCGTGTTCGAGTTCGATTTCGAGTTTCGATTTTCGCTTGAGTTTGATTGATTAACACAACATAAATAAACATGCACTGGTAACACGTAAGGCACACACACGTATAACAACAAGTAAAATACATTGTTCGAGTCGCGATTCGATGTCGATTTGATTAGCATAGCTTGATTATTGATTAATTAACTTTATCGCATTGTTACTTCCTATAGTTTACAGTCGTTGGTCGATTGAATAGCGATTAACATACGTCGATTATTGCATTTATAGACACTTACTCCACATAATAGTTACAATAAAAGAAATCTACTACAAGTCAAGTTGTGCGAAATCGGTCGTTGACTTTGACCTTGACTTTGACTTTGACTTTTGGAAACACGGGGTGTTACAGCCTCCCCTTGTTTAGGGAATTTCGTCCCGAAATTAGGCTGGAAGTTGTACAACGCCGTGAATCACGTTTGAGAACTCTCTCTTTCTAGACTTTCTCTTTAAACAACTGCGGGTACTTTGCCTTCATGTCGCTTTCGAGTTCCCAAGTGAACTCTGCGCCTCGTTTGCCTTCCCATCGGACCTTCACGATAGGGATGCGTGAGCGTCTGAGTTGCTTGGTTTGGCGATCCATGATTTCGACAGGCTTTTCCACGAAGTGTAATGTTTCGTTCACTTGCAGATCATCGAGAGAAATGTGTAAGTCGTGGTTGGCTAGGCACTTTCGGAGGTTGGACACGTGGAAAGTCGGGTGGACATTACTAAGTTCCTCCGGTAGTTCGAGTCTGTAGGCGACTTTTCCGATCCTTTCCAGAATCTTTAAAGGTCCAACATATCGAGGCGCGAGCTTTCCTTTCTTGACGAATCGGACTACACCCTTCCAAGGTGATACCTTTAGGAGTACGTAGTCACCAACGTCAAATTCAAGGGGCTTGCTTTTCCTATCGGCGTAACTTTTTTGTCGGTTCTGAGCCTTCACCAGGTTGTCTCGAATCTGGAAAATTTTGTCTGTCGTTTCTTGTAATAGCTCAGGACCGGTTAATTGCGAATGACCGATCTCGTGCCACACAATAGGCGACCGACATCTTCTTCCATATAATGCCTCGAATGGTGCCATTTGGATGCTAGAATGATAGTTGTTGTTATACGAGAACTCGACTAACGGCAGGTATTTGTCCCAATTACCACCAAAGTCTATGACACACGAACGGAGCATGTCTTCAAGAGTACGAATCGTTCTTTCAGTCTGACCGTCGGTTTGAGGGTGGAAAGCGGTACTTAGATTAAGCGATGTACCGAGTGCTGTTTGAAACGTTTCCCACAGTCGCGAGGTAAACCGAGCATCACGATCAGAGATGATGTCACGAGGAGTCCCATGATTACAAATGATCTCGTCGGTGTAGATTCGGGCTAATCGTTCTACCTTATAGTCTTCTCGTATTGGCAAAAAGTGAGCTGATTTGGTCAAACGGTCGACCACAACCCAAATGCTGTCATGACCTGATAACGTGTGCGGAAGTTTGGTTATAAAGTCCATAGCTATACGCTCCCACTTCCACATGGGGATTGGTGGTTGTTCGAGTAAGCCAGAGGGTCTTTGATGTTCAGCCTTGACTCTAGCACAAGTTAGGCATTTTTCGACGTAGAGAGCGATATCCCTTTTCATGCCCGGCCACCAGTACTTATAACGAAGGTCCTGGTACATTTTGTCAGCACCGGGATGAATAGAATACCGGGATTTGTGGGCTTCGTCCATCAAGATCTGTCGCAAGTTGGTTCGTTTGGGAATCCAAATTCGGTCCAGAAAGTGGAATATCCCATTCGATTTGCTTACAAGCTGGGATCCATCGTGGTAGATTCTTTCCTTCTTCAAAGTGCGTTCATTAAAACATGCGTGTTGAGCATCGCGGATGAGGGCTTCGAGATCGTGTTGGGCTTGAACATTACGAGTGCTAAGCAGGTAGCTCCGTCTGCTAAGTGCGTCGACAACAACATTTGCCTTGCCTGGGTGATAACGGATCTCACAGTCGTAATCGTTGAGAAGTTCTACCCATCGGCGTTGACGCATATTAAGTTCCTTCTGATTAAAGATGTGTTGTAGGCTCCTATGATCGGTGAAGATCGTACACTTGGTACCACACAGGTAGTGTCACCAAATCTTTAATGCAAAAACAACTGCGCCTAGCTCGAGATCATGGGTTGTATAGTTCTTCTCGTGGACTTTGAGCTGACGAGACGCGTAAGCTATGACCTTGTCCCGTTGCATGAGAACACAGCCGAGACCAAGGTTGGAAGCATCACAATAGACAATGAAATCATTGTTTCCGTCGGGCAACGTGAGAACAGGAGCGTTGCAAAGCATGTGCTTGAGGGTTCGAAAGGCAGACTCTTGTTCAGTTTTCCAAACAAAAGGCTTGTCTTTATGTGTGAGAGAGGTAAGCGGCACAGCGATCTTTGAGAACCCCTCGATAAATCGTTGATAATAGCCCGCTAGTCCGAGAAAAGAGCGGACTTCAGACGGGTTCTTAGGCGTAACCCAGCTCTTGACTGCTTCAATCTTCGCAGGATCGACGTGAATGCCTCGACTATTCACAATGTGACCCAGAAACTGAACTTCCTCCAACCAGAATTCGCACTTGGAGAACTTGGCATAGAGTTGGTTCCCCTGGAGTAACTCGAGAACCAAACGTAGATGTTGCGCGTGTTCGGCTTTCGACTTAGAATAGATCAAGACATCGTCGATGAATACGATGACGAAATGGTCGAGACATGGTTTACACACGCGATTCATCAGATCCATGAAAACCGCTGGTGCGTTGGTTAAACCAAAAGGCATGACAACGAATTCGTAATGGCCGTAACGAGTGCGAAACGTGGTTTTGGGTATATCATCCTCTTGAATGCGTAGCTGGTGATACCCTGAACGGAGATCAATCTTTGAGAAACACGTAGCACCTTGTAGTTGATCAAACAAATCGTCGATGCGAGGTAGGGGATAGCGGTTCTTGATTGTTAACTTATTCAATTCCCGATAGTCGATGCACATCCTGAACGACCCATCCTTCTTTTTGACGAAAAGGACTGGCGCGCCCCAAGGAGAGGTGCTCGGGCGAATGAAGCCTTTCTCAAGTAATTCCTGGAGTTGGCTTGAGAGTTCGCGCATTTCCGACGGCGCAAGTCGATAAGGAGCTTTGGCAATGGGGTTGGCTCCAGGAATGAGGTCGATACGAAAGTCGATATCACGACTTGGTGGTAGTCCGGGAAGATCCTCTGGAAAAACATTAGGAAAATCACGAACCACATGAACGTCTTTCACCTCCTTCTTTTCTTTCTTTTCCTTCTTCGCTACAACAATGTTAGCTAAGAAAGCCTTGTATTCCTTGCGAAGATACTTGCTAGCTTGCACACATGACATAAGCTTGAGACCTTTCAAAGTAGTATCACCGTACACACACAATAAGTCACCATTCGCGAGCGAGAATCTAATCATCTTGTCGAAGTAAACAACTTCAGCATGGTTTTCTCGAAGAAAGTCCATGCCTACTATGACGTCAAAACTTCCGAGTTGCATCGGAATAAGGTCGATTGGGAAGATGTGATTGTTGAGCTCAAGAGTATAATCATGAAGAACAGAGTTGACAGCGACGGTTCTTCCAGTAGCGACTTCTACATCGAACGTCGAAGAGAGTTTGGAGCGTTTACGACTAAGGAGTTTCTCGAATTCGAACGACACAAAGCAATTATCGGCTCCAGTATCAAACAAACATGAAGCATAAATACCATTCACAAGGAACGTACCATTGACCACGTTGTTGTCGGCCTGGGCTTGACGCACGTTGAGGTTGAAAGTTCTGGTGCGTGCGGCCTGTTGTTGTTGCTGTTGCTGTTGTTGCTGCTGTGGCTGCTGTTGTTGGGGCTCTTGCTTCACGACCCTGTTTGGGCACATGTTGGTGAAATGGTTCGGGTCGCCACATGCGAAGCAGGCTCTGGCTTTGACCGCGGGTGCCGGAGGAGCTTGTTGACCCTGTGGGGCAGTGAGTAGAGCTTGATGAGCAGGAGCTTGTCGAATACGGCAGTTGGCAGTGAAATGGCCGTATACATTGCAATGAGCACAAAAACGGCAAGCAATGGCAGTCGGTGGTGGTAGGTACAAGTAGGTCAGAGCGGGTGTGGCCCAGTGTATGCACGCTTTGCAGGTGGTGCATTAGCCACAGGCGCCGCTACTTGACGCTGTTGGACTGGTACAACTTGAATCGGTGCAGCAGTGATCGCACAGTTCTTGTTGCTGGAGCTGTTCTTTCTCTTCTTCTTCCTCTTGTTGCTCGATGAAGTGGGTTCAGCAGTTGGTGCGGTGGTAGTAGCTTGATGCAGGTGCTTCTGAGTTTTATCCCAGACACCAGCCTTGACCCTCTTGTCGTTGATTTCGGCGGCCAGTTGGTAAGTCTCTTCGATCATCTTAGTCTTAGCCGCTTACACGAAATCTGCGACGCAGTCGGGCAAAGCTCGGATGTACTTCTTGATTGTGATCTCCGGAGTCTTGACTTGATCGGGACAGATGATGCTGAGCTGTTTGAAACGAGCAGTGAGAGCAGCGTTGTCTCCCTCATGTTGATGTATGTGCCAAAATTCATCTTCTAGCATTTGACGTTCGTGAGGAGGGCAGAATTCCTCTAGCATGACTTCCTTGAGCTCGTCCCACGACAGTCCGTAGGCTGCATCGTTCCCTCGCTTGTTCCTCTCGGCCGTCCACCAGTCTAATGCACGGGACTGGAAAACGCCGGTAGCATTCAGAGTTCGAAGGTCATCAGGGCAACCACTCTGTCGCAGAGTGACCTCAATGGAATCAACCCATTGGAATAGTGCAGTCGGACCTCCTTCGCCAGTGAATTCCTTTGGCCCACACGACTTGAATTGCTTGAAGTTGAAGGACTTGGTGGTAGCTTTAGGAGCTTCGGTCCTCGATTCCTCAGATGACTTGCTGACATTCTCGTAAACATCACTCACGGCCTTTGCCACACTTTTTGCGATGATGGCAGCAAGGCGTTTGTCCCTCTTTTCTTGACGAGAAAGTGCATGACGGGGTCCAGATGACATTGTCTGCAACAGACATCATCGCAGGACTCAACATATGGTATTCGAATCTCACCTCACACGTCTACTACTTACTAAAGCTCAGGAACACGCAGATTCACGTAAACACATAACACATAGAGCACAAAATCACATAAGCATGTAGAGCACATAATCACATGGAACCTAAGCACATAAAGCAAAAAAAGCAAGGAAGCACATACGCATTTAATCACTAGGGGCAGTCAGAAAACAGAAACCTATTATTCAAACGGGATTCAGGTGCCTTGTACGATTTCAGATCTGTCAATAGAATTACTTATTATATTACGTTCTCGTGTGTTCGGTCATGTTCGTGTACGGATTCCACACGTCACACGTTCGGTTCGCAATCGTTTCGGAGCGAAAACCGGAACCTATTCATGAGCGTATATCGTAGTATAGAGTCGCCCATAATTCAATGATTTGTTAACGGTTGTGCGGCGGGTTGCGTGTTTTAGCAGGAACAAAAAGGTGTTAGATCGAAACCAATAGTGCCTCAAAACGTTTAACAAATAAGCAGAAAACACATAAAAATCCCCATAAAATCGACAAAATCGAGGGGGTAGATTGTCTGCGGCTACCTAGACATTGACTAACCAAAGTGGTTCGACTATTCACATGGACTTGTCGTGCACGTTTGACCTACCGGGCAGTGCCTCTGCCTCGATTCTTGGGCGTTGGGCACGCATCCCGTTAGTCATATCGTGACTTCAGGTCATTGGAGTCCATCGAGACTTTGGTGAGAGTTTTGTAAAATGTGCGGAACGAGTCGTTAAGGTTAGGGTTTCACCCCTGGCTTAACAACTTCGTCCCTGTTTGTGATAAAGTTGAGGAGATTATTCATCAAAATATGGGTTTCACCCCTAATTTGGTATAATTCCCCCGCTGAACAGTATCGATTAAGCAATTTAGTCGGGAGTTTGTGGTTTTCACACCTAATCTCGACTTTATTGCCTTTTTATAGTTGAAAATTCGAGTGTAGTGAAGGTGTAGTATAAGCGAGAATAGCGAGAAGTAAGCTCGTACGTAATCCCTACTGGATGTACTCGAGTCGGTCTGTTGGTTCTTAACTATAGTCTAGGTATCTAAGACTTCGACCCGGACTAGGTCGAGTCTTGCCTAATTCCCTATAGTTATGGCTCTGATACCAATCTATCACACCCCAACCGATGGCGGAAACATCGGGGCATGGCACTGAGCGAAACAGATTGTCCAGAAATTTCCATAACAATTATCAATACTATTCAATTTAAATAATATGTCCCATACCGTATCTCAAACAGCAAATAATTATTACAGACAAAGATCCAGGCAAATAATCTGTTCCGACAACTCAGATTTAAATAGACAGCAATTGTTTATCTGCTTCTAGAGACCCTTAGTTTGACCACTACAAACAACTATTTGTTGGGCTCTAAAGCTTTATTCTAGCTTCAAATTCCTACCAAGTGTGCGTCCTAAGCACCTGTCACATACGTTAAAATAAGTCAATACATAAAATGTAAAGGTGAGCATACAAGTTTGATAATAGCATATAGAGTTCGAATTCGTTTACGCATAACCAGCACGTACACATAGTGAAATTAAGCATGTTAGTTATCGACATAGATCCATCGATACCAATGACTGCGGGTTGACTGCCCGAGGCAGTTCGCAATACATGATTACCACCGTAATCCATGCAAGTAATGGTCTTTAACAACCCCCGTGTGAACGGGTGCTGAGTCCAAACTATAGTACTATCGTTGCTAAGGCAGGTAGACAGCATTCCATGTGTAAACATAACAAACAAGCATTCATGAGCCACGTATAACATGCATTAACGGTTAGCGTTAAAATAGTATTGAGTAGTGTGATATTTGTAGTTTGAATATTCGTAACGTATGTAACACCCAAAAGTGCGTAAAGCAAAAAGGGGTCGAGTATACTCATAGCGATGGATGGATTGAATGGAGCACTTAGCGAGTAGGGTTAGCCTGAATAGATCTGATAGCATAACGATAAGTGACACGTAATACGTCACAAGGTGTGAATGGATCGGATGGTAGTTCGTTCGGATGGTAATCCGAGCGGACAGCAATCAGTGTGTGATGATAATCTGTTTGGATGGTCATCCGGTCGGACAGCTTGTCCGTACGGATGACGATTCGAGTGGATTTTTTCTTCTTATGAGGAAAGATGTGTTTGTGTATGTTGGCTTGACTTTTGAAGTTTTCATTGTAGTATTTTGAAAACATTAAAGTATCTCTATTCATCCAGTCGTTCGATCGGATGGTGGGTCGTGCGGATGACAATCCGTTCGGATGGTCATCCGATCGGACGGTGGTCCGCTCGGACGGTAACTAGGTGGTGAGATTACTTTGGTGAAGACAAGTTCATAACAGAATTGTCACTTGATCGGATGTTCATCCGATCGGGTGGCAACCTTGTCAGTGAACATGTTGAAAATTGTTTAAGTCTTTAAAGTCTTAGGATCTCATGATCCGAAGAGTAATCCGGTCAGATGGCCGTCCGATCGGATTGCTATTCGTTCAATACTCAAACTTTAGATATGGTTGTTTAAAGGTGGGACCCAAGTGTGATTCGTTCGGGTGGCAATCCGTTCGGATGACCTATCCGATCGGACAGCAATCCGTTCCAATTGTTCCGTTCGTCTTACACTTGGTAGTTTTGATGGTTTGTCGTTATTTCGAGATGTCTCGACATCGTGTTAACCAACAGAACCCCTATTTCGACCCAGATGACTAAACCGACCAGGAATCACCCTAGCTCGGCCAGTTACCGGCTCTAGACGGTCGTTCTTGTTTAACCCGAAGTCGGTGGTCTCGTGGGCGGAATCCAGATCTGAACTAGTACAACACTATGGATGAGTAGGAGACTAGATCTGGTCCCGATCCTACCGGTTTTGAGTGTTTTGAGTGTAAAAGAGTTGAAAGGAAGTTAGAAACCATCTTTCAATCTTTTTTCACTACTCTTGTGTCGAGATCTTTACAAGATCTTTGTGTAATCGGGTGGAAATCGGTTAGATCTCAGTTGTTCTTGGTGGATTGAGGTCAAATCATGAAGTTCTTGAAGAACACACGATGACGTCATCCTAGAACACCCGAAATCTAGTGATTTCACGGTTAAAAATTAAGATTTAAAAGATAGAAAGGTGTAAGAGTGCGTGTAGATCAAGAAAGTACAAGATTTAGGGCGAGATCTTACCTGGATTGAGAGAAATCGAAGAAAAGGTGAGGAGCACGAGTGGTTCGGACAGATGGTTTCCAAAAGTGGAAAGAATGACAATGACAGGGGTATTTATAGGGTTCCAAAAGAGGAAAGGGTTATCCGATCGGATGACACACCGCTCGGATGGCTCATCCGGTCGGATGACATCCTGGTCGGATGACCTGGTCTGTGATGTTGTGGCTATCCGGCCGGATGGCACCTGGTTCGGATGTTTGACTCGACGATTTTTGGCGTTTCGATTACGATTGCGAGCGGTTCGATACGATAGGGTTTCCTAGTCAAATTACTTTCAGTCCCAACTACTAAATATCATAGTTCGATTGTGATTCGTGTTCGAGTTCGATTTCGAGTTTCGATTTTCGCTTGAGTTCGATTGATTAACACAACATAAATATACATGCACAGGTAACACGTAAGGCACACACACACGTATAACAACAAGTAAAATACGTAGTTCGAGTCGCGATTCGATGTCGATTTGATTAGCATAGCTTGATTATTGATTAATTAACTTTATCGCATTGTTACTTCCTATAGTTTACAGCCGTTGGTCGATTGAATAGCGATTAACATACGTCGATTATTGCATTTATAGACACTTACTCCACATAATAGTTACAATAAAAGAAATCTACTACAAGTCAAGTTGCGTGAAATCGGTCGTTGACTTTGACCTTGACTTTGACTTTGACTTTTGGAAACACGGGGTGTTACATCAACCCATCAAGTAGCTGAGAAACAGACCAAGCAAACAACAAAAATGGACGGAAAACAACATACAAACTTAAGGATTGGACCCTACATTAGACCCAGACCACGACCTCCAGACCCCAAAATCAACCTCTGACCGATTCGAAAGCCTAATAAACGCCACCTCTTTAGTGTCATCCAACACCTTAATAAACCGGCTTTCAAATCAATATTTATTTTTTGTTATTTGTTTTACTTTGATTGAAAATTGCTTTTAGGTAATTTTAAATTATCAATTCGGAGACATGTTAATATTCAAGATGATTTATGTGTTTTATGTAATTCAGCAACTGAAAATGTGATGCACTTGTTTACAGGATGTTATTTTGCATGTGGTGTGTGGGCGGCAGTGAGTACTTGGTGTGATATTGGGCCGATAATGGCCTTCGACTTCTCTGACCTTCTGCAGGTGCAAGAACAATCGCACAGAGGTAAGTGGGCTCAAAGAATAATTAGAGGTATTGTTTATATTACATGCTGGGTGGTGTGGAAATTGAGGAATGAAAAAACTTTTCAAGGGTCTAACCCGATGGTGGTTGACGCGGTTGCTCGGATAAAATCCTGGTCGTTCCTTTGGTTAAAAAATAGATCTAAATTTACTTGTATAGAATGGAAAGATTGGGGTCGTAATCCTCTCTACATGTTGTAAGTTGGTTTGGTGGCGGTCCTTGTTTTGAGGGCATGCCCGGTTTTCTAATGAAGTTTACTATTAAAAAAAAATCGTGTTAAATATTGTCGGTAGTTACTTTTTTATATACTAAGATTTATTTCATGTATGTTAAAATATTTAGTGTATTTATTCTGTTATTGTGTTTAACTTCTATTGTTTGTGTGTGATATTTTTAGTTGTGTTTTATTGTTACAACTAGATGTAGCCCTACCGTGTTGCGGTAGAGTTTGTCCTCGGTGATGTTAATTTGTCAATTTTGATATCGCCTATGGTAGTTTGTTGATGTAATGTAAAAGACACAGTGTTAAACATGAGACTATACCATTAATTGTTAATATATAAGTATTAGAAAATTTACAATCAACGATTACGAAAAACTAATATATTTAAACATATTAACTTTTACTAACATTGTTAGACAGAGCATAATGTGCGTTTATCTCAACTTGTAGCCTAGTCTATTTCTCGCGTATTTTTTACATTCGTTCGGTTAGTTCGGCAAGTTTTTGTTTATCCTACGGTTTGACTCAATGACTTGTTCGAGAATGCGCCCAAGTTGTTCGAGAACGTTAGGTTCTTTGTTCGAGCTTGATATTTTAAACCTATTAATTGACGCATAAGTTAGAATGTACTTTAATTTTTAACACGATAAAATAAAATAACACGAACAAATTTTGTATTAGGAAAAAGAAGGCACACACATCACTTTTAGCACTACGCTTCTTTGATGTTATTCATCATCGCCTATAAAGACATCAACCTGATATAAAGTAGGGGGTATCAAATAAAAGAGACAGTAACATTTTGACATAAACACTAACGCGTTAACGTGTTTCTAATATTTAGTCATTAAGCTCAAAAATTTTAGTTTAACCAGTTGCTTGTAATAAGCCATCACAGTGTAGAAACCAAGATCTTATACATCACAACCATTTTACATGTAACACAACAATAACACATCACAGTGTAGAAACCAAGATCTTATACATCACAACCATTTTACATGTAACACAACAATAACATAATTACAAACTTTAAACCTACATATTTATATGCACTCCAATAGCAACGTGTCAAATGCATATAAAGCTATTAACGCTCAGAGACACGACACGACTACAATAAATACTATCATGCCATATGACTTATACCATCATAGCGCCAATAAACCCAAACAATATAATCAATCTCATAGGACAAGAAAGCCACGTTCATCGAAACTAATGTTCTTAACAATATGGCTTTAAAAGGAAATAACTCCAACCCAAAAACAAACTTGAATACCCAACACAAATATAACACTATAAGCCCAATGTAAAACCACCATAAACAAAAACAAACCAACAAGCATCGAGTACAAACACCCTATTAAACTGTAACACCCCGTGTTTCGAAAGTCAAATTCAAAGTCAAGATTGAAGTCAAAGGAAGACAAGATTGCTAATAGCGATCTGTCACTCCTTGCTCAACTCCTGTTTCGACTTCTTTGACTCGTAGATAGTCTATTTACGTTATCGCGTTAGTCGTATTATGTGGAGTACTTGTTAATAATGGAGGTTTTATCGCATATTAACCGCATGTTTAATCGATTTATCGCTTATCGCTATCGCATTCGCAACTCGAAATATGTGTGCTGGATATTGTTTTACGTGTGTGTGCTATTTATGTGTTACCTGTGCATGTTATGTTTATGTTGAGGTGTTAATCGAAATCGCAATCTATCGCATCGCAATCGCATCGAAACGCTAAACGCAAGTTAATTATGATGATTGTATGTTAGATATAGTAGTTGGGATTAAAAGTAATTTGATGAGTAATACTATCGCATTGCTCCCTCGAATTGCATCGCAACGCTTTGTACTCGAATCGAAACAGCAAAACTCATCGCACCGGATAAGTGGATCGAGTGGCCAACCGACCGAGTGGTCAACCGATCGGATTGCCATCCGATCGGACTACCACCCGATCGACCAGCCTTGTCATCCCTTTCCATTTTAGGAAACCCTATAAATACCCCTCATTTGTCACATCACTTGATGTTGACAGCTCTCACTCGACCAACGCTCCAGCCTTCATTTCTCTCGATTTCTTCCAATTCTTGTAAGTTTTCAACCTAAATCTTGTACTTTCTTGATCTACACGCACTCCTACACTTTTCTATCTTTTGAATCTTAACTTTTAACCGTGAAATCAATGGATTTGAGGTGTTCTAGGAAGATGTCATCATGGTGTTCTTATGAACTTCATGTTTTGGCTTCAATCCACCAAGAACAACTTAGATCTGAACGATTTCCACATGAATAAACAAAGATCTTTCTTAGATCTACACGAATTCATGGATAAAATGATTGAGAGAAAGTTTTCCAACTTTCTTTCAACTCTTTTACACTCAATGCACTCAAACCCGATGGAATCGGACCTCGTTCTGATCTTCTACCCATTCTTGGTGATGTATTGGTTCCAGATCCAAATTCTATCCAAGAGGTATCGACTTCAGGTTTGAACATGAACTACCGACTCGAACCGTGAACCTGTCAGACTAGGGTGATTCCTGTTCGGTCGGGTCACTTGGGCCGGGTCGAGGTTTCTGTTGTTCAAGCATGTTATCAAAATATCTCGTTCAACGCTATAAAACTTCAAACGAGTCAAGTGTCAAGATGAACGGGTAGTCGGGACGGATTGTCGTCCGATCGGATTGCCACCCGATCGACCGGCCATCCGATCGGGTTGCACTTGGGTCCCACACTTAAACTATTTTCAACCTATTTAAAGGTTCAGAACGTCGAAGCGGATTACCACCCGATCGGACTGCCATCCGATCCAGTGACCGTCCGATCGTGTGACGTTTGGGTCTTGGATACTTAAACACTTTTCAACATGTTCAATATGTACGGATTGCCACCCGATCGGATAGCCATCCGATCGAGCGACCGTCCTGCTGTGAACTTGTTATCACTCTGAGAAGTCTCGCCAACCGGATTGGTGTCCGATCGAACGGCCGTTCGATCGACCGACCTGAAGGGTAGAGATATTTCTCTATTTTTAAAATGCTACAACGAAAACTTTAAGGTACAACCCATCATACACAAACACATCACTCAACCACAGAGGTGACAATCCAATCGAATGGCCACCCGATCGGGTGACCATCCGAACGGATTGCCACCCGATCGACTGGCCATCCGATCGGATTGCCACCCGATCGGATTACCATCCGATCCTTGGTTCACCTACACCATTTTACGCGCCGACTTTCGCTTATGCTATCGTTAACCGTTCAGGCTAATTCCGCTCTAGCGCTCCCCTTCAATCCATTAACTCAATCGCTGTGAGTATACTCGAACCCTTTTTGCTTTACGCACTTTTGGGTGTTACATACGTTACTTATTCTAAATCACATCGAACACACTACTCAATACTTTAAACGCTAACCACTACTGCATGTTATACGTGACTCAATGAATGCTTGTTTGTTATGTTTACACATGGATTGTTGTCTACCTGCCTTACCAACGATAGTACTATAGTTTGGACTCAACGCATGTTCACTCAGGGGTTGTTAAGGACAATTAATTACATGGCTCACAGTGGTGAGTGTGTATTATGAACTGCCTTGCACAGTTAACCCGCAGTCATTGGTATTGATAGGATCATGTCGATAACTTACGTGCTTCATTTCACACTGTGTACGTGCTGGTTATGCGTAAACGATTTCGAACTCTATTATATCAATTAAACTTGTATGCTCACATTTACACTATGTGTATTGACTTTTACTTTAACGTATGTGGCAGGTGCTTAAGATGTTAGAATGCTTGGCTTGCTGTGAAATCGAGGCTAGGAAAGAGTCTAGAAACAAAGACAATTTATTTGATAATCTGAGTTGTCGGAACATGTTTTATTGTTTGAAGAATATCTCTGTCTGTAATAACTAGATTATCTTATGGGTTATGGTATGGGTCATAATATTTAAACTATTTGGTAATTTAGTCGTTATGGAATTTCTTTGAACAATCTGTTTCGCTCAGTGCCGTGCCCCGATGATTCCGCCATCGGTTGGGGTGTGACATAAACTAACATGTTGCTAATTGATGATACATAAACAAAAATCCAGATACGATCATACATATACACACCATTCCATAGCGACAAAATGTAGCTAAATGGTAATATGTAGATCAGTATGCATGTTCTCACAGCTATAACCGGACACAAATAAAGATCAGAATCTTCAATAGGCTGCAACAAAAAATGCTAAGCCAAAACTGAAGAACCATCTTAGCCACACTCTCAGATGACCATCAAATCATTCTCATCGAGACCAAAGGGGCATGCATTTACCATAAAAAAAGTCTTTTAAACGTATACGAGACCTGTTGCACCTAAAAAAGTTTCGGATGAACAATGATGTATCATCTTCATTGACACCAAGGGTCACCGTCAACGAAACCGACTCATAAAGCAACCGAATCGGACTAAAACATAGTTCACATCAACCAAACAAACCATAAAAAACTCTACATCAAAACAACTTCATCACAAAGCAACTACAATGAAACATAAGAACCACATCACCATGGGGTTATGGATAACCCTTTTGTTATCTAAAAAACACATGCATTGACATTAAAGTACCAAACCAAAACGAACATCGGAATAAATTGCCAAAACAAACACATCACAGCGGCAAGTAATAGGAAACAACCAAAAACTGAACCATCGGAGAAACAAATCAAAAAAAAAACATAACGTCTGACGGTCAAAGATTCCGACAAAAAAGCTATGACCAATGCAATCTAAGCCATAAACGTAGATTACTAGAAAATGATCGAACAGGGGGAAGTGGTGGCGTAGTGGCAGTGGTGTGGTGGAAAGAGTAGGGATGCGGTGGGTGAGGTGAGAGAATCGGGGTGCTTCAAAATGAAGCAATCCAACAAAAAAAACACGCTTAAATACTAAAGACAAGTACAACACAATAAACCCAACTTAGAACCCAAAATAATAAAACAAAATAAACAAACCAATAAGCATATGATACAAACACCAAATGCAACATGTTGTTAATTAACAGTATATAGATATATAGAGAGACACATATATGCTGGCAAATATTCTGTTATTTTTTTAAATAAATATATTGTAACTTTCTTTTTCAAATGATTTGATATGACAAAAAAAAATCCAAATAATTAGATGTAAGTCATGATTCGTTTAGTCCACATATGGTTTAAAAAGTTATTTTTTGTTAGACTATGGTGTGGAAATGTGGTTTGCGATAGGATAAGCAAATGGTATCTGGTATCGAAAGCGAATAACTATTGTATTGGTATCGGTACTGAAGAAACACTAGCCAGGAATGTCTCAACTGAGGGGCTTTCTCTAACAAATAACACCGTTAACTCGTTACGAGGAGGAAAGGGGTTCTTCTTGTAATCATGCTCCGACGTGAGAATAAATATTGTTCTTCTAGAGAGAAAGAGAGAGAGCAATGTATGTAGTGAGAGTGAGAGTAGAAGGATCAGAATCCTTTAACCTTTGGAGAAGTGTGGTATTTATAGCCGTATGGTTGGAGAAGGAGAGAGGCTGGTTGGACGAGGTGTTTGTGACGTGTCGGAACGAGTATGGATTTTTAATATATTTTTAGTGCCTTTTTACTCTTTTTATCAAACTTTAAATTTATAAAACAAGATATAAAACTATCACTCTCTACAACACGCTAGGGAAAGTGCACCCATCGTTGGCGTAGTATAGTGATGGTAAGATACCGAGGTCGTCCAAGTACACAAGAACTTTTAATACTAGAACATCGTCGACGTCTAATCTAACCAAATATAGATAGAAAATTTTTGTTTTTAATAAATAAAAATAAAGAAACAAAATAAATAAATAAAACAGATAGACAATATAGAATCACTTGGATCCGACTTTTCATTTATGTATCATTTGATGTTTTCCTCTCTTTGGGTTTTTTAAGAGATTATCTTAGTTATTGTTGCATGCCCCTCTTTTGGAGGCAACGCTACCCTCAGCCATATTGGTCTGAGTCAGCATGGATATAGTCCCGCAAGGTCGGATTATAATTAAGTAAGTTATTAATGCAAAAAATGGCATGTCCCTCTTTTGGAGGCAACGCTACCCTCAGTTATTTTGGTCTGAGTCAGCATGGATACAGTCTCACAAGGCCGGTTTAAAGGCCATATAAATTGTATTGAATAATGGGCATTGTCAACATCTCGGGATGATAAAGAGTAGTGAGTCAACGACACGCAAACTATCACTTTGTGACTTTACGCCACTCTCATTAGCCCGACTCACTAACATATAAGAAGATAACGTTAGCACTCGTCATTACACTCAAGAGGTGCCATTAACGCCCCCGAGATGGTGTTTGAGGCGTTCAAGAGCTAATGTAGTTGGGGGCGTCAGACCACACCATTTAGCCTTAGTATGGTAGTTAGACCGTCGGGTATAGTGGGGCGGGGGTTTGGGGCATGGGTTGACACGTGGAGTTCGAGCCCCCCCCCCCCCGCTGGTGAGTGACGTGTCTGTGGGGTATGACGGGGCGTGGCTAGCCCGCGTGGGTTGGCCAGGTGTATTAAAAAATAAAAACCTAAAATTAAAAAATACACACAACATTTATAAAAAAGCCTACAATTTTATTAAAATTTCCTAAAAATTACAAAATTCTACAAAAAAAGAGGATTACAAAATAAAAAATAAAAAAACCTAAAGCGTTAGGTAGATTTCGAAAAGGGCGAGCTTGTCAAACGGCTTCCGCTCCTTGCCCTGGAACTCGATGTTGGCCACCGCCACCCGGTCTTCGTGACTTATATCACCGCACGGGACGTTGTCGTAGTAGGCTTTAAAACGATCGAGCTTCGGTCGTAGCTCGCGCCACTTGTGTTGGCACGCGTTTAAATTGTGCCGGTCGTTCCCCAAGTTGTGCCGGTAACTAGCGAAAGCTTCCGGCCAGTAACGGGTCTCACCGGGTTGGCGGCCCTTCATCGCGTCAACGACGCTCGTGACAAGTGCTAGCTCTTCCTCGTGTGTCCAAGAGGCCATCGATCAAGTGTGTGTGGGTAGCGGGTTCGGGTAGGTGACGTGGGTTGGGGAAGCGATGTGGACAGCCGGTGGGGTTGGGGGTTTTATAGCGATGTGGACAGGTGGTTGGGTGAACCGTTTGGCAAACGGTTATATTTTAAAATGTTAACATGGTCCGCTATGCCCTAGCCAACAAGCCAATAAAAGCCGGCCACATAGGACCGCTAGGCATGCCCAACGCCCGGGCTGAATCCCCTGCCCAAGGGGCCACGCCGAAACCCAAGCTCACCCGGGATAGTGACTTGGGCGTTTTCACCCAACTCACGCCCCAACCCCCGCCCCATATGCCATATTCTTATGTTTAAGCACAAAATGTTGCATGAGTTGCTTAACTTTTTAGAGAGGTACATATTAGTTTTATACTTTTAATATGATGGAGCCTTTAGACGTATACGGTAACCACTATATAAAGGGTTTTAAAAGTGTTAATACCAACAAGCCCTAGCATAAAATACGTATGTTGTTAAATAACAACTATGTATATCAACTAGTTAATGCTCCGCCTGAGTTGCGGGGCGATAGGCCGAATATTTCTCAACTAATTAAAAAGCACTACTATAGCTTTGCTAGAAAAAAAAACCTAAAACGATGACAAAATCATAATTTTGAGTTCGGGCCAAGACTGTAATTTGTCAGGATTAATGAGCGAGTGTTAATCAGCTCATTGACACGAAAGAAAATTTAAATCGAGTCAACAAATTAAAACAAACACTTCTATAGTTTTGCAAAAAAAAAAAAAAAAAAAAAAAACTAAAATGATGGCAATAATGTAATTTTGAACGGAGGAAAAATTTGTAATTTTTGACTGGGGTAAAATCATAACTTGCCAAAAGATAAAGCGATGACAATACTGTAACTTTGAACCATAGGCAAAATCGTAATTTTAAACAGGGGCAAATTCGTAATTTTTAACTGGGGGTAAAATCGTAACATACCCGGGCCAATGTGGGAGTGCCATGCAGCAGCCTGGCACTATTCCCCCACACACGTTTTAAAGAAACCAAAACGATGGCAATACTGTAATTTTACCTAAGGGCAGAATCGTAATTTTTGGATGGAGTAAAATCGTAATTTACCAAAAACTAAAGCGATGTCAATACTGTAATTTTTAACCAGAGGCAAAACCGTAACTTTAAACATAGGACAAAATCGTAATTTTAAACTTGGGGGTAAAATCGTAATATACGAGAACCAATAACAAAGTGCCAAGTAAATGTACAATCCAAAAACAGAAAGAAAAAAAAAAAAAAGGGAAGGAACACCGCCCTTTTCCTCCACTTGTTGTAAACAACTATTCCCTTTTATCTTGGTTTTGTATATGTAGGATAAATACTCCGTTTATTCATGTCAACATTGCAACTATGGCTATGCACATAACTTTTGTTTTGTTTAGACCCGGGGGCAATTTCAAGTTTTGTTTTCCATTTCTTTAAAGATAAATACTCTGAACCGGATATAGCAAGGCCAAAGATGCTAAGAGACGGCTTTGCTCAGCTCTCGGATGGAGATAAGGACCTTCTTGTGGTCCCATTCTCTATAGAAGAGATTCGGGGGGCGGTAGGGGATTGCGATGGTGACAAGTCACCGGGGCCCGATGGTTTCACCTTCGCTTTCCTCAAAAGGTTCTGGGATCGGTTCGAACCGTGCTTCGTGAAAGTGTTCGATGAATTCTTTACACATGGGTCGATTAGTAAGTCTTGTAATTCCTCTTTTGTTGCTTTAATTCCTAAGGTCGTGGACCCTATCACGTTAGCGGATTTTCGACCCATATCGCTTATCGGGGTGATAAGCAAGGTTATCTCAAAAGTCCTTGCTAATAGATTAAAGGGGGTGTTGGGGAGTGTGGTTTCCCATGAGCAATCAGCCTTTGTTAAAGGAAGAAATATTCTTGACGGACCTCTTATCACGAATGAAGTTTTGTCATGGGCTAAGAGACGTAAAAGGAAGATTTTGCTTTTCAAAGCCGATTTTGAGAAGGCGTATGATTGCGTATCATGGAGTTTTTTGATAAACGTTATGCACCACATGGGTTTCCCATCGAAATGGAAAAATTGGGTTATGGGGATCCTCTTCACAGGTCGGGCCTCTATTTTAGTCAACGGGTCCCCTACCAACGAATTCGACCTCCAACGCGGGCTTAGACAAGGAGACCCCCTCTCCCCGTTCTTGTTTACTTTGGTAATGGAAGCCCTACACGTTATGATTCACAAAGCTAACCAAGTAGGCATCTTTAAAGGGGTTGCGATCTCAAAGGATGGTCCAATTTTATCGCATCTTTTTTACGCGGATGACGCTCTCTTTTTTGGGGAATGGTCCGAAGCAAACCTTAGGATTCTTAATAGAATCCTAAGATGCTTCTACTTAGCCTCGGGATTAAAAGTTAATCTCAACAAAAGCAATGTCTTTGGAGTAGGGGTTGGTGAAGATGAAGTAGCTAATATGGCAGATATCCTTAGGTGCAAAAAAGGGAATTTTCCTTTTGTGTATCTCGGGATGCCCGTGGGGGCGAGCATGATCCGGGTGGCGAATTGGAAAGTGCTAGTGGATAGATTTAATGCGAAGTTATCGTCATGGAAATCGAGGAATCTGTCATTTGCGGGTAGGGTAGTCTTAGTTAAATCGGTGCTTGGCTCCCTAGCCAACTACTACCTATCCTTGTTCAAAGCACCTATTGGTGTTTTAAAGACTCTGGAAGGAATACGAAGAAGGTTCCTGTGGAATGGAGGGGGGGGTGGGCAATAAAATTCGGTGGGTGGCGTGGGAAAGAGTCCTTAAATCAAAGAAGAAAGGAGGGTTGGGGGTTGGGGAGATAAAGGACTTAAACTTGGGCTTGTTGGCGAAGTGGTGGTGGCGGTATAAGGACAACAAGGATCATTTATGGGTCAAAGTCATTGACGCCATCCATAAAAGGGGTAGAGGTGACACTTTAATCCCTGTCAGTAAATCGATCAGTGGGGTTTGGAGGTCCATAGAAGCCGTGAATAAAAAATTTATCGACAAGGGCTTGGATCTAAAAGATCGTATCAGCTGCGAGATGGGGTGTGGGAGTAAGGTTCTCTTTTGGGGTGATTGTTGGGATACGGGTGGTTTATTGAAGACCCGTTTTCCAGCAGCTTTCGCTTGTGCAGATGATAAAACAGCCACGGTTCGGGACTGTTACAAGAAGACCCAACAAGGCGGCATTCTATGGGATATCAAGTGGAAGAAACTGCCTCAAACTGAGGCTGAATCTAGAGAAGTTGAGCAGATTATGAGTATTCTGCAGCAGATAAATATAAAGGATCAAGGGGACATATGGCTTTGGAAGACTAGAGACAAGAAAGTGGATTTCACGGTCAAACAGGTGAGGTACGAGTTAGAAGATAGCAGAGGAACGAGCGACAACAATAACCTATACAGGTGGAGTATATTAGCAACGCCAAAGGTAAATTGCTTCATGTGGAGAGCCTACCAAGACAGAATCCCGACGGCTGCAGCTCTAGCCTCTAGAAACATAATGGTGGGAGACGGAAGGTGCCCGTTATGCGGCATCAATTTTGAAAACACTAACCACATCCTGGCATCTTGCGTTTATGCTAGAATGGTTTGGTGGTTAATCTGTGTGTGGGTCAGAATCCCGATCCCCAACACTTTTGATTCTCCGTCTCAGTTGATGGATCATGTGATTAATATGGATATGGATTCGAAGAAGAAAAATGTCATTTATGCGGTCTTCCTTCTCACGGCCTGGAAGATTTGGATCCAACGGAACAACAAAGTTTTTAACAGAAGCAATACCCCAGCTACTGCGTTAGTGGAAGAAATAAAAGAAATATCGTACTGGTGGATGGTGAAGCGGAGTAAAATTACAGGTCTGCATTTGGAAAGCTGGTGTAGGTTTGAAGGTTTCCAATTCATGTAATTTGTTTTTTTTTCTGTTTCTCTGTCTGGTTGGTGTAGCCTGTATGGGCTTTGTTGGATTCTGTTTGTTTGGTGGGGCTCCTCTTAGCTGCTTGCTAAGGGAGTTCTTCTTTTGGGGTTATATAAGCTTCTGTTGGCCAAAAAAAAAACATAACTTTTGTTAATTTGTATTGTATATATAGTTTGAACTAATAATATTCATAAAAACACAAAAAAAAAATTACAAAAGGAAGATTTTTTTTCTAAAAAAAAGGAAAACCAATAAAATATAAAATATTTAAAAAAATTAAGATGATTTTTATAATTAATAACTAAATACTGATTGATTTGAAAAGAAAGGTAAACAAGGAAATTCATATGTATATTTAGATCTCACCCAAAACTAAAGTCCAATTGTCTTGACCCAGAAAATGATAAACACAATGGTCCACTGGACTGAAAACATATGTAAACCCCATCAATATAAAAGAGCCCAGTCTGTCCGAAGGCTAATTGGTTAATTTAACTTTTTGCGTTATAACTTATAACAAAGGCAGATGGTTTATACTTTATATCATTATAGATAAAACTGAGTTATTATTTATTATTGTATTTACTCTTTTTTTTGAACGGCAAATTATACTCTTATTCAAAACCCCAAAAAATTGTTCAACAAATTACATATGGTTGGTAAGTTACTAAGCCAACCACCCAATACCTGTTTTTGCCTCACCATACTACAAAACAGAAAATTGGACAAATACTACAGTAATAAAAAAAGAAGAAAACCGCGGCTTTTATCTCAGTTTACCAAAACTGACAATATCGAACCGCACCCATTTGCTCCATTCCAAATTGCTTCTCTTTGCTAGTCCCTTGATCCATAGAAACGTGGTTGCTTGTATCTCTCCATAACCATGTCAATCTTTACTCTTTATCCCCCGAATATGCTCACATTTCTTGCCTTCCATACTCCCCAACATGTTGCCAAAACGATGAGTTGAATATATTGATGTATATACTATTTAGTCATTTAAATGATTGGATACTAAAAGATATTTCGGTAGCTAATAATATAATAATACATTAATACGTATGATATGGTCGTAGTTGACGAATTTCCCTTTTAATACTAGGAAGAATTATTTGTGAACCATGTTCATGCCTGTATATGTTTGTACCAAACTATGTGTGTCGTGCGTCTATGTATTTATGAACAAGTTTATAACTTTATATATAAATTATTAAATATTTAAAAACAATCAAAGGGAGGGATTCATTCCGAAACACACACTCTGCCTTGCCGAGGTTTGATCTCCTGAAGGTGATGGCAGTATGCTGGTATGGTTGTTATGATGGGGATGGTGATTTTCGTTAGGGTTCATTTAAATGTTTAGTGAAGTGGTGGAAGGGGGTCCTGTGGTGATGACGTTGGTTGGAGTGTAGTGTTTTTACGGTTGCCTGTATTAAATTGATTGGAGTGTAGTGTTTTTACGATTGTCCGTATTAAAAAAGGAAATTAGAAAACTAAACATGCTTTGTATTTGAAATTTTAAATCTTGATTGAGTTGTCATAAAGTAATAAACAGAATAAAGATAGTTGACAAAAACAAAAAAAAATGGCATTTTAGTTTAACAAACTAATTAAAGGACAAAAGTTTAAGTGGAGTTGTAATTTTTAAAGGGATTCTGAGTGTGTTATTAACTTATTATGTTTGAATATATATGTGTTTTTAAGTAATTAAAACAAAATGAGTTGGCAGAATTTTGTGATGTGACGATTTATTTGGTTTTACAATTCTAAATTAATAGTTTCATAAATAATTTTTTAAACCTAAATAATATCATATTTGACAATGTATTGTGGTGATATAAAGTATGACTAGGCGATGAAGGGTTATACATTTCACACCCACGAACATATGTTGTATAGATGGGAATCGTGAGATGTGGTGGTAGGTTGAGCCATTAAGGTGGCTCTCTCTATATGATCATTTGGTTCTATATTATGCGATGTTTATATAAAAATAAAAAATCAAACCAGTGCAACCCCACGTCCATCGTTTGTGAGGTTATTCATGTCACCTACCTAGTGCTCTTGTTGCGCCCGACGGCGAGTGCCTCAGACATGGGTACGTAGTCACGCCCCTTCAAATACCAACACATAGCCTTAGAAGATTCAAATGACGGAACATATAGCCAGATTGTGGTTACGAAGGAACACGATCTTCATTGTGATATGTACTAGACTCTAAAAGGGCTACGAAACTCGTGATTAATTTAGTGCACATGCAATGGTTTTGTAATTAACACTCTCACGTCCTAATACATTTAACTTTCAAATATTATAATGGTTAAGAAAAACCTTATCCATACATGTGTCTTTATATATTATTAGATCAGATAGATTAGATGTTCATTTAAATGTCACTTCATCAGGCGAGCACACGATCCCCCGAACTTTGCGCTTAATAGTGTCCGGTATGTAGTTTTTGTATAGATTTTTTAGGTATATACGTTTTCAACCCCCTATTTTATAATTTTTTAGGTATATACGTTTTCGACCCCTCGGTCGGAAATCTCAAGCTTTGCCACCAACAATAATATCTCGTAAATAAATGATCTACTGTAATAAACCATATGTACACTTAATATAGTAAAATAAAATAATACTTTATACCTAAATATACTACATAACTTCAAATTAAATATTTGTTAAAAAAAAGTCACATTTGTCCCCCACTTGTGTCCTAGTGGTAGGAGACTTGGGTTTTCTAACGAAGACTCAAGTTCAATTCTCATTTGTGTCATATTGGGGTGGATATTAGGCAATGATGGTGACAAACCCACCGAGGGGGTTTCGATACTGAGCCGCACCCCGGTTTTCATCCGGCTGTTACTTCAGCGAGGCATCTCGTGTGGAGGCAGTACGGTTTCCGGGGGAACGCCATAACCAAGTCTGACCAACCCAGCGCGAGTCCGGTTAAGGCCGTCGTTTACGCGGCGTGACATTGGGTCACTCAAAAAGAAAGTCACCGTTCAAAAAAAAAAAAATCACATTTCAAATATTACATAATTTTTGCATTTTCTACAATTTTATGTATAAGTAAATGTTATTTACTTATAACTTAACTAACAAAATCATGAAAAGAAAGTTTATGTTATTATAATTTCTTTTTTTAAATTTGATCCATCGTATTTGTCTTTAGCTTCAACTCTTCCAGCTTCATCCGTGAGATAATCTGAGAAATCATAAAAGCCACTTGTTTTAAAATCACCTCGTGAACTTTGTTTTCTTTATTTTACCCTAAACATAATCTTTTTTCAAAACTTAATAACCTTTCTTAACAATATGCCAAAAACAAGTTAAAAAAACGTAATGTTAGATCTTGTGTTCAAAACTACAAAAACTAGTGTTAAGTTTCAACTTTCCTACTATTTAATTACACACGTTTTACTGTTTTTTTTTTTTTTTTTTCATAAATTCGAGAATAAAAAAATTGTAACATGGTAGAAATTTAAAAAGAACAAAAAGTCTTGACAGGAATAAAGTGATACCAGAAGGAATAAAGGGATCTTGTTTCCACTGCAACACACAACTCTCAAATTCGATTTTTTTTTGTATAAATATAAACATAACTTATAGAATATTTCAAATTTATTTGGAAAAGAATCCTATATTTTTTTTATTTTTAATTTTATAAATATGTAAGCAAGTTTTGAAAGTATTTTATGGTTGATATGGTACTCATATATTTTTTAATTAGAGATGTGAAACTTTTTGAAAATGTCTAGTGTTTGTAATGTTTTGCTAATTTGAGGTTAGCATGTATATAAATGAAATATTTAGTTGGCCGTTTAAAAAAAATATTGTACCCAGTGAGATACTTTTTTTAGCCGAGGGTCTCAAAGAGAGCAGTCACCCTATATACTCTGATAATTTTTTTTGAACGGCGAAACTTCTATATATATATATATATATGTATATATATATATGTATGTATGTATATACATATAGGCTAAAGATAAAAAGAAAACCACTTTTATTGAGAAAACCCGGGAAACTCAAAGCTCCCGACTTTTTTTTTTGATAAAATTACCACACGTAATAGACATGTTTTTAAGAGTTTTGGGCAAAAAAAATCGAAAAAGCGCTGAGTAGATATTTAAAAAAAAATAAACAAGTTTTGGTGTAACATATGTTACATTCGCTGAACATATGTTACACCAAAACTTGTTTATTTTTTTTTTAATATCTACTCGGCGCTTTTTCGATTTTTTTCCCAAAACTCTTAAAAACATGTATATTACGTGTGGTAATTTTTTCAAAAAAAAAAAAGTCGGGAGCTTTGAGTTTCCCGGGTTTTCTCAATAAAAGTGGTTTTCTATATATACTTACCATATACACACACACACACACACACACATATATATATATATATATAGAGAGAGAGAGGGGACCGCTAGAATGAGAACCACCACGAGTTATGAGAACCGCGAGAACCACGTGCCACGGAGGGGCGTTGACCACGATTTTTTTTTAGAACTAGATCCGTATATTTTAACAACATTCGTAAAAAAAAAATTCAAACGGCGCGCCCGAGGGGGTAGTTTTTTACACCCAAAGTTTGTAAAAAAAAAAAAATAATAATAATAATAAAAACACCAAACTTTGGGTGTAAAAAACTACCCCCTCGGGCGCGCCGTTTGAATTTTTTTTTTACGAATGTTGTTAAAATATACGGATCTAGTTGTAAAAAAAAAATCGTGGTCAACGCCCCTCCGTGGCACGTGCTTCTCGCGGTTCTCATAACTCGTGGTGGTTCTCATTCTAGCGGCTCCCTATATATATATATATATATATATATATATATAACCTAGCAAGAAACTGGAACGAAACAACCAAACCAATAATAACACAAGAGAAATGAAATGTTTGTCTTGATATCTATTCCCAAACCCTTTACCCTACAAATAGTTATGTTGTAAATGAGATTTTTATTGGGTATTTGGTTGGTTTGTTTGTGTCATATTTCATACACTAGTCAAAAGAGAGATGGTATTAGGACGATATTATGTTTCTAAACTTGGAATGGATGACAAATAATAGGTTGAAAGGAGTTATATGTATAATGATCATAGGTAGAGTTCCAAGTTATGTAATATTTATGTGTGTTTAAAAATATTGTTAGATAATATATAAGTTTAATAGTTAAACTTAGAACATTTGTGTTTAGATCCAAACCACTCCAAAAGTATAGTGACAAAATCCAATTGAGGGGGAAATTACTTTATTCTTTTTCATAGAAATCATTTGCTTTGTAAGAGAATATATGTTACATAGAGATATAAAGATTTGGCTTTATCATGTCTTTATTGGAAGAATTTATTCGGCGTCAATAATGTCTTAAAAGTATTCATGAAACTAGTCAAAACTAAAAATAAATCGTATCAATAATTCTACAAGGCCTAAAGGGTTAATGTTTTTTAATCTAAAAAATTATGGTTTTTGCAGTCACCAAGACACGAAATGTGTATACTTTGTTTTCATGGATATACTAGTTTAATGCCCGCGTAATACGCGGGCTTCAACCAAAACCATATTATTTACTTTGAACCGTAATATTCTGTACAAACGCATACATTGGACGAAACAAACAGAAAATTATTCAAATCCCTCTAAACTTGATTTTGTACAGTTTCACACTTTAGGCGACTTCCAATCCGCTTGACCCCGCTCCACTCATCCGACCAGTTTACCTGAATGTTTTCCTTGAAGTGAGGGTATACGGAATAAACGGGAGCATTATTATCACCTTCAAAAGTGTATTCCTTTGTACCAGTTGCTACATCCCAAACCTATAGTCACAAGACAATATTCTCGCCAGAATAATTGTTGTAGATGATGTATTAGTGCATGCCGGCGATGAACGCACGCTTGCAGAGGAGAATAAAAAGCCTACCCTTTAGAACCACCAAATTCAAAATCTTTAAGAATAGACATGCTTGAAATCTCGTCGCATTGCCCAAAGTGCTCCTCAAGCGTTCTCCCAATCTGTGCAAACAAAAAAAAAAGATAATGAATAATAATATTGAAATATATATTTAACTAAGAGACCTGTGGGATGTGGTCATCTCGATATGTAAGACATACAAAGTCAAAGCCATCATCAGTATCAACCCCCTTTATAAATTCTTAAGATTATCCACTCTTTTGCGAAGACCTATCATTCCGACATTATAATACACGATCGTCAATTCACATCGATCTTTTTCAGATGTTCAAACATAATGAGATAGAACCATTACTCTGTGTATCACCCTCCATATCCAGAAAATTATTGTTTCTACAAATTGAAATTAAAGCAATAAAGATTTAAAAACACCACCAAACAATTCATGTAATCAACTCATAAGCATACTATGAAAATATAAGCATACTATGAAAATATACAAATAGAACTGAATTATTAAAATAAAAAAAGAAAAGGCATGTTAAGATCTTCCTACACCTAAATCACCTCATGCTTTTTATACATCTATTGGAACACATTTGTTTTAAAACAAACTAAACCTAGCCCCAGAAACATAATCTGCCGTTTAAGAAATCGAATACCTCTGTTTCCTTGATGATGAACTCGAAAACTTAGATTGCGAACTACCAGACGTCCCGGTGCTCTTGCTCTCTCCGTGCCGCTGACCCATCCCCACCACCCAAAACCTATCCAAAAACCTCCGTGAACTCGATGGCAGCAACCGCATGCTACCACCACTCGACACCTCCTTCACATCCCCATTAGTAAACCTCATCCGTGAAGGTGTTCTTAGCGACTTAGAACGCAGCGGCATTTTAATCTCCCAGTCTTGTTCCAGCGCCCGGTTGCCACGTTGTTGGTGCACGGAATGTCTGTTGACTACGTCTACATCAAGTCTTAAGTCAAAATAGTCAACATAAGGTCTTGAGAGTTAAATTAGGGTTTTATATTGTTAATTTCGTTTTTGTGAACATAGGTTAGAGGTGATTCCGTTTTTGTGTCACTTAGTGATTCCACTTATATGTCACTTAGTGATTCCACTTTTGTGTCACTGACATATAAGTGAAATCAGAACAAGTATAAATACTCTCACAAGTGACTTCATTATGTACGTATGAGGGGAATTAGGTCATTGCTTAGGTGTTGGAACTTTGTCAAATTGTATTCAAAAAGCAATAAAAGTGAAGAAAATTAAAAGGATAAGCTGAGTAACTTCGTGTATACTGATTCCGCCTTTATACATGAAGATGAACGTTCTCAACTGACTTTTCGGGGTCGCAAAACGGTCCAACAAGTGGTATCAGAGCTTCAGGACGAGGAGTTCATACTACTACAGCTGATTCGACTAAATTCTCTCACTTCTACTCACTTTTTTTCATACTTTTTCGATTTGAGATAGTTCCTACGGTTGAAATTGTCTGAATTTCAAGTATAACGTGTAAAACCTACTAATAACAAACCCTACTAATAACAAACCCTAGAAAGTTTCAGGTTGAAATACGGACTAAAACATGGTGAAAACTAGTTAAAACCTGATTTCGTTTTTTCGGACATCGAGAGATAATCATCTGATTTCGCTTTTACAGACACTTTAAGTCTGATTTCGCTTATTTGAACATCTTGATTTCGCTTTTACGGACATAAGTGATTTCGCTTATTCGGACTTAGTGATTTCGCTTATTCGGACATAGTGATTTCGCTCATAAGGACAGTTACCTGATTTCGCTTTTAGAGACATATGTGATTTCGCTTTTATGTCATAAGTCTGATTCCACTTATTTGTCATTTCTGATTCCACTTATCAGTCATTTCTGATTCCACTTATTTGTCATTTCTGATTCCACTTATCTATCATTCCTGATTCCACTTATTCGTACATTGTGATTCCACTTATTCGGACATTGACAGATTGTGCTTGATTTCGCTTATCTGTACATCAGATTTCGCTCATTTGTCACAAATCAAAATTGATTTCGCTTATCTGTCACATTATCTGATTTCGCTTATCAGTCATTCAGACTGATTTCGCTGATAAGGATCAAGTGATTTCGCTTATTGTGTTGTTGTTTGATTTCGCTTCAGTGAATATAGTTTGGTTAAAGACTGATTTCGCTCGAGTGTCAGTGTATTTCAGATTACTTGATATTGTTTAAACTGATTGAGTTTGTTTGCTTGTTTTCAGGTGTTTGAAGATGTCAAGCAGTAAGGTTGATCCAGATAGACGGTGGAAAATAGATTACGTGAGATGGGAACTTGAAAATTACAGAGAACCATTCAAAGAAGCCCAGAGAGCTAAAAGATGGAATGATGAATTGGAATGTTACATGGATCCATGGGGTAATCCAATTGTTGACCCATCAAAGGTGGATTTTGAAGCTGTAACAAATTTGCTTCCAAGACAGGCTACTTTCAACACAAGAAGGTTATCCGATAAAGCATATTTGCCTGATTTGGAGAAAAAGATAAGAGAGGTTTGTGAAGCAAGTCTACCAAAGGTGGTAGAAATGAAGAAGCGAAAAGAAGAAGAATTTAAAAAGATGGTTGAATATTTGAAGAAGAAAGCTTTAGAGGAAGTCAAAGTGGAAGCAGTAAAAACTGAGAAAGAGAAAGAAGCTGTTACTGAAAAACAGCAGGTTTTTGAAGAAGTAATTTCAAAGAAAGAAGTTGATGTTGAAAAGACGAATGAAAAATGCTCAAAATGTTATAAACTTGAAGCAGACAATGCCAAATTCTTGAGTGATACGGAGAATTTGACATTGGAAAACAAAGCTTTGAAAGATGGGAAGAAAGCTGATGATGAACAGATTCTGAAGTTGCACTTGAACTGTGAAAAACTGAAATCTGAAAATATCAAACTGTTGAGTGATGTGGACAGTTTGACATTGGGTAACAAGATTTTGAAAGAAAAAGAAAATGTTTTTGAAAATGAAAAATTAAAGATTGAAAAAAATTTTCAAAGTCAAATGAAGGTTTTAGAAGATGAAAAATCTGTTATTTTTAAAAATAATCTTGAAAAACAGATTGAAATAAATTCTCATCTTCAGAAAATCATTCGGCTTGAAAATGAAGCTGAAATTGCTCGAAATAAAATTACCGAGCTTGAGAATAAATTGAAAGGTTTTGTGACTTCTGCACCATATGTGTGTCCAAAACCAATCAATGTTGTTCCAATAAGTGACAATGTCACAAATTTTGACAAAGTCAAAATTGAAAATTGTGATGAAATATCTGATGATGAAAAAGAAAAGAAAAGAAAAATATTTTTAGATTTACAAGAAAAATTTCAAAATACTGTTTTGCAGTCTACTGAAATAGGTGAATGCTCTAAGCAAAAACCTGTTAAGAAGAATGCAGAACAGAAACAAAAAGATAAAATTTTGAAAAATCCTAAAAATGAAAATAAAAGCTCATCAGATATGTCATCCAATCATTATAAAAAATCACAAAAATCTAAAAATGAAAACTTACAAAATGTTGGTAATAAGTGGTGCAGGTTTGACCACAGTGCTCAAAAGCAAAATTCAGCATTGAAGAGGAGAAATGAATATAACCAAGCCAAACAATGTTATGATCTGAAGGTTTGGACTGATAGAAGTAGATGGTATGATAACAGAGTGTGCTACACCTGTGGTGTGAGAGGACACATTGCTGTTAACTGCCAGAATTGGAGTTATGAGACAAGAAGATGCTATAATTGTCAAATCAGAGGTCATATTGCCAGAGATTGCCCAAGGAGATCAAATGAAAGATTGAGGGTTAATTCTCAAAGAATGGCAAAGAAACCAGTCAACGTCAAGCCTAAAGAACAGAAGGTTCAAGAACCTAAAGTTCAAGAAAAGAAAGTGAAGCTTTCTCAGGGGCAGAAAGACAGACTGAGGAAGAAGAGGAAGAAGGCAAGAGAATATCTGGAGAAAATTTTGTCTTCGGGTTCACCGGACAGATTGAATAAGAGTTCTGATGAATCAACTAACTCGATTGCAAAGTCAAGAAAGACGAATTCATCGGATACAAATCTGAGGACGAAAGAAGAAAAGAAGAAGAAGAAAATGGTCGGCGATGAATCTGATGTGTTAAAGTCAGACAAGCCACCATTAGGCAATGAATCTGACAGGTCAAAGTCAGACAAGCCATATTCAGGCAATGATTCTGGTTCGTCAAAGCCAGAAGAGCCTGTTGTTGAGGTAAAATCTGAGAATTCAGGTTTAACAATGGATGATGCAAATTTTCCATCATTGTTGAACAAGAATTCAAAATCACCCAAGGCTGGTCAGGCTTGGGTGAATCTTTTCAAATAGAAAAACCTGACTTGCCGGAGTTCCCAGGTTGGTAAGTGTGGAACATGAATCGACACATTTCTTGAGAAATTTCACTCTGGTGATTTTTCGCTTTACATGTGGTAAATCAGGGACATTAAGTTGTACTTGATTTTCTACAAGTGTTTGTGTTGATAGAATCTTGAAATGTTAAATCTTTCAAAATGGTTAAAGGAGAACAAAGTGATGAAGTAATCCCGTAACCAACAAGTGATTTGTTAATTCAACAAAATTAATTTTCCGAAAAAAATCATTTTGATTAAAACAAACTTAAGTGTTTTGAAATCATAATGGGAAAATAGTTTGTTGTCAGGGGGAGTTCTGATTGTTTATGCCAAGTGGATGGCGAATTGAAGCGATTCGATATCAGTTTGTCACTTTACTTGTATAGTCTGTTTTCAAATTTTCTCAGAAAATCAAAATTGAGATATATTTTGATTTTAGGGGGAGAAAAAATTTAGAAAATTTGAAAATTTCAAAAACATTGAAAAAGCAAAAATGAGTTTTGTTGTGAAAAGAGGAAATGATAGTAAATCAGTGAACGATCACAGCATGCTAAAGATATGAAATGTCAAATGTGATAAACGGCTTCACTGATGATGTGTCAGTAGGTTTTTGCACATTTAGTAGATTGTGACGAGATATAAACCTAAATTCAAACTTGCTTATATCGTGGGTAACATCTCTCGGATATATGGGTAACCCCCGAAATCTTGTTTGAAAGATTCCTTTTTCTGATATACTAGGTTTTTATACTCAGTGATATCTGGGGTATTATTCCGGGACTTCTGCTGAATGGAAGTTCTGACCTAGTCTTCGAATAATACTTTCTGCAAATGCTTGAAACATAGCATCACCCTCAGCATAAATGATAAGACAATAAAATTGCTTAGCAATGCTGTTGTAAAAAAGATCCTCTAAAGGGGACACACCCAAAAGTTGAGTCATGATCTCTCTGCTGAACGGTAGTTCTGACCTGAGCTCTCATGATTCTTCAATAAATTATTAACCTCTTATAGATATCATTTGTGTTATAATTGCCTGTAAGACTGAATATCGGGATCTGGATACGGGAGTATATTCTGAGGTGGGATACGCGATTAAGTTTAAGTATCTAAGACATTAAATTCGTATCTCGAAGCAGTTGAACTTTGTGTGAAAATTTAAGTGGACCAGTATACTGACAATCTAAGTGAATCGTTTAGAACTTAAAATGATTAAAGCTTAACGGTGCTAGTGATTTGTCTCATAAACTGATATGATCCTCTTACACAAACTCGCAAAAATATTGTTTGTATATATTTGTTTACTGCTTTTCATTCAAAAACAAAAATCCAAAAAGATTTTCGGAGTGTTTTAGCATAAAATTTTGAGAATTCAAAAAGATTTTCGACAACTGATGTTGAAGAGCTGATATTCAAAATTCCAAGTGCTAAACATGATGAATTGGGTTGGGAGAATATGTTGAAAACTTTGAATGTCATATATAAATGTTTTGAAAGACTGTGTGGTTAGTTTATCAAGGTCATTCATTTGAACTTGATGTAACTAGTATGATTGATTGTATATATGATGTCTACCAGTAAGTTTGTTAAATTCAAAAGTTATAAATTTGTGAAACTTATGGTGAGGTAGAGGATGTGCAGGGTAACAGGTTTTGGACTTCATAATTCCCACAGGAGCAAATTGTTAAAGCTTGAACCAGATATCTCAGATTCTAGCATATTGAGAGGGGGAGTCTGTGAAAGGGGGAGTCTGGATCAACAGTCAAAGGGAAGTCTGAGGATGGAGCCAGGACAAGATTGTGAACCTGTAAAGATAGAGTGCTTATGATGAGAAGACAGAGAGTTGGAGAAAAGACCAAGACTGAAGACTCGGAGCTGAAGACTTCGTCAACATCCAAGGGGGAGTCTGTTGGTGCACGGAATGTCTGTTGACTATGTCTACATCAAGTCTTAAGTCAAAATAGTCAACATAGGGTCTTGAGAGTTAAATTAGGGTTTTATATTGTTAATTTCGTTTTTGTGAACATAGGTTAGAGGTGATTCCGTTTTTGTGTCACTTAATGATTCCACTTATATGTCACTTAGTGATTCCACTTATATGTCACTTAGTGATTCCACTTTTGTGTCACTGACATATAAGTGAAATCAGAACAAGTATAAATACTCTCACAAGTGACTTCACTATGTACGTATGAGGGGAATTAGGTCATTGCTTAGGTGTTGGAACTCTGTCAAATTGTATTCAAAAAGCAATAAAAGTGAAGAAAATTAAAAGGATAAGCTGTGTAACTTCGTGTATACTGATTCCGCCTTTATACATGAAGATGAACGTTCTCAACTGACTTTTCGGGGTCGCAAAACGGTCCAACACACGTGCTGCCTCTTTGATCACAGCAGTGGCTCGAACCTGCTCGTGGAACAGGATCTGCACCACCATTCGCAGCAGAAGCCGATCGTTCTGTGCAGCGTGTATGGATGCGTGTGCTGACAACTTTTTCACATCAATTAACTCACAAACTTTCTTCCTTTCGACTTCAGTTAACGTCGGGTGTTCTTTCAAGTAAACGTCAACGGCGCCATAGATTGCATCATGTACCGGTCTAGCAGCATCAGGGATTGACCGTGATAACACTGTGAAAACAGTGTGTGTGAGGTTCCGATCACTTCCAACTTCTGCAAGGTAACCATCGATCAAAAACATAATATTTACTTTGAAATTTAAATTGTAAATATAATGATTTAAAGGAAACAACTCACGGGTTTTATGGCCAACAGGGTGATGTGACAACTGTCAAATTTGCATGCTTCCGTACAATTATTAAATAATGATTTATGCTTAATGACTGTGCTGAATTACAATTAAATGCTTGTATTGCTTTCTGACTACTGCATCCTACTTACATGTGCATCATATACTACATAATGTCATATCATTATTACATGCAAACCTTATTGATATACATGATGCACAAAGCACGGTTAGCACAGTTAACGGATAAGACAGGAATATGCTGACGGGGTTCGGTACATGGATAGACAATGTTTTGAGGCCCAGTGTGAGCCAGAGACAAGGTAGTACACTAGTATGGAGTGTAGGGAAGTAAGGACCATAAAACTGCGTCACTAGGTGATAGTTTAAGTGCCGGAAAGTGCCTAAAACCCACTCAAAGTGCAGAATTCTGCATTAATCATCAAAATTCAGCATTTTAACATGCTAGTAACATGCAAAAATATGGCAAAATGGTCCTGTATGCTTTCCTAAGTGTCGGGAATTAACAGTGTCACAAAAAGTTACATAAAAGACACTATACGGTATAACTTAGCACTTTAACGGATCGGTATCTAACCGGACAACCGGACATTACCCGAAACACTAAAATATTACTAAAAACATTGTTTCACTTTTTCTGAGCTAGTTATAGTTCCCGAACACCCTAACTTATTACATAATACATGATACTCATAAACACTAGACTTCTACCTTTAATATTCCACTAATTATCTTTTACCACCAAAATTACAATTTACCCCCCCCCCCCCCCATATATGATTTACGGCTCACTAGTGGCCCCACCCCAATCTTTCCTAAATCTCTAGTAATCTTCTCTTGGGATTTACTAGATATGGTGTGTACTTCTTGGGACATGATATCCATTGGATATTAGAGATTATAGGTTATAAGTATACTTACACTCCTCACCATCTTCAACATCACAACACTTCCCCTCTCCCTCTCTAAAGCTTCGGCCGAGTACCCTCCCATACACCACCAAAATTTTCGGTTTTCATCCATTCATTCCAAGTGCAATACAAGGTGTAAGAAGGTGAATTAAGAAGCTTGGAACTCTTGGATCTTGAAGGACCACCTTTATTTGCTTTTATCCACCACATCTTCTCCATTGTTCTTCCCTAGCTTGAAGCTAGTAGTAAGACTTCTTTGATCTTTGTTTACTTCATGTTTTTAATGGTTAAAAGATATATTATGATGAAATCACTAAAACACTAAAGAACATAAACTTAAAGCTTGAACATAAAGTTTACATAAAGCCTTCATATGATGAAATCTTGATGATATGATGTTGATTAGCATATGGATGATGTTTGCTTGTTGATTACTAGTGATATTGATGTTGATCATAACATGGAAGTTGCTAGATTATGATTAAAAACATGATTTGGCAAGTTAGGAGATGATTATGTGTTTACATGAAATAATCGTCTTCTTGATTGAACATGAACTTGAAAGTAAAAGGATTTTCTTGAAAAGTAATAAACAAAGTGGGTTAGTAATCTTGTAGATTCAAGACTTGTGAATATTTTCCAAGAAAACCAAGTTTAAAAAGATGATTTTTAGAAGATCATGGTTTTTATTAAACCTACACTACTTTTAGTAACAAAATAAGTGTATAAATGCTAGGGAAACAAGAAGATGTGATAAATAAACATTTTTGTAAATTATGTTTACAAGTTGTAAACACCAAATCTTTTCAAGAATGAGATTTTAAAGGAAGTAAACACACTTTGGAGGGTAACTAAACCCATTAAACACTTTACCAAGTTACTACGCGTTTTTGAGAAAAATCAAGTTCATGTTATTATGTAAAATATATAATATATAGTTTTTGCACTTGGTAAGTGTAAGATGATTAGTGATTTACTGTTGATTGTTTGGATAATTTTTGAAAAAAAATGATATGCTAAATAGCATGGACACCTCCATTTACAAAGAAAACTATGGCGAAATTTTATAAAAAAATTCCAACACTTAGAAAATATTTTCTAACAAGTGTGTTTTTAGACTATGTTCTTCAAATATAAACCTCGCCATAATTTTTGTAACAAAATACAAGTATCGGAGGTTGGTTTTTGTAAATAAAGATGGATAAATATATATTTAGAATATATATACTAAGACACTTTGTGAATATTTGTCTACTTTGTGGAATAATTATATTATTTTAGGGTAAAATAATATAACTTAACAAATCCCATGGAGATTGCAACTCCAAAATAATACAAAAAATCACAAGGAATAAATATTTAAGTTACACACTCGATATTGTGAAACCGAACGCAAAAACATAACTTATGAAATATTCCGGAAAATTCTCTTACAAATATATTTTTGGTAAATACTATTTTTGATACAAGAGGTGAAAATATGATTTTTGAACATATTACCAAGTATATCATATTTTCGATAAAAAGAGAATTCATTATTTTGGGAGATAAAAATATATATTTTCCCAGTATATTTAGAAGATATATAATTTTTGGGGAAAAATATATATTTTCTTGGGAATACATTATTTTTGACAAATAAGTTATATATATTTTCTAAGTGGGACTTAAAAATATATTTTTTCGGAACTATAATATACATGTATAAATACCCCCCATCCTTGAGAAGGAAAATACGAAATTAAATATTTGAGAAATATTATTACAGAAATATTGTTTAACGATTATTCCAAAAATAAAATATAATTTAAGTTAAAATAATCATTATTTTAAAAAGAAGTTATAACATGGAATAATATCAAAGAAACGTAACTCAAGAACGTTAATACCAAGCCAAGGCACGGCCCGTTTGTCTAATAGACATTAGTACATTGTAGGTTGTCGTGTAGCTGATAGAGTTTGAGTTACGAGCTGAGGACGCAAAACTGTGAGTTCATGTCCCCCTTTTCTTTTAACTGTTTTCAGTTTTATACTTCGGGGGTGAAATACATGTTACAATTATTACAGACATTTTTATACATGGTATGGTTAGCTTAAGGAGGGTTTACTACTTAGATCATGTGAAAGGTGGGTATAACACTTAAGGACATTAATCCTCGTCGTAGGACCGAGGGACATGAGTGATAGATCTATTTGGGTGTAGCGAGCCCACACCTATGCGGACCAGGGTGGCCCATGTGGTGACTATGTCTTATTCCTGGAGACAAGTTTGCTAGGTTTGAGTACTTTTTGCACCATTTCACATATACCATTGGCTTTGCAACCCATTGGTGATCTCTTTTTCCTTATTGCTACATACCAGGGACTTTCATACATACAGACATATTTCAAAGGTTTATACACACAAACATACACATGAACTCGCTCAACTTTTGTTGATGTTTTTCAAATTTCATGTATTTCAGGGAACTAGTGGATTTGGCAAGGTATGCATGTGTCGTCAAGCTGCGTAGTGAAATAAAAGATTTTATCCATGGTTGTTGAGTTTAGAGGGTGTATCCTAATCCTGGACGGGATACATGATTCTAAACTCAGGTCTTATTTAAGTACTTTTGTTGAGTCTTTATGAACTTATTTGAACATGTCATGGTTTGTAACTTAATTTGGAATTGATGTTTTCAGACAATGGTATTGTGGTATTTTCTAAACTCTTTTAATGGATAAACATCTCGTTTTTTTTATCATATAGCATTGTTATGATTGTTTGCTATGGTATTAAGAAGTCACACCAAATAAACCACGCTTCCGCAAAAGCCAGGGTGTGACAGCTTGGTATCAGAGCTTCGGTCGTAGCGAACTAGGATTCTTTCTCGAGTCTAGACTACGATCATTAGGGCACTCACGAAAACGTTTTCACAACATATTTTCATTGCATACACAAAGCGTCCAGATCCATGAAACAAACATTTTTACAAATAAAAGACACGAAACACTTTTCAAAATTTACATATATAATTCAGTCTGAGAGACTGGGGATTCAGTCTGAGAGACTGGGGAGTTAGTCTGAGAGACTATCTGGGTAGTTCAGTCTGAGAGACTGGGGAGTTAGTCTGAGAGACTAGCTGGGTAGTTCAGTCTGAGAGACTGGGGAGTTGGTCTGAGAGATTAACTGGGTAGTCTGAGAGACTAGTTGAGGCAGTCTGAGAGACTGGGAGGTATAGCCTGAGAGGCTGGGTAGATCAGTTTGAGAAACTGGGAGGTTTAGTCTGAGAGGCTGGGTGGGATAGTCTTGGGAAGACTAGGATTGCATACATGCTTACATTGTTATTACTTACATGCTTAATTGATGATTGTTGATATATGTGCATACTTGTGATTGTTTTGTTACAGACACCATGTCCTCTTCTGATAGTGATACAGTAGACCCTATGGCCATAGTCTCGGACGACGAGATTGCCACAGACCCAGAGATATTATCTGATGACACTGATGATTTTCAGCCGCTCGTTTTACCAGACTTTGGAGACGATATACTGCTGGCTGATGGTGTTCCTGCCGGGGATCTATTTCTTGTTCCGATCCCTGCTCCTTTTCCTCTTGCTGCATTTCCTCTTGAGGATCTGCCTCTTGAGGCTATGTCTCACGACGACATCGCTCTCTGTATCGAGGGTCCCCCTGAGGATGCCCAGGATGGTGGGGCTCCAGTTGATGATAATGTCGCTATGTCGCTTGCAGAGATTCCAGTCGATGGCGACGTTATCGTACCACTTGTCGAAATTCCAGTTGATGATGATGTTGCTATTCCTCTTGATGAGATTCCAGTTGTTGATGCCATTGTTATTCCTGTCGAGGTTCCTGTTGTGGAGGTTTTATCTGACCAGACTGGTCCCGATTCGTTTGAGTCTGTATCATCCGCTACTTTATACGCACGGGGCGTGCAGCATTACCCCACTGACACTGATTCCGACATGGCGATGTCTGCTGCACCCATATTTCCACATGACATTGACCTAGATCATGAGATTGAGTTTGTACCTGACGAGCCACCTTTTGAGGCACCTGTTATTCCTGACGATCAGCTCTTCGATATACCCGTTGATCATGAGCTTGCTCCAGCTGACCCAGAGCCTGAGATTACACCATAGCCCATACGTGCTCATGATCCCCTACCAGAGCGTGATCATGTTAACATACCAGTTGTTACACCACCCTTGCCTGATCCGATCCCTGTACTTGTTGACCGTGCTCCTTTTGCTACCCACATTGACCCCAGATATGCTCACACCCGTAGTGGGTGGATTGAGGACGTCGACGACTATCCTCCTTTTGTCAGACCAGTTACTCCCCCTCCTGCATCTCCCCAGGCACCTGTTGATGTCACCCAGCTTTACCCACACGTGTCAGATGTTCACCGCACAAATTTTCCAGTCACGTTTCTTCAGGACATCCCTCCTCCCCGTCCAGGGGAAGGACCATCGAGTCAGCAGGCCAGTCACATACCTTTTGTGTCAGCAACCGATCATTTCATGCCACAGTTTTCACACACTGCCCCTTTTGTTCCTGCACCCACGGGCGAGCCGCTGATTTGGTTTCCGCCCAACAAGATGCCCGTATCAGATCCATACCATCCTTCTCATTATGCTGGATACACCAGAGATGATCTGCTCTTATCCTTGCAGCTCCAGCAGGATATGTTGAGTCGTAGAGTCACAGAGATAGAAAGGATCCCGCGTCCTCCATCTTGCACTTATCAGTCACCATTCGCGACTCCGCCGGCTCCTCTTCAGTTCTACCCGGAGTTTGGTGCTCGTTTTCATACTTTAGAGCAGCAGATTGCTTACCTGCTGCGTGTCGTTCATGCACTTGAGGAGGATTTGGCGCATTTGCGCAGGTTGCTTTTCATTCCTCCACCACTTCCTCCTCCCCCATCAGCTTAGAGGTTTTTGGTTTTATGCAGATAGCATACCTTCGATGAGAGTGCAGCTACTGAGCCAGATTGCACAGCTTTTGATGACCACGGTGTGACTTTTGACTTATTGACTTTCAATTGATGTAGTTTGTTAGACGATTCGGACAGGGTGAGGTGACCCATAGTCTCCTTGGATGTATGATGCAATTATGAAACTTGTAAACTGTACTCGTGGTCTTGACATATGAAAGCTCAATCGCAACATTCTCATTATACACGTTGATGAATTACTTGTTTATGCTATGATTATGATGCAATGTGCTTACCTGCTTAATGAAAGCCTAATTGTAATGTTCTCGATAAACGTGCTACCAATATAACAGGAATGTGCTATGATTAGGATATACGTGTTTGTTTGTTATACTCTCATTAGACATGATTCCATTTACTTGCTTGTACCATGAGTGTGTTGTTGCTTGATGTGTTGATATGATGATTTAATACGTGCAAATACATATGATCTCCAAACAACTATTTACATTCCCTGAACAGACGAGACCTGACTAACCCGAACTTCTTCCTAGAAGATGTCTCATCAAGAGATCATTCGGCTGACCGAGGCAGAATGGCAAGCGCACGCCTCACGAGTCATAGCTTGGCACGAGGTTGAGAATGTGGATGCTGTTGTGCGAATGAGCGGTTGGACACTAGAGCAACAAGTCCCATACATTTCCGAATTGCTTCAAGATGAGGCTCTGTTATGCTGGAGCCTTAGGGTTCGAGTAATGGGCGAGACTGCAGCATATGCATTAACATGGACTGAGTGAAGGAAATGATGCGTAGGAAGTATTGTTCTCAGATGGAGATCCAAAAGCTGGAATTCAAATTCCGGAAGCTAAAGATGGAAGGTCCAAAAGTGGTGGAGCACGTGCAGAGGCTTCATGAATTGTCGCGAGTCGTTCCGTACCTGGTGGAACCCGAATTGAAGAGAATTTAGCAATCCATTTGGGAACTGGAACCTCAAGCCTTGAGCTTAATGACAGCATCAACGCCACCAACAACTATTGTTGCATATATGATGAGTCTGGTGCTCACTAAGGAAGCACTTAGATTGGAAAGACTTTCAACCCCCGACGAGAAGAAGGAAACTCCGGTAGATACATCTGAAAAGAACAAGAGGAAGCTCAGTGAATTCCAAGGAGGTGATCGGGCAAATAACAAGAACAAAGCCAAAAAGGGAAAGAAGTACCTGGGTAAACTACCTAAGTGCGACGAATGTCAATGTCATCAATCCGGGAGATGTGGTAATGAAAAATGTGATACTGTGGCAGAGTGGGACACTGCAAGGAGATGTGTTGGCGCCGAAAGAAATGTGGAAATCAAGGTCAAGTTGGTAGTAGGAAATACGGAGGAAACAACGACAACAGCAACTATCCGGGCGGAAATGGCGGAAATCAAGAACGTAGACAAGGGTGTTTTAACTGTGGTGACGTGGGGCACTTTTGGAAAGATTGCCCAAAGGAGATTAACCAAGACCGTGAAGGAGCATCCAACATCGGAGCACGTGAAGCATGCCAAGATCCAGATATAGTTGCTGGTGCATTCTTTGTCATAGTTTTGCATCTATGTTGTTTAATACCAGTGCCGACCATAGCTTTGTATCTCATGAATTTAAAAATATACTTGGTTTAGTAAAGGGGTAAGTTAGATAACCCGTACTCGATAGAACTAGCTAAGAGAAGCCTCGACGTGGTAATTGGATTGAACCAGTTGTCAAACAATCAAGCAGAGATTGTTATCCGCATCCCAATGACGAACGAAAAAACGATCGTGGTTCATGAAGTAGGATACGCCTCTACAAACTACTAATGCTTGAAGACACGGAAGTTTTCGCGCAAAGGATGTGTTGCCTTCTTGGCTCATTGTCGTGGACAAGGGAGCCGAAGAACTAAAACTCGAAGATATCCCTGTGATAAGGGAATACCCTGAAGTCTTCCCCGAAGACTGGCCAGAATCATCTCCTCAACGACAAGTCGAATTTCGCATCAATTTAATTCCAGGCGCCACGCCTGCAGCCAGTGCACCTTAGCGACAATCACCTTTGGAGATGCAAGGATTGTTAGTGTAACTTCAGTAGATAATAGTGAAGGAAGCTAACAGACCAAGTTTCCCGTTTGAGGTAACCCCAGTTCTGCTCGTCAAGAGGAAGGACGATGATTTTCAAATGAGCATCAACTACCAGGAGCCGAACTAGCTAACCAACAAGAGTCGGTAACTCTTGCCGAGGATTAACGAATTATTTAACTAACTGTGAGGATCCAACTACTACTACACGACTGATTGATGATCGAGTGTCATTAGTTGTGAATTCAGGAAGAAAGTATATCGGGGAAATTGTGGGACAATAACTTGTTTTAAACATGCACAAAAATTGTGTTTCCTGCACAATGCACAAAACAGTTTTAAACAAAATATGAGATTTTGAGAATCTAGAAAACATGTACTTAGAACCTTTGGGAACCCAGGTCCAAACTCGTAAAGGTTGTTACTTAGGAACCACATCTGTTAACTCAAGCAAACACCCTTAACCTGACATATATGCCATTTCAGTTAACCAAACACAAAGTACTCAAATTTATTTTGTTGAGATCTTCACTTTTGCTTCTAGCGAGTAGATGGTTGCATCTCTACTCCCCCTAATGGTAGTTGCATCGCGTAAATTTTCTTCTCTGAGAGCGAACATACATTTGATTCAATACTTGGTCATTTCTTCATTCTAGCAAACACTTATTGTTTCATTACTTGGAGACTTATATGTTACGCATGCACCATTTGCTACGCATGTGGTTTCGTTTCGAATAAACGCTTCATTGAAATCCGAATATTATTTTGCTAAATCTAATTGCTGATTTGTGATTCGAATGACCTACATCATTGTAATTGTTGGCTCTTTGTTATCAAGTCAACACACTTTCTTGAAACTCCCTTTTCTTTCAAGTTACACTCATGGTTTATCTTCGTAACCATGATGAGATTCCCTTGTTGATACATACGTTTATTGTTAGATTACGCTGAAACCTAGTTCAATTGCTTGAACTTATCCATTTCGCATATTCACTTTAATACGCCGTATGATGTATTGAGAGCATCTTACTCAAATGTTTTTGCAAAGGTTCTTTTGTTTCGAGTCATAGTAGACTTGATTGGTCTACAACTCCACTAAATCGTTTGTTGGTTTCGACACCTTGCGGTGATACTTTCACAAAATTAAAGCTTGCGCTAATTTTGTTTGTTTATTGACTTGTTCTAAATCCGCTTTGTTTATCACGATTAAGGCGGTCTCAACACAGTTGTGTGTTAAGACGATGGTACATAGATTCATCTTATATCACGGTGTACCTCCTAACGATTCTTTCATTATCAGCCGAATGCTTTGCGATACGTGTTACTTTTTCACCTTCGATCGGAAACATTGATTCTTGGATGTTTCGTATCCAATTGAAAACTCTATGACATTGTGTAAATCAAATCTTCAGATTGTTTCAATACACTTTCATTTGATTTCAGACACGGGGAACTTGTTCAGTCACCGCTATATTTTAATTATGTCATTAGAACACCTTGTGGTGTCATTACAAACTTGTAGCTTGGGCTAATCATGGTCAACCGTTTCACGCAAAACTATACATACTTTTTGACTTGCCATTTAAACATTCGCTTGTATTTCATTCGGTGTATTTTCGAAAATTCAAGAATGTCAACACACTAATCCTTACCATTCATTCATTCGAAAGTTGACAGATCATTTGCATATTCAGGTTGTTGATTTTGAGTTCATATAGCGGGTGCTATGGTTGTAAACATTCGATTGTATATTGTGACCATTTGAATTGAGAATCCATTGGTCAAAACCCCTTTGTGACACCCTGTTAACTAAGTTACACTAGATTATACATCTATACATCCTGTGTTCCTTAACATCAAATTCTGAGAGACATACCCTTTAACCATTAGGTACTTAACATGGTAAGATACCTTTGATTTCGCTTGATTCAAATGAGTTTTGATTCGGTTTTGTGGATATCCACCTCAGTATTATTCATATACATACACGCATAATGTAACCCTAAGGAGTTAAGGTAGTATAAATTTCGAGGACGAAATTTTCTTAACAGGGGGAGAATGTGACAACTGTCAAATTTGCATGCTTCCGTACAATTATTAAATAATGATTGTATTGCTTTCTGATTACTGCATCCTACTTACATGTGCATCATATACTACACAATGTCATATCATTATTACATGCAAACCTTATTGAAATACATGATGCACAAAGCACGGTTAGCACAGTTAACGGATAAGACAAGAATATGCTGACGGGGTTCGGTACATGGACAGACAATGTTTTGAGGCCCAGTGTGAGCCAGAGACAAGGTACTACACTAGTATGGAGTGTAGGGAAGTAAGGACCATAAAACTGCGTCACTAGGTGATAATTTAAGTGCCGGAAAGTGCCTAAAACCCACTCAAAGTGCAGAATTCTGCATTAATCATCAAAATTCAGCATTTTAACATGCTAGTAACATACAAAAATATGGCAAAATGGTCCTGTATGCTTTCCTAAGTGTCGGGAATTAAAAGTGTCACAAAAAGTTACATAAAAGACACTATACGGTATAACTTAGCACTTTAACGGATCGGTATCTAACCGGACAACCGGACATTACCCGGAACACTAAAATATTGCTAAAAACATTGTTTCACTTTTTCTGAGCTAGTTATGGTTCCCGAACACCCTAACTTATTACATAATACATGATACTCATAAACACTAGACTTCTACCTTTAATCTTCCACTAATTACCTTTTACCACCAAAATTACAATTTACCCCCCCCCCCCCCATATATGATTTACGGCTCACTAGTGGCCCCACCCCAAAGATTTTATAATCTTTTCTAAATCTCTAGTAATCTTCTCTTGGGATTTGCTAGATATGGTGTGTACTTCTTGGGACATGATATCCATTGGATATTAGAGATTATAGGTTATAAGTATACTTACACTCCTCACCATCTTCAACATCACAACACTTCCCCTCTCCCTCTCTAAAGCTTCGGCCGAGCACCCCCCCCCCCCATACACCACCAAAATTTTCGGTTTTCATCCATTCATTCCAAGTGCAATACAAGGTGTAAGAAGGTGAATTAAGAAGCTTGGAACTCTTGGATCTTGAAGGACCACCTTTGTTTGCTTTTATCCACCACATCTTTTCCATTGTTCTTCCCTAGCTTGAAGCTAGTAGTAAGACTTCTTTGATCTTTGTTTACTTCATATTTTTAATGGTTAAAAGATATATTATGATGAAATCACTAAAACACTAAAGAACATAAACTTAAAGCTTGAACATAAAGTTTACATAAAGCCTTCATATGATGAAATTTTGATGATATGATGTTGATTAGCATATGGATGATGTTTGCTTGTTGATTACTAGTGATATTGATGTTGATCGTAACATGGAACTTGCTAGATTATGATTAAAAACATGATTTGGCAAGTTAGGAGATGATTATATGTTTACATGAAATAATCATCTTCTTGATTGAACATGAACTTGAAAGTAAAAGGATTTTCTTGAAAAGTAATAAACAAAGTGGGTTAGTAATCTTGTAGATTCAAGACTTGTGAATGATTTTCCAAGAAGACCAAGTTTAAAAGGATGATTTTTAGAAGATCATGGTTTTTATTAAACCTACACTACTTTTAGTCTCAAAATAAGTGTATAAATACTAGGGAAACAAGAAGATGTGATAAATAAACATTTTTGTAAATTATGTTTACAAGTTGTAAACACCAAATCTTTTCAAGAATGAGATTTTAAAGGAAGTAAACACACTTTGGAGGGTAACTAAACCCATTAAACACTTTACCAAGTTACTACGCGTTTTTGAGAAAAATCAAGTTCATATTATTATGTAAAATATATAGTTTTTGCACTTGGTAAGTGTAAGATGATTAGTGATTTATTGTTGATTGTTTGGATAATTTTTGAAAAGAAAATGATATGCTAAATAGCATGGACACCTCCATTTACAAAGGAAACTATGGCGAATTTTTCTAAAAAAATTCCAACACTTAGAAAATATTTTCTAACAAGTGTGTTTTTAAACTATGTTCTTCAAATATAAACCTCGCCATAATTTTTGTAACAAAATACAACTATCGGAGGTTGGTTTTTGTAAATAAAGATGGATAAATATATATTTAGAATATATATACTAAGACACTTGTGTGAATATTTGTCTACTTTGTGGAATAATTATATTATTTTAGGGTAAAATAATATAACTTAACAAATTAACAAATGCCATGGAGATTGCAACTCCAAAATAATACCAAAAATCACAAGGAATAAATATTTAAGTTACACACTCGATATTGTGAAACCGAACGCAAAAACATAACTTATGAAATATTCCGGAAAATACTCTTACAAATATATTTTTGGTAAATACTATTTTGGATACAAGAGGTGAAAGTATGATTTTTGAACATGTTACCAAGTATATCATATTTTCGACAAAAAGAGAATATATTATTTTGGGAGATAAAAATATATATTTTCTTGGGAATACATTATTTTTGACAAATAAGTTATATATATTTTCTAAGTGGGACTTAAAAATATTTTATTTCGGAACTACAATATACATGTATAAATACCCCCATCCTTGGGAAGGAAAATACGAAATTAAATACTTGAGAAGTATTATTACAGAAATATTGTTTAACGATTATTCCAAAAATAAAATATAATTTAAGTTAAAATAATCATTATTTTAACAAGAAGTTATAACATAGAATAATATCAAAGAAATGTAACTCAAGAACGTTAATACCAAGCCAAGGCACGGCCCGTTCGTCTAATAGACATTAGTACATTGTAGGTTGTCGTGTAGCTGACAGAGTTTGAGTTACGAGCTGAGGACGCAAAACTGTGAGTCCATGTCCCCCTTTATTTTAACTGTTTTCAGTTTTATACTTCGGGGGTGAAATAAATGTTACAATTATTACAGACATTTTTATACATGGTATGGTTAGCTTAAGGAGGGTTTACTACCTAGATCATGTGAAAGGTGGGTATAACACTTAAGGCGATTAATCCTCGTCGTAGGACCAAGGGACATGAGTGATAGATCTATTTGGGTGTAGCGAGCCCACACCCATGCGGACCAGGGTGGCGCATGTGGTGACTATGTCTTATTCCCGGAAACAAGTTTGCTAGGTTTGAGTACTTCCTGCACCATTTCACACATACCATTGGCTTTGCAACCCATTGGTGATCTCTTTTTCCTTATTGCTACATACCAGGGACTTTCATACATACAGACATATTTCAAAGGTTTATACACACAGACATACACATGAACTCGCTCAACTTTTGTTGATGTTTTTCAAATTACATGTATTTCTGGGAACTAGTGGATCTGGCAGGGTATGCATGTGTCGTCAAGCTGTGTAGTGAAATAAAAGATGTTATCCATGGTTGTTGAGTTTAGAGGGCGTATCCTAATCCTTGACGGGATACATGATTCTAAACTCAGGTCTTATTTAAGTACTTTTGTTGAGTCTTTATGAACTTATTTGAACATGTCATGGTTTGTTACTTAATTTGGAATTGATGTTTTCAGACAATGGTATTGTGGTATTTTCTAAACTCTTTTAATGGATAAACATCTCGTGTTTTTTTTTTATCATATAGCATTGTTATGATTGTTTGCTATGGTATTAAGAAGTCACACCAAATAAACCACGCTTCCGCAAAAGCCAGGGTGTGACAGGTGATTCCAGAGGGCGTGTAGCTTCGATTTCGGTCTAAAAATCAAGATCAGATCGTGCCAAATTTCTAAAGCACCAAAAATATCTGTTAAACTTAAATTCATAATGAAATCAAGCAAGATCAGAGGAGAGGAAAGACGAAGTGTTCTTACCCTGGTAACCAAAATACCCGCCAGAACCCTATTCTACCATCGTCGCCAGTGTTCAATCCACTATTGTTGCCTTCACCACCACCACCACCACAACCAACCGCCACTGACACCACCACTATCCAACACAACCACCATGACAACCGAGCCGCCACTTCCACACAGGGCTTTATATAGTTATATAGATAAGCTCAGCCATCTCCGATGCTTCACTACACACAGGGAAGATCGTGGAAGCCAGATTAACGTTTCGACATGCTAAAGCACACCTCCTTGGAAGCCTTTTCCCTCCATGACAAAATGCCCACTTTCATAGGAACCCATTTGTTTCAATGAATAGCATTACCCGGCTGGCCAAACCTTTTTAGTACAAATCGTTGTTTTAAGATGCGGACCAAAAACGTACCCAAATCATCAAGAAGCCAAGACCACTGATCTCATGAATTAGAAACTAAATGAGATCCTGAAATACCAAAAAGCATACCACAATCCGTTCCTTCGACTCTATCCCCAGGATTTTGCTTCCAGCTCCAGATAGAGGTGTACAAAAAACCGGTTATAAAACCGAAAATTCCAAAAAAAAAAAAAAAACTAAAACGGTTACTTTAAAAAATGGTTTTTCTATAACCGGTTCGGTTCGAAACCTGCCCCGCCTGTTTGATACCCGGTTTTGGGTCTTAACCTGTTCTCCAAGGTATTTCCCATGCTTAAATCAGTTAACGGATTTTCAAACAGCCCCATCACAAACTTCACCCGTAAAATTCTTTTTACTGCATCATCAATCCGACTCACTGGGATATAATTGTTGTTCACGAGATAGGTTAGCCAGTCGATAAACGCAAAGTAGTTGTACCCAACCATGTCCTGCAACAGTTTGACAAAATAAGAAACTTAAACACACCCACAATTAAATTAAAAAATGTGTTTGCACATTATAAATAGAATTAAACTAACCATGTCTATGCCAGCACCAACACTTTCTTGTATAGACCAAGTGTAGTTAACAAGAGGTGGATCGGTCATCTTGTCAATACCTTGAAAATCAGATATCACAAATCCCTTCAAAACATTCAAGAAAACATTAAAGATTCTTTATTTTTGTAAACAAAAGTAAAATCATGTGATTAAAGATGCATAAAGGTGATCAGTTTTAGTCTGAATTTGAGAATGTTCTTGAGGAATCCAGTTATAAGTTCTTTGCTTCTATGCATTTTGACTCCATTCCAGCTAGAGTAAGAAACCATGATGGTTGCAACACCCTTCCTAACTGCATCATAATAAGGCGGCATATGAATGCTCAACAAACCATGAAAATCTATGACTGTATCGTTCTCGTTGATGCCTCTTGTCGTTCCACCATCGCCAACAAAGTGTTTGGCCGAAGCTGCAATCTTTGTTCTGTAACACCAAACAGTAATTGAACGCATAAACAAAAAACAACATTCGATCGGACCAAAAAAGCAATTTAGACGTGGAAACAACTTCTTGAAAACTTACTGTCCATCAACAAAAGGAACACCTTTTCGACCATTAATAGGAATCTCCCCTTGAAGTCCTGGTATGATCTCAATCATTTCTCGTACGATATTAGGATCTTCACTAAAACTTTCAAAGCAACGGCCCCATCCGGGTTGTTAAAAATTATACACGACCAATCTCAACAATAATAAACGATTAAAAGTAAAGTTATCAACATGGTTTAATATGATAAATAACTTGAATACTCACCATAGACTTCTTTTTGTCGTCCCAGCCATATCGTGCAAATCTATATATGACCCACTGAAGCTTCTATCGACTTTTACAAACCTATAACTTAATAATTATGGTTCTAAGACAATCCAAATATAATCACACTTCTAATATGACGTGTGATTAGTAATCCAAATATAATCACACTTCTATTCAATACGTACCAATGATCTAACTCTGTTTAGTCAAAAGCAAGTCTCACACAAGCATTTCATCAAGCAATTGGCATGCATCAATCAAAAACATTATAAAAATGTCAAATTTGATTCAACGAAGCTCCATAATCACATGTTTAAACAAAAAATTATCATTAAATTGAAGCATTCATTGGTTAAAGATATAAAATATTTACCACACGAAACTTGAACATCATATTGGTGTTCCTCTGCAAGCTAGCCATGGTGAAGCTGGGTTGTATTTATATCATTGGATTCGCTGGTTTGGGTAGCAGCAGCTAGTGATTAAGAATTGCAATGGATGATTGGTAGGGTTGTTAAGTATCATCGACCTCGGTTTCAATCGGATAACCAAAAGAAAAAGACCGATGTAACCATGCTCGAAATAAACTCCAAGTTCCAGTCCTCATCCTTTATATTTCACTTTCTCGGTTTCGGTTCGGGTAAGATATATCAAAATGCTCACCCGTTTAACAATGCAATTAAATATTTGAATCCATCTTTCGTCCCATTTACAAAGCAACTGCAATTCGTTTATCATGAATTTACAAAGCAAAATCAGACGACGAACAAACTGTAAACAAAAACAACATCAATCGGCGATTAAGATTAAATATTAACTACCGACGAATCTAAGATCGATATTCAAATATCGGAATCCTTACCGTCGATTATCACTGATGAAGGTGTGGAGATTGATAAAGGCTGTGGAAGAGGATGGATTGAAACGGTGAGAAGAAGAATCGCCGTCGAAGAAGATCGATTGAAGAGATGATAATCAAAATCGCCGTTTAGGGTTTTAGGGGTAAACGGTTGAATGTGAATGATTGATGAGAGAGAGAATATGAAAGAAACGTACCAAAGAAGCTTCTCCAATCCTTGATTTTTAGCTATGCCACATGTGTGCTGATGTGTTAGCTTATTTGGCATTAACCATAGGGTGACAAGTGTCCCCCAATGATTTCATTTATTATAGATATAGACATGGTTGTAAAGCATTAACCATAGGCGACTTTCTCTAACTCCGCTTAATTACTCGGAATCGATCAAACACGGTCAAACTCGGCCAAAATCGGATCTAGTAGATCAATTCGGGTCGAGTTTGATTTAAAAAATAATAAAACATAATTTATATGACTATCATATTAAATAATAATATCATTTTCACGTATTTTGTTAAAAATATTAGTAAATTTATGTTATTAGACATATATTTAATTTTCGAAAACTAATTTCTTTATAATTTAACATGTCCGAGTACTCCCCGAGTACTCTCAACTCTCTGGTCAACCGACTAGAGAGTGCCAAACGACTTTTGCAACCATGGATATAGATATAGATTATCTTAAAATGAAAGATTATTCATTTATCTTTTATAGTTACGTGTAACTAAAATTCTAAAAAAGAAAAGTTTGTATACTCATTTTGCGTGACTTATTGAAATTTGACAGTCGTCTAGCTTTCATCACACATTCCTTCTGTTTGATGAGGAAAACAATATAAATGATTTTGACCGAACAAATTGATTGTTGATCAAACCGCATGTGCGAATGTTGATGAACATGTTGTTTGTGGCCGTGGATGAAACCGGATGAGGTAAGTACAGCTGGTCCTTAGAGTTGGAGTTACAAACCCCAACAAAACTTTGGTTTTATAAGTTTTCAACTAATCAAATGATTTACTCATAAAAAAAATTAAGGGTTTTATCTACAATAAGGGATTGCATTAACACGTTTTACCCGTTAGCGATCGAAATGTAAGGGTGGAGGGTATAGGTTCGGGGAGTTGGGTGTTTGAGTGGGAGTCACCGATCGGTGACCACCCCCACTGATTGAGTTGGGTGTTTGACTTGGAGAGATGCAACAAAAATCGGTGATTGTTCACCGATGAATTGAGAGGAGAGGAGGAGGAGAGAGAGAGGAGAGACCAATCAAGTTTTTTTTTTTTTTTTTTTAATTGAGGGGTGTTATAGACCTAGTGATTGAGTGTAAAATGGGGAGTAGAATGGGGAGTTGACATGACATAATATTATTGGGTAGGATTTCACTAAAACACCCTTGGGTGATTGACTATAACCTCCACCCTAAGACGTAAAAATACTCACATAATCACATATAATGATACACATGGATCATTCCTTAAATTATGCTCTTATATTATTACAGGAGTAAAGTACACAAATGGTCCCTGTGGTTTACCAAAATTCTGAATTTCGTCTATAGCTTTCCAAAAGTACATAGATGGTCCTCGTGGTTTGCACTTTATAACCCATTTAGTCCTCAGCTTTTTTCAAAAGTACATGAATAGTCCCCGTGGTTTGCACTTTGTAACACATTTATTCCCTAACTTGGACATACGAAAACCTTTAGATTTCTTAGATGGAGACTAAATATGTTACAAAGTGCGAACCACAGGAACCATCTGTATACTTTTGAAAAGCTAGGAACCAAATCCAAAATTACTGATAAACCTAAGGGACCATCTGTGTGCTAGAAATGTTCTTAAATGGAAATCAAACATAGTAGCCTGGTAATATGTTTTGTGACATCCAAACCTATGCATTTTATTGAATTTGTGAGGGGTCGACTTGAATAATCACTACAAAAAAAATGCCATCTAGTGGCATGCAAAAAGTGCCACAGAAAAACAAGAAAGTGCCACTAAAGAACCTTGTAAGAATGGGCGGCACACAAAAAAAGTGCCACTAGAAGCGCTGACGCTAAAGCCTTTTAGTGGCACTTTTTCAATGTGTCGCACAAAGTTTTTAGGCTTTTAATGGCACTTTTTTATCTGCCAGTACAAACTTTTGAGCTTTTAGTGGCACATATTTTTTGCCACATAAATCACATCAAATTAAATGCCATTGACTTTTAACATATTAATTTTAGTTAATTACAATTATCATTTATTTACATTAAAAAATCAAAACAAAATTGTAAAATATAGAAATCATAAAATAATCACTTCAATTAAAAATTCATTGAATATTACAAAGATTCCAAATGTCTAATTAGTGTCGATCTAAGTCTAATGATCAAACATATAACCCAAATAAACTACCAAGTGTATGAACAAAAACTCAAAACTTCATTGTGTTCATGAATCTCTTTCACAATCTTCATGCGAGTTAAATAATCATCGTGTTAACGTTTTCTTAGTAGTCATATTTCCACTTCGTAGTTCCCAGCACTTGCTGGTTCCCAGCACTGTTTCATCTCTCTCTCAATCTATGCAGGCCATCTTCCACAGTTCCACCATTCTGTACCTTCTAGATGATCATTGCAATAACTTTTGTCCAATTTATAATGCTCTTTCTGTTTGTTTTATAGGATGATGGCTGTTGTGGGTCTCGACACCAATCAATCATATGCCAAGTAGTCTATCTTCTTCGGTTTCAATATTTTATTCAATGAATCCATTTGCCGCAGGATCATGTTTCCCACCATCTTCAGGGTTTCTGGTGAAAAGAGAAGACACAAAAAAAGAAGTACCGATTATAAAGTCTATGCTTCTCAACAATAAAAAAAAAGTGGACAACTACAAGGGCCATAGAGTGTATAGAAACTAGTTTCAAACTGAAATACCTGTTATACATCACCAAGACCCTGACTTTTGTCACAACCATAAATGGGCCAACTCGCCATATATCCAGGGAAGCACTACTGCTATAAATTTAACATAAAAACTTACATTGTTATATTTCTTGATGTTTAAACAAGGAGCCAATGCTAAAAAAAGTCCAAAAGGCGAACTTATGATGAAATCAAAAGTAAGACATAGATGGAAGTCAAAGGAACATATATAACCAACCAGTGCCTAACCGTTGAAGGCGGAGTCGAGGGCTTTGTGGTCAAACCTGCACATTGTGAGCAAGAAATGGGGTCAAATCATCATTCATAACCTCTCACAACACCAGCTGAATTTGGTCGTAGTCTGTGATCTTGTCTTACTATAGGATTTGTCCATGAAGATTGACGATCAAATTCAGCATGATTTAAAGGGCTCACAGTTCTATACGAGCCACAAATAAACAAAAGTATTGTAAGAAAAATCTAAATTCCTATTATGCCCAAACCTAGCTCCAGAAGGCCCAGATTAAAAAAACAAGCATCTATCAGTTCCTCAAAAGTAAATATATGCTGATTTAAGAGATCAAAGCTCATATCCTATGAACCAAAAGTTGATACAAAATTGACAGGTTAAATATATATTCATCAACACAATCATTCAAAAACAGACACATCCCAATTAAATTTGGAAATGAATCATGAAACGTAAACGAGTATCGTTAATCTTTACTACACACAAAAAATTGCACGTTTACCTAGGGTTTCAGGTTTTCACTAGTAGATCGTTTACAAACACTATCAATTCGACAAAATACACAAGCTATCGCACATAACTATCAATCTAATTCACGTTAATCCTAATCAGCAAAATGAACAATCTCAATTCTGATGCTTACGAAAATGAATCAGAGAAAGAAGGAAGGTACTCACTCCTAATATACATATTCATCAACATAAATACTCAAAAACAAACGCATCATATTTGATAACAAAACTGAATCATCAAACGTAAATGAGTGTCGTCACTACACACAACAAATTCAAACGGATCAGTCAATCGATCGATAGAATCTGGATGAATTCTAGGTCTCTGAAAAAGAAAAAGGTTCTAAAATTAGGGAAAAAACTGTGAGAGACAAAGACGATATAGAAACAATGAGTTTGATTGTGTTCATCAGGGGATTCGTGTAGCAATTGATTGATCATACAAAAATTAGGGCAAAAAAAGTGTGAATCGGAGATGAATCGTACCGTTATGACCATTGCTGTAAATGTGTGGATGAAGTGGAACTGGAGGAACAAAAATAAGTAAATAACCTGTTCAACCAACATAGCAAAACAAAAGTAAGATCATGACTTTAAACCAGAAATAAGAAACTAATCTTCCAGAACAGAGAGGTTCAAACATCTGAAATCATAACCCCAATGATACTGACCAACAATAGTGATGCCATACCCTGAAATATGACTCAAATTCTTACCATTCTAGTCATAAATGGCAACCTACCAATCTACACAGACATCACATTGAATCATTAGGTCATCAGGATTGTATGCATCTTGCAATTACCATACCTGCCAAGTAACATAAAACATCAAAAAGAAACGATTATTATCAATGGACAATAGCCTAACCTATAACCGGACTCATCACGATGCGTGCATCAAGAGCTTTACAGCGCAGCGTGACGCTGATCGTGGTCAAGAGTACATTCATAGTCACTGTTGAGTCACCAAGAGTCAACAACAATAGAATGGCCATCATCGGAGATTCGATTGACGGTCAATGGCAGTAGCACTTGTGAGACATCAGTGTCTTCTCTTCTGGAGGTAATCGAATTCCGGCTATCCTCAAAGATTATAATATGCAGAGATGCTTCACACTAATAAAGAAGGTTGAGTTGTCTTCTCTCCGTAGTTTATAACGAAATGTTAACCTTTGCAAAGTTGTATTCAAGGATGTTGACTTATCACTGTTAACCTTCAAGCATACTCCCCCAAATGGACAGATAATGAATATAACAATATTACAAAACACTTTAATGAGATAAGATCACAAATCACATAACTTAGTTAATGAATCAGTGAGTAAAATCATATAAATAAATTCAGTTAATGATATCATTAGTTCATTAGCAATGTGCTCCAGCTTCAAACAACTAAATATTCCAACTGAAACGAACGATGTATACTCACAGCTTATAAATAACATAAGACCACATAAATGTCATAGCAAGGAAAGAAACAAATACTGAATTAAGAACACAAGTTCTTTTATTTATTTCATTAGACCATTTTAACAACATTGGGACTACAAAAGCCATCAACACAAGAAAAGACGCGTACACTAGGTCACCTACATGTTTGGATATGTAGCTTTGAGACGATGCATGTCCACAGAGCCAAGCCTTCTGGTGAACGACCTGCAAAAACTCTTTGGTTTCATTAGATGGATAAAATGTCAAAAACACCCCTAAATGGGTGGTAACTAGGGATGTGCATTTGGTATTAGGTACCGAACCGGTACGGTACCGGTACTGAACTGTACCGGGTATATTCGGTACTGGTACCCATTTTCCTCATTTTTTGGTACAGAGTAATTACGTGTAAAACACCGGCAAATACCGGTACCAATTTACCCCATTTTTCGGTACCGAGCAGGTACCATGCTTATCTCTAGTGGTAACTAATTATTGCCATGTACAACTGAAATTCAAAATTATATATCACTAGAATTTGAGATCATACCAAAAGAATCACAATTCATATCCCGGATAAAAAAAGAGCAAGAGTAACAAAAAAATGACGACTCAAATCAAAATTAAGATTTACTTTTCAGCCACAAATCATTTCCATCTCCAAATGTAATAATTTCAATCAAATTTTACAAATATCATTTTTGATACGAACCTGCACCAGCCATTGATTTTTTACTCAAAATAACAAGCAAAATCATAAGGTGGCAGCATCATAGCAATAATCATCTTTCACTTAGCATAAGTATAAAACAATTTATAATATATGCATACTCACAGAACACAAAAAACAAATATTTTCTTTATGTATAATTCACAAAAGACTACACTAACATGAGTATTATAGGCATCAGATAATTAAATAATGAATGAATGAATAAGTAAGCATTGCGACACGGGCTGCTTTCTTGTCCTCAATCATAGATGCATTGCCAACCTCAAAGTATGTTTTGCTTTTTGATGGCTGCAAATAGTACTGGCTCATTTTAAATTTAGTCCTTTAATGTCATGCCCATCAAGCATTACTTGACCTGAAAACTATTAAATAGAAAACATTAAGACTAAAGGGTATGGGGGCCGGCTTAGGCCCAGCCTGGCCCGGCGCCGGTCCCCCACACCGCCCCCCTCAGCCCGGCTCGTCCCAACCTTGGTTTAAAAAAGCGCGAAGCGCTCCGAAGCGTTTTGGTTCCAAAAGCTTTAAGCGAAGCTTCAAGCGCGAAGCGAGAGCTTCACGTATACGAAGCGCTCCATATTATATATAATTATATATAATGTTAATTTTATATATATGTATAAAAAATAGCTATCCATAGTATATATATGTATTTTATAATGTTAATTTTGTACTTTTATGCATAAATTAAAAAGTTTAAGGACCAAATGTAAACTACTGAAGATAGAGGGGGTTAAATGTTTAAATAGACAAACTATCTTTACACTTTTTAAGTAAAAGTTAGAAGTTTCAGGGACTGAATGTAAACTAATGAAAGATAGAGGGGTTAAATGTTTAAAAACCTTAACTTATAAAAACCCTAAAAGCCTAATTTCACATACGCAGCCGCTCTCACAGCATCTCTCTTCTTCTTCTTCTTCTTCCCCCTTCTTCCTGGTTTCCGGCTGAAAACAACTCCGTCGCCGGAATTTGTCGCCGGATTTCACATAAGAAGTCGCTATATCGTCGATATAAGGTCGATAAGTACCTTGTAAAGACTATTGGGCTTAAAAAATGGCCCAAATGGTGATCTGATTGGCTGGAGCGTCGCTTCACAACTTCATCGCTTCGCCGCTTAAAGCTCGCTTCACTTCGCTTCACGTAATGTAACGCTTCAGAGCCAAAAAAGCGTTTTTCCCATCGCTTCAAGCTCGCTTCAAGCGCGCTTTTTTAATCACAGGTCCCAACCGGCTCCCACACGACGATCTCGCCGTGCCTCCTTCATACATACATACATACATACATACATACATACATACATACATACATACATACATACATACATACATACATACATACATACATACATACATACATACATACATACATACATACATACATACATACATACATACATACATACATACATACATACATACATACATACATACATACATACATACATACATACATACATACATACATACATACATACATACATACATACATACATACATACATACATACATACATACATACATACATACATACATACATACATACATACATACATACATACATACATACATACATACATACATACATACATACATACATACATACATACATACATACATACATACATACATACATACATACATACATACATACATACATACATACATACATACATACATACATACATACATACATACATACATACATACATACATACATACATACATACATACATACATACATACATACATACATACATACATACATACATACATACATACATACATACATACATACATACATACATACATACATACATACATACATACATACATACATACATACATACATACATACATACATACATACATACATACATACATACATACATACATACATACATACATACATACATACATACATACATACATACATACATACATACATACATACATACATACATACATACATACATACATACATACATACATACATACATACATACATACATACATACATACATACATACATACATACATACATACATACATACATACATACATACATACATACATACATACATACATACATACATACATACATACATACATACATACATACATACATACATACATACATACATACATACATACATACATACATACATACATACATACATACATACATACATACATACATACATACATACATACATACATACATACATACATACATACATACATACATACATACATACATACATACATACATACATACATACATACATACATACATACATACATACATACATACATACATACATACATACATACATACATACATACATACATACATACATACATACATACATACATACATACATACATACATACATACATACATACATACATACATACATACATACATACATACATACATACATACATACATACATACATACATACATACATACATACATACATACATACATACATACATACATACATACATACATACATACATACATACATACATACATACATACATACATACATACATACATACATACATACATACATACATACATACATACATACATACATACATACATACATACATACATACATACATACATACATACATACATACATACATACATACATACATACATACATACATACATACATACATACATACATACATACATACATACATACATACATACATACATACATACATACATACATACATACATACATACATACATACATACATACATACATACATACATACATACATACATACATACATACATACATACATACATACATACATACATACATACATAAAGGGGCTCATCCCCCACCCCCTTGGTCCATCCCCTTTAGGCCCATCCTCACTTCCGGTGACGTGGCGGCCCATCCTCCGTCACCATACCTTCCAGCTAACAAACAATGTGTTGTACATACTGCATGTATATTTGTACATTGTTATTACCATTACCCAAGGTAAGATCATAGTCTCATAGAACCTTTTAATAAGGGAAACATCAGTGGATTTTCCATAGCCACTACTTCCAACCAAAGCAATACTATTCCTAACAAAAGAACTTAAAATGGAAATGTTTAGAATCTTAACATCTGGTCTTGAGGCGTTTAAAAGGTCAACCCTTTTCAACTCTAATTGACCTGAAACTTACACAAACAATCAAGATATGTTATTCGAAATCAACACTAATTAATTTAATGATGCACATAGAATAATCATTAAAAGGAGATACTAACGTTCACAGTGAATACAAAATGAAACATCTACTTAATTAGCTAAACCATATACCTAAGTGCCAAAAACATCAGAAGAATCAATTGAATAGGAATACACAAACCTACATAACCAAATCTGTTACAGAAATCAAGTAACAACATAATTCCAGAACAAAAAATGAAATCGCCTCAAACATTACCTGCTTTAGACACGAAGATGAAATTAGGGTTTTTACTGTGAAATCATAAATTAAGGCAATTAATGCATTTTAGACACATATCTGCCAAATCTGACTAATTGTCCACTAATTAGCATCAAGGGAATCATTCGCCCATGCCAATCGCCGCAGTATCGACGTCCATAGCGAGGTGACGAGTTCCGATCTGGCAAAGATAAGGAGGGGGTTTGCCTGCAGTTTGACGTTACGAGAGGGAGATTGAAGAACTTCTAGAAATAGAGTTGTAGGGAAGTTGATTCTGATTTTGGGATGGGGGAATGATTTTGGGTGGAGATGTTACTTAAAAATTTCTAATATATTTAAGAGGGAAAATTTGGGGAAATTTTATTAAAGAGTTTTGAGGATGGAAAGTGCTTGAAAATTTTATAAGAGATCTTAATAGGATAAGTAAATGGTACCGAGTACTTGTATCGGTACTGAATTTAGCGAATTGGGTATGTTTTCAGCACTGATTTGGTACCGACTTTTGAAATTTTTGGTACCGATCCGGTATGGTAACATTTTTAACGGTTTTTACCCTCAAATACCGGTACCGAACCGTAACATACCGGGTATATTCGGTACTTGTACCGGTACCCATTTTTGGGGATTGTCGGTATCTCTATTTTTCGTATCGGTATTTTAGGTACCGGTTGGTATCGAGCTCATCCCTAGATCTTAACGAGCTAACCTACTCGAGTTTAGTTTGAAAAAAAAACCTTGAAACGAATCGAGCTCGAGCCCTAATTTCAATGCATATGTAAAGTGTCATTAAAAAATTAGTGGCATAAAGAAAGTGCCATTAAACACCGAGTTTAGTGGCATAAAACCTAAATGACACTAAAAGTGAATGCTAAGCAAATATGGCACACAAAAAGTGCCATTAAAACCTAAATTAGTGGCACAAAAACCAAATGCCATTAAAAGCGTGTGCCACTGTATGGCATTTTTTTTTGTAGTGAATGCACACATTTAAACCTAAATAAACAAAACTAAAAGAGGAGAGTCCAAGAAATTAGTTAGATGAAACAAAATACACAGATTAAAACTCAAGTAAATAAGAATTTAAACTCGATCCAACACTCGAAGATCACAAAAATAAGAATTTTATCGTCACAGCGCCCAAATATCATGTAAATAAGAATTATATCTTGATATAACGCCTAAAGATTTTAAACATTCTTATATCAATTTCAGACGAAAAAGATAAAGAAATAACCAACTCACATTAACAAGAATAATCACATTGTCGTCTATGTTTGAAAGTCGAAAACATAATATAATTATGATAAATGAAAGTGACTAGTTTGGTCCCTCACTTATGCCAAAATTCCAACTTCCACTTAATTTATATTGTACCATAAAGTGGACCTTTGACATAAAGGATTCATGTGCTCTTTATTCTACTTCTGTTACAAAATACAATTCAACCATTAATTGGAAAACGTTAATGGGTTACTATCATCTATATAGGGGTATAGCCACGACTTTCAAGTACCTATTAAGTTGTTCATATCTAATTTTCCATAAATTTCTTTACAAAATTTAATGAGGTTTAACCGGTTTTTGAATGCTTCTAAAATTTTATTTGAAAACATGAAGGTTAACCGGATATGATTATGAGAAAGATATTAATGCCAAATAGAATGATGAATTCTTGAATGGTCACATACACAATTTAGTATGAGATGCAATCTATAACTAAAATTTCAACTATGGATTTGTAATAAAAGCGACCAGAACTTGACAGGTCAAATTACAAGAATATGATGATATTTACCCTTATTAATAGAAAGGTTGGCAAATTAAAGAGTTAACTCCCCATATTTTCCTTGGTGTCCTGATTATTTCTTTTTGAATGGTAAATATTAGATTTTCTAGAATAAATACATCAATATATGCACCATGCAACATCTGAAGTCCAGAACTCTCAACTTTTTAGTTGTAAAGTACACTATTGCTCTGCTTTAGAGAAAAGTATTTTCTATTAATACTTGTGTTAGTGGGATGGCCTTGTATTTTATACTTGACATTTTTTTTAGCAAATTCTATGTGGCTTACATTCATCAAACATGTTGTGTTCCAATGAAAACATCGGTACAAGTATTATTTGAAAATTTAACTTTTTAAATTAGATTTTTAACTTGGATAGTCTAGTACGATTCCACATGACTTTAAACTTGTATATAGATAGTCTCACATGCAAACCATTCTACTTGTTACAATCTAATTAAGCATTCAACTCTAAACTAAAAACTATTGCTAAAGCCTCAATAATACTGAATATGTGGTTCAAAATTTAGTTCAACTTTGGTTCGACAGTGAAAGAAAGTTTAGTTCTTCTTAACAATATATTATATGTTTGTGTAATTTTATTAATGTATGTTTGTTTTCTTTAATTTATTAGTAAAACTCCAAAAATATCAATTTTGTTATAATTTAATATATGAATAATATATTTTAATAATCTTAACTATTAGCCGTTGGCCGACAACGGCCCCAACATAAAAATACCCAATGGCGGTCCCATTTTTTCATATATTATAAACCAATGGACTTTTACTAAACCGAAAAGGATAAGAGGGCAAAAAGAAATTAATGTTTTGTTAGTAAAAATCCATTAAATTACAATATGTGAAAAGTGAGAGCACCACTGGTTATTTTTGAAGTTGAGACCGTTATCAGCCAACGGTTAATAGTTTAGATTATTAAAATCCATTATTCCTTTAGTATAAAACATTTTACTCAACCTGTTTCTGTCCTCATTGATGCAATTTCTAGACATACCGCTTATAGTAACACATCTCGGATATTTAGTTAGAAAATACATAATTAATGGATTAATCAAACATAAACACACAAGATTATTCTAATACATTTTTAAATTCGTAAACAACTCCAACCCAAGTAAAACAAAACAACCACCAAAGTGCTCACAAAGTTAACATTAGTAACCAAATATGTCCAGTTCTATCATTTTCAATTACTTAAACAACTCAAGCCCAACCATCCAAGTAAAAAACAAGACTACAACCAAATTGCTAACAAAGTTAACAATTGATGACGGGAGTAGCCCAAGACCAAATAAAATGATTTGGACACATTAAAGGTTAAAAGGTTGGAAATCCGGAAGTTCAGATAAAACATTACGTGAACAGTAGGTAGTCACATCTCTGATTGCTTCACCAACTTCCCCAGCCGCAAAAGTAACACAAGTCCACAGAGCACAACCTTTTATCCACAGGTCAAAATGCTTTAACCCCCAAAAGGGGAAAACCCCCCACTGCAAGCATGTTCACTAGTCAAATAGCTTCCTCTTTGAGCGATGACTTTCCCTATAAATGTGACACTTCATTAAGTGCGAAAAACATTCCAAGATCATCTCTGATTCCTGGCGAATCTCTGGTCATTGTTCTTGAGTACTTGCTTCATGCAAGTCTCCTTTCTTTCACATTCAACACACACATTCTCTTTGCTCCAACATCCGAAGCTGAACATGTTTCAGTAGAGGATCTCAAGCAAACAACAAAAACAAACTAGTGAACCTCTCTCCACGTCTTGCAAACGTGGGGGTACCCCACGACCTGCGTTAGATAAAGTTGAACCCTTCAACCCTTTTGCCTGACCGACTCAGCTACTATCATTGGTCTAATATCTGTTGCATCAACAAGTTGGCGCCCACCGTGGGGCTACGCCACTAATTTTCTTCAAAAGGACCTAGTAGTGTAGCTCCATCTTCTTAAAGTCACCATGTCAGAAAGTGAGTCTCCGGGAGAGGTGAATCAGGTTCCAAACACCTCCACCCCAAGCACTAGCCAAGCTCATGTGGCTATACCATCGTCTTTTTCGACACCGGGGAGCACTTCCGAGTTTCTCACTTTCCACACTCCGAATCCACCTAGATCAGGGGTTCCTTCCCCTAACGCCGGTGTCTCTAGCACTCCCTCGCATGTTGAACTCACCCCTGAAGGGGTCGCCAACAATTTCCTGGAATTGAGGTCTCTCCTTAATCAATATGTGAGTAGAGAAAGGGACAAGGGAGTGAGGATTCGTTTGGACTATGACGAACCAGAACCAACTATATCTCCTGGACCCCTCATCCCTCATTTTGCAAACTCACAACCTACTACATCCCGGGATGAGGCTGGTCCCAGCAATCCTCCTCTAAATCCTAACCCATATTTATACACGAGGCCAAATCCGACTTCGTTTCCTCTTTTCTCTTCCCAACCAGCTACAACCGGTGCTCCACTTGGACATGAGCTCACTTTGGACCAGATCTTACAATCTCCGGTGTCAAGCCTTCCGCCCCCAGCAAGTACCTCATGGGAACAGGCTTTGTCTGTACTCCCTTTAGCCAGGAGTGCCATTATGAGCACACCCCTTTAGGGGTAAACTGCCCAGTTGCACCCGGAAGCCTTCAAGGCTTCAACCTTATGCCTCAGATGATGGCGAGCTTCGCATGGCAGCATTTCATTAATCAAGTGTTGGCCACTCAAGGGAACAGCAACAACAGCAACACGGGTGCAAGGGTGGAAGAGGATTTGGCCAAACCTTACAAACCCAGTAATATTTCATGTTTCTCACAACAAATAGCCGATTACGATTTCCAAACGAAGATCAAGATGTCGTCCCATATCAAGACATATGACGGAACAGAGGATCCTAAAGACCATCTTCAGATCTTCACTGGAGCCTCTAGAATTGAGAAATGGTCAAATGCTGAATGCTGCCTTATGTTCATGCAAACTCTCGTTGGGTCAGCCCGGATATGGTTTAACGATTTACCAGCCAGAAGCATTCGAAGCTTCGATGATCTGACCAAAGGTTTCCTAGCCAATTTCTCACAACAAAGGCGATATGTCAAGGACGCTACGGTAATCTTTCAAATAAAACAGAGGGATGACGAGAGCCTCCGAGAATTTGCTTTCTTTGACTTCTTAGTTTTCAAGCCACCATCACCACCTACTGCTGAACCCTCCAAGCTCACATCCTTCGAAGCATCAGGTCCTCCTGAAAGGGTATCATCACTATCTCCCGAATAAGGTCGCTTTCTTGAAAGGGAACCGAGGACTTCAGCACAAACTTTTTTGTTAAGACCATCCGGTTTTAGCTCCTGCAAGACAGTAAGAGGCTTACCAAAACAAGTAGAAACCTGATTAACATACGAATAGGTCAGCCTCTCCATCTGTTCAACAGAACCCTTGAAGACCTCAGAAGCTTCAGGGCGATATAAGGGAGACTTTTCTAAAGAATGGCCAGACTCATGAAGCTTGTAACTGACAATGAGACCTTGATGTTTCCCCAAGTTGAGCAATTTAGTATAAACTTCTCCAAGAGCAGAATTGAACTCCTTGGAGTGAAGAAGGTAAGTAACAACTTGCTGAAAACCTTGCTCAATCAGCCATTGGTTATCACTGTTGGCTTGAGCAACCAAAGCCTTCAGGCCTTCTTTCTCTTCATCAAAGGCTCTCTGTTGAACAGACAAAGCCTCCCTATCAGCTTTTAGCTTCAACCGATCAGCCTCGAAGCTTTTCTTGAGATCACTTATCTCAATTTCATGCCTTCTAGTCAATTCACCAACCTTTTTGACCCAGGCCTCTTCCTTCTTAGCAAACCCATCAATCCCTTTCCTCATTGCAGCCATCGAAGATTTCATTTTCTCCTTCTTTTTGGAAAATTCCTCACACTCATGCATCCTCTTATGAAAACGAGTAACTCCTTGAGGAAGCATGGCAGCAAGGTTACAAGTACTTAAAATCATACGAGACAGCATCGTCATCATCCATCTCAGCAATAGTACCATGAACCGAAGGAGGAGCAATATGGCTCAACACATCCTCACAAACAGCAGCATCCTTAAAACTATCATCAACCTTCACAGACCAATCAGGCACATAAACCTCACCCCCATTCAACCCTTCAACGTCCCTGCTCGAAGAACCCTGAACAGGAGTAACCATAACCTTCTTGGCTGGAGTCTTCTTCTTGCCATGAACAACCAGTTTATTTTCCTTTTCAACATCCACATCAACACCTTGATCTTCAGAAACCTCAATATCATCACCCAATTCCACTGGTTCAGAAGAAGTGGATTGAGGAGCGCCCTTCAACAAACGGCGAGTAGATCAACGGGTTGAAGCCTTGGGAGTAACAGGTTTAGAAAAACCCTTAACATTGGAGACACTAACATACCCAACATCCGCAAACCTCTGTTCTATACCCCTAGTAACAGCATAATCCCCTTCAGCGGCTTGGGCATCCGTAAAAACAACGTCAGATGTATCGTCACTCTTGATAAAGTCCAAAGCAGACATGACTGCAAAATGTTTCAAAAGCAAAAAATAAGTCACCAAACAAAGATGTTTCAAAAAGGCAAAAACAAGGAAAAAGCATACCCTGGCCATTCCTCATAAGAACTGGATCCCGATTGGCCTTTTCCCACAATTTACTAACCCCTAATAGAACTAGAAAATGTTCAGGGAAAGGAGGAACCCTTGAAGGGCACTCTCGGATGGCTTTAAGAAAAACTTCATTCAAGTCGGATTTAGAAGGTTCCGGTTCATTGAGAACGGCATCCGGGTGCCTCCACACCATTTTGAAGGGGATAATAGAATCGGAGACCCAGAAAAAACGATCTTTCCAAGAACCAAGTGTGGTAACCATGGAAGAGATTAGACAAGTATCAACCTTGGATGTTTCAAAGGTGAACCAATCATCGTTTTTTGCCAAACGAAAAAACCGACGGAATAACAACAACGAAAGATCATAACCAAGGGCACGGCATAAAACCTCGAAGTGTAAAACCCTAGCCATGCCCTTCGGATGAATTTGGCCAAAGGAAACACGGTAATACTCCAAAACATTCAAGACGAAAAGAGAAAAAGGATGACGAAGGTTGGAAAACTCAAAGTGCCGACAATATAGAGCAACCGAACCAGGGGGACATTGATCAACAAATTTATCACAAGCCGGTGCAACCGGATTGAACTTAAGGCCAATACCCCAATCAATACAAAAGTTCTCCACTTCCTCTTGAGTGAGGCGTGAAAAACTAACGGAAAGATCCTTCCGAGCACCCATGATCAAAATAAAGAACAAGTAAAGCAAAAAAAGAAAACTGGAACTAACCTGAAAAATGGAAGGGAAATGTGGAGGAAACTTGAGAGAAAAATAAAAGATTGATGTTTGCCTTAAAGCATAAATGAAAAATAAAAGCCAATAAAAGTTATAATTACATAACAGTTATTAAAACCTGCCACCTGCAAAAACTGCCGACCTATAAACTTCCACACATCAATCAAATCAGTTGTCAGTTTTTAAAATTCAAAAATTCTCAACTGACCCCAAGCCTTCAAGCTTTCAAGCCTTTAAGCAATAAAAAAATGTGCAAAAGTCAGAAGTCTTTGAGCTCACTTCCCAAACACCTCTGACTTGGGGGGCTGATGACGGGAGTAGCTCAAGACCAAATAAAATGACTTGGACACTGAAGAAACACTAGATAAATGGTCGGAACCGAGATATCTAGGGGGTTTGAATCCGCATAAAAAAGTTAGCTCTCTCTCGATTGATTCAGTTGCAGCTGATCTTCTTCTTCGATGGTTCTGCAAAAAAGAACACCGTTAGCCTCGCCAAGGGGAGAAGGGGGTTCTCTCCTTGACCCGACTCCGGTGTGAGAATAAGTATTGATAATGAAGAAGAAGATGTGTTTGAATAGTGTGAACAATCTGAGTTCATACCTGAACAGTTCTCGTATTTATAACCGGGAGTTTGGGAGGGAAAACCTGTTATTGAAAAGATAACGGAAGATGCTAACGCCGTAGCAGTTACATTTTCTTCTGTTAAGTTCTTTGATCCAACGTCAAGTTGTCTCGATCCGATGTGAATGCACACGGATCGTGGTTTGATCTATGGCTGGGGAGTTGCCACGTGGAAAGTGATTAAGTGGAGATTTATTCTCCAATTGCATGCCTTCGTTGTGATTTCAGGAGTGCCTGTGGTAATGACACGTGTCCAGACGGTTATAACCGTCTGGGTGGTGCACGATTGCTTTCCTTCTAGAAGATTACTGCTGTAATCTGGTGTGACACCTTACTGTGTGGAAACAGACGAATAACTCCCAAGTCTGGGTAAAATAATATCCAAGTCTGGATATTTGGGCGGAAGTATTGATCTCAGGATTTTTATCCTTTGCTAATGGGAGAAAGCGCAAGGATTTATGTTCTCCTTTGGGCGCGCGATTATAGATTGCTGATTTCTTTCTTTCTTTTGTAAGACCTGTGCGCGGTCGCGCAAGGTTAAAAGGTTAGAAAGCTAGGTTGTGGTATGGTATCAAATACTTGTTATGAGGTTTTTGGGACCTTACCCCTTCAAGTCCCCCCAGTCTAGTGTTGTACTTATGCAAATAAGTGGAGCACTGGACTTATGAGAGGGAAATGCTTTTGGGCGCAAGAAATAAGAAATCTTCTATGAGAAGATTGAGTTTGAATTTTGTAAAGATTTTTTGAAAATCTTTGAATTTTAATGGAACTGGTACAGTAAATTGAGTGACAACATGTCGTTGTCAGTTGTTTTTACTGTCCATGTCTTACACGCGCGCGTGTAAACGCGTGTGTGTCTGACATTTACTTTTTTCTGCTGCTTGGGAAACTGCGATACCCGGAAAAGTTGCTGTGACGGTTACCGATGCTATTTATTGCGATGAGTATATATAACGTTTGGGTAACCTCTTCTGTGCAATCATTGTTTTATTGAAAAACTTTCCCTTCATTTTTCCCTAAGAAAAAATTTCATCATTCGTCTTCTTATGTCAATCGGAGAACATCAAGAAGATCTTGTTGAAGAGATGTCGACTGAACTTCCCACGTTGAAGTGGTCTAGAGCATCCTTTGATGGTTTGATTCGGAATCTCAAATTCCCGGAAAACTGGGGAGCTTTATACCCTGAGGAGGGGCAGACGGCGGCGGATGCTCCGGCTGGGTATATTACCCTCTTTTGGGACTTTTTCTGCGATGGTAACTTTCGCTTGCCTGTTACTAGATTTTTTCTTGAAATCCTTGGGTTTTATAACCTGCATATCTCCCAACTTCACCCAATTGGCAAGGTTAGGGTTCGACATTTCGAATTCGTGTGTCGGACAATGCATGTTGAGCCGACCGTTCCCCGATTTAGGGTTTTTCATCAGATGCATTGTACCCAAGGGTTCTATTCATTCGTTCAGAGGGCCTCTGCAAAGAAGATTCTTCATCAACCCCCAAAATCTTTTCATGATTGGAAGCAGAAATTCTTTTTTATGAAGGCCGGAGTAATTCCGGTGAGGATGGTTCTCAGGGGGAAAGAAGATGTTCCGATTGAAACCCTTCAGACTCCGGTTGATGAAAACTGGTATCAGGATTTGAAGGATGTGCCCAATATTGCATTGCCGGAGAAAGCTCTTGTCGGAGCCGGCATGAGTTTAAATTGGAAGATGGAGCATGATGACAAACCCGTATATACGGAGGATGGGCATAGTAAGTTTGGGGCTTTTCCATTCTTTCTCCCCTTTTTTTTTACCTGTTTTCTTTTTGAATGTAGTTGTTTCCTTGTATGTTGTTGCATTCAAAAGAGAAGGCGGTAGAATGGGTACCATCAAAAAGAAACCTGAAGAGGAGCTTTGGTATCACCGTATTGTAAGGAATTTTGTTCTTCCGCGAGATGCGGACCTATCTGCTCAACCAGCTGCTGGTGTTGGTAAGTTATATCCGTTTTCTTTTCCTTTTTGCTCTTTATGGGTAAGTTTTTGCTTTGCGCTTTTGTAGGTGAATTGTTGAATTTGGGCACAGGCCCTGAGAAGAAGAAACGCGCAACGACTTCTACCGCTATGCCAAAAAGGAGTGAGACTGTTAAAGCTCAACCTTTGAAGAAAAATGTTGGAGAGAAGAAAGGTACGCGCCGTTCTTCTGACCGCAGGTGTGATTATGTGGTGGTTTCTGACTCTTTGGAGGGTCTTACTCCTGTAGTGACTATGCGAGAACCGAAGCCTGAACCAAAGGATTCTGCTGATATTCCCCCGTCCAACCCTAATGAGCCTATTGACTTGGACTCTAGTCCCGAACATTTGGTGCATCGGAAGGCTGGTAAACGGAAACAAACTGATCCTGACGCAGAGGGTCAACCTCCTAAAAAGGTGCAGAGGAAGAAAATTACCAGAAAAGGAAATCTTGATGCCTTTGTTTCGGAATCTGTTCCTGGTAAGTGTTGTTCCTCTTTGTTTCCTTTAAGTAGACTGAATTCTTACAGATTTTTATTTTTTCAGAAGTTCCTGTTTCCCCTATTCCCAGGGAAGTACCATCTGTGGTTAATGAAGAACTTCCTTCTACTCCTCCGCACGCTTCTGTTGCAGACCCGTTAGAGCCTTCAGGAGTTGCTGGGGATGGTGTGAAGAAAATTGTTGAAGCTGAGAAGCCTGTAGGTGTTGATACAGAGTCTGAAAAGATTATTGAACCGAGTGTGGCGGATAGCGCTGATAATCCACCAACCCCTGAAGCTGTTGTTCAAGATTTGGGGAAAGAGCAGGCTGCTGAAAAAGTTTCAACTTCTTCCCCTAAACCTTCTGAAGCTATGCCTGAACATACTGAGAGGGTCCGAACTGAAGAACCAGGCTTATCTGCTGGTGTTGATAAACAATCTCCAATTCGTCCGGAAGAAACTTTGGGAGATTATTACTACCGGACCTATACGGAAAAAGATGCTTCTAATCCTCATGCCCCTGTTTGGAATTTGAAGAAAGGCGATACATTCTCGGATTGGCGTGTGTGCCAAGATTGGTTGCAGGGGATACTTCCGCCTGGCGAGATCAAGTTTCAGGAAAGTCGACCTTATGAACAGACTTATCAGTCTTACCTTGCAGAAATTGCTTCTCATGTTTCTACCACTCACCGCATAGTGCGTGAGTGGTATAGTATGCATAAGGAGCAGGCATCTTTTATAGCATCTCAAAAGAAGTTCGCCAAAGATGAAAAACGCGTGGCTCAGTTGAAAGCCAAATAAGAAGCTGAGCAAGCCAAGTTTGAAGCCGAGCGCAAGACTGAGGAATGGTCTGTTGCTGGTTGGAAGAGGAAAGCAGAAGCTGAAGCTGCTCTTCTGTCTGAGGAACGCAAAAATTGGAGGAGAATTTGCGAGAAGGATAATGCTGAGAAGGCAAACCTTCGCAATATTATCAATAACCTCAAGGCTGAGGTTGAAAATTTGAAGAATTAAGATGCGGAGTTAGAAAAATTGAAGAAGGAGAAAACTGATGTGGAAGCTGCGCTGGCGGAGGCGCGTTCTCATAGGGAACGCAGTGAGCAACGGGAGGTACAAGCTTTCGCCACTCTTGCCCTTAGAGATAAAGAGTTAGAGGAACTTACTGCTTTGGTTTCTGACCAGGAACAATTAAAGAAGGATCTGGAGCTTGCGCATTCCAAGAATACTGAAACCTCCCGCCGTTTGACTGATGTTGAAGAGAAGCTAGAAAATTCAGAAACGGCGCGGGTTACGGCGGAAAGCGAGCTTGAACCTTTAAAGAGTGATATGGCCTGGCTGAAAGACCGCGGGATTGCTTGTGTAAGTTTCTTTTCTCCTTTTTGTTGTGGGACCATATATGCGCTTTTTTGATACTCATTTTCGTTTGATTTCGTAGGTTGCTGAATCTGTGTTAAACTCTGAAGAACTGGATAAAACTGTTGCTAGTTTAATGGTTGCTGCACGACGAGATGGGTATGCGCAAGGTTATTCGGAATGTTCCCAACATGTGAATAGCGCGTTGAAGGTTAACTGGGATGATAGCAAGTCTGCTACCTTTGGCGTAAATACTGCCGCCGCGCTTGCTTCCATGAAAACAGAGTTTAACAATTTGCAACTTCCGGTCATGGAGCTAATAAATGTGGCACTGCAATCGGACGATCACGTGGCGCAACTTAAAGAAATCTTTCCGGATGAGGGTGAAGATTTAGAATAATTTGAAATTGTATTGAACATTTTTTTATGTGGGGTGTAAATCTCTGTTTAATGGTGCGCTGTTGCGCAAGTATTTCTAAACACTGCCGTGTTTTGAAGCGTATCTGTACGCTGAAAATAGTATGTTTCTATTTGTTTTGTTGAATGACTTTACAATATTTTGCATGAGTACAATTGCTTTTATTGAGTAAGGCGAATGAAGTTGGCGTAAAGCTCATGTGTGAATTTATGGTCGTTTGTGACGTGATCACTGACCGCACATGGAGCTTGTTTTATACTACCATAATGTTTTTGCGCTTACTAAAAGAAATTGCATGCACTTTGTAAACACAAAAATAATAGAAACTTTGTAATTTTATTCATGGATAGAGCTCAGAGGCTTTACAAAGTTTTTCTGATAATTAAATGGAACTTAACTTACTCTCTGATAGTTCCGCCGTATTTGATGGGTCATGTCTTTTCTGCGGGAAACTTATAGAGTCGTCACTTAGGTTTTAGCCCGTTTGCTTGGGCCTTCTTCTCCCCGGGTTATCTGCTTAATCTCCTTGCGCATATTCTGGAGTAAATGCGTAAGTTCTCCATTCTTGAGGGCTTTCTCTATTTCCGTGCGCAGAGATATGCAGTTGTTCGTGGTATGCCCGTTGTCTTTATGATATTCGCAGTATTGCGCCGGGTCCTGACCACGTTTACTCTTCATCGGGATCGGAGGTTTGAATTGATAGTCCTCAGTACTTAGAACCTCCGCCGGGGTCTTTGTTAGGGGAGTCCACTGCCTCTCCCTATTTTCTTGTTTGTTTTCCCTTTGTTCAGAGAGTTTGTTAATTGTTGTGCGGGCATCTTCAGAGGAACGACTTCCTGATGACTCGCGCCATGATTTTTTGAACCTCCTTTCACCGGTTAAGCTTAAATCCGCGGGCCTGTTGTGCGGTGGTGGCGGCCTGTTTGTTGTGAGGTTTTTCTCAGTTTGCGCATAAACTTTGGCCGCCGCCATTATCTTTTCCCAACTTGTTGGAAGGCCCTTTGTTCCGGATAAGACTTTAACCATGTCATCACACCTAACCGCGTACTTGAACTGAGCACGGATTAGTTGTTCATGAACACCGCCAATTTCTAACACTTCCTTATTGTATCTAGTGATGAAATCCTCTAGATTTTCGTCATCACGACGCCATATATTCATGACGTCGGAAGTGTCTCTAATGGAGCGCCGCTGCTGGCTGAAGTGTGTTAAAAACTTGTTACGCAGATCCTTCCATGATTCGATCTGTCCAGTTGGTAGGTTATCAACCCAGATTCGCGCTAGGCCAGTTAATGTTTGTACAAACAAATGACACCATAGCGGAAGGGTCCAACCTCCAACTAAACCCGCGCTGATAAACACTCTCAGATGATCATCGGGGTCTGACAACCAATTAAACTTCCCTATGTTGGATGGTAATTTTGCCTTCTCTAATGGAGCTAGAGCTATTTCCAGTATGAACTTCGAGTTTTCCGCTGCTTCTGCAGGGCGGTAAACTAAGTCATAATTATGCTCTGCCTCAGGGTTATAAACCGCTCGAGGTCTGCATTTGTTATAGTTTGGTTGCAGTCTGTTGAATACACTGGTGTTTGCACTCAAACGATATGTTTGATCGGATTCATCGGTGTGAGTGTCCCGTTGGGAACCCAACCTATCATGAACCGATTGTCTTCGACGAGGGTGTGGTTCATCATGGTGTTGTCTCTGGTAACCGCCTGTCTGAGTGTATTCTCGTTGTGACGTAGATCTGGCATGAACTTCTGTATCGTCATAAGTTGATTCTTCTCGCTGGGATGCATGAGCTCTAGATCCCGGCCTCCGTGATTGAGTCAGAGGGGCAGTCTGAGCACACAACTGTGTGTACACTGCGTTTAATGCCCCTTGGGACTGGACATACCATGATATCGGAGTTTCTCCTGGTGGTAAAATTGACTGAGCAGGGTTTGCTGGTAACATTCCTGGAGTAACAGGATCATTTGCTCGATTGGATTGAACCTCATTATCGTCCGAGGCCTCTTCTACGATTCCTTCTACTTGTAAATTGTTTCCGACGTTTGGTCGAGGACCAGGTTGCCGGTGAGATGACGAATTTTCTGCCATGTGCAAAACAAAAAATGAAACGAACTGAACTGAAACGAGATAGAAACTAGAAAAACTGAGGAATCGGTGGGCGCCAATGAAGAAACACTAGATAAATGGTCGGAACCGAGATATCTAGGGGGTTTGAATCCGCATAAAAAGGTTAGCTCTCTCTCGATTGATTCAGTTGCAGCTGATCTTCTTCTCCGATGGTTCTGCAAAAAAGAACACCGTTAGCCTCGCCAAGGGGAGAAGGGGGTTCTCTCCTTGACCCGACTCCGGTGTGAGAATAAGTATTGATAATGAAGAAGAAGATGTGTTTGAATAGTGTGAACAATCTGAGTTCATACCTGAACAGTTCTCGTATTTATAACCGGGAGTTTGGGAGGGAAAACCTGTTATTGAAAAGATAACGGAAGATGCTAACGCCATAGCAGTTACATTTTCTTCTGTTAAGTTCTTTGATCCAACGTCAAGTTGTCTCGTTCCGATGTGAATGCACACGTATCGTGGTTTGATCTATGGCTGGGGAGTTGCCACGTGGAAAGTGATTAAGTGGAGATTTATTCTCCAATTGCATGCCTTCGTTGTGATTTCAGGAGTGCCTGTGGTAATGACACGTGTCCAGACGGTTATAACCGTCTGGGTGGTGCACGATTGCTTTCCTTCTAGAAGATTACTGCTGTAATCTGGTGTGACACCTTACTGTGTGGAAACAGACGAATAACTCCCAAGTCTGGGTAAAATAATATCCAAGTCTGGATATTTGGGCGGAAGTATTGATCTCAAGATTTTTATCCTTTGCTAATGGGAGAAAGCGCAAGGATTTATGTTCTCCTTTGGGCGCGCGATTATAGATTGCTGATTTCTTTCTTTCTTTTGTAAGACCTGTGCGCGGTCGCGCAAGGTTAAAAGGTTAGAAAGCTAGGTTGTGGTATGGTCTCAAATACTTGTTATGAGGTTTTTGCGACCTTACCCCTTCAACACCTTGATCTTCAGAAACCTCAATATCATCACCCAATTCCACTGGTTCAGAAGAAGTGGATTGAGGAGCGCCCTTCAACAAACGGCGAGTAGATCGACGGGTTGAAGCCTTGGGAGTAACAGGTTTAGAAAAACCCTTAACATTGGAGACACTAACATACCCAACATCCGCAAACCTCTGTTCTATACCCCTAGTAACAGCATAATCCCCTTCAGCGGCTTGGGCATCCGTAAAAACAATGTCAGATGTATCGTCACTATTGATAAAGTCCAAAGCAGACATGACTGCAAAATGTTTCAAAAGCAAAAAATAAGTCACCAAACAAAGATGTTTCAAAAAGGCAAAAACAAGGAAAAAGCATACCCTGGCCATTCCTCATAAGAACTGGATCCCGATTGGTCTTTTCCCACAATTTACTAACCCCTAATAGAACTAGAAAATGTTCAGGGAAAGGAGGAACCCTTGAAGGGCACTCTCGGATGGCTTTAAGAAAAACTTCATTCAAGTCGGATTTAGAAGGTTCCGGTTCATTGAGAACGGCATCCGGGTGCCTCCACACCATTTTGAAGGGGATAATAGAATCGGAGACCCAGAAAAAACGATCTTTCCAAGAACCAAGTGTGGTAACCATGGAAGAGATTAGACAAGTATCAACCTTGGATGTTTCAAAGGTGAACCAATCATCGTTTTTTGCCAAACGAAAAAACCGACGGAATAACAACAACGAAAGATCATAACCAAGGGCACGGCATAAAACCTCGAAGTGTAAAACCCTAGCCATGCCCTTCGGATGAATTTGGCCAAAGGAAACACGGTAATACTCCAAAACATTCAAGACGAAAAGAGAAAAAGGATGACGAAGGTTGGAAAACTCAAAGTGCCGACAATATAGAGCAACCGAACCAGGGGGACATTGATCAACAAATTTATCACAAGCCGGTGCAACCGGATTGAACTTAAGGCCAATACCCCAATCAATACAAAAGTTCTCCACTTCCTCTTGAGTGAGGCGTGAAAAACTAACGGAAAGATTCTTCCGAGCACCCATGATCAAAATAAAGAACAAGTAAAGCAAAAAAAGAAAACTGGAACTAACCTGAAAAATGGAAGGGAAATGTGGAGGAAACTTGAGAGAAAAATAAAAGATTGATGTTTGCCTTAAAGCATAAATGAAAAATAAAAGCCAATAAAAGTTATAATTACATAACAGTTATTAAAACCTGCCACCTGCAAAAACTGTCGACCTATAAACTTTCACACATCAATCAAATCAGTTGTCAGTTTTTAAAATTCAAAAATTCTCAACTGACCCCAAGCCTTCAAGCTTTCAAGCCTTTAAGCAATAAAAAAAATGTGCAAAAGTCAGAAGTCTTTGAGCTCACTTCCCAAAAACCTCTGACTTGGGGGGCTGATGACGGGAGTAGCTCAAGACCAAATAAAATGACTTGGACACATTAAAGCTTAAAAGGTTAAAAGGTTGGAAATCCGGAAGTTCAGATAAAACAATACGTGAACAGTAGGAAGTCACATCTCTGATTGCTTCACCAACTTCCCCAGCCGCAAAAGTAACACGAGTCCACAGAGCACAGCCTTTTATCCGCAGGTCAAAAGGCTTTAACCCCCAAAAGGGGAAAACCCCCACTGCAAGCATGTTCACTAGTAAAATAGTTTCATCTTTGAGCGATGGCTTTCCCTATAAACGTGACACTTCATTAAGTGTGAAAAACATTACAAGATCAGCTCTGATTCCTGGCGAATCTCTGGTCATTGTTCTTGAGTACTTGCTTCATGCAAGTCTCCTTTCTTTCACATTCAACACACACACATTCTCTTTGCTCCAACATCCGAAGCTGAACACGTTTCAGTAGAAGATCTCAACCAAACAATAAAAACAAACTAGTGAACCTCTCTCCACGTCTTGCAAACGTGGGGGCCACACGACCTGCGTTAGGCAAAGTTGAACCCTTCAACCCTTTTGCTTGACCGACTCAGCTATGGTCTAATATCTCTTGCATCAACAACAATAGTAACCAAATATTCCCAACTTTATCACTTAAAAACGCCAATATGTATTTGTGTGTGTGTGGTGGTGTTTTAAAGTGTATCCAATATTTTTTTTCTTTTTTTTTGGTGTGTGTGGTCACCGGCCTCTCGCCACCTCAAATGCTTACTAAAATATATATATATATATATATATATATATAGGGGAGGGTTATATAGAAAACCCTATCTATATGAAAAACCCTAGAAAACCCAACCTCTCGACATTTTTTTTTTTTGAAAAAATTAACACATGTAGTATATATGTTTTTAAGAGTTTTGGGCCAAAAAAATCAAAAAAGCGCCAAAGGGATCTTTTTAAAAAAAAAAAAAAAAAAATTCAGCAACTTTCAGCATTGTTGTCTAACACATGTTAGGCACTGAATTTTGTTTATTTTTTTAAAAAAAATCCCTTCGGCGCTTTTTTGTTTTTTTTGGACCAAAACACTCTAAAACATGTATATTACATGTGTAATTTTTTTCAAAAAAAAAAAATGTCGGGAGGTTGGGTAAAAATGGGTTCCCATTTGGGTTTTCAGAGTTTTCTAAGAATTTGAGGGTTTTTTATCTATCTTTACCCTATATATATATATATATATATATATATATATATATATATATATTTATATTGGAAGGTTCAAATGAGAAGAATTTTTTTATAAGAAGAAAAAAGAAGAAGTTTCAACTAATAAGAATGATTCATTTTACTTCATTTAATATTTGCATTTAAATTTCATATAAGGGTATATTGGTAAACTTACGAAAATCATTAATTTGTATTCTTCCCCTTTAATAAGTAACTAAATTAAATTTGTAACTCCTTTTCAAAATATGTATTTTTTTCAAATTAAAAAAAATAACTTAATTTAAAGTGTAGAATAAAGTTATTAGTTGTGTAGGATAAATTACGAATTGTGTAGGATATATTTCGAGGTGTGTAGGATAAATTTCGACTGTGTAGGATAAAATTCTATAATGTGTATGGTATATGTAGGAAAATTTTGATATGTGTAGGTTTTGTAGATTATATGTAGGATAATTAATGATTAGTTGATTAATTAATTAAAGAGTTAAAAATTAATGATAAGAGTTATAAATGAAATAGTATTTTACTAATATACCCTTTCATCTTTTTCTTCTCACATTAAATTTCTTCTCAAATGAACCTTCCCCTGTATATATATATATATAGGGGACCGCTAGAATCAGAACCACCTCGAGTTATGAGAACCGCGAGAACCACACCGTACGGGACGAGGTGGACCAAAATTTTTTTTCAAAAACGTAGATGCATGTATTATAAACACATTCGTAAAAATTTTTTTTAAAAAAAATGTCGTGTGTGTAGTTTTTTACACCACAAGTTTGTGGTTTACGAGTTCCGTAAATTTACGGAACTCGTAAACCACAAACTTGTGGTGTAAAAAACTACACACACGGCATTTTTAATTTTTTTTTTTTTACGAATGTGTTTATAATACATGCATCTACGTTTTTGAAAAAAAATTTGGTCCAACTCGCCCCGGATCAAGGAGTTCTCGCGGTTCTCATAACTTGAGGTGGTTCTCATTCTAGCGGTCCCCTATATATATATATATAACATGCATTTTCCTAACGGTTGCTAACCATATATTTATAGTCAAAACTTCGTAAGACTTAAATAATAAAAAAAAAAATCAAATGTGATGCATGCAGAGGATAGACCAAAACTAAATTTGGACACCTAATGATCTAGATATAGTACATATAGGTTTCAAACTTATTAAACATATGATAATAAAAGTTTATTTTTTTTATTTTTAAGAAAACGTTGTATTAATGATCGTAATGGTTTATTACACTTTTAGGTTAAATAGTTTAAAACGATGTCACAAGTGTTATAGATGTTAAATCCCCATGTACATTGCACACGAGAGTCTAATTGTCTATCATCGCTTTCATAGATACACAACCCCATCACCAGAAATTTACAGTTTAAGATTTATCACTCTATCCTCTTAATCATCTCTCTCTTTAATTTTGTTAATGTTGACAACAACTAACAATCACTCCCTACTTGTGATTGTAACCCATATTAATATATATTTCATTCCAACTACCCGCAATCGAGATATTTGGTTTTGTGGAGAGGAAACTTTATGAAGGAACAAGGAAACGATTGTGGGGAAAGTTCGTTGAAGATAACGGGCTAGGGTTTGAGGTTTGACTCAGGTGAGGCGAAAGGTTGGAGGTAGGATTGAGGACTGAATTGGATTGGAGTTATTGAAATAGAGTTAAACTAGTAATAAGACCCGCGCGCGTTGCAGCGCGGGTACTTCTCAAATATCGAACGGATTACTCCAAGCGTTATGTGACGTGTTAACTATATGAAAACGCACGTTTTGACATATCCGATTGAACTCAATGTATCCTATAGTTGTATTGCGATTGGATCAAAACATAACGTAAATCGAATTTATATCGTACCATCATAACGTATTATACGCGACCCGACTAACTCAAATTTATATCGTCAAGGCAAAAACTCTTGAGGGGGTCAAAGTAGCATTTACAAAGTTCATAAAAAGTTAAGTGGTTAAAAATTGCATTTCGTAAAGGTAAAGGCTAAGAAAGGGTAAAGATAAAATTTGATAAAGTTTTGGGGTAAGAAGGAAACTATAACAAAGTTGGGACTGAAAAAGAAACTATCACAAAGTTGGGGTGTCAAAAGCAAAGTATTTGTAAAATGAGGGTGGGAGTTGGCTACAAAGTCCATTTTTCCTACAAAGTGTAAATAGTCATAAAACACCATAATGTCAACCATAAAACACACTCAAAACCCACAAATAACAAAGTGAAGATTACTAAAACGCCATATTTGTGGGTTTTGTGTTATGTTTTGGATGATAAGGCTTTGATTAGCGAATGACTAACATTAGTGTGTTTTATGTTGATTATCATGTTGTGTTTTATATTCATAGTTCTATGATGGTGTGTTTGAAGTTTTTATGGACTGTTAGGGTTTGGATACTGTGTTTTAGTAATCTTCACTTTGTTATTTGTGGGTTTTGAGTGTGTTTTATGGCTGAAATTGTGGTGTTTTACGACTTTGTACACTTTGTAGGAAAAATAGACTTTGTAGCCGAACCCCACCCTGTAAAATGAAGTAGTAATTTAGGGACTAAATTTGCCATTTTATAAAACTTTGAAGATATCAAAGTTATGGGACTAAAATTGCAACACCGTAAAAGTAAAAAAAAAACAAATAGTTTTGGGTTAAAAGTAATTTAGCAAATACTTTTGGGTGAAAAGTAAAAATATCAATTGTTTTTTAAAAATCTCCCAAAGCATTGGGTACAAGACATATATGCTTAAAAACGTTGCTTATTTATAGTGTTTTAATTTGTGTATTTAGATAATTTTAGGATTTTTGCTTGATTAAATGAAGGTGAGGTGTCATCTTAGCCTTAGACAAACAAGTGGGTTAGCCTTAGACAAACAAGTGGGTTGAGGTATGTTGTTCATCTTCTGAAGAAACACAGATCTAAATGGTAAGGCTCCGACTAGAACTTCAACTCTTGGCGATCCGAACAGCTGACTGCAAAACAAAACATCGTTAGGACTCGTTACAGGAATGGGGTTATTCCTGTAACCACCCTCCGGCGTGAGAATAAGTCTCGGTATTTGGGAGTAAGAAAATATGTAGAGAGAGAGAGAGAGAGAGTAGGTAAGAGCTAAATGTCCATACCTTTGATGTTTACCTCTATCTATAGTTTACTATTAGGGTTTCCCATAAACTAGGATGTACTCCGATAAGTTAGGGATTTGCATGATCTTCCCAAAATATTGGAGATTGGGTTACTTGGTTTATCCATGCAGAATGGAACATTAGAGAATAAACGTCTGTAATTGATTTATTTATAATAAAATAATGGGTGAAGACCGGGTTGGGTTAGCCAGTCCGGGTCATACCTCATCATGTCCCCCAGTCCGAAGTTATGGAATGAAATTCATGAGATCGGACTTAGAAGAAAGAAAAGTCAAAATACACCATGGGTACATATTTCTCAAATGAGAGTACAACCCTTTTTGAATTATGGCGATGATGTGAAAGGGTGTGTTAGTTAGGCCATCATTAGGATGACAGTTGTACATGCCCCAGATTGCCACGCGTCACCATCTTGTTAGCATTTCCTTTTGAATTTGAAAAGTTGTTTACCTTTTCCATAAATAGTCGTCCCATTAGGGGTTCACATCATTTCACTCGTTTTTTTCATCGCCTACAATTTCTTGAGTGCACACAATGGCTTCAAAGACCCGTGAATCTTCCTCAGCACAAGCGAGTTCTGATGTTCTTTACTGCAAGTGGGGAACAATATCGTATAATAACCTTCTCCGAGAATATGATATCAAGCCGGAATGGAATCCGGTGCTGCCATCAAACAGAGATATGGCGTTTCCCTTGAAACATGGGAAGATTACCCTGTTCAGCGATTTTTTCAAATTCTGCAACTCCGGCTGCCCATCACCAAGTTCTGTAAGTCTGTTCTTGATGAATATCAGATTCATATCTCCCAAGTGCATCCTCTTGGGTTGGTAAAACTCCATCACTTCGAGTTTGCCTGTTTAGCATTGGGCCATATCCCTGAGATCTTGGTGTTTAGGGCTTTTTTCGTTCTTGTTTGGAAATCCTTGTTTTTCACCTTTGATCGACGGGACATCGGTGTTTCTTGCCTAAGAAACGTCCCTGCAAGCTCCAGGGATAAAGATTGGAAGAAGAAATTCTTCTACATAGATGCTAGTGGCATTCCCGGGGAGATGCATTGGAGAGAGATGGACCCTAAAGAGAAATTCAAGGACGACGGTCCACCTGCTGATGCATACGTAGAATATGCCTTGTTCAAGAGGCTTAGCCAACGCCCCTCCGAGTGTCAGGTAATTCCTGAGGGTGAGCTTGTGCTAGTTGGGATGAGCTTGTTGTGGCATGATAGCCGGTAGTATCCTGCCTTTCAAAGGTTTGATGATGGTAAGTGCCAATTTGTTGTTTAACGCATCTGCAGACGATGTTTATTCTGATATATTGATGTTTGGGTGCCAACAGGTGAATGGTCTTTGTTTGACTTTATTGATCCTCCCCGGCATGCTGCTCTGAGATCTGCGGACCGCGTGGTTGGGGAGCAAGAGGCGAGAGTGCTGAAGATTCATATTGGTCATTTCCTTCTTCCCGCCATCCCAGCGGAAGCATCTGGTCAAGCTGCTAATCCTCCCCCTAGCAGTGGGAGTAGAGCGTGCCTTGAGGGGTCAAAGAAAACATCTCGTATAAGGATAACCGGGAAGAAGAGTGTCACCTTGGAGACAACTGCCTCACCCATGGCGGCTAGTGTGTCCATTACCCCAGAGGGTGTGGTTGTTACTTCTGCTCCTGCTGTTGTTAGTCCATGTCCTGCGCCTAACAGGCATAGGATAATACCGTTATTGTCAACTTTTCAAGCAACCAAGACTGCCCAGTTATTACATGCTGGTATGTGGTTGATTTTGTCTTTGTAGGATTGTTTATTCGCTTGTTTTCTAAATGTTTGTTTTGATGCAGATACTCTTGCCGAGTCCCAGATTGAAAGTGGATCCTCAACGCCTTTGACTTTTGGGGAAATTGGTACTTCCGCCAAAGGCGGCCAGAGTGTTTCCTTTGCTGATCTGATATCCCAGGCAAGTGTACTCCCTGTTGGCTCTTCCATGCCTCCACCCCTGTTTACTGCGTCTGTTATAATCATACCCAGTCCCGTTTCCACGCCATTTTTTCAAGCTCCACCCCCGCGTCGATATTTGATTCTCCAATTGGCGATTTCCCTGTGTTCGAGAAAGAAATGCCTACTACTTCCACCGGGGGTGAGTCGACGAGTGCCAAGGAGACGACCGTTAGTGATACTGGGGGATCCAGTGGTAATTTTTTTGAGGATGAGGCCTGTTTGTTCAACGATCTTTATCTTCCTACTTTGTGCTGGGATCCGCATGCCCAGGATAAACGCTATCAACCTAAGTGGAAGATAGCAGAATTGTCTAGGCTGGTTTCCCCCCAGTGGTGCATCACTGGGTTAAGCGGGCATACCCTCCGGTTGAATCTGCCTACATTGAGGGGCTGGACAATGAGCATCTAATGAACACAACCATGGTGGATGATGTTGGTGGCCCCAGGAGACTAGCTGAGATCCGGCGTCGGTGGATGCATGACAATAGTGAACTACGCCAGGCGCGGGTGACAATTCAAGAGTTGGTGGATGAAAAGGGGCGTTTGGAAAGCCAACTCCACACAGCTGGCGTCAGGGAGAACCGGCTCTTGTCAAAGAAAAATAAAGCTGAGGAACATCTGAAACGGGTAACTGCCAATCTTGCTGAAGAGAGGGTAATCTGGGCCCGCGATATAGCGGAGAAAGAGCATATCCTTTCTCGTGCCAAAGCTGTTCAAGAGGAGTTAGAACGTAAAGCCGTTAATGAAGCTCGAAAGGTTAGATCTGAGTTATCTGCTAAGGTGGAAAGATTCCGTATTGACAACGATTTTGTTTATCAGGTGCAGGAGAGGTGCCAGGGTTTGCCCCTTGAGCTGGAGGCGTCTGATGCCAAGGCCCGGGCCAAACAAGTTGAGCTCGAGGATAGTGAAGAGAAACTTAGAGAGCTCCAATAAATCTGTGACGCCCTCGTTTCTGAAAAGAACCAACTTATGCAAACCTCTTCCGCCTAGCAGGCTCGGCTTAAGGAGGCGGAAAGTGCCTTGGATCAATCCAATGCTGAGGTGGATAGCTTGACCAGTCGTTTGGCTGGCCTTCAGTGTAACAACCCTCGATAAAAACCAACACCCTCATTATATTTTGTATACCCTATTATATCTTAAAATATCCTTATATGTTTTATAATACACCCCGTATATGAAAACCGAGCCCAAAATATGTTATAGTTTATAAAATAAATCAAAAACAAGAAATAGTAAGTTGAGGCGGGCCGCGTAGGACCTCACCTCAAGCTTACGCGGGCCGTATCAGTGTTTAAAACTGATACCGTTTATTCCTTTAGTTCATACGGGCCGCGTAATACTCTTCATTAGTTCACGCGGGCCGCGCGTGTTCCAAATGGTGGCACATCCCTGAGCCGACACGTGTCGACATCGTGTCGAGTCTACTTGGTGATCAGGCTAAGCTATAGGTTGACCGCGTGTTAACGCGGGCCGCGTAAGGCTTTGCCTTACCTTACGCGGGCCGCCTAAAAGTCGTATTTCACAACTATAAATAGCAGGCATCAGTTTTCAGTTTCCGTCGCTCATTCACACTTCTCAATCTCGAATTCTGAAAGTATTAGGCATAATATTTGGGTATTATACCCCTAATTAGCGAGGTTCTGCTCCGTTGTAAGTATTATAACCCCAGTTTCATAATAGTTACGTTGCCCGATTGATTTAGGGTTCCGTAACAACTGTCGTGGTTCTGCCCGACGTAGTTGTTGGAATGCCGTCTCGGGGAGGGTATTATTAATAATTTCAAAGGGTTATGATACTAACCAATGTACATTTGTATAAATTATAGATTATACCCAGGAAACCCTTACGAAAAGCCTAAGACAGCAATGTGAGTAATCTCCTTTTTGTTAACAGTTTTTACAAAACCTTAATTATTTTACAATATGATTAAGTGGTGATTGAGTCTTTGTAGTCTTCAATTACTGCCGGTATGTTGGGGTTTTGTATACAAAATTTACTACACTGTGAGTAGTAAGTCGAGGATGACAGTACGTTACCATTGGGACAATGAGTTAGCCAATGTGTAATATGACCCACAAGTCAGTGGATTGATAGTACCAAATGGAGTAATTGTGTAGACATAAACATTGTAATCGTCCTCGATACTGTTTTAATCTATAAAATGTTTCTTGATTAAACTGGGATTCACTCACCAGTATTTCCGACTAACAAATGTTTTTAAAAACGCGTTTCAGGTAACCCAATGTGACAGCCAACAAGTAGAAAGCCAGCTGGAGAGCACTAAAGGCTTGGGGATAATGTGGCTATAAAAGTTACCTAATAAACGATGTTTTAAATTAAATAAGATAGGGTTTATCCCTATAAATGTATTGTAATAAGAAACTTGGATTTTATCCATGTGATTATTAATATAAAATATGGTGGTTTTACTCTGATAAACATTTCCTAACTACGGTCCTGATGAAAATTCCGCTGCGAGATTAAATAAACTGATACCACCACAACTGAAATCGCGTCCGCCCGTTCCCGGGAATAAGGGATCGGGGGTTGCGACATTCAGGGTGACAGGAACTGGCTGATATCCCAGGGCTTAGTTGGTGCTTTCAAGTATTTACGTCAGTCTGAACCTTTTGTTGCCCTCCTGGATCGTCTGTCTACTTCTGCTTATAAATCAGGCCAGCTTGCTGGCATTTATGAAGGTTATGTTAGCTGCCATCAAACGAGTAAAGTTACTCCTGAATTCCAAGAGGAGGGAGGCAAAGTAACAGCAGATATGGCTGATGCACTGGAGGCGGTTTGCAACGATTCGTTGCCGGCGTATATTGATTTGACCAACAAAGTGGCTGAAGATGGCATGGAATCGTTACGCCATATGCTGGAGGTGGCGGATGAATCCGATGAAGAATAAGTGTTTGTTTGCTTGATTTTTGCGCTGTTCCTTAGATATTTTTTTAAAAAACTATATTTTGTTGGGGTGCGTGTGAGCACTTGATGTTTGTCAGGAACAATTAATGAAATCGATCATTATGGCCCCGCTTGCGGTCTGCTCATATAATGTAATATATGTGTGGGCGCTCGGGGGGGCAAAAGCAAAAGTGCACTAATTTTTAACGTTATTTTACTAATTTCGTGAAAATAACGTTAAAAAGAGGGGATCGTTAATCAGGCATCATGTGGTGGCGTTGATAGCCGAAAGACAAGGGGGTACATGCACCAATTGGCGTTTGTCTCAATTGCTGAGTGTTATGTGCCTTATGTCCAAGGCTTGATGCAAAACCACAATCGAGCCGGGGGTCTCATTGGAAGCAGCCTCTCTATTCCTACGGGGTAGAGGTAAGGCTGTCTACATCCCACCCTCCTCAGACCCTACCTTAGCTTTGCTATAGGTGGGATATACTGAGTACGATGATGATGATGATGATGATGATGATCATTATGGCAGCGCCGCCGTTATCAAAGGGTGGCGATTAGACATGTAATCAAGACTTCTTATTAACCTGCTGGCGTCATGACTGTCAGCTTGTTTGACCCTTTATATATTGATCTTTGCTTTTTAACAAATTTGGTAAGTAAAAAATGAGCCGTAAATACCGTCTTCAGAAAATTTCCGACATCCTTTAAACCCTGGATGTTGCTGAATCCATGGTTCGTCTTCGGAATAGATGTCACACCCCAACCGATGGCGGAAACATCGGGGCGTGGCACTGAGCGAAACTGATTGTCCAGAAGTTTCCATAACAACTATGATTACCAGTTATTTTAAGCATCACGTCCCATACCATGACATAAAAAGTAACATAATTATTACAGGCAAAGTCAAGACAAATTGTTCTGTTTCGACAACTCAGAATTTAAGTACAAACAATTCGTTTATTTGTTTCTAGACCTTTCCTAGCCTCGATTTCACAGCAAGCCAAGCATTTTAACATCTTAAGCACCTGCCACATACGTTAAAGTAAAAGTCAATACACATAGTGTAAATGTGAGCATACAAGTTTAATAGATATAATAGAGTTCAAAATCGTTTATGCATAACCAACACGTACACAGTGTGAAATGAAGCACGTAAGTTATCGACATGATCCTATCAATACCAATGAATGCGGGTTGACTGCCCAAGGCAGTTCGTAATACACACTCACCACTGTGAGCCATTTAATTAATTGTCCTTAACAACCCATGAGTGAACAGGTGCTGAGTCCAAACTATAGTACAATCGTTGCTAAGGCAGGTAGACAGCAATCCATGTGTAAACATAACAAACAAGCATTCATTAAGTCACGTATAACATGCAATAGCGGTTAGCGTTAAAGTATTGCGTAGTGTGTTCGATGTGATTAGAATAAGTAACGTATGTAACACCCAAAAGTGTGTAAAGCGAAAAGGGTTTGAGTATACTCACAGTGATAGAACTGTGGATTGAAGGGAGCGCTTAGAGCGAAGTTAACCTGAACAGTTAACGATGGCATAAACGATAAGCGGTGCGTAAAACGATACAAGTGTACCAAGGATCGGATGGCAATCCGATCGGATGGCCAGTCGATCGGGTGGCAACTCGTTCGGATGGTCATCCGATCGGATGGCCATTCGATTGGATTGTCACCTCGCTTGGTGAGGATGTGTTTGTGTGTGGTGGTTTGACTTTTGAAGTTTTCGTTGTAGCATTTTGAAATTAGAAAAGTATCTCTACCCTTCAGGTCGGTCGATCGATCGAACGGTCGTTCGATCGGGCAACAATCCGATTGGCGAGACTTCTCAGAGTGAGAACAAGTTCACAGCAGGACGGTCACTCGATCGGATAGCAATCCGATCAGGTGGCAACCCATGTGTATTGAACATGTTGAAATTTTTTTGAAGTACCAAAGTCCTAGACGTCACATGATCGGACGGTCACTCGATCGGATGGCAATCCGATCGGGTGGTAATCCGTTTCAACGTTTAGATCCTTGAATAAATTGAAAATAGCTTAAGTGTGGGACCCAGGTGCAAGCCGATTGGGTGACTGTCCGATCGGGTGGCAATTCGATCGGATGGTTGTCCGATCGGACGACAATCCGTCCCAGTCGACCTGATCGTCTTTACACTTGGTTGTTTCGTTAGTTTGCGTTTTCTCGAGACTGAACAATAACGTGTTAAACAACCGAAACCTCGTCAAGACTTAGTGACCCGATCGGATATGAACCACCCTAGTCCGACCAGTTAACTGTTCGAGACGGTGTTTCATGTTTAACCCGAGATCAGTAATCTCTTGGATAGAATTCTGATCTCGAACTAACATACCACTATGAATGAGTGGGAGGTCTGAGCAAGGTCCGAATCTACCGATTTTGAGTGCATTGAGTGTAAAAGATTTGAAAGAAAATTAGAAAACCATCTTTCAATCATTTTCACCATGAATATGTTCAGATCTATGTAAGATCTTTGTTTATTCATGTGGAAATCGTTCAGATCTAAGTTGTTCTTGGTGGATTGAAGCCAAAACATGAAGTTCATAAGAACCCCATGATGACATCATCCTAGAATACCTTAAATGTAGTGCTTTCACGGTTAAAAGTTAAGATTCAAAAGATTGAAAGGTGTAGGAGTGCGTGTAGATCAAGAAAGTACAAGATTTAGGTTGAAAACTTACAAGATTTGAGAGAAATCGGAAGAAATGCGGGTTGAAGCGAGTTGGTCGAACAAAAGAGCTGTCACCATCAAAGAGGTGACAAATGGGGGAATTTATAAGGTTTCCTAAAATGGAAAGTGGGGGTAAGTGGCTGGTCAATCGGGTGGCAGTCCGATCGGGTGGCAACCCGATCGGATGGCAACCCGATCGGATGTCCACCCTATCGGATGGCCACTCGATTCGAGTGTTCGGTGCAATGATCTTAGACGTTTCGATTCGAGGGTTAAGCTTTGCGATGCGATTTGAGGGAACCATACGATAGAATTACTCATCAAATTACTTTTAATCCCAACTACTATATCTAACATACAATCACTATAATTACTGTGTTTAGCATTTTGATTCGTTTGCGATGCGATAGATTGCGATTCGATTGATTACCACAAACATAATATAAGTAAACATGCACAAGTAACACATAAGTAGCACACACACGTAAGACAATATCCAAATACATAATTCGAGTTGCGAGTGCGATTAAGTCGATTAGCGATTAATATACGATTAAGTCTCGATTATTAACAAGTACTCCACATAATACAACTAACGCGATGACATAAATAGACTATCTACGAGTCAAAGAAGTCAAAGCAAGAGTTAAGCAAGGAGTGACAGATCGCAATTAGCAATCTTGTCTTCCCTTGACTTTAATCTTGACTTTGACTTTGACTTTCGAAACACGGGGTGTTACAGCCTCCCCTACTTAAGGGAATTTCGTCCCGAAATTAGGCCGAAGCCGTAACAAACATTTGCGGGTACTTCGCCTTCATGTCGCTTTCGAGTTCCCAAGTGAACTCTGCACCTCGTTTGCCTTCCCAGCGAACCTTCACAATAGGAATGCGTGAGCGTCGGAGCTGCTTGGTTTGGCGATCCATGATTTCGACAGGCTTCTCCATGAAGTGTAGTGTTTCGTTTACTTGAAGATCCTCGAGGGGTACATGTAAATCATCATCAGCCAGGCACTTTCTGAGGTTCGAAACATGGAAAGTCGGGTGGACGTTGTTAAGTTCCTCCGGTAGTTCGAGTCTGTAAGCCACTTTTCCGATTCTTTCCAGAATCTTAAAGGGTCCAACATATCGAGGCGCGAGCTTTCCTCTCTTGCCGAATCTGACCACACCCTTCCAAGGTGATTCCTTTAGGAGTACATGGTCGCCAACGTCAAATTCGAGGGGCTTGCACGTCTATCGACGTAACTTTTCTGACGAATCCGAGCTTTTAGTAGATTGTCTCGAATCTGGAGGATTTTATCTGTCGTTTCTTGCAACAGCTCAGGACCGGTTAATTGCGAGTGCCCGATCTCGTGCCATACAATAGGCGATCGACATCTTCTTCCGTACAATGCCTCAAATGGTGCCATTTGAATGCTGGAATGATAACTGTTATTGTACGAGAATTCGACTAAAGGTAAGTATGCGTCCTAATTACCACCGAAATCTATGACACACGAACGGAGCATGTCTTCAAGGGTGCGAATTGTTCTCTCAGTCTGACCGTCGGTTTGGGGATGGAAAGCGGTACTTAGATTAAGCGTAGTACCGAGAGCAGATTGAAACGTTTCCCAAAGACGCGAGGTAAACCGAGCATCGCGGTCAGAAATGATGTCGCGAGGCGTCCCATGTTGATAAATGATCTCATTGGTGTAGATTCGGGCTAATCGTTCTACCTTATAATCTTCTCGTATCGGCAGAAAGTGAGCAGATTTGGTCAAATGGTCAACGACAACCCAGATGCTGTCGTGACTTGATGGCGTACGCGGAAGTTTCGTTATGAAGTCCATAGCTATACTCTCCCATTTCCATATAGGAATTTCGGGTTGAACGAGTAAGCCAGAGGGTCTTTGATGCTCGGCCTTGACTTTCGAGCAAGTCAGGCACTTCGAAACATAGAGGGCGATATATCTCTTCATGCCAGGCCACCAATACTTGTAGCGCAGGTCCTGGTACATCTTGTCGGCACCGGGATGAATAGAATATCGGGATTTGTGGGCTTCGTCCATCAATATTTGTCGCAAATCGGTTCGTTTAGGGATCCAGATTCGGTCCAAATAATGGAATATCCCATTCGACTTATTCACTAGCTGGGCTCCATCGTTGATAATCCTTTCCTTCTTCAAAATGCGCTCGGTGAAACAAGCATGTTGGGCTTCGCGGATAAGGGTTTTGAGATCATATTGGGCTTGGATATTACGAGCGCTATGCAAATAGCTCCGCCTGCTGAGAGCGTCAGCAACGACATTTGCTTTGCCAGGATGATAACAAATCTCACAGTCATAATCGTTGAGAAGTTCTACCCACCGACGTTGATGCATATTAAGTTCTTTCTGGTCAAAGATATGTTGTAGGCTCCTATGATCGGTGAAGATCGTACACTTGGTACCATAAAGGTAGGGTCGCCAGATCTTTAACGCAAAAACAACTGCACCTAGCTCGAGGTCGTGGGTTGTATAGTTCTTCTCGTGGATCTTGAGCTGGCGAGATGCGTAAGCTATAACCTTGTCTCGCTGCATGAGAACACAACCAAGGCCAAGGTTCGAGGCATCACAATAGACGATAAAGTCATCGTTTTCGTCGGGTAAAGTGAGAACAAGAGCATTGCAAAGCATATACTTGAGGGTTTGAAAGGCAGTCTCTTATCCGGTTCCCCAAACAAAAGGCTTGTCTTTTTGCGTGAGAGAGGTTAGCGGCACATCGATTTTTGAGAATCATTCGATAAATCGGCGATAATAGCCCGCTAGTCCGAGAAAAGAACGGACTTCAGACGGGTTCTTAGGCGTAACCCAACTCTTGACAGCTTCGATCTTCGTGGGGTCGATGTGAATACCTTGACTATTGACAATGTAACCGAGGAATTGTACCTCCTCTAGCCAGAATTCACACTTGGAGAACTTGGCATAGAGTCGATTTCCCTGGAGTAGCTCGAGAACCAAACATAGATGTTGCGCGTGTTCGGTTTTCGACTTGGAATAGATCAGGATATCATCGATGAACACGATGACGAAGCGGTCGAGAAAAGGTTTACACACGTGATTCATCAGATCCATAAAAACCGCGGGTGTGTTGGTTAAACCAAAAGGCATAACAACAAACTCATAGTGGCCGTATCGAGTGCGGAAAGCCGTCTTGGGAATATCTTCTTCTTGAATGAGTAATTGGTGGTAGCATGAGCATAAATCAATCTTGGAGAAACACGTAGCACCTTGTAACTGGTCAAACAAATCATCGATGCGAGGCAGAGGGTAACGATTCTTGATTGTCATCTTATTCAATTCCCGATAGTCGATGCACATCCGGAACGACCCATCCTTCTTTTTGACGAAAAGGACTGGTGCGCCCCAAGGAGAGGTGCTAGGGCGAATAAAGCCTTTGTCAAGCAATTCCTGGAGCTGACTCGAGAGTTCGCGCATTTCGGACGGAGCGAGTCGATAAGGAGCTCTGGCAACAAGGTTTGCTCTAGGAATGAGGTCGATGCGAAAGTCGATATCACGACTTGGCGGTAAGCCTGGGAGGTCTTCAGGAAAAACGTTAGGGAATTGACAAACAGCGGGGACGTCTTTCACCTCCTTAACTTCCTTTTTCTCCGCTACTACAATGTGTGCCAGAAAAGCTTGGTATTCCTCGTGGAGATACTTGCTAGCCTGGACACACGACATGAGTTAGAGTTTCTTCGATGCGACTTCACCATAAACACACAATTGATCACCATTAGCGAGCGAAAATCGAATCATCTTATCGAAGCACACAACTTCAGCATGGTTTTCACGAAGAAAGTCCATGCCTACTATGACATCAAAACTACCGAGTTGCATCGGAATAAGGTCGATAGGAAAGATGTGATTGTTGAGCTCGAGGGTACAATTACGGAGAACAGAATTGACAGCGACGGTTCTTCCGGTGGCGACTTCAACATCGAACATCGAGGGGAGATGGGGGCGCTTATGATTAAGGAGCTTTTCGAACTCAAACGATACAAAACAGTTATCGGCTCCAATATCAAACAAACACGAAGCATAAATACCATTCACAAGGAACGTACCATTGACCACGTTCTTGTCAGCTTGAGCCTGGCGCACATTAATGTTGAAGGTTCGAGCGCGCGCTGCTTGCTGCTGTTGCTGCTGAGGCTGCTGCCGTTGCTGTTGTTGCTGCTGTTGTTGCGGCTCTTGCTTCACAACCCGATTGGGGTACATGTTTGTGAAGTGGTTGGGATCACCACACGCAAAGCAGACTCTAGCATTGACCGCGGGTGGCTGAGCTGCTTGTTGGCCTTGTGGGGCAGGGAGCAGAGCTTGATGAGCCGTAGCTGGTGCTGGCACTTGTCGAGGACCTGTACGACAGTTGACGGTGAAATGGCCGTACATGTTGCAATGTACACAAAATCTGCAAGCAATTCCCACAGGTTGATGATAGGTGCATGTCGGGCAAGCAGGATGAGGACCAGTATAAGCACACTTTGTCGGCGGGGCTTGGGTTACCGGTGCCATAACCTTGCGGTGTTGCATCTGCTGCTGAGCTGGTACTGCTTGGAGTGGGGCAGAAGTGGTAACAACACAGTTCTTGTTGCTGGAGTTGCTGTTTTTCTTCCTCTTGTGACGAGAGGCCTTTGAAGGCTGAGGGGTAGCGGTGGCTTCAGCGGTTGGTGCGGTGTAGCTTGATGGAGATTCTTGGCGGCTTTATCCCAGAAGCCAGACTTGACTCGCTTATCGTTTATTTCAGCGTCAAGCAGGTAAGTTTCTTCGATTGTTGTTGGCTTTAAAGCTTGCACAAAATATGCGACACAATCTGGCAGAGCTCGGATATACTTCTTGATCGTCATATCAGAAGTCTTGACTTGATCAGGACAGATTATGCTAAGCTGCTTGAAGCGAGCAGTTAAAGCAGCGTTGTCACCATCCTTCTGCTTGATATGCCAGAATTCGTCCTCCAACTTTTGGCGCTCGTGGGGAGGGCAGAACTCTTCCAACATGAAGTTCTTCAACTCGTCCCACGTCAAACCATAAGCTACGTCGTTTCCGCGTTTGTTCTTCTCGGCCGTCCACCAGTCTAGAGCACGGGACTGGAAGACGCCGGTCGCGTTGAGAGTGTGGAGATCATCAGGACAGCCACTCTGGCGCAGGGTGACCTCGATCGAATCAAACCATTGAAATAAGGCCGTAGGACTATCTTCGCCAGTAAATTCTTTCGGTCCGCAAGCTTTGAAATGCTTGAAGCTGAAAGCAGCTTTGGGAGCATCTTTATGAGTCTCAGTCCTGGACTCTTCAGAAGACTTGCTAGCATTCTCTTGTAAGTCGCTAACAATCTCCAGGACGACCTTTGCTATCTGTTCAGCGACGAGTGCAGCAAGGCGATTGTCTCTTTGTTCTCGGCGAGCGTGTCGAGAGTAATGGGGTCCAGATGACGACATTGTCTGCAACAGACATCGCCATGGGACTCAAACACAATATAATCGAATCTCACCTCACACGCCTAGTACTACTAAAGTTCAGGAACATAGTCATGTAACACGTATTCACATAGACACGTAATCACAGATTCACAAAAGCACAAAAGCACATAAGCACTTAAAGCACTGAAGCGTATAAGCACGTATTGCACGGAAACACATGAGGCAGTTAGAATACAGAAACCTAGCTATATGTTGCACGTATTCCCTATCCTTCACAGCGCGTATGGCGATTAATTATAGCGATTGCAAGTATCGAGCAGCGATTGCGAATTATAATCAGCGATTTGTAGGCGATCGTGTAGTGTGAGTTGTGCGTGTTGATCGAAATAAATTGCGAAAATGAATGAACCATCAAAAATTTAAAACGTATAATCACATAAAACACATAAATTCCTCATAAAATCGGCAAATATCAGAGTCAGCAGTTGCGGGCTCATAATCGAAACACATAGAAATCGGGAATGGGTTGTCTGCGGCTGTGATAGACATTGACTACCCAAAGTGTTTCGACTATTCACAAGGATGTACTCAAGAGTCCTTGTTAGCCTAATAGACTGTGCTCTATCACCGAAATGCGGTGAATGGCATCCATCCTTTCGGCTATCCAGGCACTCGAGTCCTTGGAATTCACCGAGACTTTGGTGAGAGTTTTGTAAAACAAAATAGAGATCGGAGTAAGTCGTCAAGGTTCGGGTTTCACCCCTGACTTAACAACTTTGTTCCTGTGTTGATAAAATATGGAAAAAAAGATGCGTTAAAGTATAGATTTCACTCCTGATTCAATGCAAATCCCCTTGTTTATTGATAAAAATGCGGGTTGAACAAGCAATTTCGTCGAGAGTTTGCGGTTTTCACACCTAGTCTCGACCTAATCGCTCGCTCATTTTCGAAAATTAGAGTGCAGTGATAGTGTAGTGCAAGTGAGGACAGCGAGATATAGCAAATTAGCTCGTACAAAACCCCTACCGGGTATGCACAAGTCGGTCTGTTGGTACCTAACTATAGACTAGGTCATTTCTAAGACATCAACACGGACTAGGTCAAGTCTTGCCTAATTCCCTATAGTTATGGCTCTGATACCAATCTGTCACACCACAACCGATGGTGGAAACATCGGGGCGTGGCACTGAGCGAAACAGATTGTCCAGAAGTTTCCATAACAACTATGATTACCAGTTATTTTAAGCATCACGTCCCATACCATGACATAAAAAGTAACATAATTATTACAGGCAAAGTCAAGACAAATTGTTCTGTTTCGACAACTCAGAATTTAAGTATAAACAATACGTTTATTTGTTTCTAGACCTTTCCTAGCCTCGATTTCACAGCAAGCCAAGCATTTTAACATCTTAAGCACCTGCCACATACGTTAAAGTAAAAATCAATACACATAGTGTAAAGGTGAGCATACAAGTATAATAGATATAATAGAGTTCGAAATCGTTTACGCATAACAAGCACGTACACAGTGTGAAATACAACACGTAAGTTATCGACATGATCCTATTAATACCAATGACTGCGGGTTGATTGCCCAAGACAGTTCGTAATACACACTCACCACTGTGAGCCATGTAATTAATTGTCCTTAACAACCCCTGAGTGAACAGGTGCTGAGTCCAAACTATAGTACTATCGTTGCTAAGGCAGGTAGACATCAATCCATGTGTAAACATAACAAACAAACATTCATTAAGTCACGTATAACATACAGTAGCAGTTAGCGTTAAAGAATTGCGTAGTGTGTTCGATGTGATTAGAATAAGTAACGTATGTAACACCCAAAAGTGTGTAAAGCGAAAAGGGTTCGAGTATACTCACAACGATAGATTTGTGGATTGAAGGGAGAGCTTAGAGTGAAGTTAGCCTGAACAGTTAACGATGGCATAAACGATAAGCGGCGCGTAAAACGATACAAGTGTACCAAGGATCGGATGGTAATCCGATCGGATGGCAATCCGATCGGATTGCCAGTCGATCGGGTGGCAACTCGTTCGGATGGTCATCCGATCGGATGGCCATTGGATTGGATTGTCACCTCGCTTGGTGAGGATGTGTTTATGTGTGGTGGTTTGACTTTTGAAGTTTTCGTTGTAGCATTTTGAAATTAGAGAAGTATCTCTACCCTTCCAGTCGGTCGATCGAACAGTCGTTCGATCGGGCAGCAATCCGATTGGCGAGACTTCACAGAGTGAGATCAAGTTCACAGCAAGACGGTCACTCGATCGGATAGCAATCCGATCGGGTGGCAACCCATGTGTATTGAACATATTGAAAATTGTTTAAGTACCAAAGTCCTAGACGTCACATGATCGGACGGTCACTCGATCGGATGGCAATCTGATCGGGTGGTAATCCGTTTCAACATTTAGATCCTTGAATAAATTGAAAATAGCTTAAGTGTGGGACCCAGGTGCAAGCCGATCGGGTGGCTGTCCGATCAGGTGGCAATCCGATCGGCTGGCTGTCCGATCGGACGGCAATCCGTCCCAGTCGACCTGATCGTCTTTACACTTGGGTGTTTCGTTAGTTTGCGTTTTCTCGAGACTGAACAATAACGTGTCAAACAACCGAAACCTCGTCAAGACTTAGTAACCCGATCGAATAGGAACCACCTTAGTCTGACCAGTTAACTGTTCGAGACGGTGTTTCATTTTTAACCCGAGATCAGTAATCTCTTGTATAGAATTCAGATCTGGAACTAACATACCACTATGAATGAGTGGGAGGTCAGAGCAAGGTCTGAATCTACCGGTTTTGAGTGCATTGAGTGTAAAAGAGTTGAAAGAAAGTTAGAAAACCATCTTTCAATCCTTTTCACCATGAATATGTTCAGATCTATGTAAGATTTTTGTTTATTCATCTGGAAATCGTTCAGATCTAAGTTGTTCTTGGTGGATTGAAGCCAAAACATGAAGTTCATAAGAACCCCATGATGACATCATCCTAGAATACCTTAAATCTAGTGATTTCACGGTTAAAAGTTAAGATTCAAAAGATAGAAAGGTGTAGGAGTGCGTGTAGATCAAGAAAGTACAAGATTTAGGTTGAAAACTTACAAGATTTGAGAGAAATCAGAAGAAATGCGGGCTGAAGCGAGTTGTTCGATCAAAGGAGCTGTCACCATCAAAGAGGTGACAAATGGGGGTATTTATAGGGTTCCCTAAAATGGAAAGTGAGGGTAAGTGGCTGGTCGATCGGGTGGCAGTCCGATCGGATGGCCACCCTATCTGTTGGCCACTCGATTCGAGTGTTCGGCGCGATGATCTTAGACATTTCGATTCGAGGGTTAAGCTTTGCGATGCGATTTGAGGTAGCGATGCGATAGAATTACTCATCAAATTACTTTTAATCCCAACTACTATATCTAACATACAATCTCTATAATTACTGCGTTTAGAGTTTTGATTCGATTGCGATGCGATAGATTGCGATTCGATTGATTACCACAAACATAATATAAGTAAACATGAACAAGTAAGACATAAGTAGCACACACACGTAAGACAATATCCGAATACGTAATTCGAGTTGCGAGTGCGATTAAGTCGATTAGCGATTAATATGCGATTAAGTTTCGATTATTAACAAGTACTCCACATAATACAACTAACGCGATGACATAAATAGACTATCTACGAGTTAAAGAAATCAAAATATGAGTTGAGCAAGGAGTGACAGATCGCAATTAGCAATCTTGTCTTCCCTTGACTTTAATCTTGACTTTGACTTTGACTTTCGAAACACGGGGTGTTACAATAGATACCAGATAAAACAGCAGAGTGTCGAGAGATTAAATCCAGCGATACTATGCCTTGTATAAATATGTCCGGCAAGGGTATCAAAGATGACGGCCCGTCCGTTGCCGGAGTCAATGCTGATGCAGGTGCTGTGTCCTTGACAACAGACACCCTAATGCAGGCATTTCCACCTGAGCAGCTACGCCGGTGCAGAAAAGTTTATGAACGACGCCGAAGTGGTCGTCGATGTGTAAGCTCGGTTAGTGCTCGGAGGCTGACGGCTTCTCCGGCTGGTGAGGAGAATGATGACAACTTGATCATCGATCCTCATCCTTTGGAGTGGTATGGTGAAGCATTGCACACCCCTGCAGAAGTGTTGGTAATGCTTCCCGACTTGTAATTTATTAGAACATGTTCGTTTTTTGGTATTCCCATATGTTGGTTTTTGACAACAGGGACAAGTACTTGGTTTTGGTCGATAGTTGTATGTATTTATTACCAAAATACCTACCTTTTGTAGTGGTTGATTCATCTATTACCAAGATACCCACTTTTAGCGCTGTATAATTTTGATCATCTGACTTTGTTAATATGAAAAAATATTTCGCTTTAGATATGTTTTTTACCGTAATGTGCAGTTCAAATGCGGTGGTAGTATTTTGTACCGTAATATGCAGTTTAAATGCGGTGGTAATATTTTGTGTATATGTAGATGACAAGAGAATATAAAAGAAACTTTTATTAATCAATGACTGATAAAGAAAGAGACATCGTATATGATGAATTACACTTGTAAAAAAAAACAATCGTCTATTCCGCCGTTAGGGGCAGAAGTATACATGTAACACTTCTTTAATTGAGCAGCGTTCCAGCTACGTTGAACCGCTATACCATCAAGTCTGGATAGGCGGTAAGCCCCCTTGCCAAGATCTTCTTGGACTATGTAAGGACCTTCCTAGTTGGGCCCCAGCTTACATGTGGGCTTCGCCTTACTGGCCTCGTTATCCCGCATGACGTAATTGCCCTCCTTAAAGGTTTGCTTAGCCACACGCTGATTATAATATTTCTCTAAGGGTTTCTTGTACTTTGCTTCACTGATGGCAGCTGCTTCACGCCACTCTTCCAACAAATCCAGGCCTTCCCGCAAGAGCCTGTCACTATCATCATCAGTTGTTAGGCGTCTAAGAGAAGGTAGCCCTACCTCTGCTGGTATCATGGCCTCCGCGCCATAAGTGAGGCTAAATGGGGTTTCGTTGTTACTTGTCTTGGGCATAGTTCAGTGTGCCCAGAGGACCTTTGGCAATTCTTCCACCCAAGAACTTCCCTCATAGACTAGCCTTCTTTTGATCCCATCCAATAGACTTCGGGTTGCCCTTTCCACTTGACCATTTCCTTGTGGGTGTGCAACCGATGTGAAAATTTGCTGGATCTGCAGTTCGGCACACCAGTTTTGTAAGACCATGTCTATGAATTGTGTTCCGTTGTCACTTACAAGGTATAGCGGGAGTCCAAATCGGCAGACAACGTTTTCCCATAGAAATTTTTTGGCGTTTTCTGCCGTTATCTTGGGCAATGGTTTTTCCTCGATCCATTTAGTAAAATAATCGACCGCTACGATCAAGTACTTTAGCTTCCTAGCGGCCAACGGGAAAGGTCCCACGATGTCTATTACCCATTTTTGAAAAGGCCATGACGCTGTTACGGGGATCAAGTTGTTCTTGGGGCTGAGCATTTGTGGAGCATACTTCTGACAACTGCGGCATTTTCTGAGCTCCACTACCGCGTCTTCATACATCCCGGGCCAATAGTACCCGGCATTGTGAATTTTAGCAATGATTGCCCGGGGACCGGCGTGAATACCAACATATGCCGGCGTGTATTTCTTTGATCAAGTACGTGGCTTCTGAAGGGGACACACATCGTAATAGCGGTCCCATGTATGACTTCCTGTATAGGATGCCATTTTGCACTTCATATTGTAAATCCTTCGTTTGACCGCGGAGGTATTTTAGGATGGGGGTATACTGGTATGGTTCTTCCGCTGTGACCGCGGATACCTCTCGGTGTTCTATTGATGGTGACTGGAGCGTTTGAACCTTCACCTCCTTTTCCATACCTGATTTAGCTACCTTTCTCAAGGCATCAGCTATCTGATTTCTTCCGCGACGAACATGATTGAGTGTGACTCTGTCGAAGGAAGCTATGTGTTACTTGGTTTTAGCCATGTATTTTGCCATTGTTTCATCTTTGGCTTCATATGTCTCGTTCACTTGATTGTTGACCAGCAGAGAGTCAACGTATGCGTCGACTCTCGTCGCTCCCATAAACTGAGCCATCCTCAGACCCACCAATAGCGCTTCATATTCCGACTCGTTATTGGAGCATTCGAAGTCGAATCGCAAAGCGTACATTAACTTTACTTTATCTGGGCTTATTAGCATGAGGCCCGCGCCTGCCCCCTTTACGCTGGAGGATCCATCTGTGTACAAATTCCAAGTTTGCCTGGATGTACTGGATTCTGCCATGTCATTGACTACTAGGTCTTGGATCACTTCTCCGTCAGGAATTTCTGCTAGGAAATCGACGATCACTTGCCCTTTGATCGCTGTTCGTCTTCGATACTCGATGTCTAGGGCCCCCCAGCTCGATTGCCCATTTAGCTAATCTCCTTGAAATTTCTGCTTTGTGGAGGATTTGCTGTAGGGGATAGTTCATTAGGATTTGTACCCGGTGACCCTAGAAGTATCTTCTGAGACGCCGGGTGGCGTGAACCAATGCCAGTACCAGTTTCTCCAGGGTTGGATATCACGTTTCCGGACCCGCTAGTACCCGGCTGATGTAGTATATAGGCGTTTGTTTACCGTTTCTTTCGACCATTAGTACTGCGCTTACGGCGCTATGGGCCGCTGCTAAATATATTTTTAAGAGTTCCTTTGGGTCTGGTGCTGTTAACGTGGGTGACTTCTCTATGAAATGCTTCATGTCTTGCAAGGCTTCTTCTGCTTCACTGGTCCATTTGAAGTTGTTTTTATTGAGACAGTCTTTCAATGTCTTTATGAATGGTAGAGATATCTAGGCGTGTCTTGCTAGGAATCTATTGATAGCGACTAAACGCCCATTGAGTGTCTATGCTTCTTTTAGGGTCTTGGGTGAAGGCATTCGCGTTATTGCTGTTACTTTCTCCGGGTTGGCTCTGAAACCATCCCGGGTAACTACCACCCCCAGGAACTTGCCTTCTTCCACCCCAAATGAACATTTCTTTGGGTTCAACTTTATGCTGTATTCTCTTAACCTACTGAAAGTCTCTTCGATATCTTCGAGCATCTGTTTTTCTTCCATGCTTTTGATGACCAAGTCAACGATGTATACTTCCAGGTTTCGGCCAATTTGCTTCTCGAAGGCCTTGTCCATGAGTCGCTGATAGGTAGCCCCGGCATTGCGCAGGCCAAAAGGCATTTTGGTGTAACAGAAAATGCCTATATCGGTGTGAAACGCTATTTTTTCTTCGTCCTCTCTTGACATCTTAATCTGATGGTAACCCTTGTAGGCGTCTAAAAAGCACTTATACCAGAAATTGACCAAGGAGTCAACTTTGAAGTCCATTTCGGGCAATGGGTAGGCATCTTTTGGGCTGTCCATGTTTAAATCTTTGAAATCAATGCACATCCGCCATGTGTCGTCTTGCTTTTTGACCATCACGAGGTTTGATACCCAGGTATGGTATTTTGTTTCTCGAAGAATTCCAGCTTCGACCAGTTTTCGTACTTCCTTGATTACCGCTTCTCTTCGATCAGGGGCCATGCTTCGTTTTCCCTGGGCCACCGGTTTGATCCTTGGAAGGGTAGCTAACCTGTGTTCCGCCTTATCCCGGGGTATCCCGGTCATATCAGAATGCTCGAAAGCAAAAATGTCAGCATTTCTTTTTAGCAGTTGCTTTAAATTGTTTTTGGTTTCCGGAGAGAGGCTATTTCCTATTGTGACTGTTTGCTCAGGATGGCGTGTGCTTAGAACCCATATCTCTGGACCGATAGCTGTGATAGGTCCCTGATGACATCTTTTGGTATCCAAAACCTCGCCAACCTTGTCCCGGTGGACTGTGGCTATTCCTCTCGGCGTGGGGAATTTCATAAATCCCCGCGCCGTGGATACTACCGCGCCTAGTTTTCCCAAGGTATACCTTCTGATTATGACATTGTGGTATGATTCGGCACGAACAAAAAGGAAGGTAAGTAGTATGGTCCTTTCGCGAGGAGCTATGCCAAAGGTCATCGGGAAAGCGATTTGACCGATTGGGTCGACCTTCTCCCCGATGAATCCCTTTATAGGGGCGTGCACCGATTCAAGCAGCTCTTTGTCTTCAGGTTGCATCATGTTATAACAGTGTTCATATATTATATCTTCAGAGCTTCCGGTGTCAACCATTATTCTTCTCATGTTATAATCGCCCATTGCGGCTGATATGATTGTCACACCCCAACCGATGGCGGAAATATCGGAGTGTGACGAAATAGATTGCAAGAGACTTCACAAAACTCTTTGTGACAAGTATTTAAATGATAAATTTTCATTTCATTTCTAAAGAGTCAATTATAAGGATTTGAAACAAATACAACATGAATAATGAAATATAATACAAATAAAATACAAAATTTAAAGTGTGTATCTAAGCATCCTACAAGATTCCATGCATCATCAACATCATCGCTAAACCTGCAACATGTTTTAAAAGCATAGTTCAATACAAAGGTATTGGTGAGTACACTAGTTTTAGACTCGTGGCATATGTATAAACATGTATTTTCAATCCAACATAGCAATTGGTATACAAGGTCAATCTATCATGCATAACAATATGTCAACTCTAGTGTCCACAAGTATTTAGCATCCCTCGACACAAAAGTGACGAGACCGTTATAGAATAAAGACTCAACAAAACCCCGTCGGGTGGTGTGCTATTCCTATAGCGCTATAATTGTTAAGCCGAGTTAACAAGTAGTGTGTATTCTAGCATGAACCTAAGCATAGCAAAGCATGTATAAGGATTGAACGAATAAAAGCATGTTTGTGAATCGTGCATTTTAACAAGTAAAACATGTTGCACCCAAAGTGTACTAAAAGGAAAATGGGTCAAGTGTACTCACAAAGTTGCATATGCTTTCCGATTATCCCATGTGACGAAGTTGTTGAGACTAGGAAGCTGAATGTGTTCGATTTGGAGTTTAAGAGGTGTTTACATATGGTTCTAGGGATTTGGAGTTTAAATAACATGAAAAATAAACATATGAAAATAATCATCTAACACCTATGACACTTGTTCTTGACACTATGAAACTCTAAAAGAGTTTAAATGTTTTCATGGAACAAAGTTCCATTAGAATCGTGACAAGTTGTCAAGGCCTAAGATGACACAATCTACTAGCTTGACGAATGTCCATTAGTTCATCACCAAGAGTTCGATTATTTGGTTGTTACATAAGTATTACATTGTGTATATTACATCATATAAGTCAAGCATGAGGTAGAAGATTAAAGTCTTCATTTAGGCACCTCTAAGTATCATGGAATTCATAAATGAGGTAGGGAGAACAAAGCTTCCATTTAGGTACATCTATTGTTCACCACTACACTTGTTGTTATGAACAACAAGGAGGGTCATGAACTTACAAGAAACAATAGAATATGAACAACTAATCTATGAGAAAATATCAAGAAATGTGTGGATTTTCAAGTAGGTTAGCGCAAGCTAATCCTAAATCACACAATCATCAAGTCTTGAACTTGAGCATCACTTGTGGGTTAAAACCCTTAAACAAAACAGAAAGTTTGTGAGGTTTATACCTCTGATTTTGAATGTCTAAACCTTGTTTTTAAGCCCAACTAACCATAGAAGTGGTTATAAGCATAAGGACATAGGTTTGAGATGAGTTTCCTCAAGTTTAAACAAGTTTATCAAAGTTTGAAACAAGAACAGAAAAATCCGTCCACTTTGGAGCCCTTTTGGCAACATTCCAGGCTCTGGTTTTCCAGGGAAACCCCATGGAAACGTAGCTAAGGTCAATACAAAGTAGTAGGAAAAAGAATCGAGTGAATCGGATAAGAATTGAGTGAGTTATGCTCACTTTAGTGAAGTGGTATAAATCTGCTCGAACTTCTGCAATCAGCTACGGTTTGGAGTGTTTGAGAGTGAATGGAGAGTGTTTAGAAAGTAAATAATTCTTGGAGGAGGCTTGGGTTATATAGGGGATGGATTAGGGTTTCATTGGGTTTGGCTTGGAAGTGTTTAGTGGGCTAAATAACTCAAAACAAGGAAATTAAGTGGGCTGATGCAAGGCTGTTAACAACCCTTATAATTTTTATTTTATTTTATTTTTTTGACATTAGAAGGTATATATTTGATGTTTAATAAAGTGTTACATGGTGTCTAGTATGTATGTAAGTTGTAACAAGGTCCAAAATGCATAAATGGCATGTTTTAATTTAGCAAAAAGTGTGATAACATAGGTGTGTATAACACATGAAATGTAACAAGTATGTATGGTTTATAGTTTGGTATGATCAAGTGAAAAAAAACATACAACTTAATCTTATAATCGAATAACTAAGTGTTTAAATGTATGAAGATTTAAGGATTATGAATACACGATCATTGTTTACGAGTTAAGCTTACGTTTATACGAATTACGAACCATATATCAAACGAATGCACGTATCAATGTATAAAAGATTCGTTTCATTACGATCAAAGTCTCGGATTTTACAACGATACAACGAAATACGATTACAAGGAATACAATATTTCCCAAAAAAAAAAAAAGAAATTCAAGCAATTGTTTCTAAATATGGAAAGTATGAAAACGCAGGGCGTTACAGTCTCCCTTCCTTTAGGAAATTGTGTCCCGAAATTTATTCAAGAGCAAGACTTGAAAAAGTTTTGGCAAAAATTGAGACTTGGAAATTTTGAAACGGTCTGAAAAGTATGAAACTTTGGAGAACGACAAGGTAAATTTGCAAGGGAGTTCGTTGTCTAAAATAATTTGAGATACTAATCATAGTTGAAAACGTGTTGGTGCGTATATAGGTAAAGTAAGTCTAATCAAGTTTGGATAACTTAAATTGGAGATGTATTAAAAATGGGACGTATTAAGAAGCAAGATTTTGACAAACGGTTTGTATTTTGTTGGAAAGTGGGGTAGTTTACAGGGGAAGTTTTAAGGATAGTATAAAAATCACACTTTCGTAAAAATTGTTTATTGAGAGGAACGAAAAGGTTTGGTACTTTGAATAAAGCATTAAAGGTATACTAAGTACATTTACACAAGAATAAAGAATAGGAAGACGGTTTTAAATGTAATGAGATAAGTTAGGATTTGAATGTTTAAACAAGCTTGATTGTGAACGGGGTTCGTATGAAAGAAACGATAATGGAGAATAATAGGAGTATGGGGTGAACGATTGACTCTAAATGAATACAAGTATATGAATGATATAAGTATTAGATAGACGAAAGTAGCGTGTTAAAGATGAAGTCTCGTCATGGGTAATCAGATATAATGCGTTTGTGAGTTGTTTAAAGTTTGTATTAGGTCAAAAGGTCTGCAAAACACTGAATTTCTCATGGCACGTTTTATGAAAGTTTGTTAACATGGTGAAAACACTTATATATAGGAAGTACCATTGGCGTATCCACCATGTTTTGACCATGTTATGTTCGTCTCGTTATTCAGTGTTATGTTACGTTCCGTGTCTTACCATACACAGTAGTATGCTCTATGGTTTTCATACGCCTATCACTATAATCCCGTGTGCACCCGCGATTATTCTGATCGTCTCATGATCCGCATAGCTTGTACTAGTTGTGTATGAATCAGGGTGTACATAAGTTAAAAATAAGAATGTGTACGTATAAGAATATAGTATATAAGCAAGTCCCTGCTTAAGTATGTATGGGACCCACGTAAGCGAATCACTCGGATTACGCTCGCGTACGGGTACAAATGTATGAATCATGAGTATGAATGAAAGTATGAGCATAAGTATAAGTTTAAGTATGAATATGCACGTAAGTATGAGTATAAACATAAAACGTACGAGTAGTATGAGTATAAGTATAAGCATAAAACGTATACGTATAAGTGTAGGTACGAATAATAAAATTTACGTATATAGTGTACGTTAGGACATAGCGGATTTAAGCGTATAAAAGCATTCAAAAGGTTGAGTATGTAAATACGAATGATATGAATGATGTTATCGCGAGATATCGACTAAAATGCGTATGATGATATGCATGTATAGTTGTTTAAACGAAACGTTGAGTTTATCGAATCAAAATTAGATTGAGCTTGATTTGAAGGGTAGAATATAGTTTGTATATGTAAGAGGATATAAAGTACTCATTGGTTAAGCATAATGTATTTTGTAATGAATGGAAATGCTACTTTTGTTTTAAAAGAGTTTACGTAATCCGAAGATGGTCGGTCCCCATGAAGTCTTCTTGCCCACGTGTTTTGTAAATTGGTGTAGGAAAAAGGTTTTCGATAAAAAGTAAGTTCGTTTCATCAAACAAGAAATTATGAATTTAGGAGGTTCTTGTGAAAACGAGGATCCTTAGAAAAGAAATTTAGCAAAAGGACTTAGTGATTGTTAAATGTTTTAACAAATGATTTGTTGATGTTGAAAAGAGTATTTGGTAAAACGATCATATAACATCTATAAGATCTTATAAGTAATTGAGAAAGGTTGGTTTGATTTCGATTAAGAATGGAAGTCTCTAGTATGATGATGTAATGTGTGCGTGTTTTAGTGATTAAGTTGAATATGAAGTTCATGGGCCAGATATTCATTGGACCGATTAAATTGATAGGTAGCATTTCGTAAGGTTTTGAAATTCGGGAAATAAAACGTTTTAAGTTATGATTAAGAATTTCGTGTATATGAGTTATGTGAAAATAGATTGTAGGATAAGAAGTATGTTTGATAAAACAATGTATTTTGGAATTGATATAAGTGGGTATTTCGATAAATGATAAATGATTTAGGTATGAAACATGATTGTGTTTGCTTGATAAAGTATTTTGAAGGAAAGTTTTGGTAACGATCACCTAGGTAAGGGAATCACCCCTAACTCGTTGGTGAGGTCGTTTTAAGAAAAGAAGGAGTGGAGTTAATCGTCAAGGTATGGAAATCACTCCTAACTCAATGATATGTCTCCATTTTGGCGTTATAAAAAATGTAAACAAAATTGAGTGACGTTTTGAAATCATGCATAAGGTATAAATGTATGAAAAAGATTTAGTATGATGTGTGTGTGAGAAGAAAATATCGAAAGTAAATTCGAATTTGAAAGATTGCATCGTATAAAATAAATAATAGAAACACATGTTTAATTAAAATTTGAGATGGTTCCAAAACGGAACTTTGACTAACCAAAGTGGTCGAAAAGTCTTTCGAATTTGAGGAGCATGATTTGGCCTAATAGGTGGAATACTCTCGCCGACAAGTCGGTTAACGGTATTTACCCTTCTGGTTACTACATGTCCCAAATCAATCGAAATTTCGAGACTTGGCGGGATTTATGAAAAATTCAAGGAGTGGAACTAGTCGACAAGGTGCGGGTTTCACCCATAACTTGACGATTTCGTATCCTAAGTGTGGTTGGTACTCGTAGGGTCAAAATTTAATTTCAACACTTTGACGAGGGTCCACTAGAATTTGAAAGCGGAAATTCTCCATCAAGGTGAGGATCTCACTCCTAACTTGGTGGCGAATTTCGTGTAAAAAAATAGGTGGATTGAGAGTCTTTCACCAAATTGTGGGTTTCACGCCTATTTTGGTGAAGTCGTTTCGTTTGTGTATTACAAGTGGTTTCGAATTTAGTATAAATGAGTAAAAGACGTATGTTCAAAATAATAATAACAAGTATAAGCACATAAAACATTTTAAGAAAATAACACGTAAGAGAGATTTCAAGAATAACATGTAAAGATATTTCATAAAAGTAGCATGTGAAGCAAGTATGGTCGAATTTTGGTGCTTAACTATAGACTAGGTCAAAAGCATGGCAATTTTCCTAATTCCCTATAGTTATGGATCTGATACCAATCTGTCACACCCCAACCGATGGCGGAAACATCGGAGTGAGACGAAATAGATTGCAAGAGACTTCATAACACTATTTGTGACAAGTATATAATGATAAATTTTCATTTCATTTCTAAAGAGTCAATTACAAGGATTTGAAACAAATACAACATGAATAATGAAATACAATACAAATAAAATACAAAATTTAAAGTGTGTTGTCTTCCCTCGTTTCCAAAAAAAAAAAAAAATTTAAAGTGTGTATCTAAGCATCCTACTAGATTCCATGCATCATCAACATAATCGCTAAACCTGCAACATGTTTTAAAAGCATAGTTCAATACAAAGGTATTGGCGAGTACACTAGTTTTAGACTCGTGACATATGTATAAAAATGTAATTTCAATCCAACATAGCAATTGGTAGACAAGGTCAATCTATCATGCATAACAATATGTCAACTCTAGTGTCCACTAGTATTCAGCATCCCTCGACACAAAAGTGACGAGAGGGTTATAGAATAAAGACTCAACAAAACCCCGTCGGGTGGTGTGCTACTCCTATAGCGCTATAATTGTTAAGCCGAGTTAACAAGTAGTATGTATTCTAGCATGAATCTAAGCATAGCAAAGCATGTATAAGGATTGAACGAATAAAAGCATGTTTGTGAATCGTGCATTTTAACAAGTAAAACATGTTGCACCCAAAGTGTATTAAAAGGAAAATGGGTCAAGTGTACTCACAAAGTTGCATATGCTTTCCGATTATCCCATGTGACGAAGTTGTTGAGACTAGGAAGTTGAATGTGTTTGATTTTGAGTTTAAGAGGTGTTTACATATGGTTCTAGGGATTTGGAGTTTAAATAACATGAAAAATAAACAAATGAAAATAATCATCTAACACCTATGACACTTGTTCTTGACACTCTGAAACTCTAAAAAAGTTTAAATGTTTTCATGGAACAAAGTTCCATTAGAATCGTGACAAGTTATCAAGGCCTAAGATGATACAATCTACTAGTTTGACGAATGTCCATTAGTTCATCACCAAGAGTTCGATTATTTGGTTGTTACATAAGTATTACATAGTGTATATTACATCATATAAGTCAAGCATGAGGTAGAAGATTAAAGTCTTCCTTTAGGCACCTCTAAGTATCATGGAATTCATACATGAGGTAGGAAGAACAAAGCTTCCATTTAGGTACCTCTATTGTTCACCACTACACTTGTTGTTATGAAAAACAAGGAGGGTCATGAACTTACAAGAAACAATAGAATATGAACAACTAATCTATGAGAAAACATCAAGCAATGTGTGGATTTTCAAGTAGGTTAGCCCAAGCTAATCCTAAATCACACAATCATCAAGTCTTGAACTTGAGCATCACTTGTGGGTTAAAACCCTTGAACAAAACAGAAAGTTTGTGCGGTTTATACCTCTGATTTTGAATGTCTCAGCCTTGTTTTTAAGTCTAACTAACCATAGAAGTGTTTATAAGCATAAGGACATAGGTTTGAGATGAGTTTCCTCAAGTTTAAACAAGTTTATCAAAGTCTGAAACAAGAACAGAAAAATCAGTCCACTTTGGAGCCCTTTTGGCAACATTCCAGGCTCTGGTTTTCCAGGGAAAACCCATGGAAATGTAGCTAAGGTCAATACAAAGTAGTAGGAAAAAGAATCGAGTGAATCAGATAAGAATTGAGTGAGTTATGCTCACTTTAGTGAAGTGGTATAAATCTGCTCGAACTTCTGCAACCAGCTACGGTTTGGAGTGTTTGAGAATGAATGGAGAGTGCTTAGAAAGTGAAAAATGCTTGGAGGAGGCTTTGGTTATATAGGGGATGGATTAGGGTTTCATTGGGTTAGGCTTTGGAAGTGTTTAGTGGGCTAAATAACTCAAAACAAGGAAATTAAGTGGGCTGATGCAAGGCTGTTAACAGCCCTTATAATTTTTATTTTATTTTTATTTTTTTGACATTAGAAGGTATATATTTGATGTTTAATAAAGTGTTACATGGTGTCTAGTATGTATGTAACTTGTAACACGGTCCAAAATGCATAAATGACATGTTTTAATTTAGCAAAAAGTGTGATAACATAGGTGTGTATAACACATGAAATGTAACAAGTATGTATGGTTTATAGTTTGGTATGATCAAGTGAATAAAAAACATACAACTTAATCTTATAATCGAATAACTAAGTGTTTAAATGTATGAAGATTTAAGGATTGCGAATACACGATCATTGTTTACGAGTTAAGCTTACGTTTATACGAATTACGAACTATGTATCAAACGAGTGCACGTATCAATGTATAAACATGTATAAACGATGTATAAAAGATTCGTTTCATTACGATCAAAGTCTCGGATTTTACAACGATACAACGAAATATGATTACAAGGAATACAAGATTTCAAAAAAAAAAAAAATAGAATTTCAAGCAATGTTTTCTAAATATGGGAAGTATGAAAACGCAGGGCGTTACAATGATGAATGGGTCGGTAGTGAGGTTTAAGTCCTCAACGCGTGGTTCGACCGTCATAGTTGCTAACATCCAGGGTTTGAGGGTAGAGAGACTCCGTTTCACCCCTTTCCCTTTATCAGCGTAGACCATGTTTAGCTCCCGCTGCCTTTTGCCCGCCCCCTTCTCTGCGTCATCCTTGCTAGGCGGTGGGCCCTGCTTTATATCTCAAACCAGGTGAGCCAACTTCCCGATTTTTACATAATACTCAATCTGCTTTTTTAGCTGGTAGCATTCGTTAGTGTCATGGCCATTGCCCTTGTGGTATTCACAATACTTGCTAGTGTCTATATTGGGTGAATCTTTCAATGACTTTGGAGGATAGAGTTTCAGATTTTTAGAAGCAAGGATCTCTGCGGGTGTTTTGCTCAAATTGGGGTAGTCAGACCTTGGTCTTGAAGATGATTCGCTTCTTGAAAAAGAGCTCCTGGACCTATCGTACCGTGAGTCCACCCGGTCGCTTTTTTGGAACCTATCCCCTCTGTTTTTTCCTTTGGAATTACGCTGTTCCCTATCCTCCTGACTCTTGTGTACTTCTTTTTTCATGTTAGCCGCGTGATTCGCTACCACCGTTTTTTATTGTGTTACGTATACTTTGGCTATTCTTAAGATATCATCTATAGTTGAGGGTACGCCATCCCTTCCATACAACGTTCTCAACAACTCGCCATCATTTACCCCCTGCAAGAAAGCGCCACAAGCCAGATCGTTTGTTATACATAGGATCGCCAGGTTTTCTTTGTTAAACCTGACTATGAAGCTTTCCACCGTCTCATTATCTCGTCGACGGATGTGGAGGAGTTTGTTTTTATCTTTCGTGTGGCGTCTCTGTTGACTGAATTGAAGCTGAAACTTCGATACAAGATCCTCAAAACTGTCAATTTCCCCTACAGGTAGGTCGTCCCACCAGACACGTGCTGCCCCAACCAGTGTTTGGACGAACATCTTGAACCAGAGGGGCATTGACCAGCATGCTACCTCCCCAGCACTTTTGAACAAATTCAGATGGTCATCAGGATCACTCAAACCATCGTACTTACCCACTGTTTGAGGCATTTTAGGTTTTTCCTTGATTGGGGCCTCAGCGATTCTTCTCGTGAATTTGGACTTGAACGTAACGTCCGCTGGTTTGTAAGGCCTGGTGAGGTCGTCGTCCTCCACGTTGATGGGTTGTATATGTTGATACGCCCCATCCAGGCTTATTCCTTGGGTAACTCGAGGCAGGGATGTCGGAGGGTTTGGCTGAGTGCTTGGACCTTCATTAGGAGAAAGGCAGGGCCTTGAAGTATTTCCCCTGTTATAAACGGGCTCCGCTGTGGGCGGGGCCTGACCGTAAGTCTGTTGCGGAGTTGGGAACGACCACCAAGGCGGCATGTAGGCCGCGTATGGCGACTGCTGCGTATAACTTTGTGCTGTCATCTGAGAAGAATATGTCTGATTAGGGTATGGTGGCATGTAGCCGTAAGGGGATGAGTAATAGTAAGCTTGGTTCCTGGGCGTGACTGGGGCATTCATAACTCCAGCTGGCATGATCACCGGCTGATGAGATGGCGTAGAGAGTGCCGTTGTAAGCGCTGCAGAATACAACAGTGGCATAGAGTAAGTGAGTGATGACTGATAATACTGAGCCATACTCATCTGCTGGGTGACGTTTCCTGGAGCCGCGGGCGTCATCAGTGGCCTGGTGCTGTGACGTATTGTCTGTGCTGTTGTCATTGATGTTGGAGCAGAAGTGGTGGAGGTTGTTGTCGTTGGCACCACCTACCTTGGTTGTCGTGAAGTGTAAGAGAGAGTATGCTCTGACACCGGCCCATGGGTGACGGCTGGACTCTCATGAAATCCGGGTGGGGCTTCGACTTCAAACTCCAGGTTGAGGGACCTGGTTTTTGATGGTGACGCTGGGGTAGCGGTAACTACAGGGATTGTCGTTGATGGCGGGTGACTGGTTATCACTGCCTAACCCGGTGTTGTTGCCGTGTTCTGATCGCTTGCCATGGGGTTTAAGTTAACTGGGGCTACCGTTGGTCCCACAGATGGAGCCAATGAAGAAACACAGACCTGAACGGTAAGGCTCCGACTAGAACTTCAACTCTTAGCGATCCGAACAACTGACTGCAAAACAGAATATCGTTAGAACTCGTTACAGGAATGGGGTTATTCCTGTAACCACCACCCGGCGTGAGAATAAGTCTTGGTATTTGGGAGTAAGAAAATATGTAGAGAGAGAGAGAGAGAGTAGGTAAGAGCAGAATGTCCATACCTTTGATGTTTACCTCTATTTATAGTTTACTATTAGGGTTTCCTATAAACTAGGATGTACTCCGATAAGTTAGGGATTTGCATGATTTTCCCAAAATATTGGAGATTCGGTTACTTAGTTTATCCATACAGAATAGAACATTCTAGAATAAACGTGTGTGATTGATTTATTTATAATAAAATAATGGGTGATGACCGGGTCAGGTTAGCCGGTCCGGATCATACCTCGTGATCTTCCACATAGCAAATATCATATTATATGTTATTATGTTCACAGTAACAGTAAGATGGGCTATTTTGGACTATGATTTATAAAACCAAGTGTCTAACACTAGTATAGGTACCTATTGGTAGTTTGGAAATAGATATTTTTTGAGGGCTAAACGTGTTCAACCGCCCACAACCAAACCTTCAACAAGTAGGATTAATGCACCGCCTACTAAAAAGGTAGTTTTAATAGAAAACCCGAAATATGTGCTACCTTTATTAAAACAAAACAATTTATAAGCTTAAAGATCAAGTGTAATGGATATTATAACGTCCTTATTAAAATGTGTAACGGTTAATACTAAAGATGAGCACGGTACCCGTTTGGTACCGAAATACGAGGAAAATTGGTACCGGTACTGGTACCAAATGTTCATCCCTAGTTAACGTCCCTTATTATCCTTTCAATTATTACTTTCCATTTTGTTTTCTTTCCTTTTGCCATTATCGTAGTATTGTCTCTCCCTCTTTATGTCCCTATAATGCCTCATTACACATGGCCTAAGAACATACGGGGTGGGGCGTGATTTTTGGCATTGAAGCCTCAACCACGCCGACACACCGGCCAGAGGGTGGCATGGTGGTGAGGGCGGGGGATTCTTCACTAGCGTGGAGGGCTGTTGGGTGATGACGTGACGACTCTTGATTGGTGGATATTATTTGGGTTGTTTTGATTGATTCTTGTTAATTTTTTATATAAAAACACTACTTTCACGTCCCTCCCCGTGTTTTTTTACCATGTCCCTTGCTGACGTGGCTACCACGTGGCACTTAATGCCTACTCTTCATGCCCTCTTACTCCATATAGTCTTAGGGTGGAACGGATGATCATTACCCATCACACACCACACTCAGTCACCATTTGACACCTCATTCCATCACATTTTACTCTATCACACTTGCAATGGTCATCACTCCTCACTCGCACTCATCACACCCAATCACAACTTAACACCTCAACAACAAAATCAAACACAAACACATTCTCCAATCACACGTCAACACCAACATCCAACACACACACACACACACACACACATTCCTATCATTACATGATGAACATCATGGATTTGGCCTCCATCACGCGTGATAGAACACTCGTGGCGGTGTGCTATCACCCATCACATACTCTTATCACTTGCCCACCCCAACCACCCTAAAGATGTGAAGGGGCTTGCTAACACCTCTAATATCGCCTTCTGAGTGTTATAAGAGTATGAAGAGGGAAGGACGTTTCTAGTATAGCGTCAAATGAGGCGAAAAAAATTAGAAAGTAATGATTAAAAGAGTATTAAAAGACGTTAACCATTACACATTTTTAGCAAGACGTTAAATACTGATGTAGCGAAAATTACTCCTTATGGGCATTAACCATTATGGAGATTATGGATGGTCCAAATAATTTTGCAATGGTCATCACTCGCACTCATCACACCCAATCACAACTTAACACCTCAACAACAAAATCAAACACAAACACATTCTCCAATCACACGTCAACACCAACGTCCAACACACACACACACACACACATTCTCCTATCATTACATGATGAACATCATGGATTTGGCCTCCATCACGCGTGATAGAACACTCGTGGCGGTGTGCTATCACCCATCACATACTCTTATCACTTGCCCACCCCAACCACCCTAAAGATGTGAAGGGGCTTGCTAACACCTCTAATATCGCCTTCTGAGTGTTATAAGAGTATGAAGAGGGAAGAACGTTTCTACTATAGCGTCAAATGAGGAGAAAAAAATTTAGAAAGTAATGATTAAAAGAGTATTAAAAGACGTTAACCATTACACATTTTTAGCGAGATGTTAAATACCGATGTAGCGAAAATTACTCCTTATGGGCATTAACCATTATGGAGATTATGGATGGTCCAAACGATTTTCAAAAGTTGTATTATATAAACCTCTATGTTATGAAACTAGCCTTATGTCGAAATGATATGAGAAGAATAATAAAAGGAAAAAGGTTCGATGTTTCATTATTCAAGTGGGTAATATAGTTACGTATAATATGGGTAGTTTATATATAGCGGGTGAAACTTAATCAATATACAATTCTAATAACTATTTAAAGATAGTGCCGTTCAAAATTCTATACAACTAGTATTAAGCAGCCCCCGTGTTGCGGCGGGGGCGAGCACTAATGCTACACTACTGTCAGCGAATACTGACACTGAAGTTGCGGCGTGTTAATGCGATGAAATTAAACCGAAACGTAAAACATAGAATAAAATAACTAAGTTGATCTAGGACTCGCTCGCTACGATGAACCCGCGTCTATTTTTTCCCGTCGGCTCATCGTAATCTATATATAATATACATTACCACTATACAAACCATAATGCATACATTACAACAACCATTGCATCAATATGTTGCAAATTATATTTATACAAGATTATGGCTAAATAAATTAGATTATTATAAATAATAATAATTTACAAATAAAACAACACAATTTTGAATGGATCAAACCGATTGAATATAGTTAGATAATGAAACCATTATTTGATTAGGGTACAACCACTTAAATACAATTTACAACCATACATGCATACAAAACATATTAAATTTGGTAAGGTAATGAAACCATTATTTGATTAAGGTACAACTACTTAAGCACAATTTACAACCAAACATGCATACAAATGTTCCAAATTAATAGTATAAATTTATAACCGACTGATTATGGTAAGATAATGAAACCATTATTTGATTAGGGTATAAGCACTTAAGCACAATTTACAACCATACATGCATACAAAACAGATTAAATTTGGTAAGGTAATGAAACCATTATTTAATTAAGGTACAACCACTTAAGCACAATTTACAATCAAACATGCATACAAATGTTCTAAATTAATAATATATAAATATAAATTTATAAATAATGTACAAACAACCAAAGAAATGGTACAACTAAAAATAACATAAGCCATAACAAAAGCCACACTTACAACACCACATTGCATTAACAAGTTACAAAATAATAGTATATAAATAACCAGTATATCTTACACCCAGAGAAATTTTTAATAAACTTAAGGTTTTAATTAAATAAGTTATTCAAAATCCATTATTGTATGTTCTTTCTTGGAAATGGTACTAAAACGAATAATGCCCAAAACTTAAAGCTAAACGTGTCGTTAATTAGTGTTAGTTTTAATACTTAAGGATATGAGTTTATCAGTTAATCTATCGATTTGAACATTTACAATTGCACAAATCGAACAATTTGGATGAAGTGAACACTAAACCTATGCAAATCATATTTTTCACTGTTTGAAAGTTATATAAATGTTTAATTGAATGGTAATAAATACCTTATATTAAAACGTTACATGTAGTTGAACGAAAGTCTACAATTATAATTACTACTAAGTTTGAATCCTACCAAAAATTTAATGCCACCATCAATTATCACAATTGTTGCTCAAGTATCATTATGTCTCTTTATGACTAGAAATACGCATGTCCTTTTATCTAAATAAAAACCACAATAAGTTTGATGATGAAAGTCACTAATTAGAGTTGATAAAAACAGATAGGTATGCAACTTGTAGCATTTAAGTACGAATTCAAATCATCCACAACATTGTTTTCGTTGGAATTTTGTTTTCTACCGATAATGGATGCGTTAAATATGTTTATAAAACTAGACACTTCATTGGCTATTTTTTATCTCCAAGAAATAGTAGTGAATACGGTGTTGTCACATACCTTTTTTTAACGACAATGTTAAATTTATCATAAAAGATTCACAGCACTAGCAAAAGAGAACTAACATAAAAACAACACCATCTTTTCAATCCAACTTGCTAAGCTTTGCTCTATTTTTAACCGAAAGAAATAAGCTTGCTTTAATCACCTCGAAAATCATCTTTGCGTTTCTGTTGAAGTTGAATATTCTGTGATTGCGAGCTCTCCATATGAACAATAATTTGCCCCAATTTTTTATAGACTTTGGAACCTTGAATTATTTCTATGAATTGCAATCTTTCCAAAGCCAAGTCACCTATTCCCACCTGTTGGTCAGTTCTGTTTAAACATAAAGGAAAACATGTAAATAATACATGTTACAGCAGACAGGCCAGCAGAGAATCCAGTCAGAGACGCAGCCAATGAGTTCGACATACTTGTCAGGATGATCTGGTTCCTCCTTAGGGTGTAAGGTAATGATGGTGATTGAACCGAAAGTAGGGATGTTTCGGTTTTGGGAGAGAGAGTCGATGATGTTATGAGGGTTATGTGTTTGTCTAATTTTTGTAACCCTTTAACTCTCTAATAACCTCCTTATTTATACACCCAAGAGGAAACCTAATTAGTTATTAAGGGTAATATGGTCCATCAACAATTACCAACTAATGATTAATAGGTTATTAATATATTTTGATCTATATAATATAAATGATTATAATGGCTACAAGATTAAATAATATAACAATAATATATTTAATCTTACATTCTCCCACTTAGCCGAGTAATCATTTATCATGAGTATTAGATAAGCCTGATCAGGAGTTAATACTCATTTTAGCCTTAAACAAGTACTATAGCAGAGAAATACAGCCGTTGAATCATTATGCGACTCAGGACCCCCATTAATCATACTATAGCCTTAATTTAAAACCTAATCGTTATGATCAAAATACGCATAATCCGTTTGTTTGATTTGTAACTTCATTTGTCTATATGCCATTATGCTAGCTTGACATATTCTTAGAGACATACAAAATCAAACTGATGAGGAATATTAAAAGTTAATCATTTATAGTACGATATGCAGTTGTACATAGTCATCAATAAACCCGTGATTATTATAAGCGCTTACATAATAGTTATGGGTGATAGACTTTTAGTTATAGGATCCTTAAGCATATCATGAATGCATTCGATACAAAGATTTAGTTTCCTCAATTCGTTCATAAACGAATAATTAATTGCGTATCGAAATTTAATGCAGCACCTCTCGAACTGTTACTGTTCAAGGAGACATGGTAGCTGACTTTATCACAACAAGTCTTCAATATATTAATTATATGGAGTTAATAAAGTTATGAGTCCACCGATAAATTTCCAACAACATTTAGTGACTATATTAGTGACTATATTATGTCGTTATAACTTAGGTTGTTAAAATCAGTGCATTATGACTCCTCCATGAAATAGGTTTTGTCTGCTGACATAAATATATATACCCGAAATTACATTTTGTCATCTTTGAATATCACAAAGTTATAGTAATAAACCGGTTTTAATTCTCACTTCTTCTTCAAATTATAGTCTCTCGTTTCTTTAAAGATATTGTAATACTCCATTAGATGCTTCACACTAATCTAGACATATCTAGTGTGTTGTAATGTGAGTAATATCTAAACAAGTATAGACTTAAACTTACATAAGGCTTCTAATTAATGAAACGTAAGAAATAATCTCATTTATCCTATTATCCTCTAAAGGAGAGCAGTATTTTGTTACATATGCAACGACCAATTTAATGTTAAACTTTGGAACGGAAGTAATGTCCCATTTGGTCTCTCTCAACATGTTATGATATCTATTATGTAAGAGATATCTCTGAGATCTATTATATCAAAGTTTGTATTAACAATGCTTTGACTTATGTAACATATACTTGTATATAGACAAGTTTATCTTAGTTGCTCCCACTCATCTTGAGGTAGGTCCATTAATCCACTAGGTTCTTGATGAAAATAATTGCGTTAAGATTTCATCACATTATGGTGTTTGCATTAACCCATACATGGATTTTATTGGCTTATAGACAAACTGTTCTTTAACCTTCAGTTTGGAACTTTCAGGTTGTTTTATGAACATGTAAATATGTCAGCCAGTTATTAGGGAAAATTGCTTTTAATGTTCATCTAATGTAGCTTAAAACTATTATAAGCTACTAGAACAGTAATGATCATCAAAGAAATCTTTTGTAAGATAGGTAATAAAGATTCTTTAATAATTTATATCTTCCTGAGTATAACCTTTGACAATCAAACATGCTTCTTCATGTCTTAACGCTTATATTAGGATTTGGTTTAGTTATGAACACTCTTAGGTAATTCAATCAAATCCCAAACGTTATACGAACACATAAAATCAGTTTTACTAGAAAACTGTTTTATTCAATTCAGAAGATTGATTGACACTAATGGCTTAATTAGAAGAGATAGGATCAGTAAACTTTTCCAAAATCCATTTCAACTTCAGTTAGGGAGGTTATGTAATCATCAAAGTTAGTAGGCTTTTAAACCTAGATGACCTCCTGAGTTGATTATTGGGTTTATTAGAAGTTTCGGTTTTATGGATTAGCTCTTGGTTAGGTTGCTATCATTTTCATTCTAAGTTTGTAAGAGTTGGTGCAGTATGGTGTACAAGAGGTGTAATCGGAGTTAAATTCGAAGTGAAATTTAATGACATTCTTCCCCCCGCCTCTTGTATTCCTTACAAATCATGATAAGGACTTTGACTGCTCCCACTAACCTTAGAAATCTTTAGGAACTCAGCATGCTTATGGTCAATATGTAACGACCAACAAATTCTAATAGAGAAACGAGTTAATGACGTTAGTCGTTGTAGTTTCTCTTGTTGAGGATTATGTTAGTTTAGGTAAGAAATCTAAGTGTGCCCACAATTAAGTAACAATGAAACTTTTGTAATAGTAGCATTAGATTTAAGGAGATAAGTTATGAAAAACAGTGTCATAATGGAGCAGTGTCTTGTACAAGAGGTGTAAATTGAAGTAATATAAAGTTTTCACTCCCCCACCTCTTGCAACTATTGCAAGTTATTATTAAGACACTTAATGCTCCCACTGATCTTTGATATCTCTAGAAATGCTACAAGAGAAGTTTCAATGAGGTACGTGACGTGGGAACCTATCATATATATGTTAGACTTTAATTGATTTCCTTAACGTCCAAATGTCATAAGAAACTTAAGGACATATTTAATAGAAATCTTAGTAAGTAAATATATGAATAGATTTCTTCTAAGACTGTGGGCCATATGCGACAAAATTAGATACAAGTTGATAGTCTTTTAAATGATAAATGAATTATGTCTGAATATTCCATTTTGGAATAAGTTCCACGAATGTCAATAAATGACTTATGATGGACCTATACTTATTCCTTAAGCCAAGTTATATTTTAGGGCTTTAACGTCATGATTTAAAATCACTTAGAATGAGATTAGTTGAATAATCATCCTCATCAACCATGTCATGATTGCTCATGAATTTGGGTTATAATGGATGAAATTTATAAGTCTCATTTTTCCTTTTGTCAAATTCTCATTTGCATGATGACAAAAGTTGTAAAAGTGTAAGGTATCATCTAATTTCATCTTAGTAATGTTTCAATCCATATATTTAGAACAAATAAGATGAGAGATTAAGGTAAGTGTGACTTTATGTTGACTATGTAAACCTTACAACCTTCATGACATAGCCTAAGTAATGATACCGTACTCTGATTAATTATCAGAATATGTAAGGTATCGAAAAGCTTTGTTAGAAGACTGCTTATTATGGTTCTTATAGCCTTAACAATTATTTTGTCACTAACTCTCATGTTAGTTATTTGTCGAATTCTGGTAAGGAAACGTATGGAACTAGAGTCAACTAATCATGTGTTAATTGGAATATTAAAATTACCAGACTTAAATATCATTAGTAAGTGACTATCTAATTAATTTATCCAACTGTTCTTTAGAATAATGGATAGTCTCGTTGCTTATGTCTAGTCTAACAGCATAATTATGCAGTGAGATTTTCCCTTAAAGAACCTTAGAGTTGGGATTTTGTATTTGTATTTGTCTATGGACCTTAGAACAATCCTCTTTTAAACTTTAAGTGGTTGTAAGGTGAATAACAACTTATTTTCTAGCTTTAAACATTTATTTCTTTGTACATATGTTGCTTATCAACATACTCAGTATACTTTGATACTTTTGAGTGTTGTAGTTGATTTATAATGCATCAAATTGTACAAGTGAAAATCTTAGTATGTAATGTACTGGAAAAATGTACTTATTTCCATGCGTAAGCCCTTAACTTTATGGGTCATGGTTTTGTACATTATAATGTATTCACATATACCACTTATCTTTATAGTTTAGAATTTTAAATGAAGACATGCATCTTAGGAGTTCTAGTGATTATTCCACAATAATAGATTAGTCTTAGGAAAGACTTAATCTAGAATAACTTTAGTGATGACATTTACGTTAGAGAGTTCTTGATTATCATAAGAGACATCATGTTCGATTTGTCCTATTCATCATGCTCTAATTTTCTTCTTTATAATCTTTATCAGAAGAGAGCAATAGGATTATCGTGTCTTAAGAAATAATCAAGGATTTAATTTAAGAGCTAATTCTAATAGAAACTTTAAATAAAGCAAACATTTTAGGTTTAGGAATTAGAGTGGATGAGATATATATAGAAGAAAATTATAGTGAATAAAATTATGGGTACTAAGAATAAGGCAGACGAAATGATCATAAAGTTAATTAATGATCATTAATATAAGGATCATTATGTGAAGAGATTGTGATATGTCTATTACTAACATCAAAATAATAGACTTAGTAAAATTCTACTTAAACAAAGACAAATCAGCTTTGGCCAGAAGTGTAATCATTTAAGTATGTGTGCAAAGTAATCGTGACAAATCAGCTTTGGCCAGAAATGAGACAATCACCTTAGTTATGCACTTGTCAAGCATGCTAAACATAAATGAATTAAATCAGCTTTGGCCAGAATTAAGACATTTCACGTTTGTAATGCATACTCAACATAGCTTTTATAATACTTGAACAATAAATAGATATATTAAATCAGCTTTGGCCAGAATTAATAGATCAGAAGCTCATTCAAGTAAAGCTATTTTGGTTTTGTAAAACATTATTTGATCCTTATTAATTAACTAAGTATTTACAGAACCAATTATTTAATAGCAAACCATCTTTTAGCGCGGATCGAACTGAGTTATGAGATCTCGAGTTAGTTATGAGGTCTCGAGTCGCAACCTGTTGTCTCGAGTCGGAACCATGGTCTCGACTATCACATTTTATGAGATCTCGAGTCAGTCATGAGGTCTCGAGTCGCAACCACGGTCTCGAGTTATGAAGATTGAAGCCCTTAGTCGAAAACTCGGTGGTCTCGAGTCGAGACTGTTGTCTCGAGTTATGAAGTTTGAAGCCCTTAGTCGAAAACTCGGTGGTCTCGAGTCGAGACTGTTGTCTCGAGTTATGAAGTTTTGAGCCCTTATGGTCTCGAGTTGTAAACTTCTGGTCTCGAGTTGTAAAATTTTGATGACCTTTATGATTTCAAGTCGAGACCTTGTGGTCTCGAGTCGAGACCTTGTGGTCTTGAGTCGAGACCTTGTGGTCTCGAGTCGAGACCTTGTGGTCTCGAGTCGAGATCTGATGGTCTCGAGTCGTAGTCTGATGGTCTCGAATCCACTATTAACAGCTGTTTTGTGATAATAACTAAAACTCGAAATTTAAGGGATTGTGAGATAGTGTTTCCTATTTTATTTCTGATCTAAACTTATCACAAGATTTTGAAAATAATAACTGAAATCCTTTAACAGTTTTCGAAACTTTAATTAGATGAAATTAAGATCAAAACAATGAAAAACACCCACTAATCCAAATTATATTCCAAATCTTAGGGAATTTTCGAGTTTTATCTTAGAACAATTGATGAACCCTAAAAAAAAATAAAACATAATTCTGGGTTCCGAAATCTAAATTTTATGATTTTAGTTAACAGATTTCGGATATTATTATCCCCTTATTGGTTTCGAGTCAAAAAATTAAACATATTATTCCGAAAACAGTGATTTCGGTATCAAGGACCTGAAAACAGCCGAGACTTTTAAAGGCTTTAAAATTTTCGTTTTCCAGATTCTTGATCCCAGAATAATGGATACAAAAACAGAACCGATTTATCAACATATGCTCTGATACCACATGTTGGTCAGTTCTGTTTAAACATAAAGGAAAACATGTAAATAATACCTGTTACAGCAGACAGGCCAGCAGAGAATCCAGTCAGAGACGCAGCCAATGAGTTCGACATACTTGTCAGGATGATCTGGTTCCTCCTTAGGGTGTAAGGTAATGATGGTGATTGAACCGAAAGTAGGGATGTTTCGGTTTTGGGAGAGAGAGTCGATGATGTTATGAGGGTTATGTGTTTGTCTAATTTTTGTAACCCTTTAACTCTCTAATAACCTCCTTATTTATACACCCAAGAGGAAACCTAATTAGTTATTAAGGGTAATATGGTCCATCAACAATTACCAACTAATTATTAATAGGTTATTAATATATTTTGATCTATATAATATAAATGATTATAATGGCTACAAGATTAAATAATAAAACAATAATATATTTAATCTTACACCACCTCCATGTAACACTAAGCTTTAACTAGGTTCCAAACCTCATCCGCTAGTTTGCATGAGATTAGGAGGTGACCTGTTGATTAAAGTGCCATTTCGCAGCCATCACATACCGTCAAAACGACATAACAAATAAGCATGATAATGTATTATATTTGAGCGAATCCTTTCCAAATAAAATCTACGTCGAAATGTAGACCAGCTCAAGTTTATACCCTCAAATCAAGACGTGTTATGACCTGAATCGTTTCTGAACAAAATTGACATCAAAACGTTCATAAAAAGTAAGCACGGAAACATATTATGTTTGACCTGACTCGTTTCCAAATAAAATTTTCATCGAAACGTAAACCAACTCGAATTTATACCAACACGTACATAAAAATACGCACGCAACAATTTTTTTTTTAAGTTAACAAACGAAGGTATTAAGAAATAATCAGATTATATATACTCTCGAGGGGGTCAAAGTGACATTTTATAAAGTTCATAAAAAGTTAGAGGGTTGACAATAACATTTCCTAAACTTAAGAGGCAAGGGGGCAAAGCTCTGTCAAGTATGTGCCACAGACCTTAGGGGCTTTGCCCTCCACATCACAAAAGGTAAGGGGTGGTTAAAGGCAAGGGAACAAGGGTAAGAGCATTCACATTTGATCCTTTATATTTATCTGAGTGGTTTATCTATATTATATAAAGTGGTTATTAGTGAAGAAAAAAGAAATTACTGTTCATTAGTAGATTTAAAAAAAACAATGTTCACTTTTTATAATTTTTTTAATATTTTTGAAAGTGGTTATGAGTGGAGTAGAGAGAAAATGTAATGATAAAAGTAGAAAAAAAATATTTTTAATTGAAAATTAGAGAGAAAATGTAGTCATTTTTAGTATGGTTCAATCTATTTAGACACCCAAGTGTCTATTTCGACACCCAACCCCTCCTTATACGATCCATATAGGTCTATACGAGTCATATAGGGCTAACCTTAAACAACACAGATTGATAGTGTCAGTGTGTGTCTGGTGACTAGTCATATACAACCTGTATAGAGCTATATGAGTCATATCCTGTCACACCCCCAAGATACCACATGCGGAAACCCTGCTAGGCGTGTGACGTACCAGGATCTAGCCACCAATCACATTGAACTAATATCAAGATATTAAATAAAGTTTCCATTTATTAAGATAAAACATTCATAAACGTAATCCAAGTTTAACATGTTCGGCGGAAGCATAAGGTAAGTCATCATTCAATGTTTCAAAACCAAATAAATGAAAACCAAATGTATTGTCATGTGTTCTCAAAATGCTCGACCCATGACTACTCCAGCAATCCCAGACAGCAAGTTCCTCGTCCATAGAATCTAACGACCTGCGAGCATGCAACAAGTGTATCAGACAACGCTGGTGAGTTCATAGTTTTATGTAAACGTTAATTGCCAAGTGTTTAGTCTAGTTTAATAATAATGTTGATAATAACTCGAGTATCGTACAAGATGGCTCCAGAATATTTTGCTCATTCCCAATGCCCCCTATCTAAGCATTGGTCGTGATTAAGGTCATTATTTCACGCCCGTCCTCTCAGGTACGGTGTGAGGTTGCCAAGCTTAATAGCGCTATCAACTAATACCCCGTTACCTCTCAGGTAACTAATTCGGTATAAGATGGGACTTATAGTGATAGGAAATGAGTGTATTATCTAACATCCCAGTTTTTACCCAGAAAAGACTTATTCCTCTCAGGAATACCCATTTGATTGTCCCACCCACCGGGGCGCATGCTCAAGGGAAAATGAACTCACCTTAGTTTTGCTCGGTATGTTAAGTTACCCGTTCCAAGTTGGTCAACCAAACCCTACAGTGGTTACCAATAAAATCAGTTTCATAATCAATTAAGTCACGTATTTTCACAGATTGCATTCATCACAAAGATCACTGTATAACATGTAGCAAGTACTCAATTCTCATACAAGTCCACATCCCATGTGCATGTCACATAACAACACTTAACTGGTGAGTGTGCTACTCACACAAGTCAAATCAGATCCCTCATTCCTAATCAACATTATTAACGTGCAGCAAATAGAATTTTATAAACACAAATACCCATCACCATATACATCATAACTGTTTAACTGTTTTGTCCATTTGTTCATTTGCAGCATCTCCACGAAGGACCAGTTCTTCGTGGGATGCCTCCATGGCGAAGAACCCTATTGGTGAAGAACTATTCTTCGTCGAGAATGAGTGTTGTGAAGAACCAGTCAACGAAGAACCAGGTTCTTCGTTGAATTACGTTCTTCGTGTCACACCCTGACTTTTGCGGAAGCGTGATTTGGTGTGACTTGCTTAATATCATTGCATTCAACCATAACAAACAACTATATGATAAATCCAAGATGTTCATCCATTGATTAAGTTTTAAGACATTACAACAACACTGTCTTAGAATCCAAATACTGACTTCAAATCTGAATTATAAACCACGCAATTTTGTTTTAGAGTTCCATAAGGACTTCTCAAAAGATACTATTGAAAACTTGGCTTTTGAATATGCAACCTATCCAGGATAGGGTACGTGCTCCCAAACAATACGACACCGGATGACATCTTTTATTCCAAACAACACTTGAAAACTTCAACGCCCGCCAGATCCATACTTAATTTTCCTGAAATACATGTAGTTTGAAAACATCAACAAAAGTTGAGCGAGTTCATGTGTATGTTTGTGAATAAACCTTTGAAACCTTTGTAACTATGTATGTATGTACTTGAAATCCGGTATGAAAGCAACAAGGAAACAGATCAATTAATGTGTAGCTAATACATTAATATACGTGACATGGTGCAGGAAGACTCAAACCTAGCAGACTTTGCACCGGGCTTCCGGCTGTAAGACATAGTCACCACATGGTCCACTCGACGGACTCATGAGTGGGACTCGCTACACCCAAATAGATCTATCACTCCTGTCCCTCGGTCCTACAACGAGGATTAATGGCCTTAAGAGTGCGCCTACCCATTCACATGATCTACTGTACTTTCCAAAGTTAACCATACAATTTGTAATTATCTGTAAACATTTAGTAACATGTACTTCATCCCCAAAGTTATAAAACCGAAAACAGTTAAAGAGAAAAGGGGGAAACATGAACTCACAGGTTTGCGTTCTTCGAATCCGCCTGTAACTCAAAGTTTCCTCTGGTGTACATGACTACCTACAACGTACTATGGTCTATTAGACGAGCGGGTCGTGCCTTGACTTAGTATTAATTAGTGCCCTTGAGTTACGTTTCCAAGGGTCTTCATCATTATTCCAAGTTATATAATTTATTTGTTAAAATAATAAATATTTTAACTTAAATTATGTTTGTTAAATTTTGGAATAATAGTTAAAATAATATACTTTTAACTTATCACACTTTTGTATTTGTACATGAATATCCTTTCCAAGGATGGGTGTATTTGTATTTGTATTCTTATACTTGTATATATTTGCCATGCGTTAGGGTCGTATTCCGGTGTGTATTTATACGTATGAGAATACGTATTTTTATTTTATTCATTAAGTATTCTTATACTTAATTTCGCATTAACTCTTCCGGAATAGTATCTTTAATAAAAATACATCAATATATTTCTCCAAAATATATATCTTAAGAAGTATTACTTAGAAAAATTATTTATAATTTTTCCCTTGCAAAAATATTTATAAATTTCATACAAGTCTCAAAAATAGTATATTTTCAAGTCCAACTTAGAAAATATATATATGAACCCATTTTTCATCCAAAATGATATATTTCATATTTATTTGAGGAAGTATATCTTTTACCTCAAAAATATTGTATTTCGTGTTTGTGTAAGAAAATATGTATTTCTTAAAAATAATATATCTTCTAAAATTTTCAAGAAAAATATATATTCATTCTTGCCGAAAATAATGTATTTTTCCTTTGTAAAAAATATGGCATATTCTTGTGGTAATTGTAAAAATCATATTTTTGTCTTTTGGTGTCCAAAATATTATTTGCCAAAATATACTTGTGAATATAATTTTCGGAATATTTCGTAAGTCTTATTCCATCGTTCGGGTTCACCAATATTTTGCGTATTCTTTGTATATCTATTCCTTGGAATTTTTGGTAATATTTTGGATGGTAATTCATGATATTTTAATGAGTTATATTATTTCATGCCCTAAAATAATATAACTCACACACAAAATATACAAACAATTACACACATGGTGTCTTCTAAATATATATTTTCTAAATACATATTTAGTCACTTTTATTTTTGAAAACCAACCTCCAATATTTGTATTTTTGTAACAAAAATTATGGCAAAGTTTATGTAGCAATTTATGGTCTAAAATACACTTATAAACATTTGTTTAAAAATATTTTTCTAAGTGTTTAGTTTTTTAGAAAATTTTGCCATAGTTTCCCAAAAAATGGAGGTTTCCATGCTTTCAAGCATATCATTTCCTTTTGTAGAAATCATCACAATCAATTTACAATCAATAATATACAACCTTTACTTACCAATTTTTCCAAAAACAAGTATAATTTAATACTTCATGAATTTGAATCTTTATAAAAATATGTAGTAACTTACTAGTGTTTTTAGTAAGTCTTGTTACCCTTTAAAGTGTGATTGATCTTTTAAAAACTTCATTTTTAAAGAAGATAGATCTTCACAACTTGTGATCACAATTTCTAAAAATGTTTCTTTATGAAATCTTCTTGTTACACAAGTGTTTCTACACTTGTTTATCCACCAAAAATAAGGGTTGTTTAAGAAAGAACCAAGATTAAATAAAACTTGTATTTTTAACTTGGTTTCTTTAGAAATCATCCATGAAACTTTTAGATCTACAAGATTAACAACTTACTTTGATCATTATTTTACAAGAAAACAATATATTCTTTCAAGTTCATGTCTTGCATGAGGATGATTTATAAATCTCTAACATTTTCATCCTCTCATCTTGCTAGATTATGTTTTTAATCATGATCTATCAAGATCATATAATGATCTACATCATTTACACAAACCATCAATCATCAAGTATCATAACAACACTAAACAACATGATTTCTTTAAGATTTCTTATAGTTTTAAGCTTATGTTCATGTTTCATCTTCTTGTTTCTTAGTGCTCTTCATGATAATCATATTGTATCATCTTTTAACCACTTAAAATAGATCTAAAATGAAGAGTAGAAGATCTTACTACTAGCTCAAGGCTAGGGATATGATCAAATGAAGAAATAAAGTGGATAAAAGCAAACGGTGAAGGTCCTTCAACTTCCGAAAGCTCCAAGCCTCCTAACTTAGCTCCTTACACCTTAATATCACTTGGGAATGGGTGGAATGGAAGTGAAAATGGAGATGGTGTGGAGGTGTGTGTGAGCCGTGAGGTGAAGGGAGGAAGAAGGAGAATTTTTGTGAAGTGTGGAAGATGAATGAAAGGTATAACCTTAAAGACACTACTTATAACCAATACACATGATCTTCCATAGATTTTATGTTTTAAAAAGTAGTAACAACATCTAATATAATATATAGATAAAATCTTGAAGTGGGGCCCTTGTTGGGGCCGGATTTGGTGAGGGGGGGGGGGGGGGTAAAATGTAAATTTTTGAAAGTTTGGGGTTTAAAGTGCAAACTAGAAGGTTTAAGTATGTTTAAGAGTGTTTAGGTATTTTTATGATTTTTAAGGTGTTCTACCACCAATACTAGCTTAATATCATAAAAACATTACTTCTAGTAAAATTTTGATGTCTCGGTTATTGTCCGGTTGTTCGGTTCGTTACTGTTTGTTAAAGTGCTGAATTGCGCAGTTTCACTAAGTATGAAGCACCTTTTGTGGCAGTTTTAATTCCCGACACTTTGTAAGTTGTTTTGGACATCAAAACATAAATTTGGCATGTTATGATTGTGCTAAATAGCTAGTTATAGCTGAATTGTGCTGATTTTCTGCAGAATTTTGCAGTTTATGTAAGTTTTAGGCACTTTCCGGCACTTAAACTATCACTAGGAAGGCAGTTTTGTGATCCTTACTTTTCTACACACTATACTAGTGTAACTCTTGGTTTCTGGCCCATTCTGTATCTCAATACTATGTCTGTCTATGTTCTGAACTTCGTCAGCATTTCTCTGACTTTGTCTGATAACTGTGCTAGCTGTGTTTCGTGCATCATTTGAATCAATAAAGTTTGCATGTAGTAATGTTATGTCATTTGCAATATATGATGCACATGTATGAATAATGATAATGATCAGAAAGCAATACAAGCATTTAATTGTAATTAAACACAGTCATTAAGCACTAATCATCATTTAATAATTGTACGGATGCATGCAAATTTGACAGTTGTCACATTCTCCCCCTGTTAAGAAAAATTCGTCCTCGAAATTTATACTACCTTAAATCCTTAGGGTTACGTCATGCATGTATGGATATGAATAACACCACAGTAACTAACCACATCACCGAATCAAAACCTATTGAATTAGGTGAATCCAAGGACATCTTACTATATTAAGAATCCAATGGTTAGAAGGTATGTCTCTCAGAATTTAATGTCAAGGGATAAGAGATGTACAGATGTAAAATCTGGTGTCACTTATTTCACAGGGTTCCAATCAGAGGAGTTTCGGCCAATAGAGTTCCAAACGATCGTTTACAATGTGCACGTGAGTTATAAAGGCAATAACATCCGTTAGATGAACTCGGAATCTACAAGCTCAAATGTAACAGTAACATGAAAATGATCCGTCAACTTTTGAACAAATGAATGAATAAAATAGCGTGTTGACATTATTGAATTGTGAGGATACACCGAATGGAATACAATTGGATCTGGTGTATCATTGACTTGATTTGTAGCGGCATTAAGAATATTTAAATGACAGGTCAAACAAGAATACGTGTAGTTTCGCATGAAACGGTTGACCATGATTAGCACAAGCTACAAGTTTGTACCGACACCACAAGGTGTTGTAATATCATAATTAAATAATAGCGGTGACCGACAAGTTCACCATGTTTGAAATCAAATGAAAGTGTAATGAAGCGAACCTGAGAATTTGACTCAAATGGCATCGTAGGATTTTTCCATCGAATATAGAACATCAAAGAACTACTGTTTCCGATCGAATGACGAAAAATAATGAATAATGCAAGGCATTCGATCGATAATGAAAGAACCGTTAGGAGGTACATTGGAATATAAAGTGAATTCATTTACCATTGTCTTAGCACACGATTGTGTTAAGACTGCTTTATTTATGATAAACCAAAACGGATTTAGAGCTAGTAAATGAATAAACAAGTATATCCGTGTATGAGATGCGTAATCGAGATTAGCACAAACTTCAATTTAGTGAAAACATCACCGCAAGGTGTCGAAATCAACAAACGATTTAGTAGAGTCGTAGACCAAACAAGTCTACTACGACTCGAAACAAAAGAACTTTTGTAAGAATAAATTTGGATATAATGCTCTCAATACATCATATGGTGTTTTGAATTGAATATGCGAAATGGATAAGTTCAAGCAATTGAACTTGGTTTCAGCGTAATCTGATAAATACATGTATCAACAAAGGAATTTCGGCATGGTTACCAAGATAAACCATGTATGTAACTTGAAAGAAAAGGGGTTTCAAGAAAGTGTGTTGACTCGATAGCAAAGGAGCCAACAATTACAATAATGTAGGTCATTCAAATCACAAATCGATAATTAGATTTAGCAAAATAACATTTGAGCCTTGATGAAGCGCTTATTCGAAACAAAACCGTATGCATAACAAATGGTTCATGCATAACATATGAATTTCCAAGAAATGAAATAATAAGTATTTGCTAAAGTGAAGAAACCAAGTACCGAAGCAATTGAGTGTTTGCTCTAGTGAAGAAAATTGACGCGATGCAACTACCATTAAGAAGAGTAGAGATGCAAACATCTACTCGCTAGAAGCAAAAGTGGAAATTTCAATAAAAGAAATTCGAGTACTTTACCCGTTCGGTTAACTAAAATAGCTTGCATGACAAAATAATAGTGTTTGTCCGAGTTAATAGACGCGGTTTTTACGTGGTGACCTTTACTGGTTCTCGACATGAGTTCCCTAAGGTCTTAAGTGCATGATTCCTAAACCCTCAAAGTTCTGTATTCTGTGTAAAACTGTTTCGTGCACCGTGTAGAAAACACACAATATTATTGTAGGTTCAAAACAAGTTGTCGGCTCACTATACTTCAGTATACTTTCTTCCTGAATTCACAGCTAATGATACTCGATCAACGATCAATCTTAGAATAGTAGTTGGATCCTTGAAGTTAGTTAAATAAATCGTTAATCCTCAGCAAGAGTTACCGACTCCTGTTGGTTAGCTTGTTCGGCTTCTGGTAATTGATGCTCATTTGAAAATCATCGTCCTTCTCCTTGACGAACAGTACTGAAACTCCTTAGGGCAAAAAGCTTGCCTTATAATTCCCCAAACTGGTAACTTCTGAAGTTGCGTTGACAAATCTTGTATCTCAGGAAGTGCAAGTCGATAGGGTGCCTTGGCTACAGGCGCGGCGCCTGGTACCTAGCCAATGTGGAAGTCGACTTGCGTTGAGGAGGTAATCCTGACAAGTCTCTGGGGAAGACTTCAGGATATTCCTTTACCACAGGGATATCCTCGAGCTTAGGTTCTTCGGCTTCTTGTCCACGACATGAGCCAAAGAAAAGCAACACATCCTTTGTGCAAAAACTTCCGTGTCTTCAACGACTGCTAATCCGTAGAGGCGTATCTTGCTTCATGAATCACGATCGTTTCTTCGTTCGCCATCGGGATGTAGGTAACAATCTCCGCTCGATTGCTCGACAACCAATCCATCCCAATTCCCACATTGAGGCTTCCCTTTAGCTAGTTCTATCGAGTACGGGTTATCTAACTTACTTGCTACTAAACCAAGCATACTCTCAAACTCTAGAGATGCGAAGCTAAAATTTGTAATAGTATCAAGTAGCACAGATGCATAACGTTGACTAATATGGGGCGTACCAATGACCATGTTTGGGTCCTGGTGTGCTTTCCTAGCTCCGCTATTGAGCTTTCATCCTTGTGCCTGATTGTTTTTAGGGCAATATTTTCTGAAATGTCTTTTATCTCCACAGTTAAAACAACCTTGAGCACGTTTTTGTTTGTCACTCGTTCTGCCTTGATAGTTGTCGTTGTTTCCTTTGTGATTCTTGATACCATCTTGGCCTCCATTTCTACGTTCAATACCTTGCCTACAAGTCTCCTTGGGATGCCCCCTTTTGCCACAGTTATCACACTTTCCATATTTACATCGCCCGACATGGTAGCGTAGACAATTGTATCACTTAGGTAGGGGACCCATGTATTCTTTTCCTTTTTTGGCCTTCTTTTTGTTACTCGCTCGAGTACCCTTCTTGAAGCTTGCGAACTTTCTCTTGTTATCTCCAGATGGCTCCACAAGAATCTCCTTTTTCTCCTCTGAGGTGGAAAATTTTCCTAGTCTAACCGCTTCTTCAGTGAGTGCCACACTTAAGTCGATAGCATCGGTGATTGTTGGAGGTTTAGATGTTGTCACCAGGCTTAGAATCTGAGGTGCCAATCTCCCGATAAAGCGTTCGATCCTCTTAAACTCTGGTTCCACCAGATATGGAACAACTTGCGATAAATCATGAAATTTCTGCACATACTCGGCTATCTTTGGACCTTCCATTTTCAAGTTCCAAAGTTCAGTCTCCAACTTCTGGACTTCTGCCGTCAAGAAATATCTTTTACTCATCAGCTCTTTTAGTTCGTCCCATGTCAAAGCATATGCAGCAGTCTCGCCCAACGTCTGAACCTGAAGGTTCCACCATGACAGAGCCCCATCTAGAAACAGTCCAGCTATGTACGTGACCTGATGCTCTGGGGCGCATTTGCTCAAACGTAAGACAGAATCCGTCTTCTCAACCCAGCGCACGAAGGCTATGGCACCCCCAGTGCCGTCGAAATCTCGGGGCTTGCAGTTCAAGAACTGCTTGTAGGTGTAGTCTGCGACATAAGCAACATCATTCACATACGGCATTAGCAATGGACACATGGAAATGTCCGAACGTTTTGTAATGTGTCTTAAGTGACTAAACATTACCGTTGGGTGGGTTATTTCCCGAGGTACCTCCGCTGCGTTCGGAGCGAAGGACCTCGTGCTGTGCGATGGCCAGTGAGATGCGCTCTTGTAATTCTGCCCCTGACATCGACAGAGGGTTGTTGGTATCGGTTTTCCTTTGAAGCGACATCTTCTAAGAAGAAGATCGGTTAGGTCAGGTCTTATTAAAGACACAAGCTCATAAGCATCTACTTAACGAATAAGACCTAGGAGGTGCGTATACATATGTATATAGGCAATCGTCATAGCAAGCAATCATATAACCTCACAATTATAGCACAAACATGTAGATGGGAATTTATTTAATGAGAACATAACAAGCAAGCACGTAGCATCACAATTGTAGCACCAATATGCGGATCAACAACGTGCTTAGTGAGGACATGGCGACTGAGCTTTCATTAGTCATTGACCACAAAGTATTGTTACATGTTTAATGGGGAATATGACGATTGTGCTTTCATTATTTTTCGACCACCATCACATTGTCTACAAAGTATATCACATCAAAAGGGACACAGGGTCACCCTACCCTTGCCCAATAAGTTTATTAGTGTATCAAAATCACATGGTCAAAAGTGGTCTTCAAAATTCTCCACAATCTCGGCTCATTAGTAGTGTCTTTTCCCAAAAGTAATGCAATCCACATAAAACCAAAACCAGCTATACTGGTGACTGAGGTGGAGGAGGAAAGAAAAGCAAACTGCTAACATGTGCGAGCTCCTCCTCGAGCTTGTATATACGTCGAAGTAATTAACTGATCTGCTGCTCGATAGTAAAGAAACGAGCATCAAAACCTGGGAAAGGTGTAATAGCAGCAGGTGAGAGTGCAAAAGGAGAAAGTGATGAACGTGGAGGATCAAAGTATACTGGCATAGACGGGGTGGAGGGCATGGTGCTAGTTCATGTTTCTAAACTCTGCGACTCAAAATCCTCAAACTGTAACTGAAGTAACAGAAGCAACTCATCCCGTGTGAGCCTCCAAAATGTGGGGGATGGTAGGGGTCTGAAATCAGCATAGTGTATGATAGGAACCATCGGAATGGCTCGTACAGCAGTGAAGAAATGAAAGCGTAAAACGGTGCAGCCTGAGGAATCTGTGGAGAAACTGCTGAAGCAAAGGGATCGTCGCGCGGGTGCTGACCAGAAGTACCTTCCCGGGATGCGGGTATGTCCTGAAAGAAAGCGATAGTCATGTCGGTGCAATGGACATCGGCCTCCACAGGGGAAAAGGAGCAACATTAGCGGGTGCAGGCAGGGGACAGATAGCTTAACAAAAGAAGGGTCAACATGTGTAGAAACTGAATCCGGTATAAGGGGTGCAATGTCTGGTTAACCAAAAGAAACATGGTCAGGATCAAGAATCAGCTCAAGATCAATAGGCGCAACATCAGGCTGACCCAAAAGGAACATAAGCTAGCTTAGGAGCGGGCTCTGGGTCGTGTGGAGGTGTGAGATCTCGAGCAGGTGATAGTGCGGCAGACATAGCGGCGTCGTCATTCGAGTCAGTAGTAGAAAGCTGCAATCCGGCCGTCTGTAAGGCTGCAGATGTCCCAGACTCAAAGGAGTCTGAAATCGAGTGTAAAATGAAAGCAGAGGATACTTCAATGGCAGGAATCTCAGGAGGTAGCATAGCAACGACATCCTCAGCTATCTCTCCATCACCCTGGGCGTCAACAGGAGGATCTTCAACTAACAAATCAACGTCATCATCAAACAAATCGTCGAAAGGGCAGATCCTCGGGAGGAATGACCACGAGAGGTACGGCATCGAGGATCGGAGCCACGATGTGCTCGCCATCGGGGTGTCCAAATGACGAGGTGGCCATGGACTGGAACATGGATGTCAAAAAGGGTCCTCGTCAGGGAAGCCATCAGCAAGGGGGTAAATCATCGCCCAAGTCTGGTAGCGCGAATGGCTGGAAGTCGTCCTCACCCTTGGTCAGCATGTCAGGGTTACTCTCAGTGTCAGACGTAAACATCTCCGGCGCAGGTGCAATCTCATTATCTGTGGTGGTGGCCATAGGGTCGTCAACGTCTGACAACTCACTCTCTGAAGAAGGTGACATGTGTGCCGGTACATAATAATCATAGCATGTATATCCATAGTAATCACTAACACTTAGTGTATTGCAAGCAAAGACAATTCATCATGTAATTATGTATTCACATTATTCTTAATGAAACTTTCTATCTTTCCCAGTCTCCCAGACTAAACCACCTAGTCTCCCACACTAAACCATCCAGTCTCCTAGACTAAACCACCTAGTCTCTTAGACTAAACCAACCAGTCTCCCAGACTAAACCACCCAGTCTCTCAGACTGAACCACCCAGTCTCTCAGAATGAAACACCTAGTCTCTCAGACTGAACACCCAGTCTCTCAGACTGAACCACCCAGTCTCTCAGACTGAAACACCCAGTCTCTCAGACTGAAACACCCAGTCTCTCAGACAAAAACAGCCAGTCTCTCAGACTGAACCACAAACATAAACCTTGAAATGTGTTTTGTGTCTCTTCTTTATAAAAATTGTTTTGTTTCTTGGATATGGGCGTTTCGTGTATGCAATGAAAACATGTTGTGAAAATTATTTTCTTGAGAGCCCTAATGATTGTAGTCTAGACTCGAGAAGGAATCCTAGTTCGCTACAATCGAAGCTCTGATACCAAACTTTCACACCCTGACTTTTGCGGAAGCGTGATTTGGTGTGACTTGCTTAATATCATTGCATTCAACCATAACAAACAACTATATGATAAATCCAAGATGTTCATCCATTGATTAAGTTTTAAGACATTACAACAACATTGTCTTAGAATCCAAATACTGACTTCAAATCTGAATTACAAACCACACAATTTTGTTTTAGAGTTCCATAAGGACTTCTCAAAAGATACTATTGAAAACTTGGCTTTTGAATATGCATCCTATCCAGGATAGGGTACATGCTCCCAAACCATACGACACCGGATGACATCTTTTATTCCAAACAACACTTGAAAACTTCAACGCCCGCCAGATCCATACTTAATTTTCCTGAAATACATGTAGTTTGAAAACATCAACAAAAGTTGAGCGAGTTCATGTGTATGTTTGTGAATAAACCTTTGAAACCTTTGTAAGTATGTATGTACTTGAAATCCAGTATGAAAGCAACAAGGAAACAGATCAATTAATGTGTAGCTAATACATTAATATACGTGACATGGTGCAGGAAGACTCAAACCTAGCAGACTTTGTACCGGGCTTCCGGCTGTAAGACATAGTCACCACATGGTCCACTCGACGGACTCATGAGTGGGGCTAGCTACACCCAAATAGATCTACCATTCCTGACCCTCGGTCCTACAACGAGGATTAATGGCCTTAAGAGTGCGCCTACCCATTCACATGATCTACTGTACTTTCCAAAGTTAACCATACCATTTGTAATTATCTGTAAACATTTAGTAACATGTACTTCACCCCCGAAGTTATAAAACCGAAAATAGTTAAAGAGAAAAGGGGGAAACATGAACTCACAGGTTTGCGTTCTTCGAATCCGCCTGTAACTCAAAGTTTCCTCTGGTGTTCACGACTATCTACAACGTTTATTAGACGAGCGGGTCGTGCCTTGACTTAGTATTAATTAGTGCCTTTGAGTTACGTTTCCAAGTGTCTTCATCATTATTCCAAGTTACATAATTTATTTGTTAAAATAATAAATATTTTAACTTAAATTATGTTTGTTAAATTTTGGAATAATAGTTAAAATAATATACTTTTAACTTATCACACTTTTGTATTTGTACATGAATATCCTTCTCAAGGATGGGTGTATTTGTATTCGTATTCTTATACTTGTATATTTTTACCATGCGTTAGGGTCGTATTCCGGTGTGTATTTATACGTATGAGAATACGTATTTTTATTTTATTCATTAAGTATTCTTATACTTAATTTCGCATTAACTCTTCCGGAATAGTATCTTTAATAAAAATACATCAATATATTTCTCCAAAATATATATCTTAAGAAGTATTACTTAGAAAAATTATTTATAATTTTTCCCTTGGCAAAAATATTTATAAATTTCATACAAGTCTCAAAAATAGTATATTTTCAAGTCCAACTTAGAAAATATATATATGAACCCATTTTTCATCCAAAATGATATATTTCATATTTATTTGAGGAAGTATATCTTTTACCTCAAAAATATTGTATTTCGTGTTTGTGTAAGAAAATATGTATTTCTTAAAAATAATATATCCTCTAAAATTTTCAAGAAAAATATATATTCATTCTTGCCAAAAATAATGTATTTTTCCTTTGTAAAAAATATGGCATATTCTTGTGGTAATTGTAAAAATCATATATTTGCCTTTTGGTGTCCAAAATATTATCTGCCAAAATATACTAGTGAATATAATTTCTGGAATATTTCGTAAGTCTTATTCCATCGTTCGGTTTCACCAATATTTTGCGTATTCTTTGTATATCTATTCCTTGGAATTTTTGGTTATATTTTGGATGGTAATTCATGATATTTTAATGAGTTATATTATTTCATGCTCTAAAATAATATAACTCACACACAAAATATACAAACAATTACACACATGGTGTCTTCTAAATATATATTTTCTAAATACATATTTAGTCACTTTTATTTATGAAAACCAACCTCCAATATTTGTATTTTTGTAACAAAAATTATGGCAAAGTTTATGTAGCAATTTATGGTCTAAAATACACTTATAAACATTTGTTTAAAAATATTTTTCTAAGTGTTTAGATTTTTAGAAAATTTTGCCATAGTTTCCCCTAAAAATGGAGGTTTCCATGCTTTCAAGCATATCATTTTCTTTTGAAGAAATCATCACAATCAATTTACAATCAATAATATACAACCTTTACTTACCAATTTTGCCAAAAACAAGAATAATTTAATACTTCATGAACTTGAATCTTTATAAAAATATGTAGTAACTTACTAGTGTTTTTAGTAAGTCTTGTTACCCTTTAAAGTGTGATTGATCTTTTAAAAACATCATTTTTAAAGAAGATAGATCTTCACAACTTGTGATCACAATTTCTAAAAATGTTTCTTTATGAAATCTTCTACACTTGTTTATCCACAAAAAATAAGGTTTGTTTAAGTAAGAACCAAGATTAAATAAAACTTGTATTTTTAACTTGGTTTCTTTAGAAATCATCCATGAATTTTTTAGATCTACAAGATTAACAACTTACTTTGATCATTATTTTACAAGAAAACAATATATTCTTTCAAGTTCATGTCTTGCATGAGGATGATTTATAAATCTCTAACATTTTCATCCTCTCATCTTGCTAGATTATGTTTTTAATCATGATCTATCAAGATCATATAATGATCTACATCATTTACACAAACCATCAATCATCAAGTATCATAACAACACTAAACAACATGATTTCTTTAAGATTTCTTATAGTTTTAAGCTTATGTTCATGTTTCATCTTCTTGTTTCTTAGTGCTCTTCATGATAATCATTTTGTATCATCTTTTAACCACTTAAAATAGATCTAAAATGAAGAGTAGAAGATCTTACTACTAGCTCAAGGCTAGGGATGATCAAGTGAAGAAATAAAGTGGATAAAAGTAAACGGTGAAGGTCCTTCAACTTCCGAAAGCTCCAAGCCTCCTAACTTAGCTCCTTACACCTTAATATCACTTGGGAATGGGTGGAATAGAAGTGAAAATGGAGATGGTGTGGAGGTGTGTGTGAGCCGTGAGGTGAAGGGAGGAAGAAGGAGAATTTTTGTGAAGTGTGGAAGATGAATGAAAGGTATAACCTTAAAGACATTACTTATAACCAATACACATGATCTTCCATATATTTTATGTTTTAAAAAGTAGTAATAAGATCTAATATAATATATAGATAAAATCTTGAAGTGCGGCCCTTGTTGGGGCCGGATTTGGTGAAGGGGGGGGGGGGGGGGTAAAATGTAAATTTTTGAAAGTTCGGGGTTTAAAGTGCAAACTAGAAGGTTTAAGTATGTTTAAGTGTGTTTAGGTGTTTTTATGATTTTTAAGGTGTTCTACCACCAATACTAGCTTAATATCATAAAAACATTACTTCTAGTAAAATTTTGATGTCCAGGTTTGTAGGATCGTATACACGACCTAAACGAGTCGTTCAGAAGAGTTCTCGTTAATATGAAAGGCGGAATTCTGTCGTATCGATGTTGTTTAAGCTGATTTGCACAAGAATCACTTTAAACTGTCTAGTATATTGATAACACAACGTTTTACAGCCTAGAGACACTTCGGCAGCACTTCGGCACCAGAATCAGATCGTTACCAATGAAATCACCAAGGCACATATTTATAGGCCTAACAATTCGCACGAAACCACTCACACGAAATGACATTTCATATGAAATGGATTAATCCATTTCGTGCGAATTGGATCATCTTCATTTCGTGCGAAATGGACTATTTCCATTTCGTTTCACACAAATTTTCATACCTTTCTTGTATTTCGTGCCCTGGTCTATCTAAATAATTACAAGACTCGATATAAGACGAAGTCGACAGACATATGCACTAACAGACTCCCCCTTGTAGGATTGTATGCACGACCAAAACGAGTCGTTCAGAAGAGTTCTCGTCAATACGAAAGGCGGAATTCAGTCGTATCGATGTTGTTTCAGCTTATTTGCACAAGAATCACTTTAAATTGTCTAGTATATTGATAACACAACGTTTTACAGCCTGGAGAGACTTCGGCACCGGAATCAGATCGTTACTAATGAAATTACCAAGGCACATATTTATAGGCCTACCATTTCGCACGAAACCACTCACACGAAATGACATTTCGTACGAAATGGATTAATTCATTTCATGCGAATTGGATCATCTTCATTTTGTGTGAAATGGACTATTTCCATTTCGTGCGAAATGGTCCTATCACACAAATTTCATACTTTTCTCGTATTTCGTGCCCTGGTCTATCTAAACAATTACAAGACTCGATATAAGACAAAGTCGACAGACATATGCACTAACAGACTCCCCCTTGGATGTCGACGAGTCTTCAGTACTAGTCTTCAGCATGTCGAGTCCTCAATCTTTATCAGTCTTCGTGCTCTCTTCCAAAGTATTCTCCATTGTAAGCATCCTCAATCTCTTCTCTCCTCTTTCTCTTTTACTTTCTCTATAAAAATCGTAACCTGGCTCTATCCTCTCTTGATTAGGTCTCTTGATTCCTTAAGTTTATCAGCATTTGAACATAATTCCAGATTTGAATCTGGCTTTCACATCTTCAGACTCCCTCTTGGATCAACCTGGCTTTAATATCTTCAGACTCCCCCTTTCAATCAGCTGGGATCGCAGTCTGGAATAGCACCTCTCACAAGTTTTGGATCGAAAACCTGGCTCTAAACACAGCTCAGGTTTTATGCGAAAAAACCTCAGGTATCGGAACCTAGCTCTCCCATAGCTATTATCCTGCACAATCCTCTACCACTTGTAAGATAAACACATTTTGACATTTGATAATCTTTTTGAATTTGAAATATTCAATATTTTTTATTCAAATTAATGAACCATTTATAACATTTCAAAATCATTTTCCATTTCATCAAACTCTCCCAACCCAGTGTTCATCATGTTTAGCACTTGGAATTTTGAAAATCAGCTTTCCAATGTCAGTTGTCGAAAATCTTTTTGATTTTTCAGACATTTTGTACTAAAACACAATCTTTTTGGATTTTTGTATTTAATGAAAAGCAGTAAAGAAATATTTACAGACAATATTTTTGTGAGTTTGCGTAAGAGGATCATATCAGTTTTTCACAAACCACTAGCACCGTTGAGCTTTAAAGACTTTAAGTTCTAAACGATTCACTTAGATTGTCAGTATACTGATCCACTTAAATTTTCACACAAAGTTCAATTGAATCAAGATACGAGATTAATGTTTTAAGAACATAAACTTATTCACGTGTCCCACCTCAGAATATACTCCCGTATCCAGACTCCTATATTCAGCCTTACAGGTGAATGTACACTAATGATATCTGTAAGGGGTAAATGCGAGACCATGAGAGCTCAGGCGATTGCTTCCGCAAAATCAGAGAGATGATGGTTCGACTTTCGGTGAGTTCCCTTTAGAGAATCTTTTTTACAACAACACATGATTAGCATTTTTCAATGTTTCATCATTTTTTATGCTGAGGGCGAGCTTTAAGATTAAAGCAATGCAAAGTATTATACGAGGACTAGGCTATTGCTCCCGCAAAATCAGAAGTCCAGGTATAATACCCCAGATATCACCACGTACAAAGACCTAGTATGTCATAAATAGAAAGCCCTTCAAACAAGATTTCGGGGGTTACCCATATATCCGAGAGATGTTCCCCACGATATAAGTAAGTATAGACTTTTAGGTTTATACCTCGTAAACAATCTACTGAATGTGCAAAAACCTACTGGTACATCCACAGTGAGACCGTTTATCACATTTAACTTTCCAATTCTTTAGCATGCAGTGATAGTCCACTGATTTACTATTATTTCCTCTTTTTCCACAAAAACTCAATTTAAAATTTTCAATGTTTTTGGATTTTTCAAATTTTCTAATGTTTTGAATTTTTACTCCCCCTAAAATCAAAATCATATTTCAAATTTTGATTTTCTGGGAAAATTTGAAATCAAACAGTACAAACAACTGACAACTGATTTCGAATAGCTTCAATTCGCCATCCGCTAGACTTAAACAATCAGAACTCCCCCTTACAACAAACTATTTTCCCATAATGATTTCAAAATACTTAAGTTTGTTTTAATCAAAATGGTTTTTCAGGAAAATTAGTTTTGTTGATTTTCACAAACCATTTGTAGGTTAGGGGTTTTCATCACATTGTTTTTCCAAAATACCACTTATATGAAGATTACATCAAGTTCAACTTAATGACCTTGATTAACCACTTGTAGAAACAAACCAATAATCACTTGTAGGTTATTCATAAACACACCACTCGTAGGTTGAAATATCACTTTCGTGAATTTTTTCAAGAAAGATGCCGATTCCTGCTCCACGATTACCAACTTGGGAGCTCCGGCAAGTCAGATTTTTCAGTTATAGAGATTCTCCCAATCCTGTCTGGGAGATTCCGAGTCATCAACACTCGGTTTCTTTCCTTTCTTTTTCTTCTCATAGAATTCCTTTACCCCTTTGACCTTCCCATCAATCATTTTTCCAAAAATATGCTTTACTTTGGGGTTAAAAGCCTTTTCAACATCAAAATATTTCTTTTCAGAAAAAAAATTGATTTGAAATCTCAACTTTTCCAACTTTTTGTTTAAAATTTTCTACCCGCAATGGTGGAAAATTTGCGTCATCCATTGGCGGCACTGATTTCTCATTTTTTCAACCAATTAGTGGCTCCTCTGACTTTGTGAAATCAGATTCATCGCCAGAAAATAGCTCCTCTGATTTTGATGAATCAGAATCATCGCGAGAACTATCATCTGATTTCTTAACAACCCATTTGTGGTTATCAAGATTCACCTTTCTTTTGTAAAAACTTTTTGAACTTTCACCAACCTCAAACTTTGAATTTTTGAAAACTTTAAATTGTTTGGTTGGTGATTCATTCTCACCCATCTTTTCTTTCAATTTTTCAGAGACCCCCTGTTTTGTTTGGATTGCCTTAGGACAATTCCTGGCAATATGACCAACTGTTTTGCATTGAAAATAGGTTCTTGTCTCCTTCTTCTGAGCAACTTCCTTCTTCATTTCCTCTTGCTTTTTAGCAAGGAATTCTTTATTCGTCTGCTTCCTGAACAAATGCTCTTTTTCTTCTTCTGATGATGTTCCTGAAACAAAAACAGTTTTTTATTTATAAGTTTTCTCATTTTTAAGATTTTTCGGTGGAATAAAACCTAAACCTTTCTTTTTGAAATTACCATTATGATTTGGTTTCTTTTGAAAACCATAACCAGAACTGTAACTCTTTTTCTTGTTTAACCTTTGTTGAACTCTTGAGGTGTATTGTTTAGGTTTTTTAGTAAGATTTACATCTTTTATTTCAGAAATATTAATTTCTGTTAATTTGAAAACCTTTTTGATCATTTCCGTTTTAACACCTCTTATTGGAAATTCTTCATCAGAAAATAATTTGTCAGAATCATTCAAAGTATAAGCCACTTTGAATGTTTCTTCATTCAAATTATTTTTTGATAGCAGAAATTCTTTATTATAAACCCTTTTGCCCTTTTTGACTGTTGGACTTGACATTTCAGACTTTGACTCTGAATTTGACTCCAACTTTGACTCCTCGATTTCATCTTTATCTAACACTTGATCGACCACTTTCTTTATTAACTCGGACTCATGATCAGTATCAGACGAAGTGAAAGTGACATCAATATTATCTGGCAAGTTGTCTGAAGATTCAGATTCCCATTGTAAATTGGTTGCCTTTATGACTCTCTCCGAATTAGGATTTCGTGGAGAATATCCATTTTCAAGCGGAGGCGGACACTTTGTATAACTGGCACTAGGTTTCTTACCAGAATGCTTTTCTTCAGTATCTTCTTCTTCAAACGCCTTCATTCCTTCAACGGTTGGATAAATCCTTTCAATAACATAAGAAGTACATGAGTAACTTTTTAACAACCTGTTTACTCTTTCCGTTTCTATCCTCTGGTTTTCCAGTTTCTGTTCCAGCACATCACATTTCTCAATATAATTATTGACGATTTTCTGCTTTGTCATGAAAGCTCCTTGAAGTGTCTTCATAGCTGTTGCTTGTTCACTGCTTGATTGATTGTATTGGTTCATAGATTTGTTTAGAACATCATAGGACTCTTTCAATCTGGTCATGTTATGAATCAAATTACTGTTTTGCTTCTTCACTGTTTCACAAGTTTCACATTTCACAGGAATCTTTCGTGCATCAGTTTCTGCTTCAACCGTGAAAGCTGGAACTTCTTTTACCTTTTTCCTTATCACACGAACTTCTTCATCATCACTATTAACTTGTTTTTTAACTTTCTTCTTTTTCGCTCGAACTTTCCTATCATCACTGTCATCACTCTCTTCTAGCATTCTTAAGTGCTCTTTCATTTTGTTTGCATAATAATCATCATTATCACTATCTTCAACAACTCGAGCAACAAAAGCTTTATGATCTGAAGTTTTGTTAGGATCATAGTCATCCCAACTAAAACCTTTTGGTAGCCTTTCATCATCTTGATCTATCAAACATGCTTTACTATCAGCTGAAATGTATTTGTCCCAGCTGAATCCTTTTGATGATCCTTCATTATCCTGATTGACACAATAAGCTTTCTTTGATTCTTCAATTTCCTTCCTAGCATGTGCAGTTTGTGACGATTGTTGTTGATGTGACTGTTGAACAACTTGATGATAAATTGCTTTCCGATAATAATCATTATTGTTGAAAGGATTTTGAGCTCCACTTGCTTTGCGGTTTGTGCATTCTCGCTTGAAATGCCCTTTTTCCCTGCAACGAAAACAAGTAACTTTAGATTTATCAAAACCTAAAGTAGAAACATTAGCATCACGGAAATCATCTCTTCCTGTGATCTGTTTGAATTTCTCAGCTCTTCTCAACACACTCGCGAAACACCATTTTTTATCCATTAATTCCATCTCCTCAGCATCAATCTGATCGTAATCCTCTTTTGTCAACATTGGATTTCCGATCCTACCTACAACTAAACTCTCATATGATTCTAACACAGTCACCAACAAAGACATGTGACCTTTTGCAACCTCTTCCGAGAAATTTTGACCATTCTCAAGGTTTAATACAATGTTGCATTGTAACATCTTGCCATTTTTGTTTGCTGAAAAGTTTGGATCAAATGATGGATATGAAGAAAATCCTGTTTTGCTGTTTGATCCCTGAGATGACCCTCCAGATGAACTTTTAGTATTGAATGCAGTTTCAATCTTTGGTGACATGTTGGTCTTATCACTGATACCTCCTTTGTAATATAGACCAATATCTTGTTCACCATCAAAATCCTTCATTCTTGAGATCTTCCGTTGTTCCATCTCTTGAGCTTCAAGTTTTTCAATAAACTTACCCAATGTTAGACTGCCAAAACCTTTCTTATTTCTCAACATCATAAGATACATGCCCCAAACATCATGTGGCAACGCATCAGCCAATTTTTTAATCAATTCTTCATTATCTTCTGTGATGCTCAATCTTTTCATGTTAACTATCAGATTGCAATATCTTTCTATGATTTGCTTGGTGTTTTCAGTTCTTAAACCACGAAATAGATCGAACTCTTTTTTCAAAAGTGATTTTTTGTTCTTGATCATTTCTTTACTTCCAACAAATTCGATTTTAATGTTTTCCAAATTGAATATGCACTTCCATTGTGTTGCAATAAAACCAAGATATCTTCTTTAACAGCTTGATGCAATAGACTAGTCATCATCTTTTCATCTTTGTATTTATTTTTCTCCTCAACACTTAGATCTTTAGTAGCAATAGCCTCTTCATCATCATTCATCGGTCTAACATATTTTGTTTCAACACATTCCCAAGCATCCAAGTAATTTGCTTGAACCCAATTTTCGAATCTATCCTCACATCCTTTATACTCCTCAATATTCATGAGCTTTGGCGGTTTTTGCATGGTGCCCGTTTCATTTTCTAACATTGTGTTTTGTGCAATAGTAATCGGAGTAGCAAAGGCATTGTAAAACTCTTCTTCCATGTTTCAGTTTTAAAAATTTCACAAACTTTGGCTTCCAAACAAAATGGAGATCCACACGAAATAAAAACCCAAATGAAATGAACTTTGATGCGAATTGGCCTTTTCAAGCAAAATGGGTAATCTGGTGCGAAATGAATGATTTCGTATGAAATGGAGAACAAGTGTACAGTTTCAAGCGAAATGACAATTTGGTGCGAAATAAACAACTGTTTCGTGCGAAATGAAGCTAAAATCTTCTAATCCGTGCGAAATGATAAAATCTAAGCTATTCCATGCGAAATGAACGTTATTTCATGCGAAATGGATAAAACAGAAGCTATTCCATGCGAAATGGTGCTGATGTCATCCAATCGGCCATGTTTTTGTCAAATTGATCAAGTTTTAGTCCGTTTTTAGGTCTGATTCTTTCAAGGATTTGTTAGAACAGTGTTTCACACATTATATTCGAAAATCAAAACATTTTGACCGTGAAATCATGTTTAATTTTGAAAAGAAGGTGTAGAAATCAGAATTTTCAGCTGAAATGGTAAGAACTCTTCCTCCTGAGCTCTGATACCACTTGTAGGACCGTATACACGACCAAAACGAGTCGTTCAGAAGAGTTCTCGTCAATACGAAAGGCGGAATTCAGTCGTATCGATGTTGTTTCAGCTGATTTGCACAAGAATCACTTTAAATTGTCTAGTATATTGATAACACAACGTTTTACAGCCTGAAGACACTTCGGCAGCACTTGGGCACCGGAATCAGATCGTTACCAATGAAATCACCAAGGCACATATTTATAGGCCTACCATTTCGCACGAAACTACTCACACGAAATGACATTTCGTATGAAATGGATTAATCCATTTCGTGCGAATTGGATCATCTTCATTTCGTGCGAAATGGACTATTTCCATTTCGTGCGAAATGGTCCTATCACACAAATTTCATACTTTTCTCGTATTTCGTGCCCTGGTCTATCTAAACAATTACAAGACTCGATATAAGATAAAGTCGACAGACATATGCACTAACACGGTTATTGTCCGGTTGTTCGGTTCGTTACAGTTTGTTAAAGTGCTGAATTGCGCAGTTTCACTAAGTATGAAGCACCTTTTGTGGCAGTTTTAATTCCTGACACTTTGTAAGTTGTTTTGGACATCAAAACATAAATTTGGCATGTTATTATTGTGCTAAATAGCTGGTTATAGCTGAATTGTGCTGATTTTCTGCATAATTTTGCAGTTTATGTAAGTTTTAGTCACTTTCCGGCACTTAAACTATCACTAGGAAGGCAGTTTTGTGATCCTTACTTTTCTACTCACTATACTAGTGTAACTCTTGGTTTCTGGCCCATTCTGTATCTCAATACTATGTCTGTCTATGTTCTGAACTTCGTCAGCATTTCTCTGACTTTGTCTGATAACTGTGCTAGCTTTGTTTCGTGCATCATTTGAATCAATAAAGTTTGCATGTAGTAATGTTATGTCATTTGCAATATATGATGCACATGTATGAATAATGATAATGATCAGAAAGTAATACAAGCATTTAATTGTAATTCAGCACAGTCATTAAGCACTAATCATCATTTAATAATTGTACGGATGCATGCAAATTTGACAGTTGTTACATTCTCCCCCTGTTAAGAAAATTTCGTCCTCGAAATTTATACTACCTTAAATCCTTAGGGTTACGTCATGCATGTATGGATATGAATAACACCACAGTAACTAACCACATCACCGAATCAAAACCTATTGAATTAGGTGAATCCAAGGACATCTTACTATATTAAGAATCCAATGGTTAGAAGGTATGTCTCTCAGAATTTAATGTCAAGGGATACGAGATGTACAGATGTAAAATCTGGTGTCACTTATTTCACAGGGTTCCAATCAGAGGAGTTTCGTCCAATAGAGTTCCAAACGATCGTTTACAATGTGCACATGAGTTATAAAGGCAATAACATCCGTTAGATGAACTCGGAATCTACAAGCTCAAATGTAACAGTAACATGAAAATGATCCGTCAACTTTTGAACAAATGAATGAATAAAATAGCGTGTTGACATTATTGAATTGTGAGGATACACCGAATGGAATACAATTGGATCTGGTGTATCATTGACTTGATTTGTAGCTGCATTAAGAATATTTAAATGACATGTCAAACAAGAATACGTGTAGTTTCGCATGAAACGGTTGACCATGATTAGCACAAGCTACAAGTTTGTACCGACACCACAAGGTGTTGTAATATCATAATTAAATAATAGCGGTGACCGAACAAGTTCACCATGTTTGAAATCAAATGAAAGTGTAATGAAGCGAACCTGAGAATTTGACTCAAATGGCATCGTAGGATTTTCCATCGAATATAGAACATCAAAGAACTACTGTTTCCAATCGAATGACGAAAAATAATGAATACTGCAAGGCATTCGATCGATAATGAAAGAACCGTTAGGAGGTACACTGGAATATAAAATGAATTCATGTACCATTGTCTTAGCACACGATTGTGTTAAGACTGCTTTATTTATGATAAACCAAAACAGATTTAGAGCTAGTAAATGAATAAACAAGTATATCCGTGTATGAGATGCGTAATCGAGATTAGCACAAACTTCAATTTAGTGAAAACATCACCGCAAGGTGTCGAAATCAACAAACGATTTAGTGGAGTCGTAGACCAAACAAGTCTAGTACTACTCGAAACAAAAGAACTTTTGTAAGAATAAATTTGGATATGATGCTCTCAATACATCATATGGTGTTTTGAATTGAATATGCGAAATGGACAAGTTCAAGCAATTGAACTTGGTTTCAGCGTAATCCGTTAAATACATGTATCAACAAAGGAATTTCGGCATGGTTACCAAGATAAACCATGTATGTAACTTGAAAGAAAAGGGGTTTCAAGAAAGTGTGTTGACTCGATAGCAAAGGAGCCAACAATTACAATAATGTAGGTCATTCGAATCACAAATCGATAATTAGATTTAGCAAAATAACACTTGAGCCTTGATGAAGCGCTTATTCGAAACGAAAACGTATGCATAACAAATGGTTCATGCATAACATATGAATTTCCAAAAAATGAAATAATGAGTATTTGCTAAAGTGAAGAAACCAAGTACCGAAGCAATTGAGTGTTTGCTCTAGTGAAGAAAATTGACGCGATGCAACTACCATTAAGAAGAGTAGAGATGCAAACATCTACTCGCTAGAAGCAAAAGTGGAAATTTCAATAAAATAAATTCGAGTACTTTACCCGTTCGGTTAACTAAAATAGCTTGCATGACAAAATAATAGTGTTTGTCCGAGTTAATAGACGCGGTTTTTACGTGGTGACCTTTACTGGTTCTCGACATGAGTTCCCGAAGGTCTTAAGTGCATGATTCCTATACCCTCAAAGTTCTGTATTCTGTGTAAAACTGTTTTGTGCACCGTGTAGAAAACACACAATATTAATGTAGGTTCAAAACAAGTTGTCGGCTCACTATACTTCAGTATACTTTCTTCCTGAATTCACAGCTAATGATACTCGACCAACGATCAATCTTAGAATAGTAGTTGGATCCTTGAAGTTAGTTAAATAAATCGTTAATCCTCAGCAAGAGTTTCCAACTCTTGTTGGTTAGCTTGTTCGGCTTCTGGTAGTTGATGCTCATTTGAAAATCATCGTCCTTCTCCTTGACGAACAGCACTGAAACTCCTTAGGGCAAAAATTTTGCCTTATAATTCCGCAAACTGGTAACTTCTGAAGTTGCGTTGACAAATCTTGTATCTCAGGAAGTGCAAGTCGATAGGGTGCCTTGGCTACAAGTGCGGCGCCTGGTACCTAGCCAATGTGGAAGTCGACTTGCGTTGAGGAGGTAATCCTAACAAGTCTCTGGGGAAGACTTCAGGATATTCCCTTACCACAGGGATATCCTCGAGCTTAGGTTCTTCGGCTTCTTGTCCACGACATGAGCCAAAGAAAAGCAACACATCCTTTGTGCGAAAACTTCCGTGTCTTCAACGACTGCTAATCCGTAGAGGCGTATCTTGCTTCATGAATCATGATAGACACTAACCGTGATACCGAAGTGATTAGTTTGTTCAAGATGAAAGGCTTCGAGACCCGAAAATGTCGTTGCAGGTTTTGGAAGGTTATGCCAATAGAATACCAGTCGGGCTCATTTTGGGCCACGAATGAACCTGGGCCGAGAGCCCTCTCGGCGAAAAACTCCCTTGGCGAAGGACCTTCTTCGCCCGGTGTGATTGTGGCGAAGAACCTTAGTTCTTCGTCAAAAGGACAGTCAACGAAGAATAGGTTCTTCGTCGACTTGAGTGTGGTGTGCGGCCCAAAGTTAAGAAGCATGAACACGTTATGTCTAAACATTAAACAACTCCTAGATTTCATTTACAATCGAACACAACAATATTTTAATCATTCATCTATCGTGCACATGTTACAACGTAAAACGAATTGTGAAAACAGGATTGTGAAACAAGTGATGCGTAGAGGAAAGACCTTGAGATCTCAGGTTGTCACATCATCCCCAACTTGAAAGAAATTTCATCCCGAAATTTGATAAGTAACCCAAAGCAGCAAGGTGTTAGATCAGGATGACTGTGGATTTTCCTCGGGTGCCACATCATCCCCAACTTGAAAGGGAATTTCGTCCCGAAATTCACCAGTTGCATCAGAATTAGATTGGTCAGTTGGGAATAGTTGAGGATACTTGAGCTTCATCTAATCCTCGCGTTCCCACGTGAACTCCGGTTCACGTCTTGAGTTCCAACGGACTCTCACGATCGGGATTCGACTATGCTTACGGACCTTGACTTCTCGATCCATAATTTCGATGAGTTCTTCGACAAACTGCAATTTGTCGTCGATTTTCAGTTCTTGGAGTGGTGCCACAAGTGTTTCATCGGACAAACACTTCTTTAGTTGCGAAACATGGAAGACGTCATGAACGTTACCCAACTCAGCCGGTAACTCGAGCTTGTAGGCCACTTTCCAATCCGTTCAAGAATTTTGAATGGGCTGACATAACGCGGATTTAGCTTGCCGCGTTTCCCAAAGCGTACCACACCCTTCCAGGGTGAGACTTTCAACATAACGTGATCGCCCACAGCGAACTCCAAAGGTTTCCTACGCTTGTCAGCGTAGCTTTTCTGACGGTCGCGCGCTGCCGCCATACGATTTCTGATCTGGACAATTTTCTCTGACGTTTCAAGTACAAGTTCCGGACCTATGATCTGGCTCACCTACCTCAGGCCAACAGAGAGGAGAACGACATTTCCGTCCGTATAATGCTTTGAACAGGGTTGCCTGGATGCTTGAATGATAACTGTTGTTGTAAGAGAACTCTATCAAAGGCAAATGTTTTTCCCAACCCTTACTAAAATCGATCACACATGCTCGCAGCATGTCTTCAAGGGTCTGGACGGTTCATTCACTTTGACCATCCGTCTGTGGGTGATAAGCAGTACTCATGTCGAGACGTGAGCCGAATGATTTATGCATTGATTGCCACAAATCGGATATGAAACGCGGGTCATGATCCGAGATAATAGAGGTTGATACCCCGTGCCTAGAAACCACCTCCTTGAAATAGATAGAAGCAAGTTGTGAGAATTTATCAGTTTCCTTGATTGCTAGGAAGTGCGCTGACTTCGTGAGACGGTCAACGATCACCCAGATAGTATCATTCCCGTTCTGAGTCCTTGGCAAAGCAGTAACGAAATCCATAGCAATTTGCTCCCATTTCCACATGGGTATTTATGGTTGCTGAAGCAGGCCAAAGGGTTTCTGATACTCCACCTTGACTTTCGCACAAGTCAAACATTTACTCACATACGTCGCGATGTGGGCTTTCATCTTAGGCCACCAATAAGACTTTGAGGTCCTGATACATCTTATCCGAACCCGGGTGAACAGAGTATCGAGACTAGTGCGCTTCGTCCATCACGAGCTCTCTAAGACTACCATACAAAGGGACCCATATCCGTTCCATAAAATAATAAATACCATCAGATCTCTCTACGAGTCGTTTTGCCATGCCCCACAAATATTCAGCTTCCAGGTTTTCTTCCTTCAACGCTTCAGTCTGAGCAGAACGGATCTGATCAGGTAAATTAGAGTGGATAGTGAGCTGCAGAGCGTGGACACGCTTGGGTTTCGTTTCCTTTCGACTAAGGGCATCAGCTACAACGTTAGCTTTACCTGGATGGTACTTGATTGCACAATCGTAGTCATTTAAGAGTTCTACCCAGCGACGCTGTCGCATATTCAATTCCTTCTGGTCAAAGATATGCCGAAGGCTCTTGTGGTCGGTGTAAATAGTGCATTTAGTACCGTACAAGTAATGCCTCTAGATTTTTAATGCAAAGACCACGGCCCCCAACTCTAAGTCGTGAGTCATGTAATTCTTCTCATGAACCTTCAACTATCGAGAAGCGTACGCTATCACCTTCTCGCGTTGCATTAGCACACAACCGAGACCCTGAATAGAAGCATCACAATACACTACAAAATCCTCGGTACCTTCAGGTAATGACAAGATTGGTGCACTGCAGAGTTTTTGTTTCAAGAGTTGGAAGACATCCTCCTATTTCGTTCCCCAAGAATATACAACGCCTTTCTGTGTTAATGCGGTGAGAGGTTGAGCGATCTTTGAGAAGTCTTTAATAAATCTGCGATAGTACCCAGCGAGACCAAGAAATTGTTGCACCTCCGAAGGATACTTCGGTGCCGCCCAATTCCTGATAGCATCAATCTTAGTAGGATCCACGTGTATTCCCATTTCGTTAACAATGTGGCCAAGGAAGTGTACTTCCCGTATCCAGAAATCAAACTTAGAAAACTTCACGTAGAGTTGCTCTTTTCTCAAGAGTTCCAAGATAAGACACAAGTGTTGCTGGTGGTCATCCTTGCTCTTAGAGTAGATCAAGATGTCAATGATAAACACAATGATGAAATCGTCGAGATACGGTTTGCACACGCGGTTCATGAGGTCCATGAAAACTGCTGGTGTGTTTGTCAACCCGAATGGCATAACCAGAAACTCATAATGGCCATACCGTGTTCGAAAAGCTGTTTTAGGAACATCCTCCTCTCGGACTCTCATCTGATGATAGCCCGATCTTAAGTCGATTTTCGAGTAAAAACTTAACCCTTGCAACTGGTCAAACAGGTCGTCGATACGTGGTAAAGGATAACGGTTCTTGACGGTCACCTTGTTGAGTTCACGATAATCTATACACATATGAAAGGACCCGTCTTTCTTCTTCACAAACAGAACTGGGGCTCCCCAAAGCGAGGAACTGGGTTGGATAAAGCCTCTATCCAACAGTTCTTGGAGTTTATTAGACAGTTCTTGCAACTCTCCTGGCGCAAGACGATAAGGAGCATGAGCAATCGGGGCTGCTCCTGGTGTAAGGTCAATCTGAAATTCCACCTGACGATGTGGGGGTAAACCAGGAAGTTCTTCAGGAAATACATCGGAAAACTCATGAACAACTGGCAGGTCTTCGATTTTCCTTCCTTCAGGCTGAGTATCAGTAACAAGTGCTAAAATAGCAGGGTAGCCCTTTCGTAGACACTTCTAGGCTTTCATGGCTGAGATGATGCCAACCATTGCACCACCACGATGACCTTGAACCGACAGAGATTCTCCACTAGGGAGAGGGATACGTACGATTTTCTCCTTACAAAGAATTTCCGCTTGATGCTTAGATAACCAATCCATACCAACGACTACATCGAAGCTTCCAAGAGTAACGGGAAGTAGGTCAATGTCGAACACTTGACCCATAAGATCGATTTTACATCCAAAAAGAACATGTGAAGCGTCAATCGCTTTGCCATCAGCTAATTCTACTACGTGTTTGTTTACAAGAGGTGTATGAGTCAACCCTAACTGACGACTGAACCCCAAAGACACATAACTCCAATCGACACCAGAGTCGAATAAAACAGAAGCAAAGATCGTTCATGAAAAACGTACCAGTCACAACGTTGCCATCATTCCTAGCTTCCCCAGCACCAATGGTAAACACTCTCCCACGCGCACCATTCCAACCATTGTTTCCGTTGTTGTTATTCCCAGTGTTGTTATTGTTATTACCAGCATTCTGATTCAGTTGAGGGCAATCCCGCCTAAAATGACCCTCATCCACACACTAGAAACATCCCTTGCGATTACCTTGGTTCTGTTGAGGCTGCTGCCTTTCCTGTTGCTGCTGCTGCTGTAGGGGTTGCTGTTGCTGCTGTTTTGGGAATGGAACCCTGCAATCCCGTGCCATATGACCCACTTTATTGCACCTGTGACAGATTTGGGTGCACGGCCCACGATGATGGTAGTTGCACTTGCTACACTTTGGTTGTTTCCCTAGGTAAGAACCCTGATTCGAGTTGTTGGTCTGATTTTGATTAACTGAGGACGACTGACTAAAACTGCGGTTGCTGCTGTTGTCTGGCTTCTTCTGTGACTAATTCGAGTTGGACACCTTGTCCACATCATTCCATTTGCATTTGTTGTCAGTAGCAGGAGTAGTATGTAACACCCTTATTATTATTTTACTGTTTTCGTATAATATACGAGAATAAACATGTAATTATGACTACATGCATAATGAAAATACAGGTTAATTAAAACTTTACTAAGTGTTAATTCGTTACATTTTGTTTGATAAAAATTCGTCGTTTAAATATAACAACAAAACCCTGTGCGGAAGCCTGCAACTGCATCGTGTTCGGTTCTTCGTTGAGCTTGATCTTCATCCGGGAGCCCTCAACATTTACTTATGATCAAAACCAACTAAAAAGTTAGTTTTGTTAGTAAAATAACGTGTTTAAACAAGTTATACGGGTCAAACAACAAACGAAAACAAAATTTTCAACAATCATGTCTCTTGCGGCCGCGAAAGACTTAGGTAACATCCTTCGCGGGCCGCGACTGTGGTCGCGCTACGCGACCGTTATGCCGGATCATGGTCGCGCGACGCGACACCTTAAATTCGATAGACTGTTTGGTTTATTGCTAGCTGCAGATGCCCAGCTATACTTTTTGGCCAAATCTCAACTTAAAAACTTCATAACTTTCATTCTGCTAGTCCGTTTTACACGATTCTTTTTCCTACGCATTCATAATTTAATTCTCCATCTTATGGAGTTAAAACCTGATATTCAACTACTTCAAAATTTAAAATTTCAAACTCTCGGCTTGAAATTCCTTTTTAACACTTTTGATCCGTTTCATGATTCATTAAACCAACAAGTTAGTTATTCCAAAAATTCTTATGAACATCATATTTCAATTGTTTCTTTTGACACAAGATTTAAATCACGGGTTATTATGCATCATTAACCCATCTATGATTATGCGCTTATTTTGACCCGTTAAGGGTATTTAAGCGCTTTTACGCACAAACCCCGCTCATTCATTTCTAGCGTTATATTTTCATATTACTTGTCAAATGAACTTCCACCACAACTATGCTTATAGTGATTAATGATTATCCATAGATTATTCCAAATTTACTCTATTTCGGTTGTTAATCTATGACAAAAGCTATTTTGAGGCATTTGATTTGAAAAGGATTCATGCCTATGCTTCAACACTTAACTAAACTTTACTTTATCATAATACATGTTTCTAAACGACTCATAAGGGTCGTTTATCCTATTTACCCATCAAGGGCGTTTTGGTCAGTTTTAGTCCCTCTTTTACGACGAAGGACTTTCACTAATTATTTGACCCAAAATCGCATGTTTAACTAACAACTTATTTAAGTGTACCTGGATCGGGTCAACTTATTGACCCGTTTTAATACCTTGTCTTCATTTATTTGCTATTTCCTAGCATTTCTAATTCACAAGCCGTTCATCCTGTGGGCAATAGACTCGACATACACCTATTAGTCGTTAATTGTCAAATGGTATCAACATTACCATTTGATCCGTTTTACCCTTTTTATTAATTTAGGCTTACGTATAAAGTAGCCATTCGAAAGCTCATTTATCTTAGTCTTTTCGTGACTAATTTACTGTTCCACCCCGTTTTACCATTAACTATGGTTTTTTTTAACATTTGTTTTTGGTTCCGACCCGTATCATTCCGCGTCGGAACCCATATTTCGAACATTATCTCAATTGTATTTATAACTTATAGAATAGATACGTATTCTACAAAAAAAGTATAAGTTTCACTTACCTTGCATCCGGTTATGCTCTTTTCCTTCTCATACTTGATTCGTTTGACCCACTTTCTCCCAAAGCTTCCACCTAGCTTGTTAAGCGCCAAACTATTATTCAATATTCACAAGGTGGTTAGATTAACCATAATTTAATACGATTATTCCACCTTACACATTTCATATCACGTCATCATTCATCGTATTGGGGTCAGTTTGACTTTTAAAAGTCAAACGCCCATTAGCATATAAAATGCACATTCAAGTTCGACAACTAGTTTAGGCATTCTATTAATTACCCGGTAGGCATTATTTCTAGGCCACCGTTTTAACTAAAGTTCTAACCAAGTCCATTGCATTATCAACACTTCAACTAGTTCAAGCGATTATCAAAACTAATTTATTCACTCATTTTGCAAGAACTAAGGGTTCTCATCTATAAGTGAGACCCGTCTCATCATATCACTAGCATTCATCCGAATACCTATTAAAATCAAGTTTTACACACAACCTAGTAGACCGCGATTTCATATAGGCATTTTAACAAACATCTAGTGGCATAATTTTTACATATTTACAATCAAGTTCATATCTTGTCATTTAGCCAAAATTAACATCAATTAGGCGTGTTCATATCAATTTTCACATTAACAAATCTGAATTCACTTCATAGAACTCAAATTACACTAGATTAACAATCATAATCCTAGTGTTTAACATGTTTCTACAAAACCCACAACATTCCTATTTCATCCAAGCAACCATCATGCATCACAAATTTCGAATTTCAAGTATTCATTCAGAATTTTAGATGGGACTTTTCTATGAAATTTACATACCTTATGACCTCTTTTCAGAGGAGATCACTATTCCATGCTCGGATTTTGATTTGAAACTGATTTAGGCCTTCAATTTGATCAAATTTGCACAAACTAGGGTTTGAGAGCAAGATCCTGGTCGCCCCCTGTGTTCTAATCGACCAGACACACCAGACACACACTTCAGTGTGTGTTTGGTGTGGTTATTTTTGTTTTAATCATATCACTTTGAAATTGTCCAACTTTGGTCCCTCAAATATCCATGGTTTTTAAAAAGGCTTACTAGTTCATGCTTCTTTATTGTTTTTAAACAAATAATTAACTAGGTTAATTACCCCTAGTTAACTTAGTGAGTTTCGGGAGCTCTAACCCTTTTATTTTAAATTCCATTAACTCGGGCCTTTTATCCATTTCATTTTTTTTGAAAGTTCTTATCCGCTTTTTAATTAATGTAGGATTATTTATTTAAATCCTAATATTTACCGGGTTACTTTTACCACTAACGATACTTTACCCGTCTTTTAGTATTAACAGGGTTTGATTACCAAACCCGTTTTCGGAGTGTTACATAGTAGCTGTAGCAGTAGTAGCAGCAGTAGCAGAAACACGTAGTGGTAGCGAGCCACGCTCCACCTCCTGATCGGTGATCTTGTGGGCTAAGCGGATGATTCGAGGTAAGTTGTCAAGATTTGCTGCAGTGACTAAACCCTTGACCTGTGGTGCTAAACCGTTGATGTACAACTCAATCCTATGGTGGGGTGGTCGTGATAAGTTAAGACACATATTCGCGAGCTCATGAGACCGTTTCGTGTACGCTTCGATCTCGGACCCTACCATCTTCAAATTGTAGTATTCGTTCTCCAACTTTTGGATCTCATCACGAGGGCAGTACTCTTCTCTCATCAGTTCTTTAAAATCATCCCAAGTAGTTGCATTCGCCATTTCAATGCCCAACATTTGGACTTGGGCATTCCACCAAGTCAAGGCACCATCCTCCAGCGTGCCTGTAGCATACTTCTCTCTGTCCCCAGCAGGACAATTACACATAGCAAAAACCAACTCTGCTTTCTCAAACCAACGAAGTAGTCCCACAGCTCCTTCAGTCCCACTGAACATCTGTGGCTTACAATCCATGAACGTCTTAAACGTGCAAACAGGCGGATTGTTCTGATTCTGATTCTCTTGTTGACATAAGGACGAAAGAAAATACAACACACGGGTAAGAGTCGAGTACGCGACACAAGGATAAAGAGTATTTGGCACATATCATACTAGCCTACTGAGCCGATAGGGCCTCAGCCACACGAGTATTGATCAAGTCGGTTAGTTCAGCCTGAGACATAACAATGTTGCCACGTCCACCGCCGCTGCCTCCACCACGTCCACCATTTCATCCGCTCATGATTCTATATGAGAAGAGTGGAAAAGGTTAAGGGTCGAAATTGAGTAGAAGTCAAACATCACCTTGGATTCTACAGATTACTGTGTTCTATTACTATGCCCAACAATGGAACAGAACCCCCTTCACACTCGTTAAGCCTCACTGAGACTCACGTGCACCCCACATTGTCATTATGTGTGCACCCATAATAATAATGTGATTTGCATATTTATACCAGCTCCTCTTAACTTGCGTTAAAAGGTTCCTTAATTTCAAACCACAAGACAAAAGACAACACAAACATAGATCACAAGAGTCTGGAGGGACGTCACACTATGAGTTACATAACGTAGGCACGTAACACATGAATTCATCTTGTAGTGCTAAGTGTGTAATTACGTGCAATGACATGCATAGGTGTACACTAGTTATGCTGTGCAATAAGTAAACGAGAGACGAACCTTGCAATCTGGAGTTGAGTGTCATGGTCGATTTCAGAACTGTTCGGTTATAGTCTGGTTTTATATAAATGTTTTAAAACCTAGTTCACTATAACCTGTGGCTCTGATACCAAACTGTCAGACCCCCAAGATACCACATGCGGAAACCCCGCTAGGCGTGTGACGTACCAGGATCTAGCCACCAATCACATTGAACTAATATCAAGATATTAAATAAAGTTTCCATTTATTAAGATAAAACATTCATAAACGTAATCCAAGTTTAATATGTTCAGCAGAAGCATAAGATAAGTCATCATTCAATGTTTCAAAACCAAATAAATGAAAACCAAATATATTGTCATGTGTTCTCAAAAGCCTCGACCCATGACTACTCCAGCAATCCCAGGCAGCAAGTTCCTCGTCCATAGAATCTTACGACCTGCGAGCATGCAACAAGTGTATCAGACAACGCTGGTGAGTTCATAGTTTTATGAAAACGTTAATTGCCAAGTGTTTAGTTTAGTTTAATAATAATGTTGATAATAACTCGAGTACCGTACAAGATGGCTCCATATTATTTTGCCCATCCCCAATGCCACCTATCTAAGCATTGGTCCTGATTAAGGTCATTAGTTCACGCCCGTCCTCTCGGGTACGGTGTGAGGTTGCCAAGCCTAATAGCACTATCAATTAATACCCCGTTACCTCTCATGTAAATAATTCGGTATAAGATGGGACTTATAGTGATAGGAAATGAGTGTATTATCTAACATCCTAGTTTTTACCCAGAAAAGACTTATTCCTCTCAGGAATACCCATTTGATTGTCCCACCCACCGGGACGTATGCTCAAGGTAAAATGAACTCACCTTAGTTTTGCTCGGTATGTTAAGTTACCTGTTCCAAGTTGGTCAACCAAACCCTACCGTGGTTACCAATAAAATTAGTTTCATAATCAATTAAGTCACGTATTTTCACAGATTGCATTCATCACAAAGATCACTGTATAACATGTAGCAAGTACTTCAATTCTCATACAAGTCCACACCCCATGTGCATGCCACATAACAACACTTAACTGGTGAGTGTGCTACTTACACAAGTTAAATCAGATCCCTCATTCCTAATCAACATTATTAACGTGCAACAAATAGAATTTTATAAACACAAATACCCATCACCATATACATCATAACTGTTTAACTGTTCTATCCATTTGTTCATTTGCAACATCTCCACGAAGGACCGGTTCTTCATGGGATGCCTCCATGGCGAAGAACCCTATTGGCGAAGAACTATTCTTCGTCGAGAATGAGTGTGACGAAGAACCCTAGTGGTTCGTCAAGAACCAGTCAACGAAGAACCAGGTTCTTCGTCGAATTACGTTCTTCGTGGGGGAAGTCTTTCGTCGCTGCCCTTATCAGACATTTACAATTCCCTTAGTTCAGCCGTAACAGATGCTAACAAGTTTGACAGTTTTTCCAAATCAGATTAAACGGCACTTTTTCACCATGATTATGCACCCTAATTATGAACAATCATCAACCATTCAAAACGTAACAGTTCCCACTCATCATACAAACCATTCTAAACAATCATTGACCCTAATCATCCAATGACCACACACAATCAGATTATTAGTCTATCATGTTATAAGTTCATCAAGCAGAATTATCAAACCACATCATGAATATGAGCGTATACATATCATCGAACCCTCATCATGCAAGTTCAAGATTTACAATCTTGTTAATGAAACCCTAATTTCACATAAGATCACAACATTAGGATTTTAGCCATTAACAATGATAGACACTAACCGTGATACCGAAGTGATTAGTTTGTTCAAGATGAAAGGCTTCGAGACCCCAAAACTGTCGTCGCACAGAGAGGATAGGGAGAGAGAACTTTAGGGTTTTGATGTTTACGTTTGTAGGTTTTGGAAGGTTATGCCAATAGAATATCAGTCGGGGTCATTTTGGGCCATGAATGAACCTGGGCCGAGAGCCCTCTCGGCGAAAAACTCCCTTGGCGAAGGACCTTCTTCCCCACGGTGTGATTGTGGCAAAGAACCTTAGTTCTTTGTCAAAAGGACAGTCAACGAAGAATAGGTTCTTCATCGACGTGAGTGTGGTGTGCGGCCCAAAGTTAAGAAGCATGAACACGTTATGTCTAAACATTAAACAACTCCTAGATTTCATTTACAATCGAACATAACAATATTTTAATCATTCATCTATCGTGCACATGTTACAACGTAAAACAAATTGTGAAAACAGGATTGTGAAACAAGTGATGCGTAGAGGAAATACCTTGAGATCTCGGGTTGTCACATATACGATCCAGATGAATTTTTGGAGTTGAAAGATGGGTGTTTATTGTTTTTAATATTAATTTTACATGTTTTTTGTTGTATTTTAATCGTGATGTATTGGTACGTATCGTATTATGTCGTATTGTTATGTATCGTATTGTATTGTATTGTGTTGCACATATTATATCATATTGTATTGTGTCGTATTGTTACGTATCGTATCGTGTTGTGTCATATTATATCATATCATATCATATCATATCATATTGTGTCATGTCGTGTTGTATCGTATTGTAACATATCAATTTTATATGTTTTGTTTTGTATTTTATCGTGGTGTATCGTATTGTGTCGTATCGTATCATATTGTGTCGTGTCATGTTGTATCGTATTGTTGCGTATCGTATTGTGCCGTATCGTATTAAATTATATCATGTTGTATCTTATTGTACATTATACGTATCTAACCAAACATTATAATTAAACATCACAGATATAAATAAACCAAAACTGCACATTTAACTAGATAATAAGTTTGTGTATACATAACAAAATCGAAATACATCAAGGTGTCAAAATACAAAAGATGATAATAAACTATCTTAAACTGGCGGATCCTGACCAGCGCCATATGGCTGTGGATCCAGACCTGCGCCTAACGGTTGTGGATCCTGATTGGTGCTTGGCAGACGCCGATACCGTAAAAGGGTCGGCGCTCCGGTATTGGTAGGGGCTACAGGCCATAATCCTCAACCACCTGGATATCATCCCGAATCACACGTAGCGAAAGGTCATCTGTACGTGCGTGGTTGGCGTCTATCTGGGCCTATAACCAGTCCTCCATCCGCTGTAAAGCCGTCTCCATAGTTAGAGGCAAGTAGTCGTAATAAACGTGATGGGGGTACTGAGGCACCCTCCGCTGCTGCGGTGGCGGTGGCGGTGGTGAAAGGTCTTTGTAGATCCCAAACACTATCCGGATCACAATGGTTTGATTGTTATCACCCAAACACCTATTGATTAGGTGTTTGAATGTGTAAAAGTCAAGAAAGATCAAAGATGAAGATTCTGGTTTGGATCAAAACAACAAGTGTTGTTTTAGTAATCCCAAATGATATAATCAATAACAAGAACCTGGATATCGGATTAAGCACAATGATCAGCAAGAAAATCACAACACAATGAGTTTCACCAAAACTAGTCCAAGAACCTTGGCTAGGGTTTCATTGCATCTGATATATATAGGTACATACTAACCAGCGTAATTATTAATTACGCTGGTATATTAAATACGCTTACTCAGGGCTACAACTATCAAACAATTACATTTTGACCCCCTGAACTTTCTAAAACATAATAAACTTAAACAAAACAATCCATAACTATCTAAAACAAGTACCAACGATCTCAAATGCTTTAACAATATCCCTCCTAGATCATTGCATACTTGAAAGATCTTCCAGTCTTCAACTTCGGTAGTTGGATCTGTAGCAGCTTTATCTGTGATTGGTTAAGGTGGTTGTTTAACGGAAACAACTTTACTGATAACTGGAGGATCCTCCATAATGGCCTCATATGTGGATGAGGCCGGAGGTTGAATTCGGTGGCGACTGGATTTGGTGAGGGCTCATTTGGCTTTGCTGGAGACTTTTCTTTCTTTTTCTCCTTGCTCTTCCTTTTCTTTGCCTCTTCCTTTTCTTTTTGTTTCTCAATCCTCGTCGGGATGTCAATCATTTCTCTTTTTCGCTCCTATGCTCTTTCTACAGCCCGTTGGAACAACATGCCTTCTTCCAAGTTTTCATTCCCAGCACCGACATGTATTTTGTTGCCATAAAGCACGTTTAGATCTGGCAGGCCGAACATAAACACATCCATGTAACATCCGTATTATTTAATTGGGACTTTAATATAAAATACGTATTTTAAAAGATAATGCTTCATTTCCTAAGTTATACAAAACGAAAGTTTACATAATAACCGTATTCAAAGTTAACTACCAACTGATTTCAACATCCCAAAACATCAAGTTAAGTGATTACAATATAAAACATTGTTTTTGACAAGACTATATAAGCGCGGAAGCTTCAAAATACTGTGTTTGGTTCTTGAAAATATGCTTGATCGCCATCCGGGTTGAGTTCCACATCACCTAAGGTCAAAACCACATCAAATGTTAGTTTTGATAATGTTAAACTAGTATAAAAAAGTTTTGAGATCATACATTTGAAAAGAAAACAAAATTTACAGCTTTTTGGTCTGTGGCGCCCCGCGACAGATCACCCTAAATCTTACGCGCCCCACAAGGGCCTGTCACGTGTCGCGCCAGGTAGAACGAATCCTGTCGCGTGTCGCAGGGGACACGGTTTTCCAGCAGGTGCAGGTTTGAGACCTGAATTTCCTGCCCAGCCCTGAATTTCACAATTTAAACTTCAAGCGCTCATAACTTTTGATACAGAGGTTCGGTTTAGGCGATTCTTTTTCCAACGCGTCTATAATTTAATTACCGACACGTCTATTATATTTATTTTACCAAAATTCAAGTTTACGGACTGGATGTCTAAAATCACTATTGTGTTTATTCAATCCACAAAATTTGCACCAATTCTACTACCTATATTATTGTAACTTTCCGGCGCGTTTACCCAACATCCGGGGCTTACGATCACTGGCATTTTCATTACCAAATCTATGGTTTCATGCTCTTGTGATCCATCTTCGCCATGAACTAACCAAAACACAATTTTTACTACATACTACACATTTATTCGACCCGTTTGGCTCATTTATGGAATCCTCCATTTATAATGACCGCCAAATGTTTTTTCTAAGCTAATTTAATTCGTTCAATTAAGTAGTGATCATCATCACTTCAACTAGTACAATTCCTTATTCTAGAATACAACTACGAATGTGTGACACCCGGCTTTTCAGGCCGTACCGTACAATTGTAACACGTGTTGTGAATAAGTAAAAGGCTGTATTTGACTAATTATGATGTTTATATGTGGAATTTAATGAGTTGGTAAATTTAAACCTTGGTAAAAATTATTTTGGCAACGATAAGATAAACGCTTATAGCGTAACGATTAAAATGCGAAACGAACGTCGGTGACCACCCGATCAGTGTTAAAATCCTAAAAATAGTCTGTTATGATTAGAATGACAATTTTAATCATATTCGTTAGGAAAAATAAACTAAAACACTAAGAAACTCTATTTTTCGAGTTTGAGCTCGTACTGCGCGATACTGCGCGCATTTGACAAAATACCGTCAATGCAGCCAGTTAAGGCAACTGATAATTATTTCAGTAATAATTTTGAGTGATTATTTTTATAGAATAATAATAATTTAAAACGCACTAAAACGGGATTAAAACGCTAGATAAAATACCCGGTATCCAGTAAAATGCCTGTTTTTAACCCCAATTTACATATGTATATGTATATATATAATCTTGTGTGTATATAGGAGAGAGAGAAAGTAGGTGGTGGCTTAGGGAGGTGCCACCCACCTTGGAATTGTGAGAACTTGCCAAGTGGATCTTGTGTCTTGTACTTAATCACTAGAACCTTTTAAACACTCCATCTTCATCAAATCATGATCAAAATCACTCTCTCTCTTCCCCTGTTGAACCTCTCGGCCGAACACCCCCATATACACACACATTCAAAAATATCAAACCTTTTCATAAAGATTCAAAGGCCTTTCATGGTGATTTCAAGCTTGTAAGGAGGTTTGGAGGTGATTTCAAGAAGATTCAAGCAAGAACAAGCCTCATATCACCATCTTTTCTCAAAAATCCACTTAGAAACCTTGAAGGTATAAACTTATTTTTTTTAAAACCACATTCTTGTTTTTTAGTGTTAATGGAGATGTTAGATGGTTTCTCTTGAACTTGGAATAAATCACAAACTTGTAACATACAAAGAATAAGAATTCAAACAAAATGGAAATGAGTGTATATATGTGAGTATGTATGGCCGAAAATATGTATGAACATGTGTGTTTAGTTGTGTTTTGATTTTTGTTAAATAATTCATGAATGATTTGATTTGATTCTTTAGAGATGGATACATGCATGTGTAAAAAAGATGTCATAAAAGAAGGATCTAAAAGGGTCTTGTGATTTGAGATGAATTTGATGTAAAGTGAAATTTTGGAAGCTCATATATGTGTGTATATGTGTCGTATATATGTATGTATATATGTATGCAAGTATAAAGTTTTGTCACATGTAAATAAATGAAAGAATGTTTGTATTTATGTGAATATGATTAGATGATGATGGAATATACATGTCTTGATTTACATGAACATGACATAAATATGGTCTTTGATGCATTTAAGATCATGTTGGATGATGATTTTATGATATGGGTATACTAGATGCATATACTTAGACATGCATGATGATATGTGATCATAAAAAGGTGATTAGAGTATGATTTAGTAAAAATCAGTTTTAAGCAGATTATAAACACTAAAATAAATTTATTTTAAAGTGTTTAGTGACATATAACTTTGTCATAATGTTTGCTAGCTTTGCATGTTGTACTTGGTGCATTAAAAGTTGTAAAATACGTGATATCGCATGATTTATGTGACTTACACAAAAAACTGCACTAATCTGATTATAACCACTATTTTAATCAGTAAATAACATGTATTGTGTTAAAATATCAAGTCATTTCGAGTTGGGATGATTATAGTAACGTTTGACGCAAAATTATGCGTTAAAACGGTCAAAAATCGGGTTTTCGAGTGATTTTTATAAAACTGATTTAGATCAGTAAGTAAACTGATATTTTTAGTTTAAAAAATAATTATTTTAACTAATTTTAAGTTTACTTGGTGCTTGGTTGGTCATACGTGACTTGCGACGCCCGAAAACGTTACCGAATCGCTAAAATACGCATTTTTCAATGTACACTAGTATGGGTAAAATTTTGGGTAAACCTTATATGTTAAAATGTGTTATGTGATTTAAACATGAAAATGTGAAAATATGTTAAGTTTTAACATGATTTTGAAAATTTGGATTATGCATGTATACTTGTGCGTTTTGTGCGGTAGAAACGGTAAAAATCGCGTTAAATGTGTAACTTGATTGTCGAGCATGAAATTTGACACATATGAGATATTTTATGTATATTTTATTTAAAAATGACAAAATAGATAACTTAACAAGATTTCGCGTGTTTCGATGATAAATTATGAGAACGTTTATGTATATATATATTACGACGCGCAAATCATAGATATATTGCGTATAATCGGGAGTGATAACGGATTTACATGATAACGGTCACCAATAAATTTGTTCAAGTCGCAAAAATCTTAAAAATATATATATGATCTCATATATATATATATATATTAACGTGTCAACATATAAAAAATGATAACTTTTCGAGAAAATCTCAAAGTTATGTGACGATTCTAAGAAACAAAGAAACTTAGGATTTTGTGATGTATAAATATATGTATTGATTTAAAACTCGCTCCTACATATAATAGGACGTGTAGAAATCAAACTATGGGATTGCGTTATTTAAAAATACGCACCCAAAGGTGAGTATCACTAAACCCCTCTTTTTACTGCTTTATATATATTTTAGGGGTAGAACACGCCAATAAAAGGGTTTAATAATGTTTTTGGATTAAAACATACCTTTTAATATAAAATGTATATTTTCGTTGAAAATATATGGAGTTTGATAAATCATACGTTTCGAGATAAAACGTTTTTAATGAATGAATGTTTGGAGGAAATTGGGATGGTACGGTGTTCCGAGGAGAAACAGACCGTAAAGTTGGGACGAATGCTGGCGTGGTCTCAAGAGAGGGGATTCAGGGGATTCGTACAACTTCGTGTATTAAATTTGTCATATTAGTAGGATATATATTGTACGTGAGGCAGACATCATATTTGGTCTCAAAGTGGACCCTACACCCATGATGTAGTTTAATCAATTAAGTAAATGTACGAGAGGAATTGTTGGTAGATCTATCGGGTTGACAACCCCGTCGTGACTCTGGGTATTGTCTAGCCTTGATTATCCATGCATGGTAAATATATTGTTCGTATTGTCTAGCTAATATACGAATCTGAAAATTGACACTATGAATTTAATATACAAAACTTGGGTAAGAGCTTTATTGTCGGGTTTTTGAACTGCGACGGATGACCCATGGATTTTATTTAGGAAGTAAAACGGATTTTCTAAAAATTATATGGATGTTTAAAAATAAACACATAATCAGAAAGTTTTCCTTTGGAATGAATTATTTGTATGTGAATAAGTGAACTCACCTTCCTTTGTGTTGACACTTGATTTTAACGTGTTCTACAGGTACTTGAGTTCGGCTTCGGGAATCATGGCGTATCTTGTGTTTGATGATGCATGTTGTGTTACTTAAAATGTTGGACTACTTTTTAAACTTTCTGGGACGTATGTAATAAGATCCGCGAGGATCAAAGACAACTTAACTATGTGGTTGTGTCGTGTCTTAAAACGTAATGTTTAAATAACTTATGTTTAAAATAAATTAAAATGTCCAACAATTAAATGCATCGATCAACAAGATATAAATGGGCACCAACTTCCGTCACCACTACGTTAATATTCCGCTGCGACGTTTTTGGGTTGTGACAGAAGTTGGTATCAGAGCCAATGGTTGTTAGCAAACTAGATGTTTTCCGGAGAAAACACTAGACTTCAACCAAAGAATTTTGAGATGTAAGGTCCAAAATTCTCGAAGCCAAGAATTTTAAATAATTACGGAAAATTTTATCATGTATGAAAACCCTTATGTGTTTATGTGCATACGTGATTTTCTGTTTATTTGGGCCTTATGTGTTACTATTCATATTGACCACACACTTACTTGTACGGTTACATATGTGTCACAGATGTCGCACGAGCACGAGGTCATCGAGATCAACGACTCAGGTAGCGAGCCAGATTTTGAGACTTCACCCAGATCCATTCTACCAGAGATACCTATCACGACCCCACAGATGGTTGGTATGGCTGAGTTTGCTTCATCATTCCGCATCGACCCTGCTGCTTTTGCCAGATAGGTAGACCCCCGATATGCTTTCACAAGCAACGGGTGGATTGATGACAACTATGACGCTCCTCTCTCGATTCATGAGACGGGTTAATCATCTGGCACAGTACCAGTTATCGATGACGTGATTAGAGGTGTCCCTGTTATTGGAGGATCTTTTAGTATTGCACCCACGGTGGATGCCACTATTGTCACGGCTCACCCATTAGAGCCCTCAGTTGTTCCACTTGCTACTGTGATTGATTCTATCGCTGAGGTCCCTCCACCCGTTCTGTCAGAGTTATCCTTACCTATCTTAGAGTCACGCATATCTACTACACCTCTATTAGTGTATTATCGTCGTGGGAAGAGGGTTAGGCCTACTGGGGAGATTGCTTCTACATCACGTGCTGAGACTGCATCTGTTTTAAGAAGCAGAAAGGGGTTTGGGTAGATCGATGTTGCCACTGTGACCGACAGTTTGCTACCTTGCGCGAAGAACTGGAAACGACAAAGGGTAAGATGAAGGACCTAGAGGGGCAAATGGACTGGTACGATGAGTTGAAGGATTTGGATAACAGTGCGATGGACCAGATGCATTGGAGGATAGTGGATTTGGAGGAGTTGGTCAGGAATATGCTAGATTTTATAGGGATGAAGCGTTAGATGTTGGTTGTTGTTTGTTTGTGGTTGTTTATTTTTGGTTGTTATGTTAGACACTTTTTAGTACTTTTATTTGGGGGCCTGCGTGCCAGTTATATTTTTGTGATATTAGGTTGAAATTTTTGTAAAACTTGTTATGGGTGTCGATGTAGACATGCCAAGGATAGTTGGGATGTACTGAAAAACAAGTTTGTTAATTTCTATGATAATATCAAATGATCTACTTTTCGTTTAAAAAAATCTCATTAATATGTGGATATTATACATGCGCAATGTTTGGTCCACTAACATTTAATGATTGAATTATTTTTGGTTATCGTCTCATGTGATTATTATTATTGTAAATAATAGAAACGACGAAAATGCCGCCAAAAGCAAGACAGTGTACTGGACTACCTGCCACACCAGAAGAGTTGGCATGACTCATAACCCAACACGTTAATACTGCCTTGGAACAGCGTAATGCTAACCAGAATGATGGCCAGGAACGTGGATGTGGTGTTCACGGGCACAGTCTTGATGGGACGCAGATTGAAAACCCTCCAGGTAAATTAATGATCGGAAAGTTTTGGTAGTTCATCTGTTATGATCTCATTGGCACGTATTCCTTATTTTCATTAACCGTATGAACAGTGCACAGGAGCATACACAAAACAATCCAGGGTTGTAGCCCAAGATCATTTACTGGTGCCCTATGAAATGACGTGGCAGCGATATGCGTGATATCGGGCTGTCAAAACGAGTCGGTCATCCGAGTGATTCAGCGTTCCGAACCTAGAACTGGAAATTCGAAGAAGCGCAAACCTGAGAGCTCCAAAAAGAATCCCGAAGAGGAACGTGGGAAGAAACGTAGTTTGGAGAAAGCGAGTGTAGCTAACCCTAGAGAATCGGGAAAGGGTAAAGTCGGTGATGAACAAGAGAAGTGCGCCAGATGTGGCCGAACCAGACATGTGACTCCCAAGTGTTATGCTAAGAGTACGTTGGATGGAGTTGCGCTCGAAGGATGCTTCACATGTGGTGAACAAGGACACAACAAAAGAAATTGCCCGAAACCGAAAGGACAGGATGCTAAGGGCAAAGCCGTTGAGGCGAGTGCTGGGAAGGCATGTGAGAGTCCTGCTACTGTTACTGGTATGTTTCGAATCAAAAGCCAATCTATGTTCATACTTTTATACCAAGGCTAACATGAGTTTTGTTTTGAAAAACTTTGAACCATTATTCTGTTCACCTACAAGTAAGATGAGTATAAAGTGCCCGATAGAACTAGCAATTGGTAAGTTGATAGAAACTAGCAGGGTCATTCGCGGTTGTAGTATTTAGTTAGGTAATCATAGTTCTAGTGTTGGTTTATTTCCAGTGGAGCTGGGGAGCCTGGACGCAGATGTGAGAATGGATTGATCATCCAAGAGCGAAGTGGGGACTATCGCTTGAAAAAGATAGCTAGGATATCTCGACCTGATGATGGTAGAGAAGTGGTAGTTGTTTGCGGAGACCGACCCAGTCGAGTGTTGAGTGTCGAGAGCTGAGTGTTGAGTGTTGAGAGTCGTCATTATTATGAGGATGCTCGAGTTGTTACGAAGAGGCAATCCTGCGTTCTTAGTGAATGTGGTGGATACAGAAACCGAATGTAGGAATATCCGAGAGGTTTCTATCGCTTGCAACTATCCGGAAGTCTTCCTAAAAAGACTTACCTGGATTGCCCCTGCGAGACAGATCGAATTTCGAATCGATCTGGCACCCGGTGCTGCGCCCAGTTGCACAATCTCCTTATAGATTAAGTATCGCCTGAGAATGATAGAAATGTCGAGTCAGATTCAAGATCTACTGGACAAGGGTTTCATTCGATCAAGCTTTTCGCTTTGAGGCGCATCTGTTTTGTTGAGAGAAAGAAGGAAGGATCCTTCAGGATATGTGATGATTTCAGAAAGCTAAACAAGTTGACTATCAAGAATCGGTACCCTTTTACCGAGAATTAACGATTTGTTCAATCAAGCTACCGGGACCTAGCTGCTACACGAAGATCGATCTACGATCAGGATATCATCAGTTGAAGGTTGCTGATGAAGATATTTCGGGGACTGTTTTTCAGACGTGATATGGCCATTACGAGTTATTAGTCATGCCTTTTGACTAAATTAATGCGCCATTTATATTCATGAATCTCATGAACAGGGTATGGAAATACTAATCAGATAAATTCGTGATAATATTCATCGACGACATACTTGCGTATACACGAACCAAAGAGAATCATGAGTAACGTTTGAAGTTAACTATGGAGTTGGTGAAGGATGAGGAAGGTATGCATGTAGATCAGACTAAGATTGGAGCAATCAAATGATGAGGAGCGCCAAAGACCCCGTCGGGAGTACGATGATTCATATGACTAGCTGGGTGCTACCGGAGATTTATTAAGAATTTCTCTAATTTAGTGCAGCCTTCGACACTAATAAACCCAAAAAGGAAAAAGGGGAAAATGATTGGACAGCAAGATAGTAGGAAGCTTTTCAAACCCTTGAAAGAAAAGTTGGGAGCGTGTATGATGGACTCCAAAGGAAGTTAAGATACTCACATGCCCTTGGCAGAGTTATCTTACAATAATAGTTAACACGCTAGTATTCAGGTTGCTCCGTTTGAAGCCTTGCATGGATGGAAGTGTCGATCGCCACTTTGTTGAGCTAACGTGATAAAGGACAATTAACCAGACCTTAGTTTATCTAGGAAACCATCGACAGGATTTGCCTGGATCGAGGGAAGGTTAAAAGTCGCCAATTGATCAACAGAAGGATTACATGGACAATTGAAGGAAACTATTGCGATTCCAGATTGAAGATTTGGTTCTGTTAAAGGAGTTATCTTGTAGAGATGCTATTAGGTTTAGCAGAGAAAAGAAGAGCTGAGCCACAATGATTAGGTCCTTTCAAGAGCCCATCTTGAGTTGGATCAGTCGCTTATAGGCTCAAGCTACCATAAGGATTGAGTAGTGTACATGAAGTATTGTTTGGTCCAGTTTGAGAAAGTGTATAATGGATAGTACACTGATTTTGTTCTTGTAGAGATTTATTTAGAAGATAAACGGAAGTTTATCGAAGTACCGTAGAAGCAGTACGTATAGCTCAAAGAGTTATGTTAATAACTTGAGAGGCGATTACAACATTCTAGTAGTATATGTGATTTATTGGTTATGTAACCCGTGAATATCTGAAATGAATGCAAGGAGGAAAGAAAACGAGTTTATGAGATTTGATACTTTCGAGAGCCCATCTCGAGTTGGATCAATCGTGTGTAAACTCAGACTACCTCAGGTACAGGGTAACGTATATGTAAATGTACGTATGTTAAACCCGGAACGGTGGAACTTTGACTTAATCTTCTTGATTAAGTGCTTGTAAATGTTGAACCTTGGAAATGGTGGATAGCGTTGAGACGTGAGATTAGGAATTGAGGATGTGTGTAATTTAGATCTACGAAGATTCTTTGTAAGAATCAAAGTTTCTCACAGAAACTACAAGACTATATTCATTAAACCTGTTGTTACTGTTTCAACCTAGTGCGAAAACAAAACCTGTAGAGTAAAATTTCGAGGACGAAATTTCCTAAACAGGGGGAGACTTTGACACCCGGCTTTTCAAGCCGTACCGTACAATTGTAACACATGTTGTGAATAGGTAAAAGGCTGTATTTGATTGATTATGATGTTTATATGTGGAATTTAATGAGTTGGTAAATTTAAACCTTGGTAAAAATTATCTTGGCAACGATAAGATAAACGCTTATCGCGTAACGATTAAAATGCGAAACGAACGTCGGTGACCACCCAATCAGTGTTACAATCCTAAAAATAGCCTGTTATGATTGGAATAATAATTTTAATCATATTCTTGAGGAAAAAAATTATTAAAACGCTAAGAAGCACTATTTTTCGAGTTTAAGCGCGTACTGCGCGATACTACGGGCATTTGACAAAATATCGTCAACGCAGCTAGTCAAGGCAACTGGTAATTATTTCAGTAATAATTTTGATTGATTATTTTTATAGAATGATAAAAATAATTTAAAACGCAATTAAACGGGATTAAAACGCTAGATAAAATACCCAGTATCAAGTAAAATACATGTTTTTAACACCAATTTACATATGTATATGTATATATATATATATATATATATAATCTTGTGTGTATATAGGAGAGAGAGAGTAGGTGGTGGCTTAGGGAGGTTCCACCCACCTTGGAATTGTGAGAACTTGCCAAGTGGATCTTGTGTCTTGTACTTAATCATTAGAACCTTTTAAACACTCCATCTTCATCAAATCAAGATCAAAATCACACTGTCTCTACCCCTCTTGAACCTCTCGGCCGAACACCCCCATATACACACACATTCAAAAATCTCAAACCTTTTCATAAAGATTCAAAGGCCTTTCATGGTGATTTCAAGCTTGTAAGGAGGTTTGGAGGGGATTTCAAGAAGATTCAAGCATGAACAAGCCACATATCACCATCTTTTCTCAAAACCCCACTTAGAAATCTTGAAGGTATAAACTTATTTTTTTAAAACCACATTCTTGATTTTTAGTGTTAATGGAGATGTTAGATGGTTTCTCTTGAACTTGGAATAAATCACAAACTTATAACAAACAAAGAATAAGATTTCAAACAAAATGGAAATGAGTGTATATATGTGAGTATGTATGGCCGAAAATATGTATAAACATGTGTGTTTAGTTGTGTTTTGATTTTTGTTAAATGATTCATGAATGATTTGATTTGATTCTTTAGAGATGGATACATGCATGTGTTAAAAATATGTCATAAAAGAAGTATCTAAAAGGGTCTTGTGATTTGAGATGAATGTGATGTAAAGTGAACTTTTGGAAGTTCATATATGTGTGTATATGTGTTGTATATATGTATGTATATACGTATGCATGTATAAAGTTTTGTCACATGTAAATAAATGAAAGAATGTTTGTATTTATGTGAATATGATTAGATGATGATGGAATATACATGTCTTGATTTACATGAACATTACATAAATATGGTCTTTGATGCATTTAAGATCATGTTGGATGATGATGTTATGATATGGGTATACTAGATGCATATACTTAGACATGCATGATGATATGTGATCATAAAAAGGTGATTTGATTATGATTTAGTAAAAATCAGTTTTAAGCAGATTATAAACACTAAAATAAAGTTATTTTAAAGTGTTTAGTGACATATAACTTTGTCATATTGTTTGCTAGCTTTGCATGTTGTACTTGGTGCATTAAAAGTTGTAAAATACGTGAAATCGCATGATTTATGTGACTTACACAAAAACTGCACTAATCTTATTATAACCACTATTTTAATCAGTAAACAACATTTATTGTGTTAAAATATCAAGTCGTTTCAAGTTGGGATGATTATAGTAACGTTTGACGCAAAACTATGCGTTAAAACGGTCAAAAATCGACTTTTCGATTGATTTTTATAAAACTGATTTAGATCAGTAAGTAAACTGATATTTTTAGTTTAAAAATAAGTATTTTAACTAATTTTAAGTTTACTAATTTCGAGTGATTTTAGAAAACGTTACCGAATCGCTAAAATACGCATTTTTCAATGTACACTAGTATGGGTAAAATTTTGGGTGAACCTTATGTGTTAAAATGTGTTATGTGATTTAAACATGAAAATGTGAAAATATGTTAAGTTTTAACATGATTTTGAAAATTTGGATTATGCATGTATACTTGTGCGTTTTGTGCGGTAGAAACGGTAAAAATCGCGTTAAATGTGTAACTTGATTGTCGAGCATGAAATTTGATACATATGAGATATTTTATGTATAGTGGAGGGTTCAAATGAGAAGAAATTCTTTGGTAGAAGAAAAAAGAAGAAATTTCAACCAATAGGAATGCTTCAATAGACTTCATTTAATATTTGTACTTAATGTAACTATAAGGGTATATTAGTAAACTTACATGCATCATTAATTGGTAGTTTCATCTTTAATAACTAACTATATTAAATTTGTAACTTATTTTTAAGATATATATTTTTCACAAAAAAAAATTCATTTAAAGTGTAGGATAAATACGAGGCGTGTAGGATAAATTACGAGTTGTGTAGGATAAATTTCAATATGTGTAAGATAAATTTCGAAATGTGTAGGATAACTTTTGATGTGTGTAGGCAAAAATATTTAGTGTGGAGGATTATAGTCTTAATGACTAATTAATTAGTCAAACATAATAATAAATGAGATGAGAAAAAAAACTATTTAATGTTTTACAATTATACCCTTTTATTATTTCTCTTCTTAATAAAATTTTCTTCTCAAATGAACCTTCCCCTTTATGTATATTTGCTTTAAAAATGACAAAATAGATAAGTTAACAAGATTTCGCGTGTTTCGATGATAAATTATGCGAACGTTTATGTATATATATTACGACGCGCAAATTGTAGATATATTGCGTATAAACGGGAGTGATAACGGATTTACACGATAACGGTCACCAATAAAATCTTTCAAGTCGCAAAAATCTTAAATATATATATGAACTCATATATATATATATATTAACGTGCCAACATAATAAAAAATGATAACTTTTCGAGAAAATCTCAAAGTTATGTGACGATGATAAGAAACAGAGAAACTTAGGATTTTGTGATGTATAAATATATGTATTGATTTAAAACTCGCTCCTACATATAATAGGACGTGTAGAAATCAAACTATGGGATTGCGTTATTTAAAAATACGCACCCAAAGGTGAGTGTCTCTAAACCCCTCTTTTTACTGCTTTGTATATATTTTGGGGGTAAAACACGCCAATAAAAGAGTTTAATAATGTTTTTGGTTTAAAACATACCTTTTAATATAAAATGTATATTTTCGTTGAAAATATATGGAGTTTGATAAATCATACATTTCGAGATAAAACATTTTTGATGAATGAATGTTTGGAGGAAATTGGGATGGCACGGTGTTTCCGAGGAGAAACAGACCATAAAGTTGGGACGAATGCTGGCCTGGTCTCAAGAGACGGGATTCAGGGGATTCGTACAACTTCGTGTATTAAATTTGTCATATTAGTAGGATATATATATTGTACGTGAGGCAGACATCATATTTGGTCTCAAAGTGGACCCTGCGCCCATGATGTCGTTTAATCGATTAAGTAAATGTACACGAGGAATTGTTGGTAGATCTATCGGGTTGACAACCCCGTCGTGACCGGTCGCCCCGTGTCAAGTCAAAAGACGAATTTAGATTCTGGCTATTGTCTAGCCTTGATTATCCCTGCATGGTAAATATATAGTTCGTATTGTCTAGCTAACATACGAGTCTGAAAATTAACGCTATGAATTTAATATACAAAAACTTGGGTAAGAGCTTTATTGTCGGGTTTTTGAACTGCGATGGATGACCCATGGATTTTATTAAGGAAGGAAAACGGACTTTCTAAAAATTATATGGATGTTTTAAAATAAACACATAATCAGAAAGTTTTCCCTTGGAATGAATTGTTTGTATGTGAATAAGTGAATTCGCCTTCCTTTGTGTTGACACTTGATTTTAACGTGTTCTACAGGTACTTGAGTTCGGCTTCGGGAATCATGGCGTATCTTGTGTTTGATGATGCATGTTGTGTTACTTAAAATGTTGGACTACATTTTAAACTTTCTGGGACGTATGTAATAAGATCCGCGAGGATCAAAAACAACTTAACTATGTGGTTATGTCTTGTCTTAAAACGTAATGTTTAAATAACTTATGTTTAAAAGAAATTAAAATGTCCAACAATTAAATGCATCGATCAACAAGATATAAATGGGCACCAACTTCCGTCACCACTACGTTAATAATCCGCTGCGACGTTTTTGGGGTGTGACAGAATGATTTCAATATCAAATTTGCATATTGTAACGAAACAAGTTACATACCTTCAAAGCACACCCTTCAAACTCGTGTCACCACCGGCTTGTCCACTTGACGCTCCGGTTTCCTTTCCTATAGAGTTCAACCACAACCCGTTTATAACTCTTTGCTTAACATATAACGCATAGTTCGCCATAATTCTACAAACACGCGTTTTAGCTCAAATTTCTAGTTTTAAGCCTTCTTTTAGGCATTTTCACAAACACCTTAAGGGCATATTTTCTCACAATTTATTATTAAGTTCAATTCTTGTCTTTTGGCCAAGATTAACATCATCTAGGAAAATTCACATCAATTTTAACATCAACAAATCCGAAATTACTTCATAAAATTCATATTACACTAGAACAACAATCATAACCCTAGTGTTTATCATGTTTCTACAAAACCCATTAATCACCTACAATGGTGATTATGAATCACACAAGTATTAAGAAAAATTCCAACAAGAAATTGACTAAGGTTTATCCCTAGACACTATTTCATTCCTATTTCATCCAAGCAAGCATCATGCATCATCAAATTCGAATTTCAAGTATTGATTCAGAATTTTAATTGGAATCATGCAACGAAATTTCACATACCTTATGATCCCTTTACTAAGGAGATCACCAATCTATGCTCGGATTTTGTTTTGGAACAGATTTGTGCCTTCAATTTGTGAATTTTGTGTGAGTTAGGGTTTTGGAGATGTCTGGTCGCCCCCTCCTGTGTTCTATTCGATCCACACACGCCAGTGTGTGTTGGATTTTTAATTTTTTTTGTTTTTAATAAAACTTGTTTCACATTTGGCACTTTTAACCCTCCTACTTTCATGAGGTTTTTATTTTAAGTGTTTTTAACACTCTAACTTATTATCACTAAACTCTTATCTAACTAGGTTAGTTTTATCCCTAGTTAGTTTATTTCATTTAATATCAACGTCGGATTTATAATAAAAGGATTTATATTTTAGGGGTGTTACAATTCCACCCCCTTAAAAGGGTTTCGTCCTCAAAACCGAGATACGTACCAAATAGAGTCGGGTAGAGACGCCGCATTTCCTCTTCGGACTCCCATGTTGTATCCGAACCCTTTCTATGCTCCCACTTGATCTTAAATTGATCAATCTTCTTATTCCGCAAATCTTTAATCTTCCGGTCTAGAATCTCAATTGGTCTTACCGCATAATTAAGGCTATTGTCCACTTTGATATCATCGTAGTGGATATAAGCTGTTTCCTCAGCTAAGCACTTTCAGAGTTGTGACACATGAAACGTGCCTTGAATTCCGCTCAATTCGTCCGGTAATTCAAGGCGATATGCCACCTTGCCAACCCGTTCGATGATTTTAAATGGCCCGATAAACCTCGGGCTTAGTTTCCCTCTTTTTTCTGAATCGGATAACACCCTTCCATGGGGAAACTTTTAGCATAACCATGTCACCTACCTGAAATTCAATCGGTCTCCGTCTTTTGTCGGCATAAGACTTTTGTCTGTCTTGGGCCGCTTTCAAATGAGGTCGTACCACGTCAATTTTCTCATTATTGGCTTGGACTACATCTTTATGGGCCAGTTCACGCGGACCCACTTCACCCCAACATACCGGGGTTCTACATTTTCTACCATATAGCATCTCATACGAAGCCATGCCGATACTGGCAGGATAACTGTTGTTATAATAGAATTCTGCTAATGGCAAATACACATCCCAACTGCCTCCAAAATCGATAATACACGCCCTCAGCATGTCTTCTAGTATCTGTATCATTCTCTCACTCTGTCCATCCATTTGAGGATGGTATGCAGTGCTGATAAAAAGTTTCGTTCCTATCTGTTCTTGGAAATCTTGCAAGAAGTGAGAAGTAAATCGGGTATCCCTGTCAGACACAATAGATACCGGTACTCCGTGGCGTGCCACTATTTCATTGGTATACACCTCCGACATCTTTTCTGACGTATAAGTCTCACGTATAAGAATAAAGTGAGCACTTTTCGTCAGTCTATCAACAACCACCCATATAGCATCGAATCCTCGGTTCGTCCTAGGCAGTTTGGTCAACAGGTCCATGGTTATATGTTCCCATTTCCAAACCGGAATCTCCAATGGTTGCAGTTTACCATATGGCTTTTGGTGCTCCGCCTTGACTTGTAAACAAGTCAAGCACTTCTCTACATATTTTACAACATCTCTCTTCATTCCAGGCCACCAATAGTTTTGCTTTAAATCATTATACATCTTGGTTGCCCCCGGATGGATAGTATAACGGGATTTATGATCTTCATCTAGTAAAAGCGTCTTAACTCCACATTAATTTGGGACCCATATTCTTTCGAACCGAGTCTTTAACCCGTTGTTACCATCCGCCAAATCTTTCAATTGACCAACTATCCTTTCCTTTTTCAAGTTTTCCTCTTTTACCGCCTCGGCTTGTGCTTCTCGGATTCGTTCAAGTAAACCCGAGGTTACAACAAGCTGCATCGACCGCACTCGTATTGGAACATAGTCTTTTTCCTGCTCAAGGCATCCGCCACAACATTGGCCCTTCCGGGGTGGTAATGTATCTCACAGTCATAGTCTTTTACCATTTCCAACCATCGCCTTTGCCGCATATTTAACTCCTTCTGATCGAAGAAGTATTTCAAGCTCTTGTGGTCGGTAAATATGGTGCACTTTACTCCGTATAAATAGTGCCTCCATATTTTTAATGCAAACACCACTGCCGCCAATTCGAGATCGTGTGTAGGGTATTTCTTTTCGTGCACCTTTAATTGCCTCGAGGCATAAGCTATCACTTTGCCTCGTTGCATCAAAATGCATCCGAGCCCCGAATGTGACACATCTGAGTAAACTACCAAATCTTCGACTCCGTCCGGCAACGTTAATACCGGAGCGTGAGTTAACTTCTCTTTTAGCGTTTGGAACGCCTTTTCTTGTTCAACGCCCCATAAGAATCTTTCCTCTTTTCGAGTTAATTTAGTTAACGGCGAATCAATCTTGTAGAAATCTTGAATGAATCTCCTGTAGTATCCCGCGAGCCCTAAGAAACTTCTAATTTCTGAAGGATTCTTCGGAGGACTCCATTTCGTCACGGCTTCTATCTTTGACGGATCTACCAATATTCCATCGGCACTTATGATGTGGCCGAGGAATTATACCTCTCGTAACCAAAAGGCACACTTCAAAAATTTCGCATACAATCTTTCTCGTCTGAGCGTCTCTAACACTTCTTGTAAATGATGTACGTGATGCGCCTCACTTTTTGAATACACTAGAATGTCGTCGATAAACACGATTACCGATTTATCCAACATAGGCTTGCAAACCCGATTCATGAGGTCCATGAAAGCCGCGGGTGCATTCGTGTGGGGGTATTTAATGTGTGCAAAATGCAACATATAAATTACATCAATTGAGGCATAAAACTAACCCTTTTTTAGTACTAATGTTGGAAAAAGTGTGCTTTTGTCTTCCTTTTGTATTTTCAGGACCAACCGAGCTTAAATGAACAAAAGGAACAAATATGCAGCAAAATCTAACATAAATACAAAGAAAAGGAATGAACGTGGCATACCCGACCCCTCGACAGCATCTCCCCAAGCAAAAACATGAAACAGAAGGCTGACCACGGCCCGTGCCCAGTGAGCACGGGGGCATGGCCAGGTGTCTACGGAAATGGACAAAGCTATGGAAGCTTCTATTCCTGACACGAGGGGTGCACAGCTCAGCACGGGGTGTGGTCAACGCTAAGATTTGTAGAATCTTGATAGTACAGATACGCTTCTGCACACGGGGCCATGCCCAGCGAACACGGGGCCATGTGGAGCGTAATGCAGACAAGAGCAATTAATGAAGGAAGAGAAAGTGGATGGCCAGGGGGCCGTGTCCAGCGGACACGGGGCTGTGGCCGGGCTTCTGTTCAGGCTATAAATAGGGGTGCTTGACTCATTTCAAAGGCATCCCTTGGCAAACCACCTCTCTCCCACTTTGCCACCACTATAACACCCACAGCCACCAGCATCATCCATCATCCACCTTAGAGTGTGTGTAGTAGTCGCGGGATCCAAGATTGATCATAAGAGTTCTTGTCAACCAAAGGCCATGTTTGGCTAAGTCTCTTACATCACTTGGTGAAGACAAGCATTTAATGTAATACTTTTGATTTTTAATATTTTCGCACTTTTTATTTGGTTTTGTATTAATGACTTTAATAACTAGTTTCTTATGTTGAAGGTGAAACTTCTTTATCATTTGTTCCAAGGTGTCTTGGCATTACTTTACTGTCTATATAAAGTAAAAGATTTTCACCATTCATATCTCTACGGTCTATATAGAGATATGTTGGCTACCTGGTCGGGGGTTAAGGGAATGGTTCTTGCCTTGTTCAGTGTATAGATCCTGCAAGGTCCTGGGTCAAGCTTACTAGGACCTCCTTCAATACACACTAGTATTGGATGGCGGGGTGTGAATGGCTTGATCCCTTCATATGTAAACTACAATTAATACATTAAACCGGCAACTTAGGATTGTATCCCTGCTGACTCAAACCACTTAGCCGAGGGTAACGTCGCCTTCAAAAGAGGGGCCTACCATTTTACGCATTAATAACTTAATTAATTATCTTTCAATATTCTGGCCCTTTGGGATTGTATCCTTGCTGACTCAAATCATTGGGTTGAGGGTAACGTCACCTTCAAAAGAGGGGCGTACTACTATAACTAAGATAATCTCTTAAAAAGTGCAAAAGTGCGGAAATCATCAAAGGTTACATTAAAGGCGAGTCGGATCCAAGTGATTCATCTTGTCTATCTGTTTTTATTTTTATTTTTCAGCATTTTAGTTTTTATTTTCATGTTTAAAACCTTTTCTAAAAATTTTGATTTGATTAGACGTTGAGGATAAACCGGTACTAAAAGCTCTTGTGTCCTTGGAGGACCTCGTTATCTTACCAACGCTATACTACGCTCACGATGGGTGCACTTGACCATGTGTGTGTTTAGTATTAGTAGAATATCGTGTTTTATAAATTTAAAACTTGACTAATGTGTTTAAAAGGGCTTAAAATATAAATAAAAACATATCACACCCAACACACACCAGTAAGCATTTGTTCGCTTGAGTGCATGACATCAACCTTAGTCCTCTAGAAGGTCAGTCTCCATAGACGTGCAAAGTATCACCAGACGGGAGAGGTAGACGGACGTACTTCTCGTGACAGGCGATTTCGGCATGGTTCTTTCGCAACCAATCCATGCCAACAATGATGTCGAAACTACCCAATTGCATGGGTACGAGGTCGATAGTGAAAATGTGATCGTTAAGAGTCAGGGAACAATCACGGAGGATAGAATTTGTTGGAATTACATGTATGGTTTGATAAGTTAACGCTGCTGACCGAGCTATGACCCGTATGAGTTACACCTTGGGCAACGAACATTAAACCCACTTAACTTGGTTAACTGGTGACCACGAACAATTAACGAGACGAAATATATAATTATCTAGAATAATTATATATCCACGAGAACGAGATTTATTATTTATACGGGTTATAAATAGTATATCGTTTAATTACTTATTTAATTAAACATTGTTTTTCGGGCTTCGTATCGCGTCTGGGCTTGAACTTATTATATTGGGGCTTCGGGGCCTAAGAGATAATTAGGGTTATTAGTTAACCTAAATATATATTACTATATATATTTGATCTCAATCATCTCCTTTTGTGTGGAGCTTCTGCCGTAGAAAGAAAAGAAGGAAATCATCCTTTTGTTTTGTGAGATTCTAGCACTCGTTCGTTGTACTTAGGTGTCTCACACGGTTAACTATTAACCACAAGGTATATTTAATCTCATCGGTAGATTGATCATTTTATGTATCCTATTTGCATGTTTGTAACCATGATCCTGTTCGGTTCACTTTTGGTGTTGATTATTATATTTATTCCGCTGCATTTTTATTAATTATGTATTTAGTTAATAAAATAAATCAAACCCGTTTTGATAAAAGTAAAATTGACACCACTGAATTCCAACAGTGGTATCAGAGCCACGCTTACAACATGCAAATCGGAACCGGTCCTTTTAAACGGTTATAGATCTCAAACTTTAACTTGTTTAAAGTTTCAGATCTAAATATTTCTTGGGCAAAAAGTTATTTGGTCAAAAGTTTTATTTATTTTTGTTTGACCAAAAGATCGCTCACTTTAAGATGATTGTGTTGAATATGTAAATCTGGCCAACCTTGTACTTGTATTTTTGTTCTTGTTTTGTTTTTGTTTTATGGTTTTTGGCCCACTTTGTGGCTCAAAGTTGTAATAGATTAGGGTTTCAATTTTATTATATTTTCATATTATAATGTTGAAGACCCGAAGAGAAAACTGAAGACATTACAGGAATCAAGGAGGTGCTAAAGACAACTAGATGCACTAGGTCCATCCTTGTGGCTGTTTGTTACCCCGTGACCCAGTTTGGTCTTGCTATTTGGCTCTAGTAAGAACAAACAAAATGGCCCAAAGATTTACGTATTTAATTTTGCTATTATTGTTGCTTTTATCATATAAGTTGTTATATAACATACCAACCTAATACCAAACTTTTTAAAAGGTATTTTAAAATGTTCACAATCAATTATAACAAGTTGTAAATTGATTTTTACAACTTGTAAATATTTGTTATAAAAACAAATAGTTTATTTGTAAATATTTGTTATAAAAACAAATAGTTTATTTTAAAATAAATAATAACCATTAGAGTTTTTGAAATTTAACAAGTTTTAACTTTCTAAAACTCATAACTTAGTAGTTTTTAAAACTATAACTTCATATGGTTATACAAGTCGCGACAAACTTAGTTTTAATAGGTTATTTAAAATTAAGTGTCCTGAGAGATGAAAGGGTTCATCAAGATGTCACGACTAAATATGTACTAAAATTTTCTCTTACGACCCTATTTGGTAAATATTAAATTAACCCATAATTAAAATCAATAGTCTATGCCATCCTATCACAAGCTACACTTGGAACGTAAAAGCGAATCATCAGTGTTTGGAGCCACAACACCACCCTTGATGTCTAGCATATCCTTCCAAGGTGCAAGGGTTTCGTTGATACATCCGGCCCTTCCACAAGCACCTCTTTCAGGACGACTATTACTTTTTCTTTTCTCACCACATGCTCCAGCTGTCTCGAAAGTAGAAAGTCGGCATAGATGAGGCTAAATGTATCAATGCATAGACAAGAGTTATCTTAGCGGCCTCATACTCGAGAGTTGTGCAATTCTCACAATTGACACTCGTTGTCAGTCTGCCTAGTCACTTACTAAAGTGCATGCTACAGCTGCCTTTACTACTGACATAGCCAGATTCTCATTCCTTGTTCTAATTACTGTAATGGGTCACTAATTAAATAAGGAAATATACATTGAAAATACTAATTAAGATCTCTTTGCTTATGTAACAGATGTCTAATGAAAACAACTCCTTCGTTCTCAAGTCTATACTTGGAAAGGAAAAACTGAATAACACCAACTTTCTCGAATGGCACCGCAATCTGAGAATAGTTCTCAAGATGGCAAAAAAGCTATACATCTTAGATGGGCCAGTCCCTACCGAGCCTGAAAGTAACACTACTGCTGCTGCTCGTAAGGCACTGGAAAAGCATAATGATGATGCTGTTGAGCTAGCCTGCCTTATGCAAGCCACCATGTCTCCTGAACTTCAGAAGAACATGGAAGATAAAGATGCTTATGACATGATCCAGCAACTGAAAGGAATGTTTCAGAAACAAGTCCAACAGGAGTGATATGACACCATGAAGCAGCTCATAAGCTGTAAAATGCAAGAAGGATCGTGTGTCAGTACTCATGTGCTTAAGATGAAAGGGTACATTGACCAGATGAACAAACTTGGTTATCCCCTGCAAGATGAAATGGCAGCGGACTTCATCTTGAACTCTCTCCCTAGCTCGTATGACCAGTTCATTATGAACTATAATATGAATGCTTGGGTGAAGACTGTGCCTGAGCTACATGGCATGCTCAAAACGGCCGAGATGAACATTCCACATAAAACTAACCAAGTTCTGATGGTCAAGTCTGGTGGTGTTAAGAAGCCCAACAACAAGAAAAGGGCTCATAACAGCAAAGGCAAGAAAATGGCTGTTGTTGCTGCCAAATCTGCCACCAACAAGCAGGTTGCTAAACCACCCCCTCCCCAGGAGCATCAGTGCTTTGAATGCAACAAAATGGGGAACTGGAAGAGGAACTGCCCATAGTATCTAGCCATGCTGAAGACGAACAAGGCCAATAACATTGGCACTTCTTCAGGTATTCTCATTTATGTTATTGAACTTTTTACTGTCTCCAGCAACACATGGGTATTTGATACCGGGTGTGGTTACCACATCACTAATGTTTTTGCAGGAGCCTGGAAAGTGGAGGAAGCTGAAACAAGGCGACATGGAACTCATCGTTGGTGATGGGAAAAGAGTACCCGTTCTTGCAACCGGCACATTTCATTTTTCATGTCCTTCTGGCCATGTAGTTAATTTAAACAATTGTTTGTTTGCACCTGGTATAACCAGAAACATTATTTCAGTTTCCCTTTTGTTTGAACAAGGTTTCAAGTACGTTTTTAATGGTATTTCTATTTCTGCCTACTTGAATGATGTCTTTTATTTTAAGGCTAAACCTCGAAATGGTATTTATGAGATTGATGTTCAAACATGTAATAACATATATCATCTTTCTAAGCATAACAAAGCTGGTATTAATGAAACCTTTCTATGGCATTGTAGACTTGGCCACATAAGTAAGGCACGCATAAAATGGCTCCAATCCGAGGGGATTCTTGAATCCACTGGACAGGACTCCTTTAATGATTGTGAATCTTGCTTAGCTGGCAAACTCACAAAGCGTCCCTTCACGGGTGTTGGTGAACGGGCCAATGGTCTGCTAGGACTCATTCACATTGATGTATGTGGCCCTTTCAGAACAATGACAAGGAACCATGAAAGATACTTCGTTACTTTCATCGACGATTATAGCCGGTATGCTTATGTCTATCTTATGAAGCAGAAGCATGAAACTTTTGAAAAGTTCAAAGAGTTTCATAACGAAGTAGAAAACCAACTTACTAGAAAGATAAAAATACTTTGATCAGATCGAGGTGGTGAATACCTCAGCTTAGAGTTCCTTAATCACCTGAAGGAGTGTGGAATAATTTCAGAACCCACTCCACCTGGCACACCCCAACTTAATGGCGTGAGCGAAAGGAGAAATCGAACCCTACTTAATATGGTTCGATTGATGATGTGTAGAACTAACTTGCTTCACTCCTTTTAGGGTCATGCTCTTATGACTGCCGCCCGCATTGTCAATCTGGCTCCGACTAAAAAGGTAAACAAAACCCCATATGAGGTATGGCATGGGCGTAAACCCGATTTGGAATACATAAAAGTATGGGGATGTGATGCATACATCACAAGTGATGCTGATGATAAGCTCGATCCTCGAGGCGAAAAGGTTGTTTTCATCGGATACTATAAAAGAAGCGGATATTATTTCTACCATCCTGATGCAAATGTTATTTCCATCAAAAGGAAGGGGCACTTTCTCGAGGAAGAACTTCTTAATCGAGGAACTAGAAATAATGTGGTTGATCTTGAAGAAATTCGAGAACCAACAACAACTGCTGATGAAGTCGGAACGTCTGAACAACAAGAAATTGTTGCTGATGAATCAGACATGAACACAGGCGTTCGCAAAAGTAGCAGGACTCGTAAAGAACCTGACAGATACTTTTGGCATCACGAAGGTGCTGAAGTCTTGGTAGTAGATAAGTCTAATGACGAACCTACTAACTACAAATCTGCTATCTCAGATCCTGAATCTGCGAAATGGTTGGAAGCCATGAATGCTGAGATGCAATCTATGCATGATAATTAAGTCTGGGACTTGGTTGAGCTACCCCCCCCGAATCTCGACAGTAGGGAGCAAATGGGTTTTCAAGAGAAAAACCGATATGCATGGAAATATACACACCTTCAAAGCACGGCTAGTTGGAAGGGTTTCACTCAAACTCGGGGTATTGACTATGATGAAACCTTCTCGCCCGTTGCTATGATCAAATCAATCAGGATATTGCTTGCCATAGCCGCGTACTATGACTACGAGATATGGCAAATGGATGTCAAAACCGCTTTTCTTAATGGGCATCTCTCTGAAGATGTCTATATGGTTCAGCCAGACGGTTTTGTTGATCCAAAATATCCTAATAGGGTGTGCAAGCTGAATAAGTCCATTTATGGACTCAAGCAGGCGTCTCGTAGCTGGAATCTTCGGTTTGACCAAAAGATCAAAGAGTTTGGTTTTGTCAAAAATGAAGATGAGCCTTGTGTTTACAGAAAGGCTAGTGGGAGCACTATATCATTCCTCATCCTGTATGTGGATGATATACTGATCATTGGAAACAACGCCCCTATTCTTAACAAAGTTAAACACTATTTGGGAACTTATTTCGCAATGAAAGATCTTGGAGAAGCAGCTTATATTCTAGGAATCAAGATCTATAGGGATAGATCTAAGCGGCTTCTTGGGCTAAGTCAAAGTACATACATAGACAAAATAATGACACGCTTTAAGATGGAAAACTCCAAGAAAGGAGGTGTTCCTATGACTAAAGGTATTGTGATGAACAAATCACAATCTGCTTCAACGGACATTGAAATTAAGCAAATGGAAGCAGTTCCATATGCTTCAGCGATTGGTTCTATCATGTAGGCTATGTTATGTATTAGACCTGACGTCTCACATGCTTTAAGCATGACTAGTCGTTATCAGCAAACTCCTGGCATTACCCATTGGACTGCTGTTAAGAACATTCTGAAGTATCTGAGAAGAACTAAAGATATGTTCTTAGTATTTGGAGGAGTAGAAGAAGAGCTCACTGTAAGATGTTACACTGATGCCAGTTTTCAAACTGACCGAGATGACTCTCGCTCACAATCTGGTTTTGTATTCACTCTAAATGGAGGAGCTATCTCATGGAAGAGCTCCAAGCAGAGTGTGGTGGCGGATTCAACCACTGAATCTGAATATATAGCCGCATCAGATGCTGCAAAGGAGGCTGCTTGGATGAAGGAATTCATAACCGACCTCGATGTGGTTCTAAGCATTAAGAAACCCATCGAGATATTCTGTGATAACACAGGTGCTATTGCTCAAGCCAAAGAGCCCAGGTCTCATCACAGGGCCAAGCACATTCTAAGAAAGTTCCACTATATATAGGAAATTGTGGAACATGGAGACATCGTGATAAGCAAAGTGAGCACAGATCCAAACCTAGCAGACCCGTTTACTAAGCCCATGACTCAGGATAAGCATGATCAGCACATGGGTGCTATAGGGCTTAGATTAGCTAGCAGTATGTTTTGATTTAGTATTTAGATGTACGAAATTTTAACAGTTGTACTTTTGAATTCATTGTTGATTTACTTGTTAAATGCAATTCTAAATCTTATAATTGTATTCAATTTTAATATGTTTAATCCGTGAATCTTGCATTCTAAACTATCCGTAGTCGGTCAGACTCGTGGGAACGATTCTGAATTAAGACTACTTTGACTTTGGACTCAAGGAGTTGACTTTCAAATTCACAGACCTCGTTGAGAATGACGTTGGATGTAACTCGCATCAAATCATCTTCATGGATCTTAGTCAAAAGATGATTTGATATTGGTATACTCATTTAGTATCCTTTGACCTGAGATACATATTAGAACTTCCGTTTACCAAGGATTATTCTTTGATTACTGTCAACCGTTGTCGCGTAACTGCCAGTCATAAAGGCTTTAATTGGGAATAGTTCTGAAGTTCAATGGGAGTTATATGTAGTCGATATGGGATTCTGTACTCTTACATGATATGTAACAGTTAGACATTGTGGCGCCCTCGTTGATTCAAACTGGTGAAGTGTAAGGACTTACCCAAACTTACTGTGTGTTTGTTCGGACCACTTTGACTCTTGATCGAGAAAATAATAATTGAATACTATATTAGATTGAATATAATCCATGTCTCATTGATTCAATTTATGTCTTTTACAGAAAGGATGAATGACAACAATTACCATAAGTCTATTGACTTGCAATAGTAAGTTGTTACTAATGGCACGGTGTTTTGGTTAATGACTATAAAGTGTCATACCTTGTTGGGGGCAGCCATGTGCAGCTAGAGCACCGCTGACTGTCTTCGTTAAGCATTTTATCGAAGGCCGTCCAAGTGGGAGATTGTTGGAATTACATGTACGGGTTCGATAAGTCAACGTTGTTGACCGAGCTATGACCCGTAAGAGTTACACCTTGGGCAACGAACATTAAACCCACTTAACTTGGTTAACTGGTGACCACAAACAATTAACGAGACGAGATATATAATTATCTAGAATAATTATATATCCACGAGAAATGAGATTTTTTATTTATACGGGTTATAAATAGTATATCGTTTAATTACTTATTTAATTAAACTTTGTTTTTCGGGCTTCGTATCGCGTCTGGGCTTGAACTTATTATATTGGGCTTCGGGGCCTAAGAGATAATTAGGGTTATTAGTTAAACTAAATATATATATATATATATATATATATATATTACTATATATATTTGATCTCAATCATCTCCTTTTGTGTGGAGCTTCTCCTGTAAGAAAGAAAAGAATGAAATCATCCTTTTGTTTTGTGAGACATTCACAAAAGGAAAAAAAAAAAGGAACAGCCGCCATTCTTAGAAAAGTTGGTGCCTCCCTTTTTGCTTTCATCTTACGACGGTTCGGTCAAGCCAAAGCCGCCACTGCTTGTTTCGCGTTCGTGTTCTAGCACTCGTTCGTTGTACCTAGGTGTCTCACACGGTTAACTATTAACCACAAGGTATATTTAATCTCATCGGTAGATTGATCATTTTATGTATCGTATTTGCATGTTTGTAACCATGATTCTGTTCGGTTCACTTTTGGTGTTGATTATTATATTTATTCCACTGCGTTTTTATTAAATATGTATTTAGTTAATAAAATATATCAAACCCGTTTTGATAAAAGTAAAATTGACATCATTGAATTCCAACAGAATCAACTAGAATAGACTTACCATCGGCAATCTCGACCGAGAACGACTTAGGTAGTTTAGAGCGTGCACAGTTTAACAAAGATTCAAATTCTACAGACACAAAGCTTTTGTCGGCACCAGTATCAAATAGTATCGAAGCGTAAAGATTATTGATGGGAAACATACCATTAACGACGGCATTGTCGTTACGAGCCTGGTTTGCATTAATGTTGAACGCTCGTCCTCGAGCGGCTAGCTGTTGTTCCTGGTTCAGCTGGGACATTGGTTACGGAGATGAGCAGTGTCTCCGAACTTGTAGCATGTACGAACATTGTTTGCTGGTCTGGGATTATGTAGGGCTGGTAGAGCTAGCTGAGCTGGTTGAGCTGCCTGAGCTGGTGGTGCTTGCTGGACCTGGTTGGCTTGAAAGCAGTAGGGAGTTGTGTGACCATAGCGATGGCAGTTGGTAGACAAATGGCAAGCAGAGTTGGCCGGGTGATGAAAGTTACAACTCGAACACTTGGGATGAACCCCAGTGTACGGCTTCTTGATGTTTTCTGGAGCAGGAGGGTTAGCAGCAGCAGGCACAGTAGTATTGCATGTAGGGTTTGTGTTTGCAACAGGGATAATTGCATTGCATCCAGAACCTTGAGACTTCCGTTTCTTATTCTTACTGCCACCTGGCTGCTGGGTGATTTGGTTAGCAGGTTTCGCGGGAGCAGAGTTTCCAGACTGTTTATCACGTACACGATTGTTGTTCAAACTTGCTGCAAGACGGTAGACTTCCTCAATTGAGCTTAATTGAGCTGCTTCAATGGTGTCACGCATAGAAGGAGGTAACCCATGAATGTACTTGGTGATCATGTGTTTAGGAGTGGACACCAAGTGTGGTACAATGATGCTGAGTTGCTTTAAATGGGTAGTATAAGCCAAGTTGTCGTCACCCACTTGCTTCAGATGCCAGAATTCATCCTCAAGTTTCTGCTGCTCATGCGGAGGGCATAATTTAAGCATCATTATTTCCCTAACCTATGCCCAAGGTAAAACATAAGCTTCATCATTGGAGCGGATGTTCCTCTCGTTTGTCCACCTGTCGAGAGCTCGTCCTTGAAACATGCCAGTTGCACTCCTAGTCTTTAAGTGTTTTGGGCACTCACTGTTGATGAAAGTAACCTCGATGCTGTCGAACCACTCCAGCATTGCAATCACCCCGTCACTGCCCGTGAAAGGCTTAGGGTTGCAAGAGACAAAGTGTTTGTAGTTGAAGCTCACCGGCTTTGGTTTGTCCGCTTTAGAGTCAACAGAGGAGGGAGGAGTGTTTGATCCGTGGAACTCAAAGACAATGTTGGGAACAATGCGTGTGATTTGGTCGGCCATAAAAGACATCATTTTTTGAGTGTTAGCCTTTGATCTCTTGTGTGGGTTGGAGAGACGAATCGACGACATCTAAAGAGTCAGAATAAGAATCGGGTAAGACTCGATCACAAAGTTTCGTCTAAGTATCATAGTTTCACGACACATAGTGTAGCATAAAGTTTCACACATTCACATAGTATACTCAACTTATTTCACCTTTCACAAAACGTTCAATCATGTTTCACATAGTACAAAAGGTTCAACATTCTCATCACAAATTCGCAAAACACCGAATTTCGCATGGCACGTGGTACGAAAGTTTGGTAACATGTTGGAAACACTTATATATAGGAAGTACCAGCGACGTATCCACCATGTTTCGGCCATGTTACGTCCGTCTCGTCATTCAGTGTCATGTTACGTATCGTGTTTTGCCACACACAACAGTACACTCCATGACTTTTATACGCTTTTACTAGTTACGTAGACTAATCAAGTTGTCTCACATAGCATAATGTTCAATCATGTTTTCCCCATAGTTTCAATCAAGTTTCCACGTACTGTAACATAATGACTGAAGAATCGTAAATTTAGTTCGATCCCGAGAGATTATTATTAACGTTTTAGATTGCGGAGATACGTGCGATTCGTGTAAATGTCTCGAAACGAACAAAGTATCAAGTATAAAACCACATATAAAATCAAGATAACACAAAAGATAGGCTCATGAAACATAGGATTGTTCCGGGTAGAGGAACGTCGACTAACCAAAGTGAGTCGAACCCTTCTCGAATTGAGGCCACGTGTCTTAGCTCACTTAGACAAATACGTCATCGATGTTACGCCTACAATATTTTTCCTTTCGGTCACTACACGTCCCTAATTGATCAGGGATTTTGAGACTTTGGCGTGACAGAAAATCAAAGAGTGGGACTAGTTATCAAGATGTGAGTTTCACCTCTAGCTTGACAACTTCGTACCCCAATAGTGTCGGTACTTATCAATAGATAAGACCTACTAGATTATGATATGGAAATTTCCTTCAAGGTTCGGATGTCACTCCTGACTTGAAGGTAAATCTCGTGCAAAATACAAACACTGCTCAGCGGTGTTTTCAAAGCATCCAAGTGTGTGTGGTGTTAGCCTTAGGAAAAGCATGTAAGTTTAACATGAAATGTGTTGCTAGGAAGCATATACGGTAGAATGCATAAGTCTTAAACAACAAATAAGAGTCAAGTTTCCTAGAACTAAAGACTAGGCAAAGCATTCCTACTTTCCCTAATTCCCTATAGTTATGGCTCTGATACCAATCTGTCACACCCCAACCGATGGCGGAAACATCAGGGCGTGGCACTAAGCGTTCAGATTGCTCAAGAGATTCCACAACACTATTTTTTTCAATAATAATTATTCAAATTCCATAAATATTGTCTAATCATCATCCACGAATCACAACCATGAAAGTATCAAATACATAACATTCAAATATTGTCCAAAATTCCGGATTTAACTAGATGAGTTTCTAAGCATCATCCTAGCTTGTCTCTTCAGCATCCAAACTTATCAACCTGCAACATGTATTAAAATACTATCAACAATAATGTTGGCGAGTATACAAGTTTGAGTACGTAATAGCATAATAGTTTAAAACGTTCCAAAAACTCATATCCGCCATGAAAACAAATAACAAGTTTCACCATGCTACGCTAACGCAGTCCCTATGTAACACACATTTCCAACGCAGTTAACATAGCAATCCCAAAAGTCTAGCGGGAGTTATAAACGTTCATTGCCTTTCCCAAAGTCTAACGGGAGGTTTGATCTTAACAATACCCAAGAGAATAGCAGGCTGGGCATTACAACCTATAGCATATGCATAGTACCATAATTGTTAAGACATGTCACATACAAGGATTAAACGTCACATAGCATATAAGTCTCAAGTTTCACAAGTATACTGTTTCCATGTTTACTACGGATAGAATATGTTTCCAAATAGTGTCAAGTGTCAAGTTTATAGAATACATGTTGCATCCCAAAAGTGTTTAAAAAAGGGACCGAGTATACTCACTGTGGGTGCAAATAACCAAACACTGATTAGATTGGATCGAATGGAGCGCTGGTTCAGCCTGCGTGGGGGGAACAGAGCATAAGTCCTCTAAGAACTGGCCCGGTTGGGAACAGAGTGTCGAACAGTGCGAAAATAGAGATAAAGTGCCTGACTGAATACCTGAGCGGATGGTCATCCGGTCGGATGACCATTCGATTAGATGTGCTTCATCAGATCAGATGGTCATTCGATCAGTGTGTATAGTTTACGAATTTGATAAAGTTTCAAGTGTCGAGATCATAGTGTCCTGTAAAACAAACAAGTGTAATGATAATCAGATCCTCTGGACGGATGGTTGTAACGCCCTGCGTTTTCATACTTTCTATATTTGGGAAACCCTTGCTTGAAATTCTATTTTTGGAAACTCTGTAACTTTGTAATCGTTCTTTTGTTATAATCGACGTAAAAATCGAGACACGAATCATAATGAAATTGGTATATTAGTTACACTTATGATATATCCACTTCATACATGTTTATACGTTTAAAAAAACATCTTTCATACGACACTTATTTCATATTTTGTGCTAAGAACGTCAAACTTGCAAACTATCGATCTATATGCCAAACTTATACAAATCCGACGCTTATTCATGACACATATACGTATTTATACTCGTTTTATATTTGTTTTATGATATAATTACATTCCGTACTTGTAAATACGATTCTTATACTTAAAACGCATTGAAAACAACTTAAAACATCAATATACCAAAGTCTAGGGGTCAAAAGTGGTAAAAAAATCCAACTTTTTTCTCGGTTGCATGGCGTCGCCACCCGCGACGGGTGGAGGAGAATTCCTCCATGGGCCGCCACAGCCTCTAATCCGCATAATTGAGTTCAACTCGTTTCCTTGGCGGGATTTCTTGCTTTATTTGAAGTTTAAACTCAATTTTAGCATTAAATACCCAACTACAAACCACCATAACCCTCCCCTATAAATACCATACCTCCACCAAGCTCAAATCACTTTACAAACACTTCCAATTCACTCAAAAACACTCTCTAATCAGCTGATTATCTCAAGTTCGAGCGGATTGTTCAACCTTCACTAAAGTGAGCATAACTCACTCAATACTTGTCCGATTTAGTTCATTCTTTTTCCTATGCGCTTGGATTGACCTTAGCTTCGATTCCATGGGTTTTTCACAGTAAATAAGTCCCTGGAACTTTGGAAAAAAGGCTACAAAGTTCACTGTTGGTTTTCTTTTTAATCAAACTTTGTTTATACTTGTTTAAACTTGAGTCTAACTCACTTAAACCCACGTCCTTATGCTTATAACCACTTCTATGGTTAGTTAAGCTTAAAAACAGGGCTGAGACATACAAAATCAGAGGTTAAACCTCATATACTTTCTGTTTTGTTTAGGGTTTTTAACCCACAGGTGATGTTCAAGCTTCAAGCTTGATAAAGGTGTGATTGTGGACTAACTTGGGTTGTCGAACCTAAAATCCCCACATTACTTGATGATTTCTCATAGTGTAGTCATTTACATTCTTGTATTATTCATAGTTCATGACCCTCCTTGTATGTTTTACATCAAGTGTAGTGGTGAACACATAAGAGGTGCCTAAATGGAAGCTTGTTCTTCCTACCTGCTACATGATTTCCATGATACCTAGAGGTACCTAAATGAAGATCTTAATCTTCTACCTCATGCTTGACTATTGGACATACTAATATATGATATATAACCTAGTTGATATATATATACATTCGAACCTTTGATGGTGAACTTGTGTTCATTCGTCAAAGTGTTAGAATAACATCATCTAAGTACATAAGACTTGTATGATTCTAATGGGTATATTACGCATGAAAACATTAACCCTTGAGGTTTCATAGTGTCAAGACAAGTACTTAATGTTACAAGATGATTAATTTTCATATACATACTTTTCATGCACTTTAAACTTCACATCCTTAGACTAAATGTATACGTCTCTTAAAAATCCCTAAACGAACACATTCAACCTTCTAACCTCATCAACTTCGTCACAATGGATAATCGGAAAGCAGATGCAAATTTTGTGAGTACACTTGACCCATTTTCCTTTAAATACACTTTGGGTGCAACATGTTTTTACTTGTTAAAATGCACGATTCACAAACATGCTTTATTTAATCAATCCTTATACATGCTTTGTTATGCTTAAGTTCATGCTAGAATTCATACTACTTGTTAACCCGCCTTAACAATTATAGCGCTATAGGAGTAGCACACCACCCGACGGGGTTTTGTTAAGTTATATTCTTTACGGTCTCGACATTGTTATTCATACTTTACGGTCTCGATGTTGCTACATCGAGGGATGCTATTATACTAGTGGACACTTGGATTTGACTTTTAGTTATGCATGATAGTTTGTCCTTGTATACCAAAATGCTATGTTGGATTGAAAATACTTTTTATACATATGACACGAGTCTAAAACTTGTGTACTCGCCAATACCTTTGTATTGAACTATGCTTTTAAAACTTGTTGCAGGTTTAGTGATAATGTTGAGGATGCATGGAATCTAGTAGGATGCTTAGATACACACTTTAAAATTTGTATTATATTGTATTGTATTTCATTATTCATGTTGTTGTATTTTGCTTCAAATCCTTGTAATTGATTCTTTAGAAATGAAATGACATTTACTATTTAAATACTTGTCACAATTATTAGTGTTATGATGTCTCGAGCAATCTATTTCGTCTCACTCCGATGTTTCCGCCATCGGTTGGGGTGTGACAGATTGGTATCAGAGCCATAACTATAGGGAATTAGGAAAAAAAATTGCCATGCTTTTTTTTTTTTTTACCTAGTCTATAGTTTTAGAGTCTTATTCTTATGTTTTGCTTGGAACTACATGCATGCCACTTTATGTGTTTCTTATTTATTCTCTTTGAGGCTTTTAAACATATATGTCGTTTTATCCTTATGTATCATACTAGACATGCTATTCTTATGTGTTAATACATGTTTTACTATGTGTTAATATTTGTTTAAGATTTCATTCTTTATGTGCTATTCTTGACATGTTTATACTTGTTTGTTTAATCTCCAACGTACGTCTTTCCTCATACATTTTACTCGACTATTCTAAAACCGCAAACACTCGTATTATACAAACGAGACAACTCCACCAAAATAGGCGTGAAACCCACGATTTGGTGAATGACTCTCAATCTACCTATTCTTTTTACACAAGATTCATCATCAAGTTAGGAGTGAAGTCCTCATCTTGATGAAGAATTCCATTTCAAAATTCTAGTGGATCCTCGTCAAAGTGTTGAAATTAAATTTTGACCCGACGAATACAAACCACACTTAGGATACGAAATCGCCAAGTTAGGGGTGAAACCCGCACCTTGTCGACTAGTTCCACTCCTTGAATTTTTTTTTAAATCTCGCCAAGTCTCGAAATTTCGATTGATTTGGGACATGTAGTAACCAGAAGGGTAAATACCGTTAACCGACTTGTCGGCGAGAGTATTTTACCTATTAGGCTAAAGCATGCTCCTCAAATTCAAAAGACTTTTCGACCGCTTTGGTTAGTCAAAGTTCCGTTTGGAACCCTTCAAATTTTAATCAAACATGAGTTTCTATTATTTATCTTATACGATGCAACCTTTCAAATTCAAAATTTACTATCGATATTTTCTTCTCACACGCATATATCATACAAAATATTTTCATACACTTATACGTATTTCACATGCATGATTTCGAAAATGTCATCAACCCGATTTACATTTCTTATGACCACAAATGGAGACATGTCATCAAGATAGGAGTGAATTCCTTACCTTGACGATTAACTCCACTCCTTCTTTTCTTAAAACGAACTCACCAACGAGTTAGGGGTGATTCCCTTACCTAGGTGATCGTTACCAAAACTTTTCTTCAAAATATTCATTTATGCAACCCGATCATGTTTCATGCCTAGATCATTTATCATTTATCAACATACCTACTTATATCAATTTCAAAATACATTGTTTCATCAAACGTACTTCTTATCCTACAACCTATTTTCACTTAACTCATATACACGAGATTCTTAATCATGTCTTAAACGTTTTACTACACGAATTTCCAAACCTTACGAAATGCTACCTACCAATTTAATCGGTCCAATGAATCTCTTGCCCATGAACTTCATATTCGACTTAATCACTAAAACGCACTCATTTTATATCACCAAACTAAAGACTTTCATTCTCAATCGGAGATCAAACCAACCTTTCTCGTACACTTATAAGATCTTATGGATGTTATATGATCGTTTTTCCAAAGACTCTTTTCAACTTCAACAAATCATTTGTTAATTTTTTTTAACCACTAAGCCTTTTTTGCTAAATTTCGTTTCTAAGGATCGACGTTTTCACAAGAACCTCCAAAATTTAAAATTTCTTGTTTTGGTGCAAATGAAGCGAACTTATTATTTACGAAAAACTTTTTTTTACACCGCTTAATTAGTCATTGAAATTTCAAAACGCGTGGGCAAGAAGACTCCATGGGGATCGACAATCTTCAACTTACGTAAACTATTTTAAGGCAAAAGTTGCATTTCTATTCATTACAAAATACATTATGCATAACCAATAAATACTTTATATTGTCTTACATTTACAAACTATATTCTACCTTCCAAATCAGAGTATCGAATTTGATTTGGAAAACTCGACGCTTCGTTTAAACCACTATACATACATATCATCATACCCGTTTTAGCCGTTTTATCGCGACAATTTCATTTATATCGTTCGTATTTACATGCTCAACCTTTTGAGCACTTTTACATGCTTAAATTTGTATGTTTCAATTAATACTATATACGCAATCATTAGTATTCGTACTCACACTCACACTCGTATTCATAACAATACATTTTATGATTATACTTATAATCTTATTTATACTTATACTCATACGTTTCATGCTTTTACTTATACTCATACGTTTCATGCTTTTACTTATACTCATATGTTTCATGCTTTTACTTATATTCATACGTTTCATGCTTATACGTATACTCATACCACTCATACATTTTATGTCTATGCTAATACTTACGTGAATAATCATACCTAAACTTATATTTATGCTCATGCTTTCATTCATACTCGTGATTCATACATTCGTACCCGTACGCGGGTGGAATCCGAGGGATTTGCTTACGTGGGTCCTATACATACATAAGCATGGACTTGCTTATATACTACATTCTTATACATACACAATCTTATCTCCAAATTATTGTATACCCTGATTCATACACACCTAGTACACGCTATGCGGATCATGCGACAATCAATACAATCGCGGGTGCACACGGGATTATAGTGATTGGCTCATGAGAACCATAGAGTGTACTACTGTGTATGGTAAGACACGGAACGTAACACAACACCGAATACGAAACGAACGTAACATGGTCAAAACATGGTAGATACGCCGCTGGTACTTCCTATATATAAGTGTTTTCACCATGTTACCAAATTTTCGCAAAACGTGCCATGAGAAATTCAGTGTTTTGCAGACCTTTTGGACCTAATTCAAACTTTAAACAACTCGCAAAAGCATTATATCCGATTATCCACGACGAGACTTCATTCTTAACACGCTACTTTCATCTATCCAACACTTATGTTATTCTTATGCTTGCATTCTTTAAGAGTCAATCGTTCACTTCTATACTCGTATTATTCTCCATTATCTTTCCTACAAACCTCGTTCACAATCAAGCTTGTTTAAACATTCGAATCCTAACTTATCTCATTACCTTTAAAACCGTCTTTCTATTCTTTATTCTCGTGTAAACGTGTTTAGTAGGCCGTTAATACTTTATTTAAAGTACCAAACTTTCTCGTTCCACTCGAAAAGCAATTTTTATGAATATGTGGTTTTACACTACCCTTAAAACTTCCTATACAATCTACCTCACTCTTATTGATTACAAGCCGTTTTATAAAGACTTCCTTCGTAAATACATTACATTTGTAAAACAACTCCAAATTTAGCTATTCAAAATCGTTTTACCTATACACGTTTCCCTCATGCTTATGCCTCAAAACCATTTTAGCCAAACAAATCCTCTTACAAAGCTATTTTGCTAATCTCCCAAAATTTCATACTTTTCAAAACATTTCAAAATTTCTAAGTCTTAGTTTTAAATAATCACTTTTTACCAAAACTCTTTCAAGTCTTCCTCTTGAATAAATTTCGGGACGAAATTTACTAAAGGATGGGAGACTGTAACGCCCTGCGTTTTCATACTTTCTATATTTGGGAAACCCTTGCTTGAAATTCTATTTTTGGAAACTCTGTAACTTTGTAATCGAATCGACGTAAAAATCGAGACACGAATCATAATGAAATTGGTATATTAGTTACACTTATGATATATCCACTTCATACATGTTTATATGTTTAAAAAAACATCTTTCATACGACACTTATTTCATATTTTGTGCTAAGAACGTCAAACTTGCAAACTATCGATCTATATGCCAAACTTATACAAATCCGACGCTTATTCATGACACATATACGTATTTATACTCGTTTTATATTTGTTTTATGATATAATTACATTCCGTACTTGTAAATATGATTCTTATACTTAAAACGCATTGAAAACAACTTAAAACATCAATATACCAAAGTCTAGGGGTCAAAAGTGGTAAAAAAATCCAATTTTTTTCTCGGTTGCATGGAGTCGCCACCCGCGACGGGTGGAGGAGAATTCCTCCATGGGCCGCCACAGCCTCTAATCCGCAGAATTGAGTTCAGCTCGTTTCCTTGGCGGGATTTCTTGGTTTATTTGAAGTTTAAAATCGATTTTAACATTAAATACCCAACTACAAACCACCATAACCCTCCCCTATAAATACTATGCCTCCTCCAAGCTCAAATCACTTTACAAACACTTCCAATTCACTCAAAAACACTCTCTAATCAGCTGATTATCTCAAGTTCGAGCAGATTGTTCAACCTTCACTAAAGTGAGCATAACTCACTCAATACTTGTCCGATTTAGTTCATTCTTTTTCCTATGTGCTTGGATTGACCTTAGCTTCGATTCCATGGGTTTTTCACAGTAAATAAGTCCCTGGAACTTCGGCAAAAAGGCTGCAAAGTTCACTGTTGGTTTTGTTTTTAATCAAACTTTGTTTATACTTGTTTAAACTTGAGTCTAACTCACTCAAACCCACGTCCTTATGCTTATAACCACTTTTATGGTTAGTTAAGCTTAAAAATGGGGCTGAGACATACAAAATCAGAGGTTAAACCTCATATACTTTCTGTTTTGTTTAGGGTTTTTAACCCACAAGTGATGTTCAAGCTTCAAGCTTGATAAAGGTGTGATTGTGGACTAACTTGGGTTGTCCAACCTAAAATCCCCACACTACTTGATGATTTCTCATAGTGTAGTCATTTACATTCTTGTATTATTCATAGTTCATGACCCTCCTTGTATGTTTTACATCAAGTGTAGTGGTGAACACATAAGAGGTGCCTAAATGGAAGCTTGTTCTTCCTACCTGCTACATGATTTCCATGATACTTAGAGGTACCTAAATGAAGATCTTAATCTTCTACCTCATGCTTGACTATTGGACATACTAATATATGATATATAACCTAAATGATATCTATATACATTCGAACCTTTGATGGTGAACTTGTGTTCATTCGTCAAAGTGTTAGAATAACATCATCTAAGGACATAAGACTTGTATGATTCTAATGGGTATATTACTCATGAAAACATTAACCCTTGAGGGTTCATAGTGTCAAGATGTCTACTTAATGTTACAAGATGATTACTTTTCATATACATACTTTTCATGCACTTTAAACTTCACATCCTTAGACCAAATGTATACGTCTCTTAAATCCCTAAACGAACACATTCAAACTTCTAACCTCAAAAACTTCGTCACATTGGATAATCGGAAAGCATATGCAAATTTTGTGAGTACACTTGACCCATTTTCCTTTAAATACACTTTGGGTGCAACATGTTTTTACTTGTTAAAATGCACGATTCACAAACATGCTTTATTTAATCAGTCCCTATACATTCTTTGTTATGCTTAAGTTCATGCTAGAATTCATACTACTTGTTAACCCGCCTTAACAATTATAGCGCTATAGGAGTAGCACACCACCCGACGGGGTTTTGTTAAGTTATATTCTTTACGGTCTCGACATTATTATTCATACTTTACGGTCTCGATGTTGCTACATCGAGGGATGCTATTATACTAGTGGACACTTGGGTTTGACTTTTAGCTATGCATGATAGTTTGACCTTGTATACCAAAATGCTATGTTGGATTGAAAATACTTTTTATGCATATGGCACGAGTCTAAAACTTGTGTACTCGCCAATACCTTTGTATTGAACTATGCTTTTAAAACATGTTGCAGGTTTAGTGATGATGTTGAGGATTCGTGGAATCTAGTAGGATGCTTAGAAACACACTTTAAAATTTGTATTATATTGTATTGTATTTCATTATTCATGTTGTTGTATTTTGCTTCAAATCCTTGTAATTGATTCTTTAGAAATGAAATGACATTTACTATTTAAATACTTGTCACAATTATTAGTGTTATGATGTCTCGAGCAATCTATTTCGTCTCACTCCGATGTTTCCGCCATCGGTTGGGGTGTGACAATGGTCATCTGATCGGATGGCCATCCAGACAGACGATCAGTGAGTGAAGTGTTGTGAAAGTTTCTAAGTTTCGAGCTAATGGAGACGATGTAACGATGCGTCAAACAACGGAAACGTACCAAACTCAGCTCGTTCAGTCGATTGGGAACCACCCCTTCTAAAACCAACGAACTGTTTCTGGTGTGCTTCATGTTTGGACTCGTCATACTGTCCGTTTTCCGGTGAAATTCAGTTCTCAAACCGGCCTTTGACTAAGGAACGAGTCAATAGCCCGTTGAGACCGATTTCACTACTGTTTTGTATGATAGTTGAAGAAAAGTTCGAAATTCAAGTGAAAAGCATGATGTTCATCAGATCCGAGCCGGAAAACAAGTGTTATTCCGTCCGATCTGAGATGAAAGTGCAAGTTTCCCTTAGATTTTGTATGAAAACTGTGAAAATCCTTAAGATCTAGGGTCGTTCTTGATTAAATGATGCTCCAAGATCAGTTTATACATCAACTAAGCGGAAGCACCTTCAAGGAACCCCAAATCAGTCGGCTTTCATAAAAATGTTAAAGTGTTCGTGTGATTTTGCTGGAAAATCTTGTGTAGAAGTGTTAACTGACTAAAGTTGTACAAGAATCTAGAAGAAATACTTACGGAATGAACTTGAATCTCGCGAAAAGTGCTTGAAAGGACTTGGGAGTGCGTGTGGTCGGATGACAGAGGCGAAAAGTGTGAAATGAGAGCACAAGGGTCCTATTTATAGCTGAAAGGGACAACTAAGGCGGTGCAGTGTGAGGGATCAGATGGTTATTCGGTCGAATGGTCATTCGATCGGATGTCCATTCGGACAGCGGAGACCCGTTTGCGACTAAGTTTCATTTTGCGAGTTAGATTAAGCGTTGCGTTGCGTATTATTGTAGGTAACCATTACAATAGTATAATTCATATGATTAACACAAAAGTTTCCGTGTTTCAAGTTGCGTTCAAGCTGAGTTTCAAGTATCCAAGTATCAATGTATCAAGAATCGAAGCGTCAAGTGTCAAGTATCAAGTATCAAGTATCAAGCCTCTCGTTCAATAAAGAATCCAAGTTTCTCGTTCCATGAGTATCAAGTATCAAAGTCCCTTGTTTAATAAGTATCAAACATAATAAATGTCAAGCTTCAAGTTTTAGGTTTTAAGTATCAAAAGAGCCTAGATTCAAAGTATCACAAGTTTCAAATATCACAAGTTTTAAATAGCACAAGAGTCAAGTTTCACAAAGTATCACATCGAGCAAAGCTTCACATAGTTCAACATAGTTTAAGGTTCAAATAGGCAACATTTAGTATTTACAAGGACTAGTCTTGCCAAATGATGAAAGGTTCAAACGCAGGGCGTTACAATCCATATGTCTAATTTCTAAAAGTTATAAATAACAACATACATAATACATTCAATATCTTCAATATCCTCCATTCTTAGCGACATACAAGAGTTGTTTCACAAAATTGTTTTTTATAGTGTTCGATAATAACTAATATTGATATTTTACAATTTAAAAGGTTGTACTTTTCTGTTAAACTGGTTCATTTTCTAACCCGACCCGTTCTAAACCCGAACCATTTAACCAGAATACTGAAGAACCAGAACCTAGAATGGTTTGGTTATCGGGTTAAATATTTAGCTTTGAAAATCGGAAAAACCCGACCCGAAAAACCCGAAACCCGAAACCCGATTAAAAAAAACCCGAAGAACACCCCTAACGGTAATTGTTATAATAGAAAAAAAACAAAATTATTTTAAAATTTAGTTTTTTTTTTAAATTATTGATTGTTATATATAAAAAAACAAATAAAATAAGCGTAGGTCATATAAGTTATTGAAGATGATATTAGAAGTACGAACATTTCATTTTAATATCATAATACTTAAAAGTGGATTTAAATATGGTCAAAGCAAAAACATGGTCAAAGCTCAAAGTCTAAAACTGTCTGTTAGCAAATGTATAGTTCTTCCCTCTAATATGGACAGCCTGTAAGCATCCAAAGAACCAACCCCACTCACCACCATTACACTCGAAATAAATACACCCCATAAATTATAGGGTCCTCTAATCATCTCTCAATAGTACACCCATTTCTCTTATTATTAATTTTTAAGTTCAAATTCTTATTAAATTTACCATCTTTTTGTTAGTTTTTAAGCATAAAACCATGTGTTTGTAGTTATTGTGTTTAAAATTTAAGAAGAAAACAAAAAAAGTATCATTTTTGGTTATTCGATATCTTAATTAAAAATATGAATTCTTATTAAAACCTTTTTGAACAAAATTATAAGAGGTTGATTTGTTATATGAGTTAATTGTCAAAATCGTCCCTGGGTTTGGGCACGTTTGCCATTTTTGTCCAAAATGACACTTTTGTACCAAATTGCCCCCAACGTTTGTAACTTTTTACCATTTTCATCCAAATTACTAACTTAGTTTATTTTTTCTGTTAAGTTGAGGATATTTGGATGAAACTGGCAAATATAAAAACACATGGACGATTTTGGCAATTTACTCAAACCCTTTTTAATTTCTTTTATTTAATTATTTTTGTTACATATATAATAAAAAAGAATATATATGCAATTTTTATATAAAAAAATAATAGCTTTGTCACATAATTTTAATAATTTTTTATCCAAGCACTAACTAAGTTATCATATGTACCAAGCTATTATCATATAAAAAAGGTCAAATTAACTTAGTTAGTGGTTGGATTTTTTTTAAAAGTGAATGTTTTTTTCTAGTAATCTACTAAATTACACCAAATTAATAAATGTTTGGATAGATTGGTTTTTATCATTAAGTAGGAGTTTTTAAATATGTTATAGAATAAATCAAAATTGTTATTAGTTGACACGTTTTAACTGGCCCTTGTATTGTATAATTAAGTTGTTTTGACCTGTCCATTTATTGCCTTCACTAATGGAAAATCCTAAATTTTTATAATGTTTTGGATAATGTGGTGATATTTCTCATCTAATGTTGTAAATGATTAATTGTATTATGTTTGGGCATTATTAAACTAATTTTAATAATTTAATATTAAGAAGCCAAACAAAAATGTGTAGCAATCAAATAATCAATTTAGAGATATCAATTAAAAAAGATCTTTAATTTCTTAAATGAGTAGAAATTATTAAAACATTCGAAAATAATTGCCATAGCTTTAACCAAACGAATCCAAACATGGCCATCTATAAGACTACAACTTGTTTTTATTATAACTAATTATGTTATATTGTAAGATTCTGTATATTGTATGATTATTTTATATGGCATGGTTATTTAGAATAATACAAGGCTCGTTGGTCGGGCTAGAAACCACCAACACAACTAGTACCTTAAATACTTTTAAACCGTCTTCATTTGTGCCAACCGATTATATTGACGAACATAATATCGTTGGACACGAGAAATCTTATCTACTGTTTCATGCTCCATATGTTACTAACATTACAAAATTACGCTAAACAATAAAAAAATACATTTTTTATTTTACATTAGTTACATATAAATGTTTTTTTTTCATTTAAATTGTTTATAAAATCACTAATTTTTTAAAACCGATCTAAGAGGCCCGATTAGTAACACATAAAACTTAATTACTGGTCATAAACACATTTCAAATTTCTTTTTGTAAGTCCAACAAAGTTCGACCATCCGGGTACATTCATAGGCACACAATCCCTCATGCCTGCGATCACAGACGACACTGGTGTGGCCCGACCGGTCACCAATTCCATAGGAAATCCACCGCTGAAGGTCCACTGTGGTAAAACCTTTGACTCACGCATGACATTTTGTAACAAACGAGATTCTAGTTAGTGACCTTCCTTAGAAAAAGTCATCCGGATACCGCTAGAATATCCTTTTTAGTTCAAATCAAATCTTTTTACTTGTTAAATTCTTATCATTTATGGTAAGCTTAAATTCTTGCCTTTTTATAATTTAAAAGAAAGGATATGAAATCAGTCACAGGCTTTCTTTTTCTTTTTCTTGTTTCTCTATGCTAAATAGGCATCTTTCTTTTCCACTTTCTTGGGTTCTTTTCTTAATCTCTCATCTCTCAACACCAACTTTACCTTCATACAGAAAAAAAACCCCCTCTGCCTCTCTATTTCTTTATAACCTTCAGGTGGAAACCAAACCCTTGATCATTGCTGATTTCTTGTAAGTTGTTTTTTTTTTCTTTCTTTCTGACATTATTATTATTGTTCTTCATCAGAAAGTGAATTTGCTTTTCAAGTCTTGAGCTTTTCTTCTATCTTTTTTACAGGAATTATTTGGGAACATAATTATTTTCAAGAATATTGCACTTGTTCTTAGTGGGTTGTGCTCATAAAGCTTATAAAGCTAACAAATTATTGCAATTTTACCTGGGTTTTGTCATATTTTAAGAAAAAAAGTTATAGAAATTGGTGGGTGATGTGTCACTGATGATAAAGTTCCAATCTTGACATCCAATTCATTAAATTTCACCATTTTGGTAGATGATTTAGCTGTTTTCTTGATTTCTTGAAACTTTGAACCATAAAAGATTCTTGCTTTGATCTCTTGTTTGTGAATCCATGGGACTTTGTCATGGAAAACCGAATCAAACCCTCGAAAATCATCTCGAGAACACGAATAGCCACAATGAAACCGAACCAACAACACTGAATTCCACTGGGAAATCATCAAACTTTCCTTATTACAGCCCAAGTCCCTTTCATAACAGTACTGCTTACAAGAACTCACCGGCGAATTCGAGTGTCAGCTCGACGCCTTTACGCATATTTAAACGGTCTTTCGCACCACCGTCCCCTGCGAAACATATTCGATCTTTGCTTGCTAGAAGACATGGGTCTGTTAAGCCTAATGAGGCCTCAATTCCTGAAGGAAATGAATTGGAGGTTGGACTTGATAAGAATTTCGGGTATTCTAAGCAGTTGTTAAGCCACTATGAGCTCGGTGAAGAAGTGGGTCGGGGGCATTTCGGGTATACTTGTGTTGCAAAGGGAAAGAAAGGGAGTATGAAGGGCCATGAAGTTGCTGTTAAGGTTATCCCCAAATCAAAGGTTTGATTTCTGCTAATTTACTCCATCACTTGTTCTGTTGTTCTGTGGTGTTGTTTACGTGATTTCGAAAGTGATTATCTTTTTATTGTAGTGTATTGATGTAGTAAAATTGTTAATTGATTATCTGATCATTTAAGGGTCATTTTTAATCCCTTTTGGATGATCAATACAGGAGTAACAACAAGAAATTAGAAAACCGATTCTGATAATCTGATTATCTATGGTCATTTTACCTTTTAAGTTTTAATGTTCTATATCTCTATATAAGCAGAGTGTCATATCTTCAAAGCTCGTCAAATCGGAATGATGAATTGCTAAAATTATGTGGAGGTTGACTTATGTGGTCAAAATGATTACTTTTTGACACTATAGTTAATATAAATACTTAATCTTGTATTACATTTAACTGTATACGTTACACTAAAATAATCTTGGTATGCAATTGTCGAAACTTTTAGTTTTGTGTTTATCTTTACTAATGATAAATTGCTTGATGTTAATTCAGATGACAACAGTAATTGCCATTGAAGACGCAAGGAGAGAAGTGAAGATATTAAAGGCACTAACGGGTCACGACAATCTAGTTCAATTTTATGATGCTTATGAGGATGAAGATAGCGTCTATATAGTTATGGAGTACGTGTTGACTTCCCGTATTTTATCGCTATTTAAGGGTATTTTGGACATTTTACTTTACATAATATTGTTTTAATGTTTACTTTTTACCCTTTTGTAGGTTATGTAAAGGTGGTGAACTATTAGACAGGATACTTGCAAGGTACACACAATTAGTATTATAACAGTATAAAAGGTCAATCTTTTTTGGTCAATTTATAATATAATAATGTGTTTGTAGGGGTGGAAAATACTCTGAAGAAGATGCAAAGGCCGTTATGGTCCAAATATTAAGAATCACTGCCTATTGTCATCTTCAAGGTGTGGTTCACCGTGATCTAAAGCCAGAGGTACATAATTAATAACTTTACATTATTTTTATGTATTTCGGCTTCTATAGGTGTTTATATAAGCTTTTAGTCTCTACCAATGTCCGATTCGATATTTGACTTTTGAGTGTCAAATTAGGTATTTCTTCCGTTTATGTTGGGTTAAAGTGTTTTTTTGGAAATATTTTGATCGAAATTTACCAACTTGACTATTAGCAATCACTACAAGATACCACTGGGTGTTTTTCCCCACAACTTCATTATTGTCTTAAGGTTTACTTTAAGTTTTTACATAGAGTTGGTAATTTCGTCCCATTTACCTCAGTTAAAAAATCTTCCCTAACGAAATTGCCAAAATCGTCCCTAAATTAACAATACATTTTAACTGAGTTAGTGATTTGGATGGAAATGGCAAGAAAAATGAAACGTCAGGGGTCAGTTACAAACAATTCTTATTTTGAATGTAATAGGCAAAAGTGCCCAAACCTCATGGACGATTTCGGTATTTTACTCTTTTAATCTTGAATCAGTTAAAAGTAAGAAAAAAATAGCTAAAATGGAAATGGATCAAATAGTTGTAAGTCTGCCAAAATGTATTTTTTGTGCATAAACATTCTAAATTACTTAAAAGAACATAAATTTTGGAATCATATTTGACACCGTCAATGTTTCACGTCAATCCAACCAGACCCTTTTGGACGTGTACTGGGAATTACCCTTTTTGACCCAAACCCGTGACCCAATTCGTCCGTTTTGCCACTTATATTTTCTAACTATCAGTCAAAGCTTGTATTAAATTATATGTTTAGCCAAACATTGCATTTTGTGCGTCCGAGGTAGTATGTTGTTGCTACAACATTAACGAGAAACATCAACTTTTGAATTCAAAAATATTTGCTAATATTTGTTTTGTTTTGCCTCAGAACTTTTTGTTTACATCTAACGACGAGCCGTCAGTCCTTAAAGCCATCGACTTTGGGCTCTCTGACTACGTAAAGCCAGGTCAAAGTCTTATACTCAAACCACGCCTTAATTATTCGTGTTTAACCGACTCTAAACCATGTTTGACTAACGCTTAAACCATGTACAGATGAAAGGTTGAACGATATTGTTGGAAGTGCGTACTATGTAGCTCCGGAGGTTTTACATAGATCGTATGGAACAGAAGCTGATATGTGGAGCATTGGGGTTATTGCTTATATTCTTTTATGTGGAAGTCGGCCCTTTTGGGCCCGCACAGAGTCCGGAATCTTCCGGGCTGTTCTGAAGGCTGACCCAAGTTTTGACGAAGCCCCGTGGCCTTCTTTGTCAACCGAGGCAGTTGACTTCGTCAAAAGGTTGTTAAATAAAGATTACCGTAAAAGACTTACCGCTTCACAAGCTCTAAGTAAGTTTTTCCACCCTTACTGAGAGAATATATATAGGCTTCGGATCAAGAGAAAACCACCCCGAGTTGTGACTTGTGAGAACTTAGAGAACTGCGACTTCCCGTGCGAGTTTTTGCCACCATTTTTTGCATAAACGTAGATGAACATGTTACAAAGACGCCTGTAAAAAAAGAAAAAAAGAAAATTCCGAGTGGTGTTTTCAGCCTTTTTACGCTGCAGTAAAAAGTTGCTGACATCAGCATTTACACCCACTATAAGGGTTTTTTTACGGTGGTGTAAATCAACAAAAACTTTTTTTTTTTTTTTGGAAAAGTTGATTTTTATTAGGATTTTTGGTAAAAAAAAAAATTTTTTGAAAAAGCCTTCGTTTTGGCTGAGGTCTCTAAGTTCTCACAAGTCAAAGGTGTTATATATACATGTATATATATATATATATCAAGAGGGATGTTCAATACATAACCAATTTTAAGCAGAGAACTGTGAAAACCGCAAACACTTATACCGATATCTTAAAATGGGAAATAAAGAGCTTTCTAAAATTGGAAAGTAACATGTATTAATAATAGTATTATACTAATGTAGTAATGTTTTGTGTTTTCTTGATTAGGTCATCCATGGCTGGCGAATTATCATGATGTGAGAGTACCTTTGGACATGATAATCTACAAGACCGTAAAATCATACATATGTTCATCTCCTCTAAGAAAAGCTGCTTTAGGGGTATATACCTTTTTCTATATCAATTTTCATATTTCTCTAAAAAATGAGGCTAACTTTGACTTTCAAGGTCAACCCGACTATTTTCTTAAACCACAAAATCTCTCGAGACGATTTCGAAAATCATATTAGTTCTTTCTAATAACATCTTAGAAACTTTTCATGACAAACTTATTACCGAATTTGCTACCGTTTTGAGTATCAAGTCAATTTATTGTTGATCTTATTATGCTACTTGACAGGCTGTCGCAAAGACTTTGAGCATTTCGGAACTAGGTTATCTTCGCGATCAATTCATGTCACTCGGGCCAAACAAAAGTGGATTCATATCCATGCAAAATTTTAAATCAGTATGTCTTTTTTCTTTGGTAGTTTGATCTTTTTTTGTGTCATGAGTGATAATTTGTTTAACTGGGTCATCATCATCATACTCATACTCATCATCATACTCAGTATATCCCACCAATAACAAAGCTAAGGTAAGGTCTGAGGAGGGTAAGATGTAGACAGCCTTACCTCTACCCATAGGAATAGAGAGGCTGCTTCCAGTGAGACCCCCGGCTCGATAGTAGTTTTGCATCAAGCCTTGGACATAAGGCACATAACACTCGGCCATTGGGACAAAAGCCGATTAGTGCATGTACCCCCTTGTCTTTCGTTTATCAACGCCACCACATGATGCATGATTAACCGTCCCTCGCTTTTTAACGTTATTTTCACGAAATTAGTAAAATAACGTTAAAACTAGTGCACTTTCACCCCCCCCCCCCCCCGAGGGCCCACACTGGGTGCGAACTTAAATTTGTTATTTGTTAATAATTGTGTAGGCTTTAACGAAGAACTGCACCGATGCTGTTAAGGACTCACGCGTGCTAGATTTTGTTCATATGGTAATTTTCTCAAATACCCTTTTCGCGGTGAATTTCAATAAGAAAAAAACAAAATAAAGGAAGCTAAGTAGGAATATGTATATATTTTTTTACAGGTGAGTTCTCTTCAATATAAAAAGATTGACTTCGAAGAATTTGGAGCAGCTGCCATTAGCATTCATCAACTAGAAGCAATGGATAATTGGGAGCAACTTGCGCGTCGTGCTTATGAGCTCTTTGAAAAAGACGGAAACCGCCCTATTATGATCGAAGAACTTGCCTCGGTATGCGCCCTACTAAAAATATATAAATTTAGTAACTATATAACTTTTTGAATAAAATGAGTTGGGGTTTGTATTCATTCAAAAGACCCTTTACGCGAATTCTGACCCATTTGACCTTGACCCGTTTTCTTTTTAACTATTTACTTGTTTTACGAGTTTGACCCGTTTGAGTTAAAACTTAACCTGAATCGACAACTGTGTTTTAGCACAGATCTTTTGCTTATTCGAGAATATAAATTTAAATATCTTTTTTCTATAAATTTAGGAACTTGGTCTTAGCCCGTCAATACCGGTGCACGTGGTTCTTCAAGATTGGATTAGACATGCAGACGGGAAGCTTAGTTTCTTGGGCTTCGTTCGGCTTCTACATGGAGCTTCGTCTCGTGCCTTCCAAAAGGCTTAAAATATCATAACAAATAAAGTACAAACTCGTGCCATCATAAAACAGTCTCGTTGATACAAATTTCTTCGTTCAAGAAATTCAAGCTGAGAATTTATGAAACAAGAAAGCAGAAACGCCATATGTAGCGAGCACAATGTCGAACAATGTCAAAATCTAGACAACTGTACAGGGGTAGGTCTCATTGTGTTTAGTTTAGAAACCAGTATGATGGTGAGTGAATTTTGTGTCTTTTATTGTTCTAATGTTAATTTCTGGTTATGTTCCTGATGTATTGTTGTTTTGTACTTTTAAAACAATGTTATGTCATTGTAATAATGTTCGGAACACAAGTTGGTTGAGTGAATTTAGTGTACGAATTTGTAACCTTATGAGCACGAGAACACGAATCCTCAAGTCATTAGTGCGACAACTGAATCAGTACTTGTATCTTGTGTTGTCCAGTTGTAATGGACGAGAGAGACGGATATATGGTTATATAGTTGTCTTATGTAACACAGCTAAAACAATATGTAAATATATTATGGTTAAAACAGTATTTACACATTTCACAGTTCTTTATTTTATGTTGAACCAAAAGTTTGATAGTGTCTTGCATTGAATCTTAAGCTCCAGTTTTGTGACACATTCAACTTTTTAAAGTCGATGTTAATTGAGACGGTGAGATTGAACCTTGTGTCATTGACATTATGCGCACGGGAACACGAATCCTCAAGTCATTATTGTGAACATTGAATAAGTAATTGCATAGTTGCATCTTGTGTTGTCTAGAGACATAACGAGATAGAGAGACGATTATGTGGCTATATAACTATCTTATGTATGTATCACAGTTAAAATAATATCTACATATATCAAAGTTAAGTTATATTTACATGTCTCCATGCAATTTTCGCAATTCATTACTTAAAGTTGAACCAAAATTTTGAGTGTCTTGCATTGAATCTTAAGCTCCAGATTTGTGACATGTTCAACTTTTAAAAGTCGTGCATATTTAATGTTGACCGAACCTCACGTCATTGTCATAGCTACAACAACTGAATAAGTACTTGCATCTTGTATTGTCCGCATATAATAGGAGAGAGATGGTTATATGCTTACATGTCTGTCTTATGTATCACAGTTAAAACAATATGTACATGTATGACAGATGAACCAAAATTTTGATAGTATCTTGCAATAAACCTTAAGCAGTTTTGTGACATGTTCGACTTTTTGTTTTAAAGCCATACATATTTAATGTTAACTGAGACCAAACCTCACGTCATAGTCATACTCATGCTATCATCATATTTTAACGAGTCAGTCGTTCTATAACTCATTTTTTTAAATTATGACACGTTACTATGTCACATATAAATTAATGTCTTACCCGACGTTTTCATAAGAGTTTGATTAGATTAAAGTCGGCCCCATGACATGTTGAAGTGTTGTTTTTGATCCTTTCACACATGGGCATGTTGTTTAGACCAATAATTATAGAACACTAAATCAACTAAAACATGAGTTGGGGTCCCACAAGAAGGGGCATAATTTCCCAAATAATTCGATTTGGCAAATCGAAACTTTTTTATTGTCAAATTGAGGCCCATGTGTCTCCATCATAGGAAAGAATAAATGCTATTTTATGTAAAACGTAACTAACAAATATTTAATATTAAAATTCATATCTGTCTTATAATTTTTTTTTGAAAAGTATCTGTCTTATAATTGCATCATCAAGTATACATTCTTAAAATTATTCTTGTCTAAGTTGGAATTTGTAGATTCTATAGCTAAGGGACAGCGGTTTTGGAAATTATATGAAGTATTAAATACCAAGATCCTATACAAATAGCCTTATCGTACAAAACGTATAAAAGGCATGGAAAGGTAAAAAACACGTTGATATTTTCGTAATTATTTTACTCGTAATTATCATACAGGATCAAAATTATCCTATAAAATCACTTGTAGAGTAATTATGATACTCTACAAAATTACCTTACAAGATTAAAATTGTCCTACAATCGAAATTACCCTACAAGATCATTTGTAGACTAATTATGATGCTATGCAAAATTACCCTATAAAATAAAGTTACCCTACAAGATCATTTGTGATACTCATTATGATGCTATGCAAAGTTACCCTATAAAATAAAGTTACCCTATAATTATGATACTCTACAAAATTACCCTACGAGTTTATTTAACAAAATTACCCTACAAAATCATTTGTAGGGTAATTTTGATAATTACTCTACGAGTAAATAATTACGAAAATGTCACCGTGATTTTTTACCTTTTCATGTCTTTCATACGTTTTGTACGATAAGACTATTTGTATTTATCTTTTGCCTACAAATAAATGGTTTATGATTGAAGACAATCTTGTTTAGTATAAGGGAATGACATGACTGTTCATTTGATAAATAAGTTTGATTCATGTTAGCATGACCACTTGTTTTTAACTTGTCAAGCTATTTTCAATTATAATTCGAAAGTACAAGCAACACAAGAAGTATTTGTTTTGATCAGTTTTTTTTTTTAATTTTTCATTTTGTCAAATTAGTTTCCTTTAACTAATATTATATTAGTTTCCTTTTGTAATTTGATTTTGATTTTGATTTTGATTTATGAATTAGTTTCCTTTTACTCTATAAAGCTATAACAAAGATGAACTAAGGGGCTGTTTGGTAGCCTCTGAATGGTCATTAAGAGGCTACCTCTTAATGGAACCATTAAGAATTTTACCAATGAGAAGGTAGAAGAATGTGACATGTGATGATTTACCATTCAGAGGTTACCTCTTAACCATTCAGACTTGAGGTCACCTCTTATTCATTCAGAGGTTTTAAACCATTAAGAGGTAGCGTCTGAATGGTCATTAAGAGGTTACCAAACAGCCCATAAGTTTGTATTTAAATATGGCAAGTAGTACATTCTTTTGGAACATGATTGCGACACAAGAAGCAAATTTATTTGTTTGGAGAGTTGCAGTGCGTCGCATCCCAACATAGACACATTGGAATCAAGGGGGATACATGTACAAAATAACAAGTACACATTTTGTGAGCATGACGTCGAGTCAGCGGATCATGTTCTTCTAAATCGCAGAGTTGCGGTGGAAGTTTGGCAGCAACTAATATTATGGATGAATGTCCCTGCGGACCAGTCACATACTACACTTGAAGATATGCTGTAGAACGTCAACGAGTTGAATATATCAAAGAACAGGAAGAAGATAATTCATGAAGTCTACATTTTGGCTATGTGGAATGTATGGAAAGCGAGCTTTCGATTGCATAGTCAATCAATCAAAGTTCAAAGAAATATCTTGCGAGGAATGACGTAGGTTTAATATCCAAATGTAATAGAAACGGCGAAGTATAGTTAATTTTTTGGTGTAAGATGATGTAACTTGTAATCAAGCCAGTAGCATCTTGCTATAGGTCCTTTGTGGTTTAAAAGTTGACGTTATCTTTCAAAAAATAACTAACAGGGTTAGGTCAGGTAATGCGGACTCACCATAAATCTACATATAGTATGTCATTTATAAGAGGACCCGGGGCACAGCGTTGTCACCCATTCTTCACTCGTGGATGTGCGTGATACACCACCGCCACTTGATTCGATAATGCGTGAACTTCACAACGCGTTGCCATGATCACGCGTTGAAGATTTCTCTCATTCCTTCTCCTTCACTCCTACTTCATTCTCTCCTTCAAATGTGATGAGTGATGGGCATCCCTAGTAAAATTCATCACTAGTGATGGAATGAAGCTCGATGACGTGACGAAACTTGATTGGATGTTGTGAATAATAGAACGCCATCACTAGTGGAACGCCCCTACCCCTAATGAAGAATGCAATTTATTTGCTTACATAACAAATGACGCTTAGTATTTACTAAAAGGTGTTATATGCTAAAGGTGTTATACATGTACATAAGTAAGATAAGTAATTTGTTTATTTCTTAAAAATGATTCCTTCTAGAAAGAAAATACGTATCGAATTTACATGAAACAAACATTACTGCTCAATAATAGAGTAATCGGGTTTGAAATAAATATTCTCAAAACTAAAGCTTAGAGCTTACTTAAGACTCCGAGTAGTATCGAATTAGGATCAAATACAAAGGGTCCTAAAAATAAGAAGTGTACAAAGGCTCTTAAAAATAAACTCACTACAAAACAAAAACAAAAAACCCCCTAAACACACACCACCACCCAAAATACTAAACCCCTCATCCCCCATCACCCTCCATCACCCACCCCAAAAAAAGTTTTTTTTTTTTTTTGTGCGGGGGGGGGGGGGGGGGGGTTTAGGTTTTTGGGTTGTGGTGGGTTTTTAGCTTTTTTGGTAGTGGTGTGGTGGGTTTTTAGGTTTTGGGTAGTGGTGTAGTGGGTTTAGGTTTTTGTTTCTTGAACATTTGTCACTCTATAAAGCCTTCTTACACTTCTTACAATCTCTTACAATTAGGAGCCTTTGTAAAATAACCTAACCCGTTCTATATCTATATACTACATAAAGCATCTCCTTGGGATAGAGATGTAATTTCACATTTTTGTAAGACGCGTGTTACAAAATTTGAAGCATAAGTTACAAGTCTTTTATACAATAGTTCATAATTTGCCTCTATTTTAAAAACTTCTCTTAATTATACATTATCTAATACACATTAGATTATTTAATTCACTACATTAACTATTATTTTATTTATAATACGTTGAACTAATATTTAAATTTACAATTTACTATTTGTATTTTTATAATTAAATACAATTTAAATTAAGTATTAACTATATAATTACTAAATATTTACATAATAATAATAACAATCACAGTAATAATAATACACTTATAAATATATATTGTTTATAATAATATAGGTAAATACTAATTAAATTAAGATTTATCTTATTTTAATACTTAAGTATGTATTACTAGATATTTACATAGTTATAATTGTGACAACTCGAGTTTCCGACATTCTTTATTCGCATTTATTGCACGTTGACTTTGACGGTCTAGTTGTTTGACTTGTTTAACTTGTAACTGTATACGTTAATTTATAATGAACAATTGTGGTTGCATGATTTCGTGTTTGGCTGTATATCATGAAACACCTGTTGAAAATTTAAACTGTTTAAAACATGGAAGGACCTGACGAAACAGACTGTTTCGCCATATACATTCCGACGAAACTGGTGTGTTTCGCCATCAAGCAACTCGACGAAACAGTGTGTTTCGCCATATCAACTCACGACGAAACTGATGTGTTTCGTCGGCCCATTGATTCGCAAAGCCCATTATGGGCCCAGAACGGTAATTCGTGGATATTAAGTGAAACCGACTTCCTGTTTCACACTTTTATCAAAAATAGAAACCCTAGAACTCTCTCTTTTGAAAAGGCGATACCCATCATCAACCATCATCTTTCTCTCTCGAATCCTCCCTTGTTCATCCCGAATATCTCGGTTAGTGCGTGCTTGTCTAAATCGGTTTCTTTGTCCCTTGATTTCTTTATACATGTTGTGTTTATGCTTGATTTCTGGATTATAGGAGTGTATGTGTATGATGAATACTTAGGGTTTCATGAACCTCTCAATGATTATGCATGTTAGCGGGTATGCATAGAGTATGGATTTTATGAGTGTTGTTTTGTGATGATTTTATTGATGAAGATGATGATATGATCCCTGGTTCATTGATGTTTCGGTTGTGATGCATAGATTAATGGTTGGTAACATAAGACTCATTATATTGAGCGAGGATTGAATGATTTCTGTGTTGAACGATTTCTGTATGATGAGGAATTGCTGTTTTACGGCTGTTAGGGTTTATGTGTTTTTCGCTCTGCTGTAACTGATGTCTGCGAAACTGAACTGTTCGACGAAACAGAACTCTCGGCGAAACAGAATGTGTTTCGCCAAGAGTCATCGACGAATTAGAATCCTGTTTCGCCAATTAAGACCACGACGAAACAGAACGTGTTTCGTCAACTGTGTGTTTCGCCAACTTATGTGTTTCGTCAATATCTGTGTTTCGCCAACATGTGTGTTTCGCCGAATAGCTGATCTGTGCAGGAACTTGAGTTAATTCTGTTAAGTGTTAACTGGAATATGTAACTGCTGTTAAATGTTAAACATGACTGGTATGATTGTGATTACGTGTTACCTGCTTACACATGAACAACTTAAACACAAACTGATTATGTATACGTGCATACCTTAGGACGTGATTGATTAACCGTGAGCACATACTTTAGCATACCGAGCAAAACAAGGTGAGTTCACACTCTTTACCAAGGCATGGGGTTCCCGGAGATAGGGAATGGGTTGAATGATGAAATTGAACAATTACGCGTACATACACGGTACTAGACTATCTACCATGGTCCTCGGGTTAAGCAGGACACTTACGTAAAACCTACGTAAACAGGAATATGCTACTGTCTTCCGGAGTCAGGAAGGACACTTACGTAAAACCTACGTAAACAATAACATGCTACTGTCTTCCGGAGTCAGGAAGGACACTTACGTAAAACCTACGTAAACAATAACATGCTACTGTCTTCCGGAGTCAGGAAGGACACTTACGTAAAACCTACGTAAACAATAACATGCTACTGTCTTCCGGAGTCAGGAAGGACACTTACGTAAAACCTACGTAAACAATAACATGCTACTGTCTTCCGGAGTCAGGAAGGACACTTACGTAAAACCTACGTAAACCCCACGCGTACCACTGTCCTCGGGTACAGAAGGACACTTACGTAAAACCTACGTAAAGCTTGTACGTACTACTGTTCTCGGTTGTGAAGAACACTTATGGTTACGAATAGTCTAGTGGATATACAACGTGGGAAGCCCCCCCCCCCACCAATAGAATGTACTATCGGCCCAGTAGAGCCACATGTTACATACGAACTTACTATTACGCATTTACTTTCTGTGAACTCGCTCAACTAGTTGTTGACTCTCTGTTACATGCCTTGCAGGACCTTAGGTACTTTTGGAGCTTGCACGGGAGGCACGGTCGTTGTGGACATGGATCGTGAATGTGTTGTTTAATATTATGACATTTTGTACTTAAACTTACGTTGGGTTTTACTTTAAATGCTTCCGCTACACACTTGTTTATATTTGGTTATGGAAACACCTATCGTATTGTTGTATGACTTTTACTATCTTACTTATGTTCAATATGATTGGTGGCTTGATCCTGGTCATGTCACGCCTCCAAGCGGTGTTACTCCGCGGGTGGATTTTGGGGGTGTGACAATAATAATCCTAATAATAATAGTGTCCAAATATTGTTGGTGTTTAAAGTACGTTGGGTTAGATAACGTTCTCTAAAAGTGGCTTATGACACCAGCCGCATCACGCGGACCAACCCACTAATATATATATTGAAAACCAACTCCTTCACTCTCACTATTCATCCTACCCAATAAAGTTTTTCTTTTCTTATTTAGTTAACTTTGCTTATATGCGTGTTTATTCTCTCTACTTTTATTCCTTTTATTATTTCGTCTTTAGTGTTTTTTTCTTGCTAACGTGACGAACAATCCCGACTGGCGGCCTAACGCACGGGGTAAAGTTACTAGTGTAGTTAAATTTGAAGAGTTCAACGTTTATCAAAATTTGGGTATGTATTTACATACTTTGAGCCTATTTTAGCTAAATAGGTCTAATGCTTGTCAAGATTCATCTAAGAGCTTCTTCTAGACTATAAGTTCTTATATTTGCATATAATGATACACCTATCTTATTTAGAACACTTAGACTGAAGGGAGTGGGGCGGCCTTAGGATGGGGCGTCTTGCGACACGTGGCGCCACGTCAGCCTAGAGGATTTTAAGCAAAAAAGGGGGAATGGTGTGTGGGGCGGCCTTGGGCGACTTGGAGGGGGGAGTCTCCTGAAATTTTGTGCCAAATTGGGTTGTGTGAGGAGAGCCGGGCGACGAGCAGAGGATGGGCAGGAGGGGGACGCCCTTGGGGACGCCATGGGGGGCGGTGTTGGAGGCGACTTGGGGGCGACTTGGGGTGGGAGTCGCCCCACTCCCCTCAGTCTTATGTAAAACATATTATGAATCTACTAACAAAGAGCCTCTCATGCCATCTAGGCTACACAATATAATTCCTTAGAGGTTATTGTGTGGAGATAACCTTCAATATTCTTATATTATACTCTATTTGAGTATTTGAATTCAGACCATTATACACGATAAATTTAATGTTGGTATCAGATTCTCAAAGATATCCAAAAATTCATCCTCCTCTTCTCACCACTTTAGTCCCACTTTCAACTTTTATTTGCTACTTTAACCAGTGATTTAACCCGTATTCCTTAAATATGATTTAACCCGATTCTTTGTATCAATTCCACTCACAAAACAACTCGTGATTTAACCCGTATTCCTTAAATGCGAAACTATGCTAACAAGTTGTTATTGATACTTCCTAATGTGAAACTTGTTTTATGAACTTTTTAAAATATTGTATAAAATAACAACCATACTTTCTTTTATTACTATTAGAGTTAACTTCCATTTTGCTTCTTGTGATTTGGTTATTTTAACGGTTTTGCCCAAATAGTTTAGAAATAGTCATTTTCCTCCCTGATTTTTCTAACTTATCGTCATTTTGCTCCCCGCCTCTAACTCCATCCAAAAAATCCATTAACTAGAAGAGTATTTTGGTAATTTTATAGAAAAAAGGAAGGGCATGTAAGTCTTTTCACCTAAATAAACTTATAATTTGTTTATTTACATGTATATAAGTAAATTCTTTTCTGATCCCCATCTTTCCAACCACTCTTTCTACCGGCTACCACCATCCACCACCTGCAACTACCACCTGCCGACCACGAGTATCGCGACTTTTAACTAAACGTTTTAATTGAGTTAGAGCCAGAGAGTAAATTACCAAAATACCCCTACTTTTAATTGAACGTTTTAACTGAGTTAGAGACAGTGAGCAAACTGATGACAAACTTGAAATATCAGAGAGAAAAATAACTATTTTTAAACTATTGAAGTAAAACCGTTAAAATAACTAAACTATCTAGAGCAAAAAGTTAACTCTTAATATTTTTTCAAAGTTTATTCCCATAAATATTGTAGCACCAAATTTATGTTAGGGTCTATTATATTTCGGGAATAAACAAACGTATACTAGTCGATGATGATAAGCACTCTCTCTTAGCCACCACAGAGAAAAAGCCCACACCTTTCTCCGACCATACTCACCGGCAACCTTCATTCTTACACCGGTCAGCTTCCTTTCAACCTTCTTTCATGTTTTCATTCATAAAATTTGTTTCTTGCATCTGGGTATTTCATATATCACTCAAATTAGCAATCTTTTTATGCTCCCAATTAACATACATATGGATCTGTTAGTTACCAATTTCTGATTATATTTGTGCTCTTTACTTTTAATTGATGAAAGGTTGTTGTTTTATTACTTATTACTAGTTATTTAGTAATGATTTTTTTAATTATTTTTGTGAAATTATGAACAGGGGAAGAAGGGGTTTGAAACTTTGAATTGTTCTAGGGTTTAAGAAGAATTTTGGGGGGTTTTTTTTGTATGATATGTTGTACTTGGTGCGTGAGAATTTGTTCATTGGCAACATCAATGCAGCAGCAGAAGTGCTTTTGGGTGGGAATAAAGAAATAACACATGTTTTGTCGGTTTTGAGCTCGGCTTCTATTGGGTTTTTCTCCGAATGGAAGTCGAGTTTTTCGGTTCCTACAAAAGAGATTCGGACGGTGTACGTTGATGGGTCGGGTGAAGATGAGAATTTGGAGGGTGATGGGTCGGATAAAGGTGCATTGTGCTCTAAGAAGATTCTTTATGTGTTGGAGAATGCAGGGCATGATTTGAAGCTCGTGAGAATGGCTGTGCCGTTGAGAGATATGGAGAGCGAGAATTTGCTGGATTCGTTGGAAGTTTGTTTGGATTTTATTGATGAAAGTAGGAAAACTGGTTCGGTTTTGGTGCATTGCTTTGCGGGTGTATCCAGAAGGTAAAATTAACATGTTGGTTTCTTGTTTCGATTCATTAGTTTATGTGTTACCGGTTTGTGTATTCCCTTTTGTTTAAATCTTAAAAAGTTGTGTAAGAAATATATTTTCCGTTTCAGAATCGCCAATTTACTATTTTTAGCTGATTTTCGAATTTGATTCCGTCATGTTATTAATATGTTGCCTTAATATTTGACATTTTAGATTAATATGCGTTTAACGTTTCATTTCGGCCCATCCTTTGTATATGCTTGTAAGCCTTATTAGAAGGCGGTTTATCATTTTCGATTTGATTCCGTCATGTCATGTTGCCTTGATTTTCTCGTTCTTATTGTGTGTCCTGTTAAAATTCATATTTTTACAAGATCTTTTTTATAAATAAGATGACTAGGAGTTTTTATGCTTTGAAAATACCCTTCAGATGACTTTTGACCCGTTTGAAATGTTTCATTTTAGCTAATTGTTTTGATATTACTCATATGACCTTATTAAAAACAAAATACTCGTCCGGTTTAATAAAAAAATAACGTTAAATTCTCTGTTTTTCTCAAGCCCTAACGGTTAAAACCGTTCTTTGCATGTGTTTGTTGCAGTGCAGCCATCGTCACGGCCTACCTGATGAGAACTGAACGGATTTCTCTAGAAGGTTTGACGATATCCGTCTTTCTTTTTACATATCTTATTTGATTGGATAATCAATTGTTATTTTTTTAGTTTTATTTGAAAAAAAATTCCTACAATTTCCTTGCAGATGCACTTGAATCGTTACGCCAAAGCAATGAAGCTGTTTGTCCTAATGATGGATTTTTGGAACAGGTAAATGTAAAGTCTGAGTGAGACAAAAGTTGAATTCAAATCATCGCGTGCAACGATTTATATTTTTTATATATTTTTTTTGTGGATTTTTAAAATCTGTTTTCTTTGAGGTGCAGTTGACCATGTTTGAAGATATGGGTTTCAAGGTTGATCATTCAAGCACTCTATACAGACGCTTTCGTTTGAAGGTTTTAGGTGTGTTTTCTTGCCCAATTTATGTAATTTATTAATCTAAAAGTTTATTCTTTATGATATGGGTTTCAAGGTTGGCTAGCTTGTTAAAATGTGTACTTTTTATGTTAAACACGCCCTACAACATTTGTGTGTCCATTATTTCCAACGTTTGTGGATAAACGGGTTACTCAATAGAATTACTAATATCACTTAAATAATAATAAAATGAGTAAAGTACACGGATGGTCCTTTTGGTTGACCAAATTTTGGATTTGGTCTCTTGCTTTCCAAAAGTACAAAGATGGTCCCTGTGGTTTGCACTTTGTAACACATTTAGTCCCCAACTTTTGTTAAAAGTACATGGATAGTCCTTGTGATTTGCATTTTGTAACGCATTTAGTCCCTGTCTTGGGTCTGCTGAAACCTTTAGATTTGTTAGCTGGGCACTAAACGCGTTACAAAGTGCAAACCTCAGTGACCATCCATGTACTTTTGAAAAGCTAGGGACCAAATCCAAAATTTTGATCAACCACAGGGACCATCCGTGTGCTGTACTCTAAAAGTTCTCTTAAATAAAACGATTTACAACATTGGAGGTATTTAAATACCAAGTCACTTTCGATCCATTTAATTGTTTCCGTTACAGGTATTTCTTTTATATACCTTTTACCTACAAGGTACAACTTGAATTGTGGTACTAGGTGACTCATATAACCGAGGAGAGAAAATTGACAGCTCTAAGTTTGCTGCCGACCCTGCTTTGACCAAGAAAGAAGCTTCAATTTTGACCGAAACATCACAGAAAGAAATAATTCCAACGCCTGCATTTCGTTGCAAAAAATGCAGGCGAGTTGTTGCGTTGCAGGATAATGTTATAACTCATATTCCCGGGGAGGGTGAAAGCTCTTTTGAATGGCATAAACGGAATAGTCGCAATAGTTACAACAAATACGATGAGCTTGAGTGCACCTCTGTCTTTGTTGAGCCTCTTCGTTGGATGAAAACAGGTATAAAATATTAAAATGACCTCTTTTTACTTTTTATGTATTTTAAGTTGAATAATACTAGATAAACAATATAATCAAGGATTAAAAGGCTGGTGTAGGATTGTTAAATGGGCCGTGTCTGGGGGTCGAACGCGACACGAACCCGAAAATTTTGTGACACGTGAATATGAGACACATGAACTTGAACATGACACGAATTTCGCGGGCTAACATGAATGCGAAACGTTTAACCCGAAGTTTTTTTTTTTTTTTTTTGCATATTAATAATACTAAAATTACAATCATAAACTATAAAAGCTAATGCTCATCTCTCTTTTATCTGTTATATTTTGGCATATAATGCTCAACCTGTTTATGTTATGATATATAATATATGTCTTTATAGTTTATAGAAATAAACGGGTCAACCCGAGAACTGGACAGGAACTAAATTACCATTTTTTAGTGTATTTAGATGAGGTGGCTTGCTACGCCCCGCTTGCGGTATGCACATATAATGTATATATGTGTGGGCGCTCGGGGGGCAAAAGCAAAAGTGCACTAATTTTTAACGTTATTTTACTAATTTCGTGAAAATAACGTTAAAAGAGGGGATGGTTAATCATGCATCATGTGGTGGCGTTGATAGCCGAAAGACAAGGGGGTACATGCACCAATTGGCGTTTGTCTCAATTGCTGAGTGTTATGTGCCTTATGTCCAAGGCTTGATGCAAAACCACAATCGAGCCGGGGGTCTCATTGGAAGCAGCCTCTCTATTCCTACAGGGTAGAGGTAAGGCTGTCTACATCCCACCCTCCTCAGACCCTACCTTAGCTTTTGCTATTGGTGGGATATACTGAGTACGATGATGATGATGATGATGAGATGAGGTGGCTTGCCCTGTAATCTTATTTTGCAACTAAATTACCAATTTTTTTGTTTTACCAATTTTGTTGTCTAGTTGAAGAAGGTGCATTAGAAGGGAAGTTGTGGTGCACACATTGTGAAGGGCGGCTGGGTTACTTTAACTGGTCGGGAATCCAATGTAGTTGTGGAAGTTGGATCACACCAGCTTTTCAACTGCATAAAAGCCGAATCGATATCAGCACCGTTTAAGAAGATTCATACACACTCGCGCAGGGGTCATCTTGTTGAACCTTTTAAGCACAATAATTATACAATACTTGACACTCATCGGCTTCATTTTGGAGCCAGGTAATCATGAGGTCATTGTTTCTTGTTATGGTAACCTTAAACTACTTGCTTTGATGTTACAAATGGAGGTTTTGTTCATTGATCCAACCCCCTTTGTGTATGTGTTTGTGTATGTTAGTCTAGCTGCTGAGCTGGCCAAAGCCCCTTCCACGTCATTATCTCTCTGTCACTGTAAAGTTTCCTGATTCCTGCATCAAACCCATCTGTTTCATTGCCTACTTCTCGATTGTCCTTTCGGTTTATAATCACTTTCCTCCATCTTGACCCTATCTTGTACTGCTTGAACTCCAATATCACTCTCTCTGTTATCAAGAAACTGTCATGATAATAATATTCACTAAAATATATATCAGAAATGTTTGAAGTTGTAATTGTCCGGATGTGATTATGTTGTTTGAAGTTGTAATAATCAGATTTGAGTAAAAATACGCGTAGTAGATGAATAAGACATCTGTTAAACATTATATGACTGAAGATTTTTATAATTTTTATAGAGTTAATTACTGTTTTCGTCCCTGTAAAATCACTATTTCAGTCTATTAGTTTAAAAATTGCGATTTCAGTCCCTGTGGTTTCACTTTCGTAACCATTTCAGTCCACCTCGTAACCATTTAGTCCCCGTACTTAACAGAATAATGGATTGAAATGGTTACGAAAGTGAAACCACAGGGACTGAAATCGCAATTTTTAAACTAATTGACTGAAATAGTGATTTTTGACAAACTACAGGGACGAAAACAGTAATTAACTCATTTTTATATGATTGTAATGAATATACTTCATCAAAGTTGTGATTACTCACCACTAAGATGACATTGGCAATAAGGCTTGTTTCCATCACATGATTCCAAGTGACCAACAACACCATACCACCAACCTAAGATGCATAGATATAAAAAATTTTAGAGAACACCCACCATAGATATAAAAAATTTTAATCTTTAAACAATTAGAGAACACCAACCATAGGGAAATTCTTTAGATTTTCTCCACTGAATCTCAAAGTGATCTTCTGGATGCAAATCAGTCAAACAATCAGAAACATGAAGTTCATATGGTGAAACATCAACTGCAGGGGATCTTAGTCTTTCCCATTTGATATTTTCCTCAACTGTTGACCTACCATGTGCCAAATATCTACAAAGATCACAAAAATCATACATTTTCAGGAAGATTTAACTACTTTACTACACATTTGAGTTGGGTTTTTCAAAATATAAATGGGAATTGAATAAAGTTTAATTTTTTTTTTGAAAATGAACAAAATCTTGAATTTCTTTCACCTGGCGTTGAAACTGTCGGTATGGGCGTCGTAGCTAACTTTTGCATCGTAACAAGATAACAAAAACCCAACATTTCCATGCTGCATATAAATGTACAAAGATCAACTTTTTTTTTGAGCAGCAAAACTTCTGTAAAAATATAGAAAGCGGGCCGGGCCAGCTAGAAGCAGAAGTTGAATCCCGATAAAAAAAAAAATACATGATAAATCCCTGATATTTAAATCAAACCAACGATCCCAGTTAAGGTGTGGAAACACAAAGATCAACTAGTGTCACAAGTTTAGATGGCCAACTTACTTGCATTTCATATTTTGAAAACGATATGGTATTTTTAACTTTTTCAAGAAAAAAGTTTCAACCGGAATGAAGTTTGCAACAAGTAATAATGTAAATATAATAAGCATTTGTTATAACTTGTACAAAATTTAGGTCAAAATGTCTTTGGGCGCAGTGGCGAAGCTTGACCCGAATGACGGGGGGTCGAAAACGTATATACCCAAAAATTTCTATACGAAAACTACATATATAACACTATTGAGCGAAAAGTTAGGGGGTCGGGCGCCCCTCCCCGCCCCTTCTATACTTCGCCACTGTTGGGGCGAAATTAGTAAATTACCTCTCTGTTATAAACTTGAGCAGGGAAAGAAAAACTGCCACTTTCAAGGGATAGATACCAAAACATGACTGATTCAATAGGCAAACAAATGCTGGTATTGTTAAAGTTCAGATATTCATTCCACCAAGTAGTGAAAACCCCAAAATACCCTTTTCCATTTGAAGAAACCATGAAAGTTTGCTTCTTTTTGGTGTGAATGTAAGCCTGCCATTCTTGATGCATAGAATCACCAATCAAGAATTTACTCCATTTATGGTTCAAATGTTTCTTCCATAGATGATCTTGGGTGCACATGGCCCTAAAAGACCTACATACCCCTGACATACTAGCTAACCCAGATGGGGGAAAGCTTCTCAAGAATGCATTCCAAGGGCAATTCTGGCAAATCTAATAAACAAAGAGAGTCTTTGTTGCTAGTTTTGTCTAAAGTTTGTGTCTTTGAAGTGGTGACACCAGCTTTTATGCTTGTTCTTAACAAGTGTTTGAAGAATGAAAACTTAAAGAGGATGATAAAAGTGAAACAAGAAACCAGAAAGAGAAGCATTTTAAGAACAAGAGAGTGTGTGAATGAATTTGGGTAATTGGGTTTGATTTGTTGCAGCCAATTTATATATACTATGCCGTCTCATGACTCCAGGGCACGTGACAAATACAACATAGAAAAAGAGACATCATACTAGGCTACAGTTTGTGACTTGTCACGTTATTAGACTACTGTGGGGAGGAGGTTGGGGCGGCGGAATGCATTTAACGCTGGTTAGACCACACCTGGCTAGCGTTGGCCATGACGTTGCCCTGCTGGTGTGGGGATTGAGCCTGGTGTGGGACGGGAGGCTGGGGTGACATGCAGTGGCGGATCTAGCCCACGAATTCAAAAAAATACCATGCAATCATCGAAATACCTACCTAATAGAGTTGTCATCTTCGTGCTTTCATAGCTTGAAATCATTCCATTACATCATCGTCTTTTACTTTATCAAAAGTTTCTTTTTTGCTGCACAAACCATTGCATTGTTCAAATATTCCGGGCCCATTCGAGTGCGTAAATCCGTCTTGACAAGCTTCAATTTACAAAAACATCTTTCAGCGGTTGCGGTTGCAAACGGTAAAACCAAAGATAGCTTTACTACCCGATAAACAAAGGACAAGGACGACGTTTGGGTTTAATTATTATACAAGTTTTATCATTGGGCTTTAGTTATTATACAAGTTTTATCATTTGGGCTTAATTATTATATAAGTTTGGACTTGTAAAAAGTTAGGGCTTATAAAAAATTGGGATTTTATTAATGTCAAGTATCCTATTTTTTTTTTTGTCGGGAGTATCATCGTATTTGTTCAGGGGTATCATTTGTATAAAACTAAAATAAAAAATAAAAAATTACACTACGAAGACGGGGTTGAGCCGTAGCCCATGCTACCCTTACCATCACATTACCTCCGCCCCTGGTGACATGGCTGGCTTTGATTGGCTAGTATTTGATGGCCGTTGGGCTAGCCGTTGGTCAACGACTATTTAAAAAAAAATCTTTTAATTATTTTCTATATAAACCAAACATTTCTTACACATTTTTACCATCCAAAAATTCAAAAACCACTATCAAACTCCAAATATATATATATATACATATATATATATATAAATTAGATTCTTCAAGTTCAAGCGATTCGTATGATAAATTTGTTTTGTCATCCTCATCCGACGACGGACGGAATTGTTATTATCAGCAATAACGATGGCGGTGAAAACTATTGTTGAAGATGCAGATGAAGGGACTTCCCAACCCCAACCCAAACGGAGGAAGTATATTGTTCGTGAACGCGAAACCGCAAACAAGTTGCTTGTAAGCGATTATTTCTCACTTGAACCAACGTATGATGAAAGAATGTTAAGGCGTCGTTTTCGTATGAGTAAAAAATATTTTTAAGAATATCCAATTATTTTTACTGTAGTTATTTAATATAAATAAAATGTGTTTTTAAAATTATTTAATAAATTCTATGATTAATATAAAAAAAAAGAAATTTAGGTGCCACATACGCCGCCTAGCCACACCCCTTCCACATCCCACTTTTTTGGGTGTGGACTGGTGGAGCTCACACATGCCACGTGTCAAGCAATGCTCCCGACCCAAGCCTATTCACACCCCCTAGTCTTAGCAATTTAGCATAAACGATGGGGGTTGTCGATCTTTTTATGGGCGTTAATATGAAAAAGGAGAGCTGCAAAAGTGTAAGAGAGAGTGAGGGAGAATTGCGTATAGAGGGGGAGAGAGAGGTGCAAGGTAGGTGGGATTCAAAAGAGAGTCGGTGAAGTTTGTGGGGCAATAGTCGGGTAGCGCTGAGGTGGCATATTTGTGATCCCCTACGTTGCAGATGCTCTAAGAACATCTACAACCGACGTCCTTAAGGATGACCGTGATTTAGGTGTCGTCGAGAGGCGAAGGACGACACGGGTCTCAAGGAAGAAGTTCATGGCTATGTACGACCATTGAAAGGGAGGGGGGGGGGGGGGGGGGGGGTAATTAATTAGTTTGTTGAGGAATTGAAGATAAAAACAGTGATGTGGCTCTCGGTGAAGTATCTGAATGCGGATGCTCTATGAGCATCTCTAACGAAAACTTTTTATTAAAGGTTAACCGAGTCATAAAAATGGTAATTTAGTTACTATTAGAAAACTTTTTTCTACAAATTTCCCATAGATTTTTGCTACACCTTTTCTACAGTTTTCAGACATTTTCGTCACGAGGATTAGATGCGCACATTCTAGATGCTCTAATGTTAAACTAATGTAAAGTACTATTATCAAAAGTAGGAAATTTTTATTAAAGGTTAACCGAGTCATAAAAAACAGCATGCCTGATAAAAAAAATGAACTTAGAGTTGTATAAAATCAATTAATAAGAGTTAATATAGATGTTTATTTGTATAATCTGGGAGATTATAAATTTTTTCATAAATGCTTTGCCGGCCACTAACTCATGTTTCCTGTGTTGTGGTTGAAAACTTTTGTCAATCTTTAGAACTCTTTCAATGGTGGACGACTGACTCTAGCAGCAAAGGAGATTTTAGGTACTTTTCCATTTTTAGTTTCTTTTACTTGGTCTTTATTCAAAGCATCCAAAATGATTATAAACTGTTTGAAAGTCACGTGGTTTTTGGTAATCTTATTAAAGAAATTGTAAATAAGTTGGTGTTTTGGGTACTTTATGTCAAGAGTTGTAAAAGTAACTTTACGGTTTGATGTAAAAGAGAACTCTAATACAAGGCGTGGATCGTGACAAACCGCAAGGAAATTGACAAATTATCCATCCCCTTTCGATTAGAAAGAGTCCGTTTTGGTCTTCGCACAAGTTTCTTTTATATACGTTTATTGTGTGTATTGATGATCCAGCGTTCATCACATGATAACCTTCTTAAACGACGTATATCTCACGTGTTATATGCTACCACGATGGTATACCTTGTGTGTTTTGCCTTTTGTTTTGTCATGTTCTTAAATTTAAGCTATACTTTTATTGTTATAGTTCTTAGCCAATAATGCAGTTGATATAATCATAAAAATGTGGACCAAAAGAATGTGAAGGTGACTTGTGTGACTTTTGCATGAGGAGGGGTCATTGTTAGATATGGAATGAGTGGTGACTACACTTCATATGTAGTCAATTGTACTTTATGATATGTGTTGATTGGTGTTAGTCTTTTCATATGCATTTTTTTATATTTGTTAGGTATACTTCATAACATCACTAATTCTGGATAACTATTATTTATATTTGTTAACTTGAAGTCTTGAATTATAAGTATGAAACAATGAATTATGAAATGAGTTAATTACTATTTCATCCCTATGGGTTGTCAAAAATCACTATTTCAGTCCATTAGTTTAAAAATTGCGATTTCAGTCCCTGTGGTTTCACTTTCGTAACCATTTCAATCCATGTGGTTTCACTTTCGTAACCATTTCAATCCATTATTCTGTTAAGTACAGATACTGAAATGGTTACAAGGTGGACTGAAATGGTTATGAAAGTGAAACAACAGGAACTGAAATCGTAATTTTTAAACTAATGGACTGAAATAGTGATTTTTGACAAACCACAGGGACGAAAACAGTAATTAACTCTTATGAAATTAAAGTAGACACATCTAATCCTAATCTTGAGAATAGAAAAAAAAAACAATGTTTTACTATAAGATCTCGATCTTAAAAACCTTGTTTGTAATGGTATAAAATGGCGAATATAATTACAAAGAATAAAGACCACATAACCACACATGAGGTTTGTACTTATACACGTGTATCAGTTGTTACGTCTGATAGTACATGAAAACATACCAGAAAATAAATATATTTATGCAGGTACACTACATGACTTTGCATAAGTTATTAAAGTTACAACAGTTTAATAAGTTTGACACATATATGACAAAAAAGTTGATGGAAAACGAATGGTTCTTTTATCTGTTGAAATCTGCCCAATGAATCAACAAACAAACTGATCTTTTTACACAACTGCAAGGCTCTTGCCAAGAATTATATCATCTGTGCTGAAATCGGCTGCTTTTCTAAACGTTCCACGACCAAAATCCAGGTTATACGAGTCAGTCAAACCTTCAACCAACCCGTATTCAGTTACGATTCCAAGCTCCTCTTTCGCTTTCTCAACAGATGCAAAGAAATGCTGCAACAAACAGTTCCATAAAACTTGTATTTTATTTGGTACGGGCCAAAACATTTTTTTATCGAACGTTTGAATGTTTTTTTATTAATATTATTTCAATGCCCTTTGGGGCTTGACCTGTTTCCGTTTTTAGCTATGTTTTTATTTTGACCCGCTTATAACTAGTTTGACATGATGCTGAGTGGTGACATAAAACAATCCATACATAGGTTAATGGGTCGAAATTGTCAAAGTATAAGTTCAAGTTTACGGATTTACCTGGTCCCGGAATGGAAAGGCTTTCTTTTTCCCAAAATCATACTCCTTAGGATTATAATGAATGAGCTCAGGCTCAGGGAATCCACCAGCCTACAAGGGGGTAGATTGGGAATATCATGTTATAAAATCATAATTTATAAATTATGTTATTATAGGAATAAAGTTAACTTACCTTAGCACAAGCTCTTGCTAATCCATCAAAGGTAACATATCGATCTCCTGATATGTTGTAAACTTGCTTGCTTGCTTTCGCATTCCCCAAAACCTTAATAAAAGCTGTCGCCAAATCCTGCATTTGGTCAATGTTGACCCGTCAAGACCGTTTTGACTTTTGTAGCCAAACAAGCTAATTACTTCATGATCGATTCTTATAGTTACTAACCTTTACATGACCAAGTTGGGTTACTTGCAAACCTGAGTTGGGAATTGGGATGGGTCGGCCCGCTTTCAACCTATGGAAAAACCATTCTTCGACAGGGTTGTAGTTCAATGGGCCATAAATATAAACGGGCCTTATAGAAGTGTAGTTAACACCCTTTGATTCTAATAAGGCTTCTGTTTCAAGCTTCCCCTTGTGTCGGCTTTTGGATCAACTGCATCTATCTATATAGCAAACAAAAATAACAATATCAAATTTGGTAACATGTCGAAACGGGTGGGTCGGGTTAATCCACAAACACCTTTTATCATTTTCTTTTCTGAATCCATTAATAGTTAATGTGTTTAAAAGAAAATTATTATCACAGTTATAATCTAATTTTGAAATATGGACGGCTTTCTACGTTGTTAATACACTTTGGTTGACTTTTAACCCGTTTGACTTGCTTGAGCCGTTCTAATAAAGCATAAAAATGTTAACAAACTGACCTCACGATGCGGTAGAAGGTCAGATTTAAGGTAAACACCGGCTGAAGAGCAATATATGTACCTGTAATTTAGTAAAATAGTAAAAATATGAACAAAAGTAAGTAACTTGTCATTATCATCAAATGATTCTTATGCAGGGGCGTAGCTTAGTTGATACCCGGGGTGCCAACCCCCCCCCCCCCCCCCCCCCCCCCCCCCCCCCCCCCCCCCCCCCCCCCCCCCGAAACTTTTGGTCAAGCTCCGCCACTGTTCTTATGTGATTTTACAAAGTTTATGTTGATAACTTACTGTTCTAGATTCGGCAATGCATCTAATATAGGCTCCACCTCTTCTGCCTCACGCCCTTGTAAAACAAATCGTTTTCATAAATCATATGATAATTACGTAGTGTATCAAGCACCACGCATGTGCTATGAAAGAGAAAGACTGACTAATTTACTATAATACTCTCTAAAAGATAAGACAATAAAGACTATGAAAAATTAGATCTAAAAGTTTAAACTTTATATAATTTTTACACACCATTTATATCATAGACCACATCAAAGCCTCCAGCAGCAACACTGGTCCTCACAAAATCATAATCCTTCCTATCACCTTTCAAGTGCAATATCTATAACATAAAACACATCATAGTTACTTGGGAAACAAGCTACTAAAATGAAAAATGTAGACTTATAAGATGACTTATTGACTTTGTTATATAATTCTTAACAAACCTTGGATTTAAAAGCATTGTAAGCGTCATCTGCTTCACCGGGCAAAGGTTGTGTGACGGGCGCTTTTCCTCTAGTGAACAAAGTTACCTGCAGACGATAAATGATAATCCAAAGTTTATGAACGATTTTTATGACATTATGATAGGGGAACTTGCAAGATTAGTCATGTTAAACTTAACCTGATGGCCCTCTTCAACAAGTTTTCGGGAAAGAAAGATACCGATGAAACGTGTGCCTCCCATTACAAGAATTTTCTTGGAGCTTGATGCTGTCACACTCAAAGCTCCTTTCGGTTGACATACTTTCCTTTTATACTGCAGCATACATAACATTCAGTTATTAAGTCAAACCTGGTACTTTAAAGTTTAAACTCTCTCAAGGTAATGATTGCAAAAGTCGCTAGGCGCTCCCTAGTCGGTCGACCGGGGAGTTGAGAGTACTCGGTCTAGGCGGAGAATACGCAGGGAGTACTTAGACATGTTAAATTATAAAGAAATTAGTTTTCGGAAATTAAATATATATCAAATAACATAAATTTACTAATATATATAACAAAATACGTGAAAATGATATTCATTCTTTGATATAATAGGCATAGAAAATATATATATATATATTTTTTTTAAGTCAAACTCGCCCCCAGTTGACCTACTAGATCTGATTCTGGCCAAGGTTGACCGCGTTTGATCAATTCTGAGTAATTAGGCGGAGTTGAAGAAAGTCGCCTCCCTACCTTGGAGCGATTACTCGGCCTTCGAAACCTTGCTTTACAACTATCCGTATTATCAATGAATGTTTTTATTAGGTGTATTTAGGGGCTGTTTGGATTTTTTTTCAAACTATATACGTTTGTAGTTCAAGATTGATCTTAAATATGAAACAAATTAGACACCAACATTCCTGTAATCAATAGTAATCATAATTCATACCCAAACAATCCCCATTTTGACTTTTGACTTAAAATGTCAAAATTCAAGATTGATCTTGATTCAACAACACCCCCAATCTTTTAATCACCAACTATCATTCCAAAGTTCATAACTTTTCAAGATTAAGCAATGCATGAGCACCCCAAATTCAAAGTTTAAAACTTGACAATGGATTTGGGGTCAATTTAGAGATTAAAAAAAAAGGGTAAAAGAGTACCTGAATGGAGGTGATGAATTTGGTGCCACAAAAGGTGGATTGAGAAGAGGGAAGAAGTGAGACAGAAGGGTATTGTTTGAAATTGTGCTGCACTGCTGCAACACCACCTGCCATTGAAGATGAGGATGAAGATGAAGATGAATGAAGGGTATGTTTAATGATGTTGTGAAAACCATATCTTGATTGTGAGTCTCAGTTGAAGGGAAGAAGGATAACAAGTGACCCCACTTTGCTTCTTTGGGTTCTGTCCATGAACTACACTCTCACACACTAACCATATCTTTCTTGTTTTCTGGTTGGCCTTTTCATTTGCTACAAAAACAAACATCCAACATTTTGAGTTATGTATATGTGCTAGTAATTAGTAAACTCTCCATACGTTCGTTTTTGAGTTTTACATGGATTGAAAACCATAAAAACAAATATTTATACCGGTTCCGATAACACTAATACTGATAACGTTAATGTTTGGTTGATACCGACTTGGTTCTTAATCGTACCGCTATTTTGAATAAAGTTTTAAATTAAATTTATAACAAAAAGATTTTATAACCGGAACGTCGAGAAAAATAAATAAACACAAACACGTTTTTAGCTTTCCTAAAGAAATTAATGAACGAAAGTTATAAGAGACCAATAAAATTATTGGGTTAAATGCGTATATTATGATTTATAGTATAATATGTGAAAATTAAACTATTAGATTAGAGAAGTATATTATTTATAATATATAAAATAAAAGTTATGAAATTAAAGCTTAAGAAAAAAATTTGACAACATCTTATGAAGAGTGAAAAGTCTCTCACAAACCATATTTGGTAATAATTAATATATAAATATATTATTTATAATATAAGACATGAAATTAAAAATTAAAAATTAAAAATTAAAGGTTAATAAAAATAAATTGACAATACACTGGAAAGTGAAAAGTTTCTCATATGTTTGATAAATGTTATATAAGTTTTTAATATTTATAAACTATCGAATTAATTTCAGAATATCAATGTATCTTTATAACAAACAGAAAACCCTGACCTAGGGGTTTTTTTAAAATATCAAATGATATGTTTAGTTTATTTTTTTTCAATAATATTGTATTGAAATATTTTGTATAATTTGTTTGAGTTATGCTATGATAAGATAAATTAAAAGTAGTTGGCCTCTTGGCTTAGTGACACTAAGTATTTATCGGGTATGGTGCCAAACCTCGCATCAGGCTTGGGCGCGAGTGACCATCACCCGGTTCATTGCCTCTATCGACTAGGACTCACTGCGTTTGTGCGGGCACGCGCAAGCGCGGTTTGCTTTCCCACTCGAGGAAAGATGATAACACTCACCTTGTGTATGAAAATAGATGTTTTCGTCAACATTCAACGCTTGCGGTAATCACTGCGGTTACCGCACATAGCGATGCGGTCCAACCCGCATCCTATTGTCAAGACAAGTGGAACTGACACTTTGACTTCAGTGACCAAACCAGCAAGTGGTCTGCCAGGGCACAGACAAGCAGCGGTCAGCTGACCGCCCAATGCGAAGCTGCCCAACCCACATGTATAAAAGCTGGTACACAGACTGACAACACCAGCAGGACGTGGCAACACTAGCAGGACGTGGCAACACCTCCGGATGCGCCCAACGCTTCCGTGACCTGCGCTCCTAACACACCTACAAAGGGCTACGCGTTGTCAGTCAGGTCCTAGGCCCACCTAGCGGCCCTTTGGGCTCTTCTCCTTCACTCTTCGGCTATAAATACCCATCCCGAACCAGGTTTGAGGTAACACTAATCTGCTCTCTCACAAATACTGCTTAAATATTTATCTGGCTCCCAAGCAAATACTTATCCTCACACCGCTAACAAGGAGCCACCCCCACCCCATCCTCCTTGTTACGAGTCACGGTTTGTTTTCATTGTGCAGGAGACGGATTAGAGGACGACTCGGTCATCGATCGAGAAAAGAAGGGATTAACCCTACTTGTCGAAGCTCGACCCGTGGACTAATCCCCAGATTATCCACTGCTTCATCACTACTAAAATGATGCAAGTTCAAGCCTCATAAAGTGGGCATTTTAGGGGAACTGTGTGTTCGCCGTTAAAAAAGATAAAAAAAGAACGGCCAATATCAAGGCATGTAAAATAGTGTCCATTGGGTCCGTTGTAACATTGCGACACTGTAGCTAAGATTTTTTTCTCGTCAATCATATTGTAATAATATTTTCAAATAAGTTATGTGTTTGAAAAGATATCAAAATTTTCATTCCAAGAACAAATGTTTATAAAGTTGCGTGGATAATAGTGGTTATGAGTTATGACTATAAAGTTGCGTGATAATAGGTGATTACATGGAATTTATTAGTTGCCTTAGCTTCTTTATGTGACAAACGACAAAATAACTGGTAATTTCATACAACTTAATCATTGTTTACATATTCAATTATGTGCATTAGACTTAATTTTGATATAATTGAGTCTTATAAAGTCTAGCAATCCCATGATATACATTTACATTGCATATCACATCATCGTATTCATCGTGTCGTGATACGATACAAACTATTTTAGGAAACGTTGGTAGACAATGCGAACGCACTATTCATGCCAGGAGAGTTCCAGTACTCCCTGAAACGACAAATAAGACAAGAAGTCATATCCGAAGTGATTATATACACAAACCCTATTTTTAGGGAAAGACATTGCAAACTATATAACTTTCCGGAAAATGTACATAAACACTAAATCGTCTGGTCCGATATACAAAAGTTACCAATGTCCGCAAACCGGTTAACAATTCTAGAATCAATGAAGCGTTATAAGATCACTAAAAAATGTTAATGATCACCAACAATACAAAGGATATCATATACATCCTAAGAATGCATATCTATAAGTTACCATGTATTATTATATAAAGTGCCGATAAGTGATCCGATAACGAAACTAGTGACATTTTCTACATCTAATCACATCTTAAACTAGTCTAGTGAACTAGTTAACATAATTCACCACCCTAAACACTACTTAACACCCTAATTATCCTACTTACACCTAAACCCCTAAATTTCTAACACTTGAAATTCATCACATGTTAATTAGATTAAACAATGTGCAACACCATCACCTATACCCCCTAGTTGACGGATATGGTGAGGGCCCGCATGCCCTCACCTTGTTATCATGTATGGTAGAAAAGCACGGTGTGTAGAGAACTTATATTGACTAGTGAGTTTGAATGATAAAAGACTAACATGAATGATCACCTTATCTACTATCACTTTCACTTAGCAAACAAACACAAACACTTCTCTTCCTTCTCTCTTGTTTTCGGCCATATCACCTCCACCATCACTTTTCATTTTTCAAGTTCACCTTCAAGATTATTTCAAGTATTCAAGAGTCTTCAAGGAGATGCTATGAAGATCTAAGGAAGATGCAAGTGATAAGGAGCATCTAGGAGCTTACTTTGGAGCATATCATCTTCATCCTTTCTTCTTCTTCATCATAAGGATTCATCCCTAGCATTTGTGCTAGTAGTAAGCTTTTTAACACATTTTTAAGATTCTTATTACATGTAGTTTATAAAAGTACAAGTGGATCATCTTGAATCTAAAGATAAAATACATGAAGACCCTAACTAAAACTATATAATCTAACTTATATACTTGTTGATCTGATTTTGTGGTAGATACTAGTGTTGATATTGTTGTAAACAAAGGATCTTGTTAAAAGTGTGTTAAAAATATAGATCTAAATTATATATGTTTAGATCTAGCAAGATCCATCAACAAGAAGTGTTATGAACTTGAAAGTACTCTTAAAATGATTTTTGGAAAGTTTAATATGTATGAATCATGTTTATAAGTTTTGATCTTGAAAAGGTATAAAAGAAAGTTTAACATAAACTTGTTAAAAATGAAGATGAACATGAGAAAGTTGTTGATTTAGAGGATCTAAACCTTATTTTATTTACAAGTTCATAAACTTATTGTTGAGATTTTAGGTACATTATGTTCTTGTTGAGTTTTGATGAATTGATGTGTTGGAAAATTGATTTTAAAAACGTTTTAAAAACGTGGAAAAGTCCCTAATATTGGGGAAACCATGACGAAATTTTCTAAAAATATAATCATGATTAAAGTGTGATTAACAAAGGATTTACAAGACTAAAAATGTGTTTAGTACACTTAATCATGATTATACAAACTTTTGAGTGGAAAAGTCTAAGTTAAACCTACTAGAATTTTCATAAACCAAAATGAATGTGTGTGTATATATATATATAGATAACCATACAAGTATGTGTGTATATATATTTATGTGTTATGTGTATTTATTTATAAGATATAGGAATACATACTAATTAAATACCAACACAAAATACACTTACAAGAAAATACAAGAAATATGGCAAAGTATATAAATATATACTTATACACACTTAGGGGCTATTTGGCAACATCTGAATCAATAAGTGCTGAATGAATAAGAGGTCTGAATGGTTAAGAGGCTCTGAACCAGTAAGTGCTGAACCAGTAAAGTGTTGTTGGTTGCACCTCTGAATGGCTGTGTAAAATGACATTTTTTGTTGGATCTGAGTTTGGTTTTGATTGTATTTTCTGTTTGAATTAAGATGGAAATGGATGAGTTGTGCAGCGGAATTAATATGGAAACAAACTTTGCATACAATCAAACGAGAGTATTGCTTTGATCAAGACATTTTCAACAGAGAACCGAATGATTGAATTTAATTTCAACAACGATTACAAAGTAATGCTTGAATACAAACTCCCCCTCAGCCAGAGCTCAGTGTTTGTTCGTGCAAAGAAGACGGTGTTGCAAAGAGCTAATAGAACAGTACAGAGCACTGTTCTATTTATAGGCACTAGCAAACCACTGAGCATCTTAGCTGACGTCACCATGAAAGTAACATCTAACCTCCTAACAAACTCTAACCTCTGATCTATACAAACACTGCTATGCTAACTACTGCTATTACATTACATTACAAACAGACTATAGACCAGCTGCTGCAACCTTCCACTGCTGTGAACCCAGCAGTACTTGTCCGAATCAGCAGTGCTTGACTCAAGACAGTAGATTGAATCAGCAGAGCTTCAGTCTTTCATCAGGTCTTTACTTGAGCAGCAGTTGTAGGTCAGCAGTTTGCATGATCAGCAGATAGGAGGTCAGCAGATGTTGAAATCACTATCAAGGGGAGAGACTTGTATGTAACCATCTGTAAACGTCTGCTTATTCTGGATCCACTGCTCTGATCCAGTTTTGGCTTTAATTATCTGTTCCTCTGATAGGGTTCGATCCCAACAATCTCCCCCTGGAACAGATAATGCCAAAACTCTTCATTATTGTGGAATTCTTTATTGCCTCATCAACAGTTCCCTTATCTGACCTTTAAATTGTAATTCAAAGTCTAGGGCATCTGTGTCATCATCATCCCTGCTAAGTGGAAGATCAAGGAGATCCTGCAAATCTTCAAGACTCGGGCCAAGAGCTTGTTCCCTTTATATTTTCTTCACTTCTCCACCAGACTTGAGCAAAGTTAATACGCAGGTCTGTTTGTCAGTTTCCCACTTTTGTATTTTTTAGCCTGGTGGGTTTCTTGGGAGATGTTTATTTGCAGAGGTATTTGGTGAGGCTGGCCTATTCATGACTGGCTGAGCAGTACTTGCAGATTGTTCCAATTCAAGATCTTCTTTTATCATCAATTTAATGCCTGCTTTTACAATAGCATTTCCAGCTTTTAGATCTTGAATTGTTTCAGTACTTGGCTGGTTTTGGCTCCTTCTTTTGTAGATGGCAGCACCAGCTGGAGCAGTGGTTCTTCTAACTTGCAGCTTTGGTGGTCTTTTCGAAACCTCTGCTTTAGAATAATCAGGCCTTTTAGGAACTGTAGGATCTTTAATCTTCTATAAGTGGCCCTGACTACATCTTCTTTCCATCTTGCCACTTGATGTTTAGACCCATAGTCAGCAGCAACTAACTCCTCTTTCATTCTCTCCAGCTCAAGAGATTTGTCAGGAACATTCTTTTTGTACTTTGACCAATCTGGAGGAGTGTGTTTGACCTTATTCTTTGTCATTTCTTGAATCCTGGCTGCTTCTTGCTCAAGCTCAGGAATGGTCCACTATTTGTACATCTGCTTATCTCCCTTGTATTTCTTTGTTGCCATGATGCTTTCAATGTAGTCTTCTCTTAGAGTTTCATCTGCTCTTTCTAAGATTTGTTGACATACATTCTTTGCAAATTGCTCCAAGGATCTGACTTGTGTGAGTAGGAATTGGTAGTTCTGTTGGATTTCTCTGTCAGATTTTCCTTGTGCATTTCTTTTAGAGATATCTTCTGCCTGTTTAGCTTTGACTTTTAAGTATTCTTCAATGTTGTTTGGCCTTGGATATCCTCTAACTGATGGCAACTTCCTTTTTGCAGGGTCTTCTTCAAAGTAGAAAGATTTTATCTCTTCTCTAACTGCTTCAAGTTCTAGAGGAAATTGGACACCTACAGGAGTAATGGCAGAGATAGCTTGTTGTACTGGTGCTGATAAAAGAGGAATATGTTTGGGTATAGTAACAAGTGATATGGATGTTGAAGATGTTGGTGGTGGTGGTGGTGAATCATCATCTGGTATGTAAATCCTTCTCCCTTTTGTTTTAGAAGAAGCAGATGATGTTTTGGATGGATCAGTGGTGGTGGATTGTGTGGCGGTGATTTGTGTTTGACTAACAGCTGTTGAAACAACTGGTGTCTCAACCACTGTTGTCATTACAACATATGTTGTAACATCTGTTGTCTTCTGCTTTTTGGCAGGATAAGGTGGTGAGTTTGTTTTTGGTGGAGATGACAGTGGTGGTAAAGCAGTGGTTGTGGTGTTTGTTGAAGTGGTGTGTGTTAAAGTGACAACAGATGTTGAAACAACTGAAGTACCAGCAGTAGTTGATACAACAGGAGTTACAACAACTGTTTGGGTGGAGGTTTGACGCTGATGGCTTTTGGATGGTGGTTTTGGAGGCTTTGGAAATCTGGATGGGATGGACTTAGGTTTCCTTTTTGTCTTAGGATTTTTGGTATCCTTTGATCCAGAACAACCCTGCGCATACAGTTCCATGAAAGCTCTTTTTCTCCTCATTCCATCTTGAAATATCCTTTGCCATTCTATCCCTCTTTACACTTGCTACTCCTTCATCAAGTGCTTCTTGGGTAGCATCAACCTTTTTACTACCATCTGGCAATGGAATTTTTCTGGTCATAGCATCCTTCTCAGGTTCAATGTACAGACCATCATCTATTCCTTTCTTCTTCCACGCCTGAATTTTCTCCCCCTTTTTGGCATTATCTTCTGGGAGTTGATCAATGAAAAGTACTGTTGGAGGAGCAGTGCCAGTGGTTTCCAATAAATGGGCCTTGATTGCCTTAATATCTGCTTGAGTGTTCTTGTACCTAGACTCCATAATATTTCTCAGCTTTTGGAGATGAAGTTCATGTTGCTGATCAGCCATTTCTTTTTGTTGTTGGAGAAAAGGTTGGAAGAGGTTCCAGAGCTCATTTGTAGCATAAGCTTGTGGTGGAGCAGGTGCTTGAGGTGGAACAACAGTGGATTGCATCTTTGTGTTATCAACACCTGCTGTAGCATATTTTTAAGATCTGCAACGGATGTATCCAACTTTTCAATTCGTTCCGTCAAATCCTGATATTTTAAATCATCACCCAATTTAATGGGATCATCTGATTTCCCACTATTAGTGGTTTTATCAGTGGTTGAGGTAGGGAGTGTACTCCAAACACTAACCACTGATGCCCCTTTTTCTTGGTACTGGGGTCTTCTTCCTTCAACACTTGACAACCTTTTGATGTTGCCAGTAGGATAAATAAATCCACTGGTGGTTGGCAGAGGTGCTATGTAAGGAATTGCCTCCAAGGAAGTCTTATTAATGTAACCACTGTCCAACTGTAAACCCGTGGGTTCAACAGTTGTAGTGGCTGCTTCACTTGGACTACCACCAAGAGTTACATGTAACTCAAGGGGTGTAACCTCCTCAGGTTGTGTTGGTGGGTTAGCAAAGATTGATACATCAGACCCAGTCATTTGTTGAGGTATGTTCTCATTGATAGGTGATTGAGAAGGACTGGTTAGTGCCTGGTTCAAATCAATTGCATCCAACAGCTGTTTAGTTGGTGAGGGAATTGTGGATGTGAGGTTTGATGTAGAAACAGGATTTGCTCCGGGCATTGAGCTGTGGATGATGAAACCAAGTGATTTCAGAGCATCATGATGTGGTGGCCCTATGTGTACAACCTGTTCTTTTTGTGAAGAAGCAGGAGGAGTATTGGTTATGGTTTGAGATATTTGTACCAACTGCTGTGAGGAAGAAGCAGTAGTGGTTTCTTGTGACTTTTGTGTTGTCACAGGCATTTGCTCTGGTATCTCATCCTCCAGAGTTGCCTTTTTGATTGGTTTGGGGGGTTTTGAATTTTTCTTTTTCTGTGGCTTTTTGGTGATTTTAGGTGTGGGTTTCAAAGCAGTTGTGCAGCCACTTTGATCACCTTGAGCAGTGGGCTCAGCAGCAGATACCTGAGGAGCAGTGGTAGCTGCTAAAATCTGCTCAGGCACCTCTGCTTGTTACAGAAAGATCATCCTTACTGAATTTCTTTTCAAAATAATAACTTAAAAACCTTGGAAACAGTAAGAATGATTTTGTTTCAACATTATTAACCAAATCATTAAAGATTTCCCGAGAATAGTTAAAATTTTCTTCTTGAAGAATAACATATCCCAGGTTTTGAATCTTTAATGGGATTTCATTAAAAGAATTGGTTTTGTTTGAAACACACATTAGGAGGGTATGGAATAAAAACCTTGTTGCAGAAGGAAAGAAACATTTTTGTAAGGTAGCTTTCTTCATCATTGTGTCTGCATACCCTCTCTCAATTAAGTCAATTTTTAACTCATTTTTAGGGAAAGAAGTTTTACCTTCCTGATCCTTGAGTTGAAAGACCTCTGAAATTGCTTGTGGTGTGATTTGGACATTTTTACCCTTTAGAGAAGAGTTGATGGCAGTTACAGTGTCTCCTTGTGTGTCAAGGGTTGCATTCTTCCAAAACTCTCTTTGGGTTGCCAAATAAATTGGTGCATTGGCTGTTAACAAAGTTTTGTACTTTGATTTAGCCATTGTGTCGATGATGGAGTCGAAAGCCTCTGTGGTGCCGGGTTTTGTGAGAAGACTCAGAAGATTGTGAGATGGTTTATGTGGAATTTCAGTGGAAGTGACCTTTTGAGAGACCGCTTTCGACGATGATTTTGAAGTGGGTTTTGTGGATGGCTTCGATTTTGTCATTTTGAAGATGATGATCGAAGAAATTTGTGGAGAAATGAGAAGAAAAACTGCTTTGAGAAGAGAATTTTTGAGAATTCAATTCGACAGTAAAACCCTGTTTTTGGTGTGAAGTGGGGTCTTATAGATGAAAAAGGTGAAGGCTGACGTGGCAGTGGTTACAAAAGTACTGACCACTATGTACTGCCCACATGCCAAACTCTTAAGAAATGAAGGACAGTACTTTTATGAAAGTTACTGATGAAGGCAGTGGTTACAACGGTAAAATGGAAGCAGTGGATGATTTTCACTATCAGTGGATAGCATATCAGTGGATAAGACACTGCTTTTGAACAACAGAGTTTATCAAGGAAATGAGAGAACAGAGGATTGCTTTCAGCAGTGGGCAGACTTTGAAGTAGAGCAGTCTTTTGAACAAACAGTGGTTATGGCAGACTTTTAAGGATTTAATGAAAATTTCATTTTTAGCTATTTTTAAGGATGGATTTTTGATTTTCTGAAAACATTTTAATGCTTTTATTCATAGAACGACAAGATGTTGCTTGTTATTCCATGTTTAGCATCCCAATTCTAGAGACCAAGCTTTCAAAAGTGGCTGTATCAAGTGCTTTTGTGAGCACATCTGCCAACTGGTCTTTAGTTGGGACATGATGCAGAGAAATCAAACCTTTTTCATAGCAATCCCTCACAAAGTGATGTCTGATGTCGATGTGTTTGGTGGTTGAATGGGAAACTGGATTTTTGATGATATTTTCTGCTGCCTGGCTATCCAACATGAGTGGTGTCTTTAGGGCAGTGATACCAAAATCCAGTAACTGATTTTGAAGCCACAGGAGTTGGGCTGTACAGCTTGCAGCAGCAATATATTCAGCTTCAGCAGTGGATGTTGAAACAGCTGCTTGCTTTTTGCTTTGCCATGAAACCAAGCAATCACCTAGAAACTGGCACCCTCCTGAAGTGGACTTCCTTGTGGTGTTACATCCAGCAAAGTCACTGTCTGAAAATCCTGAAAGCTTGATATTCCCATTAGCTGGATACCAGATACCAAGTGTGGGAGCACTTTTTATGTATCTGAATATCCTTTTTACAGCAATAAGGTTGGATTTTCTAGGGGCTGGTTGACTTCTTGCACAGACACATGTTGCAAACATGATGTCTGGCCTAGATGCAGTTAGGTACAACAAAGACCCAATCATGCTTCTATATAAGGTTTGGTCAATCAGCTCATCCTTTTCATCAGACATGACAAGCTTATTTGTTGCCATGGGTGTGCTGCATGGTTTACAATCATTCATATCAAATTTTGTCAAAAGTTCTTTAGCATATTTGCTTTGATGAATGAAGGTTCCATTTTGCATTTGCTGAACTTGGAGACCAAGAAAGCATTGCAGCTCACCCATTGCACTCATTTCAAACTCAGCTGTCATGAGTTCTCTAAACTCTTCACACATTGAGTTACATGTGCTTCCAAAAATAATGTCATCCACATAAATCTGGACAATCATTAAATCCTTCCCTCTCCATTTTAGAAACAATGTTTTATCAGTGGTACCTCTTTTGAAACCATTTGAGAGGAGGAAGTTGGAAAGAGTTTCATACCAGGCCCTTGGTGCTTATTTCAGGCCATACAAGGCTTTGTTTAGCCTGTAGACATGATCTGGATAAAATGGATCCTCAAAGCCTGGAGGTTGACAAACATATACCTCTTCTTGAATTGTACCATAGAGGAAAGCACTTTTGATATCCATTTGAAACACCTTCATGTTGTGGTTGACAGCAAAGGCCAGGAACAGTCTAATGGCTTCCAATCTTGCAACAGGGGCGAATGTTTCATCATAATCAATCCCCTCTTCCTGTCTGTAACCTTGAACCACAAGCCTGGCTTTATTCTTGACAACAATACCCCTTTCATCAGTTTTGTTCTTGAAGACCCACTTTGTGCCAATGGGACTAACCTCTTCTGGCAGTGGTACAAGCTCCCATACTTGTTGTCTTTTAAACTGTTGGAGCTCTTCTTGCATGGCTTCTACCCAGCTGTTGTCTTTCAGTGCCTCTTGGTACTTGACAGACTGATGGAGTGATAGAAAACCAGCAAAAAGACAAATGTTTTGGGTTTGGCTTCTTGTGAGCACCACTTCATTTATGTTGCCAATGATTTGATCAGGTGGATGAGATCTCAAGAAGATTAAATCTCCTTGGTATGGTATGATGGCATTTGTTGGTGAGGGCTGCAAATGTGTATCATCTGAGCTAACCACTGCTGGTGACTTTGATGACCCAGCAGTGGCTTCAAAAGGTGGTGGAATAGGAGGTACTGAAGTGGACACCTGCTGACTTTTATCCACTGTTTGGGGAATTTTGTCAGCAGTGTTTGAAGATGTGGAAGCAGTGGTTGATGGGCTACTTTGGTCAACAACTGTTGAGGTAGCGGTGGTTGAGCTTTGACAGCTGTTTTAAACAGCTGATGCTTTTCCCATTGTGGCAGACCTTTGAGGGATGATGATTTCATACCCATAGTCTGGTGTTGAATCCTCTGATGGACCTGCACTGTTAGTCTTGACAGCAGTATTTTCAAAAGTAAAATTTTCAAGATCAAACAGATCTGCAGGATTTGCTGGGATTTTCATTGATGAAAGTTCATTGAACTTTACATTCAAAGTCTCCTCCACTGCCTTGGTCCGTGTATTAAACACTTTGTAGGCCTTGGCAGTGGTTGAGTATCCCAGATGATAACCACAATCAATTTTGGCTGCAAATTTTGAAATGGAATCTTTTAAGTTCAGAATAAAGCATGGGCAGCCAAACACTTTGAAGTATAAGATCAGTGGTTTGATTTTATACAGAATTTCATAAGCAGTCTTTTTGTGCCTGGGGTTTATTAAAACTCTGTTCTGGACATAGCAAGCAGTGTTTACTGCCTCTGCCCAGAAAGTTAATGGCAAACCTGAATCAGCAAGCATGGTTTTGGCAGCCTCAATCAAGGTTCTATTCTTTCTTTCAACTACCCCATTTTGCTCTGGTGTTCTGGGGATGCTGTACTGCCTTACAATCCCTTTCTTCACACAGAAAGCATCCAACTCCTTATTTTTAAATTCTGTGTCATTGTCACTCCTGAAGCTTTTCACTGGAAGGTCAAATTGCTTTTCAACCTGTGTCACAAAGTCTTGCAAAATGACTGCAGTCTCATCTTTTGAGTGTAAAAAGAAAGTCCATGTAAACCTAGAAAAGTCATCAACAATAACCAAACAATATCTCTTCTTTTTGAGACTCGTGACTTGAACTGGGCCAAACAAATCCATGTGTAGCATTTGCAAACACTGGGTTGTTTTGGACTCTTCAATGGACTTATAAGAACTTTTATGTTGTTTTCCTTTTAAACAGGAAATGCAATGTTCAGAACATCAAAACAATTTTTGTGGTAGGCCTCTCACCAAACCATTTTTTGAAATTTCAGTGATTGTCTTAAGATTTGTGTGCCCCAGCCTTCTGTGCCAAAGTTCTGTCTCTTTGTTAGAGGCAGCTGAGAACAGACAGGCATAAGCTCTGGGACATTCTTTAGACATATCAACAACATAAACATTGCCACTTCTTTGAGCAACAAGTTTAGTTTGACCAGTTCTAATTATTGCTTCAATCTTTTTGACCATTTCTGGTCCAACAATCCTACAACAATCTTTTGTGAAGAATGACCCAAACCCTTTGTCACTCATTTGAGATACACTCAGAAGGTTGAATTTTAGATTGTCTATCAGATTGACATTTCAAATTTTACATTTCCAGACTGCACTGTACCAGACCCCAGAACTGTCCCTTTACTATTATTCCCAAAGGATATATCACCCCCTCCATGGATTTTAAAGTCTTTGAGGAGGGCTTTACATCCTGTCATGTGCCTGGAGCCTCCACTATCTACATACCAAAGACTATCAAAGCATGCAGAAGCTCCCTGCACATGAAGTAAAAGGATTAGTTCACTAGGGTCTCCAAAGCCAACAGGGCTTTGGATGGGGTCTCAACAGTGTCTGGGATGGATGCAGATTGATGGACAGTGGTTAAGTCAGGGGTTTGGACAGTTTTAGTACTGTTTCTTGCTAACCACTGTTGGGGGTCTTGACCAATCACATGTTGGTAACCAAAAGGATGCATGTTCACTTTAGGTTTAGAAGGCCTTTTGTAGGCCTCATAAACGTGTGGAATCCTTTGGTAAGACTGTTTTTCCTTGCCTTTTCTGAACTGATTGGCAGGGGGTGCATCAGTAACCTGAACATCTCTTTTGACAGATGTTTGGTTCAGCTGTTTTGTGACAGCTGTTTGAACTGGCACAAACAGTGGTTTGTTCTTGGTGAATTTGACAGATGATGATGATGGACTCAAGGATGTTTTAGCAATGTACTCATTCTTTTTCACATCAAAGTTTTTGAGATACACACATGCTTGAGTTTTGTGGTTTGTTTTACCACAAACAATGCCGCTTTCAGCTGAAACAATGACACTTGTTCTGTTTAAATCATAAGCTTTTAAGTGGAAACAGTCTTTTGTTAGATGATTCCTTTTCTCACAGAATTCACAAAACAAGTTATCAATTTTTTCTTTCTTCTTTCTCTTTTCAGACTCCTTTGCAGCAGAGGTTTTAACCTCTGTTGGGATGTCCTTGAGAGGAATGACTTTAGCTTTTGGAGCTTTAACACCATCAGTTGATGTAAAGTCCATTGGCTTGAAATTTTCAAGAATATCACACTCATCAGACCATTTTGGTTTAAACTGATAATCTTCAAGCTCCTCAAAAGTAGAGGATCCCAATGATCTGTAAAGTGTGATTTTGTTACCAAGTTTGTCAGTGATTTTCACTTCTTGGCCTTTCTTGTTTGTGGGGATGAAACCAGTGGTTACATCAGTGGTTTGAACAGATTTTCCAAAAGCAGTGTTTTCATCATCATGTTTTCTATAACCAACACCGAATTTCACATTACTTTTTATCTGTTTTTCAAGCATAACCTCATACCCTTTGCATGATTCCACCTATCTTTCACAGGTGAGTGGACTCCAACTCCTTTTTGCAAACTTGGTATTTTTCTACCATAGTTTGGAGTTGAGTTTTGGTTATGCTTTGTTCTTCTTTCAGACTGCTGATCTCTTTTTCCTTTTCAGTCAATTTGTTTTTAAGTTCTTTTAAAGACCTTTCAAATTTGACTTCATCAGTTAAGATTTTATCCCGAAGGTTTTCATTTACCTCTTTGATGTTAGCAAAAGCAATAATGCAATTGTCAGAACACAGTTTTTCAAGAACTTGAGGTGATACCTTGGCAGCAGCCATCATTGCACAATCACATTGATGATTTTCCTCATCATCAGCTCTTTCTTCCTTCTCACCTATTTTCTTTTCTTCCTCTTCTTCTTTGTCCTCTTTGGACCATGGGTCTGTCAGTGGTTCAATCAGGGTTTCTAAATTTTCTCCCAACAGCAGTTCACCAGCAACTGCATTAACAACTGCTTCAGTCACCTCAACCACTGTTTCATCACTTAGCTGTTCACCTTCTGTTTCAATTCCCTCTGGTATTGAATCTAATGCCATCAAACAAAATTCATCATTAGAAGCATAGAGTGCAAAATTTTCATCACTAAGCTCATCAGGCATGCTGCTCCAGTCAACAAAGCCTTGAGTGAAAAAGCTTTGCTGATCTGGTTGTACCACTGCTGGAGCAGCAGTTTGAGGTGCAGGTTGCACTTGTGCCTGGGGGACAGGGGTTTGAACATATTGAATCTGTGGAATAGTGGTTTGGACATAATGCACAGGCACAGGGGCAGCAGCATAATGAGCAGTGTTAACATGGGCTGCAGGGGTATATTGGGTATAGTGCACAGTGCTTTGATTTTGAGATCTAGGGTTTGAGCTAGGGTGAGTGATTATGGGACCAGTAGTTTGACACTTGCATTCCCTAGCGAAATGTCCCAACCTATTACACTTGTAACACTTAATTTTCGATTTATCCAACCCAACCCTCCGATTCCCATGTAAACCTGGGAATTTTCGCCCTGTTCTTTTGTAGAATTTGCTAGTTCTAACACTGAGCAAAGCCAATTGGTGCAGGATGTCCATTTCCTCTAAGTCAGTGGGATCAAAATGTTGTAAATCATTGAGTTCAAAGCACAAATTATCTGACATCTGGTTTTCAGTGTTTGCAGTGAAAACATAGTTTGCAGAGTGAGAATCAGGGTTGGTAAAGTTACCACCAGCTGTTATATCAATGAAATGATCATAGCCCTGTTCCTTACTACTGCCACCAGATTCTTCCTGACCCAGAAGAGCTGTGCTACCGAATGAGTAATCATCGGTAGCTTTCCCAGACTCTTGCAGCTTCTTTTTCTGGTTCAACTCCCTTTCATAGGTCAGGAGTCTACCATGAAGTTGGGTCAGGGTCAGATCTTTGAACTCAACAGAGTTTCTAGTCACAAATGAAATTGTGTCCCATTTATCAGGTAGTGATCTAAGAAACCTGCTATTTTGGGTTGATTTTGGAAATTCAACCTTAACAAGCCTTAGCTCACTGATGAGACAGCTAAAACGTTCAAACTGTTGGGTCAATGTTTCACCCTTAATGTGACAAAAGGTTTCATACTGTTGATTCATAATTTCCCTATTGTTTTCAATAACTTCTTCGGTACCCCCAAATTGTTCCTTCAATGCATCCCATAGCTCTTTGGCACTGTTACAATGTAACAATCCAACATAGATCTCATTTGGTAATGCAGATGCTATGATGCTAAATGCTTTGGCATCCAGTTCGAACTTTTGAAAATCAGTTTCAGTATAGTTTTCATAAGGTTTTGGTACGTTCTTCTTTGGATCCTCAGCACTTGGCACCATAGGAACATGGGGACCAAAAACGACAGACCTCCAACATCCAGTGTTCTGTTGAGCAAGGATGTGACCCATCCTTCGCTCCCAGATGTTGTATTCATTTCTTTTAAGCATAGGTGGTTTAAAAAGCGAGCCAACATTATTCTTATCATCCTGTGATTGTGACGTCATCTCGGTTGTTTTACAGACACTGATTAATCAACTTTAATGGTTATTAAACCTTGCTCTGTTTTTCAACTAAAACGAACAAACTATCGATATCAACGATTTTGAGCTGAACTATTTATGTTAAAATGATTGTTAAATCAAATTTGACTGTCCAAGCTCTGATACCAATTGTTGGATCTGAGTTTGGTTTTGATTGTATTTTCTGTTTGAATTAAGATGGAAATGGATGAGTTGTGCAGCGGAATTAATATGGAAACAAAATTTGCATACAATCAAACGAGAGTATTGCTTTGATCAAGACATTTTCAACAGAGAACCGAATGATTGAATTTAATTTCAACAACGATTACAAAGTAATGCTTGAATACAAACTCCCCCTCAGCCAGAGCTCAGTGTTTGTTCGTGCAAAGAAGACGGTGTTGCAAAGAGCTAATAGAACAGTACAGAGCACTGTTCTATTTATAGGCACTAGCAAACCACTGAGCATCTTAGCTGACGTCACCATGAAAGTGACATCTAACCTCCTAACAAACTCTAACCTCTGATCTATACAAACACTGCTATGCTAACTACTGCTATTACATTACATTACAAACAGACTATAGATCAGCTGCTGCAACATTCCACTGCTGTGAACCCAGCAGTACTTATCCGAATCAGCAGTGCTTGACTCATGACAATAGATTGAATCAGCAGAGCTTCAGTCTTTCATCAGGTCTTTACTTGAGCAGCAGTTGTAGGTCAGCAGTTTGCATGATCAGCAGATAGGAGGTCAGCAGATGTTGAAATCACTATCAAGGGGAGAGACTTGTATGTAACCATCTGTAAACGTCTGCTTATTCTGGATCCGCTGCTCTGATCCAGTTTTGGCTTTAATTATCTGTTCCTCTGATAGGGTTCGATCCCAACATTTTTACCCCTCTGAACATATATAGCAACATATACAGATCTGTACATACATTATAAACTACACATGTATTAACTTTAGAGCATACATTCAAAATCAAAATATGTAGCTTCAAAGTTGGAATGTATAAAATCAGAAGGTATAAAATTAGATTATAACTAGACCACAACTATACAAAGTCAGAATGTATAAAATCAGCTTCAAAGTCAGAATGTTAATCGATTGATGTGGAGGTGAAGGCTGAGGTGAGTGGCGGCGCTGTGGAGGAGACGGTGGAGGAGGGGCGGCGACAGAGGTAAAGGTTGAGGTGAGTGGCGGCGCTGTGGAGGAGACACGGTGGAGGAGGGGCGGCGACGGAGGTGAGTGGCGGCGCTGTGGAGGAGAGACGGTGGAGAAGGGGCGGCGACGGAGGTGAAGGCTGTGGAGGAGTTGAAGCGATGTGTAGATGAGAGGAGAAGAATGGGTGGCTGTGGAAGAAGATGGGTTTTGATGATTAGGGCAAAGGGCAGACTGGTCACTAGTTCATTCAGATCTCAAAAAATGCTGAACCATTTAGATCTGAATGGTTTCATTCAGATGTTGTTATTTGTTGAACCAAACACCTCCATGTCTGAGCGATTAAGAGCCAAGCCTCTTAATGGCTCCATTCAGACCCAAACAAACAGCCCCTTACACATATAAGGACACTTGGACAATATATAACAAGTATATATTATTTATATCCTTGACAATATATCAGATGATCGGACAAACAGACATACATATATACGGTCAGGATTTAGAGAAAACGGTGGAAGGTGTGAGAACGGTGAGAACGCTTATGGATCGTCCGATCAAAATAATCTATGGACTAGATTGGCGCAGTGGCGTTTTCGTAAATAACACGAATTCTATTAAGTGGGCGCACTTCATTAAGGGTAAAAGGGTCTTTAGACTTCTCTACCAAAAACGCCAAACTAATGAATAAAACGCCATTACGGGCCAAAACACATCCTATATAAACAAAACATCTCAGACATTCATTAAACACACCCCCGAACCGAAAACGCCATATTTGCTACTATATACCATTCATCTTAGAAACGCCAAAAAACTCAAAACATCAAACACACCAACTCAAAACGCCATATTTTACTATATACCAATCATCTTAGAAAACATCAAAAACTCAAACATCAAAGATTCCAAAAATCGACATTTCTTTTAGATACACTATTTCCTCAGTAAAACGCCAAAATTGCAAACATCGTTTCTTGTATATTCAATATTGTTCTACGCGAAGTTTCGCAGAATGCATTCTTGCCTGAGGTGCCGTGACTCAATAACATTTTGCTGCATGAGATGGACAAATCTTCAACAAAAAGATGCTGGTGTCAGACTTATGTTATTTTTTTGTGTTTTGTTCTTGATGAATATTATAATGGCATGAAGAGACAAATGACACTAATGAGTTCTTTGAAGATAAACATGAAGATAAAAATGAACTTCAAACAAAAAACTCACGTCATTTTGTCTTTCCAAACGGCCACAAAAAAGCTACTTCAACAACAAAAACACAAAATGAAGCATGCCAAAGTCAAACCGCCTGTGAACATGTTTCAAAGAAGAAAGAGACTGATGACAGAGAAGATTTGGAAGATGAATTGTTTCTATTTTTATTTTTATTTTTTTAATTTTCTTTTTCTGTTGTTTGTTATGTATTTTTCAGCTACGAACAAAAAATACATTATTTTAAGCCCAACAGACATAATGATTGTGAAATGCCACCATGCCATAAAACGCCAAAAACTCCCAAACTATAATAAAAGTAATTTGGATAAGTATTAATAAAAGCTAAAAATGAAAAAAAAAACGCCAAAAACTACTTAAAGCCATTAAAAACGCCAAACTTGTAAGATGGCACGTCTATCACCCTAAAAACTCATAAAAAGCTGAACAAAACAGTAAAAATACACACAGTAACTGAAAAGACGACTACTTTATTAATATAATTTATTATAAATAAGATCCCGCCTAAACTACGCGTCAAAAACATCCTATAAGAGAGACGTCTCTGCATAATCAATTGATCACACCCAAAAACAACGCCATGTTTCCTAGAAACCACTCACTTTAAAACGCCAAAAAAATAGTTAAAAAAGCCACAGATGGCAAACCTCGTTTCTTCTATATTGAGTATTGTTCTGAATGAAGTTTCACTGAATGGATTCTTCTCTGAGGTGGATATCTCTATAAGCTTTTTCTGAATGAGATGTACAAATATTCATCAAAAAGAGACTGATGACACTGATATGTCATCATGTCACTTTGTTCTTGATGGATATATGGATGACATGAAGGGATCAATACATTCAAGCAGGCGTTGATCTTCAACATGTCACCAAACAAGTATATATCAAACCACAATACAGGATGCCACTAAAAATAAGCATCTTCTAAAGACGGGCATTATGTAGGAAAATAAGGATCTAGATAAGGTATTCAAAACAGGTTCAAAACGCCAAAAAGGTTAAAGTAGAAGAGGCTAATGACAGTGAAGATTTGGATGAGAAATTAGATTAGAATTTTATTTTTTCTTTTTTCATCTTCTATTGTTTGTTATCTAATTCTCTGTTGTTTATTATCTAATTCTCTACTAATAAAAAAAATTGAGTATAAAACGCCAAAAAACTACAAACACCAAAACGCCCGATCGTATGAAAACTGTGAGAACGGATGCTAGCAAAGCACGTTGTTGCTATATAAAATGCCAAAAAATGTCAAACAAAGAATTACTGGAAAAAGCAGCACTAATTGACAGATGAAACTGAACGAAACACTAATTGCAAAAACAGTAAAATGAAGAGACGGTAACATTATTGTCAAACATTTATTATATTAAAAGCCACTACATGGAAAATTGAATTTGTTTATCTTTTCAAAACGTCATAATTGCCTGTCACATTATAGACCTGCATCCTACATGGCACAACAATTGATAGAAAAAAATAAACATCAAGAAAATTACTGATGTTTTTTACATTAGAGGCATGCATCCTACTTGGCACAACAATCAAAGCCATACTTAGTTAAAACGCCAAAATATTTACTATGCTCCTGATATAAAAAAACAATAAAAACGCCGCGTATTTGTTAAACGCCAAAAAATGGAAAGGTGATGTGAGACGCGTTTAAAAAAAGAATATTAAAGGACAAAAAAGCGCATTCGCCCTTGATATGTGCGAAGTGTGTTATGGTTTTAATGTTTATTTTAAGTCCTTTTACACTTTTTAGCCAAGTTTTAAATTTATAAAACACGATATTTACTAACACTAAACACACATATGGGCAAGTGCACCCATCGTGAGCGTAGTATAGTGTTGGTAAGATACCGAGGTCGTCCAAGGACACAAGAGCTTTTAATACCGGTTTATCCTCAACGTCTAATTAAATCAAAATTTTAGAAAAAAGATTTTAAACTAGAAAAGTAAAACTAACTAAAATGCTGAAAATAAAATAAAAGTAAAAACAGATAGACAAGATGAATCACTTGGCTCCGACTCGTGTTTAGTGTAACCTTTGATTATTTCCGCACTTTTGCACTTTTTAAGAGATTATCTTAGTTATTGTAGTAGGCCCCTCTTTTGAAGATGACGTTACCCTCAACCCAGTAGTTTGAGTCAGCAAGGATACAATCCTAAAGGGTCGGATTATTGAAAGATAATTAATTAAGTTATTAATGCATATTATGGTAGGCCCCTCTTTTGAAGGTGACGTTACCCTCGGCTAAGTAGTCTGAGTCAGCAGGGATACAGTCCTAAATAGCCGGGTTAAAGTATTAATAGTAGCTTACATATGAGGGGGTCAAAGAGTTTGGACCCCCGCCATCCAATACCGGTAAGTATTAAGGAGGTCCTACTAAATTTGACCCAGGTCCTTGCAGGATCTATACACTGAACAAGGCAAGACTCTTACCAAACCGTTCCCTTAACCCCCGACCAGGTAGCCAACATACCTCCATATAAAACGTGGAGATATGAATGGTGAAAATCTTTTATTTTATATAGACAGTAAAATAATGCCAAGACACCACGGACAAACGATAAGGAAGAATCACCTTCAACATAAGAAACTAGTTATTAAAGTCATTAATACATAACCAAGTAAAAAGTGCGAAATAATTAAAAATAAAAAGTATTACACTAGACACTTGTCTTCACCAAGTGATGTAAGAGACTTAGGCAAACATGGCCTTTGATTGTCAAGAACTCTTACGATCAATCTTGGATCCCGAGACGACTCACACACTCTATGATGGACAATGGATGATGGTGGTGGGTGGTGGGTGAAGTGTGAGAGAGGTGGTGTGCCAAGGGATGCCTTTGAAGTGAACCAAGTACCCCTATTTATAGCCTGCACAGAAGCCTGGACACGGCCCCGTGTCCGCTGGGCACGGCCCCGTGTCCACCCTTTTTCTCTTTCTTCATTAATTACTATTTGTCTTTAGTAGCTCCACACGCCCCCGTGTCCACTGGGCACGGCTCCGTGTGCAGAAGCGTATCTGTACTATCAGATTTGGCAAGATTATGCGTATCTTTGCGTTGACCACGGCCCCGTGTCCGCTAGGCACGGCCCCATGGTGGGCGTAGAAGCTTCTACAGGTTTGTCTTTTATGCCAAGGCTGACCATGCCCCCGTGTTCGCTGGGCACGGCCCGTGTTGAGCTGGACACGCCCCGTGTTGAGCTGGGCACAACCCCATGCTCAGCTGGGCACAGCCCCATGCTCAGCTTTCTTCTTGTTTTTGCTTTGGGAAGATGTTGTTGGGGGGTCGGGCATGCCACGTTTGTTCCTTTTCTTGTATTTATGTTAGATTTTGCTGCCTTTTTGCTTCTTTTGTTCATTTGAGCTCATTTAATCCTGAAAATACAAAAGGAAGACAAAAACACACTTTTTCCAACATTAGTACTAAAAAAGGGTTAGTTTTATTCCACAATTGATGTAATTTATATGTTGCATTTTGCGCACATCAGCCCTTCACTATGTCGCGTGACACGTGTTACGCCAGAATCCGTTCTCACCGTTCTCACACTTTTGGGCGTTTTCTCATGATCCCGTACCTACATATATATATTGAAGTGAAGAATATATATAATAAACCGACTTGGTAAAATATACAAGTTTGGACAAGGAAAATGATATATATTTACCGACACCCCTTAAAAATTAATTATTTTTAAGAAACTAAACAAGATATATATATAGGTGAAAGATAAATCGAAAACCAATGTAAGTTGAGAAAACCCAAGTAAACCCTATGTACACAACGATCATGTGAGACACGAAGACATATGACGGCTAGGCCCATTCATATATGACAAGAGAGTGTGTGTGTGTGTGTGTATGGGTGAGGTTCGGCTACAAAATCCATTTTTACTACAAAGTGTACAAAGTCATAAAACACCACAATTTCAGCCATAAAACACACTAAAAACCCACAAATAACATTGTGAAGATCCCTAAAACACAATATCCAAACCCTAACAGTCCTTAAAAACTTCAAACACACCACATACAACTATGAATATAAAACACAACATGATAATCAACATAAAACGCACTAATGTTAGTCATTCGATAAAACACTAATTTTAGTAATCTCCACTATGTTATTTGTGGGTTTTGAGTGTGTTTTATGGTTGACATTATGGTGTTTTACACATTGTAGGAAAAAAATGGACTTTGTAGCCAACTCCCACCATATGAAATGTATATATTAACAACTTAGCATTTAATCAACCTACCAACGTGATCAAACAAACAAAGGTTCCGAACAAACAAAGATAAGTCATAACAAACATTCAAGATGAGAGACTTGTACAATGGTCAAACTATGGACCTAAGTGCCTTTACGAATTAGGTCACTTGTAGGTCGAAGTACAAAGAACCACACCTGATTGCTAGCACATTCACCCGAAACGCAAACTATGTGTTCATGTCCCCTATTTCAAATACATTTTTATGTTTCCAAAATCAGGGGAAATACATGTTACTAGTGGTATGATAAGCTAGGGAATGAATTAAACATAGATCATGTGCGCATAGGTTAGAAACACAAAGTAGCCATTAATCACACATATAGACCGATGAATGAAAGTGGTAGATCTATTGAGTTTTAGCGAGCTCCACTCTTGGTCTGTGAGACCCCGAAGAGTGCTTTTGTGTCCCAAGTCGAGGGGAATCGACAATACATTGTCTAGGTTTGGTTGCTTCCTATGTCGGCACACATATTAATGTCCTTGCAAAACATTAATGATCAACAAATTTCGTTGACGCTTTACATACCGGGTTTTCAATACAAGCATTTCAAATGTTTTAAAGATTCATTTGATACTAAACAAAACACATGAATTCACCAACTTTATATTGACTTTTCAAACTTACAAGTATTTCAGGAAAATAAGTGGATCTTGCACGGTCAACTTCAAGCACGAGGATTACAAGTCGATGCTCATTTTGAAGGGTTTGGTTCATATATTTCGCCTTCGCACGAAATATAAGATGCAAAGCCTTGATTTACTTAAACAGTATTTTGTGTAGAAGTCATTTTTTGAACTCAAATCTTTTGTGTTACGTCTCTTGAACAAATACTATGACTTTGTAACTTGTTTTAAACAATTTATGGATGGGCATCGTATCTATTTTATTCATATAACATGTTTACATTATCGAATGCAATGAAACCTAATCAAGTTTACACCTCGCGCTTCCGCAACGAGCGGGTGTGCCACTTTATCTACTCGTATGAGATGAGCAATGATAAGACATAGAAAGGGCAGTAAATTATTGTAGAGTAAAGTGCAATTTGTGTCCCCATGGTTTAGGGATGGGATCACTGTTTGTCTCCCTTTTTAAATTTTGCTTCCCGAGTCCCTCTAATTTAGCTTATGTTACACTCTGAACCCTTCTCTTTAACACACTTAGGGGCTGTTTGTTTACCTCTTAATGAGGCTCTTAATGGTTTAGACCTCTTACTGGTTCAGCACTTAATGGTTCAGGCTGTTTGTTTCACGGGTAGATGTCTGAATGGTTCAGACATTTGCCGCTGAATGGTTAAGATTTATACAGAGTCTGAATGGTTAAGACCTCTAATCTGAATTGGTCAGACATATGCCTTTGGATGGTTAAGCATCTTACATGCTCTTAATGGTTCAGACCTCTTAGTGGTTCAACACTTAACCATTCAGATGTTGCCAAATAACCCCTTACTAAATTTAATGAAAGGTTAAGAGAAGGTGATATCTAGAGAGCGAAAATAAGGGGGATAGAGAAAGAGTCAAGCCGAAGAGAGAGAATGAAGACCAGCCATGGCTTCTGGCCAACCGTTTAGTGACGAGCATAAAGTAAGTGAAAGAACAACTGGGTAGTGATGGCGATGCTGGTTGTTTGTGGTTTTGAAAATATTGACGGTGGATGATGTAGCCGCACATTATGGTGGTGTCGACTTTGTCGATTGTGGATTCCCTCCTTAGATCGATCCCTTAACCGTTGTATGCAATGAACACGTATCTTGTGCGAAATCCATGTACGTATGTGGATCAGACACAAAGATGTAATTATAAGTTGTTTTCTATTGATGTTTGACAGTTACAAAACCACGAAAACAAACTGACAGAATTTCCCCTCTAAGTCAGCAAAGTCATCAAATGAACAAGACCTACACACACATATATAGGACTGCTGGCTTCGTACAAAGCTAGACAAGCTCCCTTCGTACGAAGTGAGCCCCTTCGTACGAAGCTGCTTATTGTCCCTTCGTACGAACCGACCAATACACATTATGCACTCACAGACTCCCCCTTGGATATTACTGCAGTCAATCTCATAGCTTTCGTCTTTCTCTGAGTCTTCCAGAAGTTTTGACATCCTCAGCACCACAGATTCTCTCTTTTCTCTAACAGACTCCCCGTGGATCTGTTTACAGCTTCAACTGCGTCTGCTCCCTCTTTCAGCTAACTCTATCTTCAGGCTCCCCCTTTCTTTAAGCTTCCATGCTTTTCAGGATCGACACCTGGTTCTAACTTTACAAGCTCCTTCAGAATAGTTATCTGGCTCTTTGAATGCAAGCTCCCCCTTGCTTTGAGCTCGTCTTCAGACTCCCCCTTAAGCTCAACTCTCGGGATCGTAATCTGACACAATTATCGGAAATATACATATTTAATAGTGAAAGTCTTTTGAATGATAACCTGGCTCTAAACAAAGATATAACAATATGTAGACTTCCAGAATTACTCAACTCTACTCCCTCTATCAAATAACTCTATATATGACAGTTTAAGCATCCAAAACCCTCTCAGATAATCATCCAAGTCCAAGTTAATGACCTTGGTGATTTCACAACCTGTTTTTGTTTGTTTGTTTTTTTTTTCATTTAAAAAACTTCAAGTTTCAAATTAAAGAACTTGTTTTATTTTCAAAAACATGTTCAACATACTTAGATTTTAAAACTCAGCTTTCGAACATTGGTTGTCGAAAATAAAGTAAAATCAAAATCTTTTTGAATTTTTCTGAAACATAAAGCAGTAAACAAATATTTACAGACAATATTTTTGTTTGAGTTCGTGTCAGAGGATCATATCAGTTTATGTCAAATCACTAGCACCTTGAGCTATAAACACTTTAAGTTCTAAACAATTCACTTAGATTGTCAGTATACTGATCCTCTTAGATTCTCACACAAAGTTCAACTGATTCGAGATATGAGATTAATGTTTTAAGTACTTAGCTTATTCGCGTGTCCCACCTCAGAATATACTCCCGTATCAAGATTCCCTAGATTCAGTCTTACATGTGAATATACTATATTGATATGTGTACTCTGAGTTAATGCGAAGCCTTGAGAGCTCAGGTATGAACTACCATTCAGTTAAAGAGATGAAGGCTCGACTTGAGGTGTATCCCACTTAGGGATCTTCTTTACAATTGCACTTGATTTCTATCTTTCGATATTTTCTCAATTTTTATGCAGAGGGAAAGCTTGTTAAAGCACACAAAGTATTATACGAGATCTAGGCCATTGCTGACGCAAAATCAGAAGACCAGGTATAATACCCAAGATATCAAACAGTATAAAGACCTAGTATCTCAGAATCAGGCAACCTCTCAAATGAAATTTCGGAGGTTATCCATATATCCGAGAGATGTTCCCCACGAAATAAAAAACTATTGATTTTAGATTTATATCTCGAAATCAATCTACTAAATGTGTAAAAACCTAGTGGCATATCATCAGTGAGACCATTTATCACATTTTAACATTCCATTTCTTTAGCATACTGTGATTGTCTGCTGATGTACTATCATTTCCTCTTTTTACACAAAAACTCATTTTGATTTTTCTATTGTTTTTGGCCTTTTCAAATTTTCAAATGTTTTTGTATTTTCAAAAATTCTTACTCCCCCTAAAATCCAAGACATTTAAAGAAAATTTTATAACCGATGTAGATAGCTTCATCTTGCCATCCATTTTCTACTTCACATGCTCTGTTTTGCAGAAAATATCCCCATGATTTACAACACATTGATTTTTAACAACGCTAAAACCATTTAGTCACTTGTGAAATACTCATGTTTGTTCAGCTGTGAGGGTTTCGGCATATTCAATCAACATATTTTTGAAATTTTTAATTTTTTAACAAATTTAAAAAACAAACATAATTTTTCATCTTTCAAATTTTGACAAAATAAAAACATATTTTTGGTTTTTAAATTTTTCTATTTTTAGGGTTTTGAATATGGTTTATTTATGTGCAAAAACAAACAAACTCCCTGTTTTCACTTGTAGGGGACCGTCTCCTCTTGTGCCAGGCTGCTCCCCTCCTTGTGTTGACACTCTGCTGTCTTCTCGAGCACCTGCACATTCAAACAATTCAATTATTTGAACAAAGCAACCCAGGTTTGTTTGACTTTAGGTATTGTTACACAATAAGAATCGTTCAACTTCTGAAAATCTTTGTCATTTTTAACAAAGACTTTTTCATTTTTATTTTCAATCTTGCTGTTTGAATCGATTTTCCGATTTGCATTCATAGAAGTCTTTGTCTTTGCCACCCAAATTTGACCTGTTGAACCCTTTCTTTGATAAAACCTTGAATCAGTTTGAGTATTACGTTTAGACAAATCATTCTTAGGTTGCCAGAATTGTTTTGGTTAAACTTGGATGTTTATGGTTTCCAAGTTTATTTTGGTTTTGAAATATCAATCTTTTGTTTCCAAATCTGTTGTGGCACAACTTTGGGTGTCATTGGTTTCGGTTTCCAAGTTTGTTTTGATCCAAACTTGTTTGACTTCTGTGTCTTACCCTTAACTTTCCTTTTCATTTCATCATTAACAGGTCTCTGATTTTGACACTTATGACCAAGATGTCCAATTTGATCACACCTAAAACATGTTCTCTTTGAAACATCCTTGACCTATTGTTGTTGACTATTTTGAGCATATAACTTTGCATTAGACTGTCGTCTAAATTGAAGTTCTTTCTCTTCTTCAGAACTTGTTCCATGAACAAAGTTTGTCTTTTTCTGAAAATTTTGCTTTTCAATCCTTTTCTTTTGATATTGTTTCTTTTTATAACCCAACCCATCCTTCTTGTTTTTATTTTTGTAACCAGGTTTGTTATAAAAAGTTTTCTTACCTTTTCCAGCAAATTTTGCAATTTCAGATTTTTCAATTTCTACCAATTTGAAAACCTTGTCAATCTTTTCCGAAATCACATTCTGAATTGGAACTTCAATATCTGAAAATAATTTGTCCGATCCAATCATGGTATAAGCCAATCCTATTGAATTATCATTCGCATTTTTCTCAGATTTTGAATTTTTAAGATAACTTTCATGAAAACTTCCCTCATTTTCATCCTGTGAGTCGGACTTATCTGCTTTGGTAGACTCCTCTGTCAGAACGCTTTCAATAACCTTACCTACCACCTCTGAATCACCAAGATCATCAGATTTTGTGTAAGTCACATCGATGTTGTCAGGTAATTGGTCAACCATGTTTATCGCTTTTTCCACCTTTTCGCCATCATAGAATGTATAATTATTCTCCAACGGTGGTGGAACCTGATGGTATTCTGACCCAATTCCCTTTTTGTTCTTTTCAGATTCTTTAGCATCTGGTGTGATATTGAAAATACGTTCCAGAATATATGAAGAAGCATGATAACTTTGAAGTTTATTAACCAGTTTTTCTTTTTCAGCCAGTTCTTGTTTAAGTTTAGCAACATCATCAATATATTGATTTAGAACTATTTGTTTTCCTTCATATCTGGCTTTAACAAGTTTAGTTGTCTTTTAACATGTTGACAATCTATCATCTAAACTTTTGACTTTACTCTTCAAAGTTTCATAAGCTTCTTTTACAGTATAATATGACAATTTCATTCCGTCATACTCTTTTTGTAACTCTTGAATAGTGTTATCTTTTTTTAACACATTCGTTGCAATAAGCAGAACACTGTTGTTTCAAAAATTTGTTTTCTTTTTCAAGAATATCTCATTTCTGTGTCAGATTTTCTTGTTTTTGTTTCCAAAACCTTTCATTTTCTAGCATTTCATTACATTTTTCTTTGAAAATATTTTCTATTTTAGTAAACTCAATGTCTCTGGTTCTTAAATTTTTATCTTTTTCAGTACAAGCACTGCACGTTTCCATGCATTTCTTACACTGTTGTTCAGTTTTAATTTCAGATTTTTCATCAATTTTATCAGAAGATTCAGTTTAAAATATTACCTCTGTTGTTGGCACCTCGGCTTCTTTTGCTGTCTGCTTCTGACTTTCTTCAGACACTTGCTGTTTCTCAGTAACAGCTTCATCTGCCTTCGCATCGGTTTTCTTCACCTCATCCACCATCTTCTTGCTTTCATCAACAATTTCTTCTACCGTCTTTTTCTTCTTTTCAACATTGGCATATATCACCTTCTTTATGCCCTCCTCTACTTTTTGTCTGTAGTTAGGAATTTCTTCAAGCCCTTTAATCCAAACTCCCACAGTTGGAATAGCAGCAACAAGTGCTTTAAAATCTACCTTTTGAGGATCAACTGTTGGATTTCCTTTAGGATCAACAAAACATTCTTTCTCTTTACTCCATCTGTTTTCTCGCTTTGTTTCTATGAACGCTTTATACACTTCACTCAAATACATCCATGCATGATTTTCTTCTCGACTCTCTTTGAACTCAGCAACCAAAGTATGTTTCTCTTTTGGAATATATTTATTCCAATTAAAACCTTCGTCATCGTGAATCACCTCCATAGCTTGTTTTCGATCTTTCGATGACCCTTCCTCAATCTGCTTTTGATTCGTTCTTGAAGGTTGCTCGTTGTTGCGTTGATAGATGGCTTTATTGTAGTAGTCTTCGTGAAAAGGATTCACACTATCATCTGCTTTGCTATTGGTACATTCTCTTTTGAAGTGCCCTTTCTGTTTGCACTTGAAACAAGTGACTTTAGCTTTATCAAAACCTATCTTCATGTCGGGGCCTTCCAGACATTTTCTCCTAGTGATCTCCATGAAATGTTGAGCTCTCCTGATTACGCTAGCCATACACCATCGAATATCCATGAGTTCCATCTCTTCCGGATCTACCTGATCATAATCTTCCTTTGTCATGTTTGGATTGCCTATCCTGCTGGCGATCAGACCTTCATAAGATTCCAGAACGGAAGCCAAGAAACTCATATGCTATCATGCGAAATCAGTATTCAGATTTGGAGAATCTTTCCAGTTCTGACTCGGATTTGATTTAGATGATGCAGAAGATGAATGATATCCAGAATCATAACTTGGAGATTTACAATTTGAAGAGTCACCATAATTTTCAGCACTGAATGCTGTACTAATCTTTAGTGGTTGATTGTTCAGCAACATACTTCTCCTGTAATAAAAATCAACATTCTGCTGATAACTCGAACTGGTCATTTTGTTTTGTTTTGTTTCTGTAACTCTAAATCACGACCTTCAAGTTTTTCAATCAAACCATCCAAAGTGATCTCGTCAAACTTGGCATCATTTTTCAACACTATCACAAACGTTTTCCAATCTTCAACATGCGGTAATGCCTCAACCAGTTTGTAGATAATTTCTTCCCTTTCCTTCATAATTCCAAACCTCTCCAGCTCGATCTCCAAGTGACAGAATCTTTCTATCATTTACCGAACAATTTCTCCTTTCATGCAACCAAATAGATCAAATTTCTTTTTCAGCAAAGAGATTTTGTTTTTCTTGATATCTTTACCTCCTTCGGCTTTCAACTTTAATGCTTCCCACATCGACTTAGATGTTTCACCATGTTGAAGTAAAAACAATATATCCTCTCTGACCGATTGTTGCAATAAAGTTACCATTTTCAATTCATTAGAATGATTCTCTTTATCGATCCCTGAAAATTGTTTAATTGTAAGTAATTCATTTTTATCATTCACCGGTTTTTCATATCCGAAATTCAACATAATCCAACTCTCATAAGCATAAGCCTTCACCCAGTTTTCAAATCTAGTACTCCACCAGTGATAATCTTCGATATTCATTAGTTTCGGTGGTCGTTGATGATTTTCGTACACACTATCATACTTCAGACTCTTAGAAATAATACTCGTAGCAGTCTTTGTTATTACTGGGGTTTCTTCAGTTGTGAACGCATTGTAAAATGTGTTGTAGAATTCTCCAGCCATGATTCCTGCAATCATTCAGACAAACACTTGATCAAACTTGAATAACAAACAACACAAAAGTCCGGTTCGTACAAAGCTATAACTGGGTTTGTACGAAGCTACCAAATAACCCGGTTCGTACGAAGCTATCAAGTAACCTGGGTTCGTACGAAGCTAACTTTCTGCAAAATCACAACTGATTTAGTGAGTTCGTACGAAGCTGGGATCTGTATTCGTACAAAGCTATGCTGCGAAGAAACAAGTCGTGTTTTTCATGGTTTTTCATTGATTTGAGTATGATTTTGTTTGAATTTTGATATGAAACTTTGTAGGATTGTTCAAAAACGTTTTTTACACAACATATCCAAAATTTAGCCAATTTTAATAGTGAAAACTTCGAGATCTGAATTTTAAGTTCAAAAAGAAAGTGTAGAAGATAAGTAGAAGAAGATGAAGAAATTTGTCTCTGAATCTGATGAAGTTGCTTGAATCTTTGTGTCTTCAATCCGTGTAAACAATTACCCTCTCTGATACCACTTGTGGATTCGCTCCTTGGATCGATTCCTTAACCGTTGTATGCAATGAACACATATCTTGTGCGGAATCCAAGTATGTATGTGGATCAGACACAAAGATGTAACTATAAGTTGTTTTCTATTGATGTTTGACAATTACAAAACCACGAAAACAAACTGACAGAGTTCACCCTATAAGTCAGCAAAGTCATCAAATGAACAAGACCTACACACATATATATAGGACTGCTGGCTTCGTACAAAGCTGGACAAGCTCCCTTCGTACGAACCGACCAATACACATATGGACTTTATTGTTCAGCTCTGTTCAGCACCAGTCTTGTATCATCTGATTAAGCTACGATACGTGATTGACAGAAGTGATAGACATTATGCACTCACATCGATGATACATGAGAGCTTTGGCTACAGATAAACGACTTACATGTTAGATTATTTGGTTAAGAGGTAAGATCTGACAACCCCAATTCCATTCTCTGGTTGTATACTTTAAGTCCTACAATCCATGTATCCTTTTGGGTAATGTTGTGACTAAGGGGTGGTTGTTATGTGATTTTAATTGGCAATGGTGACTACCAGCGGCAGAAAAGAACTCCGGCCACTGGATAGTAGGGGATTACAACTATGTAACAGTGGTAGGGCTAGTGGTGATGATGGGTTAGTGTCAAAAGAAAGTAATAGATGTTGGTGGTGTCGGTTGCGGGTGTAACGGTGGCGAACACCAATGTTGGTAAGGAAAAAAGGTGATGATGGTGGATGATGAAGGTAGTGATGACGACTGAGGGGGTGTTTCGGTTAGGGTGGAGGGAGTGGTTCAATCACTTTGGGTGTTTGAGTTATTCTCTAGCCAATAATATCATGCCATGTCAAGTCCCCATTCCACTCCTCATTTTGCACTAAATCACTGGCATTGGTCAAACACATGGAGAGTGATAAAGAATTTAAAAATTGTGATTGGTTGAAAAAGGTTGGGACCCACCATTAAACCCCCTCTCTCCTTCTTCCCTCATCTTCCCGCAATGGTGTATACTCACCGAAGAAACCTCTCCCCGCTCACCGACCCAACACCGGCACCCCTTCCCCGTGCGGCAACCCCACTCCCCGATTCCCCTGCCCGCTATGACTCCGTCCACCCTTAGCTTATTTTGGAGCAACTTATGACTCATTGACTTATAAAAGTTAGTAAGTTGTTTTTCGAGTGTTTGAGTTAGCATATTTTGAAGAGTTTTGTGTGTTGAGAAGTCAAAATTTCTAACTTCTCACTTATTGACTTGTATAAATTAATAAGTCATTTTTGAGAAGGAATCCCAAACACCCCCTGACAATGGTGGTGGTGATGTGGCCGTCAGTGGTGTCCAGTGGAGGGGTTTCAATGTGTTGAGTGGCGATATTACAAGATAGCCTTCTTTTTAATGACCAAGGTAATTTCAAATAGACAAAGGGATGCCACAAAAAAGTAGGTAAAATATAGGGACTCGAGCATTCACATCCTAACCATCAAATTATGTGAGGAGAGATTTTTATATTATAAAGGGTATAAAAAGTGGTTGTGAGTAGAGGAGAGAGAAAATGTTACTGTTCATCTGTATATTTGGGGGGACACTGTTCACCCGTTATAATTTTTTAATATATTTTGAAAGTGGTTGTGAGTGGAAGTGAGAGAAAAATGTAATGATAATATTATTTAATTGAAAGGAGAGAGAAAAAAGTATTTGTTTTTAGTGGAAATATATTGAGGCAAAAGATCAAATACAAATAATCTTAACATACTAAACATACAAATTGAAGGAAAACCCAAAAAGACAAGGTGGCATTACCAACTATCAAAGTTACAACTAAAACTACCTAAAAAAACACAATTTTTTTTTTTTAACATTTTTTATTAAAAAATCGCTACATTTCGTTAGAAAAAAAAAAATTTTTTTTTTTGCTGCTACTAAAAGTAGCGATTTTTTTAATAAAAAATGTTAAAAAAATAAAATAAAATAATTTGTGTTTTTTTTTTTTTTAGATTTTTTGGGGGTTTAGTTTTTAGCATTTTAGCTTGGGTGGGGGGGGGGGGGGGTGGGGGGTTTAGGTTTTTTTTTGGAGGGGGGGGGGAGTGGTTAGGTTTTTTTAGGTATATTTGTAGAGTAACTTTGATAGTTATTGATAATTACAAAAATGCCACCTTGTCTTTTTGAGTTTTCCTTCAATTTGTATGTTTAGTATGTTAAGATTATTTGTACAAGAACTTTACCCAATATATTGATATAGGAGTTGTTTTTTAGTGGAATGTATGTATAATTTGATGGATTGGATGTGAATGCTCTCACATACGAAAACTAAAAAGAGAAGACAAATAGTGATTACACTCCTAAACTAGAGGAGCACAAATTGCACCTTTACTCACTATTGAATCTTTGTAGTTGGTCCAACATCTCAATTTTAGTTCCGACACTTTTTCTTTGTTTGTAGTTTTCATTTCTTATCGTTTTAGTCCCTAATACTAAAATCGTCCCTCTTTATCGTTAAATTCAATGACGTGCCATAAAGGTTCACATAAAAATATATGAACTGAAACCGAAATTTTATACAAACCCAAGGAACTCAAACAATAATTTACTCTTTAAATGAATAAAACATCAAAGAACAAAAACCTTAGGAACTCCTTATTTGTAACTTATGATGTTATGTAAAAAAACAGGTACCATTTATGACTAAACAAAAAGCTTAGGGACTGATCTACAACTATTCCTATATCTTTTTAGGGTTTAACACCAGAATTGGGGTTTAATTCAATTGGGTACCCCTTTCTCTCCTCACCATTTCTCACTCATCACTCAAAACTTAATCATGTGGGCGATTCGAAGAACCTCCTCAATTGCTCTCAGGTAAAATTATCTTTTCTTGCAAATACATATTCAAATTTATTGTTAATATTCCCAAAATTGTATATTCTAAAAGGGCAAACTTTTATTTAACTGTTTACCATGATTGATCATGTAAAGTAGCAGATTAATTCACTGGGTTTATGGGTTTTAATTCGGATGAAAACCTGTAAATGAAATTTGCAATATTTTGTGTGAATCGGAACAAGGGTAAGATTGGTCCGTACAGTTCTTGATTTGTGTTTTGAAATTGAAAATATTGTATAGATCTTGTAACGTTTGATGGGTTGTCAGTTATTTCTTGAAATGTTTAGTGTACATATTAGTTGTGAGGTTACAAACTAGAAATGTATCAGTTGGGGTTTAGAAATCGGTTCGATGATGCGTACGATTGTTAACGATGATTTGCGGTAAAACTTGATATGAAGTGGGAAATGCTAAAATCTGTTTACTGCAATCCTTTAAGAAAAACGAGGATGTAAGAAAAATGAGACGTGTATAAATATTCTTTGTTTTAGTGCAATCCTTTAAGAAAAACAAGGATGCAAGTCGCATCAAATATGTGGTTATGGCAATCTAAGGTTTATCGTCAAAGTGTTGACTCTATGTAGTTAATATCCCGATTTATCAGGGATATCGGTTATCGGTCCCCTGCTGAGATATCGGTACAAAATATCGATACCGATAATATCAGCGATATTGACCGATATTGGACCGAGATTTGATCAATATATAGAGAAGTTGTTGAATGAAAATATGAGATGAATGTTCTGGAATTGCTGACTGTTTGATGATGCTAACAAGTGTGTTTTAATCTTGAGTACTCTGCTCGATGGTTAAATATGATGATATGCTTGCTGTTGTCCTGCAACTTTATTAAATATTATGCATGGTTTTAAAAAACGGTTGAGGCGTGCCCCTCGAGGCGCGCCTCAAGGCGAAACGCCCAAAAAATGATCCTGAGGCGCACCTCAGGGGGTTTCTATTGTATGCGCGCCTCAGAGGGGCTGAGGCGCTAAAACGGTTGCGTCTCAGGTGTTTTTGATATTTGTTTTTGACTTTTTGTGTCAATTTCAAGCAATTTATGTCATATTTATGTGTGTTTTTGATGATTTTGATGATGAATTTAGTTAGTATTATTATTTTATAAGATATATAATTTATATATTTTTTTTAATTCCACCTTGGGCTTACGTCTCGGTTCGCCTCGAGGCTTACGCTTCATGAGGTGAAGTGAAAACGCCTCGAAACTCGTTTCCGTTTTTTTTAAACACTGATATTATGAACATGATTGGATCTTTTTGATCTTTCTTGTTTATGCATCTCAATTTTCATTCGTGTTATTTCTTTTTTTAAAATATCATTCAGGTCACGAACGTTTTCAGCAGTTACCTTTCGTGCTTCTTACACCGAACACAAAATATCAACTTCTGGTCATGTGGACGGAACTCAAATCCCCGAGCCTTCATGTGGGACCCGTTTATTAAATGGATATTTTTCATATCCACATTCCCAACCCACTTTAAATTATCACTATTCTTCACTGGCGGGCACAAAAACCAATGGAGAAGAAGATGATGACTTGGTGGATGGGTTTTCCGAGCTGGAAGATTCTACGACAGATGAAGTTCAAGAAAAGAATGTTGAAGACGAAAGTAATGATGGTATTGTTTCAGAACCCGAGCTTTCTGAAGATGAGGAGAACGGTATTAATGTACCTGAAAAAACGGGTAAGCCGAAACGGGCTTCTTCGGTGTTGTTTAAGGTTATAATGGATTCACCGGCGGGTCCCGTTCAAAAGGCACTTGATAAGTGGCTTGAAAAAGGTGAAACTATAAGCAGATCGGATGTATCTGTAGCTATGCTTGAACTCAGGAGGCGTAGGATGTTTGACAAAGCTTTGCAGGTTCTTTAAATCATTACATTTTTGATTGAGTAAAATGCCATTTTCGTCCATGAGGTTTGGCCATTTTTGCCATTTTCATCCGGCTTGTTAACTCCATCCATTTTTCTTAGTTAAGTCAGGGTCTGTCTTTTTTGCAAACTTAAAGGGCAATTCAGTCTTTTTCACTTTATGTAAAAAGACCGAATACCCCTGAAAAAGACCGAATTGCCCTTTAAGTTACAAAAAAGACGGAAATACCCCTGACTTAACGAAGAAAAATGGATGGAGTTAACGAGCCGGATGAAAATGACAAGATTTCAAACCTTTTGGATCCAAATGTGGAAAAACAAACCTTTGGGCGAAAGTCGCAAAACTGGCCAAACCTTAGGGACGAAAAAGGCATTTTACTCTTTTTCATTTTATAAATCCTATTTCAGCTTTTGAAGGTAAATTTATTATATGTGCAGATGTTAGAGTGGCTGGAGTCCCGAAAACAATTGGAATTTAAGGAAAAAGATTATTCTTCTCGTGTTGATTTGATTGCAAAAACACGTGGTCTTAACGCTGCAGAAATTTACATTGAAAAGATTCCCGAGTTATATAAAACCGAGATGGTGTACCGAACTCTTTTAGCTAATTGTGTTCAATCCGTTAATGCAACAAAAGCTGAAAAAGTTTTTAACAAAATGAAGGAATTGAAATTCCCGATATCAGCCTTTGCTTGCAACCAGTTACTTCTTTTATACCGGAAAACCAGTAGGAAAAGGATACCCGAGGTGCTGGTATTGATGGAAAAAGAAAACGTGAAACCGACACTTGTTACTTATAGAGTGTTGATTGACATTAAAGGTCAGAGTAATGACATAAATGGGATGGAGCAAATTGTTGAGGCGATGAAGGCTGAAGAAGTGGAACCCGATATCAAGATAAAGGTGACGGTTTTTATTTGTATACAGTAATAGTAATATGGTTAAGTTCATATGTATTGTTCTAAAAGGTCAATTTTGTTTATAACCTTCTAAATTTCATAATATCTTATTTATCGTTTCAAAAAGACAAAATATCATTTTTACCTATTTTGTAATTAATATAATATAATATAATAACATCGGTTGCTTACGTTGAATCATCTCAAGAGATATTGTTCTCTTTGTTTATCCATGTTTTATAAATTTTCAAGTTAAATGCCATTTTCGTCCTTGAGGTTTGGCCAGTTTTGCGACTTTTGTCCAAAGGTTTGTTTTTCCGCATCTGGATCAAAAAGGTTTGAAATCTTGCCATTTTCATCTGGCTCGTTTACCCCATCCATTTTTCTCCGTTAAGTGAGGGGTATTTTCGTCTTTTTTCTCCGTTAAGGGTATTTTGAATACTTGTACATAAAGTGAAAAAGACCGAATTACCCTTTAAGTTAACAAAAAAGACTGAAATACCCCTGACTTAACGGAGAAAAAATGGATGGAGTTAACGAGCGGACGAAAATGACAAGTTTTCAAACCTTTTGGATCTAGATGCGGAAAAACAAACCTTTGGACAATGTTCATGCAATTTGGACAATGAAAACCTCAGGAATGCAAATGACATTTTACTCTAAATTTTATTTTATTTATTATGGAATATGTAAATACGATATTTTAGTGTTTTGAAAAGGGTAAATATGATATTATGAAATCAGAAGGTTATGCGGTTACATAACCACCATATGTGTTATGAACTCATGATTAAAGCAGTTAGTATATGTGTTCAATTGTTCATGCAATTTGGTTCGGATTTGTTGCATAAATCTGATCAACTTATTTTTTTTTTTACAACAGGCTGTTTTAGCTAGGAACTATATATTTGCAGGTGTCCAAGAAAAAGCAAAAGTGATTCTACAAGATATCGAAGGAAATGACCTTAAAGATAAACGTTGGGCTTGTTCAGTATTACTTCCACTTTATGCGGCACTTGGAAGTGTTGCTGATGTCAGCCGAGTGTGGGATGTATGCAAGTCAAACCCGCAATTTGACGAGTGCATGCAAGCGATTGATGCGTATGGAAAACTAAAGAAAGTAGAAGAAGCCGAAGCGGTGTTTGATCAAATGGCGAACAAATTCAAACGATCTTCATCTAAACTTTATGCTACAATGTTAAAAGTTTATGCAAATAACAAAATGTTATCGAAAGGAAAGAATCTGGTGAAACAAATGGCGGAAAGTGGTTGTCAAATCGGGCCGTTGACTTGGGACTCTTTGGTCAAACTGTATATCGAAGCTGGCGAGATTGAAAAAGCTGATTCGATTTTGCGCAGGGCTTCAGAACAAAACCGTATGAAACCCTTTTTCGAGACTTATTTGTTGATTATGGATCAGTATGCAAAAAGAGGAGACATACATAATGCTGAAAAGATTTTTCATAGGATGAGACAAGACGGTTATGTGTCGAGGATGAAACAGTATCATAGTCTTTTACGAGCATACATAAATGCGAAAACTCCTGCTTATGGGTTCAGAGAACGGTTGAAAGCTGATAATATTTTCCCAAACAAAGCGTTGGCGGAACAGTTGGCTCAAGTTGATGCTTTCAAGAGGACTGCAGTTTCTGATTTGTTGGATTGAGTAAGATTAGCAGATGTTAAGGTTGTTTTAGTCAACAGTTGGTAATTGGAGTTCTTTAAGGTTATTTAATGGGTCTTTTTGTTGACTTCCTAATGAAAAAAGAGAGGTTTATTGATAGATTTAGTTTTTTTTAAGTATGCTATGCAGAATGGTTGATTGTCTTGTTGCTTTATTAACTGTTTATTGTGTACTTATTTACCCTTAACTAGTATCAAAATTCTCTTACCATATGCTGCAACATACATTACAGTCAACATGAACATTGACTCATGTCTAAGGGGCCGTTTGTTTACCTCTTAATGAGGCTCTTAATGGTTCAGACCTCTTATTGATTCAGCACTTAATGATTCAGACTGTTTGTTTCACGAGCAGACGTCTGAATGGTTCAGACATTTGCCTCTGAATGGTTAAGAGTTATACAGAGTCTGAATGGTTAAGACCTCTAATCTGAATTGGTCAGACATTTGCCTTTGAATGGTTAAACATTATACAGGCTCTTAATGGTTCAGACCTCTTACTGGTTCAACACTTAATGGTTCAGACCTCTTACTGGTTCAGCACTTAATGGTTCAGACCTCATGAATCATACATGTAATCTTCTAGCAGTTTCAAGCCTGATTCACACAATAATTTTCATGGTTAATATCATGATTACAAAAATGACAATTCTTTTTATAGTTTTTATTTATTTTTTAATAGGATCTTGATGCATATAATTCTTTGATTTATGTAATTTCTTTTGTCACATAAGACCACAATATCCTTGATCTTAATCCCGAGTTAAGTCAGAAAAGTCTTTAGCCATATAGCTTTCTTTACTTCTTCATTTAATAATGCAGTGTATTCAGATTCAGTTGTAGATAAAGCAACACTATGCCACAATGATGCGTCTAATCATGCTTCCAAAAATTTGGAATGCACAACCACTTATAGATATCCCCTTTTCAATATCTTTTGCAAAACTAACATTTATCATAACCATCACTAGCTCAACATCCCTAGCACCATTCAACTACCTCAGTATCTGTTGAATCTCAAAGTAACAGCACACTCTTTAAAAAGAGTCCAACACAAGAGACGGTTATTATCCCTGCGGATGAGATACATATCGATGACAAACTCCGATTCATTGAAGAACTTGCTGAGGTTATGGACTGGAAGGTCCAGAAAACAAGGAGAAGTCGCATCAAGTTGATCAAAGTCCGTTGGAACTCTCGACACGGACCCGCGTATACTTGGGAACGTAAGGATCAATTCAAAGCCAAATACCCCAACCTGTTTGAGGAGACTCATGCAACGGATAACTCAGCTTGAATTTCGGGATGAAATTCTGTTAACGGGGGGAGTATGTGACAAACGGCACAAATCCAGTAACTTCCGTACCATTAGCTAATTATTTATTGTCTGCAATTATGTGTTTTAAATGTCAACATTTTATGTTTACATGTTATACATTTCAATCATGCATGTCATACATTTCGTTCACCTCATTGTGAAACAATTTAAGCGTTGCCTCAAAACAATTAGTAAACTCACCGGTTAGATAGATTGTGTCAGCACAGCCTTAGTACTCAGCTAAATGGTAGATTTAGGACTTAGATGTAGATCCGACATAAAAAATATATCAAATCCCAAGTGGGAAAAAAGTATAATAGTTAATACTTTCCGACGGAATTTAACGAACTTAAAAGTGTCCGTTTTGGACCATAAATGACAATTAATCGCAGGATTCAGAATCCGACAAATTGTACAAGTCCAGAAATGTTGTTAAACATCAAAAACAACTTAAAAAGCATTGGGGATATCATTAAAACACAAAAACATATAATACCTTATAAATTACATAACCTTTTAACGAACCGACAACGAAACAAGCACCGAACAACTATCCAGACATTACCAAAACACCAAATATGGACTAGTAACATTGTTTTAATGTTGTAACACTAGTAATGGCCATATGTTACTTAATTACACATAAAAACACTTAAAAACACTAAACCCCTAATTAAACCCCCCTTTCACATACAAGTCCCTCAACTATCAAGTTTTGACACCCCCCCCCCCACACACACATATTGACGATTCCAAAGGGGGCCCACTAGCCTCCTAAATGTCTCATGTTGTTGGGAGAAACTTGTTGGTTAATTGAGTGTATGATGAAAAGATGGATACATGAAATAATTTAAAAACACCAACTTATCTTCATAACCTTCAAACACTTTCAACACTAACACACTTCTCTCTTTCTATTCCCTCTAAAACTTTCGGCCAAACCAACCAAGAACCACCTCCATCTTTTGCTCATCTTCAAGCCATTTCAAGGGTTCACAAGGGTGTAAAAAGGTTATCTAAGAAGGTTTCAAGTGTTGGATGCTTAAGGACCACTCAAGGAAGCTATTAACCACCATCTTCATCTTCTAACATTTTCTTGTTCATATTGCCACTTCCCTAGCTACTAGAGCTAGTTGTGAGTCTTCTAATCTCTTGTTTTGATGTTCATTAGTAGTGAAATGATGATGTACAAGTTAAACCATCAACAAAATTAAACTTTAAAATATGAACAAGTAAAGAAAATACAGGATCTAACATGAACAAGTAATTTTTAGTGTTATATGAAGTTTGTTATGAAGTTGTTGTTGTTTGTTTTGGATGAAATCCATCACATGCATGCTTGTTAGAAGTATAGATCTAACAAGTATACACATGGATCTTGAAAGATCCATGATGAACATGTTAGTAGACTTGAAGATCTTATAAAATGAACTTTTAAGTTTGTTAAAATGAAATGTTTATAGTTATAAACTTACTAGTAAAGTGGATGAACAAGTTTTCAAAATAAATTTTCTACAAAGTTTATAAAATTTAACAAGTAAGCCTTGTTTCAAGTAGATCTACACGTTTGAAGCATGGATTTAAATTACTACAAGTTCATATGAAGATTCAACTATGTTAACATAAAAAGTATGGATGATTTTGTATGATGTTACTTGCAAAAATTGTTGTTGAATGATTTTTGAGTTTGAAAAGAAAATAAACACATGTTTTTAAACATGGGAAACCTCTAATTTTAGGGGAAACTATGGCACAATTTTTGTAGAATTTAAACACTTAGAAAAATATATTTTTCAAGACTTTTAAGAAGAAATAAGTTCAAAGTGTTTAGCCATAACTTTTCCCTAATTTTTATACAAAAAGTAGGTTAAGAAAATAATGTTTTTCTTAAGGATTAAAATGGATATAAATATATATAATTAGGGCAAGTTATATATATTTAGTGGTCACCCAAAAATTTGTGTGTTTATGTGTATATTATGTGTAATACTTATTGTCAACTACTACATTCACAAGAGTCAGGCACCGACCAGGCAATAGTTCTGGCCCTTAATTGGGCTGAATGGGCGGCTACTTCAATAGTGCCAGGCAGCTGCCTGGCACTCCCCTATTGGCCCAACAAATTTACGATTTTATCCCCCTTTAAAATTACGATTTTGCCATCAGTTAAAAATAAATTTACGCTTATGCTCCCAGCCAAATATTTCAATTTTGCCCCGGTTAAAAATTACGCTTTTGCCCCCGTTTCAATTTACAGTTTTGCCATTAGTTTTTTTCCCTTAAAAATATGATTTTCCCATCAGTTCAAAATTATGTTTTTACCTCCACTTAAAAATAAATTTGCGCTTTTCCTCTCAGCTAAAAATTCGAATTTTTCCTTCGGTTAAAAAATTACGATTTTGCCCCGTATAAATTTATACTTTTGCCATTAGTTTTTTTTTTTCATACAGCCAAGTAACGATTTTGCCCTCAACTTAAATTTACATTTTTCCCATCGTTTTTGTTTGTTTTCCTGGTGACATTACAAGTCTGCCCCCAGTGTAAAATTACAGTCGTGCCGGCAACTTCCTGGCACTCCCCCGTTGGTCCATTTAGTTTACGATTTATCCCCAAATTAAAATTATGATTTGGCCCTCAGTTAAAAATTACGTTTTCCCCATCGTTTTAGTTTTTTACCAAAACTATAAAGGTTTTTTGTTTTAATTGGTTTACTCGATTTATTTTTTTTTCGTGTCAAGAAGTTGCCTAACACTAGCTCATTAGTCCTGAAAAATTACAGTTTTGTCCTGAGCCCAAAATTACGGTCTTATCATCGTTTTTGTTTTTTTTTTCCTAGCAAAATTATAGTAGTCTTTTTTTAATTGGTTGAGAATTATTCGGCCATCGCCCCGCAACGCGGGCGGGGCATCTACTAGTTAGCATACAAGTAGGGTCAAAAACTACAAAATACACACACAAGAATACAAGTATAAAATACACCAAAAAATACCACAAAATACAACTAAGTATAAAATTACTTATACTTGCCCAAGTGGGTGTATGGACAAAAATACAAAATATATACTTATATATATATATTCCCTTACTAAGAATTATGGACATTTGGACTATGGACTTTATGGACAAATCTCTCTTCTATAATAAATCAAAAGGATTTGGCTGAGGTGTCAACACCACAAGCCATCCTTTCTCCTTCTCTCCTATGTGTCACTCCCATGCTTCTTCTGGTCCACGTGTCGCCTCCTCCGAATTTCCGTCTTTTCTATTTTCTTTAAAGAAAGCCAAGTAAGGTCAAACACCATTAATGATCCTCAGAACCATGCAGTTTGTCTCTCTCTCTCTTCCTGCAAGTCAATGCAAGCTTCCAAAACCCTAATCGCCCATTCTTTCCCTTTCCTCGCCTTCTTCTTCTTCTCTCCTTCTCTCTATCCTACAGCCGAATACCCTTTCGAGTTTGGATTCAAAAATCCCCAATCGAACCTACTGTATCCCTGTTGTTCAACGAAGACAGATTTTTCAGTCCCCTCTTCGCATAAAACTCCAACTTTATTCAACAAACACAAATCCTACGGCTGTGTTTGAATTTGTAACTTAATCGGACGGTATAGATCATCATTCACACGGATTGAGGTGTGAAATTGCGTTCCTCTTCTTTGCCCTCATCCTCCGATGAAGTCTTTAAAGCCAAAACATTTCTCCTTCCCTCTCCGTTGTGCATCTGCTTTGTTCTTCCGGTAATATTCTTTATTTTGTTTGATTTTGTATACTTTTTAACATTTTTGTGTTTTCTGAACTGAATTATTGAAGTTAATTAATGTACAAGACAGAAAAAATGATGATAAGTCTACTTTAAGGTCTTGGGAGTGTATTGAAACTAAGTATGTTAGACCTCGTTCTGATGTGGGAGTTATAAAGATTATTTCTGAATTGTCGGATAAAGAGAGAGACATGTACAAGGCAGAAAAAAATGATGATAAGTCTACTTCAACAAGCTGTGAAAGAAGACATTTTCATACTACTTCAACATGATGGTACTTCACGTTCGATTTGGGAAGCACTTCGCATTAAGTTTGAAGGAAGTACGGAGATGATAAAAAATAAGAAATCATTATTAAAGAAAGAATTTGATTTGTTTTCTAGTTTGCCGGGTGAAACTACAAAGAAACTTATTGAGAGATATTGTCATTTAGTGCGTTCAGTGACCCGTTTGGATATCAACAAAGATCGAGAGGAATGGGTTGAAAAATTAGCCGATGCTTTACCTCAGAATGAATGGGGTACTTATCTTATGATTTTGAAAAATACCGGAGAATATGATATGTTATCAATTGCTCAATTCATTGAAAAGCTTGAAGGACAAGATCTTGAACAACACAAGATTGCTAGAATGAACAGTTCAAGTGGTCAACAAGATGTCAAGATGTATTTCAAAGGTAGTATTCAAAATGTTGAAGCTAGTCCAAAGATCCAAACTGCTTTCAGCGCAGAAAACTCATCCGGATCACTCAATCAAAGCTCAATCAACAACAGTGGATTTTCTTCATATCCGAGTGCTAATCCAAATGTTTCAAATTCAAGTTATCAGTCTCAAAGTTTGAACAATGGTAATGGTCATGTGCTACAATGCAACATCGCGTTGCATCTTCAGAACGGTCAGAATTTCTCTGAAGAAGTCGCTAAAGGTCATATGGCATTACTAGTTACCGTGTTAGAATCATATGAGAGTTTGGTTGCGGGAAGAATCGGAAATCCTATGTTAACAAAAGAGGATTACGATCAGATTGATGCTGAGGAATTGGAACTAATGGATATTAAGTGGTGTTTAGCGAGTGTGTTGAGGAGAGCTGAGAAATTTAAGCAGATTACAGGAAGAGATGACTTACGTGATGCTAATGTTTCTACTTTAGGTTTTGATAAGTCTAAAGTTACTTGTTTTCGTTGCAGGGAAAAAGGACATTCAAGAGGGAATGTACCAATCGAGAAGCAGGTGGAGCTCAGAATCCTTTCGGGAACAATGAATATTATCGGAAAGCAATATATCATCAGGTAGCTCAACAACCGTCATCATCCCGTAATATTCCGATTGAAGATGGAAAGAAGAGAGCTTGTATTACTATGCCTCCAGATCAAGAAGATGAAAGATTGCCAGAGGGTTTCAGCTGGGACAAATATATTCCGGCTGATAGTAACTCAAAGTTTAGTTCATTTGTTGCACAGATCATTCAAGAGCCAGAGTTGATGAAAGAATGGATGGATGTGTTTGCAAATGATGAGAAAAGTCAAGATGGAGAATCTGTTTCTTCAGAAGATAGTTCAGAAAAGACACCAGTCTTTGATCAATCATTAATTGATAGCAGTGATGATGATGAAGAAATTAAACAAATAAACATTGGTAAAACTCATTTATCTCCTGAAAGTTTCAAATTTTATTTTGCATATAAAGTGGAGAAGCTAAAGGAGAAACGAGCAGCAAAAGAGAAGAAAAATGTAAAATGTGAGAATGTTGCTCAGGAAGAGAAGAATGAACAGAGTGAAGAGTTTAAAGTTGTTGAGAATATTGTTGAGATTGAAAAGATTTTAGAGGTTACAAAACCTTGTCTGAAATGTTTGGAACCATGCAAACATTGTGAAAAGAAAGATAAGAAGTTTAGTGAGTTAGACAAGATGAAAGAAAAATTGTTGTTCGATGTTAAGTACGTGAAAGAATCTTATGATGTGTTGAACAGAACAGTCAACCAGTTGGAAAAGACAAACTCAGAAAGAGAAGATACTTTGACAATGATGAATGCAGTGATGATGTCTAAGCAGAAGGCCATCAATCACTATATTGATGAGTGTGCAAAGTTGAAGCAGGAATTGGAGTCTGAAAAGATTGAGAATGAAAGAATCAGACGATTGCTGCTGAGTTACTCAAGTTCTGATTACTTGATTGATAGAATCTATCCGACAGTAGCAGGTTTTGAAGCTTTTCAAGATAAGAAGTCGGAAGATACGGATACTGGTAAGAAACAAAGTGCAAATTATAACAAGTGTCCGCCTCCGATCTGGGAAGGTTATTCTCCCAGAAAACCAAATTCGGAACAACTCAAAAAGGCAGTCAATATAAAGTTAAAGTCTGAAACAACTGATGAGTTACCAGACAACATTGACGTCACATTCACATCGTCTGACACTGATCATGAGTCTGAGTTAATAAAGAAAGTGGTCGATCAGGTGTTGGATAAGGATGAGGAGTCAGAGTCAAAGTCTGAATTTGAGAGTTCAAGTTCATCAGTCAACAGTTCGAAATCATCGGTCAAAAGGGTTTACAATAAACAATTTCTGTTATCAAAAAATAATTTGAATGACGAAACACTCAAAGTTGCATATACTTTGAATGATTCCGACAAATTATATTTTGATAAAGAATTTCCCTTAAAAATTTGAAAACTGAAAATATTAAAAAGATTTTCAAACTAATAGAAATAAAGTTTTCAGAAATAAAAGATAAAATGGGATTTTCAAAACCTAAATATACTTCTAGAGTTCAACAACGTTTAAACAAGAAGAAAGGTTTCGGTCCAGGTCATCAAAAGAAACCGAATCATAAAAGCAATTTCAAAAAGAAGGGGTTGGGTTTTGATGTTGAAAATAATCAAAATATTAAAGATTTTAAATCAAAAACTGTATTTGTTTCAGGTGCAAGTTCTGAAGAAGAGAAAAAGAACTCATTCTAGAAGCAATCGAACAAGGCGTTTCTTGCAGAAAAACAGAAACATGAGAAGAATGAAGCTAATCAGAAAAGGAGACAAGAACCTGTTACCGATGCGAAGAAGTTGGTCATATCGCCTGGAACTGTCTAAAGGCAACCAACACACAACAGGGAGTGTCTTCTAAACTCAAAGAAAATGTTGTTGATAAAACTGAACCAACAACTGAAAAATTCAAAGTGTTTAAAAATTCTACATTTGAAGTTGGTGAGAGTTCAAGACGTTTTTACAAAAGAAATGTGAATCTTAACAATCAAACGTGGGTTGTTAAGAAATCAGATGTTAAATCTGGCGATGAATTTTTTTTCTTCGGAAGCAAAAGAGCCACTTTCTGGTGATGAATCTGACGCGTCAAAGTCAGAGGAGCCACAAGTTGAGCTAAAAGGAGAAAAGTCAGTACCGCTAATGGATGATGTCAACTTTCCACCATTGCGGGCTGCAAATTTAAAATCAAAAATCGGAAAAGTGGAAATTTCTAATCAATTCTATTCTGAAAAGAAGGAATTTGATATCGAAAAAGTGTTTAATGGCAAAGTGAAATATATCTTTGGTAAGATGGTCGATGGTAAGGCCAAAGGGGTAAAAGAGTTTTATGAATCAAAGAGGAAAACTTACACACCGAGTGAAAATAACTCGGATGCACCCAAGGCTGGTCAGGCTTGGGTGTCAACATTCTTTGATTAAAATCCTGACTTGCCGGAGCTCCCAAGTTGGTAATCGTGGAGCATGAATCGGCATCATTCTTGAAAAATGTTTTTGAGAAAAATTTACAAGTGGTTTTGTTGATAATAACCTACAATGGTTAATCAAGGTCATTAAGTTGAACTTGATTTAACTTTCATACAAGTGGTTTAAGAAAAGTAAAAGTGTTTTTACAAGTGGTAGTTTGAAAACAAAGTGATGAATGAATCCCCAATCCTACAAATGTGTGAAATCAACAAAACTAATTTTCCGGAAAACCCATTTTGATTAAAACAAACTTAAGTGTTTTGAAATCATAATGGGAAAATACTTTGTTGTTAGGGGGAGTTCTGATTGTTTAAGCCAAGTGGATGGCGAATTGAAGCAATTCACATCAGTTTTTTATTTGGTTTGTACAGTTTATTGCTTTTATTTTCAAATTTTCCTTGAAAATAAAAAATTGAAACATATTTTTGATTTTAGGGGGAGTTAAAAATTTAGAAATTTTGAAAATTTGAAAAATCCAAAAAACATGATAAAATCGTAAAACCAAAACATCGAAAAATCAAAATGAGTTTTGTTGTGAAAAAGAGAAAATGATAGTACATCAGTAAACAATCACAGTACGCTAAAGATCTGGAAAGTTAAAATGTGATAAACGGTCTCACTGATGATATGCCAGTAGGTTTTTACACGCTTAGTAGATTGTTTTCGAGATATAAACCTAAATATCAAATTCTTACTTATTTCGTGGGGAACATCTCTCGAATATATGGGTAACCCCCGAAATCTTGTTTGAAGGGCTTTCTATTTCTGATATATTAGGTTTTTGTGCGTGATGATATCTGGGGTATTATACCGGGACTTCTGATTTTGCGGGAGCAATAGGCTAGTCCTCGTATAATACTCTGCACTGCTTTAATCATAAAGCCCACCCTCAGCATAAAAAATGATGAAACATTGAAAAATGCTAATCATGTGCTGTTGAAGAAAAGATCCCCAAACGGGACACACCTAAAAGACGAGCCATCATCTCTTTGTCTGAACGGAAGTTCTAACCTGAGCTCTCATGGTTTCGCATTACCCATTTACAGATATCATTAGTGTACATTCACCTGTAAGACTGAATATAGGAGTCTGGATACGGGAGTATATTCAGAGGTGGGACACGCGAATAAGTTAAGTCCATTAAAACACTAATATCATATCTCGAATCAGTTGAACTTTATGTGAAAATTTAAGTAGATCAGTATACTGACAATCTAAGTGAATCGTTTAGAACTTAAAGTGTTTAAAGCTCAACAGTGCTAGTGATTTGTCAAAAACTGATATGATCTTCTTACACAAACTCACAAAAATATTGTCTGTAAATATTTCTTTACTGCTTTTCATTAAAGAAAAAAAAATCCAAAAAGAATGTGTTTTAGCATAAAATTTTGAAAATTCAAAAAGATTTTATTTCATCTTATTTTCGACGACTGATGTTGGAAAGCTGATTTTTAAAATTCCAAGTGCTAAGCATGATGGACAAAAGGGTTGGGAGAGTTTGTTTGAAATAAGAATTGATTTTGAAATGGTTAAATGGTTCAATAATTTGAAACCAAATTTGAGTGTTACGAATACAAGTGGTTAAGCAAAGATCATAAATGAGAGATCATGTTGATCTGTGAATGATAACTACAAGTGGTTTCTAAATTTGTTAAATATTAAATATTGTGAAATTTACTTTTGGGTAGAGTATGTGCAGGAAACATTTCTAAGCCTGAGCAGAGTTTGAGCCAGGATATGATCTTAGGACGAGTGCTATTCCAGACTGCGATCCCAGTTTATCGAAAGGGGGAGTCTGAAGACATAAGATGTCACACCCCGAAATTATCAGAGCTTGGCGTGACTGGACTGGTATATTCATTGCACAGCGGAAGCAAATAAGCTAAGTCTTTTAGAAAAAACGAATGCACACTAGGTACTCGACTCCACATGGTTCTCCTATTCCAACCGTGCCTTGTCTTAGAAATGCAACCTGAGAAAGAAATATGCGAAAAAGTCAACATAAAGTTGAGCGAGTTCATAGTTTGTTTGTAAAAGATTTGAAATAAATCTTTTGAATAACCGGTTTGTGAAATTATATTGAGAAAATGAATTTAGAAATCATTTTCTTGCCAAGTTATATGGAAACTTTGTATTTGTAACGCATTATGTTCGTAAAACCATGTATTTGTAAACTCTCATATTCGTAATGTTCGTATAACCGTCAATGCCCACCCTGACTTTGACTCCATGCCCGCATAATCCTATGCTTTGAATTCGTATAAAACATGGTATTTAATTTGTATAAATCAAGTATTTCTGTAAGTATGTATGTCCCTGGTATGTAGCAATAAGGAAAAAGAGATCACCAATGGTTTGCAAGGCCAATGGTATGTGTGAAGTGATGCAGGAAAACTCAAACCTAGCAAATTTGTATCGGGCTTCCGGCTGGAAGACATAGTTACCTCATGGTCCATCCTGCGGACTCATGGGTGGGGCTCGCTACACCCAAATAGATCTATCACTCATGTCCCTCGGTCTTACGACGAGGATTAATGGCCTTAAGTATCCGCCTACCCACTCACATGATCTAAGTAGTATGACCTCCTTAAGCTAACCATACCATGTATAAAAATATCTGTATAATTGTAACATGTATTTCACCCCAGCCTCTAAGGCTGAACCTCCCCAGCCTCTAAGGCTGAACCTCCCCAGTCTCTCTATATTATCACCAGAGGATCCATCCCTAGTCATGAAAATCATTCACATTTCGATAATACGCATTTGTTTTGTAAAAACCGGTATATTTAGTATAACCCATTCGTAAACCATTTGAGTTCCTCGAAATACATTCGTAATATGATTTAGAAATATGAGTTTTCGTTCCTTCAAAAGCTTTGTATGTTCTTGCACAACGTGCTTTGTCTAAAAATATGCAGTCTTTGTTATCGAGAACTTTGTGTGTTTTCTGCAAAACGTGCATGTCTTTCCACCCCGAAAACATTTACAAAAAATGTAAAACCGTAAAAAGGAGGGGTTATGAACTCACCTGAATTTCCATGTGCAAAGCTAGCTAATTACGACTTCGTGATGTCGTTTCCAAGATGAGACTCGCTAGCGTGCATTCTACAATATTCCTAACACAAAATATCTTATAAGTTTCAAAATAAACGCAGTAACCAAACTACGTGTCATCGAGCTCTACCGAATCGTTGACCGAACGATTCGACAGTTAAGTTGTTAAGTCAATGGAAACGATTAGGTCATATTTGATAAGTATCGCTTATCGCTGATAATAACTAACAAGTCTTGAAAAGACTCGATTCTCGAGATATTTGAAAGTAAATAAATATTTATATCAAATATATAAATATATCGTTAAGGTCGCTTGTCGACCTGAAAAGTCGTTTGTGCATTTAGAAATATTCGTACGAAGGTAATATATAATAAACTTGTATTATATATATATTGCGTCTTGGATCTATTTGCCATAATATAAGTATATGCTGTGTCGGCGTTTGTAATAAATATAAAAAGTTATACTTATTTTGCGAAAGCATTATCGAGTTGTTTGAAGTTTGAAATAAATATATATACTATATTTATTTATAAAAGAATTCGAGTTTTAGGTGTTTGAAATAAATAGAATAATCGTATTTATTCTATAAAAGTTTCCGTATTCTTGATGTTTAAACCAAACCTGGTAGTCGTTTATGAAAAATATCCGCATTTGGATGTTCGAAATAAGTATATAAACTATACTTGTTTTTATAAAAGGATTGTCTTTTTCGTATGTTGTAAAGTGTCGTTGATATTTTGCATTTGTTTTACTAAAAGATTATTTGAATTCCGACGTTTTGTTTTATAATAAAAACGCTTCGTATTTACGGATTTTCTCGAAAAACGGGCAGAGTTTCCTCTGTTTTTGGACGCCCCCGACAACAAAAGTTGTCGTTATTTATCAAGATTCAACAAGTTTTCAAACAAATATTTATAAACTCAAGTTATAAAACAAGATAATATATGAAACCGCAAACTATATATACGATTTTATCATTTGGTACGAGAGCTCGTTTGTCATGTGTAAATAAAACTATAAAGATAACGTAACGAAATCACGACTTTAAACTATTACCACAACTCTCGCCGAGTCGTCGAAACATGGACTGAGTTGACCGAGTCAACTCACTGTTGACCAGGTTTGACTGAGTTGACTCGGCCTGACTGAGTCAACCCGAAATCTGAACCGCGCCGTTTTATCGTTGACCGTCTTTGACTTCTGTTGACCAAAAAACCTGAAGCTCCAAAATCTGGCCTGAACCATAGATTGAGTTGACTTGGTGAGTTGACCGAGTCAACCAGGTTAACGGAGTTAACTGAGTTAACTGGGTGTGACCCGAGTTGATTGAACTGATCTGTCGACTGAACCCAAATCCCTAGACTCGAACCGAACTGCTAACCGTCCCGAACCTGTTGACCAGCCGACCCGCTGCAAAACCCGAACCACAATGAATCTGAAATGAGGAGCTCGAACTAAGAACCAACTGGAACCACATACCTGAACCCGTTGCACCGAATCTGAACCGGAGATCACCTCTGCTGACCTGAGCAGCTTGTCGAAACAACAGCACCACCACAGCCGTCGCGGCTTCTCCGCTGACGGCGGATCGTCGCCGGAAAACGGCACCGCGCCGTTTCTCTCTCTCTCCTCTTCGACTCTTCTCTCTCTCTCTAATCGAACCACTCACCACCGGTTCTCTCTCTTCCGTTCGTGGCCGCCGTACCACCACCAGACGGTGGTGGTGGTGCTCCGTTTTGTCAGACGAAAATGGGGGGGGGGGGCTGTGTGGTTGTTTATCGGTGAACAAAACCCCGGGGATCAAGATGACCAGAGCACAGCTCCGCCGGTTACTCCGGCCGCCGACATGAAATCAGAGGGAGGGGAAAGGGGAACCGAGAGGGTGTAGGTGAGTTGTTGTGCCATTTTGTTTGAGAAGATGGTTAGTAGATGTGAAGATGTTAGAGATTGTAGGGTTTTCTCTTTATAAGAAGATGAAGTGCAGACAAATGAGAGTACCCTTTTATAAAGATGTTAAGATCTTGTGTGATCTTTAGAGATCTTGTATGATCTTTATGAATCTTGAGAAGATTGTAGAGATTTTGAAAATATTTTGTTGAGATTTTAGTAAAGATTTTGTAGAGATTTTACAATCTAATATATCATGTGCAGGTTTAGGCTTGTGGGTTTTGGGCTAGGGCCCAGGGCCCACAAGCTCAATACCCGTGTTTAAGCGGCCCGTAATTCCTACGAGACCCGTTAACACACTCGTGCTCCGTAAAATTTAATGATGTATGTTTATAAAGCCGAAATTCCGTAAAATGTATGCCAATAGCCGGTTGTCGTGTCCGTTCGTCAATCACGGTGAAAATCGCGTAAAACCGTGTTGTTGTCGCTTTAATTCGTTTTCTAATCCGGTTTCGACCGTAGTTACTAAAATTTCATTAGGGAGCTAAATATAGCGTAAAATGTAAGTTCTAAAGGTGACATGTGTCTCCGTCGCTTCCGTTTCGTTGCCGCTGCGTTTCATGCTATCGCGTTTTTAGTTCACGTTTGCGCTTGTGTCGTACGGAAGCCCAAATAAATTCACAAAATTAAATTCATAAATATAAAATATTCGTAGAAAATCCGTATTTGTCGGCGTTGTCGGTATTTGTACGTCATCAGTTCGTTGTCGCTTAATATTCACCAGATCTTTCCGTAAACCACCGTTCACGCCCTGTAAAGCCGGTTGGACATTCCTAGGCACTCCAAAGGCCCAATTAAGTTAATCTACGCTGTAAACACTATTTATTATTGCGTTAAACACCTGTTAATCACGTAATTAAGAGCCGTAAATCACCGGTTGTCACATTCTCCCCCTGTTACAGAAATTTCGTCCTCGAAATTTAGACTATGTTATCTCCTCAGAATTGTGTTCTTCGCAGGTAAGTTCGAATAATAACAAAGTGAATGACCGCGTAATCGAAACTAGACTTATTCGAATCATGTGAATTTAATGACATTCCTCAACAATAAGAACCCAACGGTTTAAAAGAAATGTGTTTCAAAAATTGATGTCAAAGGAAACAAGACGTATAGGTACAATCACTAATGTGACTAAGTTAACAGGGATCCAACAATGAACAGGAACTTCGACCAATCGAATTCCATATGAACGTTCGCAATAAGTAAATGAGTTCTAGAAGCAATAACATCCACTGGATGAACTTAGAATCAACAATCTCAAATGTACTAGTTTGCACGAAACGCTCGATCGTGATTAGCACAAGCTGCAAGTTATACCGACGCCACAAGGTGTCGCAATGAATGAAACAATTCAATAATAGCGGTGATCAAACAAATTCACCGTGTTTGAAGTCAAGCGAAAGTACAGTGAAGCAAATTTGAAAATTTGATTCAAACGACATCATAAGATTTTCAATTGAGGATGGAACATCAAAGAATTAATGTTTTCGATCGAAGATGAAGAAACAATAAATATCGTAAAATATTCGATCGATGTTGAAAGAACCGTTATTAGGTACACCGGAATATGCAATGAATTTTGTGTATCATCGTCTTAACACACGATTGTGTTAAGACTGCTTTAATATGATAATTCAAAGCGGATTTAAAACAAATCAATAAATAAATATTTAAATCCGTGCATGAGATATGTAAACGAGTTTAGCGCAAGCTTCAAATGAGTGAAAACACCACCACAAGGTGTCGAAATCAACAAACAATTTAATGGAGTCGAATACCAAACAAGTTTACCACGACTCGGAACAAATGAAGTGCCCGTTAAAATTGATTTGAATATGATGCTCCCAATACATCATATGGTGTCTTGAATCGAATATGTGTTATGAACAAGTTCAAACAATTGAACTTGATTTTGGCGCAAGCCGACAATAATACATGTATCGTCAAGAAAACTTTCGGCATGGTCACAACGAAAAACCATGTATGTAACTTGAAAAGAAAAGAAATTTCAAGAAAATGTGTTGACTTGATAACAAGGAGCCAACAATTACAATAATGCGAGTCATTCGAATCACAAATCAATAATTAGGTTTAGCGAAACAATACTTGAACTTTGATAAAACACTTATTCGAAACGAAACCACATGCGTAACAAACGATGCATGCGTAACATAATAAGTTTCAAGAAATGAAGCAATGAGTGTTCGCTATAATGAAAGAAATGATCGTGATACAATGACCATTAAGAGGAGTAGAGATACGAAAATCTACTCAGTAAATGCGAAAGTCGAAATTTCAATAAAAGAAATTTAAGGACTCTACCTGGGGTTTCGTGTGACGACCAATTGTTAGGTGACATTACCATGGAATGTCGAACATAGCGTATTTGTCGTTATGAGTTAGGGGGAATGCGGAGACATACGTCTTCTCCTTGGCGTGTTTCGTGTCGTTTGCATGACCGTTTGCCAAACTGCCACTTCCTGATCGATAGTTTTCGCGCTGACAGGATTAGTATCGTCGCTAAAATGCTCCATCTTGTCTTCCCAAAGACCGTTCCGTAAATCGTATGTGACGTACTTCAACCTCCGTTGATGTATAGCTTAAGTTTCACGTATACCTGTGCACTAGCTTTTCGTTCCGCGTAGAATGCGATGTACCCCGACATCCATTGACGTAAAATTTGAGTTCCAAGTATTCTCGTGCACTAGCGTTTCGTTATGCGTAGGCTGCCTGCTTGGGAAGTTAGAATAGCATAGACAATATGAAAAATATTGTGTGCCCGAGTTAATAATCGCGGTTCCTACGTGATGACCTTTAATGAACTTCAACATAAGTTTCCGAAGGTCTTAAATGCATGTTTCCTAAACTCTCAGAGTTCTGTACATTGTATGTATCTGTTTTGTGTATCGTGTATAAAACACCACAATAGCGTATGATTGAAAACAAAATTTTGACTGTTTGTTTTTCGGCAACGGTTGGAGACCATATTCGAGTACTAGGCGTTCTGTATGTATTCAACGTCTTAATAGTCTAAGTCCCAGAGAAAAGTGAGGTTAGAGCCTAGGTATTCCTACAGAAAACCTTATTCGCTGTAACCTATAGCTCTGATACCAATCTGTCACACCCCGAAATTATCAGAGCTTGGCGTGACTGGACTGGTATCTTCATTGCACAGCGGAAGCAAATAAGCTAAGTCTTTTAGAAAAACGAACGCACACTAGGTACTCGACTCCACATGGTTCTCCTATTCCAACCGTGCCTTGTCTTAGAAATGCAACCTGAGAAAGAAATATGCGAAAAAGTCAACATAAAGTTGAGCGAGTTCATAGTTTGTTTGTAAAAGAATTGAAATAAATCTTTTGAATAACCGGTTTGTGAAATAATATTGAGAAAACGAATTTAGAAATCATTTTCTTGCCAAGTTATATGGAAACTTTGTATTTGTAACGCATTATGTTCGTAAAACCATGTATTTGTAAACTCTCGTATTTGTAATGTTCGTATAACCGTCAATGCCCACCCTGACTTTGACTCCATGCCCACATAATCCTATGCTTTGAATTCGTATAAAACATGGTATTTAATTTGTATAAATCAAGTATTTCTGTAAGTATGTATGTCCCTGGTATGTAGCAATAAGGAAAAAAGAGATCACCAATGGTTTGCAAGGCCAATGGTATGTGTAAAGTGATGCAGGAAAACTCAAACATAGATTGGAATCGGGCTTCCGGCTGGAAGACATAGTCACCTCATGGTCCATCCCGCGGACTCATGGGTGGGGCTCGCTACACCCAAATAGATCTATCACTCATGTCCCTCGGTCCTACGACGAGGATTAATGGCCTTAAGTATCCGCCTACCCACTCACATGATCTAAGTAGTATGCCCTCCTTAAGCTAACCATACCATGTATAAAAATGTCTGTATAATTGTAACATGTATTTCACCCCAGCCTCTAAGGCCAACTCCCCAGTCTCTCTATATTATCACCAGACGATCCATCCCTAGTCATGAAAATCATTCACATTTCGATAATACGCATTTGTTTTGTAAAAACCGGTATATTTAGTATAACCCATTCGTAAACCATTTGAGTTCCTCGAAATCCATTCGTAATATGATTTAGAAATATGAGTTTTCGTTCTTTCAAAAGCTTTGTATGTTCTTGCACAACGTGCTTTGTCTAAAAATATGCAGTCTTTGTTTATCGAGAACTTTGTGTGTTTTCTGCAAAACGTGCATGTCTTTCCACCCCGAAAACATTTACAAAAAATGTAAAACCATAAAAAGGAGGGGTTATGAACTCACCTGAATTTCCATGTGCAAAGCTAGCTAATTATGACTTCGTGATGTCGTTTCCAAGATGAGACTCGCTAGCGTGCATTCTACAATATTCCTAACACAGAATATCTTATAAGTTTCAAAATAAACGCAGTAACCAAACTACGTGTCATCGAGCTCTACCGAATCGTTGACCGAACGATTCGACAGTTAAGTTGTTAAGTCAATGGAAACGATTAGGTCATATTTGATAAGTATCGCTTATCGCTGATAATAACTAACAAGTCTTGAAAAGACTCGATTCTCGAGATATTTGAAAGTAAATAAATATTTATATCAAATATATAAATATATCGTTAAGGTCGCTTGTCGACCTGAAAAGTCATTTGTGCATTTAGAAATATTCGTACGAAGGTAATATATAATAAACTTGTATTATATATATATTGCGTCTTGGATCTATTTGCCATAATATAAGTATATGCTGTGTCGGCGTTTGTAATAAATATAAAAAGTTATACTTATTTTGCGAAAGCATTATCGAGTTGTTTGAAGTTTGAAATAAATATATATACTATATTTATTTATAAAAGAATTCGAGTTTTAGGTGTTTGAAATAAATAGAATAATCGTATTTATTCTATAAAAGTTTCCGTATTCTTGATGTTTAAACCAAACCTGGTAGTCGTTTATGAAAAATATCCGCATTTGGATGTTCGAAATAAGTATATAAACTATACTTATTTTTATAAAAGGATTGTCTTTTTCGTATGTTGTAAAGTGTCGTTGATATTTTGCATTTGTTTTACTAAAAGATTATTTGAATTCCGACGTTTTGTTTTATAATAAAAACGCTTCGTATTTACGGATTTTCTCGAAAAACGGGCAGAGTTTCCTCTGTTTTTGGACGCCCCCGACAACAAAAGTTGTCGTTATTTATCAAGATTCAACAAGTTTTCAAACAAATATTTATAAACTCAAGTTATAAAACAAGATAATATATGAAACCGCAAACTATATATACGATTTTATCATTTGGTACGAGAGCTCGTTTGTCACGTGTAAATAAAACTATAAAGATAACGTAACGAAATCACGACTTTAAACTATTACCACAACTCTCGCCGAGTCGTCGAAACATGGACTGAGTTGACCGAGTCAACTCACTGTTGACCAGGTTTGACTGAGTTGACTCGGCCTGACCGAGTCAACCCGAAATCTGAACCGCGCCGTTTTATCGTTGACCGCCTTTGACTTCTGTTGACCAAAAAACCTGAAGCTCCAAAATCTGGCCTGAACCATAGACTAAGTTGACTTGGTGAGTTGACCGAGTCAACCAGGTTAACGGAGTTAACTGAGTTAACTGGGTGTGACCCGAGTTGATCGAACCGATCTGTCGACTGAACCCAAATCCCTAGACTCGAACCGAACTGCTAACCGTCCCGAACCTGTTGACCAGCCGACCCGCTGCAAAACCCGAACCACAATGAATCTGAACTGAGGAGCTCAAACTAAGAACCAACTGGAACCACATACCTGAACCCGTTGCACCGAATCTGAACCGGAGATCACCTCTGCTGACCTGAGCAGCTTGTCGGAACAACAGCACCACCACAGCCGTCGCGGCTTCTCCGCTGACGGCGGATCGTCGCCGGAAAACGGCACCGCGCCGTTTCTCTCTCTCTCTCTCTCCTCTTCGACTCTTCTCTCTCTCTCTAATCGAACCACCCACCACCGGTTCTCTCTCTTCCGTTCGTGGCCGCCGCACCACCACCGGACGGTGGTGGTGGTGCTCCGTTTTGTCAGACGAAAAAGGGGGGGGGGCTGTGTGGTTGTTTATCGGTGAACAAAACCCTGGGGATCAAGATGACTGGAGCACAGCTTCGCCGGTTACTCCGGCCGCCGACATGAAATCAGAGGGAGGGGAAAGGGGAATCGAGAGGGTGTAGGTGAGTTGTTGTGCCATTTTGTTTGAGAAGATGGTTAGTAGATGTGAAGATGTTAGAGATTGTAGGGTTTTCTCTTTATAAGAAGATGAAGTGCAGACAAATGAGAGGGTAAACCCTTTTATAAAGATGTTAAGATCTTGTGTGATCTTTAGAGATCTTGTATGATCTTTATGAATCTTGAGAAGATTGTAGAGATTTTGAAAATATTTTGTTGAGATTTTAGTAAAGATTTTGTAGATATTTTACAATCTAATATATCATGTGCAGGTTTAGGCTTGTGGGTTTTGGGCTTGGGCCTAGGGCCCACAAGCTCAATACCCGTGTTTAAGCGGCCCGTAATTCCTACGAGACCCGTTAACACACCCGTGCTCCGTAAAATTTAATGACGTATGTTTATAAAGCCGAAATTCCGTAAAATGTATGCCTGTAGCCGGTTGTCGTGTCCGTTCGTCAATCACGGTAAAAATCACGTAAAACCGTGTTGTTGTCGCTTTAATTCGTTTTCTAATCCGGTTTCGACCGTAGTTACTAAAATTTCATTAGGGAGCTAAATATAGCGTAAAATGTAAGTTCTGAAGCTGTAGAGAGATGAGTATATCCTCTGTCGAGTACCCCACATGAAAAGGATGATAAGGATCTGATAATGGCATAACATTGGGAGAAGCCCACAGAAACGACTCGCCCAAAGGAGCAAAGGATGGTGTAGTGTGAGGAAACTGAGACGTGACTAGTATAGCAGACGACCTGGATGGAACATATACAAGATGAGGAATCGGCGGCATAAACTGGCCATCTCCTGACATAAAAGGTACGTAGCCAAAAGGCTGTCTCGAGGATCCCTCCCCAGGTCGCGGTGGAGGAATGTCCTGGAGGAACGTGATGCGAAGGTCCGTGCGATGGGTATCAGATGTGTGTGGGTAGAAAAACGGAAAATCAAGTGGTGCAGAAACATGTGCGGTGGGAGGAGTGATTGGTAACACAAATGGAGGGTAGTCATCATCATCCTCGATCCACCCATTACGGGTGTCAACATAACGAGGATCGACGTGAGTAGCGAAAGGTGCATGGTCAGCATGCACAGGGGCCGAATCAGGAAATAATGGTGCAATGTCCGGTAACTCAGCAAAGATGGGGTCAGGCAGAGGTGCCACGACTGGAACCTCAACGACTGGCGGTGGAATGGCAGGAGCATCAATAACTGGTGGTACAATAACAGGAGCATCAGCATGAATAGGGTCGAGAGAAAGAACAGGCTCTGGTACTATATCGGGCTCTGGATCGACAGGAGCAGGCTGATGATCAGCAGGCATGTCAAGAAACTGATCATCAGGAAGAGCAGGAGCCTCAGCGGGCTGCTCCTCGAGGATCAACTCGTCCTCCTGGTCTAGATCATGATCGAATGGGAAAATGGGGTCAAGCTCGTCCTCCAACTCTATATCCTCATCATCGTCAATACCAGGGATGAAACCGAATCCCAGCGGTGGGACAGGTGCCTCAGACGTGTCTGTATTGGTGTTGGTGGGGTACCGCTGTAACCCCAGCGCGTGGAGAGTAGAGGAAGCTACCGACTCAAAAGAATCTGGGACAGACGAATCAGAATGGACCTCCATATCAGGAATCTCAACCAACGGAAGGGCGACATCATCAGCAATCGGGGCCCCGCCCTCATGGTCGTCCTCCGGGGGAACCTCGAAAAGATCGACGTCGTCATCTGACACAACATCGAGTGGCAAATCCTCGACGGGAAATGCAGCAAGTGGAATAGGAACAGGGTTCTCCACAAGAGGTAGATCCCTGATTGGAATGCCATCAGCTAGCTGAACGTCGTCACCGAAATCTGGCAGCGCGAAAGGCTGAAAATCGTCGTCATCCGTACTGTCTGTGTCAGATGTGTAGACCTCTGGGTCTGAGTGCATCGGGTCATCAGAATCTACCGCCACTGGGTCAGAAACTCCGCTCGACGAAGACATAGCGTCTGTAATAACACAACCACAAAGTGTGCACATACATCAATAATAGTCAAGTAAGCATATAAATCACAGTAATGCAAGCAAGTTATCATCCTAATCTTCCCAAGACTATCCCACCCCAGTCTTTCAGACTGAACTCCCTAGTCTCTCAGACTAACCCCTGGTCTCTATGACCAACTCCCTGGTCTCTATGACCAACTCCCTGGTCTCTAAGACCAAACCTCCCAGTTTCTAAGACTAAATTCTCCCCAATATCTAAGATTGAATTCCCTCAGTCCCTATGACTGTACCTCCCCAGCCTCTAGGGCTGAACTCCCTCAGTCTCTAGGACTGGTCCTCCCTCAGTCTCGAAGACTGAACTCCCTCAGTCTCTAAGACTGAAATATAATATGCGTGCCCTTTGTTTGTAAAATGTTTGTGCCCCGGATCTGGACTTTTAGTGTATGCAATGTAAAAAATGTTTGAAAACATTTTCGTGAGAGCCCTAGTGATCATAGTCTAGACTCGAGAAAGAATCCTAGTTCGCTATGATCGAGGCTCTGATACCAAGCTGTCACACCCTGGCTTTTGCGGAAGCGTGGGTTTATTTGGTGTGACTTCTTAATACCATAGCAACAATCATAACAATGCTATATGAATAAAACCACAAGATGTTCATCCATTAAGATAATTAGAAAATACCATAACATAATTGTTCTGAATCATCAACCCAAAATAGATTACAACCTTGACTTGTTTAAAAATGAGTTCCCAACGGACTCAACAAAAGACTTTAAGTAAAACGAGGTTTGGAGACATGTGACCCGTCCAGGCAAGGGTTACACATCCCAAACCCTACACCCTTGGATGACATCTTTTAAATACGCAGCTTAACGTGCATCGCCCGCCAGATCCTATCAATTCCCCAAAATACGTGTAGTTTGAAAAGTCAACAAAAAGTTGAGCGAGTTCATGTGTATGTCTGTGTGTATAAACCGTTGAAGTACGTCCCAATGTAATAAAGTACATCCCCATGTATAAAGTACGTCCCAATGTATAAAGTACCTCCCAACGTATAAATGTCCCTGGTATGTAGCAATTAAGGAAAAAGAGATCACCAATGGGTTGCAAAGCCACTGGTATGTGTGAAGTGATGCAGGGAAACTCAAACCTAGCAAATTTGTACCGGGCCTCGGCTGTAAGACACAGTCACCTCTATGGGTCACCCTGACCTCACGGGTGTGGGCTCGCTACACCTAAATAGATCTATCACTCATGTCCCTCGGTCCTACAACGAGGATTAATGGCTATAAGTGTTGTACCCACCACTCACATGATCTAAACGTCCAAACCCTCCTTAAGCTAACCATACCATGTATAAAAATGTCCTTAATAATTGTAACATGTATTTCACCCCCGAAGTTATAAAACTGAAAACAGTTAAGAGAAAAGGGGGACATGAACTCACTGTACTGCGTCTCCTATATCGTAATGTCCACTCAAACTTGATCAGCTACCCGACGACCTTCAACGTACTAATATCTATTAGAGGATCGGGCAGTGCCTTGCCTTTGTATTTGTTTGAGTTACGATACTTTGATATTATTCCAAGTTATAACTTATTGTTAAAATAATAGTTATTTTAACTTACGTTATGTTTTGTTAGGTCTTGAAATAATAGTTAGGCAACTATTCCATATTCATACTTCTCAAGTATATTTATGTGCGTATTTCCTTCCCAAGGATTGGGGTATTTATACATGTATTTTGTGATTTACAGTATTGACATTATATATTTTTAAGTTCCGCTCTAGAAAATATATAATGTTTTATTTATCAAAAACAATATGTCCCAAAATCTATATTTTCATTCTTTGTATCCAAATACTGTTTACCCCAAAATATATTTGTACACGTATTTTCTGGATTTATAAATGTGATGGTATTTTGCTATGTTACATTATTTTGTCCTAAATAATATAACTAGTTCCCAAAATAAACAAATAATCACACAAGCGTTTTAGTATGAAATATATATTCTATATATATATTTATCCGTTTTTATTTCCGAAAACCCACCTCAGACACTTTGAAGTTTGTAATAATACTCATGGCGAAGTTTACTTTCGAAAAACAAGTTAACACAGTTTGTAAATACTTATTAGAAAATAATTTTCTAAGTCTTGGGATTTTTAGAAAATTTCGCCAGAGTTTCCCCTAAAACGGGAGTGTCCATGCTAATAAGCATATCGTTTTCCTTTCGAAATCAATCAACAATCATCAACAAGCAATCTTTACATTACCAAGAGCAAAGATATATGTTTTACACCTTAATCATGAACTTAATATATTTCGAAAACGCGTAGTAACTTAGTGAAGCTTTTAGTAAACTTAGTTATCTTCCGAAGTGTGGTTATTCCTTTAAAAATCACTTTCTTAAACGAGTTACGAGTTTACAACTTGTAAACAATATTTGCAAAAATTAACTTCTTGAACTCTTCTTGTAAATAAATGTTCTTACACTTATTTTGTTTATAAAAATAATGTAAGTGTATGTAAAGTCATGGTTTTTCCAAAACCCGATTCTCTAACTTGGTTTACTTAGAAAAGCTTCTAGTAAAACTTGAATCAACATGATCACCAATCTACTAGTTCACTTATATTTTAGAAAATCATTCTTTTTCAAGTTCATGACTAAACTAGAAGGTGGTTATTTAGTGTAACACATAACCACTTTCTAATATTGTTAAATCACATTACTAAATATTATTTAACAAGATTCATATGGTGATTAACATCACACATCCAAGAATCATCATAAAAATAACAACATGTTTACTACAATATTATAACAACATCATTTCATCTTCAAGTTTCATCCATAAGTAAACTTTATGTAAGCTTCATGTAAACTTTTATGTTTCTTGTTCTAACTCTTTTAGTGTTCTTATGAATCTCAACATAATACACTTTTTAACTACACAAAGTAGACATAAATAAGAGTAAACCGAGACTTACTACTAGCACAAGGCTAGGGTAGAATCTAGTGAAGATGATGATGAGAAAAGTTGATGAAAAAGCAAGAACAAGGCTCCTTTGAAGTTCCACAAGTTCAAGCACCTTTGATTCACCTTCAAGCACTTAGATGAAGCTTAAAAATGGAAGAGATGGTGGTGGAATGGTGGTGATGTTGGCGGTGGTAGAGTGACCGAGAGAGGGAGAGAGAGTGAGGGTAAGGGAGTGTAAGATATGGAATGATATGTGTAAGAAGGTGCCATGCTTAAATAGATCATTTCACATATTTTGGTCATCCTCACAAGTAACTTATCTATTATAAAATGAGATTAAATCAAGGAAGCATGGTGTGGAAAATAAGTTGGTGATTTGGTGGGTCCATCTTGGGACCGAATTCGGTTTTAGGGGGGGGGGTTGGATGTAACTTTTGTGACTAAGTGGTAAACATAAGTTAGATTTCAAGTAACAAGATCATATGTATTAGTTTGTTGACTTTTAGTGGGTGTTATGGTAAACGGGGACCACAACTAGTCAAGAAATAATAAAGCAATGTGTTTGACAAAAATTTAGTCTCCCGGGTAATGTCCGGTTATCCGGTTAGATACCGTTCCGTTAAAGTGTTTAATTATGCCGTAATGTGTCTTTTATATATATTTTTGTAACACAATTTATTCCCGGCACTTAGGAAAGCATACAGGACCGTTCTGCCATATTTTTGCACTCTACTAGTATGTTAAAATGCTGAGTTTTTATTAATGAATGCAAAATTCTGCATTTAGAGCATGTTTTAGGCACTTCCCGGCACTATAATTATCACCTAGTGACGCAATTTTATGGTCCTCACTTCCCTACACTCCATACTAGTGTAGTACCCTGTCCCTGGCTCATACTGGCCTCAATAACATTGTCTGTCTATGTGCTGGCATTGTCAGCATGTTTCTGAATTATCCGTTCAGGGTGCTAACTGTGCTTTGTGCATCAAGTATGTCACTAATGTTTGTGTGTAATAAATGGAGTGACATCATGAAATGTGATGCATATGTATGTATGATACAAAAATCATAGAGCAGTTTAAATTGTCAGTTGTAATCAAGCACAATCATTAAGCACATAATTAACATTAATTAGTTGTACGGATACCTGTGATTGTGAGGGTTGTCACATTCTTCCCCCGTTAAGAAAATTTCGTCCCGAAATTTTAGGTTCTGCTTCTAGTTGTAGGGGTCTTGGGGAATAAATGTGGGTACTTGGCCTTCATACGATCCTCACGTTCCCATGTGAGTTCTGGGCCGTGTCGTGCATTCCATCGAACCTTGACGAGCTTGACACTACTCCTGCGTGTTTTGTTAACCTTCCAATCCGTAACCTCAACTGGTTCTTCAATAAAGTGGAGTGTGTCGTCAACATGAACCTCGTCGGCAGAAATGACAATTGTGTGTTGAGTTGGACTCTTTTTCAGGTTTGATACATGAAATGTATCGTGAACACCATTTAGTTCAGCAGGTAAATCCAACTTGTATGCTACGAGACCAATTCGTTCCAGAATTCTGAATGGACCAATGCATCTGGGGTTCAACTTCCCACGCTTCCCAAAGCGTGCCACACCCTTCCAGGGTGAAACCTTTAACAGTACCATATCTCCCACCTCAAATTCCAGAGGTTTTCTCCTGCGGTCCGCATAACACTTTTGTCGATCACGAGCCGCTTTAATGCGTTCTCGGATCTGCAAAATCTTGTCTGTTGTTTCCTGAACCAATTCTGGACCAACCAACTGTCTATCACCCGCGTCAGCCCAACAAACTGGTGATCGGCACTTACGCCCATAGAGAGCTTCGAACGGTGCGGCTTGAATGCTTGCATGATAACTGTTATTGTATGAAAATTCAACCAATGGTAGGTGAGTGTCCCAACTTCCACCTAAATCCATTACGCAAGCTCGCAGCATGTCTTCCAATGTTTGAATCGTTCGTTCGCTCTGTCCGTCTGTCTGCGAATGAAAAGCAGTACTCAGATTTAACTGAGAACCAAATGCTTCTTGAAAGGATTGCCAAATCCTTGACACGAAGCGTCCATCCCTATCAGAAATAATTGAGAGAGGCACTCCATGTCGTGCAACAATCTCCCTCATGTATATTTCAGCAAGTTTACTCGTGTTGTCTTTTTCCTTGATTGGCAAAAAGTGCGCAGACTTCGTTAGACGGTCGACTATTACCCAAATCGTATCATGGCCCTTAGGCGTCCTTGGTAATTTCGTTATGAAGTCCATGGAAATCTGTTCCCATTTCCATTTGGGTATTTCAGGTGGCTGCAGAAGACCTGAAGGCTTCTGGTACTCGGCTTTTACCTTGGCGCAAGTTAAACATTTGCCAACATATACCGCGACATCGCCTTTCATCCTTGGCCACCAATAAAAATCCTTAAGATCTTGGTACATCTTATCCGCTCCGGGATGAATCGAGTACCTTGACTTATGAGCTTCGTCAAAAATAACATTTCTCAACCCTCCAAACAAAGGAACCCAAATTCGTTTCATGAAACACAACGTTCCTTCCCCGTTTGGTACCAACTGCTTCTCCATCCCACGGAGATATTCATTTTCAATATTCCTTTCCTTGAGTGCTTCTCTCTGCGCGGCACGAATGCGCAATGAGAGGTCCATTTGAATGATCATTTCTAAAGCCCTATCCCTTATGGGCTTGATCCTTTCCTTCCGACTTAGGGCATCGACGACCACATTCGCCTTCCCTGGGTGATACTTGATCTCACAATCGTAGTCGTTCAACAATTCAACCCAGCGTCTTTGTCTCATGTTAAGCTCTTTTTGATTGAAGATATGTTGCAGACTCTTGTGATCAGTGAAGATTGTACATCGTGTGCCATATAAGTAATGTCGCCAGATTTTCAAAGCAAACACCACTACGCCCAGTTCTAAATCATGAGTGGTGTAGTTTATCTCGTGGACTTTCAGCTGGCGAGAAGCATATGCTATGACCTTCTGTCGCTGCATCAGCACGCAGCCTAAACCTTGACGCGAGGGGTCACAATATACCACGAAGGCGTCCGTGCCTTCGGGTAAGGATAAAATCGGTGCGTCACAAAGCTTGTTCTTCAACAACTGAAATACCTCTTCTTGTTTGTCTCCCAATCAAACTTCTTATCCTTTTACGTGAGAGCAGTCAGGGGTTAAGCGATTTTTGAGAAATCCTCAATAAATCTGCGGTAATACCCAACCAAACCTAGAAACTGTCGGATCTCGGTCGGCGTCTTTGGAGTCTCCCAGTTCTTGATTGCCTCGATCTTTGTGGGATCCACATGAATTCCATTCCCATTAACTACATGGCCAAGAAACTGAACTTCGCGTAACCAGAAATCGCACTTTGAAAACTTCGCGTATAGCTTCTCCTTCTTGAGCAGCTCTAAGATGGCTCTTAGATGATGCTCATGTTCTTCTTTTGTTTTCGAGTAGATCAGGATGTCGTCTATGAACACGATCACAAACTTATCGAGGTAGGGCTTGCAGACTCTGTTCATTAAGTCCATGAACACAGCCGACACGTTCGTCAACCCGAACGGCATAACCAGGAACTCATAATGTCCATAACGAGTCCTAAAGGCCGTCTTTGGGATACTTTCCTCTTGTATCCTTAACTGATGATATCCTGATCGAAGGTCGATCTTTGAATAAAAACTTGAACCTTGTAACTGATCGAACAGGTCATCGATCATTGGCAAAGGATATCTGTTCTTGATGGTTAACTTGTTCAACTCCCGGTAGTCTATACACATGCGAAAACTACCATCCTTCTTCTTAACAAACAAAACCGGAGCTCCCCAAGGCGAGAAGCTTGGTCGGATAAATCCCTTGTCTAACAACTCCTGAAGTTGCGTCGATAACTCCTGCATTTCCGAAGGCGCAAGTCGATAGGGTGCCTTAGCTACAGGCACGGCGCCTGGAACTAAGTCAATATGAAACTCGACTTGTCTTTGAGGTGGCAATCCTGGCAAGTCTTCTGGAAAGACTTCAGGATACTCTTTAACGACTGGAATGTCTTCAAGTTTCGGCTCAGCGGCTTCCTTATCTATGATGTGTGCCAAGAATGCCACACATCCCTTCTTCAAATACTTTCTAGCTTTCAAACAACCAATGATTCTTAAAGGCGTATCACGCTTCTCTCCGTGAACTATAATCGTTTCTCCATCCATCATCGGGATACGAATGGTCTTCTCATGACATACAATTTCGGCTCTGTTGCTTGACAACCAATCCATCCCTACTACCACATCGAAGCTTCCCAACTCGACTGGTAGTAGATCCAGTGTAAACTCGTGCTCTCCCAATTCAATCATGCATCCCTTGATGACTTCATTTGTTTCCACTAGTTTTCCGTTGGCTAGTTCGATTGAGTTTGGGATGTCTAACTTACTAGCAGTTAATCCAAGTTTTTTCTTAAATTCTAGTGATACGAAACTATAATCGGCACCAGTATCGAAAAGCACAGATGCAAAGCGTTGGTTAATAGGGAACGTACCAGTGACAACATTTGGGTCCTGGCGTGCTTTCCTTGCTCCAATATTGAGTACCCTTCCCCGAGCTTGATTGAGTTTTGGGCAATCTCGTTTGAAATGCCCGATGTCTCCGCAGTTAAAGCATCCCGGCCCTTGGCCGTCACCATTCCCATTTCCTTGATTGTTGTTGCGGTTCCCACCTTAATTACCACGATTCCCAGAATTATCCCTATTACCATTCCTGCCATTGCGGTTTCCATTTCTGTTACCTCCTCGATTGTTGTTCCTATTACCAAAACCTCCTTGGCCACCCCGGCCAGCACCAACCCCGCAAGTATCTTTCAAGTGACCAATTTTCCCACAAGTTTCACATTTTCTATTTCTGCACTGGCCAACATGATGATATTGGCATAATTCACACTTGGGCAGAGTGCCCATGTATCCTTTTCCTTTTGCTCTGGCCGGTGTGCTAGTGTCACCCTTCTTGTTCGAACTGCTGGTACCCTGCTTAAAGTTGGAGAACTTTCGTTTGTTTTCTCCAGAGGGCTCCACATGGGTTTCCTTCTTTTTCTGATCAGCGTTGGAAAACTTGTTTAGCCTGATGGCTTCCTCAGTCAGAGATATGCTCAAATCGATGGCTTCAGTAATGGTTGACGGCTTCGATGATGTAACCATACTCATAATCTGAGGTGCTAATCCCCATATAAAACGCTCCACGCGTTTAAATTCGGGCGTGACCATATAAGGTACTACGTGGGACAAATCATGAAACCTTTGAACATATTCGGCGACTTTTGGGCCTTCCATTTTTAGGTTCCAGAACTCCGTTTCTAGCTTTTATACTTCAGCCCGCGAACAGTATTTCTTCCTCATGAGCTCTTTCAGCTCAGCCCACGTTAATGCATATGCCGCCGCCTCTCCCAATGTTTGCACTTGCAGGTTCCACCACGATAGGGCACCATCAAGAAAAAGCCCTGAGATGTATGTAACTTGTTGATCGGGTGCACACTTGCTCATCCTCAAAATAGAATATGTCTTTTCTGCCCATCTGACAAATGCAACAGCACCTCAAGTGCCGTTAAAGTTTAAGGGCTTACAGTCGAGGAATTGTTTGTAGGTGCAGCCTGTCCAAGCAATGTTATTCATAGAAAACATTAGCATTTGCACATGAAATGTCCAAATGTAGTGTAATGTGTCTTGAGTGACTTAAACATTACCATGTGGCGGGTTGTTGTTGTTGTTGTTGTTTGAGTTATTCCTGCTTGTTTCAGGACGCGAGGCCTCATAATCAGCTATGGCCTTTGAGATTTGTTCCTGTAATTCCGCCTCTGTGGTGGGTAAACGTACAACTCTTCGTGGAGGCATCTTCTAGAAAAAGATCATATTGATCAGGTCATAGTAAGTATAGTACGTAAATAATACGTACTATAGGGCACCATCAAGAAAAAGCCCTGAGATGTATGTAACTTGTTGATCGGGTGCACACTTGCTCATCCTCAAAATAGAATATGTCTTTTCTGCCCATCTGACAAATGCAACAGCACCTCCAGTGCCGTTAAAGTTTAAGGGCTTACAGTCGAGGAATTGTTTGTAGGTGCAGCCTGTCCAAGCAATGTTATTCATAGAAAACATTAGCATTTGCACATGAAATGTCCAAATGTAGTGTAATGTGTCTTGAGTGACTTAAACATTACCATGTGGCGGGTTGTTGTTGTTGTTGTTTGAGTTATTCCTGCTTGTTTCAGGACGCGAGGCCTCATAATCAGCTATGGCCTTTGAGATTTGTTCCTGTAATTCCGCCTCTGTGGTGGGTAAACGTACAGCTCTTCGTGGAGGCATCTTCTAGAAGAAGATCATATTGATCAGGTCATAGTAAGTATAGTACGTAAATAATACGCGTATGTAATAACATCCATCAACACAATAACACATAACATCCCATGTTATAATAAACAATAAATCAATAATGCATGTAATGAGAATACTGCGATTGAGCTATTATATAATCAAGAACACAATACAATGTTTACAAGTTTTCCAAATGTATCGTACAACCTAAAAGAGACTAAGGGTCACAATGCCCTTGTCTGAACTGTCTAGCCGAATACAACAACCAAAAATCAAATATCTAAAGTCATGATGTCAAAATGCGGTCTTCAAAATGTTGTATAGTCTGGCTCAATCGCTGTCTTCTCATTAAAAGTAATCACTACCTGCAACAGACCAAAAGTAGCTATGCTGATGGCGGAGGAGGAGGTGGAGGAAAAGAGAAAAGCATACGGCGCATAAGCACCCAGTCCTCTTCCAAGGCGTGAACAACTCGTAGTAGATACACAATCTGCTGCTCAGGTGTAAGGAAACGAACATCCGAATCAGGGGGTAACGGGAGAGGAGTATGTGGTACGGCAAAAGGAGTCTGACAGTGACATGGGGGAGGACGTGGAGTCCTCTCTAACTCCTGAATGCGACGACTCAGTGCGTCCTGCTGTAGCTGTAGAGAGATGAGTATATCCTCTGTCGAGTACCCCACATGAAAAGGATGATAAGGATCTGATAATGGCATAACATTGGGCGAAGCCCATAGAAACGGCTCGCCCGAAGGTGCAAAGGATGGTGTAGTGTGAGGAAACTGAGACGTGACTGGTATAGCAGACAACATGGATGGAACAGATACAGGATGAGGAATTGGCGGCATAAACTGGCCATCTCCTAACATAAAAGGTACGTAGCCAAAAGGCTGTCTCGACGATCCCTCCCCAGGTCGCGGTGGAGGAATGTCCTGGAGGAACGTGATGGGAAGGTCCGTGCGATGGGTATCAGATGCGTGTGGGTGGAAAAATGGAATATCAAGTGGTGCAGAAACAGGTGCGGTGGGAGGAGTGACTGGTAACACAAACGGAGGGTAGTCATTATCATCCTCGATCCACCCATTACGGGTGTCAGCATAACGAGGATCGACGTGAGTAGCGAAAGGTGCATGGTCAACATGCACAGGGGCCGAATCAGGAAATAATGGTGCAATGACCGGTAACTCAGCAAAGACGGGGTCAGGCAGAGGTGCCACGACTGGAACCTCAATGACTGGCGGTGGAATGGCAGGAGCATCAATAACTGGTGGTACAATAACAGGAGCATCAGCATGAATAGGGTCGAGAGCAAGAACAGGCTCTGGTACTATATCGGGATCTGGATCGACAGGAGCAGGCTGATGATCAGCAGGCATGTCAAGAAACTGATCATCAGGAAGAGCAGGAGCCTCAGCGGGCTGCTCCTCGAGGATCAACTCGTCTTCCTGGTCTAGATCATGATCGAATGGGAAAATGGGGTCAAGCTCGTCCTCCAACTCTATATCCTCATCATCGTCAATACCAGGGATGAAACCGAATCCCAGCGGTGGGACAGGTGCCTCGGACGTGTCTGTATCGGTGTCGGTGTCGATGGGGTACCGCTGTAACCCCAGCGCTTGGAGAGTAGAGGAAGCTACCGACTCAAAAGAATCTAGGACAGACGAATCAGAATGGACCTCCATATCAGGAATCTCAAGCAACGGAAGGGCGACATCATCAGCAATCGGGGCCCCGCCCCTCATGGTCGTCCTCCGGGGGACCCTCGAAAAGATCGACGTCGTCATCTGACACAACATCGAGTGGCAAATCCTTGACGGGAAATGCAGCAAGTGGAATAGGAACAGGGATCTCCACAAGAGGTAGATCCCTGATTGGAATGCCATCAGCTAGCTGAACGTCGTCACCAAAATCTGGCAGCGTGAAAGGCTGAAAATCGTCGTCATCCGTACTGTCTGTGTCAGATGTGTAGACCTCTGGGTCTGAGTGCATCGGGTCATCAGAATCTACCGCCACTGGGTCAGAAACTCCGCTCGACGAAGACATAGCGTCTGTAATAACACAACCACAAAGTGTGCACATACATCAATAATAGTCAAGTAAGCATATAAATCACAGTAATGCAAGCAAGTTATCATCCTAATCTTCCCAAAACTATCCCACCCCAGTCTTTCAGACTGAACTCCCTAGTCTCTCAGACTAACCCCCTGGTCTCTATGACCAACTCCCTGGTCTCTATGACCAACTCCCTGGTTTCTAAGACCAAACTTCCCAGTTTCTAAGACTAAATTCTCCCCAATCTCTAAGATTGAATTCCCTCAGTCCCTATGACTGTACCTCCCCAGTCTCTAGGGCTAAACTCCCCCAGTCTCTAGGACTGGTCCTCCCTCAGTCTCGAAGACTGAACTCCCTCAGTCTCTAAGACTGAAATATAATATGCATGCCCTTTGTTTGTAAAATGTTTGTGCCCGGGATCTGGACTTTTAGTGTATGCAATGTAAAAAATGTTTGAAAACATTTTCGTGAGAGCCTTAGTGATCATAGTCTAGACTCGAGAAAGAATCCTAGTTCGCTATGATCGAGGCTCTGATACCAAGCTGTCACACCCTGGCTTTTGCGGAAGCGTGGGTTTATTTGGTGTGACTTCTTAATACCATAGCAACAATCATAACAATGCTATATGAATAAAATCACAAGATGTTCATCCATTAAGATAATTAGAAAATACCATAACATAATTGTTCTGAATCATCAACCCAAAATAGATTACAACCATGACTTGTTTAAAAATGAGTTCCCAACGGACTCAACAAAAGACTTTAAGTAAAACGAGGTTTGGAGACATGTGACCCGTCCAGGCAAGGGTTACACCTCCCAAACCCTACACCCTTGGATGACATCTTTTAAATACGCAGCTTAACGTGCATCGCCCGCCAGATCCTACGACGAGGATTAATGACTTTTAGTGTTGTACCCACCACTCACATGATCTGAACGTCCAAACCCTCCTTAAGCTAACCATACCATGTATAAAAATGTCCTTAATAATTGTAACATGGATTTCACCCCCGAAGTTATAAAACTGAAAACAGTTAAGAGAAAAGGGGGACATGAACTCACTGTACTGCGTCTCCTATATCGTAATGTCCACTCAAACTTGATCAGCTACCCGACGACCTACAACGTACTAATATCTATTAGACGATCGGGCAGTGCCTTGCCTTTGTATTTGTTTGAGTTACGATACTTTGATATTATTCCAAGTTATAACTTATTGTTAAAATAATAGTTATTTTAACTTACGTTATGTTTTGTTAGGTCTTGAAATAATAGTTAGGCAACTATTCCATATTCATACTTCTCAAGTATATTTATGTGCGTATTTCCTTCCCAAGGATGTGGGTATTTATACATGTATTTTGTGATTTACAGTATTGACATTATATATTTTTAAGTTCCACTCTAGAAAATATATAATGATTTATTTATCAAAAACAATATGTACCAAAATATATATTTTCAGTCTTTGTATCCAAATACTGTTTACCCCAAAATATATTTGTACACGTATTTTCCGGATTTATAAATGTGATGGTATTTTGCTATGTTACATTATTTTGTCCTAAATAATATAACTAGTTCCCAAAATAAACAAATAATCACACAAGCGTTTTAGTATGAAATATATATTCTATATATATATTTATCCGTTTTTATTTCCGAAAACCCACCTCAGACACTTTGAAGTTTGTAATAATACTCATGGCGAAGTTTACTTTCGAAAAACAAGTTAACACAATTTGTAAATACTTGTTAGAAAATAATTTTCTAAGTCTTGGGATTTTTAGAAAATTTCGCCAGGGTTTCCCGTAAAACGGGAGTGTCCATGCTAATAAGAATATCGTTTTCCTTTCGACATCAATCAACAATTATCAACAATCAATCTTTACATTACCAAGAGCAAAGATATATGTTTTACACCCTAATCATGAACTTAATATATTTCGAAAACGCGTAGTAACTTAGTGAAGCTTTTAGTAAACTTAGTTATCTTCCGAAGTGTGGTTATTCCTTTAAAAATCACTTTCTTAAACGAGTTACGAGTTTACAACTTGTAAACAATATTTGCAAAAATTAACTTCTTGAACTCTTCTTGTAAATAAATGTTCTTACACTTATTTTGTTTATAAAAATAATGTAAGTGTATGTAAAGTCATGGTTTTTCCAAAACCCGATTCTCTAACTTGGTTTACTTAGAAAAGCTTCTAGTAAAACTTGAATAAACATGATCACCAATCTACTAGTTCACTTATATTTTAGAAAATCATTCTTTTTCAAGTTCATGACTAAACTAGAAGGTGGTTATTTAGTGTAACACATAACCACTTTCTAATCTTGTTAAATCACATTACTAAATATTATTTAACAAGATTCATATGGTGATTAACATCACACATCCAAGAATCATCCTAAAAATAACAACATGTTTACTACAATATTATAACAACATAATTTCATCTTCAAGTTTCATCCATAAGTAAACTTTATGTAAGCTTCATGTAAACTTTTATGTTTCTTGTTCTAACTCTTTTAGTGTTCTTATGAATCTCAACATAATACACTTTTTAACTACACAAAGTAGACATAAATAAGAGTAAACCGAGACTTACTACTAGCACAAGGCTAGGGTAGAATCTAGTGAAGATGATGATGAGAAAAGTTGATGAAAAAGCAAGAACAAGGCTCCTTTGAAGTTCCACAAGTTCAAGCACCTTTGATTCACCTTCAAGCACTTAGATGAAGCTTAAAAATGGAAGAGATGGTGGTGGAATGGTGGTGATGTTGGCGGTGGTAGAGTGACCGAGAGAGGGAGAGAGAGTGAGGGTAAGGGAGTGTAAGATATGGAATGATATGTGTAAGAAGGTGCCATGCTTAAATAGATCATTTCACATATTTTGGTCATCCTCACAAGTAACTTATCTATTATAAAATGAGATTAAATCAAGGAAGCATGGTGTGGAAAATAAGTTGGTGATTTGGTGGGTCCATCTTGGGACCGAATTCGGTTTTAGGGGGGGGGGGGGGTTGGATGTAACTTTTGTGACTAAGTGGTAAACATAAGTTAGATTTCAAGTAACAAGATCATATGTATTAGTTTGTTGACTTTTAGTGGGTGTTATGGTAAACGGGGACCACAACTAGTCAAGAAATAATAAAGCAACGTGTTTAACAAAAATTTAGTGTCCCGGGTAATGTCCGGTTGTCCGGTTAGATACCGTTCCGTTAAAGTGTTTAATTATGCCGTAATGTGTCTTTTATATATATTTTTCTAACACAATTTATTCCTGGCACTTAGGAAAGCATACAGGACCGTTCTGCCATATTTTTGCACTCTACTAGTATGTTAAAATGCTGAGTTTTTATTAATGAATGCAGAATTATGCATTTAAAGCATGTTTTAGGCACTTCCCGGCACTATAATTATCACCTAGTGACGCAGTTTTATGGTCCTCACTTCTCTACACTCCATACTAGTGTTGTATCCTGTCCTTGGCTCATACTGGCCTCAATAACATTGTCTGTCTATGTGCTAGCATTGTCAACATGTTTTTGAATTATCCATTTAGGGTGCTAACTGTGCTTTGTGCATCAAGTATGTCACTAATGTTTGTGTGTAATAAATGGAGTGACAGCATTAAATGTGATGCATATGTATGTATGATACAAAAATCATAGAGCAGTTTAAATTGTCAGTTGTAATCAAGCACAGTCATTAAGCACATAACTAACATTAATTAGTTGTACGGATACCTGTAATTGTGAGGGTTGTCACAGGCGTCTCCGTCGCTTCCGTTTCGTTGCCGCTGCGTTTCCTGCTATCGCGTTTTTAGTTCATGTTTGCGCTTGTGTCGCACGGAAGCCCAAATAAATTCACAAAATTAAATTCATAAATATAAAATATTCGTAGGAAATCCATATTTGTCGGCGTTGTCGGTATTTGTACGTCATCAGTTCGTTGTCGCTTAATATTCACCAGATCTTTCCGTAAACCACCGTTCACGCCCTGTAAAGCCGGTTGGACATTCCTAGGCACTCCAAAGGCCCAATTTAGTTAATCTACGCTGTAAACACTATTTATTATCGCGTTAAACACCTGTTAATCATGTAATTAAGAGCCGTAAATCACCGGTTGTCACATAAGAGCCAGATTCAGATTCTAGGATATTGCTCAAGAGAAAAACTGCTAATGCTGAAAAGCTGAAGGAATCAAGAGATCTGATCAAGAGAGGATAGAACCAGGTTGAGATTTTGATAGAAGAAGAGAGAGTTTGATGAGGATGCTTACAAAGAAAGATACTTTGGAAAGAGCGAGAAGACCGATCAAGACTGAAGATGTACTAAAGTCTAGTCATCATCCAAGGGGGAGTTTGCTGGTGCATATGTCTGTTGACTTCGTCTTGTATCGAGTCATGTAATAGAATAGATAGTCCAGAAAGCACGAACTGCCAGAAAGCACGAAAGTTCATGAGGACTGGCCAGAAAGCATGAGTTCGTGAGGACTGGCCAGAAAGCACGAAAGTTCGTGAGGAGTGGCACTCCTATAAATAGGAGGTCTTGGGTCTTTCATTTGTAACTTTGCAATTCCAGTAGCGAAGCTCTGCTGAAGTGTCTCCAGCTCGTGTAACTTTCTCAAATCAATACAATAGACATTTAAAGTGATTCTAAGTGCAAATCAAGCTGCTACAACATCAAAACGTCTGATTCCGCCTTTCGTTTTGATCAAGAACTCTTCTGATTGACTCGTTTGATCGATTCAACGATCCTACACTTATGGATTGTCCGATCAAAACAATCCATGGACTAGATTGCGCGGTGGCGTTTTCGTAAATAACATCAATTTTATTATGTGGGACGCTCTTCATTAAGGGTAAAAGGGTCTTTTACCCCTCATATTCAAATCGCCATCAAATGATAAATGCCATACAAAAAAATAAAACGCCACTAAAAACAAAAAGCAAAAAATTAGTAATAAAACGCGGTGAATATTACAGGAAGATGAAACAACACAAATAACTGATTTTAGTTATTAACATTTATTAGAAGAAATTCCCTCCTAATTTACGCGCCAAAAACATCATTATATAAACAAACGTAAAACATAGCTTCCATAATCACTTCAATCTATCCATTTTCTGCAAAAAAAATGGTTAACCAAAAACGCCAACTTAAACAAAACGCCAAAAATGGCAACAATCGTTTCGTGGCGATACGTCCTCCATTTTGACAACAGAAGGAGGGTGTATGTTAAGACGGTCAGGGTAATTCTGAAGATGGAAGAAGAGATACAAAGGCAAATCTTATCCATTGGCATCGCTATAGACAACAAATGCCATGAAACGCATATACTTATGAAAGCATTAACCAGTAAATTTGGCCCAATCAAAGGAGATGTGAAGCCAAACCCTGTCATGACATCATGTCGTTTTGATGATGAAACATACATGGTGACGGTTACATACGACAGCGGAGAGCAGGAAGTCTACTGGCTAGAGAACATCATGACAAAGCAGCGACTGGGTTTCATGGAAGAATTGCATAATGCCACTTGTACCAACACAGAAATAGACTCAAAATTGGAGTTAATGCAAGACATGTTCAGGTGGAGGCTTCAGAATCTTCAGGAACAAGAAGCTGATGAAGGTGAATGTGATGACATGAATGAAGATCAAGATGAAGACTCCGAGGAGGAAGAAGATGACACAAGTGATGGATACTATTCGGATAAAGTACATTCTGACGAAGGATTTTTATTTTTTTTCCTCTTTTTTTTCTTCTATGTAATCATTTTTTTAAAAGATAATTAAATGATATATTTCTATCTTTATTAGCAAAACGCCAAAATAATACTAAAAATGGTTAACCCTAACAAAACGCCAAAAATAACAAAAAATATTTTTCCTACTTAATATTTTATTTACTCCGTTATTGCATTTTGTCATGTTGGTCTGCATAAGGCCATTAAAAAAAACCCGCCAAACTTAGAAGATGCGACGTCTATAACCTATAAAACTGATAAAAGCTGATCAACACAGTAAATACAAAAACAGTAACTGAAAAGACAGTTACTTTATTACTATCATTTATTACAATAAAAAGTCCCGCCTAAACTACGCGCCAAAAAACTCCTATAAGAGAGGGGTCTGTACACAATGAAATTAATCACACCCAGAAAAACACAAAAAACGCCATATCCTCTAGAAACCACTCCCTTTAAAACGCCACAGATGGCAAAACTTTCACTGAAATGGATCCTTTTGCTGAGGGGTTAACTCAATAATATTTTGCTGGATGAGATGGACAAATATTCAAGAAAAAGAGACTGATGATAGTGATATGTCATCATGTGAGCTTTGTTCTTGATGATTATAGGCATGGAAGAAATGGTTCAACACAAGTATAAAATGCTATTTTGGACTCCATTATTACAAATAGCATCAAGCAAGAGTTGATCTTTAATAACATGCCACCAAACAAGAATATCACACCAAAAAACAGGATGCCACTAAGCAGCTTCTTCTGAAAAAGACGGGGTTTATGAAGGAAAGTTGGCATCTATCTAAATTATTCAAAAAAGGTTCAAAATGCCAAAAACAAATTCAAGAAGGAAGAGGCTGATGACATTGAAGATTGGAAAGAAAAATTAGATTACCATTTTTAATTATTTTTGTTTTCATTTTATATTGTATTGATATCAAGTTATATGTTGTTTTGTTATCTAATTCTTTATAAATAAAACACATTATTATATAAAACGCCAAAAACTACAAACACCAAAACGCTAGTAGAATGAAAACTGGGAGAACAGCTGCTGGCAAAGCACCTTGTAAAGGGTATTAAAACGTTAAAAAATTCAATAAACGCCAAAAAGAAAAATTGGACTTATTTTAATCTTATGCAAATATTAATTACTCGTAATGAATTATTATACAAAACGCCACAAACGCCAAAAAAATTAACCAGAAAACGATATAACGCCAAAAAATGATATATGTGACACAAAAACTATTAATTAAACGCCAAAAAAGTTTAATAAATACAATCAACGCCAAAAAAAAACTTAGACACCAAAAAATAATATACCGCGTTGTGAAAAAAGAAGAAGAATAAAAAGACAAAAAAGCCCCTCCGCCCTTCTCTATGCCGCGGGATACGTGTTAGGCAAGGATGCGTTCTTACTGTTCTCACACTTTTGAGCGTTTTCTCCCAAACCCGTTTCTATATATATATATAGGAGAAGGATCCGTTAGGAACCACCCTTTATTGCGAGAACCGGGAGAACCAGTGTGAACACAAACAGTAATACCTAAAAAAATCTAAAAAACACCCAAAATTTTTTTTTTACTATTTTTTTTTTGGAAAAATCGCTATATTTCGTTTATAATAAAAAAATAAAAAAAAATTCAATTTTTTTTTCGAGTCGTAGTTATCCATGTACATGTGCATTTGTATCATTTCTTTGACAAATTCTGTAATTCATTACAAATATTAGACAATTGCACTTTCATTTACACTACCACGTGTAATACACTACTTTTTACGTTAACAAAATAAGAAATGCACATCTGCATCTATATGTATCAACATGAAATAAGGTGTGTTGGTACACTACTTTCTCTTTCATCTATCATTCTATCCATAATACACAAACATGCACATGTGTATTTTTGTCATTTCTTTGACAAATTCCGTAATTCATTACATATATTAGACAATTGCACTTTCAGTTACACTACCATGTGTAATACAATATTTTTTACATTACCAATATTAGAAATGCACATGTGCATCTATATGTATCAACATGAAATAAGGTGTTTTGGTACACTACTTTGAATACACTTTCCCTTTCATCTATCATACCATCCATAATACACTACCATCCATAATACAATACCATTACCTCATACCATCCATAATACAATACCATTACCAATATTTTCACTTTATTACATGTATGTAAACACCATTTATACCATCCAATCAACATATTACATCATAAATTGACAACTATAACCAAAGCATCAACCACTAGATATAACTAACCAAAAAACATGTATATGGGCCTACTTCTCCATTCAAAATCACAAACTTTTTGTACCAAAACACGTTATATCTTGGTTATACATAATGATTCACATGTGCATTTTGAATATTGGTAATGTAAAAAGTTGTGTATTACAGATGGTATTGTAAATTAAATTGCAATTGTCTATTCCTGATAACGTATTACCGAATTTGTCAAAGTAATGATACATATGCATATGTGCATAGATAACTGTTACTCGAAAAAAAAGTTTTTTTTGGTAACGAAATATAGCGATTTTTTTTTTAAAAAAAATATTAAATTTTTTTGAGTGCTTTTTTGATTTTTTTTAGATTTTATTTTGTGTTCACATTGGTTCTCGCGGTTCTCGCAATAAAGTGGTTCTCGCATAAACCTTACCCTATATATATATATATATTTACAAATAGAAATACAATTTAGATTAACGATAATGCGACGAACGGGTGAAACCTGACTACAATGGGCACGACCCACACATGTATCGGACATGCACATCTTACTCGTGCAAGGCACAAAGCCGCAAGAGAAACTAGATCCGTTAACACAACTTACAAGCATATAAACTATATATATTTAGTGAAATATATAATGACAACTCTAGAACACATACACCTAAGACAAAACAAATATATAAACAAGATGGATAACTTGTTCATAGTAAATAATAAGCTTAGGTGATTAACATATGTAGAACACTTATAGGCTACATCGCGAACCAAGAAGGGTACCGGTGAAGTTAGTACGCATCAAGACGCAAAACTGTGAGTTCATGTCCCCTCTTTTAAACGATTTCTATTTTTCGAAACTTTTGGGGGAAATACATGTACAAATGGTATGTTAGACTACGGAATGATACAATTAGATCATGTGCAAATAGGGTGGAACTTAAGCACCATTAATCACATATACAACTAGACCAAGGAACAAAGGGTTAGATCTATTGGGTTTTGGCAGCCCCACTCTTGGTCCACATTGACCCACACAGAAGAGTGCTTTTGTGTCCCAGTCGAGGGGTAATCGACACAAAAATCGCCTAGGTTTGGATGCTTCCTATGTCATCACACATATTAATGTCCTTGCAAAGCATTAATGATCACGATTTCATTTACGTTACATACCACTTTTCATACAAATACATCTCACATTTTACAAATATTCATTTATTACACAAAAACTGCATGAACTCACACCAACTTTGTTGACGTTTTTTAAACTTACCCGTGTTTCTGGAAATTAGTGGAAAACTTTGCGGGTTTTTGCTTCAAGACGTCGAGCGTCCTCACTCCATGCCACTTTTGTTGAATTGTTCATCATATCCCGCCTCCTTGCAGTGATATGAGGAATAAATCCCTTATCTTTTAAGAACTTGAATTATGATGTAGACTTTTAAAACATATTTTATTTTGAAGTGATGTAAACACTTTGGTTAACTCATGTTGATGTTTGAAAACTTATGAATGGCATTGGAGTTTATTTAAATCATTTAGTATGTTTGCTAATTCGTATGCAATGAGAATCAATCACGATCACACCAGCCGAGGAGATCTTTACCTCCGACACCGACTTGGACCTAGAGGAGGATCCCGACTTCATGTCGGACGACGACGACCTTGATGATTTTCAGCCCTTTGCTTTGCCCGACCTTGCTGATGACGACGTCCCTCTGGTGGACGATGTCCTAGCCTTGCCCCCGCAACTACATGACCAGCTCATCATTGGACACCCTGATGGTGAGCACATCGTTGAGGCCATACCTTTCCCAACCTTTCCACTTGCTGCGATCCCCCATGAGGATTGGCCATTCATCGTCGATTTAGACGATGACGGGGTCCCTGATGTTCCATGTGGACCATCTTGACGAGGACCTCGGCGATGGGGAGGTCTTTGACGTTGCCATCCTAGAGGTTGCATCCCCGGTGATATCTGTGATAGACATATCTTCTGACTCTGACTCTGATTCTCAAAACTCAGTTACTTCATCTGCTTTGCGGGCCATTGGTCTGGAGGCATATCCTGCTGATGATGTCCAACTCGTCATTTCCTGTTTAGAGCTCGGTTCGCAACCAGAAGTCAAAGTGTTTGACTTCTACTTTGACTTTCAATTCTGACCCGTTTGAGCAAGTTTAGAGACTGAATTAAGGTTATTATATGATCAAGTTATTGTATGGAATAACCCTTTGAGGTTATACCATTTGATCATATCAATTGATAGGTTTTATGCATAAGTGATATGCACCTAATGCAACATATAAATTATATCAAATATGGTATAAAATCAAAGCTTTTTAGTACTAATGTTGGCAAAAGTGCATTTCTTTGTATACTTTTGATTTTCAGGATTAAAAGAGCTTAAATGTACAAAAGGAACAAATTAACGACAAAAAACCAACATAAATACAAAAGAAGAGAAGTTGATACATCATATAGACCCTCCAAGCCTCACCCCAAGAACAAAAACAACAAATCAGAAGACAAGCATGGGGCCATGCCACCAAGGCATGGGGCCGTGCCCCACTCCAGATTCCATGAAGAAAAGGAAAAACAAAAGCAGACAAGAGACACGGGGCCATGTCCCATTGACACGGGTCGTGGTCAACTCCCAGATATGCAAAATCTTGATAGTACAACAAGTACAAGGACCACAGGGCCGTGCCGTTGACACACGGGGTCGTTTAAGCATACGAATTGACACAACTCATTAAATGAAGACAAAGAAGAAGAAGGCACGGGGCCGTGGCCTCCGGGCAAAGGGCCGTGTAATCCGTCTGTTTCTAGCTGTAAATAGGGGTGCTTGGTTCAGTTACAATCCATCTCTTGGCAAACCACTTCTCTCACACCTGTCACCACTCCACCACCACAATACCGCCATCATCCACCACATCCATCATCCATCTTTAGAGTGTGTAGTAGTCTCGGGATCCAAGATTGATCGTAAGAGTTTTGTCAAATAAAGGCAATGATTGGTTAATCTTTTACATCACTTGGTGAAGACAAGTCTTTTATGTATTACTTTTGATTTCCAAACTTTGGTTAACTTTTTAATTGGGTTTGTATTAATGACTTTAATTACTAGTTTTTTTTGTATTAAAAGTGAACTTTATTCTATCATCTCTTCATCTTTTGTTGATTCACTCATTTGTGTCTTTACGGTCTATATAAAGCACATTAACTGCCTGGAAGGGGGTTAGAAGGGTGGTTCGGGTAAAGTTCTTGCCTCGTTCAGTGTATAGATCCCGCGGGGACTTGATTCAAGCTTATTAGGACTTCCTTTGAGGCAGATAACATCAAATCGGGGGAAGTAAGAACGACTTGAATCCCTTATAGATAAAATACTATTAAAACTTTAAACCGGCCTTGCGGGACTGTATCCCTGCTGACTCAGACCAATATGGCCGAGGGTAGCGTTGCATCCAAAAGAGGGACATACCACTATAACTAAGATAATCTCTTAAAAAACCCAAAGTGCGGTAATCATCAAAGGATACGTAAAAGAAAAGTCAGAATCAAGTGATTCTATTTTGTCTATTTGTTTCTTTTATCATTTTAGTTTCGTTCTTTATTTTAACTATTAAAAAAATCCTTTTCAAAATTTGGTTAGTTAGACGTTGACGATATTCCGGTATTAAAAGCTCTTGTGTCCTTGGACGACCTCGGTATCTTACCATCACTATACTACGCCAACGATGAGTGCACTTGCCCTAGCATGTTGTAGAGAGTGATAGTGCTATATTGTGTTCTATAAATTTAAAGCTTAATAAACTAGTGAAAAGTTCTTAAAAATATATTAAAAATCGTACACGCTCGCATCACGTCAATAAGTCCATATTATATGTCTAAAAATGCCAAATTTGCCTTATCGCCTAAAAATGGTTTTAAAACCAAATTAACATATAGTATGAGTTTGCAACTGATATTATAACATAATAAAGTATGTTTTGGCTTTATGGACTTGTCATAGACCTATTCGACCACCCAGTGTCGCATATGCGCGTACGACTAACTTTTATAACATAAAATATGTAAGTTAGCTGAATCGGGTCAAAACCTTTCCAAATAAGTTCTAATAAGAATGTATGTTTGTTTTACCCATATTATACGAGTCCTTGTACTCGGAAGGGTATAAAACACGTTCTATCCGGTCTCCGCTTAATCTAGCGAACCGTATGTAATTATTAAAGTTAACCGGTCGAAGTCAAATGACTTGTATAAAGACCCGTTAACATTCTAACGGATCATAGTTCCGTTCATTCCAGACTAGGAGCCTCCAGTAAATTGCGCCTGTTTTAGTTATTTTGATTAATGTTTGTGTTTGCGCCTTTGATTTGTAAAGACTAGCACATGCAAATACTTTTAGCATATTTTCCCTATACGGTCTTGGGATACTGCACTAGCAGCTTGGTCGAGTATTAAATCATGGGCGAATGATGCATAAAGTTTAAATAACCCATTTTAATCCAGTTTTCTTGATAACTTAAACATTGGGGGTTAATACAACCGTGTCCTGGATATCCTCGGCTCGTTTAATTGCAAGTGGCCACGACCTAAGAGCGGGGTGTAGGTATACACCTGACATACGCTAATCCTATTATATATGATACTGAAAATGTGGTGTATCGGTTAATCATGTACATGTGTTCATTTTCACACCATTCGGACCAGCCACAACATTCAAGTGAATCCCACTCCTCACAACCAGCCAAGCATTCATTTTCACACCATGATTCATTTCATCCATATCACTACCTAAATTCACCTCACCCAAGTCAGAACCAATTAGACAATGACTCTGACCCGGAAATGCCACCTTCAAGAACCAATCAACATCTGATAGAACTGTCTAGCGATACCGTATCATATGCAGGTTCACCATATCAGGGCCCCGACGAATGAGACCAATATTTCAATCAGTTCACTTTCTATCATACTCCTGAACATCAACCCCAAACACCTCCATATCCACCTCCACAAACTCCACCACCTCCACAAGAGGATGTACAAATGGAGCAACAATAGCCACCACCGCAACCAAGGAAGCCCCGCACCGGTGCACGGATGACAGTGCGTGCTGGGCAATATAGCCGTGTCCTGGATATCCTCGGCTCACTTAATTGCAAGTGGCCACGACCTAAGAGCGGGGTGTAGGCATACACCCAGACATACACTAATACTATTATATATTGTTAGGAAACTTTATTTGTAAGTATTGAAGAAAATAAGATTCAACTTGATCTATGAAGAAGATAACAGTCCTGAAGATCAAAACAAGAAGAAGAAGATCGGATTGGACAACTGAAAGCTGCAACATCTACTTCAAAGTATCATAAGTTGATAAAGAGCTGAAGAAGATTATCAGATAAGGTCTTTCTGATGGATCTGATGATATTTCTTATGAAATATCATCAGTTTCTGACGATTCTGATCATCAGATTTTCTGATGATTTGTTCACTAGAATTTCTGCTCAGAAATTCTGATAAAAACCCCACTTGTCTAAAAATCTGTTCTATCCTGCCACAATAACCAAAGCAAGTTGACATTATTGGATATCATGATGACAAAGGCCACTTGATAATTGGATTCAATGAATATGTCAAGAAGCTACTTTTTGCAGGAAATAATACATGAATAAACAAATGTTTATTCATGTATTTAGCCGTCTATAAATAGAAGGTTCATCAAGCAGAGAACAATGAGTTAAGCTTAGTATTCAATACATACTACAAACTCCATTGTCCTTTCACCCTCAGAATTCAAGTATTCATTTGTAATAGATAATAATATTACAATCACCTTGTAAACCATTTTGTTTCAAAGTGATATAAACTTGATAATTCTGTAGGTCTTGTTTCTTGAAAGTCTGATTTCTATTTCCGCACACTATTTTCACATCTATTGAAATCACTTTCCATATTACGTGAGAAGAAGTTTTTTAAGTCCAAACTGGGACCAACACTTGGTATCAGAGCAGATTGAATAAATCATTTTCAAACGATCAATCGCTCATCTTCTTTTCTCTAAATATGGCCAGCTTTCAAACTTGGAATAATGCTTTTAACATTGGTTCTATGTCTAAACCTTTGACTCTGGTCAGAGAGGAATACCCCCAGTGGAAAATCAGGATGGTCAATTTCCTTAATGGTCATGACCGAGCTCTGTTTCAATCCATTGAAAGGGGTCCGCATATACCAATGACTGAAATACTCGCTATTCCAACAACTGGTCAATCACCTACAATCCCTGCCTCCCGGGCTCCCAAAAGTGAAATACTTTGGAGCCCATAAGACAAGGATAAGGTGGCTGCAGATGAAAGGGCAAAGTCACTTTTAATAATGGCTATCCCTAATGACATATTTTCACAAGTTGATGCATGTGCATCAGCTAAGGAAATATGGGATCAGTTGGAAAATCTTTGTGAAGGAGGAGAAAGGATGAAAAGAAACAAAAGAACAAACAACATATCCTCATATGAGAGATTCAAAAGTTTACCTAATGAAAGATTAAATGGAACATATCAAAGATTTACAAAACTTTTGAATGAGCTAAAGAAATTTGGAATAACAAAATCAAATGATGAAAGAAACATAAAATTTATGGATGCCTTACTTAGAGAATGGAGAAGTCTAACCATGACTTTGTCATCAACCTTAGAACTAGGTAAGATGAGTCTTCATGACTTATACAGCATTCTGGTCCCCAGAGAAGATGAAATATTTGAATAATCCATTCAAAGAGGGGGATCTTTAGCTCTAATCTCAAACTCACAAAGAACACCTACCAATGATCCACAATCATCAAACAGTCAAAATCTTGAAATTTCTGATACATCATCAGATTTTTCAGCTTTTGCTGAAGCAATTGCACTGCTCACTAAAACCTTTGAGCAGAGATTGAGGGGAGGAGGCCAAAGATACCAGAAAAGTGACAGAGGGAGGATGGATGGAAGATCTAGGGAAGAAGGTAGATCTAAGGATAAGGGAAAGGCTGAATTTGTGTGTTACAAGTGCAAGCAGAGGGGCCACTATGTATCAGAATGAAACCCAAGAAACTGAAAGATGTTGCTTATTATGAGAAGAAGCTGGAAGAAGCAAAGAAGCAACAACAAGTTAGCTTGATTGTAGGGACAGATACATGGCTATCTGATGATTCTTCTGATGAAGAAGAAGAAGAAATGGCTAATATCTGCCTTATGGCACTTTCTGATGACCTATCAGAAACTTCAGGACAGAAGGTAAATTTAGACAATCTTGATCTTGAACACAAGCTAAACAAGCTCATGTCAGATTTTCTAAATCTGCAAGATAAATAGCAATCAGATAGTAAAAAAATCTGATGAGTTGCAAAGGACCATGAATAAAATCATACTTGAAAACCATTACTAATAAAAGAAAGTTTAGATCACAGAGCTAAAATTGAATTCTATGAAAATGAAAGAAAAGATATTTACAAAAAGATTAATGATAAAGAAATTAATGTAAGAGGTTTTCAACAAGCTAAGGAATTCATAAGTTTTATTGAGTCCACACCAAAGAACAAAGGAGAGGGTTTAGGATATGTAAAAACAAGAGAAAGTAAACCCACTGTCTTTGTAAAAGCAACACATCAGATTTATGATAAGTTTTCATCAGAATCTGACTCTGAATCATGCAAATCAACCTATTCTGAATACTCTTTTGAAAAACCCAACTTTAAAGCAAAAAGAAGTGAATGCAAACAAAAATCTTTAAAAATTCCAGAAGCAGTTCACTCATTTTTTCAAAATTATCCACTCATTCCATCACAAGAAAAAATATCAGAAAATTCTGATAAAGAAACTTATATGTGTGTTGACATACTGAAGCTTGTTCAACACCATCTCCAAAAGAAAAGTGAAAAATCTGTTTATGGCTCAGCATATAACAGATATTCTGATGAAAGGCCATCAAGAGAAAACAATCTGATTAAAATCTCATCAGAAAGAGTACCCAAGCAAGTCTGGGTACCAAAAACCCTCTAATTTTTCCATTTCAGGACCATCACGTGCAGCAGATCTGGTACTGCGATTCTGGAAGTTCCAAGCACATGACCGGGGACAGGAGCTTACTCAGTAACTTTGTTTCAAAACTGGGTAAAATGGTAAATTTTGGAAATGGAGTAAAAGGGAGGATCATGGGATATGGATACATAAGGTATGGATGTTTGACCATAGAGAAAGTAGCCTTTGTAGAAGGCTTAAAGTACAATCTGCTAAGTTGTCGTCAATTCTGTGATAAAGGTTTTCAGGTAACCTTTTTACCAGAAAAATGCTTGTTAATAGGTATGGATGATTATAAAATTTATTTAAGTGGAAAAAGGATAAGACAATCAATTTACTATTTTGATTTCAAAAAAGAAAATGAGCATCCAAAATTATGTTTATTTTCAAAAATTAACAAGGGAAGTAGTTGGTTGTGGCACAAGAGATTAGCCCACTTAAATTTCAAAAATCTAAGCAAATTAGCAAGCAAAGGCCTGGTAAAAGGATTACCTTTCATATCCTCAAAGGATAAAATTTGTGAAGCTTGTGAAATGGGAAAATCTAAAAGAAGCTCACACAAGTCAATTTCTGAGTCTTCTATAACACAAAATTTGGAACTTTTACATATGGATCTGTGTGGACCCATATACAGAAAGCTTTTCTGGAAAGAAATACATACTAGTAATTGTAGATGATTTTTCCAGGTACACATGGGTAGAATTTTTAAGGAAGAAAAGTGAAACTCCTGATCTGATCATCAATTTTATCAGAAAAATTAAAAATCTATTAAAATTAACAGTCAGAAGGATCATATCAGACAATGGAACAGCATTTAAGAATTCAAAGATTGAGAGCTTTCTTGTAAGTAAAGGAATCTCTCATGAATTTTTTGCTCCCAGAACACCTCAACAGAATGGGGTAGTTGAAAGAAAAAATATAACCTTAGTAGAAGCAGCCAAAACAATGCTTGCTTATGCTAAAATGCCCACTCATTTTTGGGCAGAAGCAATAGCAAATGTCTGTTTTACCCAAAACAGATCCATAATCAACAAAAGGCTCAACAAAACACCATACAACATTTTCAATGGAAGAATTCCAAGTGTAAATTTTTTACATACACTTGGTTGTAGATGTTTTGTCTTCAATGATTTTGAAAGCCTTGAGAAATTTGACATAAATGCAGAAAAGGGTATTTTTCTTGGCTATTCTTTGTCCTTAAAAGCTTATAGAATTTTTATTCTAAACACAAGGACAATCAGAGAAAGTCTATATGTATCTTTTGATGACTCATCAGAAACAGAGGTTTCTGATGAATACATGAAAGAAATAAACTTTTCTGACAAACAAGAAAATTATGAACATCTCTTTGAAATGATAATAGAAGATTTCTTAGAACATGATAAATCTCTTACAAACAAATCTATAGATAATTCATGTACTAACCCTGCAGAACAAATGGATAGTGCATCAGAAATCTTGAATCAGAACAATGAAAATATGTCTGATAATCAAAATTCTGATACACTACATACAACTGAGGAAACTGTTCAGGGGGGAACTTCAAATCCATCCGAACCAACAACTTTTCACAACAAGTTGAGATGGATTAAAGGACATGTTCATTCTGACATCATCGGCAATCCAGCAGATGGTGTAAGAACAAGATCTGCAACAGCACATGAGTGTGCATTTGCTGGGTTCTCAAGCAAGATATAACCCAAGTCTATCAAAGAAGCTCTAAAAGACTCAGACTGGATTCAAGCTTTGCAAGAAGAGCTGGATCAGTTTGAAAAGAACAAGGTATGGGATCTGGTGCCTAAGCCAAATGACAAATCAGTCATAGGCTCAAAATGGGTATTCAGGAATAAATCAGATGAAAATGGCATAATCACCAGGAATAAGGCAAGGTTAGTGGTCAAAGGTTATTGTCAACAAGAAGGTATTGACTATGATGAAACCTTTGCACCAGTAGCTAGATTAGAAGCAGTAAGAATTTTTCTTGCTTATGCTGCATCCAAAGATTTCAAAGTTTATCAAATGGATGTAAAATCAGCATTCCTGAATGCTAGAATTGAGGAAGAAGTTTATGTGCGTCAACCAGAAGGCTTTGTTGATCCAAAATTTCAAAATCATGTTTATAGATTAAACAAAGCCTTGTATGGTTTGAAGCAAGCTCCTAGAGCCTGGTATGAAACACTCTCAAACTTCTTACTCAATTCTGGCTTCACAAAAGGTACTATTGACACAACACTTTTCCTCAAAACACACAAAGGTCACACTTTGTTAGTCCAAATATATGTTGATGACATTATATTTGGATTAACAAATGAAAATTTCTGTAGAAAGTTTCAAAAGTTAATGACCAGCCACTTTGAAATGAGCATGATGGGTGAGTTAACCTTTTTCTTAGGTTTACAAGTAAAACAAAGAATTGATGGAATATTTTTTAGTCAATCAAAGTATGTGAAAACAATTCTGCAAAAATACTAACTTGAAATTGCTCAATTTCAAAAAATCCCATGGCAACAGGGAACAAATTGAATTCTAATAAAGATGGAATATGTGTAGATATTAAAACCTATAGGGGGGGTGATAGGATCATTGCTATACTTAACTGAAAGCAGACCAGATATTATGTTTGCAACATGCTTTCTGGCCAGATATCAATGCAATCCTAAAGAATCCCACCTAAAAACTGTAAAAAGGGTTTTCAAATATCTAAAAGACACATCAGAACTCGGTCTCTGGTATCCTAAGGATACAAACCTTGAACTAATTGCATATACAGATGCAGATTATGCAGGGTGCAAGATTGACAGAAAAAGCACATCTGGTGCATGTCAAATCCTGGGAGAAAAATTGGTATGTGGGCAAGCAAGAAACAAAACTGTGTTGCAACATCAATAGCTGAATCAGAATATGTAGCAGCAGCAAGTTACTGTTCACAAGTGCTGTGGATGCAAACTCAGCTGAAAGATTATGGAGTAAATCTGACAAAGATACCAATCCTATATGATTCAAAGAGTGCAATTACAATAACAGAAAATCTAGTTCATCACTCAAGAACCAAGCACATAGATGTCAGGTATCACTTCATAAAGGATCATGTTGAAAAAGGTAACATAGAAATGTACTTTGTTCCAACAGAAAACCAAATTGCTGATATCTTTACAAAACCTCTTGATGAAAAGAGACACAATTTTTTAATCAGCAAACTTGGCATGGTTAACATAAAAGATGAAGATCTTTCAGAAAACAAAAGGCCACAAATTGAAAACCAAACTGATGAACATCAAAATCCTGATAAACAAAGAATAATTCAACAGGTTTTATACAAAGAAATCCATCAATCTGATGGAATATCAGAAGATCTGATAAATCATCAATGAATGTGATGATTTATTAGAAAATCTGAAGAAGTATCAGAAAATCTGATGAAATCATCAGAAATTCTGATAAAACATCAGAAACTTTGTTGAAACATCAGAATGATCACTGATCATAAAAAAATTCCATCTTCATGCATGTCTCACATGTGTATAAATTCATAACTGTGAATAGTCTGTTTTTTTATTTTTTTTCTTCTTTCTTTTATTTAAATTAAAAAAAAAAAACAAAAAGGGGGAAAGTAACATGCATTAAGATAAAATTCAATGTCACAGCAAAGAAAACCAACCGTCACATGAATTTTTTTTTTCAGAAAATTGATTTTTTCTTATACTTCCAATGCATGCAACGTCATTTTTTCATAAGAAGTTTGAGAGACACGGATGCATAAATATGATTAGGGGCTATGAAAGTAGCCGCCTAGCTATTCAATGCTTACTCACACATGGGGCTTAGTAGACTGTCATATTCTCACTGCAACAGATATCGTCTTAAATGAAGAGATTGAAATGAAAATGAAAATCTTTGGCTTTTAATAACATTTATGGTATAACTATCACTTTCATCTATAAATATTAACAACCTGAAAAAGACTTTCTTCACATCGAACAATCTTCTCTTCAAAAGCTCTTCATCAGAAATTTCTTATTTTAGAATGGCTCACCCAAAAGTAATGAGACAAACACACTTCCCTCTCCCTCTTCACAGACATCATAACCTTAGACTTAGGTCTAATCTGGAAGGTCCTGCATGGGAATATTGCAGGTTTGTGTACAACTTGATCATGCGAAGTCCCTTGGGCTTTGCTGTGTCTACACATGTCACTATCTAACCAGAACTCCTTCAAGAATTCTGGTGGAATGCTGAAATCGTTTTCAGTGGCACTTCCATGTGGATAGAAAGCAAGGTTATGGGGGTCATAATCACCCTAAAGGAGGAAACTCTCAGAGATGTCCTCCAGCTGGGTGATGATCAAGAAAACACCTTCCTGGATAAGGAAATGGTACAACAAACCTTGACAGACATGGGCTATCATACATACAACGTGTCAAGGCAGATCAGCAAGTCTGGTTTCATATCACCTTTCCAGTACTTGGTGACACAGCTCAGTGTCTGCTTCTCTAAGAAGATTGGACACTTCAACGAGCTGTCCAACAGGATGATGGAGGTAATTCATGCAGTTGTACAGGAAAAACCTTGCAACTTTTCTAAGTTTCTCATGAGAGACCTAGAAGCAAATATACACACCCGTCAACCTTTTCTGATCTACCCTCGATTTGTGACCAAGGTGATAACCAGTCAGCTGGACTTCGGACGAGTAAGAAGGTGGTATCCAAGGGCTGAGCTGGCGCTACAAGTGAATATAAGTGACCCAACCCTGGTTCCATCAACAAATCACAGTGGTCACATAACCTACCTTTGGTTGTATGTGAAGTGCATGTACAATATGCTCAAGGAGTAGTAGTTGTTGTTTGTTTGTTTTGCTTGTTTTTGTGTGTGTTTAATTATATTTTCTTATCTTAATTTTCTTTTCCTTACTCTTAAAAAAAACACAAAAACATGACAATAGATTTAGGGGGAACTAAAACAACATATCTGATAAAAACAAGGAAAATCTGGTGAAACTCAAAAGAAATCTGATAGATTTAGTGAAACTCAGAAAATCTGATAATTTTTCCGAAAACCCAATAAATCATCAAAATCTGTTCATACATCAGAAAATTCTCAAAATAACCAGAAAATCTGATAAATCAACAGAAAATAAGAAGAAATATCAGGAATCATTGCTCTTAACCTGGTTCAAAGAAACTTGCAACAAATTTTTATTCAAAAAGTTTCTGTCAAAATTAAAAAAAAATTCTGGATTATCTATCTTCAAAAAGGAATAAAACAAAATCTTTTGCAAACTCTTGCTCAAAAAGTCCCCTTGAAGATCAGAACAAAGGTGCAAAGTTCAGAAATGCTATGTAAGTGAAATCTTCAAACTCTACTTATTCCCTCTAATCTCAAAAAAAAAAAAAAATGCTGATTCAATCTCTATATATGAATCAAATGCATTCTGATGAAGTATGAAGAAAATCCAACTCTCAAAGTTTTATTCAAAGATTTTCTGATATATATCATTAAAAGGAAAACTTGGGAAGATATACAATCTCAAAAAGGTTTCTATTGGATCTTTTTAAAACAAAAGGGGTCCCACATGAAGAAAAGGTGCAAGTTGGACATTAGTGTTTATCTGCTAAATCCTTGGAATCTCTAATTTTCATTAAAAGATTTATATTAAAATTAGAGATAAACCAAAGGTTTTCAAAAACGGTTGTTTCCTAAACGGATTAAAAACATCATTAAGGTGTTATAAACCATCTTGGATACAAACAACCCACGAAAAACACTCAAAGATCTCTGTCTCAAAACACTATAAATACATCATTAAAAAACAGAGACTTCCATCTTTAAACTTCAAACTCAAAACCCTAAAAACCCTTTTCCGAAACAAAAACCCCAATTCTCAATGGTTGCTATCAACATCAATATACCACCAGTTGAACACTCTGTTCCACTCATCTCCGAAGCTGAATTTCTTCCATTAAAGAGCAACAATGAAGCGATGAACGACAATATTGAAGAATATGATACAAAGTGTCAAATCCTGATTGAATTTCTGATCAGATGCCCTATAGCTCAAGCTCTCACAAAGACCAGAGAGATACCGGAAAAACTTATACAACAAGTTGTAAAGACTCTCAAACTCTCAAATCAAACCGAGCTTACATCACATGTGTGGGGAGATATCTTCATTACAATTTCACCAGAGAAAATAAGGGAATGTTTGGAACTACACTTAAGCCAAAGCTATGAAGAAGCACCAGAAAAGGAAGATATTTTTCACTGCTTGATGCAGTAATGGGTTACAAGACAAAGATTTCAAAAATCAGTGAATTCAAGAGGAATCAGCTACCTGCCTTCTGGCAAATGTTAATGGAAATTCTAAACAAGTGTTTATTATCAAAAATTGGAGGTACAGATCATATAAATATGAATGTTTTGACAATCATGTTAAGCCTCATTAGTGGGTTGAATATTGATTTTGGAACAGAAATATTTAATCTGATCAGAAGAACAATTCTGACTAACACTGGAAGGATAGATTCACATCTACTTTTTCCAAGATTTCTGTCAGTCATAATTTCTGATGCATTTTCTGAAAGGAACCTAGAAATTCCAGGATCAGAAAATATGTGGAGTACAGAAATCATGAGACCTTGGACTGCTGTAGGGTCTTGGAAGTCAGATTATGATGTGCCTGTTCTGTCAGAAAGAATGATGAATCTTACCAGAAGAATCACCCTACAGAGCAGAATATCTAAGGATGTTAAGCAAGAAGCCAGAAAACAAGGAAGTTTTTGATAGTGTGTCCCCCATGGAGCATGATGCACAAGAGTCAAGCACACCAAGAATGGAGTAGCAGGGTGAATCAGAACCTCATCCAGCTGATGAAGACATGAACATGAGTCATGTGGCATAAGAACATCATACATAAATCTCACATATGGGAGAAATAGGCGCACAACACTCTAAACTCAATATTATTCATAATTCTAAGAGTGATTCTGATGACTCAATTCAAGGAAATTATGAAATCTCACATAGAGGCACTGTTTCTGTAAGACAAGATGTGAGTGGAACCAAAGACCCATTTTCTGAATCAGATTCTGAGGAGGAAAATGTGGTGGCAACAGGTGGAGATCAGTCTACTGATCAAGGAAACCTGGATGAGAAAATTAAGAGTTTCTCAACAACTCATGGAGAACCTGAAAAAGTTCAAGGATATGAGGAAAACCAGAATTTGAATATGTTTCAATTTTCTAGTGAGGGTATAGAGAATATGGAATATTTCAATCCTCTTAACCTCAGAACAGCAGAAAATGTGTTTTCTGCTAGTGTTAGAGGTGGAACATCTGTTGTTCCCCCTATTATCCAAGGACATCAATCTATGTCAACTGAGCAACTACACAAAGAACTTGAAGACATAACTGCTGTTTGTAGTAGCAAAACAGCCACAGAAGAAAAACTTGATCTGATATTGGAAGATATCAGAAATCAAAAATCAGATATCAAAGTATTATCAGAAATAGTCAAAGCTGTGAAGAAGCAAACAGAAGACAACACTGCAGCCCTCAATAAACTACAAGAGTCATTAGAAAACAGAGAGAGCTCATCAGAATTCAAGAAAGCTCTCAAAGAACTGCAAGAAATCAAGAGACAGATGGCTGAGGTTGCAAGTGCAGGGGAAAGCTCAATGATGTGCGCAAAATGCAACATATAAATTCCTTCAATTGTAGCATAAAACTAACCATTTTTTAGTACTAATGTTGGAAAAAGTATGTTTTTGTCTTCATTTTGTATTTTCAGGATTAAATGAGCTCAAATGAACAAAAGAAGCAAAAAGGCAGCTAAATCTAACATAAGTACAAGAAAAGGAATAATCGTGGCATGCCCGACCCCTCGACAGCATCCTCCAAAGCAAAAGCAAGAAGACAGAAGGCTGAACACGCCCCGTGCTCAATAAGCATGGGGGCGTGCCCAAGTGTCTGCAGAAAAGACAAAGTTGTAGAAGCTTCTATTACCCACCACGGGGGCGTGTCCAGCGGACACGGGGCCGTGGTCAACTCTAAGATTCGCAGAATCTAGGAAAATCTTGATAGTACAGATATGCTTCTGCACACGGGGTCATGCGCAGCGGACACGGGGGCGTGGTCAACTAATGCGGACAAACTGCATTTAATGAAGAAAGAGAAGATGGGTGGACACGGGGCCGTGCCCAATGGACACGGGGCCGTGTCCGGGCTTCTGTGCAGGCTATAAATAAGGGTGCTTGGCTCATTTGCAAACCATCCCTTGGCAAACCACCTCTCTCACACTTCACCCACCCACCACCACCATCACAACCCACATCCACCACCATCATCCATCATCCATCATAGAGTGTGTGAGTAGTCTCGGGATCCAAGATCGTAAGAGTTCTTGACAATCAAAGGCCATGTTTGCCTAAGTCTCTTACATCACTTGGTGAAGATAAGTGTCTAGTGTAATACTTTTTATTTTTAATCTTTTCGCACTTTTTATTTGGTTATGTATTAATGACTTTAATAACTAGTTTCTTATGTTGAAGGTGAATCTTCCTTATCATTTGTCCGTGGTGTCTTGGCATTATTTTACTGTCTATATAAAATAAAAGATTTTCACCATTCATATCTCCACGGTCTATATGGAGATATGTTGGCTACCTGGTCGGGGGTTAAGGGAATGGTTTGGTAAGAGTCTTGCCATGTTTAGTGTATAGATCCTGCAAGGACCTGGGTCAACTTTAGTAGGACCTCCTTCAATACCCACTGGTATTGGATGGCGGGGGTCCGAACTCCTTGATCCCCTCATATGTAAACTACTACTAAAACATTAACCTGACTATTTAGGACTGTATCCCTGTTGACTCAGACTACTTAGCCGAGGGTAACGTCACCTTCAAAAGAGGGGCCTACCACATTACACATTAATAACTTAATTAATTATCTTTCAATAATCCAACCCTTTAGGATTGTATCCTTGCTGACTCAAACTACTGGGTTGAGGGTAACGTCACCTTCAAAAGAGGGGCCTACTACTATAACTAAGATAATCTCTTAAAAAGTGCAAAAGTGCGAAAATAATCAAAGGTTACACTAAACACAAGTCGGATCCAAGTGATTCATCTTGTCTATCTGTTTCATTTTTATTTTTATTTTCAGCATTTTTAGTTTTTTTTATTTTCTAGTTTAAAACATTTTTCTAAACTTTTGATTTGATTAGACGTTGAGGATAAACCGGTACTAAAAGCTCTTGTGTCCTTGGACGACCTCGGTATCTTACCAACACTATACTACGCTCACGATGGGTGCACTTGCCCATATGTGTGTATGGTGTTAGTAAAATATCGTGTTTTATAAATTTAAAACTTGACTAACGTGTAAAAAGGGCTAAAAATATATATACAAACCTATAACACCACACGCGCATCAAGTTTTTGGCGCCGTTTCCGGGGACACAAGAATTTTAAGAAAGTTAGTAATCAACGGCCTAATCGTTTTTCTTATTTTTCTATTTTTTTTAGGATTTTTTTAATTTTTTCAGCTTTTGCAGAGCTCAGCACGGGCCGTGCCTGGTCGGACACGGGCCGTGCCCAGTGTTGTTATTGGCAGTTTTATTTTCCGAGTTACAGAGAGTTGAGCACGGGGCCGTGTCGGTGCAACACGAGGCCGTGTCGAGCTCCCCAGTAACAGGGATCTGGAAAACAATCACTGTATCTCCGACCACGGGCCGTGTTCATTTGAGCAGGGGCCGTGGTGAAGCTTCTGACCACCGTTCTTTTTGTTTTTATTGCAGGACTTGGAACCCAGGCGCCACATCTGAACTTTACACGCAGTGTATGAGCTCCAGTTCTAGTAGAGACATAAAAGAACCCCTAAACGAACCCGAGCGCTTTCTAAGAAAAAGACTTAAAGCTAAGAACCAAGAGAAAGTTTCGGGGGACCCACTTCCAATGGTGGACCAACGTACCCTCATGGATTACCTACGACCCACCGTAGGTAATCTCGGCGCCGCTATCAATGCACCGAATGTCGAAGCCAACAACTTCGAACTTCGGCCGCATTTGATACAAATGCTTCAAAACTCCGCAACCTTCCATGGGCTTGAGGACGAGGATCCCCATCTACATATTACTAATTTCGTAGAAATATGTGATACCTTTCGGATCAATGGAGCATCAAACGACGCCATCCGCCTTCGAATGTTTCCATTTTCACTAAAAGACCGAGCTAAGGTTGGCTTAATACCCTCCCAGTTGGCTCGGTAAACACCTGGGATGAACCGAAGTACCACTCATCTTAGGTTGGCGAATTTGTCTTCTCGGCCGACTTTGTCATACTAGATATGGAGGAAGATACCGAAGTACCACTCATCTTAGGAAGGCCAGTCCTAGCTACGGCACACGCAGTGGTAGACATGAATGGTGGAACACTAACATTGAGTATTGGGGACAAGGAAATGAAGTTTGGAGTTGGAAAGAAAGTAGAAGACGACGACCCGGTCAACTACATGAAGATCATAGACTCGAGTTTGGATGATGCTCTCCGACGGTGCAGCATGGGATGCAAAACATCCCACTTGGGTAACATATGACCAGGCTTTGGGTCTAGCCAAGGACCCTTATAAACGTGGCGCACCACGGAGGCATTCCGCGGAACTATCCTTAGTTTAGTTTAGATTAATTTTTATGTTTTCTAGTTTAGTTTTAATTTTCAGGAATAAAACACACACGGGATGGTGGAGGATACCAAGGGAAGCTTGAACCAATACCCCATGCAGGGCCACCCGTCAATTTTTCTTCATTACAGCAAGTTCAACACGGGGCCGTGCTCATCCAACACACCCCGTGCTCAACCATCTGCAGAAAAATGCCCAGTTCAGGTACCTGGACACGGGGCATGCTCACTGTACACGCCCCCGTGTCCAGCCTTCTGTTACTTTGTTTTATTTTCTGTTACTAGCAATCTGAACACGGGGCCGTGCCCGGACACCACGGGGCCGTGTCCAGACGCCCAGTGACATAAATTTTTGCTTTTAACACACCTATTACACATTCAATCAACCTAAAAACTTATTTTTGGGACACATTGAGGACAATGTGTAATTTAAGTGTGGGGAGGGGGGATGCTAAAACCTTGAATCTTGCAAGTCCTAATTACAAGCCTTACACAAAACGTTATTGGAACCGCTAAACACCCCAATTTTTTTCAATTTGTTTTTCATTTTTTTACTTGTCTAGGTTTAATTTGGGAATTTCAAGTTCTAAAAAGGTTATATTTTTACAAATTTACAACCGATAGCGTCGTGATAAAAAGAACCAACATAAGAAAATTATGAAACGGCATGACAAATCTTGTTAAAATTTGATTATATATACTTGATCACATAAAAACCCATTCCCACAAAAAGTGAGTTTTGAGCCTTTATTGAGCATACAAATATACATCCTTAAACTAAATGCTCATTTTCGTTTCTTGTGTGAATAGCCGCTTGGTTCTTACAACTCTAGAACTTGCCACGACAATACATTCCCGGTCCTTACCAACTTAAACCCAAGTAAGTAAATGATAGAGGCATTAGGACTAACCCTTTTTATTTCAACACCATTATTTTTCTTTTTTTTACCACCTACCCAAAATCCCCATAGTTAACCCCTTTGAGCCTAAACCTTTTCATTTCTTAACCCAAAACAAACACCCTTTTACCCACCAAAACCCTTTTTCATTTTAAACCCTTTATTTTAGTAACAAAACTCGGTTTTTCTTATGACTTCTTGAAAAAAAAATGATGATAATGAAGCCAAAAGAAATAAACAAACAAGGTTATCAAAAAGAACTTTGTTTGAAAAATTGCTTCATTAAAATAAAAAGTCATAAAAAAATAAAGTCTTATGAAAACCGACGCTTTTTACGCCTTTCGCCCTTTTCTACTAACCACTAACCCAACCACCTACCTTTAACCCAAACCTAACCCTTCCCCCAAAAGTCCTCTTGATATTTACAAAGGTGTATAGTTAAAAAGGAGGTGGATTGATTGCTTGGAAAGCTTATGGTAGGAGTAAGTTCCATGCCGCTCTCGAGTGTTTCACTAAAATACATCTTCGGCCGAGTGTTGAGTGATCCCCCGTGAGGTATGTGAACTTGTATATAAATGGAATTTTAAAAAGGCATGTTATGCCCTAATAAGTAATTTATCTTATGTAATGTTTTAAATAAATCATGACGAATAAGATTGTAAATAAATAAAAATAAAACATAATAAAGAATCTTGGAAATCCCGACACTCTATGACAAGCCCAAAAACCTTATCTTCTACCTGTTCCATTTGGGAGTATAAGCCACATTATAAAGAGTTTTGCTTGTGGACAAGCAAAGATTCAAGTGTGGGGGTATTTGATGTGCGCAAAATGCAACATATAAATTACATCAATTGTGGCATAAAACTAACCCTTTTTTAGTACTAATGTTGGAAAAAATATATTTTGTCTTCCTTTTGTATTTTCAGGATTAAACGAGCTCAAATGAACAAAAGAAGCAAAAAGGCAGCTAAATCTAACATAAGTACAAGAAAAGGAATAAACGTGGCATGCCCGACCCCTCTACAAGATCCTCCCAAGCAAAAGCAAGAAGACAGAAGGTTGAACACGCCCCGTGCTCAATAAGCACGGGGGCGTGCCCAAGTGTCTGCAGAAAAGACAAAGTTATAGAAGCTTCTATCACCCACCACGGGGGCGTGTCCAGCAGACACGGGGCCGTGGTCAACTCTAAAATTTGCGGAATCTAGGAAAATCTTGATAGTACAAATACGCTTCTGCACACGGGGTCGTGCTCAGCGGACACGGGGGCGTGGTCAACTAATGCAGATAAACTGCATTTAATGAAGAAAGAGAAGATGGGTGGACACGGGGCCGTGTCCGGGCTTCTGTGCAGGCTATAAATAGGGGTGCTTGGCTCATTTGCAAACCATCCCTTGGCAAACCACCTCTCTCACACTTCACCCACCCACCACCACCATCACAACCCACATCCACCACCATCATCCACCACCATCATCCATCATCCATCATAGAGTGTGTGAGTAGTCTCGGGATCCAAGATTGATCGTAAGAGTTCTTGACAATCAAAGGCCATGTTTGCCTAAGTCTCTTACATCACTTGGTGAAGACAAGTGTCTAGTGTAATACTTTTTATTTTTAATCTTTTCACACTTTTTATTTGGTTATGTATTAATGACTTTAATAACTAGTTTCTTATGTTGAAGGTGAATCTTCCTTATCATTTGTCCGTGGTGTCTTGGCATTATTTTACTGTCTATATAAAATAAAAGATTTTCACCATTCATATCTCCACGGTGGTCTATATGGAGATATGTTGGCTACCTGGTCGGGGGTTAAGGGAATGGTTTGGTAAGAGTCTTGCCATGTTTAGTGTATAGATCCTGCAAGGACCTGGGTCAACTTTAGTAGGACCACCTTCAATACCCACTGGTATTGGATGGCGGGGGTCCGAACTCCTTGATCCCCTCATATGTAAACTACTATTAAAACATTAACCCGGCTATTTAGGAATGTATCCTTGGTGACTCAGACTACTTAGCCGAGGGTAACGTCACCTTCAAAAGAGGGGCCTACCACATTATGCATTAATAACTTAATTAATTATCTTTCAATAATCCAACCCTTTAGGATTGTATCCTTGCTGACTCAAACTACTGGGTTGAGGGTAACGTCACCTTCAAAAGAGGGGCCTACTACTATAACTAAGATAATCTCTTAGAAAGTGCAAAAGTGCGGAAATAATCAAAGGTTACACTAAACACGAGTCGGATCCAAGTGATTCATCTTGTCTATCTGTTTTATTTTTATTTTTATTTTCAGAATTTTGACTTTTTTATTTTCTAGTTTAAAACATTTTTCTAAACTTTTGATTTGATTAGACGTTGAGGATAAACCGGTACTAAAAGCTCTTGTGTACTTGGACGACCTCGGTATCTTACCAACACTATACTACGCTCACTATGGGTGCACTTGCCCATATGTGTGTTTAGTGTTAGTAAAATATCGTGTTTTATAAATTTAAAACTTGACTAACGTGTAAAAAGGGATAAAAATATATATAAAAATGTATAACACCACACGCGCATCACTCAAGTTCAGGAAGAATCCTTGAAGAAATTCAGTTCCTCAGAGCCAACAATAGCAGCATGGCTGAGGCTTTTGAGAAGCTGATGGTGGAATTGACTGCACAGAAAAATCAAGATAAACTGGAGTTTTAGAGAATGAAGAAACAAGAAGAAACAAATACTCAAACTCTTGCTAATGTTCATCTATTAGTAAAGAGGTTGCAGTACAATGTTGCTAGACTGGCAAAAGTTGATTTTCATGAACTGAAAGCTCCAATTCCACAAGAAAAACCAGTAGGAGAGTCAGAAACTCCTCAACAATAATTCAAACAACCAGAAGTCACTCAACAAGATCCAACCAGACAATCTGAAACTTCAACAACACAAAAACAAAAGCAACCCATGGGTCCTCCTCCAAGCAAGCCAAAGTTACTCATGGGTCCTCCTCCAAACATCCCAAAGCCAGATACTTCAAGGGTGCCAATGAAAGAAGTTGTTCCAGTTTAGTCATCTTCCATAGCTATCACAGGTGAAACAGATTTCAGCAGACATCTGAATATAAAAGAAAAGAGAAGAATGGAAGATGAAATAACTTCTTCAAAAAGGCCAAGAAAAGTTATTGGAGAAGATTCAGATGGAAACCTCAAAGAATTCGAAGTGCTGAAAGGTGATTTACACATAATCATGTACCCTGAAGAACACTTGAAGCATTACTACTGGAAAGCTCCAGAAGACAACCCAGAAAGGACACTCTCTCCAATAAGCAAGAATATTGTCCAACTCAGGAATGAGGGCAGCTGGGAAATTCTAAACAAACCAATGACCAATCCAATAGTCTCTATTGAGAAAATCATCACTTTAAATACTGGAGGAGGTGTCTTAGGTACTGAAGGGCAGAACAAATACACCTTGATCAGAAAAGATAACAGTGAAGATAAAGTTACTGATGGAAATCTGGCTGATGATATTCACCCACTGGGCATAGTCAAAATGAAGAATATCATTGATGAAGAGAAAAGTGTTTCAGTTGTGATCAGAAGAGTTCTTGACAGCATCAAAAGTGCAGGAGAAAAGTTATATAAAAGGGCTGCACTGGCAGACTTTGATTTATGTATCAATTTTGAGTATAGCAACAAGGTGCTAATACCTCCTCCAGACAACACAATCCCAGCTGAAATTCCTACTAAACAAGTGAGGACTGGAGCAATCTTTGACAAACCAGAAATGTGTGTGGTCTTCAAAGATGCTCATAATGAGAAAGCTCTGTTTAGAATCAGTGAAATATACAGGTATTCTAATCAAACTCTGAAATATATAAGGAACTACATGAATGAGAAACAAGAGCAGCTCAAGAAAAAGGGGAAGAATAATGAACAGCTGAGGAAAGCAATTGAAGATAGCATTGAAAAGTGGATGGAATCCAGAGGATGGTACAAAGAACTTTACAAGGAAACTCAAAAGGCAATTGACTACAAGAAAAGGCTGAAACCAGGAGACAAATACAGAAGTGGAGTGAAGTTCAATTAATGAATTCATGAGATTAAATTTCTGTTTTTGAGAACAATATTTTATTTCTACTTGTTTTGAACAATGGTTGGTTTGATTTTGTTTTATGTTTCTGAATTTGGTTGTTTGAACTTTCTTTTAAGGATTAGTTGAAAGTTGTTTATGTTTGAAATAGATAGTTCATTTTCTTACAATACTTAGGGGGAAACTGTTAGGAAACTTTATTTGTAAGTATTGAAGAAAATAAGATTCAACTTGATCTATGAAGAAGATACAGTCCTGAAGATCAAAACAAGAAGAAGAAGATCGGATAGGACAACTAAAAGCAGCAACATCTACTTCAAAGTATCATAAGTTGATAAAGAGCTGAAGAAGATTATCAGAGAAGGTCTTTCTGATGGATCTGATGATATTTCTGATGAAATATCATCAGTTTCTGACGATTCTGATCATCAGATTTTCTGATGATTTGTTCACCAGAATTTCTGATGAAGTGGTTTATCAGAAATTCTGATAAAAACCCCACTTGTCTAAAAATCAGTTCTATCCTACCACAATAACCGAAGCAAGTTGACATTATTGGATATCATGATGACAAAGACCACTTGATAATTGGATTCAATGAATATGTCAAGAAGCTACTTTTTGCAGGAAATAATACATGAATAAACAAATGTTTATTCATGTATTCAGCCGTCTATAAATAGAAGGCTCATCAAGCAGAGAACAATGAGTTAAGCTTAGCATTCAATACATACTACAAACTCCATTGTCCTTTCACCCTCAGAATTCAAGTATTCATTTGTAATAGATAATAATCTTACAATCACCTTGTAAACCATTTTGTTTCAAAGTGATATAAACTTGATAATTTTGTAGGTCTTGTTTCTTGAAAGTCTGATTTCTATTTCAGCACACTATTTTCACATCTATTGAAATCACTTTCCATATTACGTGAGAAGAAGTTTTTTAAGTCCAAACTAGGACCAACATATATGATATTGAAAATGTGGTGTGTCGGTTAATCATGTATCGGTGTTCATTTTCACACCATTCGACCAGCCACAACATTCGAGTGAATCTCACTCCTCATAACCAGCCATGCATTCATTTTCACACCATTCCCATTCACATCATTCCCATTCCCACTCACACCATGATTCATTTAATCCATATCACTACCTAAATTCACCTCACCCAAGTCAGAACCAATTAGACAATGACTCTGACCCAAATGCCACCTTTCGGAACCAATCAACATCCAATAGAACTGTCTAGGGATAACGCATTATATGCAGGTTCACCATATAAGGTCCCGATGATTGAGACCAATATTTCAGTCAGTTCACTTTCTATCATACCCCTGAACATAAACCCCAAACACCTCCATATCCATCTGCTCAAACTCCACCACCTCCACAAGAAGATGTACAAATGGAGCAGCAACAGCCACCACCGCAACCAAGGATGCCCCGCACCAGTGCACGGATGACAGTGCGTGCTGGGCAATGGTCTGGATCACTTCCACCTCTACCCCTATCTTATCCACCAATACCGGAGGACCCCCAAATGGGTGGACCCCCCAACCCTGCTCCTACCACTGAGTCACCACAGCCACCACCTACGGGTTATGATAACCTCATTCCCACATATCCGAATGTGACCGGATATGATACTACTTATACTGCAGCCGCTAGTAATATCAACTATCCGGCTCCATCTTCTGTCCCCTATTTACATGCGGTCATTCAAAACACTTTGTACTCACCTCCATTACCTCCTACTTATCAAAACCCGGGTTATCCAAACCCTGGATATCCGTACCTGATTGTTTCATAACCACAACCACCTCAACAACAATTACCTATTGTAGCTATCGATTAGGCGTTGGAACGAGCTGAACAAATCTAAGATAGTAAAAGGAAGGAAAGATGATTGAAGAATTTGAAAATTTTATCTTTCATTGTAATTTATATTTCCAAAAGTCCTTTATGGGCATGGTATTATAATTTCCTTCCAAAAAGTCCATGTTGGACATATGTTGTATTATATTTCCAAAAGTCCATATTTGGACAAGTATTGTTATTTATTTATGAAATTTTGAAATCTCTGTGAAAATTTCTTGCAAATCTCCAAGTGTTCATATCAATATTTAAAATTCAATATTTAATTGATCTGCCATGAACAGTAAATATATTGTTGGCCTGTTGCTCAATTTTAATACTATGGCAAGCCAAAATTCTGGTGGTGCTGATGGTGGACGTGACAACGTGGAGCACGTCGACCAAAAGGGTGGAGGAGATGACCTCTTATCCCTAATTGATGCAGAAGTCAACAAAGCTATGGCCGATTTGAATCGAGTTCGATTTCAAGCTTTAAATCGCTTTCTGGAAGGTTATACGCAAACTGGTGCATAAACGCAGTCAGTTTAACGCAAAAACCAATCCGGAATAGTGACATAGGCTTAACATACCTTAAATAACCTTCACATAACTTAGAAATAAGTTTTGGATGGTTTGGTGTGTTGAAAACAAGTTTGTTCGATCGTAGGGACTAGTTGTGTCAAAATGCGAAACTATACCGATTTGTATAGTAACGAACATTCCAGAACTTGATCATAAGTTAAACATACCCTAAATATCCTTTACATAGCTTAGAAATAGGCTTTGAGGGGTTCGGTATGCTAAAATAAACTTTATTGATCAATAGGGACTAAAAGCGTCAAAAAGTGCATAAGTTTGCATTTTCGCGCATATCTTATGTTCTGAATATAATCGGACACCCAAAAATTTATGTAATCATTAAAATATTTTATTTTAGTGATTGGCATGATAAAATTCTATTCGTCGCTTAATTTGGATCGTTTTTGCGTTCGTTACGACTTCCGTCGTAATTAACCGAATAACGCAACCGTACGACCAAACGAACCGACATCCGAGATGTTTTTGAGCATATTTTAAGTTCCCTATACTTTAACATCATTTTTGAGCCTTGAAATAAGGTTAACGGGGCTTAAACGTGTCCAAAATGCATCAAAATGCAAGATTCTCAAGTGCAGGGACCAAAATGCAATTCTGCCAAAGTATACCAGGCGGGCCGCGTAAGATCTTGTGCAGATCTACGCGGAGCGTGATAGCCTGCAGATCAAAAACATTGCACCTGGTCATTTGGGCTGGTTTTGATGGTTTTTAACAGCTGATTTGGCATACTTTGGGCTTGAATTTGATGGTTTTAAGCATACCCATGGTTTTGAATACCATGTGCCTAAGTGGAGGGCCAAGATCGAAGCACGAAATGTGAGGAACGATCCTAACGGTTTACCGAAATCTATATAAACCCAACACTTTCATTCACTTCAGCTCACACTTGATTCATTTTGCTCTAAGTTGAGGTTTAAACACTTCATACTTGAGCAAACTTGGATCAAACTTCCTAGCGTGGACCCTTTGTAAGTATTCTTTCATGCTTTTATGCGTTTTTAAGCACGAAAGTCAAACAGTGCTTAACTTTCTGCTTTGACCATGTTATGGTCAACACAAAGTTCGTTGAACTTTGCAACGTGAGCGTAATCACGATGGTTATAGTCCCGTGTGACTATACCTACTGATTACCACGTTGACTAGGCGTAGTGACGAGTCATAGTTTCGGTCAAAATGCGTATTTATACGTATTTTGCAACCAAACTATTCTTGGGTATCAAAACCTGTTTTCTAACTTAACTAAACATGTTTTAACATGTTTAGCTCGTCACTTTTAGTCTTGTGCTTGTTTAGAGTCGTAAGTCAAAGCGGTCTAAACCACCGCTTAGACTTTCGAACTAGACCCATTTGGTCGATCATTAGGATCCGACCAAGCATGTTTAGTGACCATAGTAGTATAGGGAATAACCTTCCGAGGTTATACCTTATGGTCACTTAGTTTAATTAGTTGTATGATAGGTAGTTTATATGCCTTAGGAAATGACCAAAATGCCCTTTTCATACATAATTGGTATTTAAGCATATGTAACTTAAACTTTTGTCACTAAACTGATTATGCAACATATTTAAACATGTTTAGGCATATAATACTTGTCATAGGACTAGTTAGACGTCTCGAACGCTCGTTTGCGCGAACGACGCGTTAAAGTAGTGTAAGCTACCTTAATGGGTCGTAACGGGTCGAAAGCACTTAGGTTAGGTTTCAATTTAGAATGTAGGCTTTGTTAAACCATATCGCATGAGTTCCAATACTCATTTGGTTTATGAAACCTCATTCTGTCCGATCTTCCGATTTAGGTGTCGATTATTTGACTAGTGATTCGATTACTAGGTGCTACTTGAATTTCCTTGGTTTGCTTGAGCTTTGTTGAGTTCTTTTGTTTGAGGATACTTTGCACTTCGATGTGAGTACATAGTTCCCCTATTTTACTGTTTTCAATTGTTTTAGGGTGATTCATATGTGTTAAATGATTTCGAGGTTTAAACGATGGTTTCAAAAGCGATTAAAATGGTTTATATTAAACTAATAACGATTTCGATAATGTGAACGAACTTGTTGGTTATAGTTACATAACGAATGACATTCATTAACATTGATCACGCCGACCAGTATTAGGTTATGGTACCATAGGATCTGACAAATCCCGTTATCAGACTGCACCCATGGTTATGTGTGGGGGTTGTGGGTAACGACTGAATCTGTGATTGTTAACTTACCCTTTGGTGGTTTGTTAATTCGAGTTGAACAAGGGATGAGTTGCGAAGGTTTGAATGTTATTAGCGAGATGACCAAAAGTAGGTTTCACAATTAAAACAAGAACGATTTTGGGATGAGTTAAACGATTTGAAGCGACTTAAACGAGATAAACGATTTGAAACGTAGTTAACGAGTTAAACGAATTGGATAAATGATTGGTTTTGGGTGGTGATTAGGTAATGGGACAGGTGTAATGTGATAAAAGCATGGTAGATACGCCGCTGGTACTTCTTATATATAAGTGTTTTTATCATATTACATTCCGTGTCATTATTTAGTTCACTTGGGTAAACGATTTTGAAACGATGTCACACAACGATGTTTTCTAAATAGTATAAACCATACGAGTTTTATTAACGATTTTTTACGAGATGTTTTACAATTTGGTTTACTAAAACAAATGTTTTGGGGTTAAGAATCATGGCTACGAGATTTTATTAACTATAACCAACTTGATTTGAGTTGGTTAATTATGTTGCAATACTATTCACTTTTCAAAACAAGGTATTGCAACATTGTAAACGAGCCATGAGTCTGATACTCTCATAAAACCTATGTGCTCGCCAGCATTTCTTTGTTGACTTTGTTTTTACATATGTTTCAGGTGATGTTGCTTGATGTTGATTGCTAGGATGCATGTGTCACACAGGATCTGGACGAGGCATTAGTGACATAATAACAATGATAGTCGATATGTAACTTGTTTGTTTTATGTTAAGACAGCATAAATTACGTAATGAATCAATAAAACGAAACCTTTTGTATTCATGGTTGTGAAACAATAATTCTGTTACAACACTCCCCGACGTTTCCGCCGCGGTTTTGTTGTTTTAACGCGGTCGGGGTGTGACAAAAGAGTTGGTATCAGAGCCAATGGTTATAGGGAATTAGGTTATTAGCAATGCTTTGACCTAGACTATAACTTTCTAGGATCCTAACGCAAGTTTCCTTGTGTTTAGATTTTTAAAACAAAACCGTCACCTATCCTTAGGTGATAACCACAACGAGAACACAAATTTTGAATCCGCTTTGAAAACTAATCATTTCTTCGTAAATGATTTGTTATAAGGTTTTGAACCCTCTAAGTTTTCAAAATCTCGTCAAAGTTTGGGTCTTATAGTGTGAACACGTGCAAACTGGAAGGGTGAATGCATGTACCCTGAGTTTTCTGTCTAAGGCTAGAGTGTTCGTACAAATCCACATAATCGGACCAGTCACTCTTACCTGGGAACTCTTGGGGTGAGTGTTCACTTATAGGCGAGCATGTCTTCGCGATACATTATTTTGACCTATTTACTTTGATTAGTCGCTGCGTGTCGTTTGTTTGTTCGAGGTAACGAACAAATGATCACCTTCCTTGTGTTTTGTCGATGTTTTCAATACCTCTTTTGTTTTTCCAATTGTCGATTTCACTCGTTTCTCATGTTTCCTTGTTCTTTTTAGACTATGCCTCCTCGACGTGATGCACAACCTGTAACCAATGAAGAAGTCGCAGCCCTTGTTGCTCAACAAATGGCTGCAATGCTTCCGGGCGTAGTAACCCAGATCCATCAGTTATACAACAACAATAATAACAATAACGCACATTGTAATTTCAAAACTTTCAATTCTGCTAAGCCGCTAAAGTTTTCTGGGTCTCAAGGAGCAACCGCGCTCCTGCAATGGTTCGAAAGTTTGGAGAGCACATTCAGACATGTGCAATGTCCGAATGAGCGTATGGTTGAGTTTGCATCCAGTGTGTTCGAGAAGCGTGCTCTTACATGGTGGAACGGTATGATGCGTGATAGGGGTGCCGATGTGGTGTTGGCACAAACGTGGGAAGAGCTTCGAGCTCTTATGATGAGAGAGTTCTGTCCCCTCACGAGATTCGAGCTTTGGAATGAGAATTCAATGATTTGAAACAAGAAGGGGGAGAACACCGTGCATATACGGATCGTTATGAGGAGCTCAGTTTGTTGTGTCCCACTATGGTTACCCCGTTGGAAAAGGCGATAGAGAGGTATATCGCTGGTTTACCCAATTCTGTGCAAGACATTGTGACTGGCAGTAATCCTACTACTGTTCGTCAAGCGATTGAATTAGCTGCTACTCTGATCGAGTACCAGGTCAGAAAGGGTAAATTGACCCGCAAGGGTGATAAAAAGAAGTCAGCTGATTCAACACAAGAAAAGGGTAAAGGTAAGGGTAAGAATGTAACGCCTCGTATTTCCGCGTTACCATATTTTTAGGAATACGTGTTCGTTTCTATTTCTTTTTGGAACCACAGTTAAAAAATCAGATCGAGAAATGGACAAGAAACGGCAACCGACGCATTTCACGCACTTTTAACGAAAACGACGAGTGAGCACCTCACGCATTTGATTTTCGACAACATTAAATTTTAAATCCTAAAATAATAATTTACGACATTGCTTTTACGACGTTCGGGTGCGCTAACGAACTCTAGAGAGGTAAACGGGCCACTTAAAAACACGGGATTAGGCTTGTGGGCCATGGGCCCAAGCCCACTTAAAACCAAACTAAATACCCATGATTAAAATCTCAAAAACCTAGACCTTCCCCACTTGATCAGCCGACATCCATTTAATTTCCCTCATATTTCATTTCTTCATCTTCCCTTCAATCCAAAACATACACACAAGCAAAACACAGACAAAGCTATCGCAACCTTAGCTCATCCACATCTCAAACGCACACACACACACACCCTGAATCCCCTCAGCTCTCTCTCACGATGCTCACGGCCGACGACCGGAGCCGATTTACCGGTGGCTACTGGCGGTTCATTACAAGAGTGGCTGAGTAGTGCTCTTAAAAGGTTGTGGTGTTCGTCTTCTGAAGGTGTTGGCAGATAACCGATGGTTGTGGAAGCAACAAGGGAGTATCCATTTGCATCGGACCTAGGTCGGGAGGCGTCGGAGGTAGACCGGCGCCGCACGTGTGTTCTGGCCGACGAGTACCACCGGTGTAGATGGTTGCAGCTGCTGATGTTGTTCTTGTCGGAAAACAGGGTTTTAAGCTCGAGTCTCGTGGTCCGTGGTTTGGTTCGGTTCAGTCGCAGCTCACGTTCAGTTTTGGGTCTTGTTTCGGTTCAGGTCAACCGTGGTTAACCACAGTTCGGTGTCGGGTGACTCTGGTTCAGTTGGTTTCGGTTCAGGTTAGTCTTGGTTCAAACTTTGGTCATTATTCCTATTCAAGTCTCGTTAATCCTTTCGTTATTCAGCAGGTTCAGGTTCTGTTACAATCGGATTCGGTTCGGTGCTCGGGTCAAACCTGGTCATAGCGGGTCAACCGAGGCCTCGATGCAGTTTGGTTACGGGTTCGGGTCATCGGGTTAAACATGACACGTGATATTTTAACGACACTAATTTTACAATTATATTGTTTTATATCCTGTTATCACAAGACCGCACCATTATATATATTTTGTTTATAAAAAAACTACATAGAAATTATACATTTACTTATCGTATTATTGAATTGTTTATTGAATTTTGAAAATAGATCGACAACTTGTGTTGTCGGGATCGTCCAAAAACAGAGGAAACTCCGCCCGTTTTTCATAAAATCCCGTAAAACGAAACGTTTATTTTATTAGACGAAGCCCTTCGGATTCAATTAAATTTTTATAAAAATAACTATAATTATAAAAGTAAACTTATTTATTTAGTCGTTTATTTATTTTCATTCTTTTGATAATACTTCTATAATTATCTTAACGAGTTAATTTGGAAGCAACACATAAACTATGTATACTCTATGCGAATATATATATATATATATATATATATATATATAGTGTGAGGTTCATTGGGGAACACTAAAAAAGTGGGGAACCGGGGAACACTCTTAAAAATTTAACTTAACATGTTAAAAAATAATTTTTTAAACATCTTTTTCGGCGCTTCTCCTTATATATACTTGTAGAAGCATTTTTAATAAAAAAAATAAAAAACGAAAAATATTAAAAAACAATTAAAAAAAGGCTAAAAAAACTTTTTTTAGGAAAAATATTTTTTTTATCCGACTAGTTTCTCCTCCTTTTTATAAAAAAAAGCGCTGAAAATTAAAAAAAAAATTTATTTTTAACATGTTAAGTTAATTCTATAAGATATAACTGTTTTTTAAACATTTTTTTTTATATTTTTAGTTTTTGATTTTTTTTATTAAAAATGTTTCTACTTGTATTTATAAGAAAAAGCGCCGAAAAAAAATTAGAAAATGATTTTTTTAACATGTTAAGTATAATTTTTAAGAGTGTTCCCCCGTTCCCCACTTTTTTAGTATTCCCCAATGAACTCTCCCCTATATATATATATATATATATATACATATATTATATAGATATCAACAAGTTATACTTTAGATTTCACTTCCTATCCCCCGTCATAATTCCTTTTACTCATGCACCATCGTTTTCCCTTATAGGGTGACCTCGGTGTTCGTCCTCCCAAACTCGCACACTCGTCAACACTTGGATAATCGGAAGACTTAGCAATTATGTGAGTATACTCGCAACCCCCTTTTTATGTTTACCACTTTTTGGGGTGTAACATGTTTAACTATTAAACTACACTTAAACTTATTCTTTATGCAACGCACAAAAACAATCCTTATACATGAATACTATGTTGTGATACTTGATGCTTACGTGGACCATACTTATGTGATATGTTTTAGTCATTAGCTTTCATGAGCCTCCATTTGACATGTATAGCGCTATAGGAGTAACGCACCACCCGTAGACTTGTGGTCATGTTGAATTATATCATTATTGCGTAAACAGAGGATTGGCTAGAAATATTGCATGCCATGTTAGGTTGATCTTGTATAAACTAAGTTGCCATGTGGATTCATTTTAAACTTTATACTTATACTTATTCTTAAACTTGTATACTCGCCTTTGCTTTTGCATTGAATTGTATTTTAAACATGTTACAGGTTGATGATTGATGATGCTATGAAAATGGATAGCAAAGATGCCTAGACACTCACTTAGACGTTTAGGTTTAAAGTGTTGTATCAATTTTGTTAATGTTATGTTGAACAATGTTGTTATTTGATTTCCTTGTAATGTTTTGACAATTTATCTATGTTATGAAATCGGTTGAATTAAATATTGTCACAAATAGCGTTATGAAGTCTCTTGCAATCTTGAACAAGTCCCACTCCGATGATTCCACCATTGGTTGGGGTGTGACAAAGAAGAAGGGGGAATCTTCTAAGAAGTCGAGGAAGCGCAAGGCTTCCCAGAACTTTGCAGTTACTGCACAGAACCCTCAGAACCCACCAGCTCAACCTCCCGCGAAGAAGCAATATGCTGGTACTGCACCTCACTGTGCTCGATGCAACGGTCATCATGTTGCCCAGCAGGCTTGCAAACAGTGCACTACGTGTGGTAAACTCGGGCATCTGGCCAACATCTGTCGTTTGGGTCAGAATCAAGCTGCTCAGGTTCCAGCACAGGTTCAGGGGAATGCTGCGAGATTCCCACCAGGTTCGTGTTACAATTACGGTGAAATGGGTCATTTCCGCAACAACTTCCCGAGGTTGGTGAATGCAAATGCGAATGCCAATGCCAATGTGAATCCCGCTCGTGGACGAGTGTACAACCTGAATGCAAACGAGGCGAGGGCTGACAATGAGGTTGTTAACGGTATGTTCCTTGTTAACAATCAACTTGCTTCTGTTCTTTTCGATTCTGGTGCCGATAGGAGTTTTGTTTCCTTATCTTTCGAGCCTTTGCTTGCGATACCTAGAACTAAACTGAGGAAACCCTTATCTGTCGAAGTTGCTACTGGTAAAGCTCTCGTACTAGATTCTGTTATTCGTGATTGTCAATTGAACCTTGATAACCATCTTTTTCCTATTGACCTCACACCGATGCAACTTGGGAGTTTCGACATTATCGTGGGGATGGATTGGTTAACCAAACATCATGCAGAGGTTGTTTGTTTCGATAAGATCGTCTGTATTCCTCTTTCGTCTGGCGATATTCTGGAAGTTCGTGGTGAGAAACCATCAGTTGGTTCGAAACTCATGTCGTGTACAAAAGCCCAAAGTTATTTACGAAAGGGATATGTTGCTTTTCTGGCACATGTCACCGAGGAGAAAGGCAAGAGCAAAAGTATTCAAGATATTCCGATTGTTTGGGATTATCCAGAGGTGTTTCCTGATGAACTGCCTGGTTTGCCTCCAGTTCGTCAAGTCGAATTTCATATTGATCTTGTACCCAATGCCAACCCGATTGCGAAAGCACCTTATCGTCTTGCACCATCTGAGATGCAAGAATTATCGAAACAGCTTCAAGAGCTATCTGATAAAGGATTCATCCAACCAAGTTATTCACCTTGGGGCGCTCCTGTCCTGTTTGTGAAGAAGAAAGATGGGTCTTTTCGAATGTGTATCGATTATCGTGAGCTTAACAAGCTTACCATCAAGAATCGATATCCCCTACCTCGAATCGATGATCTCTTTGATCAGCTTCAAGGTGCTACCTGTTTTTCCAAGATCGATCTGCGTTCTGGGTATCATCAGCTTCGTGTTCTCGAAGAAGATATTACCAAAACTGCATTCCGCACGAGATATGGACACTATGAGTTCACTGTCATGCCTTTTGGTTTGTCGAATGCTCCAACCATTTTTATGGACTTAATGAATAGGGTCTGTAAACCTTATTTAGACAAGTTCATCATTGTGTTCATCGATGATATTCTTGTTTATTCGAAGTCTCGAGCCGATCACGAGCAACACCTTCGTTTGACATTGGAACTCCTGAAGAAGGAACGACTTTTTGCTAAATTCTCTAAGTGTGAATTTTGGCTTAAAGAAGTTCAGTTCTTGGGTCATATAGTCAACGAGCAGGGTATTCATGTGGATCCATCCAAAATTGCTGCAATTAAAGATTGGAATACACCTAAGACACCCACAGAGATTTGATCTTTTCTTGGTCTTGCTGGATATTATCGACGGTTTATTTCAAACTTCTCGAAGATTGCGGTTCCACTCACTGCTTTGACTCAGAAGAATAAGCCTTTTGAGTGGGGACCCAAACAAGAAGAAGCGTTCCAAACGCAGAAACGGAAGCTATGTGATACTCATGTTTTATCTCTGCCCGAGGGAAACGATGATTTCGTTGTGTATTGTGACGCGTCGAATCTAGGCCTTGGTTATGTTCTTATGCAACGAGGTAAAGTGATAGCTTATGCGTCAAGACAACTGAAAGTTCACGAGAAGAACTACACGACTCATGATCTTGAGTTGGGTGCTGTGGTTTTTGCTCTCAAAATCTGGAGACACTATCTTTATGGAACGAAGTGTGTGGTTTTCACAAACCACAAAAGTCTCCAGCACATTCTTAATCAGAAGCAACTGAACATGAGGCAACGACGCTGGGTTGAACTCTTAAGCGATTATGATTGCGAGATTCGCTACCATCCTGGTAAGGCGAATGTCGTAGCCGATGCGCTTAGTCGAAAGGAACGAGTCAAGCTTCATTCTGTTCGCACCCTATCTGATATTCAATCTCGTGTCCTTCAAGCTCAACGATCTTGTGTGCTCAAAGGCTTATTGAAATATGAGCTACCGCTTCAACTTGAGCTTAAACTCGAAACGAAGGACGATGGTTTACTTTATTTCAAGGATTGTTTGTGGATTCCGAAACAAGACGATCTTCGCACTTTAGTGATGGACGAATCTCACAAGTCTCGATATTCTATCCATCCTGGTGCTAATAAAATGTACAAGGATCTTCGTACTCAGTATTGGTGGCCTGGTATGAAGAAGAGTGTTTCCTTGTATGTATCGAAATGCCTAACTTGTCTCAAAGTCAAGGCTGAACATCAACGACCATCTGGTTTGCTTGTACAACCAGATATGCCGGCTTGGAAGTGGGAGAACATTACGATGGATATCATCACTAAATTACCGCGTACATCTAAAGGTCATGATGCTATTTGGGTTTTTATCGACCGTTTAACGAAGTCAGCTCATTTTATTCTGATTCGCGAGGATCTATCTGCTGATAAACTTGCAAAGATTTATGTTGATGAGATTGTATCTCGACATGGTGTTCCTTTGGATATCATTTCTGATCGTGATGCTCGATTTTCATCTCATTTCTGGAAGACCGTGCAATCTGCTATGGGAACCCAACTGAATCTAAGCACTGCTTATCATCCCCAAACAGATGGACAATCTGAGAGGACGATTCAAACTTTGGAGGATATGCTTAGAGCATGCGTGATAGACTTTGGTGGTAATTGGGATTCTCATCTTCCATTGATCGAGTTCTCTTACAACAACAGTTATCATGCTAGCATTAATATGGCACCGTTCGAAGCTTTATACGGTCAAAAATGTCGTTCACCTGTCTGTTGGAATGAGATTGATGAAGCTCAGCTTACTGGACCTGAGCTCATTCTGGAAACAACAGACAAAATCAAGAAAATTCGCGATAATCTAGTGACAGCTAGAAGCCGTCAAAAGAGTTATGCAGATATACGATGCAAGCCCTTAGAATTTCAAGTCGGAGACCGTGTCCTACTCAAGGTGTCACCTTGGAAGGGAGTGGTGAGATTTGGAAAGAAAGGAAAACTTGCACCACGATATGTTGGACCATTTAAGATTGTTGAAAGAATTGGAAAGATTGCCTATCGACTAGAGCTACCTCCAGAGCTTGGAAATATTCATCCGACTTTTCACGTGTCCAATTTGTGAAAGTGTTTAGCTGATGCTGATCTTCACATTCCTCTCGATGAAATTCAAGTTGATGAAACGATGCACTTTGTCGAGAAACCAGTGGAGATAACGGACCATGCAGTCAAGCAGTTGAAGAACAAACAGATTCGATTGGTCAAAGTTCGCTGGGAATCCAAACGTGGCCCAGAGTTTAATCAGGAATGTGAGGACCAAATGAAGGCGAAATATCCACATTTGTTTTCACAAGCTTCCTCTAGTTAAAATTTCGGGACGAAATTTCCTAAAGTAGGGGAGACTGTGACAACTGTGTTCTGTAATCGATGTACAATGTAAAACAATGTTAATTATCAATAAAACAACGTGCTTTGGTGTTATTATATGTGTTTTGGTGTTATTATGTGTATATTTGTGTTTGATGATTTTACGATTTTATTCGAGTTCGATTTCAAGCATTAAATCGCTTTCTGGAAGGTTATAAACAAACTGGTGCGTAAACGCAGTCAGTTTAACACGACAAACACTCCGGAATAGTGACATAGGCTTAACATACCTTAAATAACCTTCACATAACTTAGAAATAAATTTTAGATGATTTGGTGTGTTGAAAACAAGTTTGTTCGATCGCAGGGACTAGTTGTGTCAAAATGCGAAACTATACCGATTTGTATAGTAACGAACATTCCGGAACTTGATCATAAGTTAAACATACCCTAAATATCCTTTACATAGCTTAGAAATAGGCTTTGAGGGGTTCGGTATGCTAAAATAAACTTTATTGATCAATAGGGACTAAAAGCGTCAAAAGTGCATAAGTTTGCATTTTCGCGCATATCTTACGTTCTGAATATATTCGGACACCCAAAAATTTATGTAATTATTAAAATATTTTATTTTAGTGATTGGCATGATAAAATTCCATTCGTCGCTTAATTTGGATCGTTTTTGCGTTCGTTACGACTTCCGTCGTAATTAACCGAATAACGCAACCGTACGACCAAACGAACCGACATCTGAGATGTTTTTGAGTATATTTTAAGTTCCCTATACTTTAACATCATTTTTGAGCCTTGAAATAAGGTTAACGGGGCTTAAACGTGTCAAAAAATGCATCAAAATGCAAGATTCTCAAGTGCAGGGACCAAAATGCAATTCTGGCAAAGTGTACCAGGCGGGCCGCGTAAGATCTTGTGCAGATCTATGCGGGGCGCGACAGCCTTCAGATCAGAAACATTGCACCTGGTCATTTGGGCTGGTTTTGATGGTTTTTAACAGCTGATTTGGCATACTTTGGGCTTGAATTTGATGGTTTTAAGCATACCCATGGTTTTGAATACCACGTGCCCAAGTGGAGGGCCAAGATCGAAGCACGGAATGCGAGGAACGATCCTAACGGTTTACCAAAATCTATATAAACCCAACACTTTCATTCACTTCAGATCACACTTGATTCATTTTGCTTTAAGTTGAGGTTTAAACACTTCATACCTGAGCAAACTTGGATCAAACTTCCTAGCGTGGATCCTTTGTATGCTTTTATGCGTTTTTAAGCACGAAAGTCAAACAGTGTTTGACTTTCTGCTTTGACAAGGTTATGGTCAACATAAAGTTCATTGAACTTTGCAATGTGAGCGTAATCACGATGGTTATAGTCCCGTGTGACTATACCTACTGATTACCACGTTGACTAGGCATAGTGACGAGTCATAGTTTCGGTCAAAATGCGTATTTATAGTTATTTTGCAACCAAACTATTCTTGGGTATCAAAACCCTTTGTTTAGATATCAAAACCTGTTTTCTAACTTAACTAAACATGTTTTAACATGTTTAGCTCGTCACTTTTAGTCTTGTGCTTGTTTAGAGTCGTAAGTCAAAGCGGTCTAAACCACCGCTTAGACTTTCGAACTAGACCATTTGGTCGATCATTAGGATCCGACCAAGCATGTTTAGTGACCATAGTTGTATAGGGAATAACCTTCCGAGGTTATACCTTATTGTCGCTTAGTTTAATTAGTTGTATGATAGGTAGTTTATATGCCTTAGGAAAATGACCAAAATGCCCTTTTCATACATAATTGGTATTTAAGTATATGTTACTTAAACTTTTGTCACTAAACTGATTATGCAACATATTTAAACATGTTTAGGCATATAATACTTGTCATAGGACTAGTTAGACGTCTCGAACGCGCGTTTGCGCGAACGACGCGTTAAAGTAGCGTAAGCTACCTTAATGGGTCGTAACGGGTCGAAAGCACTTAGGTTAGGTTTCGATTTAAAATGTAGGCTTTGTTAAACCATATCGCATGAGTTCCAATACTCATTTGGTTTACGAAACCTCATTCTGTCCGATCTTCCGATTTAGGTGTCGATTATTTGACTAGTGATTCGATTACTAGGTGCTACTTGAATTTCCTTGGTTTGCTTGAGCTTTGTTGAGTTCTTTTGTTTGAGGATACTTTGCAATTCGATGTGAGTACATAGTTCCCCTATTTTACTGTTTTCAATTGTTTTGAAGTGATTCATATGTGTTAAATGATTTCGAGGTTTAAACGATGGTTTCAAAAGCGATTAAAATGGTTTATATTAAATAAATAACGATTTAGATAATGTGAACGAACTTGTTGGTTGTAGTTACATAACGAATGACATTCATTAACATTGATCAAGCCAACCTGTATTAGGTTATGGTACCATAGGATCTGACAAATCTCGTTATCAGACTGCACCCATGGTTATGTGTGGAGGTTGTGGGTAACGACTGAATCTGTGATTGTTAACTTACCATTTGGTGGTTTGTTAATTCGAGTTAAACGAGGGACGAGTTGCGAAGGTTTGAATGTTATTAGCGAGACGACCAAAAGTAGTTTTCACAATTAAAACGAGAATGATTTTGGGACGAGTTAAACGATTTGAAGCGATTTAAACGAGATAAATGATTTGAAACGAAGTTAACGAGTTAAACGAATTGGATAAATGATTGGTTTTGGGTGGTGATTAGGTAATGGGATGGGTGTAATGTGATAAAAGCATGGTAGATACGCCGCTGGTACTTCTTATATATAAGTGTTTTTATCATATTACATTCTGTGTCATTATTTAGTTCACTTGGGTAAACGATTTTGAAACGATGTCACACAACGATGTTTTCTAAATAGTATAAACCATACGAGTTTTATTAACGATTTTTTACGAGATGTTTTACAATTTGGTTTACTAAAACAAATGTTTTGGGGTTAAGAATCATGGCTACGAGATTTTATAAACTATAACCAACTTGATTTGAGTTGGTTAATTATGTTGCAATACTATTCACTTTTCAAAACAAGGTTTTTAATAAGGTATTGCACCATTGCAAACGAGACATGAGTCCGATACTCTCATCAAACCTATGTGCTCGCCAACATTTCTTTGCTGACTTTGTTTTTATATATGTTTCAGGTGATGTTGCTTGATGTTGATTGCTAGGATGCATGTGGGATGCGGATGAGGCCTTAGTGACATAATAACAATGATAGTCGATATGTAACTTGTTTGTTTTATGTTAAGACAGTATAAATTATGTAATGAATCAATAAAACGAAACTTTTTGTATCCATGGTTGTGAAACAATAATTCTGTTACGACACTCCCCGACGTTTCCGCCGCGGTTTTGTTGTTTTAACGCGGCCGGGGTGTGACACGGTAAATGACACGAATGTTGTAACAGGTAGGTTTCTTGTTAATAACATATATGAACATGTTTTATTTGATTCTAGAGCTGATAAGTGTTTCGTAGATCATAAGTTTAGTTAACTATTAAATCTGTCCATAAGAACTCTAGAACATTCATATGAAGTAGAAATAGTTGATGGTACAATTGAATTAGCTTCTAAGATTCTTGATGGATGCACTATATCCATTAAGAATCATTCTATTCCAAGAAACCTTCTACCCATGACTCTTGCGGGATTCGATATAGTCTTAGGCATGGACTGGATATCAATAACCAGGCCCGCATTGCCTACGATAAAAAGCTAATCGCAATCAAATCCCCATCTAGCGAGATACTCATCATTTATGGAGATCGATACTGCGGGTTGCCTGAGAATGCATCTATGCTTAACGCATCGAAGTGTTTGAAGAGAGGATGTTATTTACATGGCATAGGTAACGGTAGATACACCAAAACCAAAGATAGAAGATATACTAGTCATTTCTGAACACCTTGCAGTGTTCCTAGAAGACCTGTCCGGATTACCCTAGAAAGGCAGGTTGAGTTCAGAATTGACATATTGCTTGGGTCAGCTCCAATAGCCAGAGGTCCATACCATTTAGCACCAACTGAGATGAAAGAGTTAAAGGCGTAACTCAAAGAACTTGTTGAGAAAGGTTTCATACAACCTAATTCATCCCCTTGGGGAACACCTATTCCCTTTGTCAAAAAGGAAGACGGTTCAATACGGATGTGCATTGATTGCAGAGAGCTGAATAAGATAACGATTAATGTAACAACCCTCAATAAACCGACATCCTCGATTATTTTTCCGGCACCCTAATATACTTTAGAATGTCCCAATATGTCTTTAATTACACGTTGTATGTGAAAACCAAGTCCGAAATACGTTATAGTATTTAAAATAAATTAAAAACAAGAAATAGTAAGTTGAGGCGGGCCGCGTAGGACCCTACCCCAACTTCACGCGGGCGGTATCAAGGTTTATAACTAATTTCGTTGATTTCATTAAGTTTAGACGGGCCGCGTAAGCCTTAGCTAACACTTACGCGAGCCGCGAAAGATCAACAACGCGGAGACACCCTGAGCTGACACGTGTTGATATCGTGGTGGGTCTAGTAGATGAGCCGGACAAGCTAGTCCGTTGACTAGCTTTGACACGGGCCGCGTAGCCCTATGGCTACTCTTACGCGGGCCGCGTGAGAGTCGAGATCAGCACCTATATATAGATGGCATCGGATCTCAGTCGAACTCGCTCATTCAATTCTCAAATCTCAAAATTCTGATAGTAGAGTTATTATACGCGGGTATTATATCCCCCTAATAGCGAAGTTCTGCTCTGTTGTAAGTATTAAAACCCCTGGAGACGTATTAGATACTCTGCCCGATTGATCTAGGGTTCCGTAACGGCTATTGTGGTTCTGCCCGACGTAGTCGTTGGAATGCCGTCTCGGGGAGGGTATTGCTAATGTTAAATTGGGTTATTATACTAACACATGTGCTTTTGTGTAAATTATAGATTATTCCCAGGAAATCCTTACTGAAAACCCTAAAACAGCAATGTGAGTTGATCCACTTTTTGTAAACCTTTTTGTTAACTGTTTTTACAAAACCTTAAATATCTTTCCATGCGAATAACAGTTATTGAGTATTTGTAAGAATACAATTACAGTCGGCAAATTTGGGGTTTTGTATACAAAATTTGTTACCACCTGGTAAAGGAGTAACATGACCATAAGTTAGAACGACATTACCGTGTGGTGGTAATTGATATAACTTGGAAACAAATGTAATTGCGGATGCGCCCTCAATACTGTGCACTGTGACTTTTTATTTAAACTTGATTAAACTGGGATTCACTCACCAGTATTTCCCACTGACAAATGTTTTTAAAACGCGTTTCAGGTAACAAAATGTGAAAGCCAAATAGAAGCCAGCTGGACAGCACTGAAGGCTTGGAAAAGTGGCAATAAAGTTACCTAAAATAAAATAGATGTTTTTATTAAATAAAATAGGATTTATTCCTATGAAAACGTGTGTACTATAAACTTGGGTTTTATCCCATTTATTTAAAGTTATGAAAAGGGTGGTATTTTACTCTGATTAAATATTTCCTAACTATGGTCCTGATGAAAATTTCCGCTGCCAAATTAGACAAATACCACGATACCACCGAAACTGGCTCGCGGCCGCCCGTTCCTGGGAATCAGGGATCGGGGGTTGCGACAAAAGGTGGTATCAGAGCTAAGCCACTGATTCAGCCACAGAAGGGTTCTGCTGACATCAAAATGCAAAGTGTTAGGAAATAAATTATGGAAATACGTGCATAACTGTAATTATTTGTTATGTGTTATTTGACTATCTGTTAGTTTACAGTATGAGCGACCAAGGACCATCTGACGCGTATCGTCAATTGTCTGGTTCGCCTAGGAGCGAAGGCACCTCTTCTTCTCAGCTTGCCCTCTCTGGGTACTCTGCTGACACGGAAGAAGGAATCTTTGCGTTTAAGGCTCAATCCGAGGAACCATTTCCTCAAAAGAAAAGGGGATGGTTCAGTCGAGGGGCGCATGAGCGTAGAAAACGTATGAAAAAGTTACAGGAACAGAGGGTATTAGCAGCAGCCAAAAGAGAGACGGATGCCTATGCCCAGGATATGATAAATAGAGGTATAGCCAACATCCACATATTAGCAACCACTGCAGCTGACCCTAACCTAGAGCAAATAATCGCACCCCAACCACAATTGCCTGACCAACCCATGGAGCTAGAAAACCCTGAAAACCAAGTAGAAATGCATGACTTCAACCCGGAGGAAATACCAAGGGTAGCAGCACCAAACCCTTTAGACCCAAATTATGACCCCTGGTGGGACAATAATAGGGACTATGTGCCACGTTACCCAATGCATGAAGACATGCCTATGCCAACTCTAGGAGACTACCCAGGTATGGACCCTTTAGATCCCTATTACCATGACGAATACATTAGGGAAATTTTAGAAGATCCTTACCATCTCCGAACTCATACACCTCCATATCAGGAACCCGCACCCCAGATTCCAAACCCAGTCCTAGAACCTGCACCCCCAATGAGTGCAGAAAACGTCCAAGAACTTAGGACTTTCGGTGAGGAAATTTTAGAAAGCAGTGAGAGAATGCGACAGGTGGGAGAGCGTCTCGTCTGGAAGTATGACGAACGCAATATGGATTTCTGGATGAATCCATATCAGTGAATGTATGAAGGGAAGAAACGGTAGTAGTAATAATAATAAAATAATATCATAAAAATAAAATATGTGTGTACGGATGCCTACTATTATTAGTGTAATTTTCTTTCAGTTGGTACTGTAATTTTTAATTCAGTACTAGTGTGTAATAGACGCATAGTATACGAATAGAGTAAGTCGCAATGATCGACGCTTTTGGTTAAATTGCGTGTCATGTGATTGACTATATTAAACATTATTTTGTGATATTAATATGGGATAAATGTTTAAAATTCAGATGGCCGACAAAGGACATCAAGATAATCTGAATAACGATAACCAGAGTAACATTAACGTGGTTAATGAAAATCCAAGCGACAATAACCATGGAAACCAAATGGATAATAGTGTCGTTCAACACATAGTGGCACAAGGAATTATAGATGCAATGCCATTTATTCTTCAAACAGTTCAAGAAGCGAATAATAAAAGTAAACATAGCAGTAAGCGACCAATTGAACCAGAACACAGTGTGAACAATGGCCCTGTACTTCAAATGCCTGTTCCCAAAAGAAGAAGAACCGTGCCTTACGGTTGTTCTTACAAGGAATTCTGGTCTTGTAAACCAATAGAATTCTCGGGCAATGAAGAACCTATTGCAGCCCTACGCTGGATAGAAAAGACTGAGGCTGTTCTGAAAATAAGTAAATGTGCGGAAGAGGACAAGATAATGTTTGCTTCCAATCTTTTCAAGAATTTAGCCTTAGAATGGTGGAACACTATCCTCCAGTCTAGAGGAAGTGATAAGGTTTATAATATGGAATGGGAAGAATTTAGGAATATGGTGGAAATGAAATTCTGCCCTCCTAATGAAAAAGAGCAAATAGCAAACAAATTCCTAAATCTTAGGATGAATGGAATGGATAGTAAGGGGTACACGAAGTTATTCTTTGAATATGCTAGGATAGTACCAACTCTTGCATCACCCGAACCGGTATTAATCTCCCGTTACATCTGGGGATTAATTGGAGAAATTAGACATGTAGTCAAGGCAGCTAGACCCCAAACCATAGAAGAAGCCGTAGAACTAGCCAATACCTTGACAGATGAACTAATCCGTACAAGGGAAGAAGATCAGAGGAGAAACCTAACCCAAAAGCTTACCCAAGAATTCCGTTCTGGGAATTTCAACCGTAGGAACGTAGGTTCTACCTCTGCACCATACTGCAGGATCTGCAAGAAGAAGCATTCTGGAAAATGCCCCACTTACTGCAATTTCTGCAAAGCACCAGGACATAAGGAAGAGACCTGCAGAAGGAAACCAACAAATGGATTATGCTTCAACTGTGGAGAAAAAGGTCATATCAAGCCAAACAGTCCAAAACTGGCTCTAGCTGCGAACAACAAGAACACTAAAAATGCTAGAGCATTTGTTTTAACTGCAGAAGAAGCCAAGATGATCCCAGACGTTATAGCTGGTACGTTTTTAGTTAATGATGTATTTGCAAAAGTATTATTTGACTCTGGTGCGAACCAAAGTTTTATTAATACTTCGTTTTGCAAAATTCTAAATCAGTCATTAACTAAACTACCACAAGAATGTCTAGTAGAGAAAGCTAATGGAGAAACTATTAGGATTTTTGAAATCTTGCAGGGAGCAAGAATAGAAATTTTAAACCAAACGTTTAGGGCAAACCTTTATCCAATGAACCTGGCAGGATTTGATGTTGTTTTAGGAATGGATTGGTTAATAGCCAATAAAGCCAGTATTTTATGTGATCAAAAGTCAATCCAAGTAAATTCACCTAAAGGTAAAACGATCACAATTAAAGGAAATAAGCTGTTTAGATCCACAAAATTCATCTCTGTGATGAAAACTGCAAGTTCTATAAGAAAAGGTTCTATAGTGTATTTGATTTCTATAATCACTAACACTAAAGGAAAAGAACTAAAGGACATTCCAGTAGTGTCTCAGTTTTCAGATGTCTTTCCAGAAGAATTACCAGGACTACCTCCAGACAGAGAAGTTGAATTCAGAATTCACCTGCTACCAGGGACAACACCAATTGCCAAAGCACCTTACCGTTTAGCACCCGCTGAAATGCAGGAACTGAAGAAACAATTAGATGAATTGCTAGAAAAGGGATTCATACAACCAAGCTCATCGCCATGGGGAGCGCCAATCTTATTTGTTAAAAAGAAGGACGGATCAATGCATATGTGCATTGACTACCATGAATTAAACAAGGTTACGATTAAGAATCGGTACCCATTACCGAGAATCGATGATCTGTTTGATCAACTGCAAGGAGCTTGATTTTTCTCAAAAATCGATTTAAGGTCAGGATATCATCAATTAAAGGTACAGGAAGAGGATATTCCTAAAACCGCATTCAGAACAAGGTATGGTCATTATGAATTTACTGTCATGCCATTTGGTTTAACCAATGCCCCAGCTGCATTTATGGACATGATGAACCGAATATGTAAGCCATATTTGGATAAATTCATAATTGTATTTATAGATGATATTCTATTTTACTCTAAGAGTAAAGAAGATCATGCAAAGCATTTGCACGCACTTTTGAGTTTACTACGAAAGGAAAAGCTTTATGCTAAGTTTTCAAAGTGCGAATTTTGGTTAGAACAAGTACAATTTCTTGGACACCTAGTCAATCATGAAGGAATTCATGTAGATCCAACAAAGATCGAGGCAATTACTAAATGGAAAACCCCTGAGTCACCAACCGAGGTTAAAAGTTTCTTAGGATTGGCCGATTATTATAGAAGATTTATTAAAGATTTCTCTAGAATAGCCATTCCTTTAACTGAATTAACCTGTAAATCCATTAAGTTTGAATGGGGACCAAAACAAGAAGAAGCATTTAGAATTCTTAAGCAAAAATTAACCCATACACCCATACTAGCATTACCAGAAGGAACTGAAGATTTTGTAGTCTATTGTGATGCTTCTAAGTTAGGTTATGGATGTGTGTTAATGCAACGTCAAAAAGTTATAGCTTATGCATCCAGACAACTCAAGAATCATGAAAAGAATTATTCAACCCATGATTTAGAACTAGGAGCTATAATTTTTGCCCTTAAGATTTGGAGACATTACCTTTATGGTAGTAAGTTTACCATATTTACTGATCACAAAAGTTTAAGGTATGTTTTCGGGCAAAAAGAGTTGAATATGAGACAAAGACGTTGGATGGAATTGCTTAGTAATTATAATTGTGATATCCAGTATCATGAAGGAAAAGCAAATGTAGTGGCAGATGCTTTAAGCCGAAAGTATCATGAAAAACCAAGAAGAGTACGTTCTCTTAAATTAAATCTAAAAGTAGATTTAAATGATCAAATTAGAAAAGCACAAGAGTCAGTAATCAAGGACGATACTGAAAATTTGAAAGGAATAATTAAGGAATTAGAACAAGGAACAGATGAGATTTGGAGATTCCATAAGAAAAGAATGTGGATACCTAAATTAGGAAACCTACGCCATCGTATATTAGAAGAAGCTCATAAGTCTAAGTATACGATGCATCCAGGAAGTGATAAAATGTACCAGGATTTAAGGAAAAAATTTTGGTGGATAGGAATGAAAAAGGACATAGCAGCTTATGTTTCTAAATGTTTAACTTGCTCACAAGTTAAAGCTGAACACCAGAAACCCTCAGGTTTGTTACAGCAATTAGAATTGCCAGTATGGAAGTGGGAATTAATAACAATGGATTTTGTTACTAAATTACCCAAAACCAAGAAAGGTAATGATACAATCTGGGTGATTGTAGATAGGCTAACCAAGTCAGCCCATTTCTTACCAATGAAGGAAACTTTTAGTATGGAACAATTAGCTAAATTGTATGTAAATGAAATCGTTTCTTTACATGGAATACCGTTATCAATTGTTTCTGATAGGGATAGCCGATTTACCTCTCATTTTTGGTCAAGTTTCCAAAAGGCAATGGGAACCAAGTTAAAATTAAGCACATCTTATCATCCTCAAACGGATGGACATAGCGAAAGGACAATTCAGACAATGGAGGACATGCTTAGAGCTTGTGTAATTGATTTTGGAGGTAATTGGGATGATCACTTACCTTTAATAGAATTTTCTTATAATAATAGTTATCACACAAGTATCAATGCTGCACCATTCGAAGCACTTTATGGACGAAAGTGCCGAACCGCAGTCTGTTGGGCAGAAATTGGGGAAAAGCAACTATCTGGACCTGAGATAGTGCAGGAAACAACTGACAAAATTATTCAAGTCAAGGAACGACTGAAAGCCGCACGTGATCGACAAAAGAGCTATGCCGATAACCGACGCAAGCCATTGGAATTTCAAGTAGGGGATAAAGTATTGTTGAAAGTATCTCCTTGGAAAGGAGTAGTAAGATTCATCAAACGAGGAAAGCTAAGTCCCAGGTATATTGGACCTTTTAAAATTATTAGAAGAATAGGACCTGTAGCCTATCAGCTACAACTGCCAGAGGAAATGGCAGGAATACATGATGTGTTTCATGTATCAAATCTCAAAAAGTGTTTAGCTGATGAATCACTGATAGTACCTCTTAAGGATATAGAGGTAAATGAACAACTCAAGTTTGTAGAAAAACCTCTACAGATCGAAGACAGGAAAGTTAAAAACCTCTAGCATAAGAGATTAGTTCTGGTCAAAGTGAAGTGGGACTCCAAGAGAGGACCTGTGTACACCTGGGAGCTTGAATCTGAAATGAAAAAGAAATATCCAAACCTGTTCCAGTAGATCTCGAGGACGAGCTCTAAAAGAAGGTGGGGAGGATGTAACAACCCTCAATAAACCGACATCCTCGATTATTTTTCCGGCACCCTAATATACTTTAGAATGTCCCAATATGTCTTTAATTACACGCTGTATGTGAAAACCAAGTCCGAAATACGTTATAGTATTTAAAATAAATTAAAAACAAGAAATAGTAAGTTGAGGCGGGCCGCGTAGGACCCTACCCCAACTTCACGTGGGCGGTATCAAGGTTTATAATTAATTTTGTTGATTTCATTAAGTTTAGACGGGCCGCGTAAGCCTTAGCTTACACTTACGCGGGCCGCGAGAGATCAACAACGCGGAGACACCCTGAGCTGACACGTGTTGATATCGTGGCGGGTCTAGTAGATGAGCCGGACAAGCTAGTCCGTTGACTAGCTTTGACACGGGCCGCGTAGCCCTATGGCTACTCTTACGCGGGCCGCGTGAGAGTCGAGATCAGCACCTATATATAGATGGCATCGGATCTTAGTCGAACTCGCTCATTCAATTCTCAAATCTCAAAATTCTGATAGTAGAGTTATTATACGCGGGTATTATATCCCCCTAATAGCAAAGTTTTGCTCTGTTGTAAGTATTATAACCCCTGGAGACGTATTAGATACTCTGCCCGATTGATCTAGGGTTCCGTAACGGCTGTTGTGGTTCTGCCCGACGTAGTCGTTGGATTGCCGTCTCGGGGAGGGTATTGCTAATGTTAAATTGGGTTATTATACTAACACATGTGCTTTTGTGTAAATTATAGATTATTCCCAGGAAATCCTTACTGAAAACCCTAAAACAACATTGTGAGTTGATCCACTTTTTGTAAACCTTTTTGTTAACTGTTTTTACAAAACCTTAAATATCTTTCCATGCGAATAACAGTTATTGAGTATTTGTAAGAATACAATTACAGTCGGTAAATTTGGGGTTTTGTATACAAAATTTGTTACCACCTGGTAAAGGAGTAACATGACCATAAATCGGAATGACATTACCGTGTGGTGGTAATTGATATAACTTGGAAACAAATGTAATTGCGGATGCGCCCTCAATACTGTGCACTGTGACTTTTTATTTAAACTTGATTAAACTGGGATTCACTCACCAGTATTTCCCACAGACAAATGTTTTTAAAACGCGTTTCAGGTAACAAAATGTGAAAGCCAAATTGAAGCCAGCTGGACAACACTGAAGGCTTGGAAAAGTGGCAATAAAGTTACCTAAAATAAAATAGATGTTTTTATTAAATAAAATTGGATTTATTCCTATGAAAACGTGTGTACTATGAACTTGGGTTTTATCCCATTTATTTAAAGTTATGAAAAGGGTGGTATTTTACTCTGATTAAATATTTCCTAACTACAGTCCTGAAGAAAATTTCCGCTGCCAAATTAGACAAATACCACGATACCACCGAAACTGGCTCGCGGCCGCCCGTTCCCGGGAATCAGGGATCGGGGGTTGCGACAATTAAGAATCGCTATGCCTTGCCAAGAATTGATGACTTGTTCGATCAATTGCAAGGAGCAAGATTCTTCTCAAAGATCGATCTTCGATTTGCTTATCATCAACTAAAGGTCAAAAGTGACGACTTGGCCAAATTATACGTGGATAATATTGTGTCCCTTCATGGAGTGCCAATGTCTATATTATCCGATAGAAATACCAGATATACATCTCATTTTTGGAAAAGTTTCTAACAAGCCTTAGGCACACGATTAAACTTCAGTATGGCTTACCATCCACAGACTGATGGTCAAAATGAGCGTACTAACTGAATTATCCTATATCAACAATTACCATACTAGTATCAAGGCCGCTCCATTTGATGCCTTATATGGGAGAAAATGCAGGACGCCCGTCTATTGGGCTGAAGTTGGAGAAGCTAACCGTCCGGACCTAAGATAGTCCTTGAAACCACGTACAAGATTTTACAAATCCATGACAGACTCAAAGCTGCCCATGATAGGCAGAAGAGCTATGCTGACAAGAGGCAAAAACATCTCAAGTTCCAAATAGGGGATAAAGTATTATTGAAAGTATCACCCTGGAAATGTGTGATGAGATTTGGAAAGAAGGGCAAGTTGAGCCCAAGATATATTGGACCATTCGAGATAACTGAATGTGTCGGTTCCGTAGCTTATAGACTAAAGCTACCTGAGGAACTCAACGGAATTGATGATGTGTTCCACATCTCGAATTTAAAGAAATGTCTAGCCGATACGTCGCTAGCTATACCGCACCATGATGTGCAAATCGATGAAAACCTGAGGTTCATTGAGAAACGTATATCGATCGAGGATTGACTGGTTAAAAAGCTCTGAAAGAAAATGATCCCCATCGTGAAAGTCAATTGGGATTCCCGTCGTGGCCCAGAATATACATGAGAGGTTGAATCGAATATGAGACAAAAATACTCCTATCTATTTGAATAAAATCTCGAGGACAAGATTTCCTTTAAGGGGGTGAGGAGATGACAACTCGGAAATTTATGGCATATAATATGGCAACATGTGTCCTATAACTCTCAAATATTCCCGATATGTTGGACGAGAGGGACCAAATTCATAAAAATACGGAAGATTGAAAGTTAAGGGGTCAAAGATGGACAGATGGCCAAAATTTGGCTTCTCACAGTCTCTTACAAATCGCAAGGCATATGCCTTATGGTTCGTAAGGTTGTTTAAATCAGTGGGCGCGCCAGAGGTCCTTACGGACCACAAGGCATATGCCTTACAGTCCGTAAGGCCTTTGCTGGCTAAATATTTACAGCTGGCAGCTGCAGCTGCTGCTCCTGCCACCCATGTCACAAATTGCCACACTTCTCCTGCTTCTTCCCCCTCAGTAGACACTAATCAACATCAGCAAAGCCTTGTGAACACTTGGAATCATCTTGTGAGTCTTGATCAACTATAAATAGCTCCACATTTCCCTAATTCATGACTTACACCTTCACATTTCTCATTCTCTAATCTCTTTGGAGTGCTTCTGATCTATAGAGGCTTCCTTCCTGGAGTTATATCACTCCCTTTAACACATGTAAGTGTTCTATATCAGTCTTGTTCCATTCATAGGCTAGTTATTAGCCGAAAGCCAAGCAAATTGACTTTTGCTTTGACTTTCGGTTATAACCATTTCGGTCTAGCCAAAGTTCGACTTGAACATGGCTACGTGATCGTAATAATGAAGGTGTTAATCGCTTTTGATGGAACCCTCTGAAGATCATGTTAAGTTACTAAAATGACGGGTCAATTTTTTATTAAATAAAAGTCAAAACGTAGATTTTCGTAAATTACGTTAAATGAACTTCTATGTATCGAAACCTTAATTTTTGACATTATAATAGTTTATATAACATATTAGGACATGTTAGATCATGTCCAACTCGTAATTTCTTGTTTATTTCTCGGTTCGCAACCTAAAGTCAAACAGTTTGACTTCTGCTTTGACTTTCGATTCTGACACGTTTGAGCAAGTTTAGAGACTGAATTAAGGTTATTATATGATCATATTATTGTATGGAATAACTCTCTGAGGTTATACCATTTGATCATATCAATTGATAGGTTTTATGCATAAGTCCATATTATATGTCTAAAGATGCTAAATTGCCTAAATATGGTTTTAAAACCAATTAAACAAATAATCTGAGTTCGAAACTGATATTATAACATAATAAAGTATGTTTTGGCTTTATGGACTTTTCATAGACCTATTCGACCACCCGGTGTCGCATATGCGCGTACGACTAACTTTTATAACATAAGTATATAAGTTAGCCGAATCAGGTCAAAACCTTTCCAAATCAGTTCTAATCAGAATGTATGGTTGTTTAACCCATATCATATACGAGTCCTTGTACTCGGAAGGGTATAAACCACATTCTATCAGGTCTCCGTTTAATCTAGCTAACCGTACGTAATTATTAAAGTTAACCGGTCAAAGTCAAAAGACTTCTATAAAGACCCGTTAACAGTCTAACGGATCATAGTTCCATTCATCCTAGACTAGGATCCTCCAGTAAAGTGCACTTGTATTAGTTAAATGACCTGTTATAATCCGTTTTTCTTGTTAACTTAAACATTAGGGGTTTACGACCGTGTCTTGGATATCCTCGTTTCACTTAGTTGCAAGTGGCCAAGACCTAAGCGCGGGGTGTAGGCATACACTTGACAGGCGCTAATGCTATTATATATGATATTGAAAATGTGGTGTGTCGGTCGGTCCCCATATGTATTGACAAGCATGTAAAACTGGTAACAAGAAACATTATCTTATCCGAAATTATTTTTAAAATGATATACCAATGGTATCAAATATTTTTGAAAAGATTTTCAAAAAGTGTTGGTTAATTGTATTTACAAGTGAAAAGTGAAAACTGACGTATTTTCAAAAGACTAAGCGCAAGTTATATAGCAAATACGGAATATGCTAGAGCTACTTGGTCCAGGTGATTTGGAATTTGCAACTTCGTGAAAGACCTATTAATCTCAAGTCTTATTTTATTATATTTGGTCCGCCTGTGGATCTTTTAGTACAATCAGTCTGTATAATTATTTTTGAACTTTGGACTTTGTACTTAATAATAATTATTTTAAATTCCCATCTTCCGCTGTGCTTTGTGATTACAGATATCAATTATCACGCATAAACCTTAAGTCCGAGCCCACTGGGAAATCAGGGTGTAACAAGAGGGCTTCAAGCGAAGAGGGGAACGGAGTGGGAATTACCTTAATCAGCCTAGAAGACCTCGAACTCACATATGCCATAAGAGTAGATTTTGAAAATACGAACAACACAACTGAGTATGAAGCTCTTCTGGCAGGGCTAAGACTGGCCCAGCAAGTTAAGGCACAGAACATAGAAGCCTTCACAGGTTCACAACTAGTGGTTAAGCAATTCAACGGAAAATACGATGCAAGAGAGGAAACAATAGCATAATATGTTGCAAAGGTCAAAGAACTGGCTAGTCCATTCTAGTCTTTGAAGCTTAACCATGTGCCTTGAGGATAAAACAGACATATAATTATTTTTTTTAAATTTGGTTTAGTTTTATTTATTGAAATATATTAAATAAGTGAATAGAAAGACCAAATGACCCTTGTGTAATCTGATTTAACAGAAAAATCTAACTGGGTTTGGCCTAAAGGACATAATGCGTAAGATTTTGGAACATTAAGTATAGAACTTGTCAACTTTTGTGCTAAAGGACACCGCCTGCAAACGGTGTAAACATACAGGACAAAAATTGTAATTTACTCTGAATTAATATTATATAAAAACTAAAGTGGTGTGATCAAACACAATAAAATGACCAAGCTCTGATATCAGTTGTTAGAACTGAGTTTCTTGTTTGCAAACAAATTTTGATCAAACATAATAAAATTCACAAACTAGAAGTCATCACTAACGACTGGTTTTCATTAATCTGAAAAGATTCAAATGTTTTTTTTACAATTCAATTAACTCTATAGACCCCCCCCCCCTCAGCTGAGCACGTAAACAAAATGGTTCGTACAAGAGAAAATGTGAAGTGTGTGATGAATAGATCACTAAGTACGAAAGCTCTGTTCAATGATTTTTTTGACGTCACCCTGATAGTGAAATCTACCATTCCTAACAGAAAAGATTCCACGGATGTTTGCAAACATCTGTGCAAATCCTAACATCTGATCTAGGCTAATCTGAACATTGATAAGATAAATACTGTTACATTGAGAAAACACTGTCTAAGCTATCCTCTATTATAGTTATCCAAGCATCTGTTTGGCCATGCAGATGTTTGGTCTTCTTCATCAGACCTTTGGCTTGATCAGGGCTTTGGTCTTCAACCTATGTTGATTCTCTTGAAAAACGGTTTCTAAGTCTTGATTAGATGTTTGCCATGCTCTTGAAAAAATGTTCTAATAAGGTGTTCAAGATTCACTATCTTTGGGGAGAGACTGGTTTAATCTTTTGCTTATTTCTTGATCAGTGGATCATGCTTTGGCTTTTAGATATCATCTGTTCTCTTGTAGGTCCAACAGGAACGCTGACCAAAGTTGAGACTCCGATTAGTCCACGCAAAGACGAACATTTCTTTATAATATTTTAGCCAGTTATCATGCACATACTTAAAGAATCCTAAAAAATAATAATAAACTAAATGTACAGTTGTGTAATATAAAGAAAGGTGTGAATCATTTGTTGTAAAAAAAACTTACTTTCACTGTTGCAAGCCACAAATCGCTTATACTGATTGTTCAAGTTGTAGTATTATATGGGTTTTGTAGGAGACTTACACATTACCCCCCAAAATTTAATAATTTTTCCCGGTCTTTTTTCGTAAAGGCTTTCTTGTATTGTTTACCAATATTCTGTTGTATGTGAAACATGAAGAGATACCTAAAGGCATTTGGGAATGCTTTAGCACATAGTTCATTAGGGCATGGTCCCTATCCATTACAATCACACACGACTCCATACAATCATCCAACATTGACTTAATCCTTTCAAGTAACCATACAAAGTTATCTTTCCATTGTTTACAAATGACTGCATGAGCGACACAAAACGACTTGTTGGTCGACGTCGAACCCACTACGTGGACACATGGCATGTTGCACATGTTTTTGTTTTGTACATCGTGTCGATCAACAACACATGCGGGAATGCGCGCCACATTGTGTATGACTGGGGTGAACAAAGAAAACACATCTATTCCGGGTTCCTCCCGGGTCCCGTAAACAAAATCGTTAAAGAACAACATGGTTTCTAGTGTCTGAATGGGAGTCTTTCCGTCTTTATGTGAGGATCTAATCTTCTGCAGCGCATTTTGTATGTCTTTCGAATATGGAAGCTGTCGGGGTCTTGCTTCCTTATCGTTTGAAAAATGTTGCGTCGCTCCATGTTTTGAGTTGTCAGCTGCTCCACTTGCTTGTATTCACTAGGAGAAAATTTTCGCACAAACGCATGGCCCGGCAGATGTTGTTCGTGGTTATATTCCGGTTTTTGCAATACTAACATTCAGATGTCATGCGTGTCATGCCGCATATGCTGCCAACTTTTCTAATCGTGGCTATAGTACGGTGCTCACCACAGTCGCATTCAAGCCACACCCTCCCGATCCTTCCACCAACTTTCTACGATTGACGGGTCACAATAATGTAACCATTCTCGTTTGCCCTTTTTGTACCCATTCCTTTAGTTCTTTTGAGACATGAAAAGCTGAAACAACGATACGATTAACTTACATTCTAAATATATTAATCTTGCTTAATTTTTTATTATATATATTAATTTTAATATAGGGTAAATTACACTTTTCGTCCTTTATGTTTGCATCGGATTGCAATGGATAGCCTTTAACTTCAATAATTATACTCACAATCCTTTATTTGGAAAACCCAGTACATCTTTCGTACTTTAGCACTAACAAGGTTAAAATTTTCAGTTAAGTCTATTCACTCAGGGGTGGCTTTGTCTTTTTACCAATTTAATTAAATTGAAATTTAAAATAAAACTTTATAATCCAAACAGGAGACATTATTACTCCATTCATCATCATCACCAGCCATCCTCCCAATCTCAAACCCCCAAACCCTCTTTGGCCACCCCTATGACAACAACAACATATGCGGCCTACAACTTCATAAAACACAAATAGCAGCAGTAGCCGGAGCTTCATAATGCCGTTAACAACACCAGCATCTTGAATCTCATGTAATCTCCACACAACAATTTCAATTTTCACAATATCAAATCATGACGGAGCGATTAACATCATCATCTCCGTCAATCAACGATAATGACATTACTTTCGCTTCGATGTACAGATCTTAGGCCGTCGGCCCTCGTGTTGCTCCGACGACCACCGTCTCCGCCGGCCTCTTCTCTCTCAAAACCCTAGGTACAACATCTGAATGGAGATCTGCACATCGGTAGCTTTTCCGGCAACTTAGCAAGCAGATTTGGTAACTATTTGTGGGCCAACAGGTTGTATGCATGAAGGCAATTGGAAAAGAGGAAAAGCATCAGGACGGTGGGTGTTATCTTGGTTGCAGATTTGGTGGAGAGGAGAGAGTTTATTTGTTTATAAATATAATTTAAATAGATTGGGTAAAAAGACATAAATGCCCTCATGTGCAAGGCATATGCCATATTTAACTGGAAATTTTAACATGGTTAGTGGTAAAGGACGAAAGGTGTAACGAGTTTGTCAAATAAAAGACTGTGACTGTAATTATTGAAGTTAAAGGGTATCCATTGCAATCTGATACAAACATAAAGGACGAAAAGTGTAATTTACCCTTTAATATATAACATTTAACTAAGAAACATACGTGTATCATTGTTTCACGTAACTAAATGAATGTGATAGATTGTTGGTTTGATACGGATTGCCCAGGTTAGGGGGTTGCTCATTGTAATACGGTGGTGCGAATGGAGGCTCAGCACCGTATCCTACGCCATCCGGAAAGTCTTGTTGCACGTAAAAAGATTTACACTAGAATTACTCATACATTATACTTCTTGATGAAAATTTATATGTAAATTTGGAGAAAAAACTAAACTGAATCACAATTATATTTTGGTCATATTATTAATATTAGCAATAATTAAACAAAAAAACTTGTATATATTTGTAATTGGAAAGATAGAGTAGTGTAAATTAGTAGAGAATGAATTGGTGCATTGTTTTAAAGATCTCCTATTTTCAAAAGCATTGTTTACAGAAAAAGGAAGATATTACGGTGTATACAAGAAAAAACCGGGTATATTAGATAGACGTATTAGCCGGGAGTGACATCTAGTGTTTTTTGAGCCATTGTTTAGTTCCGGCTTGATCAGTTTAGGCTTTGTTTAAGGATTTAAGACTGTTAATGATTTCTTTCGTTGTAGATTTATTCATAATACCGTGTGTGCGTGCATACAGTTGGTGTTTGTCTCGTACTAGCTAACTTGTTCAATAATATTTGTTCCAGTGCAAACACCGGTAAGTTAAGATATATATGTGTCTCTAATTAATGAAAGGGTACAACCGTTGTCTTTGTCGTTAGTGAAACCGTCGAGCCGTTACATATGTAATCCACCAATTGGAAATTGCAAAACTAAAGGTATACTTTGACTTTTAAGTCATCCGCCAACATATATACAACTAGAGTCCTTGTTACATGAAACAAAATACATGACATCACAGTTATATGCAAATTGCAACATGCGTAGCTCACCTCATGTTACAATATTGATATATAGAAAATGAATACCAGATTTGGCGTTTCAAACGACCCAATTGCAACGATGGAATAGTGATGATCAGTTAAAGCTGTTAGTTAGTTTAAGAAAAAGTATGGAGCCATGCATGGGCGTTCCTGCGTTACACAAGCAAGACGATGAGGTCTCATTTCCACTTTTCCATCACGAGGCACTGCTCGGGATCGAGTATAAATACCAGAATAAACATTCGATCCAGTATCAATTCGTTAACATATATCGATCGATCAAGTTTTACTGAATACCTCCTCGATCAACCATGTCAGGAATCAATGGCAGCTGCTTTGCAGAGACAAGGAAACATCATTTCCAGGTTAATGGAAAGCGGATGTACTTTAACGGCTTTAACGCCTACTGGTTAATGTGTATGGCTTCTGATCCATCTACGAAAACAAAGGTCTCAGATGCCTTCCAAGAAGCTTCTAAAATAGGAATGAACATCGTTAGGACCTGGGCTTTTAGTGATGGTGGCAGCAAAGCCCTACAAACCTCTCCTGGTGCTTACAATGAGGACATGTTTAAGGTTAATCTCTTTCTGACATTTTTTTTAAGCTTAACGGTCAAGCGGCCGGCCAGCTTATATATATCATTTCAGGGATTGGATTTTGTGATATCAGAAGCCAAAAAACATGGGCTTTACTTAATTCTAAGCTTAGTCAATAACTGGGACGATTTTGGAGGTAAAAAGCAGTACGTTCAATGGGCTAGGGATCATGGAGGCCAGTACTTGAATAGCGATGATGAATTCTTTTCTAACGCTGTCGTTAAAGGATATTACAAGAATCATGTGAAGGTTGTTGGTTAATTTCTTCTATATATGTTGCAAGTTTTATTATATATTTTTATGTGTATTAATTTGTTCAACTTACAGAGCCTTCTTACGAGACTCAACTCAATCACCGGTGTTGCCTATAAGGACGATCCCACCATCTTTGCATGGGAGCTCATGAATGAACCCCGTTGCCAGTCTGATCTCTCGGGAAAGACTCTCCAGGTTCTCTCTAGCTTGATTACCGTTGTTAACTAACATATATATATATATATATATATATGCATGAACACTACCATCAATCATGAACTCTTGGACAATAGAGTTAGATAGATGCATATTTTTTGGTTCAATTCACGTGTGTCACTCATAACACAAGATCTTCTTCCTGTAGGAATGGATAGTAGAAATGGCAGCTGAAATCAAATCCATTGACAAGAAGCATCTTCTTGAAATTGGGCTTGAAGGATTTTATGGGGAGTCCATGCCTGATAAGAAACAAAACAATCCAGGCTATGAAGTTGGGACCGACTTCATTTCAAACAACAACCTCAACAATGTGGATTTCGCTACCATCCATATCTATCCTGATCAATGGTATATATAACACAAATATGCATTTGTCATATACTTGATTAATTTGAAATGTACACTACTAAGACCTAGTTCCCCCTTACAGTTTTTCTAGAAACAAAATGCCTGATTTAACCTTTTGCATCAATATTTTGTTTCGTTTCGTTGATTAAGATATACGTGTTTTCATGACATAGGGTTTCGGGAGGAAGCCCGGAAGCTCAAGCTGAATTTGTAGAAAAATGGGTTAAAGCTCATATTGAGGACTGTAAAGCCATCCTAAGAAAACCGTTACTCATTGCGGAATTTGGCAAGTCCACATGGTCAACAGGTTACACTGTCAAAGCAAGGGACGATTACTTTCAAAACATATTCAACATGGCCTACGAAAGTGCAAGAAGTGACGGGTCATGTTCTGGTACAACCTTTTGGCAGGTCATGGCGGAGGGAATGGATAATTGGGGTGACGGGTACCAAGTCGTGTTGGAGCAAAACCCCTCAACTGCTGCTGTAATTGCACAACAGTCACAAAAGATTTCCTCTCTGAACTCCGTGATGGAAATGTAGTTCTATGTTTACCAAACATGAAAACTTATAACAACTATCTTTGGGTGGCAACACTAGTTGTCACCTTTGGAGCTTACGTACCTTTAGAATAAGATTTAAATTAAAAAATAAGTTGACTCTAGGATCCTTATATGATAAAAAGAAAGTAGTTGATTATTGTTATTCATTGTACATGTACTGTACCATCTCCTAAACCACCATGGATGGATCTGTTGGTTGGATTCATGCCAGATAAGTAATGAATTAATACTTATCATTTTAAAACTAAAATGTTGTCATCTGCGTCTAACTAGTGAATATTTTGGTGTACCAAACAAGCAGAAAACTCGACATGCTCCGACTAAAATACAAGGTTTATTAGACGCCATGCCGATATAAATAAGCACATACATCCAACAACATATCAAAGCCTTTAGATAAACAGTTTTTAGATGCATCGTGAACGTACTTTCAAATATATATTGATGGTAGTAACTTTAGTATTTTACAATCTCCATGAAGGCTTAAACCAATAAAAAATGAAAAGTTTAATAGAAAAGAATATCATCAGCATTGGATACGTCTTTGTCTTTCTAAGTATATTTATATAGAAAAGAATATGCGAAAGGGTTTTTGAAAACGGATAAACAATGCAATAGTTTTTTGAATATCTTGATGGAGACAAAGTATACTTATACATGGGATCGGCCTGTCATAGGCTATGGTGTCCATGTGAATTAGGAAGTTGTGAAACGGACACTGACAACGAGGGTCACCTGATGGGCTCTCTCATCTGGGCATGTTGCCTCCGATCAGTTGTTGGGTTTGGGTCCAATATAGTATTTTCATAGATAATCTGATGGGAAGAAGACTAAGTTAAGAATAATGATTTTCCCATCGATGCTCAACATTCCATAACTAGTGTTCCGACAGAGCATTGAAAAGTCTCGAACTTACTAAGAACGGGTCTTACATTCAAAACTTTACCAGAAGAACACCCAGTCATGGCTGACTTCCCAAAACCTCCATTCCCTCTCAAAGATAGCTCGTCTTCAGATAAGAATCAAACGCAACCGATAGATTTTCCAAAGATAAAGGCACCATCCCAATACCACCCCAGAATACCAAGAAACAAACTATGCTGGTGGAAGGACCCAATGATGAGTATGGAAACATCACTGGTCCTAGGATCCTTCGATCAGGAGAGCCATGCATTACACTAGAGTTCGTCTCAGCACACAAGGAAGAACTCCGACACAACTAGAGACGTTACATAATGGAAAAAACTCGGAAGTCTGTGATCAAGACTTATCTTCGACTCCCGTCATGGAGGGACCTCGTCCTCCCAAACGAAGGGGGAGGCAAGAAGGGTGACAACCCGGACCCTTTGACGATGTTTATGACTATGTTGAACCAGATGACTCCGAGCGAGAAAACGACGTTGTTGGGAGTTGTGAAGAAGGATAAATCCAAGGAAAAGGACAGGGGGGATGAAGGATGAGATAACGATGTCCTAGCCAAACCTTATTGCCCAAGGATCTTGTAGAAGTCTCAAAGTTCACTAGATGCATAGTAGAAGCACAACTACCACCTAAGTTGAAACCCCTCACAAACATCGACAAATATGATGATACCAAAGACGTAGAAGATCATCTCCATGATTTTAGGGGAGCAGGACAGGTGGGAAGGTGGTCCATGCGCACATGGTGCCACATGTTTGTCCAGACCCGGATTGAGGGAGCAAGACTATGTTTTGATAGCCTCCCGGCAGGGAGTATCGATAGCTATGAGGAACTTTGCGAAAAATTCCTACGGAATTTTAACCAGTAGAAAAAGGCCATCAAAAACTCGAACGAGTTAATGCATATAAGACAAAAGAAAGATGAGAGGGTGGATTAGTATATAGAGAGACTCATCAAGGAGAGCATGAATATAAATGGTGTCTGGAAGTTATGAAGATCAGTAGCTTCATAAACGGTTAGAAACACACACAACTGTGTGAAAAGCTTGGAGAAGAATTCCCAGAGACATTTGACGGTCTAATGGACAAGGTTAGAGCTTTCGTAAGAGGTAAAGACACGAGCAGCAAAGCAAATAAGCCGGACTCTGGCTCCTGGAGTCCAAGTGCATTATCGAGATTATGTGATAAAGGTACACCTTTGATGTGTGCAAAATGCAACATATAAATTACATCAAATGAGGCATAAAACTAACTTTTTTTAGTACTAATGTTGGAAAAAGCCTGTTTCTTTCTTCCTTTTGAATTTACAAGACCAAATGAGCTTAAACGAACAAAAGGAGCAAATAAGCAGCCAAAACCAACATAAATACAAAGAAAAGGAATAAACTTTACATGCCCGAGCCCTCGGCAGCATCCCCAAAGTAAAAACACAGAGTCAGAAGACTGACCACGGGGCCATGTCCAGCTGAACACGGGGCGTGGTCAGGACCCTGCACAAAAGACAAACCTGTAGAAGCTTCCACGCCCACCACGGGAGCGTGCCCAGCTCAGCACAGGGCGTGGTCAACGCAAAGATAAGCAGAATCTTGCCAAAACTTGATAGTACAGATACGAAGTTGACCACGGGGCCGTGCCCAGGAGACACGGGGCCGTGTGGGGCCCTCTGCTGACACTTGCAATTAATGAAGGAAGAGAAAATGTTGACCAAAGGGCCGTGGCCAGAGTTCTGTGCAGGCTAAAAATAGGGGTGCTTGGTTCACTTCAAAGGCATCCCTTGGCAAACCACTACTCTCCCACTTTGCCACCACTACAACACCATCACCCACCACCGTCATCCATCATCCATCTTTATAGTGTGTAGTAGTCTCGGGATCCAAGATTGATTGTAAGGATTCTTGCCAATCAAAGGTCATGTTTGGTTAAGCCTCTTATATCACTTGGTGAAGACAAGTCTTTATTGTATTACTTTTGATTTTTAATCTTTTGGCACTTTTTATTTGGGTTTATATTAATGACTTTAATAACTAGTTTATTATGTTGAAGGTGAATTTTTCTTATCATTTTTCCGTGGTGTCTTGAAGTTACTTTACTATCTATATAAAGTAAAAGATTGCATCATTCATGTCTTTACGGTCTATATAAAGGCATGTTGACTACCTGGTCGGGGGTTAGGGAATGGTTTGGTAAGGTTCTTGCCTTGTTCAGTGTATAGATCTTGCAAGGACCTAGTTCAAGCTTACTAGGACCTCCTTCAATACCCACTGGTATTGGATGGCGGGGATGCGAATAGCTTGAACCCCTCATCTGTAAACTACTATTAATACTTTAAACCGGCTTCTTGGGATTGTATCCTTGCTGACTCAAACCACTTAGCCGAGGGTAACGTCACCTTCAAAAGAGGGGCCTACCACTTTTCGCATTAATAACTTACTTAATTGTGTTTCAATATTCCGACCCTTTGGGATTGTATCCCTGCTGACTCAAACCACTAGGTTGAGGGTAATGTCACCTTCAAAAGAGGGGCCTACTACTATAACTAAGATAATCTCTTAAAAAGTCCGAAAGTGAGAAAATCATCAAAGGATACATTAAAGGCAAGTCGGATCCAAGTGATTCTATCTTGTCTATCTGTTTTTATTTTTATTTACATTTTTAGTTTTTATTTTTACATTTCAAAACTTTTTCTCAAAAAAATTTAAATTGATTAGACGTTGAGGATAAACCGGTACTAAAAGCTCTTGTGTCCTTGGACGACCTCGGTATCTTACCAACGCTATACTACGCTCACGATGGGTGCACTTGCCAAAGTGTGTGTTTAGTGTTAGTAGAATATCGTGTTTTATAAATTTAAAACTTGACTAATGCGTAAAATGCGCTTAAAATATCAATAAAAATATATCACGCTTTGCACACACCAAGTTTTTGGCGCCGTTGCAGAGGACACAAGGATTTTAAGAAAGTTTAAAATCAACGGCCTAATTATTTTTACTTATTTTTCTATTTTTTTAGGATTTTTCTTATTTGTTCAGTTTCTGCTGACTTCAGCACGGGCCGTGCTCAACCAGACATGGGGCCGTGTCCAATCATCATTACTGGCAATCATGTTTAAAGTCAGACAGTAGCTGACCACGGGGCCGTGCCCACTGAACACGCCCCCGTCTCCAACCTCCAGTTGCTGAAAACAGAACCGTAAGATCCCGATGGTTGGTAATTTCTAACAAAAATATGAGTGATATTGATTATTTTTACTTTCGCTCCTCTTACGGTGAGTGGTGTCAAATATGTGGTGGTTTCCATAAAGATTTAGAATGTTTCTTTCTAAATTGCACTCCCGACTATTTAGACCCATCGTTTTCCTATGATAACCTTAAGATGGGCGAAAGTAAAAACGATCACTATCTCTCGCCCGAATGCCCTCAACCATTTCTTTCAGACAACATAACTTCCGAAGAATTATGTTGACTCGAAGAAATAATTCTCCTAAAATTAAAAGAATTAGAGCTTGAGATGAAAACAAGTTATTCGTCACAAGACAACAATCAAGGAGAATTGTTGAGGCCACATTCGGATTCTACCAACATCGACGATACCGAAAGCACCTCTAACTCTTGTGAAAACATGAGCGATAGTCATCCTTGTGTCGATTGTGCCGTGAAGGACTCTCCATCGGTCCCCGCCGATGCGCTCATAGACCTGAGCGATTCTACATATACCTTCTTTAACAAGAGCCCGGATAAGGGGAATAAAGGTTGGTTTCGCCCACTGGTATTTAGTTTAGGTTTTACCCTTTCCGATAACCTCTTGCGTTCTTGTTTAAATCAAGAGCAATTAAGGTACCTTAAGCACTTCGGTGTTGTTCCCTCCAGTAAGGAACCGTCCGATCCGAATAAAGAACCTTAAAATAAGACGCCACTTCTCTAGCCAGGGGGCCGTGCCCAGGTCAACACGCCTCGTGCCCACCTCAAAATTGACCACGGGGTCGTGTCCAGGCCAACACGCCTCGTGCTCAGAATACGGAAAAAAAGTATCAGAGTCTTGCCTGACCACGGGGCCGTGTCCAGCCGACACGGGGCCGTGGTAAGCGTGCTGTCGTTTTCTATAAAGTCAGCATGATTCCTGCACATTTGGACTCATTCCAAAGACCAATATTTGATGGGATCTTCACACATACCTTAAAAGGTATATTCCAAAGAAGGTTTCTCAACGACCATCTTGTCTTCACCACTTTTGTCACTTACCTTCTTCTCCAAAACTCTTCAACCTCCATTAAACCTTGAAACATTCATAACTTCAAGCCTTAATGTAGTATTTGCAAGATTTTTAACCAAGGAATCTTATCAGAAATAAGTTTTACAACACTGTTTTAAGTTATTTATGTTCAGAAATGTTTCAAAATGCAGAAAAATAATTTAAAACAATAATGTTCCTTAATTCAAAAAACTTGCAGAGGTTTGACCACGGGGCCATGGCCGGAGTGTTTATTTCATTCCTTTGAAATTTTCATCTTGTTTTCTTAGAATGTCGAGCCAAAACAGTGGAACATCTTCAGCTCACTCGAGAAACAGTCGAAGGGGGAGAAGGTCGTCGATAGAAGCTACCCTTGTCCGATACGTGTATGCACTAAGGGAAGCAATTGATGAGATGACATTCGTGGAAGAAGTCCTCATTAACCACATCAACTATTTGACGGTGAGGCTGGAAAGTAGCTTTCAAGAAATCAACCTTTTGCACCAAAGGTTGAACATTCTTGCAATGCCACCTATGGACTCCAATCTTCCCACAAGAAGATTGGAACTTGGCGCAAGAAGTAGTCAATCCAACTGGATGGGATGGCATTCCTCCGGAGCTTCTTCTAGACACACTACACGAGGTTCCGGTGGATGTCGCACCTCCCCCACAAGAGGTTGTGGACAATGAGCCCGTCTTCCTTCTCCCTCGGGAGATAGAGGAGTGGCTCAATGATGTTTGAGGAGCACCCTCCTGGTAGAAGTTCTAAGAGCCTTATTCAACCGAAAACAAAACCATTCTTCGGGTTTTTGTTGTTCCTGTCATGAAAACATCTAGGATAGAACTTCTTCATGGTTTAAATTTCTTGCATTATAGGACCTACCTATCTATCTTAATTTCTAGTTTGTAATTTTAATTTTTAGGAACTATGTATTTCGCACTCTTAATGAATGATGGTTTAAATTATTGAATGGTGTTTGGATAATGTTATAATGGTTTAACCACACGAGAAAAGATGGATGTTACCTAGGGAACGTTAAAATCACACCCCATGCATGAAAACAGAACCTCCCGACAACTTTTCCAACATTAAAGCAAGTTCAGCACGGGGCCGTGCTCAGCCCAACACGCCCCGTGCCCAGGCTCTGCAGAAAATTTGCCCAGTTCAGGTAACTGGCCACGTGCCATGCTCGCTAAATATGCCTCGTTGCCAGCCTTCTGTAAACATTTTGATACTGGCAATCTGACCACGGGGCCGTGGCCAGACGCCCAGTATCATAAAAATTTTTTTACACCTTTTTACACATTTAATCAACCTAAAAACTTATTTTTGGGACACATTGAGGATAATGTGTAATTTAAGTGTGGGGGGATGATAAAACCTTGAATCTTGCAAGTCCTAATAACAAGCCTTACACAAAACTCTATTGGAACCGCTAATCACCCCAATTTTTTTTCAAAAAAGTTCATTTTTTTACTTGTCTTGGTTTAATTCGGGAATAACAAGCTCTAAAAAGGTTATATTTTTACAAAATTACAACCGATAGCGTCGTGATAAAAAGAACCAAATAAGAAAACTATGAAAAGACATGACAAATCTAATTAAAATTTGATTATATATACTTAATCACATTATAAACCCATTCCCACAACAAGTGAGTTTTGAGCCTTTATTGAGCATACATGCATACATCTTTAAACTAAATGCTCATTTTTCGTTTCTTGTGTGAATAGCCGCTTGGTTCTTATGACTCTAGAACTTTCCACGACGATACATTCCAAGTTCTTACCAACTTAAACCCAAGTAAGTAAATGATAGAGGCATTAGGACTAACCTTTTTTCCTTTCAACACCATTATTTTTCATTTTTTTATCACCTACCCAAAATCCCCCTAGTTAACCCCTTTCAGCCTAAACCTTTTCATTTCAAAACCCACAAAACAAACACCCTTTACCCACCAAAACCTTTTTCTTTTCAACCCCTTTGTTTTAAGTAAAAAACTCGGTTATCTTTTGACGTAAAAAATTAATAATAAAAAAGTCTTGCAATAAACGAACAAGTTCCTCAAAAGAAATCTTGTTTGAATATGCTTAGTTGAATAAAAGTCACAAAAACAAAAAGTTTTACGACGACCGATGCTTTTTACGCTTTTAGCCATTTTTACTAACCACTAACCAAAAACCACCTACCCTTATGTAAGGACCTTCAAAAATGTCCCAAAACGACCCATAAGTGAAAACCGGACCCCTGAAACCCTAATCCATAACAAAAATCAAGAAAAACAAATTTTAAGGTTTCACGCGGGCCGCGTAAACCTTAAGGTAAGGTTACGCGGGCCGAAACAACTCATCAAATCGAAGTTTTGATTAAAAACGAAGATTCACTGCTCAAATTCGAAATTTAAGATAGCAAGGCGCTGCTACGATACAGGGTATTAACTCGATCGCTGCTACGATTCAATGTCCGATCAATTGAAACTATCCAATGAATGTTTAAGTGCTGCCCACATTAGGGCTATACCTTGTCATTCGTTGTGAATTCGATGGATGTTTAGGTGTTGCACTTTGTCATTCGTTGTGAGGGTTTTAATCTCGTGAGTTATCGTAAATGTTGTATTAGTTACTGACCTAGTTCGTGTGCATTGGTATTTAAATTAGGTTACAAGGCTAATCAGTAGGCTAAACTCTGCCTGTTAAACTTGCAATGTGAGTCATTCTCTTTTTATCAATAATGTTTTACAATACTCCAAGTTATTTTCAAAGGTTATAATTACAGGGATTAAGTCATGGTTATCTCAATCACTGGCTAGTGGGGTATTGCCACATTACTAATTTCTCACGGTTAGGCTAATAAATCCTAACAGTGATAATCATCACAACTTGGGTGAAAGGACCCAATAGTGGTATGACCATCGTCACCAGGAGGTGACACGGCGCCAGCTAAAAAATAATAAGATAGAAGCCATTGTAATCGCTCTTATGCTGTAATTTATAACTATGTGTCATTTTATGTAAACTGAATGACTCGCCAGTATTTCCCCGCTGATAAAATATTTTTAAAACATGTTTCAGGCGACCTGCTGTGATTCAAGGAAAACATGCTACGGAGCACTAACAAGCTTGAAGTGGTGGCTCAGTTAAAATAAATAAACATGTTTTGTAAACCAGGGAATTTCCTAGTAAAATTCCTCTATTGTAGATTACGGGGTTTACCCCGAATTATAAAATAAAATAATCGGGCATTTTCAAGTTTTAAAAGATCCTGTTAAATCTGAAGTTGTCAACTCAATTAATTAATACCACGGGTTTCTGTCCCGCGGCTCCTGGACCGGGTAAAACCGGGACGGGGGCCGTGACATAAAAAGGTGGTATTAGAGCCACTGATTTAAGCCAATTAAGTATCTAGAAATACTTAATTTTCCTGATTACCATCCTGTGATTATGTGTTTTTTTTATTTAACTATTTGTTTACAGTATGGGTAAGCAAAGAATTTCGGACATCTATCATCAATTAGCTAGTTCACCAAAAGATAAGGGAACTTCATTTCAATCAAATTCCTCAAGATACTCAGCAGATACTGAGGAATGAATATTTGTTCGTAAGGCACAGTTTGAGAAACCACTTACCATTAAGAAAAGAAGTTGGATTATTAGAAAAAGTCAAGAGAAAATAAAGAAGTCACAATCAAAAGGAGTGATGATTAATACGGAAACTCATGAAATAGGCAATAACCCACCATAGGAAAATGAATTAGATGAACAATGGGCAAATCTTTATATGTTAGCCACTACAGCAGTAAATGTTAACTTATAGTTGAATCGCCAAACCAGTACCAGCACCTATGTCACCTACAAGCCAGAATAAACTTTACATAAACGCATGTTGAATAATACTAAATTTTTCTGATTGCCATTCTGTGATTCTATGAAAATTTAATTTATAAAATTTTAACTTAGAATTTGTGTATGTTTCTTCATATATGCTAAACAGCATGAATGAGTTTTCTGAAGCTCTTCAGAATCTCAATCTCTATTCTGTGAATGTGGAAGTTTCCAGAGACTTTACCGGTTATTTGATCGACGTTAATGAACCTATGGAATTTCAAGCCCAACCTCCGGAGAAACCCAAGCCAAAGAAAAGAAGAAGACTTGTAGGTTGGAGGCGTGTGCGCAGGAGGAAACCAACGACACGGAAAGTTATAAAGACTGAAGATCCCAAAGATAAAGGCAAGGGAATAGAGATTGGAGAATGTTCCAGGCAAGACCAAAAAATGCCATCTTGGGAAGAGCTGGATCATAAACTGGCACTGAGTGACCTCATCGGACCTACCGGTGAAAACCTCTTTAATTACCCAGCGGAAGCACAACTTCCAGTTGATCTAGAGCCTGATATCCCAGATCCTATTATCCACTCCCAACCTCTACTAGCAGAGCTAGAAGAGTGGTGGACCACCGACTGGCAGTTTCAGAATCTCCTCAATAACCCTAATACCCTTTTCCCTCAATTTGACCCGGAGCCTCCACTACACCCGCCTATGAGCTCCGAAAACTTGGCAGAACTCCGCCACTATGGCGAGGAGCTGGTGGACACTGGGAATAGAATCTGGGAAGTAGGGGAGAGGATATCTTGGAAGTACGACGAGAGGGAGCGTCGTTTCTGAGATACTAGCTGACGGGGATGGTGTGACTGTGGTTGTGTGGTTGTAGGAATATGTGTTTAAAAATAAAAATATAATTATGTGAAATAACCTAAAAATAAAACTTTTGTAAGATAACGGGTGTGTACAGACACATATAATAATATATAAAATATCGAACGTCGAAAAATCGACAATTTTGGCTATACTTGTTGAAGTGATTATGTGCAATTGTTTTGTTATGTTTGGTTGTTAAATATTTTGTACTAATCACTTATATATATTACCAGATGGAACACGCTGGTAATGAACCCGTTAATGAAGTTAACCAATCTGAACAAAACCATGAAGATCAATTTCTGAATAGGCAAGATATCGAAAATATCGTTGCTCAGGGAATAGCCAATGCTATTCCAGCAATCCTTGCTGTTGCCCGAAATCCAGTTGAACCTCAACAAATTATTCCTAGAAAACGTACACACGGCAACAACGTTAGTAATAGTGTAAACAGAGGTGGCCACCATACTAATAACGACAACGATGGGATGCAAGCCCCACTCCTTAAGAAAATGAAAGCTGCAACGCCTGGTTGCACTTACAAGGAGTTTCTTGCCTGTAAACTGGTTGAATTCGCAGGCAACGAAGGGGCGACTGCTGCACTACATTGGTTAGAGAAAACCGAGGCGGTGATTAAAATAAGTAAATGTGCCGAGGAAGACAAGGTCATGTACGCGTCGCATCTTTTCAAAGAAGGGGTGCTAGAATGGTGGAATACGGTACTTCAAGCCAAGGGAAGCGATGTAGCCTATGCCATAAGTTGGGAAGAATTTAAGCGGCTAGTGGAGAGAAAATTCTGTCTTGAGTATGAAAAGGAACAAATGGCGAATAAATTCTTGAACCACCGGATGGTGGATGTAGACTGTCGAGGGTACACTTCGACATTCTTCGAATACGCTAGAGTTGTACCAACCCTGGCTTCGCCAGAACCAGTCCTTATTTCACGCTATATTTGGGGATTGATTGGCGAAATCTGTGATATCGTTAAAGCTGCGAGACCTCGCACAATTGACGATGCAGTGGAATTAGCCAACACTTTGACTGACGGACTGGTGCATACGCGAGAAGAAAATAGAAAGAAGGAAGTGGCCCAAAAGATTACCCAGAGATTCCGTGTGGGTAACCGTAGCAATTTCAAGAAAAAAGGGAACTGGGCAATCTTCCACTGTTCCATTTTGCAATGCCTGTAAAAAGAAGCATTTTGGTAGATGCAAGGGGTATTGCAATTTCTGCAAGATTCTAGGGCATCAAGAAGAAGATTGCAGGAAGAAGAAATCCACAATCTGCTACAACTGTGGAGAAGCTGGACATTTTCGGCCAGATTGCCCGAAATTGGTCAAATCAGCTGATAACAAAGCCAAACCTGCAGAAGGAACTACCAAGAAAAACGCAAGAGCCTTCCAGTTGACTACTCAGGAAGCAGAACTAATCCCTGACGTGATAACTGGTACGTTCCTAGTTCACGACGTGTATGCAAAAGTATTATTTGACTCTGGTGCAAACCAAAGTTTTATAAATACTTCATTCTGCCAAGCACTTAACTTACCCTTAACCAACCTTAGGCATATTTTTACAGTCGAAACGGCAGATGGGAATATTTTTAACATAGATAAAGTTTTGCAAGAAGGAAAGATAGAACTCTTAGGCCATAAATTCTCTGCAAACCTGTTACCTATGAACTTAGCCGGATTCGATATTGTGTTAGGAATGGATTGGTTAGTAGCCAACCATGCTCGAATTCTCTGTGGTAAAAATTCTATAGAAATTTGTACACCTACAGGAGAAATAGTGGTGATTATGGGAGATAAGCCATGAAAGCCACTGAAATTCATTTCAGTAATGAAGTTGGCCAGTTATTCAAGAAAACAAGAAGTCGTGTATATGATTTCGGTAATCATTAACACGAAAGATAAAGAACTTAAAGAAATTCCTGTAGTAGCAGAATACCCAGATGTATTCCCAGAAGAACTACCAGGATTACCACCCAATAGGGAAGTCGAATTTAGAATTCATCTAATTTCTGGAACTACACCGATAGCCAAGGCACCTTATCGGTTAGCACCAATCGAAATGCTAGAATTGAAAAAGCAATTAGATGAATTATTAAGCAAAGGATTCATACAACCTAGTTCATCCCCTTGGGGAGCTCCAGTGTTGTTTGTGAGAAAGAAAGATGGGTCAATGAGAATGTGTATTGATTATAGGGAATTGAATAAGGTTACAATTAAGAACCGATACCCATTGCCTAGAATTGATGATCTTTTTTATCAACTTCAAGGAGCTAGATACTTTTCTAAAATAGATTTACGCTCCGGATACCATCAGTTGAAGGTACAAGAAGAAGACATACCTAAAACTGCTTTCAGAACTAGGTATGGTCATTACGAGTTTACATTCATGCCCTTTGGATTAACAAATGCTCCCGCAACATTTATGGACATGATGAATAGAATCTGTAAACCGTATTTGGATAAATTTGTAATTGTCTTCATCGACGATATACTTATTTATTCCAAAAGCCAGGATGAACACTGTCAGCACCTGCATGCACTCTTAACTTTATTAAGAAAAGAGAAGCTTTATGCCAAATTCTCGAAGTGTGAATTTTGGCTACAGGAGGTACAATTTCTAGGACACATGGTGAATCACGAAGGTATTCACGTAGATCCCTCCAAAATAGAAGCAATCACCAAGTGGAAGGTCCCACAAACAGCTATAGAAATTAGAAGTTTTCTAGGGTTAGCCGGATACTATAGACGGTTTATTAAGGATTTTTCCAAGATAGCTGTGCCATTAACTAAGCTAACATGTAAAGCCGTTAAGTTTGAATGGGGACCTAAGCAAGAAGAGGCCTTTAGGATTTTAAAACAAAAGCTAACAAACACCCCAATTCTTGCCTTACCTGAAGGGACAGAAAACTTTGAAGTTTATTGTGATGCTTCTAAGCTAGGATTAGGATGTGTGCTAATGCAACGCAAAAAGGTAATTGCGTATGCCTCAAGACAATTGAAGAAGCACGAAGAAAACTATACTACTCATGACTTAGAATTAGGAGCCATAATTTTTTACCTTAAGATTTGGAGACACTATTTGTATGGAAGTAAGTTTACTGTCTATACAGATCATAAGAGCTTAAGATACATATTTGGGCAAAAAGAATTGAACATGAGGCAGAGAAGATGGATGGAGATTCTAAGTGACTACGACTGTGATATTCAATATCACGAAGGAAAAGCAAACGTAGTTGCAGATGCCTTAAGTCGTAAGTATCATGAAAAACAAAAGCGAGTTCGCGCTCTTAGATTAAATCTACACCTAGATTTAATGGAACAACTGAAAAATATTCAGGAAACAGCAATCATGGATGATGCTGAAGGAATGAAAGGACGAGTAAAGGAATTAGAGCAAGGCAGTGATGGAATTTGGAGATTCCACAAAAGAAGGATTTGGGTACCTAAGCAAGGAGAATTAAGAAATAAGATTTTAGAAGAAGCTCATAAATCTAGGTATACCATGCATCCTGGTAACAATAAGATGTACCAAGATTTAAGGAATAATTTCTGGTGGATAGGAATGAAAAAGGACATAGCTAGGTATGTTTCTAAGTGTCTTACTTGTTCACAAGTTAAGGCAGAACACCAGAAACCTTCAGGTCAACTACAACAATTAGAAATGCCGGTATGGAAATGGGAGCTCATAACCATGGACTTTGTTACTAAATTGCCCAAAACCAGAAAGGGTAATGACGCGATTTGGGTAATTGTGATCGATTAACCAAATCAGCTCATTTTCTACCCATAAAAGAAACCTTTAGCATGGAAATGTTAGCAAAGTTGTACGTAGACGAAGTAGTATCCTTACATGGAGTTCCACTCTCCATTGTATCGGACAGGGATAGTCGTTTCACTTCCTATTTCTGGACAAGTTTCCAGGAAGCAATGGGAACCCGACTAAATTTAAGCACTGCATACCATCCTCAAACAGACGGACAAAGTGAAAGAACGATCTAAACGCTGTAGGACATGCTTAGGGCATGTGTAATAAATTTTGGTGGAAACTGGGATGACCACCTACCCTTAATCGAATTCTCCTATAACAATAGTTATCATTCAAGTATCGAAGCTGCCCCATTCGAAGCACTGTATGGACGAAAATGCCGAACTCCAGTCTGTTGGGCAGAGATAGGAGAAAGTCAATTATCGGGTCCTGAAATTGTGCAAGAGACCACCGAAAAGATCACTCAAATCAAAGAAAGACTGAAAACGGCTCGAGATCGCCAGAAGAGTTATGCTGATAATCGACGCAAGCCACTAGAGTTTCAAGTTGGAGACAAGGTACTCTTGAAAGTTTCTCCTTGGAAAGGAGTAGTCTGGTTCGGTAAGAAAGGAAAGCTAAGTCCAAGGTACGTCGGACCATTCCCAGTAATACAGTGAATAGGGCCAGTCGCCTATCGCTTACAACTACCAGGAGAGTTAGCTGGAGTACAAGACGTATTTCATGTATCCAACCTCAAGAAATGTCTATCTGACGAATCTCTAGTAGTACCTCTCCAAGACATAGAGGTAAATGAGAAATTGAAGTTTGTAGAGAAACCACTTCAAATAGAAAACAGAAAGATCAAATTTCTCAAGCACAAAAGACTAGTGCTAGTCAAAGTCAAGTGGGAGTCGAAGAGAGGACCCGAATACACTTGGGAGCTGGAATCAGAAATGAAGTGAAAGTACCCTCACTCATTCCAATAAATCTCGAGGACGAGATTCTAAATAAGGCAGGGAGGATGTAAGGACCTTAAAAAATGTCCCAAAATGACCCATAAGTGAAAACCCGGACCCCTGAAACCCTAATCCATAACAAAAATCAAGAAAAACAAATTTTAAGGTTTCACGCGGGCCGCGTAAACCTTAAGGTATGGTTACGCGGGCTACGACAACTCATCAAATCTCCGGATCAGCTAACAGGCCACGTGTCACACACGTGGCAGGCCTAGGTGTGACACGCAAGCCCTAGTCTACGTATAGGAGGCCCTCGCGGGCCGCGTAAGATCAAGAAGGGGCTTACGCGGGCCGCGTAAACCCCAAATTTTTGCTATAAATTGCCTGGGCATCGGGCTTTCATTCTGTGTCGACAGTTTTGATTAAAAACGAAGATTCACTGCTCAAATTCGAAATTTAAGATAGCAAGGCGCTGCTACGATACAGGGTATTAACTCGATCGCTGCTACGATTCAATGTCCGATCAATTGAAACTATCCAATGAATGTTTAAGCGCTGCCCACATTAGGGCTATACCTTGTCATTCGTCGTGAATTCGATGGATGTTTAGGTGTTGCACTTTGTCATTCGTTGTGAGGGTTTTAATCTCGTGAGTTATCGTAAATGCTGTATTAGTTACTGACCTAGTTCGTGTGCATTGTTATTTAAATTAGGTTACAAGGCTAATCAGTAGGCTAAACTCTGCCCGTTAAACTTGCAATGTGAGTCATTCTCTTTTTATCAATAATGTTTTACAATACTCCAAGTTATTTTCAAGGGTTATAATTACAGGGATTAAATCATGGTTATCTTAATCACTGGCTAGTGGGGTATTGTGAACATTACTAATTTCTCACGGTTAGGCTAATAAATCCTAACAGTGATAATCATCACTACTTGGGTGAAAGGACCCAATAGTGGTATGACCATCGTCACCAGGAGGTGACACGGCGCCAGATAAAAGAAATAAGATAGAAGCCATTGTAATCGCTCTTATGCTGTAATATATAACTATGTGTCATTTTATGTAAACTGAATGACTCGCCAGTATTTCCCCGCTGATAAAATATTTTTAAAACATGTTTCAGGCGACCTGCTATGATTCAAGGAAAACGTGCTACGGAGCACTAACAAGCTTGAAGTGGTGGCTCAGTTAAAATAAATAAACATGTTTTTTAAACCAGGGAATTTCCTAGTAAAAATCCTCTATTGTAAATTACGGGGTTTATCCCGAATTATAAAATAAAATAATCGGGCATTTTCAAGTTTTAAAAGATCCTGTTAAATCTGAAGTTGTCAACTCAATTAATTAATACCACGGGTTTCTGTCCCACGGCTCCTGGACCGTGTAAAACCGGGACGGGGGCCGTGACACCTTAGCCCAAGCCTAACCCTTCCCCAAGTCCTCTTGATATTTACGAATGTTTTCAGTTAAAAGGAGGAGGTTTGATCGCTTGGCAAGCATACGGTAGAAGTAAGTTCCATGCCGGTCTCGAGGGTTTCATAAAAATACATCTTCGGCCGAGTGTTGAGTGATCCCCCGTGAGGTATGTGGACTTGTATATAAATGGAATTTTAAGGAGGCATGTTATGCCCAAATAAGTAATTTTTCTTATAAATGTTCTAAATAAATCATGATGAATAGGAATGTAAGTAAAATAAAAATAAAACTCAATAAAGATCTTAGATTCCCGACACACAAGATGAGCCCAAAAACTTCTTCTCTACCTCTTCCATTTGGGTGTGTAAGCCACATATTAAAGAGTTTTGCTTGAGGACAAGCAAAGATTCAAGTGTGGGGGTATTTGATGTGTGCAAAATGCAACATATAAATTACATCAAATGAGGCGTATAACTGACCCTTTTTAGTACTAATGTTGGAAAAAAACGTGTTTCTTTCTTCCTTTTTAAATTTGCAGGACCAAATGAGCTTAAACGAACAAAAGGAGCAAATAAGCAGGTAAAACCAACATAAATACAAAGAAAAGAAATAAACGTGACATGCTCGACCCCTCGGCAGCATCCCTAAAGTAAAAACAAGTAGTCAGACGACTGACCACGGGGCCGTGTCCAGCTGAACACGGGGCGTGGTCAGGACCCTGCACAAAAGACAAACCTGTAGAAGCTTCCACGCCCACCACCGGGGGGGGTCAATGCAAAGATACGCAGAATTTTGCCAAATCTTGATAGTACAGATACGAAGTTGACCACCGGGTCGTGCCCAGGAGACACGGGGCCGTGTGGGGCCCTCTGTTGACACTTGCAATTAATGAAGGAAGAGAAAAGGCTGACCACGGGGCCGTGGCCAGAGTTCTGTGCAGGGTATAAATAGGGGTGCTTGGTTCACTTCAAAGGCATCGCTTGGCAAACCACTACTCTCCCACTTTGCCACCACTCCACCACCACTACAACACCATCACCCACCACCATCATCCATCATCCATCTTTATGGTGTGTAATAATCTCGAGATCCAAGATTGATTGTAAGGGTTCTTGCCAATCAAAGGCCATGTTTGGTTAAACCTCTTACAACACATGGTGAAGACAAGTCTTTATTGTATTACTTTTGATTTTTAATCTTTCGACACTTTTTATTTGGGTTTGTATTAATGACTTTAATAACTAGTTTCTTATGTTGAAGGTGAATTTTTCATATCATTTTTCCGTGGTGTCTTGAAGTTACTTTACTGTCTATATAAAGTAAAAGATTGCATCATTCATGTCTTTACGGTCTATATAAAGGCATGTTGACTACCTGGTCGGGGGGTTAGGGGAATGGTTTGTGTTAGGATCTGAGTTTCTTTTGATTATGTTTGTTTGATTAGAATGAATATGAAACAGAGGTAATCGTAGCGGAATTAGATGAAACAAACTTTCAATACACAATCAATGAGAGAATGATTTTTAGCAAACATGTTTAACATGAAATCGAATGATTGTATTTATTACAAAATTCAATTACAATGCATGCATGCACTAATCTCCCCCTTCTGCCTGAGCTCACTTGATTGTTCGTACAAAATGACTTGTGTGAAAGAGCTAATAGAACAGTATATAATACTGTTCTATTTATAGTACAGAACAACCACTGAGCATCTTCGGCTGATGTCACCATGAAAGTGACATCTAACCTCCTAACAACCTCTAACAACTGTCCTATACATCCACTGATCATAAACCACTGATTACAATAAACAAATACAATGCAATACTAAACTACTGATTCTTCATTCCACTGTTATAGCTCCAGCAGGGCTTTGGTCTTCAGCAGTACTTGAGACATATCAGTAGATTGAGCTTCAGTACTTTGACTTCACTAGTTCTTTTGGGTAGCAGCAGTTGTGAAGAGCAGTGCTTTGAGTCATCAGATGTTAGGAGCCACTGTCAAGGGGAAAGATCTGTTGCAAACAACTGCTTATTATGGATCTACTGCTTTGAACTAGTTTTGGCTTTATTAATTGTTCCTTTGATAGGGTTCAATCCCAACAATCCCCCCTTGAACAGATGATGCCAAAACCCTTCATTATTTTTTATCTTTATTGTCTCATCAGCATTTCCCTGATTTGCCCTTTGAATTGTAATTCAAAGTTTAGGGAATCTTCATCATCCTCATCCCTGCACAGTGGAAGCTCAAGGAGATCTTGTAAATCTTCTACACTCAGGCCAAGTGCATTTCCCCTTGATATATGCTTCACTTCACCACTGGATTTGAGCAATGTCAATACGTGGGTCTTTTGATCAGACTTCCACTTTAGTATTTTTGAACCCAGTGGGTTTCTTGGGAGAGACTTTATTTTTGATGAGTTTGGAGATGGAGGCCTGGTTATGACTGCTTTAGCAGGGTCTTGAGACTTTGCTAAATCAGGATTGTTTGCAATCATATCCTGAAGAACCATTTTCATAATGTAATCTTCTTGAGCCATGTCTCTTTCTTCATCCATCTGCTTTTGCATTTTCCTTTAATAGACATCAATAGCAGTGGTTGTAGCAGGTCTCTTGATTTGCAGGGCCTGTTTTGTGACAACCCTCACTAAACCAGGTATCCGTACGACTTAATTAATAATTAATTACTGCTTAATTACTGTGCTACTTGAAATTGTGGATAAACTGTTACTTAAATGCTGATACATGTACTTACTTGCATCATACTTTACTTGCTGTCACTCTATGTTTTGCTTACAGCACCTTCGTGACAACCATGATGCACAAAAAGCACAGTAGCACTATAAACGGATAACCTATTGAACATGTTGATAAAGCCAGCATCAGGCAGACACTACCTCTAAGGCCTGTATGAGCCAGAAATATTTTACTACACTAGTGGTGAGTGTAGGGATACAAGGGTTGTAGAACTGCGTCTCTAGGAATAAGTTACAATGACTGGATGTGCCTAAAACGTGCTCTAAGCACAAAAACTCAGCACTTTAATAAACAATCCAGCTTTTGGCTAACTAATAAAGTGCCAAGACATGAGGAAAATATTCCCGACACTTTGGAGGAATAAGTTGTGTCACTAAAAAGGGTATTAACGACACTTTAAAGCTTGTTTAACGCTTTAACGGATTACTATCCAACCGAACAACCAGACTATACCCGGAACATGAAAATATTGTTAATAACATTACTTATCTTTTTCTGAGCCAGTTAGGGTCCCTGAATACCCTAACACCCGCAATAAAGCACAACACACTACTAACCGGGTTAATCCCTAAACTTAACTAGATTAACCTAACTATTAACTAATGTTTAGTTGGATTTGAACCAAACTACCCCCCCCCCCCTTTACAAACCGTCCCCAAGAGGGGGGACATCCTTTTGTCCTTCTTGATTATTTAATTACATTTGTTTAATATCAAAGTGACATGAAATCCAATGGTTAAAGAACTTAAGTTTGTCTATAAGAGCTAGAGATTACACACTTGATCATTCACCACTTAGCATTCACCAAACACTTCCTCTCTCTCTCTCAAAGGCTTCGGCCGAACACCCCCTATATCATTCCTCCACATTTCGATTTTGATCTTCACATTCCAAGTCCATACAAGCATTAAGGATCGCGGATAAGAAGGCTTGGTGCATTCGGAAGGCGAAGGACCTCACTCTATTGCTTTTATCCTCTCATTTTGCGTCTAGATTCTCCCCTAGCCTCGAGCTAGTAGTAAGTTGCTATAATCACCCTCTCGAACTATTTTGAAGTGGTTAAAATGATTTGTAACGGTTAAAACTCGTAAACATGCAAGTTGAAACATGAAAGTCTACTAAAAACACTAAAAGTGATGGTTAAAAGCTTGTTTGTTGTGTAAAACTTGTAGTATTTGATTTGTGTAGTTATTTGGACCCGATCTATGTTGTGGTAGCTCGGATCATCGTTTAACCCGGATTGGTCATGATCTTGGATCATGACATAAGGTTGTTTTGGAAGTAACAAGGGTTAAAGGATGAAACTCTACCACACACGAATCATGAACTTGTGTAAAAGCGATTTAGCTTGTGAAATAGTGTTTAAAACTAGTAGATCTACGGATCTACAAGCGGTATTTTCAAAGAACCAAGTATCAAAGAAATTATGTTTTCTAAAGACGGATCTTACACTAACAAAAAATGATTTTTAGAACACACAAGTGTGTAAACACTTGTGTAGCACAAAGTTTCGACAAAATAACTATTTTTGTAAAAGATGACGAGAAGTTGTAAAAACGGAATTTCTCTAAAAACGAGGTTTTTACAAAATCGGATGGATTTATATAGAGATCCGCTAAAAGTAATGGGGTTTACTTCATAATATTAGAAAACCACAAGTTCATGTGATTTTTGCGACTTATATATATTTGTTGACTAGTTTGTTGTCTTGAACATTGTTTTGGTTAAATAAGGAAATTGTTGGGTTGATTTATAAAAGAAAATGATACGCTTGAGAGCGTGGCCACCTCCAGTTACAGAGGAAACTCTGGCGAAATTTTTCTAAAAACCTAACACTTAGAATTATTTTCACTATAAGTGTTAGAAATACTTCTCGACATGTTTTCAAAATATAAGTTTCGCCACGACTTTATTTACAAAATATCGGAGGTGGGATTTTCACAAAAATTAAACGTGATAAATATATTTGGTAAATATATTTTTTTTACAACGTTACTTGTCATTATTTGCGAAGATACATAAATATTATTTTTAGGGTAAAAATAATATTATCGAATGTTAACGAATCCAAAATAATACGAGCGCTTTCACGATAAATATATAAGTTACACCGGTAATTATTATTACCACTCGATCGTTAAAACGTAACTTACACATTTTAAGGAAATATCCATGAACGCGTATTTTTGTTAAAGTATTATTTTGGGGAAAATTATGTGTAATAGAAAATATAATATTTTTGAGAAGAATATTTATATTTGGGATTAGAAATAAAATATATTTTAAGTGAGACTTAATAATATATTTCGAAATTATACGAACACACATGTATTAAATCCCCCATCCTTGGGAAGGAAAATGATTACCAAGTATACAGAATGTAAACACGAAATAGTTGTCTAACTATTTCCCGAAAACTTAAACCTTAAAGCTAAGGCACGGCCGTCCGTCTAATAGAGTTAGTACGTGTAGGTCGTCACACAGCTGCTTGATTTGGAGGTATACTTGGTAGAGACGCACCACTGTGAGTTCATGTCCCCCTTTTCTCTTAACTGTTTTCAGTTTTCTAAACTACGGGGGTGAAATACATGTTACTTTGATTACAAGTACTTTATACATGGTATGGTTAGCGTAAGGAGGTTTACTACTTAGATCATGTGAGTGGGTAGGAGCAACATGAGGCCATTAGTCCTCATGGTAGGACCGAGGGACATGAGCGGTAGATCTATCTGGGTGTAGCGAGCCCAGCCCCAGGCCAAACTAGAAACGGACCTCGGGGTGACTTTGTGCCCGACGCATAAATCTGCTAGGTTTGAGTCTCCCTACTTGCACTTCACACATATCAGTGGCCTTGCAAACCATTGGTGATCTCAATTCCCTTATGTGCTACATACCAGGATTTTTATACTTACAAAGGTTTATTTACTCACTTACACATGAACTCGCTCAACATTATTGTTGATTTTTCAACTTACATGTATTTCAGGGAATTAAAGGATCTGGCGCGGTATGACACGTTTTCCCGCTGCACTAGTTACGAGGTCATCCGGGTTTAGGGAATGTGACTCTTTCCTGGACAAGTCACAGTCCTTAAACTATGCTTATGTTATGTTGTGTTTGTTGAACAATGTTTATGTCGTTAGGATGTGTTTCCGTTAAGACAATGTTATTGTATTTGGTTTTTAAAACTTAATCGAATGGATGATCTTGCATGGTTTTATTTCATATAGCTTTGTTATGGTTAAGCTATGGTATTAAGAAGTCACACCAAATTAACCACGCTTCCGCAAAGCCAGGGTGTGACACTTGGTACCAGAGCTCTGATCATAGCGAACTAGGATTCTTTCTCGAGTCTAGACTATGATCACTAGGGCTCTCACGAAAACATTTTTACTGCATACCACTTAAGTCCAGATCCAAAACTTTTTACAAACAAATGTTGAGCACATTTTATTTATTATTTATAGGCTCAGTCTGGAAAGGCTGAGGCTCGGTCTGGGAGGCCGAGGCTCGGTCTTGGAGACCGAGGTAGTTGTCTAGTGGGACTAGGGAGTCAGTCTGAGAGGCTAGGAGAATTTGGCTAGTGGGACTAGGAGGAGTCAGTCTGAGAGGCTGGGAGAATTTGGCTAGTGGGACTAGGAGGAGTCAGTCTGAGAGGCTGTGAGAATTTGGCTAGTGGGACTAGGAAGAGCAGTCTGAGAGGCTGGGAGGCTAGTGGGACTAGGAGAATTATTTGAATGCTTACTTGGTGACTTATGTGATTATTTGATTGTATGATTGACTGTTTGTGCATGTTTGTGTTTATGTTACAGACACCATGGACACCTCTGGCACAGGTGACTCAGACACCACAGGACCTAGACCTATAGTATCAGATGACCTAGAGTCTTCAGAGCACGAGGTCCACACATCCGACGTTACTAGCACGGACGAGGACGACTTTCAGCCCTTTGCTTTACCTGATGGTGCTGATGAGCTCGCTGATGGCCCTTTGGCCGGGGACCTACCGTTAGTGGAAATCCCTGCTCCCATACCCTTAGCTGTTTATCCTACTTACGATTTGCTTCTCGACGCCGACGATGATGGCGACGTCGATCTGTATGATGATGAGCCCTTAGAGGAGGATGTTCAGGGCGAGGCCCTTCTTGCTGCTGGTGATCTCTTGATGATCGCAGATGCTCCCGCCGAGGAGTCACCTGCTCACTCTCCGGTCCCAGACTCTTTCGAGTCTGTGGCCTCCGCACCTTCACACACTCAGAGTGCGCAGCACTTTTCTCACGGTTCAGATCCAGATAGAGCATCCTCTGTTGCCCCTGCTTCTAGCTTTGCTTTCGACCACGATGTTGAGGAGGACTCCGATCCTGTCTTTCCCCCAGGATTCGACCCAGATGAGGATATAGAGTTTATACCCATGGATCAGCCTATGGAGGACCCAGTCGACCCAGTAGACCCATTTGATCCCATCGATCCCGAGTTTGATTTTGGGATGGCCTTTGATGACCCCGAGCCTGCCATGGCCCCTGAGCAGGTAGCCGCTCTAGACCCTGCGTTTGAGCACGACCCAGTTCATGCTGACGCACCTATTATTGAGCCTGTCATTGCTGACCCACCTATTGATGATCACCCAGTGGATGCTCCGTTGTTGGAGGGCAATCATGTCATTGCTGCTGATCATGTTGATCCCCCACTTATTGCTGATGCACCAGTTGACCCTCTTGTTGCACCTCACCATGATCCTATGCCAGTTCAGTTTGATCGTGCACTTTTTGAGGCACAGATGGACCCACGAGATGAGCACGCCCAGCATGGGTGGATTCCTGGTGATGACGAGGTCCCACCTATTCCCCCTCAGATCACTGATACCCGTCACGTTGATACCTCCTTTTCATTTCCTCAGTTTACACCTCCAGCGCGACCTGGAGAGGGTTCTTCGGCTCACCCTTTTGGACATGTACCGGTATCTATCCCTGCTATACCACCGTCTGCTAATTTTCCCCCTGTTTCTCCATTTCATGTGGCACCTTTTGATCCCACCAGTGAGCCGTTTCTCTGGTCATCACCACCTGCCATGACACCGACCGACCCTTACCATCCTTTCCATATGGGATATTCCATTGAGGATGTTTTGATGTCTTTTGTCACCCAGCACGAGGCACACACGCAGTGCATTCAGGAGCTTGAGAGAGCCCAGCCGCCGCCGTGTCAGTGCCAGGGTCAGACCCACTCTCCTTTGCAGCCCTCTCGACCTTTACCACCAGACTATGCTGCACGCCTTTTTGCCCTAGAGCAGCAGGTTGCTTCTTTCTTGCGTACCCAAAGAGCCATGGAGGAGGACTGTCTCCATTTGCATCGCTTGTTTTACACTCACTTTCCCCCTCCTCCACCGCCATCCGTGTAGAGCTCTTCAGTACCGTATAGGTAGACGCTGGTGAGAAGACGGCGATTGCTTTTGGCTGCACAGCATTTTTGGAGACTACATTATGATTCTGACTTTTGTTGACATGTATTTGATGTACTGACACTGATTTGATATAGTTTTTGGACTAGGGTGATGTAGCCTTTAGTCGATGATGATGTATGGCACTATTATGTACCTGTACACTTACTATGTGGTCTCGATATATGGCAATCGCAGTATTCTCATCATATGTGATGTTTTGATTGATTATTTATGTTTTATAACATGGGATGTTGTGTGATTGATATGATTATAACATGAGATGTTATGTACTATTACTATCATAATAAAGCGTACGTATTATAACATGGGATCTTTATTATGGCCTGACCGACGTAAACCCATCTTTTAGAAGATGCCGCCGAGACGTCAAACGCCGATGCCTACCAATGAGGCAGAACTCCAACAAGTCATCGCTGCTACCATCGCGCAATACGCCGCCTCGCAAGGAGGACCCAGCGGAAGCAGCTCATACAACAATGGCAACAACAATCCACCTCATGGTAATACTAAGTCATTTAGACATACCATGACCTAATTGGATATCTATAGCAAAGATGCTAATGCCGTTCACATGTTACAATGTGTGTGCAGGGTGCACCTACAAGCAGTTTCTAGACTGCAAACCGGTCAACTTTGATGGCACAGGAGGTGCTGTCGCCTTTGTTCGTTGGGCTGAGAAAACTGAATCTGTTCTTCGCATGAGCAAATGCGCACTAGATCAGCAAGTCACCTATATCTCAGGGCTATTCTTGGATGGAGCCCTCTCTTGGTGGAATTTGCAAGTACAGACACTTGGTGAAGCTGCTGCCTACGCACTAACCTGGACCGAACTGAAGGAACTTATGCGCAAAAAGTACTGCTCTCGCGCGGAAATCCAAAGATTGGAAACTGAGTTCTGGCATTTGAAAATGGAAGGTCCAAGGATCGCAGAATACGTTCAGAGGTTCCATGACTTATCGCATGTGGTACCCTACATGGTCACTCCGGAGTTCAAGCGGATTGAACGTTTCATTTGGGGATTAGCTCCTCAAATCATAAGCATGGTGACCTCATCCAAGCCTGCGACAATTACTGAGGCAATTGATCTGAGCGTGGCTCTCACAGAGGAGGCTATTCGCCTGAACAAGTTCGATGATGCTGAGCCTAAGAAGAAAGAGACTCACGTCGAGTCATCAGGAGGTAACAAACGGAAGTTCTCGAACTTCAAGCAGGGCGCCAGTGTGGTGGTTAAGAAAGGAGGACCAGGCACGCCAGCTCAGGTTACAGCTGGTAGTGGAAAGAAAGGGAAAGGATATATGGGCACCCAGCCCAAGTGTAATACCTGCCAACGCCACCATTCTGGCCATTGTAGTGTGAAAGTATGCGAAGCATGTGGAAAGCCGGGCCACTTGAAGGACACTTGTTGGGCCACTGCTGGCCAGGGAGGCCAGGGAGGATTCGGAAACAAAAATAACAACCGGGGTGGGAATGGAAATCGCCCACAAGGAAACAATGGAGGTAATGGGAATCGAGGCAACAATGCTAATCAAGCGGGCGCCGTGAATCATAACCAGAGGAATAATCAAGCTGGTGGAAACGGGCAGAGACCCGGATGCTTCAACTGTGGTGATCTTGGGCATTACAAGAGGAACTGCCCAGAGTTAAACCAAGCCCGTGGAAGAGTGTTTAATATTGAAGCGAGGGAGGCGCGCCAGGATCCCAATGTTGTCACTGGTACGTTCCATGTAAACCAACGCTATGCATCCATTTTATTTGATACTGGCGCCGATTATAGCTTCGTGTCGTTAGAGTTTAAGAATATGCTTGGTTTAGCCGCTAGTAAATTAGATATTCCGTACTCAATCGAATTGGCTAATGGAAAGATAGTAGAAGCCAATGAAGTTATCAGAGGTTGTGTGATCGAATTGGGAGAGCGTGAGTTTGCTTTGGATCTACTACCAGTCCAGTTGGGAAGCTTCGACGTGGTGGTAGGAATGGATTGGTTATCAGGCAACAAGGCTGAAATAGTTTGTCGCGAAAAGGTCGTTCGTATCCCAACCGAAGATGGCGGAACAATTGTGGTTCACGGGGAGAAGCGTGATACGCCGTTAAGAATTATCAGCTGCCTGAAAGCGCGAAAGTGTTTGCAGAAGGGATGTGTTGCCTTCCTGGCACACATTGTTGATAAGAAGGCTGCTGAGCCGAGAATAGAAGACATCCCTGTCGTGAGGGAATATCCAGAAGTCTTCCCAGAGGACTTACCTGGACTGCCACCTCAGAGACAAGTATAGTTCCGCATTGACTTGGTTCCAGGCGCCGCGCCTGTGGCTAAGGCACCTTATAGACTTGCTCCGTCTGAGATGCAGGAACTGTCGACACAACTTCAAGAGTTGTTAGACAAGGGATTTATCCGACCAAGCTTCTCGCCTTGGGGAGCTCCAGTTTTGTTTGTCAAGAAAAAGGACGGTAGATTTCGTATGTGCATCGACTACAGAGAATTGAACAAGCTGATGATCAAGAATAGATATCCTCTGCCAAGAATTGATGATCTGTTTGATCAACTGCAAGGTTCAAGCTTTTACTCAAAGATCAATTTGCGATCTGGATACCATCAGTTAAGGATACAAGAGGAAAGTATCCCGAAGACAGCCTTCAGAACTCGTTACGGACACTACGAGTTCCTTGTTATGCCGTTTGGGTTGACAAACGCACCTGCGGTCTTTATGGACTTGATGAATAGAGTTTGCAAGCCGTACTTGGAAAAGTTCGTGATTGTGTTTATCGACGACATCTTGATTTATTCAAGAACAAAGGCTGAGCACGAACAGCATTTAAGAGCTATTTTGGAGTTGCTGAAGAAGGAACAGTTGTATGCCAAGTTCTCTAAGTGCGAGTTTTGGCTACGTGAGGTACAATTCCTTGGGCACGTGGTAAATGGAGATGGAATCCATGTGGATCCCACCAAGATCGAAGCGATTAAGAATTGGGAAACGCCAAAGACGCCAACCGAGATTCGACAATTCTTGGGTTTGGCTGGCTATTATCGAAGATTCATTGAGGATTTTTCAAAAATCGCTCAACCATTGACGCTCCTCACGCAGAAAGATAAGAAGTTTGATTGGGGAATCAAACAGGAAGAAGCGTTCCAGATATTGAAGGATAAGCTCTGCAATGCGCCAATCTTTGCACTACCGGAAGGTACAGATGATTTTGTGGTATACTGCGATGCTTCGCGTCAAGGATTTGGTTGCGTGTTGATGCAACGCCAAAAGGTTATTGCTTACGCATCACGTCAATTGAAAGTGCACGAAAAGAACTATACCACACATGATTTGGAACTTGGCGCAGTGGTATTTGCATTAAAGATCTGGAGACACTACCTTTATGGTACAAAGTGTACAATTTTTACAGATCACAAGAGCCTACAACACATATTCAACCAGAAGGAGCTGAATATGAGGCAAAGACGTTGGGTTGAGTTGCTGAACGATTACGACTGCGAGATAAAGTATCATCCAGGGAAGGCAAATGTGGTCGCCGATGCCCTAAGTCGAAAGGAGAGGATCAAGCCCATAAGGGTTAGGGCTTTAGAAATGATTATCCGAACCGATCTTTCCTTGCGCATTCGTGTCGCGCAGAAAGAAGCTCTCAAGGAAGGAAACCTTGAAGAAGAATATCTCCGTGGGATGGAGAAGCTACTGGTACCAAACGAGAAAGGAACGTTATGTTTTGAGAAAAGGATTTGGGTTCCTTTGTTTGGAGGTTTAAGGAAGGTTATTTTCGATGAAGCTCACAAGTCGCGGTACTCTATCCACCCTGGAGCGGATAAGATGTACCAGGATCTCAAAGATTATTATTGGTGGCCTAGGATGAAAGGCGATGTTGCTGTTTATGTGAGCAAATGTTTAACATGCGCTAAGGTTAAAGCCGAATATCAGAAGCCTTCAGGACTTCTGCAACAACCCGAGATTCCCAAGTGGAAATGGGAACAAACCTCCATGGATTTTATTACAAAGTTGCCAAGAACGCCAAGAGGCCATGACACTATTTGGGTAATAGTGGATCGATTAACGAAGTCAGCACACTTCTTACCTATCAGAGAGAAGGATAATACGAGCAAGTTGGCCGAAATTTACATGAGAGAGATCGTTACGCGCCATGGAGTACCTCTCTCAATCATTTCCGATAGAGACGGAAGGTTCATATCAAGGATTTGGCAATCCTTCCAAGAAGCTTTTGGCTCGCAATTGAATATGAGCACCGCATTTCACCCGCAGACCGACGGGCAAAGCGAGCGGACGATACAGACTTTGGAAGACATGCTGAGAGCGTGTGTTATGGATTTGGGCGGTAGCTGGGATAAGCATTTGCCACTGGTCGAATTTTCATACAACAACAGCTACCACACCAGTATTGGTGCCGCGCCATTCGAAGCTCTTTACGGACGCAAGGGTCGATCACCCCTATGTTGGGCTGACGCAGGTGATAGACAGCTTGTTGGTCCCGAAATCGTCCAAGAGACGACAGACAAGATTGCGCAGATCCGAAAACGCATCGAAGCAGCTCGTGAAAGACAGAAAGCCTATGCAGATCCAAACCGGAAACACTTGGAATTCCAAGTTGGAGATATGGTTTTATTGAAAGTTTCACCCTGGAAGGGTGTGGCACGCTTCGGAAAGCGTGGAAAGTTAAATCCGCGCTACATTGGTCCTTTCAAAGTTTTGGAAAGAATAGGACTAGTAGCATACAAGCTGGACTTACATGCCGAGCTGAATGGAGTTCACGATACATTTCATGTATCCAACCTGAAGAAAAGTCCAACTCAAGATACCATTGCCATTCCCATCGACGAGATTCATGTTGACGACACGCTCCATTTCGTTGAAGAACCGGTTGAGGTTACAGATTGGAAAGTAAACAAGACCCGCCGGAGCAGTGTCAAGCTCGTCAAAGTTCGTTGGAATGCCAGACATGGTCCTGAATACACCTAGGAGCGTGAGGACCGGATGAAGGAGAAATACCCCCACTTATTTCCTAAGAACCCTGCATCTACAAGCATAACTTAAAATTTCAGGACGAAATTTTTCTAACGGGGGGAGAATGTGACAACCCTCACTAAACCAGGTATCCGTACGACTTAATTAATAATTAATTACTGCTTAATTACTGTGCTACTTGAAATTGTGGATAAACTGTTACTTGAATGCTGATACATGTACTTACTTGCATCATACTTTACTTGCTGTCACTCCATGTTTTGCTTACAGCACCTTCGTGACAACCATGATGCACAAAAAGCACAGTAGCACTATAAACGGATAACCTATTGAACATGCTGATAAAGCCAGCATCAGGCAGACACTACCTCTAAGGCCTGTATGAGCCAGAAATATTTTACTACACTAGTGGTGAGTGTAGGGATACAAGGGTTGTAGAACTGCGTCTCTAGGAATAAGTTACAATGACTGGATGTGCCTAAAACGTGCTCTAAGCACAAAAACTCAGCACTTAATAAACAATCCAGCTTTTGGCTAACTAATAAAGTGCCAAGACATGAGGAAAATATTCCCGACACTTTGGAGGAATAAGTTGTGTCACTAAAAAGGGTATTAACGACACTTTAAAGCTTGTTTAACGCTTTAACAGATTACTATCCAACCGAACAACCGGACTATACCCGGAACATGAAAATATTGTTAATAACATTACTTATCTTTTTCTGAGCCAGTTAGGGTCCCTGAATACCCTAACACCCGCAATAAAGCACAACACACTACTAACCGGGTTAATCCCTAAACTTAACTAGATTAACCTAACTATTAACTAATGTTTAGTTGGATTTGAACCAAACTACCCCCCCCCCCCCTTTACAAACCGTCCCCAAGAGGGGGGACATCCTTTTGTCCTTCTTGATTATTTAATTACATTTGTTTAATATCAAAGTGACATGAAATCCAATGGTTAAAGAACTTAAGTTTGTCTATAAGAGCTAGAGATTACACACTTGATCATTCACCACTTAGCATTCACCAAACACTTCCTCTCTCTCTCTCAAAGGCTTCGGCCGAACACCCCCTATATCATTCCTCCACATTTCGATTTTGATCTTCACATTCCAAGTCCATACAAGCGTTAAGGATCGCGGATAAGAAGGCTTGGTGCATTCGGAAGGCGAAGGACCTCACTCTATTGCTTTTATCCTCTCATTTTGCGTCTAGATTCTCCCCTAGCCTCGAGCTAGTAGTAAGTTGCTATAATCACCCTCTCGAACTATTTTGAAGTGGTTAAAATGATTTGTAACGGTTAAAACTCGTAAACATGCAAGTTGAAACATGAAAGTCTACTAAAAACACTAAAAGTGATGGTTAAAAGCTTGTTTGTTGTGTAAAACTTGTAGTATTTGATTTGTGTAGTTATTTGGACCCGATCTATGTTGTGGTAGCTCGGATCATCGTTTAACCCGGATTGGTCATGATCTTGGATCATGACATAAGGTTGTTTTGGAAGTAACAAGGGTTAAAGGATGAAACTCTACCACACACGAATCATGAACTTGTGTAAAAGCGATTTAGCTTGTGAAATAGTGTTTAAAACTAGTAGATCTACGGATCTACAAGCGGTATTTTCAAAGAACCAAGTATCAAAGAAATTATGTTTTCTAAAGACGGATCTTACACTAACAAAAAATGATTTTTAGAACACACAAGTGTGTAAACACTTGTGTAGCACAAAGTTTCGACAAAATAACTATTTTTGTAAAAGATGACGAGAAGTTGTAAAAACGGAATTTCTCTAAAAACGAGGTTTTTACAAAATCGGATGGATTTATATAGAGATCCGCTAAAAGTAATGGGGTTTACTTCATAATATTAGAAAACCACAAGTTCATGTGATTTTTGCGACTTATATATATTTGTTGACTAGTTTGTTGTCTTGAACATTGTTTTGGTTAAATAAGGAAATTGTTGGGTTGATTTATAAAAGAAAATGATACGCTTGAGAGCGTGGCCACCTCCAGTTACAGAGGAAACTCTGGCGAAATTTTTCTAAAAACCTAACACTTAGAATTATTTTCACTATAAGTGTTAGAAATACTTCTCGACATGTTTTCAAAATATAAGTTTCGCCACGACTTTATTTACAAAATATCGGAGGTGGGATTTTCACAAAAATTAAACGTGATAAATATATTTGGTAAATATATTTTTTTTACAACGTTACTTGTCATTATTTGCGAAGATACATAAATATTATTTTTAGGGTAAAAATAATATTATCGAATGTTAACGAATCCAAAATAATACGAGCGCTTTCACGATAAATATATAAGTTACACTGGTAATTATTATTACCACTCGATCGTTAAAACGTAACTTACACATTTTAAGGAAATATCCATGAACGCGTATTTTTGTTAAAGTATTATTTTGGGGAAAATTATGTGTAATAGAAAATATAATATTTTTGAGAAGAATATTTATATTTGGGATTAGAAATAAAATATATTTTAAGTGAGACTTAATAATATATTTCGAAATTATACGAACACACGTGTATTAAATCCCCCATCCTTGGGAAGGAAAATGATTACCAAGTATACAGAATGTAAACACGAAATAGTTGTCTAACTATTTCCCGAAAACTTAAACCTTAAAGCTAAGACACGGCCGTCCGTCTAATAGAGTTAGTACGTGTAGGTCGTCACACAGCTGCTTGATTTGGAGGTATACTTGGTAGAGACGCACCACTGTGAGTTCATGTCCCCCTTTTCTCTTAATTGTTTTCAGTTTTCTAAACTACGGGGGTGAAATACATGTTACTTTGATTACAAGTACTTTATACATGGTATGGTTAGCGTAAGGAGGTTTACTACTTAGATCATGTGAGTGGGTAGGAGCAACATGAGGCCATTAGTCCTCATGGTAGGACCGAGGGACATGAGCGGTAGATCTATCTGGGTGTAGCGAGCCCAGCCCCAGGCCAAACTAGAAACGGACCTCGGGGTGACTTTGTGCCCGACGCATAAATCTGCTAGGTTTGAGTCTCCCTACTTGCACTTCACACATATCAGTGGCCTTGCAAACCATTGGTGATCTCAATTCCCTTATGTGCTACATACCAGGATTTTTATACTTACAAAGGTTTATTTACTCACTTACACATGAACTCGCTCAACATTATTGTTGATTTTTCAACTTACATGTATTTCAGGGAATTAAAGGATCTGGCGCGGTATGACACGTTTTCCCGCTGCACTAGTTACGAGGTCATCCGGGTTTAGGGAATGTGACTCTTTCCTGGACAAGTCACAGTCCTTAAACTATGCTTATGTTATGTTGTGTTTGTTGAACAATGTTTATGTCGATAGGATGTGTTTCCGTTAAGACAATGTTATTGTATTTGGTTTTTAAAACTTAATCGAATGGATGATCTTGCATGGTTTTATTTCATTTAGCTTTGTTATGGTTAAGCTATGGTATTAAAAAGTCACACCAAATTAACCACGCTTCCGCAAAGCCAGGGTGTGACATGTTTGACTTGAACCACTGCTTCTGGATAATCTGGCTTTTGAGGAGCAGTGGGGTCTTTCTTTCTTCTTTCTTCCAACCTTTTATAGGTTTCTAACACCTTCACCTCTGTCCATCTTGTCACCTGATTCCTTGAGCCATATTTTGCAACTATAAGCTCTTCCTTCATTCTTTTCAACTTCAAGACATTTTCAGGTACATTCTTTTTGTATTGTGACCAAACTGGTGGGGTTTGTTTTGTTTTATTGTCAAGCATCTTTTGAATTCTTGCAATTTCTTACTGGAGTTTACTGATGGTCCATTCTTTGTATTGATGCTTTTCTGCCTTGTATTTCTTATATGTCATAATATGCTCAATGTAATCTTGTCTCATGCTTTCATCATCTCTCTCTGACAACTTCTGACAAAGATCTTTGGAGAACCACTCTAATGTACTGACTTGAGTGAGCAGATATTGTAAATTCCTCTGAATTTCTTTGTCAGACTTTCCCTTTGAGTCTCTTTTTGATATATCCTCTGCTTGTTTGGCCTTTAGTTGAAGATACTCTTCTATGTTTCTTGGCACAGCATAACCTTGAAGAGATCGGAGATTCCTTTTTTCAGGATCATCTTCAGAGTAGAAGGATTTGATCTCCTCTCTGACTACTGGAAGATCCAAAGGGTATTTAACTCCCAAAGGGACCAAGGCAGTGTTTGGATCAGGGGTTTGAATTGAAGAAATTGGAACAGGTTTTTGGACTGTGGATAGAACAAGGGGTTGTGATGAAATTGGAAGTGGAGAAGGTACATTATCTTCTTCAAGTACAACATTTGTTATCCTTCTCCTTTTGGGTTTTGGAGTGATTGGTGGTATGTTTGTGGGTTGAGTGGTGGTGTTTGAAGTGATGGGTGACTGACTAACAGCTGTTGAAACAACTGGTGTCTCAACCACTGTTGTCACTACAACTGTTGATGTATCAACTGTTGTCTTCTGCTTTATGGCAGGTGGTGGTTTTTATGATGGTGGTTTTATTTGTGGTGTTGCAGTGGATTGAGTAGTGATGGTTGGTGAAATGATGAGGGCAGTGGTTGACACAACATTTGTTGAAACAACTGAAGTATCAACAACTGTTGATACAACAGGTGTCTTAACATATGTTGGTTTGGAGGTTTGATGTGAGGAACTTTTGGGGATTTTAGGAGGAGGTTTAGTGGATTTGGAAGGTGTGGTTTTGGGTTGACTGACCTTTCTAGTAGTCTTCCTTCTATTTGAAGTACCCTATGCCTCCTTAGCCATAAAAACTTTCTTTTCCTCTTCAAAACTTTTGTCTCCCTTTGTTTCCATTTTCTCCTTTAACTTTGCTTTTTCTTCAGCAAAAGCATTTAGAGTCACATCAATCTTTTTGGAGCCATCTGGCTTAGGGATTTCCATAACAGCTTTAGCTATTGGATTTGGTGGTAGGTACAGACCTTCCTTTCCCTTCTTTCCTTTCTCCCCCTTTTTGGCATCATCAGGGTTTTCAACATAAATAATGGTAGGAGGAGAAGTGCCAGTGGTTTGAAGCAAATGGGCCTTGATTGCCTTTATATCAGCTTGTGTATCTTTGTACCTAGCTTCCATCATGTTTCTGAACATTTGAAGTTGAATTTCATGCTGCTGATCAGTATATTGCCTTTGTTAATGAAGCAGATGTTGTGGCAGGGGATGGAGCTTTTTGAGATTGTAACAACTACTGTAGCATATTTTTTATATATGCAACAGATGTTTCAATTCTGTCAACTCTCTTCGTCAATTCTTGGTATTTTAAACCATCGCCCAAGTGAATGGGATCATCTGATTTCCCACTAGCAGTGGTTGTATCAGTAGTTGGACCAGAAGAAGTTTCTACTGGTACAGCCACTGATGCCCCTTTGTCTTGGTACTGGGGACTTCTTTCCTCAGCAGTGGTTACCATTGTAAACACACCAGTGGGTATTGGATACACACTAGTGGTCACTTTGGTTCCCAATGAAGAAATTGCCTTCAAGGGAGTCTGACTAATGAAACTACTGCCCAGGTATAAATCAGTGGATTCAATACCTGTAGTAGCTGCTCCACTTGAACTACTGATAGGAATTACTTGTAATTCCTGCAATGTAACCTCCTCAGCTGTTGATTGGTTAGCAATGACAGAGGAATCAGACTCAGTCACTTGTTGAGGAATTTTCTTAGTGATAGGTTGTTGAGAAGAACTGATTTTTGTCTGATCCATGTCCAAAGCATTCAACAAGGGTAAAAATGATGGTGGAATTTGTGAAGTGAGGATGGGGTTGAAAGAGAATTTTCCCCGAGAGCAGGGCTGTGGAAGATGGAGTCAAGTGATTCCAGAGCTTTATAATGTGGTGTCCCTGTGTATACAACCTGATCCTTTTGTGAGGATGCAGGAGGAGTTTGAGGTTCAGGTTGAGATCTTTATACCATCTGCTATGAGGAAGTAGCAGCAGTGGTTTCAGGTGACTTTTGTGTTATCACAGGAGTTACTTATGGGATCTCATCTTCCAGAAGATCCTTTTTGGATGGGTTGGTGGGATTTTTGATTGTTTTCTTTTTGGGCTTTTTGGTGGGTTTTGGTGGGGGGGTTTCACAGCAGTGGTGGTGCTGCTGTGATCACCAAGAGCAGTGGGCTCAACAGCAGGGACCTGAGGAGCAGATGTTGTCTCAGCTAAATTCTTCTCAGGTTCCTCTATTTGTGTTTTAGAAGGTTTTGACAACCTTGTAAAAGTTTCAGAAGATAGGCTATTTATTTGAAAAGGATTTCCTTGGATAAGCACATGTGCACTATCCTTTGGAATTTTCTTTTTTAAATAGAAACTTAAAAATCTTGGAAACAATAAAAATGGTTTTTTCTTTTCTTTTATATTGGTGACATTTTTAACCATGTCATTGAAAATCTCATGGGAGTAGTTAAAATCAACTTCAGCCATTATAGCATAACCCAGGTATTGGATTTTCAATGGTATTTAATTGAAGGCAGTTGTTTTATTTGACACACACATGAGGAGGGTATGGAATAAAAATATCATGGGAGGTGGAAAACTTCCCTTTTGTAAAGTATCTTTTTTCATTTGTTCTTCATACCCCCTCTCAATCAAATCAGTTTGATATTCTTCCTTTGGGAAGGAAGTTTTACCTGTATGATCATTTATTTCAAAAACCTCAGAGATGGTTTGAGGTGTGACAGCAACCTGAATTCCCCCAACTGTTGAAGTAATAGCCCAGGGCTTTTTGTCCTGGCTTTCAATCTTTGCAAGTTTCCAGAAATCTTAGAGGGTGTCCAGGTAGATAGGGGCGTTGCAGGTTGGCAAAGTTTTGTACTTTGAATTGGAAAGGGCATCAATGACGGAGTGAAAGGTTGTGTTTTGACTTGTTTTCTCAAGCGTACACAGGTAGTTATGAGAGGTTTTTAGTGCGAGAGCCATGGTGAATCGAAAGTGTTTGAACGAGAAGGAAAAAGATGAGTGAGTCGAGAGATTTTGATGGAAACTGCTTTTGAAAGGAATTTTGAATTCGATTCGACAGTGAAAACCATGTTTGGGGTTTTGATCAGGGTTTTATAGGGTGAAAAAGTGAATGCTGACGTGGCAGCGGTTACAAAAGATCTGACCGCTAAGTACTGTCCACGTGACAACCTCTGATGAATAATGGATGACAGTTGTTTAGGAAACCACTGATGGATCAATATCAGTGGTTTACAGTGGTGAAAATGAAAATAGTGGCTGACTTTAACTTTTAGTGGATAGCCTATCAGTGGATTAAAACACTGAGGTTTAACAACAGTGATTAATCAAGGAAAATGAGAGAACAGAGGTTGACTTTTAGCAGTGGATAGAATTCAATAGATCAGATGTTTGAACCAAAACAGTGGTTATGGCAGACTTTTAAGGATTAATGAAAATTTTCATTTTTAACTATTTTTAAGGATGAATTTTTTATTTTCTGAAAACATTTTAATGCTTTTTATTCATAAAACAACAAGATTTTGCCTGTTATTCATGTTAAGCATGCCAATCCTTGAGATCAAGCTTTCAAAGGTAGATGTGTCTAAAGCCTTTGTGAGCACATCTGCCAGCTGATCTTTGGTATAAACATGATGCAGAGAAATCAAACCTTTTTCATAGCAACCCCTCACAAAGTGATGTCTGATGTCAATGTGTTTGGTGGTTGAATGTGAAACTGGATTTTTGATGATATTTTCTGCTTCATGACTGTCCAACATGAGAGGTGTCTTTAAGGCAGTGATACCAAAATCCAGTAGTTGATTTTGAAGGCATAACAGTTGAGCTGTACAGCTTGCAATAGCTATATACTCTGCCTCAGCAGTGGATGTTGAAACAGCTGCTTGCTTTTTTCTTTGCTAAGATATTAAGCAATTACCTAGAAATTGGCACCCTCCTGATGTGGACTTCCTTGTTGCATTGCACCCAGCAAAATCACTGTCTGTGAAACCTGAAAACTTAATATTCCCATTAGCAGGGTACCAGATACCAAGTGTGAGAGCACTTTTTATGTATATGAGTATCCTTTTCACAGCTATTAGGTTAGACTTTCTAGGGGCTGATTGGGATCTTACACAAACACATGTTGCAAACATGATGTCTGGCCTAGATGCAGTTAGGTACAATAAAGACCCAATCATGCTTCTATATAAGGTTTGATCCACCAAATCATCCTTCTCATCAGTCATGACTAGCTTGGTGGTTGCCATGGGTGTACTACATGGTTTACAGTCATTCATCCTAAATTTGTTTAAAAGTTCTTTAGCATATTTGCTTTGATGAATGAATGTACCATTTTGCAGTTGTTTTACTTGGAGACCAAGAAAACACTGTAGTTCACCAATTGCACTCATCTCAAACTCAGCTGTCATAAGTTGTCTGAACTCTTCACACTTTTATAGAACATGTGCTTCCAAAAATGATGTCATCCACATAAATCTGGACAATCATCAAGTCTTTCCCTCTCCATTTTAAAAACAGTGTTTTATCAATTTTACCTCTTGTGAAACCAATAGAGAGAAGAAAGGTGGAAAGAGTCTCATACCAGGCTCTAGGTGCTTGTTTCAAGCCATACAAAGCTTTATTTAGCTTGTAGACATGATCTGGATTAAATGGATCCTCAAAACCAGGAGGTTGACAAACATATACCTCTTCTTGAATCTTACCATAGAGGAATGCACATTTGATATCTATTTGAAACACCTTTATGTTGTGGTTGACAGCAAAGGCCAAGAACAGTTTGATAGCTTCCAATCTTGCTACAGGGGCAAAATTTTCATCATAGTCAATGCCCTCTTCCTATCTGAAACCTTGAACCACTAGCCTTGCTTTATTCTTGACAACAATGCCCCTTTCATCAGTTTTATTTTTAAAGACCCACTTTGTGCCAATAGGACTCACACCCTCTGGCAGTGGTACAAGCTCCCATACTTGTTATCTCTTAAACTGTTGGAGTTCTTCTTGCATGGCTTCCACCCAACTGTTGTCTTTCAGTGCCTCTTGGTACTTGACAGGTTGATGAAGTGATAGAAAACCAGCAAAAACACAGATGTTTTGGGATTGACTTCTTGTGAGCACCCCTTCACTGATGTTGCCAATGATTTGGTCTGGTGGATGAGACTTCAAGAAGATTAAATCTCCATTGTATGGATCAATGGCATTTAAGGGTGAGGGCTGCAGATGTGAATCATCTGAGCTAACAACTGTTGGTGACTTTGATGATCCAACAGTGTCTTGAAATGGAGGTGGAGGAATAGGAGGAAGTGATGTGGAAACATGTTGACTTTCATCCACTATTTGAGGATTTTTATCAACAGTGTTTGAGGATGTGGAAGCAGGGGTTTTAGGGCTACTTTGGTCAATAACTGTTGATGTAGCAGTGGTTGAGTTTTGACAGCTGTTTTGAACATCTTCTGCTCTGGCAATGGATTTGAAATTTTGTTGTGGAATGATCACTTCATATCCATTGTCTGATGGAGGTGGTTGAGATGAACCTGCACTGTTAGTCTTGACAGAAACATTTTCAAGGGTAAATTTATCAAGATCAAATAACTCAGCAGGGTTTGCAGGGATTTTCATTGAAGAAAGTTCATTGAACTTTACATTCAAAGTCTCTTCCACTGTCTTAGTCCTAGTGTTAAACACTTTGTAGGCCTTAGCAGTGGTTGAGTATCCCAAATGGTATCCACTGTCTACTTTGGCTACAAATTTTGAAATTGAATCTTTTAGATTTAAAATGAAACATGGGCAGCCATATACTTTGAAGTATGAGATTAGTGGTTTGATTTTATACAGAATTTCATAGGTAGTTTTTTTATGCCTGGGGTTGATCAAAACTCTGTTATGGACATAGCAGGCAGTGTTTACAGCCTCTGCCCATAAAGTTAATGGCAAACCTGAATCAGCAAGCACGGTTCTGGCAGTCTCAATCAGTGTCCTGTCCTGTTCTTTCTCTCAACAACTCCATTTTGTTCTGGTGTCCTTGGAATACTGTACTGCCTTACAATTCCTTTTGACACACAAAACTCATCCAACTCCCTATTTCTGAATTCTGTGTCATTGTCACTCCTAAAGGCTTTTACTAGCAGGCCAAACTGCTTTTCAACCTGTTTGACAAAGTCTTGCAGAATGCCTGCAGTCTCATCTTTAGAATGTAAGAAATAAGTCCATGTAAACCTAGAAAAGTCATCTACAATTACCAAACAATATTTTTTTCTTTTTGAGATTCATGACTTTTACTGGGCCAAACAGTTCCATGTGCAGCATTTGCAAGCACTTGGTTATTTTGGACTCTTCAATGGACTTAAATGAGCTTTTATGTTGTTTTCCTTTTAAACAAGAAACACAATACTCAGGACAGGTGAACAGTTTTTGAGGAAGACCTGTTACAAGACCCTGTTTTGACAAAGCAGTGATTGTCTTGAGATTTGTGTGCCCCAATCTCCTGTGCCAAAGTTCTGTCTCTTTGTTAGAGGCAGCAGAGAACAGACAGGCATCAGTCCTGGGGGGCTCTTTTGACAAATCAACTACATAAACATTGCCACTTCTTTGAGCAACAAGTTGAGTTTTTCCAGTTTTTATTATTTCTTCAATCTTTTTGACCATTTCTGGTCCAACAATCCTACAACACTCCTTAGTAAAGAATGACCCATAACCCTTGTCACTCATTTGTGAGACACTAAGAAGGTTGAATTTTAGATTGTCAATCAGATTGACATTCTCAAACTTAACATTTCCAGACTGTACTGTACCAGAACCCATCACCTTCCCTTTACTATTATTACCAAAAGATATATCACCCCCTCCATGAGTTTTGAATTCTTTGAGTAGGGCTCTACATCCAGTCATGTGCCTGGAGCCTCCACTATCTACATACCAAAGACTATCTAAGCATGCAGAAGCTCCCTGCACATCAAGTAAATTAGTTCAGGAGGGTCTCCAAAGCCAATAAGGCTTTGGATGGGGTCTCAACAGTATCTGTGTTAAGTTCAGGTGGATGGACAGTGGTTAGCTCAGGTGTTTGGACAACATTTGAACTGTTTTTCTCTAACCACTGTTGGGGGTCATGTCCCATCAACTGTTGATAACCAAAGGGATGCCTGTTCACTTTTGGTTTATAAGGCCTTTTGTAAGCCTCATAATGTGGGACCCTTGGGTATGGTGGTTGACCTTTACCTCTTTGGTATTGGTTAGCAGGGGGTGCATCAGTCACTTGAACCTCTCTTTTAACAAAGTTTTGGTTCACCTGTTTTGTAGCAGCTGTTTGAACTGTCACAAAAGGTGGTTGTTTCTTGACTTGTGGTTTTGATGAACTCATGAGTGTTTTTGAAGTGTACTCTTCCTTTTTGCCCTCAAAGGATTTCAGGTACACACACTCCTGAGTGGAATGGTTTGATTTTCCACAGATGGTGCAGCTCTTTGAAGGCACAATGGCACTTGTTTTGTTAAGGTCATAAGCTTTTAAATGAAAAAAATCTTTGGTCAAATGATTTTTCTTTTCACAAAAGTCACAAAACATGTTTTTAATCTTTTCTTTTCTTCTTTTCAGACTCCTTTGCAACAGAGTTTTGAACAACTGTTGGGATGTCCTTAAGAGGAATGTCACACCCCGATATTTCTACGTATTACCGGTAGGCCCGGTGGGGAGTATCGTGACGTAGTTGATATCATCATAGTCAAATAATCACAGTTTAATGCACAGTGGAAGTCTAAAGTAAAAATATTACAAACCAAAAGAAAGTAACATAAATTATTACACAACGGGTTGTAAAAAGATCCACATGCGGATCAAAACAAAAAGAAATATTGTTCAACAGATTTAAGCATCAAAATCTTGCAAGACTCTATATTTGATACTAGGAGTAGCCAGCCCATTTCGCTTAGTACCTGCACTTAACCTTTTTGGAAAATACGTCAGTTTACACTGGTAAATACAGTTAACAGACTCTTTTTGTAACTATTTAAGAAAATTGATTTAAGTGCACAAGGAAGAAATATTATTTTATAACTTGGGATAATTATTTAAAAATAATTTTGTAAAAGAATTATATGTTTGTTATACGTTCAGTAGCCCGGGTTAGAAATATCGGGTTAAAGATTAATAGACACACCACATAATATAACCCACGGTGAGTTATTATCGAACAAGCGGGTATATCATTTTACATACGCACCGGGAGGTGTATGCCTACACCCCGTGCTTAAGTCGTGGCCATTTCAATGAATGAGCCGAGGATATCCAGGACATGGTCATTGACCCCCCCCCCCAAAGGTTTAAAACAAACAAAACGGATTAAACGGGTTATCTCAATGGTTTAACCTTCATACGATTAAAGATTCAATACCCGACCAAGCGGTATTATTAAATACCGTACCCCAAGCCTGTATAAGGGAAAATAAGTTAAAAGTATTTACCTGAGCAAAAATAAAATTTATCTCAGCCGTATAACAATCAACAAGTGCAAATATCCTTTACTGGGCTCCTAAATCTGGAACGAAGGTTTTAATAACCTATTAGATTCCTAACGGGTCTTACTTAAGTTTAAACTTAGACCGGTTAGTTTTAATGCAAGGTTTACGGTTCAAAACGCAAGATTAAGCGAAGACCGGGTTAGAATGTGATTTAGTCGACAAGTATGAAGACTTGTATAATATGGGTAAACTAAACACATTCTGGATTTTGAAGTGAAAATGATAAGGTTTGACCCGTTTCGGTCAATTTATGCAAACTAGTTACATAAACCGTATCGAACGCGAAAAATGCATAACGGGTAACCAAAAGAGTCATGAACAGGTTTCACAAGTTAATATGCCTTAAATATGTTGTGATATCAGTAGGATACCTTTCATTATGCCCAAAACGGATTTAAAACCAATTTAAGCCCCGTAGGGGTATTTTGGTCATTTTAAGGATTATAAAAGAGGTTAAATGACAATCTGAGGTTCTGGTCTAAAATGATCAGTAAAAATATTTATTTTTGCAAGTCATAACAGTAAGATATTGTATATATGTGAAATTTATCATTTAAGACCAAACTATGCACCTTAGGGGCATTTTGGTCATTTCACATAAGCTTTAAGGGTCAAATCTGGAAATCTGAGTTTAAAACTTTTACCTACTGTTAAAGTATAAAATTTTACTTATAATATCAGTAGGTAATGGGTCTTAAATGTTAAATATAGTTTTTAACCCTTACTATGCGTTTAAAAACGTAAAAAGTCGGTATTTGATGGTTTTTGGGTTATATAGGGAAATCTGAGATTTTGAACAGCCTTTACTATTTAAAATAACTTATTTAATATATAAGATCAGTAGAAAAAGGTTTGATACGTAATGGATGTGTAAAACTCATTTTATTAGCAAAAAGGGCACAACCGTCAATTACCGAGTCAACGCAAGAACCCTATGTTATGATCAGTTTAAAATTCAAAAAAAATCTTCAAAAATCCTTAAATATTATATTACATCAGTCGGTAGAAAGTTTGGTGTCAAAATTCGGGTTTAAAAGGGTTTTATGCCGAAAATGCCGTTTAATTAATAAAAAGCTTTCAATTTACGATATTCAGCATAACTCATAATTTAGACCATAAACTGATGTCAAATTTTTTAGGACATGTTTACAAATTAGTAATAAAGTTTTTTGCCCTGTCACATTAAATCTCGTTTTTACATCAAAAGGGCATAATGGTCAACAATTAAGCATTTAACGGAAAGCATGCAAATGATTCAGATTAAATAGGAACCTTATAGTATAATCTCAGAGGGTTATACTAACATGTAACATGGTCATAAAGGAATCTTAAGGCATATCTAAATTAAGCTAAATCGGGTCAGAACTAAAAGTCAAAGCAAAAGTCTACTTTTGCGACTTTCGGTTCCGAACCGAGCCTAAACTCAGAATTGTCGGGTTGAACATGCCTAGACATGTTCTTATATCATTTACCAAGTTATTTTAATGTTAAAACATGTTCCATAACCTCTGCATTGCTAATTATGAATTTATTTGCAAAAATAGCTTCTGTTGACTTTTTAATATTAAGTTTGACCCGACAATTGACCAAGTTAGAGTGAGAATCAGTAGGTGCCCTTTTGAGGGTTTATTACCTACATAATTACCAACTCAAAGCCACTTTCAATTTGAATAATGGCTGGACCATTAGTGATTAATCACTAAGTTAAAGCTTAATTACGATAGGTTTGACTTTTGGTCATTAAACTAATAAAACTTGAACTTAAGAGGCTAAGAACACTTACTATGGTCCTTAGCACGAAAATAGAACTGAGGAAAACTTGCTTGTACTCCAGGAAGCTCCAGAGAATGGGTTTTGAAATAAAATTTCAAGTGTGCAAATGACAAGTGAAGAACAAGGCCTTTATATAGGATTTTACATTGCATAAGATCACTCCACATGACCCTACAATGATTCCTGATGATTCCAGGTGTCCCTTTTGCATGAAAAACTGTTGGCTCAGTCCCTGGAATCGAAAACTAGCATGCAAAGGCGGTGGAACTGGTTATACATACAGCTGTCCCCTTTTTCTGCATCAAGCAGTCATACGTGGGCCGCGTAAGACTTATAAGAAGTCTACGCGGGCCGCGTGGCTCCTTTGTCACCGGAAAATAACTTTCAAAGTTTGTAGCTTTGGTCCCTAGTCCATATAAACTTTATTTAAGTTCCATTTATTGCATTTAGGACCCCCATAGTTAACTTTTAAGGACCTTGGGTCATAAACTAACTCCGTTAAGCTCCCGGTTAGTTGTACGATCACCCGAAAAGTCTTGTATTCATCGAAACTCCACAAAATGAATATCCAATATTCTTGAGAGCGAAAAATACAATTATTACAATGTTTTTGGGATTGTTAAAAGGTCACTCAGAGGTTACTTTCAACATGTTGACACTTTTAACCCATATGCTTCATAAGATCCTTATTTTGAGCACAAACGACTTTCTAAGTTCGATAAATTATTCGTTAAAGAATACGAACGTCGTGTGAGGTCAATCAGAGGCACAAGAATGGCATGTTGACACTTTGGATCCCTTTTATTTACATATTTACATTGTTTGACAATTTCAGTCCCTCGGAAATAATTCCTTACACGTTTAAAGCCCATGACACGTGTCTTTATTATATTGGTCGTGATTTTTACGAGGTGTTACAAGGAATGACCTTGGCCTTTGGAGCTTTGACACCATCCACAGTGGTGAAATCCATGGGTTTGAAATTTTCAAGGATGTCACACTCATCAGACCAAGTGGGTTTGAATTAGTATTTCTCAATCTCCTCAAAAGTTGAGGACCCCACTGATCTTTCCAGAGTGATTTTGTTGCCAAGTTTATCAGTTATTTTAACTTCTTGACCATCCTTGTTGGTGGGTATGATTTCAATAGAGTTAGATTGATTTGCAGCAGTGTTTTCAACTTGGTTATTTTTCCTAAACCCTATGCCAAATTTTACATTGCTTTCAATCTGTTTTTCAAGAATAATTTCATAACCTTTGCAGGATTCCACCCATTTTTCACAAGTGATTTGGGTGGATTTCAACTCCTTTTTACAAGTTTGATATTTTTCTATCATGGTCTGGAGTTGGTCTTTGGTTATGCTATGCTCATGTTTGAGGCTGCAAATCTCTTTTTCTTTTTCTGACAATTTGATTTTCAATTCTTTTAAAGATTTTTCAAATTGTACTTCATCATTTAACAATCTATCTCTAAGGTTTTCATTCACCTCCTTGATGCTTGCAAATGCTATGATGCATTTGTCTGAACAAGGGTTTTTAAGAACCTGGGGTGATACCTTAGTTGCAGCCATCATGGCACAATCACAGACATGTTCACTATCTTCTGGCTTTTTCTCCTCTTCTTCAACAAACCATGGGTCAGACAGTGGTTCCAACAGGGGTTCTGATTTCTCTTCCAACAGTTGTTCACCAACAACAGCAGTAACCACTGCTTCAGCAATTTTATCCACTGTTTTAGCACTGGATGTTCCTTCTTCAGTTTCCACCCCTTCTGGAATTGACTTTAATGCTGCAAAACAGAATTCATCACTAGAAACAACATCATCAGCATATAGAGCAAAGTTTTCATCTCCTAGGTCCTCAAGAAAGCTACTCCAATCAACAAAGCCTTGTGTGAAAAAGCTTTGCTGATCTGCTTGAACAGCTGTTTGTGCAGCTTGTTGAGGTGCAGCTTGTTGCACCTGAACATGAGGAACTGGGGCTTGGACATACTGTATCTGAGGAACAGTGGTTTAGACATAGTGCACAGGAACAGGGGTTGCAGGGTGTGCATAGTGAGCAGTGTTTACATGGGCAGCAGGGGCATATTGGGAATACTGCACAGTGGTTTGGTTATTTTGTGGTCTAGAACTAGGGTGTGTGATGATTGGTCTACTGTTTTGACTCCTACGCTCTCTAGCAAAATGGCCTAACCTATTACACTTGTAGCATTTGATCTTTGATTTATCCAACCCTACTTTTAAGTTCCCATGTAACCCTGGAAATTTTCTCCTTGTTCTCTTGTAAAAATTGCTGGTTCTAACACTCAGCAGTGCAAGTTGGTGCAAAATATCCATTTCTTCCAGATCAGTTGGATCAAAATGCTGTAAGTTATTGAGTTCAAAAGACAGATTATCAGAATTCTGGTTTTCTCCATTTGCTGTAAAAGCATAATTGGATGAGTGAGAATCAGAGTTAAAAGCTCCACCAGCTGTTATGTTAATGTAATGATCATAACTCTGATCCTTACTACTACCAGATTCTTCCTGACCCAAAAGAGTTGTGTTGCCAAATGAGTAGTCATCTGCAACCTTCCCAGTCTCTTGTAACTTCTTTTTCTGGTTCAACTCCCTTTCATAAGTCAGAAGTCTACCATGAAGTTAGGTCAGGGTCAGATCTTTGAACCCAACTGAATTTCTGGTTACAAAAGCAATTGTGTCCCATTTTTCAGGAAGTGACCTAAGAAACCTACTGTTTTGGGTTGCTTTAGTAATTTCAACCTTAACAAGTTTTAGTTCACTTATGAGATAGCTAAAACGTTCAAACTGTTGTGTTAGTGATTCACCCTTAGTGAGACAAAAGGTTTCATACTGTTGGTTTAAAATTTCCCTGTTATTTTCAATTACTTCTTCAGTCCCAATAAATTGTTCCTTAAGTGCATCCCACAATTCCTTAGCACTGTTAAAGTGTAACAGCCCAGCATAAATTTCATTTGGGAGTGCAGATGCAACGACGCTAAATGCCTTGGCATCCAGTTCAATTTTCTGAAAATCCTGATCAGTATAGTTTTCAATTTTCTTAGGTTCAAAAACTTTTGGATCCTCAGCACTCAGCACCATTGGAACATGTGGTCCAAAGACAACCGACTTCCAACATCCGGTATTCTGTTGAGCTAGGATGTGACCCATCCTTCGCTCCCAGATGTTGTATTCAGATCTGACCAACATAGGTGGTTTGAAGAGAGAACCAGTGTTATTAGTGTTATCATGTGATTGTGTAGCCATTTTGGTTGTTTTACAGGTACTGAATAATCAACTTTTGTGGTGATTAACCCTTACTCTGTTTTTCAACTAAATACGAACAATCGAAAGTATCAACGAAATTGAGCTGAACTTTTACGTCAAAATGATTGTTAGATCACGTTTGACTGTCCTAGCTCTGATACCAATTGTTAGGATCTGAGTTTCTTTTGATTGTGTTCGTTTGATTAGAATGAAGATGAAACAGAGGTAATCGCATCGGAATTAGATGAAACAAACTTTCAATACACAATCAATGAGAGAATGAGTTTTAGTAAACATGTTTAACATGAAATCGAATGAATGTATTTATTACAAAATTCAATTACAATGCATACATGCACTAATCTCCCCCTCAGCCTGAGCTCACTTGATTGTTCGTACAAAATGACTTTGTGTGAAAGAGCTAATAGAACAGTACATAATACTGTTCTATTTATAGTACAGAACAACCACTGAGCATCTTCGACTGACGTCACCATGAAAGTGACATCTAACCTCCTAACAACCTCTAACAACTGTCCTATACATCCACTGCTCATAAACCACTGATTACAATAAACAAATACAATGCAATACTAAACTACTGATTCTTCATTCCACTGTTATAGGTCCAGCAGTGCGTTGGTCTTCAGCAGTACTTGAGACATACCAGTAGATTGAGCTTCAGTACTTTGACTTCATCAATTATTTAGGGTAGCAGCAGTTGTGAAGAGCAGTGCTTCGAGTCATCAGATGTTAGGAGCCACTGTCAAGGGGAAAGATCTGTTGCAAACAACTGCTTATTTTGGATCTACTGCTCTGAACTAGTTTTGGCTTTATCAACTATTCCTTTTATAGGGTTCAATCCCAACTGTTTGGTAAGGTTCTTGCCTTGTTCAGTGTATAGATCCTGCAAAGACCTGGTTCAAGCTTACTAGGACCTTCTTCAATACCCACTGGTATTGGATGGCGGGGGTGCGAATAGCTTGAACCCCTCATCTGTAAACTACTATTAATACTTTAAACCGACTTCTTGGGATTGTATCCTTGCTGACTCAAACCACTTAGCCGAGGGTAACGTCACCTTCAAAAGAGGGGCCTACCACTTTTCGCATTAATAACTTACTTAATTGTCTTTCAATATTCTGATCCTTTGGGATTGTGTCCCTGCTGACTCAAACCACTAGGTTGAGGGTAACGTCACCTTCAAAAGAGGGGCCTACTACTATAACTAAGTTAATCTCTTAAAAAGTCCGAAAGTGCGAAAATCATCAAAGGATACATTAAAGGCAAGTCGGATCCAAGTGATTCTATCTTGTCTATTTGTTTTTATTTTTATTTGCATTTTTAGTTTTTATTTTTACATTTCAAAATTTTTTCTCAAAAATAAATAAATTGATTAGACGTTGAAGATAAACCGGTACTAAAAGCTCTTGTGTCCTTGGACGATCTCGGTATCTTACCAACGCTATACTACGCTCACGATGGTTGCACTTGCCCAAGTGTGTGTTTAGTGTTAGTAGAATGTTTAGTGTTAGTAGAATATCGTGTTTTATAAATTTAAAACTTGACTAATGTGTAAAATGGGCTTAAAATATCAATAAAAATATATCACGCTTTGCACACACCAACCTTACTCCAAACCAAGTTTCAATTTGATAAACCAAAGCCAGCCTACTCCCCTTACAGACCTATGGGGAGGGGCTCAGCAACCTATTGTGATACCATCACCCTTCTCACGAAGACACAAGTGAAATACTTGCAACTGAACAAGTGAAGAACTCTTTCCCAAAACCCCCTCCTATAAAACCGGGACCTAAGTACTTCCCCGATGAATACTTTACAAATCTATGGGGAGGGGCTCAGCAACCTACTGTGATACCTTCACCCTTCTCACGAAGACATAAGTGAAATACTTGCAACTGAACAGGTGAAGAACTCTTTCCCAAAACTCCCTCCTATAAAACTGGGACCTAAGTCCTTCCCTGATGAATACTTCGAGATTCACAAGGGGTGTAGACACAAAACTGATAACTGTATGTATTTAAAAACAGAAATCGAATCCGTAGTAAAAGCAGGGAAATTGTCTCATCTGATAAAAGAAATCAAAGAGGCAGGATAAAAAAAGGAAAAGAGGTAAAACAAGAGGATAAGGAGAGATGTTTTGTGGATATGATACGAAGACGAGATGAAGATTTCCAACGATGAACGGTTAAGGCCATGATCCTGGGAGACTAGAGCTGCATGAGGGGCCCTATGTTAATGTCGCACCTAGAGGACCATGCGGTCTAGAAGATACCCATGAATATCCAGCAGAGATAACTGGACACATAGTAGCAAGGATACATCTGGATGGGGAAGCCGATTAGAAGTAATTAATGAACATTGTTTTGTAAGGTTTAACAAGGACAAACGAGATAAACTAGAAGAAGACTCCATGCCCTGGTCAGTTTCAATAACAGCGTCGCACTCCCCATGGGAAAAATAAAACTCCCCTTCACTATAAAAGAGGGTGAGATACATGATCATAGAATTAATGTTTGCGGTCATCAGGGCTCCTTCTTAGTACAATGCCATTCTAGGAAGGCCTGGGATAGGCATGCTGAAAGCCCAAGCATCCACTCCTCATGGGGCACTTGTTTTCTTGTCCCTAAGAGGACTAACCTGGGTCAAATCGTCTAATGAAATGGTAGCTTCTGTTTTGGAGAAACACATAAAAGACAAGGCCAAATAAAGGGCGTGGAGGAATGGGTTCTCAATAAGAGATTCCAGGAGCAAGCAATCCAGGTAAGATCACAGCTAAGTGACAAATGCAAAAGCGCATTAAAAGAACTGCTGCTCCACATCGTAGAATTTTTGCATACTAACACAGCGACATGTGTTGCATACCGAGAAGTTTAACATAACACAAACTCAATAACCACAGATGGATCCCTACTATAAAGCAAAAAAAAGAGAAGCATGGGTCCCGAGACGAGTAGAGCCGCGTGTGAAGAAACAAGGAAATTGTTAAATGCAGGGATCATGAAAGAGGTTAGATACCCCACCTGGATAGCCAACCTTGTGATGGTAAAGAAAAAAGGTGGGGGGTGGATAATATATGTATATTATAAGGACCTCAATAAGGCTTGTCCCAAGGACTATTATCCTCTCCCGGAAAGAGATGTCAAGATATATTCGATGACTTAATACCCACTTAAGTTCTTCTTGGATGCCTATAAAGGCTAGTACCAGATTCAAATGTCCCTAGAGGTTAAGGAAAAATCCGCGTTCATCACAGATAAATGGGTATTTTGTTACACCAAAATGTTGTTTGGCCTCAGTATCGCCGGAGCCATGTATCAACGGTTCATGGATCGCCTCTTCAAGGACTAAATAGATTGAAACCTCAAGGTGTATGTAGGTGATACTGTGATCATAAGCATGGAAGAAAAGGCGTAGCTAGAAGACATCACAAAAACTATCCAGACCCTTAGGGGTGAGTATGAAGCTAAACGTGGGGAAGTGCTACTTTGGAGTCGAAAAAGGAAAATTCTTGGGGGTGATTATCACGAAGGGATGAATCAAGGCAAACCCAGAGAAAACCCAGGCGGTGGTTAACATGAGATCCCCCAAGACTCTAAAAGACATTCAAACCTTGAACGGAAGCTGATAGCAGTAACTCGGTTTTTGTCGAATGTCGCTGACAAAACACTACCATTCATGAAAGTAATCAAGGAGTGCTTGCAAACGAGTCGCTTCCACTGGGACAGTGTAACAACCCTCAAAAAGGTCCCACAATGATTCATAATCGAAACCCCGAACACGTACGACGAGAACCAACACGAAAATGAAAAAAACAAGTTTTTGTTATTGTCACGTGACACGACGAGATCCTTTAGGATCGTCACGTGACGCGACGAGATCCTTTAGGATTGTCGCGTAGCACGGCGGATCCAGATTCTTCGGATGTCACATGTTGCCATGTGTCGCCACGTGGCAGACCTATAAGGGTGACTCATGCCACGTGACGTGACAGAGGAATGTGGAGCCGGTCGCGTGACGCGACGGCGTCATTTTTCAGCTATAAATAGAACAGTTCGTGGGTATTCCAAGCTGCTCAATTTCAATCTCTTTCGCTCACTCTCTCGTTCTATCGTATTAAATCCCGAAACCCTAAACCTCGAAACTCTGCTCCATATGAAGTGTATAAAACCCTAATCACTGAAATGATACCTTGTCCGGTTGATCTAAAACTAATCAACGGATGTCAAAGTACTATACTTTGTTAACTACGATGAGGTTTTGATCTCGTGATTATCGTTAAATTTTGATTTGGTTTCTTACACTAATCTATGTCACATTTTGATATATCTAGAAAGTAGAACTTATAACCAGGGGGCTGCTAAACCAGAAAACATAGCGGTTAAGAAAGCTTAGTGGTTAAGTAAACTTAATAACTAAGGAAACTTAACAGGAAATGAATCTTAACAGCTAAGTAAGCTAGGTAAGTTAATTAATTAATCGGCTAACTAGTTGGTGTTCATGTTTTATATACATTTATTTAAAGTATTTTCACATGCAACGAAATGTGTTTTATATTTATAAAAATGGTTTATATGTTAACATTAAAACACACACAACAAAGGACAAGTTTATCCCGTCATATATGCAGTAAAGTATTGGTAAGAGCCAGATATCGATCCCTGGAACACAGACGTTATTAAGTACTAAATCTTTGTCATTAGATTACCAGATAAAAGGATAAGTGAATGGTTGTTTAACTAAATTATCTAAAACTATATCTAAAACATAAATATACTATTATCTTGTTTCACAAACAACCTAAACATGTTATCTATCAGATATGTTACAAAAGCACTTAATCAATTTTCCAATTTCGAGACAGCTAGTTACCGGGTCTGGATTTCTAGCATTATGATTCGTCGGAAAGTTAACGCGATGGTCACACGTTAACCACCTAAAATCATTCCTTAGCAAGCTATTGATATTTATTCATGCGAACCTTTAAAGATAGGTTATTTATCGGGTCTGGATTCCTAACCTCACTTATCAGAGAAAGCAATACTGATGGTCACAATACAGCCACGAGGATAAGCAATTATGTAGATCATATAACAAATAGTTTCACCTTTACAAGTCTTAAACACAAATCTACCATGTCAGCAATTTCAAACCAAAACTACTAGACAAGGATCATAAACCGCATTCAAGAACATGTAATCAACACCATATAATTCATTAGAACCCTTACGTGCAAGAAAGTATTCCTAATCAAAATAAGATATATCTTGTATAAAACCAATACCCTGGTCTGGTTTCATGGTGTAAACAAAGTCTACAAACAAGTGATTAATTAAGAAATAGTTACCATCCCACTAACCACAAATTCATTATACAAGACAATCAAACATAATCAGGAACTCAACATAAATGAAACATTCATTTTATAATCATGAAGATTTAAACATGAAAAAGTTCTAAAGCTTCATACAAATAAGATTACAATGTAACGATTACTCAAGAAACAAGTTTATAACTACTATTACATAAACTACATTAAACATAAACTAACATCAGCTCATAACTTGCAAAATGATCAGAATACATGTTCAAGAACAAGGAATCGAACCATAAACAAGCAAGGAATTGACGGGTTGGATCGGTTATGCTTCCATTCGGTCTTGAAGCTTCAAAGTGGTCTGATCAGGACTGCTTCGGAACCCAAAAATCGCCCAGAAACAAGGAGAAAAACCCAACCCTTGAACCAGCAGCGAATGGCTCTATTTATAGGAGATTTCGTGATCGGCACGGTCGTGCCACTGGTCGCACGGTCGTGCCACTGGTGTTGTCGGGTGACGTCAGTTTCTCCGATCCCAAGTCAGCCAAGTGGACTAGTGGACAAGTTGCCTGGGTCGTCAGATCGGCACGGTAGTGCCGCTGGTCGCATGGTGGTGCAATATCATCAGAATCTTGATCAGAAATGTTGGTCTTGATGGTGCACGGTCATGCGGCGGGTCGCACGGTAGTGCGGCCCGGGAAAACATCGGCACTGGCTGTTGCACTGGTAGTGCTTCCGAGATTGGAGTATCGGCACGGTAGTGCCGATTTATTAGGAAACTTTATTTGTAAGTATTGAAGAAAATCACAACCAACTGGATCTATGAAGAGATCACAGTCCTGAAGATCACAAACAAGAACAAGAAGATCAGATGGGACAATTGAAATGCACAACATCTACTTCAAAGAAACACAGTTTGATCAAGAGCTGAATTGGATTATCAGAGAAGGTCACTTCTGATGGATCTGATGATATTTCTGATGAAATATCATCAGTTTCTGACGATTCTGATCATCAGAACTCTTCTGATGATTTGTTCATCAGAATTTCTGATGAAGTGATTTATCAGAATTCTGATGAAGAACCCCACTTGTCTGGAATTGGCTCTATCCTACCATAATTACCGATGCAAATTGACATTATTGGATATCATGATGAAAAAGGCATCTTGAACATTGGATTCAATGAATATGTCAATTGGCCACTTTTTGCAGGACTTATTGCATGAATAAACTATTATTTATTCATGCACCCAGCCTTCTATAAATAGAAGGCTCAACTAGGAGAAGCAAAGTGAGTTTGAAGATTATCATTCATACATAAATCAAAACTCCATTGCCCTCTCACCCACATAATTCAAGATTCATTTGTACCAGATAATAATCTTACAATCACCTTGTAAACCATTTTGTTTCAAAGTGATATAAACTTGATAATTCTGTAGGTCTTGTTTCTTGAAAGTCTGATTTCCATTTCTGCACATCTTTTTCACATCTACTGAAATCACTTGCCATATTACGTGAAAAAGAGTTGTTTTAAGGCCATACTGGGTCCAACAATTGGTATCAGAGCAGATTGAATAAACTATTTTCAAACGATCAATCGCTCATCTTCTTTTCTCTAAATATGGTCAGCTTTCAATCCTGGAATAATGCTTTTAACATTAGTTCTATGTCCAAACCTCCGACTCTGGTCAGAGAGGAATACCCCCAATGGAAAATCAGGATGGTCAATTTCCTTAATGGTCATGACCGAGCTCTGTTTCAATCCATTGAAAGGGGTCCACATATACCAATGACTGTTATACCAACTATTCCAGCAACTGACCAATCACCTGCTATCCCTGCCTCCTAAGATCCCAAAAGTGAAATACTTTGGAGTGAGGAAGACAAGGAAAAGGTGGCTGGGGATGAAAGGGCAAAGTCACTTTTAATAATGGCCATCCCCAATGACATATTTTCACAAGTTGATGCATGTGCATCAACTAAGGAAATATGGGATCAGTTGGAAAATCTTTGTGAAGGAGGAGAAAGGATGAGAAGAAACAAAAGAACAAACAATGTCTCATCTTATGAAAGGTTTAAAAGTTTGCCAAATGAAAGGTTAAATGATACATATCAAAGATTTACAAAACTTTTAAACGAGCTAAAGAAATTTGGAATAACAAAGTCAAATGATGAAAGAAACATAAAATTTCTTGATGCCCTTCCTAGAGAATGGAGAAGTCTAACCATGACTTTATCATCAACCTTAGAACTAGGAAACATGAGTCTTCATGACTTATACAGCATCTTGGTCCCCAAAGAGGAAGAAATATTTGAAGAAACCATTCAAAGAGGGGGATCTTTAGCTCTTATCTCAAACTCACAAAGAACAATACCCACCAATGATCCACAACCATCAAGCAGCCAAAGTTTTGAAGTTTCTGATACTTCATCAGATTTTTCAGCTTTTGCTGAGGCAATAGCACTGCTCACCAAAACATTCGAGTAGAGGTTGAGGGGAGGTAGCCAGAGATACCAGAGGAGTGACAGAGGAAGGATGGATGGAAGATCTAAAGAAGAGGTTAGATCTAAGGATAAAGGGAAGGCTGAAGTTGTGTGTTACAAGTGCAAGCAGAGAGGTCATTATGCATCAGAATGCAAGACCAAAAAGTTGAAGGATGTTGCCTATTATGAGAAAAAGCTTGAAGAAGCAAAGAAGTAGCAACAAGTAAGCTTAATTGCTGGAACAGATACATGGTTATCTGATGATTCTTCTGATGATGAAGAAGAAGAATTGGCAAATTTCTGCCTCATGGCACTCTCTGAAGGACTACCATAAACTTCAGAACAAAAGGTAAATTTAGACAATCTTGATCTTGAACACAAGCTAAACAAGCTCATATCAGATTTTCTAAATCTGCAAGAAAAACATCAATCAGATATTAGAAAATCAGATGAGTTGCAAAGGACTTTAAATAAAATCATTCTTGAAAACCAACTTCTTATAGAGGATAGTTTAGATCAAAGAGCTAAAATTGAATTTTATGAAAATGAAAGAAAAGATCTTTACAAGAAAATCAATGACAAAGAAATCAATGTAAGAGGTTTTCAACAGGCCAAAGAGTTCATAAATTTTGTTGAGTCCACACCTAAGAACAAAGGAGAGGGTTTAGGCTATACAAGATCAAATGGAAATAAACCCACTGTCTTTGTAAAAGCAACTCATCAGAATTCTGATAAATTTTCATCAGAATCTGAATCTGAATCTTGCAAAACAACCTGTTCTGAGTACTCTTTTGAAAAACCAAACTTCAAAACAAACAAAAGTGAATGCAGTCACGAATCTATAAAGACTCCAGAAGCAGTTCACTCAACTTTTCAAAATTATCCACTCATTCCATCACAAGGGGAAATATCAGAAAATTCTGATAACTCTTGTATGTGTGTTGACATACTGAAGCTTGTTCAACACCATCTTCAAAAGAAAAATGTAAAATTTGTTAATGGCTCAGCATATAACAGAGTTTCTGATGCAAAACCAAGAAGAAGAAATAAAATTATTAGGATTCCATCAGAAACAGTACCCAAGCATGCCTAGGTACCAAAAACCCTCTAATCATTTCATTTTAGGACCATCATGTGCAGCAGATCTGGTACTGCGACTCAGGAAACTCCAAGCACATGACTGGGGACAGGAGCTTACTCAGCAACTTTGTCTCAAGGCTGGGTAGAATGGTAAATTTTGGAAATGGAGTGAAAGGGAGGATCATGGGATATGGATGTCTGATCATAGAAAGAGTAGCCTTTGTTGAAGGCTTAACTAATAATCTGCTATGATATGGTTAGTTTAATGATAAAAATTACTCAGATAAATTTATCGCCAGAAAAATGCTTGATAAATTGCTTTAGTGATAATCAAAATCATATATCTGATGAATCATCAGAAAATCTGATACAACATCAGAACACCTGATAAATCATCAGATTTCTGGTGAATCATCAGAAAATATGCTGGATAATCAGAATTATCGTTGTTCATTAAAACAAATTGTTGCATAACATCATCCTCGTTCATATCTCTTGACTGAATATTCATAAATTGTACATTGGCAAATTTAAAAAAAAAAATCTGATGATTCATTCTCTGACAATGAATCAAATGAATTCTGATGATATATGAAGAAAATACAACTCTCAAAAGTTTCATTCAAAATTTTCTGATATATATCATCAAGAGGAAAACCTGGGAAGACACACAAAAGGTTTCTATTAGACCTTTTTGAAACTGAAAAGGTCCCACATGGAGACAAAGGTGCAAGTTGGACATTAGTGTTTATCCGAAAAATCATTGGAATCTCTAAGCCTCTTTAAAGGATTTACATTAAATTAGAGATAAACCAAAGGTTTTTCAAAAACGGTTGTTTCCTTAAAGGATTAAAACATCATAAAGGTGTCATTAACCACCTTGAATACAAACAACCCACGACAAACACTCAAGAATCTCTGTCTGTACACACTATAAATACCTCATTAAAAAACAGAGTCTTCCATCTTCAACCTTCGAATTCGAAACCCTAAAACCCTTCTCCGAAACAAAGACCAAAATTCTCAATGGCAACTATTAACATCAATATAGCACCAACAGAACACTCTGTTCCCTTCATCACTAAAGCAGAATTTCTTCCATTAAAGAGCAACAATGAAGCAATGAATGATAACATTGAACTGTATGATTTGAAGTGTCAAATTCTCATTGAATTTCTGACCAGATGCCCTATTGCTCAAGCCCTCACAAAGACCAGAGAGGTACCAGAAGAACTGATACAACAAGTTGTAAAAACTCTCAAAGTCTCAAATCAACTCGAGCTAACAGCACATGTGTGGGGAAATATCTTTATTACTAAATCACCAGAGAAAATAAGGGAATGTTTGGAACTACCCTTAAGCCAAAGCTATGAAGAAGCACCGGTAAAAGAAGATATGTTCTCACAACTCGATGCTGTAATGGGTTACAAGACAAAGATTTCAAAGATCAATGAATTCAAGAGAAACAAGCTACCTGCCTTCTGGAAAGTTCTAATGGAAATTCTGAACAAGTGTCTATCTTCAAAGATTGGAGGTACAGATCAGATAAATAAGAATATTCTAACAATTATGTTCAGTCTCATTAGTGGGTTGAACATTGATTTTGGAACAGAAATATTTATTCTGATCAGAAGATCAATTCTGACAAACACTGGGAGGATAGATTCACATCTACCCTTTCCCAGATTTCTATCAATCATAATTTCTGATGCCTTTTCTAAAAGGAACCTAGAAATTCCAGCATCAGAAAATATGTGGAAAACAGAAATTATGAGACCTTGGACTGCCATAGGATCTTGGAAGTCAGATTATGATGTGTCTGCTCTATCAGAAAGAATGATGAATCTGATACCAGAAGACTCACCATACAGAGCAGAATATTTGAAGATGTTGAATAAAAGGCCAGAAAACAGAGGAGTTTTTGAAAATGTGTCCCCCATGGAGCATGATGCACAAGAGTCAAGCACACCAAGAATGGAACAGCAGGGTGAATCTAATCCTCATCCAGCTGATGAAGATGTGAATATGAGTCCTGTGGCAGAAGAACATCATGCTGAAATCTCACATATGGGAGAAACAGGTGCACAACACTCCAAACTAAACATATTTCATTTCTCTGAGAGTGATTCTGATGAATCAATTCAAGGAAAACATGAAATTTTACTTAGAGGCACCATTTCTGAAAAACAAAATGTGAGTGAAACTAAGGACCCATTTTCTGAATCAGATTCTGAGGAGGAAAATGTGGTGGCAACAGGTGGAGATCAACCTGCTGATCAAGGAAACCTGGATGAGAAAACTAAGAGTTTCTCAACAACTCATGGAGAACCTGAAAAGGTTCAAGGATATGAGAAAAACCAGAACTTGAATGTGTTTCAATTTTCTGGTGAGGATATAGAGAATTTGGAATCTTCAAATCCTCTTAACCTCAGAACAGCAGAGAATGTGTTCTCTGCTGGTGTTAGAAGGGGAACATCAGTTGTTTCTCCTATTTCCTAAGGACATCAATCTATGTCCCCTAAACAACTTTACAAGGAACTTGAAGACACAACTGCTACTGTGAAAACAGCCACAGAAGGAAAACTTGATCTGATACTAGAAGAGATCAGAAATCAAAAGTCAGATATCAAGGTTTTGTCAGATACTGTCAAAGCTGTGCAGAAGCAAACAGAAGACAATGCTGCAGCCCTCAACAAACTGCAAAAGTTATCAGAAAACAAAGAGAGCTCATCAGAATTAGAGAAGGCTCTTAAGGAACTGCATGATATCAAGAAAAAGATGGCTGAGGTTGCAACTGCAGGAGAAAGCTCAAGTTCAGGGAAGCTTCTTGAAGAAATACAGTTTCTCAGAGCCAACAACAGCAGCATGGCTGAGGCTTTTGAGAAACTGTTGATGGAATTAACTGCACAAAGAAATCAAGAAAACCAGGAGTTTCAGAAAATGAAGAAACAAGAAGAAGCAAATACTCAACTTCTCACTAATGTTCATTTGTTAGTAGAGAGATTGCAGTATAATGTTGCTAGAATAGCTAAAGTTGATCTTCATGAACTGAAAGCCCCAATTCCACAAGAAAGACAAGCAAGGAGATCAGAAACTCCTCAACAACAACCAGAAACCATTCAACAAGTTCAAACCAAACAAACAGAAACTTCAACAGCTCAAAAACAGAAGCAACCCATGGGTCCACCTCCAGATAAACAAAAGCTACTCATGGGTCCTCCACAAAATGTCCCAAAGCCAGACACATCAAGGGTACAACAGAAAGACCATGTTCCAGTTCAGTCATCTTCTACAGCCATCACAGGAGAAACAGAGTTAAGCATAAGGATGGATACAAAAGAGAAGAGAAGAATGGAACTTGAAGTGACTTCCTCAAAAAGGCCGAGAAAAGAAATGATAGAAGATTCAGAACGGAACATCAAAGAAATGGATGTGCTGAAAGGTGATTTACACACAATTATGTACCCTGAAGAACATCTAAAGAATTACTATTGGAAAGGTCCAGAAGATAACCCAAAGAGACCACTCTCTCCAATGAGCAAAGGTATTGTTGAAAACAGAAACAATGGAGGTTGGGTAATTCTACACAAGCACATGACCAATCCAATAGTATCAATTGAAAGAATTGATACTTTGACCACTGGAGGAGGCATCTTAGGTTATGAAGCACAAAACAAGTATACCCTGATCAGAAAAGATAACAGTGAACAAAAGGTTACTTATGCAAATCTGGCTGATGATATTCACCCAATGGGAATAGTCAAAATGAAGAATATCATTGATGAAATGAAAGGTAATTCAGTTGTGATCAGAAGAGCCCTTGAAAGCCTCAAAAGTGCAGGAGCAAAGCTATACAAAAGGGCTGCACTGGCAGACTTTGATCTATGTATCAATTTTGAGTACAGCAACAAGGTATTAATACCTCCTCCCAACACCAAAATTCCAGCTGAGATCCCTTCTAAACTAGTAAGAACTGGAGCAATCTTTGACCAACCAGAAATGTGTGTAGTCTTCAAAGATGCTAATGAAGAGAAAGCTATGTTCAGAATCAGTGATATATGCAGGTATTCAAATCAAACTCCAAAATATATAAGGAACTGCATGAATGAAAAACAAGAGCAGCCCAAGAAGAAGGGAAAGAACAATGAACAGCTGAGAAAAACAATTGAAGAATGCATTGAAAACTGGATAGAAGCAAGAGGATGGTACAAAAAAATGTACAAAGAAACTCAAAAGGCAATTGATCACAAGAAAAGGCTGAAACCAGGAGACAAATACAAAAGTGGAGTGAAGATCAATTAATGAATTGATGAGATTAAATTTCTGTCATTGAACAATATTTTATTTTTGTCTGATTTATGGTTGGTTTGACAATGTTCTATGTTTCTGAACTTAGTTGTTTTTAAATTTCTCTTTCAAGAAAGTTGTTTATGATTAGATGTAGAGATAGTTCATTTTCTTACAATACTTAGGGGGAAACTGTTAGGAAACTTTATTTGTAAGTATTGAAGAAAATCACAATCAACTGGATCTATGAAGAGATCACAGTCCTGAAGATCACAAACAAGAACAAGAAGATCAGATGGGATAATTGAAATGCACAGCATCTACTTCAAAGAAACACAGTTTGATCAAGAGCTGAATTGGATTATCAGAGAAGGTCACGTCTGATGGATCTGATGATATTTCTGATGAAATATCATCAGTTTCTGACGATTCTGATCATCAGAACTCTTCTGATGATTTGTTCATCATAATTTCTGATGAAGTGGTTTATCAGAATTCTGATGAAGAACCCCACTTGTCTGAAATTGGCTCTATCCTGCCACAATTACCGATGCAAATTGACATTATTGGATATCATGATGAAAAAGGCAACTTGAACGTTGGATTCAATGAATATGTCAATTGGCCACTTTTTGCAGGACTTATTGCATGAATAAACTATTGTTTATTCATGCACCGAGCCGTCTATAAATAGAAGGCTCAACCAGGAGAAGCAAAGTGAGTTTGAAGCTTATCATTCATACATACATCAAAACTCCATTGCCCTCTCACCCACAGAATTCAAGATTCATTTGTACTAGATAATAATCTTACAATCACCTTGTAAACCATTTTGTTTCAAAGTGATATAAACTTGATAATTCTGTAGGTCTTGTTTCTTGAAAGTCTGATTTCCATTTCCGCACATCTTTTTCACATCTACTGAAATCACTTGCCATATTACGTGAAAAGAAGTTGTTTTAAGGCCATACTGGGTCCTACACCGATGGATGGCACGATCGTGCCACACCTGGCAGTCATCAAAATTTTGTTCTTTACATAAAAAATGCATCAAAATTTGTCCGTTTTCATCAGAATTTTCTTTTGTGCTCTGTTTAAGACCTGAAAATATAAAAGTACCGAATTTGGTACCTAAACGTCGTGTTTTCGGTCAAAAACACTTAAAACGGAAGTGTTTTGGGGTATAAAAACATGTATAATTTAACGTATATCAAACATCCCCACACTTGAACTTTGCTTGTCCTCAAGCAAACTTAAAATAAAACACGGAATCAAATCTAAATATTTACAAGGTTCACTAATTTGTTTGGTGGTCAAATTGGTTTTCAAAAAGTCATCATCAAATATTTAAAACAAACAAGCTTTGTTAGATGTTATGAAAGGATAGCCATAAAGCAATGATTCTACGTTCGATTGACTTATCATGCATGTCACGGCCCCCGTCCCGGTTTTACCCGTGGTATTTATTAATTGAGTTGACAGCGGAAGTTTTAACAGGATCTTTTAAAACTTGAAATGCCCGATTATTTTATTTCATAATTAGGGACAAACCCCGTAATTTACAATAAGGGTGATTTCTCACGGAAATCCCCTGCTTTTACAAAAACATGTTTCTTTATTTTATTGAGCCAGTTCCTTAAGCTTGTAATGCTCCACGGCACTTTTTCCTAGATCACAGCAAATCACCTGAAACATGTTTTAAAAAGGTTTTATCAGCAGGGAAATACTGGCAACTCATTCAGTTTACATAAAATGACACATAGTTATAAATTACAGCATAAGAGCGATTACAATGGCTTCTATCTTATTTTTATCTGGCGCCGTGTCACCTCCTGGTGACGATGGTCATACCACTATTGGGTCCTTTCACCCAAGTAGTGATGATTATCACTGTTAGGATTTATTAGCCTAACCGTGAGAAATTAGTAATGTGCACAATACCCCACTAGCCAGTGATTCAAGAAAACAACGACTTAATCCCTGTAATTATAACTTTTTGAAAATGCTTGGAGTATTGTAAAACATTATTGATAAAAGAGAATGACTCACATTGCAAATTTAAACGGGCAGAATTTAGCCTACTGATTAGCCTTGTAACCTAATTTAAATAACATGCACACGAACTAGGTCAGTAACTAATACAGCATTTACGATAACTCACGAGATTAAAACCCTCACAACGAATGACAAAGTGCAATACTTAAACATCCATCGAATTCACGACGAATGACAAAGTATAGCCCTAATGTGGGCAGCACTTAAACATCCATCGGATAGTTTCAATCGATCGGACATTGAATCGTAGCAGTGATCGAGTTATTACCCTGTTATTGCGGCAGCGTTTAGTGATTGTGTGTGTTATGTAGTAAACGGACGATGTAGAAAATGAATTTTAACGTCGAACCAACGCAGAATTTCAAGTGCCAAACCCCTGAATATATATTGGAAAAATGGCTCCCTCGCGTGGCGCGAGGGGCACCACCCTAGCATAGGGTAGCCCGTGTCTTGGTAGCTTAGCTGAGTTGACGGTTCGTTCAAATTCGAATTCCACGTAAAACTGTGTTGAGGGTTTCCTATTTGGTAGAATAAGATAAGAAATGGTAATTTTAATGAGAGTTGTTACGATGCAAATCTTTATATTTCTCATAATGTTCACACACACTCGGTTAAATTTCTGAATCATACATATAATGTGTATGCAAAACACTCGATGCCTAGTCAATGAATCATTCAATATCATAAGCTTGTCAAAAGATCTAATCTCCACCAATTAATATGTGAAAAGCATAAATGAAGAGGTCTTTGATGGGTTGTAACGTTAGGCTATGGTTAAGGGTATGGAATGGATATTTGAAAGTGGCAAAAAAGGTTAAAACTTGGCCAAAAACTTGGTGCTTTATTTTCTAGGATTCTGAACACGTTGCTAAGCTACTTGTGTATGTGTTCAGAGTTTATTCTTTTTATACTTCAACTCTCTATTTTCTTTTTTGATTGTCTTTCCTTAATTTCCATAGATAGTTTTGTCAAACGTTTTTTTTTTTTTTTTTTTTTTTTTTTTTTGATGAGATTAACAAAGAAATGAAACTTATATCAATCTAGATAACTTATGGCCGAAAAGGGGTAAATATGAAAAGGTTATATTTGGTTAAGTAGGCTTCAAATTTTGGATAAAATTAAGAAAAATACGGAAAATGGGCTCAACATGGCGAACTAATGGATAATGTTGGGTGCGGGATATGAACAAAGAAAAAGGCTGACAAAGGGGTATCCTAAGTGCCTCTATCATTTCTATGTAATTTCACATATTCATGGTTTTGAAAAGTATACAAATGACAAGTTCTAAATTACATAAGACATCCGGCTCACTCATTTTTCCGCAAAAACAAAGAAGCATTTGACAAGAAAGTTGTAAAGGATCAAAAATATGCTCACGTAAACAGAAGGAATGGGTATAAATATAACGATAAACATGCAAGTTTTTCGTTTTGTTTTATCACGCTTTTTAGTTATCTTTTTCAAAAATCAATTTGGCTTGTCGATTTTTATCAAATTTGATGCTTTCTAAAGAATACAAATTGACCATTTTTGTTTTATTTCTCGAAAATATATACAAAAATGAGAACAATTAAGGACAAACAAAGTTTAAAACCTTTTAAAACCCCTCCCCACACTTGAACTTCACATTGTCCCCAATGTGAAATACATATTAGTTAAGCAATTATGAAGAGCTAAACTAATAATTTGTGAAATGGGAAAGAGGTACTCCCTTAGAGTTGGAGTTGACTTGTTTGAGTAGACTTTGATTTAAGTCGTCTCAACTCCGTGTGCATTTCTTTACGAATCTGCCAAGTATGTTACTTGCTAAAGCAATCAATATCACCATTGATCAAAATGTTAGATAACCAAACCATATCCATTATTCAAGCAAAGCAAGCACACTACTTAAAACATATAAAAACAAACATAAAGATTAAAAATTCCAAACAAAGTACTGAATAGAAATAGCATAAGACATTAGTTTCTGAACTGTTTCACCCTACCTCCTCCTACTCCTCATCATCATCATCATGGTGGCGTGTTCCAGATGAACCCGCCCCATAGTTACCTATGTTTCCAAACGGAAACTGTGGAGGGTTGCCGAAATGGCTGGGATATATGCTTTGTAGCCCTCCAAAGATCTAGGAAAAACCAGCATACATTTCCTCCCTCATGGTGTGTTGAGATGCCCATATAGCTTCATGGTCGGCTCTCATAGCGTCTTGAGTTGCTCGCATAGCCTCTTGGTTTGTTCTCATAGCATCTTGAGAAACCTGCATATGCTGGAACTGCTGGTACAACTCAGGGTAGGAAGGTATACCTGGAGGCCATTTTGGCTGATATTGATACTGGTGCTGGTGCTCTTCATGTTGTGGCTGATCATGTGGTGGCTGGTTGTGTGGTGGTGGCTCGAGAACCTGATGCTCCTCCATGTTGACGTCTTCGTCCTGTGGTGGTAGCGGTAGCGGATCCCATATTTCCCCATTTAGACCCCTTAGCCTTGGGCCATTGTCTGTATCCACTATCAGACCCATCGCTCTCAAAGATCTCATATCTACGTCTCCTCCTGCATGAACCATCGTGAGACCACTGACTACATCATCTGTCATAATACCCAAATTGTATGCCAACTGAGTCACATATTCACCACCATGGATTTCACTGCTTGTAGTTCTCCCCGCGCTGTTTACAAAAAATTCTGCCATTCTAGCTACGAGGTTGACGTGCACTCCAATCACTATGGAATATAAGAAAAGAAGATCCGGAGTGGGACAGTTTCCTACACTGTCCATGCGTCCACAAATGGTGTGACTCATGACCTGATGAATGACCCTAAGAAGCGGGTCTCGTAGTCTTGAGGCTTTAGCCTTTCTAGCCTCATAAGGTGGCTCGATTGCCACTTGTGCCCAAAAGTCAACCCGTTGATGGTCATTATCAAACTTGTAGATATTGGTGAAAAGCTCTGAATCAATGTCTTCAGCCAAGTATATTCCCAGTCTTCTCCCAAGTCTAGCAACTGACCACTTATGCCACTTTCTACCCAACCTGAACTGTATCGTCTCCCTGTTTTTAAAGTCTGGATTTTCGCTTCTTGGTTTGTCATAAGTGTATGAAGCGAAAAATTCCAATCTAAGCTCGAGATATACCGGTCGTGCAATGTTCAACAACTTTGACATCGGATACGAAATCATATTGGATAGCCTTTCTTCTTGGTTTAGGGCTGTTAAAGTGTCCCAGTTAATTCTTCTCGGTTCACCGATTCATCCCCGTCTATTCCATAAAGCTTCTAATCTTGCAATACAGGGTTGTTCTTTCGTTTTGTTTTCGCTGAACTGGAGAAAGATGTGGTTCATCTGCATAAAGGAATACAACAAAATAAGAGCAGAATATAAAAATTTCATTGCCGCCACCGGAACAGGCTGTTTTCGACGTTCTATTTGTTGTTTCAGCAACCGCACGGTCGTGCGCCTGGTGGCACTACCGTGCCAATCCCTGATCGGTCAGTGGCTTGTTTCCGGCAAATCATGTCGCACTGCCATGCCGATTTGGCACTACCGTGCGACTCGGCATCGCAGATCTGAATCGTTGGTCAGACCTTGATTTCTGACCGGCACTGCCATGCCGTTTCAGCGGCATGACCGTGCGACTTCAAAACTCATCAGAAAACAGCCCTATTCACTGATTTGAACCTTTATCTTTCAAATTTTAATTTGTAATCAGTGAATAGACTTCAAATCAAGGATCAGAACTACCAATTTAGCACCTAGTACTCAACAACAAGGGTTTATTTGCTTTTTATGAAGAAAACCCCAAAATTTCTTGATTCAAACATCAGATCTATATCAGAAACTAAGTTTAATCTGCAAAACAAGTAGGATACATACCTTGGAAGATGACTGAAGTGAAATCTAGGCAAAAATTGGTTGATTTTTGGGTGGTGGCGACCTGGAACTCCCGTGCGGCTGCTAGGGTTTCGAAAAAATGATTGGTTTTTACTGCAGAATCGTATTTATACCCTGTTTTTACTGTGCAGATTTTTACTCGCACGGTCGTGCCATCCCGGATCGCATTCCTGGTTTGACTGATATTACCGGGTTGCACGGTAGTGCATCGGGTCGCACGGTAGTACGAGCCGATGACTTCCCTGTGTACGAGTTCTTGGTCTGTTTTGATTACGGAGTGCATGACCGTGCCAAATTGGCATGACCATGCAACACCTAGGCCTTTTTGTGTTATTTTTAACAGTAAGCTTTTAACTCCGAAATTTCACCTAAATTTTCCATTTTTGCAATATTTCATACATTTTAACAATTAATAAACTTCAAATTTCCAAAAGTTATGGATCAAGATCGTATGTACCTACGTTTAAAACCGAAAAATTAACGAATTACGAAAATAAATATAACAAAAATAATATTTACAAGGTTACCGTTAGCGTGTGAAAACACGCTCTCTAAATTTGCCAGCGAGTCGATAGCTAGACTCATTCTCCCCACACTTATTTTAAGAGTGTGGGAGGTGGAGTTCGAGAATCTCTTCCACCGGGTCAATCGGTCCATTGATGTAAAGTTTTACCGTTGACTTTGAAACTTACCCCGTTTGGATCCTCGATAGTTACGGCCCCGTACGGAAATATTTCTCTAACTGTGTATGGACCTATCCATCGAGATTTTAGCTTCACATGGAATAAACGTAGTCTTGAGTTATATAACAAGATAAGATCCCCTATACGGAGATCCTTGTGGTCTCTCAACCTCTTGTCATGAAATCTCTTGACTCGCTCCTTGTATCTGCTAGAACTTTCGTAGGCATGGTTTCTTAGCTCCTCGAGCTCGTGGATTTGCAGAAAACGGGCTTCACCTTCGCTTTTTAAATCCATATTTGTCATCTTCAAGGCCCAGAATGCCATATGTTCCAGCTCGACTGGTAGATGACAGGCTTTCCCGTAAACCAACCTAAAGGGTGTGGTCCCAATAGGTGTCTTGAATGACGTTCTAAAAGCCCACAAAGCGTCATCTAACTTGTCTGACCAATCCTTGCGGTTGTTATTAATGGGCCGCTCAAGGATTCTTTTCAAACCCCGATTTGTGACCTCCACTTGCCCGCTTGTTAGATGGTGATATGGCGTAGCCAATCTATGATGAACACCATAACGGGACAAGGCTCGTTCTAATTGCGCGTTACAAAAATGTGTTCCTCGGTCACTTATTAGTGCTTTTGGAGCACCAAATCGGGCAAACAAACTTTTTAAGAACCTCACGACTACCCTAGCATCGTTTGTGGGCAAAGCTTGAGCTTCGGCCCATTTTGAGACATAGTCTGCAGCAACTAGGATGTATTTGTTACCTCGTGAGGCTGGAAATGGTCCCATGAAGTCGATACCCCATATATTAAAGACTTCACAGGCTTGCATTGGATGTTGAGGCATTTCGTTATGTGCGAAGATATTCATTGCCCTCTGGCAAGCATCACACGCTCTAACTCATTCATGTACATCATGAAAAATTGTGGGCCAGTAAAACCCAAAGTCTAACACTTTCTTTGTAGTGTAGTTTGCTCCATGATGACTTCCGGTCGGCCTTCGTAACAGTGGCGCAGAATGCTAGCCGCCTCTTCTCCAAATACACACCTTCGGATCACCTGATCGGCTCCGATTCTAAACAAGTAGGGTTCGTCCCATATGTAATACTTCAAATCTGCAAAGAAATTCCTCTTTTACTGATATGACAATCCTTTGATAAGGATTCCACATGCGAGGTAGTTTGCAAAGTCGGCGAACCAAGGTGACTCGTCATTCATCTCGATGCTTAAGAGGAATTCGTGGGGGAAATTGCCGTTTATTGGTTCCTCCAATGAATTTTCAGAACTGCCATGCTCAAGTCTCGAGAGATGGTCGGCTGCAACATTCAGGGCTCCCTTTTTGTCTTGGATCTCAATATCAAATTCTTGTAGTAACAAGATCCATCTGATAAGACGCGGTTTTGCGTCCTGTTTACTAAAAAGGTATTTGAATGCTGCATGATCCGTATACACAATTGTTTTGGACAACACAAGGTACGACCTGAATTTGTCGAAAGCATAAACTACTGCCAAAAGCTCTTTCTCTGTAGTCGTATAATCCTCTTGAGCATTATGTAGAGTTTTGCTGGCATAGTAAATAGGATGAAAATGCGTCTCCCTTCTTTTTCCTAAGACTGCTCCTATCGCGTAATCACTAGCGTCGCACATTATCTCAAATGGCAATGCCCAATCTGGTGCAACTAATAAGCCATTGTTTTAGCTGCTTGAAAGCTTTCATGCATTCGTCTGAAAACACAAATGGAGCATCTTTTTCTAATAAACGGGTCATAGGTCTTGCGATTTTTGAAAAGTCTTTTATGAATCGCCTATAGAACCCTACATGACCCAGGAAACTTCTAATCGCTCTGACCGAGGTTGGGGGAGGAAGTTTAGAAATAATATCCACTTTTGCTGGATCGACTTCCAACCCGGCTTCAGAGAATTTGTGTCAAAGAACTACCCCTTCTTTCACCATGAAGTGGCATTTCTCCCAGTTAAGCACAAGATTAGTTTCCTCACTTCTCATTAACATTCTTTTCAGATTTCCAACACACTGATCGAAAGAACTCCCGTAAACAGAGAAATCATCCATGAATACTTCCATGGAGTCTTCAATCATGTCATGAAAAATGGCTACCATGCAACGGTGAAATGTGGCTGGTGCATTACACAGGCCAAAAGGCATACGCCGGTAGGCGAATGTGCCGAAAGGACATGTGAAAGTAGTCTTTTCCTGGTCCTCAGGAGCATAGGAATTTGAAAGTATCCAGAGAACCCGTCCAGAAAGCAGAAAAATGACTTCCCCGACAAACGTTCCAACATCTGGTCGATGAATGGAAGCTGGAAGTGGTCCTTACGGGTGGCATCATTGAGTTTGCGGTAATCGATGCAGACTCGCCATCCGGTGATGGTACGGGTAGGAATAAGTTCATTCCTATCTTTTGGAACTACTGTAATACCACCTTTCTTGGGTACTACTTGCACTAGACTTACCAAAACAGAATCAGATATAGGATAAATCAGCCCTGCATCTAACAACTTAATTACTTCTTTCCTCACTACGTCTTGCATATTAGGATTCAAACGCCTTTGATGCTGTGCACTAGGCTTGTAATCGTCTTCCATGAGAATCTTATGAGTATAAAAAGAAGGATTAATGCCTTTGATATCCATAATCTTCCACGCCATGGCTTTCTTGTGGAGCTTTAGAACTTCGAGAAGCTGTCTCTTTTCCTCTTTAGCTAAAGATGCTAAAATGATGACTGGCAAGTGACATTCCTCGTCTAGAAATGCATATTCGAGATGCGGTGGGAGTTCTTTTAACTCCAATAACGGTGGATCTTCAACCGAAGGTTTTGATTTTTCTTCAACTTCACGGTCAATTTCCACAAATTGATCTGGACTTTGGGAATCATCTTCACTGAGTTGGCAGACTGGCTGCTCAGCTTCATGACCTTCTGCGAAATGCCATCTTGATTCTCACACAACCGATGTGTGTCCGTATCAATTTCTTCAATAGTGCCTTGGAAATGAGAGCTTACACAAGTATCGATAATGTCGACATAGTAAAGCATGTCATCGTGACTTTGCGGATGTTGCATTGATCTTTTAATATCAAAAGCCACGTGCTCGTCATTTACTCGGAGCGTAATTTGGCTAGTTGCCACATCAACATTTGTCCTCGCAGTATTGAGGAATGGGCATCCAAGTATTAATGGCACTTTTGAGTCTTCGTCCATGTCTAAAATAACAAAATCCACGGGGAAAACAAATTTATCGATTTACCAAGCATGTTTTCAACGAATCCACGCGGGTACTTGATTGAACAATCTGCAAGTCGAATGCTCATTCTAGTGGGTGAAGGTTCACCCAGATCTAACTTAGCAAAAACCTTATAAGGCATAAAGTTTATGCTAGCTCCTAAATCGGCTAGTGCGTGACTAACAGACATGCTGCCAATGAGACAGGGAAGAGTAAAACTGCCCGGATCTCCCATCTTTTCAGGTAGTCGGTTTTGGAGAAGGGCTGAACAGTTTTCATTCATCAACACACAAGATAAGCGTTCGAGCTTCTGCTTGTTTGTGAGGATGTCTTTTAAGAACCTTGTGTATTTAGGCATTTGAGCCAACGCCTCAACAAATTGTATGTTTATGTGTAATTGTTTAAACATTTCTAAAAACTTACCATGTTGTTCATCGTTCTTCTGCTTCTTCAGTCTGCTCAGATATGGAATTGGAGGAATGAAATCTTTAACCGGCTCCTGGAGCTGTGCTGTACTTGCTCGGACTCGCCTAGCGTGCACCTCGTCCGAAGCGTCAGTTTGAACCGTCTCAGTGATTGGTGGGGAGTTCGATTTGTCAGGTCTCGTGGTTTTACCACTCCTCGTCATTACTGCATTAACATGCCCTCTTGGGTTTGGTTCTGTGTTACCTGGAAGACTACCTTGGGGTCTTTCAGACAACATCATGGACAATTGGCTGACTTGATTCTCAATGGTTTGTATTGAAGCTTTCTGGCTCCGCATTTCCCCTTCCTGTGCCATGAAACGCTCCTCATGTTGCTGGTATCGCTTTTCAGATATTTGATTGGCATTGTTGAAGTTGTTTAACAGTTGCGCCATCATTTCCTCTAGTTTTGAGTTGTTGTGAGAGGTTTGCGGCTGGAAAGTGTTTCCTGAACCTAAATTATTGTAACGCGGCTGAAAGGTTTGCCCTGATGGCTGAAAAGGTTGTCCCTGGGGCTGAAAAGATTTCCCCTGATGTTGTTGTGGCGTGGGAGCGCGTTGAGTGTATCCGAGTGGGTTTTGGTTATTGGGATTAGATTTCCACCCAAAGTTTGGGTGATTCCCCCATCCTGGATTGTACGTGTTGCTATAGGGGTTATTTTGGGGCCTAATTTGATTGCCCAAATAGTCCACCTCTTCGTGGCCTGTAAACATAACACCCTGCTCACAAGTACCTGGCTCGTGTGACACTCCACACAGCTCACATGATGATTGTACCTGCGAAACATTCTGAGCTTGATCAAATCTTGCTGCCAAAGCTCCAATCTGTGCTGCAAGAGCCGTATATGTATCCACTTGATGAACTCCAGGAATAGATGATGTGTGCAAAATGCAACATATAAATTACATCAATTGTGGCATAAAACTAACCCTTTTTTAGTACTAATGTTGGAAAAAGTGTGTTTTTGTCTTCCTTTTGTATTTTCAGGATTAAATGAGCTCAAATGAACAAAAGAAGCAAAAAGGCAGCTAACCACACTAATGATAACTCCTCCCCTAAATTCTTCTCTTCGAATCGATGAAACCTCCACCTCCAGCGAAGCACATTCTTAACCACACTGATTTTACTACCAACAGCAGCCGCTTCCCAGCCCAAAATGCTATTATACGCTTCTAAACTACTATCTCCATTAACTCCCTTTACAATCTCTGATTCTTTACATCCGGTGTCTCTTCCATCTGAATATCTAGCATAGTATGTATAGGTATAAGCACATATATGTACACGTAAACCAAAATCAATATCATTTGGAAATTATACAAACATCACACACACTACTGAAATTTTACTAGATATGATGATTACAGACGATCAAGCAACCTCATATACACAGTTTCTACACTAATTACAGACGATCAAGCAACCATCATAACCTTTCAAACTCACCTTACGCATCATGGCTTTGACATTTTCAAATCAGGGAGGCTAGAGAAAACAAACCCTGGTGTACAAATAACATCATAAACTGAGGATTAGAGAACGAGACATGTGAAGAGAAATCTTTATGAATCGCATTAACCATGTGTTCCTTTATTAGATTAGAGTGAATATTTCCCTAAGAATCTTATAAAAAATATCATCAGAATGAAAACCTAAATTCAGAATTAATGAATGAAACCCTATGAGAAAACAAAATGAAATCATAGTAAAACCCTAAAATTAGAATGAAACCTTAAAATCTTATAACAAAAAATACAAAATTAACATCAATTAATCATTAATCTGATGGAGTAGTACCCATGAGCTACAAAACGATTAAACTTTTCTTGAACTTTTTAATAACTATATATAAGATATAACTACTAAAAGAGACCAAGTGCACAAAATAGTTAACCCATATTGTGACAACTGACACTTTTCCATGTATTCCCGTACAATATGAACAGGAATGTGTACTTCATGACTGTGCATGACTGAATTAATGAGATGAATGACTTCCTGTTTACTTTCAAAGACATACGAATACATTACATGTTGCTTGATTGCTTATCATTATTAAATGCAACCCGGAATAGTTCAATTAGTGCACAAGACGAGACTAGCACAATAATCAGATAAACTAGAAGTACTGACGGGAGTTCAGTACTCAGACAAACATGTTGTTAGAACACAGAATGAGCCCCGGAACCAAGAGTTACACTAGAATATTATGTAGGAAAGTAGGGATTATAAAACTGCCTTCCGAGTGACGATTTAAGTGCCAGAAAGTGCCTGAAAACACACATAAACTGCATAATTCTATAGAAAACAGCAAAATTCAGCATTTAAACATCAAATTATAATGCAGAAATGTGGTATAATTGTCCAGAATAACTTGATAAGTGTTGGGAATGAAAAGTGTCATAAAAGGTACCTCATAGCACACCAAACTGCGCAATTTAGCACCTTAACGAACCGGTAACCAAACGAACAACCGGACACTACCCGAAACACCAAAATTTAACTAGAAGCATTGTTTTAATATTACAAAGCTAGTTATCACCAAGAAACATCATATTACATCTTATAACACCTAAAAACACTTAAACCCCTAAACTAACCCTTAAATCCTAACTAAACTAACTAACTAAGAATTGAAATGCAACAAGACCCCCCCCCCCCCTCTTGGGACGGTTACAACAAGGGCCCCACTCCCTTGATTTTCTTGAATATTTTAATGGATATGTTGAGAAGATATTGGACAAGAGATCCATCGTGTAAATAATTATTGATGGATAAAAGACATAAGACCTCTAAGACATTCACACTTATCACTCATCAACATTCAAGTTCACAAAACCTTCTTCTCCTCTTCAAAAGCTATGGCCCAAGCTCCCCTCTTCACACCTTCATTTTCTAGCTAATTTCCATACATTCTAAGCTTATACAAAGGTGATTCAAGCACACTTAAGGAGGTTGCAAGCATAGGAACTTGAAGGACCTTCTTGGAGAGCTTTTATCCACTTCATTTCTCATCATCTTCCATCTTGTTCTTCCCTAGCCATAGTGCTAGTAGTAAGCTTATTTGATCTTGTTTTTACACTTGATTTTAGTAGTTAAAGTATGAAGTAACTTGGTAATCTAAAGAATCTCATCAAAACAAGAACATGAACATGAACATAAAGCTCTAAAACATGAAAATCTAAGATGTTTAAGTGTAAGTAGTGAACTTGTTTGTTGATTTCTTGCATAAATGGTGTAGATCACCACATGAAGCTTGCTAGATGATGATTTAAAACATGATCTAGCAAGTATGAGGATGATTCTTGAAAAATCTAAGTTGATCATCCTTTATGTAAAGAATGAACTTGAAGATGGACTTAATTTTGTGTAGGATTGTTAATCCTACAAGATGTAAGTCTTGAAAATATAAGATTTCAAAAAAAAAATAAAAGTTCAAGAAACTAAAGTTTACTTCAAGATTTAACATAGTTTGATTTTTGAAAGAAAGAAAACATGTTTTAAGTGTTAAATGGAACACTTGATGTATGGAAGTCATGAAAACTCAAGAAGATTAATTTTTGTAAAATCATATTACAAGTTGTAAAGGATGAAAATCTATAAAAATGAGTTTGATGAAATAAAAATCATGTTTTTAGTGTTAGATAAACATGTTAAAATACTACAAGGTTTTGTTAAACTTCAAGTTCATATCATACTATAAAAGTGCATGTTATGGCTATGGTAAGTTGTGTGAAACTTGTGGATGATTGATGATGAATTTTTTGAAAAGAAAATGATATGCTAATAAGCATGGAAACCTCCATTTTCAAGGGAAACTATGGCAAAATTTTTGTAAAAATTAAACACTTAGAAAAATATTTTTAAACAATTGTTTACAAGTAAAATTTTGATCATGGTTTTAATATAAAAATTTGCCATAATTTTTGTTATAAAAATTACGAGTATTGGAGGTTGATTTTTGATAATAAAAATGACTAAGTATATATTTAGGAAAATATATATTTAGAAGACACAAAATTATGTGATACTTGTATATTGCTTGTATTAGTTATGTTAAAATTAGGAACATTGAAAATAATATAACACACCAAAATACTAAAAATTGTAATATGAAATATTACCAAAATCACGTGAAAATAAATATATATCTTATACCCAAATATTGGACAAATCGGACAACGGACATCTGGACTATACATATATATATTCCAGAAATAAATTTGTAACTTGACAGATGTGATAAACGGTATTTTTGAAACCGAAGAAAACGGCAAAATATAAATTTTCACAACTATTATAAAATATATCATATTTTGTCAAAATGGAAAATATATTATTTTTGAAGTGGAGAAAAATATATTTTTTTCATAAACAACACAAAAATATATTATTTTTGAAGTGGAGAAAAATATATTTTTTCATAAACAACACAAAAATATATTATTTTGGTGAAAACTAAAAATATATATTTTTCTAAGTTTAATCTTAAAAATATATTATTTTAAGATATATTTTGAAGTATACATATTTTGCTAAATAAAAATTTATAGATATTTTTCTATAAAGATTTCTCTTAAAATATGTATATTTCAAGAATGAAAAGTTGGTGATTTTTAATTGCACAAAAATAATATTCCGAAAAATTATACAAAAATTAAGTATAAAATACTTAATAAATACGAGAAGATACGTATTCCTATACGTATAAATACATACCGGAATACACTACTAATACTTGGCAAAATACGCAAATACAAGTATACGTATACTTGGAGAATATATATGTGAGAAATACATGACAAAACAAGTTAAAAATATATTATTTTTAACAATATACCAAATAATTGGATGGAAAATAGTTAAGTTAAAATATCCTTATTTTAACTAATAATTATATAATTTGGAATTATATAATGTACATCAATCGTATAACTCAAAGTATACTAAATCCGAAAATAAGTCTTAATAAATAACTAAGGCTAAGAGTCGTTACACGACCTAAACGTCTAATAAAACATAGTACATGTGTAGGTAGTGATACCACCCGGAAAGCGAAACCTTGAGTATACGAGACAACTACGCAAACCTGTGAGTTCATGTCCCCCTTTTCTTTTAACTTTTTTTGGATTTATAACTTTCGGGGGTGAAATACATGTTTCAAATGTTTCAAATGGTATGGTATAGCTAAGGAATAAACTGTTAGATCATGTGAATGGGTAGGCGCATACTTAAGACCATTAATCTTTGTATAAAGACCGGGGGACATGAGTGGTAGATCTATATGGGTGTTGAGAGCCCCACCCATGGGTCCGGGAGTGGCCGAATGTGGTGACTATGTCATTCCAGCCGGGTGGCCCGGTACAAAATCCGCTAGGGTTGAGCCTTCCTACACCATTGCACACATATTAATGTCCTTGTAAAACATTAATTGATTTGTTCATAGACGTTTTACATACCGGTTATTGAAAGAATACTTTCAAACAATTACAAGTTTATTCGAGCTCACATACAAAACACATAAACTCGCTCAACTTTTGTTGATGTTTTCAAATTACATGTATCTCAGGAAACTAAATGGAATTGGCGGCATTGTGAAAGTTATCAAGAAGTAAATTCAAGAATTGATGTCATCCCATTTTGGAAGGGTTTGATTTGTATATCTTATCCTAGATAAGATATATGAAGCAAAGCCTTGGTTTGAAAGTCTGTTGTTAAAAGTCCTTTTATGGAACTTATTACTTTTGAATGGTTTCTAAACTTAACATGAAGTATGTCGGTTGAAACATAACAACTTGTGTTTGTATTATTTTTAGAACTTATGAATGGATGAACATCATGTTTTAATCATATAGTTGTTTATTATAACTGAATGCAATGATATTGATCAAGTCACACGTACACGCTTTCGCAAAAGTCAGGGTGTGACACATATCAGGTATTAAGTAATTTTAGTCTAGAAAACCATGCACCTTAAAGTTGTGAAATAAGGTAATTTCGGAAGTTTAGATGGGTAGAAAAATGCTAACTTCGTTCCATGTTATTAAGTTTTGACCATGTTGACTTCTTTGCTCACATGTCACATGAAAAGTAGTCTTTACATTAGAGTTAAATCACAGTTTTTGAAACTTGGTTACTAATAGCAAGCTGGTATCAGTAAAGAACATCAACAAAACAAAACATTTTTTACCAACTACAATTCTTTGTTACACGTAGCCTTCACACCAAGCCCATCTTGACCCACATGCAATAATTTTGGCATATTAACCTGGTAGTCCTTCATTATAATAGTTCTATCAGAATTACTTTGCGAAAATTTTAATATGGATGAAGATATCAAAATCAATAAGCCCAAAATGTTGCTAGCGAGCTCGAGTTGAGACGTGATTTCATAGTTCGGCCTAAAACTTTTGTAAAAAAATCTACCCAACCAGACCATGATTCACTAAATAAAAAAAATAGAGAAAAAGAAATTATCGAAAGTAGTAGTTGTCATCGCCTATTTATGTTTCAGTCTTACAAATCAAAGATATAAACTGTGTTTTGGTTTAGGGATTTGATTGAACAAACACATATATGTATACATATCAATAAAGTTAGTCTCTAAGCTAATATAGTCTTGGTTCAAGTTAAGATTAGGGGCATCAAAGTGGTTCAATATATGAGAAACAGATGACATCCACCTTAGTGGCATCAATGGCATATTCAACCTGAAACAAACGGCCTTCTGGAGAGAAGGTGTTGATACCCCTGTCATACTCAATTCGACATACACAACACATTGATTTTAGGGCTAAACAAACATCACGGATTTGTAATGAAAATACGTTTTTATTACTTACCTTGTTAGAAACATCTTTGATTCAGTTTAACAAATGGATAGTTAGATAGATCTCTGCAATCGAATACATTTAATAAGGCTATCATAAAATCAAGATTATGTTTCTTTAAAGTATAACTTAATTAACTAAAATCAAAACTTGCTATCATTGTACCAAACAGCAGAAACCATATGAGATCAGAAGAAATAAAATCCCCAAAATTTAGGAAATCCACATATAAATATGTAATCAAACTCAAAATCAACAAACCTAGTAAAATATTAGCAAACTTGTCTAAAATATGAAATACCTCGAAGATACTTGAAACCAGAAGAGTTATTGTGACAACCCGAGATTTCATGGTCTTTCCTTTACACATCACTTGTTCACAATTCTGTTTCATAATTTGTTTTGCGTTGTAACATGTGCATGATTGTTAAATGATTAAAGTATTCTTATGTTGGTTGTTTAATGTTTAGACATAATATATTTATGTTTCTTAACTCTGGGCTGCACACCACACACAAGTCACAAAGAACTCTAGTCCACGAAGAATTGATTCTTCGTTGACTGTCTTGATGAAGAACTAGAGTTTTCTTCACAACTACACTTGTTAGGCCCTAAAGTGTGAGACTGGCGCATCAAATTAAGACAACGGGTTATGGTTACAAGCTGGGCCATACCGGGTTAGTTTATATTAGCAAATCGACCCAAAACAACTAAGTCAAACATTACAAGATCACAAACGATCATAATTTGATTTGCTAAGTGTTTTCTACAAACCTTCATGTATTTTGGGTTTTCTACAAATTTACCTACAAAAAAACAAAAACATGAAGGTTCATAATTTGATTTGCTAAGTGTTTTCATTCGGATTCAAGAAGGCTTTATATGTTACTGATCGATTTGCTAAGTGTTTTCTACAGATTTTCAGTTTTGTTGGTGTATTCCTGATTTCGGAAGTTGCATCTTCAAACTGTTCTTCACAAATTCTGACATAAAATTACTGATTTTGGTTTGTGATTCGTGCATAAAGGTGTTAGCTGAATTATCGGAGGATTGTTGAGGATAAGAATTCAAAGATCTCAAATCTTTGAATTTTGGAAGCTGCTAAAAATCAGGAATCGTAGTTGTTTTTATCTCACAAATCTGTTTTGCAGGGTCTCGACACAATTTCAACTTGGTCTCGACTCTTATTCAGCTTAGTCTCGACTCAAGTTCATTCGTCTCGAGTGGATATCGCGATCTTGTCTCGACTTGCAACTGCTGTGGTCTCGAGTTGGCGTCTTAACTCGAAACCATTCGTCTCGACTGACTTCAAGATTAATTGTTTCTGATCTCGACTCGCAATCTCGGTCTCGACTCAGTATTCAGTTCACTCGCAATAATTGTCTCGACTCAGGATTGTGCACACTCACTGATTCAGTCTCGATTCTCGTCTCGACTCGCAACGACTCCTGCAACGTTACTTTTGGACTTTAGGATTTTTGGACTTTTGGACTCTTGAACTTAAATAATTAATCAACAAATTAATTAAGTTTTTGAGTAACCATGACTACAAATAATCAAAGTGTTGACCTGGCTGCTATGTCTAAGCATCAAGAATTGGATTCCATCATTGGAACCACCACTCGTGTTCCCCGGTTGTTAGACGGAAATGAATTCCCTGAGTGGAAGTGGCGTTTTGAAAAACATGTTAAAGTTAAGGATGCAAAAATCTGGCGAAGCATTCTTAGAGGTCCAAGAGAGATTATGATGGATAGTCCTACTGATGAAAATGTGAAAGTAAAGAAGCCTGTTGATAAATATATTGAAGAAGATTTTAAGATTGTTGAGGAAGATGATATGGCGTTTTCGTACCTGACCATGGCATTGGGACCAGACATTGCTATTGGTTTTCGCACTTGCAAATCTGCTAAAGAATTGTGGGAATCACTAATAGATGTCTATGAAGGCAATGAAGATATGAAAGAGAGTCGTAGAAATCTGCTAAGTCAAAGCTTCAATAATTTTAATCATATATATGGAGAGACTGTGGATAATCAAATTCAGAGATTCGTTAAGTTAGTTACTCAAATGCAGATGGAGGAAATGCAGACGTCAAATGCTTCATCTAATAGACAGCTTCTTAATGCTTTACCAAAGAGTTGGGATCATCACGTCGCAATGATCAAGAAGACCAAGGATCTAGCAAGATGCAGCTTATCTGAAATGATTTCACACATTAAGGCCTGCGAGCTAGATGATAAACAAAGAGAAACATGATGAAGGGAGCTCGCGAAATCATACACCGTTGGTATAGAAGAACTCAGAAAAGGCACATGGAACACAAGCAAAGCAATCAAAGCAATCTAAACCCATCAGATTAGCTACTGCTGCTGGATCTCAGAATCTCCAGATTGAAACGTCAAACATGTTTCAATTGTGGAATTGCCGGACACATCGCCAGAAACTGTGTTCATCTTCCAAGTGTGCAGTCTAAAAATAAATTTGCACGAAATCAGAAAGTCAAGCCAAACCGATATCATTATTCAGAGTAAGTGACAACTAAAAAGTCTAAGACAATGAGAAATGACTATCGTAAGGCTAAACCTTCTGATCAAGATTGGAATGCAGCCAAACGTAGAAATCAAAATCAACAAAAGGATTTTCAAAAAGATCAAAGTAAAGCGTTTGGTAACTACAATTCTCAATGGTCAAATAAGCATTGGAAACCTAAAACTAAGGCCACGCATTCCAATTCGTCTCATACATCTCATCGTAATTCTGCTGTTAAAAATTCTTCAAAATTCTTAGATAAAGATAATTTGGTATGGCAGAGAGTGACTTACTTTGATGCACAAGGGAAACCCAGATCCACTATGGGCTGGGTTCCTAAATCTAACTGATCCCGCTAATCGTGCAGGAACAGCTGTGGAGGACTACCGTGCGCCTCTGGTACATGGATAGTGGCTGTTCCAGGCATATGACGGGAGACTTGTCTCAACTGGTCAATGTAAAAGAATTTAACGGTGGATATGTCTCTTTTGCGGGAGGAGAATCTGGAAGAATCACGTTGAAGGGAACAGTGATTGTCATTCCTGAAGATTGGTGATCGAGAACTGAAACACAATCTGCTGAGTATTTCTCAAATTTGTGATCGAGGAAATTCTGTTCACTTTACAAAGAAAGGATGCTATGTTTTGAAACCAGGGATTGTCATTCCTGAAGATTGGTTTTTGATGACAGCTGAGAGAAAGGGAAATGCATATGTCATTGATATGAACAAAAAACCGTGTGAAGAAATTACTTGTCTATTTTCGAAGATATCAGAACATGATGGTTTATTGTGGCATCGTCGTCTTGGACATGTGAATATGAAAAACTTGAATCGTCTTGCCAAAGGTCAACTGGTCCGTGATCTACCAATCAAAGACTTTATGTTGGTAGAAAAGTGTGTTGCTTGTGCAAAGGGAAAAGCTCATCGAAAGCCTCATAAATCTAAGTCTACCCCCTCAACCAAAGCTGTACTTGAATTACTTCATATGGATCTCTTTGGTCCAGTGAATGTGTTAAGTATTGGCAAGAAGGCTTATTGTCTCGTGATAGTCGATGATTTCTCGCGCTACACCTGGGTGTACTTTCTAAGTCACAAGAATGAGGCTGCGGGGTTGATCAAACAATTCGTTACTTTGGTGGAAAATCAAGCCAGTACAAATGTCAAGGCTATTCGATCAGACAATGGGACGGAATTCAAAAATGTCACCATGGACACATTTTGTGCTGCAAAGGGAATTGAGCAACAGTACAGTGCACCTCGAACTCCACAACAAAATGGAGTAGCAAAAAGACGAAATCGCACTCTTATAGAGGCTGCGCGTACTATGCTGGCCGATTCGAAGCTTCCTAGTTTCTTTTGGGCCGAAGCTGTTAGCACGGCTTGTTACGTCCAGAATCATGCTTTAGTAAACAAACGACATATGAAAACTCCTTATGAGATTCTGGAAGGACGTAAACCTTCGGTTTCACACTTTCGCATTTTTGGTTGTCCATGTGTGTTATTACTAATAGACGCTAATGGAAAGTTTGAGGTCAAAGGGGACGAGTGTTACTTTGTTGGATATGCTAAAGGTTCAGCCTATAGAGTATACAACAAGGTAACTAAAAAGGTCGTCGAGTCGTGCAACGTTGAATGGCTTGAAGAAAATGCTACGGACGCTAGAGTTGGACCAGATTGGTTATATGATTATGCTGAATTATTTAAATCATTTAACATTTTGTCAAGTGTCCCTACTGTTACAGGTGTGTCTACACCAAAACAACCACTGTCCTTTGGTGATACTGAAGAGGAAGAACAAGCTGAAGGAAGATCAAGAAACCATACCATTGACCCACCAGGAATGGTTTTCACTCAGCATCCTACGTCTCAGCAAATGTCCCATTCATCCCCTGAAGGTGTTTCATCAAGTGGTACTGTATCTGGTGGTTCAGGATCTGCACTATTTCCTGAATCTATTCCTGAAGATTGCATTGTTACAACTCCAGTAGTTCATCATACTGCAGCATCTAATGAGGGGGAGTCTAGCAACACCACTGAAGACGAGACTGTACCTGACATGGCAATACCTACAAGTGTCCAACGAAATCACCCTATAGAGAATGTGATTGGTCCTGTAGATGCAGGAGTTTTAACCAGGAGCCAATCAGGAATCATCAATACATGTTTATATTCTTGCTACATCTCACAAATTGAACCTAAAACTGTTGATATAGCTTTGCAGGAACCGGGCTGGGTAGATGCTATGCATGAAGAGCTGAACCAGTTTGAGAAACTTGGAGTATGGAAACTTGTTGAGTTACCAAAGGGAAAGCGCAAACTTGGAACTAGATGGGTGTTCAGAAACAAGCAAGATTCTGCAGGGATTATTGTTCGAAATAAAGCAAGGCTGGTGGTTCAGGGATTTCGACAAATAGAAGGTCTGGATTATGATGAAGTATATGCTCCGGTTGCTCGACTTGAAGCTATCCGGATCTTCTTAGCTTACGCATCATATATGGGGTTCACTGTATATCAGATGGACGTCAAGACAGCGTTTCTGTATGAGAGAAATGAAGAAACGGTTAATTGTGGTTGAGCAAGATTCAATTTGTAAAGAAGCCAAGATCATTCAACTTGAAGATACTTTAGTGCAAAAGAATCAACAAATTGAACAGCTTCAAGGAGACGTTACTTTACTGTTCAATATGGTGTATGATTTACGTGGAAAGCTTGAGAAGAAATTTGGGAATGAATTTTCTGATCCTACTGATGTGGAAAATAGAAGAAAAGCCTTTGAAAAGGATGATGCTGAGAGAAGTGCTGCTATGGAGCTATACTTTAAAAGAGTTGTTGATCCTGTTGCAGATAAAGAGAAGGCTGAAAGAATCAAGAAGAAAAGGGAGTTTGTGATTTTGAAGAACAGGAATCTTAATCCAGATGATGATGATGCTCAAGCAACACATCATTTAATGGATGTTGGTGAAACTCTCTATGATCAAGTTGGAAATAGATCTGGTGTAGTTAGCTAGGGTTTTGATCATGATCGTAAAAGGTGGTGGATAAAAAGGAAGGTTGGACCTGTTGAATGGTACAAACATCCAGGCCAGTTTCAGTCATTTACTAAGATTGATTTGACTGATCTGTCTAAAGCACCCTATGTAGATGATAAGCCTGGAGGTCCTGGATATATGTTTTTTGAGAGATTGAAGAGGGAGGTTCTTAAGGGATTTCCTTCAATGCGTACAGCAGAGTCCATTGTTAAACCAGCTAAAAGAGTTAGAGATTCATATACACGCAAGCGAATGAAGATTGTGCATTGGCCAGTAACTGATAAGGAAAAGGTGATTCCTTTGGTGAGAAAAATTCCACAAGGTGCTTTGAAGTCCTTACAGTTTTGGACTTATGATGAGCGTCTAGGGCAAGCAATAATCGTTTGTGATGATAATGTGGATTTTCGCTTGGTGGATCAAGTTGATTTGTTGAATCTTGCTCGTGAAGATCTGGAGGTATTAACTCGTCATCAAATTAGAGCTACTGAAAAGTATGAAGAGGTTGCAAAAGCATGGACCAGTGTTGTTGCTTCTGTTTTGCACATCAGTAAAAAGGGATTTGGTGGTTATAAAGATCGTATGGATGGTGATCAAAATCGTTGAAGTCTCAAGAATCTCCATGCATAAACCTAGGGGGAGATTGTTGGAACCTGAAGGTTTATGCATAGAGGATTATTTAGTTAATGGGTTGATCTTGTAATGTTTGACTTAGTTGTTTTAGGTCGATTATGTATTTTGGGTTTTGTACAAAACACTTAGCAAATCGATCAGTAACATATAAACCTTCATGTTTTTGTTTTTTTGTAGGTAAATTTGTTCATAAAGTTTTCTATTCTTAGGTAGTTTTTATTTATGCTCAAATTTAGGGGGAGAAATTTTTGAAAAATACAAAAACATTAAAAAATTGAAAAAATACAAAAACATTAAAAAATTAGAAAAATACAAAAAGAGGTGTTGCATGACTGGGAAAGGAAATGAATTTTCACATTATGGTCGAGGGCTGACTCATGTAAGACCAGTATCGAAATAGTTTGACTCTAGTATGATGTGTTGGTAGACTCTATTCTTTAGGCTGGAAACATTGGCTGTTTCTGTTCAGAACTAAAATTGTACATGACCTCAGGAAAGAAAATCACTTGGAATTAGCTCATTTCGTTTTGAATGTCTGTATGTTGTCCCGATACACACAATTTTGGTCTGGCTCTGAAATCTTCTCTGAAAAAGTCGTGTATCTCCTTTGCTGCATCCAGATATATGCTGACCTGGAGGTGCTAGGCAACGTCAGCTTCTGCTGCATCCAGATACATGCTGACCTAGCTGTACGTTGTCGCGCTGTAGATCAATTATACACCCGAAAGAGGCCATCAAGTGCCCAAAAGAAACCCAAGAAACCTATATCAAATTGAGAAAAACTCATTTGATTTGTATATTATACCATCTCTGCTTAAGATCTATTCTGTTCTCTTCTCAATCTATTCCCAGTTAAGATTTCAGAAATCTGGATTGGACTTGTGAAATATGTGGTAGGGAAGATACTTGCATGATAGAGTGTGCTGTTTATATTTCCAGGATTTGATTAGTATTTATTTGGGTGTTCATTGTTAAGAAATCAAAACATGATAAAACAGATTATATGCAGACCTAGACACAGTCAGGATATCTTAAAGGATGACATCAGTATACTCACCTGCTACGATGAATCGTTGTGCTTACCTTGATCGCGGGGGTATGCCTTGGAATGGGACACACGGGTATAATAGTATAATATTACCTAAAGCATATCACGAAGTTGAAAAATTGAAAGTTGAGCGTTAAAGTTTAAGTGGACAAACATATTGGCAATCGCATAGACCAGTTTGATTAGGCTCGTACTGAAAAGTGTTCCTTAGTCTGCCTGAGAACGAATTTTGATCCCATTGCAATTGTAATTGTATATTTTGGTAGTTGTTTATATTTTGAGTTTTTATTTGTTTCTAGTTCTTAATATTAAAAAAAAATACAAAAATACAAAAATAGTGTCTTGTTTTTCTATAAAATCGAAAATCCAAAAATAGAGTGTCTTTTTGTTTTTCTTAAAATTAAAAATGTAATCGTTCTTGAAGATTTGACTGATCATCAAAAGTTGAAAGAATTTAAATTGTGAAATCCGAGTACAAGTACTTGGATGTACCTAGTGTTCATATGGTACTCTCCCTGTTGCATAAGAAATGTTTGCTTATGAGTTTGTGAGCATGTGCAGAACTTGATTTCAATCAAGAACAGGGGTTGATGAAGACTAAGATGCTGTTAGTTGCTGAAGAAGCCTGAAGCAGCTCAACAACAAGATGTACCTGAGTCAGAAGAATTGGATACGAAACGCCGTCTGACAGTGAAAGTACATTTGAAAAAGTACCATGAACCTGCTTGAAAGACAAAGATTGCAGAAGAAAAGAGTTGTTGAGAATCCTCCTCTCACATTCTTTTTAACAAGATTTTCAAGTAAAGCTGATCGAGATCCTGATATGAAGCTAACCACAAGAGCTGAAGAAAAGAGGCCCAGTGCTGAGAGTTCAGAAGTCAAGAACTTCCACAACATCTGCAGCATAGCGACAACCATAGACTTCGTTGAAGACGTTGCTGATTTCATGTTATGAAGACAATTTGATGGCATCAGTCTAGGGGGAGATTGTTAGGCCCTAAAGTGTGAGACTGACGCATCAAATTAACACAACGGGTTATGGTTACAAGCTGGGCCATACCGGGTTAGTTTATATTAGGTTGTGGACCTTTATAGGTCACTTGGGCTAAGCTTTAGGCCATGTGGGCCAAGCAGGCCCAAGGGAAGCCCATGTAGGGAAGTGGGCTTAGTTGAGTATATAAACAAGTTTCTAACTTGTTTTTAGGTTTGAACCTTTGGAACTTCATGGTCACAACTTCGAGAGAGCTAGAGAGAGAGGCAATTTGGTTGTGAGCACTTGTACTAGACGGTTTTGCTTTTCAAGTAATAGAATCGTGTGCAAGTGTTGAAAGTTATTCGGTATTGTTCCTCGTTTTTATATTTTTCGGTTTGTCTTGAATCATCTTGTGTTTGGTTTCCGCACTCTCACAAGATTAGGTTTGATATCATTGAAAGATCCGGTTTATGGGACTTACAACACTTCTTGACGAAGAAGGAACTTCGCCATCAAGTCTCTCAACGAAGTATGATCCTTCGCCATCAAGTCCCTCGATGAAGTCTAAACCTTCATCAAAAGAGAGTCGACGAAGTCTAATCCTTCGTCATAAAGAACTCTTCGCCGGCCCGGTTACCTTCGAAGCCCAGGAAGGGCCTAGTTCACTTACTCGAGTATATTACGTAGAAGGGTTCTACTATATGTCTATATCACATAACTGACCAAATTGCAAACCCTAGACTCTCTCTAAACCAACGACGGCAACACTATTCCCCTCTCGAAGATCTTCATGATTTTCATTTCGGTTCTCTCAGTTAGTACATAAATACCATTGATTGATTAAACTTCCTATCGTACTAGGTTGCATAATACCATGATTGAGGTGTTTGATTTTGTTATTACTTAATGTTCGATAGATATGATGCATGATATAATGATGATCGATGATCTAGGGGACTATACATGGTTAGATTATTATTATTGTTGTGTATATCGAGATTTAGACATTGGATTGGAATGATACTTGTGAATCAATGATTGATCTGTTAATCTGGTATAAAGTTGTCAAATGATGAATTGGTTAGTAATGGTTAAACAGTAATTAGGGTTCTTGAGGAAATCACGTGTACCTGTTGAGGGCAGCGGCGAACCTCCGACGAAGAACCCAAGTCGACGAAGACTTGCTTCTTCGTCGGCTGGCCTTCGACGAACATTGGGGATTCTTCACCGCCATTCCTTTTGGCGAAGCTTAAATCTTCGTCGAGATGTAACCTTCGCCGAGGAGTACCCCACAAACAGAACTATGACTTTGTATACGTATGATAATGAATGCTTATGATTGATTAAATCCTAATTGCTGCCTGTTAATAATATTAGTCATGACCGAGGAACCTGATGTGGCTCGTGTGAATAGTAAACTCATATGTTACGTGTGTTATGTGATTTGAGTGATTGCTATCTGTTATGCGATGATCTTTGCTATGAATGCACACTATGAATATATGTGAACAACGTGAATGCAAACTGATTATGTATACATGAACACCATAGGCTTTGACTGATTAAGTGTGAACAAGTAACTAGTCATACCGAGCAAACCAAGGTGAGTTCACTTCTCTCAAAACAAGCATGTGTCCGGTGGGGACAATCAAACAGGCAAACAAATAAATGCATTTTCATAAACCCACATCCTTGTAGGGGATGTGAGGCGGTTTTCGCAAACCCACATCCTTGTAGGGGATATGAGGCAGTTTTCAGAAAATGTTGATGTTGGATAATACACTTACTTTCTATCACTTAAGTCCCATCATACTACCGGGTTAGTTGATTGTAGGGCAACGGGGTTATTAGTTGATAGCGCTATTAGGTTTGGCACCCTCACGACGTACCTGGATAGGATGGGCGTGAACTAATAACTTTAAAATAATGGCCAATGTTTGATAGAGCATTGGATAAGGGAAAAAAGGAGCCATCTGCAGTATCGAGTTATTATCAACATAACATAACATAAGTCAATACTTGGTAACAATCGGTTAAATAAACTGTGAACTCACCAGCGTTGTCTGATACACTTTTCTGCATGCCTGCAGGTCCTTAGGTACACTGTCATGGAACTTGCTGTCTGGGAAGCTGGAGTGGTCATGGGTCGTGACCTTGGGAAACGCCCTTCGCTGTTGCAATGCTTTGAACATTTTCATTTAAACTTATTGAACAAATTATTATGCTTCCGCTGAACATGTTTGATTTTCTGAACTGGGGATTGAGTTATATTATTTTATTTAATGGGAAAGTTCTATTATCTTTATGGTTCAATGTGATTAGTGGCTAGATACTGGTACGTCACATGCCTCACGGGGGTTTCCGCTTGTGGTATTTTTGGGGGTGTGACAGTTTGGTATCAGAGCCACTGGTTATAGTGAACGAGGTTTTAAAACGTTTTCATAAAACCAAACTATAACCAAACAATATCGAAAACGACCATGACACTCAGCTCTAGATTGCAAGGTTCATCCTCTGTTTACTTTATGCATTACTTACCTGGTAGACACACACTCACGACTTGCATGAAACTACATACCATGATGTGATTACCTGTGTTACATGCTCTAATGATGCTTGATAGTTTAACAATACCCTTCAACTTGTGTGATTCCTAGTTTTGCAATATCCTTTGTTTTATTGTTTGAGTGTGGGGAACCTTTTAGCGCGAGTTAAGAGGTACTGAGATAAGCATGCAAATTGCCTTATTATTATGGGTGCACATATAATAATGATGTGAGGTGCATGTGAATCCCAGTGAGGCTTAATAAGTGTGAAAGGGGTTCTGTTCCTCTATTCGTATAATGTTAGAGTTTCTCAAGTCCATGGAAGTCATAGTGATGATTGAATTCAACTCAACTGCGATCCTTATCTTTTCCACTCTTCTTGTTTAGAATCATGAGCGGACGTGGCGGACGTAACGGTGGACGTGGAGGTGGCCGCGGCGGTGGACGTGGCAACATCAACATGACTCAAGCAGAGTTGACTGACCTGATTAACACATGCGTGGCTGAGGCTTTGGCAGCTTAGCAAGCTGGTACGATATATACCAGACAAAGCATAGTCTTCGGTCATTCACTCGATTCTTATTTGTGCGTACTTTCTTTTTGTTTTAGGCCAACCTGTGAACCAAAACCAGAACAATCCACCTGTGTGTACGTTCAAAACGTTCATGGATTGCAAGCCTCAAACTTTTAGTGGAGCTGAAGGTCCCGTGGGACTGCTCCGTTGATTCGAGAAAGTCGAATCCGTTGTTGCTATGTGTAACTGTCCAGCTGGGGACAGGGTAAAGTTTGCTTCTGGCACTTTGGAGGACAGTGCTTTGACTTGGTGGAATGCTCAGGTGCAGATGTTGGGCATTGAGATGGCGAACACTACTGCTTGGGATGATTTTAAGGAACTGATAAGAGAGGAGTACTGTCCTCGTGATGAAGTGCAAAAGTTGGAAAACGAGTACTATAACTTGAAGATGGAGGGATCTGAGATCAAGGCTTATACGAAACGGTCTCACGAGTTGGCAAACATGTGCCCTAACCTATCTCGACCACCACCCCGCAGGATCGAACTCTACATTAAGGGATTGGCACCATAAGTTAAGGGATTAGTCACTGCAGCAAATCTCGACAACCTACCATGGATTATCAGACCGGCTCACAAGATCACTGATCAGGAGGTGGAGCGTGGCTCGCTGCCACCACGTGTTGCTACTACTACTGCTGCTTCTACTGCTACCCCCACCACTGACAACAAGCATAAGTGGAATGACGCAGACAAGGCGACTAACTTGAATCAGTCGCAAAAGAAGCCTGACAACAACACCTGCAACTTCAGCCAGTCATCCTCTGTCAACCAGAATCAGAACAACAATCAAACTTCAGGCTCTTATGCGGGGAAACAGCCGAAGTGCAACAAGTGTGGTTTTCACCACTATGGCTCGTGTAACCGAGCATTTAAAAGGTGTGATAAGGTGGGTCACATGGCGAAAGATTGTAGAGCTCTACACCCCAAGCAGCAGTAACAGCAACAACCCCAACCACAGCAACAAAGGCAGCAACCCCAGCAGAATTGGGGTAATCGGAGGGGATGTTATCAGTGTGGCAATGAAGGGCACTTCAAGAAGGATTGCCCATAATTGAATCAGAACGCCAACAATAACAATGGGGATAATCACCAGAACAACAACACATGGAACAACAACAATGGGAATAATGGTGGGAATGGCGCTCGAGGGAGGGCATTTACAATTGGAGCAGGTGACGCAAGGAACGATGGCAATGTCGTGACTGGTACATTCTCTATCAACGGTATTTTCGCTACTGTATTATTCGACTCTGGTGCCGACTGGAGTTATGTGTCTTTGCAGTTCAGTCTTCAGTTAGGGTTGACTCCTACGCCTCTTGTAAACAAACACGTAGTCGAATTAGCTGATGGCAAATCGATTGAAGCTTCACATGTTCTTTTTGGTTGTAAACTCGGTCTTCTGGGTCAAGTGTTCGACATTTCCCTTCTCCCCATCACTCTTGGTAGCTTTGATATAGTTGTTGGTATGGATTGGTTATCAAGACACCGAGCCGAAATACTTTGCAAGGAGAAAATCGTGTGTGTACCTCTCCCTAGTGGGGAATCGTTGTCTGTCCAGGGTCATCGAAGTGGTTCAATCGTCAGCCTCATTTCATCTATGAAAGCCCAAAAGTGCTTATGTAAGGGCTACCTTGCTATTTTAGCACTTGTTACTGACACTTCGTCTGAAGAAAAGAAAATCGAAGATCTACCTGTTGTTCGTGAATTTCCTGATGTATTCCCTGAAGAACTTCCTGGTTTACCTCCACACTGTCAAGTGGAGTCTCAGATCGACCTTACACCAGAAGCAGCCCCGATTGCGCGTGCTCCTTATCGTCTTGCACCTGGAGAGTTGCAAGAATTGTCTAACCAACTTCAAGAACTGTTGGATAGAGGCTTCATCCGACCTAGTTCTTCGCCTTAGGAGCCCCGGTTTTGTTTATAAAGAAGAAGAACGGATCCTTTCGCATGTGTATAGATTATCGCGAACTCAACAAGGTGACAGTCAAGAATCGTTATCCTTTACCTCGCATTGACGACTTGTTCGATCAGTTGCAAGGGTCGAGCTTCTACTCGAAAATTGATCTAAGATCGGGCTATCATCAGATGAGAGTCCGAGAGGAGGATGTCCCAAAAACAGCTTTTCACACGCGGTATGGCCATTATGAGTTTCTGGTTATGCCATTCGGGTTGACGAACGCACATGCGGTATTTATGGACCTCATGAATCGTGTGTGCAAACCGTATATGGATGACTTCGTCATTGTGTTTATCGATGACATTTTGATCTATTCTAAGAGCAAGGAGGACCACGAACGGCACTTGCGTCTTATCTTGGAACTCCTGAGGAAGGAGCAGCTTTACGCGAAGTTTTCTAAGTGTGATTTCTGGATTCAAGAAGTACACTTCCTTGGCCACGTAGTCAACAAGCTGGGAATACACGTGGATCCCGCTAAAATTGATTCTATCAGGAATTGTGCAGCTCCAAAGAATCCTTCGGAGGTGCGACAATTCCTAGGTCTCGCTGGGTACTATCGTAGATTCATTGAGGGATTTTCAAAGATCGCTCAACCACTCGTTGCTCTGACCCAGAAAGGTATAGTATATTTCTGGGGGAAGAAACAGGAGGAGGCCTTCCAACTTATGAAGCAAAAACTCTGCAGTGCACCGATTCTGTCCTTACCTGAGGGTACCGAAGATTTTGTGGTGTACTGTGACGCCTCTATTCAAGGTCTCGGTTGTGTGCTGATGCAACGCAAGAAGGTGATAGCTTACGCCTCTCGACAGTTGAAGGTCCATGAAAAGAATTACACGACTCACGACTTAGAGTTGGGGGCCATGGAGTTTGCGCTCAAAATCTGGAGCCATTACTTGTACGGTACCAAATGCACTATTTATACTGACCATAAGAGCCTTCAGCATATCTTTGACCAGAAGGAATTGAATATGCGACAGCGTCGCTGGGTAGAACTCTTAAACGACAACGACTGCGCAATCAAGTATCATCCAGGTAAGGCTAACGTTGTAGCTGATGCCCTTAGTCGAAAGGAAACGAAACCCAAATGTGTCCGCGCCTTGCAGCTCACCATCCATTCTAACTTACCTGACCAGATCCGTTCTGCTCAAACTGAAGCGTTGAAAGGGGAAAACATTGAAGCTGAGTATTTGAGGGGCATGGAGAAATGACTCGTAGAGAGATCTGACGACATTTACTATTTCATGGAGCGAATATGGATTCCTTTGTTTGGAAATCTCAGAGACCTTGTGATGGACGAAGCGCACAAATCTCGATACTCTGTTCATCCGGGTTCGGATAAGATGTATCAGGACCTCAAAGTCTTGTACTGGTGGCCGAAGATGAAGGCCCACATTGGTACGTATGTAAGTAAGTGTTTGACTTGTGCGAAAGTTAAAGTGGAATATCAAAAACCCTCTGGTCTGCTTCAGCAACTGGAGATACCTATGTGGAAGTGAGAGCAAATTGCTATGGATTTCGTCACTGGATTGCCAAGAACTCAAAAACGGAAATGATAACATTTGGGTGATCGTTGACCGTCTCACAAAATCTGCACACTTTCTCGCAATCAAAGAAACTGACAAGTTCTCGCAGCTGGCTAGTATCTATTTAAAGGAAGCAGTTTCCAGGCACGGGGTTCCAACCTCCATTATCTCTGATAGTGATCCGCGTTTCATATCTGATTTGTGGCAGGCGATGCACAAATCATTTGGCTCACGTCTTGACATGAGCACTGCCTATCACCCTCAAACGGATGGTCAGAGTGAACGAACCATCCAGACTTTAGAAGACATGCTGCGGGCATGTGTTATCGATTTTGGTAAGGGTTGGGAAAGACACTTGCCTTTGGTGGAGTTTTCTTATAACAACAGCTACCATACCAGCATCCAGGCAGCTCCGTTTGAGGCTTTATACGGACGGAAATGTCGATCTCCTTTATGTTGGGCTGAAGTGGGGGACAGTCAAATCACAGGTCCAGAACGTGTGCTTGAAACCTCTAAGAAGATTGTACAGATCAGAAATAGTGTGGCAGCAGCACGTGACCGCCAAAAAAGTTACGCTGATAAGCGTAGGAAGCCTTTGGAGTTCGATGTTGGTGATCGTGTCATGTTGAAGGTCTCACCCTGGAAGGGGGTGGTACACTCTGGGAAACGCGGCAAGCTTAATCCGCGTTATGTCGGGCCATTCAAAATTCTGGAATGGATTTGTAAAGTAGCCTATAAACTCGAGTTACCTACTGAGTTGGGTAACATTCATGATGTCTTCCATGTTTCGCAACTAAAGAAGTGTTTGTCAGACGAAACACTGGTGGTACCACTCCAAGAATTGAAAATCGATGACAAATTGCAGTTTGTCGAGGAACCTATCGAAATTATGGATCGGGAAGTCAACGTCCGTAAGCATAGCCGAATTCCGATCGTGAGAGTCCGTTGGAACTCAAGACGTGGACCGGATTTCACGTGGGAACGCGAAGATCAGATGAAGCTCAAGTATCCTCAACTTTTTCCAACTGACCAATCTAATCCTGGTGCAACTGGTGAATTTCGGGATGAAATTCCCTTTCAAGTTGGGGATGATGTGGCACCCGAGGAAAACCCACAGTCATCCTGATCTGACACCTCGCCGCTTTTGGGATTACTTATTAAACTTCAGGACGAAATTTCTTTCAAGTTGGGGATGATGTGACAACCCAAGATTTCAAGGTCTTTCCTCTACGCATCACTTGTTCATAATTCTGTTTCATAATTTGTTTTGCGTTGTAACATGTGCATGATTGTTAAATGATTAAAGTATTCTTATGTTGGTTGTTTAATGTTTAGACATAATATATTTATGTTTCTTAACTATGGGCTGCACACCACAGACAAGTCACAAAGAACTCTAGTCCACGAAGAATTGATTCTTCGTTGACTGTCTTGACGAAGAACTAGAGTTTTCTTCACAACTACACTTCTTGATGAAGAAGGAACTTCGCCATCAAGTCTCTCGATGAAGTATGATCCTTCGCCATCAAGTCCCTCGACGAAGTCTAAACCTTCGTCAAAAGAGAGTCGACAAAGTCTAATCCTTCGTCATAAAGAACTCTTCGCCGGCCCAGTTACCTTCGAAGCCCAGGAAGGGCCCAGTTCACTTACTCGAGTATATTACGTAGAAGGGTTCTACTATATCACATAACTGACCAAATTGCAAACCCTAGACTCTCTCTAAACCAATGACGGAAACACTATTCCCCTCTCGAAGATCTTCGTGATTTTCATTTCGGTTCTCTCAGTTAGTACATAAATACCATTGATTGATTAAACTTCCTGTCGTACTAGGTTGCATAATACCATGATTGAGTTGTTTGATTTTGTTATTACTTAATGTTCGATAGATATGATTGCATGATATAATGATGATCGATGATCTAAGGGACAATACATGGTTAGATTATTATGATTGTTATGTATATCGAGATTTAGACATTGGATTGGAATGATACTTGTGAATCAATGATTGATCTGTTAATCTGGTATGAAGTTGTCAAATGATGAATTGGTTAGTAATGGTTAAACAATAATTAGGGTTCTTAAGGAAATCACGTATACCTATTGAGGGCAGCGACGAACCTCCAACGAAGAACCCAAGTCGACGAAGACTTGATTCTTCGTCGGCTGGCCTTCAACGAACATTGGGGATTCTTCGCCGCCATTCCTTTTGGCGAAGCTTAAATCTTCGTCGAGATGTAACCTTCGCCGAGGAGTACCCCACAAACAGAACTATGACTTAGTATACGTATGATAATGAATGCTTATGATTGATTAAATTCTAATTGTTGCATGTTAATAATATTAGTCATGACCGAGGAACCTGATGTGGCTCGTGTGAATAGTAAACTCATCTGTTACGTGTGTTATGTGATTTGAGTGATTGATATCTGTTATGCGATGATCTTTGCTATGAATGCACACTATGAATATATGTGAACAACGTGAATGTAAACTGATTACGTGTACATGAACACCATAGGCTTTGACTGATTAAGTGTGAACAAGTAACTAGTCATACCGAGTAAACCAAGGTGAGTTTACTTCTCTCAAAACAAGCATGCGTCCAGTGGGGACAATCAAACAGGCAAACAAATAAACGCATTTTCATAAACCCACATCCTTGTAGGGGATGTGAGGCGGTTTTCGCAAACCCACATCCTTGTAGGGGATATGAGGCAGTTTTCAGAAAATGTTGATGTTGGATAATACACTTACTTTCTATCACTTAAGTCCCATCATACTACCGGGTTAGTTGCTTGTAGGGCAATGAGGTTATTAGTTGATAGCGCTATTAGGTTTGGCACCCTCACGACGTACCTGGATAGGACGGGCGTGAACTAATAACTTTAAAATCATGACCAATGTTTGATAGAGCATTGGAGAAGGGAAAAATGGAGCCGTTTGCGGTATCGAGTTATTATCAACTTAACATAAGTCAATACTTGGTAACAATCGGTTAAACAAACTGTGAACTCACCAGCGTTGTCTAATACACTTTTCTGCATGCTTGCAGGTCCTTAGGTACACTGTCATGGAACTTACTGTCTGGGAAGCTGGAGTGGTCATGGGTCGTGACGTTGGGAAATGCCCTTCGCTGTTGCAATGTTTTGAACATTTTCATTTAAATTTATTGAACAAATTATTATGCTTCCGCTGAACATGTTTGATTTTCTGAACTGGGGATTGAGTTATACTATTTTATTTAATGGGAAAGTTCTATTTTCTTTATGGTTCAATGTGATTAGTGGCTAGATCCTGGTATGTCACATGCCTCGCGGAGGTTTCCGCTTGTGGTATTTTTGGGGGTGTGACAGTTATCGTCTCTCAAATCCTTTGGATGTTTCAAGTACCGCCATTTCCAATGACTCTTTCAAGAATCAATACCTAAACCATAGAAACCGATGGTCACAGTTTGTCACAATCAAAGGTTTCGAGGAAAATCAATATTACACAGACATGAAATACAAATCAACATAAGAACTTACATGAATCAGGTTACAGATTACAAATTGAGAAAACAAACCTACCAGGTTACTTTTGATTGTAAAGAGATGAGATATAGGGTTCTTTCAATTGAAAGAGAGAAAACTGACAGGAGGCAAAGGATGAAAAGAAAGGTGTGTGTTAATTCTGGATTTAGGGTTCGTGATTGTAACAGTTTTCAATAAAATGGGAGAATCAAAAAGGAAACTCCAAATCAATAGCGATTGATTGTGTAGCTGGTGAAGAAAAAGAGCGGAGGCTGCTTCTAGTTTTAGTGCTCAATTCTTTTCATTAGGGAGTATTAGGATACCATGTGGCAATTAATGGCTTAAGTTCATGCCATGTGGCCTAAGCTTGTTTTGCTTTATTATTATTTATAGATTATAGATGCATGAGCCATGATAATTCCAATATTATGGCTCACACATGAAGATGGGGTACATGCATGAATTAGTGTATGGTTCGATGCAAGTAAACAAATATATATATATATATATAACTAGTGCTAATACCCGTGAATTTCGCGGTGTTGAAAAATGATAAGTTTTTACTTTTGATAGAAAAGTTTTATGTTACTTATCATAAACAGACTGTACGGATGAACTTATCATGGCAATCTGAATTTGAATATTAAAAAAACGAAGCATCGTACTACAAACGTAACAAAAGGGAATTGAAAAGTAAATGTAAGAAATATGTTTTTCGGGTTTTAAATATAAACTGAAACTCTATTACTCTAACACTTCTGCTTGCTGTAGTTTCGTAACCAATAATCTCGAATTCGTTTTAGACCAGTTGAAAAAACAATCATCACCTAACGGAAAAAAACATGCAACCGTTTTTTTTTTGTAAAATTAAAATTAAAAATATGTATGTTAACTATATAGGTTTATAGGTAATACATGATTACATATCCAGTTATCTTACAATGGTACATTTGATATTAGGTTTATTATTTGTTTATTTTTCAAATAACGATAGCATAGTTTTGAAATTATCATATGATATTAAGTTTCATTAAATAAAAATAAAAACAATGTCAACATAATATAATAAAACCTACGGAATACATAAGAAAGAAATTGAATAAAACTAATTAATAGGCGATACAACGGTCTGTAAAAACGATGCAGCTTTCAATCCGTGAAAGGGATCAACATCTTCAAGGTTTTCAAAGTCTTTTGTTGTAATGGGCACCTCAATCATATTGCCCCATTCAGTGGATAAAGTCCAAGTGTTTTTTTCCATTACATACGGTTGGTTATGCCATGAGTCAAATGTAATTACTTTTAGGTCTTTGAAAGAGGAAACCTTCGTCCAAACTTCATCTTCAAATTAGAAGAGATTCACTGTAATAGGACGACTCATTTCAACAACAAACATATGAAGTTTATGTTTGACTGTGAATAAACATCCTTGCCAAACATTAATACCAATTTGTTGTGGCAATGTAACCTGGTTGAAAACTTTAGAATTGACATCATAAGCAATTATTTAACTATAATCACAAAGCCAATAGTGAAAACTGTGAAGTATAATTTGTTGTTCGATAAAGTACCGATAGACCACGTATATATTCTTGAACCGAAAGGTGTTCCCTTCAAGAAATCAATAGTTCTCCAAGTACCAGTACATCGTGAATAGACGTGAGATACGACAACATCATTACGACGCTTGATGTGTAGAATTTTAAGATCATTGGATGCATCAAGGTACATCCCAGTTGTATCGGCTGAGTTTAGGTATATAGAATCAGAATTCTCATGTAACAAAAATAAATAGCGTGTTGTTGTTGGATTCCAAAGGATCAATTTATTTGAAGGGTGTTCTGTGGAAATCAACAAAAGACCATAAAGAGACACAATAATATTTAAGAATAAAGGGCAGGTAAAGATGGGGAAAGAAATATTTTTCCGAGCAAAGAAGTCTATCTTTCCACCTACTACGTTGTCAATAAACGTGATTAATTTTCTGTTTTGAGAATTAGCCATTCGGCGAGCATGGATGATAGCAAACATATGTGTAGACAATTCATAACGCCATTGTTTACACACACATCTGAAACAACCAACTGCCTTTAAAGGTAGCCTTGATAAAATCTCTTCAACGACCATTTCCATCCCAACACGTTCCATTCTTCGTACTAAACTTAAACATGAGAAAAAAATGCATCATATTTTCTAAGTAACGTAAAGTTAATTAATCGAGTTATAATCATCAACACTTCAAGAAGTAACTAAATCTCAACACAAAAATAAAATGCAATATCTGAAGAAGTAACTAACCGAGTTATAATCTTGTCTCGCAAATCCGATAGTCGTGAAAAGGCTTGTAACATGAGTTTTTGTGTATAAGACTTGAAGAATGAGATAGTGTTAGAGGAATTATGTCTATTTAAAGGATTTTATCACATACTCTAAAAAATCTTGATAGTATATAATGAAAATCATTGCAATAGATATAAGAAATCCTAATACTTTCCTTATAATATATAATTAGTTTAGTTATAGATATTGGTAAGTCAAAGCTTTTCCTAATAAATGTAAAAAAATAATAAAAAATAAATTGATTTTATTCATTACTATAATTGTAAATAGAATGAAAAATACTTATAAGAACTATTAAAAGTTACATAACAAAATCAAAAGTTAAAATAGATAACCAATATCTATTTATGTAAATTATTTAACTCAATATTGGGCAAAAAAACGTAAATTTAAAATAGTCATTTAACCAATATAAAAAAACAATATTTAAATATTTAAATACATCACAATCATAACAATATATCAACTCAACTGTTATATCTCCTACAAACTCAGTTCGCCTTCAATCACCACGCTCAAGAAGACTGCAACGGCGGTTCACCGATTTTGTAAAGGTACTTTTCCGACTTAATCTCCGATCAGTTATACGACAATTTTGACTTTGATTTAGCAACTGAAGTTGTCTTTGGTACTACAAATAACTCATAAGTTGTTTGTTTCCGGCGATTAATGACGAATTAGACGTCAAATCGGAGTTTAGGTTTTTATTAACTTGAAAGTTGGGTATGTTATGTATATTTAAGAGGGATTATATGTATTGCATGTGTTTGAAAATATAGATTTTTGGGTTAATAGTGTGATTTGGTTGATACATTTTGTTGATCTTCTTATGAAAAATAGATTTTCTTGGTTAATAGTGTGATTTGGATGATTGAATTGGTTATCATTCTCACATAAAATTTATGATTAAGAATATTTTTTGTTGACTTATATTGAAATACGGTTATATTGAAGTCAGATAGTTTTATTTTTGGTTATCTATGACAATATATGTATACACTAAGATTTAACACTAAAAAACAGATATGTTGTTATAAATTTATTGACTAAATTGAATCTTTCTTTAGTTGTAATCAAATAGGATGATGTGATAACAGTTCCTTTAGTATTGTTTATATGTGTATTGTGTATTGTATATTGTATTATTGAAAGTCTGCATAGACCAGATTTGATGTAGATTATGAATTAGGATTAGGAATAATGAAAATATTACTTACATTATATCAGTATAAATTTTATAGATATAAGAATGATAAAGGCATATTTATAAAAAACTGTTTGTCTAATATTGCTTAACACATAATTTTTTTATTGCTATGAACATATATGTATGCATTCAACTTCAATAGTAAATGTTTATAACAGATGTTGGTATATTACAGTTATAGAAAAATGAGTCCATCATGCGTCGCTGTGTTAGAAGAGCCATCGTCGTTAAAACTGGTATGCTACAATGCTTACAAAAAAGTATGTATATCTTGTATTAGAGAACATGTAAAACATAAATATAACCGCAGGTCCTACCACTTGACTTTGTTAAGAACGTATATGGAGATTATTGGAAAAGGACAAAAATAATGATACATCATGAAAGTCAAAGAAGTTGGCCAGTTTCTTTGAGAAGTGTAAGTGGGGAATCCGTTATCACTGATGGATGGAGTAATGTCGTAAGGGATCTTGAGTTGACAAAGAGGACGTTATTACGGTTAAGGATAATCGAAGACAAAAAAAATTGAAATCGATTGTTTCGTCGAAAACATAGGTGGTGAATCTTTTGTGACACTAAATCGTTACGTCATTTTAAATATAATAGTAAGTATACTAATATGTCTGAATCAATATTTATTTTGTTATAGTTGTAAAATAAATAGTATACATATATATCTGACAATAAAATGTTACATAACTTTTCAGGTGATTCCAGAAGCTTATGTCACAAACTGTTACTCTTATTCGCCAGTCAACGATTGTTATAACATATATGCAGCAGGTCAGACTTGGAAAGTTGAGACCGAAAAAATCAATGATAATTATGTTTTTACAAAAGGTTGTCCAAAGTTATTTCATGGTCTTGCAATAGAAGAGGATGATATACTGTTGTTGATGAAGACGGACAGAGTCACATTTGAGTTAAAAATTTATCGTAGAGGAGTTGAGGTAGTTTTGACCAACAAAGAAGAAACTGAAGATGACTCTCTGCTGGAAATACCTAAAGAAACATACTACGAAAACGTTGACTTTATAAGTATTTTGAATTAAAGTATAACGGTTTACTAAAAATAGGAGTTATTTACGTATGTTATTGTATAACAGACCTTCTCTGAAGATGATGACTCAATAGATAAGTTGATTTCTTAGGTTATAACTATACATTTATATAGATTAAAATACATTACAATAAGATTTTGTGGATTTTATTAATTATCATACACAAATGCTGGTAACGTCTATTTTAAAAGCAACATACACTTATCTGTGAAGAAGATTGTTTCTCTTGAAGTTGAGATATAACGTTAGGATCCATTGTCAGCTTGGTGATACCATACTTATGGATGTTATACTTCAAGACATAGCTGGTAACGTCTATTTTAAAAGCAACAGTTTGGCCAACCAACGCACTTTTTACCAAAAATTCTTAAATGGAAATAATTACCAAAAAATTTTGTAAATACCAAATAACAACAGGCCTCCAATTGAAACTAACTAACAATTACATCAATACCATTGGTAAAACCGACTTTACCATCAACTGTTTCAATCTTAACGTGAAACGTTTTGTTAGCTATATATATAATTGAAATTAAATCATTTGATGTATAATCATAGCACTTGGGCAGGATACAATCAGGAATGACCTGTAGGAATGATAAGAAAAAAAGAAAAAGGTTATTTTTCTAATGAGTTCAGAAAATGTAAATATATTACGAAAAATAAACTGAAAGTAAAAAATAATCTTACACTAAAGTGATATGTTGTAGATACCAGAGATGTCCAGAAACAGCTACGATTCACACCATCAACGAAATACGATAGTTTGAATGTAGTAGAATCTACAGGATTGAAGATTACCAAACATCCTTTTTTTAGTCCTAAATGTATGACAACATTCGACCAACCATGGAAAAGCAAAAGCTTTCCTTTTGCTTCGCTTACACAAACAATAAATGTTCGGCCATCCTCAGTTTGTAGCAGAACATTTGTAGGCGCTTTATCCGTACCCCACAATTTACACGCGGCGTCAGATGGAATCGCCTTACAAAGTAAACAATCCAAAATGAATTATAATATATAAACAATACAATAATAATAAATTGTCTTTCAATATAACAAACATCAGACTGTATAATTCATATAACAATTTCTCACTTGCCATAAGAACTTCGTCCGCTCGAGTCATATGCCTACAGAGGGAAGGATCTTTGATACTAATTCAAAAAGAAGAAATTAATAAACCATAACTTGTTAATCTTACTGTTCAAAACAAATGATAAGATGAAAAACGAATACAGATTCTAGAAATCAAACTACATGACCTATACGAAATACGAAAAATCTCATAAAGACGTTAAACATAAAGAATATAAAGATAATGAATACAAACATAAAAAAATGACATCAAGATGTTATTAACAGGAAATCTAATAAACAAATTCTAAAAATCAAGACAACGAATAAAGAATCTAAAAACAAACCTAAAGAATTTAACAAAATAACAAAAATCTCAGGAAGACGAAAAGCATAAACAATAAACAGACAAAGAATATAAAGACATATTACATAAAGATACCAAAACAGACGATAAACGAATAAAGATTACATAAACATACCAAAACAGATCTTATATAATAAGAAAATAACAAAAAAATGAAAAAAACAACAATAAGATGAAGATGTTATAATAAACAGATTAAACAGAAAATTTAATAAACAAATCATAACAATCCAAAAAATTAACATAATTAAAAAAAATTGTACAGAATCTACATATTAACCACAGAAATTCAAAGATATAATAAAAAATCTAATGAAGAAGATAAACATAAATTACCTTGATGAAGTTTCTGTCAAGTTGTGCCATAGATGATCGATTGTCTGGTGAGAAGAACAAAAAAACCCTAATAGACAAAGAGTATGAGAGAAGACGAACAAAGTGGAAACAAAGAAGCGGTTTCTTGCTATATATATGGAATGAACAATAATGACCCGAATTAGGTATTCGGATCCCGCGTTCGGGTTCACATCAGGGAAATGAAAAGAATAGAGAAATGGCGGGAAATTGAGATTTTGAGGCCCTAGATGGAGAACATGTGTCCCCTAGGTATGACTTTTATTAGGTTGTATAGATATAGACTATAAATTTTCTTGATTTAATTAAGCAAGTATGCATCCACCTCAATTCTCTCTCATGAGAATTATATAATTTGGTTTGCTAATAATAATAATAACAATAAATAATTATAATAAAGATACAAGTTGTTAACGGTTTTTTTTTTTTTTTTTTTTTTGGATCCGTTTTTTACGGATGTTACAATATGGATATGTTTAGTTTATTTGGATTGCTTAATTTCTGTACGTCTTTTATAAAATTTGTAACAAAAAAAACTAACTTAATTAATTTTAAAAAAATAAAGTTCAGAAAGTTACTAAGAACATTATGTTGCTCTTGCAAAAAAAAAAAGTTAACGTATGGTCTTATATGATTCCCCTGGTCTCTTGAAAAAAAATTCATCGAGGGAGAGCGTATGGTCCTATATAATTCCTCTGGTCCCCTAATCATTAGCTGACCATGATCTGAAAAGTTTGTACTTCAAGTACACATATAGGAAGTGTATAGCTCAATACGTTTGGACCCAGAGGAACCGTATTGCCCAATACGGTTCCTGTAGGGTTCTAGAGATGTGTAAATATAATGGGGGATGTATAAATAACCAAACCATCAGTTTAAACTGGCGAGCATTTGAGGGAGGGCTTGACTTGTGTATTTTCGGTCAAACTTCGAATCCTGGAGTTTTAAACTAAAGGGCAAATAAAGGAAAATTTAAACATCATTGCTTTATTGAATTTCATATTTTCTTTTACATTTTCTTAACAGACCAGATTGGCAAATTCAGAGGTACGGAGAATCGTTGACCATTCACTTCATTACAAAGACAAGGTTTTTGTCAATTATCACGAAGTCACCTCATTATGTGTAACATAATTGTATTTTTCATTTCAAAGACAAGGTTTTTGCCAATTATCATGAAGTCAGAAATCATTTTTCATTCAAATTAGCACACAATACTGAACCCTAAAACCTCCAAAACCACAAAAATAATATGAAAACAATAACTTTTTTTCTTTTTTTTTTTTTTTTGTAAAATAGACAAGTATAAATGATAAACAAGTTACTCTGAAACCCCAAGTCTAAACTTTGTTTAGTGGCGGACCCATGTATCTTTTCCTAGGGTGCAGAATTATTTTAAAGATTTTAGACCCCTAGCTATATAAAAGAAATGGTTCATAGCGGGTCATATTGGGTCGGGTCGGGTCATGTAAAACAAAAGAACATCAAACAAAAATTTATATAATCATCAAAAACATATCAAATTGTGGGAATTCAATACCTTTAGGTTGACATGGTCCTCTTAGTAACTATGCCCTTCTAATCTCTTCTCGTTGATTCACGTTATATGATACAATTGGCTTGCGATCATGAGGATCCGAAGGAAGTGTATCCACATCAACGAATTCGAGAGTTTTGGAAGATAATTCCACCTGTTTCCTCTTGAGAAATCGCATCATAACATCCATACTCATGGTTCATATCGCATATAAAACAACAAAATCATTTAAAACAACATTAAACAATTAAATTCTTAAACAATCATCAACCATAGTCCATAATTTCAATTTTAATTTTCAAACATTCAAGCATTAAGATTGAAGCCCTAATGTTGATTACTTGTAACTAATCATTTAAATAAACAAAACATTAAATAAAATATCAAAATTATACCACTATAAGTCTAGAACAACAAAAAAACTACTATACAAAAAATGAAACCATTTTACATCTCTTTTCTCCTGATCAACACATGAAACAACAACAAAAAAAACTATAAATAAAAAAACCATACCTAATTTTTAACGGATTCAGTGGATAAGATGCTTGAAGGTGGCTGGAATTTCGTTTTCCGACAACAAAATGCATGCTTGTCGACTGAAGTCAGGGGTGGGATTAGAATTGTAAAGGGCGTCGACTGTATTCCCATAACGAAACGCAAGAGAATCCCACTAGTTCATGTATAAATTGTTTATACATGTACCATAGAGCATCTACAATCAAACTTCACATGTGTAATCATGTCGACATATCAAAGGAACCGTCTCTCATTCTTTGTTTGTAGTTGTCCATTGCCACTAACAAATCCTTTTCTCTCTTTGGTGTTCATAGACTTCGTTGTCACACGGGCAGGGCTGTCCTTGTGATTGTTAAAAAAAACATTAGACCTTCAATGAGATAAAATAAAAAGCCCGGGCCCTATCCACCCTGTAATAATATAAAATTCATATTCAAAGTTTCAAAACAAAAACATTCAAAGTTTCAATTCAATATATAATTTAGAGTAAACTGGAATTTTACCCCCTGGGGTTTAAGCCAATTGGCACTCTGACCCCCTCTAACGAAATAATTGCAATCCCCCCCCCCCAACGTTGTTGTTATGTCGCAATTTTACCCCCTACCGTCAAATAAGTTAACAGATCTGTTAAATGGAATGTGAAATGACTATGTTACCCTTTCATATTACCCCCTATGGTTTGTTCTACTCTGCAATATTACCCCCTCTCTCATAAGCCCTCCACCACCACCATCAACCACCACTGCCACCACTTATCACCACCACCATCTCCCCCACCAACCACCACTTCTAATTGAGCACATTTTTTAGAATTATTTCCATCCACATTGATATTTAACTCTTTTTGTTCATAAATACTTTTTTTATCCATCAAATTCCTCTCAATTTCTTGAATTCTATGAGTATATCCATTTCTAAATGACTCGGGCTCGTTGTTTCCAACAATTATGGAAGTTGAATTAGGACATGATGTTGTAATCTCTTTAGCTGGATTGTAACTTTTACTGCATTGAGAAGAGCATCTGAAGTGTTCAGTAACATCTGAATTATCTGAATTTTCCTGATGGGTGTGCTTGTTTTCAGATGGTCCATTTGAATGTAACATGTGGATACTCTTCATTTCCTCCAAACGTTCACAGGCACTCCTTATTTCTGCTCTAAGATCGATCATCTTTGTGTAAACCTTCTTCAACGCCTCCATTTTCTCTCCTCTGTTTTTACACTCTTCATTTCATAACCATTGATTCTTTAACCTTTACAAGCTTTATCTGAACTACAAGCTAAAGCCGAAACAGAGATAAGTAAAGCACAGAAACTTCTCTTGGATAAAGATGCAGAGTTACTTGCAGCTGAAGAAAGCCTTTCTGGATTAAAACAGGTAACTTACCGTTTGTTATTTTACATCATCAATCGCTAGGTTCAAGTTGAATAATGGGGGGAAGGTGAGACTGTACAGGAAATTTGGGTAAGTCCAATTCTTATATTACTTCCATCCCTCTCTCCAAACGTAAAATTGCAGGAAAATCTCTTGCCAGTCGTTGTTATTGTCTTCGCCAGACCGGACTTTGTCACCTCGCTACCGGAATCGAGTGCCGGAGGCGATTGGTGTTACGGTAAGAATTGATAAGAATCGTAAGAGAGGAAACGAGGAATCTTTTCATTACCGGAATGATTATTACAACAGTAACAAACGTTATTTAACCTAATTCAACAGCTTAACTAACTAATTTCCATATTTACCCACCTCAACTACAACAATTACAGTATACCCCCTCTACTATTTAAAACTATACAACTCAATTGCAATTCATATGTAACAAATCTCCCCCCTTTAAAGATTCTTGTCCTCAAGAATCAATATCAAAAGTAGGATACTTCTAGACAAACTCAGTAGCCAGCTCCCATGAGGCATCATGTAATGGCAGATCAGCCCATTGAACTAAGAACTTGACCACAACCTTATTCCCACTCTTTACCATCTTCCTTTCAAGAATAGCCAATGGCTACAATTCTTCAAAGCTATTAGCTGGAATATCAACCTGATGCAATGGAGGACCAGGAGCTTTCTTCAATAATGACACATGAAAAGTGGGATGCAACTGAGAATCTGCAGGTAACTCCAAAGTATAAACGACTTCCCCCACCTTTTTCACAATTTTAAAGGGACCAAGATACTTCTGAGATAACTTGGAGTATCTATGCACATTTAGAGAAGTTTAAACATATGGCTGAAGTTTAAGAAAAACCCAATCTCTAATATCAAAGCTTCGTTCACTCCTCTTATTATCAGCGAATTGCTTCATCCTATTCCTGGCCCGTTCCAAAGACTGTTTGATATTTGCAATCATGTTATCTCGTTGACTTAACCAGTCATCCAGAGCTGCAACAGGAGTAGAACCATGGATATACGGTAAGTGGATAGGAGGATCTACACCATGCAATGCCTTAAACGGAGTCATCTTGATGGCTGAATGCCAAGTGGTATTGTACCACCACTCAGCCAAGGATAACCACTGAACCCATGTCTTTGGATCATGCATAACCATGCATCGAAGATAAGTCTCCAAACAATGATTTAAGACTACTGTCTGGCCATCCGACTGCGGATGATAAGCAGTGGATAGGGCTTGCTCAATTCCCTGCAATTTTAAAAACTCCTTCCAAAACGAACTCATGAATATAGGGTCCCTATCAGAAACAATATTCAGAGGACATCCATGCAGTTTAAAAACATTATCTAGCACTACTTGAGCAACTCGAATAGCAGAAAATGGATGCTTTAATGGAATGAAGTGCCCGTATTTAGTTAGCCTATCAATCACCACCAAAATACAATCTTTCCCTTCAGATTTGGGCAGTCCACTAATGAAATCCATAGAGATGTCTGTGAAAATAGACTGAGGAACAGGTAAAGGACTTAACAAGCCAAGAGATGCTACAGCTTCATAATTAGCTTTTAAACAGACTTCATAACCTTTAACCCACTTTTTATATCCTTATATGCCCTTCTCCAATAAAAAAGAGATTTGAACCTCTGTAATGTAGGTTGGACTCCAGAATGTCCCCCCAAGGAAGAGTTATGACACAATTCCAAAATATCCTCTCTTAAATTGTCATCTTTTTCGATCGACAACTTACATTTTCTGGTTAAAAGAGTACCATTCCAAGACATGTGCTTAATAAGTTCCCCATTAGACAACCTTTCAATCAATTCTTTTGCTTGAACATCCTGCTGCTAATGATTTTTTATCTTGTCTACTAGCAAAGGATCATAAGAAGAGACTGCCATCACAAAAACAGTGGAACTATGCACTCTCGAAAGAGCATCAGCTGCAGTATTTTCCACCCCCTTCTTGTATACAATATGATAGTCATACCCCATCAATTTGCTTAACCAAGTGTGCTGCAGTGGTGTTGTGATTTTCTGCTCCAACAAATGTTTTAAATTCTTTTGATATGTTCTAATTATAAAGTGTTTAAGGATCAAATACTGGTGCCAATAGAATTGCCAATAGCTCCTTTTCATACACAGACAAAGCACACTGTTTGGGTGATAATGCTTTACTAACAAATGCAATGGGGTGCTTGCCTTTCATTAAAACAACTCCTAATCCTTTAGAACTCGCATCAGTCTCTACAATAAATTCTTGTGTCCAATCAGGTAATGCCAGCACCGGAGCCTGTAACATAGCTAATTTTAACCCTTCAAATGCATTTTGAGCTTCATCATTCCACTTGAAAGCATCTTTCTGAAGTAAATTGGTTAATGGCTTAGCAATTGTGCCATAAGAAGATATAAATCCCCTGTAATAGCCAGTTAATCCCAAAAAAAACCTCTTAACTGTTTAACACTAGTAGGAGTTGGCCAATTCTACTACTTCCACTTTCGAAGGGTCAGTTAAAACACCATCTCTGGAAATCACATGTCCCAAGTATTCAATACTAGAACCAGCAAAGCTGCATTTAGATCTTTTGGCATACAGCTGATTGTCTCGAAACAATTGTGATACCTCCCTTAAATCATTCACATGTTGTTTGATGTTTTTGCTATAAACTAAAACATCATCAAAGAATATAAGCACTGTTTTCCTTAACAACTTCTGAAATACATCATTCATCAAGCCTTGAAATGTTGCAGGGGCATTGCTTAGCCCAAATGGAAGTACCAGAAATTCAAATAGGCCCTGATGTGTTCGAAATGCAGTCTTATGAATGTCTTCTTCATGCATCCTCACTTGATGATAACCGGATCTCAAATCCAGTTTAGAAAATACTTTTGCTCCCCCTAACTCCTCCAATAACTCTTCTATGAGTGGGATAGGAAATCTGTTCTTAACTGTTTGATCATTCAATTTCCTATAGTCCACGCATAACCTCCAAGAACCATCTTTTTTCTTGACCAAAACAACATGTGAAGCAAAAGAACTGACACTATGTCTGATAATACCCATGTCCAACATTTCTTGAACCATCTTTTCTATAATATCCTTTTGGCCCATGGGATACCTGTAAGCTCTTTGATTAATGGTTACTGATTCATCAACCAACTTAATTATGTGATTATAGCTTCTGTCAGGTAGCAGACAAGTAGGCTCCTTAAACACATCATCATACTGTTTTAAAAGATCCGTGATCTCTGCAGGTTCTTGAGCAGTGGTTACAGTAGCCTGATGTTGAAATGACCCATTCACCTTTTCTTGCATACTAAAAAACTGCATTTGTGTCACTGAATTATCCCTATGAACCATAGAAGAAAATCTTTCCATAGAGCATAAAGAAATGCTATTCTTATGTATTCCCTTCAATTCAATCACTTTAGAGTCAACTTTAAATTGCATAGTAAGCTCCTTAAAGTTCCACACAATATCGTTCAATGATTGTAACCATTGGATACCCAACACCATATCATAATTGTCCAATGGTAACAACAAAACATCTGTCTTAAACCATACCCCCTGCATCAACCACTGGAAATCATGACACAATTGATTGCACTCCAATTCTTTCCCATTTGCAACTACCACTTTCATCAAAGGAACCTCCTTAGTGTGACAATTCATTCTTGTAGCTAATTTTGAATTGACAAAGTTATGTGTAGAGCCTGAATCAATTAAGATATGAATCTGCCTAGTACCAATAGTACCCACCACCCTCATGGTAGAAAAAGAAGTAACCCCGGTCATTGCATAAACAGAAAGTTGGGCATCAGCTACTTGATCTTCTACAGACTCTTCCTCTGCATTTTCTACCCAATCCTCATCATCATGAATCTCTAACACATACAGATGTTTAAATTTGCAATTATGAGTAGGTGAATACTTTTCGTTACACCAAAAACACTCACCCTTAGCTCTTTTTTCCTCAGCTACTCTAGCAGGGACTTTTTTAACATTCTTAAGCATCTTATTGGGAGAAGGACTAGGTAATAAAGCCAAATTGTTACTGGAACTAGTTGAAGCTTTATTACTACCAATAGGCCCAACTTTGCTACTAGAATTTACTGCCATTTGTACATAATTATTCTTTTTAACCTCTTTCTCACCAAACAAGGTAATGTAAACCACATTTTGCTGTTTGGCCATAGCAATGGCATCCCTCATAGTTCTTGGTTTAAAAATTTTCACTAAGCATCTAATCTCTGGTTTCAACCCACCCACATAAAGACTAGCAGCATACTCATCATTCAGTTTAACTTGATTGAGTAAGGAATCAAATTCTTTAGTGTAATCAGAGAGTAAACCTGTTTGATTGAGATTTTTTAGTTCCTCCATAGCATCTTCACTTAACCTTTCAGAAAACCTTGTGATAGCAGATCTGGAATATTCATCCCACGTAATTTTTTCAATGTCCCTATTTTGACTATCAACAAACCCTTGATGCCATTCCAACGCCGCCCCTTCCAAATTAATGACTGCATAGTGAACTTTTGCATTCTCCGGCGTCTTATCTATTGCAAAGAAGTGGTTACAGCGGATAATCCAACCCTCCACTTCCTTACCATTGAATTTGGGAAAATCCAATCTACCCGTACGAGCCAATCGATGATCAGGACCACCATGATTTCCACTTTCATTGCTCAACTTGTTGTTGATTTCAGCTGTCGCAACCCTCGATCCCTTATCTGTCCCGGGAACGGGCGGACGCGAACTCAGAGTTTCGGTGGTATCAGTTTGTTAATTTGGTAGCGGAAATTACATCAGGACCATAGTTAGGAAATGTTTATCAGAGTAAAACCACCACATTTACTATTAATAATCACATGGGTAAAACCCAGGTTTCTTATTACAATACATTTATAGGGATAAACACTATTTTATTGAATTTAAAACATCGTTTATTAGGTAACTTTTATAACCACATTTTTTCCAAGCCTTCAGTGCTCTCCAGCTGGCTTTTTACTAATTGGCTGTCACATTTTGTTACCTGAAACGCGTTTTAAAAACATTTGTCAGTGGGAAATACTGGTGAGTGAATCCCAGTTTAATCAAGAAATATTTTATCAAATAAAACAGTATTGAGAGCGATCACATTGTTTATTTCTACACAATTACTCATTCAGTACTGTCAATCCTGACTTGTGGGTCATATTACACATTGGCTAACTCGTTGTCCAATGGTAACGTACTGTCATCCCCGACTTACTACACGCAGTAGTACATTTTGTATACAAAACCCCAACATACCGGCAGTAATTGAAGAACTACAAAGACTCAATCACTGCTTAATCACATTGTAAAACATTTAAGGTTTTGTAAAATATTATAAAAAGGTTAACAAAAGAGGATAAACTCACATTGCTATCTTAGACTTCGCGTAAGGGTTTCCTGGGAATAATTTATAATTTATACAAATGTACATAGGTTAGTATCATAACCCTTTGAAAATATTAATGATACCCTCCCCGAGACAGTATTCCAACAACTACGTCGGGCAGAACCACGACAGTTATTACGGAACCCTAAATCAATCGGGCAGCGTATCTATTACGAAACTGGGGTTATAATACTTACAACGGAGCAGAACCTCGCTAATTAGGGGGTATAATACTTGAATATTATGCCTATGTCTTCAGAAATTCGCTTAAGAAAGAAAAGAAATGAACGAGGAATACTGAAACCCGATGCCTGCTTATATAGTTGCTGAAATTGGGTCTCACGCAGCCCGCGTAAAGGGTAAGCGGGACTTACACTGCCCGCGTACTAGCCCGGGTAGGGTTTAGGTGATCTGGGTCATCTCCTAGACTCGCCACGATGTTGACACGTGTCGGCCTCTGGTGTTGTCGTGTTATTGATCTCTCGCGGCCCGCGTAAACTTAACATGGGTCTTACGCGGCCCGCTTGAACTTAAGAAAATCAAAGGAATCCGGTTCTAACCCTTTTACCGCCTGCGTAAATGTTGGGGTGGGTCTACGCGGCCCGCCTCAACTTAATTTTTATTGTTTTTAATTATTTTTAAATGTTATAACGTATTTCGGGCTCGGTTTTCACATACGGGGTGTAGTTAAAGACATAATGGGACATTTTAAAACATACAGAGGTGTCGGAAATATTATGAGGGGGTCGGTTTTACTGAGGGTTGTTACATCCTCCCCACCTTTTTTAGAGCTCGTCCTCGAGATCTACTGGAACAAATGCGGATATTTCCTTTGCATTACAGATTCAAGCTCCCATGTGTACTCAGGTCCTCTTTTGGAGTCCCACTTTACTTTACCAGAACTAATCTTTTATGCTTGAGATTCTTGACTTTCCTGTCTTCAATCTGTAGAGGCCTTACTACAAACTTGAGTTGTTTATTTACCTCTATATCCTTAAGAGGTACTATCAGTGATTCATCAGCCAAACACTTTTTGAGATTTGATACATGAAATACATCATGTATTCCTGCCATTTCTTCTGGCATTTGTAGCTGATAGGCTACAGGTCATATTCTTCTAATGATCTCAAAAGGTCCAATATATCTGGGACTTAGCTTTCCCCGTTTGATGAATCTTACTATTCCTTTCCAAGGAGAGACTTTCAACAATACTTTATCTCCTACTTGAAATTCCAAGGGTTTGCGTCGGTTATCAGCATAACTCTTCTGTCGATCACGTGCTGCTTTCAATCGTTCCTTGACTTGAATAATCTTGTCGGTTGTTTATTGCACTATTTCAGGTCTAGGTAGTTGCTTCTCCCCAATTTCTACCCAACAGACTGGGGTTCGGCACTTTCGTCCATAAAGTGCTTCGAATGGTGCAGCATTGATACTTGTGTGATAACTATTATTATATGAAAATTCTATTAAAGGTAAGTGATCGTCCCAATTACCTCTGAAATCAATTACACAAGCTCTAAGCATGTCCTCCATTGTTTGAATTGTCCTTTCGCTTTGTCCATCCGTTTGAGGATGATAAGCCGTGCTCAATTTTAACTTGGTTCCCATTGCCTTTTGGAAACTTGACCAAAAATGAGAGGTAAATCGGCTATCTCTATCAGTAACAATTGATAAAGGAATTCCATGTAATGAAACAATTTCATTTACATATAATTTGGCTAGCTGTTCCATACTAAATGTTTCCTTCATTGGTAGGAAATGAGCTGATTTGGTTAGCCTATCTACAATTACCCAGATTGTATCATTTCCTTTCTTAGTTTTGGGTAATTTAGTAACAAAATCCATTGTTATTAATTCCCATTTCCACACAGGCATTTCTAATTGTTGTAGAAATCCTAAGGGTTTCTGGTGTTCAGCTTTGACTTGTGAACAAGTTAAACATTTAGAAACATAGGTTGCTATGTCCTTTTTCATTCCTATCCACCAGAAATTCTTTCTTAAATCTTGATACATCTTATCATTTCATGGATGCATCGTATACTTAGATTTATGGGCTTCTTCTAATATACGATGACGTAAATTTCCTAATTTAGGTATCCACATTCTCTTTTCATGGAATCTCCAAATTCCATCCGTACCTTGTTCTAATTCTTTTAGCATACCTTTTAATTTTTCAGTATCTTCCTTGATTACTGATTCTTGTGCTTCTCTTATTTGATTATTTAAATCTACTTGCAGATTTAATTTAAGAGAATGTACCCTTTTTGGCTTTTCATGATACTTTCGGCTTAAAGCATCTGCCACTACATTTGCTTTTCCTTCATGATACTGGATATCACAATCATAGTCACTAAGCATCTCCATCCAGCGTCTTTGTCTCATATTCAACTCCTTTTGCTTGAAAACATACCTTAAACTCTTATGATCAGTGAATATGGTAAACTTACTACCATAAAGGTAATGTCTCCAAATCTTAAGAGCAAAAATTATAGCTCCTAACTCTAAATCATGTGTTGAATAATTCTCTTCATGATTCTTAAGTTGTCTAGATGCGTAAGCTATAACCTTTTGACGTTGCATTAGTACACATCCATAACCTAATTTAGAAGCGTTACAATAGACTACAAAGTCCTCAGCTCCTTCTGGTAACGCTAGTATGGGTGTATGGGTTAATTTTTGCTTAAGGATTCTAAAAGCTTCTTCTTGTTTTAATCCCCATTCAAACTTAACAGATTTACAGGTTAGCTTAGTTAAAGGAATGGCTATTATAGAAAAATCTTGAATAAATCTTCTATAATAACCGGCCAATCCTAAGAAACTTCTAACCTCGGTTGGTGACTCAGGGGTTTTCCATTTAGTAATTGCCTCGATCTTTGTGGGATCCACATGAATTCCTTCATGATTGACTAAATGTCCAAGAAATTGTACCTGCTCTAACCAAAATTCGCACTTTGAAAATTTGGCATAAAGCTTTTCTTTTCTTAATAAACTTAATAGTGCATGCAAATGCTTTGCATGATCTTCTTTATTTTTAGAATAAATGAGAATATCATCTATGAAAACAATTATGAATTTATCCAAATATGGCTTACATATTCGGTTCATCATGTCCATAAATGCGGCTGGGGCATTGGTTAAACCAAATGGCATGACAGTAAATTCATAATGGCCATACCTCGTTCTGAATGCGGTCTTAGGAATGTCCTCTTCCTGTACCTTTAATTGATGATATCCTGACCTTAAATCGATTTTAGAGAAAAATCGAGCTCTTGCAGTTGATCAAACAGATCATCGATTCGCGGTAATGGGTATCGATTCTTAATCGTGACCTTGTTTAATTCATGGTAGTCAATGCACATACGCATCGATCCGTCCTTCTTTTTAACAAATAGTATCGGCGCTCCCCATGGCGACGAACTAGGTTGTATAAATCATTTCTCTAACAATTCGTCTAATTGTTTCTTCAATTCTTGCATTTCTGCAGGTGCCAAACGGTAAGGTGCTTTGGCAATCGGTGATGTTCCTGGTATTAAATGAATTCTGAATTCAACTTCTCTATCTGGAGGTTGCCCTGGCAATTCTTCTGGAAATACATCTGAAAACTGAGATACTACTGGAATATCCTTTAATTCTTTTTCTTTAGTGTTAGTGATTATGGAAATCAAATACACTATAGAACTGTTGATGCATATTTTGTGGACACGACTCGGCTCGGTTCAACTCGGCTCAGTTCGATTTGGTCTCGACTTGAAGACACGAAGATCAAGACAAAGCTGCTTGTGTCTGTACTTTGTCTGTAATGTGTCATGATACAAAACGATGTCTTGTGTTAGATTTGTTTATATGTGCGTTCGATGTAAGTTTGACCAGTCAACCATCCTCCGGTTTGACTTGGACAAACAGTTAGCACATTGGTTGAAACATGCTTATGTCGAAGGATGTCATCGAAGGATGGTTTGTATCCTTCGATGACCTCGAAAGATAATGTCATTCGATAGATACAGATGGACCTCGAAGGATATCATCCTTCGAGGTATGTATGGATCTTTCGGTAGATTTCTGGTCGATAGATGATCCTTCGACCAGACTTCCGTATCCTTCGAGCATGTTAGCTGTGTCGGGTATAAATACCCAAGTGTTGTGTTCATTTCAGAAGAGAGAGCACTTGAGAGAGACACAAGAGACAGAAAGATACACTCGAGAGACAGGGAGAGCATTCTGTCAAGAACACACACACACATTAGAGAGTTTGCAATACAGATTTGTAAACCTTGTGCTTGTAACCGGAACCTTTCATACGCATTAATACAACTGGTGTTAATCGTTGAACCTTGTGTGTTTTGTGTTTATACTTGTCTCAACTCGGTTGCACTCTAGCTTGGATTCCGCACTTGCTAGTGTGTTAATATAACAAGGATAAGGTTTGACCTCATCCGAAGAGGGACCTACAAGTGGTATCAGAGCCTTGGCTCTTCTCCTTGTTAAAACCGAGTGTTTTAGAGTGTGTTTCGGACTTTTGAAGTTTATATTTTCTGAAATTTTCTGTTTTAAAACTTCGAAAATCATTGCATGTTGCTGAAAGTTGTTATAAAAACCGGTTTATTCTTCATTTTCACATTGTTAAAAGTTGGTTTTTATTGAAGTTTCGGCCAAAACTCGTGTTTGGCAGTGTCGGTTTTCTGGAAAATTCAAATTTTTCTGGGTTTGTTCTTGATATCTTCATCATATATTCAAGTGTTCTTCAAAGTGTTAAATATTTTGATCTTGTTTAATTGATTTCGAAAGTTGTTTGTGCATTGGGAAAGGACAACTGGTTAAAATATTCAAACCAAATCTGGTTTTGGCAGAAAGCACGTCTGAACATACCTTCTGCCGAAAGTTTCTACCAACTTGTCACCTTTCTCACCAACCTGTCAACATTTGTCAACTGTGTCAGAGCTCATCGAAAGATATCCTTCGGAATCGAAAGATCATCTTTCGATCAAGGAGGTTCGACAGATACCCATCCTTCGAACATCTTTCGAAGTCAGTGAGTTATCTTTCGAGCCAAGGAATCTTTTCGAAGGATATATTGTTCGAGCTTCTGTTACATTTCGAAAGATAAGGATCCTTCGTCTTGGAGAATCTTTCGAGGTCATCATTCGAAACTCAACAGTGATCTTTCGAACACTGTTGATCCTTCGAACAAGTGTCTATCTTTCGAACAAGGGTTGATCTTTCGATCCTTAGTCTGTTTATAATTAACAGTTTGTGTTTTGCAGGTCTTTCGATCAAGGATCCTTCGGCTGTTTGATTATCATTCGAAATTTTAATATAGTTTGTGAAAATTAATTTTAAATCAATTTTCACTTAATATATTAATTTTTTTTAAAAAAAAAATGGGAACAAACGGTGAGTGGTGGAATCAATTGATTTCGACTTCACAATCATCAGCTACACAACCTGAGCCAGAATTCGACAAAAATGCATTCTTGCGAGCTATTGCCCCAACTCAAGCTGCAATGATAACTGCAAATCAATGGGCATTGGTCACAAATCAAAGCAGCAGCATTCAATCTATGATGCAGAACGACAGTGAAACTGGTACAAGCACAAAGCCGCCAAAGCTAAATCACATAAATGATTGGGGATGGTGGAAAGAAAGGCTGAGAACTTATGTTCAGGGGCAAGGTCAAGATCTATGGATGTGTTTCTTCACTCCATTTGAAAATGATTTGGAAGTTGCAGGATCTAATCCACAAACTTACAGCACTCTGTCTGATGATGATAAGAAGAAAATTGAGTTAGAAAAGAAAGCATTCATGATTCTCACACAAGCTCTTCACAGAGACATTTACCACCAGTTTGTTTACTGCACGACAACTAAAAGCTTGTGGGATATGCTCACGTTACGATGTGAAGGTAATGCTCAATCAAGAAAGATTAAGCAAGATTTACTGAAGAAAGAGTTTGAAGGTTTCACGTGTATGGAGAATGAGACTTTGGCAGATTTATCTACAAGGTTCCATCATTTGTTGAGTGAGATGTTTGCTTTTAAAATCACTGCCGCTCAACAAGAAATAGTGAAGAGATTTGCTGATAGCTTACCAGCAAAGTGGAGCAGTTATCTTGAAATTCTCAAAGAAACTGGTGCTTTAGACACAATCACCATTTATGATTTAATTCAAAAATTGGAGAACAAGGATGTGGAAGAAAAACTTAAGGCAAAAAGAACACTCACTCCTCAAAGTCCAGAGATGTATTTTGGGATTGCTGGAGGTATTGGTGGAGAAAAACCAGCTTCTCAACACGCAAAGCTTCAAACAGCTTTCATCTCAAACACTGGACCATCAACAACAGATCAGTTTGATCCTTCAGCATACTTGATGTATCCAAGATCAGATGTGAAACCGACAGCTCCTCAGCAGCAACAACCGCAACAGCAAGGGTTCTATGGAAACTCTTCAAACTTTCAAGCCACTTCCAATCCAAACACAGTCAGATTAGACACTTCCAACTTTTCCAAAGTCAGTGTCGAAATAGCCAAGGAGCATATGGAGATGTTGAATACCTTGGTTAGTGCTTATTGTGGATTGATTGCAGGTCAGATTGGGAATATCAATCTAACCAATGAAGATTATCAGCAAGTGGATAGAGATGAGTTTGAAATGATGGATATCAAATGGGCTCTTGCTAGTGCAATTCGAAGAGCAAAGGAGTTTATGGAAAGGACGGGGAGAACCAACTTGGAAAGCAAGAAAGACACCAAGTATGGGTTCGACAAGCAAGCTGTAACATGCTTTAACTGTGGTGAACGAGGTCATTTCAAAAGGGAATGCACAAGACCAGCTCAGCATGGAAATCAAAATCCCTTCAGAAATCAAGGCAACCAGCAGAATCAGAACAGGAACAATGTTCGTACATTGATACCTGTCAACAACCAAAGCCAACCAGGGTCATCAAATGCCAACCGGGGACTCGTGGTTCAAATAGATGAAGGTTGTGATTGGTCGCTTCAGCTTGGAGAAGGAGGAAATGGTGGAACAGCATGTTATGCTAAAGTGACTGAGAAGATAGTAGAACCCGTGTCTGCTGGTGAATCTTCAGAAGATGAAGATAGTTCGGGTTATAGTGGGAGCATGGATGGGGAATCACTTGATGTTGGTGATTTATCAAGTGATACTTTAGATTTGAATTTGAAGGTTGATGAACTTCTGGCTGAAGCTGAAGTATTATGCAAGAGGAGATCTATTCTTTGCCAGAAATCTGCTGGAACTTCCGAGAAGCTTGCTAAGTTCTTCTCTGAAGATGGATCTTTTTCTTTCCATTCAGCCTTTACGGCTAATGTCGACAGTTCATCAGGTCAGGTAAGTGTCGATGAACCCACTGTAGTTAGCTGTGAAAATTGTGATAGTTTAAAGGTTAAATATGCTGAACAGGAAAAGAAGTTTGAAGTCACAAACAAACACAATCAAGAATTGATTGTTGATCTTTCTAAAGCAACTGAAGCTAACTTGTTTTTAACCAGAAATGAAAAGGAATTTAAAGCTACAATTGCGTCATTAAAACATGATGTTTCTGAATTACAAAGGGCTGTTTTGAGAAAACAACATGCTAACAATGATTTAATTGACACAATTGAAAAGCAAATGGTAGAGTTAGCAACAGCTAGATGTGAATGTGAGACAATTAAGCAGAAATTGGAAAGCTATTCCAATTCCCGCTATGTTTTGGATCACATTATTGATGTTCAAAAGAAAAAGGGGGATAGGAAGTGTAATGGATTCAAATCATGTCCTCCCCCAATGAATCACAATTACTCCAAATTGCCTGATGACGAGTATATGCCCCGTTTTGAACCTACTGTGCCACTCGGTCTAGATGACTTTGCAGCAGGCCTCGGGTTCACAACTGGTACATCATCCTCGGGTCAATCAGAATCTGAATCTGAGAATGTGACAGAGTCATCGTGTGATAAGGAACAGAATCCTCCAATTGTTGAGGATGCTGATTCTTCGGATGATGAATCTGAAGTAATTGTGAACCAACAGTCTAACTCGGTTACAACAGATATTCCAATCGAGAATCACATCTTGTGTGATCCACCAGTGGAACCGAGTAAGACTGAAATGTCAAAAGGAATGGAGTCCATTGTATCTAGTTGTGAAGGGAATAACTTGTTGTACACGCTCAAAGGAGATGACAAAATCTACTCTAACAAAGATTTTCCAATTAAAAATGTAAATCAAGATTTAATTGAGCAAATTTTTGAAGGATGTATTGAAAAGTTTTTGGGGAACAAGAGTGGCAAAGTTACCGTCACTCAATGTGATCCAATTCCGTGTGAACAAATTAGAAAACAATACGGAAACCAAAAACAACCAGTTGAGCGAAAACAACAAGTGAACTCCGGGAAAGGTAAGACACAGGGAAAGAAGGCTCAGAACAAGAATGTTCAAGCACCTAAGGTTCAACAGCAAAAGGTGCAAAACAAAAGAGCTCCTGTTAAGAAAAGAGAACCGAAAGTGAACTTTGTTGGATCAACGGGTACAGATAAACTTGAAACATTTCAGGATAAATCTAACATTGATTTTATAAAACAAGTTAGAATTTTGAAACGAAATGATCAGAATAATTACACCCAACACACAAAGGGATGTGATTTAGGTCCAAGTACATCTAGATCACAAAGTTCATTGTCGGGTTCTTCGACTGGTCATCAACATGTTTCTCCGAGGTTTGTAGAGCGGAGAATGTGTTTTGAGTGTGGCACAATTGGGCATATTGTAAGATACTGCCCATACCTGCAAAAGTTGAAGGCTCCCCAAGAAAACAATTACCAAAAACGATCAGTTTCCCCGAAACAAGACCCGCGTGTCTTGAAAGAAAGGGAAAAGAAGTTGAAACAAAAGAATCAAAAGGTAATTGAAAAAGCCTTAAACGCAGAGGTGAAAGAAGAAAAACCTGTTCAAGCAAAACCTAAAATGGAAAAACCAGTAAATGCAAAAACAATTAATACAAATACTGGTAAAGAACAAACAGCTTGGAGACCAAAATAGGTAATTCAATCAGGGGGAGCAACGCAGGTTCTTTTTCCTAATCATCAGGAGATTGAAATCACTTTCCTTGATGATCAAGGACGACCCAAGTCCACAAAGGCTTGGGTCCCCCTCTCCAACTAATCTTTGAGTGAGTGTGCAGAATGTTCCAGGAGGAACTATCGATAGTCGTAAGATTGTTGATAGTGGAGTGTCCATGCACAAAACAGGCGACAGAAGAAATTGTTGCCTTTGATGGAGAGGAAGAGAAAAGGGAAAAGGAAATGTCTGATGAAAGAAATTGGAAGCTTCGACAAAATGAAAATCATTTCAAAATGTGAATGTTAAAGGCTGTGATCGGGTTCCCCAGGGTAGATTCAAATCAAAATGTACGCACCTGCAGCACGTTTGAAGTTCAAAATCAACAAGATGAACGTGCAGTGTACATTTCTTCGTGGTGTGATTGAAGAAAATGTGTTTGTTGAACAAACCAACTGGGTGTGCGGATGCCTTGGCATGGGTTGAACAACCGCACACTACTTCTGAAAGAGAAAGACAAAAACCTTCGCTGGTGAAATGTGAAATACCAGCCGGACCCAAAGGTTTATGATCTTGTTGCTGTCAAGAGACTTCTCAGTAGCTTCAAAGAATCGACTTTGAAATCCACACCGGGTGGATATCCAGTTTGGGAGAGCACTCAGATTCCTTGCAATGCACGAAGCAGTTGCAGGATACGGTTTTAAATTTCTAATCTCTCCTTTACTTGTCGATATTTAAGCTGCTTTATAATTTGTATTATCTCTCGCAGCACTCTTTGGCCAGACAATGCTGTCATGGTCCGCACCGCTTACCGACATGCCAACTGATTTTTCCAAAATTCGATAAATCTTTTCAGATTAAAACTTAATTTTGGTAAACGGCATTGAGGTAAAACATGAGTTAACCAACATCGGAAAGTCATTTTTGTAAATACCTTTGTGTTTTTAAATTTTATCTTAGTTTGTTGATTTTAGGGGGAGTAAATCCAATATTTGAAAAATCCAAAAACATCGAAAAATTTCAAAACCCAAAAACATTGGAAAAACAAAAATGAGTTTCCTGGCGAGAAAAAGAGAAAATGATAGTAAATCAGTGGTCTGTCGAAACCTCTTTAAACCTTAAATGAAAAGCGATAAGCAGCTCTATATAAGATGTATCGGTAGGCTCACAATCATTTTAAAGTGTGCAGGGTGATATAAACTTAAATCGACTGAAGACTGGGTGGGAACCATTCATTGGCATATGGTCTTGGTACCGAAATTTCGTTTGAGAGATTGCCGAGGTTCTGAGATATTCGGTCTTTATGCTGCTTATCATCTGGGTATCATGGTTGTATCTTTTACCGAAATATAACGGGGACGCAAGTCTAGATCTTCCATGATACTATACATACGTGTACATACTGCATACGACCTCAATAAGTGATAAAATATCACATTTATCCGGGAGTCAAGTTCGTCTCTCTGCTGTACGAAAGTACTGACCTGTTCACGGACTTGCTCCTGTGCCCTCATGCATTCGAAAATCAAGTTCCTCATCAATAAGTGATTATATCACATAGGGCTTGTTTTCAATCAAAATAAGTGAGAATCTCACATCATATACGGTCAAACAGATGATAATCGGTATACTCACCGGTAAGATGAATCCTCGTGCATACCTTGATACGGGAATGTGTCGTGATGTGGATGAACACCAGTCGGTAAGTATAAATTATACCTTAACGTATCCCCTCGCCATGATTACAAATGATAAGTTGAGTTTATGTGGACAACAATACCGATAATTGTTATAGGATGCTTATCTAAAATGTTAACTAATTGAACAAAGAGAGCGTTTCGGCATGACCGTACACTGATATGATTCTCTTACCCTCGAAACTCGCAAAAAGAATGTATGTAGATATTTATTTACTGTTTTCAGTTTATGTATCTTTGTATATATTTATTGTTTTCCGTCTTTACATTTGAAAAATGAAAAATTACAAAAAGATTTTAGGTGTGTTTTAATATAAACTTTATAAAATCCAAAAAGATTTTGCTTCAAGTTTATTTTTGATTGACTGATGTTGGAACTCGAGTCTATCCTACCCAAAATCCTGATCGTTAGCCGGAAAACAATTGCATCTTCATAAACTGTCGAAGTTAACACGTTTTGAAAGTTAAAGGATTAACACTGATCATTTTTCTAAACTTTCAAACTTTTGTCGATTGGTGTTTGATTGAGATTTGATCTCATATGTGTCATTTGTTTAAATGTTAACTATATTCCAAGCGGTTGTTCTCATTATGCGTTTAGCTTTCTTGCATGTGCAGATGCTAAAGGCGAGGAGAACATGGTCGATGACAAGCTTTGGAATGAAGACACGAAGTGGAGGCACTCAAAAGATAAAGTGATCGAGTTGCCGCTGACACTTCATCAACACCACAAGGATCTGAAGAATTGACAAGTCAAAAGATTCACGAGCATGACTCAATGGAGAGTTCAATCTAAGGGGGAGTTTATTGACACACTTCCTAAACAAAAAGGGGAGTTTGTTGATACACTTTCTACTTACGACACGTGAAGACTTTGAGGATCCTCCGACGTGGAAGACATCGAAGTTGAATCTCACGAATAGCGTTGAACCTCACGAGTAGCGTCCAAAGGGGAGTTTGTTGATACACTTTCTACTTACGACACGTGAAGACTTTGAGGATCCTCCGACGTGGAAGACATCGAAGTTGAATCTCACGAATAGCGTTGAACCTCACGAGTAGCGTCCAAGGGGGAGTTTGTTGATGCATATTTTGTGGACACGACTCGGCTCGGTTCAACTCGGCTCAGTTCGATTTGGTCTCGACTTGAAGACACGAAGATCAAGACAAAGCTGCTTGTGTCTGTACTTTGTCTGTAATGTGTCATGATACAAAACGATGTCTTGTGTTAGATTTGTTTATATGTGCGTTCGATGTAAGTTTGACCAGTCAACCATCCTCCGGTTTGACTTGGACAAACAGTTAGCACATTGGTTGAAACATGCTTATGTCGAAGGATGTCATCGAAGGATGGTTTGTATCCTTCGATGACCTCGAAAGATAATGTCATTCGATAGATACAGATGGACCTCGAAGGATATCATCCTTCGAGGTATGTATGGATCTTTCGGTAGATTTCTGGTCGATAGATGATCCTTCGACCAGACTTCCGTATCCTTCGAGCATGTTAGCTGTGTCGGGTATAAATACCCAAGTGTTGTGTTCATTTCAGAAGAGAGAGCACTTGAGAGAGACACAAGAGACAGAAAGATACACTCGAGAGACAGGGAGAGCATTCTGTCAAGAACACACACACACATTAGAGAGTTTGCAATACAGATTTGTAAACCTTGTGCTTGTAACCGGAACCTTTCATACGCATTAATACAACTGGTGTTAATCGTTGAACCTTGTGTGTTTTGTGTTTATACTTGTCTCAACTCGGTTGCACTCTAGCTTGGATTCCGCACTTGCTAGTGTGTTAATATAACAAGGATAAGGTTTGACCTCATCCGAAGAGGGACCTACAAGAACCTTTTCTTATATAACTTGCAGTTTTCATCACAGAGATGAATTTTGTAGTTCTAGATGGTTTATCTCCTTTAATTGTGATCGTTTTACCTTTTGGTGAATTTATTTGTATTGACTTTTGATCACATAAAATACTGGCTTTATTGGCTATTAACCAATCCATTCCTAAAACAACATCAAATCCTGCCAGATTCATGGGATAAAGGTTTGCAATAAATTTCTGATTTAAAATTTCTATTCTTGCTCCCTGCAAGATTTCAGAAATCCTAACGGTTTCTCCATTAGCTGTCTCTACTAAGCATTCTAGTGGTAGTTTAGTTAATGACTGATTTAGAAATTTGCAAAAGGATGTATTAATAAAACTTTGGTTTGCACCAGAGTCAAATAATACTTTCGCAAAAATATCATTAACTAAAAACGTACCAGCTATAACATCTAGAATCATCTTAGCTTCATCTGCAGTCAGAACAAATGCTCTAGCATTTTGAGTATTCTTGTTGTTTGTAGCTGGAGCTAATTTTGGGCAATTAAGCTTGATATGACCTTGTTCTCCGCAGTTGTAACATATCCTATTGTTAGCTTTCTTCCTGCAATTTTCTTCCTTGTGTCCCGATATTTTGCAAAAGTTACAGTATATGGAGCATCTTCCCGAATGCTTTCTTTTGCAATTCTTACAATAAGGTGTAGAGGTAGAACCTATATTTTTCCCACGATTAAAATTTCCAGAACGAAATTCTTGTGTGAGCTTTTGGGTTAGGTTCCTCCTTTGATCTTCTTCTCGGGTACGGACTAATTCATCTGTCAAGGTATTTGCTAGTTCTACAGCTTCTTCTATAGTTTGAGGTCTAGCTGCCTTGACTACGTGTCTTATCTCCCCAATTAATCCCCAGATATAACGGGAGATTAACATTGGTTCAGGTGAAGCAAGAGTTGGCACTATTCTAGAATATTCAAAGAATATTTTAGTGTATCCCTTACTATCCACACCAGTCATCCTAAGGTTTAAGAATTTGTTTGCTATTTGTTCCTTTTCATTGGGTGGGCATAATTTCCTTTCTACCTTGTTCTTAAATTCTTCTCATTCCATATTGTAGGTTCTATCACTTCCTCTTGATTGGAGGATAGTGTTCCACTATTCTAATGCTGAATTCTTAAACAGATTAGAAGCAAACAATATCTTATCTTCTTCAGCACACTTGCTTATTCTTAAGACTGCCTCAGTCTTCTCTATCCAGTGTAAGGTTGCAATGGCCCCTTCGTTGCCCGAGAATTCCATTGGTTTACAAGACCAGAATTCTTTATAAGAACAACCGTAAGACACGGTTCTTCTCCTTTTGGGGATAGGCATTTGAAGTATAGGTCCATTGTTCACGTTGTTTTCTGGTTCGATGGGTCGCTTACTGCTATGCTTACTTTTATTATTCGCTTCTTGAATCGTTTGAATAATAAATGGCATGGCATCTATGATTCCTTGTGCTACTATATGTTGAACAGCACTATTATCCATTTGGTTTCCATTGTTATTGATGCTTGGATTCTCATTAACCACGTTAATGTTACTTTGGTTATCATTATTCAGATTTCCTTGATTTCCTTCATCGGCCATCTGAATTTTAAACATTTATCCCATATTAATATCACAAGATAATATTTAATATAGTTAATCACATGACACGCAATCTAGCCAAAAACGTCGATCATTGCGACTTGTACTCAATTTTCATATAATATGCGTCTATTACACACTAGTACTAAAATAAAGATTACAATACCAATAGAAATAGAATCACACTAATAGTAATAGGCATCCGTACACACATATTTTATTTTTATTTTTATTTTATTATATTATATTATTATTACTATTACCGTCTCTTCCATCACATCAATGGATATGGATTTATCCAAAAATCCATGTTGCACTCATCGTATTTCCATACGAGACGCTCTCCCACATGTCGCATTCTCTCACTGCTTTCTACAATTTCCTCACCAAAAGTCCTAAGTTCTTGCACGTTTTCTGCACTCATTGGGGGTGCAGGTTCTAGGACTGGGTTCGGAATCTGGGGTGCGGGTTCCTGATATGGGGGTGAAAGTGCCTGAAATCGGTAAGGATCTTCTAAGATCTCCCTAATATATTCATCATGGTAATAAGGATCTAAAGGGTCCATACCTGGATAGGCTCCTATGTTCTGCATGGGTGTGTCTTCATGTATCGGGTAACGTTGCACAAAGTCCCTATTATCGTCCCACCAGGGGTCGTAATTTGGGTCTAGGGGGTTTGGTGCAGGTACCCTAGGATTTTTTCTGGGTTAAAGTCATGCATCTCTACTTGGTTTTCAGGGTTTTCTATCTCCATGGGTTGGTCTAGGATTTGTGGTTGTGGGGCTACTAGTTGTTCCAGACTTGGGTCAGCAGCAGTTGTAGCTAGGATATGGAAATTGGCTAGGCTTCTATTAAGCATATCCTGTGTATGGGCATCTGTCTTTCGCTTAGCGGCTGCTAGAACCCTTTCATTGCTCAACTTGTTGTTGATTTCAGCTGTCGCAACCCCCGATCCCTTATCTGTCCCGGGAACGGGCGGACACGAACTCAGAGTTTCGGTGGTATCAGTTTGTTAATTTGGTAGCAGAAATTACATCAGGACCGTAGTTAGGAAATGTTTATCAGAGTAAAACCACCACATTTACTATTAATAATCACATGGATAAAACTCAGGTTTCTTATTACAATACATTTATAGGGATAAACCCTATTTTATTGAATTTAAAACATCGTTTATTAGGTAACTTTTATAGCCACATTTTTCTCAAGCCTTCAGTGCTCTCCAGCTGGCTTTTTACTAATTGGCTGTCACATTTTGTTACCTGAAACGCGTTTTAGAAACATTTGTCAGTGGGAAATACTGGTGAGTGAATCCCAGTTTAATCAAGAAACATTTTATCAATTAAAACAGTATTGAGAGCGATCACATTGTTTATTTCTACACAATTACTCATTCAGTACTGTCAATCCTGACTTGTGGGTCATATTACACATTGGCTAACTCGTTGTCCAATGGTAACGTACTGTCATCCCCGACTTACTACACGCAGTAGTACATTTTGTATACAAAACCCCAACATACCAGCAGTAATTGAAGAACTACAAAGACTCAATCACCGCATAATCACATTGTAAAACATTTAAGGTTTTGTAAAATATTATAAAAAGGTTAACAAAAGAGGATAAACTCACATTGCTATCTTAGACTTCGCGTAAGGGTTTCCTGGGAATAATTTATAATTTATACAAATGTACATAGGTTAGTATCATAACCCTTTGAAAATATTAATGATACCCTCCCCTAGACGGTATTCCAACAACTACGTCGGGCAGAACCACGACAGTTATTACGGAACCCTAAATCAATCGGGCAGCGTATCTGTTACGAAACTGGGGTTATAATACTTACAACGGAGCAGAACCTCGCTAATTAGGGGGTATAATACTTGAATATTATGCCTATGTCTTCAGAAATTCGCTTAAGAAAGAAAAGAAATGAACGAGGAATACTGAAACCCGATGCCTGCTTATATAGTTGCTGAAACTGGGTCTCACGCAGCCCGCGTAAAGGGTAAGCGGGGCTTACGCGGCCCGCGTACTAGCCCGGGTAGGGTTTAGGTGATCCGGGTCATCGCCTAGACTCGCCACGATGTCGACACGTGTCGGCCTCTGGTGTTGTCGTGTTATTGATCTCTCGCGGCCCTCGTAAACTTAACATGGGTCTTACGCGGCCCGCTTGAACTTAATCTGGTTCTAACCCTTATGCCGCCCGCGTAAATGTTGGGGTGGGTCTACGCGGCCCGCCTCAACTTAATTTTTATTGTTTTTAATTATTTTTAAATGTTATAACGTATTTCGGGCTCGGTTTTCACATACGGGGTGTAGTTAAAGACATAATGTGACATTTTAAAACATACAGAGGTGTCGGAAATATTATGAGGGGTCGGTTTTACTGAGGGTTGTTACATCAGCCATCTGTGTCACCAACAAAGTCATACTAATCTACAACAACCTTATAGCTTCTGAATTTTGATCCAAAATTGCTTGCTGATTCTCAATCAAACTCGAATTAGCTTGTGAAAGTTTCTCTAATTTCTCCATTCCCTGTTGTCTGGTTGGCATATATCACAATTAGCTCAAAATGAAACCGGAAAGAACAGTTTCAAGAATTGAAATGACGTAATCAAATTGAAGGTATTGATCGAACAAAGATCAATTACTGAATCGAATTGAACGAAATTTGATGATGGATTGAACAATTTTGAGCGAAATTGGACGAAGTAAGAATGATTTTGAATGAGAATTTTGATCAGAACTATTATTTTGAACAGAATATGAGCTTCCGATAAGGATCGTTAGCTCTGATACCAATGTTACAGTAAGAATTGATAAGAATCGTAAGAGAGGGAACGAGGAATCTTTTCATTACCGGAATGATTATTACAACAGTTACAACTGTTATTTAACCTAATTCAACAGCTTAACTAACTAATTTCCATATTCACCCCCCTCAACTACAACAATTACAGTATACCCCCCTCTATTATTTAAAACTATACAACTCAATTGCATTTCATATGTAACAATTGGTACCAGCGAATTATTATGTTGATGCTAATTAGCTGACAAGTAGTCGGGTGTGGCAGATCTGTGGCTGAAAGTACATTAACTCCTTCGATTTATGATTTCATGGTAAAAATCCTAATTTCATCCTTTCGTTTTTCCAGCAAACTAATCCTCTGTACGTTTGAATATGGCATAGTTTTGGTTCAAATATTTGTTCTTGGTAATTTATTACATCTATGGTGAACTAAATTAAATTAATTGTTTATCTTCATGATTCTATACTGAAACTTAGTGATTTTGTGTCTGTGTTGAGAAATATTAGATCTGGAGAACTGAAATATACACTTAAATAAAGTAAGATGCCTTATTGACGGATCTAAATCTAGGGGGTGATACAAGCTCTTTGAGATTTAATAGCTATAAGTTGTTGCCTGAGAGTAGAAGATGTGAAGGATCACAGTTGATCAGGGATCACCGGAGAAGAAACAGGAGTAGCTTATAAGGTGGGGGGTAAGAGTGCAAGAGTGTGATATATGTAGGGTGGTATCTTGAGTAAGATATAAAACTAGAGTGGAAAAGACCATTATACCCTTTGACCGTTACTTACTTATGTTGACTTTAAACAGAAGTTGACAGCAGGGGGTAATTATGCAACACAACAACAACTTTGGGGGGGGGGGGGGGGGAATTGCAATTATTTCGTTAGAGGGGGGTCAGAGTGCCAATTGGCCTAAACCACAGGGGTAAAATTGCAGTTTACTCGATAATTTAATTAGAGTAATCTATAATTGGGTAAATGGTAAATGATTATAAATGTTTAGTGGACCTAACACGAATCAAATGTTAATGAGAGAGTGGGCTTTAACTAAAATAAATGTTTAGTTATCCTGTGCTCTGCGGCCGAGACACGGGGTCAACTCGTTCAGCTTTAAGCTCGATTTCGTAAGGAATTGATAAGGTACCCGTAGGGTCCCACCATCGCTATAGTTAAAAGAAAAGTACATCTAATATATTCTGTGACCTTCATTTTCCTAATGGAAAAAAAGAAAATAAAAAGTAACCCAGAAGCATGGATTCGATCCAATGACCCATGTTTCAATTTGGCATCTACCTACCACCGGAACAAATTGATCTTATTGCCTTGTTTTGTTTCATGTAGTGAGTCGGCGTCCACCCGACACATGCTCAGGGCCGACCATACACATGGGCCATGGACGCACACTATAAATGTTCACACATGTCTATATCCATATAAAGCATATACAATGCCTTGTGGTAAGCATACCCTCAAACCCAAATGATTTATTTTTTTGTCTTAACGTCATTACTAAGCTATGACTCTTCAAAGAAATAGGACAAGGGTACGTGTTTTTAATCCAATAAGTTGGTGGGTGGGTAAGGGTACACATTGCCTAAGAGGTTGACACCTAAAATGAACCTCTGTTCCATTCCATTTTCCATTGTAGCCCTTGCATCTATCATATATATAAATCCATTAATAATGATTTTCAGAAGATACATTAGGTTGCTCTAAAACAACACATGTAGCAAGTTATATTTCGAAGACTGACCATCTGTTTGGTAGAAGGTAAGTAACGAAACTTGAAGATAAACATTAATAGGCTTAGCGGCGGATGTAGCTTGAGAATAGGGGTAGCCCCGGCTATAGTGTAAATTTTGGAAAAATATGACTTTTTTTTTGTTGTTGCCCCTATAGATTTTTTTTTTTTTTTTTTGCAACGTTGCCCATTAACGTTTTTTCTAGATTCGCCACTAATAGGGCTACGTACGCAACTTAATATGTATGACTAAAAGCTCTAAATAGCAATACTCAAATGAAGAATCACATGTATGAAATAGCTACAAGTATAATCGGTTTGGTTCACTACGGTCCTGATGAAACAATGGTCAACCGAAGTGGTTAACTATTGGTCTCGTCAAGTAGGGTTAATCCCTTCTTTCCGAGGATCGTTGGCTGAATCGTCCGCTGGTTGATTTCCGGCACAAGGAAACACACCGTGACTCGTAACAAGAAGGATGGGGTGGGGGTGCTCCTTGTTACCACTCTCCGGCGTGAGAATCAGTAGTTTGCTTGGGAAGCAAAGTGTGATAGTAGTAATAGTGAGAGAGTTGTGAAGAGATACCTCAAACCTGGTTTGGGATGGGTATTTATAGCCGAGGAGTGAAGGAGGGTAGTTGAGTAGCTAGTCTGACATCGCACAGCCTCCTGTAGGTGTGTCAGGCCTGTCGGTTACGGTGATGATGCCACGTCATGCTGTGGTGTAAGACTGTTGCATACATGTGGGTTGACAGGTGACTGTTCTCAGTGCCACTTGCACAGTGGTGTCAGACCCACTTGCCTTGTAGGCAGGATGCGGTGTCGGGCCGCATCGCTGCTTGCGGTAACTGATGTTGTTCCCGCGTTCTTGTTCTGGCCAAGATGTATGCGGGATGCGGTGTCGTGCCGCATCACCGCTTAGTGACTGTTACTGTTGTCCAGATCCCTTGTCGTGACGAAAATGTTCATAGGATGCAGTGCCAGGCCGCATCGCTATGCGTAACGTCCGTTTTCGTACTTAAGGTAAGTCTTCTCATCAATGGGCAGATTGGTTTCAACCGCTGTGTTCGCGCGTGCCCGCACGGACACAGATAAGTTCTTGCTGGTGGGGGTTTTTGATAAGGGTAATGGTCACTCGCGGTCGTGTTGACGCGAGATCTGGGACCATACCCCTTCAAGTCCCCCCAGTCTAGTGTTTCTTCCTTATGCAAGTTGCATGTGGGAGGGATACTGGACTATGGTGTCTAGAAGGTAGAATATGGACCATGCAGGTGGCTCCTACTTTCAGTAAATCAAGCTGCGGTTCCGGTGACGTCTTTTCCGTACGGTGAGCAAGTTCCGTCTGATGCGGAATTCTCAGCCAAGGATTTTGATCCGGTGATATGGTCTACCTTTTTCTGATGTCATCAGCCACCTGTTGGTGTTTCGAACCAACTTGTGAGATGGTGATGGAAGATGTTAGCAGGGTTCGAACCAACCTTTGAGATGGTGACGGAAGATGTCCGTGATCGCCACTCTAGTTGTAACCTATGTGTCAGCTGGTGCAATGTTGTAAGTGCTTTGCTCAAGCTCTATGTTTATCAACTGGACATTCAACGATGATCCTTGCTTTGTGGGGTGTTCGTGTTCTTCCAGTTTAGCTCTCTAGTAACCGCACGTCCTTTGCGGTTTAGCTCTCAAGTAACCGCACGTCCTTTGCGGTTACCTCGTTGCTGCACATCGTTGGCCAAGCGTGGTCGAACTATGTGGGGTACTTGCGTCATTGTTGGCCGTGTTTGGTCGAACAATGTGAATCTGGACTATGGGCAAATAAACATGGTCATAGGCATGGTAGTGCCCACCATTGTTTATTCTATGCGGTCCATAGGTGGGCAAACAGAGTCATAAGTAGACTTGTTACCACTGTTCCTTAGCTACTTTCCTTCATGCTTTAGTGGAAAGTAGTTTTCTTTTAAGTAGTGTTGCCGAAGGAGATCACCTTAGATACTTGGGAATCTGGGTGAAACTCGTCCGGATTCGTTCTGTAACCACTTTCCTTCACGCTTAGTTGGAAAGCAGTTTTTTTGGAAGTAGCTTTGATCATCCGCGTGGCGGTTTAGTCGTGGCTCTGCCGTAGCTATTGTCTGTGTATTTGTATGTCGCCGCAGTTACTCGTGAGTGTCTGCGGTTTGCAGCAAAGAACTCCCTTCTAGAGAGTTTGAAGTTTGTATGTGGCTCTTGAAGGATCAGGAGTCAGGGTTGCTGATGTGCGGTTGCTCAGCATACTTGTCCTTTATCCTAAGGAGAAGCTGTTTGCGTCCCCTCTGTGGTTGTGAACCGGACACGAGGGATTTGAAACTTGAAGACGCTTGCATGGACTGCGGTGTGCCGCATCCTGAGAAATGGTTTTCGCAGTCCAAAGAACCATGCTGGTTCTGAGTATCTGACACACCTGTACGGGCTTGTGTGTGTCATCTCCGCATATTTCACGTGTGCTCGTAGGTATATGCGGATATGGGTTATACCCCTTTACATAATGTAGAGGGATTTATTTTTGCCTTTTTTTAGGGGTATGTAAAAAACGACATGCGGTATGGGTTATGGTGCGGTAAACCAGAGAAACCGCATGCCGCTTATGTTTGTATATTGTTGTCGCTTTTGCGCTGCATACGTGGCTGAACGCACGTGTGGGTTGGTGAAAGTTGGTAGGATTCTGTCATGTGCTGAAATGAAAGGACGTTTACACTGCCCGAGGTAATAAATGCACTGTAGCAGGGAGTGTAAAAGTCTCTTTTTGTCAGGCGCGTGGGCGGCCACTCGCGCGTGGTAACTGTCAGCGGAAACGTCGCTGAACACGTGGCGTCGCCTAATTCGCCCTTTTTTAACGTGATAAGTCGGTTACTGCATCGCATTAATTGCGATGCGTATATAAGGGGAACCCGTTTATGGTTTCCCCTCACTTGTTCAAAATTTCAAAAATTTTCCGGCTAGAGAAAGAGTGCTTTCTTCATCTTCTCCGATAAATTTGTCTGAAATTCCGGTGAGGTTTGTGAGTTTCTTGTGATCTCATTCTGCTGCCTTCCTCATTACATTCCTGATGGCTGAACCATCCAATCCACACCACGCTGAGGGTGAAAACCCTGATCCCTCTTCGTCGGTGGTGGCGGAAGAAGAAGAAGAAGGTGGTAGTGCCCCCGGCGGCGGCCTACCGGTGCTGAAGTGGTCGAAGGTTCTATTTGACAACCTGATGACCAGCATTCAGATGCCCCAGGAGTATGGGGCTGTCTTCCCACAGGAAGGTGAAACCGGTGCCGATGCTCCGGCCGGTTACGTCACTATGTGGGCTGATTCCTTTGTTGATGGTAACCTTCGTTTACCATTGACTGTGTTCGTTGCTGAGGTTTTGGAGTATTACAAAGTCCATATATCCCAGATGAGTCCGTTCAGGATGATTCGAATCAGGCATTTTGAGTACACTTTTCGTGCTCTTGGTTTGGAGATTACCGATGAAAATTTCCGGCGGTTCTACCAGTTGACAGTGAACACCGGGTTCTTTTCTTTTGGCCAACAGTATGGGAGCCCCAAGCTGATGACCCCTCCGAAGGGTATTACAAAGTGGAAGACCAAGTTCTTCTACATTAAGGCTGTCGCGGTTGTTGCTAACATGACCTTACGGAATGTGAATGAGGCCATCCCTGCGGAGGATATTGCTCTTCCTAGTACGCAGACGGTGGAGTGGTTCCCCAGGTTGAAAACTATTGAGTTCAAGAAGCTGGACAACTCGCAGTTGTGGGTGCTGCGGATGATGTTGACCAGGCCTGATAAGAAGTCAAGGCCCGTTGTGCGGGAGAAGAGTGGTGGTAAGTATTTTCTCTTGTGCGGTTTCCTTACTTCCTTGTGTGTTACTGATTTGTAAATGTACTATCAGAGAATGCTGCGCTGTGGAGGATATTTGACCCGAACTTCACAGGCAAGGTTGAGATAGTGCGGTGTGCGGAAGGTGAAAAAGGTTTTAACCTGATCATTGTCGACAACTTCCGTGTTCCCAATCGCGAGAGGCTGACGACACCCCTGTCGCAAGGCAAGGTATAGTCTGCAATTTTCTTACTTGCTTTGTAAAGAAGTTCGCCCTGCTGATTTGTTTGTTTTGATGGTTTAAACGCAGGTACTCTTGGGGCCCTAGGAGAATTTGAGGTGAAGGGTGCACCCAAGAAGCATGCGGAGAAAAAGCATGTGGAGAAAGTTGTGCGGGGTCGCGGCAAAAAAAAACCTGAGGCTGCTGTTGTTCCTCCTTTGGTGCCGCAGGCGGCAGGTATCTCTCGTTCTCGTTTCCGCAGATATACCGATTACGTGGTAGTATCTGACACCCTTGAGGGTTTGGGTGTTCCAGGTGGTGGTGCGGCGGCAGGTGGATCCTCTGCGGGTTCCAAACCTGCTGATGAGAAGAAGAAGAGAAAGATAGATGATAAGGCTGCTGGGGCCGGTGAGAAGAAGCGTCCGAGGATACAGACCAAACGGTCGACTGCTGTATCTCAGGCGAAGCCTGCGGTTACATCTGGTAAGTGATTCATAACCTTTACAAGTGTTTTGTTATTGTAACTTTGTATTTGATGGTTATTGTTGCTTTGTCTGCAGAACTGCAAGATGAAGGGTTCTCCCTGTTTGATGCTCCTCAACCACCCCCCCCCCCCCCCGCATGACACGGCTGCGGATGTGGGGGTTCATAAAGATTTTATCAGAAGCCCTTCCATGGAAGTGGTGAATGAGCCCTCTGCGCGGGCAGAGGATACTAGGAAGGGACCTGCGGCAAAGATCTTTGATACGGTGGACTCCCATGATAATTTGATATCCCCGTAGGATACTGAGGATCTGAACCTGAAGCTTGCGGATGCTGAAAAGAAAAAATCTCCTGCTGTCGAGAAGGCTTCTGGTTCTGCTTCCGGGGGTGCGGGTTTTAAAGGGCCTCCTATTCAGCCTGAAGAGTCTGAATTGGAGTTCTACTACCGCACCTATACTGAAGACCGGGCTGTGAACTATCACCATCCCCCTTGGAATCTTATGCAAGGGGATGATATTTCCGTTGATCCTTCCGCGTGTAGGGAGATTTTGGGTGGTTTGGGCACCCCATTTGAACTTAATCGGGCCCGCGCTTTGCCACGTGAGCTCCGGATCAATCAACTCTCCTCCATGCTTGTGGGGAGTTCCATAATGGCGAATGCCATTATGGAAGACTAAAAGGTGCTGGGGCGCAAGGAGGAGGAAACTGCTTGTCACGGCCCCCGACCCAGTTTGACCCGTTTCAGGAGCCGCGGGACAGAAAATCCCGTGGTATTTATTTAATTGAGTTTAACAACGGAAGTTTATCATCAGGATCTTTTTAAAGCTAGAATTTTCCTGATTATTTTATTTCACAACTCGGGATAAAACCGCAGTAATTTACGATCATATGATTTCACGAAGAAATCTTTAAGTTAAAAAACATGATTTCTTTATTTTATTATGAGCCACTTTCTTAAGCTTGAAGTGCGTCACGGCACTTTTCCTGAATCACAACAGATCACCTGAAACATGTTTGAAAAAGGTTTTGTCAGCAGGAAATACTGGTGAATCATTCTATTTACTAAAATGACCTGTTTGTTATAATTTACAGTATTAAGGGAGATTACAATGTTTCTGATGTCAACCAACTACCCACAGTATTTGTCACTCGACCGGATCTGTGACTATGGTCATATCACCATTGGCTACCCGTTTGTCCAATGGCAAAGATTATCAAGTAATGTATACAAAACCCCACATACCGGCTGTAATTTGGTGACTACATAAACTTAATCCCTGTAATTATAACTTTGAAAATTTGACGTGATGTCGTGGTCACAATCAAATTTAATCCAATTACTACTAAATAGATAGCGGTAAGTGGGTATCGAACACAGGGAGTTTGTGGAATGTGTGTTATTTAAAGTGTTTCTCAAAGTTAACCAAATTAAGCTAATTGCAAGAAAAGTAAAATTCAAGAGTTGATTTGAGTGAATTGGTTTAGGAACTAGATTTAACTAAGTAAATTGCAAAGGAGAAAAGTTTTGGTTATAAGCAAATTCGAGACAAATGATCATCCTAGATTTCCGGTTTGCTTCGACATTCATATTATCATTTTACTAGAAAGAACTACATAGACATAGCTCATGTGTGATTACTTGCAGTGATGAAAGGGAACTAAGTACTCAGATTCCTAGAACGTGAGGTTGTTACCCGATGATCAATCAACACTTACCCAAGCCTAACTATACCCATGATATCTCGATTGCCAACGGCACCAAGAACGTATGGTTTCTAATTAGTTCAACATAAGAATTAACAAGTTACTAACAAACAATCACACACCATAACAAATAAATCATAAAGACAAAGTTTGTTATTCTAGAAATAAAGAAAATCAAACATGAAATGTCTCAACCAAACCTTTAATCCAGGACAATCATCGAGTGTTTAGCCACTCATGGCTCGAATCAACATCATAACAAGTTTTTCAATGTTCAAAGGGATCAAAGACAATCAAGCTAATGATTAACTATTGTTCTTTTCACCAAAAAGTCTCCAAGAAGCTCCAAAATTCGTGTCCCCATGTTATGTAACCGAAAACCCATGATAGGAGAGCATAAAACATCATCAAGTGGCCCATTAATGCATGAGTTACAATTTTAGAACAGTCGGCGCCGTAAGCTACGGTCCTGGCCGTAGCTTACGGTAGGCTTCAACATGAAAACTTGTTTTCAGCATAACTTTTTCGTTTCAACTCCGTTTTCTTCACCGTTTTCGCCTACGTTCTCATAATTTCGTCCTCTATCATGCTATCCCCTTAATTCTTCAATTCCAAAAATTGATTTTTTCATTGATGCTCCAAATTACTTCCCTTTTAAGCTTCATTTGCACATGCATGTCCAAACAACTAGTAGTTACCAAGTTCAAACAATTAACCGGGCAAAGTATGGAATTTTATTCTATTTAAAGCACTTAAGGGTTGTCCTACGGACCACCCGTCAGTCTTCCAGAGTTTGGATCGTCCTTTCACTTTGCCCGTCTGTTTGGGGATGATATGCAGTGCTTAAGTTTAGTCGAGTTCCCATTGCTTTCTGGAAACTTGTCCAAAAATGAGAAGTGAAACGACTATCTCTATCTGATACAATGGAGAGTGGAACTCCATGTAAGGATACTACTTCGTCTACGTACAATTTGGCTAACCTTTCCATACTAAAAGTTTCCTTCATGGATAGAAAATGAGCTGATTTGGTTAATCGATCTATAATTACCCAAATCGCGTCATTACCTTTTCTGGTTTTGGGCAACTTAGTAACAAAATCCATTGTTATGAGTTACCATTTCCATACAGGCATTTCTAATTGTTGTAGTAGACCTGAAGGTTTCTGATGTTCTGCCTTAACTTGTGAACAAGTAAGACACCTAGAAACATATCTAGCTATATCCTTCTTCATGCCTATCCACCAGAAATTATTTCTTAAATCTTGGTACATTTTATTGTTTCCAAGGTGTATGGTATACCTAGATTTATGAGCTTCCTCTAAAATCTTATTTCTTAATTCTCCCTGCTTCGGTACCCAAAGATTCCACCATCTCCCTGTTATAATTCTTTTATTCGTCCTTTCATTCCTTCAGCAGCATCCTCTATTGCTGTTTCTTGAAAATGCTTCAGTTGTTCCATTAAATCTACTTGTAGATTTAATCTGAGAGCACGAACCCGTCGTTGTTTCTCATGGTATTTACGACTTAAGGCATCTGCAACTACATTTGCTTTTCCTTCGTGATATTGAATATCACAGTCGTAATCACTTAAGATTTCCATCCATCTCCTTTGCCTCATGTTTAACTCTTTTTGCCCAAATATATACTTTAAACTTTTATGATCTGTATAGATAGTAAATTTACTTCCGTACAGATAATGCCTCCAAATCTTAAGAGCAAAAATTACGGCTCCTAATTCTAAATCATGAGTCGTATAATTTTCTTCGTGCTTTTTCAATTGTCTTGAAGCATATGCAATTACCTTCTTGCGTTGCATTAGCACACATCCAAATCCTAGTTTTGAAGCATCACAATATACTTCAAAATCTTCAGTCCCTTCTGGTAATGCTAGGATTGGAGCATTTGTTAATTTCTGCTTTAGAATTCTAAAAGCTTCTTCTTGTTTAGATCCCCATTCAAACTTAATGGCTTTACAGGTTAGCTTAGTTAATGGTACAGCTATCTTGGAAAAATCCTTAATAAACCGTCTATAATATCCAGCTAAACCTATAAAACTTCTAATTTCCATTGCGGTTTGCGGAACCCTCCAGTTGGTAATTGCCTCTATCTTAGCAGGATCTACATGAATACCTTCATGATTCACCATGTGTCCTAGGAATTGCACCTCTTGTAGCCAAAATTCACACTTCGAGAATTTGGCATAAAGCTTTTCTTTTCTTAACAAAGTTAAGAGTGCATGTAAGTGCTCACAATGTTCTGTCTGACTTTTGGAATAAATAAGTATATCGTCTATAAAAACAATCACAAATTTATCCAAATATGGTTTACAGATTCTATTCATCATGTCCATGAATGCGGCAGGAGCATTCGTTAACCCAAAGGGCATGACTGTAAACTCGTAATGACCATACCTAGTCCTGAAAGCAGTTTTAGGTATGTCTTCTTCTTGTACTTTCAATTGATGATATCCAGAGCGTAAATCGATCTTTGAAAAATATCTAGCTCCTTGAAGTTGATCGAAAAGATCATCAATCCTAGGTAATGGGTATCGATTCTTAATTGTAATCTTATTTAATTCTCTATAATCAATACACATTCTCATCGAACCATCCTTTTTCTTTACAAACAACACTGGAGCTCCCCACGGGGATGAGCTAGGTTGTATGAATCCTTTACTTAGTAATTCATCTAATTGCTTTTTCAGTTCTAACATTTCGGTAGGAGCTAACCGATAAGGTGCTTTGGCTATCGGTATAGTTCCAGGAATTAGATGAATCCTAAATTCTACCTCCCTATCTGGTGGTAATCCTGGTAACTCTTCTGGGAATACCTCTGGGTATTCTGAGACTACAGGAATCTCCTTAAGTTCTTTACCCTTAGTATTAATGATTACTGAAATCATATATACTATTCCTTGTTTTCGTTCATAACTAGCAACTTTAATTACTGATATGAACTTCATGGGTTTGCGCGGTTTATCTCCTGTAATCATGATTACTTCTCCAGTAGGTTCCTGAATTTCTATAGAGTTCTGGTCACAAAGGATTCGAGCATGGTTGGCTACTAACCAATCCATTCCTAACACAACATCGAATTCAGCTAATTTCATAGGTAATAAGTTTGCAGAAAAGTTATGACCTGAAAGTTCTATTTCTACTTTTTGCAAAACCTGATTTATTTTAACTGAATTCCCATCTGTGGTTTCGACTGTAAAAATCTGCCTAAGGTTGGTTAAGGGTAACTTAAGAGCTTGGCAGAATAAAGTATTTATAAAACTTTGGTTTGCACCAGAGTCAAATAATACTTTTGCGTAAACGATGTGAACTAAGAACGTACCAGCTATCACATCTGGAATGAGTTCTGCTTCTTGAGTGGTCAGCTGGAATGCTCTGACATTCTTCTTAGTAGCTCCGTTGGTCCCCTTGGGTTTGTTGTCTGCTGGTTTGATCAATTTAGGACATTCTGTTTTGAAATGCCCATTTTCTCCACAGTTATAGCAGATCTTTGTTTTCCTTCTGCAGTCTTCTTCATGATGTCCTATGGATTTGCAAAAGTTGCAGGTCACATTACATCTTCCATAATGTTTCTTTTTGCAATTTCTGCAGAAAGGTGGATTTGAGGATTGCCCTGTTCCTCTTCTCTTGAAGTTGCTATTATTACCCGTACGAAATCCTTGGGTAATTTTCTGAGCCAGTTCCTTTTTCCTGTTTTCATCGCTTGTGCGTACCCGTTCATCAGTTAGGGTGTTAGCTAATTCCACCGCATAGTCAATAGTACGAGGTCTCGTAGCTTTAACGATGTTACGGATTTCGCTAATCAGTCCCCAAATATAGTGAGAAATGAGTACCGGTTCTGGCGAAGCCAGTGTTGGTACCACTCTAGCATATTCGAAGAATGTCGAGGTATAACTGCGACAATCTACACCCAGCATTCGATGATTTAAAAATTTATTTGCCATTTGATCTTTTTCATATTCGGGACAGAATTTTCTTTCTACAAGATTCTTAAATTCTTCCCATTTCATGGCATATGCCTCGATCCTTCTTTTTGCTTGTAACACCGTGTTCCACCATTCTAGCGCCCCTTCTTTAAAAAGATTCGACGCATACATAACTTGATCTTCCTCAGCACATTTACTTATAGTACTTATTGCCTCAGTTTTCTCTAACCAACGAAGTGCTGCAATAGCCCCTTCATTACCTGCAAACTCAGTTGGTTTACATGCAAGGAATTCTTTGTAAGTGCAACCAGGTGTTGCAGCTTTCATTTTCTTGAAAATTGGGGCTTGCAGATCATTATTGTTATTAACATGATTACCACCTCCGTTTATACTATTACTAAAGTTGTCGCCTTGTGTACGTTTACTAGGAATGATTGATTGAGGTTTAATAGGTTTTTGAACAGCAGCAACGATTGCTGGAATAGCATTGGCTATTCCTTGTGCAACGATATCCTCGATATCTTGCCTATTTAATAATTGCTCTTCCTGAATTTGCTCGGATTGATTTACTTCATTTACTGGTTCATTACCCATGTTTGCCATCTGATAATTAATTTAAATAGTTAATATAAAATAAAATAAAAACAATCCAATAAATTAATCACACATAATCATGTAAACAAATATACAACCAAAATTTTCTAAATTTTCATTTATATATTATGCTTCTATATACAACCGTTTTATTGTTTATTTTACACATACTGATTTTACTACTGTTATTATACAACCACAGACTTATAACCCATTTCTCCCTCGTCAACTTGCATTTTTAATAACGATGTTCCCTCTCATCATATTTCCATGAAATTTGTCCTCCTATCTCTCAGATCCTATTCCCAGCATCCATCAACTCTTCACCAAAATGGCGGAGTTCAGCCATATTCTCGTTACTCATTGGTGGATTTGGTAAAGGTTCTGGATCGAATTGAGGGAAAAAACGTATAGGGACTGTTGATAAGGTTTTGGAATTTCCAATCATTCCTCCACCATTCGTCCATTCCCAAAAGTTGAGTATGGATTATTGGTTCTGGGATTGCTGGTTCCAGATTTATAGGGAGTTGATTTTCGATAGGTTTAGAGTAAAAATTATTATTATTGACAGGCTTAATAGTATCACAGCTTGTCAATATAAAATCTGGTTCTTCCTGAAATGTCATTTCCTGGGTTTGTTTAGAACTTTCTCTAATTTCCATTTTAGTTTGTCTAGAACCTTTTCCAACCTCCATTTCTATTTGCTTAGAATATTCCTCAAACTGTATTCCCATTTGTCTAGCATCTTCCCCTACTTCAATCTCCAATTCCTGCTGTCTTGAACTTTCCCCAGTTTCAATTTCTTTTCCTTTTTCTAAGGGATTGTTTATTTTAGGAAGTCTCTTAGCTGGCTTTTTCCTATGTACACGCCTCCCCCATACGAATCTCTTTCTTTTCTTAGGTTTTGGCTTTTCCAGAGGTGGAGCGTTGAATTCTATAGGTTGTTCCACATCAGGAAAGTACCCAGTAAACTCTTTAGAAACTTCTATGTTTACAGGGTAAAGGTTGAGATTCTCTAGGGCTCCAGATAACTCATTCATGTTGTTTAACATATATGTAAAAATAAATTAAAATTTTATAACAAATTTTACAGATAAACCTCAAATATTATTGCATATTCTGTGACTAATTTAATACAAAGGAAAAATTGACAATTTAAACATACTAAGTTTTATTGTAATTTTATTTATTTACTAGATGATATTTCTAGCTTGTAAGTTGCTAATACGGAGTCATGGTATTCTAAAGATTAGCATTTACTGCTACGGTGGCTAGCATATAAAGATCCGCCCATTTTTCATCTAAATTGTCTTCCCATGGTGATTTACTGATTAATTCCTGGGTTTCCTTTTTAACTTTCTTTTATCGGGATTTCTTTAATTTCTCCTGACTTTTTCTAATAATCAAACTTCTTTTATCAGGAGAAAGTGGTTCCTCGTATTGGGCTTTTCGAACAAATATTCCTTCTTCAGGAGTTTGGGATGAACTTCCTTTTTCATTTGATGACCTATCTAATTTAATATAGATGTTTGAAAGCTTTCGTTTACCCATACTGTACCTAACAAATAGTCAGTTAATAAAACACATCATCACATAATAATAATCAGGAAAAATTAAGTATTTCTAAATACTTAATTAGCTTAACTCAGTGGCTCTGATACCACCTTTTTCTGTCACGGCCCCCGACCCGGTTTGACCCGTTTCAGGAGCCGCGGGACCGAAAATCCCGTGGTATTTATTTAATTGAGTTTAACAGCGGAAGTTTATCATCAGGATCTTTTTAAAGCTAGAATTTTCCTGATTATTTTATTTCACAACTCGGGATAAAACCGCGGTAATTTACAATCATATGATTTCACGAAGAAATCTTTAAGTTACAAAACATGATTTCTTTATTTTATTATGAGCCACTTTCTTAAGCTTGAAGTGCGTCACGGCACTTTTCCTGAATCACAACAGATCACCTGAAACATGTTTGAAAAAGGTTTTGTCAGCGGGAAATACTGGTGAATCATTCTATTTACTAAAATGACCTGTTTGTTATAATTTACAGTATTAAGGGAGATTACAATGTTTCTGATGTCAACCAACTACCCACAGTATTTGTCACTCGACCGGATCTGTGACTATGGTCATATCACCATTGGCTACCCGTTTGTCCAATGGCAAAGATTATCAAGTAATGTATACAAAACCCCACATACCGGCTGTAATTTGGTGACTACATAAACTTAATCCCTGTAATTATAACTTTGAAAATAAACATGCTTTTGTAAATAAATTTGATAAAAAGAGAATGACTCACATTGCAGATTTAACACGGACAGAGTCTAGTCTACTGATTAGCCTTGTTAACCTATTTTAAATAACAATGCACACAAAACTAGGTTAGTAACTAATGCAGCATTTACGATAGCTCACGAGATTAAACCCTCACAACGAATGACAAAGTGCGATACTTAAACATCCATCGATTTAACGACGAATGACAAAGCATAACCCTAATGTGGGCAGCACTTAAACATCCATTGGATATTTTAATCGATCGGACAATGAATCGTAGCAGCGATTGAGTTATTACCCTGTTTTGCGGCAGCGATTTGTGATCGTGTGTGTTTTAATAGTAAACAGAGCGTAACTCAGTGTACGTAGTGAAATTTTACGTCGTTTTAACTTCAGAATTCATGTCCCAAAGTCCACTATTTATAGCCAGATTTTGACCCCCCTCCCGTGACGCGAGGGGTACCCCTTGGGGCTTCGCTTGGCGCGAGGGGTCACCTATTTCCATAGGGTAGCCACGTCCCTAACTAGGCTTGCTAAGTTGATGAAATCGTAAAATTCGTTTTTGACAAATAGTTATGTGGATAATCGTAACTAGGGTTTACCCCCCCTGAGTTTTAGGGGCCCTGATCCTGATTCTGATTGTTCTGAAAATTTCAGGGTTTGTGTAGAATCACTTGGGTGTTTCAATTAGGGTTTCCTATTGAACTAAATATAATAATAAATAATAGTTTTGGTGAGAGTTGTTACACTGCTCGCTTGCAGTCTGAGGCTGAAGAGTTGGTTAAGGCTGCTCGTGAGGGTGCGGAGCAGCTTGAAAAGGATAAGGCTGCTTTTGAGCAGCATAAACAGACTGAGGAGTTTGCTGCAACTTCTGGTCTTAAACAGGTTGGTACCCTTGCCAAACTGCTCTCTGATGAGCGCAAGAGTTGGAAAGAAACACTTTCTAATGAGCGCAAGACTTGGAAAGAATCTTGGGCCAAACAGAATGAAATGTTGTTTCGTGTTCGTCAGGAGTTTACTAACGTCAGGGCAGCGAATGTTGCTTTGGTTAAGGAGAAAGCAACAGCTGAAGCGGTTGCCAAAGAGGCCAAGGAGGCGGAGGCTCGTACTGCCAAGGCTCTTGAAGAGGCCAAGGAGGCGGAGGCCCGTGCTGTCAAGGCTCTTGAAGAGGAAAATGCTGACCGCACCAACTTAACCAAGACTGTTAAGGGTCTCCAGGTATGAGTTTCTTTTGCTCTTGAATTTGTATATATATTCCATAAGTGTGATTAATCATCTTCGTATGCTTGTGTTTTCCTTGTTAAAAGGCTGAAGTGCGGAGCCGGGTGGCCATTATTGAGGAGGTCACTGCCCGTGCTACTGAAGCTGAAGCGCGGGCAAGGGAGGCTGCCGAGGCTAGGGATAGCCTTGTTTCTTCATTCGATCAGCTCAAGGACGATCGCGATTGGATGCGTGATCACGGGATTGGGCATGTAAGTATCTGGTACCTTTGCTTTTCTTTATGTTTGCCTGTGATAATCGTATTGCTTGTGCTTTGCAGATTGTTAGGGCTATCCTTGACGCACCTGAGAACGCAGCTGGTGTAGAGCAGATTAGGCTGCGTGCGCGGGAGGCTGGTTTTAAAGCTGGCTACAACCGTTGCATCAGTCATATCAACATTTTAGCCCAAGGGAAATATACCGATGAAAGGTCCGGGTTCCATGGCGTGGATACCGAAGCGCGTCTAGATGCCGCTCTTGTGGCGTACAACGACAGGTCCATTTCTGCTCTCGAGGAACTTGATAAATGCTTGGATGCGGAAGACTATGTGGACCGCTTGCGGTTGTTATATGCTGATGAGGAAGAGGAGGAAGAGACCGCTGGTGATGGCAAGGGTGGTGCGGAGTCCAGCGGTACAAAGAAGGACTAGGTTGGCCTGTGTGCCCTTTTTTGTTTCCTCATAGGTGTAAATTGTAGAAACTTTATGTAAATTTCTTGTGCACCGCATAGGTGTAGAAATTTTTCTGGATATAAAGTTTTAACTGTTTTTGTTCACTTTGTACAAGTGTTTTTACTACTTGCATGTTTGAACTTGTATGAGTTAATGTTATTGTGAATAACACTAAGTCTGTATTTGCCTTTTGCATATCTAGGTGATATGCAAGTATGAAGAACTCTACCCGCTGTAAAGCGCGGTTAAGTATACTCTATACCTTTGTCGTATGAGCATTAGTAAATTCCTGTTTTTATCCCGTTAGGGTTTGGGAATTGTGTAGGCTTTGTGAAAACCATATGTGTGTATCTAGCCGGATAGACATTTAACGTTTTGCCTTTGCTGGCCTATTACAATATTTGTGTGTGGTCACCACTTTATGTAGGTATCGCGAATGAAGATTTTGTCAATCTGTTTTTGCAGATACCGCAAAGTGGAACACGCATTTGTAATAGAAGGAAATAAACAATATTGCATTGAATCGTTCATTTATTTACAAATGGCCTGCGGCCCGATAGGTTACATGGAAAATGTAAAAAACATGGCTTACATGTAACAGCGTCGACTGTTGTGCATTCCATGTGCGTGCGACAGGTTCACCTTCTAACATTTGCAGTTTATACGCGCCTTTGCCCAGGACCTCCTGGATGAGATAGGGTCCTTCCCACTTGAGGGCAAGTTTCCCTGGGCGCTCAGCATTAGATGCTTCATTGTCGCGTAGTACATAGTCTCCCGGGTTGAAGGTACAAATGCGGACGCGTGCATTGTAGTACTTTTCAAGTTTGGTTTTGTACTTGGCCTCGTTGATTGCTGCATTTTCACGCCATTCCTCTAGGAGGTCCAAGTCAACCCTGCGTTTCTCACTGTTGTCTATTTCGTCGATAGCCAACATTCAGGGTGAGGGGAGACCTACTTCAGCAGGGATCACCGCTTCAGTGCCATAGACCAGGCTGAAGGGTGTCTCACCGTGACTTGTCTTTGGGCTTGTCCTGTGCGCCCATAGGATACTAGGGAGTTCATTGACCCAACCGCGTCTGGCTGTTCCCAACCGTGCTTTGATGCCTTCGACTAAACTTTTATTGATACTCTCGACTTGGCCATTCCCTTGCGGATGCGCCACTGAGGAGAAAATGTGTTCAATGTTTAATTCCTTTAGCCATTTTTGAAAATCATCAGCAGCGAAGTTGGTGCCATTGTCGGTAACGATGCACATCGGTAGACTGAAACGGCAGATGATATGTTCCCAGACAAATTTCCTTGTTATCATAGCGGTGGTTGAGGCGAGCGGTTTTGCCTCTACCCATTTTGTAAAGTAATCAACAGCCACTATGATAAATTTCACTGCACCTGGTGCGTCCGGAAATGGTCCCACCACATCAATTGCCCATTTTTGGAATGGCCATGCGGTGGTGACAGGAATGAGGTTGTTCTTGGGGCACAAGGTCTTTGGGGATGTCACTGAAAATTGAAACACTTGCGCAAGACTTTGACCGTATCCAGGTGCATACCGGGCCAATAGTACCCGGCGTTCATAATTTTGGCCACCACCATGCGTGGGCCCGCGTGTATGCCACATATTCCCTCGTGTATCTCTCTGATAAGGTATGTGGCATCTTGGGGGTCGACGCATCATAGGAGTGGCCCCAGGTATGATTTACGGTATAAAATACCGTCTCCCATCTTATAATGACACGCCTTGTATTGCAACTTACGTGCCTCTGCCTTACTTTCGGGAGTAACACCTGATTGTAAGTATGCCATGATTGGTGTCATCCAGGATGTTGTACCGTACTGGATGACATTGACTTGGCGCAAGGGTACTGAGGGATTTTGCAGGATCTCGATGCGTACCTCCTTTGCCAGGTGTTGGAAGCTGGTGGATGCGAGTTTTGACAGTGCATCCACGGGTTTGTTCTCACTTCTGTTGATATGACGGATATTGAAGGAAGTGAACTTTGATTTCAGTTGCAAGGCTTGCTCGAGGTAGAGGATCATGATATCCCCTTTTGCGGCATAGTCGCCGCACATCTGTCTTGCAACCAACAATGAGTCAACGTGTGCCTCCAAATGTTGGACACCGAGTTTGACTGCCAGACGTAGCCCTGCCAATAGAGCCTCATACTCTGCCTTGTTGTTTGTGCTTTTGAAATCGAGGCGGATTGCATAGGTAAGCTCTTGGCCATCGGGGCTGACGAGTCGCAGACCCGCACCTGCACCATCTTCGTTGGATGAACCATCGGTGTATAGTGCCCATGTTTCTGAGGAGGATGGCGGTGGTGTAGGGTTTTGTTCTTCTTCACATTCCTGAATGCGATTGGCCGGTACTTCGGCAACGAAATCAGCTAGAACTTGGCCTTTGATTGCGGGGCGCGGCTTATAATTCAGCATGTGTGCGCCCAGCTCAATTGCCCATTTTGCTAATCTCCCAGAGATGTCGGGTTTGGATAGGATCGGGCCGATCCTATAGTTGGTTAACACCGTGATGACGTGGTTTGCAAAGTAACGTCGTAACCGTCTCGATGCATGCACTAGTGCCAGTACCAACTTCTCCATGATGGAGTATCTTGTCTCAGGGTCGTTGAGCATTTTGATGATATAGTAGATGGGTGTTTGGACACCCTCTCGCTCCACTATGAGTACCGCGCCTACCGCGTTGTCTGCAGCAGATAGGTATAAAATAAGTGGCTCATCCTTGCGTGGTGCGGTTAAAGTTGGGAGTTGAATCAAACATTCTTTCATCTCCCGGAAAGCGTTTTCGGCCTCTGCGGTCCATTGGAATTGTTCTTTTTTTAAGTAGTTCCGCAGGGTCTTGATGAAAGGATAAGACTTAGCTGCATGGTTGGCTAAGAATCTATTCAGTGCGGCTAGCCTGCCGGCTAGTCGTTGCATTTCTTTCATCGTGTAAGGCGATGGCATGCGCTCGATCGCCTGAACTTTTTCCGGGTTCACCTTGAATCCATCTTTGGTTACCATGAATCCGAGGAACTTGCCTTCTTCCATTCCAAACGAGCATTTCCCTGGGTTGAGCTTCATATTGACGCTTCGCAGAGTTTGGAATGTTCTTTTAATATCGGTGAGCATGGTATCCTCTTCCATGCTCATGATGACCAGGTCGTCCATATAGATTTCGATACTTTTGCTGATCTGACCATGGAAAGTGTCGTTCATCAACTTTTGATAGGTTGCACCCGCGTTGCGCAACCCAAACGGCATTTTCGTATAACAGTAATTCCCGGTAGGCGTGCAGAATGCCATTTTATCTTCGTCCTCGATTGCCATCTGTACCTGGTGGTAGCTTTGTAACAATCGAGGAAACACTTCCATCGAAATGGTGCGAGGTTATCGACTTTCTCGTCGATCTCCGGAAGTGCGTAACAATCCTTGGGGCAAGCTTTGTTGAGATCTTTATAATCAACGCACATGCGCCAGCCCTCGGCTGGTTTTTCTACCATGACTGGGTTGGATAACCAAGTCTGGTACTGGACTTCCCGCAGGATGCCTGCGGATAGAAATTCTTGGACCTGCTCATGCATCCCCGCGTTCTTTGCGGATCCGATGTGGCGTTGGCCTTGGATCACCGGCTTGATACCTGGCTTGGTATTCAAGAAATGCTGCGCAATTTCGCGTGGTACCCATGTCATGTATGCGGGTGTCCAAGCAAAAATATCCTGGTTCCTGAAGAGGAGCTGCTTCAGGCGCGCTCTGATGTTGTGGGACAAGGCGTGGCCCAACGTGACCGTTTGCTCTGGGTGTCTTGCGTTAAGAACCCATTTTTCTGGTTGTGTGTTGGGGGTAGGCCTTGCTATCTTGGTTGGACGCAGTTCATCCGTCGACATGACCTCTCTTTGTGCGTAGATTATCGCGACCCCCGTTTTGGTTGGGAAACCGACAGCGGAGTGGGGTACGGACGTAATCATGTTGAAGTCGCCTTGGGACTCCCTCCCAAGAAGCACGTCGTATTTAGAGGTGTGGGGTAAAACCATGAAGTTTACCTCCTCCGTTCGTGTGTGCCTTCCGTTGGTGAGGCGCACGGGAAGAGTGATTTGGCCCAGTGGGAATACGGTTTCCCCTGTAAATCCGGCCAATGGGTAGTCTACCGGCTGTAACCGATCCTTGTCTTCTTGGTCGAATTGGTTGAAGCACTGCTCGTATATAATGTCAGATGTATTGCCCGGGTCGATGAATAGTCGCTCGGTACAGTAGTGAGCCAGGTAGCCTGTGATAACGACGGTGCGCTTGTCGCGCGATCCGCCTCGGACTTTTGGAAAGATAACTTGCTCGTCTTTCCAGTCATTGTCCGGTCTTCTTGCCGCCTTACGCGGCTTTCCTCGTCCTCCATTAATCATGTGGGTTGAGGCCACGTGCATGGTCCTCTTACCCGTGGAGGTGCCCTCGTTGTGGGGGGTGATGCGCTTAGTTTGCTTTTGCGCGGCTGGCAACAGATGTTGCAGCTTCCCCTCTTTTAGGGCTCGCTCAATCTCCAGTCGGAGACTGATGCAGTTGTTTGTGGTGTGGCCCGAGTCCTTGTGATACTCACAGTAGAGTGCGAGATCCTGGTTCTTCTTGGACTTCATTGGTTGGGACGGTCGCAGGAATTGCGCGTCTGTAAGGAGGACGTCGCTTGGCGACTGGTTGATCTCGGTCCAGTTACGGTCCCGAGACTCCTTCTTCGACGCCATGTTTTCACGCTGGGTGTTGATTGTTGCCCTTGCGTCGGGCTGGTTGTTACACGGGACATATGGCCTGGGATCGCTGTCGCGATTCCATGTGTCCTGGTTGCGCTTGTTGTTGCGCTTGTGCTCTTGGCGGGAGGATTGGCCTTCCGCTTGGGGTTGTGCTGTTGAGACGTGCGGTTTGAGGGACCGCTGGGTCTGGGCGTACGTCTTGACCGCGGCCATGACGTCTTCCTATTTCTTGGGCAAGCCTTCCTTGCCGGAGATGGTCATAACCATTTCTTCGTCCTTAACGGCTCGAATGAAATGATTGCGTGCCATTTGGTCTGCAACGTCGCCTATCTCCAGGCACTCTTTGTTGTAACGGACGACGAACGACTCAAGGGATTCGTTGTCTCTGCGCCAGATGTTCATGACGTCCATAGAATCACGTTCGTGACGTCGTTGCTGGCTAAAATGTGTGAGGAACTTTTCTTGCAAGTCATCGAATGAGGCCAGTGATCCCACTGGCAAAGAATCAAACCAAGCCCTCGCGAGACCCGTGAGGGTCTGGAGGAAAAAATGATACCAGGTGGGTTCGTCCCACATGCCGTTGCACCCTGCGCCGGTGAAGATGTTCATGTGATCGTCCGGGTCGGATGAACCATTGTATTTCCCAATGTTTAATGGGAATTTAGTGGTGGTGACATCGGCGTGGGCAATCTCCGGGGCGAATTTGGAGTTTTCGGCGGCAGATTTCGGCCTGTAGGGTTGGCTGTGGTGGCGTTTTGCAGCGCGGAGGTATGTGGTGCGGGGTTTAGTGGGAGGAACGTAGTTGCGTCCTCCCGTTCTACTGCTAGTAGCATGAGATTCCCCGCCGTATGTATGGTCGTCCGGATCGGTGCGGCCATATTCTTCATGGTGGGGCTGAGGTCCCAACCGGCTGTGGATGCCGGGGCCGCGGTGGGCTATGGATTGCCGCCTGTTTTCGCCATTAGGGTCTAGGCGGCTATGTATTGGGCCCCTGCTGCGGGACCCGTATGAGGAATCATCCTCATTAATCGTGCGGACCTCACAGTAAGAGGAGCCGCGGTCTTCATGCCTACTTCGGGAGGCTGGGTGCGTGGGGGCCCTGCCGTCGTATTGTAAAATACGACCCGCAGGGGTATGCGGTGTTGGGGTAGGCCCGACAGGTACTTGTGCTTCTGCGCAGGCTCTATTGTATGATGCGGCCAGCAGAGCTTGTTGTTAGTCATACCAGGCATGAAGGTTCATGCCTGGAGGTATCACAGAAGCGTACTGTGACAGATCGTGTCCGAATGTAAGGGATGCGCCCCCTTGCGTCGATGTGCCAATATGGCCAGGATTTGGGGCCAGAGGAGCGGTCCCCGCGGGTCCTTGGTTTGCGGGGTTTGGACTATCTCCGACAGCGTTGTTTAGACGATTAGACATGATTTTTGGAAAGAAAAGGGGATGTGGAAAAAAGTGCTAAGAGTAGCAGTGGGCGCCAATGATGAAACAATGGTCAACCGAAGTGGTTAACTATTGGTCTCGTCAAGTAGGGTTAATCCCTTCTTTCCGAGGATCGCTGGCTGAATCGTCCGCTGGTTGATTTCCTGCACAAAGAAACACACCGTGACTCGTAACAAGGAGGATGGGGTGGGGGGTGCTCCTTGTTACCACTCTCCGACGTAAGAATTAGTAGTTTGCTTGGGAAGCAAAGTGTGATAGTAGTAATAGTGAGAGAGTTGTGAAGAGATACCTCAAACCTGGTTTGGGATGGGCATTTATAGCCGAGGAGTGAAGGAGGGTAGTTGAGTAGCTAGTCTGACATCGCACAGCCTCCTGTAGGTGTGTCAGGCCTGTCGGTTACGGTGGTGATGCCACGTCCTGCTGTGGTGTCAGACTGTTGCATACATGTGGGTTGACAGGTAACTGTTCTCAGTGCCACTTGCACAGTGGTGTCAGACCCACTTGCCTTGTAGGCAGGATGCGGTGCCGGGCCGCATCGCTGCTTGCGGTAACTGATTTTGTTCCCGCGTTCTTGTTCTGGCCAAGATGTATGCGGGATGCGGTACCGTGCCGCATCACCGCTTGGTGACTGTTACTGTTGTCCAGATCCCTTGTCGTGACGAAAATGTTCATAGGATGCGGTGCCAGGCCGCATCGCTATGCGTAACGTCCGTTTTCGTACTTAAGGTAAGTCTTCTCATCAATGGGCAGATTGGTTTCAACCGCTATGTTCGCGCGTGCCCGCACGGACACAGATAAGTTCTTGCTGGTGGGGGTTTTTGATAAGGGTAATGGTCACTCGCGGTCGTGTTGACGCGAGATCTGGGACCATACCCCTTCAGGTCTGGTTCAACTAATTTAGTTATGCAACATGCCAAAATGAAAACCGAACTACAAATTCCGCTTAATTGGTTATAGTTTAACTGAACCATTTCGGTTCGTCAATTTGGTTTCATTGCAGTTAATTCGGTTATCTGTTCACCCCTATAGGGTTTTAATTAGGACATATTTGTCTTTTGAAAATAAATGTTTGTTTCTTAAGAATATATTAGTAGGTAAGTAAAGATTATGTGTCCAAGTGATCAGATTCAAACAATGTGAAATTGTCTTATAAGTGAAGAAATGAAATGCTTATGGGAAGAGCTCAGTTTTGTTTCTCAAATGCCTTCCCTTTTTCCTCCAAAATAAAAAGAACAAAAAAAAAACTAATTCCATTTTAGAAAGCAATTCCTAAACACTCAAGAAAACTCTTTTAGATAAATGTCGGGATAACCATCACTAGTGCTCTAGTGGTGGCCACGGGTATTTAAGTTCCACTTATGGTGGGCCCGGGTGAGTTTTCCCCTCAAGGTCTCAAGTTTGAGTCTTGGTGATAGGGGTTTCTCATTGAGGGGTTTAAATTGGGGATCTATTGTGTGAGGGGGCTCTCTAGCGCGGACCCGGTTAAGACAACGTATGTTAGAACTCACGACATTCGCGAATAATTCACACCTTTCAAAAAAAAAAAGATAAATGTCGGGATATTAAAAAGAACAAAAAAGAAAACTAATTCCATTTTAGAAAGCAATTCCTAAACACTCAAGAAAACTCTTTTAGATAAATGTCGGGATATTTGTCTTTTTGCATTTGCCCAGATGCAATTTTTCACAAACTTTGCACTAAGTTTCGTTTCCTTGAAATCCATTTGTTATCTTTCTTTTCTTTATTTGGTTTCTTTATGATCACCTAGTTACCTAACAATATCATCTAGGGTCTGCAAGTGCGGACCCAAGCTTTGGATTGGGTGGGCGGGCGTCCCCTTTGAAAGAAAATTCAGTGTATTTTCGAGGTAAAAATCCCGGCTGCACCCCTTGAAAATTTGGTTGAACCCTTCGTTCGCATCCCTAGAAAATAATTTTTGGGTCCGCCACTGAAGGTCTGAGCCATGACTACATCGATATCCGGTATAGGTTCTTCTCCATGTTGATCCCAAGTATTCATTGTTGCATTAATGTATTTATACAAATCAGAACGTCTTTTATAAAATTTATAGAGTAAACTGCCATTTTGGTCCCTGTGGTTTGGGCACTTTTGCCATTTTAGTCCAAATCTCAAACTTTTTACATCTGGGTCCCTGTGGTTTGCATTTTGTTGCCATTTTAGTCCAAATCTCAAAAACTCTAATTTTTTACTGTTTCAATATCATTTTTTTGTCTTTATCTGCAGGGGTAGTTTTGTCCTTTTAATTTTCATTAAAAAATTTCTTTATTAAAAAACCCTACAAATATAAATACCCCTTCCCAATTACATCATCATCTTCAACCTCAGGTATTCATCATAAATCAACATTCTATCACATTCAATTGTCCCCAAACACACACAGATCAACACATGATTAACTTGTAAATGCATCAAAAGAAACCCATCATTCAATTCGGTGAACAACAACAACATTATTCCGATTCAAAAAACCCAAATAAAATTCTCATCTAATTACAGTGAACTTCAACACCCACAAACCACAATTCAAAAAGCTCTGTTTTTTAACCATCAAAATCAACCTAACCTCATAAAAAACCACCACAAGACTCGCTTTCACAGAAGCAAAATCATTACCATTGAGAGCCGTTTCAAGACTCGCTTTCAGAAGCAAAATCTTCAACCTCAACCCCCTGATTATCATCATCTTCAACCTCTGCACCCCGCACCCCCTGCAACCACCGCCCAACTACCCAACCCCACCCCCACCCCTTTTCTTAACAGTTTCCATCATTATTCAAACAGTTTCAAGAATTTAAACCACGCGAAATCTAACCTGGATTGAGGGTCGTATCAGAGTAGATCGAAGCGGTGTTCCGAGTACCGGAGACGCGAACTGCCGTTAAGTGAACGGAGTGGGGATGAGGTCGCCGGAGACTCGTTCGGAAAGAAGAGAGGTAATCGGAGGTGTAGTCGGAGTGTCGTCGGAGGTTTCTATGAATCGGAGCTGGTGAGTTGTAGGGTCTTTGAGAGAAGACAATGGGTATGAATCGGAGGTGTAGTCGGAGTGTCGTCGGAGGTTTCTATGAATCGGAGCTGGTGAGTTGCAGGGTCTTGGAGAGAAGACAATCGGAGCTGCTTGGAGGTTTTTATGAATCGGGCTGGACAAAAGAACTAAGGTGTGACCAGAGTTAGGGTTATATATGATGTGAGAGAGAGAGAGTTATATATATATATATATATATATATATTATATAATATATAATTAATTTTGTTTTAATTTATTAGAAGAGTAAATCAGAATGACCAAAATGCCCCTGCACAAAAGGACAAAATAATCACATTTCAACAGTCAAAATAGGGGGGTTTTGGATTTTGGATTTTGGACTAAAATGGCAATAAAAGTGAAACCATAGGGACCCAGATGTAAAAAGTTTGAGATTTGGACAAAAATGGCCAAACCACAGGGACCAAAATGGCAGTTTACTCAAATTTATAACAAAAAAAAACCAACTTAATTAATTTAAAAAAAATAAAGTTCAAAAAGGTACTAAGAACAATATGTTGCTCTTGCAAAAAAAAAAAATTAACGTATGGTCTTATATGATTCCCCTGGTCTCTTGAAAAAAAAATCCTCGGGGGAGAGCGTATGACCCTGTATAATTCCTCTGGTCCCCTAATATTAGCTGACCATCATCTGAAAAGTTTGTACTTCAAGTACATATAGGAAGTGTATAGCTCAATACGTTTGGACCCAGAGGAACCGTATTGCCCAATATGGTTCCTATAGGGTTCTAGAGATGTGTAAATAAAATGGGAGATGTATAAATAATCAAACCATCAGTTTAACTGGCGAGCATTTGAGGAAGGGCTTGACTTGTGTATTTTCGGTCAAAATTCGAATCCCGGAGTTTTAAATTGAAGGGCAAATTCATATATATGTATCAACTAGTAATATTGCCCGCGCGCGTTGCGGCGCGGGTACATCGCACATTTCGAATATCGTAAACATCGAATGAATTAGTTCAAATGTTATGTGTTGCGTGAACCACACAAAAACGTGTGTTTCGACGTATCCGATTAAACTTAATGTAACGCACATAAGCATTGCGATTGGATAAAAATGTAAAGTCAAGTAAAATAAATCGAATGTATACCGTACAATTATAACGTATTATAGGTGACTCGACTCATACATAGAAAACATAGCGGGTATAGAGGAAAAACATATACGTGTAACAAAAAGATATTAATTAGAGCTTTTAAAAAAGGAAAAAACCACTATTAAATTTCACTCGATTAAGAACAAAATTTACGAAGCAATTAACAATCATAAAATAAGTATAAAAACATATTATATTTTACGTGACTTGTTTTCCAAAAAATTTACGCCGAAATGTAGAATAACTCGAATTTAGACCGACAGGAACGTAAAAATACGCACGTAAAATGATTTTTTAACGGAAAGGTATTATATTTAACCCCACTCGATTTTTATTAAAAATGTTTACGTCGAAACGTAGAAAACTTAAATTTATACCAAGATCTACGTTAAAATAGTTTTTTTACCGTAAAGGAACGATACGTAATATAGTTTAAAGAAAGTAGTTTAACATAAAAATTTATAATGAAATTCAAAAAGAAAAAAAAAAATATTTGCAAACAACATGGATCGAACATAGATCCTTCCAACACTCAACCAAAGTAGACAACCAACTATTATAAATGTAAACTATATTACTTAGTGGTGGGCGGTGGAAAAAAAAAAGAAAAAAGAAAATTATTTGCAAACAACATGGATCGAACATAGGTCATTCCAACACTCAACCAAAGCACACAACCAACTATTATAGGAATACATTTGAGTGTGTAACAGAAATGTAAATTATATAACTTAGTAGTGGTCGGTGGCTTTTGCCACCGACTTTCTATTTTAAGAGAGTATAGAATAGAATATGGGTATTTTGAAATATCAAAAAATACGGAATATCTTGTATCCTAAGTCGTATATAAATAGTTGTAATCCATATGAAAATTATATTTTTTTATACGCCGCCTCTGAATTATGGAATTAGAAGTTCCCTTGTCAAACATATGTTGCCATTATTAGTAATTAATGCAGATTTTTATTTTGTAAGATAATGTAGTGTTCGGTGATTTCTATTTTAAGAGAATAGAATATAATAAATAAATATATGTATAATCCAAGTTGTATCCAAAAAGAGAATTGGGCCAAAGGACACAAAGTGCGGCCCAGCCATCGAATTAAGAAGAAGAGCACGGTGAGCAAAAATGGCTATTACTTATTGTTAGGGCATGAATTTTATGCTAAGGATCATTTATCCTGAGACTAGGCATGGATCACGGATGCTTAAAGGCTGATGCAGAGAGTCTGAGGATCCAGAGTCTGAGGATCACGAGTCTGAGGATCCAGGATCCTTAACAGAACTTATGTTTTGCACGTTTTTAATGTGTAAATGTAGGTAATGGACGTAGTGGACCACTCCTTTGCTGGAATCTCGTGGAATATGCTTTTAGGCACGTGCATATTGAAGAAATAACCGTTAAGTGGTGGTCATGGGTGACTTCCACCTTTTTCGGGAAGTTAGTTAGTTGTTTTTTCTTATCTTTTTTAAGGGGAAACAAGCTCATTATAGACACAAGTCGTACACACCACAGAAAAAACACTTAACACACAAATTCTCTGCAAACACTTAGCAAAAACACACACTTACACTAGAAATTCATTGTATTGAGCTTGTTTTCTTCCGAAGTTGTACAAGGATCACTGTTGTTTTTGCAATATAGATTGTGATCGGTAGTTTCCATCACCCGAGGTTTTTTATGCCGGAGATCTTCTAAAGATCAAGGGCTTTTTCCTCGTATAAATCTCGGTGTTCATCGTTTATTTCATATACTTGTTGTTCATACAATTAACCAAGCATCATATCTCACAAAATCAGATTTGGTTGCATTATCCTTGTGTGATTTTTGACCAAAACAGTTTGGCGCCCACCGTGGGGCAATTGGTGCTTCAATTCTGAGAAATTTTGTTCATTCCATTCGTTTCGGTTCATTACCTTCAATCACATGGCTTCTCAGGGAGAACTTCTCCAAGTTCTATGTCGGCGGTCACTTTTTCACAGGGCATTCCGCCTTTGCATCATCTCCCCCTTGCATTCTAGAAGAATGCTGAGAATTCTCCGAAAAAGACAACCCCCATTTTCACAAAACCAACTGTTGTTTCTTCCTCTACACTTACTAACAGTGATTTTTATGCTTTGATTGTGCAGATGAAGGATCACATGCAGCAGGTCAAAACTAATGGCAGGATCCTTCGCGAAATTGATAAAATCAGCAGAGGATCACAACCCTTCGATGTCGAGGTCGCTGAATTTCGACACTTCGGTTATAACTTCCCAGCACTTTGCAGCTCCACATGTCCAATACCAGGGTGGATCAACAGGAATACGTTCTGGATCATCGGTAATGTCTCAGGCTCGAGGATCCTCTTTCCAGCCTTCAGGATCCTCATTTTAGCATCAGGGATTCTTCACCAGTTTAGGAGGATGCATGGGGACGCAGGCAATTCAGGGATCCTCCTCTCAGGTTCAAGGATCCTCTCAGGTTCAAGGATCGTCTCAGGTTCAAGGATCCTCTCAGGTTCAAGGATCCTCTCAAGTTCAGGGATCCTCCTCCCAGGTTCAAGGATCCTCTCAGGTTCAAGGATCCTCTCAGGTTCAAGGATCCTCTCAGGTTCAAGGATCCTCTCAGGTTCAAGGATCCTCTCAGGTTCAAGGATCCTCTCAGGTTCAAAGATCCTCTCAGGTTCAAGGATCCTCTCAAGTTCAGGGATCCTCCTTCCAGGGTCAAGGATCCTCTCAGGTTCAAGGATCATCTCAGGTTCAAGGTTCCTCCTTCCAGGTTCAAGGATCTTCATCTCAGGTTTCCGGATCCATGGATTATCCTCCAAGACCTACATTCACAGCACATCAAGGATCCAACATCTTCCAGGATCAAAGATACTTAAGGAGTGTGCAACCCGGAAGTTCAAGATGTTTATCTAGGAGACTTCATAGCAATGCAGACCATTGCTTCCTCTGGTCCCTCGGTTATGCCAGAATCCCGCCAACATGGATTCACATCTAGAATTCCAAATTTGAATCATTCAGGAGAGATACCGAAGAGGTTTCAGACATCAAATCTGATTGCTTGTGCAAGGGCTTTGGATCCACACTTACCGGATCAGCGTTAAAATGGCTGCTAAGTCTTCCTCCTTACTCTATTACTTCATTTGCTAATCTAGTTAATTAGTTTAATAGCCAATTCTCATGCAGTAGGAGATTTGAACGATTAACTAGTGATTTATATAGGGTAACTCAAGGTCATAATGAATCACTTAGAGATTACATAATTAAATTCAGTAAAGAATCCTTAGAAATCCCTAACTTAGATATTGCTACAGCTCTAGAAGCCTTTAAAATGGGTTTGCTTAGGGATTCAATGTTCTATGATGATCTTGTCATGACCCCTTGCAGGAACTTAAAAAAAAAACAGGGCCCTTAGGTTCATCCGTTTAGAGGATGGCAAAAGGATCCACGAGAGATTGTCAGGATCCTCAAAGCAAGACAAATAAGGATCCTATCTCAAGGATAACTGATCCAAGGAATACTCCAAGCATGACAACCAGAGTGTGCATGTTGTGGAACAAGAGGAAGATGATCAGGATTATCCTCCTATTTCTGAATATTGTTTTTCTGCTGATAATAGTGAACTAATCCTTTCTATGCAGAGTTTAGGTGACAAGGTTAGGTGGCCAAGGAAGAATGACAAACCGCCTACCACCAAAGACGAATCAAAATGGTGTGCTTACTATGGGGATTCTGGTCATCTCACAGATGAGTGCATAGCAATAAGGAAGGAGATAGGTTATCTTTTGAGCAAAGGATACTTGAAGGAATTGCGTGGAAGGAAAAAGTCAAGGATCAAGTATCCTGAGAAAGTTCCTGAAAAAGCTCCTCTTCCACCATCCGATGCTCAAATCATCCATTTCATCTCCGGAGGTTCTCAGCAGCTAAGAGACGTGCAAAGGAAACAAAGATGGAGAATGGGGGCAGACCTGTTCGGACCTCCATCCTTACCCAGCAGAAAGTGATATCATATGATGAGGATAACTGTGCGGACATTCAGGATCCTCATCACGACGGTGTAGTTATTACATTATTTATATCTAACCATTTTGTTCGCAGGATTCTCATTGATGGGAAAAGCTCAGTGAACATAATCCAGTTGGATGTCCTCAATAGAATGGACATCCTTGAATCCGATATTGTCCAAAGGTCATCTGTCCTTGTGGGATTCAGTGGAGAGACAAAGATTACATTGGGGGACACCAAACTTCCTATCTATACAGAGGGAGTGAATTCTGTTAAAAAATTCTATGTTATTGATTGCTTATCTTGCTGTAATGTTATCTTTGGCAGGCCATGGACACACGATATGAAGGCAATCCCTCTCAACATATCATCAATGTGTCAAGGTCCCAACTCTATGAGATATGATGAAGATAGAAAGTGATCAGCAGGAGGCAAAGAACTGTTACACTTCTTCAATGAAACCAGCCTCCAAGGAGCAAGACATCATGGAGGCAAGAGAGCAAGACGTCAAGGATATTATGTTGAACCCAGAGGATCCTGAATCCAAAATTTTTATAGGATCTGGGATCCTAGACAGTATTAAGCAGGATTTAGTATCCTTCTTGGAAAGAAGAAAATCTACCTTCGCTTGGAAACATGAAGATATGACAGGAGAAAGTTTACACTTGAAAGGAATGCCATTATCTAAGAAGAGGTAGACAAATTACTCAAGGCAAGTTTGAGTGGACTCATAAGCATGAAGCTGCACTTAAGGTTCTTAAGGATTATCTATCCTCAGCACCAGCCCTGATGAAACCAGAAAATGGAGAATCGTTATCCTTATACTTAGCTATTTCAGCTAAAGCAGTAAGTGTGATCCTAGTTAAGGATCATGAAGGCTCTTAACATCCGGTATACTATGTAAGTAAAATTCTACTTGATGCTGAGGCCAGGTATTCTCATTTAGAGAAATTAATTCTTGATTTAATTATGGCTTCTGCTAAACATAGACATTATTTAGAAACTCATAGCATTATTGTGAAAACTAACCTTGCTATCAAGAATGTTCTCAGGAAACTTCAAATGTCAGGTAGAATGGCAAAATGGGTAATCAAGTCCCAAGCTTTAGTTGACTTTGTGGCTGATTTCAGTAGTGATCTACAAAGGGAAGCTGAATTAGAAGTTCAACAACTTGAGAAGACCAAGGATCCTTGGACACTCTTCATGGAAGGAGCTTCAAATATTAAAGGAACTTGACAAGGCACACTACTAAAATCGCCACAGGGGGACATTATACCCCAATCCATTGCATTCAGGAAACTGGCAGATTCTTTTGCTTTTTTCAGTCTACCACAGGTACCCAGGGAAGAAAATGCAGAAGCTGACGCTTTAACTAACCTTGGATCATTCCTAAAGATGCAAGAAGATGTGAAAAATACTCATCACCCATGTTTTAACTCCTGCAATTGAGGATCACGTAGCCATGGAGATAGTGGAGGATTCTGCAATCATACCTGGTGATCCTGCACAGTCGAATTCAGGATCCTGGATCCTTCCAATCCTAAGATATATACAACATGGAGAGATCTCTACAGGACAAAATCCTAAAGCTTTCAAAGTCAAGGAGACTGTGGAAACCACACTGGGGGCAGAGCACTATTCTCAAGGATTCTTAGAACAACATACTATAGGCCTACCACGAAGAAGGATGTTGTGGATTATGCAAAGAAGTGTGATGCTTGTCAAAGACACAGTACTATTCTACACCAACCAACATAACATCTGCATCCTAAGAAGAAGCTTTTGCTCAAAGTCAGAAAAAAGGAAATGGCTAGTTATCAACAAAGAATGGCTGGAGCATACAACAAGAATGTCAGGATTAGAAGATTTCAAGTTGGTGATTTTGTGCTAAGAAAAGCATTCCAGAACACTACAAATCCTTCTGATGGCAAGCTAGCACCAAAGTGGGAAGACCCCTATCTAATTGAAGCTGAATCAGGAAAGGGGGCATATCATTTGTTAACAATGGATGGTGATCTCCTACCAAGAGCTTGGAATGCTGTTCATCTCAAAAAATACTTTAAGTAAGAAGGATCAGGGATCCTCAGCGATACCGGTATTCTGATTAAGGATCCAGGATCCTCAAAGGATATATGATTCTACATTTGGTAACACATTACTTTCATTTTCATTCATTTTATACTTATTACTTATCATAAGTTAAAGATGTTAATCAGTTAACATCTATTTTCACAAAGTTTAAGCTTTTGCAGAGTTGTTATCATTTTACAGAAGATCAAAGTGGTTGGCCAACCCTCCAAAGTTTTGGGCTTGTCCCCAGTTTGGGCCTGTCCCCAGTTTCGCCAGTAGCGCACGATGATCCTGGTGCAGTTCAAGGCAGTGCGACCAGTACTCGTTTTAGGGGCTGACAATTTCATTGTACTGGCTGTACCCAGGATCCTACGTATAATGGTAGACGTACCATACATCTGTTCCTAAGGTTTCTAACGTTTTCACGTTAGCTAAGGTTTCTAACGTTTTCACGTTAGCTAAGGTTTCGGCATTTTCATGTCGCTCAAGTTTGGATAGTCGCCAGTGAGGGCCATACTCCAGTTTACATCCGTTTATATGGGCTTGACCCCAGTTCACATCCATTTATATGGGCTTGACCCCAGTTTACATCCGTTTATATGGGCTTGACCCCAGTTTACATCCGTTTATTTGGGCTTGTCCCCAGTTTATTTGGGCTTGTCCCCAGTTTGTTGGGCTTGTCCCTAGTTACTAACTCTTATCTTATATTGGCTTAGTCCCAAGTTGTATCCTATTTCAGGTTTTTGGAGACAAACGACCAAGGATCCTTGATCCTTACCTTCCATTAAGGTTTGTCTTATGGTTATCCTGTTTATAATGATAAAGGTTAGGATCCTAACTTGGATTCTCAGGTATGATCCTTAACTATTTTGATTTTATTCATTATTCATTTGAATAGCCCTTATACTTTGACAACTGAACTTATGATCCTTAAAATATACTACTTTTCGGAACTTTTCAACTATAGGATATTTGATCCTGGATCATATCCTAAAATTCTTAAACTTAATTTGTTTAACTTTTCTTATTCAAACAAATGTATATCACAACAATTGAAAACTAAAGGATACATAAGGATAGCAACACGGGAGATAGCCAAAAAGTTAAAGTTATTTTATTCACAAAACATTAAACCTTTTAAGGTTGTCAAAATTGCCAACCCACGTTTCTACCAGCAAAACGCGGCCCGTCCACATGGGTTGGCAAAGGGTGTCCATTGTTTACGGGTCTTTGTAGTGCAGAAAATAAAAGACGGAAGGATAACGAGTGGCTTCATCCCCCAAACAGAGGATCCATCCACCACCCATTATCCTGCCTATTGTTCAAGGATCCATGATTCTTCACCCTAGAAACTACTGTCTAAAGTTATACAAGTTCTGACGATAAGGATCCTTGATCCTAGAAGCTTTACTTTTCATAGTTTGCTTATTCAGCAATAATTTACAAGGATATAGAATCCTAACTTGGATTCTCTGGTATGTTATATTCTAACTTTTTCGAAGCTGTAAGTTGTCTCTTATCCTTTTTGGTTAAGGATCATTGATCCACATTTATATGAACACTTCAAGTTTTCTGTTAAAAGTGTAACATTATCATCAGTTTTTCAATAACTTTCCAGTTGTTTGGTGATGATATTTTTGAAAATAGAAAGCATACATGAAAAATAAAAAGGGAAGAAACAACTATAGATGTAGCTAAAAAAGTTTAATGTTATTACCCATTCATTATGTATCAAATCATCTGGCCTGGATTTCACCAGCAAAACCGTGGACCATCCACCCAGGCCGGATAAGGCTATCTAACAGTTAAAGTGTCTATGCAGAAATTAAAGTGCAGGAAGGTTAATAGCAAACGGTGTAGAAGGATTCATTCTCCACGAACGGAAGGATCTTCTGATCTGTAAAGGCATTTGAGGAGTTATCTCTAACTCTATATTTTACAATGATCATTATAGCAGGTCTTATCAGTGATGACAGGCAGTGTAACGACTAGATACCAGCAGCAACGGCTAGTCCGCTTCTGACGGAAATATGACAGCTGTGAATCCTTATCACAACTGCCATATTGGGGGCAATTGTTAGGGCATGAATTTTATGCTAAGGATCATTTATCCTGAGACTAGGCATGGATCACGGATGCTTAATGGCTGATGCAGAGAGTCTGAGGATCCAGAGTCTGAGGATCACGAGTCTGAGGATCCAGGATCCTTAACAGAACTTATGTTTTGCACGTTTTTAATGTGTAAATGTAGGTAATGGACGTAGTGGACCACTCCTTTGCTGGAATCTCGTGGAATATGCTTTTAGGCACGTGCATATTGAAGAAATAACCGTTAAGTGGTGGTCATGGGTGACTTCCACCTTTTTCGGGAAGTTAGTTAGTTGTTTTTTCTTATCTTTTTTAAGGGGAAACAAGCTCATTATAGACACAAGTCGTACACACCACAGAAAAAACACTTAACACACGAATTCTCTGCAAACACTTAGCAAAAACACACACTTACACTAGAAATTCATTGTATTGAGCTTGTTTTCTTCCGAAGTTGTACAAGGATCACTGCTGTTTTTGCAATATAGTTGGTGATCGGTAGTTTCCATCACCCGAGGTTTTTTATGCCGGAGATCTTCTAAAGATCAAGGGCTTTTTCCTCGTATAAATCTCGGTGTTCATCGTTGATTTCATATACTTGTTGTTCATACAATTAACCAAGCATCATACCTCACAAAATCAGATTTGGTTGCATTATCCTTGTGTGATTTTTGACCAAAACACTTATTATAGGACAAAATGGTAATTTCGAGTGCTTTGTCGGTGGCTGTAGCCACCGACTTTGTACTTTGAGAGAGTTTTGTAGATGAGGTAGATAAATAACGGAATCGTTCGGTTAAGAAAAAAATAATAAATTATTTGAGTTTTTTTTAATTAAATTATAAACGGTCCAGCGGTCAAAGAAATAGTCATCACGACATAAATAAATCACAAATCATATAACTTTAAAAAAATACCATTAAAATAAAATAAAAATTCAAAAAATCTAAAACCAATTCGAAAATCACGGGCAGCAGCCACCATTCTGTTATTGTAGGACCACCCCCAACTATCCTTCTATAAAACCCTAATTCTCAAACCCTCATATTCACATCGTATTCTCTTTCACCATCATTCATTCTTTCTCAAATTCAAATCACAAAACCATTGCAATGGAGATGAAGATGAAGAACCTTTTCGCCGTAATGCTGATGATGATGATGATGATGATCGCCGTCTCCGCCGCGCAAGGTCCGGCACCTGCTCCGACGTCCGACGCTGCCGCCACCACCGCCGTCGTCGTCCCTGCCGCCGTCGCCGCTATGTCCGCGGTCGTTTTCACTAACATTGAGCAAAGTGGGAGAATTTCAGTGCGGGACAAAATGGTAATTTAAAGTGCTTTGTCGGTGGCCGTAGCCACCGACTTTGTACTTTAAGACTATAGGTAAATTTGAAACATAACCGAACAATAGTGAAATAACGGTAACGGCGTTTGTTTCAATTAAAATATAGGGTTTCTGCGACTTAAACAAACAAAATCTGCACAAATCTCTTCAATTCATCTGTATGTATACATTTTTTCAAACCCTAGCATCTTAGATCGAGTTACGTGATGGAGACGCAAAGGATTGTCGAATTTCCGCACCACAATTTGGATAAACGACTTCAATTAAAATATAGGGTTTCTGCGACTTAAACAAACAAAATCTGCACAAATCTCTTCAATTCATCTGTATCTATACATTTTTTCAAACCCTAGCATCTTAGATCGAGTTACGTGATGGAGACGCAAAGGATTGTCGAATTTCCGCACCACAATTTGGATAAACGGCCTCGATCGGCTTGGGACGTGCCGGATCATGTTATTCCTCATCCGAAGGTTTAATTTGTTGTGGTATTTTGTTTTTTAGCGAATTTGTATGGATTGATTGGTTATATGTTGTTCGGTTGGCTAGAAACGTTGAGTTTTTGAGTTATTTGTGTTGTTGATGTTGATAGTTTTTGTTTGCAGAAGTTTGTTGATTATGGATCCGAAGGTTTAAGTTGTTATGATATTTTGTATTTTTGGTGAATTTGTATGGATTGATTGATTATATGTTGTTCGATTGGCTAGAAACGTTGAGTTTTTGTGATTTGTGTTGTTGATTGTTATGGTTTTCAGTTTTTGTTTGCAGACGTTTGTTGATTATGGATCTGAAGGTTTAAATTGTTATTACATTTTGTGTTTTTAGTGAATTTGTATAGATTGATTGATTATATGTTGTTCGATTTGTTAGAAACGATGAGTTTTTGAGTTTTGAGATGTCTGTGTTGTTGATTTTGATATTGTGTTTGTAGAAGTCTGTTGGATATGGATGTTGTTAGGGTATTCCAGAAATATAGATTGTTATGTGATTTTAACCTGAGTAATATGTTATGGATGTTATGTAGTTAAGACATATAGAGAAATTGTTTAATTTGATTCCTGTTGTGTTTATTTACTTTCATAAATACATCTGATATAGTCATACATGACATCATCTAATTTTTTGAAAAATTGAAAGATTGGGATTTTGGATATACTTGTGATCAAATTTAGGAAATGGATCTGTTTTTGCCTGATCATAGCGACGCCGGAGCTTCATGTATGTGAGGCGTTGCTCTATGTACAACCAAAAGTTGCATCTCTTTAAGATACCAACCTTCTTTATCTTGTAAACCATTCATAATGTTTTCATCCTTCCGATTGTTTATACATATACACCTCGCAAAGGTCGCTATTTTCTAGAGCAATATGCCTGACCGACATGTGCATGAAGCGTTGCGTCAAGCCGTCAACACCCCGAGACGCTTTTCTTTTCGCTGCACCTCTGTTGTCTCATGGCTTAGGCACACTTTTTGAAAAAAATAGTTGGGGAGTTAATATGGATCTGTCTAAATCAAGAGTTATTTTATATGGATCTGTCTGAATCAAGAATGATTTAAACATTTTGACTTGTATATATTAATTTCAAACATTGTGAGCAATAGTATACTCATGAAGTTTTATGTTTATGCCACTAATTTTTACATTTTTTATTTTTAAATTGTTATATAATATTAGTGTTATAATATTTATTATAACAACTATTTAGTATTTTCTTTTTCTTATAACTTTCAAGGTAAGACGTTATATAAAATTTTGAGTATGTCATTGCGATATGCTTATTTTTATCTATCTTTAGATTAAAAGTTTGCTCAAAATCAATAAAATACTTTTTTCGTATCGTAAGTGGTAGCGAGTGTCGATGTCTTCTCGGTATAGTGACGAAACAAACTTATTCCAATAGAACAACTTTCACCCTGATATTGAAATTTCGGAGTTGGTACCGGTATTTGTTTTTATGTTTTTTAATCGATGTAAAAGACGTGTTGATATTCTTTTGGGTATATAAATACTTTATTTTTTCGGTTTTTATCTGTTGCTATAGCAAGTGTCGGTACCATAACGGACCGATACCAACCAAATTTCCGCCGCGTAGCGCGGGTAAATCCCACTAGTATATGTATTAATTTACAACATAACCGATGAACAGTGATGAACAGTTGATTATTAACGGCGTCACATGCTTTACTTCTTCACTTTCTGGCTTTAGAAGCAGCAGAGACAGAGAGAGTGGGTGAGATAGATAACTGAGAGAGAGAAAGAGAGAGTAGATCGGCGGAGATGAAAGGTCGGCCATGCTCTCCGGCCGGCCGTTCTGTTCTGTGGAGACGATGGTAAGGATTCCTGCGAGACGGTGATATGTCTTTATGCGACAGCAACGGACGCCGGCGTTAGAGTTGCGATGATCGATTTTGTTCCAGGAAGGGGAAACAGAGGTGGGTTTCCTGATCCCTTCCCCAGTTCCCCCAAACCCTCTTCTCTTCTTTCTCTCAACTATGTCAACGTCGAAGCAGGTCCTTGGTCATCGATTAAAAGAGGACTACGGCGAACAAGGTGACTTTTTGAAGTAGATCTTTAGAATGATTTATGTTTGACATCTAAGCGCGATTCTGGTGACCGTAGGTGGATTCACGACAGTGGACTCCGCCAGTTTAATAAGAATTTGTTCATTTTATGTGGCTAGGGTTTCAGTTTAAATAATAAAGTTTTCACTATTCAGGATCCTTTAGGAGTTGAGGAACTTTTGTATATGTTTGCCTCTTGCAGATCCCTTTTTATCTATAAGAATAAAGTGTCATAGCATTTTTTTTTATTTTTTTTTGAGTTAAAGTTATGATGCATTTTAATTTTGAAAAGATGGAGCACAAATGTTTATGTAGCCTTATAACCTTATTTTATCCTATATTAATATACTTTTGTGAAACTTTATGCAATGAATGTTAAAGATCTATGCTTAGACGTGAAGATGAAATTAGTTTTGATGTTGAGGTTTAACAAGAATTATCAGGTGTTTTCAGACATGAATTATAATCTGATAACAGACAATCTGATTGTCGGCTCTCAACCTCAAAAGCCGGAAGATATCGACCATCTTAAAGAGGAACAAAACATTGCATACATTCTTAACTTGCAGCAAGATGGGGATGTTGCATATTGGGGAATAGATTTAGAGCCGATTGTTAAAAGATGCAAACAACTTGGAATACGCCACATCAGAAGGCCTGTAAGCAAAACGTCTCTTATCCTTTTATAACTCGCGAGAAACGGGACCCGCATAACGTTTCTAATGTATTGTAAATCGCGCAGGCAAGAGATTTTGATCCTGATTCGTTAAGGAGCATGTTACCGAAAGCTGTTTCTTCACTCGAATGGGCAATTTCGGAAGGAAAAGGAAGAGTGTATGTACATTGTACAGCGGGTTTAGGTCGAGCTCCACTTCCGGCACATAATAGATGGATATTTCATAAAAGATGTACCGAATCACCAATTTCTGCACATAATATTAGAGAACCAATGACCGATGGTCGCGACACACAAGAGGTTAGCTCACCACATAATAACTCATTCTTGCTGCTTTGGGGTACGCCACTTTAAGATCCACTGACTTAAAATTTGGTACTTGAAAGTTAAGATCCAATACTATATGTATGCTTAAAATTTGGTACTTTTTGTATGAGAACTTTTTGCTTTTGTTTCAGGAATGATATGGTTGGAAAGAACTATGACAATTTTATACAAAAGTATTAACTAAGTTTATGTAACTGGTTTCGTTAATGGCCCTAAAGTGCCTTTTGATGCGAGTCGTCATATCTTACCACCGCAACGCACGGGGTCTTTGTGCTACTTGCCCCCCGCCGCAACGCGGGGGTACTTAATACTAGTAAAGGAAAAGTTAAACATCGTTGCTTTATTGAATTTCATATTTTCTTTTACATTTTCTTAACAGATCAGATTGTCAAATCCAGAGGTACGGAGAATCGTTGACCATTCACTTCATTACAAAGACAAGGTTTTTGTCAATTATCACGAAGTCACCTCCTTATATGTAACATAATTGTATTTTTCATTACAAAGACAAGGTTTTTGCCAATTATCACGAGGTCAGAAATCATTTTTCATTCAAATTAGCACACAATATTGAACCCTAAAACCTCCAAAACCACAAAAATAATATGAAAACAATAACTTTTTTTTTTTTTTTTTGTAAAATAGACAAGTATAAGTGATAAAGAAGTTACTCTGAAACCCCAAGTCTAACCCTTGTTCAGTGGCGGACCCATGTATTTTTTCCTGGGGTGCGGAATTATTTTAAAGATTTTAGACCCCTTGGTATATAAAAGAAATTGTTCATAGCGGGTCATATTGGGTCGGGTCGGGTCATGTAAAACAAAACATCAAACAAAAGTTTATATAATCATCGAAAACATATCAAATTGTGGGAATTCAATACCTTTAGGTTGACATGGTCCTCTTAGTAACTATGCCCTTCTAATCTCTCTCGTTGATTCATGTTATATGATACAATTGGCTTGCGATCATAGGATCCGAAGGAAGAGTATCCACATCAACGAATTCGAGAGTTCTGGAAGATAATTTCCCCCGTTTCCTCTTGAGAAATCGCGTTATAACATCCATACTCATGGTTCATATCACATATAAAACAACAAAATCATTTAAAACAACATTAAACAATTAAATTCTTAAACAATCATCAACCATAGTCCATAATTTCAATTTTAATTTTCAAACATTCAAGAATCAAGATTGAAGCCCTAATGTTGATTACTTGTAACTAATCATTTAAACAAACAAAACATTAAATAAAACATCAAGATTATACCACTAGAAGTCTAGAACAACAAAAAAACTACTATACAAAAAAATAAAACCATTTTACATCTCTTTTCTCCTTATCAACACATGAAAAAAAAAAAAAACGTCTAAATGAAAAATGCCTACATAATTTTTAACGGATTCAGTGGATAAGATACTTGAAGGTGTCCGGAATTTCGTTTTCCGGCAACAAAATGCATGCTCGTCGACTGAAGTCAGGGGTGGGATTGGAATTGTAAAGGGCGGTTGGGCTTCCATAGTTGGATTAATTACAATGGATTTTTTATTGGGCTTCTAAGTTATTGTAACATCCGTCAAAATCGACCCGTTTCAAAATGCGACCCGTAAAAAAAAGTTTTTTTTTTTTCATTTTTTAAATAAAAAATTGTTTGGTTAAAACACCCCTACTGATTGAGTGGAAAATAAGGAGTGAAGATGATAATTGACATGGCAAGAAATTATTGGCTATAAAAAAAGTTTACCACTTCCCATTTTCTCATTTGGGTAGCATCCCTTCCACCCTCCACATAATCAAACTACATTAGCAAAAGTTAAATGTGTATATAAGATTTATACTTCTTTTAAAAGCTTTTAGAAATGAATTTGATCACAAACTCCCATATATATCTCTAAAGTTAAAATGTTTGAATTAACTAAGGTTTCAGAAATAAATTTATAGTACGTTTTCTTGTATTCTAGGGGGCATCACTAACTAGTTCTTATAGATTAAGTGTACGAGTTAATTCTTTAGCGTCCACATTTTATCTTTGAAAGATGCGAATTATTCGTGAATGTCGGGAGGTCTAGCATACGTTGTGTTAACCGGGTCCGCGCTAGAGAGCCCCCTCGCACAATAGATCCCCAATTAAAACTTTTTAATGAGAAACCCCTATCACCAAGACTCGAACTTAAAACCTTAAGGAGAAAACTCACCCAGGCCCACCATAGGTGGAACTTAAATACATGTGACCACTAATAGAGCACTAGTGATTAGGGGTGCAAACAAGCCGAGCTACTCGCGAGCTACTCGAGCTCGGCTCGAAAAAAAGCTCGAACGAGCCGAGCTTAAACGAGCTCGAGCCCGAGCCTAAAAACAAGCTTGTTTAGTAAATGAGCCCGAGCCCGAGCTTCGCTTATCGAGCTCGACCGGCTCGCGAGCCTAATCGAGCTTTCTGTTTATATATTTTTTTATTAATATATTAAACATATATTTATATAATAATAATAATTAGCATTTATATAAATATAAAAATTAACTAAATTATATGTAAAATAATAATTATAATTAATATAAATTAATTAATAAATACTAAATGAGTCGAGCCCGAGCCGTGCTCGAGCTTAAAAAAATACATTCGAGCCGAGCTCGAGCTCGAGCTTTCATATGTTAAACGAGCTCGAGCCTCGTCGAGCTCAAGCTCGGCTCGTTTGCACCCCTACTAGTGATGGTTTTTAGCGTCAACGTTTATTTGGCTATTTGCTAATAATATGATGTCAAGTCTTGGTTAATATAGATTTAAGGTAGGTTCGCTTACGTGTTAAAGAACTTTATTTATAACTTGAGTGTTATTTTTCACATATTATTGCCCTCCACGTTGTACCTAACGTTGTTTCTAAATTATATTATATTCTACTAATACTTAAAGTAGCCACCGACAACTCATCCTAAATTACAATTTTGTCCTTTGATATAATTTTCATTTTGGCTCCCTTAGTATTTTCCATTTTAGCTCTCTCATTTTTTTAACTAATTTGTTTTTTTCCTAAAACTTACACAATAACAAATTTATCATCTAACTTTCTAACTTTTCACCTTTACTTCCTTGGTTTTTAATTTTTTTTTCTTTTTCTCCCTATGTGTTTTTAGTTTATATCACGTTTATATGTTGCTATAAATTCGAGACGGGTAGTTGGTTCGTCACAACTTAATACATTTCGTTTAATTGTATCGTATCTTTATACGTTTTTTTTCGTGTGCTTAAACACGTTAATGTCACCGTGCCAACGCGTTTAACGAACGATAATGTGCCCTTAAATGTCACGCCACAACACGTGAGCACCTTATTTTCATTCTTTAACTTAAAAAAATTATTTCCTCACGTGCTTATTTTTATGGACATTTAGGTACATATTCATGTATCGGCATTTGACGTAAACAGTACACATTTACGTTTCGACCTAAAGTTTTCCTAAAAATGAGTCGGGTCTAATATAATACGTTTTCATGCCTATTTTTATGTATGTTTTAGGTTGTTATACGTTTTGATGTAAACACTTTATTTTCTCATATGCTCATTTTTTTATATGTACATGTCAATATAAGTTCATGTTAATGAACATGGCCACATATAATACGTTTTCGTGCTTATTTTTATGTACGTTTTTAGTTGGTTTATGATTTGACATATGAGTCACTATGCGTATTGATGCCACTAAGTCTTAATGAAAATGTAAGGGTTGTGTAGTAATTAGGTGGAACCCTACTAAATGAACCAACCCGGTTTGGATTTTGTTATTTGATTTAAATGCTTATATAAGTTACATTGATTTATATCCGATACGTCAAAACACACGTTTTTATATGGTTGACACATTACATAACGCTTACGCTAATCTATTTGATATTTGTGATGTACCCGCGCCGCAACGCGCGTGACCTTATTACTAGGATATACTTAAAAGGCTATTTTGTCACATCAAGACAATTTTAGCCCCTTAACTTTGATCAAGACAACTTCAGCCCCTCAACTTTGGTAATGAAATACTTGGTCTCTTAAATTTGGTAATGACATGTTTAGCCCCTCAACTTTAATAATGACATGATTAGCCCCTCAACTTACCTCTTAACTTTCTAAACATCAAGACAATTTTAGCCAATTAACTTTGATCAAGACAAATTTAGCCCCTCAACTTTGGTAATGAAATACTTGGTCTCTTAAATTTGGTAATGACATATTTAGCCCCTCAACTTTAATAATGACATGATTATCCCTCAACTTTAATAATGACATGATTAGCCCCTCAACTTACCTCTTAACTTTCTAAATACTTTTTAACCAACTTTTACGTATTTATTTTTATTTACGTGTCGATATAAACTTAAGTTGATTTACATTTCGTCATAATTTTTTTGTCTTTTCTCAACTTTCAGCATTCACACCGACAACCCTTTTACTTTCTAAATACTTTTCTAATCGAGTTTTCCGGTCGATGTAAGACGCATGTCGACATACTTTTGTATCAGATCAAAAATCGGGTCGCCCCGCCGCGAAGCACGGGTGTAACACCCTAGTTATCCAATAAAAGATCAACACAATATTTTTCACTAGTGACCGGTACGTGTTAGTTGAAGCAGATATTTTGTCACATTTTGCAGAAATATTTATAGTTGAAGCAGATTCAGCAGGTGGAAGTGCAAAACAAGGTCGTGATAAGAACTTTAAGATGATTTTTTAAATAAAAGGCTTAAACCTTTTCATTTGATTATAATAGAAAATTAGGTGATGGAAATTATATTCTTTTTATTTGATTATATTAAATGTTGAAAGAAAAGATGAAGAAGCAATGTACAAAAATGCAAGATTCAAAGTTTAATTCGTGCCTTTGGCCTTGTAATGAAGGTTTATCTTTGGTAAAATCTTTTCTTTTTTACTTTTGTTGACTCTCATGACTAACGGCTAAGGGTGTCAAAATTCATGGATCAAATACTCAAAAATCAACTATCAGAAGAGTTTTACACAAAAAACTAACCAAAAATAGGTTTACAAACAAATCGACTCGAACTCTCATACACAACATCATCATGAAACCCTAAGAGAGAAACGAACAAACGAAAGAAGATCACAAATGCTCTAAATCAGGGATCGACTTGAAACCCTAAGAGAGAAAATGGCGATCTTGTAATATGATCTGAATTGTACGAACTTAGATGGGTCTTCAAACTTTATATCCTCAGTTGACCCGCTCCACAACCTGAACCGAATCCGCATGATTATAAGCCCATCAGCCTTCTCTTAAGTTAGGCCCATCAGTAGTCTTGACTCTTGAGTTAAGCCCAGCAGCAACAGCAACATACAACCCGCAGCCTAGCTCCATACTCAGCCCTCCAAGAATTGTGTTATGCACAAACATAAAAAATAAACGTTTATAAGCTATTACCAATATATATTTATGTATTTGCCATTTAGGGAATTGCATATATTTCAACTGCTTTTTGTTTAATTCTTAACAAAGCTTTTAATGTTTTAAATCTCTTACTGTTTCAGCACTTAATGTTTCACACTGTTTGACATTTGCCTCTGAATGGTTAAGAATTATACTGAGTTTGAATGGTTAAGATCTCTAATCTGAATTGGTCAGAAATTTGCCTCTGAACGGTTAAGCATTATACTAGCTCTTAATGGTTTAGACCTCTTACTATTCAACACTTAATGGTTCAGACCTTTTACTCGTTCAGCACTTAACTATGCAAAAGTTGCCAAACAGCCCCTAACTATACGTGTTTTTCAGGGAAGGATTTAAAAAAAAGATAGTCTACGATGCCATAAAATCATAATCTTGACTCGTATTCGCACATTATAATTAACATTTTTCAAAAGATATATTTGAAATGATACATACATATATATAGGAGAAAGATCCGTTAGGAACCACCCTTTATTGCAAGAACCACGAGAACCAATGTGAACACAACCAAAAAGACCTAAAAAAACTAAAAAACATACATTTTTTTAATATTTTTTTATAAAAAAATCGCTGGTTTTTGTCACCAAATTTTTTTAAATTTTTTTTGCTGACAAAACCAGCGATTTTTTTATAAAAATATAAAAAAAAAAACTTTGTGTTTTTTAGATTTTCTAGGTTTTTTTTTTGGGGGGGGGGGGGGTTAAGTTGTTTTTAGGTTTTGTTGGTTTAATATTTTAAAAAAAAATCTAAAAAGCATAAATTTTTTATAAAAAAAAGTCATTGGTTTTCGTCAGAAAAAAATTAAAAAAATATTTTTTAAGACGAAAACCAACGATTTTTTATAAAAAAAATATTAATTTTTTTTGTATGTTTTTTAGATTCTTGTAGGTATTTTTGTTGTATTCACATTGATTCTCACGGTTCTCGCAATAAAGGGTGGTTTCTAACGAATCCTTCTCCTATATATATATATATGTGTGGGAGAGTTATTTTGAGAACGCTAAATATTGCGAGAACCGTGAAAACGAATAAGAAAACCAATCAAAACCAATTTTTTTAACACAAATTTCAATGTAATTAAACTAAAACATCAAAAAAAGAATTTTTTTTTAACAAACCAAGTTACAACATCATATAATCCATTTCTTCTTTTAAATCACCCTTATTAATTTATTTTACACAATACAACAAATTTAGATGTCTAGATTTTCTTAATTTACGAATACATGTAAATTTAAACGTGTAAATTAACAATAATGATAAGTTTAAAAGAAAATTTTGGATTTGAATTGTTTTTGACTTAGTTCTTACGGATTTTTTCATTTGTTCTTACGGTTCTCGCAATATTTAGCGTTCTCATTTAATCCTCCCATATATATATATGCGTGTGTGTATACATATATATTATAAAAATCAAATTTCTATTTATGATCACTTTCCAATTATAAAAAAACAAATTTCTATTTTGTTTAGAAAGCCAACAAACGGAACAAACATTTGAAAATGGAACAAATAATCATGTTGTATAGAAAGTTAAACCATTATAATCGGTTCAGTTTATCATCGTACCATTTTACAATACCAAATAAATACTCAACTTTGAATAAATCTTCGTTTTTAACAAAAGTTATACCATAATGTCGAGGGAAATTAGCGAACAAAAAGTTATTAAAGAGATATTAAATTAATTGATAAAGGAAAATATAAATTAACTAAAAGTAAAATAGAATTATTAAAAATTAAAAACAAAAAACAAATGATAAAGGAAATGTGGTTTAAAAAAAAGGAAAAAGATGGCAGAACATATAACTTACCAACCACGTCTGAAGTTGCTGCTTTGGTTGTTGGAGACATAGATAAAGCTATAGACCATCGTGATATTCTTGTCGAGACTCAGTCTGGAATGTTGCAGCGTATTAGCGAATTACATCCATTATATCTTGCTTTGCAATATCCGTTGCTTTTCCCATATGGTGATGATGGATATAGAATTGATATTCCCCATAGAGATTTCACTGCGACACAAAAGAAAATAAAGCCAAAGTGCACGATGAGAGAATTTTTTGCATATAGGATCCAAGATATAAATTATGGTTTTTCCTTAATTCTTAATGGAAGAAGGTTGTTACAACAGTTTTTGGTTGACGCATATACGATGATCGAGAGCGAGAGACTACATTACATTCGGAGACAACAAACAAAACTTCGATCTGAAACATTTGAAAATCTTCAGAAGCATAAAGGTAAAGGTAAACAAACTTTAAAAGACACTGGAAAGCCTGTTATACTACCTTCTTCATTTACTGGTGGTGCAAGATTCATGCAACAAAACTACCTCGATGCAATGGCCTTATGTAAGTCTTACGGGTACCCAGATTTCTTCATAACTATAACTTGTAATCCTAAGTGGCCAGAAGTAAAACGATTTCTAAAAGATTCCACCATCAAAGCTGAGGACAGGCCTGACATATTGTGTCGATTGTTTAAAATGAAGCTCGATTCAATAATCAAAGATTTGAAGGATTCGAATTATCTCGGTGAGATTAACGCTGGTATGTTAGGTTTTTTTTACATTTCTTATTTTTGTGTATAATTTGCAATTAGTTTTATAAAGTACTAAATTTTTTTTTTATTTAGTTGTTTATACGGTAGAATTCCAGAAGCGTGGTCTTCCTCATGCACATATATGCTTATTTATGAAGGTCGATCACAAACTTCCTACTGTAGATCACATAGATCCATTTATATCGGCTGAGATTCCCGATAAAAATCAAGATCCCGAACTTTATTCCTTGGTAAGTGATTATATGATTCACGGTCCATGTGGAAATGCTAATTTGAATTGTCCTTGCATGGTTGATAAAAGATGTTCAAAAAAATTTCCAAAGAAATTTTCACCACATACAACTGTTGATTCAAATGGTTTCCCTGTATACCGAAGACGAGATTCCGGCCACACAGTTATAAAATCTGGTGTTAGATTGGACAACAGAAGCGTTGTTCCATATAACAAAAGGCTTCTAAAAAGATATCAAGCACACATCAATGTAGAATGGTGTAATCAATCCGGTTCAGTTAAATATTTGTTCAAGTATATTAATAAAGGCCCTGATATGGCTACTGCGGTTGTTTCTGGTGTTTCAAATCCAAGCATTAAGGATAAGCCAAGAGATGAGATCAAGGAATATTATGATTGTAGATATATTTCAGCTTGTGAGGCATCATGGAGAATATTCTCAAACGAGGTTCATTATAGGTATCCTGCAGTTATGAGGCTTCCCTTTCATATGCCGGGTCAACAGAATGTTGTTTATGGTGCGGATGACGATATTGATAATGTGTTAAGCAAGCCTTCAGTTGCTTCTTCAATATTTGTTGAATGGATGAAATTAAACAAGTCAAATAAAGATGCTAGAAAGTTGACTTATGTCGAGTTTCCATCCAAATTTGTTTGGAAACTTCAAGATAGATGTTGGCAGGTACGTAAGACGTACCAAACTGTTGGCCGTATACATTCTGTGTCTCCTGCATTAGGTGAACCTTATTTTTTAGGATACTTCTGAATAAAGTTAGAGGGCCCAGATCCTTCGAGGAAATACGTACTGTTAACGGTCAGTTATTCCCGACTTTTAGAGATGCTTGCTACGCAATGGGGCTCTTAGATGATGACAATGAATACGTTGAGGCCATTAAAGAAGCAAGTTTCGAAGGACATGTTGGGTATCTCCGAGCGTTATTTGCTACCTTGCTGTTATCAAATACACTTTCACGTCCAGAGTTTGTGTGGGAGAACACGTGGAAATACTTAGCAGATGATATTTTATACAGACGTCAAAAAGAAACAAATATTTCAGGTTCTCAGCTGTCTTTTTATTTTACATTCTAATTTTCTGTTTGATTATTAACAACAATTATTTTGTTTGAATTTTTAGGTTTAGTGCTTCCTGAACATCAAGTTAAAAACCTTACTTTGTTGGAAATTGAAAAATATTTAGTTTCGAATGGTTCGCCGTTACGAGGTTTTAACACGATGCCTTTTCCTGATGATGATTCGTTACGTGATGCTACTAATCGTCTAATCAATGAAGAGCTATCACATGACGTAGATGAAGTACAAACTGAGTTTAATAAGTTGCATCAATGTCTGACAGATGAACAACGAGCTGTTTTTGACGAAATAATGGCAGCAGTTGCAAGCCGTAAAGGAGAGTTATTTTTTGTCTATGGTTACAGTGGAACTGGAAAAACTTTCTTATGGAAGACTTTGGCTTCGGCAGTTCTATGTAGAGGTGAGATATTTTTAAATGTTGCTTCAAGTGGTATTGCTTCGTTATTACTTTCTCGTGGAAGGACAGCCCATTCTCGCTTCCATATCCCAATTAAACTCACTGAAGATTCCATGTGTCATATTAAGCCAAATAGTGCTATCGCCAATTTATTAAAGGAAACTCAATTGATCATATGGGACGAAGCACCGATGGTCCATAAACATGCCTTTGAAGCTTTAGATAGGACTATGTCTGACGTGTTTTCTGACGGTAGGAGTATTCGATCTGATGTTCCGTTTGGAGGGAAAGTTTTTGTATTCGGCGGTGACTTTAGACAAATCCTACCAGTTATTCCTAATGGTACTAGACAACAAATAGTTTGTGCGTCTTTAAGCTCTTCATATATATGGTCAAAGTGCAAACTGTTAAGGTTGACTAAAAACATGCGCCTAACAATTGGAGCTGATAGTTCTGATATGGACTCTATTAGGGATTTTGCGAAATGGCTGCTTGATATTGGTGAAGGTAAGTTGGGAGATGATAACGATGGTGAAGCAATTATTCAGATACCGGATGATCTATTAATCACCGATAATTCTGATCCAATACAAAGCTTAATTGACTTTGTCTACCCTTCAATTATGGAACAATTTCGGAATCCTGGTTTTTTTTCTGAACGAGCAATTCTAGCACCAAAAAATGACATAGTTCATGAAATTAACGATCGATTGCTTTCGTTATTTCCAGGTGATGCTAAAGAGTATTTGAGTTCCGATAGCATATGTCAAACTGAACAAATGCTTGATTCATTTCAAGAAGGTTTACACTCAACAGAAAATTTGAATGCTCTTAAGATTTCTGGGTTGCCTAATCATAGATTAGTTCTTAAAGTTGGTGTTCCTGTAATGCTTCTCCGCAACATCGATCAACAGAAAGGTTTATGTAGTGGTACAAGGCTAAAATTTACTTTTCTAGGCAAACGAGTAATAGAAGCTGAAGTAATATCTGGCGGTAATATCGGCACAAGAGTTTTCATTCCAAGGGTTAATATGATTCCGTCTGACAAAAAAATACCATTCGAATTTCAACGAAGACAATTTCCTCTGTCAGTTTGTTTTGCCATGACAATTAACAAGAGTCAAGGTCAATCCTTATCAAAAGTTGGTCTTTATTTGAAAGATCCTGTGTTCACTCATGGTCAGTTGTACGTTGCATTATCAAGGGTCAAGACCAGAGAAGGAGTTAAAATACTGATATTCGATGCCGATGGAAAACCAACAAATAAGACGTCTAATGTCGTCTATAAAGAAGTCTTTGGTAGCTTATAATGTAAATTGTTGGTTTTTGATTTCATATAACATGTTACTTATTTTTTATCATTTTATTTAAGTATTTATTGCTTATAAATAATAAGTGACATATATAACTTTCTCGAGCCCGGGAAGCATTCCCGGGTAATAACCTAGTATAATAATAAACTATTATAATATTAAATAATAACATATTAAAAAGCTATATATCACTATAAAAATAAAATCATTATTGTTTTCAATTATATATATAAAATAGCCAGTTCAAAATATTAAAAGTAAAATCAATTATTTTAAGAAACTATAAGAACGTTATTTTGTTTAGAAAGCCAACAAACGGAACAAACATTTGAAAATGGAACAAATAATATAAAAAATAGTGATGTATATAGTGTCCTTTTTGTAAAATTCAGTTATAATATTTATGTGTGAAGTTGTACCAAGTCCGGCTACATTCTTGATAAAACTAGCAACTATCGTAGTAATGTTGACGCTGCTCTATTTTGATAATTAGATTGTAAAATAGGTTAAAACCAATGTAACTAAAACGAACAAAAATGTATAAATATTTTTTATATGTTAGTTCCTTCTCTTGTTTCCATCATCATTCATTATCACTTTCGAGCCCCAAGTAATTTGTATTGTCTTTGTAATCGGTTAAGGAACCGAATTCATTATCACCTTCTTTGTCTAGTTGTAACCAGTTTCTTAAATTGATTTGGAATAAAATGTTTGATTTGTATTACAACATATCAGAGTTCAATTCTTTGACACTAAACATGTTAATATGTTAAAATTATCCTATTTTGCTTATACTAAACATGTTAATATGGGTTGCACGGTGCGATTCGATTCGGTTTTGAGTCATAAACATAACGAAATTCAAGTTAGTTATAAAAGATAGGATTCTAACCTAGTGAGTCATTTATAGTCTTAGGAAGCCGATGTGAGTCATTGATGCCGGTTTCCCGAAACGATCATCACTTGCTAAGGCTAGTGGGTATGGTTGATGGACCATCCTTGAGGATGATCCGCCACGTATGCGCCACGTCATCATCCTCCCAAGATTGGTCCATCCTCCAAAACTAGAGGGCATGGTTAAGTTGGTCCTAGTCATCATCCTCCACCACTTTTATGTTTTTTTTTTTTTAATCTTCCACTTTTTTTAACATTTAACAAATAAAGTAACAAAATATTTTCATTAATATTAAAAAAAATTACATAAACTTAAAAAAAAAAGCAAAAAAAACATAAACTTAAAAAAAAAAAAACTTAAAAATATCCTAATATATTAAAAGAAGCAACTAGTCTTCGTCTTCCATGTCGTGGTCGGGTTCGTTTTGAGCGTTGTTCCAAATGTACTCCACCAAGTCCGCTTGTAGGTTATGATGTGTGTACTCGTTACGTAGAGCGAACATGTTCAAATCTTGTTGTTCTGCACTAACTGGAACAGAATTTCCAGTTGACGCGTCTTCGTCGTACTCGCATATCGCTCTACCTTCGTCTTCAATGACCATGTTATGAAGGATGATACAAGCGTACATAATGTGTCGTAACCTCTTTGGTGTTTGCGAACGTGCTGGATGTTCAATGATGTGCCATTTTTTTTGTAGAACACCAAAAGCCCGTTCAATATCTTTTCTCGCACCCTCTTGAAACTTCGCAAACTTTTTTCTTTTGTCGTCTGTCGGGTGCGGAATAGTTTTAACGATTGTCGAGTACTTTGGGTATATCCCATCGCCTAGGTAGTAACCTCGCCTGTATTCCACCCCCGAAACTGTAAAGCTTGTGTCCGGACCTGTACCCGCCACTACATCCTCAAATATCGGTGACTGGTATATGATGTTAAGGTCATTGAGCGAACCAGGTCGACCAAAAAAAGCATGCCAGATCCAGAGATCCTGTGACGCAACCGCCTCTAGAATAATAGTCGGATGTCCATGATCTCCCCTAGTATACTGACCTTGCCATTGGACTGGGCAGTTCTGCCACGCCCAGTGCATGCAATCAATGCTCCCGAGCATTCCTGGGAAACCATGTCTCTGTTCGTGTGCTTGATATAATTTTTGAACGTCGTTTGCGTTCGGTTTCCGCAGATATCGCTTGCTATACAATTTGACAACCCATTCGCAAAACTTGTGCAAACATCGACGTGCGGTTCTTTCAGACATCCTAATATACTCGTCTAATGCATCGGGTGCGTAACCGTACGCAAGTTGGCGAATGGCCGACGTGCATTTTTGTAAATTACTGAAACCCCTTAGCCCCCTAGCGTCGTTCCGCAATGTAAAAAACGGATCAGACTGGGCCATGTCGCCTGCAATACGTAAAAACAGTGGACGACTCATGCGGAACCGACGTCGGAAAATCTCGGCTGGGTACACGGTCGTCGGCAAAATAATCGGCTAGTAGTTTAGCGTGGCCGGCTATAAATTTAAAACGAAACATAAATGAAATTAATTATAAAATACATTTTCAAATCTATATAAAACATAAGGAAAAAAAAAGTAAAATACCTTCTTGGTCTCGGTTATATTTTGCTCGTCTAGTTAGCCGTTGGGACGACCCTTGATCAGCCGCCATGAAGACTTGAGCCGCGTTCATAATCATGTTGTGCATAATATCATCCTCTTCCGAAGATGATGAATACCACGCAGACGAACCCGATGAAGACATAGAAGAAATTGAAGAAATGGAAGACATGGGTGAAGCCATGATAATTTTTGAGCGAGAAATGGGGTGGTAGTGTGTAAAAAACGGTATAAAATATGATGAGTTTTTATAAAAAGGGAAGAGTGGTTTATAAAATGTGAGAGAGATGGGGTGGTAGTGGGTGAAAAGTTGTGAAAAAAATGGTTAAAGATGTGAGTATTTATAAAAATGGAAGTGGATTGGGGTATATTTTGAATTATAACCGTTTGAATATTTAATGTTTATTAGAAAATTAATTTTTTTTTTATTTTGAACGGTCACAATGGATCGGGGCCCCACCACTTAGCTTCGTCGCAAACGTCTAGAACCCGACGTTCAAGACGGGACCGGGGGGGGGGGCGGCGCGGTGTTTGGATCGTCGCCGACCCAGGATGATCCGGGGACGAACCCCATGCCGACTAGCCTAAATAAATATAGATGGAACATCAATTAATAATTGAAAAGAATATTAATTGAGCCTATTAAAATTTGTAGAACTTGAATCGGATGGGTACAACGAAGAAAGAAGAACTTGCTTTAAGTAAAATTATTTTATGTTGGTTCTTTTCTTTATAAATATTATTTATTTTGTAGAGTCATTTTCATAATTCTAGGCTTTTGGAATCCATATGTTTGCAAATCGATTATTATGATACCAAAAGAAAAAAAGGGTAACGAATTCCTTGTGTGACTGGCTAGTCATGTGAGATAGATTTCATATAGCCGTATGACATGCTTGTTAATAATAGGGATCATCGATGTAGCTCTTATTATTCTTGGGTTATTACTAAAAAAGAGATAAATTAGATTTGGTACACTATGATTCTTGGGTTATTATTATGGTACACTTAGTGTAACAATTGTATAGATAGTTGATTTGAAATAGTTATGATTGGATGCATTCCCATATTTTGGAACTAATTAAGTTGATATATGTTTATAACATATTACTAAAAAAAGAGATCTTGTCATTTTTTATAATAGTTTAAAAATAAACTTGGTTTAAAAGTTTGACGTTAAGTCCATGTCGGCTACAATCCATCCAAACTAAACTAAGAAATACATTGTGAAACTCATATTTAAATACGAAGCTATTAACAAAGTAACAAAAAAAAAAAAATAAAGAAGTCGTGATATAAGAAAGTTTAATTTAATAATATATACTAATTAATTTTGAAGTAAATATATAAAAGGGACCTTTTTTGCACAAGAAACGTGCCACTCAGGACACAGCCTATCACGTAACACCACGTGTCCCGTCACAAAAACAGAATTTCCCGCCTAAACTCTCATAAACTCAACTCACATTCACATGCACAATAACATAAAATTACCATCCCTTTCTCCAGATTTCTCATTTCTCATTTCTCCTCATTCATGTGAGTATCATTTCTCATTCATTCATTCATTCATGTGATTATGAATTGTTCAATTGATTTGTTGTAATTAGTAGTATGAATTCGTTAATCGGAAGTGTTAACTGTTTTATTTGCAATTAGTAATTTGATAATGTTTTATTTGTTGTTCAACTTTCGTCTTCTGATTAGTTATTGTAATAGTTCAACTGTGTTTGAGATGCGCTGTGTAATAATTCTGTAGTTTTGTGTTTGAGATAATTGTTCAATTGATTTGTTGTAATTAGTAATATGAATTCGTTAATCGGAAGTGTTAACTGTTTTATTTGTAATTAGTCTTCAAACTGATTCGTTATTGTAATAGTTCGGCTGTGTTTGAGAGATGCGCTAACTGATCTGTAATTAGTATTAGAGATGCGCTATGTAATTAGTTTCCCTCTTGTTAACTGATTTGTAATTCGTGTTTGAGAGCAAATCTGTTGAGATATATGCTCTGTTTTGTGTGATTCGTTATTGTTGTTGTTTGAGTTCATTGAAACTGTTAGTGCTAGATGTATATATCAATTATAATGTTTCGTGTTTGAGATGCGCTAACTGATCTGATCTGTAATTAGTATTAGAGATGCGCTATGTAGTAATAATTGTTAACTGGTCTTCTGTAATTAGTATTAGTTTCCTGTTTGAGAGCATATCTAATAATTGTTAACTGATTTGTAATTCGTGTTTGAGAGCAAATCTGTGTGAGATATATGCTCTGTTTTGTGTGATTCGTTATTGTTGTTGTTTGAGATTGTTTTTGTCTTCATTGAAACTGTTAGTGCTAGATGTATATATCAATTATAATGTCTAAATCTCATTCGTGTGTTCTTCAAACCGATCCGATTATTGTAGTGTTGTGTTTGAGTTTTCGTGTGTGTTTGAGATGTATTGGAACTTGATTTGAGTGCGAATTGTTTGTTTTCGTGTTGTGAGAGATTGTTTCCTGTTATTCAATTGTCTATTCAAACTGATTTGTTATTGTGTAATCCTTCAACTGTGTTTCCTTCAAAACTGTTAATATGCGCTAGATTGAGCTAGCTGTAATAATTGTTCACCTATAAATCTAATAAAATTGTTCACCTATAAATCTAATAATTATTGTTAGTAATTAGTATTAGTTTGTGTTTGAGTGTGTAATCATATGCCCTAGATGCTAGATATAGAAGATGTTAGTTATATTATTATTATTATGTGTGACATTATTGTTGGAACGATGATATATGCCATCTGCTATGCTATATTACATATGTGCTAATATACATGATACGTTTCATTTCATTTCTTGCAGACCTACTACTGTCAACAACATGAATCTGCAACTCAATCTTACAAAACAATTTCACAAGTAACATGCATCTACATTTGTTTTATTTATTTATTTTTTATTTTTATTATTTTTTTATTGATTACATTGTTTTTTTATAGGATTAACCAGTTTTTCAGTCAAGTTAAAATAGTGACAAATGGAATCATTGGTATTCGTAAAACTGGGATTGTTCAAGTCTTTGAATGGAACTCCAGTTCCGTTGAGGATCCTAGGTCTTTGCATTGGCAAAATGTGGCTCGTCTTAACAAGAAGACTCATACTACTGATGATGAGTTGACCGATGACGACATGTATGTATTAGTATCAGTTAGATCCTTAAAGTGATTGATGATTGCACATAGATATGACTTAATTTTAATTTCAGGAAACAATATGATAATGGTGATGGAGTTGATGAATCCTGACATGAGTGAAGAGCAACTGAATGAGGCATTTGGTTCAATCAAGGAGAAGTCGATGGATATAGGTATCACTACTATTGGTTGCATCTTGCCTAAACGGTTAGAGAAGGTATATACACTATATATATATATATAGGGACCGCTAGAATGAGAACCACCTCGAGTTGTGAGAACCGCGAGAACTACACCGTACGGGGCGAGGTGGACCAATTTTTTTTTTCAAAAACTTAGATGCGTGTATTATAAACACATTTGTAAAACAAAATTTAAAAAAATGTCGTATGTGTAGTTTTGAGCACCACAAGTTTGTGGTTTACGAGTTCCCTTGTGGTGCTCAAAACTACACACACGGCATTTTTTAATTTTTTTTTTTTTTTACAAATGTGTTTATAATACATGCATCTACGTTTTTGAAAAAAAATTTGGTCCACCTCGCCCCGGATCAAGGAGTTCTCGCGGTTCTCACAACTCGAGGTGGTTCTCATTCTAGCGGGCCCCCCTATATATATAGGGAGCCGCTAAAATAAGAACCACCCCCAGTTGTAAGAACCATGAGAACCAGTCTCCACCAATCAGATCTTGCCAACAATAAGGGTATATTGGTCATTTCCTTTAAATGTCTAATCTCTCCTCTCTCTCATCTTTCCTCTTTTAATGTTGCAGACTTTCTTCTCTCATCTCTCCTCCCTCTCTCTTTTAAAGTTGCAGACTTTCTTCTCTCATCTCTCCTCTCTCATTAGTCTTCATCTTCAAACTCCCCCACAAAACAAACATCATCCTGCTCCGATCTCAACCCACCACCACATCGCAACCACCGTCCTCCGATCTCTGTCTCTTTGCTTGTACGAGGTCTCGATGACACCACAATGCCACCGCCGCCTGCGGTGGTCTCATATCCGTCTGTCAATGTTGCAGCCGCCAAACACCGCCGCTGAGACACCGTGCCATCGTCATACGAGAGATTAATGGCGATGATGATGTGGAAACCCACACATGAGCCTTGTTCTTCATCTGAGAGATTAATGGCGATGATGATGTCGGTGGTGCCGGCGTTGTTGGTGGTGCCGGTGGTGCGACATCGGTGGTGCCGGTGTTTGAGTGGTGGCTAGAGGTGGTGCCGGTGATTGAGTGATGGCTATCGGTGGTTGATTTGTTGGTTTAAACGGGTTCAGGTTTGTTTTTCGGTTGTTGATTGTTGGTTTAATCTGTTGGTTCAGGTTTGTTTTCGACTGTTGATTTGTGTGTTGATTTGTTGGTTTAATCTGTTGATTTGTATGTTCTATTGTTCTTGAATCTGATGGTGGTATGTTGGGGGGTTTGATTTGGGTGTTCTTGAATCTGATGGTGGCATGTTGGGGGTTTGATTTGGGTTTGAATATGTTTGAATGATGTTCTGGTTCCTTTAGAATATGTTCTGGGTTTAAATATGTTCTGGGTTTGAATATGTTCAGGTTCCTTTTGAATATGTTATGGGTTTGACTGATGTTCTGGGTTTGAATATGTTTGAATCTGGGTTTGAATGATGTTCTGGTTCCTTTTGAATATGTTTGAATCTGGGTTTGAATATGTTTTGAATCTGGGTTTGAATATGTTTGAATGATGTTCTGGTTCCTTTTGAATGTTTAAATCGGTTGAATATGGTGCCTTATTGAATCGATTGTGATGATGCAAAAAAAAAACTGACGATGGCGCGGCAAGGATGGCGGAGGGTAGGGTTTTGAACCTACAACCCCACTTGCAGCCTCTGATTATCGGAAAATCTGAGCCAAAACTTCGTTTTTTTTCAAGAATCCTCTCATTCTTTTGATTTTTGGAGGCGTCGATGATGATAACAAAGTATATGAGACACCTCCCGATTGTGCGATTTTCTGGGTGCGTTCGTTTTTGTGTAAAAACGTTTTTGTAAAAAAAAAAAAAAGTTAAACCATAAACTTTTTAACGTAAACCGTAAACTTTTTATCGTAAAACGTAAAAACGTGAAGCGTAAAAAGTGTTACGTAAACGTAAAACGTTTTACCTAAAACGTAATTCGTAAAAAGTTTTACGTAAAACGTAAAAAGTTTTAACGTAAAAAGTAAAAAAGTTTTAACGTAAAAAGTAAAAAGTTTTACGTAAATCGTAAAACGTAAAATTTTTTTTAGTAAAACGTAAAAAACGTTAACGTAAAAAACCTGAATTTTAAAATGTTAACGTAAAAAACGTTAACGTAAAAAACCGGCGCATAAAACGTAAACTTTTTAACGGAAAACGTAAACTTTTTTAACGTAAAACGTAAACTTTTCAAACTTTTAACCTAAAATGTAAAAATTAAATCGTAAAGCGTAAACTTTTTAACGCAGAAATGTAAAACGTACTCTTTTATGTAAATTTTTTTAACGTAAAATGTAAAAAACGGCGCGTAAAAAACCGGTCGAAAAAACGACGCGAAAAAACGGAGCGTAAAAACAGGGCGTAAAACGTTCCGTAAAGAAACGCTCGTAAAAAACGGGACGTAAAAAACGCTCGTAAAAAAACGGGGCGTAAAAAGCGGTTTAAAAAATTATCATTAAAATCTGAATTTAAAATATTTGTTTAATATAAAATTTTGTTTTTTAATAAAAAGTAATTAAAGAATAGGACAAAAAAGCAATTAAATATAATATATATAAAAAGACAAAAAGAGTAATTTTACTTAAATACCATTTTGGATTATAATATTAAAAACATAATAAGACAAAAAATACTTAATATTATTTTTAAATACTTTTAATCTCATCCATCCATCATCTTGATCTAATGGCTAGAAAGTGGTTCGCGCGGTTCTTACAACTGGAGGTGGTTTTCATTTTAGCGGTCCCCTATATATATATATATATATATATATATTGTTGTTTCATAAGGTGTCATACTTAAAAAAAACTCAAATTATAGGACTGGTCTATGGTTAGTAATGATGATCCATGGATAATAATTAAGAATATTGTGAAGAACATTATGGGGAAAGAATATTAGTTTTATTATTATGGGACTGGATATGAATGTGAATGATGGGGTATGGTACTAGACCCGACCCGAGCGGTCGGATATTCCCGTTACTTATTGCTTTTATTATAATATTTATTATTATTATTGCGTACTAACCCGCGAAGCCTAGTGCTTTGTAGTTTACACTACACTAGGTTGTGGGCTTGTAGAGATAACCCCTAACTGGGCCTGGCCCATTGAGGTTAGGGGAGGCCCATATCCCCTATATAAAGAGGTATTCATCTCATTATTAGGGTGGAGGATATGGAGCCACCACACTTTTGTTACTTGAAACAGGGGATTCTTTTCCCTACCGGTCATCTTTACAGCTCCACTTTCTTGTCTTCTCCGTTGCAGATCTAGGTTCAAGAGGAAGAACAAGGTGTGATTCTTCACCCTCAAAGAGAAAGCGGTCCAATCATCCCGGCGGTCATTCCGTGTTTCTTCATTGGCGCCCACCGAATCAAAATCTATATCCAAAAAAAGGTCACACTTCGTTTTTTCTCTCTGTTTCTAGATCTGTGTTCTTCACGTATACTTGGCTGGTTCAGACTTTGAGATATGTTCCAATGGAGCTCAAAAAGAGGGTTATTGACAACATTTCATAGATCTGTTCTATCGAAGTTCAATAGACCCGATTTACCTTTTTGGGTTAAATGCAAATACATCCAGATATGTGTTCCTGAGAAATCCACACAAGAGATTGTTTCAGATCTGGAGCTCACACTTTCTTTGTAAGAAAGGTAAGAGCTGATGACGTGTCATTAATGGCTCCAAATCTCATTTTTGTTTCCCCCAGTCTATCTCGGTTTCGTATTTCTTTTCTGGAATATACATGATTTACCGGATGAAAAGACGACCAAATCTGAGTTTATTTTTAAGTATACATCACGTATTCCGTCAACAACGTTCAGATTTGCGCTCATTTAGGCTCCAAATGCAAAATCAAAGGTCTAAAACATCTAGATCTGTGCTTGTAAGGGTTTTATTTGCCTGTGCGACGTCTATAAGTGGTTCAAGCTCCTAAATATGTCATATGGGGGCTCACATAGAGATTTATGGAAAACGGATTTCTCCAACAACCAAATGAGCATAAGCCATCTATATATATATATATATATTATATTGTTGTTTCACAAGGTGTCATACTTAAAAAAAACCCCAAATTATAGGACTGGTCTATGGTTAGCAATGATGATCCATGGATAACAATTAAGAATATTGTGAAGAACATTATGGGGAAAGAATATCAGTTTTATTATAATGGGACTGGATATGAATGTGAAGATAGAGGTGAAGGATATGTTCCTCACGTGACCGAGTAAGTATTTACTTTGTAAGCCCATTTTGTATTTACATATTTGAATATTTAAAGTTATATAAATATATTGCATTGCAGTTGGAGATTTCACAGTTTCTTTTGCTGCACACAAAGAAACATGGTTATTGGTGTCAGATTTGCGGAAACTAATAAGAAGTTGTTACTGGAGCAAGTGGAGGATGAGGATGCTGATAAAGAATATGTCGGAAAGAAGAGAAGTGGATAAGGAGGAGGAAGATGAATTGTTCAATTGATTTGTTGTAATTAGTAGTATGAATTCGTTAATCAGAAGTGTTAACTGTTTTATTTGTAATTAGTAATTTGATAATGTTTTATTTGTTATTCAACTTTCGTCCTCTGATTCGTTATTGTAATAGTTCGGCTGTCTTCCTCGTTATTGAAACTGTTAAATCTCATTCGTGTGTTCTTCAAACCGATCTGATTATTGTAGTGTTGTGTTTGAGTTTTCGTGTGTGTTTGAGATGTATTGGAACTTGATTTTAGTGTGAATTGTTTGTTTTCGTGTTGTGAGAGATTGTTTCCTGTTATTCAATTGTCTATTCAAACTGATTTGTTATTGTGTAATCCTTCAACTGTGTTTCCTTCAAAACTGTTAATATGCGCTAGATAGAGCTAGCTAGCTGTAATAATTGTTCACCTATAAATCTAATAAAATTGTTCACCTATAAATCTAATAATTATTGTTAGTAATTAATATTAGTTTGTGTTTGAGTGTGTAATCATATGCCCTAGATGCTAGATATAGAAGATGTTAGTTATATTATTATTATTATTATTATTATTATTATGTGTGACATTATTGTTGGAACGATGATATATGCCATCTGCTATGCTATATTACATATGCGCTAATATACATGATACGTTTCATTTCATTTCTTGCAGACCTACTACTGTCAACAATACGAATCTGCAACCCAATCTTACAAAACAATTTCACAAGTAACATGCATCTACATTTATTTTATTTATTTTTTATTTTTATTATTTTTTTATTGATTACATTGTTTTTTTATAGGATTAACCAGTTTTTCAGTCAAGATAAAATAGTGACAAATGGAATCATTGGTATTTGTAAAACTGGGATTGTTCAAGTCTTTGAATGGAACTCCAGTTCCGTTGATCATCCTAGGTCTTTGAATTGGCAAAATGTGGCTCGTCTTAACAAGAAGACTCATACTACTGATGATGAGTTGACCGATGACGACATGTATGTATGAGTCTCGGTTAGATCCTTAAAGTGATTGATGATTGCACATAGATATGACTTAATTTTAATTTCAGGAAACAAGTGTATATGATAATGGTGATGGAGTTGATGAATCCCGACATGAGTCAAGACCAACTGAATGAGGCGTTTGGTTCAATCAAGGAGGGGTCGGTGGATAGAGGTGTCACTACTATTGGTTGGATCTTGCCTGATCGGTTAGAGAAGGTATATACACTATATATATAATATAAATTATATTGTATTGTTGTTTCATCTGGTGTCATACTTAAAAAAAACCCCAAATTATAGGACTGGTCTATGGTTAGCAATGAAGATCCATGGATAACAATTAAGAATATTGTGAAGAAAATTTTCGACCGGTTGGAGAAGGTTGGGTTTGTTGGGTCGAATGGAACAAGTCGGCGAGACTCCAATGCAGATACTTTTCGACCGGTTGGAGAAGGTTGGGTTTGTTTTTTTACCATAAAACATCATAAAACGGCGAACGGGTCGAGGATGTTTTCTTCATCCACCCGGAGTTGAACATGTTGTGGCGCGCCTTCCCGCATGTGTTGCTTATAGACTCCACCTACAAGACGAATCGGTACAAGATGCCGCTAGTCCAGATTATCGGTGTTACATCCACGTTGATGTCGTTTTGCATTGCTCATGCGTTCGTAAGCAACGAGAAACATGAAAACTTCACATGGGTTCTACAAAGGTTGAAACACTCATTAGACAGTGTTATGGAACCCCGTGTAATAGTAACGGATAGATATCGCGCCCTAATGAACGCATGTGCAACCGTGTTTCCCAGGGCTAGACATTCATTGTGTAGGTGGCACATACAGCAAAACATCTTCAAACATTGCAGGCAAAGCTTTAAAACAGAACAAAGCTGGGAAAGGTTTCTTTACAAGTGGCGCAAGCTAATTAACTCAACGACCGATCTTGACTACAACTACTGGTACGAGCGAATATGATCAAAGTTGCCAAGCAAAAAAAACGACGGTAATTTTTATATTATTTTTGTTTAATAATCGTATTTATTTGACTTGTCTTAACTGCACTTGACTTTGATTACAAAGATTATGGACTATTTGGATTCAATCTGGTTACAACCATATAGAGACCGGTTTGTTTTGTTCTGGACCGACCAACATCTGAACTTCGGTCAACGTACAACGAACAGGGCAGAGGGTCAACATGCCTTTTTGAAGCAGTACCTAGGTGACTCTAATTACACCCTGGATAAAGTGGTACCACTTATTGATAAGCTCATAAGAAACCAGGTGACAGAAATCAAAAGCAAAATTGAAACAAGCAGGAGCCGAACATTGGGTCCACATAACAAACCAATATTTGATCTCCTACGAAAGAAGGTTTCACATGCCTGCCTAGAGTTGATATCCGCCGAAGTAAATGAAATAGAAAACTTAAAGTTATCTAACGGTACATGCGCGTGCCATTTGTATACAAGCTGTGGGTTGTCGTGCGTGTGTCGGTTGGAACCGTATACAACGAATGGTAATACATTATTCGACCAAACACATTTTATAATCATTTCATTTCATCACGCAAAATCTTATTCACGTTTTATGTTGTTTGTTGTTATGTTTCTTAGGTCAAATGATCATGTTGGAGTTGATAGACCCTTTTTGGAGAAAGTTAAATTTGGACTCCATACTGAAACCGAGCGAGGTGGACTGTTTCGACTTAGACGGCGAACTTGCGCTTCTCAAACAACATTTAAGTGCCCAGCCGAGAGAAGTCAAGAAAAACCTGCTTCAAAAGATGAAGGAGTTGGTACAACTCAATAAGACGAAGCTCAAACAGCCAGTTGTGCAAAAAAACACACGGGGTCGTCCAACTTTAAAAGCCCAGGAACAAAGGAAGGATGATTCGTTTACGAAGCCTTCAAGACACAGCTTTTTTACAACGCAGGACGAGTATAGTGATTCACCCGTTGGGTTTGGCACACAAGAGTCAATCATCGAACCTACCAGGCACAGCTCGTTTCTCGAGTCACAAAGTTATTGTGCTGAAACGCCTATGTTCTTCGGCGAGATTGCGAAAGGCACTAAGAATTCAAAAACGAAAAAGAAGGTCGCAAAATCAAAGGAAGAGCAACCAGACTTACCTTTGCTGCCTGTCGCACAAGTTAATATGTTCATGCACTTCCAAAGGTTCATTCCACCTTGCTTCTATCCACACCTCAGTCACATACAAAATGTGCAGGGTGATGGTAATTGTGGGTTTCGATCTATAGCGGTCGGCTTATCGCTTAAAGAGTGGGAGTGGTCGTTCATACGGAAGGAGCTTCATGCTGAGTGCAACCGGTTCCACGAATTATGGAAAACGATAAATGAACCTGAGTATCAAAATGTTCTGCAGTTATTAGTTTGGTCTGGTATAGACGTAGTGTAAGGACCTTCAAAAATGTCCCTAACCGACCCGTAAGTGAAAACTCGGACCCCTGAAACCCTAACGTGCATGGAAAACCAAGAAAACAAGAAAAATGAGTTTCAGGCGGGCCGCGTAAAGGTAAGCATAGCCTTATGCGGGCCGCGTCAACTTGAAGTTTGGCTGGATAAGCATCCGGGCCACGCGTTGACCATCTGGCAAACCTACTCGTGACCCATCAGACCTACACGTAGACTAGGTGGCCACGCGGGCCGCGTAAGGTTTGGCCTATGGCTCACGCGGGCCGCGACAGACCCATATTTCAGCTATAAATAGCTTGGATCAGGAGCAGTTCACTGGTGTCGAAATCTTTTCACAAAAACGAAGTATTGCTGCTCAAATTCGAAATTGACACTTACAGTAGTGAGGTACTGCTACGATACCGGGTATTAACTCGATCGCTGCTACGATTCAATGTCCGATCAATTGAAACTATCCGATGAATGTTTAAGTGCTGCTCAAATTAGGGTTATACTTTGTCATTCGTCGTGAATTCGATGGATGTTTAAGTATTGCACTTTGTCATTCGTCGTGAGGGTTTTTATCTCGTGAGTTATCATAAATGATGTATTAGTTACTGACCTAGTTCGTGTGCATTGATGTTTAAATTAGGTTATCAGGCTTATCAGTAGGCTAAACACTGCCCGTTAAACTTGCAATGTGAGTCATTCTCTTTTTATCAATAATGTTTTACAATACTCCAAACATTTTCAAAAGGTATAATTACAGGGATTAAGTCGTGGTTATCTTTAATCACTGGCTAGTGGGGTATTGTGCACATTACTAATTTCTCACGGTTAGGCTAATAAATCCTAACAGTGATAATCGTCATTACTTGGGTGAAAGGACCCAATAGTGGCATGATCATCGTCACCAAGAGGTGACACGGCGCCAGATAAAAATAAGATAGAAGTCATTGTAATCGCTCTTATACTGTAATTTATAACTATGCGTCGTTTTATCAAAATGAATGATTCACCAGTATTTTCCCGCTGATAAAATATTTTTAAAACATGTTTCAGGTAACTACTGTGAACCAAGGAACAGTGCTACGGAGCACTAATAAAGCTTGAAGTAGTGGCTCAGTTAAACGAATAAACATGTTTTGTAAAACAGGGAATTTCCTAGTAAAATTCCTCTATTGTAAATCACGGGGTTTATCCCGAAATATGAAATAAAATAATCGGGCATTTCAAGTTTTAAAAAGATCCTGCTAAAATCTTCCGCTGTCAACTCAAATTAATAAATACCACGGGTTTCTGTCCCGCGGCTCCTGGACCGGGTCAAACCGGGACGAGGGGCCGTGACAGAAAAATGTGGTATCAGAGCCACTGATTTAAGCCAATTAAGTATTTAGAAATACTTAATTTTACTGATTGCCATTCTGTGATTATGTGTTTTGTTATTTGACTATTTGTTTACAGTATGGGTAAGCAAAGACTTTCAGACATCTATCGTCAATTAGATAGTTCACCAAAAGATAAGGGAACTACATCCTCAAAATACTCAGCAGATACTGAGGAAGGAATATTTATTCGTAAAGCACAGTTTGAGAAACCACTTACCACTAAGAAAAGAGGATGGATTATTAGGAAAAGTTAAGAGAAAATAAAGAAATCACAACCAAAAGAAGTGATGATTCCTAAGGAAACTCAGGAAATAGGCAATAACCCACCATAGGAAAACGAATTAGATGAAAAATGGGCAGATCTCTATATGTTAGCCACTACAGCAGTAAATGAAAATTTTTAAATACCCTGACCCAGTACTAGCACTCATATCACCTACAAGCCAGAACCTTTAAAGAAACTTTTGCCCATTAGATAAATAATTTAGTAAGAAAAATACAATAAATTACGGATGCACAACCTTAGTATATTTTGAATTTCAGTTGTCCTTTGTATTAGACAAGTCGCACGGTGTGCAATAATACTTGAATAGTTGCATTAAATATTCGCCTGTGAAATTTTTATTATAAAATTTTAACTTAGCATTTTGTGTATATTTTTGCATATATGCTAAACAGCATGAATGAGTTATCTGAAGCTCTTCAGAATCTCAATCTCTATCATGTGAAAATAGAAGTCTCCAAAGACTTTACTGGTTATTTGGCCGATGTTGAGGAACCTATGGAATTCCAAGCTCCACCTCCGGAGAAACAAAAGCCAAAGAAAAGAAGAAGATTTGTGGGCTGTAGGCGTGTACGCAGGAGGAAACCAGCAACTAGGAGAGTTGCCAAGCTAGTAAATCCCATGGATAAAGGAAAAGGGATTGAGATTGGGGAAAGTTCTAGGCAACCAGGAATAGAAATTAGGGAAAGTTCTAGGCAAGCCGAGGAGTTGCCATTACAGGAGGAATTGGATCGCATACTGGCAAGCTGTGATATCCTTAGACCTATCAATAACAACCTCTTCCCTTATCCTGTCGAAACCCAACTTCCAATAAACTTGGAACCAGCCATTCCAGATCCTCTTGTCAACACCCAACCTTTAAGAGAAATGGACGAATGGTGGACCAACGACTGGCAGTTTCAAAACCTCCTCAATAATCCTTATACTTTTTTCCCTCAGTTCGACCCAGAATCTGTACCAAACCCACCAATGAGCAATGAAAACTTAGCTGAACTCCGCCATTTTGGCGAGGAGCTGGTGGATGCAGGGAATAGGATCTGGGAGGTGGGAGAACAGATCTCCTGGAAGTATGACGAGAGGGAACGTCGCTTCTGAGGTGCCAGCTGACGAGGGATAATGAAGCTGTGATTGTATAATAATAATAAGTAATAAAAATACAACTCTGTAAAACAACCTAAAAATAAAACTTTTGCAAGATAACAGTGTGTACGGATGCATAATATAATATATATAAAAAAAATGGAAGTCGAGAAATCGACAATTTTGGCTACACGTGTGTTGTGAAATTATTTGATTGTTTTGCATATAGTTATTATTTATTTTACGCTAATAATTTATATATATATTAATTACCAGATGGAACATGCTAGTAATGAACCAGTTATCGAAGTTAACCAATCTGAGCAACACCAGGAAGATCAATTTCTGAATAGGCAAGATATCGAGAATATCGTTGCTCAAGGAATAGCCAATGTTATTCCAGCAATCCTCGCTGCTGCTAAAAACCCAGTTGAACCTCAAATTATTCCTAGCAAACGTACTCACGAAGATAACTTTAGTAATAGCGTAAACGGAGGCGGCAACCATACTAACAACGATAATGATATACGGCAAGCCCCAATTCTCAAAAGAATGAAAGCTGCAACGCCTGGTTGCACTTACAAGGAGTTCCTTGCTTGTAAACCTGTTAAGTTCGCATGCAATGAAGGGGCGACTACGGCGCTGCGTTGGTTGGAGAAAACCAAGGCGGTCATTAAAATAAGTAAATGTGCCGAGGAAGACAAGGTCATGTACGCGTCAAATCTTTTTAAAGAAGGGGCGCTAGAATGGTGGAATACGGTACTTCAAGCCAAGGGAAGCGATGTGGCCTATGCCATGAGTTGGGAAGAATTTAAGTGGCTAGTAGAAAGAAAATTTTGTCCCAAATATGAAAAGGAACAAATGGCGAACAAATTCCTAAACCACCGGATGGTAGGTGTAGACTGTCGAGGGTATACTTCGACATTCTTCGAATATGCTAGAGTGGTACCAACGCTGGCTTCGCCAGAACCGGTACTTATTTCCCGCTATATTTGGGGATTGATTGGCGAAATCCGTGATATCGTTAAAGCTGCGAGACCTCGCACAATTGACGATGCAGTGGAATTAGCCAACACCCTAACTGACAGACTGGTACGCACAAGAGAAGAAAACCGGAAGAAGGAAGTAGCCCTAAAGATTACCCAAGGATTTCGTATGGGTAATAGTGGTAATTTCAAGAGAAGAGGAACTGGGCAATCTTCCACTGTTCCATTTTGCAATACCTGTAAACGAAAGCATTTTGGAAGATGCAAAGGGTATTGCAATTTCTGTAAAATTCCAGGGCATCAAGAAGAAGATTGCAAGAAGAAGAAATCAACGGTTTGCTACAACTGTGGAGAAGCTGGACATTTTAGGCCAGACTGCCCAAAATTGGTTAAACCAGCTGACAATAAAGCCAAACCTGCAGAAGGAACTACCAAGAGGAGCGCAAGAGCCTTCCAGTTAACTACTCAGGAAGCCGAGCTAATCCCTAACGTGATAGCTGGTACGTTCCTAGTCCACAACGTTTATGCAAAAGTATTATTTGACTCTGGTGCAAACCAAATTTTTATAAATACTTCATTCTGCCAAGCTCTTAAATTACCCTTAACCAACCTTAAGCAGATTTTTACAGTCGAAACGGCAGATGGGAATTCTGTTAAAATAAATAAGGTTTTGCGAGAAGGAAAGATAGAACTTTTAGGCTATAAATTTTCTGCAAACCTGTTACCTATGAATTTAGCCGGATTCGATGTTGTGTTAGGAATGGATTGGTTAGTAGCCAACCATGCTCGAATTCTATGTGATAAGAATTCCATAGAAATTTATACACCCACAGGAGAATTAGAGGTGATTACAGGAGATAAGCCACGAAAGCCACTGAAATTCATTTCAGTAATTAAGTTGGCCAGTTATTCAAGAAAACAAGAAGTAATGTATATGATTTCAGTAATCATTAACACGAAAGGAAAAGGACTTAAAGAAATTCCGGTAGTAGCAGAATACCCAGATGTATTTCCAGAAGAATTACCAGGACTACCACCCAATAGGGAAGTAGAATTTAGAATTCATCTAATTCCTAGAACTACACCGATAGCCAAGGCACCTTATCAGTTAGCACCCACCGAAATGTTAGAATTAAAGAAGCAGTTAGATGAATTACTAAACAAAGGATTTATACAACCTAGTTCCTCCCCGTGGGGAGCACCAGTGTTGTTTGTAAAGAAGAAAGATGGTTCGATGAGAATGTGTATTGATTATAGAGAATTGAATAAGGTTACAATTAAGAATCGATACCCATTACCTAGGATTGATTATCTTTTCGATCAACTTCAAGGAGCTAAATACTTTTCTAAAATAGATTTACGCTCAGGATACCATCAGTTGAAAGTACAAGAAGAAGACATACCTAAAACTGCTTTCAGAACTAGGTATGGTCATTACGAGTTTACAGTCATGCCCTTCAGACTAACGAATGCACCTGCAGCATTCATGGACATGATGAATAGAATATGTAAACCGTACTTGGATAAATTTGTAATTGTCTTCATCGACGATATACTTATTTATTCCAAAAGTCAGAACGGGCATTGTGAGCACCTGCATGCACTCTTAACTTTGTTAAGAAAAGAAAAGCTTTACGCCAAATTCTCGAAGTGTGAATTTTGGCAACAGGAGGTGCAATTCTTAGGACATGTGGTGAATCACGAAGGTATTCACGTAGATCCCTCCAAAATAGAAGCAATCACCAAATGGAAGGTTCCACAGTCAGCTATGGAAATTAGAAGCTTTTTAGGATTAGTTGGATATTATAGGCGTTTTATTAAAGATTTTTCCAAAATAGTCGTACCATTAACTAAGCTAACTTGTAAAGCAGTTAAGTTTGAATGGGGACCTAGGCAAGAAGAGGCCTTTAGGATTTTAAAGCAAAAGTTAACAAACGCCCCAATCCTCGCCTTCCAGAAGGAACATAAAATTTTGAAGTTTACTGTGATGCTTCTAAGCTAGGATTAGGATGTGTGCTAATGCAACGCAAGAAGGTAATTGCGTATGCCTCAAGGCAATTGAAAAAGCACGAGGAAAACTATACGACTCATGACTTAGAGTTGGGAGCCATAATTTTTTGCCCTTAAGATTTGGAGACATTATCTGTATGGAAGTAAGTTTATTGTCTATACGGATCACAAAAGTTTAAAGTACATATTTGGGCAAAAAGAATTAAACATGAGGCAAAGAATATGGATGGAGATTCTAAGTGACTACGACTGTGATATTCAATATCACGAAGGAAAAGCAAACGTAGTTGCAGATGCCTTAAGTCGTAAGTATCATGAAAAGCAAAAGCGAGTTCGTGCGCTTAGATTAAATCTACAGTTAGATTTAATGGAACAACTGAAGAATGTTCAGGAAACAACAATCAAGGATGATGCTGAAGGAATGAAAGGACGAATAAAGGAATTAGAACAAGGAAGTGATGGAATTTGGAGATTCCATAAGAAAAGGATTTGGGTACCTAAGCAAGGAGAATTAAGAAATAAGATTTTAGAGGAAGCCCATAAATCTAGGTATACCATGCACCCAGGAAGCAATAAGATGTACCAAGATTTAAGAAATAATTTCTGGTGGATAGGAATGAAAAAGGACATAGCGAGATACGTTTTTAAGTGTCTTACTTGTTCACAAGTTAAGGCAGAACACCAGAAACCTTCAGGTTTACTTCAACAATTAGAAATGCCTGTATGGAAATGGGAGCTCATAACAATGGACTTTGTTACTAAGTTACCCAAAACCAGAAAAGGTAATGATGCAATTTGGGTAATTGTGGACCGGTTAACCAAATCAGCTCATTTTCTACCCATGAAAGAAACCTTTAGTATGGAAAGGTTAGCCAAGTTGTATGTAGATGAAGTAGTATCCTTACATGGAGTTCCACTCTCCATTGTTCCGGATAGAGATAGTCGTTTTACTTCCCACTTCTGGACAAGTTTCCAAAAAGCAATGGGAACCCGACTAAAGTTAAGTACTGCATATCATCCTCAAACAGACGGGCAAAGTGAAAGGACGATACAAACCCTGGAAGACATGCTCCGAGCATGTGTGATAGATTTTGGTGGAAATTGGGATGACCACCTACCCTTAATTGAATTCTCATATAATAATAGTTATCATCAAGCATTGAAGCTGCCCCATTCGAAGCACTATATGGACGAAATTCAGAACTCCAGTTTGTTGGGCAGAAATAGGAGAAAGTCAATTATCAGGTCCTGAAATAGTATAAGAAACCACCGACAAGATTACTCAAATCAAGGAAAGATTGAAAACAGCTCGAGATCGCCAGAAGAGTTATGCCGATAATCGACGCAAGCCACTAGAGTTTCAAGTTGGAGATAAAGTACTCTTGAAAGTTTCTCCTTGGAAAGGAGTAGTTCGGTTCGGTAAGAAAGGAAAGCTGAGTCCAAGATACGTAGGACCATTTCCAGTGATTCAACGTATAGGACCAGTTGCCTATCGTTTACAACTACCAGAAGAAGTAGCTGGAGTACATGACGTATTTCATGTATCCAACCTTAAGAAATGTCTATCGGACGAATCGCTGGTAGTACCTCTTCAGGACATAGAGGTAAATGAAAAGTTAAAGTTTGTAGAGAAACCGCTTCAAATAGAAGACAGAAAGGTCATGTTTCTCAAGCACAAGCGATTAATGCTGGTCAAGGTCAAGTGGGATTCGAAAAGAGGACCCGAATACACTTGGGAGCTGGAATCAGGAATGAAGCGAAAGTATCCTCACTTATTTCAATAAATCTCGAGGACGAGATTTTAAAATAAGGTGGGGAGGATGTAAGGACCTTCAAAAATGTCCCTAACCGACCCGTAAGTGAAAACCCGGACCCCTGAAACCCTAACGTGCATGGAAAACCAAGAAAACAAGAAAAATGAGTTTCAGGCGGGCCGCGTAAAGGTAAGCATAGCCTTACGCGGGTCGCGTCAACTTGAAGTTTGACCGGATAAGCATCCGGGCCACGCGTTGACCATCTGGTAAACCTACTCGTGACCCATCAGACCTACACGTAGACTAGGTGGCCACGTGGGCCGCGTAAGGTTTGGCCTATGTCTCACGCGGGCCGCGACAGACCCATATTTCAGCTATAAATAGCTTGGATCAGGAGCAGTTCACTGGTGTCGAAATCTTTTCACAAAAACGAAGTATTGTTGCTCAAATTCGAAATTGACACTTACAGTAGTGAGGTACTGCTACGATACCGGGTATTAATTCGATCGCTGCTACGATTCAATGTCCGATCAATTGAAACTATCCGATGAATGTTTAAGTGCTGCTCAAATTAGGGTTATACTTTGTCATTCGTCGTGAATTCGATGGATGTTTAAGTATTGCACTTTGTCATTCGTCGTGAGGGTTTTTATCTCGTGAGTTATCGTAAATGCTGTATTAGTTACTGACCTAGTTCGTGTGCATTGATGTTTAAATTAGGTTATTAGGCTTATCAGTAGGCTAAACACTGCCCGTTAAACTTGCAATGTGAGTCATTCTCTTTTTATCAATAATGTTTTACAATACTCCAAACATTTTCAAAAGTTATAATTACAGGGATTAAGTCGTGGTTATCTTGAATCACTGGCTAGTGGGGTATTGTGCACATTACTAATTTCTCACGGTTAGGCGAATAAATCATAACAGTGATAATCGTCATTACTTGGGTGAAAGGACCCAATAGTGGCATGACCATCGTCACCAAGAGGTGACACGACGCCAGATAAACATAAGATAGAAGCCATTGTAATCGCTCTTATGCTGTAATTTATAACTATGCGTCGTTTTATCAAAATGAATGATTCACCAGTATTTCCCCGCTGACAAAATATTTTTAAAACATGTTTCAGGTAACTACTGTGAACCAAGGAACAGTGCTACGGAGCACTAATAAAGTTTGAAGTAGTGGCTCAGTTAAACGAATAAACATGTTTTGTAAAACAGGGAATTTCCTAGTAAAATTCCTCTATTGTAAATCACGGGGTTTATCCCGAAATATGAAATAAAATAATCGAGCATTTCAAGTTTTAAAAAGATCCTGCTAAAATCTTCCGCTGTCAACTCAAATTAATAAATACCACGGGTTTCTGTCCCGCGGCTCCTAGACCGTGTCAAACCGGGACGAGGGGCCGTGACACGTAGCACCTGGACATAAGTGGCTACAAATGCCTTTCACGGGGCTTCTGATAGCAAACCGGTGGAATGTCGTTTGTCTCTTATTAAGTGACACTGGTTGTGCTTCATTTTTTCCCATATTCAGAACAGCTGAAGAAAGTATTCCGCATCGAACAGTCGCGCTTGTACATGTACACAGGAACCATTTTATTCACGTCAGATTAGAAGGGGAATATCCAATGCCAACCCCATCGGGATACTGGCGACAACCAACACGGAATACGGCAGCAGAAAGTTGGTATCACTATTATAAGGAACGTATTGACCAATATAATAGGAAGCAATAGGATTATGATATGTGGCAAATTTTAAAATAAAGAGAAAGGGTATTTTAGTCAATCTCATCCTTTCTTCTTCATTCTTTTCCCCAGTTACTTCAAAACCCACCATTTTCAAAACCCACCATCTCCAACCTTTTCTTCACTTACTATCTCAATAATCACTACATTATAGTGCGATTTTTGTCATCAATCAATGATTCAAACACCCGATCAACGTGTTCTTCAGCTTTTTTTTTAAGAAAACCCAGTTTAATTTCATTCAAAATCTCGTTTTTTCCAGTGATTTTGAAGATAATCACTCGATCCGTTCGATTCAATCGCTGATAAGTGTTTCTATCATTCAAATTTCGTCAACTGATGAAGAAATCGGCTTCGATCCGGGGTGGGGGTCCGTGGGCGGCAACCCCTGGTAGCATGGTCCCAGGGGCGGCAGCCCCTGGCGGGGTCCAAGGGGCAGAGCCCCTGGCTGGGGTTGACAGCTCGGAAATTTTTTTTTTCGATTAAATTGCTTTAATAAAAATGCATGAGAAAAATTAATTTTCTATAAATTTGTCTCTGGAAAACTGCATTCGTAGACAGTGTTAAGCCATTGCTTTTTAGAACTGCATTCCTGGTTCAGACAATTCACAGACAACTATTGTCCTGGTTCAATGCGTTTTAGAGAGAACACTTTCTTTGGTGTTTTTATGCCATTGCGTTTTAAAACTAAGACAATTTTATGCGTTTTCTGGTCATTGCGTTTTAGAAAAAACAAATTTTTGAAGAGTTTTTAGTCATTGCATTTTAGGTAAAACACATTTTTAGGTGTTTTCAGTCCATTGCGTTTTACAGAGAACACTTTCTTTTGTTTTTTTAGGCCGTTGCGTTTTAGAAATGAGACATTTTTAAGTGTTTTCTGGCCATTGCCTTTTATAAATAAGACATTTCTTTGTGTTTTTTGTGCATTGCGTTTTAGGTAAAACACATTTTTATGTGTTTTCAATCCATTGCGTTTTAGAAAACAGACATTTTAAGTGTTTTCTGGCCATTGCGTTTTAGATATAAGACATGTGTTTGTGTTTTTGGTGCATTGAGTTTTAGGTAAAACACATTTTTATGTGTTTTCAGTCCATTGCGTTTTAGAAACTACACTTTCTTTTAAGTTTTTAGGCTATTGCGTTTTAGAAATAACACATTTCTTTGTGTTTTCTGGCCATTGCGTTTTACAAATAAGACATTTCTTTGTGTTTTTGGTGCATTGCGTTTTAGAAAAATGTCATTTTTTAGGTTTTTTTTCCATTGCGTTTTACGCAACTGGGTTTTTTCTATTGCGTTTAAAGATAAAAAAACGCTCGTTTTTTTGTGCAATTTTTATAAAAAAATAATGTCGTATGAAAGAGTTATTAACGTTTAACAAATGGGGGGGGGGGGGATTGGATGAGAGAAAAACTATCGTCTTGGATTGACTAGAATGCCCCTAAACAAACTCACGCGCCTCTTTTCTTCCCTTCAATTTCCATCATTTAATATTAGCCCTTGATTAACTAAATGGATGGTCAAGATCACTTCCTAGCCTTTTTAGCCAAATAAACATCCTATTGTATCTTCACCCTTGTATACAAAACGTTCCATCATAGCAATGCACCAGGTGAAATCCTAGATTTTAAATTAGTAATAATTAAAAAAAATACATTATTAACCTTTAAATAAGCAACTACTTTATGCACATGGTAGTTATATTATTGGCTTTGAGAGTTTTCCAAAAAAAAATAGAATTTTCCTTTTTAACCCTAAAGTTTTAATCTTTAACAATTTAAGTTTAAAGTTTCAATCTTTGTTTCCTTTTTAACTCTAAAGTTTTAATCTTTGATAATTTAACCCTTTTGATTAATTTGAGTTTTCACTTATAATTCAAAAGTTTCCATCTTATACAATTTAACCTCTTTGATTAATTTGATTTTTCACTTTTAATTCAAAAGTTTCAATCTTTTGTGATTTAACCACTTTGATTTTTTTTACTTATGTGTTGTAATCTTGGCTTTGGGGGGTTTTACAAAGAATAAATGGTTATGCATATGGTTGTTATAACCTTGGCTTTGAGGGTTTTTAAAAAAAAAATTGATTTTTTACTTTTCACCCAAAAGTATTTCATAGATTACTTTTAACACAAAACTTTTTATCTTTTGCAATTTATCCACACAACTTTTTTTACTTTCAACTTTTGTCCTTTATATTTTTCATTTTCCGCAAATTTTTCGCTTTATGATTCATTCTAAATTTTGTGACGTAACACATCGCAACGTGCGTCTTTGGTTTAACGTTTTTACGTGTCGTTCTAAATTTTGCGACAACGTGTGTGGGTGAACGTTTTTACATCGTCTATTTTTTCCCCGTTTGACAGGTTAAACATAACGTGCACGTCCTAAATCGATTTAGTTATAACTAAATAATTCTCATCGCATTGCGGCGGATCGTAATTCTAGTACATATGTAAAAAGCAAAAGTGGATTTAAAGTTTATTTAAATCCAAAAGAACATTAACAAGAAACGTAAATAAAGATTCCAAAGTACGTAAATTTATTTGAATTCAAATCAAATACACCATTGACAGCTTAGATGTAAAGGATCCCACGTGTAAAACTAGAAGAAACAAAATCAGTCTGCTTGCTAACATACGCACCCTAATCCTTTGAGCTTCTTCACTGCCATAAATGCAGTAAAACTTCACCCTCCATTATTGGTTCCTTGTCTTACTCACGAGAAATGCACTAACAATTAACCCTCTTGTTAGTTTCAATTTCTCTTCATTTTTCACTCCTCATTTTGCTCCAAAAAGCCCTAATCTTTATGGGTTTTTTACAGGTGGTACTTGTTGCTTGAATAGATGTAGCTTTGCTCTTCAAAACCCATAATTTTGCTCTCTTTGGTTTCATTGAGTTGACCCAGAATGTTTGCATTTTCAAGAAAAGGAAAGAAGCTTGGAAGGTTAGGGTTTTCTTCTACTTCTAGTTCATTTATTGTTCATTTATCTGTGTACAATATTGTATTTTGATATATGTTTGTGTAATGGGTATGTGTGTATAGTGATTGTTTATGGATAGTTTGATCCTGAAAACAAAAATGTTGTGAGATCATACAGGCCAAAATAGAATTAGAACACAAAAGGTTAGGGTTTTCTAGTTAAATTATTCATTTAATTGTGTGTATTTGTATACAAGATTGTATTTTGATTTATGTTTATGTAATGGGTATGTGTGTATGGATAGTTTGATCCTGAAAACTATAATGTTGTGAGATCATATAGCCCAAAATAGAATTAGAAGTTAGTACACTAAAGGTTGATTCTTGAATCTTGATTTACAAAAGGTTAAGAGATTAATGAGATTACATACTAGAAAGTGTTTTACTTTATGATTTTGTGATGAATTTTACCTATAAAAAAACTGAAATTTCAACATTTTTTTTGTAATTTGTGGTTATTTGGATTCGGTTTTGCTGTAGAGTAAAAGTTCAGCTTTCAGACTCTGCTCAGGGCACGCGAAGTCCTATTCGGCATCCCAAACGCGTAACTAATTCAAATGTAAGAACTTAATCTTGCACTTTTTCTGCTAAAATTAGATGTACACATTACTGTAGGTTTCTTATGTTTTATATTTAATTCTGGGTGTAAACATAACAGGGTGATAATGCTACAACCGCAATCAATGATTCTGACGATAATAACCTTTGTTCATCCACTGCACCCGAGTTAGAAAATTCGACATCCGGAAATAGTGAAGGATGGAAAAAGATTTCAACTACTGGAGATAAACCGACACCTCGTTTCAATGTAACACATCCTATACTATCGGATTGCCGGTAAAGAGTCAGTCTGATAAAAGCGTTTAACATTTGTTTTTGAATAGCATGCAGCAGCTGTAATTGGAAAGAAAATGATTGTCGTTGGTGGTGAATCGGGAAACGGGCTATTAGAAGATGTGCAAGTACAAAAAAATTGTCTTTTTTTTTCTTCCTTTTCTTATTTTTGTTTCATTGGTTGTAAGTTACACGAAACAGTTTTTTATGAAGTGTGTGTTTATTTTAGGTTCTGAATTTTGAGAACTTTTCATGGACCACAACTTCGTCAAGACTATACCTTTCACCTTCAAGTCTTCAGTTAAAGATTCCGGCATGCAAGGGTCACTGTTTGGTATTATTGTTACTTTTGAATTTTGTTTACTGATGAATTGAACATTCAAAACTAATCTTATTATGTATGGATTAATATCTTTTCTTCGTCTATATTAGGTGCCTTGGGGGAAAAAGGTGCTTCTAATTGGAGGGCGAACAGCCTCACCAAGTGACCGAGTATCAGGTTGTTTAATCTCACAAGATCACCAATTATTTAGGATTAAAGTACACGGATGGTCCCTGTGGTTTACCAAAATTTTGGATTTGGTCCCTAGCTTTCCAAAAGTACACAGATGGTCCCTGTGGTTTGCACTTTGTAACGCATTTAGTCCTTAGCTTTTTCCAAAAATACATGGATGGTCCCTATGGTTTGCACTTTGTAATGCATTTAGTCCCTACCCTGGACATGCTAAAACCTATTGATTTGTTGCCGGGGACTAAATATGTTACAAAGTGCAAACCATAGGGACCATCTGTGTACTTTTGAAAAGCTAGGGACCAAATCCAAAATTTTGGTCAACCATAGGGACCATCTGTGTACTTTACTCATTATTTAGTTTTAAATGGTTGGAAATAGGGGTGCAAACGAGCTGAGCCGAGCTCGAGCATGATTAACTTATGAGAGCTCGGCTCGTTTATTATCTATTAATTATAAATAACAGATTCGTTTAGGCTTGCGAGCTCGATAAGTGAAGCCTGAGCTCATTTACTAAACAAGCTTATTTTTAGGTTCGGGCTTGGCTCGTAAACAAGTTCAAATAAGCTCAGCTCGGCTCATTTACTAGAACACTTTAAATAAGGGGTAAATGTTATTAAATATTAATAAAAACTAATATTACACTAAGGCTCGACGAGCCTGACAAGCTTCAAATGCCAGGCTCGAGCTTGGGCTTGATAAATAAACGAGCTTTATTTTAGGCTCAAGCTCGGCTCGGGCTCGATAAGTCTCGGATCATTTCGAGCTTTTCTCGAGCAGCAGACTGCTTGGCTCGTTTGCACCCCTAGTTGGAAATTTGTAAATCTGTTTTTCTAAAGGTAAAAATGTCTTATAAAATTTTTGTTTTGGCAGTGTGGGCATTTGATGTAGAAACAGAGTGTTGGTCACTTATGGAAGCAAAAGGAGAAATCCCGGTATTTGTTCAATCATATTCTTCGCAGGTGGTAAAACGGTGGGTTGGGTAACTGGTCAAAATGGGTTAATTCAAGTTTCAAACTAATAAAAGTGTTAGATATGATAGACAATTGATTGTGAAACTATACTTTGAAAATCGGAACTTCTTTTTAAATAAATTGATTTTTTTTAATGAGAATTAAACCGTTACTAATATATAAGACAAATTTACATCGAGATAGTTGGTAAACGGGCAACAAACTGCGCCGTTACCCCTTTTTGAATAGCAAAACTAAGTCTTCTAAAAATAAGCGAAAATTCGTAGCTCTTTTTTGTACTCCGTGTTTTGAATATTTAAAGGTCGAGACAGATCGTTACCAACTAAAATTTTTGTTACTACAGATTGCACGCAGTGGTCACACTGCTGTTCGAGCAGGTACTTTATTAATTCTATTCGGAGGTGAAGATACTAAGAGAAGAAAATTAAATGATCTACATATGTTTGATCTTAAAACACTCACATGGCTTCCTCTTCATTGCCAGTAAGAAGCTTTTAACAGTAATTACTTAATTACTATTAATATATGTTCACTGCTTTTTATTCTTGAAATACGGCAATCATTTTTTATAATGTTGTTAGGGGAACTGGACCTTCTGCAAGATGTAACCACGTGGCAGCTCTTTATGACGATAAATTGCTTCTAGTATTTGGAGGAACTTCAAAGTCAAAATCTTTGAATGATTTGTACTCCCTTGACTTTGAGACGGTCAGCATAAATATCGTTTTTTTTTATTTTTGACCAACTAACCAAAAGTTGGTTTCTGTGAATCTTAAAGATCATTTCTCGATCATAAAACATACACATTTTTTTGTTCCAGATTATGTGGTCAAGAATTAAAATACGCGGTTTCCATCCATCGCCTCGAGCTGGTTGTTGTGGAGTATTGTGTGGGACAAAGTGGTATATCGCAGGCGGTGGCAGCAGAAAAAAACGTACGTCTCCTAAGCCAAAATTAGTAAAATGGTAGATTTATAAGTTTTATTCTTTTCAGAACTCTAAACTTATAAAAACTCAACGAAAGAGTCACGAGACGCCATTTTTAACAAACATGTCCTGTTTTATTAAGCCCTTAAAGTTAGTACAGAGGACCTTTTCGTTGAGAGTTTTTATAGTTCAGGGGCTTTATCATGCAAAAATAGAGTCCAAGGACTTATGTGTGTAGTCAGTGAAGTCCCTACATTTTTTTCCTCGAAATTTGCCCTTTTCTTGTCTAACACCCCTTTGAGTTAACAAAAAAAGACAGAAATACCCCTGACTTAACCGAGAAAAATGGATGGAGTTAATGAGCCAGATGAAAATGGCAACATTTCAAACCTTCTGGATCCAGATGCGGAAAAACAAACCTTTGGATGAAAGTCGGAAAACTGGCCAAACCACAGGAACGGAAATGGCATTTTACTTTTAATTTTAGAACAAAACATCCACTTATAGAATCCCCGAACTTCAAGATAAAAAAGTGTCATGAGTTTGTGTATATTATGTTTTCTTAATATACTTTCATTATTATATTATTATTAATCTTATTATTATTATTATCTATAATAGGGCATGCGGAGATATTAGTTTTTGATATTTTAAAACGAGAGTGGTCTATTGTCCACACGTCATCTCAACAATCTATCGCAACCAACAAGGTAATGCTTTTTAATACGAACTTTAAGATTTATGATTTACCTTTTGTTTGCAACTTCACTGAATGATATTTTTACAGGGCTTTAGCCTCGTGCTTCTACGAGAAAAGGAAACGGATTATTTGGTTGCATTTGGCGGTCTAAAGAAGGAGCCGTCAGACCAGGTATGATGGAAAAGGAATGGAATCGTCTATCCCATTGTAATGAAAAAAGTTGTTTGTTTTGTCAAATGAAATGGAGTGTATATTCATGATGGATTTTTTCTTTCATTGTATGTAACGTATTTCACACTTTTACCATTATTATATGTAAGTAACCTTCTCTAGCAGGTAAAATGATGATGAGGCACAATACCACATCATCAAAGGACTTGTGCCACATAAGGTTACTTAGATACAATGGTAAAATATTGTAAGTTATATAGAATAAAGTGAGTTACGTTTGGTGTAATTTACTGTTTACCCAAACTTCACTTCCTTTACCTTTTTATTTTCCAAAAATAATAAGAAATATACTTTTTTATTACAAGAGTAAATTGTCATTTTCGTCCCTGAGGTTTGGCCACTTTTGCAACTTTCATCCGAAGGTTTGTTTTTCTGCATCTGGGTCCTTGTGGTTTCAAAATCTTGTCATTTCCGTCCCTGAGGTTTGGCAGTTTATTGCGACTTTCGTCCCTTGAGGTTTGGCCCTCAGGGACGAAAATGACAAGATCTTAAAGCGAGGACCCAGACGCGGAAAAACAAACCTTTGGATGAAAGTCGCAAAAATGGCCAAACCTCAAGGACGAAAAATGACAATTTACTCTTATTACAATATTTTTAAGGTTTCACTGTGGTTAATAAGTATTGTCTGTACATAGATAATTCAATAGTTTTTATTAAATAATGTTGACATACAATTAATTATGCACCGTCTTTTTATTTAGTATCAAAATTCATATAATTTATTTTTCATAGTGTCATTGTTTCATATCTTGATGGCCCATTTCTCAATTTATTAATTCTCTTACAGGTCGAAGTGTTAGTGATGGAAAAGAACGAATCATCTATGAGTCGAAGAATGACATTGCCATCTGAAAAACGCGCTTCATCTATGGGACCCACAGTTGGTTCAGTTGGCAGCTTCGGGAGACAAAATCTAGCATCGGTAATAGAACATCATGGTTCGGGTAGGAAATCGTTGTCCGAAACTTTGTTAGTTTCACTAAGGAAACTACAAGTTGACGATGATGCAGCAATGAAATCAGCAAGAAGTTTCGAAGATGAACGAAAACCGTCAGCTGAAGAAACTTCTTCCATGGTGGAACCTGAAAACACAGAAAAAGACGAAAAAGACCGAAATGACGATAACGTCTCATTCCAAGAAACCGATGGGAAATCAGGGTTTTTTACAGGTTCTTCAAGTATATACCAGTCATATGAAATCCAAATGGCGGCTTTAATACAAAAAAACGGGATTCTCGAAGGACAATTAGCAGCTGCATTGGCGGGCCGGGAAGCTGCAGAGAAAAATCTTTCTTCGGTTATAAAAAGCCGACAAGAAGTCGAAAAACGATTAAATGACACTTTGAAAGACATGGAGTTGATGAAAGAGAAATTAGTTTTGGTAGAAATGGCACAAGAAGAAGCAAATAGTTTGTCGAATATTGTACATTCTGATCATGTGAGGCTTGAGCATGATGTTGCTTTTTTAAAGGCAGTTTTGGATGATACACAAAAGGTATTTATATAATTATATATTTAATAATGCCTGCCACTTTTGTCTGACCTTGATTATTTATTTAAAAATGCAATATTTTGGGACAAAAAGTGTTCCGGGTTAACCAAATCGACCCATTTTAAAATGTTTCAAATAAGTTGCCTTTTTGGCCCGTTGACCCGTTCCCTTACCAAACCTGATCATTTCCACATATATAATATGTGTTTCACAGGGTTATAATGTTTGTATTAAAGCCGTGTTAATAATTACTAGTTAGAACTAATATTTTTTCTTGTGTGTGTGCAGGAATTGCATTCAACCAGAGGAGTCCTCTCAGGGGAAAGAGCAAGAGCATTTCAGCTACAGGTAGGGGTGAGAAATTGCATACTGAATACCGGTACCGACCGAACATATACGGTACGGTATTCGGTTTTAAATTTTGTTCAATTTTGGTATGGGTACCATGTGGTAAGGTACCGCCGGTTCAGGGTTTTTAATGGTACCGTACCATACTGGTCTCGATCAAACATATACGGTATTCGGTTTTGGTTTTAAATAAATTTTGGTATTGGAATTATGTGGTACGGTACCAGTACCGATACCATCCGTAGGCCGTAGCTACAATAAGCAGTAAAAAAAGAAAGTAGAAATAAACATCTAAAAAACTAAATATTAAAGGCTAAAAGTGTTGTATGTTTTCTATGCTTTTTCTTTCCATCAAACGAAAATGACTTAACTGGTCATATGATTGCCCATATGAGATTTCGTTTTAAAGATGCATGAAAAGGGGATATATGATTGGGTTTTGGTATGAACATATGCAGGTTGAAGTTTTCCGTTTGAAGCAAAGATTGCAGTCAATGGAGAATAGAACGTCAACTCCTAGAAAACCATATCATGGATGATTTCATTCTTCAAACACAACTATGGTTTTGTAAGATCTTGATGTAAATCTCCACTTGTAATTGCCCCAAACATCAAATTTGAAGGTAGTATTTATGTTATGTACGCATCTTCTATGTTATATGAGATGATGTGATTTTTTGTTGGATGACAAAATGTTCAAACAGTTCAAACAATACTACAGAACTAGGGATGTCAGTCCACAAGAGGTAACAATACTACATAACTAGGGATGCGAGTCCACGTAATCTCACGGTCACGCCATGGAGCTAACTGTGACACCTGTGTCACTTCAACCATCATACGAATACCAAACCAATGAAATATTGCATTTCATACTTGAGATTTGTATAAATATGTGTATCGTTTGCACATATCAATTCTTGTTCGATTTCGAGCTCTAAATCGCTTTCTGGAAGGTTATACGCGATCTGATGTGTAAATATAACCAGTTTAATGCAAAAAACACACCGGAATAGTGACATATGCTTAACATACCTTAAATAATTTTTACATAACTTAGAAATAAGTTTTGGATGGTTTGGTGTGTCGAAATCAAGTTTGTTCGCTTACAGGGACTAATTTCGACAAACTGCGAAAGTATGCCGATTCGTACTGTAACGAACATTCCGGAACTTGATCATAAGTTAAATATGCCCTAAATATCCTTTACATAGCTTAGAAATAGGCTTTGAGGGGTTCGGTATGCTAAAATAAACTTATTTGATCAATAGAGACTAAAAGCGTCAAAAGTGCATAAGTTTGCATTTTCGTGCATATCTTACGTTCTGAATATATCCGGACATCCAAAAATTTATGTAATCATTAAAATATTTTATTTTAGTGATTGGAATGATAAAATTCCATTCGTCGCGTAATTTGGATCGTTTTTGCGTTCGTTACGATTTCCGTCGTAATTAACCGAACAACGCAACCGTACGACCAAACGAACCGACATCCGAGATATTTTTTGAGCACATTTCAAGTTCCCTATACTTTAACTTTATTTTAGAGCCTTGAAATTGGGTTAACGGGGCTTAAAAGTGCCAAAAAATCAAGTTTTACAAGTGCATGGACCATTTTTGAAATTTCTGGCAGATACATTGAACTTGGTCCATTTTGAGGATTTGATGGTTTTAACCCAAAGTTTTGCACTCTATGGGCTGGAATTTGATGGTTTTAAGTATTCCCATGGCTTTGAAAACCATGTGTCCACTTGTAAGGTCTAGATCAAGGCACGTTTTGCGAGGAACGATCCTAACGGTTCTCCAAAATCTATAAATACCCATGCTTTCATTCACTTCAACTCATACTTGATTCATTTTGCTCTAAGTTGAGGTTTAAACACTTCATACCTGAGCAAACTTGGATCAAACTTTCTAGCGTGGACCATTTGTAAGTATTCTTTCGTGTTTTTATGCGTTTTTAGCACGAAAGTCAAACAGTGTTTGACTTACTGCTTTGACCACGAGTTGGTCAACACGAAGTTCGTTGAACTTCGCAACGTGAGCGTAATCACGATGGTTATAGTCCCGTGAGACTATACCTACTGATTACCACGTTGACTAGGCGTAGTGACGAATCGTAGTTTCGGCCAAAATGCGTATTCATGCGTATTTTGTAACCAAACTATTCTTGGGTATCAAAACCGTTTGTTTTGATATCAAACCTGTTTTCTAACTTCGTTAAACATGTTTTGACATGTTTAGCTCGTCACTTTAGGTTTAGTGTTTATGTAGAGTCGTAAGTCAAGCGGTCTAAACAACCGCTTAGACTTTCGAACCCGACCCGTTTGGTCAATCATTAGGATTCGACCAAACATATTTTGTGACCATAGTTGTATAGGGAATAACCTTCCGAGGTTATACCTTATGGTCACTTCGTTTAGTTAGTTGTATGATAGGTAGTTTATATGCCTTATGAAAATGACCAAAATGCCCTTTTTATGCGCAATTGATATTTAAACATATGTAACCCAAAATTTTGTCATTTAACTGATTATGCAATATAATTAAACATGTTTAGGCATATAATACTTGTCATAGGACTAGTTAGGCGTTCCGAACGCGTTTTACGCGAACGACGCGTTAAAGTAGCGTAAGCTACCTAAACGGGTCGAAATGGGTCGTAAGCACTTAGGTTAGGTTTCATTTTAGTATGTAGGCTTTGTTAAACCATATCATATGAGTTCCCACACTCATTTGGTTTACGAAACCTCATTCTATCCGATCTTCCGATTTAGGTCCGGTTTATTTACTTAGTTACCTATATTAGGTGCCGTTTGATTTCCGTGATCCCTCTAGCTTTGCTTGGTTGTTATTTGAGACTTCTAAGCATCCTCATGTGAGTACATAGTCCCCTCTTTTACTGTTTTCAATGTTTTGGGGTGAAGCATGTGTACCTATTTGTTATGTTCATAATTTCAAAGTATAATTTATTATACATATTAGTACTTATCTTTTGACAAACTGAATGATTATTTATGGTTTAAACACTAATTTTTCCCAAGATTATAAAAGTAAACTGTTGGATAGTACTTATTTTATGTTCACCAGACCAGTTGGTAGTATGATATAGCGCTATAGGATTTGAAACCCCATTCCTGTTGTCATGGAATGTCAGAAACCGATATTTTATCCAAATAGGGATTGCCTTTGTGGTATTTCTATAGTCTCAAAGGTGTATTTTGATGCACTCAGGTCTGAATGAATTCTTAAATCACATTTTTATTGTATATTTTGTTATACTCCCAAAAGTATAGTTTGATATGCTCTCATGTGTGATATTGTACAAAACCAACATATATTTTGTTAATAACCAAAACATAGTTTAATATGTTATTTATAAAACCAAAACATAGTTTAATATGTTATTAATAAAACCAAATTATACTTTTGGTATACTACTAAAAACTATTATTTTGACGACTAAAGTATATTTAATATACTATCTGTTTAATTATTTTGGAACTGAAATATATTTTAATATATTACTTATTCGGCTTTCTTAAAACCAAAGTATATTTTTTATGTATACTACAAACCTTTTTATCAAAACATATTTTATACAAACTCATTTTACTTAATTATTTATTTATGCATTATTCTGTTATATCATCTGATTTCTTATAAATTTTAGTATGATTTATAAAAGAAAATATTTTAAGGTTCATGACTATTTTTGATTAAATATTTTTCTCTAAACTTACAAGTCATGAATTCTATTATAATAAAACCTATGTATCTCACAGACATTTTTATGCTGACGTACCTATTTTTACACATGTTTCAGGTGCTGTTATGTAATGATTGTTGATGCATGCTATACATAGGATGGACTCGTGCCTTAGCGACTTTAAAACTTGAAAGATAATATTTGTATTTATCTGATTTGTAATAAAACAATGAGTTCAATAATTCAATAAAACGAAATTATTTAATCCATGGTTGTGAAACAATGATTCTGTTACGACACTCCCCGACGTTTCCGCCACGATTTGTTGTTTTACGTGGTCGGGGTGTGACACTAACCATCCTATCACTTGCCATTTCATGTTAGCAAAAGCTTTGCTGAGTGAGTTTTAATAGTTTGGTAAAAATCTTTAAAACATTAACCTTTCCTTTAAAACTCTCAAACATTCTAACCCAACCTCTTGCTATGAGCCGAGCCAGGCCTAGCTTGAGCTTGGCTTGTTTACAAATCGAAATGACCTCATGCTATTGTCTATGGAATCTGTTGTTTGGTAATTTGAAATTACCTCACGCTTCAGGTGAGTCATCCTTTACGTGACAGAAACATGATTAATGCTCGTCTTGATGTTGTTTCTGAGATTCTCGAATCAATGAATTCTCCTAATGCATATGGTTGTTTCGGATCTGATGGAAGACACACCAATATCACTTCTATCGTAAAATTCCATCAATTGCTTACTTTAGTTTTGACTAATTTAGGAAGGTTGCCTGATATCCAATGCGGAATTACAAAATTTTCCATCGAACTGCTACAACATCTGAGGTACTGAATCTGTCACGTACATTGAAGGTGTAAAAAAAATTAGACTGGTTAGGTAATCAGTCAAAAAGGACTAGGGTGGCTGACCCAACAAAAAAGAAATTCTCCTATCTTTTTGTTTCTTGATCTTTATACAAAATAAAATTTTTAGGTATGTGGAAGAAACTAATCTTTAGACCAATTTTCTTTGTTTACCCATTTGAGTATTAACCAAAATGGGTAAAGGATGACTCACCTCCAATTAACCCTGAGTGAAATTTTCAACAACTACAAACTACAGTGTCGGCGTCAATAGTGTCTGCCGTTTATTGGATTAAATGGGCGGCAGGGGGAATAGTGCCAGGCAGCTGCCTGACACTCCTCTATTGGCCCAACAAATTTACGATTTTATCCCGCTTTAAAATTACAATTTTGCCATCAGTTCAAAAATATGTTTTTACCCCCACTTAAAAATAAATTTGCGCTTTTGCTCCCAGCTAAATATTTCGATTTTGCCCCCGGTTCAAAATTACGATTTTGCCACGTTTCAATTTACAGTTTTGCCATTAGTTTTTTTCACTTAAAAATACGATTTTGCCATCAGCTCAAATTATGTTTTTACCCCCACTTAAAAATAAACTAGCGCTTTTGCTCCCAGCTAAAAATTTCGATTTTTCCCTCGGTTCAAAATTACGAATTTGCCTCGTATAAATTTATAGGTTTGCAATTAGTTTTTTTTTTCTCACAGCCAAGTTACGATTGTGCCCTCAACTTATATTTACATTTTCTCCATCGTTTTTGTTTGTTTTCTTGGTGAGATTACAATTTTGCCCCCAGTGTAAAATTATAGTCATGCCGGCAGATTCCTGGCACTCCCCCATTGGTCCATTTAATTTACGATTTTATCCCTGAATTAAAATTATGATTTCGCCCTCAGTTAAAAATTATATTTTTCCAATCGTTTTAGTTTTTTTAGCAAAACTATAAAGCTTTTTTTTTTTTAATTGGTTTACTCGATTTAATTTTTTTTTCGTGTCAAGGAGCTGCCTAACACTCGCTCATTAGTCCTGAAAAATTATAGTTTTGCCCTGAGCCCAAAATTACGGTCTTATCATCGTTTTTGTTTTTTTTTTCTTACCAAAATTATAGTAGTCTTTTTTTAATTGATTGGGAATTATTCGGCTATCGCCCTGCAATGCGGGCGGGGCATCAACTAGTGTATTACAAATACCAAATTAACCTCAAAAATTTTGTAAAATTGTTTTCAAATGGAGGTGATCTAGCAATATCTTACTTGGATAATCCTTTTCTTTTTCTGTACAATTTAACAAAAGAAACACCTTCTACTACATCACAGCATAAACTTCATATATCAAGATGCTTCAAACCTTGCTGTCTTTTAATCATCTCCTTGCGAACGTCCACCTAAATGATTTCATTTGTTACCAAAATATGAATAAATTTGGACAGAAACCAGTACTACAACTGTTCTTTAACTTTATTTTTATTTTGTTTTGTTCTATATACAACCAAAAGTTTCATCTCTCATATATTTTACATTTCTATATATAAGCATTTTAATCAAGAAAACCATTCATAATCTACAAATCCTTTTGATCATTGATAACCTGGATCATGCAAAAAACCTAAATAACCTTGGTAGTTATGGAGCATGTGGTGAGTATTACACATTTCGTTCGATTATTTAAGATAAAGATTACAAAATTAATTTATAACTTAAATTAGATTTCAGGTTCTAAGTTTCATACAAAACTCAATTAGTTAACTGGGAACTACGTTGATATAGTTCTGGAAATTAGTTAAAATAGCAAGCAATCACGACAGGTTCTTGTCATCAAACCATATCAATTACTTAATTTACAAGTGTCAAGTCAACCCCATTAGTCACCCAACTCGCTTCTAGGTTTTGTCATCAACCGACCATAATTGTAAAGTAAAGAGAGAACTCAAAACATACAAAAATTGTTTAAGTTAACTACTACGTCCATCAAATTTAAATATTTATCATCACAAATAAAATAAAATAAGATCCAATACATAACCAAATAATGTGCAAAACCCATACAAACCAATCATCCGTAGATCACAAAAAGAATTAGCCGCTCATACGCATAACGTCAAAATCGACAACTCCAAAAACCCTTGTTCTACTTCGTCTTCTCGATTTCCGTTCACCAACTTACTTCCAGGCCCACTACGATTCCTTACCCAGCCCAATAACATTGTTTTCTTTTGCCCAACAACAGCCCACTAAACGATGATCCCACAAGACTTTATTAGGGCTGTTCGCGAGCCGAGCCGAACCGAGCGGACCTTTGCTCGTGCTTGGCTCGTTTACAAACCGAACCGAGCGGAGCGGGTCATTTAAAACCGAGCCTCAAATCAATCGAGCAATAAAAATTCCGAGCGAGGGTCGAGCGAAATTCGAGCGATTTGGGCAACCGTGTCGCCCGATTTAAATTTGCTTAGAGAGATAGTGACAATGTTGGGTTTTAAGTTTTTATGTCTTTAAAAATATGCACATTTAGTGGCGCAATATTTTTCTTATTAATAACAATGTTGTGGCCGACGAGGCGATAATCAGATTGCACGAACAATTACGTTGAGAGCAGGAGACCACCGACTTAGGGTAACGACATGAAACATTGTGGCGATGAACAAACTATCTTTTATCGGTTTAGGGTTTAACTTTAGTTTTAATATTAATTTTTTTATTGGCGTGGTTGAGCTAGTACGTATAGATATAGTTGTAAATTTGTATATCGTTTACCAAAATCTAATAGAGTGGTAAACATAAAACTATAGATTTAATTTATATTTAAGTATATATGTATGTGTAAGTGTGTGTATATTAGGGCTGTTCACGAGCCGAACCGAACCGATCTGACCTTTGCTCGTGCTCGGTTCGTTTACAAACCGATCCGAACCGAACCGAGTGTTTTTTCAACCGAGCCAAAGTCGAGCGAGCGTCTTTCGAGCCGAGCATTTTTCGAACGAACGTCGAGCGAGCATCGAGCGTCGCAGAATAAATAAGGAAAGTGACGATGGGAGTGCTAGTTATTAGAATAAAGTGTAGTTTTCGTCCCTGATGTTTCGTCCAATAGAACACAAGTAAAAAATTAACAAATAACAAGGAATACAAAAACACTCAACTAGGTTCTACTGAGATTAACTAAGAGGGAAGATAAATCGTCGACCGATTGAAACATACCCTTGTTCTATCGGAAGTTTGAAATTGAATGAATCGATTGAAGCAAAACCTTGACGAGTTGGCATCTTGGCGAGTGGAGATGGAGAAATCGAATAACAGTGGCCAATGGGGGGTTTTGATTAGGGTCTTGCACTTCTGAATCAAATGGCGGGTTGAGACTTAAGTATTGATCGACACTTCACATTTTAGTATTTGAAATTTTGACTCAATTACTCAAATGGACATTTAAGTATTGGATAATGGACTATTGGTATTGGATTTCAATTCTAATTACTTAAATGAGCTCTATTTGGATCTTAGACCAAACATTGTTAATGTTGGTCTCTAGTCATTTCATTAAAAATGATACACACACAAACACAAATATATATATTAAAAAATAAATCGAGCCAACCGAACCGAACCGAACTGAGCGGACCTTTGCTCGTGCTCGGGTCGTTTACAAACCGAACCGATCCGAACCGAGCATTTTTTTAATCGAGCTGAATCGAACGAGCAAATTCCGAGCATTTTCCGAGCGAGCATCGAACGAGCGTCGAGCGCCGAGCGCCGAGCAATTTGAACAGCCCTAGTGTATATATAGGTGTGTGTGTGTATTATGTATAATTTATATTTGTGTATATATATTTATATTTGTATATATATATATATATATGTGTGTGTATATACATGTTCATATATGTAGGATTATGTTCAAGAGTGAACACTAGTGTAGCTTGCGAACTGAGTGAACTAATCCTGGCCATACACGTGTGTAGATCAATGGCTAGGATTTGATGTTGAAATACACTAGTGTATTTTACGATTTGATGATGAGATCTTGGCCATACACGTGTGTAGATTAATGGTCTGGATTTGTTCACTCAGTTCGCAAATACACTAGTGTTCACTAGTGTATCTATATGTATGTGTATAGGTATATGTATATGTATACTAATTAAAATAATAATTCGAGCCGAACCGAGCCGAGCGGACCTTTGCTCATGCTTGGCTCGTTTACAAACCGAACCGAGCAGAGCGGCTCGTTTACAACCGAGCGTCAAATCGAACGGGCATTTTTCGAGCAGTTTCCGAACGAGCGTCGAGTGAGCGGCGAGCGACGAGCGATTTGAACGACCCTAGACTTTATTAATCTGATTGAATATCAATCACTGATTCATTGGTGTCACATCTACAAGACTACAACTTGACTCAAATTTATTTCATCCTTTCTTCCTGTACAAAAAACAAACAAATGGTATACCTATCCTGGGTAGGGATCCTGTACATTAATCCAGGAGTGTGAGAAGTGTATTATAACACTAAATATAACACTATATAACACCATATAAACACCGTATAACAATATGTAACACCATATAACATTATGTAACACTATATGACACTATATAACAATATATATCACTATACATCTATCATAGACATGCTATCAGACAAACTATAGTGTTATATTTGTTATATAGTGTTACATATTGTTTTGTTATTCGGTGTTTATATGGTGTTATATAGTGTTATATATAGTGTTAGAACTAGCTTAAGAACCCGTGTATTACACGGGTTGATTAAATATAATATCTCATCATCATCATCATCGTTTACATAAAATGTTATGAATAAATACACATGTTGAAACGGATCAGGTAAAAACCTTTTATTAATCATCAATATGCACAAATCACAATTCGTTGAAAATCTCTTTATACACCACATTAGTTGTTTTATCTGTAGGTTTTCCGTTGTTGTCAAGTATGAGTAGTTTGACCCCATCTCTTGTTTTCACCCTTGATAAGGCAACATACAATTGACCACATTAGTTTAAGAACCCGCGAGTTTCACGGATGGCTTAACATAAACATATAATAATATAATATCTACTAGTATTGAGATGAACTTTGTAATGAAAGAACTTTCCAATATAAACGTATAAAAATGATACTGAACTAAAAAATTATAGATAAATGAGTACATGAAAATCACAAATCACTAAATTTAGCTATGAACCTTTATATATGATTTAATTGATTTTTTTATGATATATTAAACATAGTTTAAGAACCCGCGAGTTTCGCGGGTGGCTTAACACAAACATATAATATCTACTGGCATTGAGAGGAACTTTGTAACGAAAGAACTTTTCAATATAAACGTATAAAAATGATACTGAAATAAAAAATTATCACCGTTGACATAAATATTATGATTTTATACACGTAAAAACACAAACGAATATATTAGAGTACAACGAAAATTTGAAATATATGAATATACAACGATCACAATTCGTTGAAAATCTCTTTATAAACCACATTAGTTGTTTTATATGTAGGTTTGCCGTTGTTGTCAAGTATTAGTAGTTTGACTCCATCTGGTTTTTTACCCTTGATAAAGCAACAAACAATTGACCATGAGAGGAGACGGGTTGTTTCAAGTACAAACCAACCATAGAAAGTGACTGCCCTTGACATAAAATTTAAAATGAAATAAACGTTCCATTACTTTTGTAATGATTGATTTACAATGAACTCACAAAACCAAATACGAAGTTTTGTCCTTTTACATTTTATTTTTTGTGCTTTCTTTTGTATTTTTTTCTACAACCCTATCATTAGCACCTAAATACACAAATGAAATTGATATAGGCAGCATAGCCAAAAACGTTTCAAAGTTGTAACTGTAACATGCCTTTAACATTCAATGAGCAAAAAAAACACATAATTATCCATATCATAACCATTGCAATAAAAACATATTAAACCCGACGATCAGATAATTGAATAAATGTAAATGAAATTTAAAGTATTAGAGACAAAAAGGTAGCAACTCCATATAAACGTTTTTCGCCATGTGAAAATCGGCATGTGTAAATTCTCGTCTGCTTCTTGCGACTGCTAAAAACGTTGTACCATATTTATATACAGTTGTACCTACAGCTCAAACTCTTCCCTTTTAATTCCGACTTATTTGACCACAGGATCCCAGCCCGCATCTTCCAGATGACCCAATCATTACGACCTATGACTTTTTAGTTAAAATAAGACATAGGACTAACTCACCTGGGTATCGGAATTTCAATCCATGCTTATGCTATAAGACTTGTAGCTTGCGCATTCCCGTTGACCCGGTCATTGAACATGCTTAGTCTAGTATTCACCTTGAGCAGATTTAGAAACCCACTGATTCAAGTCGTGTTAAAAAAAAAACCCTTTCTTTTATAAAAACTCACAAGTTTAATAGAAAATGACCCTTGTAACAAAACTGTTAATCTAATAGATATAACCTACTCAATTGTTTAATAGAAAATGATCGTTCTACCTGACTACCTCTTTAAAGCTGACCTGTTTGACACATTTAACAAAACGTTAGAACTATCGAGCTCACAAAGACGCACACAATTAAACTTTAGAACTACATGCATGCAATATAACGATTCGATTGGCATGTCCTAAAAGGCTCTCTCGTTTGACCCATAATAAAACTTTAGAACTATGTAGCTCAGAAATGCACACCTTTTTAGTGTAAGATTAAAATGATGAAATAAATAAAAAATTGTCGGTGCCCGTTGATAAAAACTTACCAGGTTCTTAAAACTGACCGACACAACCCACTGGTTCGGGCCATGTTAAAAAAACAAAATATTTTCTGTATATAAAGTCAAAGATACTAATAAAACAGACAATAATTGGCAATTTTTTGAAGCATACCTTGATTTTTTATCAAAACATTATAGACCTATTTTAATACTAAACTTTAAGAAGTAGTGACCTAGCCAGATACACGTAGATTTTTCCATTATAGCCAACAGGAGCAAATGGACTACCACTCGCAAAGATTGCACGACCATGTAATCAACAAAGTAGATATATTCGTTTTGTTAGATAAATTGTTCGAAAACCCAAATCCACTATAAAAATCGAAAATCAACTTGATTCCAATAAAGCAAGATCGTGTACTAAAATACTCGACCCAAAAAATGGGTACTGGTACTGAAAATACCTGGTATGGTACAGTTCGTTACTGGTACAGACCGGTATTTGAAGAAAAACCGGTAAATACCGATACCGAAAACGCAAAAGGTCGGTACCAAATTGGTACCGAAAATCAAGTCTAAGATCCCGCGAGTTTCGTGGGTGGACTAACACACAAATATATAACTTAAATTGTTGAAATAATCATTGGAAAGAAATAAACGTTCAAGTACTAATGAAATTAGTAAACTACAATGAATTGAAAAAATGAAGTAACGCAAAAATTACAAGTCATTAAAGACTTCTTTATACACCACATTTGATGTTTTATCTGTAGGCTTCCAAATCATTAATAGTTTCAAGATTAAGAAGCCAAAAAGAAAGTGAAATAATGCACAATAATCATGTTAAAGACTCTGGATTAATGGTGTTATATAGTGTTATATGGTGTTACATATTGTTATACGGTGTTTATATGATGTTATATAGTGTTATAATACACTTTTCACACTTCTGGATTAATGTACAACATCCTCAATCTACCTATTCTAAGGCCACTTGGTATACTCTAACATTCATAGGTGTTAATCCTAGTTGGCATCTGTTAACACTTATTATACCGCTCCTGAAGGGTGTTAAGAGGCATTAAAAGCTTTATATGTTAAGAAGTTAACTAGGAAAGAGGGAGAGAATCAATCATTGCAAAATTTACACACACACAACATGTTATATTTATATGTATTTTAATTAATTTAAGGGGCGTTAATGGGGGTTAAACCATTTCCTTGTTGTGAGGTGAAGTGAAGGAGTGTCAAGTAAGTGATGTGACGCCAACGTGTAGTTAAGGGGCGTGAAAGTATACCCCATGGCCTAATAGTAATTCATATTAGTGTGTCAAGGTTAGTTATAATTTTATGTATTTTCTCGTTGCCATTTTAAAACCATTTAAGTGTTCATTGCGATTAACTATCATAAACTTGGTTTTCCAAACTTAAGCTTGGCCACATTCTTTCTATATTTTATTTAATAATTTTGTTGTTTATGCTCATTTTCTTTTATAACCCACAAAATACAAAAGCTAATAAAATTATCATATTTTATATCATTATCGATGCATTTATATCATATTTTATAAAATAAAGTATACCTAAAATGCATCAATCAGTCATTTTTACCAATTTTGACCTACATGTACATGGAAGCGGCGCCTCAAGGCCCTAGGGCATTTTTAACCACCTTGGTGAGGCACACTATTTTTCAACAAACTCAACCTCACTTCATTTTTCTTTTAAATCATTAAACGATGATCTATAAGGATAGTTATTAAATGCGCTAGATGCGCTCAAAGCGCATAGGCCTCTCGCCTAGGTCCTAAGCAGCAGGCCAAGGAAAAAAAGCGCACTTAAATGTAAAAAAAAATATAATTAACAAGAAATTGATAAACGTTGATTTTGTTAAAAGATAATATATCAGCAATAAACTGAAAATTTTCATTCAGTATAACAAAATAGAAACACAAACACCAATATTTCAGATCTACATTCTAGGTTTACAAACGAAAACCTAAGCCCTCTCACCACGAATCCTCCTTGCAAGCTGCATATCCTTGGGCATAATCGTAACTCTCTTGGCATGAATCGCACACAAATTAGTATCCTCAAACAGTCCAACAAGGTACGCTTCAACAGCCTCCTGAAGAGCAGCAACAGCAGAGCTCTGGAACCGCAGATCTGTCTTAAAATCCTGAGCAATTTCTCTCACAAGCCTCTGGAACGGAAGCTTCCTGATCAAAAGCTCAGTGCTCTTCTGGTACTTCCTGATCTCTCTCAACGCGACGGTTCCAGGCCTGAACCTGTGCGGCTTCTTCACTCCTCCGGTGGCCGGTGCCGACTTCCTTGCTGCTTTGGTTGCCAGTTGCTTCCTCGGAGCCTTTCCTCCGGTGGATTTCCTTGCAGTTTGTTTGGTACGAGCCATTGGATATCAGAGAGATTGAAATGAAGTGTTGTTAATATTCTCTGTAGTTGTTGTTTGTGAGTGATTGTGATGTTTAGGGTTTATATAAGATGGGGGAAATGGCGGGAGAAGTTGGAAAACTGAAATGATTTTAGGATTTTTAAAAATTTTGGATTGGTGGTACACGCTGGCAGTCCGGATGTAGTGTGTTTTATCCAATGGTGGTGTCTTTGGAATTTTTGGAATTTGATGAATAAATATGGACCGTTGGATTGGATGTTTTTGCATTATGCGGATTAGGTGAGTTTTCAATTGGGATTTTTTTACCCTTTTAACCAACCGACAAATTTCCACCTAAGTTTTTTTTTTCATTTTAAAATTAGAATATAAAATAAAATGTTTTATTCGACTCCCACTTGTGGCATTAGGGGGGACGTCCCAATGATGGATCGTATCCTACCGAGGCATGGTGCGGTCTTGAGGGCAACCCGGTTTTACCCAGCTGTTACCCCAGCGAGTCTCTCGTGTGGGGGCAGTATGGTTTCCGGGTGGAAGTCAGCTTACGCGGCGGCCGGGGCCCGATCGAACATCGCGTCCGTAAATGCAGGGCTGACGGGGGATTGTCTTAGACATGAACCCGGTGACCACTGGTCCAGTACATAGAAAGTCACCTTCCAAAAAATTTTTAATAATAATACCTTTTTTTTTAAACTAGGTTTTACCCCGCCGCGACAATTTAAGGCACAACGTATACAATGTTAGATTGCGGTGAAGATTAAATAACATCAAACATTAATCATGTAAAGCCTATCACAACACAAAACTTTAAAAATATCAGTAAACTTTAATTGCACAAACAAAAAAAACGACCTACTAAGCTTTCACAGCCCAACCTGCTGGTAATTTGATCCGGAAAAAAAAACATACTCTTCGCATGTGCATTAATAGCCAAAAATCAAAGCACCGTACAAAATTTCCAGAATCACCAATATAAGAAGCAAAATTGGCAAACGAAAATCATCATAATAAAACTATGATGTAGATAGATGTGAACAACAACCTTCAATCGGTTGCCGGAAAACGCAAGAACGTCGGAGAATACTAACTAGTGTTACTTTCTTATTCTAGAGAGAGAGCGCACGCTTGTTGTGAGATGTGGAATGAGATAGGGGTGAGCAAAAGTCCCGACCCGACCCTATCAGAACCCGACCCGACCCGAGAACCGGAAATACATAAATGAGGGAACCGAATCACTACACGAAAATACAGGGTCGGTTCCGGGTATGTACACATTCGGGTATGTCGGTCCAAGATATAAACACCGACCCGACCTTTTCAGTTGTGATGATATTAGAATGAATCAGAGCTATGGACTTATGCTCACCCCTAGGTTAAATTGAAGAACGAAGAGATATATTCATTCAAAAATACGATTCAATTAGTTGGTGAGTGCAATGAGTTGCTAGAAAGCAAAATCAGTGATCTATTTGAGAAAACAGAGGAGCTTCATTTACAAGTGAATGATATGAATCATCTTGAAATTGTGTCGATTGATCACTCATTTTCAAATTTAAAGTTCCTTCATGTTTCTGATATATCTTACTTACTGTTTCAGGAAACCATACCTCAACCTCGTGAAGCAGCTGCAGCAATTATTAATAGTATTGAAGATTTATTGAAGTATGGTTTTAGTTCTGATATATCTTACTTACTGTTTGATATATCACGAATTAGGTTAACTCATTTTGATGGGCTTTGGCTCAGATTAATTGTTTGTACAGAATCCATACATTTATCTCGGTTCCACAGGTTTGGCTTCGGTTCTTTGTTGTTCCCGACCCGATACCCTACATACTTGATTTATAGGAACCGAACAAATACCCTATATCCTATATTAGGGTCGGTTTCGGGTATTTTTCGGTTCGGTTCTCGGTTCTAATCGGGTCGGACCTATTTATGCTCACCCCTAGAATGAGAGAACAAAACAACACCACCATAAGAAACCAATCACATATACAAAACAAACATTATGCACATGGTATAACTTGTAATGCAACATTATATTGCAAATTTATATTATAACACCACCATAACAAACCAATCACATATACATACAAAACCAACATTATGCACATGGTACAACTTGTAATGCAACATTATGTTGCAAATTTATATTATATAAATTAGGTATAGAAAAATAATACCTTCTTCAAACTAGATAAACAAAACTTAAAGAAGATCAAACACGTGAACGTATCAAAGAAGAAGTTTGAGTAAATTTTAATAAAAAATAAATAAATGGACGGTTGTATTTGATTAGGGATGAGCAAATAATACATGATACCGTATCGAATTTACCGGTACCGGATATTTTCTGTACCGATTTTTGACGTTTTCAGTACCAGTATTCACCGGTTTTTACCTTCAAATACCGACACCGATACCGAACCATACCGGGTATTTTCGATACCGATACCTGTTTTTGGGGATTTCCGGTACCGCTTGGTACCAAGTTCATCCCTATATTTGACAACAGAAGAAAAAACATGGGTTAACTAATATTAATTGCAAATTAACAGCTCTTTAATTGCCGTATTTGGTGGAAGTTTTTGTTAAAAAGTATATATTATATTTTCAGTTTTATATTTTTTATAACCTAAGTTTATTTTTATTTTTATGTTTTTGTTTTTTGTTTTGTTACATGTATTTGGAGTTGGGCTTGGCTTGAACCAGACAACAACTTTGGAGTGGGCTTTGACTTGACTGGACTTGACAATTGCTGCTAATGGGCTGGATGGCTGGATACCTGGATACCCGGAGCGCATAGGAAATAAGTCTCGTCTTCATATCGGATTGTTCATTCATAACACCAAGATTTTTTCTCTCAGTTTATTGATCTCTCTGTTGTGTTTCTTCTCTCTTAGGGTTTGGTGTAGACCTTGTGTTGAGATCAAGTGTTCATAACTTAGATCCGTTTTAGAGAGTGCAGATCATTGTATTGGTGATTTGCTGGTTAGGTTGTGAGAGATTATTGTGTTTGTTTCATCTTCAGTTGGTTCTATATTGACTGGATTCAATTGTGTTAAGAATAATAATCAGTTTCTTCTTTCGATCCATGTGTTTGTGACAGTTTTTAACAACCAAACAAAAAAAAACCTGGATCAATTAATAATTAATTAGGCATTGATAGCGATTTAATTGCCTAGGACTTAGAAGCGCTACTTGTGTGTGTCGCCCAGAAATCTTGTCTAGGCGGGAGAAGCGATTGCTTTTCATAACTATGTCTATAAGAAACTTTTTTATGTTTCAGTGAATAGATGATACATCTTATTATATCTTTAATAAGAAACTTCGTCATAACAATAGTGTGCATGTTTCCCCCTTTCCACCTAAATAATCAATAACCCAAAATGAATAAAAAAAATGAGCGAGAAAAGACATTGTGTCTTTACGAGAATAAAAACCTTATATAATAGCGGCATAATTTATTAAGTTTCCCTCTGGGACTTTCAAATCTGATGATCAGTGAATAATGTTTACGGGTTACCTTTGAATTACCATGCATGTTTGTGTTGAAGATTTCCATCGCTATGTATAGTGTATTTGTTTGATTATATGTTAATAACTGCTTTTTTACTTTTTTAACTAGAGGAGGAATCATATTGATGCAGGATTTTTCTGGTTTTTCAGTTGGTGTTTCTAACAGTTAATACCTACACAAGGAGCGTTTCTCTGTGTTCCCGAGTTTCAGTAAATGAGAGAAAAGAAAGATTTAGAAAGAAATAATTTTTAGTTGTGTTCCAAAGTTTTATTAAAGGAGAGAAAAGAAGAGCAAAATAAGAGATTTTTTGCCTAAAATTAATCTTTCCAATTTGGAAAGAAACGGAGAGAAAGAAAAGAAAATGAGAGAATCTTTTCTTTTCTCCCCTTAACTTAACTCGGGAACACAGTGTAAGGGATGTGCTTGTTGTTATACACAAATGGCCCATGGGGGAATACGGGCTAAAATAAAGACAAGTAGTCTTTACACATTTGGATCACCAGATGAACCTCATCAGTTTTGCGGGTCTGGGTCACGTTTGTTCTTATCATTGACACCCTTTTCGGCCTATATTATGTATGCACCATTAGCTTGAGTAATCAAGGGCATGAAGGTATATATGAAAAGTTCGGGGGATCTTTGTTCATTTAGGTCAAATCAATGATAGATTTCAGAAATGAAAAACTGAACATGATTATTACTAATACACATACGAATTGATGAAACAAGTACCTTGTTCATTTATGCGTTTGGGCTCTATAACTGGATCAAGCAACGAGCCATTTTTGGGCTTAACATGATTTTAGTAGGTCTAATAGTAAACATATTGCACCTAAAGTGTAAAATGGAAAAAGGTATTCGAGTATACTCACGGTTTTGCTAAATCTTCTTTAGTAATTCCGCGAGCGAAGAGTTAAGTGGCGTAGTACAGGAACGCCAAGGTTATCCTACCCTGCGAGCAAAGGGTCATTGGTATAGTACATGAACGCCAAGGTTACCATACAGGGGTAAACGAAGGCGTGAGTTATTGGAGATTGAATGGAGGATTATGATACGAAATTAAAGTATATTCTGTCCTAGCACTTGTTAAGACACTGAGTTTATGTGATTTTACGGGTCCTGGTTTGCCCGACAGAATCGGCAACAAGGAACGCGGAAACAATATAACGGGAAAAGCGAAGCACAAACTGTTCGGACGAGAGAACATTTTGGACGATAGGCCTTTCGCCGAGTGGGACCACCCTTTCGCGCGAGAGGGACTGTTTGGTGAACCGATTCTCGTTTGAACGTTCTAACTATTAATCAGTTATGTTTGTGAGTTCAGTTAAGTTATTTAGTTATAATATTAGTATAATATCAGTCCAGGAAGTTCATAGAATTCATAGAAGTCATGCATAGAGGTAATAACCTCATTATTGTTCACCAAAACACAAATCACCTGTCGCAACCCCCGTCCCCTATTTACCCAGGAACGGGTGGCCGCGACCAGTTTCAGTGGTATCGGTGTTTATCAATTTGGCAGCGGAAATTACATCAGAATCGTAGTTAGGAAATATTTGATCAGAGTAAAATACCACATTTTTATAATATTAAACACATGGGAAATTCCCAAGTTTCCAGTACACACATTTTTATAGGGATAAACCCTATTTTATTTAAATAAAAACATCTCTTTATTTAGGTAACTTTTATAGCCACTTTTCCAAGCCTTCAGTGCTGTCCAGCTGGCTTCTATTTGGCTTTCACATTTTGTTACCTGAAACGCGTTTAAAAACATTTTGTCAGTGGGAAATACTGGTGAGTGAATCCCAGTTTAATCAAGACAAGTAAAACCATTTACAGCATTGAGGGCAGTCGCGCAATTACATTTGTTTATTTTTCTACCTTAATTACCGCCCACGGTACTGTCAACCCGACTTGTGTCATGTTACTACTCACAAGGTAGTAACAAATTTTGTATACAAAACCCCAACATACCGACGATAATTGTAGAATACAAATACTCAATCACTGTTTAATATAATGTAAAACATTTGAGGTTTTGTAAAAACAGTATGCAAAAAGGTTCACAAAAAGGAGATTACTCACATTGCTATCTTAGGGTTTTCCTTTGTGATTTCCTGGTGATTATCTATTAATTACACAATGCACACGCGTTAGTATAATAACCCAATATTTACATTAGTAATACCCTCCCCGAGACAGAATTCCAACGACTACGTCGGGCAGAATCACGACAGCCGTTACGGAATCCTAGATCAATCAGGCATCGTATCTAATAAGTAACCGGGGGTTATGATACTTACAACGAGGCAAAACTTCGTTAATTAGGGGGTATTATGCCCGAGATTATAATAGCTATGCAAAATATTAAGAGAGAATGAAAACTTTTGAACGAATTCGACTGAATCCGATCGAAGCTATTTATAAGGCTGATCAGACCATCTCTCGCGCCCCGCGTAAGCCGAAGGCTTAGCCTTCGCGGCCCGCGAGCTAGGGGTGTAGGTTTTAGCTTTGCTGATTTGTTGAACTAGGTTTGACACGAGTGGTGACACGTGGCAGCCTGGGGGCTCGCCCTGGTGACCAGCTGTCGCGGCCCGCCAGAAACAATAAAAATTGTTTTTATTTTATTTTTTTAATTTAAAGGTATTTTAGGGCTATTATACGTATACGGGGTGTATTTTAAGACGTATAAGGATATTTTAAATATATTAGGGGTGTCGAAAATAATTTTGAAGGGTTGTTATATTCTCCCCACCTTATTTTAGAACTCGTCCTCGAGGTCTACTGAAATAAGTGTGGGTATTTCCTTTGCATCTCTGATTCAAGCTCCCAAGTGTATTCTGGTCCTCTCTTGGAATCCCCTTTTACTTTGAATAGAACCAATCTTTTGTGTTTGAGATTCTTGACCTTTCTGTTTTCAATCTGTAGAGGCTTCTCTACAAATTTAAGCTTTTCATTTACCTCTATGCCCTTAAGAGGCACTACTAATGATTCATTGGCTAAACACTTTTTGAGATTAGATACATGAAATACATCATGTATTCCTGCCATTTCCTCTGGCAGTTGTAGCTAATAGGCTACAGGTCCTATTCTTCTAATAATTTCAAAAGGTCCAACATACCTGGGGCTTAACTGTAACACCCCGTGTTTTCATAAGTGAAAGTCAAAGTCAAGGTCAAAGTCAACGACCGATTTCGCGCAACTTGACTCGTAGAAATTTCTTTATTTTAATTGTATTATGTGGAGTAAGTGTCGTTAATGCAATAATCGAGGTGTGGTAACCGTTAATCAACCGACTTACGACTGTGAATTATAGGAAGTAACAATGCGATAAAGTTAACTAGTCAATAATCAAGCTATGCTAATCGAATCGACATCGAATCGCAACTCGAACTAAGTATTTTACTTGTTGTTTATACGTGTGTGCGTGCCTTACGTGTTACCTGTGCATGTTTATTTATGTTGTGTTGTGGTAATCAAGCGCACCCAATCGAAACTCGAAGTCTGACTCGAATGCAATCGAACTCGAACTCGAATCACGATCGGACCATGATAGATAGTGGAAAATAGTTAGGACTAAAAGTAATTTGACTAGGAAACCCTATCGAATCGCTCGCAACCGGAACCGAAACGTCAAAGATCGTCGCACCAAACACTCCACCCAGGCACCAACCGACCAGATGGCCATCCGCACGGGTAGTCGCCTGGGGAAGTGATACGTGCCATCCAACCAGAATTGCTATCCGCCCGACCGACCATCCGGGCGATGTGCAATCCGGACGGATGACACTTTCCTCTTTTGGCATCCTATAAATACACGGGTCACTCTCCAAACTTTCCACTTTTGGCAAGTGACGTCCGACCAACACGCTCTCTTCACCTTTTCTTCCATTTCTCTCAATCCAGGTAAGATCTCGCCCTAAATCTTGTACTTTCTTGATCTATACGAACTCCTACACCTTTCTATCCTTTAAATATTAACTTTTAACCGTGAAATCATTAAGATTTGAGGTATTCTAGGATGACGTCTTCATGAAGTTCCCATGAACTTCAAGTTTGACCTCATTCCACCAAGAATAACTCGGATCTGAACGGTTTCCACAAGATTTCACAACAACTTCGCATAAATCTGAACTTTTTCAAAAGGATAAAAGAGTTGAAAGAAATAAACACAAGTTCTCTCCTTCTTTTACACTAAAAAACGATAAGAATCGGACCAGTTCTAGTCTCCTACTCAATGTTAGTGATGCACTAGTCCTAAATCCGGATTCTACCCCCGAGACACTTGATTTCGGGTTAGACCAGAATGACCGTTCTGAGCCGCCGACCGGCCAAGCTGGGGTGATTCCTGGCCGGCTTAGTCATGCGAGTAAGAATACAATTCCAATTGGTTGACACGTAATCAGAACATCTCGATAGAACGACAAAAGCGACCAAGGGTAGACGAATGGAACAACCAGAACGAGATGCTGTCCGGACGGACTGATGTCCGCGCGGACAGGCTATCCGGACGGGTTGCCATCCTGACGGACTACACTTGGGACCCATTTCTAAATCAAGGTTTGAGTATCGACGAATGAATAATCCACACGGACGACCCTCTGAATGGATTACTCTTCGGATCATGAGATACTAAGACCTTAAACAAGTGACTCACCATTAAAGTCGTTGTCCGCACTGACTACCATCCGAACGGATTGTCGTCTGCTCGACCGACTTGAAGGGTAAGAGAACTTCAAGGTTTTCAAATGCTACAACAAAAACTTCAAAAGTCAAGCCACCATACACGAACACATCTCACCCATAGGAAGAAACAATCCACTCGAATAGTCACCGCCCGGACAAACTGTTCGTACGGATGACTAGCCGAACGGATTACTATTTCCCCGGATTGCTGTTCGCACGGATGACCATCCGGACGACCAGCTATCCTACCCACTCTCACCCTGTATTGTTTTACGCACCACTTATCGCTACGTTACCGAATCTATTCAGGCTAACCGTACTCGCTAAAAGCGCTCCCTTCAATCCATAAATCGCTGTGAGTATACTCGATCCCATTTTGCCTTAAGCACTTTTGGGTGTTACATACGTTACGAATATTCAAACTACAACTATCACACTACTCAAACTATTTGAATGTTAACCGCTTGTGCATGTTATACGTGGCTTATGAATGCTTGTTTGTTATGTTTACACATGGAATGCTGTCTACCTGCCTTAGCAACGATAGTACTATAGTTTGGACTCAGCACCCGTTCACACGGGGGTTGTTAAGGATCTTTTACTTGCATGGATTACGGTGGTAATCATGTATTGCGAACTGCCTCGGGCAGTCAACCCGCAGTCATTGGTATCGACGGGTCTATGTCGATAACTAACGTGCTTCATTTCACTATGTGTACGTGCTGGTTATGCGTAAACGAATTCGAACTCTATATGCTATTATCAAACTTGTATGCTCACCTTTACATTATATGTATTGACTTTTATTTTAACGTATGTGACAGGTGCTTAGGATGCACATGTGGTAGGAAATTGAAGCTAGAATAAAGCTTTAGAGCCCAACAAATAGTTGTCTGTAGATAACGAATCAGGGGTCTCTAGAAGTAGATAAACAATTGTTGTCTTATTTAAATCTGAGTTGTCGGAACATAATATTTGTCTTGATGTTTGTCTGTAATAATTATTTGACTGTTTGAGATACGGTATGGGACGTATTATTTAAATTGAATAGTTTTGATAATTGATGTGGAACTTCTGGACAATCTGTTTCGCTCAGTGCCACGCCCCGATGATTCCGCCATCGGTTGGGGTGTGACATTAACTTTCCCCTTTTGATGAATCTAACTACTCCTTTCCAAGGAGAGACTTTCAATAACACCTTGTCTCCTACCTGAAATTCCAACGGCTTTCGTCTGTTATCAGCATAACTTTTCTGTCGATCGCGTACTGCTTTCAATCTTTCCTTGACATGAACAATCTTGTCTGTTGTTTCTTGTACTATCTCTGGTCCAGATAATTGTTTTTCTCCAATTTCTGCCCAACAGACTGGAGTTCGGCACTTTCGTCCATAAAGTGCTTCAAATGGTGCAGCATTGATACTGGTATGATAGCTGTTATTGTAAGACAATTCTATTAAGGGTAAGTGATCGTCCCAATTACCTCCAAAATCAATTACACAATCTCTGAGCATATCTTCCATTGTCTGAATTGTTCTTTCGCTTTGTCCGTCTGTTTGAGGATGATAAGCGGTGCTTAGATTTAGCTTGGTTTCCATGGCTTTTTGGAAACTTGTCCAAAAATGAGAGGTAAACGGCTATCTCTATCAGAAACAATTGATAAAGGAATTCCATGTAACGAAACTATTTCATTTACATATAACTTAGCTAACTGTTCCATACTAAAGGTTTCCTTCATGGGTAGGAAATGAGCTGACTTAGTTAGCCTATCTACAATTACCCAGATTGTATCATTACCTTTTCTTGTTTTGAGTAATTTGGTAACGAAATCCATTGTTATCAATTCCCATTTCCAAATTGGCATTTCTAACTGCTACAATAAACCTGAGGGTTTCTGATGTTCAGCTTTAACTTGCGAACAAGTTAGACACTTAGAAACATAAGCTGCTATATCCTTCTTCATTCCTATCCACCAAAAATTCTTTCTTATGTCCTGATACATCTTATCACTTCCAGGATGCATCGTATACTTAGAGTTATGGGCTTCTTCTAATATACGGTGGCGTAGGTTTCCTAATTTGGGTATCCACATTCTTTTCTTATGGAATCTCCAAATTCCATCTGCTCCCTGTTCTAGTTCCTTAATCATTCCTTTCAATTTTTCAATATCATCTTTGATTACCAATTCTTGTACTTTTCTAATCTGTTCATTTAAATCTACTTATAGATTTAATTTAAGAGAACGCACTCTTTTTTACTTTTCATGATATTTTCGACTTAAAGCATCGGCAACTACATTTGCCTTTCCTGCATGATATTGGATATTACAATCATTATCACTAAGTATCTACATCCAGCGTCTTTGTCTCATGTTTAACTCCTTTTGTCCGAAGACATACCTTAAACTCTTATGATCGGTGAAAATGGTAAACTTACTACCGTAAATGTAATGTCTCCAAATTTTAAGAGCAAAAATTATAGCTCCTAATTCTAAATCATGGGTTAAATAATTCTCTTCATGATTCTTAAGTTGTCTAAATGCATAGGCCATAACCTTTTGACGTTGCATCAACACATATCCATAACCTAACTTAGAAGCGTCACAATAGACTACAAAGTCTTCCGTTCCTTCTGGTAACGCTAATATAGGTGCGTTGGTTAATCTTTGCTTAAGAATTCTAAAGGCTTCTTCTTGTTTTGGTCCCCATTCAAACTTAATGGATTTACAGGTTAACTTAGTTAAAGGAATGGCTATTCTAGAAAAATCTCGAATAAATCTTCTATAATAACCGGCCAATCCTAGGAAACTTCTAACCTCGGTTGGTGAATCATGGGTTTTCCATTTGGTAATTGCCTCAATCTTTGTGGGATCCACATGAATTCCTTCATGATTGACTAAATGTCCAGGAAACTGCACCTGTTCTAACCAAAATTCGCACTTTGAAAACTTTGCATAAAACTTTGCACATTCACATTGACCCGTCTTTCTTTTTAACGAATAAAATTGGTGCTCCCCATGGTGATGAGTTGGCTGTATGAATCCTTTTTCCAACAGTTCGTCTAACTGTTTCTTTAATTATTGCATTTCAGCTGGTGCCAAGCGGTAAGGTGCTTTGGCAATTGGTGCTGTTCCTGGTAGCAGATGAATTCTGAATTCAACTTCCCTGTGTGGCGGTAGTCCTGGTAGCTCTTCGGGAAACACGTCTGAAAATTGGGATACTACAGAAATATCTTTCAATTCTTTTCCTTTAGTGTTAGTGATTATGGAAATCAGATACACTAGTGATCATTTTCTTACATAACTGGTTGTTTTCGTCATAGAGATGAATTCCGTAGATCTAGATGGCTTATCTCCTTTAATTGTGATCTTTTTACCCTTTGGTGAATTTACTTGGATTGAGTTTTGATCACATAAAATACTGGCTTTATTGGCGATTATCCAATCCATTCCTAATACAACATCAAATCCTGCCAGATTCATTGGATAAAGGTTTGCAATAAACTTTTGATTTAAAAATTATATTCTTGCTCCCTGCAAGATTTCGGTAATCTTAATGCTTTCCCCATTTGCTGTTTCTACTAGACATTCTAGTGGGAGTTTAGTTAATGGTTGATTGAGAAGTTTTCAAAATGAAGTATTAATAAAACTTTGGTTCGCACCAGAGTCAAATAATACTTTAGCAAAAATATCATTAACTAAAAACGTACCGATGATCACATCCGGGATCATCTTTGCTTCTTCTGCGGTGAGAACAAATGCCCTAGCATTTTTAGTATTCTTGTTGCTCATGGCTGGAGCTAGTTTCGGACAGTGTGGCTTGATGTGACCTTTTTCTCCACAATTGAAGCACACTCCATTACTGGGTTTCTTCCTACAATCTTCTTCCTTGTGTCCTGGTATCTTGCAGAAATTGCAGTAGGTGGAGCATTTTCCTGAATGCTTCTTCTTACAGGCCTTGCAGTAAGGTGCGGAGGTAGAACCTACGTTTTTCCCATGGTTAGAATTTCCATAGCGGAATTCCTGGGTAAGCCTTTGAGTTAGGTTCCTCCTCTGATCCTCTTCTCGCGTACGTACTAATTCATCAGTCAAGGTGTTTGCTAGTTCTACAGCTTCTTCTATGGTTTGGGGTCTAGCTGCCTTGACTACATGTCTAATCTCGCTGATTAATCCCCAGATGTAACGGGACAACACGACATAGAATAAATGAACTAAGTGTCGGAGGCTGGACGGGGTTAACTTGTTCTAGGTCTAGGGGATTGTTTGGGTGTTCGTCTTACGAGTTTAAGTGAGGTGATGGAACTAGGTTGGAAGCCAAGGTTTCCACAGATCACACACTGATATTCTAGAGTTGTCCATACTGAAAATAGGGATCTGGATAATCATTCAACACTTAGAAACGTCGGAACGTAGTGAAACAGACCCATTCAGACGATAGGAGTTCCCTTTCGTGCGAAAGGGCTAGACTTTCGTGCGAGTGGGCCATCATTTCAAACGACTGCCACTATTTCTAGGTGAAATCAGCTCGGTTTTGGTTGAACTGGTCACCTTCTTGGCTAGAATTGGCTCTAACATGAATCCACAGCTATGAACTTAGCTTGTGAGCTCAGAGAGTCTCTGATTCGGCCAAGTTTAAAGTCAGAAAGTTTGTTTTGTAAAAGATTTGGAAGATTACTTTACTTAATCAACTTGGTCCTCACTATGGAGAGTTCTACTCAGATTGCCATGGCAGATCTATTTAACTAAGTGAAAGTTGTGAAGAATCTTGTAAAACCTAGAAAAATGGAAGAACGTAGAAGAAATGAGAGTGTTAGTGAGTCCTCGAAACTGAAAATAGGGATCTGGATAATCATTCAACAAATTCAGCATCACAACCCGAAATATCAGAGCATTGGCGTGACTGGACCGGTATCTTCATTGCACAGCTGAAGCAAATAAGCTAAGACTTCTAGAAAACGAACGCCACTAAGTACTCGACTCCACATGGTTCCCCTATTCCAACCGCGCCATGATTTGAAAAAGTAACATGAGAAAGAAACATGCGAAAAATCAACATAAAGTTGAGCGAGTTCATAGTTTGTTTTGGAAAAGATTTTTAAACAAATCTTTTTGTTCACCGGTTTAAAAGTTGTTGAGAAAATATAGTAAAAATCATTTTCTCGGCATGTTATATGAAAACTGTGAGTCTAGCCCACGAGAGTCTTTGTAAGCAGGACCATCCCGTTCTCTTACTTATACAAAAGTTGAAAAATGTTACCAAAGTTCGTAAATCCATGTATTTGTGAGTTATCATCAATTGAATCTTAAAAGCATTTGAAAGTTCGAGTATCAAAAACTAGTATGTAGTGTCTATGAACAGATCATTAATGTTTCGCGAGGACATTAATATATGCGGCGACATAGGAAGCACTCAAACCTAGCGGATTTCCTCCGGTCCATCCGGTTGGAACAACAAAAGCACTACATGGGCCACACAATGACCCAATAGTGGGGCTCGCTACACCTGATAGATCTACCACCTTTGCCCCTCGATCTTAAAAAAGATTAATGGCACTTAAGAGAGATACTATTCGTCCACATGATCTAACAGTTCATTCCCTAGCTAAACCAAACCATCGATACATGTATTTCACCTCTGAGAATTATAAATCCGAAAACAATTAAGAGAAAAGGGGGATATGAACCCATTGGGTTGTCTCGTTTTTCATATGTAGACCAACCCAGTCCCGTTGTTGTAACTAGGACATTCTCGTCTCTAGTCATGAAAATCATGCACGTTTCGTAAATACGCGTGTGTTTTGTAAAACCGGTATGTTTAGTCTAAATCGTTTGTAAACCATTTAAGTTCCTCGAATTCCATTCGCAAAACGGTTTAGAAATATGAGTTTTCGTTCATCGAAAAGTTGTTTATTTTTGCAAAACTTGCATGTCTTTCCACCCCCGAAAACATTTGTAAAAATGTAAAACTAGAAAAAGTGGGGGTTTATGAACTCACCTAGATATCCTTGTGCAAAGCTAGCTAAATACGACTTCATGATGTCGTTTCCAAGACGTGACTCGCTAGGGTGCATTCTACAATATCCCTAACACGGAATATCTTATAAGTTTCTAAATAAACGCAGTAACTAAACTACGTGTCACCGAGCTCTACCGAATCGTTAACCGAACGATCCGTTGATATGTTGTTAACTTAATAAAAACGATTAAGTTATACTTAAGTTTTGTCTAATGTCGGTAAGGATTAACAAGTCTTGGGAAGACTTAGTTTTCACGAGATTTAAAATATATAAATATTTATATAAAGTTATATAAATATAACGATAGAATCTCATTAGTCGACTCGAGAAATCGTACGGGTATGTAAAGAATATTTACATGAAAGCTTATATAACAAACTCGTGTTGTGTATCATGTCTCGTATGATAAGTATCAAAATATGTGTATATGCCGTTTAGGCGTTCGAAATAAATATAAAAAATTATATTTATTTTATAAAATTATCATCGAGTTGTTGGATGTTTGAAATAAATAGATAAGCTATATCTATTTTTATAAAAGAATACGAGTCGTTTGATGTTTAAAATAAATATATAAACTATATTTATTTTATAAAAAAGTTGGTGTTGTTTGATATTTAAAATAAATATATAAAGTATATTTATTTTAATAAAAGAATCGTCGTGTTGTTTGTTATTCGAAATAAATGTATAAACTCTATTTATTTTTATAAAAGAATTCCAAGTTATTTGATGTTTGGAATACATATATAATCTATATTTATTTTTATAAGAGAATTGTCGAAATTTCGAAGTTTAGAATAAATATAATAACTATATTTATTGTCGTAAATAATATCCGAATCGTCGTTTTCGTATGTTGTAAAGTGTTAACGTAAGTAATTTGTATTTGTTTTTATAAAAGACGTTTGAGTCCGATAGTTTGTTTTATAATAAAACGCGTTTTGCTTTTACGGATTTTCTCGAAAAACGGGCAGAGTTTCCTCTGTTTTTGGACGGCCCGACAACACAAGTTGTCGTTATTTTATCAAAATTCAACAATACAACACATATTATATATAAAGTTTACGTGAAATATATCAAAACACCAAATATGAAACCAAATCACTAAATGTAAAACCGTTAGTCGGGTCGAGGTCGGTTCGCGCATAAATCAAAAAATCTATATCGAAATTTGTTACCGGTTCTTCGAGTTGACCGGGCGTTGATACTGTTGACCCGAGTTGACTCGGGTGTTGACCGAGTCGACTCGGTTTGACCGGGTTGACCCGAACAGAAGCTGAGTTGACCCGTCGACCACCTTGACTCGAACCCGAAACAAATCCACTTGAACCAATTTCTTACCCGATTTACTGCAAGCCCGAACCAAAATTGAACTTGAACAAAACCCGGTGTCAAACAAACCTAATTTGAGTTGTATAACACCGCCACCACTGTCTTCGATACCCTATCCATAACAAACCCGAACCGTAAACGGTTTGAACCAAACAAAACCTGAGAGACAACAGAAAGTTCTGTTTCGCGGTTGTCGTGAACGACCGTCGACCATCGCTTCTTTACCGTCGTTGGCGTCTTCTGATCCACCACCATCATCATTAACACCCTCGTCAGCCAACACCATCATCGACATCACCGGTAAAGGAAAAGAAATGAACAAATCATAAAAGAAATTCCATGATCAATAGCTCACCGGAACAAAAATAAGCAGATCCGAGCGGCGCCGCTGATGTCTGTTGCCGGAGCTGTCTTCTGTCGCCGATGATTCTCATCACATCACCGCTAATAACATCGATTCATCATCGTCATTTCAACGGCAGCATCATCATCTTCAACAATACAGCTGTCGGAAACTGCAACGAAGGAGGGGTGTGCGGGTGTGTGTGACGTCGGAAATCAGCGACGATAACCACCGTCGCCGCCGCCTCAGGCGGCTATGTCATTTGTCGCTCGATGAGGAGACAAGAGAGGGGGTGGAGGTGCGGTTGTCTTGTCGGAGGGTAGATCGGAGAAAGAGGGGTTAAGATTGGTTGGGTGTGTGAGGATCAGACGTAGCCGGTCGCCAGAGATATAGCTCCGGTCGCTGGAGCTCGTGAGGGATAAAAGGTTGAGTGGGTATGGTTTCGTGGGAGAGAGAGAGCAGAGGCAAATCTCCGTGTTTTATGTATGTTAGGGTTCCTTCAAAAAATAAAGTTGCATAGAAATGAGAGGGAAATGAGGGGACTGCAGGTGTGTGCCCTTTTTTTATTTAGGGTTTCATTATGTAATTGAAGAGTATCACTACTCTTTTATACTAGGGTTATATAGTGGGCTTTGGGCTTGGGCCTAAGGCCCATAAGCCCAATCCCCGTGTCTAATGGCCCGAAATCTCTTACAAGACCCGTTTTCAAAACCTGAGCTCCATGGAACGTCGTAAAATAATATTTTAGTATTCAAGACACATAAAAAACGGTTGGTAGTCGTTTGTCGTGTTCGTTCGTCGATTACGGTAAAATCGCGTAAAATCACGTCGTTGCCGTTTTAATCCGTTCTTAGATCCGGTTTTGACTACGGTTGTTAAAATTTAATCACGAAGCTAAATGTATCATAAAATCTCAGTTTTAAAGGTAATACGCGTCTCCGATGCTTCCGTTTCGTTGTCGGTGCGCTCCTGTAATCGCGTTTTTCGTTCATGTTCGCGCTTTGTGTCACACCCCGATATTTCCACGTATTACCGGTGGGGGAGTATCGTGACGTAGTTGATATCATCATAGTCAAACAACACAATTTTAAATGCACAGCGGAAGCAGAAGATAAATATATTACAACCCGATATAAAGTAATATCAAATATTACAACAAAATGTAAGATGGATCCACAGGCGGATCTTAAATAAAAAGATAACACTATTCAACAGACTTTAACATCTAAAGCTTGCGAGACTTGATTATTGATGCCTGGAGTAGCCGGCCTATTACGTATAGTACCTGCATTTAGCCTTTTTGGAAAATACGTCAGTTTACACTGGTAAATACAATTAACTGACTCATTTTGAAAAGTTTAATAAAATTGGTTTGGATGCACGTGGCACAAAACTCTTTATAACTTGGGATAATTATTTGAATATAATACTTGTAAACGAATTACATGTTCCTTATGCGTTCAGTAACCCTGTTCGTGCCAGGTTAAAGATTAATAGACACACCACATGATATTGTCCCGCGGCGGGTTAACCCCGAAGGCGGCGATTATACCATATTATTTATTTATGCACTGACGGGTGTACGCCTACATGCGCGTGCTAAGGTCGTGGCCATTTCATAAAATGATGCCAAGGATATCCGGGACATGGTCATTAACCCCCCAAAGGCTTTAAGCAAACAAAACATTTCCAAACGGAGCATATCAATGATTTAACCTCTATTCGATTAAAGATTCAATGCCGGACCAAGCGGTATTTTATATACCGTACCCTAAGCCCGTATAAGGGAAAATAAGTTAAAAGGATTTACCTGAGCTAAATATAAATTCAATCCCAGCCGTATATCAATTCAGCAAGTACAGATAGCTTTTACTGGGCTCCTAAATCTGGAATGAAGGTTTTTAATAACCTATTAGAATCCTAACGGGTCTTTAATTAAGCATATGCTTAGACCGGTTAGTTTTCAAAAGGAAGATACGGTTCAAACGCATGATAAAGCGAAGACCGTAATAGAATGTGATTTAGACCCGACAAGTTTGAAGACTTGTATAATATGGGTAATCTAAACACATTCTGGATTTTGAGATAAAAACAATAAGGTTTGACCCGTTTTGGCTAATTTATGCAACTAGTTACATAAACCGAACCGAATGCGCAAGAAGCGTAACGGGTAACCATAAGAGTCATATACAGGTTTCCTAAGTTAATATGCCTTAAATATGTTGTGATATCAGTAGGATACCTTCCATTATGCCCAAAAGTAGTTTAACCTCAATTTAAGCCCCGTAGGGGTATTTTGGTCATTTAAAAGATTATAAAAGAGATTAATTTTAATTCTGAGACACGGGTATGAAATAATCAGTAAAACAACTTAATTTAATAGGTTATATCAGTTGGTGATAAGTCTTATATGCCAAAATGGTTTAAAACCCATACTAGGTGTTTAATACGCGTAAAAAGCCGTTTTAAGTGATTTCCGGGTTATACAGGAAATCTGAGTTTTTTTATCAGGTTATAAAGTTCAAAATACTTCATTTATTATATAAAATCAGTAGCAATTGGATTGGTGTCAAAATACTATGTAAAACTCATTTTATACACAAAAAGGGTATAATCGGTATTTACTGAATCAAGGCCATAACCTTAGGTTATGATCAGGTTAAAAATAATTAAAAATCTTCAAAAATCTCAAAATATTATATTACATCAGTGGGTAAAATGTTTGGTGTCAAAAAATTGGGTTTAGATATGCTTTACGCTAATTATGCCTTTTAATTAACAAAAAGCTTTCAAATTACGCTATTGAGCATAACTCCTAATCTAGACCTCCAACTGATGTGAAATTTTAGGGACATGTTTATAATTCAGTAATAAAGATTATTGTCCTTACACATTTCTAAAACTCTCGTTTTAAGGTCAAATGGGCATATTGGTCAACATTAGGCATTTAACGGAAACATCGAGCAATCAACGAGTCAAGTAGTATAAACGCAGATGATTATACTATCATACTAGTTGGTTCTAACGGAACTCTAAGGCATTTCTAAATCCATCAAAATCGGGTCAGAACTGAAGTCAAAGCAAAAGTCAAAGTTTTTGTGACTTTCGGTTCCGATCCGAGCCTAAACAGAAAATTGTCGGATCAAACAAGCTTAGACCAGTTCTTATACTAATTATCAAGTTATATGAGTGAAAAAATAGGTTACACGTCTTCTACATTGCTAATTACGTGTTAATTCGCAAATTAAGTTTCTGTTGACTTTTTATAACGAACTTTGACCCGACAATTGATCTAGTTAGGTCGGGAATCAGAGGGTGCCCTTTTAAGGGTTTAATGCCCACATGATTACCAACTTATAAATACCTTAAGTTTGACTAATCACTGGACCATTAGTGATTAATCGATAAGTCAAACCTTAATTACGACGGTTTAACTTTTAAGCTAATAACTAAGCAAAACTCAATTAAGGAAGGTCAAGGATACTTACCAAGGTCTAATGCACGACCAGTGATGCTTAGGGAAAGGCCTTGAGCTCCAGAAATGATCAGAAGTGAAGGTATGAGTGAATGATCAAGTTTGCACACAAAGGGGCTTTATATAGTGATCTTGATGGCTTGTGATCATGACAAACAATGCTATAACTGATCATGGATCATTCACAAGTGTCCCTAAGGTCTAAAAGCAAGTAGGGGTCGCTCATGGAAGTGAAAAATACCAATGTAAGTCGTTTACTCGCTCATAACAGGCAGCTGTCAACATTCTGTTCGCTGGGCATGCCTTACGGACCGTAAGGCTGACCTTTACGGTCCGTAAGCCCTTTACAGCGGGCAAAATTTTTTGCCCTTTCAAGCTTTGAACAGGCACTTAGGTATTTCGAATTTGGCTTCTATTATCAGTAGGGGCCTCTTGATCATGCCTTGAATAGTTATAACCACCTTACCATGTTGTATGATTGTCTTGGGCTTTATCGAAAGGGTCACGAACGAAGGTTTGTCGTATACAATCTCATAGGAACCCATTCTTTCAATTTGGTTCAATCATTGTTAGCATTAACCGGATTAGGATGCTTATCAGACGTTTATAACACAGGTTAAGGGTTGGGATTTATACATAGGTCACTCAGAGGTATATCTTAAACATGTTGACACATTTACCCCCTGTAATTTGTAATCTCTCACTTACTTTCACAATTAGCTTCGTATGATCCATGATTCATTCGTTTAAGGGTATAAACATCATGTAGGGTTATTGTAAAGTATATTTATCCATTGTTGACATTTTAAACCCTTATATTCACATACTTTCCTTGTTTGTCAACTTTAGTCCTTCCAGAGTATTCTTTCACACGTTCAAAGCTTATAAAACGTGTCAATACATTATAGGACGTGAATTTTCGAGGTGTTACATCCTCACCCCCTTAAAAGAAATCTCGACCTCGAGATTTGCTAAAATGATGGAAGTACTTTATGATGTATCATGGACTTAACTTCCATAGTATATTTGGGCCTCTAAGGCACCCCAGTTGACCTCTATAATAGGTACGTGTATCCTTTTGGAGCTTCTTAATTTGCCGATCCTTAATTGATACGAGTTTCTTGTCCAATCATAAAGTTTCATTAATCTGCCTATCATTTCGTGATAATGTGTTTCGACTTATTGGCGAAACCTATCCTTAAATCATCAGTGTGGGCCGCATTGCGAGCTCCACCAAGCTCCTTATATAGGTTTTAGCTTATAGGCTATTGACCTTTGTTACATTCTATTTCCTTCGAATGATTCCATATATTCAGAGCTTAACTAGCCTGATAATTTAACAAATTTGGCACACCCTTCCTGGGTGATATCTTTTGTTGAACCTTATTCCTTAACAAGAATTTAGGAGGGTTGCTACTTTAATTAATTCTTGATTTTCTGCTGAATACTGGCAACTTACAGATGATTAGGGATTTGTATGATCTTATTCGTTGTTTCCAATGCAACTTTCAGATCCTGATAAGTGGACTTCCCAAAGTCTCGTCCATCCAACGGATTTTTGATATTTCATCTATACAAGGTCTCCAAAGGAGCCACCTTGATACTTATATAACAACTATTATAGAAAAGCTTATCTTAAGGTGAGATGGTTATTCCAACCATTGCTCAAAACTAATCTTAAGGAGTAGCTAATCCTTACAGTTAGTCGAACAAATCGACGATCCTGGGCAGCTGATGGCGATTCTTAATCGTTGCCTAATTAGGGTTGCGGTAAACAATGCATAAGTAAAATGAACCGTCTTTCATAGTTAACTATACCGAATTCTCAGGATATTGAGTTAGGCAATATGAACCCTCTATTTTAAAACTTAGTTAATCAGGGTTTCGATTCTTCCAATGATGGTACTAGCCGTCTTGGAGATTTCATAATAATACAGCCTTAAATGGGATATAAACCTTAACTCTTCCTGCCTCTCAGGGGTAAACAGGGTAATCTTAGGATAAGATAATCAAGATACAAGGAGGTTACAGAGATTTTTCAAATCTCAGGCTCCAATTCATCCATCATTGCTTGTGTCAAATAAGTGACACATTTATGTTACAAGTCCACGAATTCCTTAATCGGGAACATTTACTTGGACAATTCCATTCTGGATATCTTCTTTGAATACCATTAGTTGACTTTAATACCATATGACCATCGGGATATCTTTGTGGTCCCATGCATTAAACCTCCATACTGATCAGGAATGGAAGCAATTTATGGGACATATTAAGATACACTAATCCTCATATGGCGCTTTTATCATACCGTCTGGTATTCACAATCGATAGAGATAAAAGAGATTGTAGGTCCCGAAATCTGAGGATCGATAACGAACCGAATCACTTGTTTATAGCAAACACGGTCACGTGTGCGGAATCCACGTAACTATGCCAAATCAAACATATAAAACAGTAACGACACAGTATTAATCAATGAAACACACTCGATTGATTAAACGGGATGAGAACCGATAACAAACTGATACAAACACAGTTTAGACAGAATTTTGACAGAGTTTCTTTAAGGGTATGCTCTCATCTACCTTCACAGTGAAAGCAGGATGTGTTTATATACTCCCTGGGCCCAAGTCTCGGCGAAACACAAGGTGATACGGCGAAACAGCATATGGCCCAGTGATTGGGCCTGAAGCAGCCCATTACACGACGAAACAGACGTGTTTCGTCGTTTATGTCGACGTAACAGATTCATTTGGTTGTTGTTCTGTTTCGTCGTAAGGTATTCGACGAAACAGATGTGTTTCGTCGAGGGCTGCATCAGTTGTGCTGTTTGCTGTTGACAGACAGCAAACAGATAGAACATATAAACATCATAATGACCATTCTACCCTTAACATGCAACATGCATTGTTCGTTATACATTACATACTAAACGAAGACAAATAAGTCAGACACAAGCGGATAGGAGGATATCCGACTTGGTCGACGTCAAATACATACTCGATAATTCATAAAGACCGTACAAAATACATCGTTAAGTACAAGACTAGTTACAGACACTAAAAATGCATCAACAAACTCCCCCTTGTCTGTTACTCGTCTTCGGTCTTCTAATCTTCCATCTCAGTGTTGTTCGGACCACGAACTGCCCGAATGTATTCCCCGGTAGTAGCAAAAACACGCTACGCGCTGAAACTTCAAAGCTTACGTGCATCCTGATCTTCATAAAAAATGTCGTGACGATATAATCTGTTAATGTCAGCCTCGGACATGTTGACGATCCACATCGGATCCAACATCCGGTAATTTGCACGATTATCTCTAAACACAATCACGGCTTCATGAGTGTCGGAGTCGTAGCACCATAATGCCATATCTTCAAGAAAATCCTGCTGCATCGGCATTAATGGGATTTTATCTACGACTCGCGGTGGTTGATATACAAGCCTGTAGCGCCCTGTGTTCGTTTCCAGATCAAGAGTAAACTTGATCGGTTGATAGATGGGGAACTGTGGCTTGTATGATTCATCCTTCCATCCCGACTTCTTGTTTATTTTTATCAGTCGCTCATATAAAGTAGCGCCGTCGAAGTTTGAACGATTAACAAGCTCAAGCCTCGTCAACGCTGCAACATCATAAAATGGCAACGATAAAATGCTCAGCAATGACCGGAAGTATTGGATACCGTATTCACGTTTAACGACAACGCAGTGTATATCCTTAACAAACATCCAGCATAGAATTCTTCCACCTGGCTTCGCCTTTTCAAATTGCAAGTAGTCGACTTGAACACTTTCCGGCACAGGCTTGGAGACTTTTGATAGAAACTGTTTTCGCCATTCAGAGAATGCATCTGTGGCTTTTTCAGACGAATCACGCTTCCTTAAGTGTTCATCTATGTCATCAACATTCTCCTTCATCCAATCTTCATCAAACGGAGCGAATTCAGTACCATCTTTTCGAACATATGTTGATTTTATTGCTTCGCCTTCAAATACGATCTCATCGATATCTTCAACATTAGTTGTTTCAGTCTCAGTCGACATTTTATCTATCTCAGCATCATCAATCTCTCTCATAGCATTTAGAGCAAGCAATTGCTCATGAGAAAGATCATCTATTAGTTCTCCTTCTTCAAGCAACTCTCCCGTGAATGGATGAATAGCCTGTAAAGCAATATCAGCACTGCTTGGAACATAAGAAGTACCTTCAACATGTTGAGCTGTTCCGGAGGAGGTTCCTTGAGTAGATTCAACTACTGGGGGTTAAACTGCAACGACTTCAGAAGAAGTTGCGGCTGGCTGCTGTTGTGATGTACCAGAAGTGTCAGGATTCCCTTGATCTTCAGGGTCTTCATCCCTTTTCTTCAGTACTTCTTGTTGCTTACAATGATAATCCCATAGAACAGCAACCCGCGTTTGAAGTATAATGTTATTTCTTTCTCTCTCTTCCTCAGCTGCCATCAAACGAGCATTCTCAGCTTTAAGAGAATCAATCTCAGCTTGTTGTCGCTCAATCACTGTTTGTTGTTGACCAACGGTGGACTTCAATTTGTTTATTTCCACCAATTGGCTGACCTGATCATTCTTCGTGAGGTTAATAAAATGAGTTTGCCTCTGAACACGATCAGCAGCTGCTTCAAGTTGAGAGAATAGATATTTGTTCTTATCGTCTTGAGAATATTCGGAAAATACCCTATGACGTTCAGAACTAATCTGCGAAGTGGTTGCTCTGATTGCAGAAGCCATAGTTCTTTGAGGAACTGCCTGAGGGGTAACAGTTGGAGTTCCAGCAGCTGATGTAACCACAGGAGTTTCTGCAGTTGATGTAACTACAGGAGTTTCTTGTACAGGCTCCTGAGATACAGATGAAGGCTCTTGAGGCACAGATTGCCGAGTAGAAGTAGCTAAGTATCTTCTTGCTTTCTTCTTTTGAGTTGCAGCAGCTTTCTCAGCTCTCCTTTTTGTTCTTCTTTCAGCTGCAGGATCCTCTGGAACATATTCTGGATCATCTTCAGTTCTAATCTTTCTATATCTTTTCACTCCACGTTCATCGATATACATTTCGTATCCAGGCTCGACTATATGATCACTAGAGCTAGAATCAGATTCATCATCGCCACTTGCTGAAGAACTACCAGCTGATGTACCACCAGCTGCACCTTTGCTCGATGCACCAACGGCACCTGCATCACCACCATCATCGCCTTCGCCACCACTGTCATCACCTTCGCCGCCACTGTCATCACTATCACTCCTGGACTCATCTGAATCAACCGGATCAGGACCAAATTTCTCTATCCTTTTTCTCTCCAATTCAGGCTCTTCGTTGTCAGATTGGCTGTCATCATGACGCCATTTATCATTTGCTGGAGCAACATAATCAGGATTCTCAAGTGCGCCAAATAGCTTCCTTGGAGGAACGCTTTCTTTGTATCTTTTGGCGGCAAGGTTCTTGATTATCCTTAAAGAGTTGAAATTCATCGCCTCTATCTTCAGAAGATCGTTGTCAGCTTTAGGAAGGCCCGGATGTTGAACATTCATAATCATTTGAAGAAACCGCGGATACATCCAAAACTTGTTCCCGGTTGTTCTACTTCCAGTCCTTGTCATATTTTCTTTCATGTTGCTGAAGATATACTTTGAGATGCTAAACGGTTTGTTTAACACCAATGCAACCATGAAACCAATGAGATTATCTCCAGCCATATCATATCCAGCACGTCTATTGCTGAGACACTGAACAAGAATGTGTAATAAGAACTTGTAACGTAATGGCAGATCACCCTTGTTGATTTGTTTGACGAAAATGTCTCCAGTACACTTCATCCGTAGCAAACAGCCTCGTGAACACATGATTGGGATTGAATATGGAGCATCCGGATGATCTTGTAATTGTAAGACTCCGTTCAATATATCCGGAGAAACAACAACATCCAAATCATTCACACGACCCCTTATAACATCCTTTCCATCCAATTGTACAATGCTTGCAGAATCCCAGAAAGCCTTGATCAGTGATTTGTAAACGGGCGTCGAGAATGTAACGGCATGATTAATACGTGACTCCCTGATCCACTTCGTGATATCTTTCAATTCCGTGAGCTTGTCATCAGGATCCAGATATGCAATTTGATTATGACGCTTCTCTGACATAATCTCCTCTTCAGTTTTGTTTTCCTTCTTTGTCGCCTTCTTGCGTTTTCCTTCTTTCGGTGCCTTCTTGCGTTTTCCTTCTTTCGGTGCCTTCGGTGCCATCTGTACATGAAAATGTCCACAATATGTCATATTTGATATAACATGTGTATTATACATGTATATATGCAGGTTATAACATCAAATGATTATTAAACATCAAAATTTCAAACATTCTGTGAACAAACAGCAAACTCAGAAAACTGCTAAGGCATGGACGACGAAACGGAATGGCTTCGACGAAACAGAAACATGTACGACGAAACAGAGGGTTGACCGATTGACCAGTTCGATTCGTCGACATCTGATTCGCCGTGTCTGTTTCGCCGTTTCTGATTCGTCGAAAAGAGGGTTTTTAGAACAGTTAGGGTTTATGCGATTCGTCATTTGGGGGTTTTCTGTTTCGCCGTATGGGGTTTAATAAAAGATCAGAACCATATACAAACACATTCAACATAATAGTTTATACCCAAACCAACTGATAACAACCCATATATGATTTTCGATCAAAAACCCACTTGAAACATTCAAAAACATCATCAATCAACAACCCCTGTTTTGTTCTATGAAACCCAAACCCAAAAACAAACATCAATCAATGTAAAACAACCTAAATCTAACAGTTATTGAAAAAAATCACAACAAGCACAAGTTCAGATCATTAAAACAACAAGTAAGATGGGTTTCCTAGGGTTTCGAACAAAAACAAACGGTTCAAAAGGTTCGGAACATGAACCGAAACATTTTTATACCTTTGAGTTTTGGATGATTTCAATGAAAAATGAGGGTAAATGGTTCGAGAATGATTATGGCGAAATGGTTGTTTGGAGAAGATGAACAGGTGTTATTTTGAAAAAGTGAAAACAGGGACCCCTTTTATCACCGCCTCATCTCGACGAAACAGATGTCTCGACGAATCGGACTTGGGCTCGACGAAACAGAACATGTTGGGCTGGGCTTGGGCCTTAAACGTTAGCCCACAACGAAACAGAACTGGGCTTATGCGTTTCGTCGTTGATTCGACGAAACAGACGTGTTTCGTCGTTTACTAAAACATGTTTGACTTTTTGACATGACCAAGCTGTGTTTCGTCGATAATGATTTGATTCGTCGACCAAACTTCTGTTTCGTCGACCATATGTTCAAAAACAGTAAGGCATGAAATATTTTGCAGACATAACAGATTTTGATTAAAATGAACACATTTCCATTTTGTTTTAGTTTCCAAATGCAAGAACGTTTTATGAAGTAGGTTTCAGGCTTCCGGCAGAAAACACCAAGCAACAACTTCGGCTTAATAAAAAACGAACTTTACAAATAACACTAAAAACGAATTTAAAGCGCGGTAAACTAAACGAAAAGGCAATAAACTGTGAAAAACAGTAAGCAACTGTACAAATGCAATCTTTTTGCGAATCTCAAGGATAAGGAATCATACCAGCTTACGGTCTTAGTCAACATGATTTTGATTTCTGTTTAAAGCTCTGGATAAGTATACTACCTCGATTATCGGTATTGTGGTCCACATAAGCTCAAACTGATCAGACGTAATCATAATTTAAGAGATACGATTAGCGGTAAGAATTATACTTACTTGTCAATGTGAATCCACTCACGACACATTCCCGTATCAAGGTATGCACGAGAATTCATCTTACCGGTGAGTATACCGTTTATCATCCGTTTGACCATATAAAAATGTGAGAAACTCACTTATTTTGATTGAAAACAAGCCCTATGTGATAGAATCACTTATTGATGAGGAACTTGATTTTCGATGCATGAGGGCACAGGAGCAAGTCCGTGAACAGGTCAGTACTTTCGTACAGCAGAGAGACGAACTTGACTCCCGCAAAGAATCTGTGATATATTATCACTTATTTTGTTTGGACATGTGATTGTTGATAACTTATTGAGGTCGAATGCAATATGTACACGTATGTATAGTATCATGGAAGATCTTAGACTTCGTCTCCGTTATTTTAACGGTTTGGGATACAACCATGATACCCAGATGATAAGCAGCATAAAGACCGAATATTTCAGATCTCGGCAATCTCTCAAACGAAATTTCGGTACTAAGACCATATGCCAATGAATGGTTCCCACCTGACTTGAAGTCTGTTAGGTTTGTATCATCCTGCACATTTTAGTCTGATTGTGAGCCTACCGGTACATCGTTAGTAGAGATACTTATCATTTTTCTTTTTGTTTTTCATTTTGAGCACATTGACCGACCACACCAGTGAACTTCATCATTTTCCTTTATCCAAGAAACTCATTTTTGGTTTTTCTATTTTTAAAAATTTTTCAAACGTAAAGACAGAAAGTAAAAACATCTTTTTGGATTTTGAAAATTTGCAATGTTTTTGTATTTTCTTGAAATTTCTCCCCCTAAAAAGCTAAAAGGTTATGAAAACGCAAATCTTTTTGAATTTTTAACGTTTTTAAAGAAAATAATTACAAAAACGATCAGCCAAAGAAGTTTACTCGGGTATCACCTTAATGCCATTGACCAAAAGTAGATAATCAAAACGTGATTTATCAAAAGCTTTTGTAAACAGGTCGGCACATTGGTGATCAGTGGGGACATGAACAACATCGATTAATCTCTTGTCAAAACAATCATGTATGAAGTGATATTTAATGTCGATGTGTTTAGTCTTGGAATGCTGCACAGGATTTCTAGTGATCTGTAAGGCAGCATTATTATCAACAAAAATATGAGTAGATAGGAATTCTAAACCGTAGTCGCGCATTTGTTGTTGTATCCAAAGAACTTGGGAGCAACAACTCGAGGCAGCAATGTATTCTGCTTCACATGTTGATGTAGCAACACACGTTTACTTCTTGCACTGCCACGTGACCAGGCGATTTCCTAAGAACTGACATCCTGCTGTTGTCGATTTGCCATCAATTTTGCAACCACCAAAATCAGAATCACTATATGCAATTAATTCAAAACTATCATCCCTAGGGTACCAAAGACCGAGGTCCGGGCATCCCTTCAAATAGCGAAAGATCCTTTTGACAGCTGACAGATGAGAGGCCTTCGGGTTAGCTTGATATCTTGCAAGCAGGCATGTTGGAAAAATTATGTCAGGCCTCGAACCGGTGAGATACATGAGAGATCCGATCATGGCGCGATAGTATGAGGAGTTGATGCTTTCACCCTTCAAATCCGGAGTAATACCGTGATTCTGCGGAAGTGGGGTACCAATGGGCGTTGAATCTGACATTTGGAATCGGCTCAAAATGTCACCAACATATTTAGTCTGATGAATGAATATTCCAGACTCCTTTTGTTGAACTTGTAGACCCAAAAAGAAATTCATCTCCCCCATAGCGCTCATTTCGAACTTTTCCTTCATAACACGTTCGAATTGCCTGCACAAAGATTCATTAGTAGAACCAAAAATTATATCATCAACGTATACCTGCACCAGCAGAAGATCTCCATCTAGTTCCTTGATAAAGAGTGTGCAGTCAATAAGACCTCGTCGAAATCCATTCTCAAGAAGATAGTTGGATAAGGTTGCGTACCAAGCCCTAGGTGCTTGATGTAAACCATAAAGAGCTTTGTTGAGCAACCAAACCCGATCGGGGTGAATAGGATCTTCAAAACCTGGAGGTTGTTCGACGTGCACCTCTTCTTGAACGATACCATGAAGAAAAGCACTTTTGACGTCCATCTGATAAACTTTGAATCCTTTGAAAGAAGCATAAGCTAGAAAGATCCGAATAGCTTCCAGACGTGCAACAGGTGCATAAACTTCATTGTAGTCAATGCCTTCAATCTGACGAAAACCCTGAACAACCAATCTCGCCTTGTTGCGAATAACAATTCCACGGTCGTCCTTCTTGCATTTGTAAACCCATCGTGTGCCAATTTTCTTGTAATTATCCGGCTTTTCAACAAGCTTCCAAACACCAAGTTTTTGAAATTGTTGCAGTTCGTCCTGCATGGCTTCAACCCAAGAATTATCTTTTAAAGCTTCCTTCCAAGACTTCGGTTCTTCTTGTGAAACGTAACACGCAAAGGACCAATCGTTTTGAAGACCAGATTCTCTAATGGCTGAATATAAACCAGCATTCTGGTTAGTTCTCAGCTGATTACGCATCTGCACACCTTGTTGGACATCTCCTATAATGTTCTGCTGGGGATGAGTATTATGAATCCTCATTTCAGGATTTTCAGAAACACGAGCATTAATACCCAAATTGTTAAGATTAAGATCAGCAACCAACTCCGCACCGGGAATATGCGTGGAAGTGGATGCATTCCCTTCAGCAGTATCAACATCCTGCACATGAGGAGTGTCAAAAGAAGTACCCTGAACAGGAGCAACTGGAGCTGAAGTGCCTTCAGTCGCATCCAGATTTTCATCATCTTCTTCTGATGACTCATTGTATTCAGTAGCATCTTCAACTTCCTCATTTTGAACTGTGTTGTTAGTCGAATTAGAACCTTGTGAGTTAACAACAACAGGTCTAACCAATGGCGAGTCAGCAGCATTGTCACTATCAAATATCATTCTAGCAGCTGCGGAATCTTCATCAAAGGTTGGCAGATCAAAAGAGTTGAATAGCCCATCGTAGTCGAACATCCAAGGATCACCCGGAGCTTTAACAGGACTTGTATATCTCTGAACCCTTACTTCACTCCATAGCTCAATCTTTTTGGTAGTCAGATTCCAAACACGAAAATTTGGAGTAGCATATCCAAGGAAGACACCCTCGATAGCTTTTGCGCCAAACTTTCCATCCGGCTCAATCATAGTGCATGGACCGCCAAAAGGTTCTAGAATTGAAAGATCCGGTTTCCTTTTCTGTAGAAGTTCGAAACAAGTCTTGCCATGTCTCTTAACCGTAAGAACTCGGTTTAATGTGTAGCAAGCAGTCGACACAGCCTCCGCCCAGAACTGAACAGGAAATGCCGACTCTACCAACATTGTTCTTGCAGTTTCAATTATCGTCCGATTCTTCCTCTCCGCGACACCATTTTGTTGTGGAGTGTAACGAGAACTGTATTCATGAAGAATGCCTTTAGAAGTACAGAACTCATCCATAACACGGTTTTTGAATTCAGTTCCATTGTCGCTTCTGATCCTCTTAACTTTCAACGAGTAGAGATTTTCCAACATTGTAAGAAGATCCTTGAGGATGCCAGGAGTATCACTCTTGTGTGCCATAAAAGCTACCCAAGAAAATCTAGAGTAATCATCAGTAACTACTAAACAATAAGCATCTCCGAACGTTGTCTTGTGTCTCATAGGTCCAAAGAGGTCCATATGAAGACGTTCGAGAGGCATGCTTACAGTGTTGATTTTCTTCAGAGGGTGAGACTTCTTTGTTTGTTTCCCTTTCTGGCACGAAACACAGATATCCTGTAGATGAAGACTTCTCACTGGCACGCCATTCACAAGATTATTTTTCACCAAATGGTTCATTTTTCTTAAGTGAATGTGTCCCATTCTTCTGTTCCAAGAAATAGACTCCTTCTCCGTGGCTTTCGAGACAAAACATGTGACTTGTGCAGAAGTCGTAATCGCTTGACTCATATCAAGAACATAAAGATCAATGATTCTTGGAGCCTATAAGAGAATCCATTCATCAGGAATTTTGAAACCAGGTTTCAGTACATAACAACCGGCATCATCAAAATGCACCGTGAAATTCTTATCGCAGATTTGCGAAACACTGAGAAGATTGTGATCAATTTGACGAACATAATTGATCTTATCGAAACACACAACACCATTGGAGATCATTCCCTCTCCAGTGATGTAACCGCCTTTGTCTCCAGCGAATGCGACATAGCCTCCTTTAATATTTCTCACATCATATAGAAGCCGTAAGTCACCTGTCATGTGCCTAGATGCTCCACTATCAACAATCCAATGACTATTAATAGTTCCTCCTGGAACATCCTGCACATATCATCAATGATCAGTTAAGGATGGGGACCCAAGCCTTAGTGGTCTTGGGTCGTCCCTGAGCATCACGAAGGATGATCTCGATTTCTTGATGATTTTGTAATAAAACAGCTCCCCCTGAACTTTCACCCGTCTTAGGTTTCCAAGTTTGTTTTTGTTTACCAGATTGAGTTTTATAAACAAATTTTGAAATTTCTGGTTTAAACGGTGAACTTGGTTCCCTTGGAACAGATTTGACCTTAGTTTTTAAGGCCTTTTCTATTTTCTTTATATTTTGACGTCGTTGCTTCGTTTCCCGTTCTTTAACAGTTCGAAAATCATGTTTTGGCGAAACAGAACGACGTTGAGAGTGAACATTTTCAGGTGGTGCTTTCTCAACAAATTTCTCTTTTGGAATGTTTGAGCAGGTTTTAATGATATGCCCAAACTCCCCACATTTAAAACACGTTCTCCTTTCCACAAACTTAGGAGAAACTGATCGACCAACAGATGTCGAACCTGTAGAACCCGAGGTACTGGCTTTTTCATCACACCCGTTTGAATATTGAGTGTAATTGTTTTGGTTATCACGTTTTAAAATTTTGACTTGTTGTACAAAATCAGTGTTTGACTTGTTTTCAAAAGTCTCAATTTTATCCGTACCATCAGATGCCACAAATCTGACATCATTGCTTTTCTTCTGATAACGAGCTCCTATTGTTTCAAATTTTGATTTAGAAACATTAGGCCTTTGAGCTCGTTGAAATGGTTGTTTACCCTTAGGAGCAACAGGTTGTTGCTTTGTTGGTGATTTTTGATTTCCAAATTTCTTTTTGATTTCAGTCTTAGGAATTGGATCACATTGAGTTACAATAACTCCCGGAATTGACTTTCCCAAAAACTTACTTGTATTATTTTCAAAAACTTGATCAATCGAAGATGGATTGACATTTTTAATTGGAAAATCATAATCTGAATAGATTTTAGAATCACCAACCAAAATGTACAACACGTTATTACTCTTAACGGCAGACACAGATTTCTATTCATCCTTGACAGGATCTATCACTTGTTTGAAAACTGGTTGAACAGCAGGAGTAGGAGGATCACACAAAATATGATTCTCAATTGGAACTTCTACTCCTTTCATTTTGTCAAGTGATTTATCCTGGTCACTCATATCTGATTCTGATTCATCATCAGACGACTCATAGTCCTCAATGATTGGAGGACTTTGTTTCGTAGATGTTAAAGTTTCTGTCTGATCAGATGATGTACTTGAAGAATTGTCCGATTTGAACCCTAGGCCAGTGGTAATTTCCTCATAATCAAGAGGCACACTGGGTTCAAACCGTGGCATTTCTTCAAAATCAGGCATATGGTCATAATTATGTCTTAAAGGAGGCGGGCATTTCTTATACCCAACACCACTGACGTTTCCCTTCAGTTGTTGAACGTCAATAATGTGATCGAGCACAAATCGGGAGTTAGAATAACTCTCCAACTTTTGCTTGATTGCATCATGCTCGCATTTGGCAATGGCTAATTCCTTTTTAGTTTCCTCAACAATGTTAATGCTAACTTGTTTGTGGTAAACAGTTTTGGTTACTTCGGAAACATTTTTCTTTAAGGTTTAAATTTGAGATTTAAAACCCTTTTCGTTTCTAACCAAAGCCATATTCGCCTCTTTGCACTTAGACATTTCAACAACCAAACTTTGATTATGACTATGAAGCTTTTCAGAGTCAAGCTTCAAATCAGCACAATCATTACAAACAATAGGAGCAGGAGTTTCAGAATTTACCTGACTCGTAGAGGCTGAGACATTAGCCATGAAGGCAGTCTGATAAGAAAAAGATCCATCTTCAGAAAAGAACTTCTCCATTTCTTTAGATGCTACAGCAGCCTTCTTGATCAGAACTGATTTCTGACATTTCAATTCCTCCGCTTCATTCAACAAGTCATTAAGATCAGAACTTGCTTCTTCCCTCACATCATTAGAATGATAATCGCCCGAAGTAGAACTTTCTTCATCAGAACTCCCGGTATAACCCAAACTGTCGTCACTTTCAGAAAATTCTTCCTTATGAACGTGCTTGATGTGATTGATGATCTTTGCATAACACGCTGTTCCTCCTTTATCTTAATCACCTTCCCCAAGTTGTAAAGACCAATTAAACCCTTCATCAGCTTGAACGGTTAATGCACGATTGTCGTTTGATGGTCCAGACTGATTCTGGTTGGTGGTGTTGTTTACAGCCACTATCCCTTTTCCACGGTTGTCTTGATTGGCATTTGAAGTACTCGTCTGATTACGGAATGGGTTCTGATTGCCTTGTTTGCTTGGTCGGGTGCACTCACGTTTGAAGTGACCCTTTTCGCCACAATTGAAGCATGTAACTGCTTCTTTATCAAATCCGTACTTTGTATCTTGTTTACTTTCCAAAGAACTTCTCCCTGTTCAAACCATAAAGTCCTTCGCCCTTCTAACAGCACTTGCGAATGCCCACTTTATATCCATCAACTCTATTTCATCACGGTTGATTTGAAGATAATCTTCGTTGGTCAAACTAATGTTTCCAATTTGACCTGCGACCAAACCGCAGTAAGCACTGACCATTGTATTAACGAGTTCCATATGTTCCTTTGCTACTTCAATGCTAACATTTGAGAGTTTTGATGTATCAACTTTGACTGTGTTAGGGTTTGTGGGTGGAGGATTGTTGGTATAATGAGCTTGCTGTTGTTGTGGTTGGACTTGTGGTTGTGGTTGGGCTGGAATATAAGCACTTGGATTGAACTGAGGTTGAGTAGTGGCAACTGGAGGTGTATAAGGAATAAAACCTCCTCCAGAATAAGCCTGAGCTTGAGCACTCAAATGCGCTGGCAGAAGATAGGCACTCGGATCGAAGACAGGAGGTGGAGGTGATTGAGGAAACGGAGAAGAGTTTGTATTTGATACAAACGCCGTTTGTAACTTTGGTTGCTGAGCTGAACTTGAACTAGCTGACGGGATAATACCTCCTCCATAATACATTTCGATATTTTGAGGAGCAGCAATTCGTTTAGCTTTCTGAATTTCTTCATTATTCTTGTGTTCCAGCTTCTGTATGAATTCATAGATATTGACATTTTCAGCATCTAGAACACCGGTATGCTTTAAAAGCTCAATGTATGGGCTCCACTTTGGAGGTAGCGAATCAGCAAAACGTGCAACTAATTCCTGTTGAGTTGAAGTAACACCATAAGCAAACATTTCACTAATCAAATGATAAAAACGTGTAGTCATATCATTTAGAGTTTCATTTTCCAAGAAGTGATATGATTCAAACTCTTTCTTCAATAGATCATGACGTGACTTTCTAGTAGCTGCATTTCCTTCTCCTCTTGTTACCAAAGAATCCCATAATGTTTTCGTGTCCGTACAATAAGAGAATTGATGATAGATATCTTTGTGAAGCGCTTGGGTAAGAACAGCAAACGACTTTTTCTCAAATTCATAGGCTTTCTTGTCATTTTCTTGCATGTTAGAAAAACCCTCTGCCGTTGAAGCTGCTATTTCGAGAGCATTATTGCGTGGAGTAATGAAACACCTCCAAAGATCAGTGCTTTGCCCTTGAACGTATGTATGGAAACGACCTTTCCATGATGGAAACTCGTTCATATGATTCAACTTTGGTGGGCGATTGTTGCTGCCCGTTTCGCTCTCGCTGAGCAAAAGATTTTGAATATTTTGATTTTGATTTGATACAAGTGCCCATTGTCCTGCACTTATAGAAGGTTGACCAAAAACATTCCTCACCCATGCTGATGCAGAGGTCGGATCTTCACGTGGTCTCGAGTCCATACTCCAATCCCATGGACTTATGCAGCTCATATTTGGTATATGAATGATATTTCCTGGTCAAACACTTGAAAACAAACAATTAGAACACTTCTGCAAGTCCTCTGTGTAAAATTGACAATACACACGACGAAACACTTTCCACGAAACAAACTTGTTTCGTTGAAGATATTATGACGAAACTGATTTTGTTTCGTCGAAGATATTTTTGACGAAACGCTTTTGTTTCGTCGACTGTTTGTTTCGTCAAGGATAAGTCTCAGACAGCTAGATATTTTTCTGACACAAGGTAAGTTGGTAACACTGTTTTTCAACACAACATGCTTTTTCTCAGAAACTAATTATCACAATTTTACACCAAAGTCCACTTAATGTATTATATGTGATAACACATTGATTCTTTCAATTTAAAGATCAAAAGCACAAATATGATAATAACAATATGAAGAAATGAAGAACACACTCAAGAACAATGAGTTTTCCGGTCACTGATAATTTTCCGAAACACGAAAATGCACAAGATTTTCACTAAAAACCCGGTTTAAAGCATGAACAAACAATCTAACTAGGTTTTTGATAAAACTCTTTAGCAAACAACAAGAAACCAACAGATTTTATGAAAAATTTTCCAGAAATTATGATTTTTCAAGAACAATTTTTCAGAAAAACAATCACAAATACTTGATAAAAACCGAACAATGTTTGATTTTAAACAAGGATAAGAGCCAATATGGCTCTGATACCAATTGTAGGTCCCGAAATCTGAGGATCGATAACGAATCGAATCACTTGTTTATAGCAAACACGGTCACGTGTGCGGAATCCACGTAACTATGCCAAATCAAACATATAAAACAGTAACGACACAGTATTAATAAATGAAACACACTCGATTGATTAAACGGGATGAGAACCGATAACAAACTGATACAAACATAGTTTAGACAGAATTTTGACAGAGTTTCTTTAAGGGTATGCTCTCATCTACCTTCACAGTGAAAGCATGATGTGTTTATATACTCCCTGGGCCCAAGTCTCGGCGAAACACAAGTTGATACGGCGAAACAACATATGGGCCAGTGATTGGGCCTGAAGCAGCCCATTACACGATGAAACAGATGTGTTTCGTCATTTATGTCGACGTAACAGATTCATTTGGTTGTTGTTCTGTTTCGTCGTAAGGTATTCGACGAAACAGATGTGTTTCGTCGAGGGCTGCATCAGTTGTGCTGTTTGCTGTTGACAGACAGCAAACAGATAGAACATATAAACATCATAATGACCATTCTACCCTTAACATGCAACATGCATTGTTCGTTATACATTACATACCAAACGAAGACAAATAAGTCAGATACAAGCGGATAGGAGGATATCCGACTTGGTCGACGTCAAATACATACTCGATAATTCATAAAGACCGTACAAAATACATCGTTAAGTACAAGACTAGTTACAGACACTAAAAATGCATCAACAGAGATATCAATTATGTATGCTGATGCACTTCCTCTAGAGAGAGGATACTTCTAAAATTCTACGATCGGAGGTTCCTGACAGGAACAGAAGAAATGGTTCTTATGATTTGCCTGTGAGTTTTTCCTTATACTTAATATCTGGGTCTCTTAGGGGAAAATTTTCTAAAAGTTTGCTAAGCTTATGGTCTTATGAGAGACTTAGCCGCACCTGAACCCAAACGTAACTCTTAGCAAATAAGTCACAATAAGGGATTTATCTAGTGTCATTATTAATGTGAACTGCCTCTAATAATAAATCAGGAGGGTTAAGCGCCTCCATTCTTAATCCTTTTAAACTTAGCTGCAAATTCTATGATAAATTTAGGGCAGTCTCAGCCTTGACTGGTCGTTTCTTAATCTATATAACGTGAGTAGCTGAGGTAGATCCATAATGGATTTATAACAAGCAGGCTTTGAAATCTTAATGTGCCTTCTTATTGCCGATGCTAACCAACAATAATTATTTGCATTAAGCTTAGATTTTTGGGTAGACTGATTAGGGCACTATCTCAGCCAATGCATTAAAATTTGTAACATACTGTCAACAGCCTAGAACTTTTATGGCGAGAGTCAGAAAATTCTTATCTCATCTTTTTCCATTTCGTGAAACCGATATTAGGTTTTCCTAATAAGGTCCTTAAAACTTGGTCCATCCCATAATGTATATAAGAGGATCTTTCTTGTGGACTTCATTAATGTCCTCACTAATTATGGGTATTGCCATCGAGTGACCGTGATGCATTCTTCGCCGTGTCTTTTCCAGCATAACCACTGATACGCCTAATGGTTTCTACTTCATCCAACAATTTCCTGAAATTGATGACCCCTTTTTACTATTGAAGTCTCTTGACTTCTAAGAGACGAAGTACTTTTAAGTACATCCTAAAAGAAAAGGGGCTTCTTGCCACATATGATTTTGTTTGGGTTATTCTTCGCATTTGAAGTATGAATATAGCTCTTCTTATGAGCAGCGACATGTGTTTTAAAGCGAACATCATTCGGCTTCTTAAACCTTTTCATGACTTTTCTCATAGCCTTTCTAACAGCTGCGTTAATTACAATTTTGGAGATTAACTCCTTCAACAATGAGGTTCACATTTGATGCACCATTGACATTTGTCGCATCTCTAGCATCGCGACTGTTGTTTGTCTCATCTGAGTTTTCCATACTCGAAGCTTTGGTATTAAATACCAAATTCAACAAGTGCTTGGGCACTCCATGCCCAGTATCTCCTTGAATGGTCAAAGGCTCACCATAAGGAGTCTTGATAACTACTTGCTTCTTATTATACACAATATGGGCTTGATTTTCAAGACGACCAATTCATTCCTATCACCATATCGAGTCCCTATATTTTAATGGAACAAGGACAGTGGAAAAGAATGATTCCTAATGGATATAAACATCCCTCTAATATTGCTGAAACAGTCTCTGAGGTAGTATCGGTCAATTTTACTTTATACTTAACGCTTAGAGTTTTAACAGGCAGATTTAATGATTTTTAAAATCTATTGTCTACGAAAGACTTATCTGAACCTGAATCAAATAATACTCTAGCATGAGCGTTATTGGTAAAGAGAGTACCTGTTGTGACATTTTCATCCTGAATAGCCTCTTGAGCATCCATCTGAGACCTTCCATTTTTGGTCTTCTTAGCCTCCCCAGGCTTCTTGGTTTTGTTTGGGCAATTAGTTTTGATGTGCCCTATTTCATTGCAACCATAGCAGGTTGCGTCCTTTATGTCTTGGCACTCCAAAGTCTTGTGCCCTTCCTTTTTACAAATTCCACAAGGCTTAGCTTGCGCATTTAAAGTGCCTTTTCCTTTAGTCGCCTTCTGTGGGCAGCGGGTCTTTATGTGCCCTTTTTCGCCACAACCATGGCAGGTCGCATCTTCCATCTTCTTGCAATCCAAGGTCTTATGCTCCTTGGAGTTGCATATTCCACAAGGTGAAGGCTGAGATTCAAATCTGCATTTCCCGAGGTGGTATTTCCTACAGGTTTTGCATCTGGTCTTTTCACCGGTCTGCTGGTTGTCCTTCAAATCCTTGCATTCATGGGTCTTGTGATCCATCTCCTTACAGATGACACATCCCCTGGTCTGGTCATAGAAACATTTTCCGAAGTGCTTCTTCCCGCAGGTTTTACATTCGGGTTTTGCCTCCTTTGGTTTAGACTGGTTATAGCTTGAACCAGTCTTACCCTTTTTGTAACCCTTATTTGGGGTATTATCGCATTTTCACTTATGATCCTTTAATACACGGTCCACAACGTTGTTTACTGCTGTATCTATCATAGCTTGTAACTCGGTGCCCGTTAAGTTCAGTCTTGCATTATCATTCTGATCAACTGGATGATTGTGAGCTTCAGAGGAGTCAGCCATGGTGAAGCTTTGAAGGCTACAAACCAAGTAGTAATAATTGGTTTAATTATATGGTGAATTGTCGAATTTGATGATTAAATAGCTATGGTGTAAATAAACCATATAGGCCAATAGATAGTATTTAAATTATTTGATTATGTTTTGCCTAGGTTTTTAAATAAACCATCCTTGGCGTGTAAACGGAATATAATCCTTCATATTTATTAGACAGGGGACATAAATCATGACTGTCAATGTCGTACCGACATTTTATATATAGCACAAGCTTGTTCCAAAGGACTCTTGATGGCACAGGGGCCTTGTCACTAGGGAAAAACTTAAAACATAATCGATGATTCCTTTGGATCGGAAAATTTCATAGTTCATTGTCTTGACAAGAAGTTATGAAATAAAACTATCTTTTGCATGCATTCATCTTTGCCCGTAGGTATACATCACAAAATGGATGTTTTGATGTGTACATCATGTTCGACGTTTATTAGCCATGACTCCTATTGATCGCTAATGCTAAATAAGGGGTTTGGAAGTTCCTAATATAAAGATGATAAGTGTGATTTTATTGCATCACCTTTGTCAGGAGTGTTAACATGTTTTCAGATGTTAACAAAGATCTGAATCTCTTTTAAACAGGTTTTACCATCGTAGCCAGGTCTTTAATGACATTCAAGCTAGATTATACCTTTTAAGATTCTCTTTTAACATGTATACTGGCAGGGAAGGAATGATACTTATTTTATTCAGGATTTTTATCTTAAATCCTAATTTATAAGTTAATTATAGCACAAATGCCCTAGTCACGTAGACAAGTTTAATTTATAAGCCCAAATTTTATGGAATCGAGGCATTAAGGTTTGAATCAAAGTTCATTACCTTTTATTGACAGGGAGTTGTAGGCTACGACTGTCTTTAGTCTCAGAGGACGTTAATTATAGCCCGTAGGCACTTCATCCTTAAGGGATGATTATATAAATAAGGGAAATTAGAATAACCCAATTTAAGAATGACTTATGTGATTTTATCGAACCACGTCTGCCAGGAATGTTAACATGTTATAGATGTTAACAAGGATTTGAATCTTTTGAATAGGTTCTACCATCTTGGCCTTGTCATACAGGCTAGGTTTACCTTTAAGATTCTTTTAATATTTAACGCAGAACAATCCTGAAATTGAGATGTTAATAAGGATCTGAATCTAATTGAGGAACTGCCATCTTGGCCTTGTCTTAAAATGACACATAGGCTAAGTCTTGTCCTTTTTAGAATTTGCCATTTTATTATAATGGTAGATCTTATAAAAGGAATGTTACTATTCATATTTTATGTTCATATATAATGATGTAAATAACCTTTAGATAAAACGTTCCAAGGATTTCTAAAAGAGGTACATAATTGTCCTGAACGGGACTTTGAAAGGAATAATGTTGTCCTTGAAGGGGCCGAAAGATAAGTATGCCCTTATAAGGACTTACTAAGGAAACGAACTTTAGTAAAAGGAGTTTCTTCTTCATATTATTTCTGAATGTTTTCTCCTTGGTTGAACGTTTATCCTAGTCGCAGCACGAAGCCCGGCCTTCCCTAGGCTCCAATAGGGGAGAATTTCCACTATGGCTTCTTTGCTTAGCGACGTATTAAAAATATAGAATTTAAAGCAAAAATTCTCCGAATAGAGATGAGGGTATTCCTATGTTAAGTCTAAACTCAGATTAAACACAAAAGACTAGTGTTTAATTCACTCAATGTTGGCTCTTATACCAACCTGTCACACCCCGATATTTCCACGTATTACCGGTGGGCCCGGTGGGGGAGTATCGTGACGTAGTTGATATCATCATAGTCAAACAACACAATTTTAAATGCACAGCGGAAGCATAAGATAAATATATTACAACCCGATATAAAGTAATATCAAATATTACAACGGAATGTAAGATGGATCCACAGGCGGATCTTAAATAGAAAGATAACACTATTCAACAGACTTTAACATCTAAAGCTTGCGAGACTTGATTATTGATGCCTGGAGTAGCCAGCCTATTACGTATAGTACCTGTATTTAGCCTTTTTGGAAAATACGTCAGTTTACACTGGTAAATACAATTAACTGACTCATTTTGAAAAGTTTAATAAAATTGGTTTGGATGCACGTGGCACAAAACTCTTTATAACTTGGGATAATTATTTGAATATAATACTCGTAAACGAATTACATGTTCCTTATGCGTTCAGTAGCCCGGTTCGTGCCAGGTTAAAGATTAATAGACACACCACATGATATAGTCCCGCGGCGGGTTATTCCCGAAGGCGGCGATTATACCATATTATTTATTTATGCACTGACGGGTGTACGCCTACACGCGCGTGCTAAGGTCGTGGCCATTTCGTAAAATGATGCCAAGGATATCCGGGACATGGTCATTAACCCCCCAAAGGCTTTAAGCAAACAAAACATTTCCAAACGGAGCATATCAATGATTTAACCTCTATTCGATTAAAGATTCAATGCTGGACCAAGCGGTATTTTATATACCGTACTCCAAGCCCGTATAAGGGAAAATAAGTTAAAAGTATTTACCTGAGCTAAATATAAATTCAATCCCAGCCGTATATCAATTCAGCAAGTACAGATAGCTTTTACTGGGCTCCTAAATCTGGAATGAAGGTTTTTAATAACCTATTAGAATCCTAACGGGTCTTTAATTAAGTCTATGCTTAGACCGGTTAGTTTTCAAAAGGAAGATACGGTTCAAACGCATGATAAAGCGAAGACCGGAATAGAATGTGATTTAGACCCGACAAGTTTGAAGACTTGTATAATACGGGTAATCTAAACACATTCTGTATTTTGAGATAAAAACGATAAGGTTTGACCCGTTTCGGCTAATTTATGCAACAAGTTACATAAACCGAACCGAACGCGCAAGAAGCGTAACGGGTAACCATAAGAGTCATATACGGGTTTCCTAAGTTAATATGCCTAAAATATGTTGTGATATCAGTAGGATACCTTCCATTATGCCCAAAACGAGTTTAACCTCAATTTAAGCCTCGTAGGGGTATTTTGGTCATTTAAAAGATTATAAAAGAGATTAATTTTAATTCTGAGACTCGGGTCTGAAATAATCAGTAAAACAACTTAATTTAATAGGTTATATCAGTTGGTGATAAGTCTTATATGCCAAAATGGTTTTAAACCCATACTAGGTGTTTAATACGCGTAAAAAGCCGTTTTAAGCGATTTCCGGGTTATACAGGAAATCTGAGTTTTCTGATCAGGTTATAAAGTTCAAAATACTTCATTTATTATATAAAATCAGTAGCAATTGGATTGGTGTCAAAATACTATGTAAAACTCATTTTATACACAAAAAGGGTATAATCGGTATTTACTGAATCAAGGCCTTAACCTTAGGTTATGATCAGGTTAAAAATAATTAAAAATCTTCAAAAATCTCAAAATATTATATTACATCACTGGGTAAAAGGTTTGGTGTCAAAAAATTGGGTTTAGATAGGCTTTACGCTAATTATGTCTTTTAATTAACAAAAAGCTTTCAAATTACGCTATTGAGCATAACTCCTAATCTAGACCTCCAACTGATGTGAAATTTTAGGGACATGTTTATAATTCAGTAATAAAGATTATTGTCCTTACACATTTCCAAAACTCTCGTTTTAAGTTCAAATGGGCATATTGGTCAACATTAGGCATTTAACGGAAACATCGGACAATCAACGAGTCAAGTAGTATAAATGCAGAGGGTTATACTATCATACTAGTTGGTCCTAATGGAACTCTAAGGCATTTCTAAATCCATCTAAATCGGGTCAGAACTGAAGTCAAAGCAAAAGTCAAAGTTTTTGCGACTTTCGGTTCCGAACCGAGCCTAAACAGAAAATTGTCGGATCAAACAAGCTTAGACCAATTCTTATACTAATTATCAAGTTATATGAGTGACAAAATAGGTTACACGTCTTCTACATTGCTAATTACGTGTTAATTCGCAAATTAAGTTTCTGTTGACTTTTTATAACGAACTTTGACCCGACAATTGATCTAGTTAGGCCGTGAATCAGAGGGTGCCCTTTTAAGGGTTTAATGCCCACATGATTACCAACTTATAACTACCTTAAGTTTGACTAATCACTGGACCATTAGTGATTAATCGATAAGTCAAACCTTAATTACGACGGTTTGACTTTTAAGCTAATAACTAAGCAAAACTCAATTAAGGAAGGTCAAGGATACTTACCAAGGTCTAATGCACGACCAGTGATGCTTAGGGAAAGGCCTTGAGCTCCAGAAATGATCAGAAGTGAAGGTATGAGTGAATGATCAAGTTTGCACACAAAGGGGCTTTATATAGTGATCTTGATGGCTTGTGATCATGACAAACAATGCTATAACTGATCATGGATCATTCACAAGTGTCCCTAAGGTCTAAAAGCAAGTAGGGGTCGCTCATGGAAGTGAAAAATACCAATGTAAGTCGGTTACTCGCTCATAACAGGCAGCTGTCAACATTCTGTTCGCTGGGCATGCCTTACGGAACGTAAGGCTGACCTTTACGGTCCGTAAGCCCTTTACAGCAGGCAAATATTTTTGCCCTTTCAAGCTTTGAACATGCACTTAGGTATTTCGAATTTGGCCTCTATTATCAGTAGGGGCCTCTTGATCATGCCTTGAATAGTTATAACCACCTTACCATGTTGTATGATTGTCTTAGGCTTTATCGAAAGGGTCACGAACGAAGGTTTGTCGTATACAATCTCATAGGAACCCATTCTTTCAATTTGGTTCAATCATTGTTAGCATTAACCGGATTAGGATGCTTATCAGACGTTTATAACACAGGTTAAGGGTTGGGATTTATACATAGGTCACTCGGAGGTATATCTTAAACATGTTGACACATTTACCCCCTGTAGTTTGTAATCTCTCACTTACTTTCACAATTAGCTTCGTATGATCCATGATTCATTCGTTTAAGGGTATAAACATCATGTAGGGTTATTGTAAAGTATATTTATCCATTGTTGACATTTTGAACCCTTATATTCACATACTTTCCTTGTTTGTCAACTTTAGTCCTTCCAGAGTATTCTTTCACACGTTCAAAGCTTATGACACGTGTCAATACATTATAGGACGTGAATTTTCGAGGTGTTACACTTTGTGATGTACAAAAGCACAATATATTCACAAAACTAAATTTATAAGTATAAAATACGCGTATAAAATTCGTAATTGTCGGCGTTGTCAGTATTTTGTTCGGTTTCAGTTCGTTATCGTTTAACGTTTAGTAGATCTTCTGCAAATCACCATTCGCACATTGTAAAGCCAGTTAGACGTTCCTAGACACTCCAAAGGCCTAATTAAGTTTTTTACGTCTTAAACACTATTTATTATCGTTTTAAACATCTGTTAATCGCGAAATTAAAGGCGTAAACTGCCGGTTTTCACGTTCAACAACCAAGGCCTGTAAATTACAAACCTATCAGTAGTAACTAATTCTAACAAAAAACGACACAAACTGACTCGAAATATATACAAACTTTACACGGAAAACATATGTATTTTACAATACATCACCCGTTGACCCATTCCCTTACCAAACCTAATCATTTTCCACATATATAACATGTGTTTCACAGGTTTATAGTGTTCATATTAAATCCTGGTTAGTAATTACTAATGAGAGTTGATATTTTTTGTGTGCAGGAACTGCATTCAACTAGAGGAGTCCTCTCAGGGGAAATAGCAAGAGCATTTTAGCTACAGATACGGACGAGAAATTGCGTACCGAATACCGGTACCGTACCATATCATACCGACGAAACATGTATGGTATTCGGTTTTAGATTTTTTTTTAATTTCAATATCGGTCAAAATACATGGATCAAGAAAACTAATCTTTTATAGAACTCGAAACTACAAGTAACAAAGAACCAAAGAATCTCAATGCTCTTTTCACAAGCAGATCATCATGATGATGATCTGCGTGATGATCTGCACACTCTTATACAAGATCTGCTTAACAACTATAAGATCTACACAAACAACAAGATCTAAGAGTAAACCCTAAGAGAGAGAAACGAGAGAATCTAAAAATATATGGAAAGTGTAATGAACTCATCTGAAAGATGAGTTCATTTATATAATGCTCCAAACCCTAAACGGCTATCCGGATAATCCGCCCCTGTCTTCTAAGCCATGCAACAAAAGATCCAGTCCTTTTTAATAAGCCCATTGACCTTTATTGCAATAAGCCCAACAACCAGCAACTCCAGACTAGTGTACAGGCCCGGCTTTGTGGGCTGGGCAGCCCGGGCAGACGCCAAGGCCCAAAAGGTTTATAGGGCCCAACAAAAATTTAGGGTCAAGATTTTTAAATGAGTACTGTTATCTTAGATGTTTAATAAATCACTTCATTAACCAAAAATGAAGCTAGTTTAATGGTTAATATACTCAAATTTGAAACCAAGGTCATGAGTTCTAAACCCTTCCTTTACATTTTTATTTCCTAAACAATTTTCAGTTAATTAATCCCATGCATTTTTTATTTCCTAAACTGTTTTGAACTATCAATTTACTTAATTAATTGACTCTTCGATCTTGTTAACAAGATGATTATATGATTAATGTTTTGGGTTATAATCTTGAGGTCATGAGTTCAAACCTCATGATTAGCATGTCATATTGTGGTTTCTTGATATATATTTGATGAGTTTATATTATACCATTTTTTTTATTCGCCCGGGGCCCAATTTTTTTTTTATTCTCAAAGACGGCCTTGCTAGTGTATAATTGTATCCAAATGGAAATAACATGTAACAAAATAAAAACAATAAGTAGCAAATAAATGTAATAAATGTATGTAAATAATAAAATCCATGTATTATATGAATAAGTTGTATTAGTTTTAACAGTACCATGTGGTATGGTACCAGTTCGGAACTACTAACGGTACCTTACCATACTCGTACCGACTGAACGTATGTGGTATTCAGTTTTGGTTTTAAATAAATTTTGGTATATGTACTATGCGGTATGGTCATGGTTCGGTAAGGTATCAATACCAATACCATGCCTAGCTACAGGTATACTTGGGTATACTTCAAATCATTCTAGTAAATAGTAAAAAAAACAAAAAACAAAAAAGTAGAAATAAACATTTAAAAAACTGAATAATTATGGCTAAATGTTATATACGTAGGTATACTTCTATTCATTCTATGCTTTATCTTTCCAACAATTGAAAATGACTAAAATGGTCATGTATAATTTTCATGATTGTCCATGTCACATGCTATACTCGAAGTTCATTTTAGGTATTTTGGTGTTACGAGATTTGGTTTTAACGATGCAGGAAAACGCGATACATCATTGGCTTTTGGTATGAACATCGCTAGGTTGAAGTCTTCCATTTGAAGCAAAGATTACAGTCAATGAAGAACAAGGGCGGACCCAAGCGTTGGCTTGGGTGGGCGGGCGCCCCTTTTGAAAAAAAAAATTAGTGTATTTTCGAGGTAAAAATCCCGACTGCACCCCTTGAAAATTTGGTTGAACCCTTTGTTCGCATCCCCAGAAAATAATTCTTGGATCCGCCACTGATGGAGAATAGAACGTCAACTCCTAGAAAACCATATCATGGATGATTTAATTCTTAAAACACTACCATGGTTTTGTAAGATCTTGATATCAATCATGTAAATCTCCCCTTGTAATTGGCCCAAACATCAAATTTGAAGTTAAAGTTTATGTTATGTATTTTGTGTGCACATGTTGTACGAGATGATGTGATTTTTGGTGGATGACAAGTTCAATTACTAAAGTTAAATAGCTGTAGTTATATAAAAACGATATTCTCTGACTTGTGCTTGCCAGTAGCTTGACATTTGGCTCATTTGTATGTTTCTTTTTTTATTTATTAAAGTAGATCAAATGATAAGTCAATAAGAGTGATAAAGTATACAATACTAATGGGGCGTTTGTTTACCTCTTAATAGAGTTCTTAATGGTTCAGACCTCTTACTAGTTCAGCACTTATTGGTTCAGACTGTTTGTTTCGCGAGCAGATGTCTGAATGGTTCAGACATTTGCCTCTGAATGGTTAAGCATTATACCGAGTCTGAATGGTTAAGACCTCTAATCTGAATTTCTGAATTAGTCTGACATTTGCCTCTGAATGGTTAAATATTATACTGGCTCTTAATGGTTCAGACCTCTTACTGGTTCACACTTAATGGTTCAGACCTCTTACTAGTTCAGCACTTAACCATTCAGAAGTTGTCAAACAGCCCCTAAACTACTAATTAGGGATAACAATGGGACGATCGAAAATCCAATCTTATACCTAATTGTAAAAAAATGCCACATACTTGTAAGGTACCCGATTACTTATTACTTGTCATATATGCACGTTAATTTGTTAAAATTTAACCCGTTGAGATTCACAAGTATATTGTTTACGGTTCATGGAGTGTAAGGCCTCGAACCCGGGAACTTCACATCTAGCAAATCATAGCATACACAGTTTTTAAACTGAAAATATCGTAATTATTCATAAACCAAAATAGCGGAAACATTCAACAATCCAAACCAAATAATACATAACATAAATCGAATCCGACACTTCAAACAAAACTACATAACTAGGGATGCCAGTCCACAAGACATCGAGTAACCTCATGACCACACACCATGGAGCTAACCATCCTATCACATGCTCATGCGAAAACTACTTACCATGCAAAAACTGTACATACACAAAATGTACTTGACGCCTTGACAGCGGCTGTATACTTTTGATTATTATAATAAGCAGTAAAAACAATAATAATAATGATAATAATAATAAGCAGTAAAAACAATAATAATAATAATAAGCAGTAAAAACAATAATAATAAGCGATAAAAAAATAATAATAATAAGCAGTAAAAACAATAATAATAATAATAATAATAATAATAATAATAATAATAATAATAATAATAATAATAATAATAAGTAAAAAACAAAAGTAGAAATAAACATTTAAAACAACGAAATATTATTAGCTAAATGTTATATGTTTTCTATTCTTTATCTTTCCATCAAGTGAAAAATGATTTAATTGGTCATGTCACATGCAACGGCTGAAGGGCATTTTAGGGTATTTTGGTGTTACGAGATTTGATGTTAAAAAATATGTGTAAACGTGATTTTTCCATCATGGTTTTGTAAGATCTTAATATCTCTTAGTTGTAAAACAACTTCTCGAAGGCCGAGTACTCCCCGTCCCCGAGTACTCGCTACAATATAGGCTGCCAAGGCATGAGTACTTTTCGTACAGGCCGAATACTCTCTGAGTACTCTCCGTCTAGGCCGAGTACTTCCCGATTACTCTCAAATCCGACTATGGAGCGCCTAGCGACATTTGCAACCGTTTATATAAACCTGAAACCTCCGCTAGTAATTGGTCCAAACATCAAGTTTGAAGGTAGAATTATGATCGTATGTACAAGTTCAATTAGTAGAGTTATTTGTTTTGACACTTATTTATTTCGTCTCTTTAGTAAGACACATAAATAGTTGTTTGTGTAACCATAGTTGGATCATATATTGAAAAGGATGATTTTGCGAAAGGGTCTCCACTTCGTATTTCGCTTCGGGTCTTCAAAAGCATTGGAACTGCCCTTGTTGTGGAGTGGAGTAGAAGTCCTTTGTCGAATTTGGAATTGTAAGAATTGGAGAGGTGTAACGAGTTAGCAGATGGAGTGATATCGTCGAATGGTAGGGATTAGTGGATTTAGGAAATGGAATCTCATGGTATCTTTTTAGTTAAATCCTGTCGCAGTTTTCTATCTAGAAATGCTACCCGGTTTTGTCCATAGGAATGGGTGAAGTGGTTACCAAAGAAGATAAATATGTTTGGGTGAAGGGTCGAACAAGATAGGCTGGCTACTTTGGTCGGGTGAAAATCAGCAGTTCAAAGAAAAAGTAATTTATTTTTATTTTTAAAATATCTCTTTTTACTTGATTTTATAAGACAAGTAATGTAATAGGTTTTTTTTTATCAACAATAACTTTCCGAGTTATTAGTGTTGGTATTTCCCAACTATGAATCTCGGAATACTCTGTTTGTCCAGTAGGTGCCCCGATAGTGCTTGGGATTGATTTTGTTTGCCGTTAAAAAAAATGAATATGAAACTAATTAATCAAAGATAACATGTTCGTACAAAATATGTAAACCTGGTCGTTACGACTCTAGTCATCATGATTCAAATACTCATTCAAACATCCGATAAAATTCATAAATGGATTACCATCCACAAAAAAGTTATTGAGTGCGACTTTCCTTTTTTGGTGGCTGTTACAAGCAAACAAACATTAGAATGTTCCTTAATAACGTCTAGGTACATCCCTATATCCATGGATTCAATGATTACATCTATATGCTTGCATGCATTTATTAAAACATTAAACAATTTAATTTCAAATATTTATTCTCACGCTTCTGATAGAGTTCTTTTGTCCCACGGTTATAACTTAAGAGGTTCGGCTCATGGATTTTTTTTTTTTAATATAAAGAAATTTTCAAGCGTTTTGGTTTTAAGAAAATCAAATGAACACCTTAACCTTATGAAATCCCCGATGATAATAATCATCGCGGTTTGGTTTAGTACACTGTCGGCTGTAAAACATAACCAGATGAGCAACCTTTTTCTTCCACAAAAAGAAACGTGTTTGGTTTATATATCTATAATAACGTTGTACATAATATCTAACCGGTTAGAATAGAATGTAAGTTTGGTTTCAATACAATGATAATGGTTACCATGTAAAATTGCATATTTTTTTTATAATCACTTTCAGTTTTATTGTCCACAAGCAAAAAATTATAGTAGAATGAATTAAGGATAATAGAAGGAAATTAATATATTATAACCATCCTTTTTTTATAGATGAATTATCATTTTGAGACAATGGATTGTCCTTTTATTTTATATAAAGCATTAAAGTGTACTTGAAGATTACAAAATTTCAATATTAATAAATTCGATAAAAACTTAATCAACTGTTAACATAATTTATTTTTTGGGTTTTTTCTCTAGGTTATTATACCAAGTGTTGGTACCATAACAAACCAAAATTATGTTTTGGATTTTCTTTCGACTGCTATACCGATTATCTGTACCATAATAATACCGTCCAAATTCCCAGTGTAACGAATCCGTTGCAATGCAAGTGCATCACTGGATCACCCCCTAGTTTTATATAAAGCAAAACATGAAAGAAATATTAGTTTTGAAAGTTCTAGATATATTTTGCTAGTCATACTCAATACGTATAACCTATCTTATATAGTCAGACTATTTATAACATATCATTTATATCATTTTTTAATTTATATTTTTGAAATTTATACCAATCAAAATAAGTAAACCAATGGCGGCTAGCAGTTGTTTTAGTTGTTCAACCAATGAGTGTCCAGGTGCATCACTATGTCAACCAACCACAAAATGGCGTCCAGGTGCATCATCTTCTCTTAGACTCAAAGACACACCCTCTCTCACGTGCCCCACCAACATCTTTCAAAGTCTCAACATTTTGTTTAACGGCAAATTTGGTTTACTGACGGACCACTGGAGTATCATCGTGCCACCAGCGGAACCGCTCAATCGTATCCATCTCCACTAGGCATAATGCCTACATACCAATTCAGAAGGAAACTTCAAAGTCTCAACATCTTTTTCTATTTTTTTTTTATTTTTGAAACAGCTACTTTCATTAGACCGCCCGTAGTGGGGCGTTTTTTTAAAATTTTTTTGCCCGAAAACGCCCTATAACGCCCAACCCCCCATTACAGGGGGCGTTTTGGGGCGTGATTTTCGAAAAAAATCCCCCCCGGCGTTTTAAATATAACGCTTAAAATGAGATGGGGGCCCACTTTTTGACCGTTCTCAAACGGTAACATTCTTTATTTTTTTTTTTTAATTTAAAATATTCCCACTATAAATATATACCCCACATTCACACCTTTTTTTATAAAAAAACTCACTTTCTCTCCCACTTTCTTCTAATTTTTATAAAAAAAAACCCACTTTCTTCTAATTTTTATACAATCATGCATCCATACCGCCCTCCTTTTGGTGTCCCCCCTAGACCCGCAAACCCGAACACAACCCAACCGCAAACCCCGTACAACCTTCAAGACATGGACCCGAGCTTTTTAACTTACGCGGCTTACTTGAGTGGCGCCCCTCCGTTTGTTCCTCCCACTTTCGGCTATGGTCAAGCCGGCGGGTCTCAACCGTCACAACCCGAAGCCGAACCCGATGTGGAAGTCGTACCGGAGACGCAACCCGAACCGGTGCAAGAAACATCGAAACGCGGCAAAAGGTCGCATAAAAAGAAGGAAAAGGACGCACCGCGGCGTACAAAAAATATCATTAAATGGACGAAGGAAGAGGAATTCGCGTTGACTCGGGCGTTTGTCGACATTTTGGAGGACGAAGAGACCGGTAACTATTTTATATAAATATTATTTTACTTATTTTGTTACTTTAATTTTTAACATACAACTTATTATTTTTTTTTTGTAGCAAACTTTCAAACGGGCCCGGTTTTTTGGGATAGGGTTCGTGCACTCTTCTATAGCACGTGGGGTCAAGGCGAACATCGGGACAAAGATTCCATTTCTAGCAAATGGACCGACATCAACAACAAGTGTCATGCGTTCCAAGAAGTCTTCCAACGTAACTACGATAATCGGCCGAGCGGTGAAGGTGACGTGGGGGTTTTAACGAAGACTTTGGAGGAGTTCGAGAGGACAAAATGCCCTTTCACGTACTATAAGTGTTGGGAGCTACTACGAAAAAGTCCAAAGTGGGCAGTAGTTAATCCAATGACGTCTAGTAGTAGACGTCGGGCTAAAAGGTCAAAAACATCATCCTCCGTTGACCCGTCAACTCCGACATCGGATGCCCGCAATGTTGATTTAAATGAGGAGGTGGACGTTGACGAGGGAATTGAAGAAGAGTTGGTCCGACCCCCCGGTAGAAGAAAGGGAACCGGGAAAAAAACGGTCGAGTCGTCTTCCGATCTCGAGTTAAAGGGAGATTTCGAGGAGATGAACCGTCGTCTCCAAGACATTCGCGACCTCGGCTACAAACGTTGGGAGATTATGCAAGAACGAGTGTCCGAAACCAAAAAGTTTAACGAGATGCAAGAGGCGAGGCAAATGGAAATGGACATTGAGTTTTTGTCCAAATCGATCGACCACCTCCAAGGCGACGCGTTGATCCTTGCGCAAATGCGTCGACAAAAAATTCGAGAAAAATATGGACTCTAGATCATGTTATTTTTTTTAACTTTATTTTTTCTGTTTTTTTTATTTTCTGTTTTTTTATTTTTCTGTTTTTCAGTTTTTTTTTTCAGTTTTTTTTTATTTTCTGTTTTTTTGTTATTTTTATTTCAAGTAATGTAATTTTATTTTTAAATTAATGAAGTTTTTTTATGTTTTAAATTAAAAAAAATAATTGTGAAATGATTGTGAAATGATTGAATGGGGGTTATTGGCATAATGCCCCACTACGCCACTTTTTCTATAATGCCCCCTTGCTGACTAGGACGCCACATGTCGGATAATGCCCCATGGTGGGGGCATTATAAGGTGTTACCACTACACATGGTCTTAGAAGCACACTATCAAGGCGTTAAGGAAAAACAAACACAAAGGTTACAATAAGAAATTACATCACTCATTATATATTTTGGAGAAAGCTTGATCATTCCTAACTTTCCAAATACACCAACTGTAACGCCCCAAAATCTGAATGTTAATGTTTGTTGGATGTTATTATGTGACACGTCAGGAAATAAATAACTAGGCTATTTAACCTAGTTAAGGGTATGGTCAAAAGTCTTAAATGATTAAGGTAGTGTCAGTTATGTTTTAAAAGTAAACCCGAGGGGCTAAAATGGAACAAATGAAAGTTAAGTTATAAAATATCTAACACACACAAACACACACATACGTGTGTTCGAGAAAGAGAGCAGGAGGCTCCCATGGAGCCTCAAACCCTAGTTCCATCTTTATGCTCAAATCGGAAGGCAAGATGAAGCTCAAATCGATAACCGAGCATGGATTAATGATCTCCAACACGAGGGGATCATAAGGTATGTCGAAAATCTAAGATTGGTGATCATGTGTAAAGTGGGTTATGTTTTAATCCATGAGTTTAAGTGAAATTGAGCATTGGTATGTGTTATAATCATCATATAGAACATGGGTTATGAATGGTTTGCGTTAATTTGATGTTTAGAGGTGACACCCGTTAGTTAGGGTGAAGATGATGACTAGAATCACCTCCTATGTTCAAGTCTTGTTGAAAGATTGATGTATTATGTGGGTATGATGAATTATTGTTAGATGAAAGTATAGGAATATGATGATGTTATGTTTAATGTTCATTTGGAATGATACATGATGATTAGTAGTTGGTTTTGATGGGTTATGTATGAGTTTAGAAGAATCGTGCATGAAATAGTTGTACGTTATGCTTAAAAGGTAGTACTCACATCAAGTGTATGATGAAATGTATATAGTGTCGTACGTATAGTCGATTATGATGTTACGGGTATTCGATGATAAGTCGATAGTTGAGTATGGTTAATAGTTGACTTTTGAAAGTCAACTAAGTATAAGAAACATGATTTGACTCATTGTCGTAAATGTAGGTTAATGGGAAGTCGTATGGTACATGTTATAGCAATCCGTGTTAAATGTAATGACATGATGAGTTATATGAGTTTAACGTATACGGATATGATTATATGAAGTTGATTATGTATTTTAATGCTTGTTAGAAATGACTAAGGCAAGTTAAGTGTGAATTATGCGAATGATATGAATGTTACATGTACAAATGAGTATGCTAATAAGAGCGTGGTTTCGATGAAATGAAAGTATAGGAATCACGTCGCGACGGACTCAAGTAGGAGGTGTTAACGGGTCAAGATGAGGCAAGGAATCGGATACGAGCGCGGACGCATAAGGTAAGTGATTTCTATAATCACTTCTTATGTTCGGATAGGTGATATGGTGTTTTAATTTACTAAACATGATGGTTGAGGTCAAATATGTGACGTAATCTTATGTCGTAAAGGATGGAATTTAAAGTTGACCAAAATGCCCTTGATGGGTATTTTGGGCAAACGATCTTAACAAGTAGTTTAGGAACAAGTTATTTGATGAGTATAATGTTTTGAGCAAGTATGGAAGTGAAGAGTATGGTCTTGGTATGTCATAAACCAATTAATGCGCAAATACCCATAATGGGTCAAATAATTGGAATGTGATAATAAGTCGATAAGGCGTAAGATAAGAATTTCGTTAATCCGGATGTGGGATTTTAAGTTTATATGATAGAATGTGAATTTACAAGCATGTAGGAAGAAACGGGAGGTTAAACGGGTAAACGGTTCAAAAGTTACGCGCGTTTTAGTGCGTACGGTCGACGAAACGAATCTGCAGGAAAATGCAATTTAGAGAGGCCGTCGCCGACGGGCAAGGAGGCCGTCGCCGACGGGCAAGGGAAAGTCAGTTTTTCTCCGACGGGTTATCTTCCTGTCTACGGGGTTTTTGGCGACGGGAAAAACTACGGGCCGTCGCCGACGGGCCCTAGGGCCGTCGCCGACGACCTCCCCAAGTCTAAAAAGTTGAAATCTTGTTTCTAAGTTGATTTATGTATCGTAGGCTTCGGTTTGTTATCCGTGGACTACGGCGGACCTTCCAAACATGATTTTGATGGTTCCTTAGATGTTTATGGGTTATAAAGCTAAGTCTAAGACCCATGTAAATAATGAATGATTATGTAGGAGGTACACGTGATCTAATACGTGTTTGTTAAGGTATGTACGTATGTAGATATGTATGTATAAAGATATGTACGAGTGTATGCATGTTTGTAACGATGTAGGAAGGGTATGTACGTATGTAGATGTGTATGTACGTATGTATAAGAATATGTATGAGTGTACGCATGTATGTAAAGATGTAGGAGAGGTATGTACGTATGTAGATATGTATGTATGTATGTATAAAGATATGTACGAGTGTATGCATGTTTGTAACGATGTAGGAAGGGTATGTACGTATGTAGATGTGTATGTACGTATGTATAAGAATATGTATGAGTGTACGCATGTATGTAAAGATGTAGGAGAGGTATGTACGTATGTATGTATGTATGTATAAAGATGTGTATGAGTGTATACATGTATGTAAAGATGTAGGAAAGGTATGTATGTATGTAGTTGTGTATGTAGGTATGTATAAAGTCATGAATGATTGTATGCACATATGTAAAGTTGTAGGGATGGTAGGTACGTATGTAGATGTGTATGTATGTATGTATGTATGTAAGTACATATGTAGGCATGAATTTGACACGTTGAGCGTTAACGTTATTAATGGTGTACCTTGAGAATGAAAAGTAATGCAGGTACGTTATTGAAGCCTCACCAGGAAATGGATACGCAGATGAGATGCTTAAAGTTTCTTAAAGATCGAAATGGGAAGTGTACGCGAATGATCTTGGTTATATAATGTGTGCTAATGTTTTGAATGTATGTGGTGAGTGCAGGTTGTACGGATCACAGGCGATTATCACAAGGAATAGAGGTCGAAGATCGAGTCACTAGAGAGATTGTGCGGGGACGTGGAATGTAAAATGTAGAAAACATAAGCTATGTTTTTAATTAATAGATAAGAGGATGACGGATTTATGAATAAGAGTTATGTTAAAGTTAAAGTTTAAATAAGTTGAGGTATTTATAAAGAAAGGAATTTTATGGTTCGTGTTTCCGCTGCGACTTTTGCCATGTACGAATTAGGGTCTTATACCAACAAATCGTGAAAATGATACCTCGAAAGACTTAGTTCTTCCTCCACCGTCCCAAAAGTTAGGGTGAGGGGGGCACCCTCGGTGACCCCATGCGGGGAGGGAAGTAGCCGAGCGGGAAGGGTGCCGCCATCCAAGAGGGGACCCAAATCGGTGGGTTTGTTCGGGGCTTGTTCACCGAAGAAGGAGAGAGAAGATGGTGGGGCCACCCTCATTTTCAACCAATCAACAATTTTTTTTTTCGAATAAAAAAACAAGTCACCTAATAGGGGAGTGACGCCATCAAATTGGGTGCGAGAGGAGTTTAAAAGGGGAGTTGACGTGGCATAACCTGATTGGGTGTGCGTAAGAGAGGGGACTCCCCTAAGAGTTAGGGGAGTCCCCCTCTCACCCTTAGCATGCTTGTGTAACAAGGGCAAGCAATATAGTTCTTTAATTTTATTGTTTTCTGAAAACATAATTTTGATATATTAACTCAAATTGTAAAACCTACATAAAAAGTCAATAAGCTAACTTTTTTATATATTAAAAACCATAAACCTGTCTAAAATACGTGTTTTTAACTTTTAAAAACATAAGCTTTAGTTAAATTTTCATGAATTTTTTACAATTGAATGACTATAAATAATATAAAAAGAATTAGGTTAGGTTTTTTTTTGTTGTGAAAAATAAAAAAGAACAATGATTTTTTATTATCTTAACCCTGAATTTTGTAAAATAAAATCTGACGAATACCAATGACCAAAACATACCGGACCGCATTATATTGTTCGATTCGATTAACTCAGCTATGGTTTAACCGAATCATCAGTTAATTGTTCAGTTCAATTACATCAGCTAATTAGGTTAGGGTTCAGCTGCGCTCTCGATCCTGGCAAAGAGTGCGAAAATCTATAAATATCAAATTAGGAGTAAAAGCTCAAATAGCCCAATCAAGTTCCGTGCTTTTTCTTCCATTTTACACTACAAGTCAAAACCTTTCATGCTTTCTCCACTTCTCCACAAGCATCAAAGAGGGCAAAATAGTAAATTCCCACCAATCAACCCAGCCAGCCAAGCAAAGTCATTCCATGAGGGCAAACCTGTAAATTCACACTAGATCAAAAAACATGTTCTAGAATCTGAACCCAAATTTGGCTGATCAGCATCCCATAAAAAGCAAACCTTTTCAAACTTCACAACACAAATTTTAAAAAATGTCAACCCTCAAAATCACCAAAAAACACAATAAACATCTCAACAATCCCTTCCCATCAACCCCAAGATCTTTATCCATCAAGCAAGGAACTTTGTTGTTAAATTACCAAACTACCCTTCCACACCACCATATTTTCACAATTGGAAGTGATTTTCAGTTAACTTGGAGATCAGAAAATGGTGGGTGTGTATCTATTTCTCATAAATCTCAACCTACAAGATCCATATGGTCAACAATCCCTGGTCAACCATTCATTTCTGCTGCAATGGCTGAAACAGAGGTTGCAGAAAGCAGGGGATCATTCATGATCAAAGATCGAAATGTTCGATTATTATGTAATCATCAAACTATTGAAGCTATTAAGGTTTTGAAAGAAAATGAACAAGATTTTGAATCTGGGTATGTTGAATTTGGATCCGAATACCCTGTTGTTGAAATAACGGGTCGGCTTTTCGGTATGAGGAAGAACAAAAGTGTGTTGAATCAAGAAAAGTGGAATTCTTTAGAAAAAGATGTTCATAGTTATGTAAAGTATAAGCTTTTATTTGCTCAAAAGAATAATAATCAAATTGGTTTTCAAATAAAACTTGGAAAACAGAATCTTGTATCTTCACCAAGAATTTACAAGGAGTTTTTTCGAAAACCGACCCGGGCTAGAAGGATTCGGGTCCGGATATTCGGGCCTTTTTCAAAGAGGAAACGGGTTGTGATGGATTCAAGTAGTGAGGAGGAAAGTGTAGCTATGAAAGATGGTGGAAATGATGAGTGTTTTAATAGGATTTGTTTTACATATTCAAGTGAAAAAAATGAAAGATTTTTTGGGTTTGGAGAACAATTTTCACATGTGGATTTTAAGGGAAGAAAAGTGCCAATTTTTGTTCAAGAACAAGGAATTGGGAGAGGTGATCAACCAATCACATTTGCTGCTAATCTGGTTAGCTACAGGTAAAATATTTCTTGTAATATGTTGAGAACCGTCTAGTGCGTATGTTTCAGAACAAATAATATGTTGAGAGCCGTATAATGCACTTGTACATACTACCTTACGTGTGTGTGTGTGTGTGATAAGAGAATAACCTAGGAAACATTTCTATGTCATTATGCAGGGCCGGGGGTGATTGGAGTACAACTTATGCACCTTCACCATTCTATATGACTTCAAAGATGAGATCTCTTTATCTAGAAAGTTATGATTATTCAGTCTTTGATCTAACACAAGATGACAGAGTTCAGATACAGGTAAATTGGGGAATACGTAAATTTCATTTAGTTTGCTGTTATGAAAATTAGATGGAGTAAATAATTTTATACCTAATGGTTGCAGATATACGGAGATTGTGTTGAAGGTAGGATATTGTATGGGAACTCACCTCCTGAGTTGATTGAACAATTCACCGAGTCAATAGGGAGACCGCCTGTACTTCCTGATTGGATAATATCGGGTGCCATTGTGGGAATGCAAGGTGGAACAGATAAAGTTCGCCATGTTTGGGAAGACTTGGTGGCTCATGATGTACCAATATCGGCATTCTGGTTGCAGGTAGTATACACATATCCTGGAAACATAAGAAATATATAAAACAAAGTTGTTATATACCCTTATTTTAGGAGTTACTGCATTTAATTTTTGAATATGTTCTAACTCATATATGGTGTTTATGTAGGATTGGGTAGGTGAGAGAAAAACGGTAATTGGATCACAACTTTGGTGGAATTGGGAAGTCGATGAAACACGGTATCATGGATGGAAACAACTAATTAAGGATCTTAGTGCAAAACACATTAAAACGATGACATATTGCAATCCTTGTTTAGCTCCGGTAAGTATAAACTTTGTTAATCATAAAGCAATGCGCACATTATCAGCCAGTTTTTAAAACTTACTTGAATTTTCAGATGGATAGTAAGCCAAACGCAAAGAAAAACCTGTTTTTAGAGGCGAAAGAGTTGGATATTTTGGTGAAGAACAAGAAAGGAGAAACATATATGGTTCCTAACACTGCTTTTGATGTGGGAATGTTGGATTTAACGCACCCAAAATACCGCAAAATGGTTCAAGAAAATATTACAAGAAATGGTGGATGATGGTGTTAGGGGATGGATGGCGGATTTTGGTGAAGGTCTTCCTGTTGACGCTTGCATCTACTCAGGTTTGATATCCCAGTTACCTTTTTTTATATAATAACTAGTATTTTGACCCGTTGCGCGTTGCGGCGGCATCGAAACTTAAAGTAACTCGAACTTATACCGACAAATATTTGACCCGACTTGTTTTCGAACAAAATTTACGTGAGGATGCAGACCAACTGAAAATGCACATGAAAATAAGCACGAAAACGTATTACATTTGACCTGACTCATTACTGAGACAATTTACGTCGATACGTAAACCAGCTTGGATTTATAACGAAACGTACTTAAAAATAAGTACGCAAGAAAATAGTGTTTTTTACATTAAAGAATGGTACCACAAGTTGCGGCAGAGTCGAAACGTATAGTAACTCGAATTTATACAGCTTAGTGAAAATGTATTGCATATGACCCGACTCGTTTCCGAAAAAAATAGAGGTTGTGTCTTAGTAACTATTTCTAAGACACCTGATTATACATTTATACTTGTAACAGAATGTATAGATCTAAAAGGCTAGCAGGGTCTTTTTAGCATTATTCTTACAACACTATTTTCTAACTCTGATTATTATTGAATATAAACATTTTCAGGTGAAGATCCTATTTCGGCTCATAATAGATATCCAGAAATATGGGCCCAAATAAACAGAGAATTTACGGAAGAATGGAAGAAGACACTGGTTGGGAAAGTAAAAGAAGACCCTTCAGAGTCATTAGTTTTCTTTATGAGAGCTGGTTTTAGGAATACGCCTAAATGGGCAACGCTGTTTTGGGAAGGGGATCAAATGGTGAGCTGGCAGGCTAATGACGGGATAAAAAGTGCGGTTGTTGGTTTGCTAAGCAGTGGATTTTGTGGTTATGCGTTTAATCATAGCGATATTGGAGGTTATTGTGCAGTAAGTATACCGTTTTTTAAGTATACAAGAGATGAAGAGTTGCTATTAAGATGGATGGAATTGAATGCCTTCACAACAATATACAGAACACACGAAGTAAGTTATATTGATACTAGACAGAGGTGGATGTTTCCATCGTTTTAATTCCAACTGGGTTGGTTTGGGCCGATATTTGCAGTTAATGCGGTAAAAAATCGGATATCGGTCAAGAACCGATATTTGAGATATCGGTAATCGGCTAATCGCAGTGGGATATTGATAATTCTAATATCATGTAACATTTATACATATAGCAATTTAACAACAGTTCAGTATATTCTCCTACCATTAATAAATTAACCTTTTGCAACTTGCAAAACACTAACAATTGTATCAAGTAGGAACTAATTAAGACTTAAAACACTAATAGCAGCAATAAGAAGAAAGACGAATGGTAGAACTAATAAGAAGTTACTGATATCGGAAAATCGGTGATATATTGGTCAAAATATCTATAATATCGGTACCGAGACCGATATTTTAGATGGGGACCGATAGCCGATATATCACCGATATTAACTGTATAGGGTTTGGGTTATGTTTTGTCTATAACGGGGTCAAGTGGGTTGATTCACATTTTGTTTTATCTCTAATAGGTCAAACGGGTCAAATAAAACATTAGCTAGAAAGGAAACAGTGAATGACCAAGTCGAAAGTCACCCAACGTGTATTTGTAATGAATAAAAGCCTAGAATTAATTTCGGTCTATTTATTTTCTAACAGGGAAACAAGCCATCGGTTAATAGTCAGTTCTATTCAAATGAAAGAACGTTATCACATTTCGCACGCTTTGCGAAAGTATACAAAGCATGGAAATTCTACAGGGTCCATCTCATAAAGGTGATTAAAAAAACTTAACTCATTATCTATATAAAACATACAATAGTTGAATATAATATTCTAACAAACAATTATGTTTATAACACAGGAAGCTAGTCAAAAAGGTCTTCCAGTTGTTCGACATCTATTTCTGCATTACCCTAACGATGATCATGTACATAAGTTAACCTATGAGCAGTTTTTAGTTGGTGATGAGATCTTGGTGGTCCCCACACTTGATAAACACAAAAAGAATGTGAAAGCGTATTTTCCGGTTGGAGAAACTTGTGTTTGGAAACATATATGGACCGGAGATTTATATGACATACAAGGTTCCGAAGCCTATATTGAAGCTCCAATTGGCTATCCAGCAATATTTGTTAAAAATGGATCTATTGTTGGGGAAGAATTTCTAAGAAACCTGAGAGAATACAGGATTTTATGAATACTTATGGACTTATGGCACAGTGTTGATTGGCCAAAAGGGAAGTTAGAAATTGATATTCACAACTCACAAGTGTACATTTTTTTACAAATTCAAATAAGGTGTCTGCTTACCTAGTTATTGTGTTTTTAAAAGGCGATGAAAACTTTGAAGTGTCTGGATGAAGAAAAATGCTCATAATTTTTTAGTTTTCTATTTTTAAAACGGCTAACTCACACACCCTCTAAACCTACTCATAAATCTACACCAATGTCCATCATGTGACTAGTTACCTCACCCACTTGCGGAGGAACACCTTTACTAAACACCTTGATACCGCTAGGCTACAAGCAATTTAATAAAAACGCTTATAATCAACTGCTTATGTTAGGGCGAAAAGTAAAAGCATCCATGTCAATAAGCTGATTATATCCTAAATTATGTTTTCACAGTAGTGAATGTAAGGAAATAGAAAGTTCATGTGTCAATTAGTTTGATTTTGTATAGGTTTTGACTCGGTGAACACAAGTTGTCGGGAATGTCATGCCTACAATCCTGTGTAGTCCAAAGTAGTCGCACATCACGTTGATGATGCGTGCATTTAGGCAGAGTGAACAGTCATAGGTGCAAGCACTTTAGGTCATGCGTACACTATGGAAACTTGAGCGTTCACTTTGTATGCGACAACCACTTGTAATGTTCTATTGATCTTAATCCAAAATGAGTTTATTTACCGCGTGCTTGTTCCCGATTGTTCACGTAATGATTCTTGATCATCCAAAATGAGTTTATTTTGTGGTTTTACAGTGGCAGCTTAGCAAATAGAGCAATACTTAGTAGCAACTATTTATCATCAAAACTACCTATAATCATCTCATTTTAATTCTTCATCACAGTAATCAGTTCGAAACTCCACATCCGTACAATAATCTGTTTGAAAGAGGGGTTTAGGTCTACTGAATTATCACGTACTCTCATAATCAAACGCATAAATTCAGATAACATATTATTTACTCAAACAGATGGTAGATGCGATCAGTATAACTGACCGTTATTTACTCAAGATGAACGTGTTTCCTCAACAACTTTGAAGAGAACACAACCTTCTTGTCTGGACTAGGGCATCCATACCCAATTAAAAGTTGTATATCCTGTCTCGATTCATTGTGACCTCAATCTATCAAACCTAGTGCATTAAATGATGAATATTAATGGAAAACAAGCACAAACATGTTGTGTAGCGTAAGAAAACTGACCTTTTACTTGAAGATTCAAATTGAGGATGAAGATGTAGAATAGAATCCAGGAATACACGTTTCCAACTTTATTCCACTGTTTGATAAACTTATTCGCATAAATTTACTGGATATACTCTTATTTTATATTCTTCTATTTAATATTTAATTAATTAAACAATTTTCTTAATTACATTTTTTATTAATCAATAAAGATTTTTGAATCATATATTAGGCTTTTCTTGCTTAATTACATTTTTTATTAATCAATAAAGATTTTTGAATCATATATTAGGCTTTTCTTGATTAAAATAAATAATTTAATTCAAATTTAAGTAGTGAAAATTCCCACAAGCGACGTAATGAGAAACATGTATGAATTTGATTTGGTAAGTGAATAGTCTCAAATCTTGCCCTGACCAATCGGGTCGCGCGCGGGACCATACTCTTATCAGACTAATTTGGTAGCTTTCCCAACCTCGTGCCGGCTAATCAGATGCAACCTAGGTCGCGCGCGAGCTCAGGGCCAACACAAAACTAAATTTGACACTTGGCTCCTTTGATGAAAATCCTTACTTCCTGGACCTTGCACCGGCTATACGGGATATCCTCGATGGTCGCGCAGAGGAAAGAAGCCCAGGTAATCCTAGGACAAATACCAAAGGTACAAGTGGCATAGTAGTGGACCAATGGTAAAATGATGATGAGGCACAATACCACATCATCAACGGACTTGTGCCACATAAGGTCACTTAGATACAATGGTAAAATATTGTAAGTTATATAGAATAAACTAAAGTGAGTTACATTTGGTGTAGTTTACTGTTTACTCAAACTTCACTTAGTTTACCTCTTTATTTTTCAAAAATAATGAGAAATATACCTTTTTATTATAAGAGTAAATTGTCATTTTCATCCCTAAGGTTTGGCCACTTTTGCAACTTTCATCCAAATGTTTGTTTTTCTGCATCTAGGTCTTTGTGGTTTCAAAATCTTGTCATTTCCGTCCCTAAGGTTTGGCAATTTATTGTGACTTTCATCCCTCGAGGTTTGGCCCTCAGGGACAAAAATGACAAGATCTTGAAGTGAGGACCCAGACGCGGAAAAACAAACTTATTTTTCATAGTTTTTATTAAATAATGTTGACATACAATTGATTATACACCGTCTTTTTGTTTAGTATCAAAATTCATATAATTTATTTTTCATAGATAATTCAATAGTTTTTATTAAATAATGTTGACATACAATTGATTATACACCGTCTTTTTATTTAGTATCAAAACTTTTAATGCATAGTTTACAACAACTATATATAATTCAATTTTTTTTGGTTGATTTTCTTCAACTTTTAATGATTTTTTTTAGTGTCAGGGGTAGGGTGAGTTCGGTGCCAACCGATACCGAAAATACCGGTTACAGTACTGGTATATGAAGGTAAAAACCGGTACCAAGAACGCCAAAAGTCGGTACCGAATTGGTACTTCTGATCTTTCGGTTCGGGAAATTCGGTACCGACACCCAGTACCATTTGCTCATCTCTGACCACAGGTTTCATACAAACAATATCATTACCATAAATTTTTTTGGTTGATTTTCTTTCGGTTATCTTTTAGTGTTTTTTTCTACATTTTCTTTTTTGTTCTTCTCAGCGGTCCCGTGCGCAACGCTCACGGAGGTATAAACCTAGTTCCATATATAAGTTTGCAAGTTTTTTGTGCATCATCAATTGTACATTGTGCTTTGAGAGTTTTTCAAAAAAAAAACTTGATTTTTTTATTTTTAACCCAATGGTTTTTATCTTTTTCAATTTTAACCCTACATAATTTGTTTGTTTAACTTTAACCCAAAACTTTTCATTATTTGCAATTTAACTTCGCAACTTTTGTCACTTATACTTTTCATTATTTGCAATTTAACTTCGCAGCTTTTGTCACTTATACTTTTCATCTTTGGCAAATTTTCGTTTTACGTATAGTTCTAAATTTTCCGAGTTAGTACGACGCAACGTGCATGTGTGGTTTAACGTTTTTACCTCTATTTTTCCATGTTTGACAGGTTCGTCGCAACACGCATATCCTAGGTCGAGTCAGTGTTGGTGGTCGATGACGGTTGTGTGACATTAGTACTATTTGACACCGTTTTACGCTCCGCCACAACGCGGGGTGTGCTTTGGGGGGTTTTCAAAGAAAAAATGGTTATGCATATGGTTGTCTTAACGTTGGCTTTGGGGGTTTTAAAAAAAATGATTTTTTTTTTACTTTTTACCAAAAGTATTTCATAAATTACTTTTAAGCCAAAACTATTTGTTTTATGGGTTAATGGATCTGATCACCCCCAACTATTCGCGTTTGGCCGCTGGCACTCTCAACTTTGACTTTGGCTCCCACCACTCCCAACTTAACACTTGGGTTGTTGTGTCACCCCGTCGTTAACCAAACACTAACTTGGTTAGATTTATTGTCCTACATGGCTAATTTTAGATGATGTGGAGTGTTTTTAATGAGGTGGCATGCTGATGAAAACTTATAGTATATATATTGGCCACCTCCAGTTTATATTCCCCTCTTTCTCTCACTTAACACCACCACCATCCACCCACACCACCACCATCACCCTACGCTGCCATCCACCCTACCACCATAATCCCCTGTTCAAGAACCATTGGCCACCACCCACTGCGACCACCTACCCCATTTTCCAGCAACACTTTCCGGCGATACTATGATGGAATCAAAGTTGAAACAGCGTCACTAACACCCTCGAAGCTGAAACAAACCGGCAAATCTAAACTGCCGAAGAATGTAAACCCTAACGTTACAAGCCCTAATTTGAAAGCTTCGAAATCTCCGGCGGTTAAATCGGCAATTAAAAGCCAGAGATCTAAGAAGATCTGTTCCCTTCTCCGAAGAAGAAGATCTGTTAGCGGAAGTTTGTGGTGGCGAAGAAGAACGCGAAGAGAGAGAGAGAGTAATAAAACCCTAGGTTCAGTCAATTGCAAGTGTAAGGCTGGTGTGGATTCGAGCAGGTGTTTGTGTGTTACTTATGAGATGCTTAGGGCTTCACATGAGGGATTTTGTAAGAGTGTGATTGAAGCTGATGTGAAAGAAAAGGAAGAGAAGGAGACTGAGAGTGGAAACCCTTATTTTACCGGTGCTGTTAGGTGCTGAGAAGGATGAATCTGGATCGATTGTAGGTTTTCATTTGATTCCACAATCACGTAACGAGTTTTAGTAATTTGATTTTGTAATTTTTGTTCGATTTGTTCGTGTTTGAATAATTGAATGTGGAAAGCAGTTCTTTTCATTGAATGATATGTTTGAGATTATGAGTTGTATCAGTTTTGTTGTTCATATGGAAATGTGTTTGGAGATTGATCATTTGATGTTGAATTTGTGGCAGTTTAAGTGAAATTTTGTAATTATATTAGATTGAAGGTCGAGAGGGGGGTTTAAAAAATATTTTTTTTCATTAGCATGCCACCTCATTAAAAAACGCCACATCATTTAAAATTAGCGCCACGTAGGACAATAAAACTAACCCAGTTAGTGTTTATTTAACGACGGGATGACACAGCAACCCAAGTGTTAAGTTGGGAGTGGTGTGAGCCAAAGTCAAAGTTGAGAGTGCCAGCGGCCAAATGACAATAGTTGAGGGTGTTTAAATCCATTAACCCTTGTTTTATTTTACTTTTAACCAAAAACTTTTTATCTTTCTCAATCTATCCTCATAACTTTTTTCTTTTACTTTCAACTTTGGTCCTTTACAGTTTTCATTTTCCGCAAATTTTTCGCTTTATGCTTGGTTCTAAATTTTGTGACTTAACATATCGCAACGTGCGTCTTTGGTTTAACGTTTTACGTTTCGTTCTAAATTTTGCGAGTTAACACGACGCAACGTGCGTGCGTGGGTGAACTTTTTTACATCGTCTATTTTTTCACCCTTTTGACATGTTTAACATAACGTGCGGGTCCTAGATTGACTTAGTTATAACTAAAGAATCCCCGCCGCATTGCGGCGGGTCGTAATCCTAGTTTGTTTAAAAATGCAATATTTTGGAACAAAAAGCGTTCTGGGTTAACCAAATCGACCCATTTTAAAATGTTTCAAATAAGTTGCCTTTTTGGCCCGTTGACCCGTTCCCTTACCAAACCTGATCATTTCCACATATATAATATGTGTTTCACAGGGTTATAATGTTTGTATTAAAGCCGTGTTAATAATTACTAGTTAGAACTAATGTTTTTTTTTGTGTGTGTGCGAAAGCCGTGTTAATAATTACTAGTTAGAACTAATGTTTTTTTTGTGTGTGTGCAGGAATTGCATTCAACCAGAGGAGTCCTCTCAGGGGAAAGAGCAAGAGCATTTCAGCTAATGGTAGGGATGAGAAATTTGTACTGAATACCGGTACCGACCGAACATATACGGTACGGTATTCGGTTTTAAATTTTGTTCACTTTTGGTATGGGTACCATGTGGTAAGGTCTCGATCGAGCATATACGGTACGGTATTCGGTTTCGGTTTTAGATAAATTTTGGTATTGGAATTATGTGGTACGGTACCAGTACCGATATCATCCGTAGCTACAATAAGCAGTAAAAAAAGAAAGTAGAAATAAACATATAAAAAACTAAATATTAAAGGCTAAGTGTTGTATGTTTTCTATGTTTTTTTCTTTCCATCAAATGAAAATGACTTAACTGGTCATATGATTGCCCATATCACATGCTACAGTTAAAGTTCATTTTAGGTATTTTGGTGTTTAAAGATGCATGAAAAGGGGATATATGATTGGGTTTTGGTATGAACATATGCAGGTTGAAGTTTTCCATTTGAAGCAAAGATTGCAGTCAATGGAGAATAGGGATGAGCAAAATGGACCCGGTACCGGTACCGAACCGGGTACCTTTTCGGTACCGCATTTTGACATTTTCGGTTCCGGTTCGGTACCGGTCCGGTACGGTACCGGTCCGGTACGGTACCGGTATTTACCGGTTTTTACCCTCAAATACCGGTACCGTACCGGTACCGTACCGGTACCGGTACCGAACCGTACCGTACCGGGTATATTCGGTACCGGTACCGGTACCCACTTTTGAGGATTTTCGGTACCGGTACTTTCGGTTCCGGTACTTTCGGTTCCGGTACCGGTCGGTACCGAGCTCATCCCTAATGGAGAATAGAACATCAACTCCTAGAAAACCATATCATGGATGATTTTATTCTTAAAATACAACTATGGTTTTGTAAGATCTTGATGTAAATCTTCACTTGTAATTGGCCCAAACATCAAATTTGAAGGTAGTATTTATGTTATGTATTTTGTAATTGTTATTGTTGGAACGCGATGTAAATATCCATTTGCAATCTATTGTTGGACGTCCATTCTGCTTCTTTGCCCTTGTTAATCTCATCCAAAGTATTAAACTTGTTTTGAAGAAGCTCTATGATTAAAGAAGAATTAACAGCTTCTTGGATTTGGGATTCTTTAAGTTTCTTGACAGCAAGAACCAATTCTTTATTTTCTTCCTCGATTTGAAGAATCTTGCATTCCATCTCCTTACAAACACCATCTTTCTCAATTGTCAATCTTTCAAGTTTTGACTTTATATCTTCATTGCATGATTCTGATTCTAAAAGTGACTCTGTAAGCACCTTCTTTGGTTCTCTTCATGAGCAAGAGCTTGTTTACAAAACTCCAATCGGTTTTTAACATCTTTTGAGAGTGTAATCTCAGAATCCAACTTTCTTTCCAGTATCGATATCTTACCACAAAAAGCACGTCTCTCGTTTTCCTTCACACGAAGCCTATTTCTAAGCATTTCATAATTTTCTTCCAATTGATTGAATAGACCGCTATTCATTTTTAACTCTTCTTCAACTTTGACTTTGTCTTCCTTCAACCTTTCAAACATATGATCTAGTTCTCTCCTTTGCTTGGAAGTTTCATAATTCTCAATATCCCACTCTCTTTCCTTCAATTTAAGAGTACTTTTAAACTTTTCATGAGCTTCTTCCAAGCTCCTGAATTGTTCATTCCTCCATTTTAGCTGTTGTACAAGCTTCTGGTTTGCTCCCTCCAAGTTTTCCAATATGTCACTCATTTGCTTTTAATTCAGATCAACAAAAACAGAAGGTAAATTTAAAAGCATTCATTAATACAATAACAAAACAAAACAGAAGGTAACATGAATAAGCAACTGTAAATGTAAACGAGGTGAATAACAGAAGGTAAATTTAAAAGCAAATAAAACCTCAGCCAGTGAAAATTACAAATCCTACTATATGCAAACATGACTCTGGCCTAACTAGTGAAAAGCACCAACAACCTCACATACTTACATATAGCCTTACAGTTCCTAGACCAAAGATAGCATCGATTCAACACCTATCACATAACCATTATTAACAAACTTAAAAACTGAAGTTTAAATTGAGAGTGAATAAAATAATTAATTAATAGTTAACAATTGGATAGTGAATCAATTAACAATTGACAGTGAATCAACTAAACACTTAAAAGCACACTTAGAGATCTAAAAATAGAAATCTAAAACTAACAATTACAAAACAAGGGCAAATGTATCACACACATCGCGTTCCAACAATAACTATTACATATAACGAATGCCTAATCTCAAACACACGAATAGTAACATCTATATGAATATCTAGCGCATATGTATCTATTTGTATATTATTATTATACAGATTTGCCTAATCTCAAACACAATGAAGAACACGAATGTCACACCCCAACCGTTGGCGGAAACATCGGAGTGAGACGAAAAATAGATTGCAAGAGTCTTCATAACGACTATTTGTGACAATATTTAGAAAATTCAAATTTCATTGATACTAAATTGGAAATACATTGTCTTGGAAAGGAAAGTACAACAAGTTGCAAAATAACGTAACAACATGAAACATATTCATAAGTTTAAAATCTAGGCTTGTTTCTAAACCACCCTAAGTACGTTTCTTCAATCATCATCAACTAGTTTCCTTCAACGTGTATTAAAACAAAGATCAACAAAAGTTGGCGAGTATACAAGTTTGATTACATAGTATAATTGTGAATAAAAGTTGTCTCATATCCAACATGGTAAATTGCATACATTGTTCGTTATCATACTAGCATGTGTTAACTATAAGTCAAACCAAAGTGTACCGCAATCGTGCATACCGTTGTCGCCGAAACGACAAGGTTGTAAAATAGTTTACTTAACAATACCACAAGAATACGGGCGATGCGTTAATCCTATAGCGCTATAATTGTTAAGGTAGGTTTGCAAAGTTAATAAGCATATAGAACACAAGTATAACATAGCATGTGGTAACAAGAATCTACAACAAATATCATGTTTGTAACGGATAGAGCGTGTATGTAACAAGTTTAATTGTGATTCGTGATTGTATAAAGTGTACATGTTGCACCCAAAGTATATACATGAAAAATAGGATCGAGTATACTCACCGTTTGCTAAGTTTTCCGTTTAACCGCGAGTTGACGAGTTGTTGAGGGTAGAGCACCAAAGTTACTATAGGTTGGGGATACGAAGGTGTATGACTATTCGGAGTTTGTGGAGAGTTTGGATTCAGAATTAACTATAAAAGGTATATGTACACGAAAATATATATTGTCTAAATACTCGTTTGGACACTAAGTTTGTATGTGTTTTCATGGGTCCTAATTTGCCCATTAGAATCACAAACGAGGAGAATAGAATGAAGATAATATAACCTAAGTTCATGACATATAACCATAATCCGGCTAGTATCAAGAATTCGGTTAAATATATATTGTATATTATATAGCATAGTCCGTCATGTATCATCATGTATTGTCATGTAAGTCAAGCATGGAGGTAGGATTAACCTCATTGTATGATTCACCAAAGCATAAAGTCATCAACTTAGTTGATGACCCAGTTGGTCATGAATGAAAATAAAAATACAACTAACTAGTTTGTCAAGTAGCCAAGAAAGAATAACTCGGGCGTGTCATACCCAACATGGCAAATGTTGGAGGCGAGGCGGGGTTATGTTACTTTGATTCTTTGAAGCTACTTGAGACAAACACAAACAATTAAGAAAGTGAGGTAGTGGAACATTTTGGAGAGCCAAGGTTTCCATGATTCACACATTACTCATACACAAGTCTTCCAACATTGAAGGTTGGAAGCTTGGATAGTTTCAACACTTAGAACATTTTGGGCAGAATTTAAAGAGGTTTTGAGCTTTATTTCTTGGTGAAAATCAACCACACACAAACCCACAACTAGAAGCTTAGTTGGGAGCAAGGTGTGTACAAGATTTCACTAAGCTTTAAGCATTATATACAAGAAACAAAAAGATAAATTAGAGCAGAATTTTATGCTACTTTAGACCTCAAATATGGTGAGGTTCCACTTTACTTTGCCATGGAAAACTTGTGGAAACCTTCCGAGAGGTTGCCCAAGTAGTTTGAAAGAAGATTAGAAGAAGAAAGGTGAAGAAAAGTGAGTGAAAACTCATTTAGAACACTTGAAAGTATTCTTCCTTGCTTGGAATTCTTGAGAGGATTAGAGAGTTTGGGAGTAGATTAGTGTGTGGAAAGTGTTTAGGATGTGGTGGAGGCTTGTATTTATAAGTGGGGATTAGGGTTTGGGAGTTTATGAAGGTGGAAGGTGATTGGAGGAGAAAGGAGGTGGAGAATGGTGAAATATGATTGGCTTAAAAAAAGGTGGAAGCTGATTGGATGAGAAAGGAAGTGGAGAATTGTACTTGTTGTACTATCAAAGATTTGCATATCTGGAAGTTGACCATGGCCCATGTCCACGAGACACGGCCCCGTGTCTCTTGTTTGCTTTTGTTAGTCTTCTTCTTCCTGGAATCTTGGGTGGGGCACGACCCCATGCCTGGCAGGCACGACCCGTGCTTGTCTTCTGATTTGTAGTTTTTGGCCTTGGGGTGAAGCTTAGAGGGTTGGTGTATTGTATCAACATCCTTTCTTTTGTATTCATGCTAGTTTTTGCCGTTAATTTGTTCCTTTTCTATATTTAAGCTCTTTTAATCCTGAAGGGTTTTTTGCATATTTCCCCTTAAAAACTTTGAAATTGCATATATACCCGAGCAAAAAATTAAATTGCATATTTCCCCTCTATTAACTAGTAAAATTGCAAATTTACCCATTTTGATTTAATTTAGAAAATTGCATATGTACCATTTTTTTTTTTACCAATTTTTGTCTTTTTTCACTACTTGCATTTTTTCATGAAGTTATTTTTTTTTCATTATTTTTCCTCACGAACTAGGGTAACAATCATAAAAAATACAATTGACAATCATCTAAACAGAAAACAAAATAACCACAAAAATTCCATGTAACAATATCCAAAAATGAAAAAGACAAATGCCAAAGTTTTGACCATTTTGTACCAAAAAAGTAAATTGCTAGACTTTGATTAGTTATTTTCACATGTTTTTGTTCTTTTTCCCCGTTTAATTGTTGATGGTTGATCTTGCGATGCCGAATTTTTGCATTTTTTTGTTGGTGTCCATACCCACCACACCGGTGACACTTATATTTTTTCTTTGTTCATCATTTGCTCTAATTCTCTCCTTTCTTGGTCTTCCGGGCGGCCGTTTAATAATAGGTGGGTATATCTTCTCCTCATCATCTATATGCACCCATTGATCCTTTGAAAAACATTTGGCCGAATATGCAATTAATAGATAAGGGGAAATATTCAATTTTTATTTAGGCTTGGGTAAATATGCAAATTATGGGTGTTTTTAAGGGGAAATATGCAATTATTCCAATCCTGAAAATCAAAAGTATACTAAGAAACACACTTTTTTCCAACATTAGTACTAAAAAGGGTTGTTTTTTTACCTTATTTGATATAATTTATATGTTGCATTTGACGCATATCACTAATACTCGAACAACTGGTTAAAAATCAGTTGAATAATTATTACAGTTATATGTCATAAAACTCAGTTCAACAACACGAAACTAATACTCGAAACAAAATGAACGATGACTATAAAAATGAAAAATATGTTCGAGATTTTAAATCAAAAATATAAAAATGAAAAATATGTTCGAGATTTTAAATCAAAAATGACATATGTTGCAGGAACTAGTCATGAAGAAGAAGCAAAGAGCTCATTCTGGAAACAGTCAAACAAGGAGTTTCTTGCTGAAAAGATGAAGAATGGAGCTTTTCAAAGGAAAGAGACAAGAACTTGTTACAGATGCAATGAAGTTGGTCATATTGCATGGAACTGTCCGAAAGCGACTAACACAAAACAGGGAGTTTCTGGAAAACTGAAAGAAGTTATTGTTGATAAATCCGAACCACCAACTGAAAAATTTAAAGTTTTCAAAAATTCAACATATGAAGTTGGTGAGTGTTCGAAAAGGTTTTACAAGAAGAAGGGAAATCTTGACAATCAAGCTTGGGTTGTTAAGAAATCAGAGGTAAAATCTGGCAATGAATCTGATTCCACAAAATCAGAGGAGCCACAGTTTGATGAGAGTGTTGAAAAATCAGTTCTTTCAATGGATGATGAGAACTTTCCACCATTGAGGGCTGAGAATTTTAAATCAAAGGTTGGAAAGGTTGAAATTTCAAATCAATTCTATTCTGAAAAGAATGAATTTGATGTTGAAAAAGCGTTTAATGGGAATGTAAAGAAAATTTTTGGAAAAATGATCGATGGGAAGGTTAAAGGGGTAAAAGAGTTTTATGCTACAAAGAAAGCAACTTACACCCCAACTGCTTCTGAATTGAAAACACCCAAGGCTGTTCAGGCTTGGGTGGATATTTTCTTTCATTGAAAAACCTGACTCGCCGGAGATCCCAAGTTTGTAATTGCGGATCAGGAATCGGCATCTTTCTTAAAAATTGATTGTGTAAATGAATCTTAAAGTTTGTTAAATTTTACAGATTGTGAATTGCCGGAGCTTCCAGGTTGGTAAGTGCGAAACAGGAATCGGCATCTTGATTGGTAAAATGGTTTTGTGTAGATATTTTATTCCTACATGTGGTTATATGTTTTGGATATTCTTACAAGTGGTAAGAGGTTGATTCTGTCAAAGTGATTACTCAAGGTCATTAGTTTGAACTTGATGTAATTCTGATACAAGAGATTGAATGTACAATATGATGAACCAAACCCCTAACTTTACAAGTGGTAAAACCAACAAAACTTATTTTCCGGAAAAATCATTTTGGTTAAAACAAACTTAAGTGTTTTGAAATCATAATGAGAAAATAGTTTTGTGTAAGGGGGAGTTCTGATTGTTTATGCCTAGTGGATGGCGATTTGAAGTGATTCGATATCAGTTGTCAAGTTTTTTTGTATAGTTCATTTTATGTTTCAAGTGGGTCAAGAGTCTAGTAGTTTTCAAATTTCCTAAAATGTGTTTGCATTTTAGGGGGAGTAAGAAATTTTAGAAAATCCAAAAACATTTGAAAATTTGAAAATGTCAAAAACATTGAATAATTCAAAATGAGTTTTGTTGTGAAAAAGAGGAAATGATAGTAGATCAGTTGGACTGTCACAGCATGCTAAAGAAATGGAAATATAAAATGTGATAAATGATCTCACTAAAGATGTGACGATAGGCTCAGCTAGACTAGTAGATTTGCGATAACGATACAAACCTAAATGAAAAAGCCTAGTTCTAGTGGGAAACATGGTCAAAAGCATAGTACTTAGTTTTGTCCTTCTTGACTGTGTGCTTACTCAGTAATCGCTGATTGTCGAAAGACATAAAACTGGTTAAGTTTGTGAACTTTCACAGCTTTGCTAAAAAAATCACTGTGATTGTGCATTTCATTTTGCAAAGATTTAAACTTGTTTTATTTCTTTATTTTGTTTAAGCATCGGACATCCTCTGCGTATACGTGAGTATCGACCTGGATGTTGTTGCCTAAATGTTCTGCTTTATTTTCTTTGGTGTTTCGTTTAAGCTTTGGACCTCCTCTGCGTATACGGAAGTATCGACCTGGTGGTTAAAGCCTAAACAACTTCAACTTGTTTTATTTTTCTTATTTTGTTTAAACATTGGACTTTCTCTGCGTATACGGAAGTATCGACCTGATTGTTAATGTTTAAACATTCTGCTTTATTTTTCGCACAAATCACATTTGATAAAAGTTTAAAGGCATTACTCGAGATAGTGTATTACATGATGAGGGGATATGCTGAGATCGTGGGGTCCATAAGAATTTAGTGCTATCTAAATATACCTTAAAGTATCGGTAAGCAGATTGAAAGTTTTTAGATTGAGTTTAAGTGGACAACAATATCGTCAATCCATGTGAATCGTTTAGAGCTTAAAATGTTAAAGCTTAACGGTGCTAGTGATTGGTCACATAAACTGATATGATCCTCTTACACAAACTCAAAAAAATATTGTCTGTAAATATTTCTTTACTGCATTTCTTTAAATTCAAAAATACAAAAAGAGTTTGAGTGTGTTTTAGCATAAATTTTGTAAAAGTCAAAAAGATTTTCGACAACTGATGTTGGAGAGCTAATTTTCAAAATTCCGAGTGCTAAACATGATGACATTGTTGTGAGGGGGAGTATGTCTTGAACATCAAATGCATTTCTTTTAAATCAACAAGTGGTTCATCAAAGAGAAAGTTGTTTATGAAAGGGAGTCAGTGTTGGTTAATACAAATTGTTAAATTTAGAAAACTTATGTGGTGGTGAGAAATTGTGTAGGTGATGAGCTTAAACAGAGATAAAGCCAGGGATTGATCTCAAGGTGATAGCTAATTCCAGACAGCGATCTCATCATGATGAGAGGGGGAGTCTGACGAGGTTAGAGCCAAAGAGAAGATCCTGATATATGCTAAGAAAGAAAAGAGACTGATAAAGACTGAAGATGCGAAGACTCGACACTTAAGACTCGTCAACATCTGAGGGGGAGTCTGTTGGTGCATTCATCTGTCGTCTTCGTCTTATGTCGAGTCTCGGGTTCGTTGCGGATTTGATCGAGCATGATGTCATCATATCAAATGATGACATCATAATGGTGACATCAAAGTGACATCATATATGACATCACTACACAAGAAGACAAAGGAGTTCATATGTCAAAGGCTGATTTCGTTCGAAATATATAAGTGATTTCGTTCATTTGGTCAAAATGTGATTTCGTTTATTTGTAAAAGGTGATTTCGCTCTTTTGTACAAGAGGTGATTTCGCTTATTTGTCATGTCCATATGAGCGGAATCATGTTGCATATATATAGGTCGTATGAGCGGAATCACATAAATAGTTCTAGGTATTGTCTTCCGGTGAGCCACGAAGTGCTGCCGAAGTGTCGACAGGTTGTAAACGTTATCCAGATTAATAATATCGACAGTTTATAGTGAATACTTGCTGAATTGTACTCAGTTTGTCTGTTTCCGCCGTTCAAACTGAGATAAACTCTTCTAAGCGACTCGTTTAGGTCCGAAACCGATCCTACAATTACAAATTAGTTGAATATATCTGGTGCATATTAAACACACAAAGACTTTTGAAGAACATGAAAACAATCTCAAACACAACACGAAAACAAGTTCCGATTACAATAACGAATCACTTTGAAGAACACAGTTAGTTAATAGTTCAATAACGAATGAGATATAGACATTATCATCAGTATACATCTAGCATACACACCAATAGTTTTAAAAAACACGAAAACAATCTCAAACAAGTCTGATTACAATTACAATAACAAATCACACGAAGGGTTTTGAAGAACACGAAAAAAATCTCAAACGAACAACACGTAAACAACTTCAGATACTACTAATTACAAATTACATATAACGAATGCCTAATCTCAAACAGACGAAGAAGAGTAACATCTATATCTATATGTCACATACGTGCATATTATTACACAGATTTGCTCTCAAATATGAAACTAATACTAATTACAAAGTTATATATCATAAAAACTCAATTGAACAACACAAAATCTCTCAAACACGAAACTAATAATTACAAATTAGTTGGACAATTATTACATAGCGCATATTAAACACATCAAGAGTTTTGAAGGAAAAAAAACACACAGTTACAATTATTACAATAGTTGAGATTTAGACAATTATAATGAATATATAATATTTGCCTAATCTCAAACACACAATGAGTTTTGAAGAACACGAAAACAATCTCAAACACCGTTGAACAACACGATTCCGATTCTGAAATTCAAACTACTAATTACAAATCAGTTGAATAACAAAGAATTCATACTCATCTAACACGAAAACAAGTTCCGTTTAACGAATTACAGATCTCAAACACACAAGTAAAGTTATGAAGAACACGAATCTCAAACAACAACATGAAACTAATACTCGAAACAAAATTAACGACGACTGATTACAAATTAGCTTAATATATCTAGCGAAGAGTTATGAAAACAATCTCAAACATAACACGAAAACAATTTTCGATTACAGTTTGAAGAATACTGATGCGCGTGTGGTGTGATATATATTTAGGTATATTTTAAGCCATTTTTACACGTTAGCCAAGTTTTAAATTTATAGAACACGATATTTTACTAACACCAAACACACATATGGGCAAGTGCACCCATCGTGAGCGTAGTATAGTGTTGGCAAGATACCGAGGTCGTCCAAGGACACAAGAACTTTTAATACCGGTTTATCCTCAACGTCTAATCAAATCAAAAATTAGAAAAAGATTTTTAAATAAGAAAAAATAAAACTAACTAAAATGTTGAAAATTAAAATAAAAGTAAAAACATATAGACAAGATGAATCACTTGGATCCGACTCGTGTTTAGTGTAACCTTTGATTATTTCCGCACTTTTGCACTTTTTAAGAGATTATCTTAGTTATTGTAGTAGGCCCCTCTTTTGAAGGTGAAGTTACCCTCAACCCAGTAGTTTGAGTCAGCAAGGATACAATCCTAAAGGGTCGGATTATTGAAAGATAATTAATTAAGTTATTAATGCATATTATGGTAGGCCCCTCTTTTGAAGGTGGTGTTACCCTCGGCTAAGTAGTTTGAGTCAGCAGGGATACAGTCCTAAGTAGCCGGGTTAAAGTACTAATAGTAGCTTACATATGAGGGGATCAAAGAGTTTGGACCCCCGCCATCCAATACAGGTGGGTATTGAAGGAGGTCCTACTAAATTTGACCCAGGTCCTTGCAGGATCTATACACTGAACAAGGCAAGACTCTTACCAAACCGTTCCCTTAACCCCCGACCAGGTAGCCAACATACCTCCATATAGACCGTGGAGATATGAATGGTGAAAATCTTTTATTTTATATAGACAGTAAAATAATGCCAAGACACCACGGACAAACGATAAGGAAGAATCACGAGACGACTTGGCCTTTGATTGTCAAGAACTCTTACGATCAATCTTGGATCCCGAGATGACTCACACACTCTATGATGGACAATGGATAATGGTGGTGGATGATGGTGTTGTGATGGTGGTGGGTGGTGGGTGAAGTATGAGAGAGGTGGTGTGCCAAGGGATCATTTGCAAATGAGCCAAGCACCCCTATTTATAGGCTGAACAGAGGCTCGGGCCCGGCCCCGTGTCCATTAGGCACGGCCCCGTGTCCACCTTCCTTCTCTTTCTTCATTAATTGCAGTTTGTCTGCATTAGTTGACCACGCCCCCGTGTGCAGAAGCGTATCTGTACTATCAAGATTTTCCCAGATTCTGCGAATCTTAGAGTTGACCACGACCCCGTTTCCGCTGGGCACGCCCCCGTGGTGGGTGATAGAAGCTTCTACAGCTTTGTCTTTTCTGCTGACACTTGGGCACGCCCCCCGTGCTCATTGAGCACGGGGCATGTTCTGCCTTCTGTTATCTTGTTTTACTTGGGAAGATGCTGTCGGGGGGTCCGGGCATGCCACGTTTGTTCCTTTTCTTGTATTTATGTTAGATTTAGCTGCCTTTTTGCTTCTTTTGTTCATTTGAGCTCATTTAATCATGAAAATACAAAAGGAAGACAAAAACACACTTTTTCCAACATTAGTACTAAAAAAGGGTTAGTTTTATGCCACATTTGATGTAATTTATATGTTGCATTTTGTACACATCAAATACCCCCACACTTGAATTTTTGCTTGTCCTCAAGCAAAACTCTTTATAATGTGGCTTACACTCCCAAATGGAATGGGTAGAAGAGAAGGTTTTTGGGCTTGTCATAGTGTGTCGGGATTTCCAAGATTCTTTATTAGTTTTATTTTTATTTATTTACAATCCTATTCGTTATGATTTATTTAAAACATTTCATAGGATAAATTACTTATTAGGGCATAACATGCCTTTTTAAAATTTCATTTATATACAAGTTCACATACCTCACGGGGGATCACTCAACACTCGGCCGAATATGTATTTTAGTGAATCACTCGAGAGCGGCATGGAACTTACTCCGACCATAGGCTTGCCAAGCAATCAATCCTCCTCCTTTTTAACTATATACCTTTGTAAATATCAAGAGGACTTTTGGGTGAAGGGTTAGGCTTGGGTTAAAGGTAGGTGGTTGGGTTAGTGGTTAGTAAAAGGGCGAAAGGCGTAAAAAGCGTTGGTTTTCGTAAGACTTTTCGTAAAAAGCGTGGTTAGCATCCCCCCCCCCCACACTTAAATTACACATTGTCCTCAATGTGTCCCAAACATATGTTTTTAGGTTGATTGACTGTGTAAAAAGGTGTGAAAAAGCAAAAATTTATGTTTCTGGGCGCCTGGACACGGCCCGTGCTCGTTGAGCATGGCCCCGTGTTCAGAGTGCTAGTAACGAGAACTTACAGAAGGTGGACACGGGGGCGTGTTAGCTGGGCACGACCCCGTGTCTGGCAAAAGTCTGCAGTATTAAACAAGCAGCAGGTCTGGGGAAGTGGGCACGGGGGCGTGTCGGCCGGACAAGACCCCGTGTAGACAATCTGCAAAGGTGAAAAACAGGTTTCTGGCTCCGGTTTTCCTGTCCCGGCTTTAGTAGCACTAATGTTTAGTGTTCTAAGCCTCGTATGTACCTGCTTTTATCAATAAACACTACACCAAACCATAGCAAACATCCTAAATTACCAAAATTCAACATCCACATCACAAAGTTAAAAAGAAAAACAAATGCAGAAAGTAAAAAGAGTTAAAGGAAAGTAAATTGTTCAACACACGGCACGCAGGCCGGAAATTGTTCAAGATAAAAGAGGGTTAACCTGTGGGACATCCTACCAGCTGCTCTTGCCTCCACTCCTCCCGCCTAGTCCATGACCTCATCCTCATCATCACCTCCTCCTCCGTGCCCCGCCATGTACTCCCGGATGTTCCCAATGTCATCCTGAATGTCAGAGATGTTTCTCTCAATCGCTCCGACCCGGGTGTACGTGTTGCTCGCCATGTTATAGGTGTTCCTGGTGCACATGAGGTTTTCCTGCAACAAATCATGTAAACTTTGGAAGTTAGGAGAACCGCCTCCTTGTGAGGAGGATTGGCCCGGATCACCGTGGGGCTGGTACTGGTAATGAGGAGGTTGCTGAAACTGTGGAGCGTGAAGGACGAGTGCCTCTTGCGGGTTCCATGCATGCCACTGGATTCTTTGGAAGCTAATCGTCCCATCTTCGGCTTCATAAAGCAAGTTCATGGAGCGGCAGATGTGTATGTCCACTCTTCCCGACCATGGGCTCTTTTGGAAAGACCTGGGCATGTTCACGAAGTGCTTGAAGAGACGGTATATCCACCCACCGAAGAAGATAGGGGTTGGTGGAGTAGCAAGCCGGTTCCAATGCATGTTTCGGAGCAGGAGATACGAAACATCGAGGTTTCTGCGGTTATGAATGCAATGAAGGACCACCAGATCTCTTAACCCAACGATGCTACTGCTGTCATGCCTTTGGCTAAGAGAGTAAGTGAGGACCCTATGGATGTAACGGTAAAGAGGGTCCCTCAGCTTAGTTCTCTTAGTGATGCTTGGGTTGTAGATTCCATCTTCTATTTGAGCCCAAGCGGCTTGGCGTTCGTTTTCTGATAGTTCATGTAACCCTCCGGTGTTTTCTTCATTACCCGCATCTTCCCCCGCATACAACCCAACTATCGACCCAAACTGTGCCATCGAAATCGAGTATCTGGTCCCCCCACATCGGAATTATACCCCTTCATTTATCGAATGGGTCGCACCTTGAATTGAACACAATGTGCTATAGAATTCCAGATTCTATTCGTGGACCGAGCGAAGGCGAGTAGTAAGGGCGACTCTTAGCGGCCCGGTGACTAGGTTGTTGAAGCGGTCCCAGTGGTTCACTAATCCCAAAAGATCCGTGCACACTTGTCTTGGGTATTCCTCCGGTCTGGTTCGAAGTACGTCGTATCTTGCTTTAGCATCAAGCTCATTTGCATTGAATCTTGTGAATTTCTTCGACATCTGAAAGAATACACCAAAACTTAGCACGAAACAGTGAAATTTATGAGAAAACTGATAACAGCTAGCTGGACACGGCCCCGTGTTCAGCGGACACGGCCCCGTGTCCAGGCGTCTGTTACTCAAAAACTTCATTTTACGACCCGGTCCTGAAAACTTTAGAATTTTTTGTCCAGTAGGTGCGGTTTCCCCCGAAAATGAAACCCCAAGTGCCGTTTTCCCAAAACAAACCGTTTACCCCTTCAATTTTATCTTTTTCGGTTCAAAAACAAGGGTTTGGGGTTTTTGTGAGAAATCGGGCGAATCTATGAACAATACAAGTGGATTTACTTCCTATAGCATTAATCTAAACTAATGCTAACAGATTTATGCAAAAATTTGAGGTTCGATCCGGATGAAGTTCAAGAACCCTAGATTTTTCCCCAAATTTTTGATGTTTTAACTACATGCAAATGCCTAATCTAACTACTAATGATGATAGAATCATACCTTGATGTTGTTAGAAGTAGAGGAGACGTCGGAATTCTGCGGAAAAATCACCTGAACCATAGAGTTTTTGGGGAAACGGGGCGTGTGGAATGAAGAAACTGTTTGAGAAAAGGGGTTTTATCCCGACAGTCGCGCGGACACGGCCCCATGTCCAGCGGACATGGCCTCATGCCGAGCAAAGTTTAAATTTTTTTTAGTGCTCGTGTGAGTGCCCTTGTTTCCCAAAAACTTGGTTAGAAGACTTACCGATTAAGATGTCATCCCATTCGTTCATAACTTACCAGATATGATGTTGATGCTTTCATTCTTCGATCGTTTGAAGCGAGATTTCTTCCTCTTCATCCTCAATGAATCCTTGATAGAGTTTCAGCCGTTGGCCATTGACTTTAAATGGAATATCATTCCGAGATTTAATTTCTACTGCACCGTGTGGGAAAATATGGGTGATGGAAAAAGGTCCTGACCACCTAGACTTTAATTTACCAGGGAATAGTCGAAGTCGTGAATTAAACAATAGAACTTGATCTCCTACTCAAAATTCATTAGGTTTAATATGTTTGTCATGCAAGTTTTTCATTCTTTCCTTATAAATTTCAGAGTTTGAGTATGCATAATTCCTTAATTCGTCTAATTCATTTAATTGACAAAATCGATTTTTACCAGCAAATTCTAAATCAAGGTTTACATTTTTAATTGCCCAGTAGGCCTTGTGAGCTATTTCTACTGGCAAATGACAACTTTTTACATAGACGAGCTTATATGGGGTTGTACCTATTGTTGTTTTATAAGCAGTTCGAAAAGCCCATAAAGCATCATCTAATTTATCGGCCCATTCCTTTTTATTTAACCCTACGGTTTTTTCAAGTATTCGTTTTAAACCTCTATTAGTCACTTCGGCTTGTCCGTTTGTTTGAGGGTGATATGCTGTTGAGATCCGGTGATAGACCCCATATCTTGTTAAAAAAAAATTCAAGTTGATGATTACAAAAATGGGTACCTCTATCACTTATTAATGCTTTAGGTGTTCCAAAACGAGAGAATAATTTTTTTCAGAAATCTTACCACGACTCTTCCATCACTTGTTGGAAGTGCCTTGGCCTCGGCCCATTTAGACTAGTAATCTACTGCCACAAGTATATATTTGTTTCCTTTTGATGGTGGGAAAGGTCCCATAAAGTCGAGTCCCCACACATCAAAAATTTCACAAACAAGAATGCCATTTTGTGGCATTTCGTTTTTGGAAGAAATATTACCTGTTCTTTGGCAAGCATCACATGTCTTGACAAGACTTTGGGCGTCTTTGTAAATGGTAGGCCAATAAAATCCTGAATCAAATACCTTACGTGCGGTACTAGTGGCACCATGATGTCTTCCGTATGGACCTTCATGACAATGGCGGAGAATTCTTCGTGCTTCGCTACCATGTACACACCCTCGGATGAGTTGGTCGGCACACATTTTGAAAAGATAAGGATCTTCCCAAAAGTAATGCTTTACATCAGCAAAGAATTTCTTTCTTTGGTGATGTGGCCATCCTTTGGCGACTATACCGCTAGCTAGGTAATTAGCATAGTCAGCGTACCATGGTTCTTCTCTGTATTCCACCATTTCTAGGGACTCTGTTAGAAATTTTTCATTGATTTGCTCGTCCCTGGTTGCCTCCAAAGCTGGGTCTTCTAAGCGTGAAAGATGATCCGCTGGGGTGTTTTCAGCTCCTCTTTTGTCTTTGATTTCAATATCAAATTCTTGGAGGAGTAAAATCCACCGAATCAAACGTGATTTGGCGTCCTGCTTTTTGAAGAGATATCGAATGGCTGCATGATCTGTATTGACTATTGTTTTAGAAAGAACAAGATAAGAATGAAATTTATCAAAAGCAAATACCACAGCTAGTAATTCTTTTTCAGTTGTTGTATAATTTTCTTGTGCATCGTTAAGTGTTTTACTAGCATAATAAATTGGGTGAAAATGCTTTTCTTTTCTTTGTCCCAAAACAGCTCCAACTGCAAAGTCACTTGCATCACACATGATTTCGAAAGGAAATTTCCAATCAGGCGCTATCATGATAGGTGCATTGACTAGCATTTCCTTTAGGGTTAGGAATGCTTGATTGCAATTCTTGTCAAAGATGAAAGGGGCATCTTTTTCAAGTAATTTTGTTAGAGGCCTTGAAATTTTAGAAAAGTCTTTGATAAACCGCCTATAAAATCCGGCATGCCCTAGGAAACTTCTGATAGCACTAACGGAGGATGGGGGTGGTAATCGAGAAATAGTGTCTATTTTGGCTCGATCAACCTCCATTCCTTCGCTTGAGATTTTATGACCGAGTACTATTCCCTCCGTTACCATGAAATGGCATTTTTTCCAGTTAAGGGCAAGGATAGTTTCCTCACATCAGGATAGCATTCGTTCAAGGTTATCGAGGCATTGGTCGTATGAATCCCCAAAGATAGAAAAGTCGTCCATGAAGACTTCCATTGTCTTTTCTATCATGTCATGGAAGATGGCTACCATGCAACGTTGGAAGGTTGCGGGGGCATTACATAGACCAAATGGCATGCGTCGATAAGCAAAACTTCCATAGGGACATGTGAAGGTTGTCTTTTCTTGGTCTTCGGGTGCTATCGGGATTTGAAAGTAACCTGAAAAACCATCCAAGAAACAGTAAAATTTATGACCGGATAATCTTTCTAACATTTGATCAATGAAGGGCAAAGGAAAGTGATCTTTCCTTGTTGCTTAATTTAATCGTCTATAATCTATACATACTCTCCATCCTGTGACGGTTCTCGTTGGTATTAATTCATTCTTTTCGTTAGTTATTACCGTCATACCTCCTTTCTTTGGAACTACTTGGACGGGACTTACCCTAGGACTATCGGAGATAGGATAAATAAGTCTGGCGTCAAGTAATTTGATGACTTCTTTTTTAACCACTTCTTGAATATTGGGATTTACTCGACGTTGTGGTTGTATTACCGATTTGTAGTAATCATTCATTAAAATTTTGTGCGTGCACATGGAAGGACTTATTCCTTTAATGTCTACAAGCTTCCAAGCAATCGCATTTTTGTGTTTTTTCAAAAGATTAATTAATTTTTCTTTTTCTAAACTACTTAATTTAGACGAAATAATTACAGGTGATTTACCATCTTTGTCTAGAAAAGCATATTCCAAACCTTTCGGAAGTTCTTTGAGCTCAAGAGGTGGGTCTTTAGGAGACTCCTCATTTGGTTGCTCATTTTGATCAAGAACTTTGAAAGTTTGTTCTATTGCGACCTCTTCTTCAACAAAATGGTCAATCTTTTCACTTGTATCGGGTGGTTCATCTTCATCTTCAATTAGGGAGTCATTATTGCCGAATGGATATTTCATTGACCGCTCTAGATCGACACTCTTTTTAAATGCCCCTAACTGAATAGATAGATTGTTGTACTTCCGGTTTTTCAAAGCTTCGTGAGTTTTTACAAAGGGTCGTCCCAACACTAGAGGAGCGTCATCGAGGATGACAAAGTCGGTTGGGATTACCATTTGATTTGTTTGAACCAAGACATCCTTAACTACACCGATTGATTTTATTACTTTCCGATTGGATAGAAAAATGGGTATTTGAAGTGGAGAAAAATCACTAATACTTAATTTTTTGAAAATGTAGTTGGGCATTATGTTAACACAAAGATCTTTATCAATTGTGACATTACTAATAAATGAATTTTGAAAAAAACATGGAACCGGTGTAATGTTGATTTCAAATGGGTCTTCTTTTATTAGCGAAGTTTGATCATTAGTTAACTTAACGCTTACCGTTTCCTCAATTTTAGTGTTAGTGTTTAACTCTTTTAAAAACTTAGCATGAGTGGGTACTAAACAATGATTTTCAAAAGAAGGTGACAAGAGATTAATTTCTTCAAAATTAGACTCTTCTTGTATTTTCACGTTAACGGACTCACCTTTTTCGTTGTTTAACTCATGTGTCGGTTTTTCACTTATTTGTTCTTCCATTTTTACCTCTTCAACTATCTCTTCTTTATTACAAGTTAATTCTTCTCTTGCGCTGGACTCCTCTTCCCTTGCGCGAGATTCTTTTATGTACCATTCGATAGTTTTAAGGTGTTCTAATATCCTATCGGTCACTTTGGTGATAGAGTAAGGTTCGGGATTTTCAAAGCTTGAATCCGGTTGTTCGATCCTTTGCTCCTCATAATTACCATATGAAGTAGATGGTTCACACCATTGTTCTTCATTGTAAATATATGATGGATAAGGGTCGTAATTTTGTTCTTCATAACACTCATATGAGGTGGGTTGTTCACGCCATGGTTCCTCATAATAAGCATATGAAGGTGGTGGCTCATATCTTGGTTCCTCAAAGTATGAGTATGAAGGCTCATACCTTGGTTCATCAAAATATGAGTATGAGGGAGGAGGTTCATACCTTTGGTCTTCATAGGATGCGTATGAAGTTGATGGCTCGTACCTGGGCTCCTCATAGTAGGTGTATGAAGTGGATGGTTGAAATAAGTCACAATATTGTACCGAGTGAGTGTTACCGCAATTGGTGCAATAATCTTCCCTATAATCATCCTCCTCATAGGTGTAGCTGTAGCCTCCTGAGTATTGATCCATAAGAATCACTCAGCAGACCACAACAGAGTCTCGAGACCAGAAAGCAAAATGAAAACGGAAACAGAGGCTGAACACGGCCCCGTGTTCAGGATCTGTATCTGGGCGTTTTAATTAAAGTTACTGGTTTCGTTGAGCAGGGGGGCATGTTCAGTGAGCACGACCCCGTGTTCAAGCTCTGTATCTAGGTGTTTTTATTAAAAAAATGCAGCACGGCCCGTGTTCAGCGAGCACGGCCCGTGTTCAGCGAGCACGGCCCGTGTTCAGCGAGCACAGCCCGTGTTCAATCTACTGTAAATGCAAAACTAAACTAAAATGCAGCAAAATGTGCGCGCGTTTTGAAAAGGTTTTGAAAAACTGATTAGGTCGTCGATTTTAAGCTTTCTTAAAATCCTTGTGTCCCCGGCAACGGCGCCAAAAACTTGATGCGCGTGTGATGTGATATATATTTAGGTATATTTTAAGCCCTTTTTACACGTTAGCCAAGTTTTAAATTTATAAAACACGATATTTTACAAACACCAAACACACATATGGGCAAGTGCACCCATCGTGAGCATAGTATAGTGTTGGCAAGATACCGAGGTCGTCCAAGGACACAAGAGCTTTTAATACCGGTTTATCCTCAACGTCTAATCAAATCAAAAATTAGAAAAAAGGTTTTTAAATAAGAAAAAATAAAACTAACTAAAATGCTGAAAATTAAAATAAAAGTAAAAACATATAGACAAGATGAATCACTTGGATCCGACTCGTGTTTAGTGTAACCTTTGATTATTTCCGCACTTTTGCACTTTTTAAGAGATTATCTTAGTTATTGTAGTAGGCCCCTCTTTTGAAGGTGACGTTACCCTCAACCCAGTAGTTTGAGTCAGCAAGGATACAATCCTAAAGGGTCGGATTATTGAAAGATAATTAATTAAGTTATTAATGCATATTATGGTATGCCCCTCTTTTGAAGGTGACGTTACCCTCGGCTAAGTAGTCTGAGTCAGCAGGGATACAGTCCTAAGTAGCCGGGTTAAAGTATTAATAGTAGCTTACATATGAGGGGATCAAAGAGTTTGGACCCCCGCCATCCAATACCGGTGGGTATTGAAGGAGGTCCTACTAAATTTGACCCAGGTCCTTGCAGGATCTATACACTGAACAAGGCAAGACTCTTACCAAACCGTTCCCTTAACCCCCGACCAGGTAGCCAACATACCTCCATATAGACCGTGGAGATATGAATGGTGAAAATCTTTTATTTTATATAGACAGTAAAATAATGCCAAGACACCACAGACAAACGATAAGGAAGAATCACCTTCAACATAAGAAACTAGTTATTAAAGTCATTAATACATAACCAAATAAAAAGTGCGAAAAGATTAAAAATAAAAAGTATTACACTAGACACTTGTCTTCACCAAGTGATGTAAGAGACTTAGGCAAACATGGCCTTTGATTGTCAAGAACTCTTACGATCAATCTTGGATCCCGAGACGACTCACACACTCTATGATGGACAATGGATGATGGTGGTGGATGATGGTGTTGTGATGGAGGTGGGTGGTGGGTGAAGTGTGAGAGAGGTGGTGTGCCAAGGGATCGTTTACAAATGAGCCAAGCACCCCTATTTATAGGCTGAACAGAGGCTCGGGCACTGCCCCGTGTCCACCTTCCTTCTCTTTCTTCATTAATTGCAGTTTGTCTGCATTAGTTGACCCCCCCCCCCGTGTTCGCTGGGCACGCCCCCGTGTGCAGAAGCGTATCTGTACTATCAAGATTTTCCCAGATTCTGCGAATCTTATAGTTGACCACGGCCCCGTTTCCGCTGGGGACGCCCCCGTTGTGGGTGATAGAAGCTTCTACAACTTTGTATTTTCTGCTGACACTTGGGAACGCCCCCGTGCTCATTGAGCACGGGGCGTGTTCAGCCTTCTGTTCTCTTGTTTTGCTTGGGAAGATGCTGTCGGGGGGTCCGGGCATGCCACATTTGTTCCTTTTCTTGTATTTATGTTAGATTTAGCTGCCTTTTTGCTTCTTTTGTTCATTTGAGCTCATTTAATCATGAAAATACAAAAGGAAGACAAAAACACACTTTTTCCAACATTAGTACTAAAAAAGGGTTAGTTTTATGCCACATTTGATGTAATTTATATTTTGCATTTTGCACACATTAACACGAAAGTTGAACAACACAAAAACAAGTTCTGATTACAATAACGACTTATCTCAAACACAAGTATACATCTAGCGCATCTCATGTCACACCCCAACCGATGGCGGAAACATCGGAATGAGACGAACACAAGATTGTTCGAGACTTCATAACACTATTTGCGACAATGTTTAAATAAAACTGGTTTCATTTCATTTCTTAACAACATTGTCAAGTTACAATACAAGGAAATTCAAATAACAACATTGTTTCAACATATAACAACAAGACAATGATCAGAATACAACATCGTTTCAGAATAATACAACAAAATCTAAGTTAAATTGGGTATCTAAAGCATCCTCGCTAAGCCCATTTTAATATCATCATCATCCTGAAATATGTTTAAAATACATGGTTCAATACAAAAGTATTGGCGAGTATACAAGTTTAATACATAACATAAGTATAAAAGGTTTAAACGAATCCACATGGCAAACTTAGTTATCAAGATTAACGTACAAACTGGCATGTAATTATTCAAGTCAACCCAAAGATTACCGCAAATGTTTAAAGACTTAACATGACCTCAAGAATACGGGTGGTGCGTTACTCCTATAGCGCTGTACATGTTAAGGGTAGGCTCGTACGAAGTTAATGACAAATTTATCACATAAAGAATAACCCAGAATAACGAATCAAGTATAACATATGTATGCATGTATTGGATTATTCGTGCATTTGAATAAAGTCTAAGTGTAACCGTTTAGGTCTAATAGTAAACATATTGCACCCAAAGTGTAAAATCGAAAAAGGGTATTCGAGTATACTCATGGTTTTGCTAAATCTTATTTAGTAATTCCGCGAGCGAAGAGTTGAGTGGCGTAGTACAGGAACGCCAAGGTTATCCTACCCTGCGAGCAAAGGGTCGTTGGTATAGTACAGGTGTCACGACCCCCGATCCCACCCTGGACGGAATCGAGAGCCGCGAACCAGTTCAGTGGTACCGGTAGTTATTTTGAAAAGTAGTGCAGTGGAAAATTCATCAGGACCGTGAGTTAGAAAAAATATCAGAGTTTAGAAAACACCGGATTTTTTTATTTATTAAATAGATGGGATAAAACCATGTTTTGAAAGGTAGCTTTAATATGGGATAAACCCAAATACATAAAATAACTTTTCTTAATTTAATTTAATTGATAAATCAAGCCACTTCTGTAAGCCTTTTGGTGCCGTATCCAACTCTTATTCCGATCTACTGTAATTACCTGAAACGCGTTTAAAAAACATTTGGTCAGCAGGAAATACTGGTGAGTTCATTCATTTTTGTACAAAATGACACATTGTTATAATATATAGTATTAAGGGTGATTACATTGTTTCTATCAACCAATTACCCCAAATCGGTATTTGTCACTCGACTGTATCTGTGACTATGGTCAGATCACCCATTGGCTAACTCGTTGTCCAATGGTGACGGGAATAAAGTAATGTATACAAAACCCCACATACCGGCAGTAATTGAAGACTACAAAGACTTAATCCCTGTAATTATAACTTTAAAAATAAATAAGGTTTTGGAAACAATTTGGTAAAAAGAGAATGACTCACATTATAAGGATGCAGTATTGATTTAACAAACTTCTTGATTCTACTCCTTCTGATAATTAAGCATATACTTTATTGTTTTGAACCTTCTGATGATTAAGCATCCATTTTGATTGTAAGAGTATGGTGTAGAGTTTCGGGTAGTTAAACATTTAGTTTAACAGAGTGGAATACGTATTAGTGTAAAACCACATCAAACCTAACGATGGTCACGAGATTAGAACCTTAACGAAATTCACAAAGTATAGTCTTGTTTAGACAGCACTTTGGCATTCGTTTAACGAAATTCACAAAGTATAGCACTTTGGCATCCGTTTAACGAAATTCACAAAGTATAGCACTTTGGCATCCGTTTAACGAAATTCACAAAGTACAACACTTTGGCATTCGTTAGTTGGTTCCCGAATCGATCGGACAGAACATCGCATTGGTGATTATTGGTTAGAACACGAACTGTTAGTGCATGCGTCTGTCGACTTCGTCTTGTATCGACTCTTGTACATAGAATGATAGATCAGGGTGCAATGTTCTAGAAAATATGAGATTTTAGGGTGTCTAAGAGGTAATTTCGCTTGAAGGTGATGATTCCGCTTGAAAGTGGCTTGGACAGTTTCAAGCGAAATCACATTACTTAATTTAGCTTGAACTGACACCTTGTCACATTCAAGCGAAATCCTAACACTATATATATATGTATTCCAAGCAAAATCTGTATCATTCATTCCGGTCAGAGCAATGAAGTCCTGCCGAAGTGTCGTCTCGTTGTAAAACGTTTTAGAATCAATACTACGACAGTTTTAAGTGATATACTAGCTGAATTGATCTCAGTTTGTCTGTTTCCGCCTTTCAAACTGAGAAAAACTCTTCTGGTCGACTCGTTCGGGTCTGAAAACGATCCTACAAGTGGTATCAGAGCTTAGGAAGAAGAGTTCTTATCAATTCATTCGAAAAAACTGATTTCTACACCTTCTTTTTCAAAATTCAAAACTTTTCACGGTTAAAATCGGCTAATATTCTCACAGATTGTGCGCAACATTCTTTTAACAAATCCTTGAAAGTTTCAGGCCTAAAATCGATCTAAAAACTTACAAAAATTGAGTTTTCGCTTGAAAAACATGTCCGAGATGATGACGTCAGCAGCTCTTCAAGCGAAATCAGACTCTTATTTCGCTTGAAACCGAGTTTCCGCTTGAAATTTCAACCTGATTCCGCTTCAAACTTGCTATTACGCTTCAATAGTGCTATTTAGCTTAAGTGATTCAGCTTGAATCACCTATTTCGCTTCAAAGTCCTCATTCCGCTTGAACGATTCAAGCGAAAGCGAAATCTTATTTCGCTTGAAAGGAGTGTTTCAGCTTGAAAGCTGTGTTTTCGCTTGAACAGGGATCTCGCTTGAGTTTGTAATTTCGCTTGAACATTCAGTTTTGTGAACTTTGAAAATCCGAAACATGGACGAGGAATTTTATAATGCATTTGCTACCCCAGTTACTCCGATCACTTTGGCACAGAACACTATGTTGGAAAATGAAACGGGGACTATGCAAAAACCGCCTAAACTCATGAACATCGAGGAGTATAAAGGTTGGGAAGGACGGTTTGAGAATTGGGTACAAGCGAACTACTTAGATGCTTGGGAATGTATCGAGACGAAATACATTAGACCGACAAATGATGATGAAGAGGTTATAGTAATTAAAGATCTAAGTGTCGATGCTAGAAAGAAATACAAAGATGAGAAAATGATGCTAAGTCTTTTACAACAAGCTGTGAAGGAAGATATCTTGGTTCTATTGCAACATAATGGAACTTCTTATTCAATATGGAAAGCATTAAGATCGAAGTTTCATGGAAGTCAAGAGATGGTTAAGAACAAGAAATCACTTTTGAAGAAAGAGTTTGATCTGTTTCGTGGGTTGAAGAATGAGAACACAAAGCAAATCATAGAAAGATATTGCAATCTGCTAGCAAACATGAAGAGATTGAGTATTGAAAAAGATAATGAGGAGTTGATTGAGAAGCTAGCTAATGCATTACCCTATGAGACTTGGGGCACATATCTCATGATGCTAAGGAACAAGAAAGGGTTTAGCAGTCTGACATTGAGTAAATTCATTGAAAAGATTGAGGCTCAGGAGATGGAACAAAGAAAAGTTATAAGAATGAAAGATTTCGATGGTGAACAAGACATCGGACTTTATTACAAAGGTGGTGTCAGTGATAAATCCACCAACTTGTCACCGAAGATTGAGACTGCATTCAATGCAAAGAGTTCTTCTGGTAGTTCATCCAAAGGATCAAACAACAACACAAGTTTTTCATCATATCCATCATTTGATCCAAATTTTTCTGCAACAAAGAATGGCAAGAAGCTACAATGCAATATTGTACTGAATCTGGAGAATGATGAAGATTATTCAGCAGAAATTGCTAAGAGTCATATGTCTTTGTTGGGAACTGTTTTGGAATCTTATGGTAGTTTTGTTGCAGGTCGGATTGCGAATCCAATGCTTACAAAAGAGGATTACGATCAGATTGATGCTGAGGAAATGGAATTGATGGATATTAAATGGTGTTTAGCAAGTGTGTTGAGACGAGCTGAGAAATTTAAGCAGATCACAGGAAGAGATGATTTACGTGAAGCTAATATTTCTACTTTGGGTTTTGATAAATCTAAAGTCACTTGTTTTCGTTGCAGGGAAAAAGGACACTTCAAGAGGGAGTGCAAAAACCGCGAAGCAAGTGGAGCTCAAAATCCGTTCAACAACAACAATTATTACTATCGGAAGGCTATTTATCATCAAGTTGCTCAACAACAACAAGAACCACAAGTGGCTCATGGAAGAAAAGTGATTGAAGAATCTTCAAAGAGAGCTTGCATGGTTAATCAGGATGATCAAAAGCAAACAGAAGGTTTCAATTGGGACAAATATATCCCAGCTGACAGTAAAGCATGCCTGATAAACCAAGATGATGAAAAATTGCCTGAATGTTTTAGCTGGGCAAATTTCAATTGGGATGATTATGATCCAAACAAAGATTCAAATCACAAAGCTTATGTCCCTCGTGTTGAAGAGGATAGTGATGATGATCGTGAATATTGGTCAAGAAAAATGGCAGATCATTTGAAAATGATGGCTGAAAGTGATAGTGAAGATGAAAAAGTTAAAAAGAAAAAGATCAAAACACCAGTGAGTAGTGATGATGAAGATGTTCCAGTGATAAGGCAAAAGATGAAAGATGTTCCAAAATTCAAAGTTGATGAAGAAGTTGATGCTAAAAAGATTCCTGTGAAGTGTGACACTTGTGAAGCTATAAAGAAGCAGAACAGCACATTGATTTATAACTTGAACAGTTTGAAGGAATCTTATGATGTCCTGAACAAAGCTATGAATCAATACAATCAAACAAGTGAAGAACAGGCAACGGCAATGAAAACACTTCAGGGAGCTTTCATGATAAAACAGAAAGTTGTGAATAATTATATCGAGAAGTGTGCTGTGTTAGAGTAGAAACTTGAAACTCAACGGATTCAAACTGAAAGAGTTAATCGTTTATTGAAAAGTTACTCATTTACTTCTTATGTTATTGACAGGATCTATCCAATAGTAAAATGCATGAAGGCATTTGAGGAAGAAGAAATTTCTGAGGCAAAGAATTCTGAAGAACAGAAGGTTTCTGAAGTAAAGACTCCTGAAAAGAAGAAAGAAAAGAAGAAGGATAACAAAGAAAAGACTTCTGGTAAGAAACAAGGTTTCAGTTACAACAAGTGTCCACCCCCGCTTGAAAATGGATATTCTCCGAGAAATCCAAATTCAGAAAGAGTCGAAAAGGCAACAAATTTACAGTGGGAGTCGGAGCCTACAGTTAACTTGCCAGAAAATATTGATGTCACATTTACATCATCTGACACTGATCATGAGTCCGAGTTAATAAAGAAAGTGGTCGATCAGGTGTTGGAAAAAGATGAAACTGAGGAGTCAAAGTTGGAGTTAAACTCAAAGTCAAAGTCATAGTCAGAGTCAAAGTCTGGTTCTGAAAGTTCGAGTTCGACAGTCAACAGTCCAAAATCTTCGGTTAGGAGGGTTTACAACAAAGAATTCTTGTTATCAAAATCTAATTTGAATGACAAAACATTCAAAGTTGCATATACATTGAATGATTCTGACAAATTATATTTTGATGAGAAATTTCCAATAAGAGGTGTTAAACCAGAAATGATCAAAAAGGTTTTCAAACTAACAGAAATTAATATTTCTGAAATAAAAGATGTAAATCTTAATGATAAACCTAAAAAATACACCTCAAGAGTTCAACAAAGAGAAAACAAGAAAAAAGGTTACAGTTCTGGTTCTGGTTATCGAAAGAAACCAAACCATAACGGTAATTTCAAAAAGAAAGGATTAGGATTTATTCCTTCAGAAAAACAGAAAAATGAAAAATATATTCGTGATTTTAAATCAAAAATGATATTTGTTTCAGGTACAACTACTGAAGAAGAGAAAGAAAATATGTTCAGGAACTAGTCAAACAGAGAATTCCTTGCAAAGAAGCAAGAAGAGATGAAGACTGCTGATCAGATGAAAGAAACGAGAACCTGTTTCCAATGCAACACTGTTGGACATATTGCCAAAGATTGTTCAAAGGCAATAAAATCAAAACAGGGAGTTTCTCGTAACTTGAAAGATAAAAAGGTTGAATTTGAACCACCAATTGATAGAACCAAACTTTTCAAAAACTCGATTTTTGAAATTGGTGAAAGTTCAAACAGATTTTATAAGAAAAGGGGAAATCTTCACAACCAGAAATGGGTTGTTAAGAAATCGGATGGTAGTTCTAGCAATGATTCTGATTCTTCAAAATCAGAGGAGCTATCTTCTGGTGATGAATCTGATTCCACAAAATCAGAGGAGCCACAGGTTGAGATTAAAAGTGAAAAGTCAGTGCCGACTGTGGATGATGAGAATTTTCCACCACTTCGTGCTGAAAATTTTAAAAAGAAAGTTGGTAAAATTGAGATTTCAAATCAAATTTTCTCAGAAAAGAAAGAGTTTGATATTGAGAAAGCCTTTAATTCCAAAGTTCATCATATTTTTGGAAAAATGATTGACAGGAAGGTCAAAGGAGTGAAGGAGTTTTATGAGAAGAAGACGAAGAAAGATAAAGTTGAACCATCCCTGGTTTGTGACTGGGATGGTACATATTACGAACAGTAAGTCTGTGGATTTGCCGGAGCTCCCAAGTTGTTAATCGTGGAGCATGAATCGGCATCCTTCTTAGATTGTTTTTGGTAAATTGAAAATTGATCACTAGTATGACTTGCCGGAACTCCCAGGTTGGTAAGTGAGGAGTAGGAATCGGCATTCTGAGAATTCAACCTACATATGGTAACTTACAAGTGGTATTGGTTGGTAAGCCATGTGGTTGAAAAAGAGGTTGTGTTTTTAATTGAAGGTTAATCAAGGTCATTAGGTTGAACTTGATTGAACTATTCTTACAAGTGGTAAATCAGGGACATTAAGTTGTATCTGATTTCCTACAAATGGTTGAGAAACAAAATGATGAGTTTATCCCCTTACCTACAAATGGTTAAAATCAATCAACAAAACTTATTTTCTGGAAAAACCATTTGATTAAAACAAACTTAAGTGTTTTGAGATCAATGGGAAAATAGTTTGTTGTGAGGGGTAGTTCTGATTATTTATGCCAAGTGGATGGCGATTTGAAGCGATTCGATATCAGTTGTCACGTTGTTTGTATAGTTTGTTTTCAAATTTCCTGAAACGTGTTTGCATTTTAGGGGGAGTAAGAAATTTTTGAAAATCCAAAAACATTTGAAAATTTGAAAAAATAAAAAACATGATAAAATTCAAAAATGAGTTTTGTGTCAAAGAAGAGGAAATGATAGTACATCAGTGGACAATCACAACATGCTAAAGAAATGGAAAGTTAAAATGTGATAAACGGTCTCACTGATGATATGCCAGTAGGTTTTTGCACATTTAGTGGATTGTGACGAGATATAAACCTAAAGTTCAAACTTGCTTAATTCATGGGGAAACATCTCTCGGATATATGGGTAACCCCCGAAATCTTGTTTGAAAGGTCCCTCTTTCTGAGATACTAGGTCTTTATACTCAGTGATATCTGGGGTATTATCCCGGGACTTCTGATTTTGCGGAAGGAATGGCCTAGTCCCCGGAGAATACTTTCCGCTTGCTTGAAATATAGCGCCGCCCTCAGCATAAATTGATAGACAATAAAATTGCTAATAAATGCTGTTGTAAAAAAGATCCTCTAAAGGGGACACACCAAAAGTCGAGCCGTCATCTCTCTGCTGAACGGAAGTTCTGACCTGAGCTCTCACGGTTTTCGCAATTAACCCCTTACAGATATCATATGTGGTATACTCACCTGTAAGACTGAATATTGGGATCTAGATACGGGAGTATATTCTGAGGTGGGACACGCGATTAAGTATAAGTATCTAAGATATTAATCTCGTATCTCGAAGCAATTGAACTTTGTGTGAAAATTTAAGTGGATCAGTATACTGACAATCTAAGTGAATCGTTTAGAACTTAAAATGTTTAAAGCTTAACGGTGTTGGTGATTTGTTTCAAAAACTGATATGATCCTCTTACACAAACTCACAAAAATATTATATATAAATATTTCTTCTCTGCATTTCATTACATTGAAAAATCCAAAAATATTTTAGTGTGGTTTAGTATAAATTTTGAAAAATTCAAAAAGATTTTCGACAACTGATGTGGGAGAGCTGATTTTCAAAATTCCGAGTGCTAGACATGATGAACAAATGGTTTGGGAGAGTGTGTTATTTTGATAAGAAAAACGATATTTCTTCAAATGTTTCATCAAAGATCTACATTGTAAAGTCATTATTTGATTGTTTTATTCCTGCAAGTGATTTTTTAGATGGTGAGATTGTTTTTACAAGTAATCATCAGAAAATTTATTTTGAGGTAGAGATTTGTGCAGGTAATGATAGAGTCAGGAATCGATCTTGAACCTATGGAAAGAGCAAAGAGCCAGGTTACGATCTTGGAAACAAGAATTCAAGACTACAATCCCAGCATACTGAGAGGGGGAGTCTGAATGTCAAAGAGTCAAGTTCTGATCCTGAGGTTGTGATTCTGGATAGAAAGAGAAGAGAGAGATTTGAGGATACTTACAGCGTCAGATACTTCAGAGAGTTCGAGTGGACTGATAAAGACTGAAGATGCGAAGACTCGACACTGAAGACTCGTCAACATTCGAGGGGGAGTCTGTTAGTGCATGCGTCTGTCGACTTCGTCTTGTATCGAGTCTTGTACATAGAATGATAGATCAGGGTGCAATGTTCTAGAAAATATGAGATTTTAGGGTGTCTAAGAGGTAATTTCGCTTGAAGGTGATGATTCCGCTTGAAAGTGGCTTGGACAGTTTCAAGCGAAATCACATTACTTAATTTCGCTTGAACTGACACCTTGTCACATTCAAGCGAAATCCTAACACTATATATATGTATTCCAAGCGAAATCTGTATCATTCATTCCGGTCAGAGCAATTAAGTGTTGCCGAAGTGTCGTCTCGTTGTAAAACATTTTAGAATCAATACTACGACAGTTTTAAGTGATATACTAGCTGAATTGATCTCAGTTTGTCTGTTTCCGCCTTTCAAACTGAGCAAAACTCTTCTGATCGACTCGTTCGGGTCTGAAAACGATCCTACACCAACGTATAGAGAGAAGAATAGAAGGAATGAGCAAAGAAAATAAATTCCTAGGCTTCCTATTTGTAGGTAAGAAGTATGAAATTTCTAGGAAGTTTCCTTTAGCTTTTCTAGGAAGTTACCTATACATTTTCTAAGAAGCTTCCTACCCATATATATATCTTCTTATACCTTCCTTGCACCTTCCTTTGATATTATCTATCTCATATATATTTATTTTCATGTATATCTATTTAGGTGTTTTACCTACTTAATTAATCTTACTTAGCTTAATTAATCTCGCTTAGCTTAATTAATCTTGCTTAATCTTAATCTTTTCTTAATTAGTTAATTACTTAACTAATTAATTTATCTTAACTCTTATAATTTGCTTAGTCGATTACTTAACTTAATTAGCAGATTAATTAATCTACTCAATTAGCTTAACTGCTGAGTTTCCTTAACAACTAAGTGTAATTAATTAGTAAGTTTAATAAGTTTATTTAATTACTAAGTTTACTTAACTATTAAGTTTACTTAGTTGCTAAGTATTCTAGCAGCTCCCTGATTACTAGTTCTAATTTCTAGATACAATGGAACTCGTATTAGTGTATTACTCAATTCAACTTTAACGATAATCACGAGATCAAAACTCACAACGAATGACAAAGTATAGCCAAATATTGGCAGCACTTAAACATCCATTGGATTGGTTTTAAATCGATCGAATAAAGTATCGTACCAGTGATTAGAGTTATTACCCTAATACGGGCAGAGTTTCGGGATTTAGAAGGTATAATCCCGAGCTATTATTTACTATAATAAAAGCTGAAGGAAAGAAAAGAATTGAGCAGTTTGAAACGTAGCAGTGATCGAGTTAATACCCTGGATTCGTAGCAGCGTTTCCCTAAGCGAAATTGTGATTTTGAGCAGTAAACTTTCGTTTTTGATTGAAATTTTCGAGCACAGAAGCAAGTCCCATGCACCAGCAATTTATAGCAGAAAAATAGGTTTTACGCGGCCCGTCTAAGCCTTAATAAGATCTTACGCGGCCCGCGAGGGCCATAAAGGCGGCAGTAGGGTTTGCTGAGTCATCGGTGGTCTTGACACGTGGACGACACGTGCCCCTTAAGCTTATCCGGAGACTTTCAAGTTGTCGTGGCCCGCGTAGCCTTACCTTATGGCTTACGCGGCCCGCGTGGAAACAAAAAATTCAATTTTCTTGATTTTTCATGAACATTAGGGTTTCAGGGGTCCGGGTTTTCACTTACGGAGCGTTTTAGAACATTTTTGGGCGAGTCGTTACATCCTCCCCACCTTGTTTTAAATCTCGTCCTCGAGATTTGGGCTACAATATCTCTTTTAGAGTTATGTCATGTCTTAGTCAATAAGAAAAGTTTTAAGATATGTTCAAATGAATACGTGTTTTACAATAATTGGGCCTCAATGGTTTAACTGAATTAGTTCAAGAAGTTGATGTCAAATGAATGAGATGAAATGATATAGTTTCTAAGGTGATTAGGTTTAAGTCAAAAAGATATGTGAATGTTTACAAGTTGTGAATGATTTTTAGAAACAATAGAATTTACTGTCAACAGAAAATTTACTTTGATTGTCAACTGAGGAAGACTCAGAATCAACAAGCTCGAATGAAATAGAAGTACGAAAATGATTTGTCAACTATTGAATTATGATATGAGAAAAATCAATGTGTTGACATTTATTGAATAGCAAAGCTACATCGGAATACAACAGAGTTTAGTGTATTATTGTCTTAATACATAGTTGTATTAAGACCACTTTCAAGGATGAGTTAAGCGAAAGGTATATATAGATTAGCTTAAGCTACAAGTCTATACCGACGCCACAAGGTGTCGTAGTGATCGAAATAATAATAGCGGTGACTGGACGAGTTCACCGTGTTTTAAATTAAATGAAGTAAGTCCGAATGTTTGTTTTAAACAAATCTAGTAGGATTTTCGATTGAAATTGAAACAATTGAATAATGTATTTCGATTGAAGATGATAAAGCAATACGAAAGGCTCGATTGATGCTGTAAGAACCATTAAGAGATACACTGAAATATGACATGAATTTGTGTATCATTATCTTAGCACACGATTGTGTTAAGATTGCTTTTATAGGACAAACCAACAAAGCGGATTCAAAATAATTAAATCCGTATATGATGGGTGCAAACGAGATTAGCGCAAGCTTCAAATTTGTGAAAACGTCACCACAAGGTGATCGTGATCAAAGAAACGATTTAATGAAATCGAAAACCAAACAAGCCTGTTATGGTTCAAAGCAATTGAGGTGCTTGTTGGGATTATTTCGAAAATGATGGCTTCAATTCATCATATGGGACTTTGAATTGAATACGTAATGCGAGCAAGTTCAAACAATTGAACTTGGTTTAAACAAAACGAGTTCATGTATCAATAAGAAAGTTCTGACATGGTCACAACAAAAACCATGTATACCAAAAAAAAATTTGAGTTTTTCAAGAAATTCATTGACTCGATATCAAAGAGTCATCGTTTTGCAAGAAACGCGGTTTATAAAGATCAAGTATAGCGAAACGATATTTGAGTTTTGATAAAACAACAAATTGGAATGAAGCCCTCCAATGGTCTTCATAAATCAAACTAACCATATGCGTAACAAACAGTGCATGTGTAACGTGTGGATTTACCAAGAAATGAAACAACCAAATAAATATTCACGATTATGAAAGAAATCCTCATGATGACCATTAGGGAGAGTAGAAATTCAAAAGTCTATTCACTGTATGCAGAGGTCTGAATTTTAACAAAAGGAATTTAAGAATTTTATCTGGAATTTTGTGTGATAACCGTTGTTAAGTGACATTACCAGGGAATGTCGAATAAAATGAAATAGGGGGATTGTAAAGGTATGTGAGTTTCTTTTGCAGCGTCAATAATTATGATTCTAATTAGACTATGCACCGATTGTTGTGAAATCTTGTTCTATCGTACCTCAGCAAGATTCATGTCGTTTGTAGGATCACATGGCCAAGTGCTGCTTTTTTATTAGTAATTCTTCCACTGACGGGATTAGCATTGGTGTCGTCGTGCCCAATCATATTTTCCAAAGGTCTTGCCTCGAAAGTCGTGTGTGATATACTTCAACGTCTGTGGTCGTATAATTTAAGTTTTATGTGTTTTCTTGTGCATTAGCCCAACTTTACATGCTTCTTACTTGCGTTAATAGTCTATGGTAACGCATTGGAAATTCTTATACTTTAGATGGCGTCTGTAACACCCCGAAAATTTACGTCCTATAATGTCTTGACACGTGTCATAACATTTGAACGTGTGAAAGAATGTTCTTGAAGGACTAAAGTTGACAAACAATGAAACTGTGTAAATATAAGGGTTCAAAGTGTCAACAATGAATAAGTATACTTTACAATAACCCTACATGATGTTTATAACCTTAAACGAATAGATCATGGATCATACGAAGCGAATTGTGAAAGAAAGTGAGAGATTTCAAACTACAGGGGTTAAATGTGTCAACATGTTAGATGTACCTCTGAGTGACCTTTTAAGAAAACCCAAAGCCTTGTAACGATTAAATATGCTCACAAGAATGTACCATAAAAATTTCACCAAGTTTCGTTACCGTATGAGAAAGTTATGATAAAATCCGTATGTGAGGGTTAGAATCGTCAACATTGAAAATTAGGGCTTTTCGGGTGATCACAAAGTTACCCGAGGACTTCACAAAGATGGTATAAGTCTTAAAGCCCCTATATGTCAATATTAAAGCCCCTTAATGCAAGAAACCAAGTGAAAACGACCTTTCGGGGGACCAGGGACTGAAATTGCAATTATTGAAACTTGCTGAACTGGTCATCTATACCCTCGCGTAGCGCGAGCGTGAAAGGTCTTGGCAGTCGCGCTACGCGACTGCCTTATCTGATCAGAATGTATGTGCAGGTGTCCTGCATGTTCCTTAACCGACTCAAATGCCATTTTTTCGATACCTTGGGCTGCCTAAAGTGGTTTTTAGCTAGTAGGGGACTTGTGGATGTTATTGTTTCACTCCTAGACTTAGGTGTTGATGATCCATGCATGTTTGAAGTTATTTATAAAGACCCACATTATGCAACATTGATCATTCTTCAACTTCTGGACATTTGCAAGAGCTCAAGAACTGATACAAGCTTTCCATATCATCCATTAGACGTGTGTAAGTGCCTTGGATCCTTCTCGATCAAGTTTTCCTTAGTATATAGCCTAGAAATCAAACCGTCGTAACTACGGTTTGACTTGGCGATAAATCCCAATCGGTCCAGAGTTTAGTCGAATCAAAAGTTGTTATAAGTTGGTATTTATATGGTTAATAAACCCCTAAAAGGGCACTCACTGATTCGAATCCTAACTAGGTCGTTTGTCGAGTCCAAGGTTGTCCGAAAAAGTCAACAGAAACCTTAATCGCATATTTAACAACACGGAAGGCGTGTAACCTGTTTTATCAGCCATACAACTTGAAAATAAGTATAATAACTTGTCTAAGCTTGTTTGATTCGACAACTTTATGTTTTGAACCGATTCGGAACCGAGAGACGCAAAAGTTTGACTTTTGCTTTGACCTCAGTTCTGACCCGATTTATATAGATTTAGACATGCCTTAAAGTTCCATTAGGACCTAGTTGCATGTGTGTATAAGCCTCTGCGTTTATACCACTCGAATCCCAAATCGTCCGATGTTTCCGTTAAACGCCTAAATATTGACCGTAATGCCCTTATGAGCATAAAACGAGATTTTTGGAAATATGAAAGTAAAATAATCTTAGTTACTGATTATTAGACATGTCTGTAAATTTTCACATCAAGCGGAGGTCCAGATTAGGAGTTATACTTAATGACGTAATTATAGCGATTCTTAGTAATTAAATGACGTCATTAGCGTAACGCCTATCTAAAACCCATTTTTGACACCAAACCTTTTACCCACTGATGTGATATAATATTTTGGGATTTTTGAAGATTTTTAATTATTTTTAAACTGATCATAAGCTAGGTTAATCGCCTCGATTCGGTTAATACCAAAAAAAATACCCTTTTCGGCCATAAAATGAGTTTTACAAATCCTTTTAACGCCAATCCAATTGCTACTGATTTTAAATATTAAATGGAGTGTTTTGAACCTGTTTAACTAATTAGGAAACTCAGAATCCTATTTTAACCCGTACGTCGCTTAAAACTACTTTATACGCGTATTATACGCATAGTTAGGGTTTAAAACTATTTTGGCATATAAGACTTATAACCAAATGTTATAACCTGTTAAAATAAGTTATTTTACTGATTTATTCAGACCCGGATCATAGAAGCTTAATTGATCCCTTTTATAATCTTTAAAATGACCAAAATACCCCTAAGGGGATTAATATAAAATTAAACTCGTTTTGGGCATAACGGAAGGTATCCCACTGATATCACAACATATTTAAGGCATATTAACTTAGTAAACTTGTTTAGGACTCTTATGGTTACCCGTTACGCTTCATACGCATTCGGTTCGGTTTATGTAACTAGTTTACATAAACTAGCCGAAACGGGTCAAACCTTATCGGTTTTATCTCAAAATCCAGAATGTGTATCATATACCCATATTAAGCAAGTCTTCAAACTTGTCGGGTCTAAATCACATTCTATCCGGTCTTCGCTTAATCGTGCGTACGAACCGTATCTTTCTGTAAGACTAACCGGTCTAAGCTTAAGCTTAATTAAAGACCCGTTAGCATTCTAATTAGTTATTTATACCATCATTCCAGATTAGAGCTTTCCGGTAAATTGTACCTACGCTTGCTTAAGTGAATACGGCTGAGTTATAAATTTCTGCTATTTAAGACAGGAGCTAGCTCAGGTAAATACTCTTAACTTATTTTCCCTATTACGGGCTTGTGATACGGTAATATAAATACCGCATGTTCAGGTATGGGATTCAAAGACCAATGAGTCGGGAAATCCAAATAACCTGTTTTAATTCGTATTGCTTGACTGAAACATTGGGGATTAATGCGACCGTGTCCTGGATATCCTTGACTCATGAATTGCAATGGCCACGACCTAAGCACGGGGTGTAGGCATACACCTGACAGATGCCATATGTTTATACCAATATGGAATTCCCAATAGGGGAATAGTGGTGTGTCGGTTAATCATGAACCGGCATAGTTTCGGGCCCTACATGTAGAGCAAGTTATGTAAAACTGATAACATGAAATATAGTTTGTCTCAAGTATAAAATATTAATTTTGCCTTGTGCATTCTAATCAAAGTGTCGAAACATTTACGTGTCTTGTGCACCTAAACAAATTTTCATAAACATTTTCAAATGAGTCGGTTGAGTGTATTTACCAGTGAAAACTGACGTATTTTCAAAAGTCTAAGTGGCAGGTACAAGTACGTAATAGGCTGGAAGCGGATCAGGACGTTAATAAGGAATCTTGCAAGTTCTAGGCGTCTAAAGTCTGTTGAACAATGTTTACGTTTTATGATCCGCCTGTGGATCCTTTACCTTCCGTTGTAATACTTGGATATTACTTTATATCCGGATTGTAATATATTTATCTTTTGCTTCCGCTGTGCATTTAAATATTGTGTTGTTTGACTATAATGTTGCCAACCACGTCACGATACTCCCCACCGGGCCCACCGGTGACACGTGGAAATTTAGGGTGTGACAGGTTGGTATCAGAGCCAACACTGAGTGAATTAAACACTAGCCTTTTTGTGTTTAATCTCAGTTACACAGTTGCACATTCTTGAGTCTAGACGAGAACATAGGACAAATTCAAATTTGTTTCATTTTGTCTTTATTTGGTTCCTTTGTTATTTATACGATTAGCTCTTGTATGGGCGAGTCATTTTCGGTAGAAGTCCCGATTAGGGCAACCATATACTTGTTTAGATTTTTGAAGGAACGATTATATTTAAAATATCATTCCTATATTATAAGATCTACCATTATAATAAAATGGCAAAATCTAAAAGGACAAGACCTAGCCATATGTCACATTAAGACAGGGCCAAGATGGTAGTTCCACAATTAGATTCAGATCCTTATTAACATCTCGATTTAAAATTTTGTTCTGCGTTAATTATTAAAAAGAATCTTAAAGGTAAAACCTAGCCTAAATGTCACTGCATACAAGGCCGAGATGGTAGAACCTATTCAAGAGATTCAAATCCTTATTAAACATATGAAAGCATAATTACATGCTCGACAAAGTGTGATACGAAAAAATCACATAAGTCATTTTTATGGAATTATTCTAAATCCTTATTTATATAAGCATCCCATATGGATGAAGTGCCCACGGGCTATAATTAACGTCCTCTGAGACTAAAAGGCAATTCTATAATAAACTCACCAATAGACTATTGTCGATATGTTACAGTTCAAGCAACATGGCAGACTCAAACGAGGTCAACAGTCACCCAGGGATAGTACCTGATAATGCCCGAGTAAACGTAGCGGGTGCAGAATTACAAGCAATGATAGATAATGCGGTTAATAGGGCTATGGATAGACAGCTCCATGAATCCAGTGGTACCCATGCAAGGACCCAATCTGCACCACACTCTAGAACACCCTCCAGGACCCACACTGCCCACCACAGTAATTCTCACCACTCGTCAAACCGAAGGAGTGTTCCATCCCAAAGAGTCATACAGGATCAAGAACCCCGTAATAGGGGTTGCACCTATAAGTACTTTGTTTCGTGCAAACCCAGGGACTTCACTGGGGAAAAAAGAGCTGTTGATTGCATGACTTGGATGGACGAAATGGATACGGTTGTGGATATTAGTGGTTGTGATGATAGGGATATTGTGAAATTTGTGTCACAATCTTTCAAAGGAGAGGCATTAGCTTGGTGGAAATCTTTGATCCAAGCTACAGGGAAAGTCCCGTTATATAATATGACCTGGGAACAGTTCATGACGCTGATCAAAGAAAACTATTGCCCTCAACACGAGGTTGAGAAGATTGAGACTGAATTCTTGACTTTAGTCATGGAGAACTTAGATTGTCAAGCATACCTTACAAGTTTCAATACCAAGTCTCGATTGGTTCCTTATTTGGTCACACCGGAACCGAAGCGAATTGCTCGTTTCATTGGGGGTTTAGCCCCAGAAATAAAGGCAAGTGTGAAAGCATCGAGAACTACTACCTTCAGGTCAACGGCAGAATTGTCGCTAGCTCTCACACTCGATGTGGTTAGAAACAAGGCTGCCAAGGCCTCTGAAGATGGGAAGCGTAAAAGGGAGGAGAATAATTCCCAGAATCCTAAGAAGAACAAATCCGAGTTCAACAATGACCAACAGGATTCCGACAAGAAGCCTACATGCAAAACTTGCAAAAGAAGACACTGGGGACAGTGTCGATCAAACCAAAAGATAAAGCAATGTGGCATCTGCAAAAGAACTAGCCACCAGTCCCACGAATGTAGGGACATAAAGAATGCAAGCTGTTTCAGATGTGGTGAAAAAGGCCACATCAGTACTAATTGCCCGGAGGCTGCCCAGGGAGGAGCAGCTAAGTCTGGGATGGATAAGAAAGGAAACGCCTAAACTACCAGTTGAAGGCCAGAGACAGTGCATATCAATAATAAGGTACGTCCTTACCTTTTAGCATCAATTGTATCTGCTAAGTATTTTACGTTAATGTAAGGGATAATAAACCTTTAGTAAACCATAAGCTTAGCAAACTTTTGGTTACATTCATAAGAACTTCAGATATTAAAAATGAGGCATAATTTACCAATGGAGTCTTTAAAGACCCTCTCTCCCATCCTCGGAGATAATCCTTCCATAAAAAAAAAAAAAAAAAATCTGGAGTACTCTTCCCCAAAAAGAGTACGACAATATATATTATTTTATTTTATTTTCTCATTGCTTTCTATCTTCTGCGAATGCCTAACTATGTTTGATAAAAGTGCCATATGAGGATTGGCGTATCTTAGTGTGTCCCATAGATTGCTTCCATGCCTGATCAGTATGGAGGTTTAATGCATGGAACCCCTGAGATATCCCAATGGTCGTATTGTGCTAAAGTCGACTAGTAGTATTCAAAGAAGATATCCAATATAAAATGTCCTTATAAGTATCTCTACTTAAGACATCTTTGCTATTGTAAAGAGAATGTGTCATGTATCTGACATCGACATCGACAGATGAACCAAAGCCTGAAAAATACAGACATCTCTACCATCTCTGTGTGTCATAATTATCTTCTTTATAAGAATTACCATCTTTACCTTTTTAGAGGCAAGAGGATGTTAGGACAAACATCCCGCTTAGGGCTGCAATAATTGTAAAAGCCTTATATTTGTTAGTACCAACAGAATAGGAAGAATTAAGAGCCAAATCGATAAGTTTTTAGAGAAGGTGTCATAAAGCCAACATTCAAAGTTCTAAGAACTCCAATTTTTAGTAAATAAGAAAGACGGTTCATCTTGCTTATGCATTGATCACCGCAACCCTATTTAGGCAACAATTAAGAATCGCTATTACCTACCCAGGATCGTCGAATTGTTCGACTAACGGCAAGGATTAGCTATTCCCTAAACATTAGCTAAGCAGTGGTTGGAATAACCATCACACCTTAAAAATAAGCTTTTCTATAATAATGGATATGTAAGTATTAAGGCTACTCCTTTGGAGACCTAGTATAGATGAAATTTTAAATATCTATTGTTAGATAGAGAATTGGTAAGTCCAAATATCAAGATCTGAAAGTTGCCTGGGGGACAACAAATAAGATTCTACAAATCCATAATCGATTGTAGGTTGCCAGTATATGGCAAGAAATCGAGGAGTTATGAAAATAGCAAACTTCCTAAGTTCTTGTTAAGGAATATGGTTTAACATAAGATATCACCCAGGAAGGGTGTACCAAATTTGTGAAATTATCAGGCTAGTTAAGCTCTGAATATATGGAAATCATTCGAAGGAATTGAATGTATCAAGATCAAGTAGCTTGTAAGCTAAAACCTACTTAAGGAGTTTGACGGAGCTCGCAATACATTGCACAATAGTGACTAGAGGATGTGTTCCGCAAATAAGTCAAGAAGCACTATTACATAATGATATGCAGAATTATGATGTGATGAGCATCCTGTATCGATTGAGGATCGACAGGTCAAGAAGCTCCAAAAGGATACATACGCCTAATATAAGAGCCACTATGGGAGCTTGGAAAGACTCCAGATATACTATAAAAGTTAAGTCCCTTATGCGACAAAGAGTACTTCCAGCATTTTAACAAATCTCGAGGTCGAGATTTCTTTTAAGGGGGTGAGGATGTAACACCCCGAAAATTTACGTCCTATAATGTCTTGACACGTGTCATAACATTTGAACGTGTGAAAGAATGTTCTTGAAGGACTAAAGTTGACAAACAATGAAACTGTGTAAATATAAGGGTTCAAAGTGTCAACAATGAATAAGTATACTTTACAATAACCCTACATGATGTTTATAACCTTAAACGAATAGATCATGGATCATACGAAGCGAATTGTGAAAGAAAGTGAGAGATTTCAAACTACAGGGGTTAAATGTGTCAACATGTTAGATGTACCTCTGAGTGACCTTTTAAGAAAACCCAAAGCCTTGTAATGATTAAATATGCTCACAAGAATGTACCATAAAAATTTCACCAAGTTTCGTTACCGTATGAGAAAGTTATGATAAAATCCGTATGTGAGGGTTAGAATCGTCAACATTGAAAATTAGGGCTTTTCGGGTGATCACAAAGTTACCCGAGGACTTCACAAAGATGGTATAAGTCTTAAAGCCCCTATATGTCAATATTAAAGCCCCTTAATGCAAGAAACCAAGTGAAAACGACCTTTCGGGGGACCAGGGACTGAAATTGCAATTATTGAAACTTGCTGAACTGGTCATCTATACCCTCGCGTAGCGCGAGCGTGAAAGGTCTTGGCAGTCGCGCTACGCGACTGCCTTATCTGATCAGAATGTATGTGCAGGTGTCCTGCATGTTCCTTAACCGACTCAAATGCCATTTTTTCGATACCTTGGGCTGCCTAAAGTGGTTTTTAGCTAGTAGGGGACTTGTGGATGTTATTGTTTCACTCCTAGACTTAGGTGTTGATGATCCATGCATGTTTGAAGTTATTTATAAAGACCCACATTATGCAACATTGATCATTCTTCAACTTCTGGACATTTGCAAGAGCTCAAGAACTGATACAAGCTTTCCATATCATCCATTAGACGTGTGTAAGTGCCTTGGATCCTTCTCGATCAAGTTTTCCTTAGTATATAGCCTAGAAATCAAACCGTCGTAACTACGGTTTGACTTGGCGATAAATCCCAATCGGTCCAGAGTTTAGTCGAATCAAAAGTTGTTATAAGTTGGTATTTATATGGTTAATAAACCCCTAAAAGGGCACTCACTGATTCGAATCCTAACTAGGTCGTTTGTCGAGTCCAAGGTTGTCCGAAAAAGTCAACAGAAACCTTAATCGCATATTTAACAACACGGAAGGCGTGTAACCTGTTTTATCAGCCATACAACTTGAAAATAAGTATAATAACTTGTCTAAGCTTGTTTGATTCGACAACTTTATGTTTTGAACCGATTCGGAACCGAGAGACGCAAAAGTTTGACTTTTGCTTTGACCTCAGTTCTGACCCGATTTATATAGATTTAGACATGCCTTAAAGTTCCATTAGGACCTAGTTGCATGTGTGTATAAGCCTCTGCGTTTATACCACTCGAATCCCAAATCGTCCGATGTTTCCGTTAAACGCCTAAATATTGACCGTAATGCCCTTATGAGCATAAAACGAGATTTTTGGAAATATGAAAGTAAAATAATCTTAGTTACTGATTATTAGACATGTCTGTAAATTTTCACATCAAGCGGAGGTCCAGATTAGGAGTTATACTTAATGACGTAATTATAGCGATTCTTAGTAATTAAATGACGTCATTAGCGTAACGCCTATCTAAAACCCATTTTTGACACCAAACCTTTTACCCACTGATGTGATATAATATTTTGGGATTTTTGAAGATTTTTAATTATTTTTAAACTGATCATAAGCTAGGTTAATCGCCTCGATTCGGTTAATACCAAAAAAAAAATACCCTTTTCGGCCATAAAATGAGTTTTACAAATCCTTTTAACGCCAATCCAATTGCTACTGATTTTAAATATTAAATGGAGTGTTTTGAACCTGTTTAACTAATTAGGAAACTCAGAATCCTATTTTAACCCGTACGTCGCTTAAAACTACTTTATACGCGTATTATACGCATAGTTAGGGTTTAAAACTATTTTGGCATATAAGACTTATAACCAAATGTTATAACCTGTTAAAATAAGTTATTTTACTGATTTATTCAGACCCGGATCATAGAAGCTTAATTGATCCCTTTTATAATCTTTAAAATGACCAAAATACCCCTAAGGGGATTAATATAAAATTAAACTCGTTTTGGGCATAACGGAAGGTATCCCACTGATATCACAACATATTTAAGGCATGTTAACTTAGGAAACTTGTTTAGGACTCTTATGGTTACCCGTTACGCTTCATACGCGTTCGGTTCGGTTTATGTAACTAGTTTACATAAACTAGCCGAAACGGGTCAAACCTTATCGGTTTTATCTCAAAATCCAGAATGTGTATCATATACCCATATTAAGCAATTCTTCAAACTTGTCGGGTCTAAATCACATTCTATCCGGTCTTCGCTTAATCGTGCGTACGAACCGTATCTTTCTGTAAGACTAACCGGTCTAAGCTTAAGCTTAATTAAAGACCCGTTAGCATTCTAATTAGTTATTTATACCATCATTCCAGATTAGAGCTTTCCGGTAAATTGTACCTACGCTTGCTTAAGTGAATACGGCTGAGTTATAAATTTCTGCTATTTAAGACAGGAGCTAGCTCAGGTAAATACTCTTAACTTATTTTCCCTATTACGGGCTTGTGATACGGTAATATAAATACCGCATGTTCAGGTATGGGATTCAAAGACCAATGAGTCGGGAAATCCAAATAACCTGTTTTAATTCGTATTGCTTGACTGAAACATTGGGGATTAATGCGACCGTGTCCTGGATATCCTTGACTCATGAATTGCAATGGCCACGACCTAAGCACGGGGTGTAGGCATACACCTGACAGATGCCATATGTTTATACCAATATGGAATTCCCAATAGGGGAATAGTGGTGTGTCGGTTAATCATGAACCGGCATAGTTTCGGGCCCTACATGTAGAGCAAGTTATGTAAAACTGATAACATGAAATATAGTTTGTCTCAAGTATAAAATATTAATTTTGCCTTGTGCATTCTAATCAAAGTGTCGAAACATTTACGTGTCTTGTGCACCTAAACAAATTTTCATAAACATTTTCAAATGAGTCGGTTGAGTGTATTTACCAGTGAAAACTGACGTATTTTCAAAAGTCTAAGTGGCAGGTACAAGTACGTAATAGGCTGGAAGCGGCTCAGGACGTTAATAAGGAATCTTGCAAGTTCTAGGCGTCTAAAGTCTGTTGAACAATGTTTACGTTTTATGATCCGCCTGTGGATCCTTTACCTTCCGTTGTAATACTTGGATATTACTTTATATTCGGATTGTAATATATTTATCTTTTGCTTCCGCTGTGCATTTAAATATTGTGTTGTTTGACTATAATGTTGCCAACCACGTCACGATACTCCCCACCGGGCCCACCGGTGACACGTGGAAATTTGGGGTGTGACAGCGTCCCAACTTAAAGGGTTTCCATTGTTTATATTGTTGCACGAGTTACGAGGTAGATGATCAAACGAAATAATGTTTGATATCGGAATTATAGATATATGCAAGAGATTCCTGATAAAGAAATCTAGAATTATTATTGACACTTATGTTCGTGATTTATTTTAAATTGTCAATCGTTATGGCTTTTGGAATTCCTTATAGATATACATATCCATATAATCATATATTTCACATGCTGTAATATACATACCCTTCATAAGGTCAATGTATTTAACAGATTCTTATCTCCAAAAACAAGTCAGATATCAGGTCATGATACTATTTAGGGAAATCTTATCACTTGTTTGACATATTATATACCCCGTCTTATCCGGTTCTCGCCGGAGAGGTAACCCCATTATATCCGGACAAGCTGGAGAGTCTGCTACACCATACCCAGTCTTGCCGGAGAAGAAATTTGTATTTCCCATAAATAATATTTTTTTTCAAGATTTTAAAAGTGCCTTTTTTATTAAGGCTTTCATCTAGAATCAAGGAAATTTGTATTCCCATAACATATCTTATTCTAGACCAATTAGTATCAACAAGCAAGAATTAACAGCAATTAAGTGTTATTGCTTATTTATCGTACTTTGCAATGTTCTAATCATTATTCTTACGACATACCAATATCTATCACATTATACTTATACAAGTAATTAGCTTATCTTGAAGCTCATATTAAGGCATCTTTCTTAAGTTCAAGTCTAAATACTATCATGAGTGCTACCAGAAAATATCAAGTTCCTAACTTTTTGTTTAAACTTAGGTATTTTATTACAACACCTAATTGCTTAAACAAGTGGCTCTGATACCACCTTCTGTCATGACCCCCGATCCCACCCTGGACGGAATCGAGAGCCGCGAACCAGTTCAGTGGTACCGGTGGTTATTTTGAAAAGTAGTGCAGCGGAAAATTCATCAGGACCGTGAGTTAGGAAAAATATCAGAGTTTAGAAAACACCGGATTTTTTTATTTATTAAATAGACGGGATAAAACCATGTTTTGAAAGGTAGCTTTAATATGGGATAAACCCAAATACATAAAATAACTTTTCTTAATTTAATTTAATTGATAAATAAAGCCACTTCTGTAAGCCTTTTGGTGCCGTATCCAACTCTTATTCCGATCTACTGTAATTACCTGAAACGCGTTTTAAAAACATTTGGTCAGCAGGAAATACTGGTGAGTTCATTCATTTTTGTACAAAATGACACATTGTTATAATATACAGTATTAAGGGTGATTACATTGTTTCTATTAACCAATTACCCCAAATCGGTATTTGTCACTCTACTGTATCTGTGACTATGGTCAGATCACCCATTGGCTAACTCGTTGTCCAATGGTGACGGGAATAAAGTAATGTATACAAAACCCCACATACCGGTAGTAATTAAAGACTACAAAGACTTAATCCCTGTAATTATAACTTTAAAAATAAATAGGGTTTTGGAAACAATTTGGTAAAAAGAGAATGACTCACATTATAAGCATGCAGTATTGATTTAACAAGCTTCTTGATTCTACTCCTTCTGATAATTAAGCATATACTTTATTGTTTTGAACCTTCTGATGATTAAGCATCCATTTTGATTGTAAGAGTATGGTGTAGAGTTTCGGGTAGTTAAACATTTAGTTTAACAGAGTGGAATACGTATTAGTGTAAAACCACATCAAACCTAACGATGGTCACGAGATTAGAACCTTAACGAAATTCACAAAGTATAGTCTTGTTTAGACATCACTTTGGCATTCGTTTAACGAAATTCACAAAGTATAGCACTTTGGCATCCGTTTAACGAAATTCACAAAGTAGAGCACTTTGGCATCCGTTTAACGAAATTCACAAAGTACAGCACTTTGGCATTCGTTAGTTGGTTCCCGAATCGATCGGACAGAACATCGCATTGGTGATTATTGGTTAGAACACCAACGTATAGAGAGAAGAATAGAAGGAATGAGCAAAGAAAATGAATTCCTAGGCTTCCTATTTATAGGTAAGAAGTATGAAATTTCTAGGAAGTTTCCTTTAGCTTTTCTAGGAAGTTACCTATACATTTTCTAGGAAGCTTCCTACCCATATATATATCTTCTTATACCTTCCTTGCACCTTCCTTTGATATTATCTATCTCATATATATTTATTTTCATGTATATCTATTTATGTGTTTTACTTACTTAATTAATCTTACTTAGCTTAATTAATCTCACTTAGCTTAATTAATCTTGCTTAATCTTAATCTTAATCTTTTCTTAATTAATTAATTAATTACTTAACTAATTAATTTATCTTAACTCTTATAATTTGCTTAGTCGATTACTTAACTTAATTAGCAGATTAGTTAATCTACTCAATTAGCTTAACTGCTGAGTTTCCTTAACAACTAAGTGTACGTAATTAGTAAGTTTAATAAGTTTATTTAATTACTAAGTTTACTTAACTATTAAGTTTACTTAGTTGCTAAGTATTCTAGCAGCTCCCTGATTACTAGTTCTAATTTCTAGATACAATGGAACTCGTATTAGTGTATTACTCAATTCACCTTTAACGATAATCACGAGATCAAAACTCACAACGAATGACAAAGTATAGCCAAATATTGGCAGCACTTAAACATCCATTGGATTGGTTTTAAATCGATCGGATAAAGTATCGTACCAGTGATTAGAGTTATTACCCTAATACGGGCAGAGTTTCGGGATTTAGAAGGTATAATCCCGAGCTATTATTTACTATAATAAAAACTGAAGGAAAGAAAATAATTGAGCAGTTTGAAACGTAGCAGTGATCGAGTTAATACCCTGGATTCGTAGTAGCATTTCCCTAAGCGAAATTGTGCTTTTGAGCAGTAAACTTTCATTTTTGATTGAAATTTTCGAGCACAGAAGCAAGTCCTATGCACCAGCAATTTATAGCAGAAAAATAGGTTTTACGCGGCCCGCGTAAGCCTTAATAAGATCTTACGCGGCCCGCGAGGGCCATAAAGGCGGCAGTAGGGTTTGCTGAGTCATCGGTGGTCTTGACACGTGGACGACACGTGCCCCTTAAGCTTATCCGGAGACTTTCAAGTTGTCGCGGCCCGCGTAGCCTTACCTTATGGCTTACGCGGCCCGCATGGAAACCAAAAATTCAATTTTCTTGATTTTTCATGAACATTAGGGTTTCAGGGGTCCGGGTTTTCACTTACGGAGCGTTTTAGAACATTTTTGGGCAAGTCGTTACAACAGGAACGCCAAGGTTACCGTACAGGGGTAAACGAAGGCGTGAGTTATTGCAGATTGAACGGAGGATTACGATACGAAATTAAAGTACGCAGTATAGTATGAAAGTATAAGTAAACAGAAAGTATATTCTGTCAGAGCACTTGTCAAGACACTGAGTTTCTGTGATTTTACGGGTCCTGGTTTGCCCGATAGAATCAGCAACAAGGAACGCGGAAACATAATAACGGGGAAACCGAAACACAAACTGTTCGGACGAGAGAACAGTTGGGACGATAGGCCTTTCGCACGAGTGGGACCACCCTTTCGCACGAGAGGGACTGTTTGGTGAACCGATTCTCGTTTGAACATTCTAATTGTTAATCAGTTATGTTTGTGAGTTCAGTTAAGTTATTTAGTTATAATATTATTATAATATCAGTCCAGAAAGTTCATAGAATTCATAGAAGTCATGCATGGAGGTTATAACCTCATTATTGTTCACCAAAACACAAATCGGCTAACTTAGTTAACTGACCGGTTGGTCATGAATACGGAAATGAAATAACAGAATGTAAATAATAGCCAAACAACCGAACAAGGACAACCCAGGTGTGCCAACATGACATAGAAAGAATGAACTAAGTGTCGGAGGCTGGACGGGGTTAACTTGTTCTAGGTCTAGGAGATTGTTTGGGTGTTCGTCTTACGAGTTTAAGTGAGGTGGTGGAACTAGGTTGGAAGCCAAGGTTTCCACAGATCACACACTGATATTCCAGAGTTTTCCATACTGAAAATAGGGATCTGGATAATAATTCAACACTTAGAAACGTCGGAACGTAGTGAAACAGTCCCATTCGGACGATAGGAGTTCATTTTCGCGCGAAAGGGCTAGCCTTTCGGGCGAGTGGGCCATCATTTCGGACGACTGGCACTATTTCTAGGTGAAATCAGTTTGGTTTTGGTTGAACTGGTCACCTTCTTGGCTGGAATTGGCTCTAACATGAATCCACAGCTATGAACTTAGCTTGTGAGCTCAGAGAGTCTCTGATTCGGCCAAGTTTAAAGTCAGAAAGTTTGTTTTGTAAAAGATTTGGAAGATTACTTCACTTAACCAGCTTGGTCCTCACTATAGAGAGTTCTACTTAGATTGCCATGGCAGATCTGTTTAACCAAGTGAAAGTTGTGAAGAATCTTGTAAAAACTTAGAAAAATGGAAGAAAGTAGAAGAAATGAGAGTGTTAGTGAGTCGTCCATACTGAAAATAGGGATCTAGATAATCATTCAACAAATTCAGCAACCAAGACCTGTAAATTACAAACCTATCAGTAGTAACTAATTCTAACAAAAAACGACACAAACTGACTCGAAATATATACAAACTTTACATGGAAAACAGATGTATTTTACAATACATCACCCGTTGATCCGTTCCCTTACCAAACCTGATCATTTTCCACATATATAACATGTGTTTCACAGGTTTATAGTGTTCATATTAAATCCTGGTTAGTAATTACTAATGAGAGTTGATATTTTTGTGTGTGCAGGAACTGCATTCAACTAGAGGAGTCCTCTCAGGGGAAAGAGCAAGAGCATTTTAGCTGCAGATAGGGATGAGAAATTGCGTACCGAATACCGGCACCGTACCATATCATACCGATGAAACGTCTATGGTATTCGGTTTTAGTTTTTTTTTTTCAATTTCAATATCGGTCAAAATACATGGATCAAGAAAACTAATCTTTTATAGAACTCGAAACTACAAGAAACAAAGAACCAAAGAATCTCAAACCTCTTTTCACAAGCAGATCATCATCATGATGATCTGTGATGATGATCTGCGTGATGATCTGCACACTCTTATACAACATCTGCTTAATAACTATAAGATCTACACAAACAACAAGATCTAAGAGTAAACCCTAAGAGAGAGAAACGAGAGAATCTAAAAATATCTAGAAAGTGTAATGAACTCATCTGAGAGATGAGTTCATTTATATAATGCTCCAAACCCTAAACGGCTATCCGGATAAACCGCCCCTGTCTTCTAAGCCCAGCAACAAAAAGATCCAGTCCTTTTTAATAAGCCCGGTGACCTTTATTGCAATAAGCCCAGCAACCAGCAACTCCAGACTAGTGTATAATTGTATCCAAATGTAAATAACATGTAACAAAATAAAAACAATAAGTAACAAATAAATGTAATAAATGTATGTAAATAATAAAATCCATGTATTATATGATTAAGTTGTATTAGTTTTAACAGTACCATATGGTATGGTACCAGTTCGGAACTACTAACGGTACCTTACCATACTCGTACCGACTGAACGTATGTGGTATTCAGTTTTGGTTTTAGATAAATTTGGTATATATACTATGCGGTATGGTCATGGTTCGGTAAGGTATCAATACTGATACCATGCCTAGCTACAGGTATACTTCAAATCATTCTAGAAAATAGTAAAACAAAAAAAGTAGAAATCTATACTATCTATTAAAGGAGCTTAGAGGATGACCTCACTTTGCTTACGTGTCACGATATTAGGTATGCCACATAGACTGCCACATAGACTCCGCTGATGTCATAAATCCGAATTTTTTTTAATCTGAATGTTATACAAATCAGTTTTTTAAATTCAAATCAAAATAATCTCATTTCAAAATTCAAATCAAAATTTGAATCCACGTCTCTTCATTCACCTGTCTCTCTCAAATAATCTCATTTCAAATTTCAAACCTAGAGTCCCATTCCATTCTCTCTCTCTCTTTCCCTTCAATTTCATTGTTCTCCATTAAACCAAAGAACTCTAAACCCTAATTTATATAAAATCCCCAAATACACCGGTCTCTGATTTCGTTCGAACTTAGTATATCTGACATGTATAGATTTGGTAACGAAGAGGATGATGGCGGTGTTTCGGGTTGCAGAAGCGACGGTGGTGGTGAGCTTCAACCGCTGAATTTGTTTCAGACAACAACAGTGCAAGTGGATAAACTTGCAGATCTGGCTACCCAGAGTATTCTTCACAACTTTTATCCTTCACCGGTGAAATCGAGCACATCCAGATCTGTTGGTTAGTTGGTTTCTTATCAAGTGTGTGATTAATTGTTGTGTTGAAGTTCTTGACCTAATTTTATGAATTGTTAACAATTTTGGTAGTCTGATGAGGATTCTTTAATGGAAATTGCTCTAATTTTGTGAATGATTATTTTATTTTTTCACTTTGTTATTTTGTTGTCTGTTGTTATTTCAGATGAAAAGTCATCGACCAGAGAAGGTTCAAAACTGGACAGTTAGTCATTGACCAGAGAAGGTTATTTCTCTTTCTGATTTGTTGTTTTTTTTTTTTTTGTTTGTTGTTATTTTGATATATGGTTTTGATTATCTGCTTTATTTGAAGAAAAAGAAGGTTCAAAATTTCTACATTATCATGTTTCATCTATAGGTTTCATGGTAGAGTTAAAGACAAGAAGTTCATAGCTGCCTTCAAAAAGTGGATTGCTATGACTAGAGACAGGTACATAATGCTAATGTTTTATGCCATGGGCCGCCTCATGCATTGTGTCTATAATTTTCAAAGGGCATGCAAGTGTTTTATGCCATGCTTTCAATTAGCTCAAAAGATTAGTTAACAAATAGCAAGGGAATAGGTCAGATGCACCATATTGGTCAAATACGTTGTCACAAAATTGTATTTTTATTGCGTTCAAAATCCTAAATCATGTTTTTAGATTATTAATATAATGATGTATAATAAAATGGTTACTAATGAAATGAATTAAAATGGATTTTTTTTTCTGCTCACTCCAACCTGACGCAACCCATACAAAGAATGACCCGTTTTTACCTGAACCCATGTGACCCATTATTCTACTCACCCGGCTCGCCTCTTTAACCACCTCCTACTTTATATGATTAAAAATGAAGTTGAGTGATTGAGTTTGTGCTTATTATAAATTTTCAGGTTCACACTTACGATAGATTAAACTGAATGTATAGCTCACGTTGGAACCTTGTGGTCAAATGTGCATAACTGTGGGGGATGGTGGTAGCCGAGAAAAGATGGCTATTAAACATGCCGATGAATTGGTTATCTGCTTAGAATCATCTTCCATACCAGATTCATTCGTGGGTGGTTTAGTGCCTACAATTTCACAACGCTGGAGACTTCTGTTGGGACCAACAGTAGGAATGTAGTGCGGACAGAGAAAGCAGCTTTGGACATGGGATTCTTGACCTAAAGAAGCGAGAGGCGTGATACCATGAACGGTGGCCATGAGGTTAGTTTTGTCTTTTTACAAGAACTGTTTCAGCTGGAACTCATTATTTTTTTTAGAATTAAAATCACAATATTAGTATCTATTACAGTTATGGTTCATATATGGTTCATTTGGCAATTGGCAATGATCTTAATACCATAGAAGCCAATTGGTAGGTAACATTTAACCTTTTGAAGCTTAGAATTAATAAAAGTATTATTACATTCAAATATATCTAATGCGCATTCATAATTCTTCAAGTTAGCCTAGAATAAGTGTGACAATCATTTAGCCTGGTGATAACATGTTTGTATAATGTTTGCATAAATAAGCTAAACATAACATTCCAGCTTTATAAATTGTTAAAATATCATTTTTCTTTTTATTTTCAAATTTTGGATGCGTGCAAAATCCTAAATCATGCAGGCAAGTTGTTTTTTGTCATGTCATAAATTAATATGTTTTGTCTCAGGGGCGGATGTAGCATATAGTAAGGGGTGGCGTCCGTTACGGCTTGGCGTTACGGCGGTAGTGTAAAATTAGTGTAAATTTTGGAAAAATTTGACGTTTTTTTTTCGATTTCATTACCGCTTATTTCTAAAACGTTACGGCTTGGCGCGAATCCTAGATCCGCCACTGTTTTGTCTTTTATTCTTGATTCTCGAGAAATGTCTTGTATGTGATATTCATGCAAAGTGATACACCTAACTATATTACACATCATTTTTATTGTTACTTCCAGTGATTGAACTAGGGGTAGTCATAAGAAATATATTTTATCCAAAATAAAGATGAAACATGCATTTCTATTTTATAAGCCTTCACATTTTTCAGTTCAAATGCACAGAAACCCGACCTCCACATGCCCGAAGGTGCGACAGTTGAATAATCGTTAAAACCTCGCCTTCAATCCAAGACGAGCCGGCGCCACCCGTATTCGCCCTTCAGCTGGATGCCACAGAAAATAATTGGGAGATTGGGAGTCGAACTTGGTTCACTAGGAGCACTAAATTATTAACGGATTAAAAGACATCAAGAAAATCAGTTGAGAAAAACATTTTATTGAATAATGGATAAAAGTCATCAAGAAAATTAATTGTGAAAAACATTTTATTGAAAAAGCACGCATGTACGGAATTAGTGTTGCATAAAAGTCAGCAAGAAAATTAATTGAGAACGACATTTTTAATGTTTTTTTACGAATTTCGTGAAATAACGTTCAAAGAGGAAGATGGTGAATCATGCACTAATTGACGTTTGTCTGAATTGCTGAGTGTTATGTGACTTATCTCCAAGGCTTGATGCAAAACTACTATCGAGCCGGGGGTCTCACTGGAAGCAACCTCTCTATTCCTAAGGAGTAGAGATAAGACAGTCTACATCTTACCCTCCTCAGACCCTACCTTAGCTTTACTATTGGTCGGATATAATGAGTTTGATGTTGATGATTTCTACTTTTAGTAGTAGTTTAAGTGGAGAAAACATCAATGTTTATATGAAATAGAGTGTGGCACCTAACTGACCTCGCAATCCTGTTTTTTTACAATTTGGTTTACGTGGTGTCTGTGCAGTTATCTGGATACTTAGTGATTGCGTGGAATGCTTGATTATTATTTGTGTAGTATTACATATAGTTTAATTAGAGTTTCTATCGCTTCACTCTTCTGTGCTTACTTGTCAAATTTCGGGACGAAATTTCTTTCAAGTTGGGGATGATGTGACAACCCGAACTTTTATGGTTAGTGTCTCTTAGTTTCGTGATCCTAATTCCTTATTATTCCTCGTTTACATTCCTTATTATGATTTAATTTGTTACATGCTCGTGTCAATGTTAAACTTGGTAAACGAAAAACGTATTTGTGTATGATTGAAGGTGCCCGTGGGCTATTCTAGATGTTGATGTCTAGTTGAGTTAGAGGGGCCGCCGCGCATGTTAATGGGCTACCCGCACACACGCTCACCTCGACCTCACACTTGTGTCCAATCGAAGTACCTGAGCCCAACTCTTTGCATATGTTGTTTCTTCGGCCCGCAGCACATGAGGCCTAACCCGAGTAGTGCATTGTTGAGTGGATCAAACATCTTGGTTGCATGACCCAAGGATCTCGGCCCAGGACCCTCAAACCCAAACCGGGCCCAAACCACCTTTTGTGTTATATGTATAGGTATTAGAAGATACGTACCAATCTTTTGAAAACCCTAGCACATCCCCTTGGATTTCGATCATCAGCGGCAGGAGACCCCCCCCCCTCTCGAGACATCACTCTATTAATCGAAGACCTTGGTTAGTACGCCCATAATTATGTTAAGTAGTATTGGATTGTTCTTTACGTGACTGTGATTTATAAAAGAGTTATAATATGTTGAGTAACATGTTGACTATTCCTTTGATAATGATTACTTCTCATTGTCGGCCACTATGTTTCAATTTTGCATGAGAATTGTCAGTAGTCATGTGCTTGTTAAATAGCTTAATATGTGTGCAACCTATTTATGTCATGTATGTATATTTAGATGGGACATAATCTGCTAGTGCTCTCGTCAATCGAGGATGAGGGATTGTATATTATTGAAGATTTGAGTGCAACTGTATTGTTGATGATTTAATGAGGGTTCGAATTATATAAATAGTGGAAAGTGATGGTTAAATCATTTCGATTGATAGTGACTGTGAGAATAATTACTGTTAATGATCTTAGGAAGTTGATGTCCAATGAGGTTGTGTTATGACATATTCATAGATGTGTTAATATGATGAATGAATCTAGAAGATGGAACAACTAGGTAATTCGATTGAAGGACTGATGATAATGATTATTGCTAGAATAATTAGGGTCACATGATCTATGGAAAGTTGTTGTGAATGTGCAACTGATCGAACCAACTGAAATGGGCCACACACGGGTGAGAGTTGAACTCGGTTGGCTTGAATACTAGCTAATGGGCCACAAGTTGATACGAACAGTATACTAGATTCTTGGATCGCCCACTCTTGAGTGAACAATTAACTTGATTAAATCGCACACTTTGTGAATGTCGAATGAATAGTTAAGGTGTTGTGTGAATTATTCATTGGTGATATGAACTTGTGTATAACTGGAATACCTGCTATGTGACAACGATGAACTGTTAGATACATGAGTAATTGTTACATGTTATGTGCTTTACTAGTACGCTATGTGTGTAATGTGTATGAAAATACGTGATTAATGTGCATACGATACTGACTATATTTGGTAATCACGGTAGGGTTTGGTTGACCAACTTGGAATGGGTAATGAAACATAACATACCGAGCAATCCAAGGTGAGTTCACTACATTCGAGCATGCGTCCCAGTGGTTGGGGACAGTCAGTGGGGATCCCGTGGAGGGATAAATCTTTTGGGTAAAAACAGGTATATTGGTTAATATTCTCACCTATCATTCTTGTAAGTCCCTTATATTGTTACCTGGAGGGTAACGGGTATTAGTTGGTAGCGCTACTTAGGTTTGGCACCCTCACACCGCTCCTAGATAGGACGGATGTGAACTAATGACCCAGTCGGGGCCCAGTACTGGATAGGAGTACGTGGGAAGGGCAGTCATGTACATCAGGAGCCGTCTTGTTCGGAATTGAGATATTAACAATATTACTTGCATTTGTCAGTGAACTGTTTTAAATACAACTGGTAACAAACGTTTTCTAAAACTGTGAACTCGCCAGCTTTGTCTGATACACTTGTTACATGCTCGCAGGTCGTTAGGTACTTGGGAACAGGAACTTGCTGGCTGGAGGGCGTGAGGGGTCATGGTTGCATTGATGGGTTTATCTATCAAACATTTATTTACTATGGTTGTTTGGAAAGTATTTACATTATGTTACGTTAACGCTTCCGCTGAACTTGATGGTTTTTGAATTACTTATGTTTGGGATTTTATTACTATTAAATGATGAAACTTTATTTTAAGCTTATGGATTCAATGTAATTGGTGGCTCATTACTAGTGGTCACACGCCTAACAGGGGACACTCCCTAGATAGTAATTTGAGGGTGTGACATAGAGGCTTTTATATATTGTTTTAATACTTATACATATAGATAACAAAACTAAAAAAAAAAAATAGTGGACGTCTCATGGCATCCACTATTGACCTACAAAGTTCATCACCCAATCAAAATATTTAGAAAGGAATAGTAAAACATTCTCACATTCATTCATTATTGATACATGGTAAATTAATAAGTTTTTTTTTTCAAATTGTAAATTTTAATTCATGTTTAGTAAAATATCATTAAATAATCAGTTTTATAAAATAATAACCTTAATGTAAGTGTTTGCTCATTTAAATCCACATAATCGAATTTACTATAATAAAAAACCATAACATAATACATTATTTGGTAAATACTATATTAGAAATAAATAAGCTTTTTATTTTCAAATTGTAAATATTAATTCATGTTTACGATAATATCACTAAATAATCAGTTTTAGAAAATAATAAACTTAATGTTAAGTCTTTTCTCATTTAAATTCACATATCCGAATTTGCAATCACAAAAAATACCATAAAATAAAATTTATTAGATATTACATATTAATTCAAGAGATATTAATAATATTATTAAAAAATTAAAAGAGAAATTGACATGTGGCATTAATTGGAATCATTTACAATTATTAGATTAGATAAATAATATTAAAATTAAAATAAAGAGATTTATAGATAATAATAATAATAATAATAAGAATAAAAAATTTTTTTAATTAAAAATAAAAGTACAACTGTGAGGTTGTAGGAGAAATTGTCATATGGCATTAATTGTAGTCTTTTATTAATATTAGATGAATTTTGGTATTTTATTATTTTTCCATGCTTTTAGATTATTGGATTATTAGATTTTCAACTTAGTTTTATTTTTTTTTTTCAATTTATTAGCAGTTTTAAATTAAGTGCTTTTACATAATATGAGTATATATATATATATATATATATCTATATAAACACAAAATAATAATAACTAAATAATGATTACTCAATCACGAACCAAACCCTTCTCGTTACACCCATTTTGGACATTTCTGGATGAGGAAAGTGCGTCTATATGTCAGCCACATTGTAACATTTTTTTGTCAATCAAGCACCACACAAGTGATCTCACAAATTTCTTTTGAGAAGATATTTATTCGGTTTGAAGTTTTTATTGGAAAAGCTCACACTTTGAACGACAAGGAACGACGTGTTGCAAATATTGGAGGTGGTCATTTTGACTCATATGCATAAAAATGAGTCAAGTTGGGTTATACTGATTATTTGGGTCAATTTAACGCATACGCATATGATCTACGCTAAATATATACCCTTTTTTGACCCGTTACGCGCCCCACCCATTTTACCAGATATAGTAACAATGGACCTTTACTGAATTTTACACTAACAATGTGTCAAAAAAAAATTAAGGTCATATATCTATACTCTCTATTAAAGGAGCTTAGAGGATGACTTAATTTTGCCTACGTGTCAACCATTTAGGCATGCCACATAGGATGTGCTGATTTCATAAATCTGATTTACTTATATTATTTAGATATATAAAAACTATTATATAGATACCATTTTAATTTGAAATCTGGCTGCACTTTCAAAATTTAAAAATTCAAACCATTCTTTAAATCTCTCTCTCTCTCTCTCTCTTAAAACACTTTTTAATCTCTGAATCAGTGTGTGTGTGAGACAAAGAAAGAAAGGTGAAATCGGCGACAACGAAAGATGACGCACACTGATTGAAGGGTCTAAAAAACAACCGATATATCTTCTTTCATTCGCAGGGAAGGTAAGGTTCACTCAGCCAGGTAAGCTTCGATTCAACAACTTCGATTAGCCCCAAATGTAAGTTTCAGATCGAGTTTTGTCTATTAGATAAAGTTGTAATCAGATATTTAGATTGAAGGGTTTGTTTAGATCAATTTTGCAGACATTAATTGGTCAGTAAAGCATCGGAACATGATGTGTATGAAGTTGGAGGGTGCGTTGTAACTGTGTAGGAGGCTAGGGCAAAAGGTGAGAGCATCGGATCTGGACATAATTTTTGATGGTGGTAGGAGTGGCGGAGATGTAAGTTTGGTAGCAACAGAGATGGTGGCCTTGGTGGCAGAGGTCATGGATCTAATAGACAAAACTTGACTACATAGGTATCCATTCTTTCATGTTTCCTATTTCTGTATTATCATTATCATATTGGTTTTAAAAGCACTAGGCGCTGGTGTTACCTTTCCCTATTAGTTACTCCATATGACATGTTTACCTGTATGTATATTAACTTCTTTATTTATGTTTCAGACATTATGTTTTGTTCCGCTGATTTTAACAGCCTCTTTATTTATGTTTCAGACATTATGCAGGGACAGTAGATTAGGGTGTGTTTTTTTATCTCTTTAATGTTAATGCAGACTCTAGAGCAGTTATTAGGTGATAAAAATGCTACAGACGATGCTCTTTCACGCTTTATTACACCATCTAAAGGAGCTCAAACAACTAAAACTGTTGGCCCTTCACATTCTGCTAAAAAGAACAGTCGTTCGCGAGAAAAATCGGTGAGTTAAAAATCTCTTCTGCAGTTCCAAGTTGTATTTTTTTTTTTTTTTGCGATGAGAGATTAACTAACTTAAGTCTTTAAAATTTGCAGGAAAGTAATTCTGCTGTGGATAGTTCACGCGGAAAAAGGTCCCAACCTTCGGCAGGTGTGGTAATACTAATTGGGCTCAAGTTCGGTTGGGTTGGGTTTGTTTGACATGAAACACATTTTGTCTCTCACCCCTGAATAAATTAATGTGACAACCATAATCTCTTGGTAATAAAATGCCCGCATACGTGATGAGTGCGCTACGCCGTCAACTTTTGGGATCAAAATGCATCGGAGCACCACATGTTTTTTTTTAAACCAAGATTCATATTAGATAATGGGATAAGTTAAGAAAATAGGTTCAGGTTGCTTCTTCTATGGAATATGGATAATTAACAAGATAGTTTCTGGGCTCTTTTGTGCTTTTGTTGATTTAGGTGACTGTACTGTACAGTGGTGGCGGAATCAAAGAGGTGGCGACGGTGATAGACGTAGAGACAACAACAGAGATGGTGGGCCAGATAGGAATTATCATGGAGGAAACCGCTCTTGTCCATACCGAAGAACAAACAAAACTGAGCGCAGTTAAATTAGAGTAAAACTGTGAACGAAAAGAGAGAAAGCTTTATTGTTTGCAAGGAGATTAAGTGGTAGGTTAAACCCACTTGCCCCTTTTCTCCTTCTCTTTATCTTTATCTTATCTTTGGAACATGTTGAGTTGATCTAAATTGTGTGAAATTTTTTTATAGATGCCGGTGCACGGTTCTTCCAATAGTACTTGTATTACTTTAATTAGAGTTTTTTTTTTAAACAGTTTTAGTGTTAAGTTTATTGCTGTGCCTTTTAAAGAAGTTTTGTTATATTCCATGTTGAAAGTGAAGATAAAGTTTCTAAAATGATAACTGATGAGAGATTTTGAAGAGAGGTTAGATGAATGCATTTTAAGGCTATGGATTTGCTGTAAGCTGGTTATCAGTTTACAAAAACATGATTGGAATACACTCAGATCACTAATAGAGGCTATCAGTTCAACTTAAACATGGCTGCCCAGTAAATAAAATAAAATAAAATAAAGAGTAAAATGTCATTTTCATCCCTGAGGTTTGGCGTCAACCCTTTTATATATTATTAGTTTGGTGAATTCGATTTACAAAAACATAATTTTTTTCAATTAATTATGTTAATGTAGTAACTTCCATTCATATGTCAATTAGTTGAATATGCCATATGTACTCACTTTTCTTACTGATCTTATATTTAACTGCACAAATTCTTCTGGTTTGCATTGATAGGGAGACTGGAATGGTGCAGGATGCCACACTAAGTACAGGTATTTGCTTTCTTATACATGCTAATTATTAGCTTTAAGAATTAAAACCAATATTTCCATGTTTTTCAAACTTTATTACTTTTTTATAAACAATTTTGCAGTACAAAAGCCATGAGAGAAGATGGTGGATTTGAAGTGATTAAAAAGGCGATTTTGAACCTTTCACTTCGCCACACAGAGCACATCAGTGCTTATGGAGAAGGAAACAAGAGAAGGTTGACCGGGAAACACGAAACCGCTAACATCAACCATTTTTCATGGGTATATACGAAACACTTTCTACTAAATTCTATAAAAAATCATCAGTTTTTCTCAACTTATATATTTGCATTCTACCAACTTTCAAGCAGTTGCTAATCATGGTTGCTCAATCCGTAAGGGGCGTGATACTAAGGCCGCTAGCAAAGGTATTGAATTCTCTTTTCCTATTTCTAAGGGGCATGATACTAAGGGGCGTGATATGAGAGGGACTTTAATACACAAACATTATTTAAACATAGACTCATTATGATTGTTTCGGTTAATTATTTTGCGTATCTTGAGGAAAATGATGGGAAAAGTGGGTCCGTTATACCTCCAGAGAGAAAGCATGTTTCCTTCCCAAGGTAAGAATGTCGAAACTTATATTTTCAAAACTGTCATATTTTATTGACGTTACAAAAAAAAATGCTGAGATAGTGGCATCTGATTTGGCGTTTACAAAAAAAAAAAACAAAGGCTAACGCCTAAAAGTTAAAAACTAAATGCTAAAGTCTAAACCCTTACCTCTAAATCATAAATCCTAAAAATTAAACCACATAAAAAATTCAACACAAATCTCAATCGTTTGATAGAGTTCTCTTGAGTTTTCTCACGAAGAAAGAGTTTTATCATGATCCTCTCGCTATATATATATATGTCATTGTGGCATCTGATTTGGCATTTAAGATATTTTTAAAACAGTTCTTTGAAAAAGATAACTATATTTCCCATGTAAACATTTTTTGCGTATATGACATCTGATGTGGCGGCTCACTTGACATTAACCGGTGCTGCATCAGTAATTTTTAGTTCTGCATCAGTAATTTTTAGTTTAAGTAAATATAAATGAGTCTGGTAATAAAAAATGGTAAATAGATTGTAAGTTGGTTTATCTTTTACCAACCAATTTTAACTCATTTTTGTTTGTAATTTTTATATGTATTTAGGTCTACAGTATCTTCAAGCACGACTCCTCCCAGAAATGGTCAACCGAAGACGATATTCTACAATCTCTTTTTCAGCATATGAAACCTTGCCTGGATATGTTAACATGATTCGAAAAAATTGATTTTATGATATGGCGAATGATAGAGAAGTAGGAGTTTGTATATATAGAATTATAGGTTAAGTTTATTAGAACTGACACATGTCGGATATCGAACTTTGTTTCTGTTTTGGATTGTGGAAGTGGCATCATCAAGTGACGTAAAAGTAAGTCTCTGTTCAAATCAAGTCAGATTTTCGTCATTTCAGTTCGAATTTTATTATCTGTTGTAGGAAAAATTGACACTACTCCATCTATAATGTGGAATTCTCCGTTAAAGCAAGTAATAGCAACCCGTCGTTTACTTCTATCGAGAAATCAGGACATATCGATCCAGGAGGGCATCATGGAGGATCATATCTTCTATTTACTAGAAGAAAGAGAGCCGTGGGAATGAAGATCATGTCAAGCTAATTAAGGACTATAGGGCGAGAAACGAGACCGAACTAAGCAAAATTTATGACGGATCATATGTTTAATATTGTTTTATAAAGATATATAACTAAACACAAAGAATTTAAATAATATATTATAATATGTTTTTTAGTATTTGATTCCGATCATTATTAGAACAAACCCGTGTATTCACACGGGTGTACACCTAGTAAACATTTAAAAAACTGAATATTAATGGCTAAATGTTATATACGTAGGTATACTTCAATTCATTCTATGCTTTATCTTTCCAACAATTGAAAATGACTAAAATGGTCATGTATAATTTTCATGATTGTCCATGTCACATGCTATACTCGAAGTTCATTTTAGGTATTTTGGTGTTACGAGATTTGGTTTTAACGATGCTTGAAAACGCGATATATCATTGGCTTTTGGTATGAACATCGCTAGGTTGAAGTCTTCCATTTGAAGCAAAGATTGCAGTCAATGGAAAACAAGGGCGGATCCAAGCTTTGGCTTGGGTGGGCGGGCGCCCCTTTTAAAAAAAATTAGTGTATTTTCGAGGTAAAAATCCCGACTGCACCCCTTGAAAATTTGGTTGAACCCTTTGTTTGCAACCCCAGAAAATAATTCTTGGATCCGCCACCGATAGAGAATAGAACGTCAACTCCTAGAAAACCATATCATGGATGATTTAATTCTTAAAACACTACCATGGTTTTGTAAGATCTTGATATCAATGATGTAAATCTCCCCTTGTAATTGGCCCAAACATCAAATTTGAAGTTAAAGTTTATGGGGCTATTTGTTTACCTCTTAATGAGGCTCTTAATGGTTCAGACCTCTTACTGGTTCAGCACTTAATGGTTCAGACTGTTTGTTTCACGAGCAGATGTCTGAATGGTTCAGACATTTGCCTCTGAATGGTTAAGATTTATACAAAGTCTGAATGGTTAAGATCTCTAATCTTAATTGGTCAGACATTTGCCTCTGAACGGTTAAGCATTATATAGGCTCTTAATGGTTGAGACCTCTTACTGGTTCAGCACTTAATGGTTCAAACATCTTACTGATTCAGCACTTAACCATTCAGATGTTGCCAAACAGCCCTATGTTATGTATTTTGTGTGCACATGTTGTACAAGATGATGTGATTTTTGGTGGATGACAAGTTCAATTACTAAAGTTAAATAGTTGTAGTTATATAAAAACCATATTCTCTGACCTGTGCTTGCCTGTAGCTTGACATTTGGCTCATTTAAATGTTTCTTTTTTTAATTAAAGTTGATCAAATGATAAGTCAATAAGAATGATAAAGTATACAATACTAAACTACTAATTAGGGATAACAATCCAATCTTATACCTGATTGTAAAAATATGTCACATACTTGTAAGGTGCCCACTTAGTATTACTTGTCATGTATGCACGTTAATTTGTTAAAATTTAACCCGTTGAGATTCACAAGTATATTGTTTATGGTTCATGGAGTGTAAGGCCACGAACCCGGGAACTTCACATCTAGCAAATCATAGCATACACAGTTTTTAAACTGAAAATATCGTAATTATTCATAAATCAAAATAGCGAAAACATTCAACAATCTAAACCAAATAATAAATAACATAAATTGAATCCGACAGTTCAAACAAAACTACATAACTAGGGATGCCAGTCCACAAGACGTCGGGTAACCTCATGACCACACACCATGGAGCTAACCTTCCTATCACATGTTCATGCGAAAACTACTTACCATGCAAAAATTGTACGTATACGATATGTTCTTGACGCCTTGACAGCGGTTGTATACTTTTGATTATTATAATAAGCAGTAAAAAACAAAAGTAGAAATGACATTTAAAACAACGGAATATTATTAGCTAAAATGTTATAAGATTTTTAAGCTTTATCTTTCCATCAAGTGAAAAAGGATTTAACTGGTCATGTCACATGCTACGACTCAAGGGCATTTTAGAGTATTTTGGTGTTAAAAATATGTGTAAACGTGATTTTTCCACCATGGTTTTGTAAGATCTTAATATCAGTCTTATATAATCGTGAAACCGCTTGTAATTGGTCTCAACATCAAGTTTAAAGCTAGAATTATGATTGTATGCACAAGTTCAATTAGTGGAGTTATTTGTTTTGACACTTATTTATTTCATCTCTTTAGTAAGACACATAAATAGTTGTTTGTGTAACCATAGTCGGATCATATATTGAAAAGGATGATTTGGCGAAAGGGTCCCCACTTCGTAGTTCGCTTTAGGGTCTACAGAAACATTGGAACTGCCCTGTCAGTCATGGTTGTGGAGTGGAGTAGAAGTCCTTTGTCGAATTTGGAATTGCAAGAATTGGAGAGGTGTAACGAGTTAGCAGATGGAGTGATATTGCCGAATGGTAGGGATTAGTGGATTTGGGAAATGGAATCTCATGGTATCTTTTTAGTTAAATCTTGTTGCGATTTTCTATCAAGAAAAGTGACCCGGTTTTGTCCATACGAATGGGTGAAGTGGTTACCAAAGAAGATAAATATGTTTGGATGAAGGGCGGAACAAGATAGATTGGCTACTTTGGTCGGGTTAAAAAGAAGAAATATTCATCGGGTGAAAATTAGGCAGTGGTGGGAAAATGGGGTGGACATTAAGTCTTCTTGGTGAAGTTGTATTGGGTTTTGGTTGGTGTCTCTAGTTACTAGTTTTTTTGTATATATTCTTTTGGGTTTGAGTAAATCATCAGCAGTTCAAAGAAAAAGTAATTTATTTTTATTTTTAAAATATCTCTTTACTTGATTTTATAAGACAAGTAATGTAATAGATTGCGGTGGTTGTTGGTTTTAAGATGATGGCGGTGGTGTTGGTTGATGACGTGGGTGGTGGAAAAGTGGGCGGTGGTGGTGGAAATGGTGGGGTGGTGATGGTGGTGTGGTTGGTGGGTGGGTGGGTGGTGACGGTACAGGTAGGTGGTGGCGATGATAAAAGGTTGTGATGGGGTGGGTGGTAGGAGGTGGTGGTCGATGAGATGAAAATGGGAAAAAATGACAAAAGTCATGGACTAAAATGGCAGAAAACAAAACTATTTAGACTAAAATGACAAGAAAAAAACTATTTGGACTAAAGTGACAATTTTAATCAAACCTTAGAGACTAAAATGGCAATTTACTCGATTTTTTATCAACAATAACTTTCCGAGTTAGTGTTGCCATTTCCCAACTATGAATATGGAAACTAACTAATCAAAGATAAACCATCACTATTGCTCTAGTGGTGACCACGAATATTTAAGTTCCACCTATGGTGGGTCCGGGTGAGTTTTCCCCTTCATGTCTCAAGTTCGAGTCTGGGTGATAGGGTTTCTTACTTTCTCATTGAGGGGTTTAAATTGGGGATCTATTGTGCGAGGGGGCTCTCTAGCGCAGTAGCGCGGACCCGGTTAAGACAACGTATGCTAGACCTCCCAACATTCGCAAATAATTCACACCTTTCAAAAAAAATAAAAAACTAATCAAAGATAACATGTTCGTACAAAATATGTAAACCTGGTCCTTACGACTCGAGTCATGATTCAAATACTCATTCAAACATCCGATAAAATTCATAAATGGATTACCATCCACAAATAAGTTATTGAGTGTGACTTTCCTTTTTTGGTGTCTTCTTTATGTCAGAAGCAAACAAACATTAGTATGTTCCTTAATAACGTCTAGGTTCATCCCTATATCCATGGATTCAATTTTTACATCTATATGCTTGCTTGCATGCATTTATCAAAACATTTTATTCGCACGCTTCTTACAGAGTTCTTTTGTCCCACGATTATAACTTTCAGAGGTTCAGCTCATGGATTTTTTTTTTTTTTAAATATAAAGAAACTTTTACGCGCTTTGGTTTTAAAATAGAGTTCTTTTGTCCCACGTTTATAACTTAAGAGGTTCAGCTCATGGATTTATTTAAATATAAAGAAATTTTTACGCGTTTTGGTTTTAAGAGAATCAAATGAACACCTTAATCTTATGAAATCCCGATGATAAATAATCATCGCGATTTGGTTAGCATACACTCTCGGCTGCAAAACACATCTAGATGAGCAACCTTTTTCTTCCATTAAAAAGAAACGTGTTTGGTTTATATATATATCTAAAATATCTCACGAGTTGGACTAGAATGAAAGTTTGGTTTCAATACGATGATAATGGTTACCATATAAGCAAAACACGATGATAATGGTTACCATGTAAAATTTGCATATTTTTTTATAATCACTTTCAGTTTTATTTTCCACAAGCAAAAAATTATAGTAGTCAATGAATTAAGGATAATAGAAGGAAACTAATATATTATAACCATCTTTTTTTTTTTATAAATGCATTATCATTTTGAGACAAACAAATATAGGATAATAAGGTCGAGATAGATGGATTGTCCTTTTATTTTATACAAAGCATTAAAGTGTACTTGAAGATTATAAAATTTCAATACGATAAAAACTTAATCAAGTGTTAACATAATTGTCATTCCAGCTTTAGTTGAATGGTAGATGTTTTTGCCACTTGAAGTAAAGACTAGGGTTTAAATCCCGATTGTGGTATAATTAAAATTTATTGATGTAGTTTAGGAGTAGAAATAGGAATAATGTGACTTTTGTTGTTTAAGAAAAAAATTAACATAATTGAAATTGTTAAAAAAACATAATCAAATATCACACAATTAAACATCACATTCTATCAGTAATTAGTTTAACTTTTATAAAAAATACATCAAAAATTAAAATATATATATATATAAAACGTGTCAATATTCTTTTTGTCACATTACAAATTTATTTTTTGATTTTTCACTTTAGGTTGTTATACCGAGTGTTGCTACCATAACAAACTGAAATTATTTTTTGGGTTTTTTTTCTACTGCTATACCGATTGTCGATACCATAACAGTACCGTCCACATTCCCAGTGTAACGAATCCGTTGCAATGCAAGTGCATCACCGGATCACCCGCTAGTTTTATATAAAGTAAAGCGTGAAAGAAATATTAGTTTTAAAAGTTCTAGATATATGTTGCGAGTCACTCAATACGTATAACACTATAACCTATCTTATATAATCAGGCTATTTTTAATATATCATTTATATCATTTTAATTTATATTCTTGAAATTTATACCAATCAAAACAAAATAAGTTCCTGATAAGCTGGTCTAGTGGTTAGTCACTTGTTTCTCTACTTGAGGTCCTAAATTCAACTCCCACTAGCATCACTTTGAAGGGCATTGGTGGTGGCAATGAAGTTTAGAACTAGTCCTCTTTGGAGGTCGCAAGTTCGAAACCGAGCCGAACCGGGTTTTACCGCAGTGTGCCTTCTGGCAGCGGGTTTTCCCTGGAATTGGTGGCTTGGGTATGCATCCAACTCTGACCATTATAGAGGAGAGGATGCATTTGCTCGATTGAGGGCATCCCAGAATGCTTATCCGGTGATTGGCCGTTAAAAAAAACCAAAACAAAACAAAATAAGTAACCAAATGGCGGCTTGCAGGTTTAGTTGTTCAACCAATGAGTGTCCAGGTGCATCACAATGTCAGCCAACCACAAAATTGCGTCCAGGTGCATCATCTTCTCAAAGACACCCTCTCTCACGTGCCCCACCAACATCTTTCAAAGTCATCTTTTTATAAATTTTTTTTATTTTTGAAACGACTAATTTCATTAAAGTATACTATTAAGGCGTTAGAAAAAATAAACAGAAAGGTACAATAAGAAATTACATCCAGGGGTGATGCTTTGAAGGGGCCGAGGGGTGCGCCCGACCCCCCGAACTTCTGAACTTTTCAGCCAGTAGTGTTATATATGTAGTTTTCGTATAGAAATTTTTGGGTATATACGTTTTTGACCCTCCGGTTCTATAGAAATTTTTGGGTATATATGTTTTCGACACCCCCCCCCCCCCCCCGGGTAAAAAATTTCAAGTTTCGCCACTGATTACATCCATCATTATATATTTTTAATCCACACAAATCCAAGGGATTTGATGTCCTCCATCGTCTTCAAAATTGACGCTGTTTTGTTGGAGAAGTTCTTCCTCCACAGTCCCAAGTTAGCGTGCTTGTGTAACAAGAGCAAATCACGATCCGAAAACATGAATACTGGATTAACACCGCACCAATTGCTCACTTGGTGTTGTATAACCCGACGCAAAACAGCAAGATGTGAGCATGTGATCGCTGATACCGTTCTAAAAGAAAAACAAAGAATCTTAAAACAACTAGATTTCAATCTATCATATTAACGATCCAATAAAGCGATGCTCTTGCTACTGACGAATTATCTTATTGGAGAATCGTTAGAAAAAAAAGGAACCACAATCACCATACACATAACACCCGAACAAAATTCAAGAGTTTATCAATCATAACATAAGTTTTCTTCTCAAACAACTACTAGAAAAGGGCAAACAATATAGTTGTTTAAATTTATTTTTTTCTGAAACATAATTATGATATATTAACTCAAATTGTAAAACCTACATAAAAAGTCAATAAGCTAACTTCTTTATATATTATTAAAAACCATAAACCTGTCTAAAATACGTGTTTTTAACTTTTATTTAAAAAAGACCTTTTACTTTTAAGTAGGTATAATTTTCTTTTCTTTTGGTTTGGGAAACGTTGAATGTTTATATATTAACATTTTTATACGTGTCTTTAAGACCTTTTACTTTTAAGTTGGTACAATTTTCTCTTTTTTTTTGTTTGGAAAACGTTGAATGTTTATATATTAAATTTTTTTAATACTTCGAGTCAGCTTTTTTAATACTTTGTTGAATGTTTATATATTAAATTTTTTTAATACTTTAAGCCAGCAAGTCATTGATTTTAATTTTTCATGTATTTTTTACAATTGAATGACTATAAATATATATTAAAAAAATTAGGTTAGGGCTTTTTTTTTGTTCTGAAAAAAAAAAGAACAATGATTTTTTATTGTTTTAACTTTTAACCCTAATTTTTGTAACAAAAAATATCTGATGAATTCCAATGACCGAAGCATACCAAACCGGCTAACCACATTGTATTGTTTGGTTCGATTAACTCAGTTATGGTTTAACTGAATCATCGGTCAATGGTTCAGTTCAATTACATCAGTTAAGTAGGTTATAGTTCGGTTATCAACTCACCCATGACAAAGAGTGCGAAAATCTATAAATACCAAATTAGGAGTAAAAGCTCAAATAGCACAATCAAGTTCCGTGCTTTTTCTCCCATTTCACACTACAAGTCAAATCTTTCATGCCTTCAAGTTCTCCACAAGCATCAAAGAGGGCAACACAGTAAATTCCCACCAATCAACCCAGCCAGCAATGTCATTCCATGAGGGCAAACCTGTAAATTCACACTAGATCAAAAAACATGTTCTAGAATCTGAACCCAAATTTGGCTGATCAGCATCCCATAAAAAGCAAACCTTTTCAAACTTCACAACACAAATTTCCAAAAATGTCAACCCTCAAAATCACCAAGAAACACAATAAACATCTCAACAATCCCTTCCCATCAAACCCAAAATCTTTATCCATCAAGCAAGGAACTTTGTTGTTAAATTACCAAACTACCCTTCCACACCACCATATTTTCACAATTGGAAGTGATTTTCAGTTAACTTGGAGATCAGAAAATGGTGGGTGTGTATCTATTTCTCATAAATCTCAACCTACAAGATCCATATGGTCAACAATCCCTGGTCAACCATTCATTTCTGCTGCAATGGCTGAAACAGAGGTTGCAGAAAGCAGGGGATCATTCATGATCAAAGATCGAAATGTTCGATTATTATGTAATCATCAAACTATTGAAGCTATTAAGGTTTTGAAAGAAAATGAACAAGATTTTGAATCTGGGTATGTTGAATTTGGATCCGAATACCCTGTTGTTGAAATAACGGGTCGGGTTTTCGGTATGAGGAAGAACAAAAGTGTGTTGAATCAAGAAAAGTGGTATTCTTTAGAAAAAGATGTTCATAGTTATGTAAAGTATAAGCTTTTATTTGCTCAAAAGAATAATAATCAAATTGGGTTTCAAATAAAACTTGGAAAACAGAATCTTGTATCTTCACCAAGAATTTACAAGGGGTTTTTTCGAAAACCGATCCGAACGAGAAAGATTCGGGTCCGGTTATTCGGGTCTTTTTCAAATAGGAAACGGGTCGGCATGGATTCTAGTAATGAAGAGGAAAGTGTAGCTATGAAAGATGGTGGAAATGATGAGTGTTTTAATAGAATTTGTTTTACATATTCAAGTGAAAAAAATGAAAGATTTTTTGGGTTTGGAGAACAATTTTCACATGTGGATTTTAAGGGAAGAAAAGTGCCAATTTTTGTTCAAGAACAAGGAATTGGGAGAGGTGATCAACCAATCACATTTGCTGCTAATCTGGTTAGCTACAGGTAAAATGTTTCTTGTAGTTAATAGAGGTATTAAAAATATGAGAATCAAATAAATATAGTAAATAATAATGTATGTATGTATGTATGCCTGTAGTATGTGTTAGATTGCAAACGTATGTATGTAGAATTTCGATCCATTTAGTTATGCATTTGAGTTGTGTATTGTCTCAAGCGAGCAAATAGCTAGAAGGAGACGGGTCAAACATGTGAAAGTCGCCAAAGTCTATTTAGAATGTTGCAAAATTGTTTTATTAGAAAATTAAGCTTACTTTATTATTATAATAAAATGCTTATGGTAATCATAAATAGCAGATTCATTATTATCAAGAAAATATAAAAAGATGGATAAAATAGTGTTTGTGGGTTAACCTAACGTGTTTTGATCCGTTACCCAACTTAGTGTCTGTGTGTAGGGGCACGTATGTTTCAGAACATATTATATGTTGACAACCGTATAATGCACTTGTACATACTACCTTGTGTGTGTTGTATGACGTGTGTGTGATAAGAGAATAACCAAGGAAACATTGGCATGTCATCATGCAGGGCTGGGGGTGATTGGAGTACAACTTACGCACCGTCACCGTTTTATATGACTTCAAAGATGAGATCTCTTTACCTAGAAGGTTATGATTATTCAGTCTTTGATCTAACACAAGATGACAGAGTTCAGATACAGGTAAATTGGAGATGCATTTTGACTTTTGAGGTCAAAGCACCTAGTTTTCATATTAACATTGGATAAGAGTTTGCAATGATATTAACATCGGCATATAATTTCATTTATTATGAAAATTAGATGGAGTAAATAATTTATAACCGATGGTTTCAGATACACGGAGATTGTGTTGAAGGTAGGATATTGTATGGGAACTCACCTCCTGAGTTGATTGAACAATTCACCGAGTCAATAGGGAGACCGCCTGTACTTCCTGATTGGATAATATCGGGTGCCATTGTGGGAATGCAAGGTGGAACAGATAAAGTTCGCCATGTTTGGGAAGAATTGGTGGCTCATGATGTACCAATATCGGCATTCTGGTTGCAGGTAGTATACACATATCCTGAAAACATAATAAGAAATATATAAAACAAAGTTATTAGTTTAGGAGTTACTGCATTTATGTTCTAACTTATATTTGGTGTTTGTGCAGGATTGGGTAGGTGAGAGAAAAACGGTAATCGGATCACAACTTTGGTGGAATTGGGAAGTCGATGAAACACGGTATCATGGATGGAAACAACTAATTAAGGATCTCAGTGCAAAACACATTAAAACGATGACATATTGCAATCCTTGTTTAGCTCCGGTAAGTATAAACTTCGTTAATCATAAAGCAATACACATTATCAGCCAGTTTTTAAAAATACTTATTTGAATTTTCAGATGGATAGTAAGCCAAACGCAAAGAAAAACCTGTTTTTAGAGGCGAAAGACTTGGATATTTTAGTAAAAAACAAAAATGGAGAAACATATATGGTTCCAAATACAGCTTTTGACGTTGGAATGTTGGATTTAACGCACCCAAATACCGCAAAATGGTTCAAGAAAATATTACAACAAATGGTGGATGATGGTGTTAGGGGATGGATGGCGGATTTTGGTGAAGGTCTTCCTGTTGATGCTTGCATCTACTCAGGTTTGATATCCCAGTTACCTTTTGTTAAATAATAACTAGTATTTTGACCCGTTGCGAGTTGTGGCGGCGTCAAAACTTAAAGTAACTCGAACTTATACCGTCAAATATTTGACCCGACTTGTTTTCGAACAAAATTTACGTCAAAATGTAGACCAACTGAAAACACACATGAAAATAAGCACGAAAACGTATTACATTTGACCTGACTCGTTACCGAGACAATTTACGTCGATACGTAAACCAACTTGGATTTATAACGAAACTTACTTAAAAATAAGCACGCAAGAAAATAGTGTTTTTTACGTTAAAGAATGGCACCACGAGTTGCGGCGGAGTCGAAACGTATAGTAACTCGAATTTATACCGCTTAGTGAAAATGTATTGTATATGACCAGACTCGTTTCCGAACAAAACATTGACCAACAAATAACGTACATAAAAATAATTACGAAAACGTATTTTATATTTTACACATGTACATGAAAATAAGCACGTAAAACCCAAGGGGATCAAAATGACATTTTACAAAGTTTTTTGAAAGCTAAGGGGGTGTAAGTAGCAATGCTGAAAGTTGAAGGGTTGAATACACAAAAAGAAAAAAATAGAGGTTGTGTCTTAGTAACTATTTCTAAGACACCCTGGTTATACATTTATACTTGTAACAGAATGTATAGATCTAAAAGGCTAGCAGGGTCTTTTTAGCATTATTATTCTTACAACACTATTTTCTCAGTGAATATTATTGAATATAAACATGTTCAGGTGAAGATCCTATTTCGGCTCATAATAGATATCCAGAAATATGGGCCCAAATAAACAGAGAATTTACGGAAGAATGGAAGAAGACACTGGTTGGGAAAGTAAAAGAAGACCCTTCAGAGTCATTAGTTTTCTTTATGAGAGCTGGTTTTAGGAATACGCCTAAATGGGCAACGCTATTTTGGGAAGGGGATCAAATGGTGAGCTGGCAGGCTAATGACGGGATAAAAAGTGCGGTTGTTGGTTTGCTAAGTAGTGGATTTTGTGGTTATGCGTTTAATCATAGCGATATTGGAGGTTATTGTGCAGTAAGTATACCGTTTTTTAAGTATACAAGAGATGAAGAGTTGCTATTAAGATGGATGGAATTGAATGCCTTCACAACAATATACAGAACACACGAAGTAAGTTATATTCATTCATACTAGAGGTGGATGTTTCCATCGTTTTAATTCCAAGTGGGTTGGTTTGGGCTATGCGCGGTAAAAAATCGGATATCGATCAAGGACTGATATTTGAGATATCGGTAATCGCAGTGGGATATTGATAATTCTAATATCATGTGGAATTTATATATATAGCACTAAGAATTCAATATACTCTCCTACCATTAATAAATTAACCTTTTGCAACTTGCAAAACACTAACAATTGTAGCAAGTAGGAACTAATTAAGACTTAAAACACTAATAGCGGCAATAAGAAGAAAGACGAATGGTAGAACTAAGAAGAAGTTACTGATATCGGGAAAAGAGGTGATATATTGGTCAATATCGCGATAATGTCGGTACCGAGACCGATATTTTAGATGGGGACCAAAAGCCGATATATCGGTGATATATCACCGATATTAACTGCATAGGGTTTGGGTTATGTTTTATCTATAATGGGGTCAAGTGGGTTGATTCACGTTTTGTTTTATCTCTAATATGACAAACGGGTCAAATAAAACATTAGCTAGAAAGGAAACAGTGAATGACCAAGTCGAAAGTCACCCGACGTGTATTTGTAATGAATAAAAGCCTAGAATGAATTTCGGTCTATTTATTTTTGAACAGGGAAACAAGCCATCGGTTAATAGTCAGTTCTATTCAAATGAAAGAACGTTATCACATTTCGCACGCTTTGCGAAAGTATACAAAGCATGGAAATTCTACAGGGTCCATCTCGTAAAGGTGATTAAAAAACTAAACTCATTATCTATATAAAACTTACAATAGTTGAGTATGATATTCTAACATTTATGTTTATAATACAGGAAGCTAGTCAAAAAGGTCTTCCAGTTGTTCGACATCTATTTCTGCATTACCCTAACGATGATCATGTACATAAGTTAACCTATGAGCAGTTTTTAGTTGGCGATGAGATCTTGGTGGTCCCCACACTTGATAAACATAAAAAGAATGTGAAAGCGTATTTTCCGGTTGGAGAAACTTGTGTTTGGAAACATATATGGACCGGAGATTTATATGACATACAAGGTTCGGAAGCCTATATTGAAGCTCCAATTGGCTATCCTGCAATATTTGTTAAAAATGGATCTATTGTTGGGGAAGAATTTCTAAGAAACCTGAGAGAATACAGGATTTTATGAATAGTTATGGACTTATGGCACACTGTTGATTGGCCAAAAGGGAAGTTTGAAATTGATATTCACATCTCACAAGTGTACATTTTATTACAAATTCAAATAAGGTGTCTGCTTACCTAGTTATTGTGTTTTTTAAAAGCCGATGAAAACTTTGGAGTGTCTGGATGAAGAAAAATGCTCATAATTTTTTAGTTTTCTATTTTTAAAACGGCTAACTCACACACCGTCTAAACCTGCTCATAAATCTACATTCTACACCAATGTCCATCATGTGACTGGTTACCTGACCCACTTGCGGACGAACACCTTTACTAAACACCTTGATACCGCTAGGCTCCAAGCAATTTGGTAAAAACGCTTATAATCAACTGCTTATGTTAGGGTGAAAAGTATAAGCATCTATGTCAATAAGCTGATTATATCCTAAATTAGATTTTCACAGTAGTGAATGTAAGGAAATAGAAAGTTCATGTGTCAATTAGTTTGATTTTGTATATGTTTTGACTCGGTGAACACAAGTTGTCGGGAATGTCATGCGTACAATTCTGTGTGTAGTCCAAAGTAGTCGCACATCATGTTGATGATGCGTGCACTTAGGCAGAGTGAACAGTCATAGGTGCAAGCACTTTAGGTCATGTGTACACTATGGAAACTTGAGCGTTCACTTTGTATGCGACCACTTGTAATGTTCTGTTGATCTTAACGAGTTTATTTACCGCGTGCTTGTTCCTGATTGTTCACATAATGATTCTTGATCATGCTATGTGACCGTTAATTGTCATTGTTGGCGATTTTGTGGTTTTACAGTGGCAGCTTAGCAAATAGAGCAAGCAACTATTTATCATCAAAACTACCTATAATCATCTCATTTTAATTCTTCATCACAGTAATCAGTTCGAAATTCCACATCTGTTTGAAAGAGGGGTTTAGGTCCACTGAATTATCACGTACTCTCATAATCAAACGCATAAATTCAGATAACATGATGCGATCAGTATAACTGAGGCGATTAATGCGTAAGCAGTTAAACTAGTGCATTAGTTGATGAATATTAATGGATAACAAGCACAAAGATGTCTTGTAGCATAAGAAAACTGACCTTTTACTTGAAGATTCAAATTCAAATTGGGGATGAAGATGTAGAATAGAATCCGGGAATACCAGTTTACAACTTTATTCCACTGTTTGATAAACTTATTCGCATAAATTTATTGGATATTCTTCTATTTGATATTTAATTAATTAAACATTTTTCTTAATTACATTTTTTATTAATCAATAAAGATTTTTGAATCATATATTTGGCTTTGCTTGCTTAATTACATTTTTGATTAATCAATAAAGATTTTTGAATCATATATTAGGCTTTTCTTGTTTAAAATCTATACATATAATAAAAGAAACCTAACTGAGGACACGTGTCATATTCTCAAGACACCTATTTGATGGGTTTCCCACCCAGTTTGACGGATCAAGTTTTTCTACCATATCCGGGTTTTAGTGACCCGTTAATTTGCAACAAACGTTAAACCGCATATACAATACTCCTCTGTGTTTTACTTTACCCTTCTTCATTCCAAAACCCTAATGTCGATCACATGATATTTCCCGCATCTGATCTCTGCTTAACATATTGTTTGATACGTCTTCTCTCCGATTTTAACCATACGTTATTGGTAAGTTTTTTTGTTAGGTATATTATTTTCTTTGATTTGATTTTTGTTAACGTAACATGTAACAACCCGCACTTTTGTGCGTTGTTACTACTCGATATACTCGTTACGCCTAGCACCAGAGATTCGGATCATAATGTAACTATATCGCATACATCGCTATTCGAAGCGTAATCGCATGTTTTCGAAATACATTATCACTATACTAGACCAAACACAAACACTAACACTCACGATGGCACTGAGTGAGGACCTATTCTACCCTCCTCGGTGGCCGTGATGTGTCGAAACGCAGATAATTAACGCTAACAAGGACTCTCGGGTGAGTGTTATAGCTCCAGTCGTCATGACGATGATGACAATACGAGCAAGTGGTACCCCGTCAGTCTTTGTGACACAACACACAATAACGTTCGCGACGACATCAGGAAAGGACCTATACTACCCTCCCTGATGGCCGCGAAGCGTCGCTAATAATCGCACACTCGAAACGAAAACCGATTGTTATATCGAAACTTGGAATACGAATACGTATATACGACCCTTTGGTGATTAATTATAATAAATAATAATATCAATATGTGGAACGTGGCCCAAACTATCGCAACGCACCAAAAACGAGGAACGAGAGGCCTCCGTACGGATGGGCCAGCCGAACGGCTGAACCAACTGATCGGATGGGCCAACCGATCGGACAGACATGTCCAACCGATCGGACAGACATGGTCCAACCGATCGGACTGGCATGCCAACCGATCGGACGGTCATGCCGGCCGATCGAACGGGCCGTCCGATCCAGGCCAACCTGCCCTCCTTTCCTTCCTCCTTGCCTATAAATACCCCTCATTCACCTCAAACACACTTGTTGTCACTGTTGCTGCTCGACCAGAAGTTCCAACCCCTTTAACTCTCGATTTCTCGCGATTCTTGTAAGTTTTTAACTCAAATCTTGTACTTCCTTGATCCATAACCAATTCTACACCTTTCTACCTGTTAAATCTCCACTTTTAACCATGGAATCTCTGGATTTTCGGCATTCTAGGGTGATGTCACTATGAAGTTCTTATGAACTTCATGGGTGATGTCATCCTAGGCAAGAACGACTCGGATCTGAGTAATTTCCATATGTTTTTACATAAATCAAGTCTAAATCTATGTTTTCTAATCAAGAAGTTGGGTGATTCCTAAGGATTTGAGGTGTCTTGAAGATGAGGTCACCCTAAGTTCATATGAACTTCAAAATGTGACCTCATTCTCACCATAAACAGCTCGGATCTAAGTAATTTCACTTGTTTTATAACAAATCTCACCAAACCTAAGTTGCCCAGCCATAGTGTGTGTGATTTCGGGTTAAACTTGAGAAAAGCCATCAAGAACGGCCAGATCTGATGGAACGGGGTGGTTCCCGGACGTTAGAACGGGTCAGACTTGATGGAATTTCGGTTGTTTAGCATGAAGGAACACCGTCCCAATCAAAACCGCGGAAAAACCGTCAAAATTAGTCGAATATCAGCTGGATAGGCTGCCAGCCGATCGGACAGCAGCCCAGTCGATCGGACAGGCTGCCCTCCGATCGGACAGCAGGCCATCCGATCGGACAGCAGGCCATCCGATCGAACAGGAGGTCATCCGATCGAACCACTGCCATCCGACCGGACCAGCCCATCCGATCCATATTGCCATCCGACCCATGTGTCATCCGATCGGATGAGCCCATCCGAACGGATGAGCACGATCCGACCGGATAACTGACTTTTCGATGCTATTCTCGCTTAACCGTGCATCGTTTACTATATCCTTCAATGATTAACGCAGACGTACTCGCAACCGACTCAATCAAGTTGTATTCTCGCTAAATACGCACTGTGAGTATACTTGAACCCTTTTTAATCGCATTTTGGGTGTAACATACGTTTCTAACAAATCGAACTTATCAAACGAATTATTCAATCAATCAAATTGTCACTTGCGAATAACTGTTATGCATAGATATACGTGATGCTAGTTGCATATGTGCTAGGGCTTATACTCGCGACGTCCCACCAAGACTAGTATAGTACTATTACGCCCGACGGGGTCTAGTTTGCCATCGCATATTCGAGCATCGAGGACTTAGTTGGTAGTATCAGCTTTGTGAGTATATATGTCGTGTGTTACGCTTATGCAAGTGGAAATTCGCTACACGTTTTATTCTATTATGCTATTTATCAAACCTGTATACTCGCCAATACTTTTGTATTGACAAATATTTTAACGTATGTTGCAGGTTAGATCGCAGACTATATCGAATCAAGCTAGGGGGTCTAGAAACTCAACTAAAATCTAGGTTGTCGGATTTGTATTGTTCGAGAGGACAAGAAATCTGTGATAACTTATGTGATTGTATTAATTGTTAGTATGGGATAACGAATGTATTAAATATTATCGCAATATAGTTGTTATGGATTCTCTTGAGCAATCTGATTCGCCTAGTGCCGCGCCCCGATGATTCCACCATCGGTTGGGATGTGACAGATTGGTATCGGAGCCATAACTATAAGGAATTAGGCCAGACTCGTCCTAGTCCGGGTCGACGTCTTAGAAATTGACCTAGTCTATAGTCTAAGTACCAACGGGCCGACTCGTACGAACCCAGTGGGGTTTGTATCGGGCTTACTTGATACTCTCGATCGAAATTGCTAAAAGCTACAACTTTGTGTGAACACCGCGTACCACAGCTTCACACGAAGAAGCCTTTCCTAAGGCAGAAATGCTACTTAGCCTTTCCTAAGGCTGACACAACACACGTGTTTTCGAAAGTACTCGCATAACAAAACCGAGTGATCCCGTCGAGACCAGGTGTGAAAACCAAGAACTCTCGATGAGATCGCTCACTCAGCGCAATTTTCTAGCACGAGAACTCTTCATCGAGTTAGGAGTGACATCCACACCTCGACGAAAGTCTCCATTTCGAAATCTAGTGGAACTCACGAATTTATTCGAAGAGCATAACCACAATTAGGAACAAAGCTGTTAAGTCAGGGGTGAAACCCGTACCTTAATAAGCCGTTCCACTCTTTGTGAATTGGTTTTCCAAAAGCTCTCACCAAGGACTCGACTATCACAATAACTCGAGCCACGCAATGACTAGAAAAACGAATGCCATGAGCTGCATCCCAGTGGAAGCATGGAGTCTCCTAGGTCAACGCGCGTGCACGAACTTGTTAAACATAGTTGGGATACCTTGGGTAGTCGACGCCTAAACACCCAAGGCACTCTATCTTATGAACCGCCGATTTTACAAGTTGTTGAAACTTATTTTTTGAAACTTTACGCTTTATCGATTTCTCAATCTAACGATTTTCACTCCATGCTTTATAAACGCACAATTCGCACAGCCATCGCAATCTAAAAGAAACCCGAATAATCGCAACAAAACTAATGCATAACCTATCGCCTTCGCTCTCGCTTTCTCACTTCAACGCGTCCACGCTTATTCTAAATCGACCTATATGTGAATGACTACAAATTACATCTATATAAATATATATATATATATAAACAAACAAGTCATTTTGTGAGAACTTAGGAATTTCGTGTCTCCTATGTGATTCGCACTACTAATATACTATCGCATCAAGTTTTGAACGCGCTCAATCGCATCGCAAAACTCAAAAATCATTATGATCGAATCTCATTCCAAGTCTCTTCCTGTCTAGATGCCTTCCAACGATTCTACCTCGAGATGAACAGCTAGGAGAAGAGCCAAACGAAGTGCCGATGAGAGGATTGCATCACTTGTGACCAAAGAAGTGGTAAAGCTTATTCCTCGAATTGCCGCTCAAGTGCACTCTCTCAGCAACTCTCAAGCCTCGGAAGACTCCAAGACGGAAGCGCCGCAATCTACTTTTCTCTACAGACACTTTAAAGCCTGTGACCCGATGGAATTCACGGGTGAAGGAGGTGTGACTCAACTACTCCAGTGGTTCGACTCTATCGAAGTTACCCTTCGTCAAAGTGGGTGTCCCGATAGCTTCTGTACTACTTGCGCTACCGGAGTATTTCAATCGCGAGCACTCGACTGGTGGACCGCCGAACGTAACAAACGTGGGATCTCCGCTGCTTACGCTCTCTCTTGGGATGAGCTGAAGGAACTCATGAAGAAAGAGTACTGTCCCCCTGACGAAGTCCGGAAACTGGAAGACGAATTCTGGAAAATCAAGCAAGTCGAAAGTGACAACGCTGGCTACACCGCAAGGTTCAAACAGCTTAGGATAATCTGCCCAAGTCAAGTCAACACTTCAGAAAAAGCCATTTCGAAGTACATTCGCGGCTTGCCTGAGTGTGTGGGAGATTTTGTCGAAGCTGCAAGACCTGCTACCATCGAAGAAACCTACCGCTTAGCCGCAGAAATCAACAACAAACGACTCATGGAAGGGTTCTTCTCAAAGAATCCTGTCAAGCAAGCTTATCAAGCCATCGCCACTAACTCTTCAGGCGATCCTGTCGAAAATTCTCCTGACGAATCTGTCGACAATTCTCCTGACGAATCTGCAGACGATTCTTCTGACGAATCTGCCAACGATTCTTCTGACGAATCTGCCAACGATTCTTCTAACAAATCTGCCGACGGATCTTCCGACAAACCGGCCAAAGTTTCTGCAAGCGAGTCTTCAGACGAATCCTCCAACGACGACACCTCTTCGCAAGACAACGACAAACCCAGCCGCAAACGAAAGACTTCAATCCCTAACTCATCAACCACCGAACTGCCGCAACCGAAGCCTCTTCAAGCAGTCCCGGTGTTTCCAAAATGAACTTACACTGGAACTCATCCTCAGTGTTACTCGTGTACCTATCACCATCCAGTTGGGGCTGACTGTCGCTATTGCAATAACTACAACCGTTACGGTCACTTCACCCGCAACTGCCGCATCGAATCACGAACCTGAGTACAACAACAACAGCTCCAGCAAAAGCCTTCAACATCAGACATCTAGCAAGCGTAGGATAAAGTTGTAATGATACGATCTTCGACGTTAATTTCTAAGTTTTGAACCTACTCTATTTACTCGATGTTGCCACTACGCTTAACATTAACTCTCGTTTTCGTCTTCTCTATCACACTCTAGCCGTCGCACTTAGACTAGATTCACACACATACTATCTACTATATCACGAAATAATGTGTTTTACCCTCACTACACTCTTAGAACGAGGTACGATAAACGTGCAAGGAACAATTAATCACGGGAGCACACGGGATTATTTGGGTTCAGTGCACGGAGATCGTAGTGAATTCTAAGGTGCCATAAGCGTTTCAACAAAGTATGACACCGAAACACGGGATTTAAGTAATAGGGGTAAGGCAAGGTGTGCTTTGCCATACTACCGAAGTTTCGTGCAGAAAGTGCCAGGTGGAGTTGAACGCTATTAGACCTATTATACTATTGTGATTATTTTCAACACACTACACCCAACCACCAGGCATAACAACTGAATCGCATCATCGCAAGACTTGCCGTAAGTCTGCAAACACAATGCAATCGCCTCATCGATGGACTCTGGAGAGTCTACCTCGCAGGACAATTGCATCAACGCAAGACCGGTCGTAAGTCTATTGCAACGAATCTCATCAAGTACATAAACGCTCACGATATTGTTGGGTGAGGACCTATTCTACCCTCCTCAATAACCGTGATGCGTCGCAACGTGACGTTAAGCTTATTCGAGACAAAGCTCGGCTAAATCATAATCGATTATCATGTGAATCTCGCAATATCTATCGCATATTATATGAATCTACATCGTTTGCTGTGTGTCAGTCTATCGCTATTGCCTACCGCTATCTGTGATATTTAGAACCCATGACCTCGCTTCACGGGAGGAAGCTCATATGGTTAAAGCAAGGTGTTTTAGTCATATAGGCGGCCTTTCGTGGAAAGAGGCCATGTGGGGTCTGATGTTAGTCAAACTTTGTGGTGTTAATCAATCAAATCGAACCGCATAAATCACGCATACCTCCATCGCTTGCAACGCAACAACTGCCGCTTATCGTAATTTGATTATCGTCGCCGTCGTTACTAGTGTTGTGTTGTGTTATCCGCCTAATCACCTAATCGCTATTCGCTTATCGTGTATAGTCTACCGCTTATTGGCGTATCGCGTACCGCTTATCGCTCGCTTGGTGTTCATTGCAGTCTGTGTGGTATGAATACACATGACACCGCTTCACGAGGCAAAACTAACCTGGTTAAACGTGGCGTTTCGCCATGTTAGCAAAACTCTCGTGGAAACGTGCCATGTGGGTTTAATGTGGAATCTAATCAATATCGTACTATTCGCTTACCGCTTATCGCTCGTCGCCTAACCGACACGTTACTTCAATGTTTCGTGTCATCAAGCTACTCGCATGCGCCGTCATCACTATAGTCGCAATTAATCTCGCCACCTAAACTATTCGCTTTTATTTTCAACTTGGTCCGACCTCCTATTGAATGGATCGAGGAAACGCAATTCTATCTATGTCATATCGGCGCACATGACACCGTCTCACGAAACGGAGATAATATGGGAGAAACATGGTGGATACGCCACTGGTACTTCCTATATATAAGTGTTTTAATCATATTAACGAACTTCCGTGGGAAGGTGCCAAGTGGGACTCGATACTAAATTGTCTCTTTCAAACGGTTAAAACAGATTTTTTTATAAAACTTTTATTAAAAAAAACCATAGGACAAGTGAAATTCCTCATAATGTGGAGGTAACATCGAATCAGTTTCACTCCATGCCCAAGGGGACCTTTCGTGAGTCCAAAATTTTCCTTAAAACCTTTTGCAATATCGAAAACAGGACTTTCTTGAGACGTTGGTTCAACATCGAGTTCAGTCGAACCCATGTCGTAGGAGAGTCTTCGTAACCCCGTTTTCATCTTTGAATTTCTTAAGATGTGTAAAACCTGAACTTCCTTGATGGGTTTCCCACCCAGTTTGACGGATCAAGTTTTTCTACCATATCCGGGTTTTAGTGACCCGTTAATTTGCAACAAACGTTAAACCGCATATACAATACTCCTCTGTGTTTTACTTTACCCTTCTTCATTCCAAAACCCTAATGTCGATCACATGATATTTCCCGCATCTGATCTCCGCTTAACATATTGTTTGATACGTCTTCTCTCCGATTTTAACCATACGTTATTGGTAAGTTTTTTTGTTAGGTATATTATTTTCTTTGATTTGATTTTTGTTAACGTAACAGGTAACAACCCGCACTTTTGTGCGTTGTTACTACTCGATATACTCGTTACGCCTAGCACCAGAGATTCGGATCATAATGTAACTATATCGCATACATCGCTATTCGAAGGGTAATCGCATGTTTCGAAATACATTATCACTATACTAGACCAAACACAAACACTAACACTCACGATGGCACTGAGTGAGGACCTATTCTACCTCCTCGGTGGCCGTGATGTGTCGAAACGCAGATAATTAACGCTAACAAGGACTCTCGGGTGAGTGCTATAGCTCCAGTCGTCGTGAGGATGATGACAATACGAGCAAGTGGTACCCCGTCATTCTTTGTGACACAACACACAATAACGTTCACGGCGATATCAGGGAAGGACCTATACTACCCTCCCTGATGGCCGTGAAGCGTCGCTAATAATCGCACACTCGAAACGAAAACCGATTGTTATATCGAAACTTGGAATACGAATACGTATATACGACCCTTTGGTGATTAATTATAATAAATAATAATATCAATATGTGGAACGTGGCCCAAACTATCGCAACGCACCAAAAACGAGGAACGAGAGGCATCCGTACGGATGGGCCAGCCGAACGGCTGGACCAACCGATCGGACAGACATGTCCAACCGATCGGACAGACATGGTCCAACCGATCGGACAAACATGGTCCAACCGATCGGACTGGCATGCCAACCGATCGGACGATCATGCCAACCGATCGGACGGTCATGCCGGCCGATCGAACGGGCCGGCCGATCGAACGGGCCGTCCGATCCAGGCCAACCTGCCCTCCTTTCCTTCCTCCTTGCCTATAAATACCCCTCATTCACCTCAAACACACTTGTTGTCACTGTTGCTTCTCGACCAGAAGTTCCAGCCCCTTTAACTCTCGATTTCTCGCAAATCTTGTACTTCCTTGATCCATAACCAATTCTACACCTTTCTACCTGTTAAATCTCCACTTTTAACCGTGGAATCTCTGGATTTTCGGCATTCTAGGGTGATGTCACTATGAAGTTCTTATGAACTTCATGGGTGATGTCATCCTAGGCAAGAACGACTCGGATCTCAGTAATTTCCATACGTTTTTACATAAATCAAGTCTAAATCTATGTTTTCTAATCAAGAAGTTGGGTGATTCCTAAGGATTTGAGGTGTCTTGAAGATGAGGTCGCCCTAAGTTCATATGAACTTCAAAATGTGACCTCATTCTCACCATAAACAGCTCGGATCTAAGTAATTTCACCTGTTTTATAACAAATCTCACCAAACCTAAGTTTCCCAGCCATAGTGAGTGTGATTTCGGGTTAAACTTGAGAAAAGCCATCAAGAACGGCCAGATCTGATGGAACGGGGTGGTTCCCGGCCGTTAGAACAGGTCAGACTTGATGGAATTTCGGTTGTTTAGCATGAAGGAACACCGTCCCAATCAAAACCGCGGAAAAACCGTCAAAATTAGTCGAATATCAGCTGGATAGGCTGCCAGCAGATCGGACAGCAGCCCAGTCGATTGGACAGGCTGCCAGCCGATCGGACAGCAGCCCAGTCGATCTGACGGCAGCCCAGCCGATCGGACAGGCTGCCCTCCGATCGGACAGCAGGCCATCCGATCGGACAACAGGCCATCCGATCGAACAGGAGGTCATCCGATCGAACCACTGCCATCCGACCGGACCAGCCCATCCGATCCATATTGCCATCCGATCCATGTGTCATCCGATCGGATGAGCCCATCCGAACGGATGAGCACGATCTGACCGGATAACTGACTTTTCGATGCTATTCTCGCTTAACCGTGCATCGTTTACTATATCCTTCAATGATTAACGCAGACGTACTCGCAACCGACTCAATCAAGTTGTATTCTCGCTAAATACGCACTGTGAGTATACTTGAACCCTTTTTAATCGCATTTTGGGTGTAACATACGTTTCTAACAAATCGAACTTATCAAACGAATTATTCAATCAATCAAATTGTCACTTGCGAATAACTGTTATGCATAGATATACGTGATGCTAGTTGCATATGTGCTAGGGCTTATACTCACGACGTCCCACCAAGACTAGTATAGTACTATTGCGCCCGACGGGGTCTAGTTTGCCATCGCATATTCGAGCATCGAGGACTTAGTTGGTAGTATCAGCTTTGTGAGTATATATGTCGTGTGTTACGCTTATGCATGTGGAAATTCGCTACACGTTTTATTCTATTATGCTATTTATCAAACCTGTATACTCGCCAATACTTTTGTATTGACAAATATTTTAATGTATGTTGCAGGTTAGATCGCAGACTATATCGAATCAAGCTAGGGGTTCTAGAAACTCAACTAAAATCTAGGTTGTCGGATTTGTATTGTTCGAGAGGACAAGAAATCTGTGATAACTAATGTGATTGTATTATTTGTTAGTATGGGATAACGAATGTATTAAATATTATCGCAATATAGTTGTTATGGATTCTCTTGAGCAATCTGATTCGCCTAGTGCCGCGCCACGATGATTCCGCCATCGGTTGGGATGTGACATAACACAAAATTGGGGTTTCACTTATCTCAGCCCAAAACCAAAGATGAAAGATTGAAGGTTTGATTGATCTCTCTTAATCAATACATATTTATTTCTCAATTTTTTTAGGTTTTAAATTACATAAATAGGTAGATGGATTAGTAGCGATGGCAACATAACCTCCACAAAAGCCTCCCATGGATGGTAACTTCTTCACTTTTCACTTTAACTCTGATTTTTGTTTCCAATCTTACAAGATCAATCATTATATGAGTTATCTATATCATCAAATCAACTGTGACATTTTTCAATTTGCATCTTCCCACAAAAGTTTGATTACTAATTTTTGTGTTATAGCACATTCAAGAAGAATGCACCCAAGGTAATGAAGAAGATCAAGAAGATTGCACAAAAGGCTATGGGTACAATAAATGTGAGAGTGGATGTGAGACTTGAGAAGCACGTAACAATGGTCGTCGGGTACTACATCTCTCTTGCATGCTTTCTCTTTCGAGTATATACATAGAATTGTGTTTGTTGGAAATTAGATTTCAATCGTGGGTTATTGTCACAAGTTTTGATTGTTTCTTATATGCACAAATACATATTTATATTTTATATATTCAAGTCGGGTGGTTGTTGTTCCAGTGTCTGACGTTCCACATTTATTCTCTATTCTAATCAGTTTCAATGGGGGTATCTGTTGTTACCTGGCCTTGTGTGAAAAATGGTAGATACAAAGGGGATCTTGCACATGTATTTGCCTAACCCAACCCACATTACTATATTTAGATACCTTTTTTCTATATAATTTGGGGGCATTTCTATTGTTTTCAGCAGTACAATTAACAACCATTTATCTTAATTGTTGTGAATCATGAAAACATGCTTGTACGATAGTTCAACCCCACCCGATGGCTTCCCCAATTCATGGGTATTAAAACCATACACTCTCATTTTGTTTTATTTGCAAACACATTCTTTTTGGAAGTGGCAAATGGGCGATACAGGTAACGGGTCGGTCAAAAGTCAAAACATAATATGACCCCACATGTTCAAAATTACAAAAATTAAACCAAGTTTTAGTCATTCAAGCCTTGTCAAACTATTTAGAAAATGTGTTTTTAATATAATAATAGTAATAATTTAGGGGGTTTTATTCACTTTGACCCATTCTAAGGAAACGGGTCAAAATTACCACCGTTACTAAATGTCAAGTATTACGGAACTAAATTCAAAGCAATTATATTGTAGGTTCTGGGACAAAATTTAAGTATAATAACCACCAAAATATCGCTATGTTGTGCTATTTGTATTCTTGGCATTTAAGTATAATACACATGCCTTCTGTTTAGTTTTTACCCATTAACATAGCTATGATTTTTAGAAACTACATCTATTCTGATGATTTTTAGAAACTACATTTATTTCCTGTATGTTCAACAAGAATCTGATATCTATCTAAATGAATCAATATATGTGATTCTCTTATTGTTCAACCATATTTTTAGATTCTTACCCTAATATCACACATAATGATTTTAATATTTCATTAGGTTGAGCAATTAGAAAGAAACATTGCTGATCTACAACAGACCCTTACTGACAAGCAGGAACCAAAGATTGGCATGCTTCATGATTTAATTAAGGCTTTTAGCGTTTGTTTACTTACAAGTTTTAACGGTAATTTCATAATATTATTACTTAAGGTTTTGATGCGATTAGAGCAAAAGGTAACAGAAGATGCTCACAGATATGCTGAGCAAGATGATGCAGCCCAGAGATACCCAACTTAAGTGCCCCAAGTTAATTTTTATTTATATATTTACAAATTAAGAAAAAAAAAACTGAATATTTAATTTTAAAATTTTGGGTTATTCATAAAAATTATGAAACAAGTGCTTCCCTTTGCTAAAATGGAAAAAAAGAGTGGTAATAGCAGAATCAATGTTGGATGCAACTTTCCAATGCCAATCCGGATGCCAAAATGGGTGGGTTGAATCGGACCAACCCACAAACACTTATTTTCCTTTTTTTAATATTTTCTTTGTGGTAAAAGAATAAAACATTTGCTCTATGTTGTATCTATAGACATATATATTTCAAACAGTTTGTTAAAGTATAGCTGTTTTTGTAAATTTCTTTGTGCCACCCCGTGTAACACACGGGTTTTAACCTAGTAAACAATATAATTCAAATTTAAGTAGTGAAAATTCCCACAAGCGATGTAATGAGAAACATGTATGAATTTGATTTGGTAAGGTATTGGTATTTGGTATTCCGTATAATTTAGGATACCATAATGTTCATAGTTTTGAATACAACTTTAATTTCAATAATAACTAGATGATTTTTCGCCCGCGCGTTGCGGCAGGGACCCAATGACTGCAAAACGCGTGTCAGCAACGGCAAACAAATACCGAATATCAAAACATAAATAAAAATGACGTGGTAAGAATAGTCACTCCGTCCTAAAAAACGATTTTAAATAACCTAATATATAATAATAGGACCAACACGTCTTACACGTTGGAAATTCGATTGTTTCTAGTTCAGTTATTACGGTGCTAACACGTTAAAATATGGATGAGCTCGGTACCGGTAACGACACCGAAAGTACCGATCCGGAGAATCTTAAAATTAGGTACCGGCACCGAAAATACTCGGTACAATAAGGTATGGTATTTGAAGGTAAAAATCAATAAATACAGGTATGGTGCTAGACCGTTGTCGAACCGAAAGTAACGATTCTGAAAACGCCAAAAGGTGGGTACCAAATTGGTACCGAAAATGATTTGGTATAGTAAATTTGGCACCGATACGATACCGGTTTGATTACAGGATTTGATACGATTTTTTCATCAATAATCTAAATATCCAAGTTAATTTTAAATGCTACAATTCATTCATTACAGAAAAAGACAAAAAGGAAATTGTTGTGTATATAAAACCTCCTTCAAACGAAATACAGTTTACTTACTGTGTGTATGAAAAGTAATCTAAGCGGTGCAATTACTTGAATTGCTACATTGCTACAGGATTTACTGAGTTCGGTACCAACCGGTACCTAAAATACTGTTACCGAAATCCCCAAAAGTGGGTACAGGTACCGAATATACCTGGTACGGTACGGTACGGTTCGATACCGATCGGTACTAGTACGACACTGATATTTGAGGATAAAAACCGGTGAATACCGGTACCGAAAATACACCTAATTTGATAAATTTGATACCGATACCGGTACCCGATACCATTTGCTCATCACGTAGTGATTTTACTATTCATTCATTTTGATTTTTAATATATAGGGTAATTAGGGTCGTAGTCACTCTCGCGTTGCGCCAGGAGGCAATTGGAGTTCGCTACACATTGCACACCATGACAACCGATGAATAAATTTGTTAAATTAAAAATAATAATATCTAAATGTGTTAATGTTATTTGCGTTGTAGCTTGGCTCTGAACATCAAAATAATAATAAAATATAAAATATAAGGTAAATAACAAAGGTACGCGTAAAAGAAAACAACATGAACTCGGTCGATGTCGATGCACTTGTTATTGCAAACAAGAAAAAAAAAGTTCAAAAATATGTCCAAAAGGATATCTGCACTGCTCGGTTCTTTAAAAAAAATGAAAGTTAAAAGCAATTTTTCCGTACCACTATCTGTTTTATACATTAAATGAAAGTTAGCAAAGGCTAAAAAAGGCTCAAGTTAGCAAAACCTTCCATTATGCTAAAAAAGGCTCACATTAGCAAAGCCTTCAAGGCTCGTGTTAGCATAGTGGCACTATTTAACTTCTTTTTTTTATAGAGAGAAATTACATTAGAGTGTTAACATTTTTTTTGTTAAATGTATCGCACATTTAGATTTTGTTTAGAAGTTAACAAATACAAATTATAGAGAAAATCAAATTAAATACCAAATGAAATACTATCGAAACTAGAAATTGTAAAAACAAACACCGATGTTCAATTGGTATCAGTTGATCCAATACGGTATCGATATGCGAGTACTCGTTGCTCAATATAATTTAAGAAACCAAAACTTGTTTAATTTGAAATGTTCACACAAATGAATTGTGACAAAATCGCTACTATAACGTCTAATCAAATTCCGAATTGTCTATCAACAGGAATATTGAAGGTAAGGAAAAGGTGATTGGACTGGAACCCAATTTATAACATGAAATCTCCAAAATAGCCAAGGCTTGGTCAACATTTCAAAAATAGCTAACTGAAACCCCTCAAAGAGGGGTTTCATGAATTCCCACGCGTCTCAAAGATGTTTCCTCATCAGCCATCCACCGAAAGCCACTTGTCCAAACACTTAGGCAATCACTCTATCCTATGCAAATTATTACTTCAAAAGAATTCTGTATGTTTAAAAACAAAAGGTGGTAGAAAGGCATTGACTAATTTGCATAGTAGGTGGGTTCTTAGGAACCTTTTGCAACCACGTGTCCATAGCTGTCATTGAAATGCTTTAACTATCCAGACCCATTCATTTCTCTCTCCACAACTACTATTCCTCTTTCTTCTTCACCGAGCACCACCACTACCCTCACCGAGCACCACCACCACCACCACCACCCTCACCGAGCACCACCACCCTCACCGAGCACCACCACCCTCCACCCACCACAACCACCACCGTAAACCACCACGGCACAGTCACATACCAACCAACCACCACCATCACCTACCAACAATCGTCACTCTCCGCCCACCACAACCACCACCCACCACAAAAACGGGTACTAACCACCACCCCCACCACCGTCACCTACCAGAACTTCAATAGACCGGACCAACATCTCAAAACCATATTGGTTTTATCACCATCTGGGTCGTACATGCGGTACGAGTGGTCTCCTTGGCTTGAACCGGATGGGTTTGGATTCAAAGGCCGGTGTCAGTCGGGGGTCAAAACAGAAAATGAGACGTTTCAACTGTACCAAAGAGGATGGCCGGAAAACGAGCGGAACAGAAAATGAGACGTTTCAGTGTTCTGAGACGTTTCAGCACTTGTGGACACGTGGCTTTCGGTGGATGGCTGATGAGGAAACGTCTTTGAGACGCGTGGGAATTCGTGAAACCCCTCTTTGAGGGGTTTCAGTTGGCTATTTTTGAAATGTTGACCAAGTCTTGGCTATTTTGGAGATTTCCCCGGTACCAATTATTCTCCTGAGATTTAATGTAGTAATTTATATCCGGCGTACAGAACTGTTCTATACTTCACCCATTTTGGTCTCCACACGAATAGGGATGAACATTTGGTAATGTGTACTGATACTGTACCGGTCCCGTACCGGTACCGAATTTCTCGTACCGGTACCGGGTTCGAATTTCTCGTACCGAATTTTTTCGGTGCCGGTACCCGCCTTTTGGCATTTTCGGTATCGGTACCGGTTCAGTACGGTACTGGTAAAATACCGAATTTTACCTTCAAATACCAGTACCATACCGGTCCCGTACCGATACCGGTCCCGTACCGATACCGTACCGAATATTTCGGTACCGATACTGATACCCAGTTTTAACGAATTTCGGTATCGGTATTTTCGGTACCGGGCTCATCCTACCAAAACACGGTATTCAAGTTTTAAAATTTTACTAAATCTATAACCCAACGTTAAACTACTATCCATTTGTTTTCCCTTTATCCACTAAATGGGAAAGCGGAAGGCTAAAAAGGGTTTTGATTACCCAACGGTTTAACCACTCAATAGTCTTCACGCATATTTGTCCATTCTCTGGGTGTATTGAAAATGGCATGTTTTGTCTATTCTCTCTTAATTAATTACTTCAATCACCATTTTTATTTATGTATATCACTAACTTCGTTCTTTTGTTGGATTGACGTTTTGAGGGAACACTAAATACAAGCCACATGGGGGCGGCAATTTGGTCTATTTTTCTCATTAGATTAAATTAAACCTACCCCTCTCTTCTTCATCATCATCCTGCCCTTCCTCCACACCTCTCTCGACTGCAAAATCCCTACATTTAGCCACCCACAGCGTGATGGATTGTTACTTCAATACAAGCTCGGGCATTCCACGATGAAGGTCGATGGTCAAGAAGCCATGGTAGTAAGAAGAGAATACGCAGAGGGAAGACAAAAAAAGATGCCTTCAAACAAATGGAGGGGAATTTATAAACCATAAATCTTTGGAATACAAGAATGCAAACATGGCAGCAGCTCAAGTAACTGGCAGAAGCAATGGTGAAAAAACTGCTTGATATTGGACGTGACTTCTTGACCGGATGCTGTTGCCTTTCAATGATATGTTCATCCCAAGATCCTTCACCTCTAGCATCAGCATGAGAAACGCAAATACTTGTACACAAACGTATAAACCTCACCTATGTTCAAGAGGGTACAGATTCAACTAGGTTGAGATAGGAGAAGAGATATGTTGGTATCTCCTTTAGCACTCTGTTTGAGCAAACGCAAGTCAATATACATATAGTTGCCATGATATCCATAATCACCTTGATCATGTAAATATAAACTGAACCATAACCTTGTGTGTTAACCCGTTTAAACCTCTCAAACCAACTTTTAATATGACCCTGTGACGACACATTGTCTTGATCATATCATGTCATGGGGGAATATGATTCTAATTCACATCCAACAAGCACTGAAAACACTATTCTACAAGAAGTCTTGATTATTCTAAATAACAAAGAAAAGACCACCCATCATCAAATACCTTTAAATAACTTCAAATAACTAAATACCTTCTTATGCAAATGCAATGAAAAGATCTACGCGTGCCTTCAGCCTCTCATCCGTAAGAACTAAAGCAGAATAACATGAAACCACATATTTAGGTGTATTCTAAACCCACCAAAGGGGTATCATCCTACTACTAAACCAAACAATGTTTGCCACATTTAACAAATATAATAATCATGCAGGAATGAAACTGGCAATGTTGACATACTTGTATAACATGCAGGGTCTGTGGTGCACCAATGTTGCTCAGACCGCTCCCAAAAGCCAACGGTGCCAGTATCTCGTGCAACTTAACCAAAAACGCTTGGCCCGTTTGACTTTGACGGCCATTGTACCCTTCACACGAACCATTACTTGTTTCCAAAAAAAGTTCCAAACACAAGCATATACAGGTCTATTCAATACATCTCATGGATGATTGTATAAGAAGATATTAAATACATTCTTTATCAGAAACATTTATCAAATGGTGCAATTTAAAAAAGAACAAAAGTTATTGACACCAAATTCCTTCAAGAAAGATTAACAGGGTCTACCATAATATTAAATAAAAGTAAACTACAGCATTGATATTCTTATCTAATAATAAAATATAACTGGGTACCAATTTTAAAATTTACTCTTACAGTTAAAACCATCCTCTTCAAAATCATTCAGATATCATATATACCTTCTTTTTCAGCATGCATAAATACCAGAATGCAAATAGATAACTGCCATCAAGTCAGAATGACCGAAAACAAACATCATCAAATGTAAAGATCACCTCTTTCTTCTGGAACTGAAAAACCGAGAACCTCAACTATAAACATCATCATCAGAAACCGTTCTTTTCGCCTGCTTAATCTTCTCCAACTGAACTTGTGTATCCATAAACAGCTGCATCCTTTGAACCTCTAAATCTTTAGTAAACTGCATCCTTTGTTTCTCCAACTCAATCATCTGCTTCTGTTTCTCTCCCTCAACTCTCTCGTATATCTCTCCAAACCGCTCAATCGCCATCGCCAACCGCTTCATTGAGTCTGAACCTCCTGTATCTCCTCCATCTCCTCCGCCTCCTCCACCGTTCCCGACACCTTTTCCTCTCCCAGCACCTTCATCGTCGCTACTCGCTAACGAATCCTCATCCTCAGATCCATCCTCTTCCGCTGCAGCCGCAGCGGCAGCCACAGCCGAATAATTCCTCCGAAAATACGACTCGTCAACCGCGGCAGCCACCGGAAGCGGCCGCTTCTGCGGGAGAATCGCAAGCGGCTGATGAAACTGAGAATTCATCACCGTCAAGGGCGGTTTCCGGTACGGCAACGGCACGGCAGTCGGCGGCGACGACGACGACGACTTCTTCGACGATCCAGCAGCTCCAATCAACGTATCTAACCGCGAATAAAACCTCCAATTACTAACAACCGATCCATTCGATTCGGAAACCCTAGCTTTTTCAACCTTATACTTCTTCTTCAACGTATCGATCCGATTCTTACACTGAACGTCGGTCCGTCTGGTTTTCTTGGTGTGGCCGTGACGGGCGTTAACGGCGTCGGCAACCTCCTGCCAATCCTTCTGACGGAGGTTACCGCGGTTGAGTTCGACGTAACGGGTGCCCCAGGCTTCAACGAGGGTGGCCGTTGCGTCCTCCGACCAGCAGTCTTCACGGAAGGGGATGGGACGGGAGGAGGGAGTATGGGCGGAGGCCGGAGAGGGAGAATTGTCGGCCATAATAGGGTTAGGGTTAGGGTTAGGTTAACGGTGGAGAAATTGGGGGAAGTGATAAATAGATATAGAGAGGGAGAGAGAAGAGTACAAGTGGGTGAAGCGTCGGTGTCGGTACCGTTGGCATCCGTTGTGTTGTTGTTACTGGCATATCTTCTCGCCGATGTACGGCTCCAACTCCGACGTGTAACTGACGTTATCTCTTGCTTTGACTACTTGTACGTGCTATAACTTTTCACGGATGGCTTTACTCACTTGTACCTTTGCTTCTAATCTTGTGTTATGTTTGTTTCTCAAATATCACCTTTAGATCACATTATGGAAATCCTTATTTTATTTAAAAAAAAAAACGTACTTTTGAAAATTTATATACGTGGGATCATATTATAATAATAATAATAATAATAATAATAATAATAATAGTGGTAATTTCATTTACACTGGTTTTCAAAAGTTGTTGGCTGAAGATAAAAGAGATAAAATTAGTGAAGAAATCGAATTTGATAATTTGAATAATAGCTTGGTCAATTCCATTAGATAAGAAGACATATCCTATTATACAATGAAGAGGTTATCATGGGTCGAGTCTCGTTAAGTAGGGTTAATCTCTCCTTTTCTCGATCAATTGGTTGGGTCGTTCTCTAATCCGTCTCTTGCAAAATGAAAACACACTGTGACTCGCAACAAGGAGAATGAGGTGGGGGTTGCTCCTTGTTACCACCCTCTGGCGTGAGAATAAGTATTTGCTTGGGAGCAAGATAAGTATTTAAGTAGTAATTGAGAGAGCAGATTAGCGTTACCTCAAACCTGGTTCGGGATGGGTATTTATAGCTGAAGTGTAAATGAGAAGAGCCAATGGGCCGCTTGATGGGCCTAGGGCCCGACTGACAACTTGCAGCTTTTTGTAAACGTGATAGGAGCGCAGGTCATGGGAGCGTTGGGCGCACACGGAGGTATGTATCCTTTTGTACTGGTTGCACGAAGGAACACCCGTTGCGTGGCCTGCTGGGGTTGTCAGTCTGTTCACCAGCTTTATGCATGTAGGTTGGGCAGCTGCGTATTGGGCGGTCAGCTGACCGCTGTTGTCAGTGCCCGGGCATACCACTTGATGGTTGGTTACAAAAGTCAAAGCGGCAGTTCCACTTGTGTAACAACAGGATGCGGTTTTGCACCGCATCGCTATGTGCGGTAAAATGTGCACATGTGCCAACACTTCCATCGCCGCTCTGCGCGCGCCCACCCAGGACCGCAGCATGGAAATGTGTTTGACAGAAAGTGAATGTAGTAAACGACTGTCATCTTTGGTAGTAATCACCGCACCCCTTGTATGTTGACGAAAACAGCAATTTTCATATACAAGGTGAGTTTTCTCATCTTTCCCCGAGAGGGAAAGCAAACCGGGTTCGCTAAAAATCTAACGATGACGGCTAGGTTATATGTTGTAATGCTTTTGGGGGGGGGGGGGGGGGGAGGCTGGTCATAAATTCTTAATAGATTTTATAACTTTCGTTAGCGTCAAGGACTCTCCATGTTACAGGTATACAACCAATGAGAACCGAACCCGCCATTCCAAAATCTTGGGGCTAAAAGATACCACATGAATCATCCAAGTAATCAACTCTTTGGAAACAAAAGAAACAATTTTAAGGATGAAGATTATTACAAGGAAAATAACCACATTTGTAACCAGAAAACTGCATATTTATAGTCTTTTTTGCTTCTTCCTTCACCTTGTAAATTTTCTGAGTGTGATCAAACTGAGCTGCCACTCACATTTCATCTGTTTTTTTATGAACAATTGCCAGTCATCAACTTCTCAAATTTTGATCTCAACTTTTGCATCTTTACCAATAAATGTATACATACATTCTTTCAATGCTTTACCCAAAAAAAAAAAATACATTCTTTCAATGCAACTTGTGTACACTTTTTGAACGACATATTTAACTTTTGTATCTTTGTCTCAACTTGTACCCCATCATGCTAACTTAAATCACTTCATAACACTTCCATTTGAATAAATTAATATTAATTCTTTTTTTTTACAAAACACAGATAAGACAATTCGATAAGTCATCAATAAAATGCACCTCCAATTAACCCATACTGAGTAAAATCTATTACAAATACCAAATTAACCTCAAAAATTTTGTAAAATTGTTTTCAAATAGAGGTGATCTAGCAATATCTTACTTGGATAATCCTTTTCTTTTTCTGTACAATTTAACAAAAGAAACACCTTCTACTACATCACAACATAAACTTCATATATCAAGATGCTTCAAATTAATCTTCCTTGCAGCCTTTTGAATCATCTCCTTGCGAACGTCCACCTAAATCATTTCATTTGTTACCAAAATATCAATAAATTTGGGAAATTTTATATCCTAATTTCAACCATAAAGCCACAAAATTTGGAGAGAAACCAGTACTACAATTATTCTTAACTTAATTTTTAGAGTTAATTTAGTCCCTGTGGTTTGGGCCATTTTGCCAGTTTAGTCCAAAGGTTTCATTTTTCGCCTGTGGGTCCAAAAAGGTTTCACCATTGTCATTTTAGTCCCACTCGGCTAACTTCCTCCTTTTTTCTGTTAACGAAAAGGGCAATTCGGTCATTTTATATGGCCGAATTACCCTTCTAGTTAACAGAATTACATATAAAATGACCGAATTGTCTTTCTCGTTGACAGAAAAAATGGATGAAGTTAACCCAGTGGACTAAAATGGCAACAGTGAAACCTTTTTGGACCCACAGGCGAAAAATGAAACCTTTGTTTGGACTAAACTGGCAAAATGGGCAAAACCACAGACTAAAAGGGCATTTAACTCTAATTTTTATTTTGTTTTACAAGAACATGCACATATACATATTATCATTCTTGGTTTTAAAGTCACCCTCTCTTCTCACTTCATTTGTCTTTTAAATTATCAAACGATGATCTGTAAGTAACTTTGTGTGTATCGGTGAATAGGCGATACCTTACAATATCTTTAATAATAATAATAACAATAATAATGATAATAAGAAAGACTCTTACCCTAGCACCCATTAGTGAAGAAAATGTAACATTTGCTTCAGCCGCATCCTCAACCACCAGTTTCTTCAATAGCCTCGTTGTTGGATCTAAAGTAGTTTCCCAAAGTTGTGCCGGCATCATTTCTCCCAGCCCTAACATCATAATACATATAATTACACGGTGCTTTTTATATGTATTACTTTTCTTGAATAAATTTTTATGAATAATTATGTCTTGTACCTTTGAACCTCTGAATATGATATGATGCATTTGAAGGGAAGGAACTCTGAAGTTTTTTAAGTTCCGCTTCGTCATAACAATAGTGTGCATGCTTCCCCCTTTCCACCTAAATAATCAATTACCCAAAATGAATAAAAGACTTGCGGGAAAGGGCAGTTTTGTCTTTAATAGAATAAAAACCTTATATAGCGGAGGGACGCCAACGTATATGCAGCCTTCATCAAATAAAGCTCTCTGCAAAAGCATGAACAATTAAATCAAAGAACATATAATACTCTCTCCATCTCATGATGTCCCATTAAAGTGGCAACATTTATAAAAAAAATAATAAAAAACATTTAATAACCATTTGAGTAAAATGCCATTTTCGTCCCTGAGGTTTGGCTAGTTTTTGCGACTTTCGTCCAAAGGTTTGAAATGTTGTCATTTTCATCTGGCTCGTTAACTCCATCTATTTTTTCCGGTTAAGTCAAGGGTATTTCCGTCTTTTTTTGTTAACTTAAAGGGCAATTCGGTCTTTTTCACATTATGTAAAAAAACCAAATACCCCTAAAAAGACCGAATTGCCGTTTAAGTTAACAAAAAGACGGAAATACCCCTGACTTAACGGAGAAAAATGGATGAAGGTAACGAGCCGGATGAAAATGGCATAATTTCAAACCTTTTGGATCTAGATGCGGAAAACAAACCTTTGGACGAAAGTTGTAAAACCGGCCAAACCTCAGGGACGAAAATGGCATTTTAATCTAAAGCATTTTATAAACTATGTCTTAAGGCAAACATAGCTAATTTCAGAAACTTAGAATCAAAAGATCATTTCAAATACCTGATATCTATAGAAAAACGTTAATAATAATGTGCGAATATGAGCACCATCAACATCAGCATCAGTCAAGATAATGATCTTATGGTACCGTAGACCATCCTTTTTAAAATCCTCTCCCTGAAACACACGCAAGGTTAGTGAAAGTCAACAAAAGTCAAACAAAAAAGTCAAAAAAAGATTTTATTAAAGATATAAACCTTCACTCCAAGGCCAAGTGCACGAATTAAACTTTGAATCTCTGCATTTTTGTACATTGCTTCTTCATCTTTTCTTTCAACGTTTAATATTTTACCCTTCAATGGAAGAATAGCCTGAAAAAAAAATATAACTTCTATCCCCTAATTTTCAATTATAACCAAATAAAAAAGTTTAAGCCTTTTTGTTTTAAATCACCTGAAAGTTCTTATCACGACCTTGTTTTGCACTTCCACCTGCTGAATCTCCTTCAACTATAAATATCTCTGCAAAATGTGACAATTTATAGATTACTATACTTAGGTGAATTGAAATATCTGCAACTAAACTAATAAGTACCGGTGTTACAATGTTATTCTTTTAAAATCGGCTACAAAAAGTTGAAACAAAAGAAAAATAAGTGGAAATTACCTGCTTTTTCGGGATCTGTAGCTGAACAATCAGCAAGCTTTCCTGGAAGAGACGACACTTTTAAAACACTCTTTTGTCTCTCCAATTCGCGGGCCCGCTTAGCTGCTTGAGCTGCCTAGTGATATAAATAAACGACTTATAAGAAAATGATGTGCTGAAATAATCTTGAAACATGGGACATACCTTTAAAGCATTAAGGGACTTGGAGAGGATTAAGTCAAGCACATCGGGATTCAATTCCAGGTATTCGGTCAAAAATTCTTGAAGTGAATGGTCAACGATTCTTCGCACCTCGGGATTTCCCAATCTCGTCTATCAATTAAATGTAAAAGAAAAACGAAATTTCACTCCGTTAGTGCAAGCTTTTCATAATAAAGAACATGGATGATGTTTAAAACTACCTTTGTTTGCCCTTCAAACTCCGGGTTTGGAAGTTTGACCGAAATTACACAGGTCAAACCTTCCCTCACATGCTCGCCACTTAAACTGATATCCTTATCCTGAAACCATGGTAATTATGTTAAATTGTTAATAACGATGGATCAATTTCATATCCATCCTGTATTTCATATTTTCATATAATACTTTTTTAAGTGTTTTAGAAAAGTAGATAGTAAAAATACCTTGATAAGCTTTGACTTTTTTCCAAAGTTGTTAATAGTTCTTGTTAGTGAAGCTTTGATCCCGTCTATGTGGGTCCCACCGTCAACTGTACGTATGCTATTAGCATATCCCAGCAGTGTATCTGAATATGCATCCGAACACCTAATGATACAAACCCAAGTGAATCTCAAAAACTTTAATGTGAAAAATAATCATAATTTGTGTGTTACAGTATTTAGTTATTTACCATTGGAAAGCTACATCGACAGTGATCCCATCTGCTTCTTTTCTAAAGCTCAAGATGTCATGAAGTGGTTGCTAAATCAGAAAGGAAAAAAAACTGTCACACTGAAGCAGATAATCTAGTATTAAAAAATATGAAATAAATACAATTGGTAACTTAGCTAAAAAACAAAAGGGCATGATAATAATAAAAAAAATGTAATAAAATGAACGATCGCAAGCACCTTATCAGCATTTAGCCACTTCACATACTCAACAAGTCCTCCAGCAAAGCAATATTCATCGTATCGGTTCTTCTCAGGGTCTTTATCCTCTTTTTTCAGAGTTATAGTTAGCTGTCAATATTGGAAAAAAACGACAATAAATACTCTAGAGATAAAACATATCCCGAGCTGACCCATTACATTACATGTGAATCAAAATTTGCAACATGCCGACATCTAAGCGAAATTTAAGAGATAAAAATGAGCCTACCCCAGGGACAAGAAAAGCGCGCTCCCGAACACGTGCAGCTATAGTATCGTAATCGAATTCCATTCCAGATGTAAATACTGCATTACAAGATATAATCACATGTAAAAAGATGCTTTCTTTAAGTTACATTTCTAGAAAGAGTAAAATGCCATTTTCGTCCCTGAGGTTTGGCCAGTTTTGCTATTTTCGTCCAAAGGTATTTTTTTCCGCATCCGGATCCAAAAGGTTTGAAATCCTGCCATTTTCATCTGGCTCATTAACTCCATCCATTTTCTCTGTTAAGTCAGATGTATTTTCGTCTTTTTGGTTAGCAAAAACGACGGAAATACCTCGGACTTAACAGAGAAAAATTGATGGAGTTACTAGCTGGATGAAAATGGCAAGATTTCAAACCTTTGGATCCAGATGCGGAAAAACAAACTTTTAGACAAAAGTCAAAAACTGACCAAACCTCTGGGATGAAAATGGCATTTTACTCAATTAAAAAATTAAAGTAATAAATGAGAAAAATACTTTGGGAATCGGGCCAAAACTTTATAGAGGTCCCAGTACGATCTTGTAATTTATGTGGAAGATCCTTGCATGCTAAAGGTTTAGGAGGCTTTCCGCGAGTATAACTTTGATAGCATTCCTTGCAATCTCGCCAAACGGTAACTTCCAATTTCTGCACAAAGGATGAATAAAATAAATAAGTCCAAGTCGATACTTACAAAAGGATTAAAAGCTTTAAGATAAGCACCTCAGACAACGCGTTTACTACGGATAAGCCAACACCATGTAGTCCACCCGAGACTTTATAACCGCTACTTGCACCACCAAATTTTCCACCAGCATGCAAAACCTGCATAGTTAGATGTAAAGTTAGCAAGTAAGCCAACTAATAACTAAAATTAAAAGAAAAAACAAGCAACTACATCACTCAAGATCGTTATCCTATCGTGCACTGTGTTAATAGACAAAATCAGTAGCTTAAGTTAAAAGATGATTGTCGGAACATACAGTCAACACGGTCTCCACTCCTGACTTTTTTGACCCGGGATGCAAGTCGATCGGGATCTGCAATATGAATGTGAAATGGCATTTGATAATCATTTTAATATTCAAAACATTTTACTCGTTTCTCCATAATGCTCGCTATATAGCAACCGCTTTTAAGTTATGTATATAAGTTCATACCCCACGTCCATTGTCAGTGATGCACACTGACCCGTCTGCGAGTAAGACAATGTCGACTTTTGAAGCAAAACCAGCTTGGGCTTCATCAACAGCGTTATCCAGTATTTCATAAACCTGATTTATATATATAAAACAATAAGCATCATAAAGGGAAGAAACTAATGTTTTGAGATAAAGTGAGAAAGATACCAAATGATGTAGACCACGAAACCCCGTGCTTCCAATGTACATTCCAGGTCTTTTCCTCACAGCATCTAAACCTTCTAATATCTGAAATGATAAAGAGATTATATGACACTATTATATATCATATAGACACGTATACTATACATGACCTTGGTTTTACAAGGAGTAAGGCACTCCAATGCGTTTTGACCACAAAAGCAGATATTTATAGAGGTGAAGCATTCATTATTATAAAATACTGAAAGATATTTAAAAATATTATTTTAACTTCTTAACTTTTAAACACTAAAATATAAGATAGTCTCTCATTATCTCGGGTTCAAACAACGATCTAACTTGTTCAAAAAAACGTATTGCTCAATAGAAGGTCAGATTCGTAATTCGTTCAATCGGATATGAAAAACTCAGACCCATTGCAATCGATGGTCTTATTTGTTCAAACACTGGTCAACTGCATAAGGCACCACTTCATGTAATCACATCAACTGCAACAATGCATTTCCATCGCTGCATGGCGCATTACACGCGCCTGTTGCACACTTTTTAAATACATTTAAAGTTTTAAGCAACTAACTATCTTATTATGATTCTTAAAACTGCAGTAATAAACAAATGCTGATCAAAATAATAAAAAATCCCCAAATCAATTTCAAATTAACAAAACATTATGTGAAAACATCAAATACAAATAATAACATATTTCACCTGAATATTATCAGACTCGTAACGGTCAGGCCCTTTCTTCACTTCTGCAACAGACCCAGATGAAGCAGACGAAATAAAACTGCTTCTTAGAGGCACCAACACACTGGGAACTAAAACCCTGTTGGTCAACAATGTCCTCACGCCCAAATTTGACCTAAAAAGTCAAAATTTTCAACAAGATATGCATGAAAGACACATAATAAGATAAATAGGTGTAAGATTTATGACAATGAAGAGAATTTGTACCTGGGTTTGAGGAAAAGAGATGGAGGGGTGGGGGAAACAGAGGAGATAAAGAGGCCGTGAGTGGGAATGAAGAACCTTGAAGACATGATTAAACGGAGTGAGTGATAATAAGTTGTGTGATGGGGTTTAAGAAGAGCCATTTATCTAGAGACTGTACATGGAATAAAGGGTTTTGGGGTTCGATTGGAGAAGATAACGATGGTTGCAGCAGTCGAAATGGGTGGGAATTGGGTTTTTACTTTTATTCCATAAACCCTACTTTTTTTTTTCTCTTTTCTTTTTTATTTATCTATCCAAAAGGAAGTTTAAACCAACTTAAATGGGTTTGTTTCTTCAAACTAGAGCAACAACCAAATACATGTTTTGGGAAAAAAATATGTAAATTTGAAACGATAGTGTTTTAGTTTTTGAAATTTAGTTTTCGTTTTGAACAAGAGCGGACTGAAAATCAAATATTGTGAAGTTAGTTTTGATCAGGGATTGATTTACTTTTGGTTTAATAATCTTGCTAAACTTTTACGAGCTCTATCAATATAACATGATAATTGAATTTAGGTTTTTGGGTGGTGGTGTGGGGTGGGGGTGGGTGTTTAGGTTTTGGGTGGTGGTATAGTGGTTTAGGTTTTAAGTTCTTGGACGCTTGTCACTCTATAATGTCTTCTTACACTTTTTATTTTATGAGCATTTGTAAAATAACTTAACCAGATTGAGTAGTATGTAATTTTTAAGTTACATGTTAATAAAGATGTACAAATGTCATATTTGTGTGTTAATGAACATGTGCACATGCATAAATATATGCACATGTGATGTATTTCAACTTTTATCATTTACTTGTATATGATACATTTTCTTAGTTACTCTATTAAGACCAGTTTTGAAATTAGCTACAAATTTCCAACAGCAATGTTCCAACACCAATGACGAAGCACCTTATAGTGTGCATTGAAGATCTCAAAGACTATATGATACATTTTCTTAGTTACTCTATTAAGACCAGTTTTGAAATTAGCTACAAATTTCCAGCAGCGATGTTCCAACACCAATGACGAAGCACCTTATAGTGTGCATTGAAGATCTCAAAGACTATATGATACATTTTCTTAGTTACTCTATTAAGACCAGTTTTGAAATTAGCTACAAATTTCCAGCAGCAATGTTCCAACACCAATGACGAAGCACCTTATAGTGTGCATTGAAGATCTCAAAGACTCTTAACCATGTTGACCGATTGCCGCAAGATTTGCATATGGATCGTCCACAACAGCATTTGGTCTTTAGCAGTATTTATATTTACAAAAGAAAATAGTTGACATGTTATAAAAAATCAGTTAACGGGTCCAAACAACTTCTCGCCAAAACTAGTAAATTTTAGTTTGTGATAAACTGTAAACATGAAAGAATTCAACTTGTTAACAAGGGGAAAGCCCCCTATGCCCACATGAATGGCAAACTTGTTACTGCTATTTTAAAAGTTTTTATTTATTTTTACATAATACGTGATTACACATTCATATACAAATCATTACGTGATTGCACATTCAATACGATTTATTATAATTGATGTTATTACAGTGATGTGTATTACATGATTACATATTCAATAACAAGAACGTAATTGTTTATACTTTATTACGCAATTAAATATGTAATATAAGGCATCATGATTATTATAATATAATGTAATAATATAGGGCATCACGTGATTATTATCGGTTGATTGTTTAATGTTTGTGTTGCATCTATATACTTATTACGTGACTATACCCTAAATATTAGGCATTTCGTGATATATTATGTATTATATGTTTTGTTTTTTATTACAGTTATGATTGGTACGTAATTACGTAATCACTTAATGGGGTTTCATATAATACTATAATGAAATCACGTAAAGGGCATTCAAAATCACGTAACGTTACACTTGTTTCAAGAATAAAAATGCATATTATGATATTGTGCATTGATACATAATCACGTAACGTTATAGCTTATAAAATAAATAAAAAATTAAAAATTAAGAGACTATAGCAATAGCATACTTAATTTAAAGAGAATGAAATGCTCGTTAATACGGTATAATTTAAAAATTATATATTATCATATGAAAAAAGTTATAACTGTTTGAATATCATAGGGAAGTGAGTTTTTAAGTCAACAATATTAGATCTTCCTATTTTGCCCTTTCCCCGCGTATTTCCCTTGTTTTGTTCACGTGAATTATACATTTGAGGAACATCTAATTTCAACCATTGGATTACCTGATCAAAGGCCCAAAATGTCACTTACACTTCCTACGAATTGACTCTCTTGTACATGATCCTTTCACTATATTAAAATTACAACTCAACTTGTTTCGTTATTTATGTTAGAGTAAACTGCCATTTTGGTCCCTGAGGTTTGGGCAGTTTTGCCACTTTAGTCCAAATCTCAAACCTTTTGCATCTGGGTCTCTGTGGTTTCAGTTCTGTTGTCATTTTGGTCCAAAAATGAAATCAACTCATATTCCTCAAATTTAATCCTGATATTTTGTCTTTTTCCTCAGGGGTAAATTGGTCATTATAATTTTATTATAACTCATTTTCAAAAACTATCAAAGCAATTCGGACAACAATCATAATCAGGAGGTGTATCACCCCCATCCTTCTTCCTCTCCGAAACAACCATTGCCGCATACTTCGAACTCTCATCCACCACCTCCTCTTCCTCATCCCCCTCTTCTCCTACAACATGATCTAAACCTAACCTAGAGTTTTCCTTTCCAGAACCTTCAAATCCTCAGCCTAGCCAATGTCACACCCCAACCGATGGCGGAATCATCGGGGCGCGGCACTGAGCGAAACAGATTGTTCAAAGAAATTCCATAACGATTATATTACCGAATAGTTTAAAATATCATGTCCCATACCATGACCCATAAGATAATGTAGTTATTACAGACATAGAGATTCTTCAAACAAACACAAATTCCGACAACTCAGATTTTAAGCAATAAAAATAAATTGTCTTTGTTTCTAGACTCTTTCCTAGCCTCGATTTCACAGCAAACAAAGCGTCCTAGCGTCTTAAGCACCTGTCACATACGTTAAAAAAAAGTCAATACACATAGTGTAAAGGTGAGCATACAAGTTTGATAATAGCATATAGAGTTCGAAATTGTTTACGCATAACCAGCACGTACACAGTGTAAAATGAAGCACGTAAGTTATCGACATGAACCTATCAATACCAATGACTGCGGGTTGACTGCACACAACAGTTCGTAATACACACTCACCCCTGTGAACCATGTAAATAATTGTCCTTAACAACCCCTGAGTGAACAGGTGCTGAGTCCAAACAAATAGTACTATCGTTGCTAAGGCAGGTAGACAGCATTCCATGTGTAAACATAACAAACAAGCATTCATTAAGTCACGTATAACATGTCGTAACGGTTAGCGTTAAAGTATTGCGTAGTGTGTTCGATGTGATTTAGTATAAGTAACGTATGTAACACCAAAAAGTGCATAAAGCAAAAAGGGATCGAGTATACTCACAGCGATGATGTTTGAAGGGAGCACTAGAGAGCAAGATTAGCCTGATCAAAACGATAGCATAAACGATAAGCGGCGCGTAAAATGGAACAAGGTGTCAGTGGGTCGGATGGCAATCCGATCGGGTGGCAATCCGGTCGGGTGGTCGGTCGACCGGATGACAATCCGTTCGGGCGGTCACTTGATTGGATTGTCATCTCGTTTGGGTTGGATGTGTTTGTGTATAATGGCTTGTCTTTTGAAGTTTTCGTTGTAGCATTTTGAAAACAGAGAAGTATCTCTACCTTTCAGGTCGGTCGATCGAACGGTCGTTCGATCGGACAGCAATTTGATTGGTGAGGCTTCTCAGGTTGAGAACAAGTTCATCACAGGACAGTCACTCGATCGGATGGCTATCCGATCGGGTGGCAATTCGCTCGGATTGAACATGTTGAAAATTCGTTTAAGTGTTGAAGTCAAAACATCACATGGTCGGATGGCAATCCGATCGGACGGTAATCCGTTCGATGTTCAAAACCTCAATTGTTGAAACGAAAGTTAAGTGTGGGACCCAAGGTGCAATCCGATCGGGTGGTTGTCCGAGCGGACGGCAATCCGATCGGACGGTAATCCATCCCAGACGACCTGGTCGTCTTCTTCCTTGGTTGTTCGAAAGGTTAAAGTGCTTGAACGAGATATTTTGATAACACGTCTGAATAGCAGAACCCTCAACCCGGTCCAAGTGACCCGACCGAACAGGAATCACCCTAGTCCGACCGGTTCACGGTTCGAGTCGGTAGTTCATGTTCAACCTGAAATCAATACCTCTTGGATAGAATTCAGATCTGGAACCGATACATCACCAAGAATGGGTAGAAGATCTGATCTAGCTCCAATTCCATCGGGTTTGAGTGCATTGAGTGTAAAAGAGTTGAAAGAAAGTTGGAAAACCATCTTTCAATCCTTTTTATCATGATTAAGTTCAGATCTATGATAGATCTTTGTTTATTTGTGTGGAAATTGTTCAGATCTAAGTTGTTCTTGGTGGATTGAAGCCAAAACATGAAGTTCATAAGAACACCATGATGACATCATCCTAGAACACCTCAAATCTAGTGATTTCATGGTTAAAAGTTAAGATTCAAAAGGTAGAAAGGTGTAGGAGTGCGTGTAGATTAAGAAAGTACAAGATTTAGGTTGAAAACTTACAAGAATCGCGAGAAATCTGAAGAAATAGTGGCTGGAACGAGTGGAGAGGGAGAGAGGGCTGTCAACATCAAATGAGGTTGACATAGGGGGTATTTATAGGGTTTCCATAAATAGAAAGGAGGAAAAGAGGCTGGTCGGTCGAGTGGCAGCCCGTCCGGGTGGCAGCGCGGTCGAGTGGCAACTCGGTCGGGTGGCACCTAGGCGGGTGGCAGTCCGGTCGAGTGGCACCTTGATCGGATGGCAATCCGATCGGGTGGCAGCTCGGTCGGCTGGCCACTCGGTTTGAGTGCACGGGGCGATGAGTTTTGCAGTTTCGATTCGAGTGTTGAGCGTTGCGATGCGGTTCTAGCGAGCGATGCGATAGATTTACTTATCAAATTACTTTTAATCCCAACTACTATATCAACATACAAGCATCCTATTTAACTTGCGTTTAGCATTTGTGATTCGATTGCGATTAAGTTTCGATTGTGCTTTGATTAATCACCATATCACAAAACATAAATAACATGCACGGGTAACACATATAAGGCACACACACATAAGAACCATAATTCGAGTTGCGAGCGCGATTGCGATAAGCGATAAATCGATTAAACATGCGATAAATATGCGATTAATAGCGATTAAACCTTGATTATTGGCAAATACTCCACATAATACAACTAACGTAAAAGCATAACAGACTAATTACGAGTTAAAGAAGTCAAAACAGGAATTGAGCAAGGAGTGACATATCGTAATTAGCAATCTTGTCACCCTTTGACTTCAATCTTGACTTTGACTTTTGAAACACGGGGTGTTACAGCCTCCCCTAGTTGAGGGAATTTCGTCCCGAAAGTAAGCCGAAGCCGTAACAAACAACTGCGGGTACTTCGCCTTCATGTCGCTTTCGAGTTCCCAAGTGAACTCTGCGCCTCGTTTGCCTTCCCATCGAACCTTCACAGTGGGAATGTGCGAGCGTTTGAGCTACTTGGTTTGGCGGTCCATGATTTCGACAGGCTTCTCCACGAAGTGTAGTGTTTCGTTTACTTGAAGATCTTCTAGAGGTACTACTAAATCATGCTCAGCCAGGCACCTTCTGAGGTTCGACACATGGAACGTCGGATGGACGTTGCTAAGTTCCTCCGGTAGTTCGAGTATGTAGGCGACTTTTCCGATCCTTTCTAGAATCTTAAAAGGTCCAACATATCGAGGCGCTAGTTCCCTTTTTCTTGCCTAATCTGACCACACCCTTCCAAGGTGATACCTTTAGGAGTACGTAGTCGCCAACGTCAAATTCAAGGGGCTTGCATCGTCTATCGGCGTAACTTTTCTGACGACTCCGAGCTTTCAATAGATTGTCTCGAATTTGGAGGACTTTGTTGTGACAACTCGAGTTTCCAAGATTCTATCTTCGCATTTAGTGCACGTTAATTTTTTATTATTATTTAGTTGTTTGTTAATACGACTCGTTGTTTCACAACGCTTACCTTTGTAATACGTTATATCGTATTTCGATTAATATTTTATACTTGTGATCCGTATATATTTTTATATGTGATTGTATGTTAATAAGGTGTTATTATTTAAACATATGTTAAATAAAGTTGGAACTTACTGAAATCAAATACTCATGAAATCACCCAAGTGGTGAAAACACTTTAAGTGTTTTCGTCCACTATGACCAACGAAATCACAAATGGCCTTGGCCCAGTGTCCAATCTTGAGATATTTTATATATATAATCATTTTATAAACAAACTTCTCTGAGAAGTTTCACACTTATCAAATCTGATCCTATCACATTGTTTCTCTCTCTATCTTTGAAAACCCACAAAGAGTTCCTCATTTGAAGCAAAAACCTCTGATTAAACCCTTGGTTAGTGATTTCATGATTCAAGTTGTTTCTTGTTGCATATCGTATGATTTTGGATGTTTAATCATGATGTATGTATACATTATATATGTGATTATGTGATTGATCATTGTGTACTTGTTAGATAATTATTATACATGAACTGTGTGTATATTTGAAGTTTTGATCAACAGTGGGTGTTTGTTAATGAATGATAAACTGATTCAAGTATGTTTTTGATCTCACAAAGTTTTGGTAGAGTATTTGTTTAAATATCAATGATTGATATAAATGACTTATAGATGATTAAACCTGTAACTGTAATGAGATTTTAGTTGCTGGGTTTTTCTTTTTAAGTTACAGTAAGTATTGTTGATGATGATGACTAGTAACGAAAACCCCCACAAAGGAAGGTGGACGAAATCACTTTAAGTGATTTCGGCCCAAACAGTTCCGGCCCAAAGGGTTTTCGGCCCACATGTTGTTTTCGGCAAACATAAGTGTTTTCGGCACATGTTGTTTTCGGCAAACATAAGTGTTTTCGGCACTAGTTGGTTTTCGGCAAACATGAGGGATTTCGACTATAAGTGGATTTCGGCCCATAGTGTTTTCGGCTCTAAAGGGGTTTTCGGCCTTAGGGTGTTTTCGGCACTTTTATGTGTTTGGCAACATGTTAACTGTTAGTATTAATGTTATCAATAATATTATTTAACCTAACTAGCCATTGGAATAACTCAGTTAGTTTATTTAACCTTGTTAAATATGTAAGTTTATAACTTCATTATTTGAGAACTCTGTTAGTTGACAAATTCTGTTAAGTTGTTAACTGGGTTAACTGACTTACTCACTCTGTTTATTTATTATTCCAATGAAGTGGATTAATGCTGTTATTCCATGAAATCTGATTAACTTATTTACTTAGTTAATTTGTTAGATGTTAACTCTGTTAAACGTATGGATGCGATTAACTGCTTATGTTGCATGATATGAACTGTCAAACACACTTTGTGATATTACTGTGACACTAGTTCAGTGTGAAACTTTACAAACAATGTGAACTGATTGAATATACGTGCACTATAGGACTTGACTGATTTATTGTGGGAACTTAGCTTAGCTTAGCATACCGAGCAAACAAGGTGAGTTCACACTTCTACCAAGGCATGGGATTCCCGGGGTTGGGAATGGGTTGATTGATTATTTATGCTTAAGAGTTATCGGAATTACATACCATTGGCTTCGGGAGAGGAAGGTCAATGGTAGATACTGCTAGACTAGTGATACATATACTTCTCTTCGCAAACATGCCGGGATCGGCCGCGATACTAGAACAATCTTCGCAAACATGCCTGGAATGGCCGCGAACTATACTTTAATCTTCGCAAACATGCCTGGAGGGCCGCGATACAAATATACCTAGTCTAGAAAACATGGGAAACCCCCACTAAACTTCGCAAACATGCCTAGAGGGCCGCGATGATATTACATACGATACATGACTACTAAACGAACTTACGATTTACAATACGAAAACTATAACTGAATAACCTACTGTGAACTCGCTCAACTAGTTGTTGACTCTCTGTTACATGCCTTGCAGGACCATAGGTACTTTTGGAGCTTGCACGGGAGGCACAGTCGTTGTGGACATGGATCGTGAATGTGTTGTTAAACTTTATGACATTTTGTACTTAAACTTATGTTGGGTTTTACATTAATGCTTCCGCTACACACTTGATTATATTTGGTTTTGTAAACACCTATCGTATTGATGAATGACTTTTGATATATATACTTATGTTCAATATGATTGGTGGCTTGATCCTGGTCATGTCACGCCTCCAAGCGGTGGTACTCCGCGTGTGGATTTTGGGGGTGTGACATTTGTCTATTGCGAGTGCCCGATCTCGTTCCATATAATAGGCGATCGACATTTTCTTCCGTATAAAGCCTCAAATGGTGCCATTTGAATGCTGAAATGATAACTGTTATTGTACGAGAATTCGACTAAAGGCAAGTATGCGTCCCAATTACCACCAAAATCTATGACACACGAACCGAGCATGTCTTCAAGGGTACGAATCGTTCTTTCAGTCTGACCGTCGGTTTGAGGGTGGAATGCGGTACTTAGATTGAGCGTAGTACCGAGACCCATTTGAAACGTTTCCCATAGACGCGAGGTAAACCGAGCATCACGGTCATAGATGATGTCGCGAGGCGTCCCATGTCGACAAATGATCTCATCGGTGTAGATTCGGGCTAATCTTTCTACCTTATAGTCTTCTCGTATTGGCAGAAAATGAGCAGATTTGGTCAAACGATCAATGACTACCCAGATACTGTCGTGACTTGATGGTGTACACGGAAGTTTCGTTATGAAGTCCATAGCTATACTTTCCCACTTCCACATAGGGATCGGGGGTTGTTCAAGTAAGCAGAGGGTCTTTGGTGTTCAGCCTTGACCTTCGAGCAAGTCAGGCACTTTCCAACATAGAGGGCGATATCTCGCTTCATGCCCGGCCACCAGTACTTGTAGCGAAGGTCCTGGTACATCTTGTCAGCACCGGGATGAATAAAATATCGAGATTTGTGGGCTTCGTCCATCAAAATCTCTCGTAAGTCGGTCCGCTTAGGGATCCAAATTCGGTCCAGATAATGGAATATCCCATTCGACTTATTCATAAGCTGGGCTCCATCGTGATAGATCCTTTCCTTCTTCAAGGTGCGTTCAGTAAAACAGGCGTGTTGAGCTTCGCGAATGAGGGTTTCGAGATCGTATTGGGCTTGGGTATTACGGGCGCTATGCAAATAACTCCGTCTGCTGAGAGCGTCGGCAACGACATTTGCCTTGCCAGGATGATAACGGATCTCACAGCCGTAATCGTTGAGAAGTTCTACCCATCGGCGTTGACACATATTAAGTTCTTTCTGGTCGAAGATATGTTGTAGGCTCCTATGATCGGTGAAGACCGTACACTTAGTACCGTAAAGGTAGTGTCGCCAAATCTTTAACGCAAAAACAACTGCGCCAAGCTCGAGGTCGTGGGTTGTATAGTTCTTCTCGTGGATCTTGAGTTGACGAGATGCGTAGGCGATAACCTTGTCCCGTTGCATGAGAACACAACCAAGACCAAGGTTCGAGGCATCACAATAGACAATAAAGTCGTCGTTTCCGTCGGGTAATGTGAGGATAGGAGCATTGCAAAGCATAGCGTGGTGGGCCCATAACCCATAGGTCCCAGGATCGAAACCTGGCTCTGATACCAATCTGTCACACCCCAACCGATGGCGGAAACATCGGGGCGTGGCACTGAGCGAAACAGATTGTCCAGAAGTTTCCATAACAACTATAATTAAAGATTATTTAAAGCAACATGTCCCATACCATGTCATAAAAGATAACATAATTATTACAGAAAGGTTCTAGTCAAATTGTTCTGTTCCGACAACTTAGATTTCAAATACAGACAATTGTTTATTTGTTTCTAGACCTTTCCTAGCCTCGATTTCACAGCAAGCCAAGCATATAAACATCCTAAGCACTTGTCACATACGTTAAAGTACAAGTCAATACACATGGTGTAAAGGTGAGCATACAAGTTTGATAATAGCATATAAAGTTCGAAATCGTTTACGCATAACCAGCACGTACATAGTGTGAAATGAAGCACGTAAGTTATCGACATGAACCTATCAATACCAATGACTGCAGGCTGACTGCCCAAGGCAGTTCGTAATACACACTCACCACCGTGAGCCATGAACAAATTGTCCTTAACAACCCCTGAGTGAACAGGTGTTGAGTCCAAGCTATAGTATTATCGTTGCTAAGGCAGGTAGACAACATTCCATGTGTAAACATAACAAACAAGCATTCATTAAGTCACGTATAACATGCGGTAACGGTTAGCGTTAAAGTATTGCGTAGTGTGTTCGATGTGATTTAGTATAGGTAACGTATGTAACACCCGAAAGTGCGTAAAGCAAAAAGGGTTCGAGTATACTCACAGCTATTTGATGGATTGAAGGGAGCGTTAGAGAGCAAGGTTAGCCTGATCAGAACGATAGCATAACGATAAGCGTCGACTAAAATGGTACAAAGTGCCAGTGGGTCGAACGGCAATCCGATCGGGTGGCTGGTCGATCGGTTGACAATCCGTTCGGGTGGTCACTTGATTAGATAGTCACCTCGTTTGGGATGGATGTGTTTGTGTATGATGACTTGTCTTTTGAAGTTTTCGTCGTAGCATTTTGAAAATGGAGAAGTATCTCTTCCTTTCAGGTCGGTCGATCGGACGGTAGTCCGATTGGACAACAATCCGATTTGCGAGGCTTCTCAGGTTGAGAACAATATTCACAGCAGGACGGTCACGCGATCGGATGGCTATCCGATCAGGTGGCAATCCGTTCGGAGTGAACATGTTGAAAATTAGTAAGTCCCTAAACGTTACCCGATCGGACGGTTACTCCATCGGATGGCAATCCGATCGGGTGGTAGTCTGTTTCAACGTTCAGATCCTTAAATAGTTTGAGAAAATGGTTTAAGTATAGAACCAAGTGCAGCCCGATCGGACAGCCGGTTGATCGGGTGGCAATCCAATCAGGTGGTAACCCAATTGTACGGTAGTCCGTTCCGACGGTCTGATCGTTCTAACACTGGTTTCAGTTTGGAGTGTTGTAGTTTTGAATGAGGCGTTTTGATGTCTTGTTTATACAACGGAACCCTTATCTCGTCCCTAGTGAGCTGGCCGGACAGGAATCACCCTGATCCGAACAGTTCCCGGTTCGAGTTGGTTGTTCATGTTCAAACCCGAAATCAACGTCTCGTGGATAGAATCCAGATCTTGAACCAACACATCAACACGAAAGAGTAGAAGGTTAGAACAAGCTCCGTTTCTATCGGTTTTGAGTGCATTGAGTGTAAAATAGTTGAAAGAAGGTTGGAAATCCATCTTTCAATGCTTTTCACCATGAATATGTTTAGATCTATGAAAGATCTTTGATTATTTGCGTGGAAATCGTTCAGATCTAAGTTGTTCTTGGTGGATTGAAGCCAAAACATGAAGTTCATAAGAACAACATGATGACATCATCCTAGAACACCTCAAATCTAGTGATTTCACGGTTAAAAGTTAAGATTTAAAAGATAGAAAGGTGTAGGAGTGCGTGTAGATCAAGAAAGTACAATATTTAGATGGAAAACTTACAAGAATCACGAGAAATCTGAAGAAAAGTGGGCAAGAAGCGCTGGTCGGACGAGAGGTGCAGAAAAGGTAAGTTTGTGATGTTGACAGGGGTATTTATAGGGTTTCCATAAAATGAAAGGGGCATAAGTGGCTGGTCGATCGGGTGGCAACCCGATCGGGTGGCTGCTCGATCGAGTGGCACCTCGATCAAATGGAAACTCGATCGGGTGGCAGCTCGATCGGCTGGCCACTCGATTGGAGTGAACGACGCGATGGGTTTTGTGATTTCAATTCGCGTGCTGAGCGTTGTGATGTGATAGAGTTTCTTATTCAAATTACTTTTAATCCCAACTACTATATCAACATACAATCATCCTTAGTTAACATTCGTTTAGCGTTTGCGATTCGATTGCGATTGAGTTTCGATTGCGTTTCGATTGATCATCACAATATAATATAAATAAACATGCACAAGTAACACATAAGGCACACACACATAAGAACAATCATCAGATTGCGTAATTCGAGTTGCGATTGCGATGCGATGAGCGATAAAGTGATAAAACATGCGATAAATATCGAATAAACCTCGATTATTAATAAGTACTCCATATAATACATGTTAGTGCAGTTGTCTGTCGACTTCATCTTCGTTCGAGTCTTATATTAGTAATGAAAGATCAAGTCACGCAGTTCGAGATAAACAGGAAACAAAGGTGAACAAGCCAGTTCAAACGAAGTGGACAATTCAAACGAAGTGGACAATTCAAACGAAGTGGACAGTTCAAACGAACTGGAAATGCCTGTTCAAACGAACTGGAAATAGTATAAATAGGTGACTTGTGATTTTCATTTGTAACTTTTGGATTCCGGTAGCGAAGCTCTGCCGAAGTGTCTCCAGCTTTGTAAACGCGTTCTAATCAATACAAGAGACAATTAATAGTGAATATCAAGCTGAAACAAACTCTGATTCATCGAATTCCGCCTTTGAATCAGTTTAGAGCTCTTCTGAAGACTCGTTAAGATCGATTCTCGATCCTACAATACAACTAACGTAAAAGCATAAAAGACTTTATATAAGTCAAAGAAGTCAAAACAGGATTTGAGCAAGGAGTGACAGATCGCAATCAACATTCTTGTCTCCCTTTGACTTTAATCTTGACTTTGACTTTGACTTTCGAAACACGGGGTGTTACATTGTTCAAGTAAGCCAGAGGGTCTTTGGTGTTCAACCTTGACCTTCGAGCAAGTCAGGCACTTTCCAACATAGAGGGCGATATCTCGCTTCATGCCCGGCCACCAGTACTTGTAGCGAAGGTCCTGGTACATCTTGTCGGCACCGGGATGAATAGAATATCAAGATTTGTGGGCTTCGTCCATCAAAAAATGTCATAAGTCGGTCCGCTTAGGGATCCAAATTCGGTCCAGATAATGGAATATCCCATTCGACTTATTCACAAGCTGGGCTCCATCGTGATAGATCCTTTCCTTCTTCAAGGTGCGTTCAGTAAAACAGGCATGTTGAGCTTCGAGAATGAGGGTTTCGAGATCGTATTGGGCTTGGGTATTACGGGCGCTATGCAAATAACTCCGTTTGCTGAGAGCGTCGGCAACGACATTTGCCTTGCCAGGATGATAACGGATCTCACAGTCGTAATCGTTGAGAAGTTCTACCCATCGGCGTTGACGCATATTAAGTTCTCTTTGGTCGAAGATATGTTGTAGGCTCCTATGATCGGTGAAGATCGTACACTTAGTACCGTAAAGGTAGTGTCGCCAAATCTTTAACGCAAAAACAACTGCACCTAGCTCGAGGTCGTGGGTTGTATAGTTCTTCTCGTGGATCTTGAGCTGACGAGATGCATAGGCGATAACCTTGTCCCGCTGCATGAGGACACAACCAAGACCAAGGTTCGAGGCATCACAATAGACAATAAAGTCGTCGTTTCCGTCGGGTAATGTGAGGATAGGAGCATTGTAATGCATGTGTGTCACACCCCGATATTTCCACGTATTACCGGTGGGTGATGTATTGCAAAATACATCTTTATTCGCGTCTAGGTTTGTTCGGTTTTAGTTAGATTTAGTGTCGTTTTAGATTAGAATGTATTTGCTTTTGATTTATTTGTGTTTTCAGGTCTTTGCAGCCAAACGGAGCAGATATGAGTCATAAACTGGAAAGGCGAAAGACTGGAACGGAAACCGGAGGCTCGGGAGTGGAAATGGAGCGAAAAATGCAGTTCTGAAGGTTCCAGGCGGCCCGAATAAGCTTAACAACACATTCTGACGCGGGCCGAATGAAGTTAAAACATGTTTCCGGATTATAGATGGCGGGCGGCCCGCTTGAACTTATTCTAAATGATGATGCGGGCCGCGAGAGGTGTTATTACGTGAACAAAATCGTAACAGCAATCGGATTTAGGGTTTTGAGGTTATATTAACATCATAATCGACATCAGACGGAGTGGAGACGAACTTGTTACGAATTTTAGAGTTCTTTTGGGACTTTGGAGGCTGATTGGAGCGGTTTAGAGCATTCTGGACGCGTGGAATCATCGGGTAACATCTTGGAAGCATTCGGGAGTGGAGAAAACGGGTTTAATCATCTTTATTCTTTTGTTTCGTTTGTTTAAACTTCGTTACATGATGAATTCTGTTTTTACATTGATTGATATTGCGTTTTTGACAATGATTTGCGGCTAAACTTCATATACTACCTAGGTTAATGACAATAGCTTAATAAAGTTTGGATCTTTATTTGATTTTTGGCGTGGTTGTGGTTATTCTTGTATTGTAAAAGCTTTGGGAATCTAACTTGGTGCATATGCGTGTTTGACCATTGTTTTATTATTGTTTATTGCTTCATATAACTCTTGGTGACGGTCTTTATCACATAATAGGGTTGTATTAGGGTTTCTTGATTTTGGTGACGGTCTTTATCACATAATTAATCATTAATCCTTTAGGGTGAAAATAGCTTAAGTAACCTTAGAAGTAATATTCGGTAATTTTATAAAATCAAATGTGCTGCTAAACTCGTCGCGGAAAGGCTCGAGGTTATTGATAGGTCTAGATTTGGTTATAAGTCCTTGACATTCCATAGCCTATTAAACCAAGATTAGAACCCATTGTCGCTTTAGACGTTCGCGCGGCAAAGTAGAGCGTCTTGCATAGGCACTTTCAAGAAACTAGAGGACGGAAAAGAAATCTAGCAAACCGGTAAATGTAACAGCTTAGGTAGTGCCACAAGAATCGCCTTGAGAGTGTTTGAGGGGCTTAGTGGTGTCTTAATAGGTTTAGCATCTTAAGATCCCGGTTCCACACCACAAAATTATCAAATAGAGATCCATTCTGAGTTAGCTTGCGTCTAGCCTAGGTAGTCTTCATCCATCACTGGTCAAAGTCTTCATTAGAGTTCGTGTTAGTCTTTTAGCTAATCTAGTTCGTCATTACTTGCATTCTTAGGATTTTTAGAAACCCCCCCCCCAATTAATAAACAAATGGTTAAGTTGTGTCAGTCTTAGTCTTTATAAAGTCTTAGCGTAATCCTTAGAGTCTCGTGGGTTCGATACTCGGACTTGCTTTAGCTTTACTACATTGATCGGTACACTTGCCGGTTGTGTGGTTTAGGGTTTTAGGTCGAGTCTTAGTTTATAAATTTAAAGCTTAGAGTGTCTAATTTAGGGTTAATTTAGTTGCTTTTATTAAACCACTTCCAGCACATCAGTGGGCCCGGTGGGGAGTATCGTGACGTAGTTGATATCATTACAGTCAAACAACACAATATTTAAATGCACAGCGGAAGCTAAAGATAGATTTATTTCAACCAAATAATATTGTAATATCAAGTATCACAAATCGTTGAAAATAATCCACAGGTGGATCAAAATAAAATGGAAACATTGTTCAACAGTTTTGACATCCAAGCTTGCGAGACTTATTGTGGACGCTAGGAGAAAGCCAGCCTAGTTCGCGTAGTACCTGCACTTAACCTTTTTGGGAAAATACGTCAGTTTACACTGGTAAATACAATTAAATGACTCATTTGAAAAGGTTTAATAAAATTGATTTGAATGCACGTGGCACAAACTTTTTATAACTTGGGATAATTATTTCAATATAATATTGTAAAAGAATTACAGGTTTCTTATGCGTTCGGTAGCCCGGTTCGTGCCGGGTTAAAGATCAATAGACACACCACATTATTTATTTAGGCACTGACGGGCGTACGCCTACACCCCGTGCTTAGGTCGTGGCCATTTCGTAAAATGATGCCAAGGATATCAGGGACATGGTCATTAACCCCCCAAAGGCTTTAAGCAAACAAAACATTTTCAAACGGAGCATATCAATGGTTTAACCTCTATTTGATTAAAGATTCAATGTCCGACCAAGAGGTATTTTATATACCATACCCCAAGCCCGTATAGGGAAAAAAGTTAAAAGTATTTACCTTTGCAAGTATCAATCACAAATAGCAAGTGCGTGTAGCTTTTACCGGGTCTCCTATTCTGGAACGAAGGTTTATAATAACCTATTAGAATCCTAACGGGTCTTTAATTAAGCCTAAACTTAGACCGGTTAGTTTTTAAAGGAAGATACGGTTCGAACGCGTGATTAAGCGAAGACCGGAATAGAATGTGGTTTAGACCCGACAAGTTTGAAGACTTGTATAATATGGGTATACTAAACACATTCTCGATTTTGAGATAAAAGTGATAAGGTTTGACCCGTTTCGGCTAATTTTTGCAAACTAGTTACATAAACTGAACCGAACGCGCAATAAGCGTAACGGGTAACCAAAAGAGTCATATACAGGTTTCCTAAGTTAATATGCCTTAAATATGTTGTGATATCAGTAGGATACCTTCCATTATGCCCAAAACGAGTTTAATCTCCATTTAAGCCCCGTAGGGGTATTTTGGTCATTTTAAAGATTATAAAAGAGATTAATTTTAATTCTGAGACTCGGGTCTGAAATAATCAGTAAAACAACTTAATTCAATAGGTTATATCAGTTGGTGATAAGTCTTATATGCCAAAATGGTTTTAAACCCATTCTAGGTGTTTAATACGCGTAAAAAGCCGTTTTAAGCGATTTCCGGGTTATACAGGAAATCTGAGTTTTCTGATCAGGTTATAAGTTCAAAATACTTCATTTATTATATAAAATCAGTAGCAATTGGATTGGTGTCAAAATACTATGTAGAACTCATTTTATAAACAAAAAGGGTATAATCGGTATTTACCGAATCAACGTCATACCCTTAGGTTATGAGCAGGTTAAAAATCTTTAAAAATCCCAAAATATTATATTACATCAGTGGGTAAAAGGTTTGGTGTCAAAAATTGGGTTTAGATAGGCTTTACGCTAATTATGCCTTTTAATTAACAAAAAGCGTTCTAATTACGCCTTTAAGCATAACTCCTAATCTAGACCTCCAACTGATATGAAAATTTAGGGACATGTTTATAAATTAGTAACAAAGATTATTGTCCTCTCATATTTCTAAAATTCTCGTTTTATGGTCAAAAGGGCATTATGGTTAACATTAAGCAATTAACGGAAACGTGTAAACGAATCCAGCAATCAACAAACTAATCACAGAGGTTTATACCATCATGTAACCTGGTCCTAAGGAGGCTCTAAGGTATTTCTAAACCCATCTAAATCAGGTCAGAACTGAAGTCAAAGCAAAAGTCAAAGTTTTGCGACTTTCGGCTCCAAACCGGGTCTAAACAGAAAATTGTCGGATCAAACAAGCTTAGACCAGTTCTTATACTTATTACCAAGTTATATGAGTGATGAAATAGGTTACACGCCTTCAGCATTGCTAATTATGCGTTAATTCGAAAATTATGGTTCTGTTGACTTTTTATAAACAACTTTGACCCGACATTTGATCTAGTTAGAGCGGGAATCAGAGGGTGCCCTCTTAAGGGTTTATTGCCCACATAATTACCAACTTATAACTATTTTAAGTTTGACAAATCACTGGACCATTAGTGATTAATCGATAAGTCAAACCTTAATTACGTTGGTTTGACTTTAAGCTAATTAACTAAGTAAAACACAACTAAGGAAGGTCAAGGATACTTACCAAGGTCTAATGCACGATTATAGATGCTTGGGGACTGATCTTATGGTCCAGGAAGTTCCACAAATGCAGATGGAATCCAATGATCAAAGTTGCAACATTGTGCTCCTTTATATAGTGAGTTTGATGGCTTGTGATCTTGACAAACAATGCTACAACTGATCATGGATCATTCACAAGTGTCCCTAAGGTCTAAAAGCAAGTAAGGGTCGCTCATGGAAGTGAAAAATATCTATTTAAGTCGGTTATAACGTTCATAACAAGCAGCTGTCGAATTTACTGTCGCTGGGCATGCCTTACGGACCGTAAGGCTGACCTTTACGGTCCGTAAGCCCTTTACAGCAGGCAAAATTTTTTGCCCTTTCAAGCTTCGAACAGGCAACTAATGTATTACGATTTTGGGCCATGAATTATCAGTTTGGGGCCTTTAGATCATGCTTGAATAGTTATGTCCACCCTACCATGTTGTAATATTGTCTTGGACTTTATCGAAAAGCCATAAACGAAGGTTTGTCGTGCATGTCCTCATAGGATCCCACTCTTGCAAATATGAATCAATTATTACTAGCAATTACCGGATTCGAATGTATATCAGATGTTTATAATATAGATTAGGGTCTTGGGATTCATAACGAGGTCGTTCAGAGGTATTAATTAACATGTCGACACTTTTAAATCCTGCCATACATCTTTAACTAGATCCGGGTTTATAACAGTTTTGTCTTACATGACACGTGTTGTTATTTCATTGATCACAAATTTTCGAGGTGTTACATCCTCACCCCCTTAAAAGAAATCTCGACCTCGAGATTTACTGAAATAAATGAGGGTACTTTTCTTTCATTGTGGACTCAACCTCCCATGTATACTCGGGACCTCTACGGGCGTCCCATTTAACCTTTACTATTGGCACATGCTTCCTTCGAAGCTTCTTAACCTGTCGATCCTCGATCGACACAGGTTTTTCAAAAAACTTCAAACTCTCTTCCATGTGTACATCTGTATGTGGTATGACTAGTGATTCATCAGCGAAAAACTTCTTCAGATTGCAGATGTGGAATACATTGTGAATACCACTGAGCTCTTCAGGTAATTTTAACTTATAAGCAACTGATCCGACACATTCGATGACCTCGAATGGTCCTATGTATCTCGGGCTTAACTTACCTTTCTTACCAAATCGCATTACTCTCTTCCAGGGTGATACTTTAAGCAACACTTTATCCCCTACCTCGAATTTCAGAGGTTTACGCTTTAGATCTGCGTAGCTTTTCTGCCTATCCCTGGCAGCTTGGAGACGATCGCGTATCTGGACAATCTTGTCCGTTGTTTCAAAGACTATTTCAGGTCCTGTCAATTGGACATCTCCAACTTCCGCCCAACAGACGGGAGTTCTGCACTTTCTACCGTACAAGGCCTCGAAAGGCGCAGCCTTGATGCTCGTATGATAGCTATTGTTATACGAGAACTCGATTAATGGCAGGTGGTTATCCCAGCTACCACCTAAGTCAATCACACATGCACGAAGCATGTCTTCCAAAGTTTGGATTGTACGCTCACTCTGTCCGTCCGTCTGAGGATGGTAAGCCGTACCGAAATTTAAGCGCGTGCCCAATGATTGTTGGAAACTTTTCCAAAAATGTGATGTGTATCTAGTATCCCTGTCAGAGATAACAGACACTGGTACGCCATGTAAAGATACAATCTTATCTACGTACAATTGGGCTAACATGTCGGAGCTACAGGTCTCCTTAATGGGTAGGAAATGTGCTGACTTAGTCAGTCTATCTACTATCACCCATATAGTATCATTCCCTTTCCTTGTCTTCGGCAACTTGGTGATGAAATCCATTGTCACCATTTCCCACTTCCACGTGGGAAGTTCAGGCTGTTGTAGCAAACCTGACGGCTTCTGATGTTCAGCTTTGACTTGCGCACATGTCAAACATTTAGCTACATAGGTAGCTATAGACTTCTTCAAGCCTATCCACCAAAAATTTGCTTTCAGATCCTGGTACATCTTGTCAGCTCCAGGATGAACGGAGTATTTAGAACTGTGGGCTTCCTGGAGGATAACATCTCGAAGCCCTCCATAAACTGGAACCCATATTCGTCCGTTTAACCTCAGAATTCCGTCCTTGCCATAGGATAACTGTTCTTCAGTTACTCCTAGCTTTTCATTAGGATAGTTAGCTTCCAACACAGCTTCCTTCTGTGCAGCTAACAACCTTTCGTTCAGGCCATTCTTTATCTCAATGCTCTTGGCATTGATTCTTATAGGCTTCACTCTTTCTTTTCGACTTAAGGTGTCGGCGACTACATTCGTCTTGCCAGGATGGTATCTTATTTCACAATCATAATCATTCAAAGTTTCCATCCAACGTCGCTGCCTCATGTTCAAGTCCTTTTGATTGAACAGATGTTGCAGGCTCTTGTGATCAGAATAGATCACACACTTGATTTCATACAAGTAGTGTCTCCACAGTTTTAGTGCAAATACAACTAGGGGTGTTCAGGATTCGTTTCGAATTCGAAAAATTCAAAATTCGTTTAAATTTGATTCGATTATCAAGAATTCGTTTCGATTATAAGAATTCGAATTCGAATTCGATTCAATTCGAGTCAAGTAAATCGAATACGAATCGAATACGAATTTATAATTTCAAATTCGATTCGATTCGAAATTCGAATAAAAATTATACATTTTTATTTATTATTTTTATATATAATACATATATAACTTTTATTAAGCTATACTATAAATTATTTTCAAAATTTTTTCCAAGTATTAAAACTACCCATTACCAAACCCACTACATGACCCATAAGTAAAACTTAAGTATCTATCAATAGATTTCTAACCATAAAAATATTAACTTGTAATGTGTTGTGATTATTCCCGACTTCTCGCTTTGAATTTTAGACTTGTGGTACTTTATTTGAAACTTTTTAATGTGATATCGTGCTTTATGGCTGCTTTAAAATTTATGTTTCATTTTGATAGTTTTTTACATGTTTTAAAGAATCTGAATTAAATCGAATTCGAAACTTTAATTGAATACGAATCAAATATGAATTTGGTTTTTTATTCGAATACGAATTCGAATCGAATTCGATAGGTTTTAATCGAATTCGAATCGAATACGAATTCAAGGAAAAATAAAAATTATTCGAACAATTCGATTCGAATAATTCGAAAATTTGATATTCGATTCGATGAACACCCCTAAATACAACGGCACCCAACTCCAAGTCATGGGTGGTGTAATTCTTTTCATGCACCTTTAACTGACGTGAAGCATAGGCAATAACCTTGCCTTTCTGCATAAGCACACACCCCATGCCAGTGTGTGATGCGTCGCAGTAAACCACAAATTCTTCGGTACCTTTAGGCAATGTCAGTACAGGCGCATTACTTAGCTTCTGCTTAAGGATATCAAAGGATTCTTATTGCTTGGGTCCCCAGTTGAACTTAATATCCTTCCTAGTCAAGGAAGTTAGGGGTGCAGCAATCCTTGAGAATTTTTCAATAAAACGCCTGTAATATCCTACCAATCCCAAGAAGCTGCGAATCTCTGTGGGCGTCTTCGGCTCTTGCCAATTCATGACAGCTTCCACCTTAGCGGGATCCACTTGGATACCACGCTCACTAACCACATGTCTAAGGAATTGGACTTCTCGAAGCCAGAATTCACACTTCGAAAATTTGGCGTAAAGCTTCTCCTGTTAAAGTAGTGAAAGAATACATCGAAGATGCTTTTCATGACCAGCTTGGTTCTTCGAGTAGATGAGAATGTCGTTGATGAAAACGATGACGAATTTATCCAAGTAGGGCATGCAGACGCGATTCATGAGATCCATGAATGCGGCAGGTGCATTAGTGAGCCCGAAAGGCATCACTCGAAACTCGTAGTGACCATAACGAGTCCTAAATGCAGTCTTGTGTACGTCTTCATCTCTAACCTTCAGTTGGTGATAGCCTGACCTTAAGTCAATCTTAGAGAAGTAACTTGCCCCTTGAAGTTGATCGAACAGATCGTCGATCCTGGGCAATGGATACCTATTCTTGATAGTGACCTTATTAAGCTCACGGTAATCGATGCACAGAAGCATCGATCCATCCTTCTTCTTGACAAATAAGATTGGTGCTCCCCAAGGAGATGAACTAGGTCTAATGAAACCTTTGGCTAGCAATTCATCTAGTTGTGTTCTCAATTCCTTCATCTCTGTTGGTGCCAACCTATAAAGTGCTCTAGCAACAGGTGCTGCTCCAGGGATGATGTCAATTCTGAATTCTACTTGTCTATCTGGTGGTAAACCAGGTAGTTCTTCAGGGAAAACATCGGGATATTCAGAAATGACGGGAATATCCTCAATCTTAGGCTTCGGCTCGTCAATAGTCACTTGTGCCATGTAGATGACACAACCCTTCTTCAAACACCTAGAGGCCTTGAGCATAGTCACTTGCTTAGGCAGTCCATACTGGGTATCTCCCTGAATGGTAAGTGATTCACCAGACGGAGTCTTGATTACCACCTGCTTCTTATTGTAGACAATCTGGGCCTGGTTATGAGATAACAAGTCCATACCCAAAACTATGTCGAAACCGGCTAATTTCAAAGGAAGTAGGGACAAAGGAAAAGAGTGGTTCTTAATGGATATGAAACATCCATCTAATATGGTTGAGGCGGTTTCTAAGGCGCCATCTGCTAATTCCACCTCATATTTCACACTTAAGGTCTTAACAGGTAAATTCAGCAATTTGCAAAACTTATTATCTACAAATGATTTATCAGCTCCTGAATCAAATAGCACTCTCGCATAAACATCATTTATAAGAAAGGTACCTTTGATCACGTTATCGTCCTGAACAGCTTCCTTTGCATCCATGCGGAAGACCCTTGCATTGGTCTTATTCCCTTCCTCAGCTTTCTTTGCAGATTTTTGGCAATTTGTCTTAATGTGCCCTTTTTCGTTGCAACTGTAGCACGTTGCGTCTTTCAGCTTCTTGCACTCTAGGGTCTTATGTTCCGAAGATTTGCAAATCCCATATGCCCTTGGCTGTGACTGGGATTTCGACTCATATCTGCACTTCCCGAAGTACTGTTTCTTACAGATCTTTCACATGGGTTTATCACCTGATTGATGACCATCTTTCTTAGACCCATAATTATTCTTGTGGTCATTGTTTCCTCTGTGTCTCTTATCTGATCGCCGTGAGCTATCATCCTCACGCTTTCTTTTCTCAGCATCAGTATTTCTTAGCGATCTCTGCCTGACCGCGTCCAGAGTAAGGGACAATGAGATATCAGCTGCAGACCGAAAAGTAGCTGGTCTAGAGGCTTTCACACTGGCCTTGATTTCTGGGGTTAACCCCCGATGAAACGAGCTATCCTCTTGGGTTCAGGTGTCACCAGATAAGGAACCAACCTTGACATTGTATTGAAGCTGGTAAGGTAGGCTTGGCAATCCAGGTTCTTCATAACCAAGGATAAGAAATCAGACTCAATCTTTTCAACCTCATGCTGAGGGCAATAGTTCTCTCTAATCAATGTCATAAACTGATCCCATGTCAGATTGTACAATGGGATTTTCCCCGTAGCCTGGATCAAAGATCTCCACCAAGCTAATGCCTCCCCCTTGAATGACTGAGACACGAACTTTACCACATCCTTATCAGCGCACCCGCTGATATCAACCACGGTGTCCATCTCATCCAACCATGTCATGCAGTCTATAGCTCCTTTCTCCCCAGTGAAATCCCTGGGTTTGCATGAAACAAAATACTTGTAGGAGCAACCCTTATCACGGGGTCCTTGGTTCAATACGGTCCTTTGAGATGGAACACTCCTTTGGTTTGATGAGTGTCGTTCATCATCTTTCTTTGGCTCATCTTTCTTAGAGGGTGGTGGCTTGCTGTGAGCCTCAGAATGAGTCCTAGGCTTGGAATGCGGTGCGGATAGGGTCCTACTCCGAGTCCCGCTATATTCATGATACTGCCGCTCTATGGCTTTTGTAACTGCATTGTCAATTAACGCCTGGAGCTCTGCACCCGCTATGTTAATTCGGGTATTATCATGATCCTCCCTTGGGTGACTGTTTATCTCGTCCGAGTCAGCCATGTAGTTTGAACTGTTACATAAGATATGGACAATAGTTTATTTGGGAGTTTATTATGGAATTGTCTTTTATGGAAATTCATTAACCATGGCAAATATAGACCATATCTGGTTAATTTATTAATCATGTTTATTTAGGATTTTTATTATAATTTATCCTAATTATAAAACAATAACAGTTTTATTAGTGGCGCAAAAGGCCTAGTTACAAGGACATTTTAAATTATAAGCCATGATTTCAGAGAATCAACGCATGAAGGTTTGAACATAGTTCTGTACTTTTTTCTGACAGGGAGTTGTAGACTACTACTGTCTTTTGTCTTATATGACAATGAGTATGGCCCGTAGGCATTATATCACCAATGGATGGCCAACTTATGATCATCTTAATTGATGATTTAAACCCATGATTTAAAGATCATTAGGTTGGGTTAGGAAATCTCTTGAAGAATCCTATTATAAGAATGACGTGTGTGATTTTAACGAATCACGTCTGCCAGGAGCGTTAACATGTTTTCAGATGTTAACAGGGATTTGAATCTTTTTTAACAGGTCTTACCATCTTGGCCAAGTCTTATAAGGACATGCAGGCTAGGTTATACCTTTAAGATTCTTAGTTAATATTTAAATAAGCAGATTATTTTTTAAAAGGAATGATTTTTGATTTATTTATTTCATGTATAATATATTTATGCATATAATGGCAAAAACGAAATTTATAAACTTAACATTCCATTAAACATTTAAGAGAGTACACATTGCCCTAAACGAGACTTTTAACAGAACAACTTGCCCACGCAGGGGCTAAACTGAAATACAAGTTCACGCAGGGACCAATTACTAAAATAGATGTCCTCGCAGGGACTAAAAAGACAAGTCCACGCAGGGACTAAGTACAAAGATGAATGTCCACGCAGGGACTTGATTGAAATAAGGAAACACGATAATACATATAGGGATTTAATGATCCCTCTTCTTCTTCCCCTTTAACAAGCTTGCTAGGCCCTTGAGGAATCCCCGGTTGTTCCTACGTTCTTCCTGAAAGTCTCGCTCCACCCTGCTTAGCCTTTGTAGGATTTCCTCCTGTTCTGGTGGGGAAAACCGTGGTGGCTGTGGCTGGTGCTGCAACGGAGGTTGAGCAGGTACTTGGTATCCATGAGTTGGGTATCCAACTACCCAAGGGGCTCCATATGGCCCTTCTGGGGGGGAGGGCATTGTAGTTTGCTGCTACAAGGTACGGGTCGGCTTCAGCATAATTGTAGTTTGTGTGAGCCGGCTGCTCAAACGGATTATACCTCGTTGAACATGTATACGTAGGAATTGGGTTACCCATTCCCGGTGGTGGTGGCGCAATAGGTGCAGAACTCACCTCTGGAACTGGGTTTGAAGGCCCACCCATTTGCGGGTCTTCAAGCAGTGGCGGATAGTGACTACCACTCGAGTGATGGGGGGTGCAAAAGTGAAAATCCCCTCCTCGCGCGGATATTCGTGCGCCTGTTCTCCTACGCCTTGGTGGTTCTGGAGGTGCTTGATGAACTGGCGGCGGTGGGGGCGGTGGCGTGACTGCCACGAAATGCGAATCCTCGGAGGGATCCTGCTGCTACTACTGGTGCGGGTTATGAGAGGGTGTAAAGTACCACTCATATTGGTTAAACCTCGCTTGATAACTGTCTGGTCCACGGTATGGTGATCCGTGGAAGGATGAACCATCCGAGACCTCAATAGGGTGTGTGGGGGTTCCAGTCGGTGGTTCCATAGGGTCGGTGTCCTCATCCATATCCATGGCGTGATCGCCGGAAAAGTGATCCTACGATCCCAATGGGTTAAAACCCATTGGTTCTTGAATATATTTTGCCGGGTTAAACCGGCCCTGAAAGACAGGAGTGGGGTCGCCAAAGGAATGGTGCGAAAGGGATCGCTGGAGAGGTATATATGAAGGTTGTGGGTTATCGGGCTCGTTTTCTGACTGCGGACCAAAGGAGTGACGATAAGGAGGCGTTGAGCTATGCGAGGTAGATCTTCTAGCGGGCTCTAAATGGGTCCTCCAGTTTCGTTGCGGATCGGCACTCATAGTAGTGGAAGGTGTTCGCCGGTGCGAAGGCCCGGCTTCGTGATCGTTGGGGGCGTTGATCGGCCCCTTACCTCGTCCTCCTCTTCTAATTCTTGGTGGCATATTTCTTGTCAAAATAATTGAAAGATACAACAAACAAATATAAAGGACAAAGTAAAAATTTAAAACAATTTGGATTATTCCTAAGTTCTTTGTCTAGACTCGAAAATTTAGGAATGTGCAATTGTGTAACTGAGATTAAACACAAAATGCTAGTGTTTAATTCGCTCAGTGTTGGCTCTGATACCAACCTGTCACACCCCGATATTTCCACGTATTACCGGTGGGCCCGGTGGGGAGTATCGTGACATAGTTGATATCATTACAGTCAAACAACACAATATTTAAACGCACAGCGGAAGCTAAAGATAGATTTATTTCAACCAAATAATATTGTAATATCAAGTATCGCAAATAGTTGAAAATAATCCACATGTGGATCAAAATAAAATGGAAACATTGTTCAACAGTTTTGACATCCAAGCTTGCGAGACTTATTGTGGACGCTAGGAGAAAGCCAGCCTAGTTCACGTAGTACCTGCACTTAACCTTTTTGGGAAAATACGTCAGTTTACACTGGTAAATACAATTAACTGACTCATTTGAAAAGGTTTAATAAAATTGATTTGAATGCACGTGGCACAAACTTTTTATAACTTGGGATAATTATTTGAATATAATCTTGTAAAAGAATTACAGGTTTCTTATGCGTTCAGTAGCCCGGTTCGTGCCGGGTTAAAGATCAATAGACACACCACATTATTTATTTAGGCACTGACGGGTGTACGCCTACACCCCGTGCTTAGGTCGTGGCCATTTCGTAAAATGATGCCAAGGATATCAGGGACATGGTCATTAACCCCTCAAAGGCTTTAAGCAAACAAAACATTTTCAAACGGAGCATATCAATGGTTTAACCTCTATTCGATTAAAGATTCAATGTCCGACCAAGCGGTATTTTATATACCATACCCCAAGCCCGTATAGGGAAAAAAAGTTAAAACTATTTACCTTTGCAAGTATCAATCACAAATAGCAAGTGCGTGTAGCTTTTACCGGGTCTCCTATTCTGGAACGAAGGTTTATAATAACCTATTAGAATCCTAACGGGTCTTTAATTAAGCCTAAACTTAGACCGGTTAGTTTTTAAAGGAAGATACAGTTCGAACGCGTGATTAAGCGAAGACCGGAATAGAATGTGGTTTAGACCCGACAAGTTTGAAGACTTGTATAATATGGGTATACTAAACACATTCTTAATTTTGAGATAAAAGTGATAAGGTTTGACCCATTTCGGCTAATTTATGCAAACTAGTTACATAAACCGAACCGAACGCGCAAGAAGCGTAACGGGTAACCAAAAGAGTCATATACAGGTTTCCTAAGTTAATATGCCTTAAATATGTTGTGATATCAGTAGGATACCTTCCATTATGCCCAAAAGGAGTTTAATCTCAATTTAAGCCCCGCAGGGGTATTTTGGTCATTTTAAAGATTATAAAAGAGATTAATTTTAATTCTGAGACTCGGGTCTAAAATAATCAGTAAAACAACTTGATTCAATAGGTTATATCAGTTGGTGATAAGTCTTATATGCCAAAATGGTTTTAAACCCATTCTAGGTGTTTAATACAAAAAGCCGTTTTAAGCGATTTCTGGGTTATACAGGAAATCTGAGTTTTCTGATCAGGTTATAAAGTTCAAAATACTTCATTTATTATATAAAATCAGTAGCAATTGGATTGGTGTCAAAATACTATGTAGAACTCATTTTATAAACAAAAAGGGTATAATCGGTATTTACCGAATCAACGCTATACCCTTAGGTTATGAGCAGGTTAAAAATAATTAAAAATCTTGAAAAATCCCAAAATATTATATTACATCAGTGGGTAAAAGTTTTGGTGTCAAAAATTGGGTTTAGATAGACTTTACGCTAATTATGCCTTTTAATTAACAAAAAGCGTTCTAATTACGCCTTTAAGCATAACTCCTAATCTAGACCTCCAACTGATATGAAAATTTAGGGACATGTTTATAAATCAGTAACAAAGATTATTGTCCTCTCATATTTCCAAAATTCTCGTTTTATGGTCAAAAGGGCATTATGGTCAACATTAAGCAATTAACGGAAACGTGTAAACGAATCGGCAATCAACGAACTAATCACAGAGGTTTATACCATCATGTAACCTGGTCCTAAGGAAGCTCTAAGGTATTTCTAAACCCATCTAAATCAGGTCAGAACTGAAGTAAAAGCAAAAGTCAAAGTTTTGCGACTTTCGGCTCCGAACCGGGTCTAAACAGAAAATTGTCGGATCAAACAAGCTTAGACCAGTTCTCATACTTATTACCAAGTTATATGAGTGATGAATTAGGTTACACGCCTTCAGCATTGCTAATTATGCGTTAATTCGAAAATTATGGTTCTGTTGACTTTTTATAAACAACTTTGACCCGACATTTGATCTAGTTAGAGCGGGAATCAGAGGGTGCCCTCTTAAGGGTTTATTTCCCACATAATTACCAACTTATAACTATTTTAAGTTTGACAAATCACTGGACCATTAGTGATTAATCGATAAGTCAAACCTTAATTACGACGGTTTGACTTTAAGCTAATTAACTAAGTAAAACACAACTAAGGAAGGTCAAGGATACTTACCAAGGTCTAATGCACGATTAGAGATGCTTGGGGACTGATCTTATGCTCCAGGAAGTTCCACAAATGCAGATGGAATGCAAATATCAAAGTTGCAACATTGTGCTCCTTTATATAGTGAGTTTGATGGCTTGTGATCTTGACAAACAATGCTACAACTGATCATGGATCATTCACAAGTGTCCCTAAGGTCTAAAAGCAAGTAGGGGTCGCTCATGGAAGTGAAAAATATCTATTTAAGTCGGTTATAACATTCATAACAGGCAGGTGTCGAATTTACTGTCGCTGGGCATGCCTTACGGACCGTAAGGCTGACCTTTACGGTCCGTAGGCCCTTTACAGCAGGCAAACATTTTTGCCCTTTCAAGCTTCGAACAGGCAACTAATGTATTATGATTTTGGGCCATGAATTATCAGTTTGGGGCCTTTAGATCATGCTTGAATAGTTATGTCCACCCTACCATGTTGTAATATTGTCTTGGACTTTATCGAAAAGCCATAAACGAAGGTTTGTCGTGCATATCCTCATAGGATCCCACTCTTTCAAATATGAATCAATTATTACTAGCAATTACCGGATTCGAATGTATATCAGATGTTTATAATATAGATTAGGGTCTTGGGATTCATAACGAGGTCGTTCAGAGGTATTAATTAACATGTCGACACTTTTAAATCCTGCCATACATCTTTAACTAGATCCGGGTTTATAACAGTTTTGTCTTACATGACACGTGTCTTTATTTCATTGATCACAAATTTTCTAGGTGTTACATCCTCACCCCCTTAAAAGAAATATCGACCTCGAGATTTACTGAAATAAATGAGGGTACTTTTCTTTCATTGTGGACTCAACCTCCCATGTATACTCGGGACCTCTACGGGCGTCCCATTTAACCTTTACTATTGGCACATGCTTCCTTCGAAGCTTCTAAACCTGTCGATCCTCGATCGACACAGGTTTTTCAACAAACTTCAAGCTCTCTTCTATGTGTACATCTGTATGTGGTATGACTAGTGATTCATCAGCGAAAAACTTCTTCAGATTGTAGATGTGGAATATATTGTGAATACCACTAAGCTCTTCAGGTAATTTTAACTTATAAGCAACTGATCCGACACATTCGATGACCTCGAATGGTCTTATGTATCTCGGGCTTAACTTACCTTTCTTACCAAATCGCATTACTCCCTTCCAGGGTGATACTTTAAGCAACACTTTATCACCTACCTCGAATTTCAGAGGTTTACGCTTTAGATCTGCGTAGCTTTTCTGCCTATCCCTGGCAGCTTTGAGACGATCGCGTATCTGGACAATCTTGTCCGTTGTTTCAAAGACTATTTCAAGTCCTGTCAATTGGACATCTCCAACTTCCGCCCAACAGATGGGAGTTCTGCACTTTCTACCGTACAAGGCCTCGAAAGGCGCAACCTTGATGCTCGTATGATAGCTATTGTTATACGAGAACTCGATTAATGGCAGGTGGTTATCCCAACTACCACCTAAGTCAATCACACATGCACGAAGCATGTCTTCCAAAGTTTGGATTGTACGCTCACTCTGTCCGTCCGTCTGAGGATGGTAAGCCGTACTGAAATTTAAGCGCGTGCCCAATGATTGTTGGAAACTTTTCCAAAAATGTGATGTGTATCTAGTATCCCTGTCAGAGATAATAGACACTGGTACACCATGTAAAGATACAATCTTATCTACGTACAATTGGGCTAACATGTCGGAGCTATAGGTCTCCTTAATGGGTAGGAAATGTGCTGACTTAGTCAGTCTATCTACTATCACCCATATAGTATCATTCCCTTTCCTTGTCTTTGGCAACTTGGTGATGAAATCCATTGTCACCATTTCCCACTTCCACGTGGGAAGTTCAGGCTATTGTAGCAAACCTGACGGCTTCTGATGTTCAGCTTTGACTTGCGCACATGTCAAACATTTAGCTACATAGGTAGCTATAGACTTCTTCAAGCCTATCCACCAAAAATTTGCTTTCAGATCCTGGTACATCTTGTCAGCTCCAGGATGAACGGAGTATTTAGAACTGTGGGCTTCCTGGAGGATAACATCTCGAAGCCCACCATAAACTGGGACCCATATTCGTCCGTTTAACCTCAGAATTCCGTCCTTGCCATAGCCTGAGCGTAGATCGATTTTCGAGAAACACGTAGCGGTTTTGGGTATATCCTCCTCTTGGATGCGTAGCTGGTGATAGCCTGAGCGTAGATCGATTTTCGAGAAACACGTAGCACCTTGTAGCTGGTCAAACAAATCATCGATGCGGGGCAGGGGATAGCGATTCTTGATTGTCAACTTATTCAATTCCCGATAGTTGATGCACATCCTGAACGTCCCATCCTTCTTTTTGACGAAAAGGACTGGCGCGCCCCATGGAGAGGTGCTCGGGCGAATGAAGCCTTTATCAAGTAATTCCTGGAGTTGGCTCGAGATTTCATGTATTTCGGACGGAGCGAGTCGATAAGGAGCTTTGGCGACAGGGTTTGCTCCAGGAATGAGGTCGATGCGGAAGTCGATATCACGACTTGGCGGTAGTCCGGGAAGATCCTCAGAAAAGACGTTAGGAAATTCTCGAACCACAGGAACATCGTTTACACCTGGCCTTCCTTTCTTTTCCTTCTCCGTTACTACAATATTAGCCAAGAAAGCTCTGTATTCCTTGCGGAGATACTTGCTAGCTTGGGTACACGACATGAGCTTTAGACACTTCGAAGGGGTCTCACCATAAACACACAATAAATCACCATTCGTGAGCGAGAATCGGATCATCTTATCGAAGCACACAACTTCAGTATGGTTTTCACGAAGAAAGTCCATGCCTACTATGATGTCAAAGCTTCCGAGTTGTGATGCGTATGAAGTGTGTATGGTTTTTAATGTGTATTTTAAGCCCTTTTACACTTTTTAGTCAAGTTTTAAATTTATAAAACACGATATTTACTAACACTAAACACACATATGGGCAAGTGAACCCATCGTGAGCGTAATATAGTATTGGTAAGATACCGAGGTCGTCTAAGGACACAAGAGCTTTTAGTACCGGTTTATCCTCAACGTCTAATCAAATCAAAAGTTTAGAAAAAGGTTTTTAAACTAGAAAAATAAAACTAACTAAAATGCTGAAAAATAAAATAAAAATAAAAACAGATAGGCAAGATGAATCACTTGGCTCCGACTCGTGTTTAGTGTAACCTTTGATTATTTCCACATTTTTGCACTTTTTAAGAGATTATCTTAGTTATTGTAGTAGGCCCCTCTTTTGAAGGTGACGTTACCCTCAACCCAGTAGTTTGAGTCAGCAAGGATACAATCCTAAAGGGTCGGATTATTGAAAGATAATTAATTAAGTTATTAATGCATCTTATGGTAGGCCCCTCTTTTGAAGGTGTCGTTACCCTCGGCTAAGTAGTCTGAGTCAGCAGGGATACAGTCTTAAGTAGCCGGGTTAAAGTATTAATAGTAGCTTACATATGAGGGGATCAAAGAGTTTGGACCCCCGCCATCCAATACTGGTGAGTATTGAAGGAGGTCCTACTAAATTTGACCCAGGTCCTTGCAGGATCTATACACTGAACAAGGCAAGACTCTTACCAAACCGTTCCCTTAACCCCCGACCAGGTAGCCAACATACCTCCATATAGACCGTGGAGATATGAATGGTGAAAATCTTTTATTTTATATAGACAGTAAAATAATGCCAAGACACCACGGACAAACGATAAGGAAGAATCACCTTCAACATAAGAAACTAGTTATTAAAGTCATTAATACATAACCAAGTAAAAAGTGCGAAAAGATTAAAAATAAAAAGTATTACACTAGACACTTGTCTTCACCAAGTGATGTAAGAGACTTAGGCAAACATGGCCTTTGATTGTCAAGAACTCTTACGATCAATCTTGGATCCCGAGACGACTCACACACTCTATGATGGACAATGGATGATGGTGGTGGATGATGGTGTTGTGATGGTGGTGGGTGAAGTGTGAGAGAGGTGGTGTGCCAAGGGATGGTTTGCAAATGAGCCAAGCACCCTTATTTATAGCCTGAACAGTAGCTCGGGCACGGCCCCGTGTCCAGTGGACACGGCCCCGTGTCCAGTTGACCACGCCCCCGTGTCCGCTGGGCACGCCCCCGTGTGCAGAAGCGTATCTGTACTATCAAGATTTGCCTGGATTCTGCGAATCTTATAGTTGACCACGGCCCCGTGTCCGCTGAGCACGGCCCCGTGGTGGGTGATAGAAGCTTCTATAGCTTTGTCTTTTATGCTGGCACTTGGGCACGCCCCCGTGTTCAATGAGCACGGGGCGTGTTCAGCCTTCTGTTCTCTTGTTTTGCTTGGGAAGATGCTGTCGGTGAGGTCGGGCATGCCACGTTTGTTCCTTTTTTTGTATTTATGTTAGATTTAGCTGCCTTTTTGCTTCTTTTGTTAATTTGAGCTCATTTAATCCTGAAAATACAAAAGGAAGACAAAAACACACTTTTTCCAACATTAGTACTAAAAAAGGGTTAGTTTTATGCCACAATTGATGTAATTTATATGTTGCATTTTGTGCACATCAAGTTGCATCGGAATAAGGTCGATTGGAAAGATGTGATTGTTGAGTTCAAGAGTAAAATCACGACGAACAGAATTGACGGCGACGGTTCTTCCGGTGGCAACTTCGACATCGAACGTCGAGGGGAGATGGGAGCGCTTACGATTAAGGAGCTTCTCGAATTCGAACGACACGAAACAGTTATCGGCTCCAGTATCAAACAAACATGATGCATAAATACCATTCACGAGAAACGTACCATTGACCACATTGTTGTCAGCCTGGGCTTGGCGCGCATTGATGTTGAAAGTTCTGGCACGAGCGGCTTGTTGTTGTTGCTGTTGAGGCTGTTGTTGCTGCTGTTGCTGAGGATGCTGCTGCTGGGTCTCTTGTTTCACAACCCTGTTCGGGCACATGTTCGCGAAGCAGACTCTAGCATTGATCGCGGGTGCATGAGCTGCCTGTTGGCCTTGAGGAGCTGGAAGTAGAGCTTGATAAGCAGTGGCTTGAGCTGGTGCTTGTCGGGGACCAGTACGGCAGTTGGCGGTGAAGTGGCCGTACATATTGCAGTGCACGCAAAATCTGCAGGCGATACCCACCGGGTGATGATAAGAACATGTCGGGCAAGCAGGGTGGGGGCCAGTGAAAGCACGCTTTGCAGGCGGTGCATAGGCAACTGGTGTTGGAGCTGATTGGTGCTTAGGTTGTTGCTGAGCCGGTACGGCTTGAAGTGGGGCAGCAGTAGTAGTGACATCACAGTTCTTGTTGCTGGAGCTGCTGTTGTTGTTCTTTCTCTTGCGATGAGAGACCTTTGATGATTGAGAGGCGGCGGCGGTTTCAGCGGTTGGTGCGGCGGTAGCTTGGTGCAAGTTATTGGTAGCTTTATCCCAAAATCCAGCTTTGACTCGCTTGTCGTTGATTTCAGCTGCAAGCAGGTAGGTTTCTTCGATTGAAGCTGGCTTTGAAGCATGCACAAAATCTGCAACACAATCCGGCAGAGCTCGGATGTACTTTTTGATTGTCATGTCAGCAGTCTTCACTTGATCAGGACAGATAATACTGAGCTGCTTGAAGCGAGCAGTTAAAGCAGCGTTGTCACCATCATTCTGCTTTATGTACCAGAATTCGTCCTCCAACTTTTGGCGCTCATGGGGAGGGCATAAGTCTTCGAGCATGACGTTCTTCAACTCATCCCATGTCAGACCGTAAGCTGCGTCATTTCCACGTTTGTTTCTCTTGGCCGTCCACCAGTCTAATGCGCGGGACTGGAAAACGCCAATAGCATTCAGAGTGCGGAGATTGTCAGGACATCCACTCTGACGCAGGGTGACCTCGATCGAATCGAACCATTGAAATAAAGCCGTAGGGCCATCTTCGCTAGTGAATTATTTCGGTCCGCAAGCTTTAAACTACTTGAAGCTAAACGCAACTTTAGGGGTTTCAGTCCTGGATTCTTTGGATGATTTGCTCATATTCTCGTATAGTTCACTCACGATCTGTGGAACAGCCTTTGCCATTTGTTTGGCGACAAGAGCAGCGAGGCGTTTGTCTTTCTGGCTCTGACGAGCAGCGCGTGTGTGACGGGATCCAGATGAAGACATTGTCTGCAACAGACATCGCCCTAGGACTCAGACACAATATAATCGAATCTCACCTCACACTCCTAATACCACTAAAGCTCAGGAATACGATCACGTAAACACATAGGCACATAATCACAGATTCACATAAGCACATAAACACATAAGCACGTAGAGCACAGAAACACAAAAGCACAGAAGCACATAACACAAGAGGCAGTCAAAACACAGAAACCTATCATTAAAAGTCTGCGAGCGTTCAAGGACACCGATCGCGAATAGTATAGCGGGTAGTATATCATAAGCGAATAATATAGCAAGTAACATGGCGTACGGTGGTTCCTCATGGTAGTAGCGATTTGTTAGCGTATAAAGATAGGTGTGCAGTGCGAGTCGTGTGTGTTGATCGAAGCGAAAAGCGAATAAATCACCAAAAATCGTAACACGTACAGGTAAATTCACATAAAAACACTTTAATATTCACATAAAAGAGACAAATATCAGAGTCGGCAGTAGCGAGCTCAAATCGAAACACATAAAATCGAGAATAGATTGTCTGCGGCTATTTAGACGTCGACTAACCAAAGGGATTCAACTATTCACAAGGACTGCATGTGCACACTTTGACCTTCGGGACTGTATTCTCGCCTCGAATCTGGGCGAATGACACGCATCCTTCTAGTTTCAGCGTGACTTCAAGTCGTTGGAGTCCATCGAGACCCTGGTGGGAGTAAAATAAAATAGAGATTGGAACAAGTCATCAAGGTTCGGGTTTCACCCCTGACTTAACAACTTCGTTCCTGTTTTTGATAAAATAAGGAGAAACTAGGCGTCAAAGTATGGATTTCACTCTTGATTCGACGCTAATTCTACTGTTCGTAGATAAAATATGGGTCGAACAAGCAATTTAGTCGAGAGTTTGCGGTTTTCACACCTAATCTTGACCTAGTCGCTTGTTCAGTTTCGAAAACTAGAGTGCAGTGATAATGTAGCATGGGCGAGAATAGCGAGAAACAGTGGGTAAGCTCGTACATAACCCCTACAGGATATGCACAAGTCGGTCTGTTGGTACCTAACTATAGACTAGGTCGTTTCTAAGACGTCGACCCGGACTAGGTCGAGTCTTGCCTAATTCCCTATAGTTATGGCTCTGATACCAATCTGTCACACCCCAACCGATGGCGGAATCATCGGGGTGCGGCACTGAACGAAACAGATTGTTCAAAGAAATTCCATAACGACTATATTACCGAATAGTTTAAAATATCATGTCCCATACCATGACCCATAAGATAATTTAGTTATTACAGACATAGAGATTCTTAAAACAAACACAAATTCCGACAACTCAGAGTTTAAGCAATAAAAATAAATTGTCTTTGTTTCTAGACTCTTTCCCAGCCTCGATTTCACAGCAAACAAAGCGTCCTAGCGTCTTAAGCACCTGTCACATACGTTAAAGTAAAAGTCAATACACATAGTGTAAAGGTGAGCATACGAGTTTGATAATAACATATAGAGTTCGAAATTGTTTACGCATAACCAGCACGTACACAGTGTAAAATGAAGCACGTAAGTTATCGACATGAACCTATCAATACCAATGACTGCAGGTTGACTGCACACAACAGTTCGTAATACACACTCACCCCTGTGAGCCATGTAAATAATTGTCCTTAACAACCTCTGAGTGAACAGGTACTGAGTCCAAACAAATAGTACTATCGTTGCTAAGGCAGGTAAACAACATTCCATGTGTAAACATAACAAACAAGCATTCATTAAGTCACGTATATCATGCGGTAACAGTTAAAGTTAAAGTATTGCGTAGTGTGTTCGATGTGATTTAGTATAAGTAACGTATGTAACACCCAAAAGTGCATAAAGCAAAAAGGGATCGAGTATACTCACAGCGATGATGGATTGAAGGGAGTGCTAGAGAGCAAGATTAGCCTGATCAGAACGATAGCATAAACGATAAGCGGCGCGTAAAATGGAACAAGGTGTCAGTGGGTCGGATGGCAATCCGGTCGGGAGGCCGGTCGACCGGATGACAATCCGTTCGGGTGGCCACTCGATTGGATTGTCATCTCGTTTGGGTTGGATGTGTTTGTGTATGATGGCTTGTCTTTTGAAGTTTTCGTTGTAGCATTTTGAAAACAGAGAAGTATCTCTACCTTTCAGGACGGTCGATCGAACGGCCGTTCGATCGGACAACAATTTGATTGGCGAGGCTTCTCAGGTTGAGAACAAGTTTATCACAGGACAGTCACTCGATCGGATGGCTATCCAATCGGGTGGCAATCCACTCGGATTGAACATGTTGAAAATTCGTTTAAGTGTTGAAGTCAAAACATCACATGGTCGGATGGCAATCCAATAGGACGGTAATCCGTTCGATGTTCAAAACCTCAATTGTTGAAACAAAAGTTCAGTGTGGGACCCAAGGTGCAATCCGATCGGGTGGCTGTCCGGTTGGGTGGCAATCCGATCGGACGACAATCCATCCCAGATGACCTGGTCGTCTTCTTCCTTGGTTGTTCGAAAGGTTGAAGTGCTTGAACGAGATATTTTGATAACACGTCTGAACAGCAGAACCCTCAACCCGGTCCAAGTGACCCGACCGAACAGGAATCACCCTAGTCCGACCAGTTCACAGTTCGAGTCGGTAGTTCATGTTCAACCTGAAATCAATACCTCTTGGATAGAATTCAGATCTGGAACCGATACATCACCAAGAATGGGTAGAAGATCAGATCTAGCTCCGATTCCATCGGGTTTGAGTGCATTAAGTGTAAAAGAGTTGAAAGAAAGTTGGAAAACCATCTTTCAATGATTTTTAACATGATTAAGTTCAGATCTGTGATAGATCTTTGTTTATTTGTGTGGAATTCGTTCAGATCTAAGTTGTTCTTGGTGGATTGAAGCCAAAACATGAAGTTCATAAGAACACCATGATGACATCATCCTAGAACACCTCAAATCTAGTGATTTCATGGTTAAAAGTTAAGATTCAAAAGGTAGAAAGGTGTAGGAGTGCGTGTAGATTAAGAAAGTATAAGATTTAGGTTGAAAACTTACAAGAATCGCGAAAAATCTGAAGAAATAGCGGTTGGAATGAGGGGAGAGGGGGAGAGAGCTGTCAACATCAAATGAGGTTGACATAGGGGGTATTTATAGGGTTTCCATAAATAGAAAGGAGGAAAAGAGGCTGGTCGGTTGAGTGGCAGCCCGTCCGGGTGGCAGTCCGGTCGAGTGGCACCTTGATCGGATGGCAATCCGATCCGGTGGCAGCTCGGTCGGCTGGCCACTCGGTTCGAGTGCACGGCGCGATGAGTTTTGCACTTTCGATTCGAGTGTTGAGCGTTGCGATGCGGTTCGAGCGAGCTATGCGATAGATTTACTTATCAAATTACTTTTAATCCCAACTACTATATCAACATACAAGCATCCTATTTAACTTGCATTTAGCATTTGTGATTCGATTGGGATTGAGTTTCGATTGTGCTTTGATTAATCACCATATCACAAAACATAAATAACATGCACAGGTAACACATATAGGGCACACACACATAAGAACCATAACTAACACACATAATTCGAGTTGCGAGCGCGATTGCGATAAGCGTTAAATCGATTAAACATGCGATAAATATGCGATTAATAGCGATTAAACCTCGATTATTGGCAAATACTCCACATAATACAACTAACGTAAAAGCATAACAGACTAAATACGAGTCAAAGAAGCCAAAATAGGAATTGAGCAAGGAGTGACAGATCGCAATTAGCAATCTTGTCACCCTTTAACTTCAATCTTGACTTTGACTTTGACTTTTGAAACACGGGGTGTTACAGCCAACATCATCCTCTCTAGAGTTTTCACCTTTCTCATCAACACCAGAACAATTAGCAACATCATCATCAACATTATCTAAACCTAACCTAGGGTCTACCTTTCCAATACCTTCCAATTCACAATCAACATCATCTCTAGGGTTTTCACCTCTCTCATCAACACCAGAACAACAAACACCAACATCAACAACTTTATCATTATCTAAACCTCACCTAGGGGTTACCTTTCCAAAACCTTCCAATTTCCAATCAACATTATTTCTAGGGTTTACATCTCTCGCATCAACACCAGAACACTAAGCGTCATCATCATCATCAACATTATCTAAACCTAACCTAGGGTTTAACACGATGATTGATGTTTCTTTTCCTCTTTCTGAGCAGAAACAACATCGTCTTCCACTTCCTCTTTCTCACCTGAAAATTATTAGGGCTTCTAATTATCGCTTTCGTGAACAAAATCCTGATGGAATCATGAAATGATAACTGAAGCTGGGGGTTGTCGATGATATTTTATTATCACCAAATTAAATGATGATTAAATGTTGACGAGTGAGGCGAGCGGCAGTGGTGCTGCGACGATGATGTGTGGTGGTGGTGAGCTTTCACTGATGATGATGAAATTTGGGGAAAATGAAATTTAATCTGGGTCTTTAATGATGTAAAGGGATATTTTTTTAATTAATTTAATTAATAATAGGTTATAATAAATTTAGATGGACCATTTTGTCACTGAGGAAAAAGACAAAATAACCAGACTTATTACCCAAGTATCAGGTAATTTGATTTTTGGAGTAAAATGGCAATAAAAGTGAAACCACATGGACCCAGATTTAAAATATTTGAGATTTGGACTAAAATGACAAAAGTGACCAAACCTCAAGAACCAAAATGACAGTTTACTCTTTATGTTATTTATCGATTGTTTGAAATTGTTTCTAGGTATATAAATTTGGTTATTTATTTTCTTAACTAAGTTAATATGATCATTGAAATTGTTGGTACTAACTTGTTTCTTCATCTTAGTTATTCTTCTATTAGGGGTTGTTGAAAATTTATAACAATAATGGACACGACCTAATTTGATGACCCAACCCAACTTAGACTTATCCAACTGTTGCCTCTCTCTCAAAAAAAAATAAATAAATAAATAAATAAATAAATTATGTATGCGTCACTAGTGACAAATATTGTGTTGATCTTTTATTAAATAACTTAGAAACAATGTCCGGTATTGTCGGAGTCTCTCTGGAAGCAGTTTCTCTATCCCTAAGGATTGAGGTAAGGTGTGCCTACATCTCACCATCCACAGACCGTACAAATGACTTTGCTATTTATGGAATTTACTGGGTACGATTGTTGTTGTTGTTGTTATAGAAACAATGTCCGATACACCTTGGAGATGCACATTGGCATCTCTTTTTGTTGGAACAATTGGATAAAAAACAACAAACGAACAAACGGATATTCTAGAAAACATACTCAGGACTCTTTTCTTTTATTAAAATTAAACCACCACACAATTACAAGACTCATAAACCTCTATATATACTAAACATAACTTGATCACCAAGCTAATAAACCTATCCTAAATAGATTATGACACCTAATTAAAAAATAATAATTCAAATACATTTAATCCCTAAAATTTATGGGGTGCTACTTTCTACACCCCCCCTATTTACTTTTTTCACCCCCCTCCTCTCACATACTTACAGGTGGGGCCTGCGTGGGACCGACAGTTTTCCTCTCACAAGGGGGGTGTAATCAGGAAGAGGGGGGGTGTGTATAGAATGAGCCTTACTGACTTCTCTATATGAAGTAGTTGGTGGTGCCCCTATGAATACAAGAAAACTATAGATTTAATATGGATTGAGTTGGGCTACAAATATCTTTAATATGGATTTAATTTCCCGGAACACTTTCGTAGAACCCATTATTTATAAGGGTGGAGATATAATAGGAAGTTTATTTGGCTAGGAAGGCTAGGAAGTGATCTTGACCATCCATTTAGTTAATCAAGGGCTAAGATTAAATAAGGGAAATTGAAAGTAAGAAAAGAGGCGCGTGACTTTTTTCAGGGGCATTCTAGTCAATACAAGCCAATAGTTTCTCTCTCCTCCAATTCCCCCCCATTTTTTAAACGTTAATAATTCTTTCATACGACATTATTTTTTTATAAAAATTGCACCAAAAAAACGAGCGTTTTTTTATCTTTAAAACGAGTATACTATTGCTATATTTAAAAAAAAAAAAAAAAACCCAGTTGCGTAAAACGCAATAGAAAAACCCCCAGTATCGTAAAACGCAATGAAAAAAAAACCTAAAAAATGACATTTTTCTAAAACGCAATGCACAAAAAACACAAAGAAATGACTTATTTGTAAAACGCAATGGCCAGAAAACACAAAGAAATGTCTTATTTCTAAAACGCAATAGCCTAAAAACTCAAAAGAAAATGTACTTTCTAAAACGCAATGGACTAAAAACACATAAAAATGTGTTTTACCTAAAACACAATGCACCAAAAACACATACAAATGTTTTATTTCTAAAACGCAATGGCCAGAAAACACTTAAAATGTCTGTTTTCTAAAACGCAATGGACTGAAAACACATAAAAAAGTGTTTTACCTAAAACGCAATGCACCAAAAACACAAATAAATGTCTTATTTGTAAAACGCAATGGCCAGAAAACACTTAAAAATGACTTATTCTAAAACGCAATTGCCTAAAAAACAAAAGAAAGTGTTCTCTGTAAAACGCAATGGACTGAAAACACCTAAAAAGTGTTTTACCTAAAACGCAATGCACCAAAAACACTTCAAGAATGTGTTTGATCTAAAACGCAATGGCCTAAAAACACCAAAGAAAGTGTTCTCTCTAAAACGCATTGAACCATAACAATAGTTTTGTCTGTACTGTGAATTGTCTGTGCTGTGAACTGTCTGAACCAATGCAGTTTCCAGAGGCAATTTACAGAAAATTAAATTTTCTATTTTCTGATGCATTTTTTATTACAGCAATTTAATCGAAAACCAGGGGCGCTGCCCCCGGACCCCCGCCAAGATCGTAAAACGCAATGACTAAATCAAAAACCCATATCGTAAAAATGAAATTAAAGAATTCTTACATCGATCGAAGTGATTTCTTCAACGATTGACGAATTTTGAATGATTGAAACACTTATCAGCGCCCGAATCGAACGGATCGAGTGATTATCTTCAAAATCACCGGAAAAAACGAGATTTTGTATGAAATTAAACTGGGTTTTCTTCAAAAAAAAAATGAAGAACACGTTGATCGGGTGTTTGAATCATTGATTGGTGATGAAAATCGCACTATAATGTAGTGATTATTGATATAGAAAGTGAAGAAATGGTTGAAGATGGTGGGTTTTGAAAATGGTGGGTTTTGAAGTTACTGGGTTTTGAAAAGGAAGAAGAAAGGGTTGGAGTGACTAAAATACCTATTTTCTTTATTTTAAATGTTGCCACATGTCCTAATCCTATTGTTTCCTACACTTCCTAGCCAAAATAAACTTCCTAATTGATCTTTTCCCAAATATAAAAGGATTTAAAAGGTTTTACATTAATTATTATAAACATAAAAGGATTTAAAAGGTTTTATATTAAACAGAGACGTCTCCGAGAATTCATGTACCTTGTTCGAGTTTGAAAAAAATATGCCCTTTCGTACAGTGGCGAAGCTTGAGATTTCCGAACGGGGGTCGAAAATGTATACACCTAATAAAATTATAAAACCGGGGTGTCGAAAACGTATACACCTAAAAAATTCTATACGAAAACTACATACCGGACACTATTGAGCGAAAAGTTTGGGGGATCGGGCGCCCCCCCCGGCCCCTAAAAAGTTTCGCCCCTGCTTCGGTAATGTTTTATTATTATGTAAAAAATAATAATCAAATTAGTATTGGGCTCAATAAACCTAATGCCAAGTGGGGTAAATTCTAAACCATAAAAAAATATTTGTAAATAGGCCTATATTGGAATTGGTACGTGTTTACTATTTAAAAAGAATAACATATGCATATCGGATTTTTTTTTTAAATTGCGTGCCCTTCGAAATCACGGGCCTTGTGCAAAGGTTCTCCCCGCACACCATCAAAGCCGGCATTGACATTAAACATACCCTTTAGACGACTTTTGACCGGCTCGATCCATTTATTTAACACACAGAGAAAAAATAACCTAAATAGACCAATTCCCCTTTCACTTTTGACACATAACCTAAGACTGGTGGATGTGGGCGTGGGTTTTAGGCGTTTTGGCTCTTTAACGCCGGGTGCTCCGCCCCGGGTTGGCGTTTTGGTCAGCGTTGCCCGTTTGGCGTGGAGATTCTGTCTGACGTGGGGCAGGGGGCTGGGTAACATGGCGGGCTGGTTCAATGTAGGTTTTTTTAATTTTCTTTGTAGTTTTTTTTTTTTAAATTCCACATGGCTGGCCACACCCAGCTAAGCGACGCTCCACCACACCCCTAGTTTTTGAGTATTAGCTTGTGGATCTCACCCTCGTCACGTGTCGAGCAATGCCTCCAACCCAAGCCCCTCCACACCCGTAGTGTAAGTATAACAATTTCCCTTTCACTTTTGAAGAATCACTAGGAAGATCATCCAATAACTTTATTGCACAATTTACATATTATTTCATAAGTACACAACAAGACAAATGATAGCATTATGTACATATTATTAGTTCATATACAAAAACAATGAATAAGTTTACAACTCATCTACCTTAAGTAGTTTGGAACTCACTCTATTAAGCATGCATTTCTTGTAGCTCAAGCCATCACACGGGTCGGGTCCTGCACATTGCAGAACAATACACAACTTAGTTTTATTTTCACACCCATTTTCTTCCGATCAAAACTTATATGAAATGATAACATCACAAATGCTTATTTACAATTACATCTATGAGGACTTTTTATTAATTTTCTAAAAGTCTAGGGATCTAATCATGTCAAGTCAACAGACTTGTGTGCATATTCAACAACGCTTTATAAGGTTTTCTTTGAAACTTATTGAATCTTCTAGATGATTTAAATCATCATCATCATCATACTCAGTAAATCCCACCAATAGCAAAAGCTAAGGTAGGGTCTTAGGAGGGTAACATGTAGACAGTCTTACTTCTAGATGATTTAAATAGTTTGTATAAATACTATAGTATATGCATGCATATATAACAAGCACAACCTGGGAGCACTGGGCCGTCGGGCCGTTCGACTTTCTCGCCCTTTATCGACACGCAATGCGGCCATTTCCTTTTCCATTGCAGACATTTCTCTCCTCGTTTTTTTGTTTTCTACTTCCATTGCTCGGTTCAGGGTGTCAACTTTTCTTGCCAGTATCTGCAAATTTTAAATTAATTTGATAGGACTCGAACGAACATATATCGATAAAAACAAGCAGAATGAGGCTTGTATTCAATGGGCCAATCTCATACATGCCCTTCTAAAAGCTTAACAATTTGTATTTACCCCTTCAAATTGTATAAAAAGCATTTTTATCTTTTTAAAACGTTAAAACTCTCATTTTTACTAATTCATAATAGATAATAAAACAAAATCAGATACTTATTCAGCGGGAAGTTCGTTTGATGAATGAGCAAACATGAACAAGAAATTTCGTTCGTTTAGTTAGTTAAATGAATGAACATGAATAGAGGCCTTGTTTGTTCATTTATGTTCGTGAATGTTCGTTAACGTGTTCGTTTATGTTCGATAGCCTATTAGTGTTCTTAAATTTTATATTTTATTTAAATACTTTAAACTTCCGACAAATACCATATTTAATAAGTATTAATGTATCATATATTATGTTCATGAACGCATATTTGTGTTTGCTTGTTTTCATTTGTGTTCATGCACGTTCATTACCTAAAATTAACAACGAACACGAACACATTCATTTCCTTAACAAACGAACACGAACTTAAAATATTGTTCGGTAAGTGTTCATCAAGTATTCATAAACATTTCGTGAACACATATATTTTCTTAACAAACGAACATGAACAAGGTCTTGTTCGTGTTCGTTTGGTTCATTTGTAGCCCGTACTGACTAGAATTTTTCACTAAATATATGAATAGAACATATTGCTTATTTTATTAATTAGATGCACATAAAAAGGTAAAATAATGAAGAGTTGCATACAAACCTCAATTGTGTTGTCCTTTTCTTCAAGATTTTGATCTTTTAGATGACAAGCTTTTTGTAAATTCAAAACCTCCTTCTGTAACATATCATACAACATACCCGATACAAAATCTTCGGGTTTCGACTTTGACTTATCTTTCTCATCAGCATGATCCTCTCCGTTTGAAAATAACTTACCCGAATCTACTAGTTTGCTACAATCAAATACTTTTGATGAAATACCTCTGTTTTTTAGTAAATTTCTCGATGAAAATCTAATAGATGATGATCTAGATAAACCGTCCACTCCTCCTAAAGATTGGCGTTGTGAACGTCCGTTGCTCAGTGGCCTTTCTGGTGTAGCACAAAAAACATTTTTCCCAGATGATGATTTAAATCTTTCTTCTAAAACTTTGAATCGCAAATGGTATTTTTCCTATTAATGCGAAAGAATGGTTATGAGAAAAAAGAATAAGAAAAGTGAAAGTATTATGAATTGTGAATGTGAATCCTCTTACTTTTAACTGTGCTTCTGCCTTTGCAGTTCGTTCGGCAACTGTTAGTTTTTGTTTTAGATGCTGCATTTCTCCCTATAAAAGTCGAAAAATATGTAATGAATATTGGATTTATATGAGTGTTATTCTCAACATGATAAGTGAACCAAATCTTGCAGCATGTTTAGCAGTGGTAGTACTTTCGAGCCATAAAAACGGGTCACTATGGGTTTATCTCAAACGGGTCGATTATTTTCAAAAAATAGCTACATTAGGCAGCTAAAACGGGTTTAAAATCAGCCACACTCAGTTTTTAACGCATATGGACTCCTAAATTGTTTTTAAACAAAGATTACGGTTATGATTGTAATATTGTACTTTGTGATCATGCAACCGTTAAAGCAGGGATAACAATTTCGATCCATTTACTAAAAATGGTTTGATTGGGTCTCGTTTATTTTATAACAGGCGGAAATTGACCAAAGTCAACTTTTAATGCATAGGCACAACAATTATCTCAGTCATTAAATAAAGAAAATACAAAATGTTTGATTAGCCATAAATAATGAAGGAATGCATGCCTGTAAAACTCTTCTTTCCTCTAGCCATTGTTTTACAGGCATTACTTTATTGTCGGCATCTTTCCAGTCATTTGCTATTACGACAGCAACACGATTTGCAGAAATTCTGGCACGAGCTAACTCACGGTCCAATATTTTCTTTTCTTCCTACAAAAAGTTATAAAAGTCAGCACCAACTTTAAAACATATTTAGTTTCAATAATTAAATTAATCCAAACTTACATTTGACTCTTGCATTCTTCTCTCATAATCACGGACTATATTTGCAGCAGCCCCACCAGCCAAAATAGCTTCTTCGAGCTCACGAACCGTTTGAGTTAACTTTTCCACTTCTGAAACTTTTTGTCGGTTCATTTTATCCAAAATTCTGTTTTCTTCCTGACATATATCAACTTGTTTCATGAGCTCTTGGTTTTTGTTTTGAAGATCATCAACCATGGAAGCTTTTGCCAACGCTATTTTAACGGTTCTCTCTGCTTCTAAAAGAGCAATTTCCTTAGATTTACTGAGACGATCAAGAGCTTTATTGTCATCTTGCAACTTTGACACCTGATAAATGCATGATGTCGTAAACAATCACATGTGAACAAAGTAAATTACCTTCGATTGAATAAATTATATACGTTAGGTGTAAGTTTAGTGTCGTTACCTCCGTTCTAACCAACTTGAGTTCTGCCTCTAGTGGAGCAATAATAGCCTCGATAGGAGGCATCTCATCATCTTTCTGAGCCGCATGAACTCTTCGAAGGGTGGCTTCTGCGGCAAATTGTGCTGACAACGCTTGCTTTTTCTCATCACTTATCTTCTTAATCTCTAAATTCTACGAATCCATGTCATAACTTAATCACTTATAGAAAAATAAATTTCGTATTTGAAAGTAAGAACAAGAAGTTATGGTACCTTGCTTTCCAAAAGCGATTCAGTTTTCTTAAGTTTTTCATCCACTTTGCTTAGCTCATCATTTAGCTACAACAACATGACAATAACAGATTATTAGACACTATACATTAACGAAAATAGCAAACAATGTAACTTAAGGATTGAAGAATTGAAGGTTCATTTTTTGACATTTTAGGAAATTTATCATTTGACCATATACAGGTCAATAATTTTGAGTTGTAAAAATCGGGATCAGTAGTTTACCAATTATATTTCACCTAGTTGGCCCTAAAATCAGTAATCGATCAAAGGTAGTCAAACTCGGTCAACACCAGTCAATATTAGTCAAAATTGGTCAAAATCTTTGAAGTATTTGAAAACTTATACTTATTAATCCCATCCGATTAATAGGTTTCGAAAATTATATATAAAATTTTGAAAAATCTTGTATACATGTATAAGTTTGAAAAACTACATAGAAAACTCGAATATGATTAATCCCTATTAATACCCACCCAACTTAATATCCCCAAACTGTCAAGCTTTGTTACCTAACCCTAAAATAATTAAACTCTAAACTTAATATCCCCAAACTGTCAAGCTTTGTTACCTAACCCTAAAATTAAAACATAACAATAATCATGAACTACATGTTGGGTTATACGCACGCGGAAGCAACACACACTCACGAACAATCAACTGCAGAAATAGAAAATAAACGACACAAGGATTTACGTGGTTCGGTTTAAACTGACCTACATCCACGGGGTAACTAGGAGTTTACATTTCTTGGTCTGGGACCGAGACAAAGATTACAATACAGATGAATCTCTTATATAGAGATTTACATGAGAGTTTGTCAAACAAAGAAACAGTTTACTACAAAATGAAATAAATTACTTAATTAATTAATTACACTACCTCTTCTACCGCCTTCTGTTTAAGATGTTCATGATACTTCAACGCCTTGATTTCCGTATACGCATCTCCCAATTCCCTCTCTTTATCTAAACAAATATAATATAGATACACATAATATGTAATCATTTATAGCAGTTTAATCAACGAAATGTGAGAATTAACCTCGCAATTGGTTCTCGAGACGGTTGAGCTCGAACCGGACGGGATCTGAGCCGTGTAAGTGATTGATGATGTCATCGGTTTCAGTGGCGGTCCGTGAGATGGACTTTTTCCGGCCGTAACGGAACGACGGCGACTTTCTTAACGGCGATTTGACGCCGTTGCCGTTGGTTAGGTGAAGTGTTGCCATTAGAGATTGTAGTTGGTGAAATTGGAGAGGGTTTGTTTGTTTGTTTATAGTGTGAAAGGAAGGAAGGAAGGATGATGAGTAGTGATGACCGTTTGCAGTTTAACCGACAAGAGAGGGAGTGAGTGATAATATAATATATATGAGACGAGTGGTGTAGCAAGGGAGGGTAGGATTGGTATTTTTGTTAATTTTACTTTTTGAGACGAGTTAAATGTGATTTTAGTCCCTGTGGTTTGGGTTATTTTGTCAGTTTAGTCTAAAGATTTCATTTTTTGCTTGCGGGTCCAAAAAAGTTTCAACGTTGTCATTTTAGTCCACTGGGTTAACTTCATCTATTTTTTCTGTTAACGAGAAGGGCAATTCAGTCATTTTATATGTAATTATGTTAACTAGAAGGACAATTCGGTCATATAAAATGACCGAATTGCCCTTCTCGTTAACAGAAAAAATGGATGAAGCTAACCCAGTGAACTAAAATGGCAACGATGAAATCTTTTTGGACCCATCGACGAAAAATGAAACATTTGGACTAAACTGACAAAATGACCCAAACCAGAGGGACTAAAATGACATTTAACTCTTTTGAGATTGATAGATAGATGTAACTTAAGAAGGAAGGTAATTTGTTAAGAGTTTGGTGTTTATGTGATCATTATACATCATACCAGATTATTAATAGTCTTAGAATCTAGATATAATGAATAGACTAAGTGTTTTGAAAAAAAAAATTTAACAATTAATCTGTTGTCTTGTGTTAAACAAGTCATGTCATCATTCACATGATAATTAGAAGTTTAGTTGAACATAAACATGACATGTTTATTTGATTGTGTCACCTACTTAAAACTAGCATAAGCTTCTTTAATAAATGGGTTACACAATACAGTCTGTTTAATGTGATTAAACTGATACAGTTTAGTAACACGAATAACATGACAACACATATAACATGACTATTGACGCAAAAATGTATGTATAGCATGATAAATGAATTACACAATATGATTAAGAGCATTGTCATGACAAAATGTAATTGTTATATAACAATTTATAAAAGTCTTATTAAACAACAATCCATAAAATTGTTGAAAAAATAAAGTATTATTGTATTATCATATAAGGTATGTCATTTTGATAAATCGATCTATACAGATTGTGTCAAGTTGTCAAGTTGTTGATATAACATATTTTCTTATTATAAATAAGTAACATTGTAATGCTTTATGGTGTTACACTTTGATGAGGATACGTCCTTGGTCGGACCGAATCATTGCCAACGCAGAACCGAACTATAGCCCACCAAGGTCGGACCGCACCTCATGCTATAAACAGAACGATCAAATACACTGGTACGCCATAACTAACTGGGCCCCACAGCCATAACCGTCATGACAGTGACTGGTCCGACCCTAACTAACTCGCCACGTCAGCACACCCAAAGACTATAAATACCATACTCAGGCCTCCAAAAAGGGGTAATCGCTGTTCTCTCTCTTTAAACTCTCCTCTCTCTCTTCCTAACCTATTTCCTTCTCACAAATACTTATTCTCACGCCCGAGCTTGGTCACAGAGAGGCCCCCCCTCCCTGTGACGAGGCTAACGGTGTGCTTGTCTCCTTGTGATCTTGTAGGTTATTGCTAGGTCATCTGAAGCTCTACTCTAACCAGGTCGAACCAACTGGTTCTTGAGTCTTCAGTGGTGCCATCCCCTCGAATTCACTCAATTCACTTTGCTAATTCTGTTTGTTCCAAGTCATGGAATCCACAACGACAGCAGTCTCCACCAACACTTTCCCATCTTACAACGACATATGGGAAGGAAACGCTGCCTCCACAATTGCATCAACAGCAGTTGCTGCCCCAGCGGCTTCGATAGGATCAGCGTCGGCTCCTCCAGCTGCAAATTCTGTACGCGGAAGCTCTATCACCACGATGTCTGTTACTGCTCCGGTCGCCACGCCGCTACCTAACTTTGACAACGCCTTCCTTTTACGGAATGCTGATCTATTGCGACAATTACAGCAGCAACAACAGCGAGAGGAGATGTTGCAGAGCCTCCGAACGAACCTGTTTAACAATGTCTATCCAGGGGGTAACCCCGTCTCCGTTGGAGCTTTCACTTCCGGATCTCTGGTAAGTTCTATAATCTCCACTCCCATAACATGTGTTACAGAATTTCCCTCGATTACGAGTGCTCCGATGAATAACGGTCTAAACGACCTATTTCGCCAGGGATCTATGGGTTTAAACCCTCAAGATCAGGAGTTAATCAAGCCATATCACCCCACGTCTATGACTTCCCAATCAAAGTTCACGTTACGGATCGTCAATGCCCCACTCCCAGCCAAGCTAAAGATGCCACCTACGCTGAAGTTTTACGACGGTACGTCCGATCCGGACGACCACATGTTCGCGTTCGCCGGAGCGGCTAAGGTCGAACAGTGGCCTATGCCGGCTTGGTGTCATATGTTCGCCCAAACTCTCACCGGATCGGCAAGGGTTTGGTTTGATGGGTTGCCAGAGGGGTCGATAGATCACTTCGAAGATTTCCGGCGCATATTCCTGCAAAATTTCTGTCAGCAGCGACGCTGCAAGAAAGACATTACCGAGGTTCACCATATAAAGCGTCGCGACGGAGAGTCCGTAGAAGATTTTATCGATCGCTTCAATCGAGAAAGCATGCAGATAAGTGGAGCGGTTGACCAGCTCCGAGTCTCTGGAATTTTGTCACGGAGTTCGGAACAACCAGCTTGTGGAAAAGCTCCACGAAGATCTTCCAAAAACGATGGAGATACTTATGGAGCGAGCTCGAGCCTTCGTTCGGGGAAAGAGTGCCTGCAGCCAACCGAACGAAACCACACCAAGAAATACCAAGGCTCGAACCACATCTTGGAGACGGAACGCGTCACCACTAAAAGATAGAGGCAACAGTTGGAATAGAAGTCGTGGTCCGTATCAGAAGTCAGATCGAAGCAATTTCCGAACCGGAAACGTGCGTTTTAACACCTTCTCCGAGCTCACAAAATCGCCAAGTGAAATTCTTAGTACGGAAACTACCCGGTTCCCTACGCCGTCGAAGCAGCGACCTACCTCGGATAAGCACTCCAAGAAATATTGTGAATATCACCGGGACAAGGGCCATACGACTGATGAATGTTGGGCTCTGAAACAAGAAATCGAAAAAGGCTGTACGATCCGGTAAACTCTCCCACCTCGTGAAAGAAGTAAAAGATGGGAAGAAATATGCAGCATCAATCGATAATCCGAACACCGAGCCCTGAATCAATATGATCCGGTCGACCGAATCAAGGGGGTAAAGCGGTCGAACCAACATATGGCAGCGTGGATGCATCAGCCAACATACTTCCCTCCGATCGATCCAGACGATGCTCGAGATGGACCAATTACAATTTCAGCCATCGTCGCCGGACATTTGGTCCGACGAATCTGTGTGGATGGAGGAAGCGCCTTTGAAATCATGTATCTGCAGTGTTTCCAGCAGCTGAACCCCCAAGTAAAGAAGAGGTTGATTGAAGTCTCCACCCCTTTAATCAATTGTTCGGGAGAGGTGGTTCGTCCGATAGGACAGATTACCCTTCTAACAACATTCAAAGATGGTGACAAAAGCAGAACCGTCCAGTTAACTTTTCTGGTTGTTGGCACTCATTCATCGCATAACATAATACTCGGACGACCCGGGTTGTGAGCTCTTGGAGCAATTAGCTCGACGATACACGATGCCATCAAATTCCCCACCGAAGCCGGGGTCGCCACTATTTTTTCGGAAGCAAACTCGTTCGTAGCCGAAGTAAGACATGCAGCGGAAACGAGCTCCAAAAAGTCCGAAGTGCCTACGGAGCTCTGGGCGATCAATCCGGACTTCCCCGAACAGCAAGTAGCTATCGGCGCTCAACTCCCAAAACGAACCAAAAAGCTCCTATGGGAATTATTGAGCAACTCGATCGATGTCTTTGCATGGAAGCACTCCGATATGCAAGGGGTTCCAAGGTCAATGGCACAGCATCATTTGAACGTAAAAGAATCAATTAAACCAATAGCACAAAGAAAAAGGCATATGGCCCCGGATCGAGCCAAGGCAATTGCAAAAGATGTAAAGAGTCTTCTAGATGCCGGGATCATTCGAGAAGTCCGGTATCAAACATGGGTATCGAATCCCGTTATGGTGCGAAAAATGGATAACTCGTGGAGAATGTGCATTGATTTCATTGATCTAAACGATGCGTGCCCGAAAGATTGTTTTCCGTTACCGGAGATCGATGAGAAGATTGACTCCGTCGCCACGTTCAGATTGAAGTGTTTTCTAGACGCATACAAAGGGTACCACCAGATATAGATGGCGGTTGAAGACGAGGATAAGACAACCTTTGTCACCAACGAAGGAGTTTACTGCTTCACCAAGATGCCTTTTGGGCTGAAAAACGCTGGTGCTACGTATCAGCGTCTAATGATCAAAGCCTTCAAAGACCAGATCGAACGAAACGTAGAGGTATATGTTGATGATATCGTAATCAAAAGTCACGATGAAACCGCCATGCTGAAAGACATACTGGAAACATTCACACGACTCCGAAGCATCAACATGAAATTAAACCCCAAGAAGTGTACATTCGGGGTAGAAGAAGGAAAGTTCCTGGGAGTCATGGTCGGGTCAAAAGTCCTGCGAGCCAACCCAGACAAGATCGATGTTGTTCTTACAATGAAGCCTCCAACGTCGGTAAAAGAGATTCAGTCCTTAAATGGACGACTGGCTGCTCTCCATCGTTTTTTGTCAAAAGCAGCAGACAGGTCGCTCCCATTCATGGATGTGCTCAGAAAAAGCTTCAGATAGGAGTTCAAATGGATGAAAGAAGCTGCACGAGCTTTCGAAGAACTTAAAATTTATCTCGGTACTTTACCGACCCTCACCGTACCAGAAAAGGATGAGGTGCTGACGGTCTATCTAGCTGCGTCAATCGGTGCTATCAGTGCAGTACTAGTTGCTCATAGAACCGGAGCCCAAATCCCCATCTACTACGTAAGCCGAACATTAAAATATTATGAAACAAGATACTCAAACTTGGAGAAGCTAGCCTTGGCATTAGTCCATGCTTCGAGAAGACTTCGCCGATATTTTCAAGCTCACCCAATCGAGGTACGAACGAATCAAAAAATCCAACATGTTCTCCGACGGCCTGAAGTTTCAGGACGCATGGCAAAATGGGCGATCGAGCTTGGTGCGTTCAATATCACCTTCAGAACCAAAGGTCCGCTAAAAGGACAGGTGATAGCTGATTTTCTAGTTGAGATGCCGGAGGAAAGAGAAATGGAAGAAATTGAGAAAGCTCCAGTCAAACCCTGGTCTTTGTATACAGACGGAGCTTCGAGCTCCGAAGGGTCAGGAGCTGGCTTGATTCTCACCGATCTGGATGGCACGGACATGACGTACGCGCTCCGACTAGAATTCAAGAGCTCTAACAACGAAGCTGAATACGAGGCCCTGCTAGCTGGCTTACGTTTGGCAGTAAAAGTTGGAGCCAGAAATGTTGTAGCCCATGTAGATTCGTTGCTTGTAGCAAATCAAGTGAACGGGGAGTATGAGGCAAGGGAAGCCAACATGATCGAATACCTTGAGCAGGTAAAGCAGATTATGGCATCATTCGATTCATGTAAAGTTGAACATGTCCCCCGCAGCAAGAACAAAAAGGCCGACGCGTTGAGCAAGTTGGCGTCCATTTCGTTCAGTCATCTTGCCAAATAGGTGAGGGTAGAAGTGTTAACCGCACCATCAATTGCGACTCCTCGCGTTATGCAAGTAGAGGCTTCGATGCAAACATGGATGACACCCATAGTCAACTACTTGGTTCACGACGTCTTGCCAGTTGATAAAGCAGAAGCAAGAAAGATCCAAATCAATTCGCTCCAATATCAGATGCAGGAAGGAGGTTTGTACCAGAAGACTTTTCTCGGACCTCTGCTAAAATGTCTTGATCCGGAACAGGCCAGTTATATCATCAGAGAAATACATTATGGCATTTGTGGTATTCACGCTGGGCCAAAAATGATCGTAACAAAAGTGAAAAAATGCGGGATATTATTGTACCCGAGATGCACGAGAGTGCAGTCAAAGAACTCCAGCAATGTGACGAATGCTAAAAGCACGCACCAGTGAGCCTCCGAGCAAAGAATGAAATGATTCCGGTGACCGCTGCATGGCCCTTCCAAAAGTGGGGTGTTGATATAGTTGGTCCTTTTCCACGATTGAGCAGAAGCGCCCAATATTTGCTAGTCGCAGTGGATTATTTCACTAAATGGGTGGAAGCCAGACCATTCACAATCATCTCCGGCTATAATGTAACGAGGTTCTTTTGGGAACAAATCGTATACCGCTTCGGTCTTCCACTCTACATCGTAAGCGATAATGCAAAGCAATTCGCTGAAAACCCGTTCAAACGGTGGTGTGAAAACTTGAAAATTAATCAAGTCTTTTCCTCGGTCGCCCATCCCCAGGGGAACGGGCAGGTCGAACAGATAAACCGCTGAATCGTTGATGGGATAAAGAGGAGACTTGGTTATGAAGGCAAAGGTTGGGCGGACGAGTTACCGAACGTTTTACGGGCTCACCGAACATTGCACAAGACCAGTAACGGAGAAACTCCGTTCAGTCTTACTTATGGTACCGAGGCCGTAATTCCCGCAGAAATCGGGCTCCCAAACCAAAGATGCAAAAATTGGGAAGAAAACGAGCATGAGCTCCGATCCAAACTTGACCTATTAGAAGAACGTCGGAACATCGCGGCAATTAAAGAGGCCCGATACAAAAAGAAGATCGAAAAGTACTATAAAGCCCGTGCCAAGCTTTACAAATTCAAGGTTGGAGATTTCGTGCTCCGAAGCAATGATGCAAGCCACGTGGAAGCTTCAGGAAAGTTAACCCCAAAATGGGAAGGATCGTACCGAGTCAAAGAAGCTAGTGAAAAGGGCTCGTACGTGTTGGAAAAAATCGATGGAACTCCCGTACCCCGGACATGGAACGGGGTGCATCTAAAGAAGTGTTTCATGTAAATAGCCTGCTACGGCTAAAAAAGATCGCTATTTCTTATTTTATTTCCAAATTCCATGTATGAGTCGGGAGGGTAGTGCCCCGAACAAATTTCCATTTTCTTTGTAACCGGGAGGGTTTTCCCCGGACCTATGATTAACGAATCAATAAATAAAGCGATCTGTACTTTTATAAGTATAAAGAATAGCATATGTATAAGTTCGAACAATGTCATAAATGTGCACAAACGGGCCTCGACCCATGCCTCGCGCCGATCGAGAAGGCTTAAATAGTTCCAAAAATGATTAAATCTATTAAGCAAATGATCCGTATTTAATGCGATCCGATTGTAAAACAATCTGATAAATATAAGAAGTCAACTTATGGGGAAACTTCTTTTCTATAATTCGGTCACCTAAGATGACCGAACAAAGAACCTGGTCGAACAGTAAAAATTTGGACGCAAATTAAAACTAAGTAGCCAGGCCTGAATAACTCCACTAGAAAACGTTACTTCATATAAAACTACGGTAATATGAAACTGTAAGCAGAAAGTTAAACTGTATAATTACATGCCATAACAAAAAATATGGTAATAAAATGTCGCACGACAACAGAATCAAACGTCAAGCTTCATAATCTTCCTTTACAATGGGAAGTTCACTCCTTTGCTTGATAACAGACAAAGGTTTGTCAACTAAGTCGGCAACCTTATCAAGCACAGAGATATGAAAATCATCAAAAGCTTTTGCTGCAGCGTTCAGTGCGTCTTGAGCACTTTCGTCGTAACCAGGGACTTCATCAAAAGAACGAACAGAACCTTTGGCAGCCTCGAAGCCGTGTTTAATACCTTCGTTCGCCTCAACTGCATTTACATTGTTCACCAAATCGGAAACCACCTTCTCTAGCTCCGGGCTTTGGTGAACTAACTTAACCACCTAGGCAATCCCGTCTGTGAGAAACCATTGTTTGGTAAGCATGAGTTCCGACACCTGGGCATACAACTCAACCATTTCACCATCAGTACGAGTCAACATGCCCTTCGCCTCATCAATCGTCGCCGTATGTGATTCGATCGCCCTGTCACGAGCTCTTTTGAGTTCTTCATTATCTAAAGAAAGATAAGATTTAATTAGCAAGAAAAACAAGCATTTAAAAGTAAACTACGAACATACCGCTCATTAAACGGTGGTGATCAGCTAGAAGCTGGTCATAAGATGTTTGCATCTCTTTCAACTCAGCCGCATGTCTTTTCTCCGCGCCGGATAATTTCCTCTCCAGATCGCTAAATTTCGTCTTGGAAGCTTCTAAGTCTTGAAGGGCCTTGTCTCGAGCCTCATAAGCAACCGCAACCGAAGCCTAAGAGGATTTATTAACTTCATTCGCTTCCAAGACTTGTTCTTTCAAACGATCAATTTGAGAACGTAGAGAAGCCAGTTCCTGTTTCGCCTTCGACCGAATATTCTCTTCATTCTTCAAATTAGCAACTTCACACTCAAGCTTGCAACAGTTTGATTCTGACTCGATCCAACGCTTATACGTCTCCACCACCAGAGAATTCGACTGAGCTTGATTCAGCATTAGGGCATTTCCGAGCTCCGGGCCGCTCATCCTCCGGTAATGTGCATGTTCGGCCGGAGTCCCAAGATGAAACAGAGCCATCTTTGCCGATAAGGCATCTACAATTATGTCTTTATTCGCCAACGACCACTCGGGTATATACTTTTCCAAAGCCCGAGCCGAATCCATATCCCCAACATCGCCCAAACCTAACTCCCGGGACAAGAAAGCAGCTTCAGTTTTAAACCACAAAGGGGAAGAAGAGGCACTGTCCCCACCATCAAATGGTCGTGGACTTGGCCTTGAAACGTTAGAAGCAACCCCGATTGTAAGCTTACCCGAAGGAGAAGGTTCAATCTTCTTAAAGGATAGGGGCTCGGGCATATGAATATCCTCCAAAACCTTGGTATTCGCCCCTCCAAAGGATAATGGGCTCGTCGGAATGTTAACCGGACGATCCCTTGGGGTACGACCTCCATGAAGATGGGCGTCCAAGTTTGCCAACAAACCCCCAGCTGTAGAGAAGTCGGTGGTTTGATCCTCCTCATCATCATCCAATGTGATGGTTTTAAAATCCATCTTCGTTTTCATCTGTTTGACTTTCGGACCAGACTTAGAAGAGATAGTCCGTTTTCTCTTCAAACTGATTTGAGGATGTTCTTCATCGTCACCATCGTCACCCTTTTCGCTTCCCTCAACATGCACTCCTTCATCTTCAACAGAAACGTGTACTCCTTCGTCTTCGATAACAAACTTGGATCCGGACCCTTTCGTCCCGCTTGAACTGGATTTCTTGCCCTTATCACCACCAACCATCACCGCAGCCTGAGCCGAAACTGAACCTAAACCTCCTTGACCGTCCGAACCTCCTTGATTACCCGGAGCCTCGGGTTGCCGAATCTGATAGAGATTCTCTTGAACGATGCTTAGATACGGAGGATCGCCTTTCGGTGTCTTGTTGGCCCGGACATCAAGCTCCTTGGAATCAAAAGATTTTAACCTCAAAGCTTCCATTAAACCCATAGCTGCATGAAAACAAACAATAAATAATATCTACAGTCCGACACGATATAAAACATACGAATGGGCAAAACAATCAAAACAAATTTAATAAACACCGCGTAACTAACCCTCTTTATTCCACTTGAGGGTAGGATACCACCCCGGTTCGGCCCAGATCGTGCTAATCCGCCCCATGACAAGGATGTGTTCCGGATACTTCTGTATACGTCTAACTTCCTTAATCAAGTTCGCATATAAATCCTGGTTGAACTCGAAATCTTCAGGAAGAGGGGGTGGAAGTCGCGACTTCTTTAGCCTCCACGTCATAAACTCCGGAACGCATCGATCGTCAACCAAGAAGAAGTGATCCTTCCAATCTTTTATGCTAGTAGTAATCCACGTATAACAACAAGAGTGTTTATCCCTAACTTCGAAGGTGTACCAGCTACCGGACCGATTCAGCTTGTAAAAAGCCCGGAACACATCCAAATCCGGGTCGGATTCCAAACCACGACAAGCTAACTCAAAGTGACACACCTTGGCAAGGCCGAAAGGGTTCATTTGAGAAAGATGAACCTCGTGGAATAAAAGAACTTCGATCAAGAACTTCGTCAGAGGAAGACGATAGTTGCAGTAATCGAAAAGGCGAGTATATACCCCTATTTTCCCTGGTACGAAAGGATAAATAGGCGTATTCTTTTCGGGGAGAACAGGGTGTAATGAGGCAGGAATTGCGTAACTATCTATATACCACTGTAAACCATTTTTACTCAAAATATTGAAGCAACCGGATAGATTGCTCTTGTTCGCCATACTAAAAAGAAGAACACTAACATGTTTAATGAATAGTTTCGCCTCAGAGAGAAGAAAGGAGGAGATAAAGTAAAAAGTAAAAACAAAAGTTACTTTTTCGTCCCCTTTTATAAGGATATACACCGCCTCACCGTAACCAATGAAAGATCGACACGTCATGACAACTGACGCACATCAAGCGTCACGTCAACAGGGAAAAATAAAGTGACTGTCTGTCATCCAGCAAAAGTCACCGCCTAGAAATTTGAAATTCAAAAAGTCAGTAAACGACAAATCAAGGGGTCAGCCCGCCAAAATTACGCCGTTATAGTTCGAAGCCTTTACCTAGGAAACGCTACGAACTAGGGGGACTTGATGAGGATACGTCCTTGGTCGGACCGAATCATTGCCAACGCAGAACCGAACTATAGCCCACCAAGGTCGCACCGCACCTCATGCTATAAACAGAACGATCAAATACACTGGTACGCCATCACTAACTGGGCCCCACAGCCATAACCGTCATGACAGTGACTGGTCCGACCCTAACTAACTCGCCACGTCAGCACACCCAAAGACTATAAATACCATACTTAGGCCTCCAAAAAGGGGTAATCGCTGTTCTCTCTCTCTAAACTCTCCTCTCTCTCTTCCTGGCCTATTTCCTCCTCACAAATACTTATTCTCACGCCCGAGCTTGGTCACAGCCTCCCTGTGACGAGGCTAACGGTGTGCTTGTCTCCTTGTGATCTTGCAGGTTATTGCTAGGTCATCTGAAGCTCTACTATGACCAGGTCGAACCAACTGGTTCTTGAGTCTTCACACTTCATCATGCATTGAGAGTTTTTCAAAAAAATTATTGATTTTTCATTGTTAACACAAAGGTTTTATCTTTTCCTTTTTAACCCATTTGATTTTTTTTTTAATTTTAACCTAAAGTTTTTCATCTTTTCAATTTAACCCCATCACCTTTTTTATTTTCAACTTTGGTCCCCCATACCTTTCAATCTTTCATCTTTCGCAAATTTTTCGTTTTACGTTTCGTTCAAAATTTTGGAAGTTAACATGCCGCAACGTTCGTGTGGGGTTCAATATATAATACATTATGATTTGTATGCTTTCTATGTATAAGTCGGGTCATATATAATATGTTATGATTTGTACGGTATAAACTCAATTTACTTTACGTTTTGATCCAATCGCAATACTTATATAGGTTACATTGATTTCAATCGGATACGTCGAAACATGCGTTTTCACATGGTTGATGCATCACATAATGTTTGGACTAATCATTCGGTGTTTGCGATGTGTTACGGCACGGGTCTTATTACTAGTTTATTTAAATAAGTCAAGAGTGTCATAAATAGGTTATACAAGTTCAACCAACTTTTACACATTTTTAACTGTACCATAAGAATGTTGACCGGTTTATAACCACGATCGCTGTATCATAAACTTAAATAAACTTCGTGACATGAAATAAACTGACAACCTTTGTAGACTAGACCCAAATTGTCAATAAAGGTAGGGAGAGATAATGAATGAGAGAGTGGCCCATCAAAACATCGGTAACAGCTAAAAAGTGGGTTAACTATTGGAAATGATATGCCCACACTAAAAGCATGGAGAGTGCGATTGTTGTAGGCCTGGTCTATTCGCACACGGCCTTTGTCTATTTGCACACTCAAAGCGCCCCGCTTTGGCCATAGCGGGGCGCTTTGAGTGTGCAAAAAGACAAAAAGCGTTGGCTGGAATTTGTGTTGTTTTTTTTTTTAAATAGGTGGGATGTGGGTTAGTTTGGTAGTGTTTTTTGGAGGAAAAAATTGTATTTGAGTTTTATAATACGTTGTTTTATAATTACGTTTTTTTACATCATTATTTTTATAGAACGTATATAATATAAGTGCGTCTTTATAAACTGTTAACCTAGTTTATTTTGTTAAATTAAACGAACACGTTAAATAAATTGTACAGAAAGCCATAAGAATTAAACGTAAACAATCCAAAACCAACGTGATGTAAATAGAAGATTAACTGCAATATATATATATATATATATATATATATATATATATATATATATCAGTTTGTACATACAAAACAAAAAGGTACAACTGACTGCATAATACATAACAAAACACTATACAAACAAACTAAGGTACTAATCCTCGTGCGGTGGGGACGGTGGGAGGGGAAGTGGAGGCAACCCAGCGAGCTCTCGTAGAGAAACGAGCGTCTCGATGATCCAGTCCTGGCGTGCGGCGTGCGGCCCTGGCGTCTGAGGCGCCGGTCGAAGTCCCGAGCCACCTCACGCGCTACCGGAGGCAGGTCAGCGTAAACGTGCTGCGGGTACTGTGGCGGCTCAGGAGCTGGCTGAACTGGTGGTACTGGGATCTCCTCGATATGCTCCTCCTGAGCCGGATCATCTAATACAGGTTGAGCCTGAGGCTGAGCCTGAGCCTCAGCCTGAGGCTGGCCCGGGAACTCATCGAGTCCTAGAGCCTGTAGCTGAGCCTGCCGAGCGGCCGCCTGAACATCAGGAGGGGCCAACACTCCAGCCCTCACCTCAATAACAACCGGGATGACCTCCGGCACCGGCTCCGGCTGCCAAATCAGCCCGTCTCCGCCCCTAAACCTCAGACCAACATCAAAGGTACGGGTGATCTGCATGCTAGAAACTGACGCGCGGCCCAACCTGGTAGACGGGACCGGATCGGACAGCTCCGGATCATGCTCGGGCACGAGCCCGAGCGAGCGTGCGATGGCGGTGATGAATGAGCCAGTGTGCACCCACCCGCGGAGCTGCTGGTGGTATGCTGTGGCAAAGTAATCTGCCAGGCAGGCTGCTAGATCGCAGGGCTGGCGGCGCAGTAGGCAGTATAGAAAGAAAAGGTCACTGAGGTTGACCTTCTCCCTGCTGGCACCCCGCGGCACGATAGTTGCCGCGATAACATGCTGCAGGTATCGGAACAAGGGGTCTCTAATGGTGGTGGCCTTTTGCCAGGATCTCCCAAAGGGAACCCTGGAAATGGACCTCCAGAAACTGATAAGCGTCTGCCTGTCCATCATCCTAACCGCCTGCGTATATAAATCAGTATCAAGCTCGGCCTCTGTGTACAAACCTGTATAAACAAATAATATTAAATAAACAAATAACATTAAATAAACAAATAATAATAATAAACAAATAATATTAAATAAACAAATAATATTAAATAAACAAATAACATTAAATAAACAAATGATATTAAATATAAAATATTAAATAATATTATTTAAACAAACCTGTATGGACAACAAACTGCCGCACACTCATCTGAAACTCCTGGCCGGCGAGACGGAATGTAACCTCGTGGACTGGAAAATCCGGGTCCTCCACGTAATCCGCCGGATGCGGCGCGTATGTAAACGTGGAAAGAAACTCCCACGTAAGCTCAGGGTACGAGCCCTCCATCGCTAACTCAAATAGGCGCGACCAAGGAGTATCTAGTCCAACTATCTCACGCGCCCGCGCGGCCTCTCCCACGGTCTCCAGCAGGCCCCAGTCTATCCCTACATGCTCCCCAATGGGGATGGCGCGCAACCTCGCGCATCTCCCCCTCGCCCGTGACCCCGGCGGAAACTGCAGGTACGGACATGTCGGCTCTTCCTGCTCTCCCTCATCTCCCACCTCTCCCTCAGCCTCCATATGCTCAATCTCGTCATCGGAGGAATCCATCCCTGCACGTTGAAATAAACAAATAATATTAAATATAAATAATATTATTTATAAAATTTTAAATACTAAACAAATAATATTAAATATAAAATAATAAACAAATAATATTATTTATAAAATTTTAAATAATAAACAAATAATATTAAATATAAAATAATAAACAAATAATATTATTTATAAAATTTTAAATAATAAACAAATAATATTAAATATAAAATAATAAACAAATAATATTATTTATAAAATATAAATAATAAACAAATAATATTTAAAAAAAAAAAAACATGAACCAAGGCGCCGCGCTTTGGCCTCGGCGCGGCGCTTTGGTTCTTCGTGATGAAGAACAGCCCAGCAGATCGATCCCCACGCCCAAATCAAACAAATATCAAACAAACTGAAACACATAACTTGAACCAAAACAAGAAATGAAGTCCGATCGTACCTTTTAGCGGTTGAAAGCGTGAAAACGTTGATGATCCGGCTCAAGTGTGTGTAAATCGCACCTTGTGTGTGTGTTTGTGTGTTGGGTTTGAAATGGGGGAGAAGGCCGCCCCGCTTCAGCTAAAGCGAGGGATCGAAGCGCCCCGCTATGGCCATAGCGCGGCGCTTTGAGGTCAAAGCGGGTCGCTTAGGTCAAAGCGGGGCGTTTAAGGCCTTTTTTTATTTTTTTTTAAATTGTTTTTAATTCACAAACGCGTCGATAATAGTCTAAATTTTACGTTTTTTCCATTATACATCATTTTTTATTATATATGGACTATACTGCAAGTTCCGGATCAAATCGGTTACGTGTGATGTCTTATTCCGTTATATCGTATCATTTTGGTTTGAAAGCACAAGTACTCCTGTGAGAGGTGTTATGTGTATCAGCCGCCTACCGTACATGAACATGACGTATTTTTTCATTAATTGTAGTATTATGATGTATATTGTCATTTTGGGTCTTGTTTCCGGATCATCAAATATGAATTTTGTTTCACTCCTAACCCAACAGCCACCGATCGAAACCCACAATGACCATCTGGTTTCACGTCCTTTATTCTAACGATGTATGGATGGATCACTTCGGGAATCTGAGATGCGTAGTTGCGGATCGCTATATCCGTCTTAGGACCGAGCTTGATCATCGGGAAATCAGGGTGCAGGTTGATCGGTTTGGTATTCTTTTGTCTTCTAGAATCTTCGAGTGATAAGTACGAGCTGTGACGGGGAAGATCATCTGAGGCCTCGACCCAAGTTTCTTCCGACGGAATGTACGAGCTTTTTCTAGCGGCTTCAACCTTTCTTTCTTCCTGCGTTTTCAATGTTGGGCGACCACGAGTTTTCTTCAGAACAGCAGGAGGTTTTTTGTTATTGTTCCCTGGATTGAGGATTTGCTGAAACTTTTCAAAGAAGCTCCTTTTCACTTGAGGGGGTGTTGGATCGATCTTTTGTTTCAATTTTTCAAATTCCGCGTCTACATCGATATCCTCTATGTTTTCTTTGCAGGCTTGAAGTTAAGCTTCTTCCAGAACACGTCTATGTGTGTGATCCGGAGTTGCTGACCTGTGGATGAAAACAAATTAGGTGGCAGAATCATAACGAGAAAGGTCAAAGATATTAATTACCTTTATTTTCCAACTTTTCCAAACGACAGGCACATGGCAAACCACAGCTGGTAAAAAGTTGGCAACCACAGCTTGCACCGTAGGCTCTCAACCCGTCTTCCTTACGTTTTAGTTCCCTACTCAAAAGCTCAATCGCATATATTGAAACCTTTCTGAGAATATATGCAAGCATGGGCTGCTTCTTGTGGTGCGTCATCACTTTTCGGAGGCTTGTTTCAAAGCTTGTACTAATCTCGGTGTATTGTCTATCAACAACATGATCAACATACAGTACAAGTTTATCCAGTGTGTTGCGATGACTTGGAAAGTGACTTTTTAGTGTTGCATGCATGCCCTCAACCCTGTTGGTCGTAGTTTGGTGAAAGTTGATAGTTTTGTTAATCCAGCATGATACAAACTTTTCACGGTACGGATCCGACCAGGATTTCTTCAAATAATCAAAAACCTCTAAAATAAAAAAAAAAACGTAAATAGTCAGTTTTTGTTATTATATAAAATTTGAACATAATTATGTAAGAAATACCTACGTTCACGGTCATCTTCTTTCAGCTGTGCTTCAAGGTTTTCCAAGTTATACCTGTATATTTCCTCGGTCGTAGACTCGCACAATAACCAAAATCTACGTACGAATTCTTTCCATTCCTTGTCAGAGAATTTCTTCTTGCTGTTCTTATTAATATTTTGTTGAATATGGAACCGACAAAGATACTTATGCGCTTTTGGAAAAACTTGTTCACACGCGTTCATTAGCGCAAAATCCCTGTCTGTTAAAATCACGCGCGGTTCCATACATCCTACCAGCATAGACTTGATCCTCTGCAACACCCATAGGTAGTTCTCTGACTTCTCAGCGGAAATTACCGCACAAGCAGCCGTAAACGATTTGTTTGTTGACGTCATGCCTACGACCTAAACAAATGGCAGGTTGTACATGTTCGTTTTGTAGGTGGCGTCAATCATTAGCACATGCGGGAAGGCACACCACATATTGAATGATCTTTCGTGAACAAAGAAGACATCTTCAACTTCGTTTGATATCTCATTCGTGCGCATGTAATAAGTGTAATTTTTTTCGAGAAGAATGCTTTCAAGTTTTTGCATCGGAGACTTACCGACATTTTTTTCGGCGTTGATCTTCTGAACAGCGTTGTGTATATCTTTCGGAATAAGCTTTCTAGCCGGATTGTTTTTTGTCAGCGTTCGCCAGATACTTTGGTTGGGAATGTCTTGCTCTGCCAGCTCCTTAACCAGTTTTGTATCCTCCGAAGAAAGCCTTCTCGCATACGCGTGACCCTCTAAGTTTTCAATAGGAGTGTGGTTATGCTTCGCCTTCGTCACCTCGATCCTCCAAACACTTCCGGATGATTCCGAAAACCCGATCATCTCGAACGGGCAGCCTATTTTCTTTCTACCCGTTTTCCTCTGTGTAGCTATACTCTTATGCTCCCCACCAAAAGTACATTGAAACCAAATCTTGTAATTCTCTCCTCTTTTATTCGACCTCTTAGTCACAATGAGGTAACCGTTGTCTTTTGCCGTGTCTTGTACCCAACGCACCAACTCTTTACGTGACGAAAAGGTCTGCGTTGTATCAAACGAAAACGTAACCGGGTAACAGCCTTCCTCGTCAACAGACACATCCCCCGGCTCACCATCGTCACCGAGGTCCGAATATACTTGATGTTCAAAGTTGTGCTCGCCACCGTAACCGAAATTCGAATAACCTTGTAAGCTCTGTTGACAACCGTAACTGTCGTTTGGACCACACTCCTGCTGTTCAAAGTTGTGCTCGCCACCGTAACCGAAATTCGAATAACCTTGTAAGCTCTGTTGACAACCGTAACTGTCTTTTGGACCACACTCCTGCTGTACAAAGCTGTACTCGCCACTGTAACCGAAATTCGAATAACCTTGTTGTGCGTAAGGGTCCTCCACAGGGGTATTCAAATCCAGCGTCACCGTGTTATCACGATAACGAATGCCAGATACAACCTCTGCCTCCCTCAAGTTGGACGAGACCGGTTTCTCATACGAGTCAGAAATAGCGGTCCCATCGTAAGAATCAGGAACAACTGTCTCGTCAGAATATTGACCGAAAATATAGTTGTTTAACCACGACATCGTTTTTTCAAGAGATGTAACTAATACAGCAAAACCGCGCGTTATTTTGAAGAAACACAACGGATGGGTGAATGTATATCGAAGTGTCTGTGAATGAAAATGTATAGGGTCGAAGTCTCTGTCTCAGAGGTTGCTTTTAAAAGGTAAAATGGGTGAAATTTGGGGTCGAAGCGCCGCGCTATGGCCAAAGCGCGGCGCTTAGGGTTAACGACAAAACATCATAATCAACTTTATGTCTGTCAAACAGTAGGGAATGTCTCAAATGTCAATCGAAGCACTTTTGTCGATCATAGCGCCGCGCTTTGGCCATAGCGCGGCGCTTTGGGATGTGAAAATAATTTTGACCGTGTGTGATTAGCATGACCCTTGTTGTATCTACTCCATTTTATAGCATAATTGTTATTGAAGTTTATATTCATCAATCATTTACCACGGCACCAATCACCACCACCAACAATCAATCACAAAGTAAAAAAAAATCAAAATCAAATTAATCCAAAAGGTCAAAATTGATCAAGCTAACTAAAAAACTAGCATCATGCTATAACGTATATGTAAACGACCATTTGAAATTCAAGGGGGCTATGATTTGACATAAGGACCTACAAACATCCGTTTAAAAATGTTAAAATGGTGTGAGATCAGATTATACGGATATGGATACAGTTAGCCCCAAAAATTATAGCTCTATTTTTTTAATGAGACTTTGTTTCGGTTGATTGGGACTCGAAAAAAGAGTATAACTTGAAAGTGAACCAATTACCTAAATGATTTTTTTCTTCTATTTAATTCTGAATTACTTGGATCGTGTAGAATTGTCCAACGAGCAAGATGAGTTGAGTCGACATTAACTCATGCTTAAGCCTATAATATTGAATCTAAGCTGAAAGATAAGCTAGTATTCAACTAGAGTCAGTTTATAGCTAGATGAATTGACTCTTTCCGAAATTTTGATTAATTTAGTTGCTTTTATACAAATCTCAAATAACAAGTTAACAATGTCATAAATTAAATAATCTAAGACTCAAATAACACAGTAACAGATGCCATAACATTTATACTTGATTATAGAAAAGTAATATTAATATACTATTTAAAAAATTGAGGGGTCTGTAATGGTTTGGTTATGCTGCATACATTATCCCTACATAATAAAATTAGATATAATATGATGATGAATGTGAAAATCAAAGTTGGTGAGTCCCGTGTACTCCAAGGATGAGGGCCCCACATGATAGAAACATGACCGTTGACGACAAAGCTACAAGTACCATCACAAACGGGCCACCAAACAAACAACCATCAACTTTTTCTTTAGATTTTCATGTCTATAAAAATAAATCAACGGATGGTAATATTTCGCCCTCTCACTTGGTTATTATAACGGTAACAAACTTTATATTGATAGTTTTGTCCCTTTTAACTATAAATGGGGTTATGCGTCATGGAACAAGGGGGTTGAAAACTTGTTAGCGTACGACTCTTGAATCGAGTTCAAAAAGTCGTTAATAGTAATTCTACGTCGCTAAAGGTTTCAAACTTTGTATTTAGTAGAATTGGTTTTTCTATTCAAAAGGGGGGTGGCGGCACAACTTGTTGCCCGACTAGCTGCCATTGCTTTGTAATTGCCTTTTTTCGTGTGAAATGATATCGTTTATTATGGTTGAAAAAAAAAAAAAAGTTAGCGTACGTTGTAAGCAAGTTATAAACAAGTTGACGGTTTAACCTTGCAAGTTACACGTATTTATTCGAATGTTAAACATAGCATTTTCTGTTTATTATATGTGTTAGCAGATGTCAAATCAATCATGGCATATTTTATTAAATGAATCCAAAGTCTAATTATTTTCATGTATATCGGGTCAGAAAGGGTCACCCTTATATAAAGCCACTTTAATTGTATTAAAGATTTTGATTGTATATAATACCAAAAAAATAGAAAAGAGTTAACTGCCATTTTCGTCCCTGTGGTTTGGTCATTTTGGCCATTTCAGTCCATTTTTCAAAAATGCGTCATTTTCGTCCCCCACGTTCTAGAAATGTGCCATTTCAGTCCAAAAATCATAACCCAGTTAAGTCAGTTTGTAAATAAGGACTGATTGTGTAAATTTGTAACATAAAGGACTGATTGTGTAAATTTGAAAAATGGACTGAAATGGCAGTTAACACCACCACCACTAGCCCTGCCACCACCACCACTCCACCGCCACCACAGCCACCACAGCCCTGCCACCACCACCACTCCGCTGCAGCCACCACCGCCACCACAGCCACCACCGCCACCACAGCCACTGCCACCACCACCACCGCCGCCGCCGCCGCCGGAACCACCACCATCAACGTCATGGCAAGACCCATATTTTCAGACGTTTGTATGTAATATAAAGTCAGAATTTATTGTATTTAATCCGAAAAGTAAACGAGCAAAACAAAGGAACGAGAACGGTATACCGAAACGAAAAGCTTGCAGGTTACGGGGACGTCTTCGATGATCGATCCACTATAAAAATTAAAAGTGGATCGATCCCACTACAATCTGGTTCCACCCCTGCTCATTTCTGCAACTCGCCGAAGTTCGGAGTTCATCGCAGTTGACTCGTGAAGATGGAAACCGGCAGGTTAGCAGTAGAGAGAGTTAGCGGCAAGTCCAGCGTAACCCGATGCTTCTCCAAGTACCCTCTCAAGTTCATCGTTCCCACAAAGGTAAGGTAACAAACAACAACTTTTCAATTCAATTCTTTTATTCACATTTTGTTTGATCTTGCAGGTTGGGCGTTCAGAAATTGATGCTGTTTGGATCTACACTCTCACTTATGGTGGTGGCATTGTTTCAGTAAGCTTTTTCGCTTACCCAGCCAAGCCAATTAGTTTTCTTTTATTCATGATGTATGCTTCTTGTGACTTAGGGCGATTGTATCTCCTTTGACATTACTGTTGAAGTTGATTGCATTGCTGTTTTGACAACTCAGGCATCTACTAAGGTTTGCTTGTTCTACTTCATTGATTTTTTGGTTGCACACCATGTGTTTGCTATAATATACTCAGTTTGGTAGAATTTGAATTACTGCCATATGGGTATCGAGATCAATCCACTATAAAAATTAAAAGTGGATCGATCCCACTACAATCTGTCGTTATGTGTCGAATCGAATGGATTATAGAAGTTCCGCAGATCCCCACAAACATCTACTTCCACCCCTGCTCATTTCTGCAACTCGCCGGAGTTCGGAGTTCATCGGAGAAGACGAAGACGTCCCCGTAACCCGCAAGCTTTTCGTTTCGGTATACCGTTCTCGTTCCTTTGTTTTGCTCGTTTACTTTTCGGATTAAATACAATAAATTCTGACTTTATATTACATACAAACGTCTGAAAATATGGGTCTTGCCATGACGTTGATGGTGGTGGTTCCGGCGGCGGCGGTGGTGGTGCCACCAGTTCGGAGTTCATCGGAGAAGACGACCGGAGAAGACGAAGACGTCCCCGTAACCCGCAAGCTTTTCGTTTCGGTATACCGTTCTCGTTCTTTTGTTTTGCTCGTTTACTTTTCGGATTAAATACAATAAATTCTGACTTTATATTACATACAAACGTCTGGAAATATGGGTCTTGCCATGACGTTGATGGTGGTGGTTCCGGCGGCGGCGGTGGTGGTGGTGGTGGCAGTGGCTGTGGTGGCGGTGGTGGCTGTGGTGGCGGTGGTGGCGGCAGCGGAGTGGTGGTGGTGGCAGCGGAGTGGTGGTGGTGGCAGGGCTGTGGTGGCGGTGGTGGCGGTGGTGGCAGCGGAGTGGTGGTGGTGGCAGGGCTAGTGGTGGTGGTGTTAACTGCCATTTCAGTCCATTTTTCAAATTTACACAATCAGTCCTTTTTGTTACAAATTTACACAATCAGTCCTTATTTACAAACTGACTTAACTGGGTTATGATTTTTGGACTGAAATGGCACCTTTCCAGAACGTGGGGGACGAAAATGGCGCATTTTTGAAAAATGGACTGAAATGGCCAAAGTGACCAAACCACAGGGACGAAAATGGCAGTTAACTCAATAGAAAAAGTGCTCAACCCGATCCAATCCATTTTGACCACACTGTATAATCATCAATTTTGACCAGTTACCCAACCCACCACTAGACACGTCAATGCATATTGACAAATGCACTTATGTTATTGTAGCATAGCAAATTTACATGTATAACAATCAAAAGAAAGCTATATCACATCAGTAGGAAGCCCAACCACAAAAAAATATGAATAAAATGCAGAATTTACAAATTAAGTAAAACCTTTTTTATTGGAGGAAAAAAATTCATCAATTCAAGATTTTGTACTACAAGTTTTAAGCACTTCTGTGTATTACAAAAGCTGCATGACATTAACCTTTTTCTTTCTTCTATAACAACTAGAACTCGTTACCGGAAAACTCAAAGGACCCCACCAATACTAACCTATATGATTAGGTAAAATGCAGCTTGTGCTGTAGTAACTACATCTACATCCAAATTTCCATAAAACATTTGTACATTCCAAGTTTCCAACTCATGAGAAAGAGGGATGTTTCAGAAACCATCATAATCAAATGGAAAAAAGATAAAATAAGAATAAAAACAGAAAGATGCAAACAGCTATAATCCAGTGAGGACCATCACTACCCACCAAAAGCAAAAAAAGGTAAACCTTCTTTCTTGAACTTGTGAGGATCCTGAATATATGAAATAAATAAATAAAAACCATGTGAGCTACATTCAATTTGATAGAAACAAAAGATGATAATAAATAAAAACACCCCACTTACACATGATCAACAGCTGCTGATAGTAACAATATCTTTAGCATAAAACAAATCTTCAATTAGTTTTATACTTCCTTTTCTCAACTATTTTAATTACAAGTACAGGTGAAACTTAAAAGGCCTGATATCTTACAATCCGGGATTCAAAGATGTGTGAAGCAAATTATGTGAAATTATATACCACACATTCATGAAAATAACGTTCATATAATGTATATATGTGTGGGCGCTCGGGGGGCAAAATTGAAATGGTACTAACTTTAACGTTATTTTACTAATTTCGTGAAAATAACGTTAAAAGCGGCAGATGGTTAATCATGCATCATGTGGTGACGTTGATAGCTGAAAGACACGGGAGTATATGCACCAATCAGTCTCTGTCCCAATTGTTTGACTTTGAGTGTTATGTGTCTTAGGTCCAAGGCTTGATACAAAACTACAATCGAGCCGGGGGTCTCACCAGAAGCAGCCTCTCTATTCCTACGGGGTAGAGGTAAGGCTGTCTACATCTACCCTCCTCAGACCCTACCTTAGCTTTGCTATTGGTGGGATTTACTGAGTATGATGATGATGATGACATTCATGAATGATATTTAAGTTGGCAAGTCGAACCATGTTATGAGATTATATAAATTCGATCCGACATTTAATACCTTTTGTGGTACTTTGATCCCTTCTGGCACATTAAGTTAGCTCTAAGCAATAACATTTTGGATTTTGTGACGGCAAAAGAGATATTTTATTGAGATAGATTTTTCTATATAGGAAACATATTTCTGTCATTTAGTCCACTACTCTGTTAAATATTCGAAGGAACTGCGTCCTTATTTTGTTCTTGAGGTGATTAGGGATTTTTCTTATATCAAACTTCTTATTCAAAAATCAAAACAACCTGATTTCGATTAAAAATAATCGAATAAGCAGTTTAGATGAGCAACTCCAAACACCATGAAAACAGCTTATTGATGTAACAAAAAACAACAAGACAGAAGATGATTATAGAACCTGACCTCCATCTCCATGTCATGATGAGACCCTATGCTAGAGTAGCTTCCCGCTCCAGACGCCTGCGTTCTCTCTATAACAATACAACATTAGTGCTGAGTCCTGACAACATATACAAACAAAGATAGAAGTATATTATAACTTAAACAACTTATGCGTAAACTTGAACCCATCCAAGGATGTTAAGTTTGATATAAGCAATCTCAAACTGCTTACAAAACACAACTTATTTCAATGTAAAATAAACGAGATAAGCACAGACATTTATCTCATCCGAGCACTCAAACGTGCTTAAAAAACGCAACACAAAGATTGAAATAAGCAACTTCAAACTACTCACTAATCCTGCTAACGAAAAATCAGATAAACAAAGATAAAAAGTATACCCTTCGTTCCCAATACGGGAGAAAGCAGACAAAGTCATAGACCGGAGAAATCGTTGAAACTAAAACAACATTGAGCCCGGTAAACAGCAAAACCGCAGCCATTGGATGCGTCTTGTGTGGCATCTTTCTTTATGTTTGATATTTAGGCCTCTGCAATACACATTTCAACAAACTTGTATATTATAATTATTATAAAGTATAAACAGATGTTGCTAATTCAGTAAAAAGTTAGCTCCTTTACTAAGGAAATCATATCAACAAGTACCCAATCATCAGCATTCACATCCCCAAATATAACTCAAGTATCTTATCCTTGTTATCACAATATAGTATTTGTTTAGCTATCTGATTACATCCAATGGTTCTGAAATTAGGGCTTTTATTAAAAGATAATACATAACAGATATGTTCATCATAAACCCTAAAATGATCAAAACTCTATGAGTTAACAGACAAAAACTAGAGGAAAGCTGAGTCACTTACTGATTGAAATTGGGTCAAAATTAGGGTTTGTTATCTTCAAATAGGAAGTTGGTGCTCAATTAGCATTTGAAATTCAATGATTTACGGAAGAAGCATTGAGCTCCAAGATGCTGAAACGAAATCAAATAAAAGGTGACTCGTTAATAGTGAAGTAGTTATCAATCTTGCACAAACGATGAGTTATTATGAAAATTGGGTTAAAATGTCATAAAAATTTTAAATAGGGTTAAAAGTGTAAAAATTAGACTTGTACGTTAACCGTTAATTAAGACACCTCGTGCGGTGGTTAAGGGCATACGGAGTGGTCTCGGGGGTGACACCACCCCCTCCTAGGGCCGTTCAAATCGCTCGTCGCTCGTTCGGAAATTGCTCGGAAAATGCTCGTTCGATTTGACGCTCTCGGTTGTAAACGAGCCGCTTTGCTCGGTTCGGTTTGTAAACGAGTCAAGCATGAGCAAAGATCCGCTCGGCTCGGCTCGGCTCGGTTCGGCTCGAATTATTATTTTAATTAGATATATATACATGTAACACCCGTTCTTATAAATCAAGGTTTAGCGTATTATTTACGAAAACAATCATGTAATTAAGATTACATATCCATCGGAAAAACGGGTTTACTAAAACCTTTTACAATTTAAAAGTTTAGAACATAATGTAATTAAGTTCGTCACTTAAAAGAAACAATGAAACGACATTCGTCATTTAACATAATAACGATACATAGTGCGGAAGCTTATTTCGTGATCGTGTTCGGTTCTTGCTCGTCACTTGATCTTCATCCGGGCACTCATGGCAATCACCTATGATCAAAACCAACTTAAAAGTTAGTTTTGATAGTCAAATATGAAGTTTAAACAAGTACAGGGGTTAAATATGAAGTTCAAACAAGTACAGGGGTTAAATATGACAAAAAATAACATTTTTCCAAGTTTGGGGGCGTCGCGTGACGCTAGGCCCCCTTTTCAGCAGAATGTTGCTGCATATTCCCTACACGATCTGATTTCACGGAAACGGCCATAACTTCTTCGTTATTGATCCGTTTTACCCGATTCTTTTTCCTACGCGTCCGTAATTTAATTCTCCATCTTATGGAGTTAAAATACAACAACCTTCATAATAAAATTTTAGACTTTTAAGTCTTCGGCTTATCGCCCTTTAACCAACTTTTGACCCGTTTATGCATTTTATCAAACGAACATATTTGTTTGATTCCTACATCACCTACACTTCTCAAATTGTTATTAACTACCATTTTAGGTTCTAATCACAAGTTTATTTCACAATTTAAACCCGTTTTCGCTCGTATACTTATTTTGACCCGTTAAGGGTATTTAAGCACTTTCGAGCCTAAAATCGCTCTCGATTGTTTCTAGCATTTCATCACCACATTTCTTATCCTATAATCTCCCACCACAATTGTGTTTATGGCGGGTTTGATGTGGTGATCTATACAAACCAAATTTTACCTCTCGAATCATTATTTTACGGCAAAAACTCAAATAGTACCGTTTGACTAATATAATACCTCTTTCAACTTCTATACTTAATCTAAGTATTTACTTAATCATAAAACTTGTTTCCAAACAACCTTTAAAGGTTGTTTGTTCGAATTAGCTAACAAGGGCGTTTTGGTCCTTTTTAGTCTTTCAATTACGACAAGGTCTTTTGAGAGCATGTTTGACCCATGATTCTTCTTTTGAATTATGATCTTGCTCGAAAAGTTAATATGCTTTTCAAAACGCCACTACCCTCTTTTAAAACATTCGGTTTACCCACTTAAGTAACCATTGTCTATCTAAGACTTCATTAAATACTCATTGAACCTTATGTTCTCAATGAATCATTACTCTATTACACATACCTGGCTCGGGTCAATGTATTGACCTGAATTAATGCCTTGCTATAATATTCGCTAAATAGTAGCGATGCAAATATCATTTCTACATTTATTCCTGAAATCATATAACTCGACAAGAATCATTAGTCGCTATTATCAAAAGGTGGTATCTTCACCCTTTGACCCGTTTGGTCTAAATGACCGATTATATTGGCGAGATGACATGTATTTTCATCTCGACTATATGACTCGCTCCGATTTACATCGTGCGGTCGCTTTACTTATAATTCATTTCTTAACACTTTTCGGCCTATTAAGGCTTACTTCATACGTGTCTTTTAAAGCTAATAGTTATGGTCGATGCATGACCAATTTACCGTTTTACCCTTATTGTTTGTTTTGGTTTACCCTATAAGGCAACCATTCAAAAATTTATTTTCCATTTGTCATAAAATGATCAAATTACCGATTTAACTCCTTTTAAACCATCAACATGGTTTCTTGTCATACTCGACTATCTTGTTCTGTACGTTTACACGCCGGAACATCATACCTCAATTATGTATTTATCTTATTCGTAACTACTACAATAAGAGAATACTCTAAAATATAAGACTATTGTAAGTTATACTTACCTTGCATCCGAATTATGCTTATCCGTCATTCTTGCTTTGTTTGACCCGCTTTCTTCCCCAAGCCTTCACCTAGCTTGGCAAGCGTCAAACTATCATTGTAATTGTAAGATGGTTAGGTTAGTCATAATCATTTACGACTATTCCATCCTACTCTTCTTATATCGAATTTACCATCCGATCATACACTTGGTCGATTTGACTTTTTAAGGTCAATCGACTTATCAACTTATTCATTGCACATTTTCACTCTAATTTTAACACTTTAGTTTTCATTTAGGCATTTTAACAAACACCTAATGGGCATGATTCTACACATTTGCTAACTAGTTCATAATTAGTCATTTTTACCAAGATTAACATCAAGATTCAACCATTATCATGTATGATCAAATACTCAAACTTGCAAATTGTTCAAGTATCTTGCATCTACTATCACTTATGATGATTTCTAACACAACTATATTATCATCTTTTCTACATAATCAAAACCCACCTGACACATGAGTGTATGATTATGAATTCACAACAATGAACATCAATTCAACAAATACATGGCTAGGGTTTACTACTAGACATAGTTTCATCCCTAATTTCATCCAAACAACAAACATGCAAGCTCAGATTCGAATTCTCTAGGTTTGCTCAGAATTTCAACTAGAGATTTTTCAAGAAATTTACATACCTCGTGACTCCTTTTTCAATGGAGATCACTAATTCATACTCGGATTTTGATTTGGACTTGATTTGCCCCTTCAATTTGTTGAGATTGTTTGAGCTAGGGTTTGGAGCTTCTTGCTCCTTCTCCTGGACTACTTCACGCATGCACACACACTTGTTGTGTGTGTGTTGTGTTTTAGTTTTAAGTTTATAATTCTAGTTTCAAGTTACCCAGCTTTGGTCCCTCGCGTTTGGTTAGTTATTAATTAGGTCACAACCTAATTATTTTCAACAATACTCTCACTTATTAACTAGGTTTAATATTCCTAGTTAACTTAGCGAGTTCGGGAATATTTATGACTAAGTTTATTTTAGGCCCCGTTAACTCGGGCCCTTTATCCATTTTATTTCCTTAAAGCTTTTATTCATTCATATTTTTTTTTATTTATTATTAGGATTAATTATTTAAATCCTAATATTCCACCGGGTAAATTTTACCACTAACGGTACTTTACCCGTCTTTTAGTATTAACGGGGTTTAATTACCAAACCCGTTTTCGGGGTGTTACAATACATATACACATACATCTATAAACATGTATATATGATGACTGTCGTCAGAGTCAATCAAAAACCTAATTAAACTACGTAGATAGCGTAAGTAGGGTATCGTATCCACGGGGAATATGTGGTTAGTGTTTAACTAGAGAATTATTATATATTAAAGAAAAACAACTCCCACCCAGAATCCCGATTGCAAGTTTAACACAAAAACCCGTTTACAGATTCAAAACACCACATAGACATGGCATCGGAATTAATGAATTTGGTTAGTTATCAAGGATAGTTTTTAAGATTCACTATACAACCTAATAACCCGTTTGATTGTATCAATTACCCACCAATTTACCAACCCGCTAACAACGCAAGAAAGTTGCCAATACGCTTAATAAACGACAAGTAATTCAAATACAAGAAACGTTTACCAATAATCCAACACAAGTGGTCAAGCTGTACCAGTTACAAGAATCCGTAAAACAAAGTTTAATGTGAAAATCTAGAAATCAATCATCCGGGGAAAGTCACATAAGATAAAGGTAAAGTCCTCCAAGTTTCAGATTCTAGGTTCACACCAAACTCAGTTTAATCATTAATTGGACACCACATAGACATGGTGCTGAAAAATCGGTTAATTTAAGTGGTAATCAAAAACAGGTCTTTGTCATCAGATCTTTTACAATTTAATTACCCTATTTACTAATGTGAGTCAACCTACTCTATGTCACCCAACAAGCTACAAAGTTTTGTCATCAACCGAGCAAGTTGTAAAGTAAGAACTCAAAAAACATGCAAATAGTTTAAATAAACCAACAAATCAAATTGTTTATAAAACGTTGTCAATGTCAAAAACAAATCCAATAATGAATAAAACTAAGAGAAGTGTCAAACCCTACGAACCGTTCACTTGAAGAAATCCACCTAGATGCTCATATCTTGAACCGTGCACAGCCACCCGAAGGCTGCTGCCTTCTCCGTGCGTCCCTGCTCTTGCCTCCCGAAGCTGCCGTCTACCTTCTTGCGTCCCCCCTATGGATGTTGACGGCTTCCTTTATTAATACCTCACAATTACCACCGCCTCTCATAGCCCAATAATAATCACATTCCACCCAATATTTGTTGATAGTTATGGCCCAATACTTCTTATTCACTCTAATGAAATTTAGCCCATCATTCTTCTTTCCAATAATCACGTGCAAGCCACATAGAATAAATTAATTTGTCCATTGTTTCAATATATGCAACTTGCATCATCATGTTCTGCATTGAACTAACAAACATTAATTAAAAATCAATTAATTCTTATGAAGAATGATATTCTGTAACAATGCCACATTTGTTTCTTTTAAATATTATAAGTTCAACAATTTAACTCATTTTCTTTTATAACCTATAAAATATATAAAAACCGTTTATATTAATATAATTTGTATAAAAATTATCACATTTCTAATATAATTAATATCAATAAAGGTGTATCTAGAATGCACCAATCAATATACACACAAATATAAATTATACATATATATACACACATACACCTATATATACACACACACTTACACACACACACACACACACATATATATATATATATATATACACTTAAATATAAATTAAATTTATAGTTTCATATGTATCAATCTATTAGATTTTGGTCAACTATATCCAAATTTACAACTATATCTATACGTAGTAGCCCAACCACACTAATAAAAAATTAAAATCAAAACTAAAAGTTAAACCCTAAACCGATAAACGATAGTCTATTCATCGCCTCAATGTTTCATGTCGTTACCCTAAGTTGATTGTCTCCTGCTCTCAACGAAATTGTTCGTGCAATATGATCATCGCCTCGTCAGCCACATCATTGTTATTTATAAGAAAAATATTATGCCATGAAATGTGCATGTTTTTAAATATATAAAAACTTGAGACCCAACATTGTCACTATCTCTCTCAGCAAATTTAAATTGGGCGACAAGGTTGTTCAAATTGCTCGAACTTCACTCGACGCTCGCTCGGAATTTTTAGTGCTCGAAAAATGCTCGCTTGATTTGATGCTCGGTTTTAAATGAGCCGCTCTGCTCGGTTCGGTTTGAAAACGAGCCTAACACAAGCTAAGGTCCGCTCGGTTCGACTCGGCTCGTGAACAACCCTACCCCCTCCTAGCAATAGAGTAAGGTTATACATGTTCTTATTGGATCTTAACGAAAAATGGGATAGAGTAAGGTTTTTTTTTATTTATTATTATTTTTTAATAAAATGAGTTATGATCATCATTATTTGGCTAAGTAATCATGATTACCACTTGAGATGGTTTGGATTAAAATCAAAAGTTTATTGATACGGTGAGTGTTAGAGAAAATAAGGAGTAATGTCTAAACTCACTCAAAATGTTAATTTGGTGAACTAGTTAGTTTAGTTGCCTAAATATTGTTTTAATAATCAACTAGTTTATTTGTCCGCGTGTTACGGCGCTATGTTATCACGGACATTCGATGGGTATTGATTTGATTCGTTGCAGTACCTAAGACATGCATTCGGTATAGAAATCAACACGTGTTTTACATCAGTCGGAAACAATAAAATTCGGCAATTAAAAAATCAAATATATTTAATTCGTTCGAATTTGAACAAACCTTTTTCTCCAACGAAATTTGTACCGGAAACCATATATTCAAGGAAAAATCAATTATATTTGACCCGTTCGATTTGAAACCAAACGTTTATACAAACGTAAATAAATATAGACACGTCACAAGAGGGTGTGGTATTCGATCGGTTTTGTACTCTCTATAGAAAACCAAAAAGAAAATCCAATCCATCCGTTTTACCTACTTGATATAGTTTAACTTTAAGAAACTTATTACCCATAATTTTCTTATCTAAATTCTAAAGTTACAATTTTATTATACCTTTTTAATATTTTATTGTAATATTATAATGTTATATATATATATATATATATATATATATATATATATATATATATATTCTTTTAGCTTTAACGTTATTTTCCTTTTTTTTTTTTTTCTAAAATCATATTTATTTATTTTTTAGGAAAATTGGTTTTTAATAAACCAACCTTTGCCCCATTGGTAAATAATAATCCTACCTACGTAATTGGTATATATGGTTTTAAAAAAGGAAAAAAATTAAAAATATGTTATTAAAAATAAAAAAATAATAAAAAACTATGTATTATTATAAAATTAAAATTACTATTCATCGTCTATCACTAACAAAGTTTCTACTGTTAATGGGAGTCTCTGTTCATATGTATAATAATACTTTCTTAAATGCGTATTGAGCCTTAAAACACAAATTACTGAATTTTGAACCTGATTTTTTTTAACACCCAATGCTACTCCTATTATATTTTACACAAATCATCATCATCATTACTCACTAAATCCCACTAATAGCAAAGCAAATGTACGGTTTGAGGAGGGTAAGGTGTAGATAGCCTTACCTCTTCCCCATAGGTATAGAAATGCTGCTTCCAGTGAGACCTCCGACTCAATAGTAGTTTTGCATCAAGCCTTGGACATAAAATACATAACACTCAGCAATCGGGACAAAGACCGATTAGTGCATGTACACTTTTGTCTTTTAGCTATCAATGTCACCATATGATGCATGATTAACCGTCCTCAACTTTTAACGTTATTTTCACGAAATTAGTAAAATAACGTTAAAATTAGTGCACTTTCACTTTTGTTCCCCGATGGCCCACCCATATATACATTATATGCGCATACCGCAAGCGGAACGTTATATTTTACACAAATAATACTTATATACTTCTTTTGCCCTGGTTTGAACCTGGACCTCCTCTTTAAAAAGACAAATGTCTCTACTAAGTACTAAGTGGGCTACCCCACATTGGCAAGTTAAAATTGTGTTAAAAAGACTCGTGCCCGACAATGGGGGTGGTCGTCCATTGGCAAAGGCAATGCCTTTAAACACCTTGAGGGAAGAGGTCTTGGGTTTAAGTCTCAAAGACAACAGAAATAAAGAAATTTGCCGTTAAAAAAAAAAAGACTCGCGCCCACTCCAAGATGTAGAAACATGATTTAATGGATGCCTACATTTCACTTAGAACAACTAGAATGGTTGAGCATGAAATTAATTAAATCTATTAAGTGGAATGATATTAATCTGTGATTGAAAAGCCCACTAAATTGTCCAATTAAAAGAAAAAAAATATATATAGGATTACCTAATTTCTTAATGAATGTATAATTAAATCAACTTGCTAGTTTAGCTTGTGTGATTTTTGCGTGTCTATGTTTAAGTGAATAACATGTTAAATGTATTACAATGAACTAAAAAACACTTAAATATAGAGGTATAATGCATATTCTCAACTGAATTAGAAAGAATTAAATGCTATTATCTAGTGATATGATTATAAAAAACAAAGTGATATGTTTAAAATAATGTCTTTGTTCTGAGAAGACCATTAAGGTAAATGTTCTTGACACCTGTTCTGTAATTAGTTTTGAAATTGATTTTATTTCAGGTTGAGGGATTTATGGATCAAAATATTGTAGTTTTGTGTATGTATTACTTTGACTTTTGCAATAATTTTATCATTGACACACTTGAGTTTTGCAATAATCCTTCAAGCCAAACATTATAAGTAAAACTTTTTTTTATATTGCCATAGTTATTGAGTTTTTTTAACTAAGCATGAAATATAAAATGGGCTTGAAACATTTCAGACTTCAATGGCTATAGGAGTGAAGTGATCAGCCTGATTAAGAACGATGAGAATTAATTTTCAAATGCGTCCAACTTTTGACCGGATTTTCATTGAGCATTGCTCCTTGTCTAAGCCGTATTATAAATACATGAACGAGAAACAACATCTTCTTAGATCTGTTAGTGGCTCGGTGCTTCTTAGCTGACCAAATATGATGACTAGCAAACTTGAATTATGTATCTTAATAACCATTCTGAAAAGGTTAAGTGATAAACACAGGATTTCAAGAAAAAAAAAATGATAAACAAAACGATCAAAAAGAATTGTGCTAAAGTGTTAAGTGAAAATCCTAAGTAGTCTCGTTTTCATAATAAAGTATTTAGCGGATATACAAAATCAATAATAGGATAACACCAAAAGTGCTTATCAAAGAATGAGACGTTTTTTATATGAAAATGAATTGATAAGATTGTGTGTTAAACAAACCATATGATTTCTTTATACGGGGCAAATCAACACAATGATTGGGTGAAACCTTGCAATCCTTTGTGAAAGAGTGCAAAAGATGGTGGTTATAATTGTTGCAGTCATACAAATTAATACGTAGGAATGTATCAATTGATGCCCAACTACAACTGCAACTGATCCAAAGTTGCCACCGTTTGCTACTTATCATTTGCCACCGCTAGTGATAAGTTGCTACTGATATGCTATTGCTGAATATCAATTTCAAAGCCATTTTCCACTAAGTAGTTAAATCTGAATCAACTTATAGTGTATAACAAATAAGCCAAAAGGACCTTACATGGGGGGTTGGCACCAAACCCACCAAAGGGGCACCCACTCGAAAACTCCTAACTTGTACTAATGTATAGTGTAATTTCTCCTTTGGTCATTTACTTATTTTAAGTAAATCACGATTACTTTAAGTAACTTGATAATACTAAAATCACCAACAAAACATGTCTAATTTCATGGGTGGTGTTCTTTAGTGCATAAAGCTATCATTTTTAAAATGTTTTTTAGACATCAAGTGGCGCAACAGAACCAATACACACAAGAACAGGTGGTAAACTATAAATAAATGATACGCGACACAAGAATTTTACGTGGTTTAATCCCAGTGGGGTATCTACGTCCATGAGGCCTTTGGGTATACTTTAACCTATCTTAACTCCACCTAAGTGCCACATCAACTTTTTTTCCTCATTTCACTTTGCCTCATTTCAAGGAAATGGCTTAATCTCATTAACTTCATCTAACCCTATCTTTTAGTGGTTTTTGGTCTAAAAAAGAAAAAAAATAATTAATTCAATCTCTTAACATTGGGTTAACATGTTAACACATAACCTTTTACAATGTCAATTTACATGTCATGCCACTATTAACACTTTAAATGTTACAGTACACCGGTTTTCTCGTTAAACTAAGAACCAGATGATTACATTACATGAACTAGGGTATATATATATGGATAAATTAGGGTAAACAACTTAAGGAAGAGAAAAACCAAAACGGGCCTTACACCTCAAGCCAACATAAGCCCAAAAGGCCTTCACCCTTTAAAGTTTTGGTGTTGAATTTGGTTTTTGAAGCAAGTTTAGTTTATGTAACTGATTTTGATGGAAATTGAATTTCCTGTTGAGGGTTTCTTGGGTTGGTGGGTGGAGAACTTTAGTGCATACAAATTTCATTAATATTACGGTTTTCATGTTGAATTTGGTTTCTGAAGTAAATTGGTTTTTGAAGTAAATAAATTGAATTTCCTTTTGTGCGTTTTATGGATAAAAAAAATCAAAATATGTATAATTTCGTGGGTTCTTTAGTGCATAAGGATATCATTTTTAATATGTTTTCCTTGCTATATTTTGTTTTTTAAGTAAACGACAGTCGATGACTATAATTATAATATCAAAATAATAAAAGTATTAAAAAACTATATATTATTATAATATTATAATTACTATTCATTAGCTTCTAATTTTAGAACCCCGTGTATTACACGGGTTGAATAAATGTAATTTTATATATTAAATAATAAAAAGTTATATTTTTATGAACCCCGTATATTGTACGGGTTAAATAAATGTAATTTTATATATCAAATAATAAAATAATTATATCTTAAAAAACCATGTGCATTACACAGATTAAATAAATATAATTTTGTATACTAAATACTAAAAACGTCGTATCTTAAAAAAAAGCCGTGTATAATCGGGTTGAATAAATTTACCAAATAATAAAAAAATTACATCCTTAAAAACTCGTATGTTACACGTGTTGAATAGATCTAAAAATGAGTTATATCTTTAAAAATCATGTGTATTACACATATTAAATAAATGTAATTTTGTATATTAAATACTAAAAACGTCGTATCTTTAAAAAACCCGTGTATAGTTGGGTCGAAAAATCTACCAAATAATAAAAACATTATTTCCTTAAAAACCTCTTGTATTATACGTGTTGAATAAATCTAATTTTACATAGCAAATGATAAAAAAAGTTATATCTTTAAAAACTTCGTGTATTACACGGGTTATATAAATGTAGCTTTGTATAGTAAAAAATAAAAAAAAAAGTTATATTTTTCAAAACCTCGCATTTTAGACTTGTTGAATAAATATAATTTTGTATATCAAATAATTAAAAAGTTATATTTTTAATAAATTAGGATAACATTTAATATTAATTTATTATTTATATATTTAATATAATATAAGTAGGAAAGAAAGGTATTTGTTTTAAAAATATATTAAATTAACAATTTAGATTTGAGGATAATCTATACTATCTATTAAGGGAGCTTAGATGATGACCTCGAATTGCATACGTGTCAACTTCTCAGGTATGCCACGTAGTCAAAGTTGATGTCATAATTATGATTTTTATATATTTATAGATTTATATTTATATATAGTAATAGATTTAACCCTATCTCTAAGCATTTTGGCTCCATGTTTTCAAATTTCAAACCTATCTCTAAGCATTTTGGTTCCATGTTTTCAAATTTCAAACCTATCTCTATGCATTTTGGCTCCATTTTTTTCTACTTTTATAATTTGAAATAAACATTTGGGCAAACCATTTAAACACTTAAAACCCCTAAAACACTGCTTCATCCTCTGATTTCAAAATTCAAACCCACCATTCTCTTAGAGAGGGAATATCCATCCATCCTCTCTCTCCTCGCCTTCGTCTTTCTTTTCTTCTTCAAAATAAATAAATTCACTCCCCTAAATAATAATAACAATACGATCATCCAAAACCCTAGATCTTCATTCTTCATGGAGCCGTGCAACTCCTGAAGCTTCATCTGCGGATGCTGCTGTTCAAACTGCTAGACTTGCAAACAAGATTCCTTCAAAAGACAAGAGGCAAGCTACTAATGGTTAGTCGAATCTCACTCTCAGTTTCATTTTGATCAGTTCTTTTGAATCAAGTTCACTATCAATTTGCCCATCCCCTGGCTTCTCAATACTCATTGTTTCTTCGATTCATCTGTGTTCTTGGTACGGTTGGGGTTTCTAGGTACGATTGAGGTTAATCAACAGCGAGTAGTGATTTACCGGTTGCATTTGAACTCTGGTTTAGGGTTTCTGGCGTTTTACGTTGTATATAAATCTAAGCTAAAGATCCAAATCGATTACTACACTCTATTTCAGGTTACAAATTACACACTTTTTTCAGTAGTATACTTTTGATTGCTTTAGTACCAGAAAGTTCAGAAGCGATGTTAATTAAATTTGTTTTGGATTTCTGTTTTGTGCTTTATCTGTGTAGCATTATGTGTACGAGTAAGTGCTAAGATGGTTTGTTTGTAATTTTGTGTACTGGTAATTTTGTGCATTATAATGAATATGATTTGATGATTTGAGACGGTTGAAGTTAGGGCTGTAAGTCATTTGTGGTTGCAGGGACAAGTCCTAAGATGGCCGTGCATTTGCCATTCGCTTCACTGATTAGGTTATTGTTAATCGTTTTGTTACGAATTTTTGTGAATTGGTGTTTTTGGTTGGTTAATTGAAGGTGTCCAGTTTAAATGAGCATTTGTTTGGAGACAATGCAGCCAGACGTCATCAAAGCCAAAGCAGTAGCCGTAAAGGTATTGTGAATTCCACTACTATTTACTTTTAATTTGTGTGTTCTGTTTTTTTTTAATATAAGTAATTTAGGGTCACTGCTCTCCAATTTGAATGTGTTCTTGTGGATATTGCTACCTGTTTAATTTTATGTGATTGAATTATAATGTTATGTTGTATTATCCTTTACAAGAAGGGAACTTGCTGAAGTGGTTTGGTAACAACAGAGGTGATTTCAATGTGCAGGTTAGGTGTATAAACACATAGACACGATCATCGTTTTTTTTGTTCGACATGGTATAGTTAAGTAGTTAACCCGAGATTGTTTTGGTTAACAGATGGCAATCGAAGTTGAGTTCAATGGCTCTACGATTCGGGTTAATTGGTAACTTGTGTCTACCATTTTTGTTCTTCCCAGTGACTCGAGGATCGTCTATATTGTCGCTGTTCGGGCTAACTTCTGAATGGTTCTGTGTTTCTTTTGTAATCTAACAAGGTTGTAAACGAGCAAACGACAAAGGTCTTTACAAAGGTCCTTCTCGTCAGTATACCCAGCGGAAGCTTCTAGAAGGGAATCAAGCACAATATGTAAAGGAATCTTCTCATGAAGATGTTTCAAAGAACCCTTCTGTTGGTCAAGGTGCAAGTTATTCTAAACAAAATGAGGCATCAGGGTCAAATTTGTCTTCAGCAAATTCTACTAAAGTTGACAGTCAATCATTTTGGGCTATTGGTACAAAACCATATTGATCTGATCACATATACAGGTTGTTATCCTTTTATGTAAGATTTTAATCCTTTTTTCTGGTTAATCGATAGACAAACATGGATTTGATGATTCCGATGAAGAGGGCACTCGCCGTTTCATGGTAAATGTTATTGAGCCACAATTCAATCTTCACTCTGAAGATGCCAATGTAAGTTGTTAAGGTGCTAGAACTGTGTTTCTTTAGCAAACTATATTAATTAATCATTTTTTAATGGTTAATAGGGAAGATTTTTGCTTGCTGCTATTAGTGGAAGGGTTTTAGCTCGGTCATTCCGTGCAGTTCTTAACGTTGGTATAGAGATGATCAAACAAGCGCTCGGGAGTGGAGACGTCATGATGAATGTAACTGTTTAACTTTGGTATGATATGAGAACTCTCTGTTGCTTTCTTTTGTTATTTGAATGATAACTTTATAATAAAGGCCCTCAAACTTTGTATTAAGAGTCTAAGAGATCAAAGTTGATTGGTCTACTAATCTTTTCCTCCGAGCATGCTCACGAGTGGGTGGGTGAATCGAAGATATCAATAAAGTCCCTCAAACTTTGCATTGTTTTTTTCCAAGTAAAAAATGTATGTTTCTCTACACTTTTATCATTTGTGTTTATGAAACCGGATATGAATTTTGTTTCAGGTATGAAAGGAAATTTAATTAATTTATGTCAATTATTTGAGTTAAGTTTTTTTTTCTCTTTTTTTAATTAATTTAAAGGTGACACCATTGTGAATTTTACAGTAAGTGATGTCTTCGTCTCCATATATCTCTGATTTACTCAACAGGTTTGTGTACGTGTGTCTGTAATTTCGGTAACAAGAGATTGTCCGTATTATGCAAGCAGGAGGTGTTGCAGGCTACTCAACTTCTAGCCATAGTTGTTGCTACAGTACAGAGTTGCTAAGCTCTTAGAAGAACTTAAACCGATTTGAAATTAGCAACTCCAATTGGCTTTCTCATGCGTTGCTACCTGTAAGTTACACTATCCTTCTAATAATATAAGATGTGGTAGTCTCAACCCACTAACTGATTAATGGGCCGCTTGTGTTTTATATCAGGCGGGTCAAATGAACAAAACTTTTTTTTACTGATGTCATCTGGGACTAAAATGATGCAATTTTTTTAATGTTTCTAAAGCAGGGATTTAGGTATGATGTATATAACTTCTACTGTTTGTTTTCACTTGTAGTTGCTATGCATGCCAAAAAATGGAGCGTAGATGGAGAGGATAGCGGCTTTTAGAGACAATGGTAGAAAATTGTGGTGAGCATCTTCATTTTCAAATTGCTGAGATGATCAAGATTGCCTTGAAAAAGGTAAAATTTTCATTTCACTTCTGACTTTTGTTCTGAAGTAAGTTGATTTTGACTTTTTGGAGTCAAGTAGGTACATTTACACCTTTCAACAGTTTACAAGAATTATATGTTTGGCAGACGCATTTGCATGTTAGGGAGAAATGCTGATATGTGGGGATGAAAGCGGTTTGGTTGGGTGCGGTGTTGGCATGCATATTGATTGTTGTGATCCGCCGCTTGAAGATGTTCCTGAGGAGGATTGGTTTTGTGTCAAGTGTAGTAAGAAGCTCAAGTCGAAAAGATGTAGCAAAAGGAAAGGCTCTTCGTCTAGAGGTTAGTTATTTATTCTTGGTTATTTTTTTGAAGCATACTTTTGTAGTAAAATGTACATTTTTGTATAATGATGTGTATCTGTACATATATTGTAAGCTTATTGGATTCAATTAATCAAATTAAATGTGAAGTTAGCATGCTTCTCTAAAAGCCCATCGTTCAGGCCCCTTTTGAAATTCTGGATTAGTTGTTTTATAGGAAATGAAGTATGAACCAACTTTTTAAGAAAGAAAAATCAATTTTTTTTAATCAATGATGGGGGGCCTGTTGGTACTTCTAAAATTTATTTTTCTCTGGTATTTTTCATTTTAGCCATTGGTGATTTGATGCGAATGGATAATTGTTTTTTTCTTTTAGTGTGTTAAATGTTTATGAACGCGTCTCAACAGAGATGTTGTAAGAAGTTGATCTTGTATATATTTGAATTTATATCTAATAAGTTTAACCAACCATTTTTTCATTGAGTTTACTTTAAGGTATATCATAAACTCTAAGACTATCCCCATTCACAACCCAACCCAACCCAACTTTTAATAAAAAAATAATTTCTCTCTCTTCCACCTACACAACCCAACCCAACCCAACCTTTCACACCCATTAACAACCCAACCTAACTATTTTTTTATTAAATAAATATGACTTAGGTTAATAATTTATTCTATAAAATTTATCATAAATGGTAAAAATGTTTATTTTTTAAACTTTAATATTTAAAATAAAAAAGTTATTAAAAATTAAAAAAGAAATATTACATAACAATTAATGTAAAATTACAAAGACATAAAATAGAAATTGCATAATCATTCCTCATTGGAAAATTTTTGCCATATATGCTCAATCAAATCGTTTTTTAGAGCGATATGAGTTTCTCTGTTGCGAAGTTGTGCCCTATTAGTCATATAACTAGATAGGTCTGCAATTCGTTCAGTTGAGTATTGAAAGATTGTCCATCATCTTCAATAGAGCTTGTTCGTTGCTGGTTTGTAGGTGTATCATTTAGAAATTCAGATGGATCATAATAGTGAAGGTATGTGTCCCGTTCATCCTCAAATTCAGATGGAAGCCAAAAACACACAATAGATCACATATATTAAATATGAAACTAGTTTTTAGTTTCCATAAAACTTCGATATTAAAAAGTTTTTCATGTCTTCTTCTATAGGCGTCAAATACTCCTTTTTTAACAGTGTGTTAAGATGCACGAGTTGCATTTTCTTTAGGTCTCTTTCTTCCTTTTGACGCACCTTTTCTTCCTCCAAGTCGAGTTTTCTTTTGAAGAGTTCATTCTCATTGTCTCTAGTAAGCTTCAGTTCATCAAGTTTTTCAGCAACTGCAACATGAGCCTTACCTTTTCTTTTTGCTTTTGCCTCATCTCTACCTGTTGGACGTTGAATTGTTGAAGTGCCACTATTTGGCGTTTGTGGGTTGGAATAGTCCCCTTCTTCAGTAGTCCTTGATCTTTTAGTACTACCACCACTTTCTTCGTTCTCAACTTCACATTCAGGACGAGAACGTGTTGTGTCATGATGTAGTTGTAGCTCCCACTTTGGGTGTTTACACATAACTTCATTAAAAACAACATAATCTGTAAACTTGCTTTTAACTTCATTAAAATATATTTTATGAGCTTCAGCCTCAACATCTTTCTCGCTCATTCCACTTTTTATTCGACGATATGCTTCCCGGTATGCACCAACCCACTTATTCACACTTTCGTTAAGTCGTTTAAAACGACCTTTCATTTGTTCAACATTCCTCACACCAAGTTTTTCTGGATTTTCTGCTTGAGCTGCATCATACAACTTCTTTGCTTCTGCCCATAATGTTGTAGATCTCTGGTTTTTGCCACAAATTTTATTTTCACTAGCAATACACCATGATGATACTAAAGCAATATCTTCAGCAACCTCCCATTTAGTACTTCGTGAAGTTTTAGTTTCAGTATTTTGTGAGGTTTGAAAGTTTTCAGGAACTTGACTCGGGTTTGAATAAAACGGAGTGTTTTCATAGGATTGACTATTCGGGTAATCTCCGGAATCTCCAAGATTCAAACAAAAGTTTGGAAACGAAGAACTCATGGTAGGAAATACAAAAGAGATTAGAGATATGGAATTCAGAATGGATATGAAACTTTGTTATGTTTTGTACAATATTTATAATACATCTAAAAATCTTAGATATTTTTTTATAAATCTCTTTTAAATTGGATAATGTTAGATTTTTAGATAATAAATTTTATCAAAAAATCTAACAACCCAATAGAATGTTGACATGTGACAATAAGATAATGTTAGATAAAAAAAAACAATTAAAAAAAATATATCATATTTTTATAAAATTTATATCTGCATGTTCACAAAAAAAAAATAAACAAGGCTGTGATTTTAGATTTTTAAAAGCAGTTAAATTTTATAAGTTATTAGATATAATCTAATTATATTTATAATTAATTATGTTAAAAGAAAAAAGAAAAGTCAAATAATTATATCATCCATTGGTTTGTGGACATGTGGCAAGGCAATTGTGTGAACCAATGTCACAACCTGGGTCGTGACTTAGACCAGGTTGTTGATAATATATGAATTTTTCTTTTTCTTTTTATTATTTTGACAACCTTGGTTGACAAAATGTCACCAATGGGGATAGTCTAATGATAGCTATATTTGAATTTCCATCTAATAAGTTTCTTATGGGTTAAGCTCTTAGAATTTTTTGATCTTTTGTTTTTGTTTGGCTTTGAAAATTGTTAAAGGAGAAAAATAAATGAAGATTAAACAATTTGATTGAAATGAAGGAACTTGATCCTTAAATCTAAAAGTCTAAAACATAAACTACAATGTTAAATCAAACATAAATGAACAAATCTTCATGGATGATCTGTATACCTGAATGAGAGGAATTAAGCCAGCAAAGATTTGGATGAAACACAGGAAAATGTTAATGGATTTGGATAATTAGGGCATGCAAATGTAATATCTACAGAGAAAACGGTACCAAACAACAACCTTAAAAAAATTCAGATGAAACATTTTCTAATTATCGACCATGGAACACTGTCTCTTTATCTTCAAACTCATAAAAAGAAGTAAAAATAAACTGTGATAAGAAAAATTAATACAATCATCCATATAAAGTATTAAAAAAGTAACAATTACATATAAAAAAGAAAACTAATCAGACACTTAAACTCTAATAGCAAGAATCAAGAAACTTTAACTTCAACTCCATGGAGCACTGAACTTCTCGATGTATGTCATTGATCTTTCTCATGAACTCCAGGTCTCTATCTCCACACTCTATATTACTCGCAACACACAGGTCACGAACGGAAGTAGTCGTGTCACGACCCCTGACCCACCCTGGACGGAATCGGGAGCCGCGAACAACCAAGTGGTACCGGTGATTATTTTAAAAACGTTGCAGCGGAAATTTCATCAGGACCGTGAGTTAGGAAAAATATCAGAGTTTAGAAAACACCGGATTTTATTTATTAAATAGATGGGATAAACCCATGTTTTACTATGGTAGCTTTAATAAAGATAAATTTGATTACATAAAACAATATTTCTTAATTTGATTTAATTAATAAAATAAGCCACTTCTTGAAGCCTTTCAGTGCCATATCCATCTCTTACTCCAATCTACTGTAATTACCTAAAACGCGTTTTAAAAAGGTTTTGTCAGCGGGAAATACTGGTGAGTTCATTCATTTTGCTAAAACAACACGTTTGTTATAATTTACAGTATTAAGAGAGATTACAATGTTTCTGATATCAACCAACTACCCACGGTATTTGTCACTCGACCGGATCTGTGACTATAGTCATATCCCCCATTGGCTGCCCCAATGGTGACGATTATCAAGTAATGTATACAAAACCCCACATACCGGCTGTAACTTGGTGATTACAAAGACTTAATCCCCGTAATTATAACTTTGAAATAAACATGCTTTTGTAAATAGATTTGATAAAAAGAGAATGACTCACATTATAAGCATGCAGATTCATACGGGCAAAGTTTTAGTCTACAGATAAGCCTTGATATATTGCAGATTTATACAGGCAGAGCTTTAGCCTATTGATTAGTCTTGTAACCTAGTGCACACGAACTAGGTAAGTAACTAATACAACATTTACGATAACTCACGAGATTAAAACCCTCACAACGAATGACAAAGTGCAATCACTTAAACATCCATTGGATTCACAACGAATGACAGAGTATTCCCCGAGTTCGGGTGGTACTCAAACATCCTGTCGGAATCACGACTAATGACAAAGGATAGTACTTAAATATCCATCGGATAGTTTCCATCGATCGGACATTGAATCGTAGCAGCGATTGAGTTAATACCCGGTATCGTATCAGAATTCGAGCTAGTGTGTGTTTGGTAGTAAACTGTGAATATCTGGACGTACGAAATGAATTTGAACGTCGAACGAACGCAGGAATTCAAGTCCCACACCCCTCTATTTATACTTGAAAAATGGTTCCCCCGCGTGTCGCGACAGGAACATATGCGCCTGTCGCGTGGCGCGACGGGTTACTTTTTATCATATGGTTGCCACGTGTTTTTGGAGTTCAGCTGAGTCGACGGAAACGATAAATTCAATTTTGACAGCAAAATATATGGATAATCGTCAATAGGGAAACCCCCCCCCCCCCTGAGTTTTAGGGGTCCTGATCCTAATTCTGATTGTTCTGAAAATTTTAGGAATTGTGTAAGATTACTTGGTTGTCTCAATTAGGGTTTCTTTTTAGACAAAATATAAATAATAATAAAAATAAAAATATAATAGTTTTGGTGAGAGTTGTTATGGTTTGGGACATTTTTGAATATAATTATATTACAAAGAAAAAGGGAATAAAATAGTGAGAAAAGAAAATGGACTCACTTTGTAACTTTAGGGTTCAACTAGAAAGCCTCCTGGTATAAATTTTGGGTATAACGTCTGAGCTATTTAAAAATATATAGTGTACTCGTGGTAAGTATAGTACCCCTAATTCAACCTTGTCCCTATGTCACGAGACAGAACCCCAATAACTTAGTCGGGCAGGGCCTTGACATGTGTTATGGGGCTCAGATCAATCGGACCGGGTAGCGGTGATCGGGAGTTAAAACACTTAAAACGGAGCAGGGCATTATTATTATTATTATAAATAATATAGATTTGTTTTGAGAAAAAGTGGGTGAAAGAAAGAATATAGATATGCCGAGAGATGAAAGAATGGAAAAAATGATGAAGACTGTGATACCTATTTATAGTGATCATCTAATTTCGATTCTCCCACATTAAACTACACGTAGCCTTTCATGTATACCTATTTTCCAAATGAATGCCACGTAATGTACACCTGTTATGATTCATTTAATTTTAAATTTGATTATTTTAATATTTCATTTCATTTTACGTACATATCATAGCAATTCAAATAATATTTATTATTTTATATATTATAATTAATTTAACTGCTTCACTTATTTGGCGCGTATAACTTGTAAAATATGACGTTCTAGAAAATAATAAATATGTCTTTAGAACAAGAATATTTTTGTCTACATTTGGGTCTAAGTTTTATTAAAAATATAGTAGGTTCAAAATACAATGTATTTTTATAATTTAATTAGTATACGGTCACTAGGCCCGTCTAATTACTTTATATTTCTAATCTTTAACTTACCCGTAATCTACCCGTCTAATAATATAAGTTTTTATATACTTTTATTTTATTAGAAAGGTTACCCATATACAAGCCAATTAATATAATATTTCAACCAACTATATATAAAATAGTGTTAAAAACTTTTTGGGTTGAATATTTATAATAAAATAAACTAGTTACTAGTGTTTAATAAATTTAACCAAACCTATAATTCTTATATTAAAAATAGGGATGTTACATTCTCCCCACCTTGTTTTAAATCTCGTCCTCGTGATTTGGGTTATGACATTTCTTTTAGACTTATGTCACATTTTAGTCAATAAAAACAATATTATTATAGATGACACAGAATTTAAATATCAAATTTTGTGAATATAAGTTATACAATAATTTAAACTCAATTGTTTAACTGAATTAGTTCAAGAAATCGATGACAAACGAATGAGATGATATGATATAATTTTCAAGGTGATTAGGTTCAAGCCAAAAGATATATGATCAATAGATATTTAAAATAAATGTGAAGGACTTTTAGAATCAATCAAATTCTTTGTCAAAAGAAAGCTTATTTTGATTGGTAACTGAGGAAAACTTAGAATCGACAGGTTCAAAATGAATTAAAAGCATGAAAAATTATTTGTCAAATATTTATGATATGAGAAAATCAAAGTATTGAGATGAGTGAATTGCAAAGATACACCAAAAGACAATAGAGTTAGTGTTTCATCATTTAAAGTTCCAAGTTTGTTTTAATTGTGAAATAATGTGATAATACACTATTAGTGACCATATTTTTCATACTATGTCCTAGAGATCGAAATATAATAAGAACAAGTTGTTTTGGCTTGACCAACTATTTTATTATATTTTGTAAAGCAAATGTAATATATTATTTGTGTCCATATCTGAATTGTATCTTACATATCAAATATAAATACTATGTAATATATATTATTTGTTACACATTTTACTATATGTAAATGGTCACCTCTTTTAAATAAATGTTATTTTAGTATTTTACTATACTATGTATAATTTATATTTACTATGTAATATATATTACAAAACACCGCAATAAAGTTATTACATTACAAAATATTTTAGTATTATTATTTTGTAAAAGAAATCACTATTAGTTATAATGTTTAAATGAAAGTTGTAAATAAAGGTGTACAAAAGTATTTGTAAAATATTTTATAAATATACAACACTTAATGAGTCGATTCTATGTGATTACTTATTTTCATTTTGAAACCATATAATGTTATGAATATATTTACAATTGTTGTAAATAAGTGAAAACGGAGACTATTCTTATATATTACAATGTTCCCCTAACCCAACGTAGTGGATGACTACCATATTATTCTTATATGGTTATTTTCTTGCCAAAGCGTTACGGTACATAGTTACCACAAAACATGTGATAGACAATATAATTTTTTATTCGTCCCTCTAATTCTTGTATTGTTTTAAGAAAATATGTCTTCTCCTTACAATACAAAGTAAAATATTGTTATATATAATTAAAATTTACTAAATAAGTAAATAAGTGAAAACGGAGACTATTCTTATATATTACAATGTTCCCCTAACCCAACGTAGTGGATGACTACCATATTATTCTTATATGGTTATTTTCTTGCCAAAGTGTTACGGTACATAGTTACCACAAAACATGTGATAGACAATATAATTTTTTATTCGTCCCTCTAATTCTTGTATTGTTTTAAGAAAATATGTCTTCTCCTTACAATACAAAGTAAAATATTGTTATATATAATTAAAATTTACTAAATAAGTAAGATTACTTAATTTATATTAACTGGTCCTTATCATGGTTGGATATTGGTTAGTGCTGCCTTGTTTAAGCATAGGTGATCAGTCCATGCCTAACTAAGGCTAGGCTATCCAATACCTGTCCTTGACAATAACTTTAGTACCTAAAAATAATAATTACTAATAATAAAACTAATATTAATTACCAAGAATAAATAATTAAACATAAACTTAAATGAGAGTATACCTCAAACATAATTTTATACATATATATAGAATATAAATTCTTCACCTTAATGGTTTTAACAAGAATTTAAGAAATTTATTGACTCAATATCAAAGAGTCATCGTTTTGTAATAATGCGGTTTATAGTGCAAAGAAAAACGGAATGATATTTGAGTTTGGAAAAAAATAATAAATCGGAATGAAGCCCTCCAGTGGTCTTCATAAATCAAACGAACCACATGCGTAACAAACAATGCATGTGTAACGTGTGGATTTACCAATAAATGAAATAGATCAATATTTGCTAATATGAAAGAAATCCTTATAGTATGATGACCATTAAAGGAAGTAAAAACACGAAAGTCATCTCTTTATATGCAGAAGTCAGAAAAAGAAATATAAGAACTTTATCTGGAATTTTGTGTAATAATCGTTGTTAAGTGACATTACCAGGGAATGTCGAATGAAATAGGGAATTTGCAAAGGTATATGACTCCTTTTGCAGTGATAATAATTATGACTCTGATTAGACTGTGCACCGATGGTTGTGAAATCTTGTTACAACGTACCTCAGCGAAATTCATGTCGTTTGTAAGATTACGTGGCAAAGTGCTTCTTTTTTATTAGTAGTTCTTTTACTGACAGAATTAGCATTGGTGTCATCGTGCCCAATTTATATTTTATAAAGGTCTTATCTTAAAAGTCGTGTGTGATATATTTCGACGTCTGTGAACGTATAATTTAAGTTTCATGTGTTTTCTTGTGCACTTAGCACAACTTTTCATTCTTCTTACTTGCGTTAATAGTTTATGGTAACACATTGGAAGTTTTTTTTTTTAATATCTCAACTTAAAGGGTTTCCATTGTTTATATTTCACACGAGTTACGAGGTAAATGATTAAACGAAATAATGTTTGATATCGGAAAAGAGATTCCTGATAAAGAAATCTAGACACAGATGCTTGTGCTTTATTCCAAATTGTCAATCCTTATGGTTTTTGGATTTCCTTATAGATACACCTATCTATATTATCATATATTTCACATGCTGTAATATACATACCCTTAATAAGGTCAAATGTATTTAACAGATTCCTATTTCCAAAAACCAGTCAGATATCAGGTCATGATACTATTTAGGGAAAACTTGTCACTTGTTTGACATATTATATACCCCATCTTATCCGGTTCGCGCCGGAGAGGTAATTCCAGTATATCCGGACAAGCTGGAGAGTCTGCTTCACCATACCTAGTCTTGTCGGAGAAAATTTTATATTTCCCATAAATAGTATTTTTAAAAGTGCCTCTTTTATTAGGCTTTTATCCAGAATTAGGGAAATTTGTATTCCCGTAACATATCTTATACTAGACCAAGTAATATCACTAAGCAAGAATTAATAGCAATTAAGTGCTATCGCCTGCAATGTTCTAATAGTCATTCTTATGGCATACCAAAATCCATCATACTTTATTTACACAAGTACCTAGCTTATTTCGAAGCTTATACTAAGGCATCTTTTCTTAAGTTCATGTCTAAATGCTATCATGTGTGCTACCAGTTAATAGCAATCTCCTAACTCTTTTAGGTATTATTATCACAACACCTAAAGGCTTAAAGCAGTGGCTCTGATACCACCTTCTGTCACGACCCCCGACCCACCCTGGACGGAATCGGGAGCCGCGAACAGCCAAGTGGTACCGGTGATTATTTTAAAAACGTTGCAGCGGAAATTTCATCAGGACCGTGAGTTAGGAAAAATATCAGAGTTTAGAAAACACCGGATTTTATTTATTAAATAGATGGGATAAACCCACGTTTTACAATGGTAGCTTTAATAAAGATAAATTTGATTACATAAAACAATATTTCTTAATTTGATTTAATTAATAAAATAAGCTACTTCTTGAAGCCTTTAAGTGCCATATCCATCTCTTACTCCAATCTATTGTAATTACCTAAAACGCGTTTTAAAAAGGTTTTGTCAGCGGGAAATACTGGTGAGTTCATTCATTTTGCTAAAACGACACGTTTGTTATAATTTACAGTATTAAGAGAGATTACAATGTTTCTGATATCAACCAACTACCCACGGTATTTGTCACTCGACCGGATCTGTGACTATGGTCATATCCCCCATTGGCTGCCCCAATGGTGACGATTATCAAGTAATGTATACAAAACCCCACATACCGGCTGTAACTTGGTGATTACAAAGACTTAATCCCCGTAATTATAACTTTGAAATAAACATGCTTTTGTAAATAGATTTGATAAAAAGAGAATGACTCACATTATAAGCATGCAGATTCATACGGGCAAAGTTTTAGTCTACAGATAAGCCTTGATATATTGCAGATTTATACAGGCAGAGCTTTAGCCTATTGATTAGTCTTGTAACCTAGTGCACACGAACTAGGTAAGTAACTAATACAACATTTATGATAACTCACGAGATTAAAACCCTCACAATGAATGACAAAGTGCAATCACTTAAACATCCATCGGATTCACAACGAATGACAGAGTATTCCCCGAGTTCGGGTGGTACTCAAACATCCTGTCGGAATCACGACTAATGACAAAGGATAGTACTTAAACATCCATCGGATAGTTTCCATCGATCGGACATTGAATCGTAGCAGCGATTGAGTTAATACCCGGTATCGTAGCAGAATTCGAGCTAGTGTGTGTTTGGTCGTAAACTGTGAATATCTGGACGTACGAAATGAATTTGAACGTCGAACGAACGCAGGAATTCAAGTCCCACACCCCTCTATTTATACTTGAAAAATGGTTCCCCCGCGTGTCGCGACAGGAACATATGCGCCTGTCGCGTGGCGCGACGGGTTACTTTTTATCATATGGTTGCCACGTGTTTTTGGAGTTCAGCTGAGTCAACGGAAACGATAAATTCAATTTTGACAGCAAAATATATGGATAATCGTCAATAGGGAACCCCCCCCCCCTGAGTTTTAGGGGTCCTGATCCTAATTTTGATTGTTCTGAAAATTTTAGGAATTGTGTAAGATTACTTGGTTGTCTCAATTAGGGTTTCTTTTTAGACAAAATATAAATAATAATAAAAATAAAAATATAATAGTTTTGGTGAAAGTTGTTATGGTTTGGGACATTTTTGAATATAATTATATTACAAAGAAAAAAGGAATAAAATAGTGAGAAAAGAAAATGGACTCACTTTGTAACTTTAGGGTTCAACTAGAAAGCCTTCTGGTATAAATTTTGGGTATAACGTCTGAGCTATTTAAAAATATATAGTGTACTCGTGGTAAGTATAGTACCCCTAATTCAACCTTGTCCCTATGTCACGAGACAGAACCCCAATAACTTAGTCGGGCAGGGCCTTGACATGTGTTATGGGGCTCAGATCAATCGGACCGGGTAGCGGTGATCGGGAGTTAAAACACTTAAAACGGAGCAGGGCATTATTATTATTATTATTATTATTATTATTATAAATAATATAGATTTGTTTTGAGAAAAAGTGGGTGAAAGAAAGAATATAGATATGCCGAGAGATGAAAGAATGGAAAAAAATGATGAAGACTGTGATACCTATTTATAGTGATCATCTAATTTCGATCCTCCCACATTAAACTACACGTAGCCTTTCATGTATACCTATTTTCCAAACGAATGCCACGTACTGTACACCTGTTATGATTCATTTAATTTTAAATTTGATTATTTTAATATTTCATTTCATTTTACGTACATATCATAGCAATTCAAATAATATTTATTATTTTATATATTATAATTAATTTAACTGATTCACTTATTTGGCGCGTATAACTTGTAAAATATGACGTTCTAGAAAATAATAAATATGTCTTTAGAACAAGAATATTTTTGTCTACATTTGGGTCTAAGTTTTATTAAAAATATAGTAGGTTCAAAATACAATGTATTTTTATAATTTAATTAGTATACGGTCACTAGGCCCGTCTAATTACTTTATATTTCCAATCTTTAACTTACACGTAATCTACCCGTCTAATAATATAAGTTTTTATATACTTTTATTTTATTAGAAATGTTACCCATATACAAGCCAATTAATATAATATTTCAACCAACTATATATAAAATAGTGTTAAAAACTTTTTGGGTTGAATATTTATAATAAAATAAACTAGTTACTAGTTACTAGTGTTTAATAAATTTAACCAAACCTATAATTCTTATATTAAAAATAGGGATGTTACAAGTCGGCATCGCCCTCAGGTCTCTCGAAACCTGGTCTCTTGTCAGCAGACCATGTTGCAGTCCGTTAAAACACCTCTTCAACTCTTGAAGAGTAGACCTATCAGCCAAAACTTGCTCTTCGATTTGTTTAATAAAGCGTTGCTTGAAATCGTCAGATTGTGCAGAAGTATATGACTCTATTTTAATGTATTTATAAGAACTAAGGCAAAACAATAACAGTTGATCTTCGGCTTTCAGTGAATGAATCTGGGTATGATGAAACAACATTTGAATTGGCAATGGTATTATATAGAATATGTAACAACCCAAAGGTTAGATTTAAATGCAACCATTAAATAAAAATTTATATTAAAAAACAATGTACATTTAATGATTTAATGGGAAAACGTGTATATAGGAGATGTCTCTTCATTTACCATATCATGGGAAAGCAAGTAAAATTAAATATCTAGAAAACCAAAGAACAAAATTTAAACCTTCAAAAAAGGTTATCAAGAAATTCAGCGCCACTTGCAGATATGGTTTCAAGGTCAATATTTGGCTTGAAACAGAGATAGAGGACTTTTGTTTCTGAATGTTTTGTAGCTTCACTTATGACTTATGCCTGATGTTGTTGTCAATTCATAACTATAACGTGAATAACGCGAATGTGAATTCATTAAATAATTCACATCATATTTTACATATAGATGTAGGAAAAAACTTTGCACATTATAAACTACTTAGTTTATTTCTATATCAAACATGTACACTAACACATACCGTCTTTAACATTGTTTTATAAAGATATGTAACCAAATGCAAATAATTTAAATGATATATTATAATCTGTTTTTTAGTATTTGATTTCGATTGTTATTAAACATACCCGTGTATTCACACGGGTGTACAACTAGTATTTTATTAAAATATGATAAGATTTAATATTAATTTATTATTTATTTATTTAGTTAATATAAGATAAGTATAAATTTGAGGATGCCTTCATTTAATGACACGTGTGCAAAACTTGGTTTCTTTTATTATAGTAGATAGATAATGTATAATTTTCATGTTGAATTTGGTTTTTGAAGTAAACTAGTTTTTTTTATATCGCGTGTTGCGGCGAAACCGAGCAAATGATAATGTAAAACAAACGTGATTTTAAAATAAAGCATGTTGTTTAGAAAGTCAAACCATTAGAACGATTTAATTTATCATCGTATCGTTTTATGATACCAAATAAATACTGTTATAACACGTGTAATATACAAGTTTATAAATTCATAATAAATACAAAACAAAACAAAGTGAAAATGTTGTTAAGCAAATCATACATGTAACACCCCGTCCCGGAACGGGCAGGCGTGTCACTATAACAGTAGTCAGATAAAAATCATAATTCCATTTATACTTAAATGTATTACAAGGCTTTACAACTTAATGAAGGATATCTAATCCATTACAATTATTTCTACCGTCTTTTCCAAACACTCGAGCACTCTTCCATATTCCGTCCCAGATTGTCTTGATAACCTGACGTAAAGAAGAAAACACAAAAACGTACGTCTGAGCAAAATTTGGAAAGTTTTGCCCAGTGTGCGGATAGAGGAAAACAAAAGCTTTATTTTATTTGATATCCGGATGGAACTTTATGATGCAAGTAACGTAATTTCAAAATCATATCATACGGATGTACCCATGAGCCAAACTTAAAACGTGACAATACACAGGTAGCTACTCCTGCATAATTATCACATGAAATGGTGAGTTGGCATACCCGTTATCCATCTCCTTATAACTTAAATCCTAGGATCGATCCATACGCCTCCTAATAGCTTATATGTACCACACTTGTACTTAAGAGACGCCGTGAACTGATCTCTCCGTCACGGGTGGAGCACATGATGTTGATGCCACAACAACATGCTCGTGGGACACTCCACGAGAAGCGACACTCAGGGTATCAGAGTACAAATGAACTTATTCACATAACTTATAAAACTTATTTTCAGAACAAAACGGAACATATATTGGAACATGCGATAATGAGTACAACTTAACAGAAAACTATCGCATGACATGAAAGCGAAATCAAATGATTAGAATAGAAATCGAACGGACTGTCAAATGAATCTTTAGCGAGATTGAAAATCTAAGAGTGGAACCAGTCACCAAGGTATGGATATCAATCCTATCTTGACAATTTCGTCCCCAAAATGTGGTTTATTAAACGAACAAGATATAACCTTGACTCGTTAATAAGGAACCACTAGAATATGAAATTTGATTTGTAAACAAATAACTCACAAACATGTGTACTTGTAAATATGAAAAGAATATTTTTCATAAACCATTTTCTAAATAACTGATGTAAAACAAAACTTTTTTTCAAAACGTTTGTAACTTCCAACACATATTTCATAACTTAATCTTAATACGGAATTTAAAATCATAAATGATATACTTGTATCAAAACGACATAAATCAAAAGAAAGGAGTCTATCCGTACGGAACTTATAACTTATTTCTTAACTTAATCTTAATATGGAACTTAAAATCAGGAATGATATACTTGTATCAAAACGACATAGATCGAAAGAAAGAAATTCTATTCGTACGGAACTTATAACTTATTTCTTAACTTAATCTTAATACGGAACTTAAAATCAGAAATGATATACTTATATCAAAACGACATAAATCGAAAGAAAAGAGTCTATCCGTACGGAATTCATAACTTAATCTTAATACGGAACTTAAAATCAGGAAAACGACATAAATCGAAAGAAAGGATTCTACCTGTACCTAACTGACATAAATTGAAAGAAAGGATTCTATACGTGCCCAACTGACATAAATCGAAAGAAAGGAGTCTATCCGTACGGAACTTATAACTTAAATATGGAATTTAAAATCAGGAATGATATACCTATATCCAAACGACGTAAATCGAAAGAAAGGAGTCTATCCGTACGAAACTTATAACTTATTTCATAACTTAATCTTAATACGAAATTTAAAATCAGGAATAATATCCTTATATCAAAAAGACGTAAATCGAAAGAAAGGAGTCTATCCGTACCTTAAAATTTCCAAGTGATGCTACCTTGTTTTCAATTGTAGATTTATACGGGCAGAGTTTAGCCTACTGATTATCCTCTTAACCTAATTTGCACACAAACTAGGTAATTAACTTAATACAGCATTTACGATAACTCACGAGATCAACCCTCACAACGAATGACAAAATGCTATGCTTAAACATCCATCGGATTCACAACGAAGGACAGAGTATTCCCCGAATTCGGGTGGCACTCAACATCCGGTCGAAATCACGACTAATGACAAAATATCACCCTAATGTGGGCAGCACTTAAACATCCATTGAGTACATTGATCGATCGGACAATGAATCGTAATAGCGATCGAGTTAATACCCTGTTCTGCAGCACCCTGCTATACTTAATTAGTGTTTCGTGTGTGTTAATTGAAGTAAACAGACGATAACTCGAAGAATTTTACGAATTCTTTCGTCTTTTGAACACCAGAAAGCGAGTGCCAATGTCCTTTATTTATAGCTGAATTTTGCCCCCCCTTACGGACCGTAACAAATAATCCCTTACGGTCCGTAACAAACCCTTGCGCACCGTAACATTAATAACCTTACGGTCCGTAAGGGACACCTAAACATTATAGGGTTGCCATGCGTGGGACTAGCCTAGCTGAGTCGACAGTTTTATAATATTCAATTTAGACAGCGAGTTAAATGGATAATTATCACTAGAAAATACCCCCCCCCCCTGAGTTTTAGGGGCCCTGATCCTGATTCTGAAAATTCTGAAAATCTTAGGGTTTGTGCAGAATCACTTGGGTGTCTTAATTAGGGTTTCCTATTGAACTATAAATCATAAGGAATAATAATTTTTAATGAGGGTTGTTACATTTTTGTTTTAAAATTTTCGGGTGTTACAAATCTACCCCTCTTAAAAAAATTTCGTCCTCGAAATTATTACATACATATATATATATATATATATATTAATAATCATACTTGAACGCGGCCTACTATGATCAATAATCATACTTGAAATAAAGCTAGAGTAAAAACAATGAAGATGACGAAATTCTTATGTTCGAGACTATCATGAAGTGAAAAGAAAAGTTACTGACTGATTGGACATCGAAATCCTAACCCAATGTCTACCCATTACCTCACAGGTCTTAACTTATGTTTTAAGTTTTCTACAGGAAAAAGCCTTTGCTCTGATACCATAGCTGTAACACCCCGTCCCGGAACGGGCCGGCGTGTCACTATAACAGTTGTCAGATCAAAAACATAATTCCATTTATACTTAAATGTATTACAAGGCTTTACAACTTAATGAAGGATATCTAATCCATTACAATTATTTCTACCGTCTTTTCCAAACACTCGAGCACTCTTCCATATTCCGTCCCAGATTGTCTTGATAACCTGACGTAAAGAAGAAAACACAAAAACGTACATCTGAGCAAAATTTGGAAAGTTTTGCCCAGTGTGCGGATAGAGGAAAACAAAAGCTTTATTTTATTTGATATCCGGATGGAACTTTATGATGCAAGTAACGTAATTTCAAAATCATATCATACTGATGTACCCATGAGCCAAACTTAAAACGTGACAATACACAGGTAGCTACTCCTGCATAATTATCACATGAAATGGCGAGTTGGCATACCCGTTATCCATCTCCTTATAACTTAAATCCTAGGATCGATCCATACGCCTCCTAATAGCTTATATGTACCACACTTGTACTTAAGAGACGCCGTGAACTGATCTCTCCGTCACGGGTGGAGCACATGATGTTGATGCCACAACAACATGCTCGTGGGACACTCCACGAGAAGCGACACTCAGGGTATCAGAGTACAAATGAACTTATTCACATAACTTATAAAACTTATTTTCAGAACAAAACGGAACATATATTGGAACATGCGATAATGAGTACAACTTAACAGAAAACTATCGCATGACATGAAAGCGAAATCAAATGATTAGAATAGAAATCGAACGGACTGTCAAATGAATCTTTAGCGAGATTGAAAATCTAAGAGTGGAACCAGTCACCAAGGTATGGATATCAATCCTATCTTAACAATTTCGTCCCCAAAATGTGGTTTATTAAACGAACAAGATATAACCTTGACTCGTTAATAAGGAACCACTAGAATATGAAATTTGATTTGTAAACAAATAACTCACAAACATGTATACTTGTAAATATGAAAAGAATATTTTTCATAAACCATTTTCTAAATAACTGATGTAAAACAAAACTTTTTTTCAAAACGTTTGTAACTTCCAACACATATTTCATAACTTAATATTAATACGGAATTTAAAATCATAAATGATATACTTGTATCAAAACGACATAAATCAAAAGAAAGGAGTCTATCCGTACGGAACTTATAACTTATTTCTTAACTTAATCTTAATATGGAACTTAAAATCAGGAATGATATACTTGTATCAAAACGACATAGATCGAAAGAAAGAAATTCTATTCGTACAGAACTTATAACTTATTTCTTAACTTAATCTTAATACGGAACTTAAAATCAGAAATGATATACTTATATCAAAACGACATAAATCGAAAGAAAAGAGTCTATCCGTACGGAATTCATAACTTAATCTTAATACGGAACTTAAAATCAGGAAAACGACATAAATCGAAAGAAAGGATTCTACCTGTACCTAACTGACATAAATTGAAAGAAAGGATTCTATACGTGCCCAACTGACATAAATCGAAAGAAAGGAGTCTATCCGTACGGAACTTATAACTTAAATATGGAATTTAAAATCAGGAATGATATACCTATATCCAAACGACGTAAATCGAAAGAAAGGAGTCTATCCGTACGGAACTTATAACTTATTTTTTAACTTAATCTTAATACGGAATTTAAACTCAAGAATGATATACTTATATCAAAACGACGTAAATCGAAAGAAAGGATTCTATCCGTACCCAACGGACATAAATCGAGAGAAAGGATTCTATACGTACCTAACTGACATAAATCGAAAGAAAGGATTCTATCCTTACGGAATTTATAACTTATATAATCAGGAATGATATGCTTATATCCAAACGACTTAAATCGAAAGAAAGGAGTCTATCCGTACGGAACTTATAACTTATTTCATAACTTAATCTTAATACGAAATTTAAAATCAGGAATAATATCCTTATATCAAAAAGACGTAAATCGAAAGAAAGGAGTCTATCCGTACCTTAAAATTTCCAAGTGATGCTACCTTGTTTTCAATTGTAGATTTATACGGGCAGAGTTTAGCCTACTGATTATCCTCTTAACCTAATTTGCACACAAACTAGGTAATTAACTTAATACAGCATTTACGATAACTCACGAGATCAACCCTCACAACGAATGACAAAGTGCTATGCTTAAACATCCATCGGATTCACAACGAAGGACAGAGTATTCCCCGAATTCGGGTGGCACTCAACATCCGGTCGAAATCACGACTAATGACAAAACATCACCCTAATGTGGGCAGCACTTAAACATCCATTGAGTACATTGATCGATCGGACAATGAATCGTAATAGCGATTGAGTTAATACCCTGTTCTGCAGCACCATGCTATACTTAATTAGTGTTTCGTGTGTGTTAATTGAAGTAAACAGACGATAACTCGAAGAATTTTACGAATTCTTTCGTCTTTTGAACACCAGAAAGCGAGTGCCAATGTCCTCTATTTATAGCTGAATTTTGCCCCCCCTTACGGACCGTAACAAATAATCCCTTACGGTCCGTAACAAACCCTTGCGCACCGTAACATTAATAACCTTACGGTCCGTAAGGGACACCTAAACATTATAGGGTTGCCACGCGTGGGACTAGCCTAGCTGAGTCGACAGTTTTATAATATTCAATTTAGACAGCGAGTTAAATGGATAATTATCACTAGAAAATACCCCCCCCCCCCGAGTTTTAGGGGCCCTGATCCTGATTCTGAAAATTCTGAAAATCTTAGGGTTTGTGCAGAATCACTTGGGTGTCTTAATTAGGGTTTCCTATTGAACTATAAATCATAAGGAATAATAATTTTTAATGAGGGTTGTTACATTTTTGTTTTAAAATTTTCGGGTGTTACAATACATCACAGTTCTTTTTTATTAAAAACATATTTTGATGGTTATATGTGTTAACCGATTAGATTATATTTATTCACCTCGTGTAATACACATGTTTGTTCAATCTGTACAACGCACGGGTTTTTAAAAGATGTAAAATTCTATTATTTATTATATAAAATTACATTTATTCAAATCGTGTAATACACAGGGTTCTAGCCTAGTTTAGTATATTATGATTTAAGGGTAGAAAGCTTAGTCATTAAAAAAAATATTAATAATATTTATTACTAATTAAATGAATTAATGTAGAATTGAATGTCAATGGAGATAAAGATAAAATACAGAAACTATGAGATTTAATTGCTTATAGTTTGTTTTGATAATATTAGATTAGATATTGTGAGATTTAATTGCTTTTAGTTTGTTTTGATAATATTAGATTAGATGTTGTTGTTAATGGAGAGATTGTCACATTGCATTAATTGGAGTCTTTTATTATAAGTTAGATATATAGGAAAAGGGTAAAATGAGAACTACATTGAGTTGTGAGAACCATGAAAACTAGGCCTTCCAAAATTTTTTCCAATTTTTTCTTTTCTCAAAAATCTTTAAAAAAAATCACTTGTTTCAGCAAAAAATAAAAAAAATTGTCGCATCCAAAAATTTACATCAGGTGTAAATTTTTTTTATCGCCGTAACAAAATTTACATCTGACGTAAACAAAACTTACATCAGACGTAACTACCGACTAGACAATTTTTTGTTTTTTTTTGTTTTACATATGTGTTTATAATATCTTGATCTACTTCTGTGCAAAAAATTATGGCCCAACTCGCACGGAAAGTATGAGTTCTCATGGTTCTTACAACTCGTAGTGGTTTTTAATTGAACCGAAGCCTACATATATATACACACACACGAGTTGAGTGAACTTAGACAACTCAGTCAAAACAAAAGCTTTTTCAAATTTTTTATACCAAAAATCAACTTTTCAAAAAGAAAGTTGAAAAAGTTTTGGTTGATTTACACAACCGTAAAAAATACTTACAATATGTGTACATGCTAATGTCAACAACTTTTTACAGTGGTGTAAAAAGGCTGAAAACTTGGCTCGGTTTTTTTATTTTTTTTTCACAACCGAGTTTGTAACATTTTCATCTTTGTGTGTGTAAAAAATGGTGGCAAAAGCTTGATCGGGAAGTCGGAGTTCTCTAAGTTTTCACAACTCAGGAGGGGTTTCTCTTAATTCGAAGCCTATATATTATATACTAGGTTAGAACCCCTATATTACACGGGTTGCATAAATGAAATTTATATAATAAATAATAAAAAATACATCTTTAAAAAAACTTGTAAATTGTACGTGTTGAATAAAATACAATGCAATATGTTAACATAAATAGTCATTAATATTTATCTTTTAAAAATAAAACTGATGTACTATTTATAATTATAACATTTTACTTTATCTTTTTTTTATTTTGCATAAATGTAATTTTATATAATAAATAATAAAAAAATATATCTTTACAAAAACTCGTATATTGCACGTGTTGAATAAAATATGATTTCATATGTTAACACATACAATCATCAAGATTTAAAAATGAACTTTCATGTACTATTTACTTATTATAACATTGTACTATGTTTTTTATTTATTATTAGGTTAAAAACACACGTATTACATGAGGTTGAATCCTGTTTTTATTGTAGGATCGTTTTCAGACCCGAACGAGTCGATCAGAAGAGTTTATTTCAATACGAGTGGCGGAAACTAACGTATCGAGGTCAATTCAGCAAGATTCACACTATAAACTGTTGTATGATTGATTTGATGACATTTTACAACCTGACAACACTTCGGCAGCACTTCGTTGCTCTGACCGGAAAGTTACAAATGAAATGGACATGAGAGGTATTTATAGGTGAAGCTATTCCATTTGAAAGTGGCATGGCATGCTTCAAACGGAATGGCATGCTTCAAACGGAATGGCACTCCTCAAACGGAATGGCACTCCTCAAACGGAATTAGCTCAATCACATCTAAAACCTATCCTATTTTTCGTATAATGTGCCCTAACCTTCTAAATACAAACAAGACTCGATACAAGACGAAGTTGACAGACGTATGCACCAACAGACTCCCCCTCGAATGTTGACGAGTCTTCAGTGTCGAGTCTTCGGTTGTCAAACCTTCAGTCTTTATCAGTCTACTCGCTTTCTTCAAATATTCTCCATTGTAAGCATCCTCAATCAATCTCTTTCTCTTTCTTCCAGAATCGCAAAATAACTCTGAGCTCTTTTTACAAGTATCTTCAGAATCCGAATTTGTCTCTACTATCTTCAGGCTCTCTCTTGATGTCCTCAGACTCCCCCTCTCACTAAGCTGGGATCGCAGTCTGGAATTCATTTTCCACAGGTTCTTAGATCGTAACCTGGCACTCATCTTACTCAGGTTTCGGAACCTGGATAACCTGCACACATCTCTACCCAACAATAAGTTTCACAAATTTAAAATTTTGCAAATTTAGAAACCACTTGCATGTATCATTCAAAAATGATTTAATCTTTGATATCCACTTGAAAATACAACTTTTTCAAACATTCTTTCCCAAACCTGTTCATCAAGTTTAGCACTTGGAATTTTGAAAATGAGCTCTCCAACATCAATTGTCGAAAATCTTTTTGAAATTTACAAAATTTATGCTAAAACACACTGAATTTTTTTTTTTTTTTGGATTTTACATAACAAAGGAATGCAGTAAAGAAATATTTACAGACACTATTTTTGTGAACTTGTGTAAGAGGATCATATCAGTTTATAAGACAAATCACCAACACCGTTAAGCTTTAAACATTTTAAGTTTTAAACGATTCACGTAGATTGACGATATTGTTGTCCACTTAAACTCAATCTAAAAACTTTCGAAATGCTTACCGATACGTTAAGGTATATTAATTTTGCACTAAGCTCTTATGGACCCCACGATCTAAGCATATCCCCTCATCATGCAATACACTGACTCAAGTAATGCCTTTAAACTTTTATCAACTGTGATATGTACGAAAACAAAGCAGAATGTTTAAACATTAACAATCAGGTTTATAAGACAAATCACCAACACCGTTAAGCTTTAAACATTTTAAGTTTTAAACGATTCACGTAGATTGACGATATTGTTGTCCACTTAAACTCAATCTAAAAACTTTCGAAATGCTTACCGATACGTTAAGGTATATTAATTTTGCACTAAGCTCTTATGGACCCCACGATCTAAGCATATCCCCTCATCATGCAATACACTGACTCAAGTAATGCCTTTAAACTTTTATCAACTGTGATATGTGCAAAAACAAAGCAGAATGTTTAAACATTAACAATCAGGTCGATACTTCCGTATACGCAGAGAAAGTCCAATGTTTAAACAAAATAAGAAAATAAAAATAAATTGAAGTTGTTTAGGCTTTAACTACCAGGTCGATACTTCCGTATACGCAGAGGAGGTCCAAAGCTTAAACGAAACACCAAAGAAAATAAAGCAGAATGTTTAGGCAATAACATCCAGGTCGATACTCACGTATACGCAGAGGATGTCCAATGCTTAAACAAAATAAAGAAATAAAACAAGTTTAAATCTTTGCAAAATGAAATGCACAATCACAGCGACTTTTCAGCAAAATTGTGAAAGTTCACAAACTTAACCAGTTTTATATCTTTCGACAATCAGCGATTACTGAGTAGGCACACAATCAAGAAGGACAAAACTAAGTACTATGCTTTCGACCATGTTTCCCATTAGAACTAGGCTTTTCCATTTAAGTTTGTATCGTTATCGCAAATCTACTAGTCTAGCTGAGCCTACCGTCACATCTTTAGTGAGACCGTTTATCACATTTTAACTTTCCATTTCTTTAGCATGCTGTGACAGTCCACTGATGTACTATCATTTCCTCTTTTTTACAACAAAACTCATTTTTGATTTCATCATGTTTTTGGATTTTTCAAAATTTCAAATGTTTTTGGATTTTCTAAATTTCTTACTCCCCCTAAAATGCAAACACATTTTAGGAAATTTGAAAACAAACTTTGAAACTCTTCTTGTACAGTTTGTTTTAATAAAAAATAACGACAACTGATATCTAATCACTTCAAACCGCCATTCATTTGGCATAAACAATCAGAACTCCCCCTCACAACAAACTATTTCCCATTGTGATTTCAAAACACTTAAGTTTGTTTTAATCAAATGGTTTTTCCGGAAAATAAGTTTTGTTGATTGATTTTAACCATTTGTAGGTTAGGGGATAAACTCATCATTTTGTTTCTCAATCACTTGTAGGAAATCAGATACAACTTAATGTCTCTGATTTACCACTTGTAAGAATAGTTCAATCAAGTTCAACCTAATGACCTTGATTAACCTTTGTATCACAAACTCTTTTTCAACCACATGGCTTACCAACCAATACCACTTGTAAGTTACCATATATGGGTTGAATTCTCAAGATGCCGATTCCTACTCCTCGCTTACTAACCTGGGAGTTCCAGCAATTCCTGCAGTATGACTTGTCAAAATTTAACCATTACAAGATTCATTCATAAAAACCACTTATCAAGAAGGATGCCGATTCCTGATCCACGATTACAAACTTGGGATCTCCGGCAAGTCAGATTTTACTCTTTGAAAAATATATCCACCCAAGCCTGACCATCCTTGGGTGTAACAACATCTTCTTCACCATTACTTTCAACAGAACTGTGAACTTTCCTTTTGGAAGCATAAAAGTCTTTCACATTTTTGACCTTACCATTGACCATTTTGCTAAAAATATGTTTCACATTTCCGTTGAAAGCCTTTTCAACATCAAATTTCTTCTTTTCAGAATAAAATTGATTTGAAATTTCAACTTTTCCAACTTTCTTCTTAAAATTTTCAGCCCGCAAAGGTGGAAAATTCACATCATCCACTTTTGGAACTGATTTTTCAATTCTTTCTTCAACACATGGCTCCTCTAATTTTGTGGAATCAGATTCATCACCAGAACTGTTTCCTGAACCTTTAACCACCCATTTTTGGTTTTTCAAATTTTCTTTTCTTTTCATCACATTCTTTGAACATTCACCAATCTCAAAGGTTGAATTTTCAAAGCCTGTAAATTTTCTGGTTGTAAGTTCAGTTTTCTCAACAACTTTTTCTTTCAATTTACCAGAGACTCCCTGTTTTGTCTGTATTGCCTTTTGACAATTTCTGGCGATGTAGCCGACTGTTTTACACTGAAAACAGGTTCTTGTCTCTGTAGTCTTCTGAGCACCATTTTTCTTCATGTTCTCTTGCTTCTTGGCAAGGAATTCTTTGTTCGTTTGCTTCCAGAATGAACTCTTCTGTTCTTTCTCAGCACTTGTTCCTGAAACAAAAACAGTTTTTGGTTTATAAATTTTCTCATTTTTATAATTTTTCGGTGGAATAAAACCCAATCCATTCTTTTTGAAATTACCGTTATGGTTAGATTTCTTTCGATAACCATAACCAGAACTGTAACCCATTTTCTTGTTTAAACGTTGTTGAACTCTTGAGGTGTAAGGTTTAGGTTTTTCAGAAAGATTTACAACTTTTATTTCAGAAATATTAATTTCTGTCAGTTTGAAAACCTGTTTAATCATTTCCAGTTTAACACCTCTTATTGGAAAAGTTTCATCAGAATATAATTTGTCAGAATCTTTCAAAGTATATGCTACTTTGATCGGTTCGTCATTCAAATTAGATTTTGATAGCAAAAATTCCTTATCATAAACCCGTTTGTCCTTTTTGATTGTTGACTTTGACTTGTCGGATTCAGACTTTGACTCAGATTTGGACTCCGTTTTTGACTCCTCTATGTCATCTTTATCTAACACCTGATCGACCACACGTTTAATCAACTCGGACTCATGATCAGTGTCAGACGATGTGAACGTAACATCAATATTTTCTGGCAAATTATCCGACGACCTTGACTCCCACTGTAAGTTAATTGCCTTTTTGACTCTTTCGGAATTTGGATTTCGAGGCGAATATCCATTTTCGACCGGGGGTGGACATTTGTTATAGACAACACTTGGTTTCTCACCAGAAATTTTCACTTCATCATCTTCTTTTGTCTCGGACTTCTTTTCTTCCGAAGTCTTCTCTTCCTCAAACATCTTCATTCTTTCAACGATTGGATAAATCCTGTCAACAACAAAAGTAGAACATGAGTAACTTTTCAGTAAATTGTTGACTCTTTCAGTTTCTATTCTTTGTGTTGCTAACTTTAATTCCAGCTCATCACACTTCTCTGTGTAGTAATTGACATCATCAAGCTGTCTCATGTAAGCTCCTTTGGCTTTGAGTGTATTCAATGCAACGACTTGTTCACTGTTCGACTCAGCGTACTTGTTAATCTCTCTGTTCAAAGTATCATAAGATTCTTTCAATCTTTTTATATTGTGTAGCAGCTCGTTGTTTTGTATGATCAAAGAATCACAATTCAAACACTTTTCAGGAACTTTGACTACTTCAGTATCAGCTTTGATCTCAAATTCTGGAACTTCTTTGACTATTCTTCTCACTTGAAACATCTCAGCTCTTCTCTTTTTCTCTTTCTCAGCTTCAGCTTTTATCCTTTCTTCTTCCTCTTCCTCTTCTTCAATTTTTCTCCATTTTTCCTCTTCAGCTTCTCTCATTTTTCTGCCCAATATTCATCTCTAACATTAGCAACAAAATCTTTAGCATTTAATATCTCTTTTTCCATAAATTCTTTATCTGGGCAAAAATTATCCCAACTGAACTCTTCTGGCAATTTTTCATCATCTTGATATGCCAAACACACTTTACTTTCTGTTGGAATGTATTTATCCCAGCTAAATCCACCATCCTTGCCTTGGTTAACCAGACACGCTCTCTTTGAATCTTCAATCACATTCCTTCCATGTGCAGTTTGTGCTTGATGCGGTGCCTGTTGTTGTTGATATGGCTGTTGTGAGACTTGATGATAAATCGCCTTCTTGTAGTAATCGTTGTTTCCGAAAGGGTTTTGAGCTCCACTAGCTTCACGATTTGTGCACTCTCTCTTGAAATGCCCCTTTTCCCTGCAACGAAAACAAGTAACTTTAGACTTATCAAAACCTAAAGTTGACACATGAGCCTCGCGAAAATCATCTCTGCCTGTAATTTGTTTGAACTTTTCAGCCCGTCTCAACACACTGGCCATGCACCATTTAATATCCATCAATTCCATTTCCTCGGCATCAATTTGATCGTAATCCTCTTTCGTGAGCATTGGATTTCCGATCCTCCCTGCAACTAAGCCTCCATAGGATTCAAGCACGGTCACCAACAAAGACATGTGACTTTTTGCAACTTCCTCAGTATAATTCTGATCATTCTCAAGCTTTAAAGCAATGTTTCATTGAAGAACTTTGCCACACTTTGTCGTAGAAAACTGTGGATCATAGGTTGGAAATGAAGAGAATCCTGTTGTGCTGCTTGATCCCTGAGATGCACTTTCAGAAGAACCTTTTGCGTTATAAGCAGTTTCAACTTTTGGAGAGAGATTTGTTTTTTCACTAACACCACTCTTAAAATACAAACCAATATCCTGTTCTCCATCATAGTTCTTCATCCTGGCGATCTTCCTCTGCTCCATCTCTTGAGCCTCCAGATGTTTGATAAACTCACCCAGTGTTAACTTTTTATATTCCTTCCGATTGTTTCTTAACATCATCAGAAATGTTCCCCAAGTACCATGTGGTAACGCATCAGCAAGTTTCTCAATCAGCTCATTAGTATCCTTTTTGATCCCTAATTTCGTCATATTTCTCACCAAGTTACAATATCTCTCAATAATTTGTTTGGTATTTTCAGATTTCAACCCACGAAATAGATCAAATTCTTTCTTCATGAGAGACATCTTGTTTTTAAGCATATCATCACTTCCTATAGACTTTGCTTCCAATTCAGTCCAGATTGAATATGCACTTCCATCATGTTGAAGCAAAATCAAAATGTCCTCTTTAATTGCTTGCTGAAGCAGACTCACCATCAATTTCTCATCTCTATACTTCTTTTTCTCATCATCACTCATTTCTCTGATTGTTAACTGAATACCATTCCTTGTGGGCTTTTCATATGGGACTTCAGTGTGTTCCCAAGCATCCAAGTGATAAGCTTCAACCCAGTTTCCAAAGCGTTCGGACCAACCATTGTAATCATCAATATCCAAGAGCTTAGGCGGTTTCTGTGATGTCCCGGTTTCATTTTCAAGCAAAGTATTTTGAGTCACAGTCATCGGACTAGCAAAAGCGTTATAAAACTCGTTCTCCATGTTTTTGATTATTACAGATTCACAAACAGACAGTTTCAAACAAACTGGTTCACCTCGTGAAACACCTGACAACACAAAAACAAATGATCAGTTTAAACACTTATCAATTTAACTGAAACAAACTGATACTCGGACTGGTGAATATTTTGTGCGGACTGATTTTGATGTCAAAACATGCGAACAGCTATGACCCGGATCAAATTTGAATGACCTTTTCCAATGACCTCACTAAACCACACGACCTGGAACAAGTTTGAATTCAAATGAACTGAACCACCTCTTGTGAACTGTTTCAAGCGATTTGACTGAACTGCTTTGAACCGAATAACTTTGATGCGATGTATGATCCTAAGATTAATACAAACACAACCTTTTGCAAACAAGATTAATAACCGACAACTAAGATATTCTATAACTTTTTATTGGACCGCCTAACTCATTCACATGCAAACTAATTTTCAACTCCAAGACAAAATGATCGTAAAAAGTTATTCACGTGATGTATGGTCCCAAAGCAAACAATCTTATGCAATTACTTGAGTTTAATAGCCGACAATCAACAATCACAAATCAATCCTATTGGGCCGATTTTATGTAGTGGGCTGACACAATGTAGATCACATGCAAACTGACCAACTCACATGCAACTTTGACTAAAAAGCTGACACTTCTTAAAATCTATTGGGCCGCAAGTCTTGATCAATACACATGGGCTGATGACAATTTATCAGATCAAGACTAGTATCACGTGAACTATTGAACCACTTTCAAACGGAAATCGTGTTTCAAACGGTATTCTCAAACATAATACCTTCCTCAAACCAGATGGCTTCTTTCAAACAAAACTCTCAAACGGAACACGTTCTCCAAACGGAATGATCAATCAGTTCAAACGGACCACATGTTTCAAACGTAATTACCATGCATTTTCAAACGTAATTTAGTTTTCAAACGTAATTACCATGAATTTTCAAACGAGATACCCAATTTCAAACGGAATATGTCGGATTCAAACGGAATAGGCTGCTGACATCATCAATTCGGTAAAATTTTTGTCCAATTTTTCAGGTTTTAATCGGATTTTAATTCTGAAACTTTCTAGGGTTTGTTAAAACAACATTTCGCACGTTATGTGTGAAAATCAGCCGTTTTTAACAGTAAAAAATTGTTTAATTTTGAAAGAAGGTGTAGAAAGTCAGAATTTGCGACTGAATTGGTATGAACTCTTCCTCCTGAGCTCTGATACCACTTGTAGGATTGTTTTCAGACCCGAACGAGTCGATCAAAAGAGTTTATTTCAATACGAGTGGCGGAAACAAACGTATCAAGGTCAATTCAGCAAGATTCACACTATAAACTGTTGTATGATTGATTTGATGACGTTTTACAACCTGACAACACTTCGGCAGCACTTCGTTGCTCTGACCGGAAAGTTACAAATGAAATGGACATGAGAGGTATTTATAGGTGAAGCTATTCCGTTTGAAAGTGGCATGGCATGCTTCAAACGGAATGGCATGCTTCAAAGGGAATGGCACTCCTCAAACGGAATGGCACTCCTCAAACGGAATTAGCTCAATCACATCTAAAACCTATCCTATTTTTCTTATAATGTGCCCTAACCTTCTAAATACAAACAAGACTCGATACAAGACGAAGTTGACAGACGTATGCACCAACATTTATTACATTCAAATTATGAGATACAATTATTTTAGTTAGTTTTATACACCATCATTTTTATTTGTTTATTTCATTCATAAAACAGTCGTCTTAAATTTGTATTCAAGAGAGTTTACGGTACAAAAAGGTGGAGATCGATCCCCAAGTTTTTTTATATTTCATCATTTTTAGAATTATACCACAAAATCAAGAATTAAATTCTCTTTGAATGGAGTATAGAATTGTTATATTTAAAAATGGTGTTCTTTCTACATGATGATGCGATGCGCGATAAATGATGAGTTTAAACCAATTATAACAGTACGCCTACCATTATAGCGATGTGTCTAAAAACACTTACAATTTGATAGAAGCATATGTCTGGCGTAGAATAATTATTTAATTCTAGTGAAAAAAAAAACAATAATACAATTATTAAGTAATTATCAAACGGGAATCTTTGATTCCTAATTTACCATAATATCAATCACCGAAATCCAAAGTATATCTATCTACTTATAATAAAAACAAACGTTTAACGTTTATGCTTATCTAAATTTTTGTTTAGAATTATTTATAGAAAAACAAATATTCATTCTTATCTATTTTTTTAGATTATTATCATTTACTATGATCATAATAAAAATAAACATTTATATTTTTATCTGATATTTTTATTTAAAATTAATATTATTATTATTATTATTATTAATATCTAATATGATCATAGTATAAACAAAAATTTATCCATATCCAAATATTTTATTCTTATCTAATTTTTTTTTAAATTTTTTATTATTATCATTATTTAATATGATAGATACATAGGAAAATGAGGCGAGAAAGGATCAGGAAGTGACATGTGTCCAAAAAAGATTTTAATTTATTAGTATCAGAAGATATATATAAATCATTTAAGGACTCTGTAAGCATTTACACACATGTTTGATACTTTTTGGCTCATTTCATTTTACCTTCTTTTTTTACATTTTACCCAATGGAACCTACTGTCAACATAAGGAGACCCCGGGTGGAAGAACAAAACCCCGTGATGTTGAATTATCACGCGTGGAAATTTTCAAAACACCACCGCCACTGTTTTACATCACGCGTGCATTTGATAACGCGTTAAGAATATCACGCGTGAAGAATGGAAGAATGTGAGGGAATGTGAGAGTTTATTGTTAGGTGTTGTGAGTGATGGGCATTTCCCCTAAAATCCATCACCAGTGATGGAATAAAGCTCGATGACGTGGCGGAACTTGATTGGAAGTTGTGAGTGAGTGATGAGTGATGCGTGATGACCACCCCTACCCCCTAATACACCTTGAATAGACGCAATTTTTATTTCTACACATTTATAAAAGCATGTACTTCATTAGTACCCTTTGTACACTTACGACTCGGTTCGGTTAATAATCGGAACCAGTTTTTGAAAAAAAAACCGATTTGTACACCTCTACTTACTAGCATGGGTAATTTTGTTTTGTGGACTAATGACTGTGGCACAAAATATTAACTTTCCTCTGAAAAGATAGATTTTCAATGCAGCTTCTAGTGAGTCATTTGGAACCACTAACCTAACAACAATTAGCAAGCATTGATCTCATTGCAGCTTCTAGTGAGTCACTTGGAACCACTAACACCTAACAACAATTAGGCCATTCGTAGTCATAAAGCCTCTTTGTGGGCGTTATGCGACATGTGTCTTGCCACGTAACACAGGGGCGTTATGGGGCGTTATGCCACTTGAGGCCGTAGTCATAAAGCCCTACGTCATCATTACTCAATTATTTAATTTTCATTTTTTAATTAATTTCTAAGTTTTTTTAAAATTAAAATCATTTCATTAAATAAAAAAAAGATTACAATAAAATAAAAAAAAAACAGTAAAATAAAAAAAAAACATTAAACTAGAATAAAATAAAAATAACATTACACAATCAAAGGTTATATTTTTTTTTCTATTCGCTCCTTTTGTGCCAACGCCATCTTCAACGCTTTTCCCGTTAAGTGGTCGTGCGGTTTCGAGTAGAACTCAAAGTTGTGAGCCCATTGTCTATCCCGCATAATCTCGGTCACTTCGCGGTTCCCATCGACATCAACGACGACTCGGGCCTTTTCGACCGACTTCTTCTACAGGCGGGTCTTGGTAGCTCTTCCACCGGCTCTTCCCCCGGAATATCCTCGTTCAAGTTGGTGTTTCGAGCGTCGGAGGTTGGCGTTTCGGGTTCACCCGACTCGTTTGTTTTGGACCGCTTTGATGGCCTTTTATTTTCCAACCGACCGCTAGGAGTAGAGATGTTGGCCCATTTGGGGCTATGGCGAAGGATTTGCCAACACCTTAGGTACGGGAAATGGCCATTAGCATTTGTATACCCGACCAACGCCGCTTGCGTAATATCACCGTCCTTGCTTCCATTTTCCATACGGCAAAATTGCGTTGGTACACGGTTTGAAAATTCGTGCACTTTTTGTTGATATCGGTCCACTTTCCCGATATCGAGTCCGGCGGCCGGTATTCGTCTCCTTTACCCATGAGATCGAAAAAAAATCTCGTATTCGGCTCAAAAAAACGGATTTACTTTGATTGTTTGCTAAAAAAAATCAATAATTAGTCCGAAATAAAAAAAGGAAATAAACAGAAAAAAAACTGTTAATAAAAAGAAAAAAAAAATAAAAAACAGAAAAATAAAAACCGAAAATAAATAAAAAAACTACCGAAATTTAAAAAACAGAAAACAAAAACTGAAAATAAATAAAGAAACAGAAAATAAATAAAAAACAGAAAAAAAAAATTAAAAAAAAAAAACAGAAAAAAGCAGAAAATAAATAACTTAAAATAATAAAATAAACAAATAAATATACCTATTACGGGGTCCTTCGACACATCGATCCAAGCGTGGGTTAGCGTATACTCCTCGTCGGAGTTCCACGATATCACATTTTTTTTTCGTTCGGGTGGTGGTTTCCGCTTTCTTTTTATGTGCTTGTTTTCCTTTTCCTTTTTGCGTCTCCGCTACTTCGGGTTGTGTTTCCGGAACAATCTTGGGTTCGTGTAGTGGGGAGCCGAAAGCTTGAGCCGACCCGAATGCTTGAGACGACCCCATTCCGTCAGTGTTTTGATTCGGGTTCCACCCGTAGAGATTCGGGTCCCATGAGATCAGTTGGTTCAAAAGATTCATGAACCATGTATTTTGTTGATTGTAATTGACAAAACCGCCGGATCCGAAAGGGGTGAGTCGAGTGGGAACCGGAGACACGGGGCGGGTAGGATTACCACTTTGGTTCGGGTCCGCACTCGATCGGCGAGGAATAAAACCACAGTTGAAGGGATGCATTGTATAAAATTTGTGGATTTAAAAAAAAAGCTAGAGAGAAAGAGGGTTTGAGAGTGTATGGGTTTATAAAAATATGGGAGAAGGGGTTATTATTTAAAGGGAATATTGTAAATTAATTGAATTTTTTTTTTTTTTTAGATTTGACTGTTTGTAACGGTCAGAATTTGAAAATCAAACAATATGGCGACGCGAAGGTGATAGCGCTGGTTTTTTTTGGAGCCATAAAGCCCCTCGTCGTGGTGTTCCAGACGCTATATGGTGCTATGGGGCAAAAACCCAGGCACAAAACGCTTTGGTGTTCCAGGCGCTTATTTAATTTTTTTCTTAAAATTTTTATTATTATTATTATTATTATTTAATATGATAGATAAATAGGAAAATGAGGCGAGAAAGCACCAGGAAGTGACATGTGTCCAAAAAAGATTTTAATTTATTAGTATCGGAACATATATATAAATCATTTAAGGACTCTATAAGCATTTAAACACATGTTCGATACTTTTGGCTCATTTCATTTTACCTTCTTTTTTTACATTTTACCCAGTGGACCATACTGTCAACATAAGGGGACCCCGGGTGGAAGAACAAAACCCCGTGATGTTGAATTATCACGCGTGGAAATTTTCAAAACACCACCGCCACTGTTTTACATCACGCGTGCATTTGATAACGCGTTAAGAATATCACGAGTGAAGAATGGAAGATTGTGACGGAATGTGTAGGATCGTTTGCACGACCAAAACGAGTCGTTCAGAAGAGTTCTATCCAATACGAAAGGCGGAATTCAATCGTATCGAAGTTGTTTCAGCTGATTTGCACAAGAATCACTTTAAACTGTCTCGTATATTGAAAACACAATGTTTTACAGGCTGGAGACACTTCGGCAGCACTTCGGCACCGGAATCAGATTCTTACCAACGAAATGGTCAGGGCAGGTATTTATAGGCAGAGTCATTTCGCACGGAATCAACACATGCGAAATGTTCATTTCGTACGAAATGGCTTCACCATTTCGTGCGAAATGGCTAGCTGTCATTTCGTACGAAATGGATATTCCATTTCGTGCGAAATGGCCTCAACCTATATTTTCCCGGTTTTTCTTTATTTCGTGCCCTGATCTTTCTACACTATTACAAGACTCGATATAAGACGAAGTCGACAGACATATGCACCAACAGACTCCCCCTTGGATGTTGACGAAGTCTTCAGTGTCGAGTCTTCGGTATGTCAACCCTTCAATCTTTATCAATCTTTTCGCTCTCTCCAAAATATTCTCCATTGTAAGCATCCTCAATCAATCTCGTTCTCTTCTCTTTCTTCCAGGATCTCAATCTGACTCTATCTTCTCTTGATCAGATCTCTTGATTCCTTAAGTTTATCAGCATCAGCAGTTTGCGTGTACACAGTTCCAGAATCAGAAATTGGATCTTTACATCTTCAGACTCCTTCTTGATGTCTTCAGACTTCCCCTTTCGATAAGCTGGGATCGCAGTTTGGAATTCACAATCTACAGGCTTTGGTTCGAAAATATGGCTCTTATAACTTTCACAGGTTCTAAGATCGTAACCTGGCTCTCCTCATGCTGAAAGTTTACAAAAATCGGAACCTGGCTTTCGCATATCTTTTAGGAGTCGAAACTTTGTTGCTTCTGCCTGCACAAATTCTACCCAAAACATAAGTTTTACAAATTTTAAATTTTAACAATTTTAAATTCTGCTTAACACTTTCAAACTCAACCAGTCTCATGTAAATATCATCCAAAATGATTTAACATTTAATTTCAGATGACCACTTGTAAAAATAACATTCAGATTTGACATTTTCATTTTGAAATCTTTTCTCATTTCAAACAAATTCTCCCAAACCATTTGTTCATCATGTTTAGTGATGCGTGTGAAGTGTTATATATCTTAGGTGTATATTTTAAGCCCCTTTAACACTTATTTTTAGCCAAGTTTTAAATTTATAAAACACGATATTTTACTAACACTAAACACACATATGGGCAAGTGCACCTATCGTGAGCGTAGTATAGTGTTGGTAAGATACCGAGGTCGTCCAAGGACACAAGAGCTTTTAGTACCGGTTTATCCTCAACGTCTAATCAAATCAAAAAGTTTAGAAAAATGTTTTAAACTAAGAAAAATAAAAACTAACTAAAATGCTGAAAAAAAAACAAAAAAAAAACAGATAGACAAGATGAATTACTTGGTTCCGACTCGTATCTAGTGTAACCTTTGATTATTTCCGCACTTTTGCACTATTTTAAGATATTATCTTAGTTATTGCAGTAGGCCCCTCTTTTGAAGGTGACGTTACCCTCACCCCAGTAGTTTGAGTCAGCAAGGATACAATCCTAAAAGGGTGGATTATTGGAAGATAATTAATTAAGTTATTAATGCAAATTATGGTAGGCCCCTCTTTTGGATGTGACGTTACCCTCGACTAAGTAGTCTGAGTCAGCCGGGATACAGTCCTAAATAGCCGGGTTATAGTATTAATAGTAGTTAACTTATGAGGGGATCAAAGAGTTTGGACCCCCGCCATCCAATACCGTTAAGTATTGAAGGAGGTCCTACTAAATTTGACCCAGGTCCATTGCAGGACCTCTAAACGCTGAACAATGGCAAGACCTTTACCAAACCGTTCCCTTAACCCCCGACCAGGTAGCCAACATACCTCCATATAGACCGTGGAGATATGAATGGTGAAAATCTTTTATTTTATATAGACAGTAAAATAATGCCAAGACACCACGGACAAACGATAAGGAAAGATCACCTTCAACATAAGCAACTAGTTATTAAAGTCATTAATACAAAACCAAGTAAAAAGTGCGAAACGATTAGAAATAAAAAGTATTACACTAGACACTTTGTCTTCACCAAGTGATGTAAGAGACTTAGGCAAACATGGCCTTGATTGTCAAGAACTCTTACGATCAATCTTGGATCCCGAGACGACTCACACACTCTACGATGGACAATGGATGATGGTGGTGGATGATGGTGTTATGGTGGTGGTGGGTGGTGGGTGAAGTGTGAGAGAGGTGGTGTGCCAAGGGATGGTTTGAGCTTGAGCCAAGCACTTCTATTTATAGGCTGAACAGAAGCTCGGGCACGGCCCCGTGTCCACATCCTTCTCTTTCTTCATTTAATGCAGTTTTGTCTTTTTAGTTGACCACGCCCCCGTGTCCGCTGAGCACGACCCCGTGGTGCAGAAGAATCTTTGTACTATGCAGATTTGCTGGATTGTGTGAATCTTATAGTTGACCACGGCCCCGTGTCCGCTGAGCACGGCCCCGTGGTGGGCAATAGAAGCTTCTACCACTTTGTCTTTTCTGCTGACACTTGGGCACGCCCTCGTGCTGGCTGAGCACGGGGCGTGTTCAGGCTTCTGATATCTTGTTTTGCTTGGGAAGATGCTGTCGTGGGGTCGGGCATGTCACGTCTTGTTCCTTTTCTTGTATTTATGTTAGATTTTGATATCGTTTTGCTTCTTTTGTTAATTTGAGCTCATTTAATCCTGAAAATACAAAAGGAAGACAAAAACACACTTTTTCCAACATTAGTACTAAAAAAGGGTTAGTTTTATGCCTCATTTGATGAAATTTATATGTTGCATTTTTAACACATCAAATATTCCCCACACTTGAATCTTTGCTTGTCCTCAAGCAAAACTCTTTAATATGTGGCTATTACACTCCCAAATGGAATGGGTAGAGAAGAAGGTTTTTGGGCTTGTCGTAGAGTGTCGGGATTTCCAAGATTCTTTATTTAATTTAATTTTTATTTATTTACAATCCTATTCGTCATGATTTATTTAAAAATTTTCATAAGATAAATTACTTATTAGGGCATAACATGCCTCTTTAAAATTCTATTTATATACAAGTTCACATACCTCACGGGGATCACTCAACACTCGGCCGAAAATGTATTTTTGTGGATCACTCGAGAGCGGCATGGAACTTACTCCTACCATAGGCTTGCCAAGCAATCAATCCTCATCCTTTTTAACTTATATACCTTTGTAAATATCAAGAGGACTTTGTGGGTGAAGGGTTAGGCTTGGGTTAAAGGTAGGTGGTTGGGTTGGTGGTTAGTGGTTAGTAGAAAAAAGGCGAAAAGCGTAACAAGTGTCGGTTTTCGTAAGACTTTCTATTTTTGTAACTTTTATTTTGATGAAGCTATTTATTCAAACAAAGTTATTTTTGATGAACTTGTTTGTTTATTTTCTTTTGCTTCATCATCAACACAATTTTTTTTTTTGAAAAGTCATACGAAAAATCGAACTTGTTACTAAAACAAATGGGTAAAAATGAAAAAGGTTTTGGTGGGTAAAAAGAGTGTTTGGTTTGGGTTATGAAATGAAAAGGTTTAGGCTCAAATGGGCTAACTAGGGGGATTTTGGGTAGGTGGTAAAAAAAAGAAAAATAATGGTGTAGAAATAAAAAGGGTTAGTCCTAATGCCTCCATCATTTACTTACTCGGGTTTAAGTTGGTAAGGACCGGGAATGTATCGTCATGGCAAGTTCTAGAGTCGTAAGAACCAAGTGGCTATTCACACAAGAAACGAAAAATGAGCATTTAGTTCTAATGATATGTAATTGTATGCTCAATAAAGGCTCAAAACTCACTTTTGTGGGAATGGGTTTTTATGTGATCAAGTATATATAATCAAATTTTAACTAAGCTTGTCATGCCTTTTCATAATTTTCTTATGTTGGTTCTTTTTATCACGACGCTATCGGTTGTAAATTCGTAAAAATATAACCTTTTTAGAACTTGAAATTCCCGAGTTAAACCTAGACAAGAAAAAAAAAATGAAAATTTTTGAAAAAAATTTGGGGTGATTAGCGATTCCAATAGAGTTTTGTGTAAGGCTTGTATTTAGGACTTGTAAGATTCAAGGTTTTAGCATCCCCCCCACACTTAAATTACACATTGTCCTCAATGTGTCCCAAAAATAAGTTTTTAGGTTGATTGAATGTGTGAAAGGTGTGAAAAAGCAAAAAATTTTGTGTTACTGGGCGCTGAACACGGCCCCGTGTTATCCGGGCACGACCCCGTGTTCAAGTGCCAGTAACAAAATTAAAACAAGAGAAACAGAAGTCTGGACACGGGGGCGTGTGTCCAGTTACCTGAACTGGGTCTTTTTCTGCAGACTGTGCAGCACGGGGCCGTGTTGGGTGGACACGGCCCGTGCCGAGCTTACTGTAAACGAAGAAATTTGTCGGACGGTTCTGTTTTCCTGCATGGAGTGCTGGTTCAAGTTTCCCTTGCATCCTTTGCCATCTCAAGTGTGTTTTATTCCTGAAAATTAAAACTAACTAGAAAACAAGAAAATTAATCTAAACTAAGGATAGTTCCGCGGAATGCCTCCGTGGTGCGCCACGTTTATAAGGGTCCTTGGCTAGACCCAAAGCCTGGTCACATGTTACCCAAGTGGGATGTATTGCATCCCATGTTACACCGTCGGAGAGCGTCATCCAAGCTTGAGTATATGACCTTCATGTAGTTGACCGGGTCTTCTTCCTCTATTTTCTTTCCACATTCAAACTTCACTTCCTCGTCCCCAAACTTCAATGTTAACGTTCCGTCATTCATATCCACCACTGCTTGGGCGGTGGCTAGAAATGGCCTCCCGAGGATGAGAGGGACATCGGTGTCTTCTTCCATGTCTAGGATGACAAAGTCGGTTGGAAAAACGAAGTTGTCAACCTTGACCAGTAGATTTTCAGCGACACCTTGTGGAAATTTGACGGACCTGTCGGCGAGTTGTATGCTCATCTTTGTAGGGCTTGTTGTTCCTAGGCCGAGTCGTTTGAACATTGACGTGGGCATGAGGTTAATGCTAGCCCCAAGATCGGCTAATGCATTACGAACGGGGGACTTCCCAATCGAGCAAGGAATTGTGAAGCTCCCGGGATCGATTTTCTTTTGTGGAAGTTTGTTGAGTACTAAAGCGGAGCATTCTTCGCCTAAGTTAACTAATTGCAATGATTCAATTTTCCTTTTGTGAGTGAGGAAATCCCTCATGAATTTTGCATATTTAGGCATTTGGGTTAGGACCTCAATAAAAGGAATATTGACATGCAATTTTTTTAGTAAACTTTCGAACTTTGCGAATTGCTCATCGGTCTTTTGACGATTTAACCTACCGGGGTACGGAATTGGAGGAGTCTTGGTGGGCTCTTGATTTGGTGAAGAAGCCTTTTCTGGTTGAGGTGTAGGTGAAGTCGTGCTTTGGTGTTGACTTCCTTCAACTGGTGGTAATGGGGCATCCTCGGGACCCACGGTTCGGTTTCTCAATGTGATGAGGTGTACTTGCGCCTTTGGGTTGGTTTCGGTATTACTTGGTAACGCGCCTTGTGGTCTCTCGGAGAAATTTTGAGCTAGTTGATTTAATTGTTTTTCAACGTTTTGAATGCTAGCTTGTAGATTTCTAAAATTCGATTCCAATTGTTGAAATCGATCCGAGTTTTTCTTTTCGGTGTCGGAGATGAGGCGAGATATGGTATCTTCAAGCCTTTCTCTTCCACCTTGTTGTTGAGAGAAATTTTGTGGTTGTTGAAAATTAGTTCGTTGGTTTTGTTGGTTACTACTATTGCCGGGATCTCTCCAACCAAGATTTGGGTGGTTACGCCATCCTTGGTTGTAGGTACCCGTTGGAGGACCCGACGGCCTAGGTCTATTATCAATGTAGTTTACCGTTTCTGCTTGTTCATCTAATTCTTTCATACAACTCCAATTTTCATGTGACCCACCACACCCTTCACAAGCCATAACCGAGGCCGTTTTTGTCATTTCTAGCCTTTTGATTTTCGAAGAGAGGGCCTCGATTTGGGCTTGTAAAGAGGTGCTTTCATCAACCTTATGGGCGCCCGGGGCAATAGATTTATTACCTCGGGGAGTGTGCCATTGAAAATTGGTTTGAGCAATTTCCTCAATTTGATTATGTATTTCATTTGGGCGACGATTACCTAAAAGTCCCCCGGAGCTTGAATCAAGTGTTTGTCTTGTGTGTGGCAACAACCCATTGTAGAAAGTGGATACTTGTTGCCACACCGCTAGACCGTGATGAGGACACTTTCTTAGAAGCTCCTTGAACCTTCCCAAGTTTCATATAAGGATTCCCCATCCTCTTGTGAGTATATATTAATTTCAGTCATTAATTTAGCCGTTTTAGCAGGAGGGAAATACTTATATAGAAACTTTTGGGCTAGTTCATCCTAGGTGTTTACCGAGCCAACTGGGAGGGTGTTAAGCCAAGCCTTAGCTCGGTCTTTTAGTGAAAATGGAAACATCCTAAGGCGAATGGCGTCGTTTGATGCTCCATTGATCCGAAAAGTATCACATATTTCCAAGAACTTAGTAATATGTAGATGGGGATCCTCGTCCGCAAGCCCATGGAAGGTTGCGGAGTTTTGGAGCATTTGTATCAAATGCGGCCGAAGTTCGAAGTTGTTGGCTTCGACATTCGGTGCATTGATAGCGGCGCCGAGATTGCCTACGGTGGGCCGTAGGTAATCCGTGAGGGTACGTTGGTCCGCCATTGGAAGTGGGTCCCCCGAAACTTTCTCTTGATTTTTAGCTTTAAGTCTTTTTCTGAGAAAGCGTTCGGGTTCTTCTAGAGGTTCTTTTATGTCTCTTCTAGAACTGGAGCTCATGCACTACGTAGGAGGTTCAAATGTGGCGCCTGGGTTCCAAGTCCTGCAATAAAAACAGAAAAGAACGTTGGTCAGAATGTTCACCACGGCCCCGTGCTCGGTGAACACGGCCCGTGGTCAGAGATACAGTGATTGTTTTCTAGATCCCTGTTACTGGGAGTTTGACACGGCCCCGTGTTGCACCGACACGACCCCGTGTTCAGCTCTCTGTAACTCAGAAAATAAAAACTGCCAGTGATGATGCTGGGCACGGCCCGTGTCCGACCAGGCACGGCCCGTGCTGAGCTCTGCAGAAACAGAAAAACTAAAAAAAATCCTAAAAAAATAAGAAAAACGATTAGGCCGTTGATTCCTAACTTTCTTAAAATCCTTGTGTCCCCGGCAACGGCGCCAAAAAACTTGATGCGTGTGAAGTGTTATATATATTAGGTGTATATTTTAAGCCCCTTTAACACTTATTTTTAGCCAAGTTCTAAATTTATAAAACACGATATTTTACTAACACTAAACACACATATGGGCAAGTGCACCCATCGTGAGCGTAGTATAGTGTTGGTAAGATACCGAGGTCGTCCAAGGACACAAGAGCTTTTAGTACTGGTTTATCCTCAACGTCTAATCAAATCAAAAAGTTTAGAAAAAATGTTTTAAACTAAGAAAAATAAAAACTAACTAAAATGCTGAAAATAAAATAAAAAAAACAGATAGACAAGATGAATTACTTGGTTCCGACTCGTATCTAGTTTAACCTTTGATTATTTCCGCACTTTTGCACTATTTTAAGAGATTATCTTAGTTATTGTAGTAGGCCCCTCTTTTGAAGGTGACGTTACCCTCACCCCAGTAGTTTGAGTCAGCAAGGATACAATCCTAAAAGGGTGGATTATTGGAAGATAATTAATTAAGTTATTAATGCAAATTATGGTAGGCCCCTCTTTTGGAGGTGACGTTACCCTCGACTAAGTAGTCTGAGTCAGCAGGGATACAGTCCTAAATAGCCGGGTTATAGTATTAATAGTAGTTAACTTATGAGGGGATCAAAGAGTTTGGACCCCCGCCATCCAATACCGTTAAGTATTGAAGGAGGTCCTACTAAATTTGACCCAGGTCCATTGCAGAACCTCTAAACGCTGAACAATGGCAAGACCTTTACCAAACCGTTCCCTTAACCCCCGACCAGGTAGCCAACATACCTCCATATAGACCGTGGAGATATGAATGGTGAAAATCTTTTATTTTATATAGACAGTAAAATAATGCCAAGACACCACGGACAAACGATAAGGAAAGATCACCTTCAACATAAGCAACTAGTTATTAAAGTCATTAATACAAAACCAAGTAAAAAGTGCGAAAAGATTAGAAATAAAAAGTATTACACTAGACACTTTGTCTTCACCAAGTGATGTAAGAGACTTAGGCAAACATGGCCTTGATTGTCAAGAACTCTTACGATCAATCTTGGATCCCGAGATGACTCACACACTCTACGATGGACAATGGATGATGGTGGTGGATGATGGTGTTATGGTGGTGGTGGGTGGTGGGTGAAGTGTGAGAGAGGTGGTGTGCCAAGGGATGGTTTGAGCTTGAGCCAAGCACTTCTATTTATAGGCTGAACAGAAGCTCGGGCACGGCCCCGTGTCCAGTGGGCACGGCCCCGTGTCCACATCCTTCTCTTTCTTCATTTAATGCAGTTTTGTCTTTTTAGTTGACCACGCCCCCGTGTCCGCTGAGCACGACCCCGTGGTGCAGAAGAATCTTTGTACTATGCAGATTTGCTGGATTGTGCGAATCTTATAGTTGACCACGGCCCCGTGTCCGCTGAGCACGGCCCCGTGGTGGGCAATAGAAGCTTCTACCACTTTGTCTTTTCTTCTGACACTTGGGCACGCCCTCGTGCTGGCTGAGCACGGGGCGTGTTCAGGCTTCTGATCTCTTGTTTTGCTTGGGAAGATGCTGTCGTGGGGTCGGGCATGTCACGTCTTATTCCTTTTCTTGTATTTATGTTAGATTTTGATGTCTTTTTGCTTCTTTTGTTAATTTGAGCTCATTTAATCCTGAAAATACAAAAGGAAGACAAAAGAACACTTTTTCCAACATTAGACTAAAAAAGGGTTAGTTTTATGCCTCATTTGATGAAATTTATATGTTGCATTTTTAACACATCATTTAGCCCTCGAAATTTTGAAAAACAACTCTTCAACATCAGTTGTCGAAAATCTTTTTGTATTTTTCAAAAAATTTATGCTAAAACACTCCAAAAATCTTTTTGAGTTTTTGTTTTTAATGGAAAGCAGTAAAGAAATATTTACAAACATTATTTTTGTGAGTTTGTGTAAAAGGATCATACCAGTTTTTAAGACAAATCACCAACACCGTTAAGCTTTAAACATTTTAAGTTCTAAACGATTCTTTTAGATTGTCAGTATACTGATCCACTTAAATTTTCACACAAAGTTCAACTGTATCGAGATACGAGATTAATGTTTTAGAGACTTAAACTTATTCGCGTGTCCCACCTCAGAATATACTCCCGTATCCAGACTCCTATATTCAGTCTTACATGTGAATGTACACTAGTGATATCTGTAAAGGGTTAAATGCGAGACCATGAGAGCTCAGGCTATTGCTTTCGCAAAATCAGAGAGATGATGGTTTGACTTTCGGTGGGTTCCCTTTAGAGAATCTTTTCTTCAACAGCACATGATTAGCATTTTTCAATGTTTCATCAATTTTATGCTGAGGGCGAGCTTTAAGTTTAAAGCAATGCAAAGTATTATACGAGGACTAGGCTATTGCTCCTGCAAAATCAGAAGTCCAGGTATAATATGTCACACCCCCAAAATCTACATGCGGAGTATCACCGCTTGGAGGCGTGACTGACCAGGATCAAGCCACCAATCATATTGAACATTGTAAGTAATATATAAAAATTCATCCCACAATACGAAAGGTGTTCAAAACAAAACATAGTTAAGTGTTTAGCGGAAGCATAAATGTGAAAACCCAACATAAGTATTAAGTTCGAAATGTTATAATGTTTTTAACATGACACCCACTGTCCATGTCCCACAACGACCGCGCCTCCCTGTGCAAGCTCCGTGAGAACCTATCGACCTGCAAGGCATGTAACAACGAGTCAACAACAAAGTTGAGCGAGTTCACAGTTGATTGTTCAGTTATTGAGTTCGTTTCAGAAATCGTAATTTTGTTTCAGAATCATATGTTACATAGTATCCTTGTTTCCCAAACCTTTACGATCTATAGTGGGGGCTTCCCATGTGGTATATTACTAGCCTAGTTGTATCTATAGGTGTCCTTCCCAATCCGAGGACGGTAGTAAGTATAAGATTACGTAGGTTTTACGCAAGTGCCCTTCCCAATCCGAGGACAGTAGTAAGTATAAGATTACGTAGGTTTTACGTAAGTTCCCTTCCCAATCCGAGGATAGTAGTACGTAACGAGTACGTAGGTTTAGCGCTGGCGTCCTTCCCAATCCGAGGACGATGTTAAGTAGTCTAGTAGTGGTAAATGTACGAGTTCTGTCGTAGTTATTCAATCCCATTCCCAACCCACCGGGAATCCCATGCCTTAGAAGTGTGAACTCACCTTGGTTTGCTCGGTATGCTAACTATGTGCTCACAAGTAATCAATCAAGTCCTATAGTATGCATGTATACTCAATCAGTTCAAGTTCGTAAAGATTCACATGCAATCTATGCCACAAAGTGTGTTCGGCAGTCAACATCATGTAACGCACAACCAGTTAGTCAATTCATACAAGGTTCCAGGTTACATGCAGTTTCCTTAGCTCAGTTATCATGCTTGACAGAGTTACATATTTTAACGGAGTTAATAGACTTAACATAATTATTACGCTTAACAGAGTTACCAGATCTAACAGAATTAATAAGCTAACAGAGCTAATAAACCAAACAGAATTAACAACCAACAGGTTTAACCTTAACAGAGTTACTAAACTTAATTGGGTTAATAACTTAACAAGGTTCACATGCTTAGCATACATAACAGAATTAACATTGCTTAATCTCACTGAGTTTACTGTGTCAAAACATGCAACGAAATCACATTGTGGTGAAATCCCTTGAGGCGAAAACACCTGGGGACGAAATCACTTTGGACGAAAACCCCAGGCGACGAAAAGCTAGGGTTTTCATCGGGTTTAGAGTGTGACGAAAACACTTAGTGTTTTCGTCTGAATCATGTGTTTTCGTGGGTCCTTGTGTTTACGTGGGAAGACGTAATAGTTAAGCACAATCATCGCAAACATATCATCATCAACAGCAGTTACAAAACCTAGAAACCCTAATGATCCTCTACAATACGCCGACTTCATCATATAATCATCCAGTCATATCCATTCTTGCGATCCTCCATACATACAAGGCATTAATACGAAATCATTCAACACTGAATTAAGATGATTATCATACATTAAATTGAACATGCACTGAGATCTATCCTAACACTATCACAACGTCAGATCTAACCCACATGATGAACATCAACCCTATCCATCCTTCATTATAACATTCGAAGATATACATATCCACACAACATCAACCGAACATTGATAGTAACCATAACACAACCGATCATAACCTTAGCTTATAAGGATTCCTACCAAACCAATCAATCCAATTCACAACATGATCACATAACAGTTTGCAGTCAATATATAACAATCATCTAATATACGTAACAACAATCAAATTACCGAGATGATATACTAACCAGTTATGACAAGAGACTAGCAACGGTTCCCAAAGACTAGAGATTGCTGTCGGTTTCAAAGGGTAGAGAGAGGGAGAATGTGAGAGGTGGTTAGGGTTTTGCCGAATACTGTTCTCGCGTAAAAGTTATGAACAAGACCCTATATCTAATCGCTACTGGGCCAAAGGCCCATTCGTTTTTCGCCGGCCCTGTTTCTTGACGAAAACACTTATGTGTTTTCGTCCGGAAGTGTTTTTGTGGGTGGGGGGTGTTTTCGGCTAGGGGTGATTTCGGTCATGGCTCCATTTGTTGTTCTTAATTACACAAACACATTATCAATACAAAACGTATAATTTACACATCAATATATATAAAAACACACTATTATGCACACCAAATATGAATATAAAAACAACACTTAGTGAATAGTTATTAAATCAAGTAGAGACCTTGAAAACTCGAGTTGTCACATTATCCCCAACTTGAAAGAAATTTCGTCCCGAAATTTAGCACGTGGTTACTGAGGAAGCTAGTTGTGTTGCGTTGTTTCCTGGGGTGTCACATCATCCCCCAGTTAATTTGGAATTTCGTCCCGAAATTCCGCAGTAGCTTCAGCCTCAATAGTGGTTGCACTGTTCCCAAACAACTGGGGATACTTGAGTTTCATTTGGTCTTCTCATTCCCAGGTGAACTCTGGGCCACGACGGGAGTTCCAACGAACTCGAACAAGGGGTATTCTGGTACGTTTGAGAATCTTAACATCTCGATCTGTAATCTCAACAGGTTCCTTGATAAATCGCAGCTGATTGTCGATAGTGAGCTCCTTCAAAGGAACTATGAGGGTCTCATCTGACAGACACTTCTTCAGATTCGACACGTGAAAAACGTTGTGAACTGCACTGAGTTCTGCGGGTAGGTTTAGTTTGTAGGCCACTTTGCCTATCTTCTCAATGATTTCAAATGGTCCGACATAACGCGGGTTAAGTTTGTCTCGTTTGCCAAAACGAACCACACCTTTCCAAGGTGAGACTTTGAGTAGCACTCGATCCCCAACCTGGAACTCGAGTGGTTTCCTGCGCTTATCAGCGTAGCTTTTCTAACGGTCACGAGCTGCAGCCATTCGTTGCCGTATCTGATTAATTCTTTCCGTTGTGTCTACAACAAGTTTTAGTCCCGTGATCTGACTATCCCCCACCTCTGCCCAACAAAGAGGTGATCGGCATTTACGCCCGTACAATGCCTCAAATGGAGCGGCTTGAATGCTGGTGTGGTAATTGTTATTGTACGAAAAACTCCACCAAAGGGAGGTGCTTTTCCCAACCATTGCCAAACTCGATTACACATGCTCGAAGCATGTCTTCAAGAGTTTGGATGGTGTGTTCAGACTGCCCATCCGTTTGCGGGTGATAAGCTGGGCTCATGTCTAATCGAGAGCCAAAAGATTTGTGCATTGCTTGCCACAGTTCTGAGGTAAAACGTGCATCACGATCCGAGATAATAGAGGTTGGCACCCCGTGCCTCGAGACAACTTCCTTAAGGTAGACGTCTGCTAGAGTGGAGAACTTATCCGTTTCCTTGATAGCCAAGAAGTGTGCAGACTTTATGAGTCGATCCACGATCACCCAAATAGTATCATTCCCACGTTGAGATCTAGGCAGGCCAGTTACGAAATCCATGGAAATTTGTTCCCATTTCCATTGTGGTATTTCTGGTTGTTGGAGTAGGCCCGATGGTTTCTGATATTCCGTCTTGACTCTCGCAAAAGTTAAACATTTGCTAACGTAAGTTGCTATGTGAGCTTTCATGCTAGGCCACCAATACGTAGTTCTGTGATTGTGGTACATCTTATCCGAACCAGGATGTACCGAGTAACGAGACTTATGTGCTTCATCCATTACAAGTTCTCGTAAATTGCCATAGAGTGGGACCCAGATGCGTCCTGTCACGTAGTAGGCGCCGTCTTCCTTTTGTTCTAACCGCTGCCTTGAGCCGCGTAAGGCTTCAGCCCTGACGTTTTCTGGTTTTAATGCTTCTACCTGAGCATCTCGTATCTGGGAAGGAAGACTCGATTAAATGGTGAGTTGTAATGCACGCACGCGTTTAGGTGTAGTATCTTTTCGACTGAGGGCGTCGGCCACACCATTGGCCTTGCCCGGATGGTACTTGATTGCACATTCGTAATCATTCAATAGCTCGACCCATTGACGTTGTCGCATGTTCAACTCCTTTTGTTTGAAGATATGCTCGAGACTCCTGTGATCGGTGTAGATGGTGCACTTGGTACCGTACAGGTAATGTCTCCATATCTTGAGTGCGAAAATAACAGCTCCCAGCTCCAAATCGTGTGTAGTGTAATTCCTTTCGTGAATCTTAAGTTGGCGCGAGGCATAAGCAATGACTTTATCCCGTTGCATCAATACACAACCAAGACCCTGGATTGACGCGTCACAATAAACCACAAAATCGTCTGTGCCCTATGGCAATGAAAGAATAGGTTCGCTACAAAGTCTATTCTTTAAATGTTAGAACGCTGATTCTTGAGCATTACCCCAATGATAGGTGACACACTTCTGAGCTAGCAAAGTAAGCGGCTGAGCAATCTTGGAAAAGTCTTTGATGAACCTTCTGTAGTAGCCCGCCAAACCCAAGAATTGGCGGATTTCTGTTGGTGTACGCAGTGCAGGCCAGTTCTTGATCGAGTCTACCTTGGATGGATCAACATGAATCCCATCCTTGTTTACCACATGGCCTAGGAAATGGACTTCACGAAGCCAGAAGTCGCATTTCGAAAACTTAGCATAAAGTTGCTCCGTTCGAAGCAGTTCCAAAATAATCCGCAGATGCTGCTCGTGTTCCTCCTGAATCTTAGAATTGATCAGGATGTCGTCGATGAATACAATAACAAACTTATCCAGGTAGGGCTTGCACACTCTGTTCATAAGATCCATGAAAACTGCAGGTGCATTTGTTAACCCGAATGGCATGACCAGAAACTCGTAGTGGCCGTAGCGAGTTCTGAATGCTGTTTTGGAGATGTCCTCGTCTCGGACTCTCAGTTGATGGTAGCCTGATCTCAGATCAATCTTGGAGTAGTAGCTTGACCCTTGCAGCTGGTCGAATAAGTCATCAATGCGCGGGAGAGGATAACGATTCTTTATGGTCACCTTGTTAAGTTCGCGGTAATCTATGCACATACGGAAGGTACCGTCTTTCTTCTTCATAAACAACACTGGAGCTCCCCAGGGCGAAGAGCTAGGACGAATGAAACCTTTATCCAAGAGTTCTTGCAATTGTTTGGACAGTTCTCCCAGTTCGGTTGGAGCTAAGCGGTACGGTGCACGAGCTATTGGTGCTGCTCCAGGAGCTAGCTCAATTTGAAATTCTACCTGGCGATAAGGCGGTAGCCCAGGTAAATCTTCAGGGAACACTTAAGGAAAATCACGTACTACCGGAATATCCTCTATCTTCTTCTCTTTCATTGATGTGGAAGGAGATGATACCTACAACTGCACCACTCTTTTCACCATGAATCACTAAAGGTTCTTCACCAGAACGAGGAATGCAGATGATCTTCTCCTTGCAAAGGATCTCTGCTCGATGTTGCGATAACCAATCCATACCAACAACAATGTCGAAACTACCCAAAACAATAGGAATGAGGTCGATAGAGAAGGTTTGACCAACTAAGATGAGATTACAACCCCTAACTATGTGTGTGGCTTCAAGACTTTTACCGTTTGCTAGCTCTACCATGTGCTTGGTGTTCAAAAGTGTTGGGGTACGTTTAAGCATTTGACTAACTTTTAGGGACACATAACTGGTATCGGCACCCGAATCAAATAAAACATTAACATAAAAGTCATCCAGTAGAAACTTACCCATCACGACGTTGGGATCATTCCTAGCATCACCCTGACCAATCACGAACACACGGCCCCGGGCGCCATTGTCTCCATTGTTTCCCCCGTTGTTACCCCCATTGTTGTTTCCGTTCCCTTAGTTATTGTTCTGATTCTGATTCTGATTTAACTGCGGGCAGTGTCTCTTGAAGTGACCTTTAGTGCCACACTGATAGCATCCCCTGTTGCCCTGTTGCTATTGCTGATTCTTCGGTGCTTGCTGTTTGTCACACCCCGATATTCCCACGTTTGACCGGTGGGCCCGGTGGGGGAGTATCGTGACGTAGTTGGTAACATTACAGTCAATCAACACAATATTTAAATGCACAGCGGAAGCAATTGAAATATATATTTCAACCGAATATAATTGTAATATCAAGTATCACAAAAGTTGAAAATAATCCACAGGTGGATCAAAAATAAATAGGAAACATTGTTCAACAGTTTTGACATCCAAGCTTGCGAGACTTATTGTGGACGCTAGGAGAAAGCCAGCCTAGTTCGCATAGTACCTGCACTTAACCTTTTTGGAAAAATACGTCAGTTTACACTGGTAAATACATTCAACCGACTCATTTTGAAAAGTTTAATAAAATTGATTTGAATGCACGTGGCACAAACATTTTATAACTTGGGATAATTATTTGAATATAATACTTTTAAACGAATTACATGTTCCTTATGCGTTCAGTAGCCCGATCCGTAGACCGGGTTAAAGATCAATAGACACACCACATTATTTATTTTATGCACTGACGGGTGTACGCCTACACCCTGTGCTCAGGTCGTGGCCATCTCGTAAGATGATGCCAAGGATATCCGGGACATGGTCATTAATCCCCCAAAGGCTTTAAGCAAACAAAACATTTCAAAACGGAGCATATCAATGATTTAACCTCTATTCGATTAAAGATTCAATGCTGGACCAAGCGGTATTTTATATACCGTACCCCAAGCCCGTATAGGGAAAATAAGTTAAAAGTATTTACCTTTGCAAAGTATCAATCACAATTAGCAAGTGTGTGTAGCTTTTACCGGGTCTCCTTATTCTGGAACGAAGGTTTATAATAACCTATTAGAATCCTAACGGTCTTTAATTAAGCCTAACTTAGACCGGTTAGTTTTAAGGAAAGATACAGTTCAAACGCACGATTAAGCGAAGACCGGAATAGAATGTGTTTTAGACCCGAAAAATTTGAAGACTTGTATAATATGGGTAAACTAAACACCTTCTGGATTTTGAGATAAAAATGATAAGGTTTGACCCGTCTCGGCTAATTTATGCAAACTAGTTACATAAACCGAACCGAACGCGCCATAAGCGTAACGGGTAACCATGAGAGCCATATACAGGTTTCCTAATTTAATATGCCTTAAATATGTTGTGATATCAGTAGGATATCTTCCATTATGCCCAAAACGAGTTTAATCTCAATTTAAGCCCCGTAGGGGTATTTTGGTCATTTTAAAGATTATAAAAGAGGTTATTTTATAATTCTGAGATTCGGGTCTGAATACATCAGTAAAATAACTTATTTTAATAGGTCATATCAGTTGTGATAAGTCTTGTTTGACAAAAATGGTTTTAAACATAAACTATGTGTTTAATACGCTTAAAAAGCCATTTTAAGCGATTTCCGGTTTATACCGGAAATCTGAGTGGATAGGTTATAAAGTTCAAAATACTTCATTTATTAAATAAAACCAGTAGCCACTGGATTGGCGTCAAAATACTTTGTAGAACTCATTTTATAACCAAAAAGGGTATATTCGGTATTTACCGAATTAATGCCATAATCTTAGGTTATGAGCAGGTTAAAAATAATTAAAAATCTTTAAAAATCCTAAAATATTATATTACATCAGTGGGTAAAAGCTTTGGTGTCAAAAATTGGGTTTAGATAGGCTTTATGCTAATGACGCCGTTTAATTACAAAAAGGCGTTCTAAATACGCTAATGAGCATAACTACTAATCTAGAATTCCAACTGATGTGAAAGTTTAGGGACATGTTTATAAATCAGTAACAAAAATTATTGTCCTTTCACATACCCAGAATTCTCGTTTTATGTTCAAAAGGGCATATTGGTCAACATTAGGCATTTAACGGAAACATGCATTTTAATTGAATAACTAATGAACCAAGGTGTATAATCACAGAGGGTTATACTAGCATGTAACCTGGTCCTAAGGAAGCTCTAAGGCATTTCCAAATCATACTAAATCGGGTCAAACTGAAGTCAAAGCAAAAGTCAAAGTTTTGCGACTTTCGGTTCCGAACCGGGTCAAAACAGAAAATTGTCGGGTCGAACATGCTTAGACATGTTCTTACACTTATTACTAAGTTATATGAGTGATAAAATAGGTTACACACCTTCAGCATTGCTAATTATGCGTTAATCCGAAAATTAAGGTTCTGTTGACTTTTTATAAACAACTTTGACCAGACATTTGATCTAGTTAGGACGGGAATCAGAGGGTGCCATTTTAAGGGTTTAATGCCCACATAATTACCAACTTATAGCTACCTTTAATTCGACTAATCACTGGACCATTAATGATTAATCGCTAAGTCAAACGTTAATTACGACGGTTTGACTTTTAAGCTAAAACTAGGTAAAAACTCAATTAAGGAAGGTCAAGAGTACTTACCAAAGTCCTATGCACGATTAGTGATGACTTGGGTCTGCTCTTATGCTCCAGGAATGATCAGAAATGCAGATGGAAGGTGTGATCATAATGTTGCAACATAAGGGCCTTTTATAGTGCTTAAATCTCATTAGATTGTTGACAACAAGGTCTACCATTGGTCATGGATCATCCACAGATGTTCCCTAAGGTCTAAAAAGCATGTAGGGGTCGCCCATGAAGTGAAAATATCCCTTATAAGTCGGTTATTGCGCTGAACAGGCTGCTGCCTGTTTTTTTTCTGCATCTGGGCATCGGACGTGGCCCGCGTAAGCTTCTGTCAAGCTTTACGTGGCCCGCCTGGGTCTTGCTGTCAGTTTTAATACTTTTCTAGTTGTTGCAACTTGGCTCTTGGTCCTTCGAAAGGTCACCCCTTATTATTTCTTGCATTATGAGCCCTCTAAATTGACATATAAGGGCTGCAAGACTTATACCCATATTGTTAAGTCCTTCGTTTGCTTTGTGTTTACCCGAAAAGTCATAATTTTCAACGTTGACGCTTTAACCCCTCGCATACGAATTTGATCATAACTTTCTCATACGATAACGAAACTTTATGAAATTTTTATCATGTATTCTAGTGAGCATAATTAATCGTTACAAAGCTTCGGGTTTGCTAAAAGGACACTCAGAGGTATACCTTAAACATGTTGACACATTTAGCCCCTGTAGTTTGTAATTCCTCACTTTCTTTCACATTTCGCTTCGTATGATCCATGATTTATTCGTTTAAGGTTATAAACATCATGTAGGGTTATTGTAAAGTGTATTTATCCATTGTTGACATTTTGAACCCTTATATCCACATCCTTTCCATGTTTGTCAACTTTAGTCCCTCTAGGGTATTCTTTCACACGTTCAAAGTTTATGACACGTGTCAACACATTATAGGACGTGAATTTTTGAGGTGTTACATCCTCACCCCCTTAAAAGAAATCTCAACCTCGAGATTTACTGAAATAAATAAGGGTACTTTTCGATCGGTACATGCTTCCTTCGAAGCTTCTTAACCTGTCGATCTTCGATTAACACAGGTTTTTCAACAAACTTCAAGCTCTCTTCTATGTGCACATCTGTATGTGGTATGACTAGTGATTCATCGGCGAAACACTTCTTCAGATTGCAGATGTGGAATACATTGTGAATTCCACTGAGCTCTTCAGGTAAGTTTAACTTATAGGCAAGTGATCCGACACATTCGATGACCTCGAATGGGCCTATGTATCTCGGGATTAACTTACCTTTCTTACCAAATCGCATCACTCCCTTCCAGGGTGATACTTTGAGCAACACTTTGTCACCTACCTCGAATTTCAGAGGTTTACGCTTTAAATCGGCGTAGCTTTTCTGCCTATCCCTGGCAGCTTTCAGGCGATCATGAATCTGGACAATCTTGTCCATCGTTTCAAAGACTATTTCAGGTCCTGTCAGTTGGACATCTCCAACTTCCGCCCAACAAACGGGTGTTCTGCACTTTCTACCGTATAAGGCCTCGAAAGGCGCAGCCTTAATGCTGGTATGGTAGCTATTGTTATACGAGAACTCGATTAATGGTAGGTGGTTATCCCAACTACCACCTAAGTCGATCACACATGCACGAAGCATGTCTTCCAAAGTTTGAATTGTACGCTCACTCTGGCCGTCCGTGTGAGGATGGTAAGCCGTACTGAAATTTAAGCGCGTGCCCAAAGATTATTGGAAACTTTTCCAAAAATGAGACGTGTATCTAGTATCTCTGTCAGAGATAATAGCTACTGGTACGCCATGTAGAGATACAATCTTATCCACGTACAATTGGGCTAACATGTCGGAGCTATAGGTCTCCTTAATGGGTAGGAAGTGTGCTGACTTAGTCAGTCTGTCCACTATTACCCATATCGTATCATTTCCTTTCCTTGTCTTTGGCAATTTGGTGATGAAATCCATCGTCACCATTTCCCACTTTCACGTGGGAAGTTCAGGCTGTTGTAGCAAACCTGACGGCTTTTGATGTTCTGCCTTGACTTGCGCACATGTCAAGCATTTAGCTACATAGGCAGCTACAGACTTCTTCAAGCCTATCCACCAATAGTTTGCCTTTAGATCCTGGTACATCTTATCAGCTCCAGGATGAACGGAATATTTGGAACTATGGGCTTCCTGGAGGATAACATCCCGAAGTCCTCCATAAACTGGAACCCATATTCGTCCATTCAATCTCAGTATTCCGTCCTTGCCCTGAGATAACTGTTCTTCAGTTACTCCTAGCTTTTCATTAGGATAGTTAGCTTCCAACACAGCTTCCTTCTGTGCAGCTAACAACCTTTCGTTCAAACTGTTCTTTATCTCAATGCTCTTGGCATTGATTCTAATTGGCTTCACTCTTTCTTTTCTACTTAAGGCATCGGCGACTACATTCGCCTTGCCAGGATGGTATCTGATTTCACAATCATAATCATTCAACGTCTCCATCCATCGACGCTGCCTCATGTTTAAATCCTTTTGGTTAAAGATGTGTTGGAGGCTCTTGTGATCAGAATAGATCACACACTTGATACCATACAAATAATGCCTCCACAGTTTTAGTGCAAATACAACGGCACCCAACTCCAAGTCATGGGTGGTGTAATTCTTTTCATGCACCTTTAACTGTCGTGAAGCATAGGCAATAACTTTGCCTTTCTGCATAAGCACACATCCCATCCCGGTGTGTGATGCATCACAATATACCACAAACTCTTCTATTCCATCAGGCAATGTCAATACAGGTGCATTGCTTAGCTTCTGCTTAAGGATATCAAAGGATTCTTGCTGATTAGGGCCCCAATCGAACTTTATTTTCATCTTAGTCAAAGAAGTTAGGGGTGCAGTGATCCTTGAAAAATTTTCAATGAAGCGCCTGTAGTATCCTGCCAATCCTAAGAAACTGCAAATTTCTGTGGGCGTCTTAGGCTCTTGCCAATTCAGGACAGCTTCAACCTTAGCGGGATCCACTTGGATACCACGCTCACTAACCACATGTCCAAGAAATTGGACTTCACGAAGCCAAAATTCACACTTAGAGAATTTGGCGTAGAGCTTCTCCTGCTGAAGTAGTGAAAGAATACATCGAAGATGCTTCTCATGATCAGCTTGGTTCTTCGAGTAGATGAGGATGTCGTCAATGAAGACGGTGACAAATTTGTCCAAGTATGGTTTGCAGACACGGTTCATGAGGTCCATGAATGCCGCTGGTGCATTAGTGAGCCCAAAAGGCATCACTAGGAACTCGTAATGACCATAACGAGTCCTAAATGCAGTCTTGTGTACATCTTCATCTTTAACCTTCAATTGATGATAGCCTGACCTCAACTCGATCTTGGAAAAGTAACTTGCCCCTTGAAGTTGATCGAACAGATCGTCGATTCTGGGCAATGGATACCTATTCTTGATAGTGACCTTATTAAGCTCGCGGTAATCGATGCACAGACGCATCGATCCATCCTTCTTCTTGACCAATAAGATTGGTGCTCCCCAAGGAGACGAACTAGGTCTAATGAAACCTTTGGCTAGCAATTCATCTAGTTGTGTTCTCAATTCCTTCATCTCTGTTGGTGCCAACCTATAGGGTGCTCTAGCAACAGGTGTTGCTCCAGGGATGATGTCAATTCTGAATTCCACTTGCCTATCTGGTGGTAAACCAGGTAGTTCTTCAGGGAAAACATCGGGATATTCAGAAATGACTGGGATATCCTCAATCTTAGGCTTCGGCTCATCAATAGTCACTTGTGCCATGTAGATGACACAACCCTTCTTCAAACACCTAGAGGCCTTGAGCATAGTCACTTGCTCAGGCAGTCCATACCGGGTATCTCCCTGAATGGTAAGTGATTCACCAGATGGAGTCTTGATCACCACTTGCTTCTTGTTGCAGACAATCTGGGTCTGGTTATGAGATAACCAGTCCATACCCAAAACTATGTCGAAACCGGCTAACTTCAAAGGAAGTAGGGACAAAGGAAAAGAGTGGTTCTTAATGGATATAAAACACCCATCTAATATGGTTGAGGTGGTTTCTAAGGTGCCATCTGCTAACTCTACCTCATATTTCACACTTAAGGTTTTAACGGGTAAATTCAGCAATTTGCAAAACTTATTATCTACAAACGATTTATCAGCTGCTGAATCAAAAAGCACTCTTGCATAAACATCATTTATGAGGAAAGTACCTGTGATCACATTGTCGTCCTGCACAGCTTCCTTTGCATCCATCCTGAAGACCCTAGCATTGGTCTTCTTTCCTTCATCAGCTTTCTTTGCATATTTTGGGCAATTTGTCTTAATGTGCCCTTTTTCGTTGCAACTGTAGCACGTTGCGTCCTTCAGTTTCTTGCACTCTAGGGTCTTATGTTCCGAAGACTTGCAAATCCCACATGGCCTCGAATGAGACTGGGATTTCGATTCAAGTCTGCACCTCCCAAAGTGGTGCTTCTGACAAGTCTTACACTTGGGCTTATCTCCGGATTGATGCCCATCCTTCTTAGAACCTGACCCCTTCTTGTGGTCATTGTTTCCCCGGTGCTTCTTATCTGACCGTCGTGAATTGTCATCTTCACGCTTCCTTTTCTCGGCATCCGTGTTCCTCAGCGATCTCTGTCTGACCGCGTCCAGTGTGAGGGACAAAGATATATCAGCTACAGATCTGAAAGTAGCTGGCCGAGAGGCTTTTACACTTGCCTTTATCTCTGGGGCTAAACCCCCAATGAAAGGAGCTATTCTTTTGGGTTCCGGGGTCACCAGATACGGAACCAATCTTGACATTGTATTAAAGCTCGTAAGGTAAGCTTGGCAGTCAAGGTTCTTCATAACCAACGATAAGAAATCAGACTCAATCTTTTCAACCTCATGCTGAGGGCAGTAGTTCTCTTTGATGAGGGCAACAAATTGTTCCCAAGTCATATTGTACAGTGGAATCTTCCCTGTAGCTTGAACCAACGATCTCCACCAGGCTAAGGCCTCACCCTTGAACGATTGAGACACAAACTTTACCACATCCTTCTCAGCGCACCCGCTGATATCAACCACGGTGTCCATCTCATCCAACCACGTCATGCAGTCTATAGCTCCTTTCTCCCCAGTGAAATCCCTGGGTTTACATGAAACAAAATACTTGTAGGAGCAACCCTTATCACGGGGTCCTTGATTCAAAACAATCTTTTGAGATGGAGCACTTTGCTGATTTGAGGACTGACGATCGTCATCACCTTTCTTGGGCTCTTCCTTCTTGGAGGGTGGTGGCTTGCTGTGAGCCTCAGAATGAGTCTTAGGCTTCGAATGCGGTGCGGATAGGGTCCTACTTCGAGTCATGCTATATTCGTTATACTGCCGCTCTATTACTTTTGTAACATCGTTGTCTATTAACGCTTGCAGTTCAGCACCCGCTATATTAATTCGGGCATCATTCAGATTCTCCCTTAGGTGACTATTGACTTCATCAGAGTCAGCCATTGTATCTTGAACTGTTGCATAAGATATGACAATAATTTATTTGGGAGTTTATTATGGAATTGTCTTTTATGGCAATTCATTAACCACGGTAACACATGCCATATCTGGTTAATTTGTTGATCATATTTATTTAGGATTTTTATTATAACATATCCTAAATTTATAAAACGATAACAATATTATTAATAGTACAAAAGGCCTAGTCACAAGGACATTTTTAAATCGTAAGCCATGATTTCAGAGAATCAAGGCATTAAGGTTTGAACATAGTTCTTACCCTTTTTCTGACAGGGAGTCATAGACTACTACTGTCTTTTGTCTTATATGACAATGAGTATGGCCCGTAGGCACTATACTACTAATGTATGGTCAACATATGATCATCTTAATTGATGATTTAAACCCATGATTTATAGATCATTAAGTTGGGTTAGGAAATCTTTTGAAGAATCCTATCATAAGAATGACGTGTGTGATTTTTAACGAATCACGTCTGCCAGGAGCGTTAACATGTTTTCAGATGTTAACAGGGATCCAAATCTTTTAAACAGGTCTTACCATCTTAGCCGAGTCTTATAATGACATGCAGGCTAGGTTATACCTTTAAGATTCTTATTTAATATTTAATAGGCAGATTATTTTAAAAGGAATGATTTTGATTTATTTATCTCATGTACAATATAGTCATGCATATAATTACAAAAATGAAATTTATAAACTTAACATTCCATTAATATTAAAAGGGTACACTTTGCCCTAAACGGGACTTTTACAGAAACAACTTGCCCACGCAGTGGCTTAACCACACAAACATACCCACGCAGGGGTCAATAGAAAGACATGCCCACGCAGGGGCCGAGTACAAGAAATCATACCCACGTAGGGGCTAAATATACAGATAAATGTCCATGCAGGGACTTGATTGAAAAAGGAATTACGACAATACATATAGGGATTTAATGATCCCTCCTTTTCTTCCCCTTTAGCAAGCCTGCTAAGCCCTTGAGGAAGCCTTGTCTTTCCTTGCGATCTCTGTGAAAATCTCGCTCGACTTGGTCCAATCTTTGAAGAATTTCTTCCCGTTCAGGCGGGGAAAACCGTGGCGGCTGCGATTGTTGCCGAATCAGAGGTCTAGCAGGTATTTGGTACCGATGAGTTGGGTACCCCACTCCCCAAGGAGCTCCATACGGTCCTTCCGGGTGAAGGGCGTTGTAATTGGCCGCTACCAAGTATGGGTCGGCTTCAGTGTAATTATAGTTGGTGTGAGCCGGCTGCTCAAACGGGTTGTACGCCATTGAACCGGCGTATGCAGGAATCGGGTTATCAAAACCCATCGGTGGTGGCTGTGGTGCAACTGGTGCTGAGTTCACCTCTGGAAATGGGTTTGAGGGCACACCCATTTGTGGGTCTTCCTGTAGTGGCGGGTAGTGACTGCCACTGGAGTGTCGAGGGGTGCTAAAGTGGAAATCCCCTGCTCGCGCAGACATACGTGCGCCCGTTCTCCTACGCCTCGGTGGTTCTGAAGGTGCTTGATGAACTGGCGGCGGTGGAGGCGGTGGCGTGACTGCCATGAATCGTGAATCCCCAGAGGGATCCTGCTGCTGCTGCTGCTGCTGGTGAGGTGATGGATGGTGAGAAGGTGTGAAGTACCATTCATGTTGGTTAAACCTCGCTTGGTAACTATCTGGACCACCGTAGGGTGATCCGTGGAAAGAAGATCCATTAGAGATCTCGATGGGATGGTTGGGGGTACCGCTTGCAGGTTCGACGGGATTCGTGTCCTCGTCCATGTCCATCACATTGTCTTCTGAGAAGTGGTCCTCTGGTCCCAATGGGTTAAAATCCACTGGTTCTTGGATATAGTTTGCCGGGTTGAACCGGCCCTGAAAGACAGGAGTGGGGTTACCAAAGGAATTGTGCGAGAGGGATCGCTGAATAGGTTGAACTGTGCGAGACCGACCGTCTAGCGGGCTCAAAAAGGTTCCTCCTGTTTCCTTGCGGATCGGCACTCATTGTAGTGGAAGGAGTTCGCCGGTGAGAAGGTCCGGCCTCGTGATCGTTAGGGGCGGTGATTGGCCCCTTGCCTCGTCCTCCTCGTCTAAATCTTGGCGGCATTGTTAAACCTGTCAATATAAACAAAGATAACAACAAGAATATATATAAAATAAAAAGCAAAGTTAAAAATTAAAACAAATTTGGATTGTTCCTATGTTCTTTGTCTAGACTCGAAAATTTAGGAATGTGCAATTGTGTCATTGAGATTAAACACAAAAGGCTAGTGTTTAATTCCCTCAATGTTGGCTCTGATACCAACCTGTCACACCCCGATATTCCCACGTTTGAACGGTGGGCCCGGTGGGGGAGTATCGTGACGTAGTTGGTAACATTACAGTCAATCAACACAATATTTAAATGCACAGCGGAAGCAATTGAAATATATATTTCAACCGAATATAATTGTAATATCAAGTATCACAAAAGTTGAAAATAATCCACAGGTGGATCAAAAATAAATAGGAAACATTGTTCAACAGTTTTGACATCCAAGCTTGCGAGACTTATTGTGGACGCTAGGAGAAAGCCAGCCTAGTTCGCATAGTACCTGCACTTAACCTTTTGGAAAAAGACGTCAGTTTACACTGGTAAATACATTCAACCGACTCATTTTGAAAAGTTTAATAAAATTGATTTGAATGCACGTGGCACAAACATTTTATAACTTGGGATAATTATTTGAATATAATACTTGTAAACGAATTACATGTTCCTTATGCGTTCAGTAGCCCGATCCGTAGACCGGGTTAAAGATCAATAGACACACCACATTGTTTATTTTATGCACTGACGGCTGTACGCCTACACCCCGTGCTCAGGTCGTGGCCATCTCGTAAGATGATGCCAAGGATATCCGGGACATGGTCATTAATCCCCCAAAGGCTTTAAGGAAACAAAACATTTCAAAACGGAGCATATCAATGATTTAATCTCTATTCGATTAAAGATTCAATGCTGGACCAAGCGGTATTTTATATACCGTACCCCAAGCCCGTATAGGGAAAATAAGTTAAAAGTATTTACCTTTGCAAAGTAGCAATCACAATTAGCAAGTGCGTGTAGCTTTTACCGGGTCTCCTTATTCTGGAACAAAGGTTTATAATAACCTATTAGAATCCTAACGGTCTTTAATTAAGCCTAACTTAGATCGGTTAGTTTTAAGGAAATATACGGTTCAAACGCACGATTAAGAGAAGACCGGAATAGAATGTGTTTTAGACCCGGCAAGTTTGAAGACTTGTATAATATGGGTAAACTAAACACCTTCTGGATTTTGAGATAAAAATGATAAGGTTTGACCCGTCTCGGCTATTTTATGCAAACTAGTTACATAAACCGAACCGAACGTGCCATAAGCGTAACGGGTAACCATGAGAGCCATATACAGGTTTCCTAAGTTAATATGCCTTAAATATGTTGTGATATCAGTAGGATATCTTCCATTATGCCCAAAACGAGTTTAATCTCAATTTAAGCCCCGTAGGGGTATTTTGGTCATTTTAAAGATTATAAAAGAGGTTATTTTATAATTCTGATATTCGGGTCTGAATACATCATTAAAATAACTTATTTTAATAGGTCATATCAATTGTGATAAGTGTTGTATGACAAAAATGGTTTTAAACATAAACTATGTGTTTAATACGCTTAAAAAGCCATTTTAAGCGATTTCCGGTTTATACCGGAAATCTGAGTTTTCTGGACAGGTTATAAAGTTCAAAATACTTCATTTATTAAATAAAATCAGTAGCCACTGGATTGGCGTCAAAATACTTTGTAGAACTCCTTTTATAACCAAAAATGGTATATTCGGTATTTACCGAATTAATGCCATAATCTTAGGTTATGAGCAGGTTAAAAAAAATTAAAAATCTTTAAAAATCCCAAAATATTATATTACATCAGTGGGTAAAAGGTTTGGTGTCAAAAATTGGGTTTAGATAGGCTTTATGCTAATGACGCCGTTTAATTACAAAAAGGCGTTCTAAATACGCTAATGAGCATAACTCCTAATCTAGACTTTCAACTGATGTGAAAGTTTAGGGACATGTTTATAAATCAGTAACAAAAATTATTGTCCTTTCACATATCCAGAATTCTCGTTTTATGGTCAAAAGGACATATTGGTTAACATTAGGCATTTAACGGAAACATGCATATTAATTGAATAACTAATGAACCAAGGTGTATAATCACAGAGGGTTATACTAGCATGTAACCTGGTCCTAAGGAAGCTCTAAGGCATTTCCAAATCATACTAAATCGGGTCAGAACTGAAGTCAAAGCAAAAGTCAAAGTTTTGCGACTTTCGGTTCCGAACCGGGTCAAAACAGAAAATTGTCGGGTCGAACATGCTTAGACATGTTCTTACACTTATTACTAAGTTATATGAGTGATAAAATAGGTTACACACCTTCAGCATTGCTAATTATGCGTTAATCCGAAAATTAAGGTTCTGTTGACTTTTTATAAACAACTTTGACCCGACATTTGATCTAGTTAGGACGGGAATCAGAGGGTGCCCTTTTAAGGGTTTAAGGCCCACATAATTACCAACTTATAGCTACCTTTAATTCGACTAATCACTGGACCATTAATGATTAATCGCTAAGTCAAACGTTAATTACGATGGTTTGACTTTTAAGCTAAAACTAAGTAAAAACTCAATTAAGGAAGGTCAAGAGTACTTACCAAAGTTCTATGCACGATTAGTGATGACTTGGGTCTGCTCTTATGCTTCAGGAATGATCAGAAATGCAGATGGAAGGTGTGATCATAATGTTGCAACATAAGGGCCTTTTATAGTGCTTAAATCTCATTAGATTGTTGACAACAAGGTCTACCATTGGTCATGGATCATCCACAGATGTTCCCTAAGGTCTAAAAAGCATGTAGGGGTCGCCCATGAAGTGAAAATATCCCTTATAAGTCGGTTATTGCGCTGAACAGGCTGCTGCCTGTTTTTTTTCTGCATCTGGGCATCGGACGTGGCCCGCGTAAGCTTCTGTCAAGCTTTACGCGGCCCGCCTGGGTCTTGCTGTCAGTTTTAATACTTTTCTAGTTGTTGCAACTAGGCTCTTGGTCCTTCGAAAGGTCACCCCTTATTATTTCTTGCATTATGAGCCCTCTAAATTGACATATAAGGGCTCCAAGACTTATACCCATATTGTTAAGTCCTTCGTTTGCTTTGTGTTTACCCGAAAAGTCATAATTTTCAACGTTGACGCTTTAACCCCTCGCATACGAATTTGATCATAACTTTCTCATATGATAACGAAACTTTATGAAATTTTTATCATGTATTCTAGTGAGCATAATTAATCGTTACAAAGCTTCGGGTTTGCTAAAAGGACACTCAGAGGTATACCTTAAACATGTTGACACATTTAGCCCCTGTAGTTTGTAATTCCTCACTTTCTTTCACATTTCGCTTCGTATGATCCATGATTTATTCGTTTAAGGTTATAAACATCATGTAGGGTTATTGTAAAGTGTATTTATCCATTGTTGACATTTTGAACCCTTATATCCACATACTTTCCATGTCTGTCAACTTTAGTCCCTCTAGGGTATTCTTTCACACGTTCAAAGTTTATGACACGTGTCAACACATTATAGGACGTGAATTTTCGAGGTGTTACACTGTTGCTGCTGTCGATTCTGATTTGCAGGCCGTGAGCTCCTTCAATCCTTGGCTTCATGACCCATCTTGAGACACCTCTGACAACGTACCTTGTTGCACTGACCACTGTGGTGCCTGTTGCATTTGTTGCACTTTGGGTGGTTTCCTCGATATCCACCCTGCCCTTGACTACCAGAAGATTGCTGACCAGGACTCTGGTAGTCATCAATCTTTCGCTACTGCGCCTGGGACTGAATTGTAGTAGAACCCTTGCTGGAGGCTCCATCCCATTTTCGTTTGTTGTCACTGGGAATTGCAGAAGTAGTAGTAGCAGTAGCACCTATACGCTTAGGCAGCTTGTTCTGTTCCACTTCCTGGTCTGTGAGACGATGAGCAAGACGAGTAACATCCTGGATGGTAGCAAGGTTAGCAGCAGTCACATGGCTTTGAATCTCTGGTACTAATCCTTTGAGGTACAGCTCGATACGCTTGATGGGAGGATCTACCATAGTTGGCCATAACACTGCCAGTTCGTTTGATCGCTTCGTATATGCCTCTATCTCTGACCCCATCATCTTCAGGTTAAAGAACTCCACTTCCAGCTTGTGGATGTCATCACGATTACAGTATTCTCTCTTGATCAATTCCTTGAAGTCGTTCCATGGGGTGGCATTAGTAGCTGCCAACCCTAACATTTGAACTTGCGCGTTCCACCAAGTTAACGCAACGCCTTCGAGAGTACCAGTGGTATACTTCACCCTACGAGCCTCAGGGCATTCACACATTTCGAAGACCGATTCGAGCTTCTCAAACCAGTGGAGGAGTCCTACGGCTCCTTCAGTGCCATTGAAAGTACTAGGACGACAGTCCATGAACGTCTTGAATGTGCATACAGGTGGCTGAGCATGCTGACCTGTTGCGTATATAAGAACAGGACAAAGTTAAACACAGGAGTTGGTTTATGAGGGTAGGTTCTAAAGATCCTAGAGTAAGTTGTGATGGCAGGTTATACCTCCTGCCTGGGCAGCTGCGAGTGCTGTAGTAACTTGTTCAGTGATCAAAGCCGCCAACTTGGCTTGAGTTAGGTTAACGCGTCCACTCATGATCTTCATATAAAAGGAAACATGAGTGAGAAAGGTTCGCGAATATGCGATGACAGAAGAGAGTAAGCACACAAGTGTTTTCAAACAATAGTTGTTACGTTTATCTAAGCATACCACGAGCAAAGTTCTATGTAACTAGTAAGTAGGAAATATAAGCATAAATCATATCACCTATAGTGTTGAGCCTTGCACGTGGATTGAAGCGTCGTTGTGGATCGTTGAGCACTGTTCTGGTTATAGTCTGGTTTTATCCAAAAGTTTTCCCCTTTTTAAAACCAAGTTCACTATAACCAATGGCTCTGATACCAATCTGTCACACCCCCAAAATCCACATGCGGAGTATCACCGCTTGGAGGCGTGACTGACCAGGATCAAGCCACTAATCATATTGCACATTGTAAGTAATATATAAAAATTCATCCCACAATACGAAAGGTGTTCAAAACAAAACATAGTTAAGTGTTTAGCGGAAGCATAAATGTGAAAACCCAACATAAGTATTAAGTTCGAAATGTTATAATGTTTTTAACATGACACCCACTGTCCATGTCCCACAACGACCGCGCCTCCCTGTGCAAGCTCCGTGAGTACCTATCGACCTGCAAGGCATGTAACAACGAGTCAACAACAAAGTTGAGCGAGTTCACAGTTGATTGTTCAGTTATTGAGTTCGTTTCAGAAATCGTAAGTTTGTTTCAGAATCATATGTTACCTAGTATCCTTGTTTCCCAAACCTTTACGATCTATAGTGGGAGCTTCCCATGTGGTATATTACTAGACTAGTTATATCTATAGGTGTCCTTCCCAATCCGAGGACAGTAGTAAGTATAAGATTACGTAGGTTTTACCCAAGTGCCCTTCCTAATCCAAGGACAGTAGTACGTAACGAGTACGTAGGTTTAGCGCTGGCGTCCTTCCCAATCCGAGGACGATGTTAAGTAGTCTAGTAGTGGTAAATGTACGAGTTCTGTCGTAGTTATTCAATCCCATTCCCAACCCACCGGGAATCCCATGCCTTAGAAGTGTGAACTCACATTGGTTTGCTCGGTATGCTAACTATGTGCTTACAAGTAATCAATCAAGTCCTATAGTATGCACGTATACTCAATCAGTTCAAGTTCATAAAGATTCACATGCAATCTATGCCACAAAGTGTGTTCGGCAGTCAACATCATGTAACGCACAACCAGTTAGTCAATCCATACAAGGTTCCAGGTTACATGCAGTTTCTTTAGCTCAGTTATCATGCTTGACAGAGTTACATATTTTAACGGAGTTAATAGACTTAACATAATTATTACGCTTAACAGAGTTACCAGATCTAACAGAATTAATAAGCTAACAGAGCTAATAAACCAAACAGAATTAACAACCAACAGGTTTAACCTTAACAGAGTTACTAAACTTAACTGGGTTAATAACTTAACAAGGTTCACATGCTTAGCATACATAACAGAATTAACATTGCTTAATCTCACTGAGTTTACTGTGTCAAAACATGCAACGAAATCACATTGTGGCGAAATCCCTTGAGGCGAAAACACCTGGGGACGAAATCACTTTGGACGAAAACCCCAGGCAACGAAAAGCAAGGGTTTTCGTCGGGTTTAGAGTGTGACGAAAACACTTAATGTTTTCGTCTGAATCATGTGTTTTCGTGGGAAGACGTAATAGTTAAGCACAATCATCGCAAACATATCATCATCAACAGCAGTTACAAAACCTAGAAACCCTAATGATCCCCTACAATACGCCGACTTCATCATATAATCATCCAGTCATATCCATTCATGCGATCCTCCATACATACAAGGCATTAATAAGAAATCATTCAACACTGAATTAATATTGTTAGTGCATACATCTGTTGTCTTCGTCTTATATCGAGTCTTGGACGTGTTGCGGTTCGGTTCGAGCATGAAGTCATAGTCAAGAATGATGACATCACATATATGACATCATTGATGACATCATATGTGTGACATCATCATTTATATAAGAATGCACATAACAGAATTGGTCAGAATGCATGTTCTTGTGAAACGCATGAAGACAAATTAGTGATTCACTTGATTTGTTTATTAGTTGTTTGACCGCTTAAATTGTCAAATATAGTTTGGTCGCTTGAAGTCTGACCGCTTGAACATGTGCATGTTCATTTCAAGCGGTCAAGCATCCACTATATATATGTGTCATTTGTTATTTCAAGCGGATAGAACAGACCAGAGACTTGTAACGTGTACCGAAGTGCTGCCGGTATATTTTGTGCCTGTAATCATTGTTAAATCAATATACACAAGGTTTAAAGTGATATTCAAGCTGTTTCGACATCTGTTTCTTAGTTTCCGCCTCTGAAACGGACTAAATCTCTTCTGAACGACTCGTTCGGGTCACAAAACGATCCTACAAGTGGTATCAGAGCTCAGGAGGAAGAGATTTCGCAAAAACAGCTCGTTTTCATCACTAATTCTGTTTCTACACCATTCTTTTTCAAAAATCAAAATTTTTTACGGATAAAATCGGCTCGAATTCACACATCTTGTGCGTAATCATGTATAAACAAATCCTGTGAAGTTTCAGACCTAAAATCAACTTAAAAACTGGTTATTTTCATCTACTCGCTTGAAATTGGTTCGAAGTTGCTGACATCATCAACTGTTCAAGCGAAGATAACACGTTGTGACCGCTTGAAACTGCCGCTCGCTTGAAAAAAAAAACAACCTTGATAGCTTGAAATCATTCAATCGCTTGAAAACGTCATGACCGCTTGAACATACCGACCTCTTGATTTTTTTAAGTGCATCGTGTGTTGTGTGATTCTTTATTCGAAGGTGTCAGTATTTCGGGAAAGAATATCATTAGGTATTTTTTCTGTTCGAGGATGCATGTGAACAAGTCAGATTGCATGTGAAAGATATTGGTTTGTAGATGTTGTTGAAAGTTTAAAATGTGCATGTGAATATTAAAAGGTTGTCGGCTTAAAGAATAAACAATATTACAAGTGTTGTTGACTAAAGTTGTCGATTTGTGCGTGTGGTCAGCCTTGTCATGTGATTTTCTCGGTTCATGTGTTTGTCGGTTCAGTGAATATTAATTGAGTTGATCAGTTTGCATGTAATCTGAAATGAATCAGATCCACTAACATAGGAGGTCCAATCAAAATGTTTTAATATTGTTGAGTAAAAGTCAGTGAATAGTTGCGGCTCAATCAGACTAAATTGTTCTCGGCCCATGTGACTTGAATTTGATCTACACAAAGTTGAATTCAATCCAGTTGAATCAGTTATTTTTTTCGGCACATTCAAATCAGATCACATGATTTGATTTCAGTTTGCAAAGTCATTTGAAAGAGTCAAGATCGTGTGTTTTAGCCAGGTCGTTTGAAATTGATCCGGGTCTTAGCAATTCGCACAGTGTGTCAATCTTCAATCCGCACTGTGTGTCAAATTTCATTCCGCACAGAATATTCACCAGTTCAAGTACCGGTCTTATTCTTTTAATTGATAAGCCAGTTTAAACTGAACGTTTGTTTGTCTATTTCAGGTATTGTTTCACGAGGTGAACCAGTTTGAGAAATTCTTCGATATCAAATCATGAGTGAAGAGTTTTACAACGCATTCGCAACATCTCCGACTACTCCGGGTGACATTGCTAAGAACATGAACATGGAGAATGAAACCGGAACAATGCAAAAACCCCCGAAACTTATGGGAATTGAAGACTATCACGGATGGAAGAAACGGTTTGAGAATTGGGTTAAGGTAAATCATCTAAAAGCTTGGGAGAGTATCGAAACTGAATATGAGAGGCCAAAGAATTCAGCAGGAGTCGATAAAATCATTTCAGAATTCACAGAGCAAGAAAGAGATGGTTATAAAGGAGAGAAAATGATGGTCAATCTGTTACAACAAGCAGTAAAGGAGGATATATTTGTGTTGCTTCAACATGATGACAATGCTTACTCTATCTGGGAAGCTCTTGAAAAGAAATTTGAGGGAAGTACTGAAATGCTACAGAGTAAAGCAGCTTTGTTGAAAAAGGAGTTTGAACTGTTTACGTGCATGCCTGGTGAAACAACAAAAACTCTTATTGAAAGATACTGTCATCTTGTACGCACCATGTCACAGTTGAAGATTACAAAAACTCCAGCAGAATGGGTTGAAAAGCTTGCTGATGCATTACCGCAACAGGAATGGGGTACATATCTGATGATATTGAAGAATTCCGGACAGTTTAAAAAGTTATCGATTGCACAGTTTATAGAGAAGTTAGAGGCACAGGATCTGGAGCAGCAGAAAATTGCTAGAATGAACAGTTCTACTCATCAACAAGATATTAAATTGTACTATAAAGGAAATGTTCAAACTGCTGAAGTAAGTCCAAAAATACAAACTGCATTTAGTGCTGGAAATCAATCTACACCAAGCAGTCAAGGATCAGTTAACACTAGTGGTTTCTCAACGGTGAATCCTCCAAGTGTTCAAAGTTCATCTGCTGGAAATGGTCATCTAATTCAGTGCAATGTGGCTTTACATCTTCAAAATGGTCAAAATTATTCTGAAGAAGTTGTAAAGCATCATATGGGATTATTGGTCACTGCATTAGAGTCTTATGAAGGGTTGATTGCCGGAAGAATTGGTAATCCGATGCTCACAAAGGAAGATTATGACCAAATCGATGCAGAGGAGCTGGAACTGATGGATATTAAATGGGCCTTAGCTAGTGTTTTGAGGAGAGCAGAAAAATTTAGATTGGTTACAGGAAGAAATGATTTCTTGGATGCAAACCTTTCTAATCTAGGATTTGATAAATCTAAAGTTGTATGTTTTCGTTGCAGGGAGAAAGGTCACTTTAAAAGAGAATGCAAGAATCAGGAACCGAGAGGAGCAAATGAGTCGTCTGGGAAAGATGATCATTATAGGAAAACCATTTATCAGCAAATCACTCATCAACCGCATCAACAAAAAGATCCACAAACGGCACATGGGAAAATTATTGAAGAGGTAAACAAAAAGGCTTACTATGGCATCATGGATCAAGATGACGAGAAAGTGGCTGATGGTTTTAGCTGGGACAAGTACATTCCAGCTGATCCTAATGTTAAAGCTTTTATTGCTCAGATTGTGCAAAGGCCAGAGTTGATGAAAGAATGGATGGCTGTGTTATCTGATGATGAAGAAAAAGATGAAGAATTTGTTCCCTCTGAAAACAGTTCAACAGATAACAGTGATGATGAAGAGTTTGAATAGATAAATGTTGGAAAAACTCATTTATCTTCTGACAGTTTTGAATTTTATTTTGCAGAAAAATTGAAGAAACTGAAAGAAAGGAAAGCTGCAAAAGATTTAAAAGAAGTCAAAGTGATTGAGAAGATTGTGGAAGTTGAAAAGATAGTTGAAGTCGAGAAGATTGTTGAAATCACAAAACCCTATCTTACATGTTTAGAGTCTTGTAAACAATGTGTAGAGAAAGATGAGAGGTTTAGTGAGTTAGAAAAGTTGAAAGAAAAGTTGTTGTTTGATGTAAAAAATTTGAAACAGTCATATGATGTATTAAACAGAACTGTGAATAGTCTGGAAAAGACTAACTCTGAAAGAGAGAAAGCTTTGAAGATGTTGAATGCTACCATGATGACAAAGCAGAAAAAGATCAACTTGTACATAGAAGAATGTGCAAAGTGGAAGAAAGAGTTAGATAGTGAAGCAACTGAGAATGAAAGAATCAGAAGATTGCTGCAAAGTTACAAAGGTTGTGACTACATAATTGATAGAATTTATCCAACAGTTGAAGGATTTGAAGCGTTTAAAGGTGAAGAAACAAAGCCAAAGAAGAAAAAGGATACTGGTAAGAAACAGGGTGTCAGTTATAATAAGTGTCCGCCTCCGATTTGGGAAGGGTACTCGTCTAGAAAACCTAACGAGGAAGAACTAAAACAGGCAGTCAATATTAAGTTAGAATCCGAGATAACCGATGTTTTACCTGACAATATTGACATCACGTTCACAGCGTCCGACACAGATCATGAGTCCGAACTGATAAAAAGAGTGGTCGATCAGGTGTTGGATAAGGATGAGGAGTCAGAGTCAAAGTCCGAATCCGAAAGTTCGTGTCAGTCAGTCAGGAGTTCGAGTTCGTCCGAAAAGAGTTCAAAGTCGTCGGGAAAACGGGTTTACAGTAAAGAATTTTTGTTGTCAAAATCTAATTTGAATGATGAAACATTTGAAGTTGTGTATACTTTAAATGATTCTGACAAATTATATTTTGATAAAGAGTTTCCAATAAGAAGTGTTCGTTTTGACATGATAAAAAAGGTTTTCAAAATGACAGAAATTAATATTTCTGAAATAAAAGATTTAAATCTTACTGGAAAACCTAAAAAATACACTTCAAGAGTTCAACAGCGTTTAAACAAAAAAAAGGGTTACAATTCTGGTTCTGGTTTTCAAAAGAAACCAAACCACAATCGTAGCTACAAAAAGAAAGGACTTGGTTTTATTCCACCTGAAAATTATAAAAATGAAATATATGTTCGAGATTTTAAATCAAAAATGACATATGTTGCAGGAACTAGCCATGAAGAAGAAGCAAAGAGCTCATTCTGGAAACAGTCAAACAAGGAGTTTCTTGCTGAAAAGATGAAGAATGGAGCTTTTCAAAGGAAAGAGACAAGAACCTGTTACAGATGCAATGAAGTTGGTCATATTGCATGGAACTGTCCCAAAGCAACCAATACAAAACAGGGAGTCTCAGAAAAACTCAAAGAAGTAGTTGTTGATAATACGGAACCACCAACTGAACGATTTAAAGTGTTTAAAAATTCTACATATGAAGTTGGTGAGTGTTCCAAAAGATTTTACAAGAAACGGGGAAATCTTGACAACCAAACTTGGGTTGTTAAGAAATCAGAGGTAAAATCTGGCGATGAATCTGATTCCACAAAATCGGAGGAGCCACAGGTTGAGGTAAAAAGTGAAAACTCAGTGCCTCTAATGGATGATGTTCATTTTCCACCATTGAGAGCTGAGAATTTTAAATCAAAGGTTGGAAAAGTTGAGATCTCTAATCAATTTTATTCTGATAAGAATGAATTTGATGTTGAGAAAGCTTTTAATGGAAACGTAAAGAAAATTTTTGGAAAAATGATTGATGGGAAGGTTAAAGGGGTAAAGGAGTTTTATGCTACAAAGAAGGCAACTTATAGCCCAACCCCTAGTGAAGTTGAGAAGGTTACACCCAAGGCTGGTCAGGCTTGGGTGGATATTTTCTTTCATTGAAAAACCTGACTTGCCGGAGATCCCAAGTTTGTAATTGTGGATCAGGAATCGGCATCATTCTTTGTATTTGATTGTGTCTTTCGTACAAGTGGTAAATCAAGGACATTAATTTGTACTTGATTTTCTACAAGTGGTTGAAGGCAATGTGATGAACCAAACCCCTAACTTTACAAGTGGTTAAATCAACAAAACTTATTTTCCTGAAAAATCATTTTGGTTAAAACAAACTTAAGTGTTTTGAAATCATTATGAGAAAATAGTTTTGTGAAAGGGGGAGTTCTGATTGTTTATGCCAAGTGGATGACGATTTGAAGCAATTCGATATCGGTTGTCAAGTTTTTGTATAGTTCATTTTATGTTCAAGTGGGTCAAGAGTCTAGTTGTTTTCAAATTTTCTTTAATGTGTTTGCATTTTAGGGGGAGTAGAAAATTTCAGAAAATCCAAAAACATTTGAAAATTTGAAAAAGACAAAAACATGATAAAATTCAAAAAATGAGTTTTGCTGAAACAAGAGGAAATGATAGTAGATCAGTTGGACTGTCACAGCATGCTAAAGAAATGGAAAGATAAAATGTGATAAGCGATCTCACTAAAGATGTGACGATAGGCTCAGCTAGACTAGTAGATTTGCGATAACGATACAAACCTAAATGAAAAAGCCTAGTTCTAGTGGGAAACATGATTGAAAGCATAGTCCTTCTTGATTGTGTACCTACTCAGTAATCGCTGATTGTCGAAAGACATAAAACTGGTTAAGTTTGTGAACTTTCACAACTTTGCTAAAAAGTCGCTGTGATTGTGCATTTTATTTTGCAAAGATTTAAACTTGTTTTATTTCTTTATTTTGTTTAAGCATCGGACATCCTCTGCGTATACGTGAGTATCGACCTGGATGTTGTTGCCTAAACATTCTGCTTTATTTTCTTTGGTGTTTCGTTTAAGCTTTGGACCTCCTCTGCGTATACGGAAGTATCGACCTGGTGGTTAAAGCCTAAACAACTTCAACTTATTTTATTTTTCTTATTTTGTTTAAACATTGGACTTTCTCTGCGTATACGGAAGTATCGACCTGATTGCTAATGTTTAAACATTCTTCTTTGTTTTCGCACAAATTACAGTTGATAAAAGTTTAAAGGCATTACTTGAGTTAGTGTATTGCATGATGAGGGGGTATGCTGAGATCGTGGGGTCCATAAGAATTTAGTGCTATCTTACTATACTTTAACGTATCGGTAAGCATTTCGAAAGTTTTTAGATTGAGTTTAGGTGGATAACAATATCGTCAATCTACGTGAATCGTTTAGAACTTAAAATGTTTAAAGCTTAACGGTGTTGGTGATTGGTCTTAAAAACTGATATGATCCTCTTGCTCTAACTCACAAAAATATTGTCTGTATATATTTCTTTACTGCATTCCTTTGTTATAAAAAATCCAAAAAGATTTTAGTGTGTTTTAGCATAAATTTTGAAAAATTCAAAAAGATTTTCGACAACTGGTGTTGGAGAGCTAATTTTCAAAATTCCAAGTGTTAAACATGATGAACAGGTTTGGGAAAGTATTTGTTTAAAGTTCTTTGAAATGAAAATGATATTTTTGCAAGTGGTTCATCAGAGGCTATAAATGTTGAATCATTTTAAAATATGCTCTACAAGTGGTTATCAAAAAATTTATTTCTGGGTTAAGAATGTGCAGGTGTAGCCAGGTTTCGATCTTGAACCTGATGATAGAGAGACAGGTTCCGATACCTGAAGACTCTGTGATTTCAACATGCCAGACTGCGATCCCAGCATATTGAAAGGGGGAGTCTGAAGACATCCTAGTAAAGATTGTTCGTGAGGAGTCTGTTGATGCTAAAGAGGAGAAGAAGATAAAGTTTGAGGATGCTTACAACGTCAGATATTTCAGAGAGTGTTCAGACTGATAAAGACTGAAGATGCAAAGACTCGACACTTAAGACTCGTCAACATCTGAGGGGGAGTCTGTTAGTGCATACATCTGTTGTCTTCGTCTTATATCGAGTCTTGGACGTGTTGCGGTTCGGTTCGAGCATGAAGTCATAGTCAAGAATGATGACATCACATATATGACATCATTGATGACATCATATGTGTGACATCATCATTTATATAAGAATGCACATAACAGAATTGGTCAGAATGCATGTTCTTGTGAAACGCATGAAGACAAATTAGTGATTCACTTGATTTGTTTATTAGTTGTTTGACCGCTTAAATTGTCAAATATAGTTTGGTCGCTTGAAGTCTGACCGCTTGAACATGTGCATGTTCATTTCAAGCGGTCAAGCATCCACTATATATATGTGTCATTTGTTATTTCAAGCGGATAGAACAGACCAGAGACTTGTAACGTGTACCGAAGTGCTGCCGGTATATTTTGTGCCTGTAATCATTGTTAAATCAATATACACAAGGTTTAAAGTGATATTCAAGCTGTTTCGACATCTGTTTCTTAGTTTCCGCCTCTGAAACGGACTAAATCTCTTCTGAACGACTCGTTCGGGTCACAAAACGATCCTACAAATATGATTATCATACATTAAATTGAACATGCACTGAGATCTATCCTAACACTATCACAACGTCAGATCTAACCCACATGATGAACATCAACCCTATCCATCCTTCATTATAACATTCGAAGATATACATATACACACAACATCAACCGAACATTGACAGTAAATATAACACAACCGATCATAACCTTAGCTTATAAGGATTCCTACCAAACCAATCAATCCAATGCACAACATGATCACATAACAGTTTGCAGTCAATATATAACAATCATCTAATATACGTAACAACAATCTAATTACCGAGATGATATACTAACCAGTTATGACAAGAGACTAGCAACGTAGCAACGGTTCCCAAAGAGCTAGAGATTGCCGTCGGTTTCAAAGGGTAGAGAGAGGGAGAATGTGAGAGGTGGATAGGGTTTTGCCGAATACTGTTCTCGCGTAAAAGTTATGAACAAGATCCTATATCTAATCGCTACTGGGCCAAAGGCCCATTCGTTTTTCGCCGGCCCTGCTTCTTGACGAAAACACTTATGTGTTTTCGTCCGGAAGTGTTTTTGTGGGTGGGGGGTGTTTTCGGCTAGGGGTGATTTCGGTCATGGCTCCATTTGTTGTTCTTAATTACACAAACACATTATCAATACAAAGCGTATAATTTACACATCAATATATATAAAAACACACTATAATGCACACCAAATATAAATATAAAAACAACACTTAGTGAACAGTTATTAAATCAAGTAGAGACCTTGAAAACTCAAGTTGTCACATAATACCCCAGATATCACCACGCACAAAGACCTATTATGTCAGAAATATAAAACCCTTCAAACAAGATTTCAGGGGTTACCTATATATCCGAGAGATGTTCCCCACGAAATAAGCAAGTTTGATCTTTAGGTTTATATCTCGAACACAATCTACTAAGCGTGCGAAAACCTACTGGCATATCATCAGTGAGACCGTTTATCACATTTGACTTTTCAATTCTTTAGTGTGCTGTGATAGTCCACTGATTTACTATCATTTCCTCTTATTCACAACAAAACTCATTTTTGCTTTTTCCAATGTTTTGGCATATCAAATTTTCTAATTTTTTTAAAAATTTTACTCCCCCTAAAATCAAAATTATATTTCAAATTTTGATTTTATGGGAAAATTTGAAAACAAACTGTACAAATAAAGTGACAACTGTTATGAATTGCTCCAATTCGCCATCCACTTGGCTTAACAATCAGAACTCCCCCTGACAACAAACTATTTTCCCATTATGATTTCAAAACACTTAAGATTGTTTTAATCAAAATGGTTTTTCCAGAAAATTAGTTTTGTCGAAACCACTTGTAGGTTAGGGGATCACTTCATCACCTTGTTCTTCTTTAACCACTTTGGAAAAATTTAGCATTTTTAGGTTTTACCAACAACTACCACATGTAGGAAAGATAAAACAAGTACAACTTAATGTCCTTGATTAATCCTTTGAAATTCGAAATATCACCGAAGTGAATTTCTCAAGAAAGATGCTGATTCATGCTCCACTCTTACCAACGTGGGAGCTCCGGCAAGTCAGGTTTTTCAGTTATCGTGATTCTCCCAAGCCTGACGGTCCTTGGGAGATTCCGAGTTATCAACACTCGGTTTCTTTCCTTTCTTCTTCCTCTCATAGAATTCCTTTACCCATTTGACCTTCCCGTCAATCATTTTCCCAAAAATCTTTTGAACTGTAGGGTTAAAGGTCTTTTCAACATCAAAATCTTTCTTTTCAGAAAAAAATTGATTTGAAATCTCAACTTTTCCAACTTTTTGTTTAAAATTTTCAGCTCGCAATAGTGGAAAATTTGCATCATCCATTGGCGGAACCGAATTTTCACCCTTTTTCTCAATCTGTGGCTCCTCTGACTTTATGGAATCAGATTCATCGCCAGAAGATAGCTCCTCTGATTTTGTTGAATCTGAATCATCGCTAGAACTGCTATCAGATTTCATAACAACCCACTTTTGGTTGTTAATCTTCATCTTTCTCTTGTAAATATTTTTTGAACACTCACCAACTTCAAATGTTAAATTTTCAAAAACTTTAAATCTTTTGGTTGGTGGTTTACTTTTCTCAACAACTTTTTTTTTTCAGTTTAAGAGACACTCCCTGTTGTGTGTTGGTTGCCTTTAAATAGTCTCTGGCAATATGACCAACTTTATGACAATTAAAACAGGTTCTCGTCTCCTTTTTTTCTTCTGAGCAACTACATTCTTCATTTCTTCTTGCTTCTTCGCAAGGAACTCTTTGTTCGTCTGCTTCCTAAATGAACTCTTTTCTTCTTCTACCGAGCTTGATCCTGAAACAAATACAGTTTTTGGTTTATAATTTTTCTCATTTTTAAGATTTTCAGGTGGAGTAAAACCAAGTCCTTTCTTTTTGAAATTACCGCTATGGTTTGGTTTCTTTCGATAACCTGAACCAGAACTGTAACCCTTTTTCTTGTTTTCTCTTTGTTGTACTCTTGAGGTGTAATTTTTAGGTTTTTCAGAAAAAATTACATCTTTTATTTTAGAAATATTAATTTCTCCTAGTTTGAAAACCTTTTTTATCATTTCAAGTTTAACACCTCTTATTGGAAATTCTTCATCAGAAATTAATTTGTCAGAATCATTCAAAGTATAAGCCACTTTGAATGTTTTGTCATTCAAATTAATTTTTGATAGCAGAAATTCTTTATTATAAACCCGTTTGTCCTTTTTGACAGTTTGACTTGAGGTTTCAGACTTTGACTCTGAGTTTGACTCCGACTTTGAATCTTCGGTTTCATCTTTATCCAACACCTGATCTACCACTTCCTTTATTAACTCAGACTCATGATCAGTATCAGACGAAGTGAAAGTGACATCAATGTTGTCTGGCAAGTTATCTGAAGACTCAGATTCCCATTGTAAATTGGTTGCCTTTATGACTCTCTCTGAATTAGGATTTCGTGGAAAATATCCATTTTCAAGTGGAGGCGGACACTTTGAATAACTGACACTATGTTTTCTTACCAGATTTCTTTTCTTCAGTATCCTCTTCTTCAAACTCTTTCATGCCTTCAACGGTTGGATAAATCCTGTCAGTAACATAAGAAGTACATGAGTAATTTTTAACAACCTGTTTACTCTTTCTGTTTCTATTCTCTGGGTTTCTAGTTTCTGTTCCAGCACAGCACATTTCTCAATGTAATTATTAACAATTTTTTGCTTTGTCATGAAAGCTCCTTGAAATGTCTTCATAGCTGTTGCTTGTTCACTGCTTGATTGATTGTATTGATTCATGGCTTTGTTTAGAACATCATAAGATTCTTTCAATCTGTTCATGTTGTGAATCAAAGTACTGTTTTGTTTCTTCACTGTTTCACAGGTTTCACATTTCACAAGAATCTTTTGTGCATCAGCTTCTACTTCAACCGTGAAAGCTGGAATTTCTTTTACCTTTTTCTTTATCACACGAACTTCTTCATCATCACTGTTAACTTGTTTTTTAACTTTCTTCTTTTTCACTCAAACTTTTCCATTATCACTGTCATCACTCTCTTCTAGCATTCTTAAGTGCTCTTTCATTCTGTTTGCATAATAATCATCATTACCACTATCTTCAACAACTCGAGCAACAAAAGCTTTATGATCTGAAGTTTTGTTAGGATCATAGTCATCCCAACTAAAACCTTTTGGTAGCCTTTCATCATCTTGATCTATCAAACATGCTTTACTATCAGCTAAAATGTATTTGTCCCAACTGTAACCTTTTGATGAACTTTCATCTTTTTGATTGACAACATAAGCTTTCTTTGATTCTTCAATCTCCTTTATAACATGAGCAGTTTGTGTTTGTTGTTGATACAGCTGTTGAGCAACTTGATGATAAATCGCTTTCCGATAATAATCATTGTTGTTGAAAGGATTTTGAGCTCCACTTGCTTCGCGGTTTGAGCATTCTCGCTTGAAATGCCCTTTTTCCCTGCAACGAAAACAAGTAACTTTAGATTTATCAAAACCTAAAGTAGAAACATTAGCATCACGGAAATCATCTCTTCCTGTGATCTGCTTGAATTTCTCAGCTCTTCTCAACACACTAGCCAAACACCACTTTATGTCCATCAATTCCATCTCCTCAGCATCAATCTGATCGTAATCCTCTTTTGTCAACATTGGATTTCCGACCCGTCCTGCAACTAAACTCCCATATGACTCTAACACAGTCACCAACAAAGACATGTGACCTTTTGCAACCTCTTCCGAGAAATTCTGACCATTCTCAAGATTTAATGCAATGTTGCATTGTAACATCTTGCCATTCTTGGTTGCTGAAAAGTTTGGATCAAATGATGGATATGAAGAAAATCCCGTTTTGCTGTTTGATCCTTGAGATGATCCTCCAGATGAACTTTTAGCATTGAATGCAGTTTCGATCTTTGGTGACATGTTAGTCTTATCACTTATGCCTCCTTTGTAATAAAGACCAATATCTTGTTCACCATCAAAATCCTTCATTCTTGAGGTCTTCCGTTGTTCCATCTCTTGAGCTTCAAGTTTTTCAATAAACTTACTCAGTGTTAGACTGCCAAAATCTTTTTTATTCCTCAACATCATAAGGTATGTGCCCCAAACATCATGTGGCAACGCATCAGCCAACTTTTCAATCAATTCTTCATTATCTTTTGTGATGCTCAACCTCTTCATGTTAACTATCAAATTGCAATATCTTTCTATGATCTGCTTGGTGTTTTCAGTTCTTAAACCACGAAATAAATCGAACTCTTTTTTAAATTGATCAGGTTTTAGTCCGATTTTAGGTCTGAAACTTTCAAGGCTTTGTTAAAACAGTATTGCGCTTATAATGTGAGAAAATCAAGCCATTTTAACCGTGAAAACTTGTTAAATTTTGAAAAGAAAGTGTAGAAATCAGAATTTTCAGCTGAAATGGTAAGAACTCTTCCTCCTGAGCTCTGATACCACTTGTAGGATCGTTTGCACGACCAAAACGAGTCGTTCAGAAGAGTTCTATCCAATACGAAAGGCGGAATTCAATCGTATCGAAGTTGTTTCAGCTGATTTGCACAAGAATCACTTTAAACTGTCTCGTATATTGAAAAAACAACGTTTTACAGGCTGGAGACACTTCGGCACCGGAATCAGATTCTTACCAACGAAATGGTCAGGGCAAGTATTTATAGGCAGAGTCATTTCGCACGGAATCAACTCATGCGAAATGTTCATTTCGTACGAAATGGATATTCCATTTCGTGCGAAATGGCCTCAACCTATATTTTCCCGGTTTTTCTTTATTTCGTGCCCTGATCTTTCTACACTATTACAAGACTCGATATAAGACGAAGTCGACAGACATATTGTAACAACCCTCAATAAAATCGACACTCTCAAATATTTCTGACACCCTATTGTATCTTAAAATGTCCCAATATGTCTTTAAATACGCCACGCCCCGTATGTGAAAATCGACCCCGAAATATATTAAATAGTATTTAAAATAAATAAAAACTGAAAATATAAGTTGAGGCGGGCAGCGTAGGACCCACCCCAACCTTACGCGGGCGGTATCAGGGTTGAAACCTGATTTCGTTGATTTTCTTAAGTTCAAGCGGGCCGCGTAAGACCCCCGTTAAGTTAACGCGGGCCGCGAGAGTCTCAAAAGGTGGCGCAGCCCGGTGTGGCCACGTGGCCGACGCGTGTTGACCCTACTCGCTGACTCAGACTAGCTACATGTTTGACCAGAGTTGACGCGGGCCGCATAACCCTTGTCTTTGTTTTACGCGGGCCGCGTGGGAACCAGTTTCAGCACCTATATAAGAAAGCAACGGGTTTTCGTTTTCCGTCGTTCATTTCTTTCTTTCTTAAACGAATTTCTGAGTAGTAGAAGTTATAATCGGGTATTATATCCCCCTAATTAGCGAGGTTTTGCTCCGTTGTAAGTATTATAACCCCAGTTTCGTGATAGATACGCTGCCCGATTGATTTAGGGTTCCGTAACAACTGTCGTGGTTCTGCCCGACGTAGTTGTTGGAATACCGTCTCGGGGAGGGTATCATTAATATTTTCAAAGGGTTATGATACTAACCTATGTACATTTGTATAAATTATAGATTATTCCCAGGAAACCCTTACGCGAAGTCTAAGATAGCAATGTGAGTTTATCCTCTTTTTGTTAACCTTTTTGTAATATTTTACAAAACCTTAAATGCTTAACAATGTGATTAAGCAGTGATTGAGTCTTTGTAGTTCTTCAATTACTGCCGGTATGTTGGGGGTTTGTATACAAAATTTACTGCACTGTGAGTAGTAAGTCGGGACGACAGTACGTTACCATTGGACAACGAGTTATCCAATGTGTAATATGACCCAGAAGTCAGGATTGACAGTACTGAATGAGTAATTGTGTAGAAATAAACAATGTGATCGCTCTCAATACTGTTTTAATTAATAAAATATTTCTTGATTAAACTGGGATTCACTCACCAGTATTTCCCACTGACAAATGTTTTTAAAACGCGTTTCAGGTAACACAATGTGACAGCCAATTAGTAAAAAGCCAGCTGGAGAGCACTGAAGGCTTGGGAAAAATGTGGCTATAAAAGTTACCTAAAAGACGATGTTTTAAATTCAATAAAATAGGGTTTATCCCTATAAACGTATTGAAATAAGAAACTTGGGTTTTGCCCATGTGATTATTAATATTAAATATAGTGGTTTTACTCTGATAAACATTTCCTAACTACGGTCCTGATGTAATTTCCGCTGCCAAATTAACCAACTGATACCACCGAAACTCTGAGTTCGCGTCCGCCCGTTCCCGGGACAGATAAGGGATCGGGGGTTGCGACAGAAGGTGGTATCAGAGCCTAGCCACTTGTCTAAGCCAAAGAAGTGTTCTGCTGACACTTAAATTCTAAATTTTGTGTTAGGAAATAAATTACGGAAATAAGTGCGTAACTGTATTTATTTGTTATGTGTTATTTGACTATTTGTTAGTTTACAGTATGAGTGATCAAGGACCCTCAGACATGTGTCGTCAGTTGTCTGATTCACCTAGGAGTGAAGGTACCTCATCACAGCCTGCCCTTTCGTGGTATTCTGTTGATCAGGAAGAAGGGATGTTTGCCTTTAAAGCTCAGTCAGAAGAGCCATTCCCTCATAAGAAACGAAGATGGTTCAGTAAGGAAGCCTTTGCACGTAGGAAAAGAATGCGAAAGTTGCAACAGCAAAGAGCCTTAGCAGCCGTTAAGCGAAAGACAGATGCCCATACACATGATATGCTTAATAGAAGCCTAGCCAATTTCCATATCCTAGCTACAACTGCTGCTGACCCAAGCCTGGAACAACTAGTAGCCCCACAACCACTAATACTAGATCAACCCATGGAAATAGAAAACCCTGAAAACCAAGTGGAGATGCATGACTTCAACCCAGAGGAAATCCCTAGGGTACAAGCACCAAACCCTCTAGACCCAAATTACGATCCCTGGTGGGACGACAATAGGGACTTTGTGCAACGTTACCCGATACATGAAGACACACCCATACTGAATATAGGAGCCTATCCAGGTATGGACCATTTAGATCCCTATTACCATGATAACTACATTAGGGAGATCTTAGAAGATCCTTACCGATTTCAGGCACTTTCACCCCTATATCAGGAACCCGCACCCCAGATTCCGAACCCAGTCCTAGAACCTGCACCCCCAATGAGTGCAGAAAACGTGCAAGAACTTAGGACTTTTGGGGAGGAAATTTTAGAAAGCAGTGAGAGAATGCGACAGGTGGGAGAGCGACTCGTATGGAAATACGATGAGCGCAATATGGATTTTTGGATAAATCCATATCCATAGATATAATGGAGGAGACGGTAATAGTAATAATAATAGTAATAATAATAATAATATAATAAAATAAAAATAAAATAAAATATGTGTGTACGGATGCCTATTACTATTAGTGTGATTCTATATCTGTTGGTATTGTAAATTTTATTTCAGTACTAGTGTATAATAGATGCATAATAGTATATGAATAGAGTACAAGTCGCAATGATCGACGCTTTTGGCAAAAATGCGTGTCATGTGATTGACTATATTAATATTATTTTGTGATATTAATGATTGGTAAATGTTTAAAATTCAGATGGCCGACGAAGGAAATCAAGGAAATCTGAATAATGATAATCAGAGTAACATTAACGTGGTTAATGAGAATCCAAGCATCAATAACAGTGGAAACCAAATGGATAATACTGCTCTTCAACATATAGTGGCACAAGGAATCATAGATGCAATGCCATTTATTATTCAAACGATTCAAGAAGCGAATAATAAAAGTAAGCATAGCAGTAAGCGACCCATCGAACCCGAAAACAGTGTAAACAATGGACCTTTACTTCAATTGCCCATTCCCAAAAGGAGAAGAACCGTGTCTTACGGTTGTTCTTATAAAGAATTCTGGTCTTGTAAACCAATGGAATTCTCGGGCAACGAAGGGGCCATTCCAACCCTACGCTGGATAGAGAAAACTGAGGCAGTCTTAAGAATAAGTAAGTGTGCTGAAGAAGATAAGATATTGTTTGCTTCTAATCTGTTTAAGAATTCAGTACTAGAATGGTGGAACACTATCCTCCAATCAAGAGGAAGTGATAGAACCTACAATATGGAATGGGAAGAATTTAAAAACAAGGTAGAAAGGAAATTCTGCCCACCCAATGAAAAGGAACAGATAGCAAACAAATTCCTAAATCTTAGGATGACTGGTGTGGATAGTAAGGGATACACTAAATTATTTTTCGAATATGCTAGAATAGTGCCAACTCTTGCTTCACCAGAACCAGTGTTAATCTCCCGTTATATTTGGGGATTAATTGGAGAGATTAGACAAGTAGTCAAGGCAGCTAGACCTCAAACCATAGAAGAAGCTGTAGAACTAGCCAATACCTTGACAGATGAATTAGTTCGTACCCGAGAAGAGGATCAAAGAAGGAATCTAACCCAAAAGATCACACAAGAATTTCGTTCTGGAAATTTTAATCGTGGGAAAAATATAGGTTCTACCTCTGCACCTTACTGCAAGAATTGCAAAAGAAAGCATTCGGGAAGATGCTCCATATACTGTAACTTTTGCAAAATATCGGGACACAAGGAGGAAAATTGCAGGAAGAAAGCTAATAACAGGATATGTTACAACTATGGAGAACAAGGTCATATCAAGCCTAATTGCCCGAAATTAGCTCCAGTTACAAACAACAAGAATACTCAAAATGCTAGAGCATTTGTTCTGACTGCAGATGAAGCTAAGATGATTCCAGATGTCATAGCTGGTACGTTTTTAGTTAATGATGTTTTTGCTAAAGTATTATTTGACTTTGGTGCAAACCAAAGTTTTATTAATACATCATTTTGCAAATTTCTAAATCAGTCATTAACTAAACTACCACAAGAATGTTTAGTAGAGACAGCTAATGGAGAAACCGTTAGGATTTCTGAAATCTTGTAGGGAGCAAGCATAGAAATTTTAAATCAGAAATTTATTGTAAACCTTTATCCCATGAATCTGGCAGGATTTGATGTTGTTTTAGGAATGGATTGGTTAATAGCCAATAAAGCTAGTATTTTATGTGATCAAAAGTCAATTCAAGTAAATTCACCAAAAGGTAAAACGATCACAATTAAAGGAGATAAACCATCTAGATCCACAAAATTTATCTCTGTGATGAAAACTGCAAGTTATATAAGAAAATGTTCTATAGTGTATTTGATTTCTATAATCACTAACACTGAAGGAAAGGATTTAAAAGATATTCCAGTAGTATCTCAGTTTTCAGATATATTTCCAGAAGAATTGCCAGGGTAACCTCCAGATAGAGAAGTTGAATTCAGAATCCATTTAATACCAGGAACAGCACCGATTGCCAAAACACCTTACCGTTTGGCACCTGCAGAAATGCAAGAATTGAAGAAACAATTGGACGAATTGCTAGAAAAAGGATTCATACAGCCAAGTTCGTCGCCGTGGGGAGCACCAATCTTAATTGTTAAAAAGAATGACGGATCAATGCGTATGTGCATTGACTACCGTGAATTAAACAAGGCCACGATTAAGAATCGGTACCCATTACCAAGAATCGATGATCTGTTCGATCAACTGCAAGGAGCTCGATTTTTCTCTAAAATCGATTTAAGGTCAGGATATCATCAATTAAAGGTACAGGAAGAGGATATTCCTAAAACCGCATTCAGAATAAGGTATGGCCATTATGAATTTACTGTCACGCCATTTAGTTTAACCAATGCCCCCAGCTGCATTTATGGACATGATGAACCGAATATGTAAGCCATATTTGGATAAATTCATAATCGTTTTCATAGATGATATTATAATTTACTCTAAAAATAAAGAGGATCATGCAAAGCATTTGCACGCACTTTTAAGTTTATTAAGAAAGGAAAAACTTTACGCTAAATTTTCAAAGTGCGAATTTTGGTTAGAACAGGTACAGTTTCTCGGACACCTAGTCAATCATGAAGGAATTCATGTAGATCCCACAAAGATCGAGGCGATTACTAAATGGAAAACCCCTGAGTCACCAACTGAGGTTAGAAGTTTCTTAGGATTGGCCGGTTATTATAGAAGATTTATTCAAGATTTTTCTAAAATAGCCATTCCCTTAACTAAGCTAACCTGTAAATCTGTTAAGTTTGAATGGGGATTAAAACAAGAAGAAGCCTTTAGAATCCTTAAGCATAAATTAACCCATGCACCCATACTAGCTTTACCAGAAGGAACTGAAGACTTTGTAGTTTATTGTGATGCTTCCAAATTAGGTTATGGATGTGTATTGATGCAACGACAAAAAGTTATAGCTTATGCATCCAGACAACTTAAGAATCATGAAGAGAATTATTCAACCCATGATTTAGAGTTAGGAGCTATAATTTTTGCTCTTAAGATTTGGAGACATTAACTTTATGGTAGTAAGTTTACCATATTTACTGATCATAAGAGTTTAAGTTATGTTTTCAAGCAAAAGGAGTTGAATATGAGACAAAGACGCTGGATGGAAATGCTTAGTGATTATGATTGTGATATCCAGTATCCTGAAGGAAAAACAAATGTAATAGCAGATGCTTTAAGCCGAAAGTATCATGAAAAGCCAAAAAGGGTACGTTCTCTCAAATTAAATCTACAAGTAGATTTAAATGAGCAAATTAGAATAGCACAAGAATCAGTAATCAAGGATGATACTGAAAAATTAAAAGGTATGCTAAAAGAATTAGAACAAGGAACAGATGGAATTTGGAGATTCCATGAAAGAGAATGTGGATACCTAAATTAGGAAACCTACGTTATCGTATTTTAGAAGAAGCCCATAAGTCTAAATATACGATGCATCCAGGAAATGATAAAATGTACCAGAATTTAAGGAAAAATTCCTGGTGGATAGGAATGAAAAAGGACATTGCAGCCTATGTTTCTAAATGTTTAACCTATTCACAAGTTAAAGCTGAACACCAAAAACCCTCAGGATTTCTACAACAGTTAGAAATGCCAGTGTGGAAATGGGAATTTATAACAATGGATTTTGTTACTAAATTACCCAAAACAAAGAAAGGTAATGATACAATCTGGGTGATTGTAGATAGACTAACCAAGTGAGCTCATTTCTTACCAATGAAGGAAACTTTCAGTATGGAACAGTTAGCTAAGTTATATGTAAATGAAATTGTTTCTTTACATGGAATTCCTTTATCAATTGTTTCTGATAGGGATAGTCGATTTACCTCTCATTTTTGGTCAAGTTTCCAAAAGGCAATGGGAACCAAGTTAAAACTAAGCACGACTTATCATCCTCAAACATACGGACAAAGTGAAAGGACAATTCAGACAATGGAGGATATGCTTAGAGCTTGCGTAATTGATTTTGGAGGTAATTGGGATGATCACTTACCTTTAATAGAATTTTCTTATAATAATAGTTATCACACAAGTATCAGTGCTGCACCATTCGAAGCACTTTATGGACGAAAGTGCCGAACCCCAGTCTGTTGGGCAGAAATTGGGGAAAAGCAACTATCTGGACCTGAAATAGTACAGGAAATAACTGACAAGATTATTCAAGTCAAGGAACGACTGAAAGCAGCACGTGATCGACAGAAGAGCTATGCTGATAACCGACGCAAACCATTAGAATTTCAAGTAGGAGATAAAGTATTATTAAAGGTCTCTCCTTGGAAAGGAGTAGTAAGATTCATCAAAAGGGGAAAGCCAAGTCCCAGGTATGTTGGACCTTTTGAAATTATTAGAAGAATAGGACCTGTAGCCTATTAGCTACAACTGCCAGAGGAAATGGCAGGAATACATGATGTATTTCATGTATCAAATCTCAAAAAAGTGTTTAGCTGATGAATCACTAATAGTACCTCTTAAGGATATAGAGGTAAATGAACAACTCAAGTTTGTAGAAAGACCTCTACAAATTGAAGACAGGAAAGTCAAGAACCTCAAGCATAAGAGACTAGTTCTGGTCAAAATAAAGTGGGACTCCAAAAGAGGACCTGAGTACACATGGGAGCTTGAATCAGAAATGCAAAGGAAATATCCGTACTTATTCCAGTAGATCTCGAGGACGAGCTCTAAAACAAGGTGGGGAGGATGTAACAACCCTCAATAAAATCGACACTCTCGAATATTTCCGACACCCTATTATATCTTAAAATGTCCCAATATGTCTTTAAATACGCCCCGCATGTGAAAATCGAGCCCGAAATATATTAAATAGTATTTAAAATAAATAAAAACTGAAAATATAAGTTGAGGCGGGCACGTAGGACCCACCCCAACCTTACGCGGGCGGTATCAGGGTTGAAACCTGATTTCGTTGATTTTCTTAAGTTCAAGCGGGCCGCGTAAGACCCCCGTTAAGTTAACGCGGGCCGCGAGAGTCTCAAAAGGTGGCGCAGCCCGGTGTGGTCACGTGGCCGACGTGTGTTGACCCTACTCGCTGACTCGGACTAGCTACATGTTTGACCAGGGTTGACGCGGGCCGCGTAACCCTTGTCTTTGTTTTACGCGGCCACGTGGGAACCAGTTTCAGCACCTATATAAGAAAGCAACGGGTTTTCGTTTTCCGTCGTTCATTTCTTTCTTTCTTAAACGAATTTCTGAGTAGTAGAAGTTATAATCGGGTATTATATCCCCCTAATTAGCGAGGTTCTGCTCCGTTGTAAGTATTATAACCCCAGTTTCGTGATAGATACGCTGCCCGATTGATTTAGGGTTCCGTAACAACTGTCGTGGTTCTGCCCGACGTAGTTGTTGGAATACCGTCTCGGGGAGGGTATCATTAATATTTTCAAAGGGTTATGATACTAACCTATGCACATTTGTATAAATTATAGATCATTCCCAGGAAACCCTTACGCGAAGTCTAAGATAACAATGTGAGTTTATCCTCTTTTTGTTAACCTTTTTGTAATATTTTACAAACCCTTAAATGCTTAACAATGTGATTAAGCAGTGATTGAGTCTTTGTAGTTCTTCAATTACTGCCGGTATGTTGGGGTTTTGTATACAAAATTTACTACACTGTGAGTAGTAAGTCGGGACGACAGTACGTTACCATTGGACAACGAGTTAGCCAATGTGTAATATGACCCACAAGTCAGGATTGAGAGTACTGAATGAGTAATTGTGTAGAAATAAACAATGTGATCGCTCTCAATACTGTTTTAATTAATAAAATATTTCTTGATTAAACTGGGATTCACTCACCAGTATTTCCCACTGATAAATGTTTTTAAAACGCGTTTCAGGTAACACAATGTGACAGCCAATTAGTAAAAAGCCAGCTGGAGAGCACTGAAGGCTTGGGAAAAATGTGGCTATAAAAGTTACCTAAAAGACGATGTTTTAAATTCAATAAAATAGGGTTTATCCCAATAAACGTATTGTAATAAGAAACTTGGGTTTTGCCCATGTGATTATTAATATTAAATATGGTGGTTTTACTCTGATAAACATTTCCTAACTACGGTCCTGATGTAATTTACGTTGCCAAATTAACCAACTGATACCACCAAAACTCTGAGTTCGCGTCCGCCCGTTCCCGGGACAGATAAGGATCGGGGGTTGCGACACATATGCACCAACAGAATGTGAGGGTTTATTGATGGGTGTTGTGAGTAATGGACATTGGACATTTCCCCTAAAATCCATCACCAGTGATGGAATAAAGCTCGATGACGTGGCGGAACTTGATTGGAAATTGTGAGTGAGTGATGAGTGATGAGTGATGACCACCCCTACCCCCCTAATACACCTTGAATAGACGCAATTTTTATTTCTACACATTTATAAAAGCATGTACTTCATTAGTACCCTTTGTACACTTACGACTTGGTTCGGTTAATAATCGGAACCAGTTTTTGAAAAAAAAAACCCGATTTGTACACCTCTACTTACGAACATGAGTAATTTTGTTTTGTGGACTAATGGCTGTGGCACAAAATATTAACTTTCCTCTGAAAAGATTGATTTTCAATGCCGCTTCTAGTGAGTCACTTGGAACCATTAACCTAACAACAATTAGCAAGCATTGATCTCAATGCAGCTTCTAGTAAGTCACTTGGAACCACTAACCTAACAACAATTAGCAAGCATTGATCACAAGAAATGGATGCATTGCAGCAATCTTTAGCAGAAACATTAGCCAGTGAAGCACTTGTGGTTCCACCTGGATCATTGGGTATGACTAACTACATGGGTCAAGTGACTATGATCATGGGCAAGTTGGGCTCACTTGAAAATTTCCTTTGTCTGGTAAAATCTATATATATTCAGTACTTTGATTATTGGGGCAAATTTATATATGAATTTCACATCATATTTACCCTTTCGAAACACTATAAATTTATATTTAAACTTCTCACATTATAAGAACCTGTTTCAAATAATAAACTAAGAAAATATTTTCTGCTGACTATGAATCTAGTGTAATAAATTGTTTTGAGTAACCTATCCTATTTTGTTTCTTCAGAAAATATTGCCCAATTATGCCTCTTATTAGATTACCAATTCTAGCAAACAAAACATGTTGAATGATGATGATGGCCTTAACTGTTTTTAAAAAAAATTACAACAGTTTTAAATATTAACACCTCCTCATAAGTATTTTTTTCTTTTTAATATTTTAAGGGCCATTTCGTCATCACACATCATTTTGGCCATGATTGGTATAAATATTATAAGATGAGTTAATTACACAGGTAGCCTATATGGTTTATTGAAAGTAACGGCTTTGACTACTAATTTTTTTTTTTTTTTTTTTTTTTTGTAACATGTTAAGGTTCTATGTTTCGATTTGTAACTAGTTTGGGTATTAACGTCAAATTCTGTTAACTTTTCTATTAAATTCAAGGGTATTTCAGTCTTTTTACGTTTAAAGGACTAACTATGTAACTTAGATTATACGGTGTGAAGGGGCATGAAAAAGGGGCGTTACGCAACATGTGGATGACACGTCAGCACACATCAAAAAGTGGCGTGGTGCAAAAACGAGAGGAGTGAGACGAGGCGTGGAAGTATGGCATTATTCGACACATCCGACACACTTTTTGTTATTATTTTATTATTCAAAATTTTGTAAAATCTATTTAATTTTCAAATAAACATTAAGAATAATTAACCAAATAACATTAATAATAAAACATTACATAAATTAAAAATAAAAAAACATTATAGAACAAAGAGTAAACTGTTATTTTGGTCCTTGTGGTTTGATCACTTTTGCTATTTTAGTCCAAATCTCAAACTTTTTAAATCTGGGTCCCTGTGGTTTCGCTTTTATTGCCATTTTAGTCCAAACTTCAAAAACCTCATTTTTTGACTGTTGAAAGCTGGTTGTTTTGTCTTTTTGTTTAGGGGTATAATCGTCCATCTTAATTTATTATAACCTATTATTAACTTTAAATATATATGTATTAACTTTAAATATCTCTGCACACACACTCTCTCTCTTCTCTCTCTCCAAACTCTTCATTTCCTCTTCAACTTATCAGATGATTCAGATCATCACAATCTTCTTCATCACCATCTGTTGCTTCATCTTCTTCATCACCTCCGCCACCACCACCGCCGACGCCGCCGTTACCACCTCCAGAAGCTCCTCCACCATCGTTGCCACCGGAGAAACCAATCTTTATCACAAATTCTTTCAGTACCAGATTCTTGGTCACTAATAGCTAATAACCCTTGGTTGGAATGATCAATGATAGTGTTGTGGTGTTTGTTTTCTTTGTAAGTAGCTTCTGGGTGTCGGTGGATTTGGGTTTTTTAGGGTTACGGTTAGGGTTTTCAAGAATTTGATCAGTAAAGTTGTTATCAATGATGGTGACAACGGCGGCATCAGCGTCGCCGTCTGCGGCGTTTCGGTGGTGGTTGTGGCCCGAGGGACGGTGAACAAGAAGGGTAGTCAGTGGCGGTACTTTCATTTCGACAAATTTCCGGTAAGAATGGGTTTCCCCTTTTTTCTCTTTTTCTTGTATTCTCAGATGATTGAAGATGATGATGATGATTGATGTTGCTGAAGTTGATGGTGGCTTGCTGTTGTTGAAGATGGTGATCGAGAACGATGATGGAAGTTGTGGTGATGTTGGAAACCGACGGCAGTAGTGGTGGTGGTGGTTATTCACGGTCAAGTGGCTAGGATTCGTTGGGGAAGATGATCTGAATTTTGTGGGTTAGGGTTAAATGGGGAAGATGATGTTAAATAAGGGTATAAAAGAATTAAATATATTTAATTTAGTTTATTAATTATTAATATTTTATATTAAAATCAAATGGACAAAAATGCCCCTGAACTAAAAGACAAAATAGGCAGGTTGCAACAGTTAAAAAAGAGGGTTTTTGAATTTTGGACAAAAATGACAATAAAAATGAAACCACAGGGAACCAGATTTAAAAAGTTTGAGATTTAGACTAAAATGGCAAAAGTGCCCAAACCATAGGGACCAAAATGGCAGTTTACTCTAGAACAAAAAAATGAAACTAAAAAAAACACACGAAATAAAATAAAAAAAGACCTAATAAAAATAAAACCTAAAAATTAAACATTATTAAATAAAATTTTTAATTATATGTCACACCGAAATGTGTTTGAAGTCACGGGTGTAGTCGTGCTTGTAGTTGATGAGGGCGACTTGTATGATGTCGTCTTCTGCAAGGTCACTACCCGAATTTTCTACCGCTTTGTGCGTCGTCTCGAATCTTTCACTATCCAAACAGATGGTCCTAGTTGATGAGGACGACTTATAAGATGTCGTCATCCACGGTTCGGGTGGTGTCACCCCTATGAATGCGAAAGTGTTGGAAAATACTTCCCCAAAATGGACCACTCGAGTGATTACACGGTGGATAGTGGGTAAACGATTCGACCCACGATTCGCACAACGCGATATGTTTTTCTTCGCTCCACGGAATCGTAGCCATTTTTGGAAAATTTTGTGGTATGTTGTAAAGAAAGTTGAGAGGAATTCGGAGAGTTTGTAAAAAAAATGCTAGAAATGGGTTTATTTATAAAGGAGGTGTTATATAATTTTTGAAGTTATTTTTTTTAATTTTATTGGTTGGCACCCAATGGCTACATCCCACGACCACTCATAAGGTGCCACGTCCACCCACTTTGAGCCTCCACGCCAGTGGAAAATAGGCCACCCCAACGACAACGCTGCGGTCCACGCCGTGCCCGGTGTGATGCGTCCGACGTGGAAAGGTATAAATGCCACAAAACCATGCCCACACCATGTGGTCTTAGTGGAATGAATGGACCATTTATGGGATACTCTCCTTTTCCTTTGTTTGCCCCAATAACATCATTTCAACACCATCACCAGCGCCGGAGGTGCATGCATCCGTCTTCTCTTCACAACCGCCCTTCATCGTACCTATTAGAGAGGATATATAAGTTAAAGAGTGCATTGTTATATCGTTAGAATCTAATTATTTGAGGAATCTAAATATCTGTGAAACAATATCATAACAGAATGTTCAAAACATTTGAGCTACCCAAAGGCCACAAAATGACGAATCGTAAATATCAAGATCCAATTGAAATGAAAGACAAACTAGAGTCAAATAAGAATTATTTCCAAATTTCAATCAAATTCACACATAATCACTTACCAAAATTCAGAAAATCTGGACGGAGCTTGTTAATTCTTCTGTTACAACTAAATCTTTGACACTAAATTTGTTTTTTTTCTTAAGTTGTGATCATTAATCATACTTAAAATGAGCAGGAATCTGTTATGGACTCAGACCATTGCAAGGTATGACACTTGTTCCACATTGGTTTTAAGGCAATTGATGTGGGGTTTATATACCAAATGGGCTCTCTCACCCACCAGACTAGTATTTTGGGTTGAGTTCTCTTGTTTGGTATGTAACATTGGTATCTGAGCGAGTGGTGGCCACGGAGTGGTGGCCTGGAGAGAACCAGTCGTGTCCAACGAGGCTTAGAGTGGTGGCCTGGAAAGAGCCAGCCGTGACCAACGAGGACGTTGGCCCTTAAGGAGGGTCGATTGTTATGAACCGAGTCCATTGCAAGGTATCACCCACTAGACTAGTCTTTTGGGATGAGTTCTCTTGTTTGATATGTAACAGAATCCAAATCATGAAATACGCAATGAATCAAAAACCGAAAAGAGTAGACTAGATGATTTAGGTCTCAGTTGTGGACTGTGATTTTGAAGTTCTAGGGATTGAATTGAAGCCTGAAGATGTCATCGAAGCTGCTTCTTCGTTAGAATTAGGTGAAGCTTCCACATCGTCAGGGCTAGAACGGGTTTCGTCTACTGAAACTGGTGCCATAAAGAAACACCAGACGAGAGCTCTCTGAACCGCAGGGTGTGGCGCAAACCCAAAATCAATTTCTACATTGGATGTGTAGATGTGAAGGTGGGGCTGACCGGTGATATAGACGACGATGATGATAGTGGGCTTGGATTTAGATAAAAGTTGCGTAGACGGTGATGGCGGTGGTGTTCGTGGTTGGGTTTAATTAATTTTAAGTTTTTTATATTTATGTAAATTACACATGTAGTCCCCTCCATTAAATTAGCCTTAATTACAAAAGTAGCCCTTCTAGTTGGTCACAGGTAGATTAGTCATTTTACTTAAATTTAACAGAAAAAGCCTTAATTACAAAAGTAGCCCCTCTAGTTGGTCATGGGTAGATTAGTCGTTTTACTTAAATTAAACAGAAAATTTAACGGACGTTGGTCTTAGTACCCCAACTAGTTACAAATCGAAACCATAGAACCTTAACCTGTTACAAAAAAAGTTAGTACTCAAAGATGTTAGTTTCAATAAACTATCGGGACTATCTCTGTGATTAACTGTTATAAGATTCATACTTAGGTTACTGATATTTACTTATGTGGCATGTTAAGTAGTATATGGGCGGTCTTATCAGGAAAAGAAAAGCTGAATACTTGGGTTGCCTCTTCATGCATATGACAAAAAGAGAGTTAAACCCGAACAATTTTCCATGTTTCCATCTTTACTTTTCTTGTATATCTGAGGCAGATAACGTGGGGGAAAACATTACAACAAGTGCTTTTACTAACATTTTCATTTCACTTTTCAAATCAACCAATTACTATAAGTTTGTATGTAGACGGGCAACTAGCTGTGTCTTAACCCTATTTTTGGATAGCAAACAGATGCTACTAGTCTTAGGGGTCGAGAAATTACCAAGCACGATCTGCTTTGTTTAGAAATTCCACAGCCTCAGAGGCTAGGGAACCAAATGTATCAAAAGAAAACGGGATAAACACGTGTTGATTCTCTAAACAAGATTTCTCGTGTTTAGCGGCTTTGCCTGAATCCGCCTTCAACGTAGCCTGGTCAGCAACAAACCCATTGTCCTTGAGCCCAACACGTGTTTACAACCTGACAATCAGTCTGTGCGCTCCTGGTAATTAATGATTGTTTCTCTCGGCTTCTGGCCCATGCGCGCCCACAAGGGTAATACACTAGTAGTGATGTGCACGGTTTGGTTTGGTTTTTGGGCAAAACCAAAATCGAAACTGAAATGTCGGTTTTCGGTTTTTGAAAACCGTTAGGTTTCGTTTTTTTTACGGTTTGGTTATTTCGGTTTTTGGAACAAAATTATGTAAGACTAAAAAAATGAGAAGTATAATTTAAAATTTAAGGATCTTTCTGATATGTTTACATTTAAGTTATTATATTTAACATTTTTAACTAATATTGTTCACATAAACCAAACCTTTGAATCTCCTTTTATGTTTCCCCAAAATTTTTATTAAGACATTTTCTTTTATAATACTTTGAAAATTATTTAATTTTTTATATTATTTTTTTTATTTATTGTAGGCAAGAAATATAAGAAATAAATCATTTTAATTATAAATAAACATGTTAATGTTTTATTACAAATACTTAACATTCAAGAATAAAATTAATAATTTATACTATCATGGATTAAACATAAATAAACCTAAACATAAAAATATATGGACTAGGCCTACTATTGTAACTTATCGGTTCGGTTCCTTTTTCAGTTATTGAAAACGGTTATCTGAAAACCGAACGAAAATTTTCGGTTATTAAAAATCAAAAAACCGAACCGTCAGCTTTTGTTTAGGTTTGGTTTTTTTTCGATTCAATTTTTTTGATTATTTTGATTACGGTTCTGTTTTTGTCTCGGTTCAGTTTTCTGCTCACCCCTAACTAGTACACTACCCGTTTAGTTTTAGCAGAAGTAACTTGTTGTAACAGAATGTAATTTCATGTACAGTTGCTTTTGTAACTCTAAATTACAGTCTGGCTGTTATATATAGGTGACATCATTTATTCTCATATAGTATAGATTTTGTAGACTTAAAATACAAATAAACATAGTTTGTTAGAAGTACATAGATATTTTTATTTCGTTTTCAAATAATATTTTTGTTATTGTTGTTTAATATATGATTCTGTTTATTATATAATAAAGTTCTGCTAAGGTTGGTATATAACTCATTATTTATGTAGCTCTAAGTCATGTGGTATGTTTGGAGCTGTTAATATAACATATATTGTTTATTTAATACAAAAAAAAAAAAAAAAAAATTGTTTTCAAACTGTCAAGGTTCGCGTACTTATAGTGCTCGAGTCTCTCTAGCGTAGGTCTTATGTTTATTTGAGTCTCCCTAGCATAGGTCTCATGTTTATGTAGGTTCTATTGGTATTCTTAGCTTAATCCTCCCAGAGGCCACACGTGCCACGTGTTCAGTGTTTATCTGATCTGACTCATTAGTCTTGATATTGTTTTTTTAAATAAGTTATCTTATTATTATAAGTGAAGTAAATTGTTCTTCTAAGACCGAGTGGCGTGGCTCAGCGACCGCTGCCACCTCACCGTGACTGTTTAATGATCTGACCAAGCACCTATGGTTTGATTGTGGACAGGGAGACGATGACGAGTGAAGATTTAGTTTTAAGTTTAAATTTAAGTGTTTTTGTTCGTAGGTTTGTGTTTTTTTAAGTAACTTTGTATTTTTTTAAGTAACTTTGTATTTTTTTTAAGTGACAATGTATTTTCTTTTGTATTAAAATTATGTTTGTTATATTTTATTTATGTTCTTTAAAATTAAATTAATATATTTAAATTAATAATGTTAATTTATTTAAAAAAATAATTAGACCATGATTATAGGGGCTTTAAACCATTGCAAAAATTTTAAAAGAATGGGCTTTAAAGCCCCATATGATGTTGCGTTGACGTAACAACACCACCCAGCCTAACTATTAACTCAAGCTGGAGCACTTTTATTACTTATATTTGTAGTTACAAAAGTTTTTTTTTCTTTTTTTCTTTTAAGAAGAAAAAGAATATAATTTGTAACTCATTAATTGGATGCATAATAAAGTTTCTGATGATTATTTGAAGATTTGAATGCGGATATCAATACCTTTATACTAGCATTTATAGTTTTTTACCTACCAAATGAACCACAAGTTATTGCAAACAATCTAATGTTAATATTCACCAGCTAACGTTTGTACCTAAATATATAGTGATGAACATATTTTGTGTATATATATTGATCATGTATGTATCATCAACTTATAATTAACTTTATAACCCTGGTTCATAGCATCTTCGATTTAGTTAGTTGCTTAATCGTCAAGATAATTGTGTATATATTGCTTGTAGTTTATAGTTAGATATATCGATTCGATTGCTCATAGTTTATATCGACCTCGTTGCTAGGTATACTTTTCTATCATTTAATAAAAATGATACTATGTCACACTCAATGTTTTGTGCGTTAATTAGTATTGCAAACATATTGATGTGAAAAAACTTGTTAGTTGTTTGTTGCTACAAAGAAAATCAGATCGGGCTTTTTGTTAACGCATCAAACAACGTTTAGCATTCCCGAGTCCAGCTCTGAGGTGTAACGTATAGATAAAATCAAATATACATTATGAATCTATGATATGACTATGCATATAACCTACTACAAGTGTCAAGTGTCCAACCCTAAACAAATAAAATCCCAAATTATGGTGAATTATTGGTCTGTGAGTAATATTAATTGGTCCTGCTTCTGTGTTTGTGGTCTCATATACGTACGAGTAATAATGTCAAGGGACACTCACCCTTCTCATGTCCGCCCTACTTTTGTGTCATATAGCCTGGATTGTTGCCGGCTTTGCACATTAAAAAATTGTTTTGTTTTTGGTGGATATATGTTATCATTGTTGATGCATAGATATCGAGAAATCGTCTGTTTTAAATGATAACCAAAACAATTAAAATTATGAGATTATTATTGAGAAAGTCTTTTTCGGTAGCTAATTCTGGTCGAATTACACCCACCTAGCTAGGGTTGTTCATAAAGCCCGCGACTCCCTTGAAATCGATTTAGTTTTTAAATGAGCCAACTTGGCTTGATTTGGTTTGTAAACGAGCCGAGCCCGAGCCAAGATATCTGCTCGTGACTCGCTCGTTGGCTCGCACGTTTAGTTCTAATATACTTAAGCCCAAGTTTTTATATGTAAGTTTTTAAACAGTAATATAGTCATTTTTAGTGAAAAAAAATAACTCCTTTGATCCATATAATTCAGTTAGATTGTAAAATAGATTAGAAAACCAAAAAAACCAAGTGTTTAATAGCAAAGAAAAACAAGAGTAATAATCTTATTTTTTATTTTCTTTGAATCTTTCAATTTTTCTAGTCATAAAAATTAAAAACGAGCTGGCTTGACCTTTTGATGAGCCGAATCCAAGCCCAACATTTCAGCTCGATAAGAAAAACAAGCCGGCTCGGCTTGGCTCGACTCGACTCGTTTTTATATGAGCCAAGTCCGAGCCCACCTTGGCTCGACTCAGCTCATTTACAGCTCTACACTTAGCTAAAGGTGTTATGTTTAAGTCGAGCTAATGGGTTTGCATGTTGAACTATCATTCATTATACTTTGTTTTGTTAAATGTGCTTTATGTCATAGTTTAAGCACACATGGTTTATTACGATAAAGTTAACGATAAAATTAAGAAAAATGAGCATCAAGTTTTCAAGTATTAGCATTGAAAAACAAAAAATAAAATTTCGGGTTAAAGTGATTGTGTTCCTATCCTGCGAAAACTAGTGTCATGTTCAAGTCGTGTCAATTTTGAAGTTCGACCCACCAATCCACAAAAACGAACCAGAAGGTGACGAGAATACAAAGTTCTTTCATGAATACATCAAAAGTAGGAGGGCCTTCAATAATATTCCGGGCCATATGATAGACGAAGTATGGACCACTAAACCTTCTATGATTAAAAAAGAGATTATGAGATTCTTCAGAAGGACTTTCAAGGAAAAAGTTAGAGATAGACCTAAACTCATATGCTAGAACATTAGGTGTCTATCGGAAGAGGACGCAGTATCTTTGACGGCTCCTTTCAGCAAAGAGGAGATTAAACGTGCGGTGTTCGAATGTGGCTCGGACAAAGCTCCAGGACCGGACGGTTTTAACTTTAAATTCATTAAAAGGTACTGGAATGTTTTTGAAAACGATTTCTATAATTTGTTAGTTTCTTTTTACAACAAAGGTACTATAGCAGCGGGCAGGGCCGGTTTTAGGGTTGGGCAGCCCGGGCAGACGCCAAGGCCCAAAGGGTTTATATGGCCCGACAAAATTTCAAGGCCTAGATTTTTAAGTGAGCACCGTTATGTAAAATCTTTAATAAATGAGTTCCAGTACCAAAAATGAAGCTAGTTCAATGGTTAAGACACTCAAATTTGAAAACTAAGGTCACAGGTTCTAATCCACTCCTTTGTATTTTTATTTAAACAATTTTCAACTATTAGTCTCTTGCATTTTAATTTATCAATTCACTTAATTAATTAACAGTTTGATCTTGTTAACAAGATGATTATATGATTCATTAGTTAATGTTTTGGGTTATAGTCTTGAGGTAATGATTTCAAACCCGATGATTAACTTTTATTTTTAATTAATGATTTTGTCACGATTCATTTTCTAAAAACAATATTAACATTTTATAAAGTGAGATTACACGACATGTTAAGCCTTAAAACATCACTAATTTGAATCACATATTTATATATACATGGTTGTATAAACATATTTTATCAAAATACACTACTTTTGGTTTGTTTTGTAGCAATTATCGTCGTATTGTGGTTTCTTGATATATAACTAATGAGTTTATATTATAATAAGTGGGCCCATTTTTTTTGTTTCGTCCGAGGCCCAAATTTTTTTTATCATTCTCGGAGACGGCCCTGGCAGCGGGATGCAGTTCTTTCTTCATAACTCTCATACCGAAAAACAAAGATCCAGTGGGGCTGAGAGAATACAGACCTATTAATCTGATTGGGGTGATATGCAAAACTAGTTCTAAGATTCTGGCTAATCGTCTTTAAAATGGTTATTGGGACTATCGTTTCGGAGAATCAAACGGCTTTTCTTAAAGGAAGGTACATTCTGGACAGTCCGTTAATGTTAAATGAATTCTTGGCTTGGATTAAAAAATATAATAAAAAGGCTTTTCTGTCAAAAATCGATTTCGAAAAGGCTTATGATAACGTCTGTTGGAGTTTTCTTTTGGACATCATGAGGCAAATGGGTTTTCCTGAATTGTGGTGTAAGTGGATCAAAGGGATCTTAGCTTCGGCTAGATCCTCGGTTCTTGTAAATGGGTCTCCTACCTTTGAATTTAACTGCTCCAAAGGGGTCAGACAGGGCGACCCTCTTTCCCCGTTTCTATTCCTTATGGTCATGGAAGCTTTGTCGAGCATTTTGTGCAAAGCTAGGATGGAAGGTCTCTTCAAAGGTATTCATACTCCCAATAACGGTCCGGTAATTTCTCATCTCTTTTATGCTGATGATGCTATGGTGTTGGGGGAGTGGGATAGCTATAATTTAAAGAATGTGGCAAGATGTTTGAGAATTTTTTATTTATGTTCGGGCTTAAAAATTAATCTGCAAAAATCAAACATATACGGGCTGGGGGTTGATAGTGGGGTAGTGTCTGATATGGCTAATGTGCTTGGGTGTAAAACAGATTCTATTCCGCTTACATATTTGGGGATTATGGTGGGGTCGAATATGAACATAATTAACAATTGGACTCTGATTATTGAGATTCTTGATAAAAGATTGTCGTTGTGGAAAGCTAAAACTTTATTAATAGGGGGAGGCTTACGCTGATCAATTCGGTGTTGGAAAGCCTGCCTATGTATTATTTATCTTTATATAAGGCCCCGGCTGGGGTTTTAAAGTCCCTCGAAGCCAAAATGAGAAAATTCCTTTGGGCCGGCTCTGGTTACATGTCGAAAATGAACTGGGTGTCTTGGGATTGGGTTACTTGGCCCAAGACAAAAGGTGGGTTGGGTATTAGCAAACTCAAAGAGGTCAATGAAACCCTTCTTGTTAAATGGGGGTGGAGATATCAGGTTGAAAACCATAATCTTTGGTGTAAATTGGTGGAAGCATGTCATAGTAAGTATAATCAAAGGAGCTTCCTTCCTGTTAATGAAAATATATCGGGTTGTTGGAAAAACATTGTGAAATTGATATCCAAAATGAAACTAAATGGGAAGGGTTTAAATCGTTTGATCAAGGATAAAGTGGAGAAATGGGTTGATATTCGTTTTTGGATTGACACGTGGGTGGGTGATCTTCCCTTCATGGAAAGGTGGCCCCATTTATTTGGTTTGGAGCTGTTTAAATCGTGCAGGGTAGCTGAGAGAATGGAAGCAGGTAGCGGAAATGGAACTTTAAAATGGCAATGGTCTACACAGCCTGAGTTAGAAGTGGAGCTTAAGGAATGGAAGGAGTGTTGCGAGGTGCTTAGTATAGTGAATCTTTCTAACGGTAAGGATGCATGGTACTGGAGTAGTGATAGTCAAGATGGTTTCTTGGTGAAGTCGGTCAAAACAGCTCTGATTACCGACAGAGGTAGTTGTCAACCGCCAAATTTTGTCTGGTGTAAGTGGGTTCCCATTAAATGCAACATTATGATTTGGAGAGGCAATCTGGATAGGCTTCCCACGAGAGTAAATTTAAGAAGAAGAAATGTGGACATAACTTCGGTTATGTGCCCGTTTTGCGACGATGACGAGGAATCGATAGATCATGTGTTCACCGCTTGCTCGGTAGCTCTGAGGGTGTGGACGGCTTTCAGCGTTTGGTGCAACATTCCGCCGCTTTACTTTTTTGAGTTCAAAGACATTTTAGAAATTCACAAGTACATTAAGCGTAGTAAGAAGGAGGAGAAGATTATTTACGGGTTGGTTATGATAGCTTGCTGGTGCATATGGAAAGAAAGGAACGAGGTGGTTTTTAAACAGAAAAGATGTTGTCCGCAAGACATCATTTGGGAGTTAAAATCTAGAGGTTATGCTTGGGTTAAAAATAGATCTTCCTGTAATCATACTAGATGAACAGAATGGTGTAAATATCCTTTGTACATGTTGTAATTTCTTTACCCTTTGCCCGGTTGGGTCGGGGGTGTTGTTGTATGTTTGGCTTTTTGCCCGGTTGGGTCGAAGGCGTATTTTAATGAAGTTTTATTTTCAAAAAAAAGATAAGTAACCCAGTCTTATACCTAGGGCATCCAAAAAATAACCAATTAAAAGAAAATTAGGGTGCAAACGAGCCGAGCCGAGCCCAAGCTTGATCAGGCTCGAGCTCGGTTAACTTATGAGAGCTCGACTCGATTCGAGCTTTGTTTTCAAAGCTCGAGCTCGGCTCATTTATTATCTAATAATTAATATATTAAATAAAAATAATATAAATAACAGACTTTTTAGGCTCGCGAGCTCGATAAGTGAAGCTCGAGCTTGTTTATTAAATAAGTTTATTTTCAGGTTCGGGGTCGGCTTGTAAACAAGTTTAAATAAACTCGGCTTATTTACACTAAGGCTCGATAAGGCTCGACGAGTCTGATGCGCTTCACATGCGAGGCTCGAGCTCGATAAGGCTCGGCTCATTTCGAGCTTTTTCTCGAGCCGATCTCGAGTAGCTCGCGAGCCGCTCGGCTTGTTTGCACCCCTAATGCTAACTATTAATATTAGTGCAAATTTATTGTTTTAGATTTGTTTGAATTCTTATACAAGCAAACCATTTTGTGTTATAGTCGTGTTAGACTTTTGCTAGGTTTCAAACATGGATGAAGGAGTAACGTTTCTAATAACCAAAAAATGAAAAGCGGCCCCCAAATTTTGTTTTGCCTTAGGCTTCCAAAAAGGTTGAAACGATCCCGCCTACATGCATGTTTCACAGGAGTGCCATGTACTCAGCCCCTGCAGTTGTCCAATATTACAGTTTTACTCTTTAGACACTGTGTTGTATATATATGGCTGTATGGATACTTTGTCCCATTAAACGTACACATATTTTAGGAATCTTATGATGAAACAGTATGTAACTGAAGGGGTATGGTCCCAGATCTCGCGTCTGCATGACCGCGAATGACCATTACCCTTATCAAAACCCCCTCCAGCAATAAACTTACCTGTGTCCGTGCGGGCACGCGCGAACACAGCAATCCAATCTGTCTAGTGATGAGAAGACTTACCTTAAGTACGGAGACAAATGTTACACATGGCGATGCAGCCTGGCACCGCATCCTATGAACATTTTCGTCACGACAAGTGGTCTGGACAACAGTAACAGTCACGTAGCGGCGATGCGGCATGGCACCGCGTCCCGCATGCATCTTGGATAGAACAAAGAACGCGGGAACAACGTCTGTGACCGCAAGCAGAGATGCGGCCTGGCACCGCATCCTGCCTACAAGGCAAGTGGGTCTGACACTTAGTGCAAGTGGCACTGTGAACAGTCGCCTACTAGCCTACGTATGTGCAACAGTCTGAAACCACAGCAGGACGTGGCATCCTCCCCATAACTGACAGGTCTGACACACCTACAAGTAGTTGTGCGATGCCAGGCTAGCTACTCAACTACCCTCCTTCACTCCTCGGCTATAAATACTCACCCCAAACCAGGTTTGAGGTATCACTTCTCAACTCTCTCACTACTACTACTATCACACTTTGCTTCCCAAGCAAATTACTGATTCCCACGCCGGAGAGTGGTAACAAGGAGCACCCTCCACCCCATCCTCCTTGTTACGAGTCACGGCTTGTTTCCTTGTGCAGGAAACCCACCACCAGACGATCCAGCCAAGCGATCCTCGGAAAGATGGGATTAACCCTCTTGATGAGATCAGTGAGTTAACCCCACCAGGTTAACCATTGTTTCATCATTGGCGCCCACCGCTACTCTTAGCACTTTTTCCAACCATCCCTTTCTCTCCAAAGATTATGTATGATCGTCAAAACAACACTACCGGGGATAACCTAAACCCCGCAAACACAGGGCCTACGGGGACTGCCCCTCCAGCCCCAAATGTTGAACATATTGGCACATCAACGCAAGGGGGTGCATCCCTTACGTTCGGACACGATTTATCACAGTACGCTTCTGTGATACCTCCAGACATGAACCTTCATACCTGGTACGACCAGCAACAAGCTTTGCTGGCCGCAACATACAACAGAGCCTGCGCAGAAGCACAGGTATCTGCGGGGCCTACCCCAGCACCGCATACCCCTGCGGGTCGTGTTTTACAATATGACAACAGGGCCCCAACACATCCAGCCTCTGGGAGTAGGCATGAAGACCGCGGTTCCTCTTACTGCGATGTCCGCACACTGGATGCGGACGACTCCTCATATGGGTCCCGCCGCAGGGACCCTATACATACCCGCCTAGGCCCCCATGGCGAGGATAGGCGACAGTCTACAGCCCACCGCGGCCTCGGCATTCATAGCCGACTGGGACCCCAGTCCCACCATGAAGGGCAAGGCCATACCGATCCGGACGACGGTACATACCGCGGAGAATCCCATGCCACTAGCAGCAGACCGGGAGGACGCAAATACGTTCCTCCCACTCACCCCCGCACTACATACCTCCGCACTGCAAAGCACCACCAAAGCCAACCGTACAGGCCGAAATCTGCGGCCGAAAACTCCAAGTTCGCCCCAGAAATCGCCCACGCCGATGTCACCACCACAAAATTCCCGTTAAACATTGGGAAATACAACGGTTCGACCGACCCAGATGATCACACGAACATCTTCGTCGGCGTCGGGTGCAACGGTAGGTGGGATGAACCCACCTGATGTCATTTTTCCCCCAGACCCTAACAGGTCTGGCCAGGGCTTGGTTCGATTCTTTGCCGGTGGGATCACTGGCCTCATTCGAGGACTTGCAAGGAAAGTTCCTCGCACACTTTAGCCAACAGCGACGTCACGAACGTGATTCTATGGACGTCATGAACATCTGGCGCAGAGACAACGAATCGCTTGAGGCATTCGTTGTCCGTTACAATAAAGAGTGCCTAGAGATAGGCGACGTTGCCGACCAGATGGCACGTAACCATTTTATCATTGCAGTCAAGGATGAACAAATGGTTATGAACATCTCCGGCAAGGACGGCTTGCCTAAGAAATGGGAAGATGTCATGGCTGCGGTCAAGACATACGCCCAGACTCAGCGGTCTCTCAGACCGCACGTATCAAAGGCGCAGCCCCAAATGGAAGGCCAATCCTCCCACCAAGAACACAAGCGCAACAACAAGCGCAACCGGGACACATGGAATCGCGGCAGCGATCCCAGACCATATGTCCCACATAACAACCAGCCCGACGCAAGGGCTACAATCAACGCCCAGCGTGAAAACCGGGCCTTGAAGAAGGAGTCTCGGGACCGTAGCTGGACCGAGATCAACCAGTCGCCAAGCGACGTCCTCCTTACGGACGCGCAATTCCTGCGACCGGCCCAACCGATGAAGTCCAAAAAGAACCAAGATCCCGCACTTTACTGCGAGTATCACAAGGACTCGGGCCACACAACAAACAGTTGCATCAGTCTCCGACTGGAGATTGAGCGAGCCTTAAAAGAGGGGAAACTGCAACACCTGTTGCCAGGCGCACAAAAAGCTACTAAGCGCATCACCCCCCACAACGAGGGCACCTCCACGGGTAAGAGGACCATGTACGTGGCCTCTACCCACATGATCAATGGAGGAAAAGGAAGACCGCGCAAGGCGGCAAGAAGACCGGACAATGACTAGAAAGACGAGCAAGTCATCTTTCCAAAAGTCCGAGGCGGACCGCGCGATAGGCGCGCCGTGGTTATCACAGGCCACCTGGCTCACTACTGCACCGAGCGATTATTCATCGATCCGGGCAGTACATCTGATATATACGAGCAGTGCTTCAACCAATTCGATCAAGAAGACAAAGATCGGTTGCAGCCAGCAGACTACCCTGGGCCAGATTACTTTTCCTGTGCGCCTCACCAACGGGAGACACACAAGAATGGAGGAGGTAAACTTCATGGTTTTACCGCACACCTCCAAGTACGACGTACTTCTCGGGAGAGAGTCCCAGGGCGACTTTAACATGATCACATCCGTCCCTCACTCTGCCATCGATTTCCCAACCGAGACGGGGGTCGCGATAATATACGCCCGAAGAGAAGTTATGTCTACGGACGACCTGCGTCCAGCCAAGGTAGCAAGGCCTACCCCCAACACGCAACCAGAAAAATGGGTGCTTAACGCAAGACACCCAGAGCGAACGGCCACGTTGGGCCATGCCTTGTCCCCCACCATCCGAGCGCGCCTGAAGCAACTCCTCTTCAGGAACCAAGATATTTTTGCGTGGACACCCGCAGACATGACAGGGGTGTCGCGCGAAATCGCGCAGCATTTCTTGAATACCATGCCAGGTATCAAGCCGGTGATCCAAGGCCAACGCCACCTCGGATCAGCAAAGAATGCGGCGATGGAAGAGCAGGTACAAGAACTGCTCTCCGCAGGCATCCTGCGGGAAGTCAAATACCAGACTTGGTTATCCAACCCAGTCATGGTAGAAAAACCAAGCGGGGGCTGGCGCATGTGTGTCGATTACAAAGACCTCAACAAGGCCTGCCCCAAGGATTGTTACGCACTTCCGAAGATCGACGAGAAGGTCGATAACCTTGCACCATTTCGATGGAAGTGCTTCCTCGATTGTTACAAAGGCTACCACCAGGTGCAGATGGCAATCGAGGACGGAGATAAAACGGCATTCCGCACTCCTATCGGGAACTACTGCTACACAAAAATGTTGTTCGGGTTGCGCAACGCGGGCGCAACCTATCAGAAGCTGATGAACGACACTTTTCGCGGCCAAATCAGCAAAAGTGTCGAAATCTATATGGACGACCTGGTCGTCATGAGCATGGAAGAAGACACCATGCTCAATGATATCGAAAGAACATTCCAAACTCTGCGAAGCGTCAACATGAAGCTCAACCCAGGGAAATGCTCGTTTGGAATGGAAGAAGGCAAGTTCCTTGGATTCATCGTAACCAAAGATGGATTCAAGGTCAACCCGGAAAAAATACAGGCGATCGAACGCATGCCATCGCCTTCTACGATGAAAGAAATGCAACGACTAGCCGGGAGGCTAGCCGCACTAAACAGATTCTTAGCCAACCATGCAGCTAAGTCTTATCCTTTCATCTAGACCCTGCGGAGCTGTTTAAAAAAGGAACAATTCCAATGGACCGCAGAAGCCGAAAAAGCTTTCCGGGAGATGAAAGAGTGTTTGATTCAACTCCCAACCCGAACCGCACCTCGCAAGGAGGAACCACTTATCTTGTACCTGTCTGCCGCGGACAACGCAGTAGGCGCGGTACTCATAGTGGAATGGGAAGGAGTTCAAACACCCATCTACTACATCAGCAAAATGCTCAACGACCCAGAAACGAGGTACTCCATCATGGAGAAGTTGGTACTGGCACTAGTGCACGCGTCGAGACGATTACGACGTTACTTTGCAAACCACGTCATCACAGTGTTAACCAACTACAGGATCAGCCTGATCCTATCCAAACCCGACATCTTTGGGAGGTTAGCAAAATGGGCAATCGAGCTGGGCGCACTTTCACTAAACTATAAGCTGCGCCCCGCAATCAAAGGCCAAGTCTTGGCTGATTTCGTTGCTGAAGTACCAGCAAACCGCATTCAAGAATGCGAAGAAGAACAAAACCCTGCATCACCACCATCCTCCGCAGAAACCTGGGCACTATATACAGATGGTGCGTCCAACGAAGATGGTGCTGGTGCAGGTCTGCGACTCGTCAGCCCCGACGGCCAAGAACTTACCTATGCAATCCGCCTCAATTTCCAAAGCACGAATAACGAGGCAGAGTATGAGGCTCTACTGGCAGGGCTGCGTCTGGCAGTCAAACTCGACGTCCAACATTTGGAAGAACACGTCGACTCACTATTGGTTGCAGGGCAGATACGCGGCGACTATGCCGCAAGAGGGGATATCATGATCCTCTACCTCGAACAAGCCTTGCAACTAAAATCAAAGTTCACCTCCTTCAATATTCACCATATCAACAGGAGTGATAATAAACCCGCGGATGCACTATCAAAACTCGCATCCACCAGCTTCCAACACCTGGCAAAAGAGGTACGAATCGAAATTCTGCAAAATCCTTCCGTACCACTGCGCCAAGTCAATGTCATCCAGTACGGTACAGCATCCTGGATGACTCCGATCATTGCATACTTACAATCAGGTGTTACTCCCGAAAGCAAGGCAGAGGCACGCAAGCTACAATACAAAGCGTGTCATTACCAAATGGGAGACGGTATCTTAGACCGTAAATCATACCTGGGGCCACTCCTACGATGCGTCAACCCTCAAGATGCCACGTACCTTATCAGAGAAATACACGAAGGAATATGTGGCATACACGCTGGCCCACGCATGGTGGTGGCCAAAATCATGAATGTCGGGTACTACTGGCCCGGCATGCACCTGGATGCAGTCAAAGTCTTGCGCAAGTGTTTCAACTGTCAGCGGCATGCTCCCAAGACCTTGCGCCCCAATAACAACCTGATCCCCGTCACCACCGCATGGCCATTTCAAAAATGGGCAATCGACATGGTAGGACCATTTCCAGACGCACCAGGTGCAGTAAAGTTTATCATAGTGGCTGTTGATTACTTTACAAAATGGGTAGAAGCAAAACCGCTTGCATCAACCACCTCTATGATAACAAGGAAATTCATCTGGGAACATATCATCTGCCGTTTCGGTCTACCAATGTGCATTGTCATCGACAACGGTACCAACTTCGCTGCCGATGACTTTCAAAAATGGCTAAAGGAGCTAAATATTGAACACATATTCTCCTCGGTGGCGCATCCGCAAGGGAATGGCCAGGTCGAGAGTATCAATAAAAGCTTAGTCGAAGGCATCAAAGCACGGTTGGGAACAGCCAGACGCGGCTGGGTTGATGAACTCCCAAGTATCCTATGGGCACACCGGACAAGCCCAAAGACAAGTAACGGTGAGACACCCTTCAGCCTGGTCTATGGCACTGAAGCGATGATCCCCGCAGAAGTTGGCCTCCCTTCTCCTAGGATGTTGGCTATCAACAAGATAGACAACAATGAGGAACGCAGGGTTGACTTGGACCTCCTGGAAGAAAGGCGTGAAAACGCTGCCATCAATGAGGCCAAGTATAAAACCAAACTCGAAAAGTACTACAATGCACGCGTCCGCGTTTGTACCTTCAATCCGGGAGACTACGTACTTCGTGACAATGAAGCATCTAACGCAGAACGCCCAGGCAAACTCGCCCCCAAGTGGGAAGGACCCTACCTTATCCAAGAGGTCCTGGGCAAAGGCGCATATAAACTGCAAACATTAGAAGGCGAAACTATCGCACGCACATGGAATGCACAACAGCTTCGACGCTGTTATATGTAAGCCATGTTTTTTACATGTACCATGTAACCTATCGGGCCGCAGGCCATTTGCAAATAAATAAATAGACGATTCAATGCAATATTGTTTATTTATTTCTATTACAAATGTGTGTTCCACTCTGCGGTATCCACAAAAACAGATTAGAAAAATCTTTATTCGCGTTACCCACACAGAGTGGTAACCACACGCAACTATTATAATAGGCCAGCAATGGCAACACTGTCTATCCGGCTGGATACAGTTTTCATACTTGCATATCATCTAGATATGCAAAAGGCAAACACAGACCTAGTGTTAATTTATATTAACATTAACTCATACAAGTTCACACATGTAAGTAGTAAAAACACTTGTATAAACTGAAACATTTCAAACTTTATATTCAAAAAATTCCTACACCTACGCGGTGCACAAGGGATTTACATAAGGTTTTTGACATTTACATTGAGGACACAAAAAAAAGCACGCAGGCCAGCCTAGTCTTTCTTTGTGCCGCTAGAGCCCGCACCATCCTTGCCCTCAACAGCAGGCTTTTCCTCATCGTCCTCATCAGCATACAACACCCGCAAGCGGTCTACATAGTCCTCTGCTTCTAGGCACTCATTAAGGTCCTCAAGAGCAGAAATGGACGTGTCATTATACGCCGTAACCGCAGTAGCAAGAAGCGCTTCAGTATCCACACCGTGGAACCCGGATCGCTCATCAGTATATTGGCCCTGGGCCATAACATTTATATGAGCAATGCAGCGATTGTAGCCAACTTTAAAACCAGCATCCCGGGCGCGCTCCTTAATCTCATTGACACCTGATACGTTCTCAGGTGCGTCAAGAATGGACGTAACAATCTGCGAAACAAGAATACTACGATTATCAAAGGCAAACCTAAAAAAGATAACAAAGACAACCGATACTTACATGTCCGATCCCATGCATGCGCATCCATTCACGATCGGTCTGGAGCAGCTCAAGTGAAGAAGCAAGGCTATCTCTAGCCTCTGCAACCTCTCTTGCCCGCGCTTCAGCATCAGCAGCACGGGCAGAGACCTCCTCAATAGTATCTCCCCGGCTCCGTACTTCAGCCTTTCAACAAGGGAAACACAAGTATACAAAGATAATCATCATACTTGTAAAACATGTACAAATTCAAAAACAGGAGAGACTTATACCTGGAGGCCCAGGATAGTTTTGGTTAAGTCCGTGCGGTCAAGATTTGCCCCTTCAAGAGCCCTTGCAGCGCGGGCCTCCGCCTCTTTGGTCTCTTCAAGAGCCCTTGCAGCGCGGGCCTCCGCTTCTTTGGCCTCTTCAAGAGCCTTGGCAAGGCGAGCTTCTGCTTCCTTGGCCCCTTGAGCAGCCACAACAGCTGCGGCTTTTTCTTTAACCAACGCAACATTCGCTGCCTTGGCATTGGTAAGCTCCTGACGAACATGAAAAAAAATTTCATTCTGTTTGGCCCAAGATTCTTTCCAAGTCTTGCGCTCATCAGATAGCGTCTTGCGCTCATTAGAAAGAGTTTCTTTCCAACTCTTGTGCTCATCAGAAAGCAGTTTTGCAAGGGTACGAACCTGTTTAAGTTCAGCAGTGGCAGCCCACTCCTCAGTCTGCTTATGCTTTTCAAAAGCAGCCCTATCCCTTTCAAGCTGCTCTGCACCCTCACGTGCAGCCTTCACCAACCCGTCAGCCTCGGCACGCAACCGCGCATTTTCCTCCTCCCTGCGGCCCAGCACCTTGTAGTTGTCCAAAATGGCATTCGCCATTATGGAACTCCCCACAAGCATGGAGGAGAGTTGGTTAATCTGGACCTCAGTTGGCAAGGCACGGGCCCGATTGACTTCAAATGGGGTGCCCAAACCACCCAAAATCTCCCTACACGCGGAGGGGTCAACAGAGATATCATCCCCTTGCATTACAGTCCATGGAGGGCGGTGATAGGTCAAGGCCCGGTCTTCAGTATAAGTGCGGTAATAAAACTCCAATTCAGTCTCTTCAGGCTGAATGGGAGTCTCTGTAAAACCCGCACCCCCTGAAGCGGAACCAGAAGCCTTCTCGGCAGCAGGCGATTTCTTCCCCTCAGTATAAGCAAACTTCAGGTTCAAATCATCAGTATCCTGCGGGGAGATCAGATTGTCAGCAGAGTCCACTATATCATATATCTGAGCCGCAGGCCCCTTCCCAGTATCCTCCGCCCGCGCAGAGGGCTCAAGCACCACTTTTACCCCCACATCCGCAGCTTTGTCACGCGGAGGGGAATGAGGAGCATCAAAAATGGAGAAACCTTCATCTTGCGGTTCTGTAATCAAAGCAAAAAGGCTTTAAACTACAAGTACAAAAACAATACTTGTAAAAATTATGAATTACTTACCAGAAGCAACCACAGGTTCAACAGACTTCAGAACAGCCTTCCGTCGGGTCTGAATTTTCGGTTTCTTCTTCTCACCAGCATCAACAGCCTTATCTGCCTTTCTCTTCTTCTCATCAACAGGTTTGGAACCCGCAGAGGTCCCACCTGCAACCGCACCACCACCTGGAACACCCAAACCCTCAAGGGTGTCAGATACTACCACGTAATCGGTATATATGTGGAAATGAGAACGAGAGATACCTGCCACCTGCGGCACCAAAGGCGGAACAGCAGGAGCCTCAGGTTTTTTCTTGCCACGACCCCGCGGAACTTTCTCCGCATGATTCTTCGGAGCACCCTTCGCCTCAAACTTACCCAGAGCCCCAAGAGTACCTGCGTGTAAATCATAAAACAGGCAAATAAGAAACATGAACTTCTTTACAAAGAAGTAAGAAGACTATATAACATACCTTCGCCCTGCGGCAGGGGTGCGTTCAACGCATCGCGCGTAGGAACGCGGAAGTTCCTAAGAATGGTTAAGTTAAAACCTTCACATGCAGCAGTTTCAACAATTTCAAGCTTCCCTTCGAAGGACGGATCAAATATTTTCCACAGCTCAGCATCCTCTGATAAGTACTTTTACAAGTCAGTCACAATGGATAAGAAAAGAAACCGCAGGAGAGTTAAACACATACCTCCACTTTTCTCCCGCACAACGGGCTTTGCATGCCTATCAGCCCTGGTCAGCATCATCAGCAGCACCCACAACTGCGTGTTGTCCAACTTCTGATGCTCAATGGTCCTCAACCTTGGGAACCACTCCGCAGTCTCCGCACTAGGAGTAGCAATATCCTCCGCAGGGATAGGCTCATTAACATCCCGCAAAGTCATCCCGGCAACAACCGCGGCAGCCTTAACGTAGAAGAACTTTTTCTTCCACGTTGAGATACCCTTGGGTGGGGTCATTAGCTTGGTGCTTCCATACCGTTGGCTAAAAGAAAAAAACCCGGTGTTCACCGTCAACTGGTAGAACCCCCGGAAATTGTCAACGGTAACTGGCAAACCAAGAGCATGAAAAGTGTACTCAAAGTTCCTAATACGAATCATCCCAAAAGGACTCATCTGGGAGATATGAACATGTAAAACTCCAAAACTTCGGCAACAAACACGGTTAATGGTAAACGAAGGTTACCATCACCAAATGAATCCGCCCACATAGTGACATAACCTGCCGGAGCATTAGCACCGGTGTCACCCTCATTGGGATAAAGAGCACCAAACTCCTTGGGCATTTTGATACTGGTCATTAGTCGGTTGAACAGCACCGGGGACCACTTCAAAGGTGGTAGGCCACCACCGGGGGCACTACCACCGTCGTCTTCTTCGTCCCCAGCCACCGGAGAAGAAGGTTCAGGGTTTTCACCTTCCACATTGTGTGGGTTAGATGGTTCAGCCATCGAGAAATATAAAGAAGAGAAGTATTGAGTTTACAAGAAAACCCAGAAAATCACCGGAAATACAGACAGACTGGTCGGAGAAGATGAAGAGAATACTCTTTTCTTTCAACAGAATTTTCGAAAAAATTTGAACAAAGTGTTCAGCGAATTACAGTAAACCGACTCGGCACGTTCAAAATAGGCGAATTACAAGGCGACACGTGTTCAGCGACGTTTCCGCTGACGGTTATCACGCGCGCATGGGCGCCCACGCGCCTGACAGAAAAGACCTTTACACTACTTGCTACAGTGCAGTTATGACCTCGGGCAGTGCAAACGTCCATTCAGATCATCACATGTCAGAATCCTACCAACTTTAAACAACCCACACGTGCCATCAGCCACGTAGGCAGCACAAAAGCGACAAACATTATCCAAACATAAGCGGCATGCGGTTTCTCTGGTTTACCGCACCATAACTCATACCGCATGTCGTTTTTTACATACCCCTCAAAAAAGGCAAAAATATATATATCTAATTTATATAAGGGGGTATAACCAATCTCCGCACATACCCACGAGCACACGTGGCATATGCGGAGATGACACACGCGAACCCGCACCGGTGTGTCAGATACTCAGAACCAGTGTTGCTCTTTGGACTGCGAAAACCGCCTCTCAGGATGCGGCCGACCGCATTCCATACAACCTTCTTCAGGCTTCAAATCCCTCGTGTCCGATTCACAACCACGGAGGGAACGCAAACAGCTTCTCCTTAAGGAAAAGGACAAGTATGCTGAGCAACAGCACATCAGCAACCCTGTCTCCTGAACCTTCAAGAGCCACATCCAGGCTACAAGACTTCTAGAAGCGAGTTCTTTGCTGCAAACCGCAACCACTCATGAGTAGTTGCTATAAATCGCAACTATTCGAACAGTAGCTACGGAAGAGCCACAACTAAACCACCACGCGGTGGAGCAAAGCTACTTCAAAGAAAACTGCTTTTCAACTAAGCATGAAGGAAAGTGGCTACAAAACGAATGCGGAAGAGTTTCAACCAACTTCCCAAGTATCTAAGGTGATCTCCTCCGGCAACACTACTTAAAGGAAAACTACTTCCCACCAAAGCGTGAAGGAAAGTAGCTCCAGAACAGTGGTAACAAGTCTGCTTATGACTAGTTACCCACCTATGGACCGCATAGAATAAACAATGGTGGGCACAACCCTGCCTATGACCATGTTTATCTACCCATAGTCCAGATTCACATTGTTCGACCAAACACGGCCAACAATGACGCAACTACCCCACGTTTCTCAAACGAACATGGCCAATAAGGTACAGCAACGAGGTAACCACAAAGGACGTGCGGTTACTAGAGAGCTAAACCTTAGAGGACGTGCGGTTACTTGAGAGATAATCCGCAGAGGACGTTCGGTTACTAGAAAGCTTAACTGGAGAACACGAACACCCCACAAAACAGGGATCATCGTTGCATGTCTAGTTGCTGAACATAGAGCTTGAGCAAAGTACTTACAACTTTGCACTAGCTAACGCAGAGGTTACAACTAGAGTGGCGGAGACGGAAATCTTCCGTCACGATCTCAAAGGTTGGTTCGAACCCTGCTAACACCTTCAGTCACCGTTTCAAAGGTTGGTTCGAAACACCAACAGGTGGCTGATGACATCAGGAAAAGGTAGACCAAGAGCCAAGCCCTTGGCTGAGAATTCCGCATCAGACGGAACTTGCTCACCAGACATCCTTCTTAGAGGAAGAAACAATCCACTCGAAAGGCCTACCGACCTAACGGACTGACAACCGAACGGTCAAACAACTAGAAGGAGGGGCAATCCAAATTTCCCATATTCTACCTTCTAGACACCATAGTCCAGTATTCCTCCCACATGCAACTTGCATAAGGAAGAAACACTAGACCGGGGGGACTTGAAGGGGTATGGTCCCAGATCTTGCGTCTGCATGACCGCGAATGACCATTACCTTTATCAAAACCCCCATCAGCAATAAACTTACCTGTGTCCGTGCGGGCACGCGCGAACACAGCAATCCAATCTGTCCAGTGATGAGAAGACTTACCTTAAGTACGGAGACAAATGTTACACATGGCGATGCGGCCTGGCACCGCATCCTATGAACATTTTCGTCACGACAAGGGGTCTGGACAACAGTAACAGTCACGTAGCGGCGATGCGGCATGGCACCGCATCCCGCATGCATCTTGGATAGAACAAAGAACGCAGGAACAACGTCTGTGACCGCAAGCAGAGATGCGGCCTGGCACCGCATCCTGCCTACAAGGCAAGTGGGTCTGACACTCAGTGCAAGTGGCACTGTGAACAGTCGCCTACTAGCCCACGTATGTGCAACAGTCTGACACCACAGCAAGACGTGGCATCCTCCCCATAACTGACAATTCTGACACACCTACAAGTAGCTGTGCGATGTCAGGCTAGCTACTCAACTACCCTCCTTCACTCCTCGGCTATAAATACTCACCCCAAACCAGGTTTGAGGTATCACTTCTCAACTCTCTCACTACTACTACTATCACACTTTGCTTCCCAAGCAAATTACTGATTCCCACGCCGGAGAGTGGTAACAAGGAGCACCCCCACCCCATCCTCCTTGTTACGAGTCACGGCTTGTTTCCTTGTGCAGGAAACCCACCACCAGACGATCCAGCCAAGCGATCCTCGGAAAGAAGGGATTAACCCTCTTGACGAGATCAGTGAGTTAACCCCACCAGGTTAACCATTGTTTCATCAGTTACATCAATCTTTCAATGTATATTCTCAAAAGTCTTAGATTTTTGATTTGACGATGTTTTATTAGGAAACTCATCACTCGTATCGATTGCAGGTCTTCATTATGTTAACAAGTGTTCAATCATAGTTACCTAGCCGGAATAAAACTTTGTACTTTTTCACATTCTTTCTATTCTTGTATATTAATTCATGTTTTCCTTTTATTAGGACTTTTGTTGAGGGCTTGGCCCGGGGTTTTACCCGGGTTTGAGTCCGAGGGGGGCGCGGTTTTAACAATTTCACCGGGGTTTCCGCGCATCTGGGGGGTGCCACGCTTTCTAGCGATGGTCTAGCAGTCGGCCTTTGGACATAGCTCCGAAAGGGTAAGTTTACACGTGAAAAGCAGTTAGCCGTTCAAAAAAAAAAAAAGTAGGACTTTTGGTAGTTCATTACCACAAAAAATACCAACATGATCTTTTTTTTTTTGAAGGGTGACTTTCAATATGTATATGGACCATTGGTCACCGGGTCCCCGTCAAGAACGGTTACCCGTCAGCCCAGCTTTCTCAGACGCGATGTTCTATCGAGCCCCGGCTGCCGCTCTGACTGACCTTCACCCGGAAACCATACTGCCCCACACGAGAGACTCGCTGAGGTAACAGCTGGATGAAAACCGGGTTGCCCTCAAGACCGCACCATGCCTCGGTAGGAACGATCCATCATTGGGACGTCCTCCCTCCATAACGCCACAGCCGTGGATCGAACCGGTGACCTCCAAGGAGGAAACCGGCCCAACCCCACCACATGGGACCAACTGGGCTAGGGGTTCGGATACCAACATGATCTCCTATGACGATTCTATTATTATTATTATTATTGTTATTATTATAATAATAATAATAATAATTATTATTATTATTTTTATTATTATTATTATTATTATTTTACATATTTGATCTTTTAGACATTGAAAATAATAAGTAGATCGGAGATGAACGTAGAAAAACTTGTATACTACATTTGTATTACTTAATTATATTTTGCATTGCCATCAAATAAAGGTGTATTTCATAATGTGACTTTCTATTATTTTATTTCGATTTCTTGTTATCATCTTTTTTTTCTTCAAATAATGCGATATAATAAGTGTCACACGTAGTATATGTTGAGTGCCATGAGATACCCTTTATTGCCATGCCAATTAATGATGATAAAATTAGGGTGGAGATACAATAGGAAGTTAATTTGGCTAGGAAGGCTAGGAAGTGATCTTGACCATCCATTTAGTTAATCAAGGGCTAAGATTAAATCAGGGAAATTGAAAAGAAGAAAAGAGGCGCGTGAGTTTGTTCAAGGGCATTCTAGTCAATCCAAGCCAATAGTTTCTCTCTCCTCCAATTCCCCCCCCCCCCCCATTTTTTAAACGTTAATAACTCTTTCATACGACATTATTTTTTTATAAAAAATGCACCAAAAAAACGCCGTTTTTTTATCTTTAAAACGAGTATACTATTGCTATATTAAAAAAAAAAATTTAAACCCAGTTGTGTAAAACGCAAAAGAAAAACCACCAGTTACGTAAAACGCAATGAAAAAAAAAACCTAAAAAATGACATTTTTCTAAAACGCAATGCACCAAAAACACAAAGAAATGACTTATTTGTAAAATGCAATGGCCAGAAAACACAAAGAAATGTCTTATTTCTAAAACGCAATAGACTGAAAACACATAAAAAAGTGTTTTACCTAAAACGCAATGCACAAAAAACACAAAGAAATGTCTTATTTGTAAAACGCAATGGCCAGAAAACACAAAGAAATGTTTTATTTGTAAAACGCAATGGCCAGAAAACACTTAAAAATGTCTCATTTCTAAAACGCAATGACCTAAAAAAACAAAAGAAAGTGTTCTCTGTAAAACGCAATGGACTGAAAACACCTAAAAATGTGTTTTACCTAAAACGCAATGACTAAAAACACTTCAAAAATGTGTTTTACCTAAAACGCAATGACTAAAGATACTTAAAAATGTGTTTTTTCTAAAACGCAATAGCCAGAAAACACATAAAACTCTCTTATTTCTAAAACGCAATGGACACATAAAACTGTTTGTGAATTGTCTGTGAACTGTCTGAATTGTCTACGAATTACTGTCTTCGAAATGAGCCAATTTCTGGAAAATTAATTTTTCTGATGCGTTTTTAGTACAGCAATTTAATCAACCCCAGCCAGGGGCTCTGCCCCTTGGACCCCGCCAGGGGCTGCCGCCCCTGGGACCCCGCTACCGGGGGCTGCCGCCCCCGGACCCCCGCCAAGATCGTAAAACGCAATGACTAAATAAAAACCCAGATCGTGAAAATGAAATTAAATAATTTCTTACATGAATCGAAGCCGGTTTCTTCATCAATTGACGAAATTTGAAATGATAGAAACAATTATCAGCGATTGAATCGAACAAATCGAGTGATTATCTTCAAAATCACCGGAAAAAACGAGATTTTGTATGAAATTAAACTGGGTTTTCTTCAAAAAAAACTGAAGAACACGTTGATCGGGGGTTTGAATCATTGATTGGTGATGAAAATCGCACTATAATGTAGTGATTATTGAGATAGAAAGTGAAGAAATGGTTGAAGATGATGGGTTTTGAAAATGGTGGGTTTTGAAGTTACTGGGTTTTGAAAAAGGAAGAAGAAAGGGTTGGATTGACTAAAATACCCTTTTTCTTTATTTTAAATGTTGCCACATGTCATCCTCTTATTGCTTCCTATCCTTCCTAGCGAAATTAATCTTCCTATTTGATCTTTTCCCGATAAAATTAAACAACTTTTAACATTTTACAGCTTCAAACGTTAATTTTTCTCATGTTTGTCTTTTAATTTAACTTTAGTTGTTGAAAATTTATCGAGCAAGTTTATACATTGGTTATGCTATAGGGTGTGGTCATGACCTTTATGACCATGATGACCCTCTACGTCAATGTCATGTCACTCACCTCTAATTCACAATCCAAAACCACTACCCTAAGGGTATGATCATGACCCAAACCACTATCCCCTTATTTATTTTAATTTATCTTTATCTAAAAAAAAATGAAATGATTACTTGAAAAATGGAGAGGACCATGTTTGCCATGATTTAATAAATGCAAACCATGATGGATTAGGAAAGGGGATGATATAGCCTTCCATTCAATGTTCATACATAGCGAATCAGGTCCCAACTATGATCCCCACACCCCTTAGCCTTAGGCCACCCGGGGTCGATTAATTTCTGCCCGTGATGGATATTTTCAATACGTGGAACTTGGCCAAATACCACCGCCATCCCCTTGCCATCACGCGTGGAACTTAAATCCCGTTATATTTTTGACGCGTTAATTTTTATTGATGTGAGTAGGGCTGTAAACGAACCGAACGAACACGAACAAGGCCTTGTTCGTGTTCGTTCGTTAAGGAAATAAATGTGTTCACGAACGGTTCATGAACACTTACCGAACGAGATTTTATGTTCGTGTTCGTTCATTAAGGAAATGAGCGTGTTCGCGAACGGTTCACGAACACAAACGAACACAAATAAATTTGGCGAACACGACGAAGGATAAAGATAGATGGCCCAGAGAGTAGCACTCGAACTTGAATCCCTTATTGTGGAACGGATGTCGATCGTATTCGTGGATGTAAATAATGAGAAATGAAAGTGAAATGATGCATAAACAAGGTGAAAGTGAGTTTCCTAGTTTAATTATTAGGGAAATAAAATAAATAAAAGTTTAATAATATAAAAAGTACAAATAAAATATAAGAAAGTACAAAGATCTTCAATTAAAACACAAACATACGAACATAAACGAACGCAAATCAACGAATGTTCACGAACATCTTACCGAACGTTCACGAACACAATCGAACGAACGAGACCTCTGTTCATGTTCGTTCGTTTAACTAATCGAACGAAATTTCTTGTTCATGTTCGTTCGTTTATTAAACGAATGAACATAAACGAACTTCCCGCCGAACGGTTCACGAACGGTTCGCTGAACGTTCGGTTCGTTTACAGCCCTAGATGTGAGGGACATTGTTGGTTGGGGGGAAATTGTTGGGTGTGGTGGTGAGTGATGGCCATTTCCACTAAAAAAAGTTGTGAGTGATGGAATAATGGTTGATAACATGACGGAACCTGATTGATGACATGACGGAACCTGATTGGATGTTGGGAGTGATGGAATTTGTACAAGTGATGACCACCCCTACCCCTTTAGGGGGTAGGGGTGGTTATCACTCACCACCCACATCCAATCAGGTTCCGTCATGTCATCAACCATTATTCCATCACTCACAATCTTTTTTAGTAGAAATGCCCATCACTCACAACACTAACAATAAACCCTCACATCCTTCCATTTATCACGCGTCAATTTTATCACGGAAATTCAATTTCACGCATTAACTTTGAGGGGTGGCGGTGGTTTGTTTGTTTCCATCACACGTGCAAAACAAATATTACAGGGAAATAGTTCCCCACCCCGGGTCCCCTTAGTATAGTGGAAAATCAATCAACTTTTAATATTGGTTTAGTTCTTTCAACTGAGTCTAAACATTCACCCTCTCCGGAATTTTTGTCAAGCTCCAAATCTTATATGATTTGTACCGACTATAACATTTATAATTATTATCTATACAAAGGACGTATAAAGTTTAATGATGTGCTGGAAATATTTTTAGAAAGTAAAAACAAGTGTATTTGGTGAATTTTTTTCTGGCATGTGACGAAAATTTTTTATTGTAACAAATTTTTACATCTAAATACCCATTTGATCTTGCATTTGCAAGGATACATAACTTTTATGAGGGGCAAACACTATAACACTGAACCACTAGATCATGGGTGCATGCGACGACATATGAAACTTGGAACTAGTTTATAAAAGGCCCATGTGTTGTGACCCTTACCGTGGAGATGTACCTTTTGACTGGGCACTTTGCACTTTTTTTTTGTCGTGCAAATCAATCGGTTGGAGCTGAGAGTCCCTCTGAAAGCAACCTCTATTCCCAATGATGGAAATAAGGCTCGCCTACATCACATCCTCTCTAAATCCTACCAACAACTTTGCTATTTGTAGGATTTACTAGGTACAATTGTTGCTGTTGTATCATTCAAATCAATGCACCAGTTCAATTGTTCAAGTAGCAGTTGGGTACCTTTATGGTTCGCAAACCTAGAAGTGTTTGTGTTGTTCCAAAGGAAACGACAACCCAACAACCCGGGTTTGACATATAGTGTGTTACGTGTGAAAATGGTAATCAAGAGTTAAGAGCTAAGAATTGGAGAAGAAGAAAGAATCCAGAGAAGAAGGAGATAAATCTCAAATCAATAGCTGTCATACTCATCTCTTTCCAACATTATTTAACAGACCCTTTTACAATTTACAAGATCAGTCCCTATACTTTGAGTTACTGACACACTAGACCCTGGACTATTTATCACATATCAATACTCCCCCCTTAAAAGATTTTTGTCCTCAAAAATCAGAAATGGTAAAAAAAATTCTAATCAAAAGTATCAAAAGGAAATTGTGAAAATTTTTGTGCTTTACTTTGCAGCTCCAATGATCCAACAAGAACTATTTTCTTCTCACAAAAGCCTACTTCATAAGAGCAGATGTCATGACAATTTGCAGCCCCATTAGATGAACTATATTTCATTCTTTTCTTCGTCCACATGGCTGTGATAATTGACAGACCAACAACCGAATCATATCTAACAATCGCTGATGCAAACTCACCCTGTAGTGTTCTATAGTGCACATCCAGTTTTAATGATTTGTTTCCCATTTGATCTTTCTGTTGTATACCAATCATGTCCCATACAACATGATATTTCCCTTTTAAGACCTTAGCAACCACTACTTCTAAAGGCATGACTCGTATTGTAGTCTGAACAAAAGAAATAACCTGTGCAGGAAACTGTACATAACGATAACTCAATACTCTAATTTCTTTTGGATAGCTCGTTCTGCCCTTGTTTCTGTATATTGATTGCACTCTGCAAACTGATCTGGTTAGTGCTTTCTGCTCTATTATTGTTACATAATAGAAGTCAACATATTGCTTCTCAAACTTTAGAACAATAGGTTGCGCCAAAGCAATTGCTAGTGCAAGAACAACAGAATGCTGAGCTGGACTTAACTCAGATAGAAGGAGTGAGATCAAAGGCTCAACACAGCGAGCGGCAGCAATTGTGGATCTGATTCTTGTATTTCCAAAAAGTACACAGGACAACTCAGCAGCATCGCCTTTCAAGTCCATTGAACAATTAGATGAAAGAATTCAGCAAAGAACATCGACTGCATTCATTTCAACATCCGCAACAGCAAGAGCTCCTGATGTGTCACACCCCGATTTCCACGTGTCACCGGTGGGCCCGGTGGGGAGTATCGTGACGTAGTTGAGATCATCATAGTCAAACAACACAATATATAAATGCACAGCGGAAGCAAAAGATAAATATATTACATTCCGAATATAAGAAATGTCAAAGTATTACAACGGAAGGTAAAGGATCCACAGGCGGATCAAATAAAAGAAACTGTTCAACAGACTTCAGGCATCTAGAACTTGCAAGATTCCTTATTAACGCCCTGAGCTTCCAGCCAATTACGCATAGTACCTGTCACTTAACCTTTTTGGAAAATACGTCAGTTTACACTGGTAAATACAATTAACTGACTCATTTTGGAAAAGAGTTTAAAAATTGATTTGAATGCACGAGGCACAAAATATCTTTTATAACTGGATTAAAATGCACAGAGGCAATATTAATCTTTTATACTTGGGACAATTTTATTAAAAAAAATCTTGTATCCGATTTACATGGTTGTCCAACATTTAGGGCCGGTGATTATACAATACAAGCCGGTCAAGATTAATCGACACACCATAAATATAACTCACAAGAAGACATCCTTACGAGTGAGTATATCTTTTACATACGCAACAGGAGGTGTTATGCCTACACCTTGTGCTTAAGTTATGGCCATTCACTTTTTAAAATGAGCCAAGGATATCCAGGACACGGTCATTAACCCCCAATGTTATTTGTTATCAATCAATACAGATTAAAACGGGATTATGCAATTTAATCATCTCCGATTAAAAGGTTTCTACACCCGACCAAGCGGTATCTTTATAATACCGTACCCCAAGCCCGTATAAGGGAAAATAAGTTAAAAGTATTTACCTGAGCTAGCAATGCAATTTATACTCAGCCGCATATTCTAATCAGCAAGCACAAGTACTTCTACTGGGGCTCTCAATCTGGAATGAAGGTTTTATTAACCTATTAAATTCCTAACGGGTCTTATTTAAGTCGTAACTTAGACCGGTTAGTTTTAAGGAAAGGTTAACGGTTCAAAACGCATGATTAAGCGAAGACCGGAATAGGATGTGATTTAGACCCGACAAGTTTGGAGACTTGTATAATATGGGTAAACTAAACACATTCTGGATTTTGAGATAAAAACGATAACGTTTGACCCGTTTCGGCTAATTTATGCAAACTAGTTACATAAACCGAACCGAACGCGAATAACGCATGACGGGTAATCATGAGAGTCATATACAGGTTTCCTAAGTTAATTATGCCTCAAATATGTTGTGACATCAGTAAGATGTCTTTCATTATGCCCAAAACGTATTTAAACACAAACTAGGCCTCGTAGGGGTAGTTTGGTCATTTAAAAGGTTATAAAAGAGTTTAAGTATTTACCTGAGTTACAGGTCTGGTATAATCAGCGAAAATACTTATTTTGATAAGTTATAACAGTAGGATAAAGTATATATGTGAAATTTATCAATTATAACCAAACTATGCACCGAAGGGGCATTTTGGTAATTTCACATAAGCCGTAAAGCTCAAAACTGAAGTCTGAGTTTATCAACCTTTGCTTACTGTTAAAATATTATAATTTGCCTCAAATATCAGTAGGTATCAACCCTTGTATGTTTAAAATAGTTTAAGTACATACTATGCGTTAAAAACGCTTAAAAAGGCGATTAAAGGCCATTTCCGGGTTCGATACTTAAATCTGATATTTTTATATTTCCAGAAGGCTTAAAATAATTTATTTATCATATGTGATCAGTAGCAAAAGGTTTGGAGTCGTTTAGATATGTAAAACTCATTTTATGGCCCGTAAGAGCAAAACCGACAATTACCGGATTAAGCCTACGACTACTAGTTATGCTCAGCCTAAAATTTATTAAAAATCTTTAAAAATCCCAAAATAATATATTACATCAGTGGGTAAAAGATTTGACATCAAAAAGTATGTTTAAGTAGGCTATACGCTAAATACGCCGTTAAATTAAAATAAAGCTTTAATTTTACGCTAACGAGCATAACTCTTAACCTACACCTCAAACTGATGTCAAACTTTGCATACAAGTTTAAATATCAGTATTTAAAGTTTCTACTCTTTTACATTTCCAAAAATCACGTTTTAAGGTAATAAGGGCATAATGGTCAACATATGAGCAATTAACGGAAACGCGTAAACGAATGGGTCAATCAATGAACCAACCACAGAGGGTTATGCTAACATGTAGCCTGGTCCTAAGGAAGCTCTAAGGCATTTCCAAATCATACTAAAGCGGGTCAGAACTGAAGTCAAAGCAAAAGTCAAAGCTTTGCGACTTTCGGTTCCGAATCGGTTCAAAACAGAAAGTTGTCGAATCAAACAAGCTTAGACAAGTTCTTATGCTTATTATCAAGTTATATGAATGATAAAATAGGTTACACGCCTTTTACATCGTTAATTGTGCGTTTAAACGAAAGATTACATTTCTGTTGACTTTTTCTAATCATCTTTGACTCGACAAATGACCTAGTTAGGATGGGAATCAGTGGATGCCCTTTTAAGGGTTTAAAGCCCACATAATTACCAACTTATAACTACCTTTGATTGGCTAAACACTAAATCAATAGTGATTTATCTTAAAGTCAACCGTTAATTACGACGGTTTGACTTTTAAGCTAAAACTAAGCTAAAACTTAATTAAGAAGGGTTAGGCATACTTACCAAGGTCTAATGGTCGACTAGGAAGGCTTAGAAAAGGCTCTTGAGTTCCAGAGGTCTTCAAGAAATGCAGATGAGAATGAATGATCATGTTTGCAACTTAGGAGCCTTTATATAGTGGTTTAATCACCATAAGAACTTGACACACAAGTCTACCAGTGCCCACAAATCATCAACAAGTGTCCCTAGATGTTTAGGAGCCACTTAGGGGTCGCCCATGATGAGAAAATATCGTTTAAAGGTCGGTTTATCGCGAAAAATGGCTGCTGTCCAATGTTTCTGTTACTGGGCAGCTGAGGCGGCCCGCGTAAGGCCTTAGCAAGGCTTACGCGGCCCGCATGGCCCTTCTGATCAGATTTTTACATTTTCTTGTTTCCACATAATTGTCTCTTGGCCTTTCGAAAGGTCAACTAACCTTTATATTGCAATTTGAACCCTCTAATTTGATACATAAGGGCTTCAAGATATATACCCACTTTGTTAAGCCCCCGGTTAACTCTATTGTTACCCGAAAAGTCCTAACTTTCAACGTTGACGCTTTAACCCCTCTCATACGAATTTGATCATAACTTTCTCATACGATAACGAAACTTTATGAAATTTATATCATGCATTCTAGTGAGCATAATTAACAGTTACAAAGCTTCGGGTGTGTTAAAAGGTCACTCAGAGGTATAACTTGAACATGTTGACACATTTAACCCCTGTAGTTTGTAATTGCTCACTTTTAGCTTCACATGATCCATGATTTATTCGTTTGATGCCATAAACATCATGTAGGGTTAATGTACAATATATTTATTCACCGTTGACATTCAGAACTCATATTTTTCATATACTTTTCATGATTGTCAACTTCAGTCCTTTCTGAACATTCTTTCACACGTTCAAGCATATGACACGTGTCAACACATTATAGGACGTGAATTTTCGAGGTGTTACATGATGGATTATCACTCAATAGTCTAACTAGTGCAGCAATAGTAGCATGCTGGTCTTTCTCCAACCCACTATTTAAAACTTCCACCAATGGTTGAACAGCATGCCTAGCAGAATCTGCATTTCTAATGTGATCAGCACAAAATAGATTCTCTAGTGCTTTGGCCGCACTATACCTTGCACCCCTTCCCCCCATTCTTAAAACGGCTATAAGCTGACTCACAGCGCCATATGCTGACTCATGTCTCCGTATTTCAGCAGTGCTGAATAAAATCCCTAGTAAATCAGTAGCAGCTTCTTCGGTGGCTTCTTGTGGGCCCAGTGAAAGATACTTTGTTAAAGCTTCCAAAGCACCAGATTCAACCATAACAATCTTATTTGACGGGGAGTCGTTTCCGAGCTGTATTAAAAGCCCGAGTGCTAGAAATGGTGCACCAGGTCGATCGGGAATGGGCTTGAGTAAATCAACAAGAGCTGGTATTGCCTTCCTAGAAGTAGCACCAACCCTAATATCATCAACTCTAAACAACCTCTCGAGAGCAACTTGTTCTGGATAAGGAACCAGTGAGAATTCTTCACATAGTTGGAGAAGATCACATATATCAGCATCAGCACAACCAAGTAACGAAATGAGACTGACTGCAGCCCCTGAGTTGGCAACAGACAAAAGGGTTCCTCTGCTTCCGTGGCAGACTAGGCTCGTTGTAGCTTGTGCGGCAAAATATCTATTTGCTGACTCCTCTGAGCTCAACAAACTAGCAAGGGTCGGTATGGCTTTTATTGTTTTATTTCCACGTATGATATCTCTGTCTTGAAACAAAATTGCTAGTAGTAATGCACAAATCCAGATGCTACTATCCTCATTAACATCAAACTGACCATACTGGATATCACCAGAATGTAACTTCACATACCATTTTTTCCTTACCTGAATTTTTTCCACAAACACACCTTCCCGATTTAACACAACTAATGGGTCAACCAGAACATCATCAAGACTTTTCTGCACCATATCAAATCGAGCCTTAAGTCCTATGTTTTCTTGATCATAAAGTATCACAGGGATTGCTGTGTTGTTGTCAACATTAACCCTTTCAGATTCAACACTCACATCTTGCTTTAAAGACTCACTACCATGTAAATTCTTAGAAATATCAGTTCCTAAAAACTCATTATCACCGAGTTCTTGAACAAAAACAATAGACTCATCACAAATCTCCTTATCTTTAGTGCTTTTATGAACAAAAACAGTAGACTCATCATTTACTTCATCGTCAATCGTTTCTTGAACAATGTCAACTTCTTGAATTTTTCCATTCTTGAAAAACTCATTGTCTTTCATCAATTCCTCAAGAGTGATATTAATATCAAACTCTAAATCTTTGTTATAAAAAGAAGAATTCGGATCAAATGGAGAGAAAGAATCTTGCAGGCCATTAGAATCAATTTTTAAAGCCAATGAAATCACATCTTTCACCTTAGTGCAGCTATATTGATGCCATTTAGCAAATATTTTCCTAATTCCAGGTTCTAAACCACAGATGAATATGTATATAGCGTAGAATTCAGACATTTCTTCCATATTTTTAACCTGGTCGAATAAGATTTGAAACGAATTGCAATATTCTTTAACAATACCTTCTTGGCTAATTGCCATAATCTTCTCCAATGCGAATTCCATGTTGATTTGCTGCTGAACTTGAAACCAAAACTGATTTATACTTCAAATTCTTGAAGAAAATTGATTCGGAATTGGATTTGTTGTTTGTCGAATCGAACCGAACCCTTGATTCCACTAAATCTCTTCTGCAAAGAAATTTGATGTTGCTGCCTAATTCTACCAAAATCACGACTGCTGATTTTGTAGCCCTAATTCCAGGGACTACTCCTAATTGTAATGATATTATTGCTTCCTAACCCACCCACAAGTCAAGAGGATGATTGCTCTGATACCATTGTTACGTGTGAAAATGGTAATCAAGAGTTAAGAGCTAAGAATTGGAGAAGAAGAAAGAATCCAGAGAAGAAGGAGATAAATCTCAAATCAATAGCTGTCATACTCATCTCTTTCCAACAGTATTTAACAGACCCTTTTACAATTTACAAGATCAGTCCCTATACTTTGAATTACTGACACACTAGACCCTGGACTATTTATCACATATCATAGTGACACTTCAATTTTATCGGTTTATTGCTCAGACCAGATTAAAGAATCGTACGATGTCATGTTTAATTTAATTAACTTTAAAATACAGAACGTAAAAAAACTACAACTTAGTTTAGCATGGAAAAAAAATATAAAATATAAAAATAAATAAAATGTTTTGATGTTTGTTTGTAACCAAATAAAATTCAAGTCTTCTAACGTATAAGTAATCTATACTTATATATACAATTTAATAATAAATTATATTTAAAACACAATATTGCATATAGTACAGTAATACAACAACAGTAACCATACCCAATATAGTCTCGATTATAGTCAAGTTATTAGCGGAGCCTCGGGAGATTGGGTTGTGGACACGCCTTCTATTTTAGAGGATAGAGAGACTACACATATAGTATAATGATATAGTTATACATTTTAGTTATAAGATATCATCAGGACGTAAACAACCAACTGGCTAAAGTTACAAGTTTATAAACATAGGTTCTAATCCCGAAACCCAAAAAGAAATTTTCAACTTTAGGTACGCCTTGCCATGTCCGTCCACATGCTTTACTAATAATCAACTATCAAATCAATGTATCTAAGTCGCACAACACAACCCCCCCCCCCCCCCCCCCCCCCCCCCCAAAACCAGAATAAAAACAGTTGTTTGTACCAATTGGCCGACCTATATATTCAAACCGGCGATATTCATGAAAACCGCCCAGGCCAACTCTACAAACAGCGCTTATGTCGGTTTACGATTTAAACCCGGAATGGTTGATTCAAAAAGTGGCTATATGTGATCGGTTGTGACTATTCATGAACCATCACCAAATGGCCCATCGGTCACAAAACTTTCATTTGGAATAAATTGCAAACATGGTCAACTTAATAGCAACAAATGCTCTATGGGTAATCTATTGCACGTTATGATTTTAACGAAGGACAATAGTTCTATTAAAACATATCAACCTTAGCGAAACTCGTTAATAATCATTTAATTATTATATTCTCTTTTTTAATTTTTAACCCTTTTCCTTTACTCATTATTGTGATTTTTTTACGCCTTTTCCTTTACTCATTTTTAGTTAAAAATAAAAAATAAAAAAAAAAACAAAAACAAAAAACGTTTCTCCCAATTTATGCCAAGGCGAAAATAACATAAACAAAAAGATCCAAAAAGATATTCCTCCCCATTTGGCCGGTTTAAATAGGGGTTGTAAATTATCAAATTTGTAATAGTGATAGAGAATTTATGTTCATTGAATACTTCATCTTTAAAGAACCCTAATATTTTATTGTCATTTATTATAAGTACCCGATATTGATTTTGCTCCATGAGTTTCTTGGGTATTTATTGTCGTGTATTATTTTTTTAACCGCAAAATCGCTTTATATATATATATATATATATATATATATATATATATATATATATATATATATATAAAGAGCCAGCAAGAAACTGTGATACAAACAGAACCGAAAAACAACAAAACAAGACAGTTACAATAGTTCCAACACCTGGAACTTCACCCAGTTATCCCAATCCGGATTCTTATTCCTAGCCCTGTGACATATCCAAAGAAAGCTATCTTCTTTTATAAGCTCCACCGTCTTGTTAATCGGGATGAACCGACCGTCGAATACTTTCTCGTTTCTGACATACCATAACCTCCAAACTGTAGCTAGGACAATCGTGGCGATAATCCTTTTCCAAACCCCTCCTCCCGGCCGCTGCAAAATGTACTCGAAGAATTCCCGAAACGAAAAGTCCTCACCAGGAAAGCTAGCTCGGACCCATGCCAACACGTTCCACCAGATACATTTTGCCCAAAGGCACTTATAAAAAATATGCTCAGTGGTTTCCTGCTCGAGCCCACACCGAGGACAGCTCCCATCGAGAATCGGGATCCCTCTCTTCATCAGAGCTTCCCGTGAAGCGACTCTCCCCAATAGCACTCTCCATAGCAGAATATTAGCTTTCGGGGTAGCCCATTGATTCCACACAGCTGACGTCTGAGCTGGCAGCCCGCTCAGCTTTGCTTCTTCGATATCTGCCCGCACCTGTTTGACGGCAAACGGCTCATCATCTCCGGTTCCCCATCTCCACGTCCCATTTACCTCGATCAACTTCTGTTGCAGAATTATATCCAGTTTTGAGAGCTCGGAGTCCATTTTAGCGATATCTTTCCAGATCCCGGGTATTGTCTTTTTGACAGGGATAAACTGATTCGAATTATTTTTGTGGACGGAGGTAACAACCTTGGCCCAGAATTGGTTTGGGTTAGACTTATACCTCCACCACCATTTAATGAGCATGGCGATCGTGTATTATTAGATATGAATATATGATATCAATAATGAAAGAAAAATAGATCGAATTATATGTCCAATTGAATTTTTATTAATGCACTTCTTGTCAACATTTTTAAATCTGGATCGAACCAGAATCGGATCTAGCCGGTTGTTTCACTCTAGATCACGTATGGAAACTCAAGTTCCTTTAAGATTCATGAATGTTTTTCAAGCCATGTAGCATTTAGCATTCATGGGCATTTACACTATGTACGTAGAAAATTAATTAAGATTATGAATTTTTCTTAAAGTAGTGAATGCACACATCCTTTACAGAGGCAATTACATAATCGAACAGCTTAGAGTGGTCCTTACCTCACTTATACCTAGATGGGTAGAGGATACTTTTGAGTCTAGAAAATCCACTCAAAGTAAAGAAGTGGTCACGCCGATTAAAAAGAGTAAGTATTTTGATTCACTATTGAAGCTACCAACATGACAGTTTTAACAATACCTTTGAAAAGTGTAACACCCTTACTATATTATAAAAGGGTTTTAGTACTAAAAACGATAATTAATTGTGCATTTACATATAAACATCACATATAAAAATACAGGTTTATTAAAAACTTTTACAGTTTAAAAGTTTTACAACAAAATGTAGTTGGGTTCGTCGTTTGAAAGTTACGACATAAAGCCGTGCGGAAGCTTTAATCTCGTGTGTTCGGTTCTTCGATTAGCTTGATCTTCATCCGGAAACTCTTGACGTTCACCTATGACCAAAACCAACTTAAAAGTTAGCTTTGGTAGTTAAATAACATGTTTAAACAAGTCATATGGGTCAAAACAACAAAATTCAAACAATTTTCGGAATTTAGGGGCGTCGTGCTACGCTAAGGGGCGTTGCGCTACGCCACGCCCTATTTTTGACAGAAAGTTGCTTGTTTGCTGCTGCAGATGCCCAGCTATGAGTTTTTAACAAAAACTCAACTTCCAAAAGCCATAACTTTTGTTCTACTTATCCGATTCGCGTGATTCTTTTTCCTACGCGTTCGTAATTTAATTCCCCATCTTAGGGAGTTAAAACATGATATTCAACTACTTTCAAAATTCGGATTTCAAGCTCTCGGCTTGAAATCCCTTTTTAACACTTTTGACCCGTTTCCCGATTCATTAAACCAACATGTTTGTTATTCCAAAATTCCTATGAACATCCCATTTCAATTGTTTCTTATAACACAAGATTTAAATCACGGGTTATTATGCATCTTTAACCCGTCTTTTGACCCGTTAAGGGTATTTAAGCGCTTTTACGCACTAACCCCGCTCATTCATTTCTAGCGTTATATTTTCATATTACTTGTCAAATGAACTTCCACCACAACTCTCCTTATGGTGGGTAATGAATATCAATTGTTTATTCTGAATTTACCCCCTTTCGGTTGTTATTTTATGACAAGAAGCTATTTTGAGGCATTTGATCCAAAAAGGATTTATGCCTATGGTTCAACACTTAACTAACTTTACCTTATCATAATACATGTTTCTAAACGACTCTTAAGGGTCATTTATCCGATTTACCCATCAAGGGCGTTTTGGTCAGTTTTAGTCCCTCTTTTACGACGAAGGACCTTTACTACTTATTTGACCATGCGTACTTGGCTTGGGTCAACTTATTGACCTGTTTCAATACCTTGTCTTCATTTATTTGCTATTCTATAGCATCGCTAATTCACAAGCCGTTTATTACTGCGAGCACAAGACTCGACATACAATTTTTAGACGTTAATTGTCAAATGGTATCAATATTACCATTTGATCAATTTTACTCTTTTTATTAGTTTAGGCTTACTTATAAAGTAGCCGTTCGAAAGCTCATTTTATCTTAGTCTTTTCGTGACTAATTTACCGTTCCACCCCGTTTTACCATTACTATGGTTTTTAACATTTGTTTTTGGTTCCGACCCGTATCACTTCGCGTCGGAAATCATATTTCGAATATTATCTCTATTGTATTTATAACTTATAGAATAGATACGTATTCCACAAAAAGGTGTAAGTTTCACTTACCTTGCATCCATGCCTTGCTTTTCTTTCCGTACTTGCTCCGGTTGATCTGCTTCATCCACAAGCTTCCACCTAGCTTGTTAAGCGTCAAACTATCATCATATTTCATAAGATGGTTAGTTTAGTCATTGTGAATCATGACTATTCCATCTTACGTATTTTCTATCAAAATTACCATTTGATCTTATTAATGGTCGGTTTGACTTTTAAAAAGTCAAATGCCTATTAGTATAAAAATGCACATTCAAGTTTATCAACTAGTTTAGGCATTTCTCAAATCACCCGGTAGGCGTTCTTTTAAGCCACCGTTTAACAAATCTTTTAACCCGGTTCAATATATTTCCAATACTTCAACTAGTTCAAGTGATTATTAAATCTAACTTATTTATTCATTTTCACAAGAACTAAGGGTTCCCCTCTATTAGCGATACCCGTTTCATCATACCACTAGCATTCATCTGAACACCTTATCTAATCAAGTTCTTCATATAAACTAGTGTATAGCACAATTACATACATCTACTTACATTGATGAAATTACCGACTTCATCGTAACTTTCAAAACCCCATTTTAAGTCATGCATGAGCTTTCACTCGAACTTACAATTTATTCAAGTTTCTCGCTTAAACTACCAATTATGATGATTCTAAGCACACATATATCATCATCTTCACTACATTATCAAAACCCACTTGTCTAAGTGTGGTAAATCATCAAATTATTCAAATCATAGCAACCTATGTAGAATTTTCGCTTAGGGTTTTGTTACTAAACAAGTATACATCACTAATTTGGTCCTAGTTTCTACGATTCATACAAAAATCGCATATAGTGATGTTCATCCAATTTTTACAACTTCATCAAACAACATAATTTTACATACCTTATGATCCCCTAGCTTAGGTGATCAATAATATGTGTTTATTTGCTGATTTCGTGCTCGAATCGATCTTCAATTTAATGATTCTTGAGTGAGTTAGGGTTTGCTTCTTTTTTTCCCTTTCCTCTGGTCGATCCACGCGCGCGCACACACACACACACACACTTAGTGTGTGTGTTGTGTTTTATTTTATTTTTTTATATAAAACTAGTTGCCCACTTGGCAACATTAGTCCCTTGTGTTTTATCTTACTCAAAAGAAGGTATAACTTGCTATTTATTACATAATCACATATTACTAACTAGGTTAATTATTCCTAGTTAATTTAATGTGTTCGGGAAGTCATAACCCGTTTTATTTTATGTACCGTTAACTCGGGCCTTTTATAAACTTTATTTCATCTAAAGCATTGGTTCACTTTTGTTTAATATTAGGTTTATTTATTTAAATCCTAATATTTCCGGGTTAATCTTTACCGCTAACGGTATTTTACCCGTTTATTTTTGGTTAATTTAATATAATTAACAACTCGTTTTTGGGATGTTACAAGTCTACCCCCCTTAAAGAGGTTTCGTCCCCGAAACCTTTCTTACGTAGTTCTTTATTTTTGACTCCTTGGACTTAGTCTCGATAATTACTTGAGCATTGCTCACATTTAATAATCTTACCAGGATAATATAGTAATGCCCTTTTAGCTTCCAAACGTATGCGCCTTTCACGTGTAAGGCCTCATGGGCCGTAACTTTCATCTTGTATTTCATATCCTTATTAATTATTTATTTTGGCGGTTAGACTTGTTAGTCACCGATTACCTTATATCCCATCGCTCGGGTATATTCTATTTGCCTTTCTGAGGCTTATATGAGTTTATGATCTCCTATTCCCGTAATTCATGTTACAACGTAATCGTATCTTATATTACTTTTCTTGATCTTGAACGCGTCATGTCACGTTTAAGTTTATATAAGCTTTTCATTATCGAAAATCTACTTTTCGAATGTATTATCTTGCACCTATCGGTGTTAGAGCCTATATCCTTTAATATTAACCACTTTCTAACTTCTCTCTTAATATCCATATTTGTTAAAACATTATCTCTTACTAAAAACTGAATTTTAGTTCTATGTTTTCTCTTTAATTTATGCCGATTATTCATGTCAAGGAATTTACGTCCAAGGATTTATCCCCTTCCGTTGTCATTTCGGTAATGACTTCTCCCTTTTTGTGATGTAACACAATTTAAAAAAAAAATTGTGAATTCTTTTGTCAATTTTTGCCCGTTTAAATGTTTTAGTGAAATCCTTCACTTTTGTTAACCTGATTCTTCATGATATCTTCGCTTTAACCCATTCGATTAACTTAGCGAAACCCATCGCATTTATACTAACTTTACCTCCCGTTATTATTTTATGCGGGAAGTTACAACCAGTTTGCTTGTTTTACATTATTGACCCGTAGGTTCTTTCACATAGCCTCGTAGGCTTCTTCCTTAGATTTCCACCTTCTAAGGTAAAACCTCGTCAGTTCGTTTCTTTCTATTCGTGACCCGAGGGTCTTTTGGTCCCGTAGACTTAACATTAATTATAATCTCGTAGGTTATGATGATCTCGTAGATCATCTTTTATTCGAGTCTTTATTCAACTGTATATATATATATATATATATATATTTGGCGTCAAGGCACCCTTTTTTATGTCTAGAATTATTTACTTTTGCTTTTTGGATTTCATTTGACCTTGACTGTAGTCTAAGGCTACGTTTGTTTTCTTTCAAATTATTTTTCCGACTTTATGACTTCTAACGTCATTTACACGTCGGTTCGTCCTACACTTACCGTTACCCGGTTTTTACCTATACTTCCTTACGACCCGTTACCCAGGTTCTTTATCTTAATGTTTTTAACATCCTTGTTTTGCTAATTTGCGTCTTTCCTGTCTATATTACCAAGCGTTATTCTTAATTTAACTCGTTTGACTCGTTCGTGTGAAATTTCATCACTTGTGAACGTCAAACTTGTGACAACTCGTATTTGCAAACCCTTTCCCCTTTCTGTACTGATAATTTCATGCTTCGCTGTATGTGGTAGTTCACCTGGATACTATATGAACTTTGTTATTAAACGATAGGTGTCAAATACATGTTTGAATTACTTAAACGTCCTAATTGAATGTTATGGGTGTATGTGTCTGATGGCATATGTATGATTGTGAATGTATGGTTTTGTTTGAGAACCCTTAGTCGCACACTTCTCCTTGGATCGCACAAACCCCCGGTGATCGCACACTCCGCATTGGCCTTGGATCAGTACTCGGCCCAAATCCATGTCTCGAACTCTCAGTTTAATGGAACCGGGAAGCTGGGCTCGGCCCAAGACCCTCTCGAACCTGTGCTAAACTCGGCCCGTCTCTTGGTTGCGCATATACACACTGTTGGGTGTGGTTTCTCATACTTTTCTAATCACACAAGAACTTCAAACCCTAAAATCCTTCCCCTCCGATGGCAGCCACGATCTTCGAAGCTCTATTGGATCGCATCTTTATCACTCCCTTGCTCTAACACTATGTTACACACGAAACTCTCGGTTAGTGTCCTTAGCTTGGTTTTAAATTGCGTCTTTTGCAGATTTTGTACATGAGCATATGTATGTATATGATGTGATTACGATCAAGAATGGTGTAGGGTTTGTTTGCATGTATGAATCTGATTAACTAATTTGAATGATGATAAGTTGGTAAGCACTGCATGGTTAAAAGGTTTGGTGCTTTCGGGTGATGTGGGTTACGCGAAAGTGATAGGTAATATTGTGATGATTGATATGTTGAATGTTAGATTATGATGATAACTGCTGATCCATGAGTTTAGCAAACTCGCGGTGCTTGTAAATCGGTTTGAGGGCTCGTAGTTAAATGATGATTATGTGCTGATTAGGGTATGATGACGAACGAACACTTGGTTGCAAATGATAGGCATTCGATGATGTCATTAGGGGGTTAATCCAACTTGGGTTGAATGATAAATATGTTGATTTTTGTTCGTGATCTAGATGGTAGCTAGGGTTCATGTGAATCATGAGGAATTAATTAATGTAAAGAATAATTAGATCGTAATGATGATAAGATGGTAACTGTTAATTAGTGAAACTAATTACCTTAATTTGTGGTGATGTGGTAACTAATCGCACAACACGAGCCAATCGCACACTCTTGCCTTGATCGCACAAATCCATGTGGGCTGAATGAATGTTGGGCCTTGCACATGTTGAATCACAGTCGCACAGTTTGGATCGCACAATTAAGAGCTGGACTCACCATGGGTTGGGCCAGCTTTGCAAACTAGATCACACACTCTCGGCCCAATCACACAAGAGCACTAAATCACACAATTCTCATTTGGGCCAGTTGTAACACCTCGTAAAATCATGTCCAATATTGTATCGACACGTGTCATGGACTTTAAACGTGTAACGGATTTATTATGAGGGACTAAAGTTGACAAACGAAGAAAGTATATGTATATAAGGATACAAAGTGTCAACATTTGATAATTATGCCTTTCAACAACCCTACATGATGTTTATACCCTAAAACGAATGTATCATGAAGCGTGTGAAACCATTTGTGGAAGAAAGTGAAAGTTTACAAGACGCGAGGGTTAAATGTGTCAACATGTTTAAGTTATACCTCTGAGTGACCTTTTAGCGAACCCAGAGCCGTGTAATGATTAATTATACTCCCAATAATAAGTGGTAAAAATTTCACAAGGTTTCGATATCGTATGAGAAAGATACGCTAACTTTCGTAATTAAGGGGTTAAAAGCGTCAACGAAGCAAAACTTGTGTTTTTGGTTATCGTTTAACGAAACCGGACCTAATGATGATTGGTTTTATCTCATGGATCATAGAAATATAAATTTCATGGGTTAAATGTGCCTAAAATGGAAGAAATTACGCATTAGAAAGTCCAGGGGGTGAAAATGTCACGTTTAGAAACTTGTTGCTGGTCCCCCTACCTGCTGACGTCGCGCCACCAGCTGAGCCTTTCCCCGTGGCGCGCCGCGATAGACTACCAGATCAGCAAACTTTTGTTTAACGTGGCAGCTTGCATGTATGCTGAATTCCGCGAGTTTGCCACCCTCTAGCTCCTTGAAACACGTCCCTAGGCACTTGTCTTTATCCCTGGAGTTTCCATAACACTTGTGTCCATCTCCTTGATCCTCCTTGGCTATATATAGAGCCTTTTGTTGCAACTTATGAACACACATTGAGCACTTCACTTGGAAAGCTTCAAAACTCTTGTTCTGAAGATTTCTGGAGCTCAAGAGCACTTCCTAAGGGTCCCTAGTCGTGCATAGGACTTCAGTAAGTGTCCTTAACCTTTCTTAATTCAGTTTTACTTAGTTTATTAGCCTAAAGTCAAACCGTCATAATTAAGGTTTGACTTTGTGATCAATTAAAATTTGTCCAGTCAAATATCGAATTGAAAGTAGCTTTGAGTTGGTATTTATGTGGGTAATAAACCCTTAAAAGGGCACCCTCTGATTCCCACTCTAACTAGGTCAATTGTCGGGTCAAAGTTAATTTTAAAAAGTCAACAGAAAGCTAATTTTTGCATAAACACATAATTAACAATGTAGAAGCTATGAAACCTGTTTTATCACTTGTATAACTTGGTAATTAATGTAAGAACATGTCTAAGCATGTTCAACCCGACAATTTTCAGTTTAAGCTCGGTTCGGAACCGAAAGTCGCATAAGTGGACTTTTGCTTTGACTTTCAGTTCTGACCCATTAGAGCATATTTTAGAAATGCCTTAGAGCTTTAATAGGACCAGGTTACATGTTAGTATAACCCTCTGTGATTATACTACTTGGTTCATTAGTTATCCGATTCATATCCATGTTTCCGTTATATGCCTAAATGTTGACTATTATGCCCTTTTGACCTTAAAACAAGAATTTTGAAAATGTGAGAGGACAATAATCTTTATTACTGATATATAAACATGTCCCTAAATTTTCACATCAATTGGAGGTCTAGATTAATAGTTATGCTCAATAACGAAATTAGAAAGCTTTTTATTAATTAAACGGCGTAATTAGCACATAGCCTATCTAAACCCAATTTTTGATACCAAACTTTTTACCCACTGATGTAAAATAATATTTTGGGATTTTTGAAGATTTTTATTTATTTTTAAGCTGAGCATAACATAGGGTTCTAGCCTTAATTCGGTAATTGTCGGTTTTGCCCTTTTTGGCCTATAAAATGAGTTTTACAAAACATTTGGACACCCAACCTTTTGCTACTGATTTTTTTTATGATAAATAAAACATTTTAAGCTTTCTGGAATGATAAAAATATCAGCTTTTCATATAAAACCCGGAAATCGCTTAAAATCGCCTTTTTACGCGTTTTAACACATAGTATAAGTTAAAACTATTTTTAACATATAAAGTTTGATACCTACTGATGTTTTAAGTAAATTTATATATTTTAACAGTAAAGAAAAGTTTTTAAACTCAGATTCCCTATTTTGACCTTTAAAGCCTATGTGAAATTACCAAAATGCCCCTACGGTGCATAGTTTAGTTATAAAAGGTAAATTTCACCTATATACCATACCCTACTGTTATGACTTATAAAATTAAGTATTTTTTACTGAATACATCAGACCTAAAACTCATATTTTTATTTAAACTCTTTTATGAGCTTTAAAATGACCAAAACGCCCATACGGGGCATAGTTTGAATTTAAATCCATTTTGGGCATTATGGAAGGTATCTTACTGATATCACAACATATTTAAGGCATATTAACTTAGGAAACCTATATATGACTCTTTTGGTTACCCGTAACGCATTATTCGCGTTCGGGGCGGTTTATGTAACTAGTTTCCATAAATTAGCCGAAACGGGTCAAACCTTATCGTTTTTATCTCAAAATCCATAATGTGGTTAGTTTACCCATATTATACAAGTATTCAAACTTGTCGGGTATAAACCACACTCTAATCCGGTCATCGCTTAATCGTGCATTTTGAACCGTATATCTTCCTTTAAAACTAACCGGTCTAAGTTTAGACTTATTTAAGACCCGTTAGGAATCTAATAGGTTATTAAAAACCTTCGTTCCAGATTAGGAGCCCGGTAAAAGCTACGTGCACTTGCTGTTTGTGAATTATACTTGCTCAGGTAAATACTTTTAACTTATTTTCCCTATACGGGCTTGGGATACGGTATTATAATAATACCTCTTGGTCGTGTGTGTAGTCATTTAAATCGGATTGTGATTAATGTATTTACATAACATGTTTTAATCTGTATTATTTGGTGTATGGCCTTTGGGGGTTAAATGACCATTTCCCGGATATCCTTGGCATCATTCAAAGAAATGGCCACGACCTAAGCACGGGGTGTAGGCATACACCTGACAGTTGCATATGTAAAAACTAGTAATCCACTTAAAGGAATCAACCTTGTGGGCTTTATACCTGTGGCGTGTCAGTTAATCTTAACCGGCTCTTCTAACCGGTACTAGCGGACGACAAATAAGTAAAACTGTATACAAGATTATTTTTAAATACCGAGTCTAGACAAAGAACTTAGGATTAATCCAAATTGGTTTTATTTCTAACTTTGTCCTTTATATTTCTTTGTTGTCCTATTGTTTGTTTTGACAGGATCTAATACAATGCCGCCAAGATTCAGAGGTAGGGGAAGAGGCAAAGGGCCATTCGTCACCCCTAATGATCATGAGGCCGGGCCGTCACACCGGCGAACACCATCCGACACCCAAAGCAGAAGTCCTCAAGAAAACTGGAGGACCTATATAGAACCCGCAAGGCGCTCAGTCTCGCTGAGCTCCTCACCTTAGTACCAAAACTCCTTCGGGCCTCAGTCTGAAAACGAGCCCCATAACTCCCACCATTCTTATATACCTCTCCAAGGACATAACTCACCTTTCGATGACCCGACACCTGTCTTCCAAAGCCGGTTCAACCCGGCAAACTACATTGAAGAACCAGTGGGTTTTAACCCATTGGGACCTGAAGACCACTTCTCGGGCGACCATGCGATGGACATGGACGAAGACACGGATCCCGCCGAGCCTCCAACCGGGACCCCTAACCACCCCATCGAGATTTCAGATGGGTCACCCTTTCTGGGATCACCTTATAATGGTCCCGATAGTTACGAGGCGAGGTTTAACCAGATCGACTGGGTGTTTACTCCCAGTTACCACAACTCACCGCAGCAGCAGCAGCAGGATCCCTCCGAGGATTCCCGTTTTGTAGCGGTCACTCCGCCACCACCACTAGTGCAGCAACAGCTTCCGGAGCCACCGAGGCCCAGGAGAACAACCGCACGGATGTCCGTGCGAGGGGGAGTCCGCATCAGCACTCCTCAACATTCTAGTGGCAGTCATTACCCGCCACTATACGAAGACCCACAAATGGGTGGGCCTTCTAACCCTGGTTCTGAGGTGCAGTCTACGCCGGTCACACCACCTCTAGTGGGTTTTGATAACCCAATCCCTGCATATACCAGTGCAGCGGCATTCAACCCAATTCCTACATACGCCGGTTCAGCGGCGTACAACCCATTTGAACAACCGGCCCATACCAACTACAACTACGCTAATGTTGACCCGTACCAGGCAGCGTGGGATTACAATGCTCTCTATCCCGAAGGGCCCTTTGGAGCCCCATATCAAGCTGGATATCCACCCTATGGGTACCCACCCTATGGGTATCAACAACCGCCACCTCCTCAACCTCCGCTGTATCAGCAGCCCCCGCAGCCGCCAGTGATATCGCCACCGCAGCATCAATAGATTCTTCAAAGGTTGAGTCAGGTGGAGGATGAGGTTCGGGAAGAGTGTAGGCAAAACCGAGAAATTTTCAAGGGTCTGGCGAACCTAATCAAGGGGAAGACCAAAAAGGGTCATTAAATCATTAATTGTTTGTTTGTATTTCTTTAATGTTTAATCAAGTCCCTGCGTGGACATCTGTTTCTGTAATCAGCCCCTGCGTGGGCATGTCTTTCTGTTTAACCCCTGCGTGGGTATGTTAGGTTTGTTTAGCCCCTGCGTGGGCATGTTATTTCGGTTAAAGTCCCGTTTAGGGCAAAATGTACTCCTTTTAAAATGAATGGCATGTTGTAATTTAAATTTCATTTTTATCATTATATGCATAAATGTAAAATGTATGAAATAAATAAATAAAATCCAAAATATGTCATTTTTTTATATATAAGATCTACCATTATAATAAAATGACAAAATCTAAAAAGGACAAAACCTAATCCATGTGTCATTTTAAGACAGGGCCAAGATGGTAGATCCTTAATTAGATTCAGATCCTGATTAACAATCTCAATTTAAGTTTTACTCCGCGTTAAATGTTAAATAAGAATCTTAAAGGTTATAACCTAGCCTGCATGTCATTATAAGACCTAGCCATGATGGTAAAACCTGTTTAAAAAGAGATTCAAATCCTTGTTAACATCTGAAAACATGTTAACATTCCTGGCTGATGTGATTCGTAAAATCACACGTGTCATTCTTATATTGGATTATTCCAAATTTCCTTCCTTATTATTATTAAATATCCATGTGTGATGTAGGGCCTACGAGCCATAATCCTTGTCATATAAGACAAAAGACAGTCGTAGCCTACAACTCCCTGTCAAGAAAGGTAATGAACTATGATTCAAACCTTAGCACCTCGATCATATATGATCTTGGCCTATAAATTAGAAATGTCCTTATGACTTGGCCTTTTTGCCATTACTATATTTAATTATAACTAAGGATTATTAATGAAAAATCCTGAATGAAATACTTAACAAATTAGCCAATATGGTTCTTTAATACCATGGTTAATAGATTAATAAGATGACAAATCTATTATAAACTTCTAAGAAGTCGTTGTCATCATTTTATGTAGCAATCAGAATACATGGCCGAGTCTGAAGAAATCAACAGTCACCCAAAGGAAAATCAAGATACCACCAGAATCAACATAACTGGTGCGGAACTTCAAACGCTGATTGATAATGCTGTTAACAAGGCTATAGATAGACAGTTTAATGAGTCGAGTGGTACCCGAAGAAGGACCTTATCAGTACCCCATTCTAAACCTAAGACTCACTCTAAGGCTCCTAGTAAGCCACCTCCTAAACATGATGGATCAAAGAGGGATGACGATCATCACTCCTCAAATCAGCATAGTGTTCCGTCGAAGAAGATTGAGCTCAAACGAGAACCACGTGGTAAGTCCTGTACCTACAAATATTTCATCTCCTGTAAGCCCAGGGATTTCACTGGGGAGAAAGGGGATGTGGATTGCATGACATGGTTGGACGAAATGGATACTGTAGTTGATATCAGTGGTTGCGCTGATAGGGATGTTGTGAAGTATGTATCTCAGTCGTTTAAAGGAGAAGCACTAGCCTGGTGGAGGTCACTAATCCAGGCTACTGGGAAGATCCCGTTGTACAATCTGTCATGGGAACAGTTTGTTGCACTCATCAAAGAGAATTACTGCCCTCCGCATGAGGTTGAGAAAATTGAGTCCGACTTCTTATCATTGGTGATGAAGAATCTAGATTGTCAAGCTTACCTCACCAGTTTCAATACCCTGTCTCGACTGGTTCCGTATCTGGTAACACCGGAACCCAAGCGAATAGCTCAATTCATTGGGGGGTTTAGCCCCAGAGATCAAAGCTAGTGTAAAAGCATCTCGACCTGCTACTTTTAGGTCAGCAGCTGATCTATCTCTATCCCTTACTTTAGATGTGATCAGGCTGAGATCGCTTAAGAACTCTGAAGAAAGTAAAAGAAAACGTGAGGACGATAACTCACGACGGTCTGAGAAGAAGCATAAGGGTAACACGGACCATAAGAAGAAGTCTGGGTCCAACAAAGGTAGCCAGCAAGCGGATGAAAAGCCAAAGTGCAAGACCTGCCAGAAACGTCACTTTGGAAAATGCAGGTTCGAATCCAAGTCTCAGTCAAAACCATTTGCATGTGGGTTATGCAAATCCAAAGAGCACAAGACGAATAGAGTGCAAGAAGATAAAGGATGCAACATGCTATAATTGTGACGAGAAGGGGCACATCAAGTCCAACTGCCCTAAATATGCCAAAAAGCCTGAGGAGGCCAAAAAGACCAATGCCAGGGTCTTTCGAATGGATGCACGTGAAGCGGTGCAGGATGATAACGTGATCACAGGTACCTTCCTTATAAATGATGTTTATGCAAGGGTGTTATTTGATTCGGGTGCGGATAGTCATTTGTAGATGATAAGTTTTGTAAGTTGTTGAATTTACCTGTTAAAACCCTAAGCGTGAAATATGAAGTAGAGTTGGCCGATGGTACCATAGAAACTGCCTCAACTATATTAGATGGATGTTTTATATCCATTAGGAACCACTCCTTTCCATTATCCTTACTTCCTTTGAAGTTAGCTGGTTTCGACATAGTTATAGGCATGGACTGGTTATCTAATAACCAAGCCCAGATCGTTTGCAACAAGAAACAAGTGGTGATCAAGACTCCGTCTGGCGAGCCACTTACCATTCAGGGAGATACCCAGTATAGATTGCCTGAGCAAGCGTCTATGCTCAAGGCATCTAGATGCTTGAAGAAGGGTTGTGTCATTTATATGGCACAGGTAACTATTGATGAACCAAAACCCAAGATTGAAGACATCCCTATCATTTCTGAATATCCAGAAGTATTCCCTGAAGAACTACCTGGTTTGCCACCAGATAGGCAAGTAGAATTCAGAATTGACATCATTCCTGGAGCAGCACCTATTGCAAGGGCACCTTACAGGTTAGCACCAACAGAGATGAAAGAGTTGAGGACTCAACTAGATGATTTGTTGGCAAAGGGTTTTATACGTCCTAGTTCGTCTCCGTGGGGAGCACCAATCCTGTTTGTGAAGAAGAAGGATGGATCGATGTGTCTATGCGTCGATTATCGTGAGCTTAACAAGGTTACTATCAAGAATAGATATCCATTGCCTAGGATCGACGATCTGTTCGATCAATTGCAAGGGGCAAGTTACTTCTCCAAGATTGACTTAAGGTCAGGCTACCATCAATTAAAGGTTAGAGATGAAGATGTACACAAGACTGCATTTAGGACTCGTTATGGTCACTACGAGTTCCTAGTGATGCCTTTTGGGCTCACTAGTGCACCAGCGGCATTCATGGACCTCATGAACCGCGTAGGCAAGCCCTACTTGGATAAATTTGTCATCGTCTTCATTGACGACATCCTTATTTACTCAAAGAACCAAGCTGACCATGAGAAACATCTTCGTTGTATTCTTAAACTTCTACATCATGAGAAGCTCTACGCCAAGTTTTCAAAGTGTGAATTTTGGCTTCGCGAAGTCCAGTTTCTTGGACATGTAGTTAGTGAGCGTGGTATCCAAGTGGATCCCGCTAAAGTTGAAGCTGTCATGAATTGGAAAGAGCCAAAGACGCCCAGAGAAATTCGTAGCTTTTTAGGTTTAGCAGGATATTATAGGCGATTTATTGAAAACTTCTCAAGGATTGCTGCACCCCTAACTTTGTTGACACGTAAGAATATTAAGTTTGACTGGGGTCCTAAGTAGCAGGAATCCTTTGACACCCTTAAGCAAAAGTTGAGCAATGCACCAGTATTAACATTGCCTGATGGAATAGAAGAATTTGTAGTATACTGTGATGCATCACACACTGGTATGGGATGTGTGCTAATGCAGAAAGGCAAGGTTATTGCCTATGCTTCTCGACAGTTGAAGGTGCACGAGAAGAATTACACCACCCATGATTTGGAGTTGGGTGCCGTTGTGTTTGCGCTAAAACTTTGGAGGCATTATTTATATGGTACCAAGTGTGTGATCTATTCTGATCACAAGAGCCTTCAGCATCTATTTAATCAGAAGGATCTGAATATGAGGCAACGACGATGGATGGAGACACTGAATGATTATGATTGTGAAATCAGATACCATCCAGGTAAGGCGAATGTGTTCGCCGATGTCTTAAGTAGGAAGGAAAGAGTTAAACCCATTAGAATCAATGCCAAGAGCATTGAATTGAAAAACAGTTTGAATGAAAGATTGTTAGCCGCTCAGAAGGAAGCTGTATTAGAAGCCAACTACCCGAATGAAAATTTGGGAGTAACTGCTGAACAGTTATCATATGGCAAGGATGGAATCCTAAGATTGAATGGACGAATATGGGTTCCGATCTATGGAGGACTTCGGGATGTTATCCTCCAAGAAGCCCACAGTTCTAAGTATTCTGTTCATCCTGGAAGTGATAAGATGTACCAGGATTTGAAGGCAAATTATTGGTGGATAGGCTTGAAGAAGTCTATAGCTACTTATGTAGCCAAATGTTTGACGTGCGCGCAAGTTAAAGCTGAACACCAGAAGCCGTCAGGTCTGCTACAACAGCCTGAACTTCCCACCTGGAAGTGGGAAATGGTGACTATGGATTTTATCACCAAGCTACCAAAGACGAAGAGAGGAAATGATACTATTTGGGTTATAGTGGATAGACTGACTAAGTCAGCCCACTTCTTACCTATTAAGGAAACACACAGCTCAGATAAGTTAGCTTAGCTGTACGTGGATGAGATTGTGTCTCTCCATGGAGTGCCAGTGCCTATCATCTCTGATAGGGATACGAGGTATACATCGCATTTTTGGAAAAGCTTTCAGCAATCCCTAGGCACTCGATTGAATTTCAGCACAGCATATCATCCTCAGACGGATGGTCAAAGTGAACGTACTATTCAGACACTCGAGGATATGCTACGAGCTTGTGTTATTGACTTAGGAGGAAGTTGGGATGATCATCTTCCATTGATAGAATTCTCATACAACAATAGTTATCATTCCAGTATACAAGCTGCACCTTTTGAAGCACTGTATGGAAGAAAGTGCAGAACGCTCGTTTGTTGGGCAGAAGTTAGAGATGTCCAACTAACAGGACCTGATATAGTCCTGGAGATGACGGACAAGATTATGCAGATAAGAGATCGTCTCAAAGCTGCCAGGGATAGCTAGAAAAGCTACGCAGATAAAAGGCGTAAACCTCTAAAATTCGAGGTTGGTGACAAAGTGTTACTGAAGGTATCACCCTGGAAAGGGGTAATGCGATTTGGAAAGAAAGGCAAGTTAAGCCCAAGATATATAGGACCATTCGAGATCATCAAATGTGTCGGAACAGTGGCTTATAAGTTAAATTTTCCTGAAGAGCTCAGTGGTATTCATAATGTATTCCACATCTGCAATCTGAAGAAATGTCTAGCTGATGAATCACTAGTCATACCGCATACGGATGTGCACATAGATGAGAGCCTAAAGTTTGTTGAGAAACCTTTGTCGACTGAGGATCGACAGGTTAAGAAGCTTCGAAGGAAGCATGTACCGATTGTAAAGGTTAAATGGGATGCCCGTAGAGGTCCCGAGTATATGTGTGAGGTGGAGTCCACAATGAAAGAGAAGTACCCTCATTTATTTCAGTAAATCTCGAGGTCGAGATTTCTTTTAAGGGGGTGAGGATGTAACACCTCGTAAAATCATGTCCAATATAGTATCGACACGTGTGATGGACTTTAAACGTGTAACGGATTGATTATGATGGACTAAAGTTGACAAACGAAGAAAGTATATGTATATAAGGATACAAAGTGTCAACATTTGATAATTATGCCTTTCAACAACCCTACATGATGTTTATACTTTAAAACGAATGTATCATGAAGCGTGTGAAACCATTTGTGGAAGAAAGTGAAAGTTTACAAGACATGAGGGTTAAATGTGTCCATCTCCTTTTGTTTAACGTGGCAGCTTGCATGTTTGCTGAATTCCGCGAATTTGCCACCCACTAGCTCCTTGAAACACGTCCTTAGGCACTTGTCTTCATCCCTGAACACACATTGAGCACTTCACTTGGAAAGCTTCCAAACTCTTGTTCTGAAGATTTCTGGAGCTCAAGAGCACTTCCTAAGGGTTCCTAGTCGTGCATAGGACTTCAGTAAGTGTCCTTAACCTTTCTTAATTCAGTTTACTTAGTTTATTAGCCTAAAGTCAAACCGTCGTAATTAAGGTTTGACTTCGTGATTAATTAAAATTTGTCCAGTCAAATCTCGAATTGAAAGTAGCTTTGAGTTGGTATTTATGTGGGTAATAAACCCTTAAAAGGGCACCATCTGATTCCCACTCTAACTAGGTCAATTGTCGGGTCAAAGTTAATTTTAAAAAGTCAACAGAAAGCTAATTTTCGCATAAACACATAATTAACAATGTAGAAGCTATGAAACATGTTTTATCATTTGTATAACTTGGTAATTAATGTAAGAACATGTCTAAGCATGTTCAACCCGACAATTTTCAATTTAAGCTCGGTTCGGAACCGAAAGTCGCATAAGTGGACTTTTGCTTTGACTTTCAGTTCTGACCCATTAGAGCATATTTTAGAAATTCCTTAGAGCTTTAATAGGACCTGGTTACATGTTAGTATAACCCTCTGTGATTATACTACTTGGTTCATTAGTTATCCGATTCATATGCATGTTTCCGTTATATGCCTAAATGTTGACTATTATGCCCTTTTGACCTTAAAACAAGAATTTTGAAAATGTGAGAGGACAATAATCTTTATTACTGATATATAAACATGTCCCTAAATTTTCACATCAATTGGAGGTCTAGATTAATAGTTATGCTCAATAGCGTAATTGGAAAGCTTTTTATTAATTAAACAGCGTAATTAGCATATAGCCTATCTAAACCCAATTTTTTATACCAAAATTTTTACCCACTGATGTAAAATAATATTTTTGGGATTTTTGAAGATTTTTATTTATTTTTAAGCTGAGCATAACATAGGGTTCTAGCCTTAATTCGGTAATTGTCGGTTTTGCCCTTTTTGGCCTATAAAATGAGTTTTACAAAACATTTGGACACCCAACCTTTTGCTACTGATTTATTATGATAAATAAAACATTTTAAGATTTCTGGAATGATTAAAATATCAGCTTTTCATATAAAACACGGAAATCGCTTAAAATCGTCTTTTTACGCGTTTTAATGCATAGTATAAGTTAAAACTATTTTTAACATATAAGGTTTGATACCTACTGATGTTTTAAGTAAATTTATATATTTTAACAGTAAAGAAATGTTTTTAAACTTAGATTCCCTATTTTGACCTTTAAAGCCTATGTGAAATTACCAAAATGCCCCTACGGTGCATAGTTTAGTTATAAAAGGTAAATTTCACCTATATACCATACCCTACTGTTATGACTTATAAAAAAAAGTATTTTTACTGAATACATCAGACCTGAAACTCAGATTTATATTTAAACTCTTTTATGAGCTTTAAAATGACCAAAACGTCCCTACGGGGCATAGTTTGAATTTAAATCCATTTTGGGCATTATGGAAGGTATCTTACTGATATCACAACATATTTAAGGCATATTAACTTAGGAAACCTGTATATGACTCTTTTGGTTACCCGTAACGCATTATTCGCGTTCGGTGCAGTTTTTGTAACTAGTTTCCATAAATTAGCCGAAACGGGTCAAACCTTATCGTTTTTATCTCAAAATCCAGAATCTGGTTAGTTTACCCATATTATACAAATATTCAAACTTTTCGGGTCTAAACCACACACTAATCCGGTCATCGCTTAATCGTGCGTTTTGAACCGTATATCTTCCTTTAAAACTAACCGGTCTAAGTTTAGACTTATTTAAGACCCGTTAGGAATCTAATAGGTTATTAAAAACCTTCATTCCATATTAATAGCCCGTTAAAAGCTACGTGCACTTGCTGTTTGTGAATTATACTTGCTCAGGTAAATACTTTTAACTTATTTTCCCTATACGGGCTTGGGATACGGTATTATAATAATACCGCTTGGTCGGGTGTGTAGTCATTTAAATCCGATTGTGACTAATGTATTTACATAACCTGTTTTAATCTGTATTATTTGGTGTATGGCCTTTGGGGGTTAAATGACCATGTCCCGGATATCCTTGGCATCATTCAAAGAAATGGCCATGACCTAAGCACGGGGTGTAGGCATACACCTGACAGTGGCATATGTAAAAACTGGTAATCCACTTAAAGGAATCAACCTTGTGGGCTTTATACCTGTGGCGTGCCAGTTAATCTTAACCGGCTCTTCTAACCGGTACTAACGGACGACAAATAAGTAAAACTGTATACAAGATTATTTTTAAATAATTGTCCCAAGTTATAAAAGATATTTTGTGCCGTGTGCATTCAAACTAATTTTCTTAAACTCTTTTCAAAATGAGTCAGTTAATTGTATTTACCAGTGTAAACTGACGTATTTTCCAAAAAGGCTAAGTGCAGGTACTAGACGAAATAGGCTGGCTACTCCTGGCATCATTAATCAAGTCTTGCAAGCTCTAGATGTTAAAGTCTGTTGAACAATAAATCTTTTTATCTTTCGATCCGCCTGTGGATCCATTACAGTCCGTTGTGATACTTTGATATTACTATTTATTCGGTTTGTAATGTGATTAATCTTTTGCTTCCGCTGTGCATTTGAAATTGTGTTGTTTGACTACGATGATATCAACTACGTCACGATACTCCCCACCGGGCCCACCGGTTATACGTGGAAATATCGGGGTGTGACACCAGTCACGTGGGCCTTGGGCCGAATCGATCAAACAAGGTCACTAGGATCGCACAAGGCTTTGGGCCGTAAGGAGTATTGGGCCTGAATGACTGGGCCGCACACACACTTGTGTATTTGATGTTTAGCCTGTTAACTTTATGTGTGTATGTGAACTTACATGTGAATCGAGTACTTGCTATGTGATGACTATGAACTGATAGGTGCATGATTAACTGTTATGTGTGTATGTGAACTTACAGCTGTGTATTCATGGGATACAAAACTGGAGAACGTCTTTTCAGCTTTTGAAATCCAACTCTACAATGCACTGAGCATCGTCTTTACCCGAGGGTATGGGTGATCTAGTGGTATACCATGATGGTTCGAATCAGAGTCCCATTTACGAAGGGGAATTACACGAGTCACAACCTGCGGTGGAAACCATAGTCTTTGAATTTAAGTTGGAGGCATTACTTGGACGGTACCAAATGCACTACTTAGACCGATCACAAGGGCTTCCCGTGTACCCTTGTTTCGAAAGAACTAAACATGTGATGACATCACTGGATGGAACTCTCGAGCGATTACGACTATGGAACCTAAACACGTATGAGCATACAACTCACCATCGACTCTAGCCTACCCGATCAGATTCGCCCTGTTCAAACCGAAGCACTGAAGGAAGAGAATTTTCAAGTTGGGTCCATTAGGGGCATGGAGGAGCAACTTTTGGCAAGTTGGAAGATATTCGCTACTTCATGGGACGAATATAGATTCCTCTATACGGCAAACGTAGGGAACTTGTGTGGGGCAAAGCACACCGGCCTCGATGTCCTAGTCGTCTGGGTTTTGATAGGAGATATTAGGATTTATAAATCTTGTACTGGCGACCGGGCATAAAGGCTCACATAGCCGAGTATGTGAACGATGTATGACTTGTGCGAAAGTCAAGGTGGAATAACAGAAACCTTCTGCTTTGTGCCAGCAACCTGAGACACCCATATGGAAATGGGAACATACTACCATGGATTTTGTCACTGTCCTTCTTGAAACCCGAAACGGAAACAATATTGCTTGAGCGATCGTTAATTTTCTCATATAACCGGTGCACTTTCTTGCAAACAAGGAAAACTGACAAAGTCTTCGAATCCTGTGAGTATTTACCTGTGAAGGGCGGTTTCTAGGCACGAGGTGCCAACTCCTGTTACCTCCGATTTTGATCTATACCTGATTCATGACATGCAATACACAACACCCTTGGCTCACGTCTAGACATGAGCGTTACCTATCACCATAGGACAAATGGTCAGAGTAAACGAACCATCCTGACACTCGAAGACATGCTGCGAGCATGTGTGTGATTGACTTTAGTAAAGATCGGAAGGAGACTTATCTTTGGTTGAGTTCTACTGCAGCAGTTACCATTCTAGTATTCAGACAGCCTTTTTTGAGGCATTACGTGGACGATAATTCCAATCTCCTTGTTGGACTAATGTGGGTGACAACCTAATCACAGGTCCAGGGCTTGTACTTGAAACTCTTGGGAAGATTATTCAGATCGGAAATCGTTTGGCGGTAACGCGTGACCATCAGGAAAGCTGATAAGCTTAGGAAACACTTGGAGTTCGCTGCAGGCAAGCGTGGCATGTTGAAAGTCTCACCCTGGGAGGGTGTGGTACGCTTTGGGAAGTGTGGAAAGCTTCATTTACGTTACGTTGGGCCATTCAAAATTCAGGGAAGAATCGGTAGCGTGACCTACAAACTCGAGTTACCCGACGAATTGGGTAACGTACGCGATGTCATTATGTCTCGAAACTAAGGCAGTGTTTGTCCGATGAAACACTTGTGATACCTTTACTAGAGCCTAAGGTTAACGACAAGTTGCAGTAGTCGAATTCCAATCTCGAGAGTTCGTTGGAACTCAAGACGTGGATCAGAGTTCACGTGGGAACGCAAAGATCAGACGAAGCTCTAGTATCCTCGATTGTCCAAACGGTTGGAGCAACTCCTGATGTCATTGGCAAATTGATGGACGAAATTTCTTTCAAGTTGGGGATGATGTGGCACCCGAGGAAAATCCACAGCCATCCTGATCTATCACTTCACTCCTCTGGGACTATTATTCAAATTTCAGGACGAAATTTCTTTCAAGTTGGGGATGATGTGACAACTCGTATTTGCAAACCCTTTCCCTTTCTGTACTGGTCGTTTCATGCTTCGCTGTATGTGGTAGTTCACCTGGGTACTATATGAACTTTGTTATTAAACGATAGGTGTCAAATACATGTTTGAATTACTTAAACGTCATAACTGAATGTTATGGGTGTATGTGTCTGATGGCATATGTATGATTGTGAATGCATGGTTTTGTTTGAGAACCCTTAGTCGCACACCTCTCCTTGGATCGCACAAACCCCGGTGATCGCACACTCCGCATTGGCCTTGGATCAGTACTCGGCCCAAATCCATGTCTCGAACTCTCAGTTTAATGGATCCGGGAAGCTGGGCTCGGCCAAAGACCCTCTTGAACATGTGCTAAGCTTGGCACGTCTCTTGGTTGTGCATATACACACTGTTGGGTGTGGTTTCTCATAATTTTCTAATCACACAAGAACTTCAAACCCTAAAATCCTTCCCCTCCGACGGCAGCCACTATCTTCGAAGCTCTATTGGATCACAGCTTTATCACTCCCTCGCTCTAACACTATGTTACACAGAAACTCTCGGTTAGTGTCCTTAGCTTGGTTTTAAATTGCGTCTTTTGCTGATTTTGTACATGAGCATATGTGTGTATATGATGTGATTACGATCAAGAATGGCGTAGGGTTTGTTTGCATGTATGAATCTGATTAACTAATTTGAATGATGATAAGTTGGTAAGCACTGCATGGTTAAAAGGTTTGGTGCTTTCGGGTGATGTGGGTTACGCGAAAGTGATAGGTAATATTGTGATGATTGATATGTTGAATGTTAGATTATGATGATAACTGCTGATCCATGAGTTTAGCAAACTCACGGTGCTTGTAAATCATTTTGAGGGCTCGTAGTTAAATGATGATTATGTGCTGATTAGGGTATGATGATGAACGAACACTTGGTTGCAAATGATAGGCATTCGATGATGTCATTAGGGGGTTGATCCAACTTGGGTTGAATGATAAATATGTTGATTGTTGTTCGTGATCTAGATGGTTTCTAGGGTTCATGTGAATCATGAGGAATTAATTAATGGAAAGTATAATTAGATCGTAATGATGATAAGATGGTAACTGTTAATTAGTGAATCTAATTACCTTAATTTGTGGTGATGTGGTAACTAATCGCACAACACGAGCCAATCGCACACTCTTGCCTTGATCGCACAAATCCATGTGGGCTGAATGAATGTTGGGCCTTGCACATGTTGAATCACAGTCGCACAAGTTTGGATCGCACAATTAAGAGCTGGACGCACCACGGGTTGGGCCAGCTTTGCAAACTAGATCACACACATCGCACAAGAGCACTAAATCGCATAATTCTCATTTGGGCCAGTCACGTGGGCTGAATCGATCGCACAAGGTCACTAGGATCGCACAAGGCTTTGGGCCGTAAGGAGTATTGGGCTTGAATAACTGGGCTGCACACACACTTGTGTATTTGATGTTTAGCCTTTTAACTTTATGTGTGTATGTGAACTTACATGTGAATCGAGTACTTGCTATGTGATGACTATGAACGGATAGGTGCATGATTAATTGTTATGACTAGTAATATGTTATGTGTATTGCTGGTATGCTACTGGTGTAATATGTGAAATGAGTATGAGACTATGTGTTCATGAAACTGACTGTCTTTGGTAACCACGGTAGGGTTTGGTTGACCAACTTGGTATGGGTAAGCATAACATACCGAGCAATCTAAGGTGAGTTCACTTCTCTTGAGCATGCGTCCCGGTGGGTGGGACAGTCAAAACTGGTATTCCTGAGAGGAATAGGTTTTAGGGTACATCATTGGGTATTCATGAGAGGAATAAGTCATTTGGGTAAAATCTGGAATGTTGGATAATACACTCACCCTATCACCATTAAGTCCCATCTTGTTTGTTACCTGAGAGGTAACGGGGTATTAGTTGGTAGCACTACTTAGGTTTGGCACCCTCACCCCGTACCTGAGAGGACGGGTGTGAACTAATGACCTAGTTATGCCCAATGCTTTGATATGGGCATTGGGGAAAGGGCAAAATAAGTCTGGAGCCATCTTGTTAGGTATCGAGTTATTATCAACATTACTTTCGGAATTGTTATTAAACTGGATTAAACACTTGGTAACCAAACATTTTCATAAAACCGTGAACTCACCAGCGTTGTCTGATACACTTGTGTGCATGCTCGCAGGTTATAGGTATGTGTGGATGTGGAACTTGTTGTCTGGGATGCTGGGGTGGTCATGGGTTGAGATACATGGAAACTTGAAATGAGACTAGTTGATCACATACACTTGGGTTTGGATTAAACTTTGTATTATGCTTCCGCTGAACACAACGAGTTGTAAATAATATTTTGTAACACTTTATCTTAATGAATGAAAGCTTTTATTTGAAATCTTGCTATGAGTTAAATGTGATTAGTGGTTAGATCCTGGTACGTCACACGCCTCGGGGGGGGGGGGGGACTCCGCATGTGGTATTTTGGGGTGTGACAAAACTTCATTCTTTATTCAACCCGTTCGACTTTAAAATAGTTGAACGTAATAATCAAAATTTATGTTTGCATATTCTCATCGTCCTTTAGTCATGACTCATATTCCGAGTCTTTTGACTTTCTATTTCGCGTTCCCGTCTCTTGGTTTACGCATTCACCTACAATCCTACCCGTCCATCGGGTATCTTTACTGAAGTGACCATCAAGTAACCATTCTTATATGGTTTTAGACGTCACCTTAATTTATTTGGTCATCTTAGCGAAATCCATCGCTTTCATTCAGTCAAGTCCTTTATTTCTTTATTCTACCCCTTTGACTTGTCTGTGTGAACTTCATCACTTTTGACAGTCAAACTTTATCTCCTATGCCTTAGCATTCACATTAGTTGGTTTGTGTTTTCATTTACTTTAATCTTTGTCCTTTCTCTCGGGCTCGTTATTCTAACGTAATACGCTTCCGTCATCCTACTTGCGTTTACGTTTATTATCAAACATCTTATTTATTTGATTCATTTGGGTACCATTTAAGTTAGTCCCATTCACCCCGTCCTTACTACATTGGACGTAAATGTGTCCGCTACAAGAAGTTCATGGTATCATATGCCACTACTTACTTGGCCAAAGTAAGCGATTAGCATATGATACACATGACCTTTTTATAGTTTTCACATCACACCCTATGTAAGTAACGCCCCTATTTATTTCATGTCTCTGATTTCATTTAGTAAAACTTTATTTAATTGCAAAACAACAATCATTAGTTTTACTAGTTTTACATTTGAACATATAAAGTGTTTTTTTCTTTTCTATCGAACTATTATATAATCACATTCGTTAATGTGATCGCTACTTTTCTCAATAGCATTATATTGAGAGTTTTCCACTTGGATAATTACCCCCCGTCCAAGTTTCCATATGAACTAATACTATTATTTCTTTGTTATTCATCATCGTGAATAACACCTATTTCTGTTAAACTTCTCTTAGAAACATCATCCTGAATAGATATCCTATTCAGGTTTTATCACATATATGCAACCGTTATCCCCTACGTGTTTGTTGCATATTACTACTTGTACGATTAAATTTAAAAGCGTGCACCTGGTAATGCTTGCCCTAATTGGCTTCTCTTGCCGTTAACTTTGTTCGCGATCGTCACATGATTTAGGTCCTCAATGAGTATGCTCTGCTTGTCATACCTCGGACCGTTCCACCGTCATATCCACAATTCGTTCAACTCTCGTCATCTTCAGATGCGAGTGTCCTTCAACTAAACATTTACAAAAGTTAGTAATTTCGACATTAATAAACGCCCGTATTGTAATACAAGGCTTTTTAGTGTACGTGTCAATGCACGTAATTTCGTTAACTATATCTATCATTTATCGATTTGATTGGTGTAACGTGTATCACACGATAACCCTATGTGTTGTTCTCAACACTTTAATCATTCTAAACCATTAACATACTTGTACTTACCGGATTTGCGATCAAGCCTTGAACCGAACACACTTTACTCTTTAACCTGGCTCTGATACCAACTTGTAACACCCTTACTATTATAAAAGGGTTTTAGTACTAAAAACGATAATTAATTGTGCATTTACATATACACATCACATATAAAAATACGGGTTTATTAAAAACTTTTACAGTTTAAAAGTTTTAGAACAAAATGTAGTTGGGTTCGTCGTTTGAAAGTTACGACAGAAGGCCGTGCGGAAGCTTTAATCTCGTGTGTTCGGTTCTTCGATTAGCTTGATCTTCATCCGGAAACTCTTAACGTTCACCTATGAGCAAAACCAACTTAAAAGTTAGCTTTGGTAGTTAAATAACATGTTTAAACAAGTCATATGGGTCAAAACAACAAAATTCAAACAATTTTTGGAATTTAGGGGCGTCACGCTACGCTAAGGGGCGTCGCGCTACGCCACACCCTATTTTTGACAGAAAGTTGCTTGTTTGCTGCTGCAGATGCCTAGCTATGAGTTTTTAACCAAAACTCAACTTCCAAAAGCCATAACTTTTGTTCTACTTATCCGATTCGCATGATTCTTTTTCCTACGCGTTCTTAATTTAATTCCCCATCTTAGGGAGTTAAAACCTGATACTCAACTACTTTCAAAATTCGGACTTACAATTTATTCAAGTTTCTCGCTTAAACTACCAATTATGATGATTCTAAGCACACATATATCATCATCTTCACTACATTATCAAAACCCACTTGTCTAAGTGTGGTAAATCATCAAATTATTCAAATCATAGCAACCTATGTAGAATTTTCGCTTAGGGTTTTGTTACTAAACTAGTATACATCACTAATTCAGTCCTAGTTTCTACTCATACAAAAACCGCATATAGTGATGTTCATCCAATTTATACAACTTCATCAAACAACATAATTTTACATACCTTATGTGTTTATTTACTGATTTCGGGCTCGAATCGATATTTAATTTGATGATTCTTGAGTGAGTTAGGGTTTGCTTCTTTTTTTCCCTTTCCACGCACACACACACACACTAAGTGTGTGTTGTGTGTTTTTTTTTTTTTTTTTTTATATAAAACTAGTTGCCCACTTGGCAACATTAGTCCCATGTGTTTTATCTTACTCAAAAGAAGCTATAACTTGCTATTTATTACATAATCACATATTACTAACTAGGTTAATTATTCCTAGTTAATTTAATGGGTTCGGGAAGTCATAACCCGTTTTATTTTATGTCCCGTTAACTAGGGCCTTTTATAAACTTTATTTCATCTAAAGCATTCGTTCACTTTTTATTTAATATTAGGTTTATTTATTTAAATCCTAATATTTTCGGGTTAATCTTTACTGCTACCGGTATTTTACCCGTTTATTTTTGGTTAATTTAATATAATTAACAACCCGTTTTTGGGGTGTTACAAAAAGTTGGTTGTATAACCTAATACTGTTAGCGTTCGTTTCACGGAATGGAATTGAATTTTGATGGAATTAGAATCTGGATCCCATTTCTTATTTTGTTGGTTTCAACAAAAAAATGAATTGGAATTAAACAATAACATAAGAAAGAAAATCTACATTCTAATTCCATCGAGATCCCATTCCATTTTCTAAAACAAACACACCTAAATTCAGTGGCGTAGCTTAGTGTAAAGTGGGGGTGCACCTGCCCCCCGAATGTTTCGGTTAGAAGTGTAAAATTTCCTATTTTTCGTCCGAAAATATTAAAATTATATAGGATTGTCCCCCTAGTTATTTTGCCTAAATATTTATACAATATATAAATTGGGTTCCATGACTTTCCGCCCCCTCAAAACTTTTGGTCAAGCTTCGCCACTGCCTAAATTCTAAATGAAATTTCAATTCTTGTGCGACTTCCAATTCCATTACAATCCATGAAACGAACACTACCTAAATATTTTGTTATAAACCCTCGACAAAGAAGTTTTTGGTTCGCTAAGACTGGGGGGAGTGGCAATGGGGCGGGAGGGGATGGGTGATGTGGTCGTACGGTGCCGCTGGGAACACTTCCCCACTCATATGAGGCACGGTGAGGGATTGGGGTTTTTGTGAAAGGATGCCAAGTGGGAGAAATGTATAATATTTCCTATTTTTTGTGTTTGTTAATAACTTGTGTTTGTTAGTTTTTCTTTTCATAAAAACTAAAGATACGGTTTTGTTTTTGTTTTTTTGTCAACATTCCAATATAAATTTCAATGAAAGCGAGTTGTATTCAAAATATCGTATTATTGGTCTCCTAATTGGAATCCGTAAGCATGAATCATGGATTACACTTTTTTCGAAGAATGTCGATACCAGTAATATTTATTCTATAATGTTCATCATCTTTTTACTTATTATTAGTAGAGGAATGATCAAAGAGCCTAACTACCACACAAAGTAAAGCAATAGGACTTTGGCATATTGGTGACAATGGATGAGTTTAAAAGGGGTAATGAGATGTTATTAGAGGTTCATCATTGTCTTTAATTATATATGATTAAAACTTATGCAGATGAAATACTATTGAACTTGTATGCCTAAATAGCAACATATGACTGATACAAATCAGGTTGGATCCTAAAGGGTCATACAGCAAGCAGTAGGGGTGAGCAAATTAACCACCATAACCGATAACCGAACCATAACCGACATAACCGAACCACTAATAACCGATAACCAATATAACCAATGGTTATGGTTATGAAACGTTGTATAACCACTCAATCGGTTATGGTTATGGTTATGAAGCTTTGGTTAACCGAATATAACCGAAACCGAACCGAAGTTGTAATGTTAACTTTATATAATAGATTTGTGTTTTACAAAACTATATAAAGGGTTTTTACTAAGATAAAAGTATGTTAGTAACAAAATAATCTTGATGTAGATGCCATTTATTTTGATAAAGAACTAAGGTGTTATGGCCATAATTGTTTTTGTTTGAGAATTACCTTATTAAAAAGAACTCTAAATCGGTAGTTTAACCAAAAAGTTTAGTCTCCGTTATCTTATAAAATAGGCTCAAGCTAAGTTCAAATCGTACACAACCATATTTATTTCGAACCTTGCTTGGTTACTTAACCGAAATTAACCAAAACCGACTTCATAACCGATTAACCGTAACCGAAGTTTGGTTATGGTTATGGTTACCAAAACTCCATAATCGAACTAGCGGTTATGGTTATGGTTAATAGTAAAAACCGACCCAAACCAACCCATGCACACCCCTAGCAAGCAGCATGTCTAAAAGAAAACAATAACAACCATACCCAGTAAATCCCACAAATAGCAAAGCTACTCATAGGGTCTGGGGAGGGTGGGATGTAGACAGACCTTGCCTCTATCCCTAGGGATAGAGAGGCTGCTTCTAGAAGAGACCCCCGACTCCAAAACGAACAGCAAACCAACACATCAAGACAAAGAATATAGAAAAATAGAATATAGAAAAAAAAGAAGTCACCTATACCAAGAAAGTAATCAGAGTGACACAGTATAATGTAAATCATGTATAATAGCATACAACATCATTCGGGCATAACACAAGAAGTCAATCGCCGGTAAAGTCACTTAAAGAATAAGAAAAAGCTACGTCCCTAAAATACACCTAAGACCTTACTGCAATATCCTCTAGAAGTCCTTAATCCTAATCTTATGCCTCCACGAAGTCCTATCTTTTAAAAATTTAAACCGGCCTTGCCAGATTGTATCCATGCTGACTCAGACCAATATGACCGAGGGTAGCGCTGCCTCCAAAAGAGGGACATACCACATTTTGTATTAATAACTTACTTAATTATCTTTCAATAATCCGGCCTTGCGGGACTATATCCCAGCTGACTCAGACCAATACGGCTAAGGGTAGCGTCGCCTCCAAAAGAGGGACATGCCACTATATCTAAGATAATCTGTTAAAAAGCCCATTGTGGGGAAAAAAATTAAAAAGCTTACGTAAAAGAGGAGTCGGCGCCAAGTGATTCTATCTTGTCTATTATTTCTTTTAATCTTTTTAAATTTTATTTACTAACATCTTTTCCTCAAAAATTTGGTTAGACTAGACGTTAAAGATATTCCGGTATTAAAAGCTCTTGTGTCCTTAGACAACCTCGGTATCTTACCATCACTATACTACGCCAACGATGAGTGCACTTGCCCTAACGTGTTGTAGAGAATGATCGTGTTATATCATGTTTTATAAATTTAAAACTTGATAAGCGAGTAAAAGTGCTAAAAATATACTAAAATTATACCACGCTCGCACCACGTCAGTAGTGATTGATGAGTTGAAGCTTATTGGGAGCTTTAACAAGCCTTTAGGTTAATTGTTGCGACGACTGATGGTAACTAGAGGTGGAGCTTAGAGTTTCCGTTGAAAGATTACAGAAGTACAACGGGGCGCATTTGATCGTGTCTTTGAAGCCTCCAAGTAGGAGATTGATGGGTTGTAGACTTCTTGACACCAGTAGATGTGGTGCGGTGTGGTGTGATAGTAAGGGCAGTTGGCCCTACTCGCGGCCCATTAGCTTATTTCTTTAATTATGGGTTTTAACCCTAATTGTGTAGTTTATCAAAATAATCCCTTATACTTTGTAATGTTTAACACCTAAATAAAAGAATAACCTAGTTACCCCATGAACATAGGTTGCCCATCGTGACTGAACCACGTAAATCTAATGTTTGTACTTGCTTATTGCGCGCGTGTGCATACGCGCTCGCTAATCTTAACACATTGTATTAGTGGGTTTTCAAAGATGGACTGAGAAGAAGGGTGGAAAACAAGTTCATTCTTGTAGAAAAGATAAATAAAGCTTTTAATAATTATTTATATCTGAGTATGTCGTTATTTTATTTAATGAGGTTAAAATATTTAGTACTTTTGATTGAAATGAGTATTTCTAGTAAATTACTTTTTGAGTTCCTCTGTTTTAGTGCTTTTAACCACTTGAGTGCAAAACCAAAATGTTTAACGCCCTGAATACCTAAATTCTCATTTTGTAACCCTTTGAGTCCAAAATAGTAACTTTGTTAGACTTTTTTAGTTAACATTTTTGAAATGACCAAGATACACTTTTACCTTAACAAACAAAAATAATACATTAAGCTTATAACCCTTCTTCTTGAAGACAAACCACCACCGTCTCAATCACAAGTCTGCCCTATCTTTGTAACCCTAGAAATTCATCACCTTTATCTCTCTATTGTTATATACTCTCTCTCTCTCTCTCTCCCTCTTCCTAGAAATTCTCACTTTAAAGATGATGGTTCATCTTTAATCTCCACCTAGAAATTTCTCTGATCTCCACCCCAACCCCACTGCATCACCACCATCACCATCACCACCACCGCACAAACCTCACCCCATACGACACTGGTGGTGGTTGAATCAGAACACAGAGGCACTAATTAGGGTCAAGGGTTACACCATTGGTGCCAACGGTAGGGAAATGGAAAGATTGACGATCTTGGATAGAGGTTTGGAAAAGGTACCTTGTATTAGATCCTGTGATGAGGTGCTTGGTGAGGATAGGGACCGAGTATTTGATCTTGTGAAGACATATTCAGTCCTGACAACTCTAACGAGTTCCGGCGAAACTTCGACAACTCCATTTGCACTTGAATGTTCTTCTTTTTCTTTGTCAATGCGAATTAAATAGAGGTTCTGTGATCTTGATTTTAAGTTTCTCAAATCTTGTTCATAAAAATCCCAAAACACTGAAGTAGATCTTGATTTAGGGAGCTACTAAAAAAATTAACAAGGTCCTTATGTCAATCGAAAATTGTTGTATACTTACATAAGTTGTAACATTTGCTAGATTTCAACCGATGTACTTACGACCGTTTCCATATTTAATAAACTTTTATATTTTATTTACGAAATACGTAATCTTACAATCAAGCGAAACAATATTCTCGACATTTCCTCAACAAAAACCAAGTTACATATGCCTTGATACCTTCATATAGCTTAAATAACAACTTAGAATGATTAAAAATGAAAAAAATGTGATAATATAAGTCCAGGGACTGAAACTGTCAAAAAACAAAATTCTGCCCTCCAGGGGTAAATGCGGACCGCATTACCTAAGTAATACGGTCTGCATTACATGCCCAGATAGCAAAATATTGCTGGCAGCGGCTGTTTGCTGCAGAATTGTGCCACATTTCACCTCCCTTGCCACATTCAATCTAGTGTAGACACTTGGTATGACATTAATCACTCCCTAACACCTCATCAAACACTTGTCAAGCTCTCATTGATCCCAAATTATTATAATTAGCTTTGAGTTCTTTGAGTTCTTTATACCATTCTTTTCTTTCTCATTCAAAAACTTATTTGGAGCTTGCTTCTGCATTGAGGCCTCCTTCTCTGAGTCTAATCTTCCTCTTGAAACACAAGTAAGTGTTTCTCCTAGTCTATTTCATTTCTTTTGGCTAGTTATGAGCCAAAAGTCAAGCAAATTGACTTTTGCTTTGACTTTCAGTTCTGACCATTTTGGTCAAGTCAAAGTTCAAATTGAACTTTTCTACGTGAACGTAATAATGAAGGTATTAATCCCTTGCGATTACACCCTCTGATCATCACATTTAGTAGGCGAAATGACGAGTCAAACTTTTAAGAAATAAAAGTAAAAAAAGTGCATTAAAATGAATTTTATGACGAATGAGTTTTCAGGTATTAAAACTTAAGTTTTGACACCTAATCAGTTGTATAACATTATTAAACATGTTTTGACATGTCTAGCTCGTCATTTCTAGTTTAGCACTTATTCCTTAGTCGAAAGTCGAGCGATCTGACTTCTACTTTAACTTTCGAATCTGACTCGTTTAGTCAACCTTAGGATCCGACCAAGTCCATTTATATGACCATAATAATATAGGTAATAACCCTCTGAGGTTATACCTTATAGTCATATCGTTTGGTTAGTCAAATGGCGAGTCAACTTTAAATAGTTTTAAAAAGGTCAAAAATACCCTTTTCGCATAAAATAGTTTTAAGCCTATATGAGCAATATTTTTGACATCTAAACTGATCATAAAACATTATTAAACATGTTTTGACGTATCGTACTCGTCATAGGACTCATTCGACCTTCCGAACCCGTATTTACGCATACGACCCGTTAATGTGGAGTAAACCACTTTAACAAGTCGTAACAGGTCAAAACACCTATAGACACTTTCCAAATCAGAATGTAAGGTTAATAAATTATATTACACGAGATCCTTCGCATGTTTGATTTTAAAACCACATTCTATCCGTTCTTCCATTTAAGCCACGATACACACTAACTATATAACAATCCGATACATTAGCAAACACTCGAGCTTTGCATACACAATTGAACAAGATATCTACGCAAACCTATGAGTACATAGTTCCCCTCTTTTACGTTTTCTAAATGTTTTGGGGTGATTCATATGTGCTAAACTATTTTCAAGATTTCAAAAAACCGCATATGGTTTATATATATAACAATATACTTTTCAATAATGTGTGAAACTTGGTGGTGCGCTATCCATAACACGAGTATGTTCATTAACTTTGGCCAAGCCGACCGGTAGTATGTTATGGTACTATAAGACTGACAATCCCGTTACCAAATTTCCTGGGGTTTGTGGGGAAGTTTGGGGAACGACAGAAACTGTGAAACACAATTTGACAAACCCTTTGGTGATCTGTTAGTTGAGTCAACACAGGTTTGAACGTATTCACCACACAACCACACTTGCTTACACAAAGACAATTAAAATAAGGACGACCGGTTTATACATAACACGGACGATTTGTTTATACATAACACAGACGATTTGTTTATACATAGCACGATTTATACAAAACAAAGACAAATGGTTTACACAAAACAAAAACAATTGGTTTATCCAAGTCACAAACGGTTTTCAATTAAAGATATATAAACCATACAAAGTTTTCTTTTTAAATCAATTACTTACACGGTTTTACAAAAGAAACACTTTTGTCAAGATTCATGGCTACAAGGTTTTCTTACTTATACTAACTATTATAGTTAGTTAAACATGTTGCAATATCAAACACATTTAATACAAGTTTGATTCAAGGTTTTCACTCATCGACTCTCATAGTCGGACAAGGTATTGCAATACAAATTCAAAGCCATGAACTTGACCACAAAACCTATGTTACTCACCAGCATACATTGTTCATCATCTTTTCACATATGTTTCAGGTACAAATGTGTGATTATGAAAGCATGCTACACGTAGGATGGACTCGGGCCTTAGCTTGCTTAAAATAAAATAGTTGTTGTGTTTTGTTTCGGATTCATAAAGACAATGTAAAATTATTAATTGAATAAAACAAAACTTTAAACACCATGTGTTTGAAACAATTTGTAACGTGACCCCCCCCCCCCCCGACGTTTCTACCGCGGGTTGTTTTATACGCGGTCGGGATGTTACATGAGTTGGTCGCCTGATTGAAACCATTGACATTTGTTCAAATATCGGCTGGATTGTGAATTTTAGTAGAGAGAGAGGGGATACGTATGAGAGAGGGGGGGGGGGGGGGGGGAGATCTTTAAATTAGTCTTTTTTTTTTAATTTTTTTAATTATAAGAGTAAGTTGGTCATATAACAACTGTTAACAAAAAAATTCTATTCTAATGATGTTAAAAATTTAGTTTCAAAATGTTAGAAAATGAGAATTTAGATATTTAAGGCTTTAAATTTTTTAATTTTGTACTAAAATAATTAAAACTATTAAAACACAGGGACTCAAAAAAATAATTTTCTCTAGTATTTCAGTTACTTATTTCATTTTGTTTATGTGTCAATTGAATACTTTGCTAATTTTCTCTCATTTGGTTTTTATCTAAACATTTGCCAGCATGCATCTAGCAATTGTTTTCACATTTTTATTACTAAGGTAGTATTAGAGCTTGTTAATGTTCTGATTACATCGTATTAGGATAACTCTGCCTCATCATTCTTATGGTGGATATTGTAGGGTTGATTATTTATGTGTTGCGTTTGAGGGTCTCTCTACTAGGGCCTAACAAATCTAACACGATGTTTGATAGAAGTAACCCAATTCTTGAAGAAATATGTGACGTGATTGTAGGATGCGAAGCCATTTATAAAAACATAAGGGTGGTTACTATGGTGTTAGTTGGCAACCCGTTAAAGGATCCATTGGTATCAATAGTCGTAGCTAACTAGCTATAGACCTTTGTGAAAAGTCCAATCGCTTATATTATTTCTTACTAGCTTGACAAGGAATAGGTACATTTGATGATTATGTGCCACATTAAGATAAAGAGCTTGAAGCCATAATGTTAAAGGTGAAAAAAGAAGTTAGCATGATAGAGAATTATGAAGTCAATGCAACAAATGATGAACGAAAAATGACAAAGAAGTCAATGGCATCGGGTTATGTTCCTATGGTGGAGGATACTAAGAGATCAACAAAATTGATAATAGATGAGAGTGTGAAACCCAAGGCCATAAATAGATCTATGGACTTGATGTCGAGTTCTATTTTAGTGAGGGAGATTGACAAGGAACCGATAAATCGAATGGGCAACTCATGTGTTGGTTATTGCGAATGCGAAAGAAAGATAAAGAAATAGAAACATGTTCATACTCGTATAAAACATAAATAAAGATGTTTTTAATTAACTTTATTTTGAATTGTCGTATTTTTTTCTTATTTATGGGAAAACTTCATGTGATAGTATCAACATTTTATACGTGTTCCACGAAAGTCAAGTTTTTTTCTTCTAAAGTCATTCAACTTTCATTAGGTGTTCGAGTTCTATGTATTTTTATAACAAAATATTTTTTATTTTGTCAAAATTAAGTGAGACAAATGAACATATATGAATCTTGGTTAGTAACAAGTAATTTTGTTTATAGTTACTTAAGGTAGGAAGTAATATTGAAGGAAAAATAAATACAAAATAATAACCAAAGTATGATTTCATGGTTGTTAAATTTTAGTTGAATTGAAAAAAAAATTATAAATAGTAACCAAAATTTATATATGTCATTTGTATCATTTTTTTTTAAACGGTTTATATGAAATTACATATGATTGAAGCATCTAATATAAGTTGAGTGACCTTAGATGAAAAAAAAAAAAAAACTTAAATTCACTTTTGTAATTGGACTTACATTTTTTCCCGTAATATTCTGAGTCTAAAGGACTTACATTTTGATCAAATTGTAATTGTAGATGATGAATTGTTCTACAATATTCTGAGACTTAAGGACTTACATTTTGATCAAATTGTAGATGATGAATTGTTAGTACCATATTTAGGAGGTGATTCAAGGTAAAAGAAGCATCAATCACTATTTAGCAAGTGTTCTTCATGGTATTGTTGGTAGAAATTTGGTAAAATTTTGGTATGATATATGCGAGTGTCGATGATTTACTGTAGCATACTCTTATTGCATCATCTTCACTAATCCACCATATTGTAAAAAAAAATGTAATCCTAATATCATTATTTAGAAAACCTTAATTAGTACAGATAAAGACAATTTGAAAAGCCGCCACATACGAATAGAAAGTGTGGACAAGAGATGCCCAACCATACGCCAAGCAGATATTAATCATATCTAATATTGTCTTTGCTACATCATCTTGGATATTCTTGCTTTCTTGTAAAATCTGTACGGACACATGGTAGACCCCTTTTTAATTACATACATGTTTATAAGAAATAAAGAAAAGTTAGATCAAAACTTAAAATTCACTTTGTATCTCCACTTAATTATGTAAAGAATTCAGTTAAAATTGCATATTTAACATACATGTTTATAAGAAATAAAGAAAAGTTAGATCAAAACTTAAAATTCACTTTGTATCTCCACTTACTTATGTAAAGAATTCAGTTAAAATTGCATATTTAAAACATGTAGATTTGTCAAATGTTCATATGTGTAACTGATGAGAATTTGTAAAATATCAAAGTTTCTAAACTGAAAATCATCACTCAAGTCATAATCAAAATCCAAACCCGAAACCCTAAATTAGAATCATGATAACTTTACAACTAAAATCGGTATATAAAGATCCAAACATGAAAAGAGGATAAACAAATCTCACACACTCTAGAGAAAGAAGATGTACACAACTAATGTACGATTTAAAACAATCATTTGAATCAAAAAGTACTTAACTAACAACCAAAACGATGTCGGCTAACTTCTATATGATATAAAATGTATATGCTTGCTTAATAATAATGAGAAAGTATATTGACCAAAAGAAATCACCAACAGTCACAACTTAAATTCATGACCATCAAATTATATATATAATTATTTTGAAAAAAATATATTATTCCAATAGAAACCCTACTGTAAGTTTAAAACTTAGAACTTAGAAGTCATCATTCAAAAGAATTTCAGTCACACTATATATGCAACGATTCAAACACCAATAACTATGTATCTTCAACCTACCTTAGAGATGAAAAACGTTACCACATACTTTTTTTAGACATATTTCTCAAATGTTTTATTAAATAATACATGAATCCAACCATAAGGATTATTTAAGGGCTGCTTTTATTTGTGCCCTAGCAATCAAGACCCGAACTCAGAAGGCAACAGTGGGGAAAACCCATCAAGCATCTGTGGGGTGATGATAAAATCATCAGTCACTGCTTGATCTTCTCGACAACGCGATTCATAACAAAGATCTGATCTAGTAGCATGACTACGACGCCACTTCTGTTGATGATGCACCCCACCAGTGCCAAAACCTACTTCTGCTTCTGCGTTGTCATCGTCTTCTTGGTCATCGAGGTTATCTTTGTTCACGATTCCGGGGAGCTCATGCGAAGAAGGCGGGGAGGCGGCGTATCTGCCTGTAAGTTGTTGGACCACAGATCGGAATTCAGATGGGGATGCCTTGATTTTCATAGGGTTAGAGATGTAAACAACTTTAACTGGTGCTTTCTTGCTGGTTTTTTGTGCTCTTTTTTCATGTTTCGCAGTCGGTTGCTTCTCCATTTTTGTTCAAGGTTTGTAAACTAATATAGAAAAAGATAGAAATTGGCAGGTTACATGTGATGGTTGGTAGAAAGAAGGGAAATATGTGAAGGAGAGTTGTGGCTCCAAGCATCCAACCTATATATAATATATATTATATGATATTACCTATCTAAAATATGTTATTACTTATATTAGATCATATTACAGATATTACATATTTGTAATAACAGGATAATATAAACAATATATTGTATGTACGTAATTGTTCAAGTTACATGTGATGTAATTACAAAAAGGTTAACATTACGTATATTTAATTAATGCGAGAATTATTATAAAACTACTTAAATATGAGAAAACTAAAAAAACTATAAAAAATTAATTTTTTTCTTTATAAGTCTAGCATTTTTAAGATTAAAAAAATTGAAAAAAATAAATAAATTAGTATTACTCGTGTGCAACATATTTTAGCTCTATGTGGTGTTTTTTTCTAAGAAAGATCTACGCAGACTCTTCCATTTGCACCGCGCAGACATTGTCATCTGCATACCATTTGTTTTTTCAAAAATGTTTCATTAAAAACGTTTGCACAAGCTCTTCTTGGTGCACACTTAACCCAATAACTTCTAAAATCTACAGAGGGTTAAACACCACCACCTACCACAACCGTCCACCCCCACCACAGTCCATCACCACCACCGTCCACCACTCACCACCACCGTCCACCACCACCACCCATCGTCCACGTCCACCACCCACCACCACCGTCCACCACCAGCACCACCGTTGGTACACCACCAGTTTATTTTAGAAGTCTATCTACGTTAAAAAAAAACAGTCTTCTTCTTAATACTTCTATAGATATATGCAGATGTGATCCGCAAAGTGCATACATTTTACCTTAAAAAAAAACAAATATTACTTTAGGTTTTAGGTTTTCGTTTTAATTTAGCTTTTAGAGTTAGGTTTTTGAGAGGTTTGAGTTTAGTGTTTAGTTTTTAGGTTGGGGGGGGGGGGGGGGGGTGTTAGGTTTTTGGGAGGTTTAAGTTTAGGGGTTTAGTTTTTTTTTTCCTTATGGGGAGGGGGTTTATGAAGTTTAGGTTTTTTCGTCGTGTCACACATATGTAGTACTATTTTTTTCAATTTTTTTTGCATTTAAAAAAATGTGGATTTATAGCAAAAGAATGTTAAAAAAATTGACAGAGTTTTTAAACTTTATTGGGTAGTTTTTTAGTTTTCACATTTCAATGAATTTTTTGATGATTCATCCCCGATGTAATTATTAATTAACTAATTAACTCTATTATATTTTGGAACTTCCGTGCTTTAATATTTTTTTCTTTTTGATTTTTTTGCCTTTTGGGGCCAAACCAATTTACGATTTTGTCTCACTTTAAAATAATGATTTTGCCATCAATTTAAAATTACGCATTTAATTACCTCCAGTTCCAAATAAAATTATGCTTTTGCCCTCAATGAAAAATTACACTTTTGCCCTCGGTTCAAAATGACGATTTTGCCCCGTTTAAGTTTACAGTTTCGCCATTAGTTTTGTTTTCTTCCACTCAGGTAAATTACGATTTTGCCCTCAATTTAAATTTACATTTTGTCATCGGTTTTGTTTGCTTTCCCAGTCAAATTAGGATTTTGCCCCGCTTTAAAATAATTATTTTGCCATCAGTTTAAAATTACGTTTTTACCTCAAGTTCAAAATAAAATTATTCTTTTGTCCCCAGTGGAAAATTACAAGTTTTACCCTCGGTTCAAATTTATGATTTTCCCCGTTTAAATTTACAGTTTTGCCATTAGTTTTGTTTTCTTCCTCACTGGTAAATTACGATTTTGCCCTCAATTTAAATTTACATTTTTGTCATCGATTTTGTTTGCTTTCCTAGTCAAATTTCGATTTTGCCCCCAGTGTATAAGTACAGACACAAGATGGGGGCATAGTGGGAGGCAACTGCCTGGAACTCCCCCATTGGCCCAGCCAATTTGCGATTTTTTCCCCGCTTTAAATTTACGATTTTGCCATCAGTTCAAAATTACGTTTTTACCCTCATTTCAAAATAAAATTATGCTTTTGCCTACAACTAAAAATTACAATTTTGCCCTTAGTTCAAAATTACGATTTTGCCCCGTTTAAATTTACAGTTTTGCAATTATTTTTGTTTTTCTCCTTCCAGCCAAATTACTTGCCTTGAATTTAAATTTATATTTATATTTTTGTCATCGTTTTTCTTTGCTTTGCTGTGTCTTTTCTTCTTTTGTCCTTTTCCACTTTATGTATATATTATAGTTATTATTGCGCGAAACTATTAAGAAAAACTTTCGCAATTTAGTTATTTCTATGAACATTCAAATATAGTGAGTGTCTCGGGTTCGAAGCCCTTCATGGGAAAGAAATTTTTTTATTACCTGCTGCTAAATAAACGTTTGAGTATCTATTATTCTTAATAATATTTTCCGTGATTTATTCCTTCTTTTTTCACTTTTACGTTGTTTTCTCTGCTTCTAAATTTGTAATTTTTATAATCAACCGGTATGGTACCGGTATTTATGGGTAAAACACCGGTAAATAACGAACTGAACGGGTATCGTGCTTATCCCGTTACGAAACAAAACGAATTGATAACGTTCAAATTCCCCACCGCGCAGCGCGGGGAATTTCATTTCACTAGTTATACTACATTTAGCAACTTAGATGAATACTAGTTTCACTCTTTGACTATTTTTTTGTTTTTGTGTGTTTTTATACTTTTATCCTTCAACTTTCAGCATCGACACTTATAACCCCTTAACTTTATAAAGAATTTGTAATAAAGTTTTATTTTTTTATTCTCATATAAGTGTCGGTATAATCTAAAAGTTGATTTACGTTTCGAAGTAATTTTTTTACAAAAAATAAGTTGGGCCAAATATAATATGTTCTTATGCTTATTATTATGTACGTTTTCTGTTGATTTATGTTGCGACGTGAATATTCTTCGAAAATATATCAGGTCAAATATAGTAAGTTTCGTGCTTATTTTTATGTACATTTTCAGTTGTTCTATGTTTTGATGTAAATTACAATTAGAGAGTTGTGTGAATAGTGCTTTCATTCTATTGGTTTTTTTTATTTTTTTCTTGAGTTTTTTTTTCTGGACTTTATTATTTTTATTTTTGTTTAGTATTTTAGTTTTACGTTCCTTTTTCATTAAAGTTATATTTAAGATAGCATTTACATTTTCATTTAAAATTAATTTAAAATCAATCCGTCCCGCTGTCAAATTTAAATTTATCTTTATGGTTTTCAATCGATATAAAACATGTGTCAATATTCTTTTAAGCATATTTCTTTCAATTGTTATACATAACCTAATTAGGTATTGATTGAAACCCGTAGCGTAGCGCAGGTAATCTTACTAGTTCATTACATATATGTAATAATAATTGCTTATTTTTTTAATATAACAAGACTATATTCTAATTAAAAATAAAAAAAATCTATTAAATAGTGTAAATATATATATTTATATGTATATATAGGGGGAAGTTCATTTGAGAAGAAAATTTAATTGAGAAGACAAAAAACAAAGGCTACAATTGTAAAATATTAAGTAGTTAATCTTTTATCTCATTTATTACAATTTTTAGGTAATTCATTACTCATAAAAACTATTATTTTCTACACTAATTTTCATTGCCTACACACATTAAAAGTTATCCTACACATTTCGAAAATTATCCTACACATACTTAAATTTGTCCTACACAACTCCTACTTTATCCTACACATCTAATAATTTGTCATACACTCTAATTTTTTTTTTTTTTTTGAAAAAAAATATATATTTCGAAAATAAGTTACAAATTTAATATAGTTAGCTATTAAAAAGGAATACTAGAAATTAATGATCTATGTAAGTTTACAAATATACCCTAACATTAAAATTAAATGCAAATATCAAATGAAATAAAATGAAACATTATTATTGGTTGAAACTTATTATTATTATTTTTTTTAAATTCTTCTCATTTGAACATTACACATCGTTAAGAATAGTAGTTTTTAGAATTTTAAATTTTGCCACTAAAGGCTTAAAAATTGCAAAGAACTCCTTTGAGTGGCATTGCATTTTGTAGACATTTTGCGAGTGAGTTTTATTTAATTGTCATATCTAATCAAATAATGTTACGTAATATTTGATGTTTTACAAATCAATCAAAATTTTTCATGGATCTAAGCGTGTAATATGAATTGAAATTTCTTTTGTTAGAAACTAGTGGGAATACCCAAGCATTGCAACGGGTGTCCCGAATGATTTCATATTCAAATTTTTTTTCAGTTATATACGTATAACTGAAAATGAGCCACTATGAATTATATATTAAAAATTAAGAGATGCAACAAAAAAAATTATTATATATGAAAAATTACGGTGTAGTGTAGCCTAGCATCCCAACTTTTTATTATATATAATATAATATTTTAAAACTATAAGTTATACATTCAGTTATCTTTTTTTCCCAGCAAAAGGAGAAACTTTATTAACCAAACAAAGACAAAACTTAGCGAGCAGCTAAGCCATTTCGACAGACCCCAAACAAAGCAAAACCAATACACAAAGCTAATTATACACTACAGACTCAAAGCTGCTCCAATTTTCCAAAGCCAGGGGCATTTGACCCTATACACCATCCAACCGTATGAGTGCTCCTTAATGTCTTCCAACACATTAGTATCCAAGTGGGTCCTCCCATTATTATTTCTCTGCTGACTACAAAATGTCAGTAGAAACAGAGCATAGATGACTTATTTCTCCTTAGTTGATCTGCCAACATTACGGGCATGATCGAGTAACGTCTTCACAATTTCAAAGCTGCTGGGCATCGGGATTTATCCCAAATGCACACCATCCAACAAACAAATTTGGTAGTCATACAGTTGGCTAATAGATGGCCAGCCGTCTCGTCCGCCACACCGCACATAGGGCATGTATTGTACTGTCCCCATACGCTAGGCCTCTAGTTGCCAACGCCATGGCAGTCGGAAGCAGTGTATCTTAGGCACTGCTACTAATATAAAAAAAACTGTAGAAAAGAGAAATAACTCGTTGAAAACACACCTCCAGTTGTATATTCTGCTTCTCCTCATTTAAGTTTTGAAATTGGAGTGATTGTTTATAGTCACTTATAGCTACAGAACACAAATCAAGCGTTTAGACAATAAGTTTCTACTCATAACACAAACTAACGTTGACGATATCGATGTTAATTTAATGAAGTACCTATAACAACTATGACGATTATAACAGCCAAAGCTATGCTTCCTCCATCATACCATCCTTCTTTGATCCCTTGAAAATACGGTACAAGATTAAAAAAAAAAAAAGAAACGGAAATATTATTATCTTATGATAAACAAGATATGATTCGCTTACCTCTGTTTTTATTCCTAGAGCCAAAGAAGCAGCAGCCACTACCATTAAGATGATCAAGGTCGTATCGCGACAAGCATCCAACAGAAACCTCTATCAAACAGAAAGAATGTAATTAATCAAATTATCACATAACCAAACATAAAAAGGAATCAAGTTATCCCAGAAAGACGAAGAGTACGTACCCAAAAACTTCGCCCCTTTTTCCGCGGGTATGTGTTTGATCCAAACACATTTTTCCTATCTAAGATGTTCGCCTCGTCTTCATGAATTCCCTTATCAGGATTCGTCTTCAGCTTCTCTGTCAATCCTTTAACCTATTGCATTCATTGAACGGAAATGAAGAACAATGTGATCAGCCAGAGGATGATGAACAAACGTGTGACAACTCGTATTTCAGAACCTTTCGTTGTACTTTGATGTAACTTGTTTGGACAATATGTGATTACGTGATATGTGGTTTTAATGGAATGCTTGTTATGTTATATGAGTATGTGTGTAATGTATGTATATAATGTAGTCGCACCACACATGTCCAATCGCACAAGCCTTTGGGCGTTTATTCCACACCCTTCTCGGCCCACACTTTTGCACTCGAACCACAAGGGCAACCCGTAATGGGTCCTGTCCATTCCATTTGCTGCGCATAACCCCATGAGGAGGGAGTATGCTCCTCATTACTTGCAAAACACAACACACCAAACCCTAGTTCTCTCCTCCCTCTCTCTTGAAGCCGACGGCATCACATCCCTCTTCCTCGAAGCTTTCTTGTTCGGATCACCCCTGCTTTACCTTCTAATCAGTTAGTGTTTCATGGTTATTGTTTTGTTGGATGATATTATGAAGTATGTGTTCTTACATGATGATTTACGAATGATATGTGATTGATTATGATATGAATAAATCGGCCCACATGTGTAAGATGTTAGTTCAATATAGGGTTGATAATCATGTAATGAAAATAATGATCTAGAACAGAATGAATGTAATCGGCCATGTGTGTTTGAATTCGGATGGTTTAGTGGTATTGTTATGATTAGGATGTATGCTAGTAATCAAGAACCGAACCGTGCAAACATGTTTAATTGATTCTGGTTGTTGTTTGAATGATGAATTAAGGGTCTTGATGTTAATTAGGCTAGTTGTTTCGATGTGATGATGATGAGTTGTTATGTTACTGATTAGGGTTCATAAGAATGTGATGTTGAAACTCTAATTTGATCGATTTTGGTATAATTGGAAACTGTTAATTTGATCATGCGAATTAATTGGAAATTAGTAACTGACTTGCATGATTTAAGGAGATGTATTACGAGTCGCACAAGATCAGATCGCACAAGATCTGATCTGATCGTACAAGCCCTGGTCGCACAAGTGTAGTCGCACAAGCTAGGTACAACCAATAAGCACAGTGTACAACCTAGAACTGCATGATCACACAAGACAAGTGGACCGCACAAGGTGGTGCCGATCGCACAAGTCTTGGGCCACACACATCTGTTGAACCTTATTATGCTGTTGGGCCTTAAAGCCCAATATCCAGTCGCACAAGATGTCCCGGGTCGCACAAGACCAAATGGACCGCACAACTTGAATTATGTTTATTTGTTTGGGCCGTGTACATGTTGGATTGCTTATATTATTGGGCCGGTTTTTGTTTCAGTCGCACAACCCATTGTGAGTCGCACAAGTTGTGCTGGACGCCCAACAGGTTGGGCCGGGTATTATTAGGCTTCAACTAGTGAAGCGCACAAGGCTGTTGGGCCATTAAACTTGTGCGAGCCCAATCATTTGAGTCGCACAAGTTCGGATATGGTATATACTTGACTGTTAACGTGTTGAATACATTTGCCATGATCATTACGTGTTATAACCTGTTAGTTTATGTGTAAAACTTATGTGCGCTACTTGAACCTAGACCTGACTTGTATGGTAACCATGTTAAGACGTGGTTGACCACATATAGATCAAGTGACCTTTTCGTGTATCTGCCGAGCTAACCTAAGGTGAGTTCACACTTCTACAAGGCATGGGATTTCCCGGTGGTTTGGGAATGGGTTAAGAAACTAAAACGAAACCTGCATATTCTCCTTGGGTAGAATATGTACCTCCATCCTCCGTAGGAAGGATGACAACATTTAACCTGCGTATTCTCATTGGGTAGATTACGTACCTCCATTCTCCATAGGAAGAATGACAACATATAACTTACTAGACAAAACTCCATCATGAAGTCCCTCATTTTTATATCGACTTAATCGTCGGGCCAATGGCGAGCGGGTCATTACTTAAATAGCGCTATTAGGTTTGACAAGCCTCACACCGTGCCGCAGAGGACGGGAGTGGACTAATGGATCTGGGCACTTAGTCAATGATGATAGACATTGACGTAGGGCACATAAACATGACTCCAGTCAGTTGTCGATATTGTAACGGGTCTAGTGGTTAACATGGGGTAGCCCCCACTGGTTATGGTTTGGGAAACAAGGAATTTGATAACTCATGGTTTTCGAATGAACTTATGGTTTTTGGAACAACTTTAAATTGGACAACCAAATGTGAACTCGCTCAACTTTGTTGTTGATTCGTTACTATATGCCTTACAGGTCGTTAGGTGTTTACTTGGAGCTTGCACGAGAAGGAGAGGTCGTTGTGGGACATGGACTGTTGAGTTCCATGTTAACATTTAAACTTTAAAACTTACGTTTTGGTTTTACACTTTATGCTTCCGCTGATAACTTGAATTAGGTTAAATTGTTTTGGACACCAATTATATTGTGGTTGGTTTTTTATCTTTATTATTATACATTGTTCAATATGATTGGTGGCTTGATCCTGGTCATGTCACGCCTCCTGCGGTGATACTCCGCTTGTGGATTTTGGGGGTGTGACAGATTGGTATCAGAGCCATTGGTTATAGTGAACTTGCTTTTAAAAAGGGGAAAGCTTTTTGACAAAACCAGACTATAAACTGTACAGTGCTCAACGATCCACAACGACACTTCGCTCCACGTGCAAGACTCAACAATATAGGTAATATGGTTGATGTTTGCATTGCCTGCCTGTTAGTTTAAGTAGTGCATTTGATCATGGTATGCTTGGTTAGCATAAGAACTATTGCTTGAAACCCTATGTGCTTGCTCTCTTCTGTCATTCCACACTTACGCACTTTCGCGACACCTGCCTTACTTGTGTTTCCTTCGATGTGAAGATCATGAGTGGACGTCTGAACTTGACTCAAGCCCAGCTGACTGCTCTAATGAACGAACGAGTTGCTGAGGCATTCGCAGTAGCCCCTGCAGGAGGTATAACCTGCCATTTCGACCTATCCTAGGATGTTTAGATCCTACTCTCGCGAACCAACTCTCGTGCTTAATCTTGTCTTTTCTTTCTCGTGCAATAGGTCAGCATGCTCAACCTCCCGTGTGTACATTCAAGACCTTTATGGACTGTCGACCTAGTACCTTCAGTGGTACAGAAGGAGCTGTAGGTCTTCTCCACTGGTTCGAGAAGATCGAATCCGTTTTTGAGATGTGTGAATGCCCTGAAGCTCGTAGGGTGAAATTTGCTACTGGAACACTTGAAGGCGGTGCGTTAACTTGGTGGAACGCCCAGGTTCAAATGCTAGGGTTGGTAGCTGCCAATGCCACCCCATGGAACGACTTCAAAGATCTGATCAAAGAGGAGTACTGTCATCGCGACGACATTCACAAGCTAGAGGTGGAGTTTTACAACTTGAAGATGACGGGGTCTTAAATCGAGGCGTATACGAAGAGATCGAACGGATTATCTGCATTGTGTCCTACTATGGTGGATCCTCCTATCAAACGTATCGAGCTGTACCTCAAGGGTTTAGTGCCAGAGATTCAGAGCCATGTGACTGCAGCTAACCTCCCTACGATCCAGCAAGTCATACGACTGTCCCATCGTCTCACTGATCAGACAGTTGAGCAGAACAAGCTGCCTAAGCGTATTAGTACTACCACTACTTCAGATGCTCCAAGCGACAACAAGCGCAAATGGGATGGAAATTCGAGCAAAGGTTCTACTTCTATTCAGTCTCAGTCTCAGCAGCGAAGGACTGACGACTACAATAGCCCCGGTCAGCAGTCTTCTGGGAATCAGGGATAGGGTGGGTACAAGGGAAACCACCCTAAGAGAAATCGATGTAACTTGCACTACAGCGGGCCATGCAATAAGGGTCGTTGTCATAGATGTAACAAGCTTGGTCACGCAGCAAAGGATTGCAGGAGCCCACATCCTGCGAATCAGAATCGTCAACAGCAGCCACAAGCTCCACAGAACCAGCAGCAGCAGCAGCAACAACTTGGTAATAAAGGGTGCTTTCAGTGTGGTGCTGAAGGCCACTTCAAAAGGAACTGTCCCCAGCTGAACCAGAATCAGAACAACAACCAAGGAAATGGGAACAACAACGGGGGTAACAATGATGGCAATGGTGCCAGGGGACGTGCTTTCGTGATTGGTCAGGGTGATGCAAGGAACGATCCTAACATTGTGACGGGTAAGTTCCTACTGGACGACTTCAATGTTTCTGTTTTATTCGATTCGGGTGCCGATACTAGTTATGTGTCCTTAAAAGTTAGTCTGATGCTTAAGCGTTGTTAGTGTAGTATGTCTATCGCCTCCGTCATCTCAAGTCGTAGCAGAAACAGTTTAATTCTAGTGCTTATATTGTTACATGTAGTAAAAGGCAAGGTGACATTTCTGTAATAATGAGGAATCTCATTAAAGCCCCTTGGCCTATAAATAGGAGTCTAAGTGTTAGAATTATGACTTTTGCCATTTTGGAGACTTGGAGAGCTCTAGTGTTAGAGAGAGAAGCTAGAGAGAGAAAGTGCTCCACGTGATTCAGGTTCTTGTACGATTTCAGATCTTTCAATAGAATCACGTTTATACTACGTTCTCGTGTGTTCGGTCACGTTCGTGTACGGATTCCGCACGTCACACGTTCGGTTCGCAATCGTTTCAGAGTCAAAACCGGTCCTAACAAGTGGTATCAGAGCAGGAGCTCGATTGCACGGATCAATCACATGATTTCGCACAGGATTTCATCGAATTCATATCCAAATTGCATCAGATTCGATCTATTTCTTCATTTTTTTTCATTTCGTCACGTTTTTAACAGAAAGTCGCCAAATTAAACAGGTTTTTACGGTCGAAAATTGCTGATTTTCGGATATTATGTGCAAAAACATTTGATCTACAAGCCTTCAAAATTTCAAATCTTAATTCTAAGTAATTTGTGAGAAATATCAATTTTTGTGATCGATAAAAGTGAACATGCTAACTGTTACTGTTACAAGTGCTCTTGATGTTCACCAGTTGGATGGCAATCCGACCGGATGACCATCCGACTCAAATTGCACACGTACTAATTCATTTAAAAAGGTTGACATGTTGACTGTTCATCGTTCGGATTACCATCCGGTCGATCGGTAATCCAACTCAAATATCATCGTTCCAATTCATTAAATTTGTTGACTTTATTGACCGTCAATCACTCGGATTGTCACTCGGTTGGACAGCAATCCGAGCGAGTTGCCACCCTATTTGTAGACGGTGTGTATGTGATTGTTATTGTCTGTTGTCATCATATATCACTTTCATTAATAACATACAACAGCTGCGGAGTGAGAACACTCCGGCGGATGGGAGGTCCGTGCAATTACCCCCCCCCCCCTACAACAGCTTCACGTGATTCACTTGAACTGATAAAGTCCACTATCTCATGAGGTCTAATTGAATTGAGAGTAGTATATTGTGTCAGCCATTATGTGTTGGTTAAATAATTAAGATGTTGGCCATGTTCTTATTGCTTTAATCTAGGTTGCATGTGATATCAAATAATGTTTGTCAGGTAAGTTCACGTGTATAAAGGGTCATTTGCAAAGTGTTTCGTTGTTTAGTGCAATCAAACGAGTGGCAATCCGAACGGATTACCACCCGTTCCTAATCAGTTCTTTTTGTTTGTGTACAAGGTGTTTGTCAAAGAATCGGATCTCCATCCGGTCGGGCAGCAATCCCACCCGAGCGGACAACCACTCGATTCAAGATAAAATCCCACCCGATCGGACAGCTTTCCCACCCGATCGGACAACACTGATTATTTTCACAGTTGACTTTTGACTCACTCGTTCGAGTATTCGTTCGATCAAGTTGTTTGATAGTGTTTAAAACTGATTGTATTTGTTTGTTTGTTTGCGTGATTCAAGTGATTCAAAGGTGCTTGTAATTCGAGAAGTTCACATCATGGCTGAAGAGTTCTATAACATGTTCTACAAGGCGTTTACATCTGAATCGTCGGAAACTTCAACTGTCACACCAAAATCCATTACAAAAGCGATCAATGAAAACATTAATCATGACAATTTTTATGGGACACATTCAAAACCGCCTAAGCTCGAAAGTATTGAAGACTATACCTGGTGGAAGGAGCGGTTCATTAACTGGGCAAAAGCTGACGCTTATGAAAGTTGGTTTTGCTTGGAGTTTGGTTATGACAGACCAGTCAATGACAAAAACGAAGAAATCCCTCTAAAGAGCTTAAACGCTGAGGACAAGAGAAATTTCTCATCTGAACAGAGAATTATTGCTTTAATCCAATCATCAATTAGAGATGACATTTTTGCATTGCTTAACCATGATGGGTCATCAAAATCTGTTTGGGAAGCTTTACGGGTTAAAGCTGAGGGGGGTAAACAAATCAAGAAAAATAAAATTGCTTTATTAAAGAAAGAATTTGATTTGTTTGATAGCTTGAAAGGTGAATCAGTTCGACAAATGATAGAAAGATTTGGTCATTTGAAAATTGAACTTGATAGGTTTGGTATTGTTAAAACACGAGAGGAAATAATTGATAAAATCATAGAAGCGTTACCACGAGCTGATCAGTGGCAAATGTTTGTGTTTATTCTAAAAAATGATGTGCTATATGATACAATTTCTCTTGATGTTTTGATAGAAAAAATTGAAAGTTATGAACTGGAGCTTCAAAAACAAAGCAAGATGAGCAGTTCTTCGCACCATCAGAATGTTGGTCTTTATTACAAAGGCAATATACCTTCGGTGAAAGCTGGTGAATCACCAAAGACGGCATTTAGTGGTGAAAAGACAAAAGAACCTCAGACAAGCTCATCAAGCTACAATCCAGGATATCACTCATCTTCTGCAAAAGCGAATCCTGAAGAATCGGAGGAAATACTATGCAACATTGCTCTCAAGTTGAAAAATTCTCCAGCTATGAGCATCAACTCTGCTAAGTAGCAAATGAGCTTCCATGCATCTGTTCTGGAATCATATGAAGGTTTAGTTGCAGGTAAAATTGGAAACTGTGAATTGACCAAAGAAGACTACGACCAGATTGATCCGGAAGAAATGGAACTCATAGATATTTGCTGGTGTTTGGCAAGTTGCATTCGCAGAGCTCAGAGATACATGGAGATTACTGGGAAACAGACAATCGGTGGTCCATCAACTAAGCTGGGATTTGATAAATCCAAAGTGACCTGCTTCAAATGCAAGAAAAAAGGTCATTTCAAGAGAGAATGCAATAATTCTGCAGTTGATGGAAATGAACATCCTTTCAGAGATGATTATTATCGAAAGGCAATTTACCACCGTAGCAAAGAAGAGCCGAAAATGATCGAAAATAATCCCAAAGAGAAGTCAAGAGCATGTTGAGTAATCCATGATGATGAAGGGTATGATTGGAGTGAGATTCTTCCAGAAGAAGATCGTGTTGATGATCGATTCACAGCTCATGGCAGAACAATATCAAAAATCAAACATCGTGCCTTTGTTGCTGAAATAAAGGAGAAAACCAAAGAAGAGATTCTGAATGAGAAAACATCCAGAGAAAGAAATTTCTTTGGATACAGAATTGAAAAAATGCAGGAAGAGTATGAAAATGCAGTAAGAAATAAAAGATGGGACAAGAAGCGAGAGTGTTATGTCAACAGAGATGGTGAACCTGTCGTCCACAGGAGGGACATAGTTCATGATGATGTTCTTCTAGTAATTTCTCGATCCGGCGAATACTATTCAAATGTTGAAAAAGATTAAACATATGTGAAAAGGCTAGATAAAATCATAAGAGATGCCATGACATCAAGTTTAAGGAAGAGGGATGAAGCAAGAATGAAGAAAAATGTTGAGTGTATGGTAGAAGAGTTGAAGAAGGTCACTGAGGAAGTCAAAGTTGAAGCTGTTAAAGAGGAAGATGTGAAGATAGAAGAGGAAGAGAAGGTGATAAAAGAAGTTGTTGAAGAAAAAGTTGTTATTGAAGAACAACAGGTTGGTCAAGAAGTGATGATGAAGAAAGAAGAAGAAGAGGTAAAGGATGAGATTTTGGAGGTTGCTGGTGATGTTGTTGATAATGCTGGTGATTGTGAGGATCAGAAGAAAGATGAAGCTGATCAGGCACAGACGAAAGTGAAAGCCAAAGTGCCAATCAGTGAGGTAAAAATGTTGAACAGTGCAAGAAATGCATGGAAACATGCAGAGCTTGTACTGAAAAAGACGAAAAGTTCAGAATAAGAGATCTAGAATTCAATAAAATCGAAAATGTTTTCAAAGAAAAATGCAAAGAAATGCTAGAAAATGAAAAGGTTTTAAAAGATAATGACGAAAAGCTTTCTCAAAAATGTAAAAATTTAGAAAAAGAAAATGAAAATTTAAAAGAAAAGGTTTAAAAAATGACAGAAGAGTGTTTACAAAAAGAAAATGCATTTCAAGAAATGAAAAAGGAATACGATTCAATAAAGTTGGCTTATCACATTACTAAAAAGTCATATGAAGATGTGAAAAGTCAAATGAAACTTGTTCAATCAAGATTGAGATACTGTTCTGAAACAACTGATACGCTTAAGCGACATTATGAAATAAAGCAACAAGTTGTAAATTCTTACATTGAGGATGTTGGTAAGCTAAAGCGTCAGATTGCTGATTTAGAACAGGATAACAACAAGTTAAAAAGTTATCATGCGTCATCATATGTGCTTGAACGTATTTTCAACATAAAACCGGGTGATGATGATTCTGAGAAAAACAAGAAAGGAATTGGCTCAGAGTTTCATCAAGTTCCTCCACCGGAAAAGTTTGCATTTTATGATGATGAGAAAGTCGAAAAAGCTTTCAACATGGTAGATCAATTGCCAGATAACATTGACATAACCCATTCCAAATCTGATGATTCAAGTGATTCAGAGGTGGTAGGTAAGGTCGTTGAAAGTGTTTTGAAAGAAGAGTCGATTGAAACAGGTAAATCTGAATCACAGGATGAAAATGAAGGTAGTTTTCATGAAGAATATCTGAAAAACTCAAAATCTGGGAAAAATTTGAATGATGATTCAAAAGGATTGGTTTATACCATGATTGGATCGGACAAATTATTCTAAGATATTGTATTCCCGGTTCAGAATGTGATTTCGGAAAAGATTGATAAAGTCTTCAAAATGGTTGAGATTGAAAAATCTGAGATTCCAAAGTTTGCTGGAAAAGGTCACAAAACTTTTTATAACAAACCTGGTTTCAAGAAGAAAAACATGAAGGCAGGGTTGGGTTATAAGAAGAAACAAAATTGGAAAAGAAATGAAACATCAAATTATCTGACGAAAATGAATTTTGTTCACGGAACAAGTTCTGAAGAAGAGAAAGAACTCCAATTTAGACGACAGTCTAATGAAGAGTTCTATGCTCAGAAAAAGCAACAACAACAGGTCAAAGATGTCTCAAAGAGAACATGTTTTAAATGTGATCAAACTGGACATCTTGCTCGCAAGTGTCCAAATCTGAAACCTGTTGGTGTTGAAACGAAAAAGAAGTCTGATGTTGTGAATCAGAAATCAACCAAGTTTGACCCAAAGCAAACTTGGAAGCCGAAAATGTCAAAGGCTGACTCACAACAAACATGGAAACCAGTGACACCCAAACTTAGAACAACACAAAGTTGGAAAACAACTGTTGATGCAACAAAACCAAACCAGTTTTGGAAACCAAAGATTGTTGTTCAGAATCAAAATGTTCAAAAAGAGTCACATTTTTACAAAAGAGGGACTCCAAAATGTCAAACATGGACTATTAAGAAACTAGTGACTTCTTTGAATGATGAAAAAGTTGAGGTCAAAATTGACAAAGTCTTTGAACAAAATGACAAAGATTTTCCGAAGTTGAATGAAGCATATTGTGTAGAAATGCGTAAGTTCAAACAGACCTGGGCTAAATTGTTCAAGTAATTGAAAAGTTTGAATGTGCAGGTGCTCCTGAAGACAACTAAATGTCATCAAGAGGAGTGTCGGAGCAGCCTGGCACAAGGAGTGGAGAAGGCTGCTGGTCCCTGCGACTGTTGAACAGGGAGTTTGTTTGTTTTTCTGTAAATAAACAATATTTCAAAAACCCTAAAAAATTGAAAATTTTAAAACCAAAAATATGTTTTTATTTTGTCAAAAATTTGAAAAATAAAAAATATGATTGTTTTTAAATTTTGTCAAATATTCAAAAAATTCAAAAAAAAATTCAAAAATATGTTGATTGAATACGCCGAAACCCTCACGACTGAACAAACATGATTAATTTCACAAGATTGAAAAACGGTTTTCAAACTGTAAAAAATCAATGTGTTGTAAATCATGGGGGTACGTTATATCTTATGCAAATCAGTGCATGAGAAGCAGAAAATGGATAGCGAGACAAAGCTTTCAGTATCAGGTTGTCAAATTTTATTTAAATGGTTTTGCATTTTAGGGGGAGTAAGAAAATGTCAGAAAATCCAAAAACATTTGAAAATTTGAAAAAGCCAAAAACATGATAGAATTCAAAAAATGAGTTTTGTGTAAAAAGAGGAAATGATAGTACATCAGTAGACAATCACAGTACGCTAAAGAAATGGAATGTTAAAATGTGATAAACGGTCTCACTGATGATATGACAGTAGGTTTTTACACATTTAGTAAGTTTGTTCGAGATATAAACCTAAATCATTACTTGCTTTTACGTGGGGAACATCTCTCGAATATATGGGTAACCCCCGAAATCTTGTTTGAAGGGCTTTCTATTTCTGACATACTAGGTCTTTGTACGTGATGATATCTGGGGTATTATACCAGGACTTCTGATTTTGCGGGAGCAATAGCCTAGTCCTCGTATAATACTTTGCATTGCTTTAATCATAAAGTCCACCCTCAGCATAAAAAATGATGAAACATTGAAAAATGCTAATCATCTGCTGTTGAAAAGAAGATCCCCAAGGGGGACCCACCTAAATTCGAGCCATCATCTCTCTGATTTTGCGGAAGCAATAGCCTGAGCTCTCATGGCCTCGCATTTAACCCCTTACAGATATCATTAGTGTGCACTCACCTGTAAGACTGAATATAGTAGTCTGGATACGGGAGTATATTCTGAGGTGGGACACGCGAAAAAGTTAAATCCTTAAAACACTTATCTCGTATCTCGAATCAATTGAACTTTGTGTGAAAATTTAAGTGGATCAGTATACTGACAATCTAATTGAATCGTTTAGAACTTAAAGTGTTTAAAGCTCAATGGTGCTAGTGATTTGTCATAAACTGATATGATCCTCTGACGCAAACTTAAACAAAAATATTGTCTGTAAATATGTTTGTAAATATTTCTTTACTGCTTTATGTTTCAGAAAAATACAAAAAGATTTTGATTTCTATTTTATTTTCGACAACCGATGTCTGAATGCTGAGTTTCAAAATCTAAGTATGCTGATCGTGTTTTTGAAAATAAAATAAGTTCATTAATTTAAAACTTGTAGTTTTTTAAATTCAAAAATCAAAAAACAGTTTGTGATATCTCCAAGGTCATTAAGTTGGACTTGGATGATTTACTGTGAGGGATTTGGATGCTTGAATTGTTATAATCTATTGAAAAGAGCCAGTTTCAGATCATGTTCGCTAAAACTGCCAAATCTATGAAGATTGTTGATAGGGGAAGAGAATCATGTATTCCTGGATATATTCATATTATTATATTTTAGAGCCACGATCTTGATTTAGAAAGTATAATAGTGCCAGGTTACGATTCCTGGTCAATCGAAAATGCTTTCCTTGTAAAATATTTTAACGTATGCTGAGAAAGCCAGGTAATCAATCCTGGATATTCAAAATGTTTGTTCTTATAAATGTTTGAGAGTTGCAGATGGAAGTACCAGACTACGATCCCGATAGCCGAGTCTAAGGGGGAGTCTGAAGACGAGCTCATCGCAAGGGGGAGCGTGGATTCAAGGAGCCATGTAACTATCCCGGAAGAGTTTGTAACTGGAAAGCCAGGTGTCGATCCCAAGAGCACGGAAGCTTGATGAAAGGGGGAGCCTGATGAAGAAAATAGTCTACAGAAAGGGGAAGCTGAAGCTGAAGACAGATCCACGGGGATTCTATTCAAGAAAGAGGGAGTCTACATTGATGAAAACGTGTTAAAGCTTTCAAGAAGACACAAAGAGAGAGAGAAAGATAAGACGCTATGAGTTTGACTTAATGGTTGAGATTGACTGCGGCAATATCCAAGGGGGAGTCTGTTAGTGTAGTATGTCTATCGCCTCCGTCATCTTAAGTCGTAGCAGAAACAGTTTAATTCTAGTGCTTATATTGTTACATGTAGTAAAAGGCAAGGTGACATTTCTGTAATAATGAGGAATCTCATTAAAGCCCCTTGGCCTATAAATAGGAGTCTAAGTGTTAGAATTATGACTTTTGCCATTTTGGAGACTTGGAGAGCTCTAGTGTTAGAGAGAGAAGCTAGAGAGAGAAAGTGCTCCACGTGATTCAGGTTCTTGTACTATTTCAGATCTTTCAATAGAATCACGTTTATATTACGTTCTCGTGTGTTCGGTCACGTTCTTGTACGGATTGCGCACGTCACACGTTCGGTTCGCAATCGTTTCGGAGTCAAAATCGGTCCTAACAAGCGTGCCCCAATTCCTTTAGACACCAAACATGTTGTAGAACTAGCAAACGGTAAAAGTCTTGAAATCACGCACATAGTTAAGGGTTGTAAATGTGACAACTGTCACTTTTCCGCACATTCCGTACACTAATTGAACAGTAATATGTGCTTTAATAACTGTGCATGATCTAATTAACAAGACAAATGAATTTCTGATTACTGTTATATACATACAATGACATTTCATGTTGCAACACTTTTATCGTTGCTACATGTAACACGATATAGTTCTAATAATGCACAGAACAGAATTGGCACCATTATCAGACAAACTAAAATGCTGACAATGTTCAGTACATAGACAGATAGTGTTTTAAGAACCCGTGTGAGCCAGAAACCAAGTTCTACACTAGTATAGTGTGTAGGGAAGTAGGGACCACAAAACTACATTCCTAAGTGATAGTTTAAGTGCCGGGAAGTGCCTAAAACTCACCCAAAGTGCAGAATTCTGCATAATTCAGCAAAAATCAGCTTCTTAACAAGCTAGTTTCATGTAAAAATATGACTAAATGGTCATGAATGCTTTCCTAAGTGTCGGGAATTAAAAGTGTCACAAAAGGGTACATAAAGAACACTAAACGGAATAGTTTGACATTTTAACGAACCGGTATCTAACCGAACAACCGGACATTACCTGAAACACCAAATTATACTAGAAGCATTGTTTTAATGTTTCTGAGCTAGTTATGATCCCGGAATACCTTAACACGCTATATAACACATGTTACACATAAACACTAAACATTATACTTAACTTCTAACTAAATTCTCTAACTTATCATTAAAACCAAACCAAGACCCCCCCCCCCCCCCATGGTGGACGGTCACCATGTGGCCCCACCTTGATCTTGTGTAATCTTCTCTTGATCTCCATGATCTTCCTTAGATTTGTTGAAGATTATGTAGTGTACTAATTGGGACATAATACACATTGGACAAAGGGATGGCATGGTTATAAGAAGCTTATCATTCTCATAATCTCACACACTCATCACCCACCATCTTTCTTCCTCCCTCCTTCCCTCATTTCGGCCGAGATCAACAACAAACACCACCACCCTTATCAACTCACTTCCATCCATTCCAAGGTCTTTACATGATGTTAGAAGGTGTTTAATGAATTTTGGTGCTCTTGGATCTTGAAGGACCTCATCCGATTGCTTTTATCCTCTACTTTTATCATCTTCTTCATCAAGTGTTCATTAATGATCTCTTGATTCTTCACATTTTGATGGTTGAAAGATGATATACATTGTTAATCATGATGAACATTAAAAAACATATTCATGAATCTCTAACATAAGCTTATAAACATATGAAATCTTGTTGATTTGTGATTATTTTCTTCTTGTTGAATGATTACTAGTGTTAGTGATGTTAAACATCATATGGAACCTACTAGATTGTGATTAAACAGATGATCTAGTAAGTTGATGTGATGATCTTGTGAAAAACCAAGATCATCATACCTTATGTTTACATGAACTTGAAAAATAAAAAGTTTTTTTCATGTAATGATGATTTAAAAGATACAAGACTTGTGAGTGGATGATTTCTAAAATAGTTTTCCAAAGAAACCAAGCTAAATCACAAGATTTGTATAAACATAGTTTTTAAAGAAACTAACCATGTTTCTAGTGTTGAAACAAGTATAAGAACACTTTGTTTACAAGAGAAACTCAAAAGAATGATTTTTGGAAAAATCATCTAGTAAGTTGTAAACACCTAAATCCTTTGAGAATGAGATTTTTAGAGAAATAAACACACTTTAAAGGGTAACTAAGTCTACTAAACATACTACAAAGTTACTACAAGTTTTATGAAAACTCAAGTTCATGATCATTATGTAGATTGATTGTTGATTGTTATGATGATTTTTGAAAAGAAAATGATATGCTTTAATAGCATGGACACCTCCATTTTTAGGGGAAACTATGGCAAAATTTTCTAAAAATATAAACACTTAGAAAAATAATTTCTAAACAAATATTTACAAGTGTGTTTTAACTATGGTTTTCAATATAAACTTTGCCATAGACTTTGCTACAAAAATACAAGTATTGGAGGTTGGTTTTTATAAATAAAAATGGATAAATATGTATTTAGAATATATATTTACATTAATAACACATTGTGTGTGATTATTTGTATACTTGGTGTAATAGTTATGTTATTTTAGGATTTAAAGTAATATAACTTAACAAAATACCAAGAATTTACAATCCAAAATAATACCAAAAATCACAAGGAATAAATATATAAGTTACACACTTAATATTGTGAAACCGAACGCAAGAACGTAACTTACAAAACATTCCGGAAAATACCGTTACAAATATGTTTTTGGTAAATATTATTTTGGATACAATAAATGGAAATATGATTTTTGTGAATATTACAAAGTTATATCATATTTTGACAAGGAGAAAAATATATTATTTTTGGAAATAAAATACAGTTTTCTAGAATATTTAGAAGATATATGATTTTTGGACAAAATAAGTTTGAATATATTTTCTAAGTTAGACTTAAAAATATATTATTTTGAAACTACAAATACAAGAATACGAAAATACATGTATGAAATACCCCCATCCTTGGGAAGGAGATACAGAAATAAATACTTGAGAAGTATTAATACAAAAATATTGATTAACAATTATTCCAAAAATTAAATATAATTTAAAGTTAAAATAATTTATCTTAACAAGTAATTATAACTTGGAATAATATTGGGAACATAAGAAACGTAACTCAAAAACGTTAAACTCTAAGCCGAGGCACGGCCCGTTCGTCTAATAGACATTAGTACATTGTAGGGAGTCGTGTTTGCTAAGGAGATTTGATTTACTAGTATCGAAGACGCAAAACAGTGAGTTCATGTCCCCTTTTTCTCTTAACCGTTTTTGGTTTTATAACTCTCGGGGGTGAAATACATGTTACGAATGTTTAAACGGTATGAAATGCCTATGAGATACTAGATCATGTGAGCATAGACTTAATATTGAAATGACATTAATACTTAATTAGGGACGAGGGTTAGATCTAACGGGTACGGCCGAGCCCCTCTCATGGTCCTTATGTGATCACTTGAGTGCTTCGGTATCCCAGTCGAGGGAAATTGACATAGTCAAGGTAAATTGACATAGTCAAGGGAAATTGACATAGTCGGGGTAAATCGACAAGGGTATAAGCCTACTCATCTCGAGTGCTCCCTATGTCCTCACATGCCTTATTGTCCTTGTAAAACACTTATTTGATATGTTCATAAATGCTTTTCATACCTGTTTTCAAAGGAGTCTCTCAAAGGTTTTCCAGTACTCAAACAAAACGCTTGAACTCGCTCAACTTTTGTTGATGATTTCCAAAATTACATGTATTTCAGGTGACAGGTTGGATCTTGGGTGCGGGTGTTGTTTCTAGAAGTAGACTTTAAGTTTAGATGTCATCCACTTTTGTTGGTTTGTAACCTAGTCGAAGGTTGTGTTTTAAAACTTAAATAACCAGTGTTTGTATTACTAAAATTTTATAAATGGATGAACATCGTTTTGATCATGTAGTTGTTTATTATGATTGAATGCAATGATATTAAACCAGTCACACATCATACGCTTCCGCAAAAGTCAGGGTGTGACAGTTTGGTATTAGAGCTTCGATTGTAGTGAACTAGGATTCCTTCTCGAGTCTAGACTACAATCACTAGAACTTTCTCACAAAAACATTTTTACAAAAGAAAAGGTTTTTCATTGCATTCACGTAAGCGTCAAGATCCATGAGTCAAACATTTTTCAAAGAAGAGACAAGGCAAGGACAATAGTAGGGAATACCCCAAAATAAGGTGCCAACTAAGGCATAGTCTACACGAGTTAGACTTGCCAAAGACAAAATGACCCCCCCCAAAGGATAAACGAGAGTTATACGTGATATGATGCATCAAATTGCCTGCTTATGCTAAGTAACATACTTGTTTATTGATATATATACATACGAATAAGTGTACGGAATAATTACTGACGTGAATAAGATACCTTCGACTCCGAATCCTATTATTATTCTTACTCGCACGATGAAGCTATCAACCTCGCGTTCATTGCAAAACTCATGGCTAGAGTGATTACCAAACGAGATTCTTAGCTTGCTTCCGTAGGAAATGGCTGCTCTTCCCTCTCGATCATGAAGGTGCCTGACTACGGTAGTGACAGTGAGGCAGAGGCGGCAACCTTGAACAACTTCTTAATCAGCAGGACGAGATCCCTGCGGCTTTTGTGAAGCAAGATTGACGACACACTTGACCAGACAAGGAAGACGAAGTATACATCTTGAAGGTGCCCCTCCAACTACTAGGAATTCTCCCTTATTCCTATTTCGTTTAATCACCGTGCCTATTCGCGCTTAACGATAACGAGTGTTAGCGCGTGGACCACCGTAATGGTCCTTTCTATGTCAGAGGTATAAGGACAGTAGTGTCCCCTCCTTGGTTAATCATCTGCTTGGACGGGGGGAAATTGGGGTAACTATGCAAGACAATTTATTATTACGGGGGCACGTAATAACGACTTGTAGTGCATGGAAATCCTGGTGGACTCTGCAGGCCAAGCTAATGATCACTACATAAAAATAAACTCTAGGTGTTCACACCTTCATCTGATAGAACAACACCTAGACCATTGCTTTAGCACTCTACAAAGTAGGAAACCTGTATTTACCTACTTCGTGTCTGACACTTCTACCCGTGTACGAGACGTTTGAGAACCGATATTTAAGCAAGTGAAGATGGATAACATTCGGAAAGATTCAGTGACGTTACACTCTCTATCACCCCTACATGAAAAACCCCATCCCTGGGGAAGTATACCCATCTTGTGAAGCTAAAGACCAAAGAAAGCTAACATAGGAGGAAAATCACTACTACCCTCATATTATGAAAACTCAGTAATTGTTTCCTCACTCGTACATTGTTGATTATATAAGCATGTGATATTGGGTGATTACATGATTGCTTAAGGTACAATGTACCTCATAGACAATTATGGAATGTTGTCTAACCTACTCCCTACCATTTTGACAGAAGAGAATGCCGCCCAGACGTGACACAAACACCAGTACGTTACCAAGGACAGAAGCCGAGCTTCAAGAACGAATCTCACAGGCAATTGCACGACATGAAGCCCTCCGCTCCGAACACAGCGGTGGCACTTCCGGAAATAACCCTCCAACTGGCTGCACCTATAAACAGTTCCTAGACTGCAAGCCATTGAATTTTGATGGCACAGGAGGTGCCGTTGCATTTGTCCGTTGGGCAGAAAAGACTGACTCCGTTCTAAGAATGAGTAACTGTTCGCCCCAGCAGAGTGTTACCTTTATCTCAGGGTTGTTTTTGGATGGCGCACTCTCCTGGTGGAACCTTCAGGTTCAGACCCTTGGTGCAGATGATGCTTATGCACTGAGCTGGAACGAGCTCAAGGAAATAATGGAGAAGAAATACTGTTCTAGGGCTGAAATCCAGAAGCTTGAGGTGGAGTTCTGGAATTTGAAAATGGACGGGCCGAAGATTCCTGAATATGTCCAGCGATTTCACGACTTGTCTATGTAACACCCCGAAAACGGGTTTGGTAATCAAACCACGTTTATACTAAAAGACGGGTAATTTACCTTTAGTGGTAAAAGAAACCCGGTGAATATTAGGATTCTTAAATAAACAAGAATTTGCTAACTAGGGATTTTAAACTAGTTAGCTAATAGTTTAGAAATAACTTATAATAGGGTTAAAATTAACCAAAGTTATTATAGAAACTAAAGTGGAGGGACCTAAGTTGTAAAACTTGAAACTAGAATTTGTTAAAACAAATTAAATAAAAACCAAACACACAAATTAGTGTTTTGGTCGATCAGAAGCGCAGGAGAGCGACCAGGAACTCTCATCAAACCCTAACTCCACAAATTTGATCAATTGAAGGCTAATTCCTGTCCCAAATCGAAATCTGAACATAGATACGTGATCCTCATCACAAGGGGGTTACAAGTTATGTAAAATTTGGTGTTAATTCACTGTTTGAAAATCTCATGAAATTGGGAAATCTGAAAATTGATGATGCATGTTTGTTAATTGCATGGAATAGGAACAATATAGTGTCTAGGAGTAAGCCCTAGACAAGTATATGTTGAAATCATGCTTAGCTCAAGTTTTTGTTGATACTAAATTCATGTATGAGATGTTTTTAGGGTTTTGATTGCAAAAAAAATAGTGTTATGATGTCAAGAACAAGCTTAAATTGAAAGCTGAATTCAAACGATTCTTGATCAGAATTTACAGCCGATTTGTATTGGCTGTAACCTGGACAAAAAGTGATAAAATAATGTGTTTCTTGAGTCTAGAATGTAATTCCAGGAAATATCTTTAAAACCCCACTGGAATCGCATTTTTTCGACGAAAATCGAGCGTTTTATGAATTTTTCCGTATTAAAGGTTCAAGCTGCGTTTTCTGGCAGAAATTGCAGCCCATCACGAATGTCATAACTCAATTTAGGAATTGAGTTATGATCTCAAATTCTTACTGTAGAAAGTTTTAAGCGATTAAAAGAATCGCCAATTTAAATTTCGTCAATCGGATAAACGAAGAATTTTTAATGAATTTTTCCGTAAGCTGCAGTCAGAAGTGACGAATCTGATTGCAGCTTAGTAAATGAATTTTCACGAATTTTTGGTAAAGAGTTAGATCTTGAAATTTTAACTCAAGGGCTAACCCTCCGAGAGGTACGCCACATAAAAAAATCATAATTTTTGAAGACTTGTAAACAGGTTAAACAAGTCACCAAAAACACCCAATTTTCATTGATATGAAATGCCTAAATGAAATCGCGGCTTACTAGTTAGTATGTAAAAATTGATTTTTGTTAAGAGTTCGGATGAAATATGCCTAAGTGAGTTCAATGAACCAAATATGCATATGAATATGTTGGTAAGTCAATTGACTTTTAAAAGTCAAACTAACCAATGATAAAGTCAAATAGTAGTTTCGACATAGAAAATACGTGAGGTGGAATAGTCGTGAATTGAAATGACTAATCTAACCACCTTGTGAATGATGATAGTTTGTCGCCTAACGAGCTAGGTGGAGGCTTGGGAAAGAAGCGGTCAAACGAATCAAGCACGAGAAGAAAAGCATATTCGGATGCGAGGTAAGTGGAGCTTACGCCCCTTTACATTGCTTGCAAAATTACTTAATTTCAAGTATTGCATATGAATGCTACTAAGTGGTTGGTATACAATGTTCCGACACGATTCAATGAGAGTCGGAACAAGGGAAAATGGTAAGAAATCATGAATCATGGTAAAAGGAGTAAAAAGGTAAATTAGTCATGTAATGACGAACAAATAAAAACGGTTTTAAGTAAAACAAGTTAAAGGAAAACCGGGCTAGGTTTAAAGGGATGAAATGGTAACTAAGTACCATCTCATATGGATAAATGGCAAATTAGACTAAATGGGTCAAATGGTGTTGTTAGCACCATTTGACAATTACATTTGACAATCGCTTGTTGAGTTTTGTAATCACAGGAAATAACATAAGTATGCGTTGCTTTAACTAGAAAGATTTAAAGCAAAAGTTATGTAAACGGGTCAATACCTTGACCCAAGCCAGGTACGTTTAAATAAGCTTTTGGTTAAACATACAATTTTTGGTCAAATATTTAGCGAAAGTCCTTCGTCGTATAGTGAGGGACTAAAGTTGACCAAAACACCCTTGAAGGGTATATCGGGCAAACGACCCATAGGGGGGTTGATTAGGAACTTACATAAAGATTATGGAATCATTAAATATGAATAAAAGTCATAGGAATTCATATTTGTGGGTCAAATGCTCAAAAACGGTCATTTGCGTAAAATGATCAACCAATGGGTAAATTTGGGAAAAGGGGATTCATTATGTTAAATCCGCCCCAAAATAGTTGTGGTGGAATATTTGTAGTTAATTAGACATGGACTTTTGTGGCGTCAAAAGAAAAGCACAAGTTCTAGACTAAAATGCGTAAATACCTCAAACGGGTCAAAATAAGCATATGGGTGAAATGGATTAAAGAAGGTATATAATTCTATAATCGGAACCTAATATGTTAGACATTATTGAATTTAATAGGTTTGTGAGAAATAAGGGTCGAACAAACTTGTATGTTTGATAAAATCACAAACGGGTCAAATTTTGGTAAAAGAGTATTAAGCCGAAGACTTAAAAGTCTTAAATTTTATCAAGCCGGATATCGGATTTTAACACCATATGATGGAGAATCAAATTTTAAACATGCAGGAAGAAACGGTAAGTCAAACGGATAAGCGGTTTGAAAGATACGAAAGATTTCGTGTCAAATTACGGCAAAATGGAAAAGCTGCATACAGGGCCCACCGTAACTTATGGTGCCACCGTAAGTTACGGTGGAGCTGATATGGTTACGGTGGTAACCTACTGTTGTACGGTAGAAGAGTATGAACTCAGGGGCCACCGTAACTTACGGTGCCACCGTAAGTTACGGTGGAGATTATTTTCAAGTCCTTGTTTTCTTTTGAACATCAATTGTTTCCCGTACTCGTTTGGACATGATTTAAACCCCGTAAGACTAAAGCATTTCATGTTTATGAAATGTAGGTACACTTTGGGATGCCGGAAGACGATCAAGCTCAACGAAGAACCGAACACAATATAGATACACGCTTCCACACTTTGCTACGTTGTAAATTTTAAACAACGAATTCAACCACGTGATGTAGAATAACTTATGATTTGTAAAAGTTTTAGTAAACCCGTATTTCCGATGTATATGTAATTGTAATTACATGATTGTTTTCGTAAAAGATTCATTAAACCTTAAATTAACTTAACGGGTGTTACAAGTTGGTATCAGAGCCTTGGTTTAAGAGATTCGAGTTTGGTGGGGAGGAACCATGCTTGGACTTAAACCTTATGCTCTTGACAAAGAATAGTGTTCGGTTCGAAGCTTGATCGCAAATCCGGTATGTACAAGTATGTTAATAGTTTAGCATGCTAAAGTGTTGTAAACAACACATAAGGCTATCGTGTGATACACGTTACCTAAATTAAATGATGAAAATAGTTGACGAAATTGCGCGCGTTGACGCGTACAATAGAAAAGCCTTGTATTATGATATGGGCATTTAGTAAAGTTGACACTACTAACTTTTATGAATGTTTTAATTGGAGGAAACTCGCATTTGAAGATGACGAGGATTGAACAAATTACGGATATGATAGAGGAACGGTCTGAAGTATGACAAGAAGAGCATGCTCACCAAGGACCAAAATCGCGCAACGATTGCGAAGTTAATGGCAAGGGGAGCCTATTAGAGCAAACATTACCAGGTGCACATTTTAAATAACCGCACAAATATTAATATGCAACAAATAAGTAGAAATTGAAAGTTGCATATGTAGATTAAAAACTTGGAAAAACCCGAATAGAAAATGTATTCGGGATATTGTTTCCAAGAGAAACAAATAGAGGCGTTACTTACATAGGGCGTGATGTGAACACTATAAAAAGGTCGTGTATGTCATGTGTTAAATCGCTTACTCTGGCCAAGTAAGTAGTGGCATATGATACCACGAGTTTCTTATAGCGGACACATTTACATCCGATGTAGTAAGGGCGGAGTGAATGGGACTAATTAAAAAGTACCCAAATGAATCAGATAAGCAAAATATTTGATAATAATGTAAACGCACAATCGAGTGACGGAAGCGTATTACATCAAGATAATGAGCCCGAGTGAAGGGACAAACAAGCATGTAAAATGATTTAGACAAGTATTGGGAGGGAGTGTACTTACACTCGAACCCAGAAAACGCAAGCATGAAAAATGATTTAGACAAGTATTGGGAGGGAGTGTACTTACACTCAAACCCAGAAAAAGCAAGCATGAAAAATGATTTAGACAAGTATTGGGAGGGAGTGTACTTACACTCGAACCCAGAAAACCAAGCATGTAAAATGATTTAGACAAGTATTGGGAGGGAGTGTACTTACACTCGAACCCAGAAAACGCAAACATGTAAAATGATTTAGACAAGCATTGGGAGGGAGTGTACTTACACTCGAACCCGGAAAATGCAAATATGTCCCTTAACGGGTCGTTTTTGTAAAACGTCAAACTTAAAGACAAAGTTGGAATATAAAAATGAAGCGAGGTCTTAATGCATACCGGGAGGGTTGCAATAATAACGACCTCGGTAAAACACCCGGTTGATGGGTAAGAATTAAACACATGCGTAAACCAAGAGACATGAACACGGGTTGAAAAAAAAATCAAAGGACTTGGATTACGAGTTATGACTATAAAATCTCGTATATAGAAATTGTGAGTAAATATGTTCAACTATTCGAAGTCGAATGGGTTGAATAAAGAATAAAGTTGATTGTTTATAAGTGATGGATTTCACATTAATAGGTCAAACATGTTGAATACAATATAACGCCGAATGGCACAAATGAGCGCTAGCCAGATAAAGGTAGCGTTAAATGCAAGAGAATAATGAGCCCGGTAATGGGATATAACTAAATAAGAATAAATTATGGACTGTCAATATCCTGGTATGGATAATTGACAAAAGTCAAAGAGAAGATCCTAAAACTAAAACTTCGGTTTTAGTAAGAAATAATGTTTTTACAAACATAAATTCTGATAGGAATTTAAATAGTAAGCATGAAAGATACAAGTCTTGACACTGATAGGCGCAAGACGATATATTCGAAAAGTGATATTTTCGAAAATGAAATTTTGATATAAATTAAACATGATGTAACACAATCACGGTCAAGAAATGTAATGTGAAGTAGAATCACATTATAACCAAGCAAGTGGTAAAAAGTAACTAGACTAATAAGTCTAATTAGTGAGACCCGTCAAGGTCATTTAAATAAATTTGGTTTGCTTGTAAGCGGTAGGTTCGGTATGACTGAACCGAATAAATAAATTTGAAGACAAAAGAAATTGCTGCTAAAAGTGAAAGATTTCATTAAAGACCTTTAAACGGGTCAAAATAACGGATTCATAAAGAATTCGATAGTATATGAAAGCGATGGATATCGCTAAGTTAACTAAACTAGTGGAAATAACGGGATTACTTTATTTTAAGTTGCACTATGTCGTATGAGATACGTAGACAATTAGTGACCAAAAAGATGTTACCATACTTATCTGGTAATACTAACAATTGGTTAAAAGTATAATTAATGTTTAAATGATATCTCGGATCAAATACATTGAGTTTAAACTCAATGAATTAAGTAAGAAAGGGTTTCGAGGACGAAACCTCTTTAAGGGGGGTAGACTTGTAACACTCCGAAAACGGGTTTGGTAATCAAACCACGTTTATACTAAAAGACGGGTAATTTACCTTTAGTGGTAAAAGAAACCCGGTGAATATTAGGATTCTTAAATAAACAAGAATTTGCTAACTAGGGATTTTAACCTAGTTAGCTAATAGTTTAGAAATAACTTATAATAGGGTTAAAATTAACCAAAGTTATTATAGAAACTAAAGTGGAGGGACCTAAGTTGTAAAACTTGAAACTAGAATTTGTTAAAACAAATTAAATAAAAACCAAACACACAAATTAGTGTTTTGGTCGATCAGAAGCGCAGGAGAGCGACCAGGAACTCTCATCAAACCCTAACTCCACAAATTTGATCAATTGAAGGCTAATTCCTGTCCCAAATCGAAATCTGAACATAGATACGTGATCCTCATCACAAGGGGGTTACAAGGTATGTAAAATTTGGTGTTAATTCACTGTTTGAAAATCTCATGAAATTGGGAAATCTGAAAATTGATGATGCATGTTTGTTAATTGCATGGAATAGGAACAATATAGTGTCTAGGAGTAAGCCCTAGACAAGTATATGTTGAAATCATGCTTAGCTCAAGTTTTTGTTGATACTAAATTCATGTATGAGATGTTTTTAGGGTTTTGATTGCAAAAAAAATAGTGTTATGATGTCAAGAACAAGCTTAAATTGAAAGCTGAATTCAAACGATTCTTGATCAGAATTTACAGCCGATTTGTATTGGCTGTAACCTAGACAAAAAGTGATAAAATAATGTGTTTCTTGAGTCTAGAATGTAATTCCAGGAAATATCTTTAAAACCTCACTGGAATCGCATTTTTTCGACGAAAATCGAGCGTTTTATGAATTTTTCCGTATCAAAGGTTCAAGCTGCGTTTTCTGGCAGAAATTGCAGCCCATCACGAATGTCATAACTCAATTTAGGAATTGAGTTATGATCTCAAATTCTTACTGTAGAAATTTTTAAGCGATTAAAAGAATCGCCAATTGTAATTTCGTCAATCGGATAAACGAGGAATTTTTAATGAATTTTTCCGTAAGCTGCAGTCAGAAGTGACGAATCTGATTGCAGCTTAGTAAATGAATTTTCACGAATTTTTGGTAAAGAGTTAGATCTTGAAATTTTAACTCAAGGGCTAACCCTCCGAGAGGTACGCCACATAAAAAAATCATAATTTTTGAAGACTTGTAAACATGTTAAACAAGTCACCAAAAACAGCCAATTTTCATTGATATGAAATGCCTAAATGAAATCGCGGCTTACTAGTTAGTATGTAAAAATTGATTTTTGTTAAGAGTTCGGATGAAATATGCCTAAGTGAGTTCAATGAACCAAATGTGCATATGAATATGTTGGTAAGTCAATTGACTTTTAAAAGTCAAACTAACCAATGATAAAGTCAAATAGTAGTTTCGACATAGAAAATACGTGAGGTGGAATAGTCGTGAATTGAAATGACTAATCTAACCACCTTGTGAATGATGATAGTTTGTCGCCTAACGAGCTAGGTGGAGGCTTGGGAAAGAAGCGGTCAAACGAATCAAGCACGAGAAGAAAAGCATATTCGGATGCGAGGTAAGTGGAGCTTACGCCCCTTTACATTGCTTGCAAAATTACTTAATTTCAAGTATTGCATATGAATGCTACTAAGTGGTTGGTATACAATGTTCCGACACGATTCAATGAGAGTCGGAACAAGGGAAAATGGTAAGAAATCATGAATCATGGTAAAAGGAGTAAAAAGGTAAATTAGTCATGTAATGACGAACAAATAAAAACGGTTTTAAGTAAAACAAGTTAAAGGAAAACCGGGCTAGGTTTAAAGGGATGAAATGGTAACTAAGTACCATCTCATATGGATAAATGGCAAATTAGACTAAATGGGTCAAATGGTGTTGTTAGCACCATTTGACAATTACATTTGACAATCGCTTGTTGAGTTTTGTAATCACAGGAAATAACATAAGTATGCGTTGCTTTAACTAGAAAGATTTAAAGCAAAAGTTATGTAAACGGGTCAATACCTTGACCCAAGCCAGGTACGTTTAAATAAGCTTTTGGTTAAACATACAATTTTTGGTCAAATATTTAGCGAAAGTCCTTCGTCGTATAGTGAGGGACTAAAGTTGACCAAAACACCCTTGAAGGGTATATCGGGCAAACGACCCATAGGGGGGTTGATTAGGAACTTACATAAAGATTATGGAATCATTAAATATGAATAAAAGTCATAGGAATTCATATTTGTGGGTCAAATGCTCAAAAACGGTCATTTGCGTAAAATGATCAACCAATGGGTAAATTTGGGAAAAGGGGATTCATTATGTTAAATCCGCCCCAAAATAGTTGTGGTGGAATATTTGTAGTTAATTAGACATGGACTTTTGTGGCGTCAAAAGAAAAGCACAAGTTCTAGACTAAAATGCGTAAATACCTCAAACGGGTCAAAATAAGCATATGGGTGAAATGGATTAAAGAAGGTATATAATTCTATAATCGGAACCTAATATGTTAGACATTATTGAATTTAATAGGTTTGTGAGAAATAAGGGTCGAACAAACTTGTATGTTTGATAAAATCACAAACGGGTCAAATTTTGGTAAAAGAGTATTAAGCCGAAGACTTAAAAGTCTTAAATTTTATCAAGCCGGATATCGGATTTTAACACCATATGATGGAGAATCAAATTTTAAACATGCAGGAAGAAACGGTAAGTCAAACGGATAAGCGGTTTGAAAGATACGAAAGATTTCGTGTCAAATTACGGCAAAATGGAAAAGCTACATACAGGGCCCACCGTAACTTACGGTGCCACCGTAAGTTACGGTGGAGCTGATATGGTTACGGTGGTAACCTACTGTTGTACGGTAGAAGAGTATGAACTCAGGGGGCACCGTAACTTACGGTGCCACCGTAACTTACGGTGCCACCGTAAGTTACGGTGGAGATTATTTTCAAGTCTTTGTTTTCTTTTGAACATCAATTGTTTCCCGTACTCGTTTGGACATTATTTAAACCCCGTAAGACTAAAGCATTTCATGTTTATGAAATGTAGGTACACTTTGGGATGCCGGAAGACGATCAAGCTCAACGAAGAACCGAACACAATATAGATACACGCTTCCGCACTTTGCTACGTTGTAAATTTTAAACAACGAATTCAACCACGTGATGTAGAATAACTTATGATTTGTAAAAGTTTTAGTAAACCCGTATTTCCGATGTATATGTAATTGTAATTACATGATTGTTTTCGTAAAAGATTCATTAAACCTTAAATTAACTTAACGGGTGTTACAGTCTAGGGTCGTTCCCTACTTAGTCAAGCTGGAATTCAAGAGGATTGAGCGATTCATTTGGGGACTTGCACCTCAAATTAGGAGCATGGTTACTACCTCAAGGCCCTCAACCATTGCGGAGGCTATCGATTTGAGTGTCACTCTTACTGAAGAAGCTCTAATCTGAGGATAACAAGAAAGAGACTCATGTGGAGTCATCAGGAAACAAGAAAAGGAAGCCTTCAAACCTAAAGATAGGCACCCAAGTCGGCTATGGAAGCTCTAAAGCTAACAAAAGAAAGGAAGTGAACCCGCCGTATGGAAGGATAGTTTATGGAGCCACTAATAAGGCTGGTGGTAAGGTTTACTTGGGGACTAAGCCGAGGTGCGAGGAATGCAATTTTTACCATGAAGGTCAATATCTGAGGCCTAGGTGTGGAAAGTGTGGAAAGGAAGGGCATAGCAAGGATGCCTGTTGGGCAAAGGATCCAGACGAAGGAGATAATGGGAAAATTCCAGGCTGCTACAGGTGTGGTGAAGTAGGGCACTTTAGGAAACATTGCCCTAGGAAGAACCAAGCAAGGGAGGGTCTTCACGATCGGAGCTCGTGAAGCACGCCAGAATCCAGATGTAGTTACAGGTACGTTCCCTATTAACCAACCTTATGCATCTATTTTTTATTAATACTGGCACCAATTTTAACCTTGCATGCTTAGAACTTAAGAAACTGCTTGGCCTAGTTTCGAGTAGAATAGACGTCCTGTATTCTTTAGAAATGGGCATATAGAAGGCTAGTTTAAGCAGGCGAAGCGATTAAGGATTATATTTTGGGGACTCAGAAGGCCGGAACTTTCTGTTACCATTGACTTGGGAAGTCCTGATATGATAGTCAGCATGGATTGGATATCCAAGTATAGAGCTGAAGTTGTTCGATATAAGGAAAACCAGTCGCATCCTTCCTGCGAATGATGAAACACTTAAAGTTCACAACCTTCTTGCAATAGGTGCAAGGGTACTAGATCCCATGAGGCAGCGGATCTGCGACATCTCTCATTGGTCGAAGAGACACAAAAGCGCCTTCGAGTAGACTACATAGCCTTCCTAACTCATGTTGCCGATAAGGATACCTAGGAGCTGGAGCTAGAAGACAACCCCGTGGTGGAGGAATTCCTAGAAGCCTTCCCTGAATACTTGCCAGGAATACCTCCACAGCAACAAGAGGAGTTTAGGATGAACCTAGTGCTAGGAGCGGCACCAGTGCCGAATGACGCCTTATCGACTAGCTTCGTCCAAGAAGCATGAGCCTCCAATATAACTGCAAGAGCTGCTAGACAGAGGGAATTAAGGACATGACGTCCTTAGTTAAGGACACAAGAAGAAAGTTGACAATTTCCATTTTGCATTAATTCCAGAGAATTGGATATCAAGGATCGGTATCCTTTGCCAAGGATTGATGACATGAACAGACCAATCGTCAGGTTCTAGCTACCACTCAAAGATCAACTTGAGGACAGGATGTCCTCAACTGTGAATATAAGAAGGAAATATCCCTAAAACGACCTTTAGGACTCGCTTCGAGCTTTATGAGTTCCTTGTCGTACCATTTGACTTAACACATGCATCGACAGTATTCATGGACCTCATGAATCGAATGTGTAAGCCATACCTGGATAGATCATGATTATATTTATTGACTACATTCTTATATGCCCAACGACCAAGGAAGGTCGTGAACAACAACATCTGCAACTTACCTTGCGACTCTTAGAGAAAGAACAGTTATGCGCTAGGATGTCGAAGGGCGGATTTTGAATTCGCAAAGTAAGAACTTTAGGATACATGGTGGATAAGAATGAGATTCATGCCAACCCTGCAATCAAGAGCTAAGGAGTTAGAGTTGCAATTATGTGACGCTTCTCGACAAAGTCTCAATGGCGCGCCAATGCAACGAGACCACGACATTGCATACGCGTCACGTTGATTAAGGGATCATGGGAAGAAACCTTGATCTAGATACAATAATTCCACGACGCAAACTTGGCATCATTACCTGTAAGAAAACGCTGCACGACCTTTATTGATCGCAAGGGTTGCAGCACACCGTTGATCATAAGAACTTAAATATTAACGAAGATGGGCTGAGCTACTGAACGATGCAGACTGTATGGACATGTTACGTGCTTGTGTGATAAACTTTGATGAAAAGATGGAACACTCACTTGCCCTTAGTGGAGTTTCCTACAGTAGTATTTATCACACCACTGTTTAAATCGCTTCGTGTAAAGCTTTGGATGGAACATAATAAGTCGATCCCCGTTGTGTTAAACGGAGACCGGAGATAAACAATCTACTAGCCCGAGTTAGTTCAGGAAAAATTAGAGGCAAGATCGTTCAGATATGTGATCATATCAAGACAGCCCGCGGAATACAGAAAGATTGCGCCGACGAGCAGCAGAAATCGTAGGAATTTGAGATAGGAAGTAAGGCTTAATGGGAGCCTCGCCTTGAGAAGGCGTGATGAGATTTGGAAAAACGTGGAAGGTTGGATCCCCGGTTTATTAGGCCCTTCGAGATCCTGGTAGGGATCGGGATCATTGCTCACAAGCTGAAACTTCCAGAAAAGATCAGTAGTGATCGCGACACATTCTGTCTAGTCTTTAGAGGAGTCTGACTCAAGGAACAACCGTTGTTCCCACAAACAAGATTCACGTCAACGACAAACTCCAATTTACCACAGAACCTGTTAAGGATGCGAACTAAGAGTCCACAAAGCACGGAGAAGACATAGTTGATTTACTTCAGTACGTTTGAATTCATATCATGACCCAGAGTTACATGGGAATATGAAGACAAATTTTAAACCTAAGTGGCCACATTTGATTCACAACTCCCCTGCGATCGATGGCATCGCTTGAATTTCGGGACGAAATTCTTTTAACGGGGGGATTCTGTGACAACTATCACTTTTCCGTACATTCCGTACACTAATTGAACAGTAATCTGTGCTTTAATAACTGTGCATGATCTAATTTACACGACAAATGAATTTCTGATTACTGTTATATACATACAATGGCATTTCATGTTGCAAGACTTTTATCGTTGCTACATGCAACACAATATAGTTCTAATAATGCACATAACAGAATTGGCACCAATATCAAACAAACAAAAATGCTGACAATGTTCAGTACATAGACAGACAGTGTTTTAAGAACCCGTGTGAGCCAGAAACCAAGTTCTACACTAGTATAGTGTGTAGGGAAGTAGGGACCACAAAACTGCATTCCTAAGTGACAGTTTAAGTGTCGGGAAGTGCCTAAAACTCACCCAAAGTGAAGAATTCTGCATAATTCAGCAAAAATCAGCTTTTTAACAAGCTAGTTTCATGTAAAAATATGACTAAATGGCCCTGCATGCTTTCCTAAGTGTCGGGAATTAAAAGTGTCACAAAAAGGTACATAAAGAACACTAAACGGAATAGTTTGACATTTTAACGAACCGGTATCTAACCGAACAACCGGACATTACCCGAAACACCAAAATTATACTAGAAGCATTGTTTTAATGTTTATGAGCTAGTTATGATCCCGGAACACCTTAACACACTATATAACACATGTTACACATAAACACTAAACATTATACTTAACTTCTAACTAAATTCTCTAACTTATCATTAAAACCAAACCAAGACCCCCCACCCCCCCCCCCCATGGTGGACGGTCACCATGTGGCCCCACCTTGATCTTGTGTAATCTTCTCTTGATCTCCATGATCTTCCTTAGATTTGATGAAGATTATGTAGTGTACTAATTGGGACATAATACACATTGGACAAAGGGATGACATGGTTATAAGAAGCTTATCATTCTCATAATCTCACACACTCATCACCCACCATCTTTCTTCCTCCCTCCTTCCCTCACTTCGGCCGAGATCAACAACAAACACCACCACCCTTATCAACTCACTTCCATCCATTCCAAGGTCTTTACATGATGTTAGAAGGTGTTTAATGAAGCTTGGAGCTCTTGGATCTTGAAGGACCTCATCCGATTGCTTTTATCCTCTACTTTTATCATCTTCTTCATCAAATGTTCATTTATGATATCTTGATTCTTCACATTTTGATGGTTGAAAGATGATATACATTGTTAATCATGATGAACATTAAAAAACATATTCATGAATCTCTAACATAAGCATATAAACATATGAAATCTTGTTGATTTGTGATTATTTGCTTCTTGTTGATTGATTACTAGTGTTAGTGATGTTAGACATCATATGGAACCTACTAGATTGTGATTAAACACGTGATCTAGTAAGTTGATGTGATGATCTTGTGAAAAACCAAGATCATCATACCTTATGTTTACATGAACTTGAAAAATAAAAAGTTGTTTTCATGTAATGATGATTTAAAAGATACAAGACTTGTGAGTGGATGATTTCTAAAATAGTTTTGCAAAGAAACCAAGGTAAATCACAAGATTTGTATAAACATAGTTTTTAAAGAAACTAACCATGTTTCTAGTGTTGAAACAAGTATAAGAACACTTTGTTTACAAGAGAAACTTAAAAGAATGATTTTTGGAAAAATCATCTAGTAAGTTGTAAACACCTAAATCCTTTGAGAATGAGTTTTTTAGAGAAATAAACACACTTTAAAGGGTAACTAAGTCTACTAAACATACTTCCAAGTTACTACAAGTTTTATGAAAACTCAAGTTCATGATCATTATATAGATTGATTGTTGATTGTTATGATGATTTTTGAAAAGAAAATGATATGCTTTAATAGCATGGGCACCTCCATTTTTAGGGGAAACTATGGCAAAATTTTCTGAAAATATAAATACTTAGAAAAATATTTTCTAAACAAATATTTACAAGTGTGTTTTTACTATGGTTTTCAATATAAACTTTGCCATAGACTTTGCTACAAAAATACAAGTATTGGAGGTTGGTTTTTATAAATAAAAATGGATAAATATGTATTTAGAATATATATTTACATTTATAACACATTGTGTGTGATTATTTGTATACTTGGTGTAATAGTTATGTTATTTTAGGATTTAAAGTAATATAACTTAACAAAATACCAAGAATTTACAATCCAAAATAATACCAAAAATCACAAGGAATAAATATATCAGTTACACACTTAATATTGTGAAACCGAACGCAAGAACGTAACTTACAAAACATTCCGGAAAATACCGTTACAAATATGATTTTGGTAAATATTATTTTGGATACAATAAATGGAAATATGATTTTTGTGAATATTACAAAGTTATATCATATTTTGACAAGGAGAAAAATATATTATTTTTGGGAAATAAAATACATTTTTCTAGAATATTTAGAAGATATATGTTTTTTGGAAAAAATAAGTTTGAATATATTTTCTAAGTTAGACTTAAAAATATATTATTTCGGAACTACAAATACAAGAATACGAAAATACATGTATGAAATACCCTCATCCTTGGGAAGGAGATACGGAAATAAATACTTCAGAAGTATTAATACAATAATATTGATTAACAATTATTCCAAAAATTAAATATAATTTAAAGTTAAAATAATTTATTTTAACAAGTAATTATAACTTGGAATAATATTGGGAACATAAGAAACGTAACTTAAAAATGTTAAACTCTAAGCCGAGGCACGGCCCGTTTGTCTAATAGACAATAGTACATTGTAGGGAGTCGTGTTTGCTAAGGAGATTTGAGTTACGAGTATCGAAGACGCTAAACAGTGAGTTCATGTCCCCCCTTTTCTCTTAACTGCTTTTAGTTTTATAACTCTCGGGGGTGAAATACATGTTACGAATGGTTAAACGGTATGAAATGCCTATGAGATACTAGATCATGTAAGCATAGACTTAATATTGAAATGACATTAATACTTAATTAGGGACGAGGGTTAGATCTAACGGGTATGGCCGAGCCCCACTCATGGTCCTTATGTGATCACTTGAGTGCTTCGGTGTCCCAGTCGAGGGAAATTGACTTAGTCAAGGGAAATTGACATAGTCGGGGTAAATCGACAAAGTCGAGGGAAAATCAACAAGGGTATAAGCCTACTCATCTCGAGTGCTCCCTATGTCCTTACATGCCTTAATGTCCTTGTAAAACACTTATTTGATATGTTCATAAATGTTTTTCATACCTGTTTTCAAAGGAGTCTCTCAAAGGTCTACCAGTACTCAAACAAAACGCATGAACTCGCTCAACTTTTGTTGATGATTTCCAAAATTACATGTATTTCAGGTGACAGGTTGGATCTTGGGCGCGGGTGTTGTTTCTAGAAGTAGACTTCAAGTTTAGATGTCATCCACTTTTGTTGGTTTGTAACCTAGTCGAAGGTTGTGTTTTAAAACTTAAATAACCAGTGTTTGTAATACTAAAGTTTTATAAATGGATGAACATCGTTTTGACCATGTAGTTGTTTATTATAATTGAATGCAATGATATTAAACCAGTCACACATTATACGCTTCCGCAAAAGTCAGGGTGTGACAGTAAACTTGTTCTTGCTGGTCAGACCTTCTCTATCGACCTTATTCCTATCATTCTTGGTAGCTTCGATATCGTCATTAGGATGGATTGGTTATCCCAACATCGAGCATAGATTCTTTGCAAGGAGAAAATCGTCCGCATTCCTCGTTCTGGTGAAGAACCTCTTGTTATTCGTGGCGATAAGAGTGGTGCTGTTGTGAGCATCATCTCTTTCCTTAAGGCCCAGAAGTGTTTGCAAAAGGGCCACACTGCTATTCTAGCTCTTGTTACTGACACTTCAACAAAGGAAAAGAAGATAGAAGATATCCTGATTGTGCGCGACTTCCCTGAGGTATTCCCTGAGGAATTACCTGGTCTTCCGCCTCATCATCAGGTCGAGTTTCAAATCGAGCTAGCTCCTAGAGCAGCACCTATAGCTCGTGCACCTTATCGCTTAGCCCCATCAGAACTAGAAGAGCTGTCTACGCAACTACAGGAGCTTTTGGACAAGGGTTTCATTCATCCTAGCTCTTCGCCCTAGGGAGCACCAGTTCTGTTTGTGAAGAAGAAAGACGGTACCTTTCGAATGTGTATAGACTATCGTGAACTCAACAAGGTGACCGTGAAGAATCGTTATCCTCTTCCTCGTATTGATGACCTGTTCGACCAGCTGCAAGGGTCGAGCTTCTACTATAAGATTGATCTAAGATCGGGCTATCATCAGCTGAGAGTCCGAGACGAGGACATCTCCAAAACAGTGTTCAGGACTCGTTACCGCCACTACGAGTTTCTGGTTATGCCTTTTGGGTTAACGAACGCACATGCGGTCTTCATGGATCTTATGAACCGAGTGTGCAAACCCTACTTGGATAAGTTTGTTATTGTGTTTATCGATGACATCCTGATCTATTCCAAGAGTCAGGAGGAACATGAGCGTCATCTGCGACTCATTTTGGAACTTCTTCGAACAGAACAGTTGTATGCTAAGTTCTCTAAAGGTGACTTCTGGCTTCGTGAAGTCCATTTTCTAGGCCACGTGGTTAATAAGGATGGGATTCACGTTCATCCGTCCAAGGTTGACTCAATCAGGAATTGGCCTACACCTCGAACACCAACTGAAATCCGTCAATTCTTGGGTTTGGCGGGTTACTACAGAAGGTTCATCAAGGACTTCTCCAAGATTGCGCAGCCTCTCACTATTCTTACTCAGAAGGGTATCACCTACCTTTGGGGTGATGCTCAGGAATCCGCATTTTAGAAGCTAAAGTTGAAGCTTTGTAGCGCACCTATTCTCTCATTGCCTGAGGGCACAGACGATTTCGTGGTTTATTGTGACGCGTCAATCCAGTGACTAGGTTGTGTGTTGATGCAACGTGAAAAAGTCATCGCTTATGCATCACGCCAACTTAAGGTTCACGAAAGGAACTACACTACACACGATCTGGAACTGGGAGCTGTTGTTTTCGCACTCAAGATATGGAGTCATTACCTGTTCGGTACCAAGTGCACCATTTACACCGATCACAGGAGTCTCCAGCATATCTTCGAGCAGAAGGAGTTGAACATGCGACAGCGTCGATGGGTCAAACTTCTGAATGATTATGAGTGCGTGATCAAGTACCATCCAGGCAAAGCCAATGTTGTGGCCGACGCCCTCAGTTGGAAGGAGACTAAACCTAAGCGCGTGCGTGCGTTACAGTTTACCATCCACTCTAGTCTTCCAACTCAGATACGAGAAGCTCAGATTGAAGCATTGAAAGCAGAGAATATCAGGGCTGAGTCCCTGTGAGGATTGAAGAAACGGTTAGAGCTAAGGGAAGAAGGTGCTTACTACGTGGCGGGGCTCATCTGGGTCCCATTTTATGGTAATCTGCGTGAGCTTGTGATGGATGAAGCTCACAAGTCTCGTTACTCAGTACATCTTGGTTCAGATAAGATGTACCACTATCTCAAGACTACGTACTGGTGGCCACACATGAAAGCTAACATAGCAACCTATGTTAGTAAATGTTTGACCTGTGCTAGGGTCAAGGTTGAATACCAGAAGCCATCAGGCCTACTTCAGCAACCAGAGATACCGACCTGGAAATGGGAGCAAATTTCCATGGACTTCGTTACTGGCTTACCTAGATCTCAATGAGGAAACGATACCATTTGGGTGATAGTGGATCGATTAACCAAGTCTGCACACTTCCTGGCTATCAAGGAAACGGATAAGTTCTCTACTCTGGCAGGCATCTACCTGAAGGAAGTAGTTTCGAGGCACAGGGTGCCAACCTCGATCATTTCGGATCGTGACTCACGTTTTACCTCTGAATTGTGGCAAGCGATGCACAAATCCATTGGCTCTCGATTAGACATGAGCACGGCGTATCATCCACAGACGGATGGGCTATCTTAACGTACCATCCAAACCCTTGAAGACATGCTTCGAGCATGTGTAATCGACTTTGGTAACAGCTAGGAAAGATACCTCCCGTTAGTGGAGTTTTCGTATAACAACAGTTACCACACCAGTATCCAGGCTGCTTCGTTTGAGGCATTGTACGGGCGGAAGTGCCGATCACCTCTTTGTTGGGCAGAGGTTGGCGATAGCCAAATCACTGGCCCAGAACTCGTCGTAGACACAACAGAGAAGATTGCTCAAATACGAAAACGAATGGCGGCAGCTCGTGACCGTCAGAAAAGCTATGCTGATAAGCGCAGGAAACCACTCGAGTTCCAGGTTGGGGATCGAGTACTACTTAAAGTCTCACCTTGGAAAGGTGTAGTTCGTTTTGGTAAACGAGGCAAACTCAACCCACGATATGTCGGACCTTTCGAAATCACTGAGAAAATTGGAAAAGTGGCCTATAGACTGAACCTACCCGAAGAACTCAGTGGAGTGCACAACGTATTCCATGTGTCGAATCTGAAGAAGTGTCTGTCAGATGAGACCCTCATAGTTCCTCTCAAGGAACTCACCATCGACGATCAGCTGCGATTCGTCGAGGAACCAGTAGAGATTACTGAGCGAGACGTTAAGGTTCTCAAGCGTACCAGGATACCCCTTGTTCGAGTTCGTTGGAACTCCCGTCGTGGCCTAGAGTTTACCTGGGAACGAGAAGACCAAATGAAAGACAAGTATCCCCAGTTGTTCGAGAAAAGTGAATCCACTACTGAGGCTGAAGCTACTGCGGAATTTCAGGACGAAATTCCAAACCAACGGGGGAAGGATGTGAGACCCCAGGAAAACCAGGAAAACCATGCAACTTAACTAGCTTCCTCAGTAGCAACGAGCTAAATTTCGGGACAAAATTTCTTTCAACTTGGGGATGATGTGATAACTCGTATTTCAGAACCTTTCATTGTACTTTGACGTAACTTGTTTGGACAATATGTGATTAAGTGATATGTGGTTTTAATGGAATGTTTGTTATGTTATATGAGTATGTGTGTAATATATGTATATAATGTAGTCGCACCACACATGTCCAATCGCACAAGCCTTTGGGAGTTTGTTCCACACCTTTCTCGGCCCACACTTTTGCACTCGAACCACAAGGGCAACCCGTAATGGGTTCGGCCCATTCCATTTGTTGCGCATAACCCCATGAGGAGGGAGTATGCTCCTCATTACTTGCAAAACACAACACACCAAACCCAAGTTCTCTCCTCCCTCTCTCTTGAAGCCGACAGCATCACATCCCTCTTCCTCGAAGCTTTCTTGTTCGGATCACCGCTGCTTTACCTTCTAACCGGTTAGTGTTTCATGGTTATTGTTTTGTTGGATGATATTGTGAAGTATGTGTTCTTACATGATGATTTACGAATGATATGTGATTGATTATGATATGAATAAATCGGCCCACATGTGTAAGATGTTAGTTCAATATAGGGTTGATAATCATGTAATGAAAATAACGATCTAGAACAGAATGAATGTAATCGGCCATATGCGTTTGAATTCGGATGGTTTAGTTGTGTTGTTATGATTAGGATGTATGCTAGTAATCAAGAACCGAACCGTGCAAACATGTTTAATTGATTTTGGTTGTTGTTTGAGTGATGAATGAAGGGTCTTGATGTTAATTAGGCTAGTTGATTCGATGTGATCATGATGAGTTGTTATGTTACTGATTAGGGTTCATAAGAATGTGATGTTGAAACTCGAATTTGATCGATTTTGATATAATTGGAAACTGTTAATTTGATCATGCGAATTAATTGGAAATTAGTAACTGACTTGCATGATTTAAGGAGATGTATTACGAGTCGCACAAGATCAGATCGCACAAGATCTGATCTGATCGTACAAGCCCTGGTCGCACAAGTGTAGTCGCATAAGTGTAGTCGCACAAGCTAGGTACAACCAATAAGCACAGTGTACAACCTAGAACTGCATGATCGCACAAGACAAGTGGATCGCACAAGGTGGTGCCGATCGCACAAGTCTTGGGCCACACACATGTGTTGAACCTTATTATGTTGTTGGGCCTTAAAGCCCAATATCCAGTCGCACAAGATGTCCCGGGTCGCACAAGACCAAATGGACTGCACAAGTTGAATTATGTTTATTTGTTTGGGCCGTGTACATGTTGGATTGCTTATGTTATTGGGCCGGGTTTTGTTTCAGTCGCACAACCCATTGTAAGTCACACAAGTTGTGCTGGAAGCACAACATGTTGGGCCGGGCATTATTGGGCTTCAACTAGTGAAGTGCACAAGGCTGTTGGGCCATTAAACTTGTGCAAGCCCAATCATTTGAGTCGCACAAGTTCGGATATGGTATATACTTGACTGTTAACGTGTTGAATATGTTTGCCATGATCATTACGTGTTATAACCTGTTAGTTTATGTGTAAAACTTATGTGCACTACTTGAACCTAGACCTGACTTGTATGGTAACCATGTTAGGACGTGGTTGACCACATATAGCTCAAGTGACCTTTTCGTGTATCTGCCGAGCTAACCTAAGGTGAGTTCACACTTCTACAAGGCATGGGATTTCCCTGTGGTTTGGGAATGGGTTAAGAAACTAAAACGAAACCTGCATATTCTCCTTGGGTAGAATATGTACCTCCATCCTCCGTAGGAAGGATGACAACATTTAACCTGCGTATTCTCCTTGGGTAGATTACGTACCTCTATTCTCCATAGGAAGAATGACAACATATAACTTACTAGACAAAACTCTATCATGAAGTCCCTCATTTTTATATCGACTTAATCACCGGGCCAATGGCGAGCGGGTCATTACTTAAATAGCGCTATTAGGTTTGACAAGCCTCACACTGTGTCGCAGAGGATGGGAGTGGACTAATGGATCTGGGCACTTACTCAATGATGAAAGACATTGACGTTGGGCACATAAAAATGACTCCAGTCAGTTATCGATATGGTAACGGGTCTAGTGGTTAACATGGGGTAGCCTCCACTGGTTATGGTTTGGGAAACAAGGAATTAGATAACTCATGGTTTTCGAATGAACTTGTGGTTTTTGGAACAACTTTAAATTGGACAACCAACTGTGAACTCGCTCAACTTTGTTGTTGATTCGTTACTATATGCCTTGCAGGTCGTTAGGTGTTTACTTGAGGCTTGCACGAGAAGGAGAGGTCGTTGTGGGACATGGACTGTTGAGTTCCATGTTAACATGTAAACTTTAAAACTTATGTTTTGGTTTTACACTTTATGCTTCCGCTTATAACTTGAATTAGGTTAAATTGTTTTGGACACCAATTATATTGTGGTTGGTTTTTATCTTTATTATTATACATTGTTCAATATGATTGGTGGCTTGATCCTGGTCATGTCACGCCTCCTGCGGTGATACTCCGCTTGTGGATTTTGGGGGTGTGACAAAACGTGCTGTGTGCATCTATCACAAACTTAATTACCCCTCCAAAGTTCTGCAATTGTTTTTTATTATTCTTGACGCTTGGAATGATATATATTATTATTTAAAAACTCGAGCTTTCAATAATTATTTAGCTTTAATCTTCACACATATAACAGATCTCTTATTAAGAATTCAACAAGCTATCAATCAAGAGTTTAAATAACTAATCCCAAACACAGAGGGCTCCTTCTCTACTTGATGCAACCCACAGTCATGATCAGCAACCATCATGAGTGAACCAATACGGAGACAACCTGATTAAGAAAGTTTCAAATAGAATGGCTCAAATCCTTAAACAAAAAGAAAAAAATGCATTTACCAGATTTTTTGTTCAGCTCATAGCCAAAAGAAATGAATAAACAAAATAAAAAAAGAGCATCTCGTCAAACTGAGTTTCACCATCAGTGTCAAGTAGTTTTCCCTAAGTACCCTTATCACCAGCACAGCACAGCACCACCATCTGATTTAAAGGTCATTCAGAATGACAGTATAATACATACATTTAAAAGCCACAAAAAAAAAAAAAAAAAAAAAAAACCAAAAGCTTGAACACTCGTGACTACATTAGCTTTAATTCATAATAGAAATGATGAATTTTTTCAAAGATAGTAAAAATCACTTGACTTACCATGAAACCGTCGACCGAACCCTAGATCTCCCGCTTTCTTCCGTTTTTTTGTTAGTGGTCCTGCGTAGCCGCAAACAATTTCCTTAATAACACACCCCATCTGTAGTCTCTCTGTCCGATGAGGAAGCCACGCCACCAAACTTACTGCAAAATGCAAATAATTCCTAGATTCTGCATTTTGGTACTAATATCTTTTCTATTTTCTAGAGATAAAAGAAGCTGAACCTGGCAAAAAGAGGGCGGAAGGCACACCCATTCAATCCTAGCTTCAATGAAAATTGTATGCATGATCCAGTAATGTAATGAAACTTTTATGCTATAAACACCAGTAACAAAACAACACAACTCAAAGATTGAAAAAAAAACCATTTCCCTGATGGCTGATATTATCGGAATCAACTTCATAAGCTTTAAATCTGTATATAAAAGCCTTACATACAAAAGCAAAATTGGGGGTGAAATTAGGGTTAGCTCTTGCTGCTCCAAATGATCAACCCCATTATGGAACACCCAACCCAAATTGATCACATGAATTAACAAAGTCACTCAGTTTTTCAAACTAAAACTTATACTGGATTTCAACTAACCTGTAGTTGCACCAAGATCCTTTTCTCATTAAAAAACACTTCACCAGGAACCATATTCGCTTCACTGGCAAAAACTTGCCCTCCGCTACTGCCATCGCGACCACTACCTCTTCAGCCACCGCCTCTGCTGCCGCCGAACCCTTCAACTCTGCCGCAGCCATCTCCACGGCCGCCCCTAAAGCCACCACTGCTATTTTATTAAACTGTGTGAAGGATAAATACCTCAGAGCTCTTAGGTTTGCATTCAATTAGTGGATTTTTGAAGGTTTATGTGTGAAGTAGCGAGCAATGACGTTTTCTAAAAACAAAATCAGTGAATTAGGGTTTGTTAAGGAGTTGTTGCACCACAAATAAGGCCTACTGCCACCATCTTCTGGACATCTCTGATTCTACTGAAGGGTTGCAGGCTTTTAATCTGCTTGAAAAAGAAAACACAAAAGAGAACTTAATGCAAAACTAGAGAGACGCTTCATTCGCATCGAATCCCATTCAACGGGTGAAAACCCTAGGTTGCCCCTCAAGTGTCTTAAAAGTTTGAAGAACTTTCAAATCTAACCCCTCACAAATGGCTTAAAGTACCTTGTACATGTTGCTTTAAATTTTGGGTGTGTGTTAAAATTACAATCTTGTCCATCAGATTTGCTTTATATAGTATTATAGATAACTCATTGATGTGGCCTTACGGATCATTTGGTAACATTACTAATATGGCATAACTAGTCCCCGACAATTACTTGATGGTAGTAATTGTAAATAATGATTAGTTCAAGGGGCAATTATGATTTCCCTTTAGGTACCATTAATAGATAATACATAGAGTTTTTATAACGGATCACTATTCATGACCTTTATTCATTGATCTTTATATATTGATGATAAGTAAGTATAATCATCCATACAAGTAAGTATCTCTAACTTGGTATCTATATTTACATTATGATTGAATAAACATGATTAAGTTCTATAATTTTGACCCATGTTTATAGATATAATCAACATGTGGTATCAGAGCGATGTTGATTATATCAATCTGATCATGTTAATGTGTTCGTTGTCTTGTTTTCGCTCACAAGTATATCGACAAATCGATCTTCTGGAATTGGAAACTTAAATCATTAAAAATTGTTTTCTATTGTCGATGAATCAGCTTTTCTAGTTGGATCTTAAAAATTGGCAAGATAAAATCAATTTATTTTTTAGTCTAAGCAACGTTTTGGTTGCATTTCATTATTTGAATTTATGAATCAATTCTTTTAATATTCGCATAAATAATTGATTGGAATGATTTTGCTTATCAATTATTAAATATTAATATATATTTGTCTTCATTCACGATTATGATTATCGGCAATTTTAGTTCTTGATAAATCTCACTTTTTATATTTCACAATTTTGTTTGGTGATCTGTTATCGTCTCTTACATTTCATTATGACTGCTGGAATGAAATCACAAACAAAACCTTATTTTTTTGTTTTAACCATTGCGTTTGACCATCAGACTTTTGGTTTTGTATTCCTATGAAGTGAGTGGGGATATAATTTTATGATTAAAAATGAGATTAACGATGGGTTTAAATAAAAGGAAAAATTACAAGTTTTGTCCTTTATCTATATACCCCTTTTCAGGCGGTGTCCTTTTCAACGAATTTTGATAGGTTTTACCCTTTATAGGGAATTTTGTTGCAAGTTACGTCCTTTGAGCCTAACCAAGTTAAATTTTTCTGTTAAATCTTATTATACATGGGTGGTTTAGTCTTTTTACTTATTTAAAGGACGAAACTTGTAATTTATTCTTTAAAAAATATTTCAAAAAAATTTATATATATGTGTGTGTGTATATATAACAAACAACAGAGATATTTATCTTTCCCCCTCTCTCTCCCTTCACCTACCACCACCACCCTCTTCACCACCACCATATCTTGCCACCACCACTGTCTTCACCAACACCACCATATGTCGCCGCCACCACCATCTTCACTCGCATAAACAGGGGCAAACTAAAAATTTAGACAAGTTGAATCCAATTCAATCGCATAAACACTCGATTCAACTTGCTTTTACATTAGAGAAACCACCCTTCATTACTCCCATTGTTTTTATTAATGCCTCTGGCCTAGTGTACAAGCTCATGTAGACAGAGCTATATCAGCTGAGAGGCTATGGTTTGGCAACCACATTTGGATGTTTTTACCTCTAAAGAAAGCGATGACTTCTTTGTCTGCACTACGATTAAGAACCCATCAGAGTCTTCAATATTTAAGAAGCTACATGTACCTTATGATGTTTTTCCAGATTAAGAACCATCCGCCACCACCTCATTGCAGATTTATACACCCTACCAATTGCAGATTTAGAAAGTAAGTACTAACATACTAACCTCTAGATATTAATGGCCCTCCATTACCGAACCCTAACCCCCTTAAAACAATAAGACCCATCTCCATTCTACAATCTTTATTCTGTAAAATCAGCCCTAGATTATTATACATAACCCAGAAACAAGAGTGGACCCTTTGCTTCAAAATGGAGGAATCTTTATCAGAGAACAGGCTGCGGTTTGAGATAGAGTTGAAATATGGTGAAACAACAATTGTGTCATGGGTTCAACTTCTTAAAGATGTTGCCATTCCAGTTGATCACTCTCTTTGTTCCTCACCTGAGCCTCAGGTAACAAATCTTTTAATGATAATTTGATAAGAGGGGAGGAAGAAGGAGAGTGAAAATTGGGGGTTTTGTTATTGGTCGTTGATTTTGATGGATTTGGTGTTGGGAGGTCGTTGATAAGGGTGGGTAGGATGGAAGTTGTTGACGATGGCGGTGGCGGATGGTTGTGGTGGTGGTGGTGGTGGTGGTAGATGAAGGCAGAGAGAGAGAGTACTGTGTCTGTGTGTGAGTTTATAGAGAGAGAAAAAAAGATTTTTTAATTTAAAAAAAATGTTATTAGCTTTTTAAAATTACTTTTTTTTTATTTATTAAAAAGATTTATAGATAAATGGGTACAAAGACTAAACTACCCCTGTTTGACTAGATTTAACAAAAAAAAACTAACTGGGTTAGGGTCAAAGGACAAAACGTGCAACAAAATTCCCTATAAAGGGCAAAATCTGTCAACATTCGTTAAAAAGGACACTGCCTGAAAAGAGGTATATAGATAAAGGAAAAAACGTGTAATTTTTCCTAAATAAAATAATGGGCTCAAAGTGAACCAATGGGTTTCATTGTTAAGACTTTTACTTGGGCCAACGTAATTTTGTGATTAAAAATAATATAACTAGTCACATATATTTATGTTATGCCCATTAATGTAACATGATATACGGAATTAATTTATGTTTTCGTATGACTCGTGTGAATTATATATTAGGCTTTCGCATGTGATATATTTTGTATAAATTATTTTGAACAAATTTTGCATAATGTCTATGCGAAAATATGTAAGTTTTACATGTTTTATTTTGTAAGCCTTATTTTATTATGTTTCGTATGGCCGTAACGGGTGCAAAGCCTAACTTTCGTATGGGCATTACTTGCGAATGTCCCAACTTTAATTTAAGCCATTTTATGTAATTATGTGTATTGTTGAACAACCCAAATGCTATTAATTTGAAGATAGACATAGTATATTATTAGGATAATTTACACAAATATTTCATTTCTGGCCAAAGGTGTTATGTTAAATTTATGTGCTTTTATGTATGTTCATAATACATGAATTTTGGTCAAAGCCAAAACGAAACCAAAGCTCATGTAGAACATTGAGACATTCTATATTTATGTGTGTTCATAATATATGAATTTTGGTCAAAGCCAAAGCGAGGCCAAAGTTCATATAGAACACTAAAGATGGTCTATTATTTATATTGTTCATAATGCTTAAATTTTGGTCAAAGCCAACGCGAAGCCAAAATTCAGGTAGAACATTAAGGCAAGTTTTATTATTTTATATCGTTCATAATGTCTGACTTTTGGTTAAAGCCAAAGCGAAGCCAAAATTCAGGCAGAACATTAAGTTGGTTTTTATTTACGTATGTTCAAAATACATGAATTTTGGTCAAAGCCAAAGCGAAGCCAAATTTATGTAGAACATTAAGACAATCTTTTATTTATGTACGTTCATAATGTCTGAATTTTGGTCAAAGCCAAAGCGAAGCAAAAATTCAGGTGGAACCTTAAGTTAGTTTGTTATTTTGGTGTTATAGTAGACTATTTCTTCAATACAATAATTTTGTTTGCCTTACATGATTATAATGTAAATCACTCCAAGTCTTTCTTTAAGTTTGTATCTTATCTATTTCATCCACTCTAATTTCAAAAACTTAAGATGTTTTGCTTGCTAAAGAGTTTCTATAAAATTTGCTCTTATTTGGATTGTTGATTACCGTTTAAGACATGACAATCCCCCTGCTCTTTTCTGATAAAAGTATTACGAAAGAAAATTAGATCATGACCAGTGGGATACGTTAACAATTATATCTCTTATGATAATTAAGAACTCACTATATTATTGCTATCATGGGAGCTATTCTAGATTCTAAATTTTCTAAGACTAATCGGTTTTCTTTGGAAGAATCAAAATAACTCCTAAGACGCATGCATTACTCTAGATTCTAACCTTAAAGTTGACTGGCATCTGTGAATACATCATGATGTATAATACCATGACCCATAATTTAATGGTTTACATATGGAAATCAGTACACTTTTTCAATTCATTACATAATCACTTTTCCACTAATACTATAAGTTGCTTTAAGAATCAACTATACCACCCAGAAGTACCAAAGAAAAATGAGTGAGTTGATTAGCAACAATTGTATAGGAAAATGATTGCATGAAACTGGAAAATTAGATGTTGTTCATCTCACCGCTACTAAACCTAAAAGGTGGATACTTTTAAGATTCTGAGATAGTGTACAAGTACTACTTCCAGCTATAAGTTTCTTCAATGGAACAACTGGCTAAGATAAGTAGTCAAATATTTATGGTATTTAAGTCTGCTAATGAAAATATTCTAGATTAACACATGATGGTTGACTCCAGTTCTATGCGTTTCCTAACCAAACATCAACAAATACTTAAGATGAGAATTAGTGGCAAAATTTAATGTTAAGACTATAAGAACCATAATAAACTATTTTATAATTGTGCTTCATGATACCTTATATATTCTGTAAATTGTTCAGAATTTAGTATCAATACGAAAGCTACATTATGACAGTTATGAGGTTTGAATGGTCAAGACAAAGTCACTCTTACCTTAAACTCTCATATTATTTGTCATCACAATCTGGATAGAAACATTATAAGATAGAACTAGATTATACTACACTTTTCCACAACCTTTTGTTATCATGAAAATGAAAATTTAACAAAAAAATGAGACTTACAAACTTCATCCACTGAGAACAAAATTCATGAGAAATCATGACTAGGTTAATAAAGGATGAAATGTTATCAAATCTCATTCTTAGTGACTTACGATCATGTGTTAAAAGCCTTAATATTTAAATGGCTAAATGAAAAAATCAATTTCCATTAGAAATTATATTTCATTGAACTTATCCTAAAATGGAATATTCAGACATAATTTATTTATCATTTCAAATAATATTTACTTGTATCTAATACGTCTCCTATGGATCAAGGTATTAAAAAAATTAATTCATATATACTATGATTTCCGCCCTTAGTATCTTATAACGCCTGGACATTGAGGAAATCAAGTCTAACATATATGATAGGTTTCCATAGCACGTACATCACTGAAACTTATCTTGTGGCATTTCTAGAGATCTAAAAGGTTAGTGGGAGCATTGAGTGTCTTAATCTTAACTTACAAGAGTTGTAAGAGGTAGGGGAGCGAAAAATTATTATTACCTCAATATACACCTCTTGTACAAGACACTGCTCCTTCGCAACTTTTCTCTTAATAAATCTGATGCTACTTTGCAAAAGTTTCACTGTTGATTAAACGTGGTCACACTACCATCTCACTGGCAAAACTATAATCCTCAAACAGAGAAACTACAACGAGTAACATCATTAACTTGTTTCTCTATTAGAATCCATTGGCCTTTTAATGTTGACCATATGCATGTGATGTGTTCAAAATACAACATATAAATTACATCAAATGAGTCATAAAATCAACCCTTTTCTAGTATTAATGTTGGAAAAAGTTTTTGTTTTTTTTCTTTTTAATAAACAGGGTTAAAAGAGCTTAAAAGAACAAAAGAAGCAAAAAGACAGCAAAAACCAACATAAAATACTATAAAGAAGGATTGACCAACTTGCCGAGCCCCCATCCACATCCACATCCAAACCCAAGAAATAACAAGACAGAAGCTCTTGCACGTGGCCGTGCTCACCTAGCACAGGTCGTGCCCGGTGGGAATTCACTGCAGCAGATAGAGACAACAACAAAAGACAAATTCCAAGCACAACACGGGGCCATGCTAAAGCAACACGGGGCGTGGTCAACTCTAGGATTTCCAGAATCAGAAGAAGTACAGCAAGTACATTGGCCACTGGCCATGCCGTTGACACACGGAGCCGTGTTAGTACAAGTCTGACACTGCAGTTAATGTAGAAGAGAGAGACTAATGGCCACAGGGCCGTGCCAGGCGGGCACGGGCCGTGGTGGACATTCTGTTTTCAGCTACAAATAGGGATGCTTAGTTTCACTTCAACTCATCCCTTGGCAAACCACTTCTCTCTCACTTGTCACCACTCCACCACCACTACAACACCATCATCCACCACCATCATCAATTTTCCATCTTTTAGAGTATGTGTGTAGTCTCGGAATCCAAGATTGATACTAAGAATCTTTGTCAAACAAAGGCCATGCTTGGCTAAATTCTTACATCACTTGGTGAAGACATATCTTTATTGTATTTATTTTATAATTTCCAATATTTGGCAACTTTTTAATTGAGTATGTATTAATGACTTTAATAATTAGTTTTTTATATTGAAGACGAATTTATTAAACCATTCTTCATATGTCGTTTATTCACATATTCATGTCTTTACGGTCTATATAAAGCATGTTAACTACTTGGAAGGGGGTTAGAAGGGTGGTTGGGTAATTCTATGTCTCGTTCAGTGTATAGATCCTATGAGAACCTGGTTCAAGTTTACTACTACTCCATGGATTGGCCGGGAATGACTGGCCCGACTGAGAGTAAGAAACCGCTTGAACCCCTTATTCATAAACTATTATTAAAACTTTAAACCAGCCCCGCGAGGACTGTATCCCTGCTGACTCAGACCAACGGGTTGAGGGTGACCGCTACCTGGAAGGAGGCCCACCACATTTTGCATTAATAACTTACTTAATTATCTTTCAATATTCCGAATTAGTGGGATTGTATCCTTGCTGACTTAAACCACTAGGTTGAGGGTAACATCGCCTTCAAAAGAGGGGCATACTACTATAACTAAGATAATCTCCTAAAATGCCCAAAGTGCGGAAATCATCTAAAGGGTACATGAAAGATAAGTCGGATCCAAGTGATTCTTTTTTGTCTATCTGTTTTTTATTTTATTTTATTTTTCTGCTTTTATCTTTCTATTAATTTAAAAATCTTTTCTCAAAGTTTGGTTCGATTAGACGTTGACAATAAGCCGGTATTAAAAGCTTTTGTGTCCTTGGACGACCTCGGTATCTTGCCATCACTATACTATGTCCGCGATGGGTGCACTTGCCCTAGCATGTGTGTAGAGTGATAGTAGAATATCGTGTTTTATAAATTTAAAACTTGAAATCGGCGAGTAAAAAGAGCTAAAAAAATATAACTAAAAAATATATACACCTGCACGCACATCAGCATGCTAAATTGTTAAAGATATCTAAGATCAGTGGGAGCAGAAAAAGTCCTCATCAGGACTTGCCGAGAGTGCAAGAGGCGGGGGGAAGAGACTTATTAAATTTTAGTCTGATTACACATCTTGCACACCATAATGCACCAACTCTTACACACTTAGAATTCTGAGAGTGATAGCAACTGAAACGAGAGTTAATCCATAAAACTGAAACTCTTAATAAACCTAATAATCAACTAAGGAGGTCATCTAGGTTTTTAAACCCTACCAACTTTGATGATTATGTATCCTCCCAGACTGAAGTTGAAAAGGATATTGGAAAGTTTACTAATCCTACGTCTTCTAATTAAGCCATTAGCATCAATCAATTTTCAGTTTGGAATAAAAATTGTTACTAGCAAATTTTATTTTATGTGTTAGAATAACATTTGAGATTTAGTTGAATTACCTAAATCCGAATGGAAACGTTAAAACACTAAGAAGCATGATTGATTTCTAAAGGTTATACTTAGAAGAGAATAAGTTATCAAAGAATCATCTTACCTTTCTTACAAAAGGTTTCTTTGAGGATCATTGTTGTTCTAGTAGCTTATAATCTTTTGTAGCTACATTAAATGAATATTAAAACAACTTTCCCTAACAAAGACTTACATGTTCAAAACAAACTGAAAGGTCAAGAACACTTAGTTCGTAAGTCAATGAAATCTATATATGGGTCGAAGCAAACATCAAAATGTGATGAAATATTAATGCAGTTCTTTTCATCAAGAGTTAAGTGGATTTAGGTGTGCCTACCTCAAGATGAATGGGAGCAACTAATGTAAACTTGTCCTTATATAGATGACACTCTTTTGATAAGTATATGTTACATAAGTCAAATAATTTCTCACACCTATTTTGATATAACGAATCTCGGAGATACCCCTTACGTGAGAGACATCAAAATATACCGAGATAGACTCAATGGGATATTAGTTTTGTCCCATAAGCTTTACTCTAAATTGGGTCCTTACATATGTACTAAACAATATTGCTCCCATTAAGAGGATAAAATGATAAATCTGATTACTTCCTTATGCTTCATTAATTGGAAGCCTTATGAGGTTCAAGTTTATATTCATTTAGATATTGATCAATTGATGAACATTAAACCACTCTAGATTATTGTGAAGCATTTTACAATATCTTTTAGAAACGAGAAAGACTATAAGAAGAAGAGAGAACTCAAACCGGTTGATTACTCTTATTTTGATTCAAAGGAAACAAAATGTCATTTTCGGGGTATATCCTTATGTCAGCCGATATAATTGTCTTATGGAGGAGTCATAAGAAACTGATAAAACAACATAAGTTATAATGACATAATATGTTGTTAATTAACAACGTAGTTGTCAATAAATGTTGTTGAAAATTTATCAGTGGACTCATAAACTTGCTAACTCTGTGTAAATACTATATTGAAGACTTATTGTTAAAGGTTAGCTACTTTGTTCCCTCGAACAGTAACAGTTCGAGAGATGCTGGATTAAACTTCGATACGAAATTATTTTTCGTTTATGAACAAGTAGAGGACACTGAAAATTTGTATCGAATACCTTTACATTCATGATATGCTTACGGATCCAATAACAAAGGTCTACCACCCAAATTATTTTAAGAGCTCATAATAAAGATGGGTTTTTACTAAAGGTCTTACATAATAGCATATCGTACTTATGAATGATTAGTTATTAAATTTCCTCAAATATTTAAATTTGTTTGTCTATAAATACGTATATGTGCACCTAATGATGTATAGACAATAATTATACAAATTAATTAAAGGGCTTACCACAGTCATTTTAGTCTTAAATTTACGTATGTTTTGATTGGGGGTTGTGACATATTTAATGGGGGTCTTGAGTTGAGAATAACTCAATGACTGCATTTTTTTATTGCAGTTTCAATTTGAAACATTGATTAATGTTTTAACTTGACCAAACTTACTTATGCTTATCATAAATAATCACTCGACAAAGTGGGAGAATGTTAGAAATAACTCGTTGATGTGGCCTTACGGGTCATTTGGTAACGTTACCAATATGGCATAACTAATCGCTTAAGCCCTGATACATTGTCGATGCCATGGAGCTAGACCAGTGAGCTATTACGCTTTCTTCAAAGGATGTCTGCTTCCAAGCCCACCACTTGGTTGTCATTGCTCGATCACTTCCTTTTACACTAAGTGATTGCTTAGGGACCGACAATTACTTGATGGTAGTAATTGTAAATAATGATTAGTTCAAGGGGCAATTATGATTTCCTTTTAGGTACCATTAATAGAGAATACATAGAGTTTTTATAACGGATCACTATTCATGACTTTTATTCATTGATCTTTATATATTGATGATAAGTGATAAAAACGGATGAAGAACACCAATACTAAAAATTTTCTCTAGTGTGATCCATCAACACAAGGTACCATAACGGGAATCATGGCTTCATCTTTATCCTCAAATATAATCATCCCTACAAGTAAGTATCTCTAACTTGGTATCTGTATTTACATTATGATTGAATAAACATGATTAAATTCTATAATTTTGACCCATGTTTATAGATATAATCAACATCTTTAAGTTGGAGTTTTTTTTTTTTTTCCAAAATAGTGTTGATACAAAAAGTATTTACTAAAACGGTGTTGTTCCAAAAATATTTACCAAAATGGTGTATTTGTTTGTTTCATTTTATTGGCTATATAAGCTAATTTATAGTTTAGTTTTCATTCACCACTTGTAAAATCTCTTTTGAAGGTCAATATACGAAAACTTGCCACAAGTGTGTGTTTAGTGTGTGCGCATAACCGGGGCCTGAACCAACATTTGGTATCAGAGCAAGGTCGAAACGAGGGTCAAGAAACGAGAGCGGGTGAAGAAGGTGGAGCCGTTTTGAGAGTCGGTTCCTTGAAGAGGGGAGCAGTCCCTTTGAACTGCAAGGCTGAGAAGAGAAAAAAAAAGATCGGTGTTGAAGGCGGTGATTACCATTGAGAGGAAGAAAGAAGAGCATCGGGTTCTGTGTGAACCGAACATGGTTCTAAGCGAGCAATGTCAAGACGTAATCGAGAGTTGAAAAAACGCGGTTCTGAGTGAGCCTACAGAGACAATGAAGAAGACAATCTTTGTGACTGTGGAGCGGTTCTGTGTGAGCCGTAAGAAGAGGAGTTCTAGGGTGAACAATAAGCCAAGAGAAGAAGGGTTCTACGTGAACAAAAAGTAAAAGACGATCTGTGTGATCAAAACATACCTGCTCTATGTGTTACAGCTGTGATAAAGGAGATCTTTGTGATCAAGATAAGAAAACCCGATGGTGCGTTTAGACAAAGAACCGACGGATCTGTGTGATCGAGAAAAAAAATCTGTGTGATAAAAGGCTTCCGAGTAGACAAGAATCTGTGTGGTTCAACAATTCAAGTAGAATAAGCATTGTGTGGTGCGATTTTGTAGAAGCAAATCGATGGAGAATTGGATGACCTGCTGTGTGTGGGTTGTATGTTCTATTTGTGATTAAAGAAAGAAAACTGGAAGCGACTAATCTAGGAAGAATAGTAAGAAAGCTCGCAAGATTAAGAAGACAGCAATAAATTGATCTCCTATGGTTCGTAGCAAGAAGATCAAGAAAGAACGCGAATAAACAAGCAAGTCAAAAGGATAGACATCAAGATTAAGGGGATGAATGTTGGGTATAACCTTGATGTTACAAATCGGTAATGGGTACAGGTTGTCAAATGGTATTTTTATCATGGTTAGTTTGCATGGAAACAATTAAATGGACAATACGTCACGTGGAGATTGCTGGAAGCTATGAATAAGTTAGTTGGACTTGGTAATGGGTTGACCAAATTGCAAGGAAGTGTACGTTGGTGGTGAACGTTTGGAGAGAGGGTCATAGCTTTTACGATACTTTTAGGCGGAATAAGTATTTGTTTGTTTCATTTTATTGGCTATATAAGCTAATTTATAGTTTAATTTTCATTCACCACTAGTAAAAATCTCTTTTGAAGTACAATATACGAAAACTTGTCGCAAGTGTGTGTTTAGTGTGTGTATAACCAACCAACATTTAGTTATAAAATCCAATAAAATCTCAGAAACAAGTTTCTCACTCTTAATCTCATTGGATAGCTTAAATTAATAATATAATTATTGATTTAACTATTTTTTAACATGAGAAATTTGTTAATTTTTAAGAATTTTTTTTCTTTTCTTATCTCAATCTCAGGTTCATCTTGATATTGTTTTGATCATTTTGATATGGTAAAAAATGATGAAGCTAGATTCAAAAAACTGAGTTCATAACTCAAAATTCAGTTTGGATTATCAATCCTTATCCGATTGTAACAGAATTCAAACAAAAAATGAATCAAGGATTTAATTAACCCATCTAAAATCTAAAACAAATCATATAAGAATAATGTTATGAAATCACACATTTATTTGCATATTCTCTTAAGAAATTGTTTAAAATTCACTTTATACATCTTTACATACCTTGCTAAGGTTGACATACGTTATTACGTATTTCATGTTCGTAATAATAGATAATATGTTAGCTTAGTAGTAACATATTAATTGTACGTTGAAATCAAATTAAGTAGCACAAGGGAAAAAAATGAAAATAACCACATCGACTCGAAATTAGGTGCTCCTAGAATACCTGTATCATTTTATATGAAACTAGTTTTTTTATATCGCACGTTGCGGCGAAACCGAGCAAATGATAATGTAAAACAAACGTGATTTGAAAATAAAGATGTTGTTTAGAAAGTCAAACCATTAGAACGATTTAGTTTATCATCGTACCGTTTTGTGATACCAAATAAATATTTTATTTTGAGTATAACCTCGTTTTAACAAAACTTATAACGGAACATCAGGGAAAGAATCAATCACAACTACGTACTTAAGTTTTTAGAAAAAAGTTATAAACGTAACTTATTAAAGAAGTATCAAATTAATCGATAAATTAATATATTTAAAAAAAAGAAAAAAAATTATTAAAAAAAGGTAAAGGAAATATATGTTTAAAAAAAATATGTTATTAAAAGTAAATATAATAATAAACTATTATAATATATTAAAGAGTTAATTACATAGTTAGTCCCTGTGGTTTGCACAAAGTAACATACTTAGGTACTAATAGTTTCAAATCACATTATAGGGTATTAACTTTTCATTTTGTAACGTTTGGATGTATTAATGTTATTTGTAGGTTTAAAATCACATTTTATTAGTACCTAAATATGTTATTTTGTGCAAAGCACAAGGACTAACTATGTTAATACCCTAGAAGTTAATACCTCAAAACGTTACAAAATGAAAAGGTAATACCCTAGAAGGTGATTTTAAACTATTAGTACCTAAGTATGTTATTTTTTGCAAACCACAGGGAATAACTATGTAATTAACTCTATATTAAATAATAAAATAATAAAAAATACATATTATTATAAAAATAAAATTACAATTCATCATTCCTCGAAATCAATATATATAATATATATAATGTCACCTAACTATAAGTATTTTGATTTTATGAAAAAAATATATATTAATGTTAAAATAATAAAATAATAAAAAAATAAATATTATTATAAAAATAAAATTACTATTCATCATCCCTCGAAATCAATATATATATAGTGGAATTTTCCTCGCGCTTCGCAGCGGATGCTTGGTCGTTATTGATTTAGTTTGTTATGACATAAGTTTGGTTTTTACGTTGTATCAGTACAATACCGGCACTCAGCAACCAAAAAATATGCTCAGAAGGATTCGACACATGTTTTACTTTGACTGAAAACCATAAAAAACATATATTGGTGTTAGTACCAATGTTGTTTTGATCTGTATCGATCGATTCATTATGCTAATGTTACGATACTGACACAAACTATAGCTTATAACCCATTTAAAAAAAAATTATCGATGCATGGATAAAAAAATCTTTTAAATTCATACAACTCTATGTATGAGGATAAACGAATAACGTTATCAGTACCGTGACACTCTGAACCGATCGGTGCCGTATGAACAACGTCAGTGCCAGTACCAGTGTTCGTTTTTATTGTTTTCGGTCATGTAAACCATATGTTGAGTTCTATATCAAATGCATGTATCATATTGGTACTGTAACGAATCAAATCGATCTAATGCACGCGGTAACATACTATCATAACGCGCGGACAAATAACTTGAAATATTAAAAAAATAAACACAGATACGAGTTTACAATTTTTTTTAAATTTAACACTAAAAGTCAAATTAAATAATCAATAAAATATTACTAATAAAAAAATAAATATATTTAAAACTTATCGGTTGCTACTAAAACTAATAAATAAAAAACAAAAAACCTAAGAAAAAAATTAAATAATCAATAAAATATTACTAATAAAAAAATAAATATATTTAAAACTTATCGGTTGCTACTAAAACTAACAAATAATTAATATAAAACTAATAAATAAAAAACAAAAAAATCTAAGAAAACATCTACTGTTCATGCCATCTTTGTATTCATATAGATAACTAGGTTATATGCCCGCGCATTGCGGCGGTATATTACCACGGGCATTCGACCGGCATCGGTTTGGCTTGTTACAGTACCCTTACGATACATGCACTTGGTATAGAAATTGACACATATTTTACATCAACTGAAAAAAATAAAAACGAACACCAGTATTGGTGTCATGTTATTGGTACCGATATTCTTTTTATCTACATATTAACATGTATCGAAACCAATTACCATAAAATAAAATACATATACGAGTACCGATGTTGTGCAATACGGTATGCTCAGTATCGTTGTCGTTACAGTAGCGAAGCTTAAGATTTCCGACAGGGGGCGAAAGTCACCGGACCTAAAAATTTCTATAAATTTGGGGGTCAAAAACGTATATACCCAAAAATTTCTATTCAAAAACTATATACTCTCCACTACTGAGCGAAAAGTTCGGTGGGTCGGCCGCCCCCTCCCGCCCAACTTAAGCTTCACCCATGATAGTGATACAGTTTCAGTTTCAGTTTATCGAAACAAAAAAAAAACAATAAAATCAAATACCGGTACCAATATTGTTGTTGTTAGGTTGGTTTCAATTCAGTTCACTGTGTAATGACACAATATATCTTATGAGTTTAGGGTTTAAGGTTTAAGTTTTAGAATACTTATTATTTTAAATATTTATAATGTAATAATAATAAGCTTTCTTACGATATTCATTTTATTTATAAATGTTTTTTTTTTTTTTTGTAAATCTCATTTTATTTATAAATGTTTTGTTTTTTTTTTTAAATCGATTACACATGATGGTTGAATACCTAACCTTAAGAATAACAATTAAAAAAAAAAACAAAAACAAAAAAAAAAAAAATAGTTTTCATGGAGCTTCCCCATTTCATGACTTTTCTTATTCTCAATAAATAATTACTTAGGCTATGGGTATGGGGCGGGGGTTTGGGCGGGGGTTGGGGGAAAACGCCCAAGGCACCACCTCGGGTGGGCTTGGGTTGGGGCGTGTCCCTTGGGGCTTGGCTTTCTAGTCGGGCGTGGGGACATGCTAGCTGGCTTGCTCTTATTAGCTTGCTCTTTTTGTATTATTTTTTTTAACAATCTGTCACGCGGTGCACCCAACCCAAGCCCAACCCACGCCCCGCCATACCCCGGGGACACGTCACTAAACGGTGGGGGGGCTCCCATTCCACGTGTCAACAAATGCCCCAACCCAAGCCCCACCATACCCGACGGCCTTAATATACTATCACATCACGACACTATTCATCCAAACTTTCTTTTCATATGGATAACTAGTGATATTCCCCGCGCTTTGCGACAGGGATTAAGTCGGTATTAATTGGGTTCGATACAGTACTTGTATTCGATATAGTAATTGAAAGAGAAAGCATTACATCGATCGAAAACTAAAAAACACATATTGATATGGTACCTATATATGTTGTTCAGTTGATATCGGTTCGGTCCGCTTGCATTTTATGTTTATTTTATTTCAACATTACGATTTTTTTTGGCAACGGATATTCTGCCGCTATCGTAAGCCCAATCGAAACCAATTGAACAACATTTGTATCGGTACCAATATTTTTTTTACTTTTTTTGCTTTCAATAAATTGATACTGTATTGCTACCATATTGTACCGACTACCGAACATGATCGGTACCAGTATACATTCCGTTTTATTGTTTCCTATTTGATAACGGGTACTTTGTCGTATCTTAAAATTAATATGTGAGAACAAAATATACTTAAATCAATTAAAGTAATAAACAAATAGAATAATAAAACCGTAGAAAACAATATTGAAAAAAATAAAAAACAACTGTTCCCCTCTTTTTATTTCAACATTACGATATATACTTTTTAAACGGATATTGTGTCGCTATCGTACCAAATTCAATCAAAACCGATTAAATAATATCTGTATCCTTATCAATATTTATTTTTAGTGTTTTTGCTTTCGATGAATTAATATCGTATCGCTACCATACCGTACTAAACAACATCGGTACGATTATATATTCATTTTTATGATTTCTTGTTTGATAATTGGTACTTTGATCGTATCTTAAAAGTTATATAAAAATATATGTCTAAATCAGTTAAACTAATAAAACAATATAATAATAAAAACCTATAAAAAGAATATTAAAAATCAAAAACACTGTTCATGACCTCTTTTTATTACTTTGATCGTATCTTAAAAGTTATATATAAAAAATATATGTCTAAATCAATTAAACTAATAAAACAATATAATAATAAAAACCTATAAAAAGAATATTAAAAAAATCAAAAGCACTGCTCACGACCTCTTTCTATTAATATGTATAATAATAATAATAGATAATAATTTCAAACATATAATTTCTTATTTTTTTTTATTTAGTGTTCCTCAGGGGCTGTTTGGCTAAGCTTATTTTTTTGACTTATTTACTTATTTGCTTTTTGAAAAGTTAAAAGGTGTTTGGGTTAGCTTATTATGTGAGAGGAATAAGTAAATAAGTCATTCCATTATGACTTATTTGCTTTTCAAATAAGCAAATAAGTAAATAAGTCAAAACAATAAGCTTAGCCAAACAGCCCCTCAGTATAGTACAATCTTAAGGTCATCATGATCGGAACAATATTTGAGGCAAATTGTATGAGAAAGTGATAAAAGAAAAAAATTAACATTCTTATATATCAATAACTAGTATTTAGGACCCGTACTTTGCGGCGGGTCTGTTAAACCAGACAAAACGTAAATGTAAAAACGTTTAACCATACACGCATGTTACGAAGTGTTAACTTACAAAAATTATACCGAAACGTAAAACATGGAATAGAACAACTAAGTCGATTTATGGCCCCGCGCATTGAGACGGGTCGTTAAACGACACAAAAAAATGTAAAAACGTTGAACCACACAAGCATGTTGCATCGTATTAAGTCGCGATATTTAGACCATAACGTAAAACATTATTAAAAAGAATAACTAAGTCGAAAGATAAAAAAAAATTACGTAAAAAAGAAAATAAAAAGAAAACGATTGTTTTTTACTTAAATCATAATAATAACTAAAGTAAGTATGATAAGATATGCATTTAGATTTAGTACTCTTTTATAAAAAGATATTTAAAATTTACATGTTTTGTAACAGAATATAATTATATAAATCTCACTATTATATTCTTGAGACTTTCATGTTAAACCAAAACTCTTTTTTTTATATTATATAATAATACAGTCACATACAACCATTTTATTAATCTTCATATACCAAGTATTAAACCAAATCTCTTTTTATATTATATATCATATATTATAGTCACATACAGCCATTAGATATTATCGCCTCATGATTTTTTTATTTTCAATTGATGAGATGTGTCTTGTTTGTGATAAGACGTGTATGGATTCTTTTGAGGAGCATGCAGTTCATTATAGAGAGCTTTCGGGATTCAAATACCGACATGATTTAGTCAGGGATTTCCTTTTTGACATATTCAGGCAAGCTAGTATTTCTACTAAGAAAGAGCCACCTGTTAATTTTTTAACTGACTCATTGGAAGGGAGGTCTACCCTTCGACTAGCCGACATTTTGGTCTTTGTATAGGTAGGAAGAAAACATGCATGTGCGGATCTAACAGGGGGGTTCCCCGCTTGTGGGCTTAGGGGGTAGTGCTTTAACGGTTGGTCAGGCTGCTTTAAAGGGTGCTTCGGGCAAAGTGATCAAACACGAGAAAGCGTGTCTTGACAACCAGCACGTATTTATCCCATTTGCTTTTGATACTTTTGGTTTCCTGACACCAGAGGCTGTGGACCTACTTAGTCGAGTTCAAAGGGTCATGCATAGTAATATTGTCACACCCCAACCGATGGCGGAATCATCGGAGCGCGGCACTAGGCGAATCAGATTGCTCAAGAGAATCCATAACAACTATTCATTACCAATATTTTAAAGGTTCATCATCCCATACTAACGAACAAATATTCAACAAACAGTTATTACAGATAACGAGTTCTCATAAGCAAAACACGATCCGACAACCTAGATTTTATTGTTGTGGGTTTCTATACTTCCTATCTTGTTTGCAGCATAACAATCCATTAACCTGTCACATACGTTAAAATAAAATTCAATACATAAAGTAAAGATGAGTACATAAGTTTGCATAGATATAGTATTAAAAAAACGTTTACGCATAACCAGCATGTACCACGTAACGGGTGAAGCATGTAAACTACCAACAATGATACATCCTAATCACGTGACTGCGAGTAGAGTATGCGCGACACTTGTTCACCGAAGCGAACACGTGAAGTAAAGTATGTGATCCTTAGTAACCCCTGACAAATCAGGTGCTGAGTCCAAACTATAGTACTATTGTTGCTATAGGCGGTCGGGCAAGTAATCACTGTATAAGCATAGTAGCAAGCATTCATCTAATCACGTATAGCATGCGGGAGCGGTTAGCGTTAAAAGTGTTTGCGTTGTCTGTTGTGTTTCTGAGAGAGAACGTATGTAACACCCAAAAGTGCGTTAAACGAAAATGGGTTCGAGTATTGATGTGTGTCGGTGTGAATATATTTTTAGTTATCTTTTAAGCCATTTTTAACATTTTAGTCAAGTTTTAAATTTATAAAACACGATATTTTACTAACACTAAACACACATATGGGCAAGTGCACCCATCGTGAGCGTAGTATAGCGTTGGTAAGATACCGAGGTCGACCAAGGACACAAGAGCTTTTAGTACCGGTTTATCCTCAACGTCTAATCAAATCAAAAGTTTAGAAAAAGTTTTAAATATGAAAATAAAAACTAAAAATGATGAAAAATAAAGTAAAATAAAAACAGATAGACATGATAAATCACTTGGATCCGACTCGCCTTTAGTGTAACCTTTGATTATTTTCGCACTTTTACATTTTTAAGAGATTATCTTAGTTATAGTAGTAGGTCCCTCTTTTGAAGGTGACGTTACCCTCAACCTAGTAGTTTGAGTCAGCAAGGATACAATCCTAAAGGGTTGGAATAAGTGGTTTGAGTCAGCAGGGATACAATCCCAAGTAGCCGGGTTAATGTATTAATAGTAGTTTACATATGAGGGGATCAAGCCATTCGCTTTACCCCGACCAGGTAGCCAACATATCTCTATATAGACCGTAGAGATATGAATGGTGTAAATCTTTTATTTTATATAGACAGTAAAATAACGCCAAGACACCACGGACAAATGATAAGGAAGTTTCACCTTCAACATAAGAAACTAGTTATTAAAGTCATTAATACAAAACCAAATAAAAAGTGCGAAAAGATTAAAAATCAAAAGTATTACACTAAATACTTGTCTTCACCAAGTGATGTAAGAGACTTAGGCAAACATGGCCTTTGATTGTCAAGAACTCTTACTATCAATCTTGGATCCCGAGACTACTACACACACTCTATGATGGATGATGATGGTGGATATGGGTTGTAGTGGTGGTGGAGTGTGGGTGAAGTGGGATAGAGGTGGTTTGCCAAGGGATGCCTTTGAAGTGAACCAAGAACCTCTATTTATAGCCTGCACAGAAGCCCGTACACGGCCCCGTGTCCATTAGGCACGGCCCTGTGTCCATCCACTTTCTCTTTGTTCATTAATTGCAATTTGTCTGCATTAGCTCCACATGCCCCCGTGTCCGCTGGGCACGGCCCCGTGTGCAGAAGCGTATCTGTACTATCAAGATTTGCTTAGATTCTATGAATCTTAGCGTTGACCACGACCCGTGTCGAGCTGGTCACGCCCCCGTGTCAGGAATAGAAGCTTCTATAGCTTTGTCCTTTCTGCAGACATCTGGCCAAGCCCCCGTGTCTGCTGGGCACGGGGCCGTGGTCAGCCTTCTGTTTTCCTGTTTTTGGTTGGGAAGATGCTGTCGAGGGGTCGGGCATGCCACGTTTATTCCTTTTCTTGTAATTATGTTAGATTTTGCTGCATATTTGCTTCTTTTGTTCATTTACGCTCATTTACTCCTAAAAATACAAAAGGATGACAAAAGCACACTTTTTCGAACATTAGTACTAAAAAGAGTTAGTTTTATGCCCCATTTGATGTAATTTATATGTTGCATTTTACACACATCAAGTATACTCATAGTGCGTGTCTAAACAAGTAAACACGGTCTGGAAATGGATTGAAGGGAGCGCCGGATCAGCCTGCGTACGGGAACAGAAGCGTAAGTCCTCCAAAGTGCTGAAATGGTCGAAAATCGGAGTGTCGGTGGGATACAGAAGCTTCGTACGAAGTTGTGCCTTCGTACGAAAGCGTGCCTTCGTACGAAGGTGGGTCTTCGCACTGGTGCAGCTTCCGTTGTCCAAAATCGACTGTTTTCGCGTCGTTCTTCGGAAAATTGAGTGTTCATCCCTCCAACCTTAAGCTACAGATTAAACTTAGAGTCAGAGAGGCCTTTGTCTGAGTCACGAAATGAGAGTCGGGCTGTGATTTGTACAACCTGGTGCCTTCGTACGAAGCCATGTGTGCCTTCGTACAAAGCTAGGCTTCGCACAGAACAGTCCAGCTCGCGTTCGGGGCTGTGTTTCGCCTGAATCGGATGTGTTTTCGAGTCCAATTCATGACGGTTTCGATACTACCTCGTTCCACTATCCAGTGAACGAAATATGTGCCGTTTTAGGTCCGTTTTAGTGTGAAAATCAAGTTTAAAAATGGTTTTAAAGAGTTTCAACTTAGATCTAACACTTGGTGAGTATGAGATCTTCAGATCTACAACTTGGGAAGCCAAAGCTAAACCCAAATCACCCGTTCAAGTGTAAAAAGATAAAGGTTTTGATGAAAACAGGGAAGTTAAGGTAAAAAGATGGAGTTTAAGTGAAAAGATGAAGTTTTAGGTGAAAACTCTAAAGTTTGGATGAATCGAAGCGATTCTTGTGAAAAATCAAAGTGGAAAACGTTGTGCAATCACATAAAACTGTTAAATCTTACTTAAAAATGGTCGGACAGCAATTCGACAGAGTTTCGGCTCAAAAGGCAGCAAGTGAATGAAATGGAGAAGGGGCTTGGGTATTTATAGGAGAAGTAGGATCGCACAAAGCACCTGGTTCGAACCTGCTGCCTTCGTACGAAGGCAGTGCCTTCGTACGAGGTTGCATGGCTTCGTTCGAATGTGTTGTTTTGTGCGGGAAATTCTCATTTTTGCGCATAGGATGCTGGTTTAATGCGTTTTGTTATGTTAGTTAGTATTAGTACTTTAAGTATTTTAGCGTAGTACTGAGTTCCGGGTCGCGTTGCGTTTTAGTGTGGTAAATCGGGTTGAGCGAGTAGTGTTTGAGCGTTTTGAGCGAGTATACAATGCATGTAATAAGCACACACACAATTAAAGCATATAAGAACACACAACATAACATCACTACTACTAATAGCATTTGCAATTTAGCATTTTTAATCGTGGTAAGCGAATGCGGAGGCGTATGGTAACCAGACAAACACACTCGGCAAATTAAATACCACAATTCTCTATAATTCGTGTTGCGTTAACGTTGCGAATATAAAGCGTTTAAACGTGCAGCGGTGCGGTGTGATGTAAATGTATTTAGTTGTAACACCTCATTAAATCGTGTCCAATAATGTATTGACACGTGTCCCTAATCCTAATTATGTCAAAAGTTGGTTAAGAGGGACTATTTTCGTCAAAAACGAAAACTAAGTTTATGAAAGGACTAAAAGTGTCAACATGCTGAAACTAAGCCTTTGAGTGACCGTATACGGTGTCTGTATTCTCATATGAGCCACTTGTTGGACGTGAGGAGCCGTTTACATAATTGTTTGAAAGTTGCGTAATCGTTTGAAAGTTTGCGCGACGAAGGGTTAAAAGCGTCAACATGTTAATTCTTACCTCTGAGTGACCTTTTAACGAAACGAGAGTTTTATGATGCTTGGTCATACTCTTGGGTGTGCCTAATATTAGCCAATGAGGGCTTTTGTGATAATCATAACAAAATATGCATTATTCGAGCTCAAGTACTATTTACGACAAACTACGAAAGTCTGCCGATTCTCATAGCGACGTACACTCCGAAACAAGGTCATAATCTAGACATACCCTAAATACCCTTAACATAGCTTAGAAATAAGCTTTGGAGTGTTCGGTGTGTGAAAATATGCTTATTTGATCACAGGAACTAAAAGCGTCAAAATTGCGAAAGCATGCAAATTCGCGCATATTCATCGTTCTGACCATATCCGTACATCCAAAAAATTTTGTAATCATTACAATATTATATTTTAGTGATGGGAATGCAAAAATACCATTCGTTGCTTAATTTGGATTGTTTTCGCGTCCGTTCGAACGTTCGTCCGTCGTAATTAAGCGAAAAACGCGACCGTACGACCGAACGAATTGACATCCAATACATTTTTAGCATAATTCAAGTTAAATATACTTTAAATTCCTTATGGATCTTAAAAATGTGGTTAACGGGTGTTAGAAGTGCCAAAACTCAACAAATTTTGTGCAGGGACTAAAGCTGTCAAACTTCAAAAATTGACTTGTAGCCCAAGTATACAGCTATAAAACCTCCGAAACGAATCTATGGGCTAGTTAATTGTTTTAGACACCTATAGGGACACTTGTTAACATCCTAAGAAGTCCCATAACACTTGGCATCATCCTACAACTTCAAGAAAACTATAAATAGGGGTGTTCTTCCACCACTTTCACTTGCACCTTTCCATATTTCTTTCTTTCCTTCTCTTGTGGGAGTTCCTGAGCAATTTGGAGCATACCTATGAGTTATAATCAGTCCCTAGGACCACTTGTAAGTGTTCCTTTCATGGCTAGTTCGTTTAATAGGCTTTTAAAGCCGAAAAGTCAAGTGTTTACGATAAACGCTTTGACTTTTAGTTAGACCTTAGATGGTCAAGCCATTGTCCGCAAAGAACATGGCTACGTGATCGTAATTAGGTAGGTGTTAGTCCCTCAAAAGGGAACCTCCTAAGAATCACGTTTGCTTGGTCAATTGACGAGTCAACATAATATTGTTTTAAAAAGTCAACGGGTCAGTTTTTGAAATAATTGCGATATGGATTTAGAATTGTTCTAAAATATGTTTTTATCATTTAAACAACTTAGTAATAATTGTTAAAACATGTGTAAACATGTTTGGCTCGTCAATTCCAGTTTTAAGGTCGGTTCGCAACCGAAAGTCGCGAAGTTTGACTTCTTCGTTGACTTTCGATTATAAACCGAATTAGACTAGTATGCTACTGATTTAAAATTCCGTTATGATCATATTATGATATAGTATAACCCTATAAGGTTATATTACACGATCAGACTAGTAATCTGATTTTATGCGCATGTTCCGTTATTATGTCGTACTTTGACTATTTTGCCCTTTTGCTTAAAAATAAGGTTTTAAATATAAATGAGCATGAAAATGAGTTATGTATTGATAAGTAAACATATTTAGAATATTTTGGTGTTTATAAATTGGTCATAAACTGAGTTTACGCATATAATCGTAAACTACGCTTTTAAAAGGACTAAAATGCCCTTTTACATCTAAAATGAGTTTAAACCATAAATTCTTGTCAAAACTCATTATGTACTGATATGATATTATAATTAGGATTATTTGGGATGCTAAGTCAGATTGTAAACTAAGTTTAACATCAAGTTCTTAGACAATGCCGATAAATGACGATAATGCCCTTATGGCACATAAAATGGGTTTTAAGCATAATATTCAAACCAAACCTTTTTATTACTGATTTGTTATGACAAATAAAATATTTTAACTATTCAAAGCTGGTCATAACTTCAGATTTCATAAAACATCGCATAAATCGTCATTTAACGACATTAACGCCGTTTAGGCGGGTAGTATGGTTTTAAACCATATTTAGGAACCAAGACTTGTTACCTACTGATTTTATAAACCATTTTAAATATTTTTATAGTAGGTATAAGTCATGAACTCAGAATCCCAAATAAATTCTCAAAACTATCTGTGAAATAACCAAAATGACCCTTACGGCGCATAGTTTGGTCTTAGAGCGTAAACCACACATATATTTGATATCCTACTGATATGAGATGATAATTAAACCACTTTTATAGAATGTTTATGACCATGACATCAGTTTACTTGCAAGCTCCTTTTAGAAATTGTAAAATTACCGAAACGTCCTTATAAGGCATAGTCTGATTTTAAAACCTTAATGGGCATACAAGTTGATATCCTACTGATATTATAACTTGTTTAAAGTATATTGGCATATGGAACTTGTTCATGACTCATCCGGTTACCTGTTATCGCTTATACGCGTACGGTTAGACTTACGTAACTAGTTTACCTAAGTTTACTGAAAAGGATTTAACCTTAATAAATCTGTTCATTCCAGACTATAGTACCCCCCCCCCCCCAGATAAGCGAACTTGGGTCAATTATACTTAGACTTGCGGCTTTTTCCAAATATAGTCTTATTGATTGGAAGCTAGCAAAAAGGTAAATACTCTTGACTTATTTTAGAGTAAAACTTGGGATGGAAATTATGCCTCTTGGGGCGGTTATTACACAAGTAAGTCGCCTATGATTGTGCAAAAGTGTAAAACTACGGTTTAATCTGTTTACTTGATAGTTACTATAATTGGGGGTTAATGATACCATGTCCGGACAACCCAATGGGTTAATCAAGTATATAAATCTGGTAACAAGAATAAATCCCAAGATATATTTAAAGGATCACCTATGGGTTTTTGTAACACCTCGTAAAATCACGACCAATGATGTGTTGACACGCGTACTAAATCCTAATAAAGTCAAACGTTGACTATGAGGGACTAATTTTGTGAAAAATCAAAAAATTTGAATGCGAAAGGACTAAAAGTGTTAACATGCTTAAATTAAGCCTCTGAATAACCATATACGGTATTCATATTTAGAATTAAGCCACTCGTTGATCAAGAGGAGCCGTTTGTATGATTATTTGAAAGTTTGCACGTCGAAGGCTTAAAAGCGTCAACATGTTAATTCTACCTCCGAGTGACCTTTTAACAAACCGAGAGCTTTGCGATGATTGATTACACTCTCGGGAATGCCTAATATTGGCCATTTAAGGCTTTTAGGCCAATAAGTAACGTTACGCGCAACCTTGCAAGTTAAAGGGGTTAAAAGCGTCAGTATATTTAATTATACCTCTGAACGACCTTTTAACGAACCCGAAGTATTATGAAGTGCAAGCATACCCTTGAGAATTCTTAATTTGGATTACATAGGACTTTGATGCTATTAATCGATGATACGCGCAAGTTTGCGCGTTGGAGGGACCAAAAGCGTCAACTTTTAAATCTACGCCTTTGGGTGACCATTTAAGCAAACAGGAGTGTCATAATAATTAGGCATAGACTTGGGAATACCCAATATGGGCCTCGGAAGATTTAGATATCGTTAAACGATGTTACGCTACTACGTGCGACAAAGGGACTAAAAGCGGCAATAAGCTAAACTACGCCTTTGAGGATCTTTTTTAAACAAACCGAGAACTCCGCAACGCTCGGCTGCATCCCTGGGTATGCCTAAGATTTTTATGTTAAAGGATCTTTTACTTTAAATTAATATTGCACATATATATAGAAAGTTATGCGCCAAAAATGTCATTTATGAAAGTTTTTAAAGCTGAACATAAGGGCAGGGACCAGAACTGTTAACCAGCATAATTGTTTCCTGGACAAGGCTGCTTCGCAGGCCACAAACACTCAGGGTCTGCCCTTCGCGTACCGTTAAAGAACAAATAGTAAACTTCAGCTGAAATATAAGTTTTTGTGCCATATATATCACTTTTGAGAATTAAAAATCGACTTAAAGGACACAGGGACCAAAACAACACATGGACCAAACTTTTGGGGCTGGACGGGACAGCCTCGCGGGCCGCGAAGCCTACAGGGCCTGCCTTCATGGGCCGCCAGAACAGTAACAGCAGCAGTAGTTGTTTTAAACTGCTGATTTGGGGTCCTGGTTTGTTCTTCACACATTTAAAACCATTAAACTCATACCTGGGGCTGTAAACTGGATTGTAACAGCTGTATAGACACCTGGGATCATCTCATGGTGTCCTTAGACACTTGTCATGATTCAATCCATCCTAAAAATCTATAAATAGGTGAGAATTTCTTACTTGGGAACTCACCTTCATTCCAATCTGCTATCTCTCTCTATATCTAAGAGGATCCTGAATTTTTGGAACCTCCTTCAGTCCATAGGACCTTATGTAAGTGCCCTTTCATGACAAGTTTATTTTATTAGGCTTTTAAAGCCAAAAAGTCAAGCGTTTTCAATAAACGCTTTGACTTTTAGCTGGACCATAAACGGTCAAGCCATTGTTCGCAACGAACATGGCTACGTGATCGTAATTAGGTAGGTATTAAACCCTCAAAAGGGCACCTCATAATTATCACGTTTACTTAGTTAATTGTCGGTCAAAGTAACTAAAATAAAAGTCAAACGGGTCAATTTTTAAATAAAATTCATAACTGATGATGTGGAAGCTATAAAATCAGTTTTGTCACTTTAATAACTTGGTAAATATTAATTGAACCTGTTTAGGCATGTTCAACCCGACAATTCTGAGTTTAGGCTCGGTTCGCAACCGAAAGTCGTAAAAGTTGACTTTTGCTTTGACTTTCAGTTCTGACCCGAATTAGCTTAGTTTAGTTATGCCTTTGGATTCCTTTGTGACCATATTATATGTAAGTATAACCCTCTGAGGTTATACTACATGGTCCCGTAGAAATCTGAGTTATTTGTATGATTCCGTTAATATGCTTAAATTTGACTATTATGCCCTTATGTTATAAAAACGAGATTTTTTAAAATGTGAGAGGACAAAAAGCTTTATTACTAATATATAAGTATGTCACAAAAATTTGACATCCGTTTCTGGTCTCGAACGAAAGTTATGCAAGCTATCGTAAAATGAAACTTTTTTGTTAATTAAATTGCATTTTTGGCATAAATCATATTTAAACCCAATTTTTGACACCAAACTTGCTACCCACTGTTATGATATAATATTTAGGGATTTTTGGAAATTTTTGTCAAATTTTTATACTGACCATAACATAGAGTTCTTGCATGGACTATGTAATTGACGATAATGTCCTCTTCGCTAATAAAACGAGTTTTACACATCATTTACATTGTTGGGATTGAACCCTATCAAAGGAACAATTGATTAAAGCCAAAACCGGATCAGGGCAGTGGATCCAGAATAAGCACTGTTGTATTCCAACTTTCCCCTTGAAAGTGGTTCTAACAACTAATGACTTTCAGCCATTGATCCTTTACAACAACTGTTGCCTTGCAACATCTGATCAAGTATAAAGACTGATGAAGACTAAAGCCCTGATGATCAATCTACTGCTATGGGTCAAGCACTGCTGAAGAAACCAAGTACTGCTGGAGTCACAATAGTGGAAGGATAAAGCAGTAGTTTAGTCTTTCCTATGTAACGTATTGTAATCAGTAGTTAGCATAGCAGTGTTTGTGTTAGATCAGTAGTTTCAGGTTGTTAGGAGGTTAGATGTCACTTTCATGGTGACGTCAGCCAAGATGCTTTAGTGGTTTGCTCGTGCCTATAAATAGAATAGTACCCTGTACTGTTCTATTAGCTCTTTCACCACTTGTCTTCCTGTACGAGCAAATACTGTGAGCTCAGGCTGAGGGGGAGTTTGTAGTACATGCATGCAAAATTGTAATCAGTGATTGGAATAAATTTAATCATTTGGTTCAATGTTCAAACATGTATGTTGAAAGCATTTCTTCTGTTTGATTGTGTGCAAAGTTTAAATCCATTTTATTTCCGCTGCAATTACTTGCTCATCTTCATTAATTTCTAAACAAAAACACAATAAAAAAGAAACTCAGATCCTAACAATTGGTATCAGAGCTCGGACAGTTAAATTTGATCTAACAATCATTTTTAACATAAATAGTTCAGCTCGCAATCGTTGATACTGATAGTTGTTCGTTTTGTTGAAAAACAGAGTAAGGTTTAATCACGTTCAAAGTTGATTAATCAGTACCTATAAAACAACCAGGATGACGTCACAATCACAAGATGATAAAAATAACATCGGTTCACTTTTCAAACCACCCATGTTGAAACGAAATGAATACAACATCTGGGAGAGAAGGATGGGTCACATCCTTGCTCAGCAGAATCCCGGATGTTGGAGATCTGTTGTTTTTGGATCACATGTCCCTATGGTGCCAAGTGCTGAGGATACAAAGAAGTTCGAACCAAAGAAACCTAAAAACTATACTAAAACTGATTTTCAAAAATTCGAACTCGATGCCAAAGCATTTAGCATCATTGCATCTGCACTACCCAATGAAATTTATGCTGGGCTGTTACACTGTAACAGTGCCAAGGAATTATGGGATGCACTTAAGGAACAATTTGGGGGAACTGAAGAAGCAATTGAAAATAACAGGGAAATTCTGAATCAGCAGTATGAAACCTTATGTCACATTAAGGTTGAATCATTAACCCAACAGTTTGAAAGATTCAGTTGTCTCATTAGTGAGCTAAGACTTGTTAAAGTTAAATTTGCTAAATCTACACAAAATAGCGGGTTTCTTAGATCACTGCCTGAAAAACAGGATACAATTGCTTTTGTGACCAGAAACTCTGTTGAGTTCAAAGATCTGACACTGACCCAGCTTCATGGTAGACTCCTATCCTATGAAAGGGAGTTGAACCAGAAAAAGAAGTTGCAAGAGTCTGGTAAAGTTGCAGATGACTATTCATTTGGCAACACAACTCTGTTGGGCCAAGAAGAGTCTGGCAGCAGTAAGGATCAGAGTTATGATCATTTTATTGACATAACTGTTAGTGGTAATTTCAACTCTGATCCTCACTCATCCAATTTTGCTTTCACAGCAAATGGAGAAAGCCAGAACTCAGATAATCTGTGCTTTGAACTCAACGACTTACAACACTTTGATCCAACTGACCTTGAAGAAATGGACATTTTGCATCAATTGGCTTTGCTTAGTGTAAGAACAAGCAAATTCTATAAAAGGACAGGGAGAAAATTCCCAGGGTTACATGGGAATTTAAAAGTGGGGTTGGATAAGTCAAAGATCAAGTGCTATAAGTGCAATAGGCTAGGTCATTTTGCTCGGGAATGTAGGAGTCAAACCACTGGTTCAATTATTACTCATCCCAGCTCAAACCCTAGACCACAAAACCAAAGCACTATGCACTATTCCCATTATACCCCTGCTGCCCATGTAAACACTGCTCATTATGCAAACCCTATTCCTGTGCATTATGTTCAAACCACTGTCCCTCAAATTTAGTATGTCCAAGCTCCTGTACCTCAGGTTCAAGTGCAACCAGTTGCACTAAAACAAGTTGCACCACTAGCAGTGGTTCAACCAGATCAGCAAAGCTTTTTCACCCAAGGTTTTGTTGACTGGAGCAGCTTACCTGATGACCTAGGTGATGAAAATTTTGCACTCTATGCTACTAATGATGCTTCTTGTAAGGACTTGCAAAAATGCCCCAGAAATGACCCGTAAGTGAAAACCCGGACCCCTGAAACCATAATGTACATGAAAAAACAAGAAAACAAGATTTCTGGGTTTCACGCGGGCCGCGTAAGAGTAAGCTTAGGCTTACGCGGGCCGCGATAACTCAGCAAATCTCCAGATAAGCACTTAGGCCACTTGGCAGCCACGTGGCAGACCTACCTGTGACACGGATGCCCTAGTCGTAGACTAGGTGGCTCTCGCGGGCCGCGTAAAAGCCTGTTAAGGCTTACGCGGGCCGCGTAAAACTGAAAATTTTGCTATAAGTAGCCTGTGCATGGGGCTTTCAACTGTGTTCGAAAACTTTTCTCAAAAACGAAGTATACTGCCTAAATTTGAAGTTTTAAGGTATCAAGGCGCTGCTACGATACAGGGTATTAACTCGATCGCTGCTACGATTCAATGTCAGATCGATTGAAACCAATCCGATGGATGTTTAAGTGCTGCCCAACTTAGGGCTATACTTTGTCATTCGTCGTGAGGGTTTTAATCTCGTGAGTTATCGTAAATGTTGTATTAAGTTACTGACCTAGTTCGTATGCATTGTCATTTAATTTAGGTTACAAGGCTTATCAGTAGGCTCAACTCTGCCTGGTTAAACTTGCAATGTGAGTCATTCTCTTTTATCAAATTGTTTTCTTAAAACTCGACTTGTTTTCAAAGTTATAATTACAGGGATCAAGTCTTTGTAATCTTCAATTACTGCCGGTATGTGGGGTTTTGTATACATTACTTGATACCCGTCACCATTGGACAACGGGTTAGCCAATGGGTGATCTGACCATAATCACAGATACAGTCGAGTGACAAATACCGATTTGGGGTAATTGGTGGATAGAAACAATGTAATCACCCTTAATACTGTATATTATAACAATGTGTTATTTTGTGCAACTTGAGTGACTCGCCAGTATTTCCCTGCTGATAAAACCTTTTTAAAACATGTTTCAGGTGATCTGATGTGATCCATGAAAAGTGTCGTGTAGCACTACAAGCTTGAGGAAGTGGCTCAATAAAATAAAGAAACATGTTTTTTGTAAAAACAGGGATTTCCCAGTGAAATCACCTTTATTGTAAATTATGGGTATTATTCCCAATTTGTGAAATAAAATAAATTGGGCATTTTCGAGTTTTAAAAGATCCTGTTAAACTTCCGCTGTCAACTCAAATAATAAATACCACGAGTTTCTGCCTCGCGGCTCCTGGACAGGGTAAAACCTGGACGGGGGCCGTGACACTTCTAATGATGAATTCTGTTTTATGGCATTAGAGTCAATACCAGAAGAGCTGGATGCTGAAAAAGGGCAGACAAGTGTTAAAACAGTGGACGAAGTTGCTGAAGCAGTGGTAACTGCTGTTGCTGGTGAAATACTGCTGGGAGAAAATTCAGAACCCCTAATGAAACCACTTTCTGACCCCTGGTCTGAAGAAGAAGAAGAAGAGAAGAAACATGGTGAGAAGGAAGAGAAGGTGACTGATGAGAAAGAGCATACTTGTGATTGTGCCATGATGGCTGCAGCTAAGGAATCATCTCAGGTTCTTGAAAATCTATGTTCAGACAAATGCATCATAGCATTTGCTAACATTAAAGAGGTGAATGAAAACCTTAGGGATAGAGTGTTGAATGATGAAGTCAAATTTGAAAAGTCTTTAAAAGAACTTAAAAACAAATTGGCTGAAAAGGATAAAGAAATCTACAGTCTAAAAGAGGAGCATAGCATAACCAAGAACCAACTCCAAACAATGGTAGAAAAATATCATGTTTGCAAAAAGGAGTTGGAATCCACCCAAATCACTTGTGAAAGATGGGTGGAATCTTGCAAAGGTTATGAGGTCATGCTTGAAAAACAGCTTGAAAGCAATGTAAAATTTGGCATAGGGTTTAGAAAATATGATGAAATTGAAAACACTGCTGCAAAACAAGCTGGTTCAGTTGAAATAACACCAACCAACAAGAATGGCCAATAAGTTAAGATAACTGACAAACTTGGTAACAAGATCACTCTGGAAAGATCTGTGGGGTCCTCAACCTTTGAGGAAATTGAGAAATACCAATTTAAACCCACATGGTCTGATGAGTGTGACATTCTTGAAAATTTTAAACCAATGGACTTCACAACCACTGATGGTGTAAAAGCTCCTAAAGCAAAGGTCATTCCTCTCAAAGACATCCCAACAGTGGTTCAAAACTCTGTTGCTAAGGAGTCTGAGAAGAAGAAAAGAAGAGAAAAAGTTAAAAACTTGTTTTGTGATTTCTGTGAAAAGAAGAATCATCTAACAAAAGACTGTTTTCATCTAAAAGCATATGATATCAACAAAACTAGTGTTATTGTACCTGCTGAGAGCTGCACCATCTGTGGTAAAACAAACCACAAAACTCAGGAATGTGTGTATCTCAAATCCTTTGATGTAAAAAAGAATGAGTACACTGCAAAAACATCCTTAAATTCATCAACATCATCTGTCAAATTCACCAAGAATCAACCACTGTTTGTGCCAGTTCAAACAGCTGTTACAAAACAGCTGAACCAAACCTCTGTTAAAAGAGATGTTCAGGTGACTGATGCACCCCCTGCCAACCAATACCAAAGAGGTAAAGGTCAACCACCATACCAAAGGATCCCACATGTTTATGAGGTTTACAAAAAGCCTTTTAAACCAAGAGTGAATAGGCATCCTTTTGGGTACCAGCAGATCATTGGGCAAGACCCCCAGCAGTGGTTAGAGAAAAACAGTACCAAAACTGTCCAAATCCCTGAACTAACCAATGTCCATCCACCTGAACTTAACACAGACACTGTTGAGACCCCATCCAAAGCCTTATTGGCTTTGGAGACCCTAATGAACTAATCCTTTTACTTCATGTGCAGGGAGCTTCTGCATGCTTAGATAGCCTTTGGTATGTAGATAGTGGAGACTCCAGGCACATGACAGGATGTAGAGCCCTACTCAAAGATTTCAAAATCCATGGAGGGGGTGATATATCCTTTGGCAATAATAGTAAAGGGAAGGTTCTGGGGTTTGGTACAGTTCAATCTGGTAAAGTTAAGTTTGAAAATGTCAATCTAATAGACAATCTAAAATTCAACCTCCTGAGTGTCTCACAAATGAGTGATAAGGGTTATGGCTCATTCTTCACAGAGGATTGTTGTAGGATTGTTGGACCAGAAATGGTTAAAAAGATTGAAGAAATAATAAAAAATGGAAAACCCTAACTTGTTGCTCAAATAAGTGGCAATGTTTATGTGGTTGATTTGTCAAAAGAGAGCCCCAGGACTGATGCCTGTCTGTTCTCAGCTGCCGCTAACAAAGAGACAGAATTATGGCACAGGAGATTGGTGCACACAAATCTCAAGACAATCACTGCTACATCCAAACAGGGGTTAGTAAGAGGTTTACCTCAAAAACTGTTCACCTGTCCTGAGCATTGTGTTTCCTGCCTAAAAGGAAAACAGCATAAAAGCTCGTACAAATCAATTGAAGAGTCCAAAACAACCAAGTGTCTGCAAATTGTGACACCTGGGTCACTGCGACCATCAAACAAATACCAAACCAATGAAATATTGTATTTCATACTTGGGATTTGTACAAATATGTGTATCATTTGCACATATCAATTCTTGTTCGATTTCGGGCTCTAAATCGCTTTCTCGAAGGTTATACGCGCACTGATGCGTAAATATAACCAGTTTAATGCAACGAACACTCCGGAATAGTGAAATAGGCTTCACATACCTTAAATTACCTTTACATAACTTAGAAATAAGTTTTGAAGGCTTTGGTATGACAAAATCAAGTTTAATCGCTTACAGGGACTAAATTCGACAAACTGCGAAAGTATGCCGATTCGTACTGTAACGAACATTCCGGAACATGACCATAAGTTAAACACACCCTAAATATCCTTTACATAGCTTAGAAATAGGCTTTGATGGGTTCGGTGTGCTAAAATAAACTTTATAGTCATTCAGGGACTAAAAGCGTCAAAAAGTGCATAAGTTTGCATTTTCGCGCATAACTTACGTTCTGAATACATCCGGACATCCAAAAATTTATGTAATCATTAAAATATTATGTTTTAGTGATTGTCTTGATAAAAATCCATTCGTCACGCAATTTAGATCGTTTTTGCGTCCGTTACGACTTCCGTCGTAATTAACCGAACAACGCAATCGTACAATCAAACGAACTGACATCCGGCATATTTTTGAGCATGTTTCATGTCCACAATGTTTAGGCATCATTTTAGGGCCTTAAAGTTGGATTGACGGGCCTTAGAAGTTTCGGAAATGAGCTTAAACATCAACAGGGACCAAAACTGTCAATGCTGCAAAGTTGCTGGCTTACGGACAATAAGCCATCACCCTTACGGTTCGTAAGGCATCCCCAGATCAGCAGATTCAGTTTAAATAGCTGTTAACAGCTGTTACCCACTCCTAATCCCTTTTGCACTTGCCTCTTCCTGATAATGGGGGGCCAATTTGAGTTACCTTAGTGTTGCAACAAGTGTAGGGACAAGATCAAAGCACGGTATTCGAGGAATGATCCTAACGGTGGTCCAAATCCTATAAATACCCAACCCATTCACTTGCAAAACCCACTTGAATTCTGAGTTTTTCTCTAAGTGGTTGTGGTTATACACTTCCTACCTGAGATTACTTGGAAGATCAAACTTGCGGGGACCCGTTGTAAGTGTTCTTTCGTTCTTTTTATTCATTTAGCGTTAAAGTCAAACTTTGTTTGACTTTCTACATTGACCAGTTTATGGTCAATGCGAAGTTCGTTTGAACTTCATAACGTGAGCGTAATCACGATGGTCATACTCCCTAGTGACTATACCTACTGATTACCACGTTATCTAGGCTCAGTGACGAGTCGTAGTTTCGGCCAAAATGCGCATTCTTACGTATTTTGTAACCAAACTACTCTTAGGTATCAAAACCGTTTGTTTTGATACCAAACCTGTTTTCTAAACTTAGTTAAGCATGTTTTAACATGCTTAGCTCGTCACTTTTAGTTTAGTGCTTATATAGGGTCGTAAGGTAAGCGAACTAAACAATCGCTTATACTTTCGAACCCGACCCATTTGGTCGATCATTAGGATCCGATCAAACATATTAGGTGACCATAGTTGTATAGGGAATAACCTTCCGATGTTATACGTTATGGTCACATCGTTTGAGTAGTTGTATGATAGGTAGTATATATGCCTTAGGCAAATTACCAAAATGCCCTTTTTACGCCAAAATTCACTTTAAGCATATGTAACATAACTTTTGATATCTAAACTGATTTGGAAACAATATTAGACATGTTAAGGCATATTTTACTTATCATAGGGCTAGTTAGGCGTTCTGAACGCGTTTTACGCAAACGACGCGTTAAAGTAGCATAAGCTACCTAAACGGGTCGTAATGGGTCGTAAGCACTTAGGGTAGGTTTCATAGTAGTATGTAGGCTTTATTAAACCATATTACATGAGTTCCCATACTCATTTGGTTTACGAGCCCTCATTCTATCCGATCCTCCGATTTAGGTCCGGTTTATTAACATAGTTATCTATATTAGGTGCCGTTTGATTTCCGTGATCTCTAGCATTGCTTGGTGGTTATCCTAGGACTTCTAAGCAATCTCAAGTGAGTACATAGACCCCTCTTTTACTGTTTTCCAAACTGTTTTGGGGTGAAACACATGTGCCTACTTGTTACTTTCATGCTTTCCATGTTTTCACATCATATACTTGCTATGTTCATTAGTACATTTATAGTACTTGATTTACATTACATTGTTTTGCTATGTATGTTTACTTAGCATACTTAGTACATTGTTTTCCTTTACATTTCTGCTATGTATGTTGACTGAGCATGCTAGCACATTGATTTACATGACTTTTCCTGCTTTGTATGTTTACTTAGCATACTTAGTACATTGTTTTACATTACATCTAGTTGCATATGCTCATCCAGCATATGGACACATTGTTTTACATTACATCCTGTTGCATATGCTCATCCAGCATATGAACACATTATATTACATTTTGAACCGTTTGTAACTATTTGACTATGTAAACCGTTGTAACCATTTGACTATGTGAACCGTTGTAACCATTTGATTATGTGAACCGTTTGTAACTGTTGAACCGTGTGAACCGTATTTGACCATACATAAACATCTCTACAATTGTTAAACTTTACATTTTGGTGGTTGTTTGGGTAAATGATTTAAGTAACGAGGCGACGTGTAATACGATAAAATCATGGTGGATACGCCGCTGGTACTTCCTATATATAAGTGCTTTTATAGTGTTACATATCGTAGCGTTATTTAAACCATTTTAGTTTAGACATATTACATCTATAATACAATTTTCACATAAACATCGTTTTACAAATAACTTAACTTATACAAACTCATTTCACATGGTTACTCATTTAACCATGCATTATTCTTTTATACATATATATATCATTTGATTTATTTATCACTTTTCAAATGATTTATGAAAGGAATCACTCAACAAGATTCATAGCTACTTTTTAAACAGTTTCTTTAAACACAAGTCATGAATCCTATTTTCATAAAAACCTATGTATCTCACAGGCATTTTTATGCTGACGTACCTATTTTCACATGTGTTTTCAGGAGCTGTTGCATAAGATGATCGAGACACACTTAGGCGGACCTGTGCCTTAGTGACTTAAAACGAAGCAAGAACTAGTTAATTTATGTTATGTACCCTTTGTTTCTTGTTTAAGACAATGTAACTCTCTTGATTGATAAATAAAAATATAACTTTAATTGCCATGGTTATGAAACAATTAATTCTGTTACAACACTCCCCGACGTTTCCGCCACGTTTTGTTGTTCTACGTGGTCGGGGTGTGACACAAATGATCCACATGGGTTTGTTTGGCCCAGTTAAAGTTATGAGTCTTAGGAAGAAAATATATTGTTTGGTTATTTTTGATGACTTTTCTAGGTTTACATGGACTTACTTTTTACATTCCAAAGATGAGACTGCAGGCATTCTGCAAGACTTTGTGACACAGGTTGAAAAGCAGTTTGATCTTCTAGTAAAAATCTTTAGGAGTGACAATGGCACAGAGTTCAGAATTAAGGAGTTAGATGATTTCTATGTGTCAAAAGGAATTGTAATGCAGTACAACATTCCAAGAACACCAGAACAAAATGGGGTTGTTGAAAGAAAGAACAGGACTTTGATTGAGGCTGCCAGAACCATGCTTGCTGATTCAGGTTTGCCATTAACTTTTTGGGCAGAAGCAGTAAACAGTGCTTGCTATGTCCAAAACAGAGTTTTAATCAACCCCAGGCATCAAAAGACTGCCTATGAACTGTTGTATAAAATAAAGCCATTGATTTCATATTTCAAAGTTTTTGGTTGCCCGTGCTTCATTTTAAACTTAAAAGATTCTATCTCAAAGTTTGCAGCTAAAATTGATTGTGGTTATCATCTGGGATACTCAACCACTGCTAAGGCCTACAAAGTGTTTAACATAAGGACTAAGACAGTGGAAGAGACTTTGAATGTAAAGTTCAATGAACTTTCATCAATGAAAATCCCAGCAAACCCTGCAGAATTATTTGATCTTGATAAATTCACATTTGAAAGTGTTGATGTCAAGACTAACAATGCAGGTTCATCAGAAAATTCTCCATCAGACTTTGGATATGAAGTCATCATTCCACAACAAAAGTCTACATCAAATGGTAGAGCAGCAGATGTTCAAAACAGTTGTCGAAGTTCAACCACTGCTACCTCAACAGTTGTTAACCAAAGTAGCCCATCAACCCCTGCCTCCACATCATCAAACACTGTTGATAAAAGTCCTCAAACAGTGGATCAAAGTCAGCATGTGTCCATACCACTTCCTCCTATTCCACCTCCATTTGAAGCCACTGCTGGATCATCAAAGTCACCAGCAGTGGTTAGCTCAGATGATTCACATCTGCAGCCCTCACCACTCAATGCCATTGTTCCATACAAAGGAGATCTTATCTTCTTGAAGTCTCATCCACCTAACCAAATCATTGGCAACATCAGTGAAGGGGTGCTCACTAGAAGTCAATCCCAAAACATCTGTCTTTTTGTTGGTTTCCTATCTCTCCATCAGCCAGTCAAGTACCAAGAGGCACTAAAAGACAACAGCTGGGTAGAAGCCATACAAGAGGAAATCCAACAGTTTAGAAGAGAACAAGTTTAGGAATTTGTACAATTGCCAGAGGGTGTGAGTCCTATTGGAAAAAAAGTGGGTCTTCAAAAATAACACTGATGAAAGGGGTATTGTTGTCAAGAATAAAGCCAGGCTTGTGGTTCAAGGGTTCAGACATGAAGAGGGCATTGACTATGATGAAACATTTGCCCCTGTAGCAAGATTAGAAGCTATCAGATTATTCCTGGCCTTTGCTGTCAACCACAACATCAGGGTGTATCAAATGGACATCAAATGTGCATTCCTCTATGGTAAGATTCAAGAAGAGGTTTATGTTTGTCAACCTCCAGGCTTTGAGGATCCATTTAATCTAAATCATTTCTACAAGCTAAATAAAGCTTTGTATGGCCTGAAACAAGCACCAAGAGCCTGGTATGAAACTCTTTCCACCTTTCTACTTTCCATTGGTTTCACAAGAGGTAAAATAGATAAAACACTGTTTTTGAAATGGAGAGGGAAAGACTTGATGATTGTCCAGATTTATGTGGATGACATCATTTTTGGAAGCACATGTAATAAAATGTGTGAAGAGTTTAGGAAACTCATGACAGCTGATTTTGAAATGAGTGCAATGGGTGAACTCCAGTGCTTTCTTGGTCTCCAAGTAAGGCAACTGCAAAATGGCACTTTTATCCATCAAGGCAAATATGCCAAAGAACTTTTAAAGAAATTTGAGATGGATGATTGTAAACCATGCAGTACACCCATTGCAACAAATAAAATAGTCATGTCTGATGAAAAGGATGATTTGGTTGATCAAACTTTATATAGAAGCATGATTGGGTCTTTATTGTACCTAACTACATCTAGGCCAGACATCATGTTTGCAACATGTGTTTGTGCAAGATCCCAATCAGCCCCCAGAAAGTCTAATCTTATTGCTGTAAAAAGGATATTCAGATACCTAAAAGGTGCTCCCACACTTGGTATCTTGTATCTAGCTGATGGAAATATCAAGCTTTTAGGTTTCTCAGATAGTGACTTTGCTGGATGTAACAAGACAAGGAAGTCCACTTCAGGAGGGTGCCAATTCCTAGGCAATTGTTTAGTGTCTTGGCAAAGCAAAAAAGCAAGCAGCTGTTTCCACATCCACTGCTGAGGCAGAATATATAGATGCTGCAAGCTGTACAACCCAACTGCTTTGGCTTCAAAATCAGTTGCTGGATTTTGGTATCACTGCCCTAAAGACACCTCTCATGTTGGACAGTCAGGCAGCAGAAAATATCATCAAAAATCCAGTTTCCCATTCAACCACCAAGCACATTGATATCAGACATCACTTTGTGAGGGATTGCTATGAAAAAGGTTTGATTTCTCTGCATCATGTTCCAACTAAGGATCAGCTGGCAGATGTACTAACAAAAGCATTAGATACATCTACCTTTGAAAGCTTGATCTCTAGGATTGGCATGCTGAACATGGAATAGCAAGCAAAATCTTGTTTTCCTATGAATAAAAGCATTAAAATGTTTTCAGAAAATCAAAAATCCATCCTTAAAAATAGTTAAAAATGAAATTTTCATTAAATCCTAAAAGTCTGCCATAACCACTATTTTGTTCAAAACATCTGTTCTGTGAAAAGTTGTCCACTGCTGAAAGTCAACCCCTGTTCTCTCATTTCCTTGGTAATCAATGTTGTTCAAAATCAGTGTTTTTATCCACTAATAGGCTACCCACTGATAGTTAAAGTCACCCACTGTTTTCTTTATAACCGTTGCAACCACTGATATTGCTCCATCAGTGGTTTCCTACAAACACCTGTCTTCCATTACTCATCAGGAGTTGGCACGTGGACAGTACATAGCGGTCAGATCTTTTGTAACCGCTGCCACGTCAGCATTCACTTTTTCCCTATAAAAACCTTGATCAAAACCCCCATACAGGGTTTTTACTGTCAAATCGAATTCAAAATTCCTTTCTCAAAGCAGTTATCATCCATTCCTCTCGATTCATTCATCATTCTTCTTTCTTCAAAATGGCAAAATCACCGTCTTCATCTGAAAAACCCACTAAAAAAGCCATAGAAATTCCATACAAAGCTCCTCACAATTACTTAGGTCTACTCACAAAACCCACTCACACTGAAACCTTCGATTCAATCATTGATGCACTTTCGTCTTCAAAGTACAAAACTTTGTTGACCGCTGATGCTCCGATTTACCTCAAAACCCAGAGAGAATTTTGGAAGAATACCACACTTGAATCTCAAGGTGAATGATGTGCGTGAGTGTTATTAGTTTTTAATGTATATATTAAGCCCTTTTTAACACTTTTTTAGCCAAGTTTTAAATTTATAAAACATGATATTTACTAACACTAAACACACATATGGGCAAGTGCACCCATCGTGAGCGTAGTATAGTGTTGGCAAGATACCGAGGTCGTCCAAGGACACAAGAGCTTTTAGTACCGGTTTATCCTCAACGTCTAATCAAATCAAAAGTTTAGAAAAAGGTTTTAAACTAGAAAAATAAAAACTAACTAAAATGCTGAAAAATAAAAATAAAAGAAAAACAGATAGACAAGATGAATCACTTGGCTCCGACTCGTGTTTAGTGTAACCTTTGATTATTTCCGTACTTTTGCACTATTTAAGATATTATCTTAGTTATTGTAGTAGGCCCCTATTTTGAAGGTGACGTTACTCTCAACCCAGTAGTTTGAGTCAGCAAGGATACAATCCTAAAGGGTTGGATTATTGAAAGATAATTAATTAAGTTATTAATGCATATTATGGTAGGCCCCTCTTTTGAAGGTGACGTTACCGTCGGCTAAGTAGTCTGAGTCAGCAGGGATACAGTCCTAAGTAGCCGGGTTAAAGTATTAATAGTAGCTTACATATGAGGGGATCAAAGAGTTTGGACCCCCGCCATCCAATACCGGTGGGTATTGAAGGAGGTCCTACTAAATTTGACCCAGGTCCTTGCAGGATCTATACACTGAACAAGGCAAGACTCTTACCAAACCGTATCCTTAACCCCCGACCAGGTAGCCAACATACCTCCATATAGAACGTGGAGATATGAATGGTGAAAATCTTTTATTTTATATAGACAGTAAAATAATGCCAAGACACCATGGACAAACGATATGGAAGAATCACCTTCAACATAAGAAACTAGTTATTAAAGTCATTAATACATAACCAAGTAAAAAGTGCGAAAAGATTAAAAATAAAAAGTATTACACTAGACACTTTGTCTTCACAAGTGATGTAAGAGACTTAGGCAAACATGACCTTGATTGTCAAGAACTCTTACGATCAATCTTGGATCCCGAGATGACTCACACACTCTATGATGGACAATGGATGATGGTGGTGGATGATGGTGTTGTGATGGTGGTGGGTGGTGGGTGAAGTATGAGAGAGGTGGTGTGCCAAGGGATGGTTTGCAAATGAGCCAAGCACTCCTATTTATAGGCTGAACATAAGCTCGGGCACGGCCCCGTGTCCAGTGGGCATGGCCCCGTGTCCATCCTCTTCTCTGTCTTCATTAATTGCAGTTTGTCTGCATTAGTTGACCACGCCCCCGTGTCCGCTGGGCACGACCCCGTGTGCAGAAGCGTATCTGTACTATCAAGATTTGCCTGCATTCTGCGAATCTTATAGTTGACCACGGCCACGTGTCCGCTGAGCACGACCCCGTGGTGGGCGATGGAAGCTTCTACAGCTTTGTCTTTTATGCTGACACTTGGGCACGCCCCCGTGTTCACTGAGCACGTGGCGTGTTTAGCCTTCTGTTCTCTTGTTTTGCTTGGGAAGATGCTTTCGGGGAGGTCGGGCATGCCACGTTTGTTCCTTTTCTTGTATTTATGTTAGATTTAGATGCCTTTTTGCTTCTTTTGTTACTTTGAGCTCATTTAATCCTGAAAATACAAAAGGAAGACAAAGCACACTTTTTCCAACATTAGTACTAAAAAATGGTTAGTTTTATGTCACAATTGATGTAATTTATATGTTGCATTTTGCACACATCAGTGAAACAATCATAGCCATCAATTCCTCAATAAAGGGTAAAAAGGTTTAAATTACACCAAAATCCATTTCAGATGTATTTGAACTCGATGATATACAAGGTAAAACTTCTTTTCCAAAAATTGAGTATAAAACTGATTTTATTAAGAGGGGGTATGATGCAGAAATGAAAAGGGACACCTTACAAAAAGTTAGCTTTCCTCCTGCAACAAAATTTTTATTCCATACCCTCTTGATGTGTGTCTTAAATAAAACAACTGCTTTTAATGAAATACCATTAAAGATCCAATACATGGGTTATACTATTTTACATAAAGAAAATTTCAACTACTCCTTGGAGATCTTTGATGACTTGGTTAAAAATGTTACCAGAAAATCATTTTTACTATTTCCAAGGTTCCTAAGCTTTTATTTTCAAAAGAAATTTGGAAAGGATGATGCTCATGTGCTCATCCAAGGTGAATCTTTTTCAATAAATAGCTTAACAGCTGAAACTTTTACAAGATTATCAAAACCTTCTAAAACAAAAACAGAGGCTCCTGAGCAGAAATTAGCAGCTACCACTGCTCCTCAGGCTCCTGCTGCTGAGCCCACTGCTCTAGGTGATCACAGCAGCAAAACAACTGCTGTGAAACCCACACCTAAAACCACCAAAAAACCAAGACAAAAGAAAACTCAAAAGCCCCCCAAACCTACAAAAAAGGAAACTCTGGAAGATGAGATCCCAGAGCAACTGCCAGTGACAACACAAAAGTCACCAGAAACCACTGCTGCTACTTCCTTACAGCAGATGATAGAAAGATCTCAACCCTTGCCTCAAACTCCTCCTGCTTCTTCTAAAAAAGAACAGGTTGTAAGAATAGGGACACCACAATATGATGCTCTGGAATCACTTGCTTCCATCATCCACAACCCACTGTCCGGGGCAAATTCGGTTTCTACACCCATACTCACTGCCACAATTCCCCCACAACAAAGCTTTTGTTGGATGCTCTTGATTTGAACCAGACACAAACCAGTCCTTCTCACTCACCTTTAAATGAGAATATACCCCCAACAATTGACTGGGTCAGGTGTTTCAGTCATTGCTAACCCACCAACAACACCTGAGGAGGTTACACCCCCTGAGTTACATGTAACTCTTGGTGGTAGTTCAAGTGAAGCAGCTACTACAAGTGCTGAACAAACTGGTTTGCACTTAGACAGTAGTTACATTAATCAGACTTCCTTGAAGGCAATTCCTTCTTTGGGAACCATGGTGCATCCAGTTTTTACTGGTTCACTAAAAGTGGTCACCCCAGCTGAAGGAAGAAGTCCCCAGTTCCAAGACAAAGGGGCATGAGTGGATGACTTTTGGAATACATTCCCTGAGTCAACCATTGTTACAACCACTGAATGTGGGAAATCAGATGATCCCATTAAGTTGGGTGATGGTTTAATGTACCGAGAATTGACGGATAGAGTTGACAAAATGGATACATCTGTTGCAGAGATCAAAGACATACTGCAACAGTTGTTGAAAGTCCAAAAGGTACCACCCACTGCTGCATCACCTCCAACAGCTGCTCCATCATCTGTTCCTACTACAGATGAGCTGTGGAGTTTATTTCAACCTCTGCTCCATCATCAAAGAGAATTAGCTGATCAACAACATGAGATACAAGTTCAAACGATCAGAAATCTCATGGAAGCAAGGTTTAAAGACACCCAGGCAGATATCAAGGCTATCAAGGCCCATTTATTGAACACCACTGGCATTGCTCCTCCCTCTATCATTTTTGTGGATAACCCACCACCAGCTGATGCCAAAAAGGGGGAGAAATTGAAGCAGTTGAAGAAAAGGGGGTATGAAGATGGTCTCTACATTGCACCTAACAATTCAAGCATGCTTGCAGACATCCCCAAGCCAGATGGGTCTAAAAAGGTTGATGTAACCACAAATGCCATTGCTGATGCAAAAGCATGGGTAAAAAGGGATTTGGAGGCAAAGGATAAAGCAAGGCTTGAACAGGAGAAGAGAGTTTTCATGGAACTGAATGAGCAGGGTACTTCTGAGCCAAAGGATGATAAAAATCCTGAGCCAAAAAGAAAGAATCCCACTAGAAAAGTGAGAGAACCCAAACACACACCATCCAAATCCACGAAACATACTCCCAAACCTCCTAAAAGCTCCACACATCAATCTCCAAAAACAACAGCTGTTGTAACACCTGCTGTATCAACAACTGTTGGTACTTCAGTGGTTTCAGCAGTTGTTAACCCAACAACCACCACTTCAACTACAACAACTGCTCCCACTTCAACCACTGCCCCACCAAAAATACCATCACCACCAAAAACAACTTCATCACCACCATCACCTCCTGCCAAAAAGCAGAAGACAGCTGATGACACATCATCAGTTGTAATGACAACAGTGGTTGAAACACCAGTTGTTTCAACAGCTGTTAGTCAGCCACCTTCCACTTCAATAACCACCACTCAAATCACCACCACTGAACCAACCAAAACACCACCAGCCTCTCCTAAACCAAAAAGGAGAAGGATAATTTTGAAAGATGATGATTCTCCACCACCACCAACATCTTCACAACCATTGTAACTTGCTATAATTCCAAACCCTGTTCCACTTTCTTCTGCACAAGCTTTTAACCCAAACACTGCCATTGTCTCAGCAGCTGTCCAATATCCTCTGGAACTTATAGCAGTCAGAGAAGAGATCAAATCTTTTTATTCTGAAGATGACCCTGCTAAAAGGAAACTACCATCTGTTGAAGGATATCCAAGGCCAAATAATATTGAACAATACCTGAAAGTCAAAGCTCGACAAGAAGAGGAGATTTCTAAAAGAAACTCACAAGGAAAATCTGATAAGGAAATTCAAAGACACTATCAATTCCTACTCACACAAGTCAGAACATTGGAGCAGTTTTCAAAAGATTTGTGTCAAAAGCTTTCAGAAAGAGATGATGAAACCTTGAAGAAGCATTATATTGAGCACATTATGGCCTTCAAAAGGTACAAAGGTGATAAAGCTCAATATAAAGAATGGACAGTGGGTGAACTCAAAGAGGAGTTAGAAAGGATTGAAAAGATGAATAAGGACAAGGTTAAACATACTCCACCTGTCTGGTCAAAATACATGAAAAATCTACCAGACAGGGTGCTAGAACTGAAAAGAATGAAAGAGGAACTTATTACTGTTGGTTTTGGGTCAAGAAATCAAGTAACATGATGGAAGGAAGACAAGGTCAGGGCAAGTTACCAAAGGCTGGAAGAACTAAGGAAGAAAAATCCTGATATTCAACAAAAGCCTAATTATTCTAAAGAAGTGGTTCCAGAAAAGCCACAAAAGCAACAATTCAAAAGATCCACTGCTCCACCTGCTGCCTTCCTTTACCAAAGAAGGAGACAAAAGCAGATGGATAAAGTAACAGCAACATATCAAGAAGCAGAAGAGTATCTTGTGAAAGAATGAGTTAAAAGAATGATTGAAGAAAGACTTGAGTCTGAACAACCTTCAACTACTGCTCAGCCAGTTATTTCCAGGCCACCATCTCCAAACTCATCTGCAATAAAACCTCTCCCAAGAAACCAACTGGATTAAAAAATACTAAAGTGGAAGTCTGACAAACAGACCCACGTATTGACTCTGATCAAATCCTGTGGTGAAGTGAAGAAAATATCAAGGGAACAAGCATTGGGCCTGGGTGGTGAAGATCTACAAGATCTCCTTTACCTTCCACTGTGCAGGGATGGGGATGACACAGATGCCCTGGACTTTGAGTTACAACTTAAAGGACAAATAAGGGAACTGTTGATGAGGCAATAAAGATCTACAATAATGAAGGGTTTTGGCATCATCTGTTCCAGGGGGAGATTGTTGGGATTGAACCCTATCAAAGGAACAGTTGATTAAAGCCAAAACTGGATCAGGGCAGTGGATCCAGAATAAGCACTGTTGTATTCCAACTTTCCCCTTGAAAGTGGTTCTAACAACTGAAGACCTTCAGCCACTGATCCTTTACAACAACTGCTGCCTTGCAACATCTGATCAAGTATAAAGACTGATGAAGACTAAAGCCCTGATGATCAATCTACTGTTATGGGTCAAGCACTGCTGAAGAAACCAAGTACTGCTGGAGTCACAACAGTGGAAGGATAAAGCAGTAGTTTAGTCTTTCCTATGTAATGTGTTATAATCAGTAGTTAGCATAGCAGTGTTTGTATTAGATCAGTAGTTTCAGGTTGTTAGGAGGTTAGATGTCACTTTCATGGTGACGTCAGCCAAGATGCTTCAGTGGTTTGCTCGTGCCTATAAATAGAACAGTACCCTGTACTGTTCTATTAGCTCTTCCACCACTTGTCTTCCTGTACGAGCAAATACTGTGAGCTCAGTCTGAGGGGGAGTTTGTAGTACATGCATGCAAAATTGTAATAAGTGATTGGAATAAATTTAATCATTTGGTTCAATGTTCAAGTTTAAATCCATTTTATTTCCGCTGCAATTACTTGTTCATGTTCATTAATTTCTAAACAAAAACACAATAAAAAAGAAACTCAGATCCTAACATACATGTCAAACCTTTTTCTACTGATTTTATATAGGAAAAATTACAAGTTTTGTCCTTTATCTATATACCCCTTTTCAGGCGGTGTCTTTTTTAACGAATGTTGACAGATTTTGCCCTTTATAGCGAATTTTGTTGCACGTTTTGTCCTTTGACTCTAACCCTGTTAGTTTTTTTTTTGTTAAATCTAATCAAACAGGGGTAGTTTAGTCTTTGTACCCATTTATTTATAAATCTTTTAAATAAATAAAACAAAAGGAAATTTAAATAACTAATAACATTTTTTTCTAAATTAAAAATCTTTCTCTTTCTATACTCACATACACACAGAACTCTGTCTCTCTCTCTCTCTCTCAAACTTCATCTACCACCACCATCTCCCACCTCCCAGAACCACCACCCCAACCCTAACCAAACACCCAGCCACATTGTCTAGCCATCACCGCCCCAACCTAACCCTAACCAAACACCTGCCAACGTCTACAACCAGTTGCAGAAATCTGAACATATAAACATCAGATCTGATGAAAGTCCAACAAATTATCAAAAGCTAAACAATCTGCGTGTAGGTCTAATTGGAAACAATCTGCAAATGGGATTTGAACAAACATTTATTTGACACTTTATTTAAACTGGAAATTGCAAGACCCACAGATAAACCCAATTACAATGATGACATTTAAACTAAAAGAAACCTGAACTTACACCATTGAAATAATTTTTAAACTCCTATTGAAAACTGAAACAAATAAACCATAACTATAATAAACCAAATTATCTTTGTCTCAAAGCCCATTTGAATTTCTTGAACAAACTTCAGCCAATTAGGATTAAATCCTTCACGGTATTGAACCGTATATAGATCTGCATATTCTTGAACCGAGATCTCCATATTCTTGAACCGTTATCTCCATATTCTTGAACCGTTATACAGATCTTATATTATTAATCAATGAAAAGATCCAGGATTATGGTCCTGAATGAAGACATGGTCATGTTCACTGATGATGTATACAGATCTTATACAAACCCTACACCTACTAATTGGATGAATTATACTCGAAATACCCATTTTTTCAATAAAAGTTGAATCAAATCACTTGAAAACTGAATTGAAGTAAAACATCATGTGGGTTTGTGAGATTTTCACCTGAGAAACGGAAAATCCGAAAGAAGAAACAGGGAAACCTTCGACATGTGAAGAACAGTAACGAAACAGAGCATCGTTTTCGAATTGTTGTGCTGAGTTAACTTCACCCATAAGCTAACCTGTACGCTGAGCCATTTACAGATATTGGTCCGATGAAGACGGTGGTGGTGGTGAAGACGGTGGTGGTGGTGGTGGTGGGAGAGAAAGGGGGAGGGGGAGAGATAATCTGGATTCTTTGTTACACAAATATAAATATATATATATATATTTAAATATCTTTTAAAAATAAATTACAAGGTTTGTCCTTTAAATAAGTAAAAAGACTAAATTACCCATGTGTAAGAAGATTTAACAGAAAAATTTAACTGGGTTAGGCTCAAAGGACAAAACGTGCAACAAAAATCCCTATAAAGGGCAAAACCTGTCAACATTCGTTAAAAAGGACACCGCCTGAAAAGGGGTATATAGATAAAGGACAAAACTTGTAATTTTTCCTTTTATATATTAAATAAAATATTTTTAACATTAAGGACTGATCAAAACTTCAGAATTTTATAAACATCTCGAATATCGTCAATTATCGACTTTTTACGCTAATTAGGCGCATAGTATGGTTTAAAACCATATTTAGCACCTAAGACTTGTTACCTACTGATTTTAAAAATAAATTTTAATACTTTAACAGTAAGTATAAGTCTTGAACTCAGACTTCCAAATTTGACCTTAAAAACATATGTGAAATGACCAAAATGCCCCTACGGTGCATAGTTTGGCCATAAATGATAAACGTCACATATGTATAATATCTTACTGATGTAACTTGATAAAATAAATATTTTTACTGAATATTTTAGAGCAGAACCTCAGTTTGCTAATAAACCTCGTTTATAAGCTTTAAAATGACCAAAATACCCTTACTGGACTTAAATTGGTTTTAAATTCATTTGGGGAATAATTGTGGACATCCTACTGATATCATATCATATTTAAAGCATATTAACTAATGGAACTTGTACTTGACTCATCCGGTTACCCGTTATGCATATATGCGTTCGGTACGGTTTATGTAACTAGTTTGCATAGATTAGCCGACACGGGTCAAACCTTATCATTTTAACTTCAAATTCCAGAATGTAATTAGTTTGCCCATATAATACAAGTCTCCATGCTTGTCGGGTCTAAATTACATTCCAATCCGGTCATCGCTTAATCTAGCGTTTCGTACCGTAAACCTTTCTTTAAAACTAACTGGTCTAAGTTACAACTTAAATAAGACCCGTTAGGAAATCTAATAGGATATTAAAACATTCGTTCCAGATTAGGAGCCCAGTAAAAGCTCCCTGCACTTGCTGATTAGAATATACGGCTGAGTATAATTTACATTTAGCTCAGGTAAATACTTTTAACTTATTTTCCCTTATACGGGCTTGGGATACGGTAAATTATTACCACTTGGTCGGGTATTGAATATTTAATTGATTAGTGGTTAAATCATTGAGATAACCCGTTTTAATCTGTTTTGTTTGGTACAAAGCCTATGGGGGGTTAATGACCGTGTCGTGGATATCCTCGGCTCATTCATTTGAAATGACCACGACTTAAGCACGGGGTGTAGGCATACACCTGACAGTTGCATATGTAGAAAGACATACCCACTTATTGAGGATAACTCGCCGTGGGATTATATTAGTGGTGTGCCTATTAATCTTGTCCCGGCTCTTCTAACTGGGCCCTGAACGAACGACAAACATATAAATCTGTATACAAGATTATTTTAATAATTGTCTCAATTTATAAAAGATTTTATGCCTTGCGCATCCAATCCAATTTTTATAAACACTTTTCAAAAGAGTCAGTTAATTGTATTTACCAGTGTAAACTGACGTATTTTTCAAAAATATAAAGTGCAGGTACTACGCGTAATGGGCTGGAAGCTCCCGAGTATTAGATAAAGAGTCTTGCAAGCTCTTAATACTTAAAGTCTGTCGAACAATATTTTCTTTATGTTCTAGATCCGCATGTGGATCCACTTACAACCGTTGAGTAATATTTTATTATACTTTCAATTCGGTTTGTATTATTATTTTTAGACTTCCGTTGTGCATTAAACTGTGATTAATTGACCATGATGATATCAACTACGCCCACCGGGCCCACCGGTAATACGTGGAAATATCGGGGTGTGACAGTTTTCCATATGTATAAAAACTCTTTTCGAAAAACTATTTTTCCAAAGAGTCAATTAATTGTATTTACCAGCTTTGGCTGACGTATTTTCAAAAGATTGAACAACAGGTACCGAACCTTATTATAGGATGGGAATACGGGTCGGCTAGAATGAAGGCTAAGGAATTTGCACTCCTGAAGCTTAAGGCCTGTGATGTCTAAAGCTCTGTTTATTTAGATCTTGCCTGTGGGCTTGCATCAAACGCTTGTAATACTTTCATACACTCAAGCTTTATTTTAATAATTTTAATCCAATACTTCCGTTGCATATTATTATATTGTGATAACTGTTATCCAACCGTCATAACTGTACCCATCCGGGCCCACCAGAGACCGGGGTGTGACATTAGTTTCACATAACCCTTTATTTATATCGAATCTCGGAATACAAAAAGGTCACAAGTCGAAGCAAGTAGTAAACGGGTAACAATCAGAAAAGTCGGGTTGTTACAAATATTAAGACACCGATATCTATGGACGTAGTTTTTAAAAGACTTTGTTTTGCTATTAAAAAAGGGGTAGCGGCGCAGCTTGTTGCCCGGGCTTGAAAGCTTGAACGTATAGGCTGTTGGATCACAATAGGTGGAGTCTCTAAAAGCCTTACAGAAACATGATACTGAAGAAGTCAGGCAGCAGTTGGTGTGAGTGACTCCGACCGAAAGGTTAGCGAATCCGACTTCATTCTTTTTTAGGGAAAGAACTGACCCGAACCAAGGGGGTTATGCCTCCCTAAGCTGTCTTGATCCCTTAAGGGCTTCAAAATGGAAGGGCAGTTAATGGAAGAGTAACTGCTTCACCGGGAATACTAAATGGTTGTGAAGAAACTATCATACTGTGTATCTCGATGTAAATGTATAATGTAAAACAAAGCAAGTTGACTAATCAAACTTAGAGGTAGACCAATAGGATTCAATAAAAATTGAAAAGTACATCTCCATCACAAACAAACTTTGTTAATTAATAGTGAGGAAATTTTGGTATTTTATGAAAATGATTAAAGTAATAATTATTTATTAAATTGAAGCTATCCAATAACATTAGGAGTGAGAAACAAATAAGTGATATTTTGTTGGATTTTATATTCAAAACACTATTTTGATAAATATTTTGAGTTAAAACCATTATGGTAAATATTTTTTCTACCAACACTCTTTGAAAAAAAAAAAAAACTCCTTTAAGTTGTGTTAATAGTAACTTTGACTTTTTTTTATTACATACCTTATACTATAAATTATATATTATGTATGTTTTTAACTCTATAGTCTATAACAATTATCAACTTACGTGAATAGTAACTTTAACTTTTTCTATAAGTTTCTATTACAAAACTTATACTATAAATTATATAAGTTTTTAACCCTATAAGTTCGTTTGTATTTCTTATAACTTTCGCCCATTCATTTTTTTAAAGACTAAATACGTGGTTGCGAATTAATTTTAAGCATAACTTTTAAGATATGATTTTGTATAAAATTTCGAGTATGAAACTTTAACAAATCAAGTCTCATTTTGTGTCATAAGGTATAGTGAGTGTCGGTACTGAAACCATGACAAATTGAATAGACGTCGTCCTAAGAATATTGGTACCACATCGATTCGGACCTTACAACATCGTTATCGGTTTCAGTACCATGAGAACAGCTACCAATATTCACTTTTATTATGTAAGACCCTTGGTCCATTTTATACTATTATCAAATATTTTTCTATTATATTAGTGTATTTAAAATTTATCATACACTTAAAATATGAGTTTAATAAAAACATTATACTAAATAAAACGTTACAACATTTTGTAAATTTGAGTCGCCGTTTAAAACATGACAACGAAACTATTCGCGGAAGCTTTGTTCTTTGGGTGTTCGGTTCTTGTTCTTCGCTTGATCTTCATACGGAGACAGATACGTTTACCTAAAATCAAAACCAGCATAAACGTTAGTTATGAGGGTTTTGAACACTTTTAAACGAGTTCCATAAACAAAAACAACAAAAGTTTCTACCGTAAGCTACGGTGCCACCGTAGCTTATGGTGATTAAAAACTGGCTACGGTGATAAGAGCCTGCCCTACGGTGTGCAGTTGTTTTCTTTTAGTGCCTACCGTAACTTACGGTACCACACCGTAAGCTACGGTGGCGCCCAGTTCTGCTTGTTTGCCATTTTACCCAGCTATGCATTTTCTTATGTTTAACACTTAAACTTACATAACTTTAAATCTACACATCCGTTTTATACGATTCTTGTTTCATATTGACCGTAATGCAGTCTCCTATGTAAACAACACTAAGGTTTGTAACAATGTCGATTTATAATCTAACGGCTTATAAATCTCTTATACAATTATTCGACCGTTTCATAATCTATTAAACGGCTTGTTTCTAAATCATTCTAAAACCTTGGGCTACTTGTTAACTCAAAAGTCTTTAACTCATGAACATGACTTTTTATGAATTATGCGACCAATACCCAAGCTATACGCAAAATTCATTTTGACCTGTTTAGGAAATTTAAACATTTAAGTATAAATCTCGCTCTTCTCTTTCCACACATCGCATTACTACATTAAAAGGTCTACTTATACTCCACCACTTTACGCGTACCTGGCTCGGGTTATAGAATTAACCCGTTTAAATACCTTTTGCTTTTAAACTTGCTAGTTTAAAGCAACGCAAGCCATAAATTAATTCCTGTGAGCATAAAACTTGACAAGTGTTTGTTAGTCGTTATTGTCAAATGGTGTTAACTTCACCATTTGACCCATTTAGCCTAAATAACGAAACATAACATAATTGTCGGAGGATGTTATTTATTTACCATTTCGTTCAATTGGCCCTCCTCGGATTCTCATCATAATGTCATATTTCTTTAAATCTTTTTCTTACATGTTTAACCCATCTTGGCTTATGCCATAGGGTATCTTTTGAACTTAAACTTAGTTTTGTTAACACATGACTAATTTACCATTTTATCCCTTTTTATCATTATAAGTTACCCCATGAGGTAACATTTCAAAAACTTGTTGCTTGTTCGTCATGACTTGACTTAATTACCGTTTTACTCATTTTTACCATTCATTATGGTTTTCATCACTTTCGCTTATTCCGACCCGTTTCAATTTACGCCGGAACATCACATTTCAAGTATTAGCTTATCATTTTCATAACCTTTATAATCATTACGCATTCTAAAATAAAAGGGTGTAAGATTTACTTACCTTGCATCCATGCCACGCTTTTCTTTCCATACTCGCTCCGTTTGATCCGCTTCATCCACAAGCTTCCACCTAGCTTGTTAAGCGCCAAACTATTATCCAATGTTCACAAGGTGGTTAGATTAACCATAATTTAATATGATATTCCAGCTTACACATTTCTATGCATTCATCCGAACACTTAATATCATCACGTTTTACACACAACCAAGTAGACCGCGATTTCATTTAGGCATTTCATATCACTGAAAATGGGCTGTTTTTGGTGACTTGTTTAACCTGTTTACAAGTCTTCAAAAATTATGATTTTTTTTATGTGGCGTACCTCTCGGAGGGTTAGGCCTTGTGTTAAAATTTCAAGATCTAACTCTTTATGAAAAATTCGTAAAAATTCATTTACTAAGCTGCAATCAGATTCGTCACTTCTGACTGCAGCTTATGGAAAAATTCATTAAAAATTCCCCGTTTATCCGACTGACGAAATTCCAATTGGCGATTCTTTTAATCGCTTAAAACTATCTACAGTAAATATTTGAGATCATAACTAAATTCCTAAATTGAGTTATGACATTCGTAATGGGCTGCAAATTCTGCCAGAAAACGCAGCTTGAACCTTAGATACGGAAAAATTCATAAAACGCTCAATTTTCGTCTAAAAAATGCGATTCCAATGGGGTTTTAATGATATTTCCTGGAATTACATTTTAGACTCAAGAAACACATGTTTTTGTCAGGTTTTGTCCAGGTTACAGCCAATACAAGTCGGTTGTAAATTCTGATCAGGAGCTGTTTGAATTCAGCTTTCAATTAAAGCATGTTCTTGACATCATAACACTATTTTTTTAGCAATCAAAACCCTAAAAACATCTCATACATGAATTTAGCATCAACAAAATCTGAATTTACTTGAGCTAAGCATGATTTCAATATATACTTGTCTAGGGTTTATTCCTAGACATGGATTTATCCTAATTTCACTCTTACATCAAACATGCAAGCAATAATTTCGTTTATGATAATTCACCATGAATTCAAAACATCACCAAAAGACAGAATTCGACATTCCTTGTGATCCTCTAGCCCGAGTGATCACTAATCTTAGCTTGGTTTTCGATTTAGTCTTGATTTGCTCTCTTGATTTGGTTGATTTTGTGTATTTTAGGGTTCATTAGAGAGAGCCCTTTTTCTCCTGTTAGAACTCACGACCAGAACACACACTTGGGTGTGTGTTTTGGTGTTTTATTTTTATTAAATAAACCTCTTTCACTTTAGCCAACTTTAGCCCCTTAACTAACAAAGTGTTGTAAAAGTGTTATTAACCAAGTTTCATTGACATTTTATAACACTTAACTAACTAGGTTGTTATTCCAAGTTACTTAGTGGGTTCGGGAAGTTATACCCCGTTTTATTTTAAGTCCCATTAACTCGGGCCTTCTATATACTTTGTTTTCTCAAAGTATTTATTCTTCTTTTTAATTAACATAAAGTTTATTTATTTCGATCTCACTATTTACCGGATTAATTTTTACCACTAACGGTACTCTTACCCGTCTTTGCTATTAACGTGGTTTGATTACCAAACCCGTTTTTGGGGTGTTACAAGTCTACCCCCTTAAAGAGGTTTCGTCCCCGAAACCTTTCTCACGTACTTTATCTGCTTAGATCATTCGAATCTTAGTTTCGGTGATCACTTGAGCATTGCTCACACATAATACTCTTACCAGGGAAGTATGGTAATGTCTTTTTGGTTTCATAGCATATGCGTCTTTTACGTGTATGTCCTCATAGCCCGATACTTTCATCTTGTATTTCTTAATCTGGTCACTTATTCGACCGAGTTGTCAGCTAATCACTCTGTTATATTTATTTTCAACATGCTTACTTCAAGCTAACCAAAAATTGAATTTTTAGTTTAACGTTTTCTTTTTTGCTCGTGTCAATTCCAAGGAATTTACGTCCAATGATTTATTCCCTTCCGTTGTCATTTCGGAAATGACTTCACCCACTTTTGTGGCGTAACACAATTTAAATAATTGTGAACTCTTTTATCATTTTTGCCCGTTTAAATGTTTTAGTGAATTTTTTTTTCACTTTTGTCAACCAGACCTTTCACAATCTCTTCGCTTTTAACCCATTTAATTAACTTCACGAAACCTATCGCTTTTATACTAACTTTATCTCCCGTTATTATTTTATGCGGAAAGTTACAACTAGTTTCCTTGTTTTATTCTATTGACCCGTAGGTTCTTTCATTTAGCCTCATAGGCTATTTCTTTATATTTTCACCTTTTTACCTTATTAAGGTGAGACCTCGACAATTCGTTTCTTTCTATTTGTGACCCGAAGGTCTTTTTGGTCCCGTAGACCTTAGCATCATTTATAATCTCGTAGGGTATGATAATCCCGTAGATCATCTTTTATTCAAGTCTTTATTAAAAGGTATATACATTTATATATGTATATGGCATTAAGGCACCCTTTTATGTTCAAAATCATTTATTTTCGCCTTGGTATTTCCTTTGACCTTGACTGTAGTCTAAGGCTACATTCGTTTTCTTTCGGACAAATTTTCTGACTTTATAACTTCTCACGTCATTTATGCGTCGGTTCATCTTATGCTCACCATTATCCAGTTTACATATATTCGTATTTGATTATGTCCCATTACCGGGCTCATTATTCTTTTGCTTTTTAACACTACCGTTATCCCGCTTGCGTTTACTCATGCCATCCGACATTATATTATATTCGGCTCATTTGACTTATTCATGTGAAATTTTATCATTTATGGATGTCAACTTTGTTCTTTGTTTCGACCCGTTCAACATTAAAATAGTTGAACATAATTTATCAAAATTTATATTTAAATCATCTTGTCGTCTTTTAGTCATGACTCAAAACCCGAGTCTTTTAACTTTCCATCCGGGTTCCCGTTTCTCGATCTACGCATGTGTTTAATCCTTACCCATCAACCAGGTGTTTTACCGAAGTCGTTATTATTGCAACCCTTCCGGTATGCATTAAGACTTCGCTTCACTTTTATATTCCGACTTTGTCCTCAAGTTTGACGTTTTACAAAAATGGCCCGTTAAGAGACATATTTGCATTCTCCGGGTTCGAGTGTAAGTACACCCCCTCCCAATGCATATCTTAATCATTTTACATGTTTGCATTCTTCTGGGTTCGAGTGTAAGTACACCCCCTCCCATTGCATATCTTAATCATTTTACATTAATCTTTGTCCCTTCACTCGGGCTCATTATCCTAATGTAATACGCTTCCATCACCCGGCTGTGCGTTTACATTATTATCAATTATTTTGCTCATTTGATTCATTTGGGTACTTTTTAATTTGTCCCACTCACCCCGTCCTTACTACATCGGATGTAAGCATGTCCATCATAAAAAGTTCATGGTACCACGTGCTCACCACTTACTTGGCCAGAGTAAGCGATCAATACCTGGTATACATGACCTTTTTATAATTTTCACATTACACCCCATGTAAGTAACGCCACTATTTAGTTTTCTTGGAAATAATATCCTAGATAGGTATTCTATTCAGGCTTTTTCCAAGTTTTTAATTACATATGCAACGGTCAGTCTCTACGTATTTGTTGCATATTACTATTCGTGCAATAAATTTAAAATGTGCACCTGTAAATGCTTGCCCTATCGGGCTTTCCATGTCATTAACCTTCTTCGCGATCGTCACGCGATTTAGGTCCTTGATGAGTATGCTCTGCTTGTCATACCTCGGACCGTTCCACCGTCATATCCACAATTCGTTCAACTCCCATCATCTTCAGATGCGAGTATCCTTCAACTAAACATTTACAAAAGTTAGTAATTTCAACATTAATAAATGCACGTATTGTAATACAAGGCTTTTTACTATACGTGATTTCGTTAACTATACTAATCATTTTCGTTGGTGTAACGTGTATTACACCATACCCTATGTGTTGTTCACAACACTTTAATCCTACTAAACTATTAACATACATGTACTTACTGGATTTGCGATCAAGCCTTGAACCGAACACTTTATTCTTTTAACCTTGAGCTCTGATACCAACTTATAAGACCCTTGGTCCATTTTATACTATTATCAAATATTTTTCTATTATATTAGTGTATTTAAAATTTATCATACACTTAAAATATGAGTTTAATAAAAACATTACACTAAATAAAACGTTACAACATTTTGTAAATTTGAGTCGCCGTTTAAAACAAGACAACGAAACTATTCGCGGAAGCTTTGATCTTTGTGTGTTCGGTTCTTGTTCTTCGCTTGATCTTCATCCGGAGACAGATACGTTTACCTAAAATCAAAACCAGCATAAACATTAGTTATGAGTGTTTTGAACACTTTTAAACGAGTTCCATAAACAAAAACAACAAAGGTTTCTACCGTAAGCTACGGTGCCACCTTAGCTTACGGTGATGAAAAACTGGCAACGGTGATAAGAGCCTGCCCTACGGTGGGCAGTTGTTTTCTTTTAGTGCCTACCGTAACTTACGGTACCACCGTAAGCTACGGTGGCGCCCAGTTCTGCTTGTTTGCCATTTTACCCAGCTATGCATTTTCTTATGTTTAACACTTAAACTTACATAACTTTAAATCTACACGTCCGTTTTACACGATTCTTGTTTCATATTGACCGTAATGCAGTCTCCTATGTAAACAACACTAAGGTTTGTAACAATGCCGATTTATAAGCTAACGGCCTATAAATCTCTTATACAATTATTCGACCCGTTTCATAATCTATTAAACAGCTTGTTTCTAAATCATTCTAAAACCTTGGACTACTTGTTAACTCAAAAGTCTTTAACTCATGAACATAACTTTTTATGAATTATGCGACCAATACCCAAGCTATGCGCAAAATTCATTTTGACCCGTTTAGGAGATTTAAACATTTAAGTTTAAATCTCGCTCTTCTCTTTCCACACATCGCATTTCTACATTAAAATGTCTACTTATACTCCACCAATTTACGCGTACCTGGCTCGGGTTATAGAATTAACCCGTTTAAATACCTTTTGCTTTTAAACTTGCTAGTTTAAAGCAACGCAAGCCATAAATTAATTCTTGTGAGCATAAAACTTGACAAGCGTTTGTTAGTCGTTATTGTCAATTGGTGTTAACTTCACCATTTGACCCATTTAGCCTAAATGACCAAACATAACATAATTGTAGGAGGATGGTATTTATTTACAATTTCGCTCAATTGGCCCTCCTTGGATTCTCATCATAATGTCATATTTCTTTAAATCTTTTTCTTACATGTTTAACCCATCTTGGCTTATGCCATAGGGTATCTTTTGAACTTAAACTTAGTTTTGTTAACACATGACTAATTTACCATTTTATCCCTTTTTTCTCATTATAAGTTACCCCATGAGGTAACATTTCAAAAACTTATTGTTTGTTCGTCATGACTTGACTTAATTACCATTTTACCCCTTTTTACCATTCATTATGGTTTTCATCACTTTCGCTTATTCGGACGCGTTTCAATTTACGCCGGAACATCACATTTCAAGTATTAGCTTATCATTTTCATAACCTTTATAATCATTACGCATTCTAAAATAAAAGGGTGTAAGATTTACTTACCTTGCATCCATGCCACGCTTTTCTTTCCATACTCGCTCCGTTTGATCCGCTTCATCCACAAGCTTCCACCTAGCTTGTTAAGCGCCAAACTATTATCCAATGTTCACAAGGTGGTTAGATTAACCATAATTTAATATGATATTCCAGCTTACACATTTCTATGCATTCATTCGAACACTTAATATCATCACGTTTTACACACAACCAAGTAGACCGCGATTTCATTTAGGCATTTCATATCACTGAAAATGGGCTGTTTTTGGTGACTTGTTTAACCTGTTTACAAGTCTTCAAAAATTATGATTTTTTTTATGTGGCGTACCTCTCGGAGGGTTAGGCCTTGTGTTAAAATTTCAAGATCTAACTCTTTACAAAAAATTTGTAAAAACTCATTTACTAAGCTGCAATCATATTCGTCACTTCTGACTGCAGCTTATGGAAAAATTCATTAAAAATTCCCCATTTATACGATTGACGAAATTTCAATAGGCGATTCTTTTAATCGCTTAAAACTATATACAGTAAAAATTTGAGATCATAACTAAATTCCTAAATTGAGTTATGACATTCGTAATGGGCTACAAATTCTGCCAGAAAACGCAGCTTGAACCTTCGATACGGAAAAATTCATAAAACGCTCAATTTTCCTAGAAAAAATGTGATTCCAGTGGGGTTTAAAGATATTTCCTGGAATTACATTTTAGACTCAAGAAACACATGTTTTTGTCACGTTTTGTCCAGGTTACAGCCAATACAAGTCGGCTGTAAATTCGGATCAGGAGCTGTTTGAATTCAGCTTTCAATTAAAGCATGTTCTTGACATCATAACACTATTTTTTTAGCAATAAAAACCCTAAAAACATCTCATACATGAATTTAGCATCAACAAAATCTGAATTTACTTGAGCTAAGCATGATTTCAATATATACTTGTCTAGGGTTTATTCCTAGACATGGATTTATCCTAATTTCACTCTTACATCAAACATGCAAGCAATAATTTCGTCTATGATAATTCACCATGAATTCAAAACATCACCAAAAGATGGAATTCGACATACCTTGTGATCCTCTAGCCCGAGTGATCACTAATCTTAGCTTGGTTTTCGAATTAGTCTTGATTTGCCCTCTTGATTTGGTTGATTTTGTGTATTTTAGGGTTCATTAGAGAGAGCCCTTTTTCTCCTGTTAGAACTCACGACCAGAACACACACTTGGGTGTGTGTTTTGGTGTTTTATTTTTATTAAATAAACCTCTTTCACTTTAACCAACTTTAGCCCCTTAACTAACAAAGTGTTGTAAAAGTGTTATTAACCAAGTTTCATTGACATCTTATAACACTTAACTAACTAGGTTGTTATTCCAAGTTACTTAGTGGGTTCGGGAAGTTATACCCCGTTTTATTTTAAGTCCCATTAACTCGGGCCTTCTATATACTTTGTTTTCTCAAAGTATTTATTCTCCTTTTTAATTAACATAAAGTTTATTTATTTCGATCTCACTATTTACCGGGTTAATTTTTACCACTAACGGTACTCTTACCCGTCTTTGCTATTAACGTGGTTTGATTACCAAACTCGTTTTTGGGGTGTTACATATTATTTCGATCAATGTAACACATGTGTCGATATCCTTTCGAGCAGATCCTGACTGTATTTGTTGGTTTTTCTCATTAATGGCACCATAATTTTCTCCTTCACCACCATTAATGTGTTGAGTCCTACACCAATTTTATTAGGTGTGAAAAAATTATTTAAAAGTGTTGTGTCCTACACATATTTTATTATGAGTCACAAAATTATTTAAAAGAAAAGTGTTGGGATCCTACACATTATGTACCCTACACCAAAACATTGTTTTTATGGTGTAGGAAACATTGTTTTTATGGTATAAAAAAACGTTGAATATGTAGGATCTTGTGCATGAATGTTTTTATTATGTAAGGTGTACTACTATTTTATAGGATAGACTCATTAAATGATTAGGGTTCGTTAATGTGAATATCAAAGAAAAAGAATAGACTAATTAAATGATTGGTTTAAAATACCTTTGTACCATTTATTCATTTTATTCTTAATTTGTGATTTCTTCTCATTTGAACTTTCCACTATATATATATGGGTTGGTTAACGTACAATGTTCCTTAACGTACGATGTGTACGCTGGAAAATTACGCACGTTATAAAACTCAAAATCCCTAATCACGCATGTTGAAACCCATAATCAAGCATGAACATAATCACACATGTACAAAATCAGAAATCACGCATGGGGTAAAAACCCTAATCATGCATGTTATAAAACTAATCACGCATGTTATATTTTCCTAGCGTACGTTAACCCAGATTGTAAAAATACACTTTATATATATATGGGACCGCTAAAATGAAAACTATCCCCAGTTACGAGAACCGCGAGAACCACTCTCCACCAATCAGAATTTGCCACATGTGCACTATTATTTTATATTCTAAGGGGTATTTTGGTCATTTGATTCAATTGTCTAATCCTCTGTCTCTGTCTCTCTGCCTGCCTCTTTAAATACTTTTTATCACACCAAAAGATTCAAAACCTCTCATCTCTCAATTCTCATCTCTCTCTCTGTCGAAATTGTTCCAGAACCACAATCATCATCTTTTTCTTTAAAATCCAGCATCTCTCATCTTCATAAGAAACCATAAAAATTATCTTCAAAGGAGCCAATGTCGGAGCTAGGGACGGACCTGACTTTCACCGTTGAAGTGTCGGTGGCCGGTTCCTGGTCCCGGAGCCGGTGCCGAAGCTAGGGACAGACCTGGAGCCATCGCGTCGTACACTAGGAGCTAAGGCAGTCTCCACCGGCTGCCTTCTTCACCGTCATCGCCAGTGGCTCTAAACGCGATCCTGCCATCGGCTGTCTTCACCGGCTTCTGAACCCGACCCTTCTAACTTCAGGCCTCTGGCCGGTCAACCTTTCATGAGTCTAAAGGTTCGAGTCTCAGATCTGATGTTAGTTATCTTTCTGGAAATGATGGTTGAATAAATGGTGGTTTCTCTCTCTAGAAATGGTGGGTGTTGTTTCTCTCATTCGGTTGAGTTTTTTTTGAAACAGTTTGATTTGTGTTTTTTGATGTAGGGGGTGATTTGTGTTCTTGATTCTGTTGGTTTGTGTGTTTTGCTTAAAGTGCTTATGTTGGCTGGCTTCGATGTCGACTGTTATTTGCTAGCGGTGCCGATGGTGTCGTCGATGTCGGAGGTGGTGGTTGTGTGTGGATTGACGGTGGTGGTGGGTTTTGACGGTGATTATGTGGGTTTAGGGTTCTTTGATTCTGTTGGTTTTTGTTATGCTGGGGTTGATTGGGGTTCTTTAATTCTGTTAATTTGTGTATTTTTGATAGTTTGGGTTTAAATTAAAGATATGGGGATTTCGAGTTGGCAGTGATAGGGCGAGATTTTTTTCCGACAGTTTGATGACGATGGAGCGGCAATGACGGTGGAAGGTAGGTTTTTCACCTGCAACCCCGCTTTTGCAGCCATGAGTATTGAAAACTTTGAGCCAAACTCCGTTTTTTTCAATACCCCACACATGATTTTTGAGTTTGTCTTTTTTTTTTTGCTGGGTTTTTGATTTTTTTGTTGTTGGTTTTTTAGATTTTTTGTTGTTTAGAGAAAAGTGTTTTGCAAAAAAATGTTTTTTTACAACTGCAATTTTTTTTTGTAAAAAATCTTTTTTTACAACCGCAAATTTTTTTTCTAAAAATGTTTATTTTTTACAACCGTTAAAAAGTGTTTGTAAAAAATGTTTTTTCACAACCGTAATTTTTTTTGTAAAAAAGTTTTTTTTTACAACCGTAAAAAAATTTCTAATTTTTTTTTAACGTAAACGTAAAACGTAAACTTTTAACGTAAAACATAAAACGTAATTTTTTTTAACATAAAACGTAAACTTTTTTATGTAAATTGTAAAACGGAAAACTTTTTTTGTAAAACATAAAACATTGTGTTATGTAAATTGTAAAACGTAAAATTGTAAAACGTAAAACGTAAAACATTTTTCGTGTAAAAACATAATACGTAAAAAAAATTATGTAAATTGTAAAACGTACAACGTAAAACGTAAAAACTTTTTAACGTAAAACGTAAACTTTTTAACATAAAACGTAAAACATAAACTTTTTAACGCAAAACGTAAAATGTAAACTTTTATGTAAAAACTTTTTAACGTAAAACTTTTTTATGTAAATTGTAAAACGTACAACGTAAAACGTAAACTTTTAACATAAAACTTTTTAACATAAAACGTAAACTTTTTAACGTAAAACGTAAAAAACGGTGCGTAACAACGGAGCGTAAAAAACGGCTTGTAAAAAACCGAGTGATAAAACGACGCGTAAATAAGGGGCGTGAATACGGCGCTAAAAACGGCGCGAAAAAACGGGACGTGAAAACGACGAGGTAAAAAACGGCGCGTAAAATCGGTCATAAAAAAAATGGCGCGTAAAAAATCGGTCAAAAAAACGGAGCGTAAAAACAGGGCGTAAAAAAACGGCGCGTAAAAGAAGGGCGTAAAAAACGGCGCGTAAAAGCGGGGCGTAAAAACGGCGCGTTAAAAAAACGACGCATAAAACCTAGCGTAAAAAAACGGCGTGTGAAAAAGTCGGGCTTAAAAACGGCGTGCAAAAAAATGTTTTTGTTTAAAAATCTGGATATAAAATGTTTTTTAATAAAAAATTCTGTTAAAAAAACAAGTAATATAATAATACAAAAAAGTAATAAAAAACAATAAAAACAAAAATACAAAAAAGAGTAAATTTACTAAACTAACATTTTGAATTAAAATATCAAAGATATAATAAGACAAAAAAATATATAATATTAGTTTTAATTACTTTTAATCTCATCCATCCATTTTGAAGATATAATGATTGAAAATTGGTTCTCTCGGTTCTTACAACTGGGGATTGTTTTCATTTTAGCGGCCCCCTATATATATATGAGATTAAAAGTAATTAAAACTAATATTAAATACTTTTTATCTTATTATGTTTTTAATATTTTAATGCAAAATGGTAGTGTAGTAAATTTACTATTTTTTGTCTTTTTGTCTTTATTGTTTTTTATTACTTTTTTTTGTATTATTATGTTACTTGTTTTTTTTAAAAAAGATTTTTTTTTTATTAAAAACCATTTTAGATCCAGATTTTTAAACAAAAACAATTTTTTGCAAGCCGTTTTTAAGCCAGGCTTTTTCACGCGCCGTTTTTGCGACCGATTTTTAGACGCCGTTTTTATGCCCGATTTTTACGCCCTGTTTTTACGTGTCGTTTTTGCGACCGGTTTTTTAGGCGCCGTTTTTATGCCTGATTTTACGACCAATGTGAACACAATAAAATAAACACACCCCACCACCACCCAAAACCTAAACACTCACCACCACCCAAAAACCTAAACACCCCACCCCTAAAAAAACTATATCACGCGTTGCAACAACGTTGAAACGTAAAATAATTCAAATTTATACCGCCTAGCGAAAACGTATTGTATTTGACCTGGCTCGTTTGCAAACAAAACTTATGATATAAAACATAGACCAGCCGAAAATATACACAAAAAAATAAGCATGAAAGCGTATTATTATATATATGACCAGCGAAGCACGTAAAACTTAAGGAGATTAAAATGACATTTTACAAAGTTTTTATAAAGCTAAAAGGGTGTAAGTTACAATGCAAAATATTGAGGAACTGAGATACAAAACAACAAAAAAAAAAAAGACAAAAAAAAACATTGATCAACTATCGCTACAGTAAAAAACCATTCTACAATTGTTATTTATAGTAATTTGATCGGGCTTGTTTCGAACAAAATTTATGACAAAACATAGAATAACCAAAAACATACATTAAAATAAACACGAAAACATATCCTATTTTATATAAACCAAATATTTGATTTTTGATGATCCTGCATGCACCAAACAAATCAATTAAAAAGTCATGCACAAGGATTGTTTTTAAATTAAAATATTTTAACCATACCAAATAATCAAGTTAGATAAATTACACCGTGGTTTTTTCTTTAAGTAGACACCCCACATAATATACCTTTATTTTTGAAGGTGACTAAAAATTAGATTCACATGTGAGGTAAGATCATGTGTGTACTCTAACATTTAAAGTGTTAAGAGTGACATGTCATGTTAATTGACATTGCAAACCATTTTCTCTTTGTGTTAAATATCATTAAATGGATTATGTGTTAACATGTTTAACCCAATTTTAAGAGATCGAATTCATTATTTTTTTCTTTTTTTTAGACCAAAAACCACTAAAAGATAGGGTTAGATGAAGTTAATGAGATTAAACCATATCCTTGGAGTAAGGCAAAGTGAAATGGGGAAAAAATGTTGATATGACACTTAGGTAGAGTTAAGATAGGTTAAAATATATCCAAAGTCCTAAGATTCTATACTGAATTAGGTTTTGTTCATAATTGTATCTCTTTGAAATTTGAAAATGTAATTAAAATTGGACAAAATTGCAGAAAACAACCTTTATGTATACCCTAAACTGCACTTCATACCTTTCACTATGAAATCCGTCAAAACCAACCTTTACGTTCATGTTTTGTTACAGATCACAACCTTTACACCAAACCTGGTCAAAAAAGTCAGTTAACTTACCTCACATGCTTTGCATGTGAGGGTATTTTAGTCTTTTTAAATCCTTATTTTCTTTTCCGTCAGTCAAACAACATAAGTCAAATATTCATTGATTTTCTTTTAATCTCTGCACATACACACACCTAAAAATATATATAAAAACACATACACAAATTTAACATACTCTGCACAAGATCTGGTGTGTATGTATGAGTTTGTTAAATCCTTTTTTAATATATATATTTAAAAAAAAACCCCCACAAAACCCACCATATATTTAAAAAAAACCCACAAAACCCACCATGAGTCTCATCTTCATCTCCAGTAACCCACCACAAAACCCATATCAACATTTTACCCTTCATCTTCATCCTGACCTCACTACCTTACGGTCGTTAAGAATGGATGGAGAAGGTGGTTAAGGTGATGGATGGAGAAGGCGGTTGTCGAGTGTGTTGTTTCGTGGTGGTGACGCTGTGACGGGGTGGAAGTTGATGGTGAATATTTGGGGTTTACGGTGGATGTGAGGTGACCGGAGGTGGTTGGTTGTAGGGTGTGGTGGTGGTGTGGTTTTTGTTAGATTTATTAAACTAAGTTATGTTTTATTATTATTCGGACATATAATTAGAACTGCTTATTAGTTAGTTAGTGATATAATTATGTAATAATCGTCACTGTCTATATTTAATGAAAAACTCCTATGTGAACTTTGGTCTCCGGTGCATAGTTGGCCCTCTAATTGTAATCGTTCGGCTAGGCTTAAAATACATGTTTAAGGAGAACCATATCGTTCGATCCTAATTAACCAGGTTAATTAATTGTATCCAGTATTCCAGTTGGCCATCTCTACATTCCATAAGAAATGACACTCCAGCTGTAATGGTGAAGATTAAGCATGTGATTAGCTAGGCTTCCACAAATCTTGGTAAAAAGACAGCGCCCACCTTATAACTGATTCCGTCAAATATTCCTTATGATATACAGCCTTAATTTTTTTTTATTATTTCAACTTTGCGGCTCAAACCAAATCAATCCCACATGGTATGTTCTTCAACTTGCATTATTCTAAGAAAGCAGTACTACTTACAACTGGTGAAATTATGCATTAATACACATTTATGCATGATGCATGCATGCAATGACTGATGCATGATTGGCATATAAGAGGTACCATTTTCTGAACCGCCAAAACTCATATGTATATATTCAAGTTACCGGAAACAATATCCGGTACCAAGACTTTTCTTATTCCTTCTAAGAATTGTCCGCTTAATCATTCCATTGATCATCGTTATCACTTCATCATGTATATCAAATTCGGATCACTTGTTTATGATAATTCTGATCCCACTCACAATTCAAATAAATCATCAAACTCCGCTGCACACATGTCGTCTGATCACCAACAGTTTTTCGTGGTGGTGACCCGGTCAACCTGATCGAACTCCGATGGGTTCAAACTCCGGCGAACTGGGTTTTATATCTGTTTATTTACAGCGGTGGGTTCAAGCTCCGGTGAACTTGGTTCAAATTCCGGTGAACTTCGCGATGAGCCTTGTTAGGTTTGTTAAATTTGTGTATGTGTTTTTATATATATTTTTAGGTATGTGTATGTGCAGAGATTAAAAGAAAATCAAAGAATATTTGACTTATGTTGTTTGACTGATGAAACAAAAAATAGAAAAGAAAATAAGGATTTAAAAAGACTAAAATACCCTCACATGCAAAGCATGTGAGGTAAGTTAACTGACTTTTTTGACCAGGTTTGGTGTAAAGGTTGTGATCTGTAACAAAACATGAACGTAAATGTTGGTTTTGGCGGATTTCATAGTGAAAGGTATGAAGTGCAGTTTGGGGTATACATAAAGGTTGTTTTCTGCAATTTTGTCTTAAAATTGTGTGCTATAAAATTGTGCTTTTTTATAAAACTTAAAATAACACTGTGTAATAATAACTTAACTAGTTTGACATGTGAAATAACATTATGTATTATAAAATAATAGGATTTATACAAAATAAATAAAAAACAACATTTTCAAAGATTTTTTATTAACGTTGAACTCGAGTTAGTTCACATGTTAAACAAAGTGTTTCAACTTTCAAGTGAAACATAGTTGTCCATGGTAAAAATGAGGATAATTAGTTTTTTTTTTTTTTTAATTTTTCAAAGCTTTTTTTTTCTAAATATCATTTCACTCCAATAACTGAAGAACACGAGTGAATAATTACAAAAAGTGAATCAGAAGCAGGTGGTACATAATTACAAAATGAAGAAACAACAAGCAAATTGGGTGTAAACATGAGGATATTGACAATAATCTTGACATGCATAAGCATACCAAGAATGTGAGTAACTATTTGTATGTGATTAATTCTTTGGTTTATTTTCACAAACAAACACCTGATCGTGCCCACTACACCATAGTTAGTTTAGTTAGGGATCAGACCGTTAGTACCTAAATACATAGATCCTGCTATAGGAGATTCGTAGAATAAATATAAGTTATGTCTATGTGGTCGATTGACATTTCCATCAAACATTTAGCGAGATTGAAATTTCTATCAAACGTCAAGTTTACAATTTCATAACCTTGCTCAAATCCGGAAGTGATGTTTGTTCTCATATTTGCAATTCGATCTTGTTTACTTGAGTTCTTGCTTCTTAATTTTCTTGCTTAATTTAGTTAAAAAAGAGAAAAAAAATACTTTTATATCCAAACAATATGCCTACTACTAATCACCTGATCTTTATGGATATGATACCATATACCCTACCTATCTAGGTTATTTAGGTTTTCGTTTAACTTGACGACAGTCATCGTATCAAAAGCAACCAATTTGATAACTGATAGATGTATCTATGTGAAACACACAATTCATAAATAAGTCATCCTATATGTGTCTATACACAGACAATAATCTTATCACATACGATCAATATAAAAGATATGCTACAAAACAAGGTTCAACGTGAGACATATTGGACAAGAGTATGCAATTAGTAGATATGTGTATTAACAAATAGAGGTGCAGTTATATCCTGGAAATCTTCCAAATTGATAACTGATAGATGTATCTATGTGAAACACACAATTCATAAATAAGTCATCCTATATGTGTCTATACACAGACAATAATCTTATCACATACGATCAATATAAAAGATATGCTACAAAACAAGGTTCAACGTGAGACATATTGGACAAGAGTATGCAATTAGTAGAGATGTGTATTAACAAATAGAGGTGCAGTTATATCCTGGAAATCTTCCAAATAGAGGTACATTATGAAATATAACTTTATCGCTATGGAGAAAATTTGGAATGATTACGTTATTTTATAAGGATATGCTACGATGTCCTAGACAGGTGTCGGCCCTATGTATACATTGTGATAGTCGATCGTCAATTGACAGGACTCATGGCATGGTGTATAATGGCTAGTGAAGGTACATATGTTTGACGTAGACATCAATTTAGTTTTCAATATAGATTTAATCAAAACCATGTAGTTAGATGAGTTTCGGATCTAACATAGACTTCATTAATTCACTTTCCCGTATGTATATAACTGTGGGCATCATGAGAATTGTGAAGTCAAAAGACTTTTTTTCCAAAAGTCTTGGGATTCATGTTGGCATGTAACATCAAATTGTAAAGATAAGGTTTTGTCATGAGTCAGTTTTATAAACGGTGCTTGTTGTTACACATGGTTATTTAATGTGATGTTGCTTTCTTGAACCAAGAATTTGTTCATATTTATCTATCGCATCTGTCATATCTTTTATCTAATTATGTGGAGCAAAAATGTTGATGAAATAGTATAAGCGTGACATTCGTGTAAGAAAAAAGAAAAATTCTGACCATAAATTTTATCTACCTATGACCAACGTACCTAACAATGTGTCGAAGAGAACCTAAATCCATCATTTAAAAGTATTTCCTTCAAATTTTTATGAGATTTTTAGTGGCGAAGCGAGACGGCGAGGATAGTAGCAACAGTGGCACCTCTCGGCGAGGATAGTAGCAACAGTGGCACGGACCCAAGATTTATATCTTGGTGTGAGTGTGGGGGGGGGGGGGGGGGGGGGGGGTTCGGGGGGATTAACCGAACTTATAGGTGGGACGATGGGGATTTTTACCTAAAAGTTACAATAAACTTTTTTTAGGAGGAAGGAAGGTGACATAGAGTAGGTCCGCCACTAAGTAGTAGTTGTGGCACCGGTGGCCATGTTGAACAGCAACAAGAGGTGGGTAGGGTTTGATGTAACAAATGCATGAGTTATAGAATTGCAATAAATTAGTGAAGTTTGTGCAGTTTTGCAATAAATTCCCCTTAGATTTTTAATGTAAAATTGTCATTTGAACTTTGATATACGTAAGATTGAAAATAGAGTGGGTCTTTTTTAATTTTGTTGATAGTTAGAATATAATATTTTTGGATTGTTATATTTAATGGCATATTTGTATACCATCCTTGGTTGTTATTAATAGTTGGAATATAATTCTTTTGGATTTTTAAATATATTTAATGGCATATTTGTATACCATCCTTGGATGTTAGCATGACATATGCATATTTACTGAGAATGACATCATAAATTCATTATTCATTTATTTCTGTCTGGGAACCACCGAATTAAAATCAGCGTCTCATCTCCATTATTGTGTTTATCTACAAATAAATATTCAAAAGTATATTCTTCTTCAGGCTAAATACATATTAAAAATATATCTATCATTAGGTATGTTTGTCATGGAGCTTTTAGGAGCTTTTATCAGTTTTTAGCTTTAAGCTTTTAAGAAAAAAACTCATACTCAATAAAAAGTCTTGTTTGGTTGAAGGAGCCTGAATCTTTTAGGTTAGAAGCTTGAATCTTTTGGTTGAACGCTCCTACTAGTACTCTAGTAGAGTTTAGAAGGAGCTACAAGCTTTTAGGGAAAAAATGACTATTTTAACCTCTAAAGATAATGATTTTTTTAATTCACAAACTTTTTAAATTTTTAGTTATATCCATTTTGGTCATTTTATACATTTTATTAAAATCTCCAGTTACTCTGCCAAACACCAAATATATCTAAAAAGTTACAACTACTAGCTACCAGCTACAGCTATCAGCTTCCAGCCACCAGCTAACAGCTACCACCTTCCAGCTTCCGACCACTAGTCCACCAGCTATTTTTGCCAAACATACCTATGGTATTGTCTTTATCTAAAAGTAAATATTAAGAAAGAATCTTCTTTAGGTTAAATAGATTATACTATTTATTTGAAACCCTAGATGGTGATTATATAATTATGTAAAAACAAAACATGTAATACATAATATTTCATATGGAATACATAATATTTCGAGTATAATCTCGTATTAAGAATAAATTATATACAAAACATTAGTCAAATCTAATAACCATATAATGTCGTATATTAGAAATTTAATCACGTAATAAAACATAAACAATTAAGTTTTTATTATTAAATGTGTAATCACGTAATGAATTTATATTGAATGTGTAATGATTTATGTTGAATATAGAATCTAGTAATGGGTATTCAAAAATCACGTAGTTGTGTATGGGGCATTCAAAATCACGTAATCACATAATGGGTACTAGGTATTTAAAATCACGTAATGAGTATTCGAAATCCTATGATTTTTTTAAGAAAACTATAGCAATAGGCTGCTTGAATTATTGAGATCGAACTGCTTGTTAATACGGTGTAATTTTTTAAATATTAACATATGAGAAAGTTACAGTCGTTTGAAAATCAATGAGAAAACTAGTTCACTTGAAAAAAAGACTAAATTACCATTCCTGCCAATGATACTTGTCACTTTTTCCTTCTCATGTATGTTTCGTATAGAAATTCTCTCTTGCACATGATCCAAGCACTTAAAATATATGGTTAGATTAAAAAGTACCTTATTAACTCGTCTAATACATTGTCTAATACATGAGGAGGTTGAGTATAAAAAATGTGGAACAACAAAACATTTATAATAAATAATTATATATTATATTACATGTAAGATTGAATAATTATAGATTAATATTACATTTACAATTTACCAAATACAAATAAAAATTACAAACTTCTAAAATCTTCTTTGTAGACACTATTGGATTTCCTACCTGGAAGATTACAATCTTTATCAACAATTCATACTTTAAGTTCATCTCTACTTTTAACTATAGAAAAAACCACATACAAACCATATGAAATACCAGTTATTATAAAAACAAACCAATTCTGAATAATGATTGTCCATGAATTTTATTTATTGTTATCAAGAAACTTACAACGAGAGAAAATTGTATTAATTGATCGGGTGTATTACATTGGGATTGAATAAATGATACAATGCGGAATGAAAATGTATACGTATATATTGAATTTTAACTTAATTTTTCATAATTTATATGTTTTTCATATAATCTAAACATATTATTAAAGTTTTTATTTTGAACCGTGAATTTCTTGCTACTTGTGAAATTTGAATCGAATACCTCACACTTGGGTGTTTTAAAAGACTTTCCTTTGCCACTGGACCACCAACCTCAGTGGTTATTATTAAATTTAAATAGTAAGCTTTTTATTAAAGGATGAATATATTGGAGGATTTTAAATTATAAAATCAAAATCATGTATAATAACAAAAGTTAGTTTGAAGATAATTTAAGTATAAATTTAAATTTGATATTATATCAGTTACCATAAAATACGATAAAGAATATTTGACTTACCAAAATTTTAGGTATTCATTATTATAAATTAGGAAAGAATTACTTCTACATATATAATAAGTGATATCCATATATTAATTATTTGAAAATTTTATTAAAATAAAAAAAAATAAATAAAATTGAAAATGTAGATTAGGAGTGTTGGGGTGAAGTGGGTCCGCGAGAATTAGCCCACAAAGATGTAGTCAGGATCACTAATGAGAAAATTGAAATGGTCCGGGCTCATTTGAAAGTTGCCCAAGACCGAAGGAAGTCTTACGCTGATAAAAGACGAAGACTAATCGAGTTTCAGGTTGGTGATATGATTATGCTCAAAGTATCTCCGTGGAAGGGGGTCACCCGATTCCGAAAGAGGGGGAAATTGAGCCCAAGATTTATTAGGCCATTCAAAATTGTTGAACGTGTGGGTAAAGTAGCTTACCGACTCGAACTGCCAGAAGTATTGAGCGGTATACATAGCACTTTTCACGTTTCACACCTTCGAAAGTGCTTAGTTGATGAAACGGCTTATATAAGCTATGACGACATCGAAGTTGACGATAAACTGAACTATGTCGTAAAACCTATTGGAATCCTTGATCGAAAGGTTAAAGGATTACGAAATAAAGAAATCAACCAAGTAAAAGTCAAATGGGAACATCGAAATGGATCGGACATCACTTGGGAGTCCGAAGAAGAGATGAGACGCTTGTACCCTTCCTTATTTGGTACGTATTTCGATTTCGAGGACGAAATCCTCTTTAAGGGGGTAGACTTGTAATACCCCAAAAATATTAAACTATATATGTGTGTGTATACATGTATAATTAATAATATTGACAATAAAATTGTAAAAATAAAATTAGGAATAATTAACCTAGTTAAATTATATTATAGAAAGATGAGAATCAAGGGATCCTAGCCACTTTACATATCCTAAAAACTAGAGGGACTAAAGTTGACATTTCTTGAAAGTCATTTTATTAAAAAATGGATAAGTTTAAAACACACATTGTGTGTAATCCCCTGATCGACCAAACAGAGCAAGAACAGAGTCTTCTTTACAAAACCCTAATTTCACCAAATCAGCTTAAAATCAAAGAAAGAAACGGAATTGAAATCGATTCTAGGCTATATTCGTGATCACTATCGTTAGAGGATCCAAGGTTTGTTCAATTTTTGTATTTGGTGATGTTTTGAATTTATGTGAATTCTCATGAATGAACTTCTTGAATGAAAGTTTGATGTTATGGCTAAATTAGGATGATTACAAGTCTAGGAACAAGTCTTAGATAAGAATTTGATAAATTCATGTCATAACCTAGTGATTTCAATGTTTATCATATAGGTGTTATATGGGTTTTGTAAATAAAATAAGAACACTTGAATCATAATGATGATTTAGTGTTACTTGATAGTTATGATGCAAGTTCAAGTGTTGTTATTGTATTCTTGACATATGATTTGGAATATCATGATTTAGCATGGTTAAAATTATTAATCATGAAAATGATAGTGTTAGTATACAAATTTTGCACACAAGATGTTCGACAAAATGCTTAAATGAACTTGAAATAAGTGAGAAATATGAAAGAATCACTTAATTGATTAGCTAGAAGCATTGTGTGTCGAATCTTGAAATACGTGTGACAACTGTCAAAATTCCAGGTATCCGTACAATTATTAAACAATGATTAGTGCTTAATGACTGTGCTGAATTACAATTAATGACTTGAATTGCTTTCTGATTATTGCTATTATACATACATGTGCATCACATATTGCAAATGACATACCATTATTGCATGCAAACTTTGTTGATTCAAATGATGCACAAAACACAGTTAGCACAGTTATCAGATAAATTAGAAAAATGCTGACGGAGTTCAGTACATAGACAGACATTGTGTTGAGACACAGAATGAGCCAGAAACCAAGTATTACACTAGTATAGTGTGTAGGAAAGTAAGGATCACAAAAATGCCTTCCTAGAGATAGTTTAAGTGCCGGAAAGTGCCTAAAACTCACATAAACTGCAGAATTCTGCAGAAATCAGCAACATTCAGCATTTGAACACTCTAACATCATGCATAGGTTAAATGGTCCTGAATGCTTTCCTAAGTGTCGGGAAGCAAAACTGTCACAAAAGGTAACATATAGCACACTAAACTGCATAGTTTAACACCTTAACGAACTGGTAACCAACCGAACAACCGGACACTACCCGAAACACCAAATTTTCACTAGAAGCATTGTTTTAACATTACCAAGCTAGTTATGGTCCCCGAACATCATAACACACTATATAAACATCTAATAACTAAATCACCTAACTATAACATTCGATTGTAACCAAGAAATCTAACTAACAATTATATCCTAACCAAGACCCCCCCTTGGTGGACGGTCACTTGTGGCCCCTACTCTTTGATTTTATTTTTTTATAATATTAGATCTTGTCTCACTTTATAAAACATAAAAACCATTGGAAATTTATATGTTGAAGTATTATAAATGAGACTAAGAGATCATAACCATCATTTTCTTCATAACACTCCACACTTGAGCTCTCTCTCCCTCTCCCTTCTACTCTCAGCCGAACACTCACCACCTCACATCCACCATCATCAATCATCTTCCATCCATTCTACATATATATAAAGGTGTAAGAAGGTGTATAAGGAAGCTTGGAGCTCTTGGAGGTTGAAGGACCACTCCCACAAGCTTTTATCCACCTCATTTTCATCTAGTGGTCATCCCTAGCCTTGAGCTAGTAGTAAGATCATTCTACTCTTCATTTTACATCTTATTTTGGTGGTTAAAATAAGATACAAGTTGTTAATCTTAAAGAACACTATGAATCTTGAACATGAAACTATAACATAAGACTAAAATCATAAGAATACATAACGTTTAAGTGTTGTTATGCTTGTTGATTATTGATTACTCATGTTATTGATGTAGATCATCATGTGATCTTGTTAGATAGTGATTAAAGACATAATCTAGCAAGATGAGAGGATGATTATGTTAAAGATCAATAGATCATCCTCATGTAAATCATGAACTTGAAAGTATAAGTTGTTTTTCTTGTTAAGTGATGATCAAAGTAAATATAAAGTCTTGTAAATCTATGATTTCAAGAATGATTTTTCAAAGAAATCAAGTTAAAAATACAAAGTTTACTTAATCTTGTTTCTTAAAGAAATTAACCACATTTTTAGTGGTTAATCAAGTGTAGAAATACATATGTAACAAGAAAAACTCAAGAGGAGACATTTTTAGAAAAATGATTTACAAGTTGTAAAGAACTAATTTCTTTAATAATGATGTTTTTAAATAAACAAACACACTTTAAAGGGTAACTAGGCTTACTAAACACACTAGTAAGTTACTACACATTTTTGTAAATTTTCAAGTTCATGAAGTAGCAATTTATGCTTGATTTTGGCAAATTGGTAAGTGTAGATTGATTTGTTGTTGATTGTGTTGATTTATAAAAGAAAATGATATGCTTCGAAAGCATGGAAACCTCCATTTTTAGGGGAATCTATGGCAAAATTTTTCTAAAAATTAAACACTTAGAAAAATATTTTTGAACAAATATTTACAAGTATATTATAAACCATGAATTTTTCATATAAAGTTTGCCATAATTTTTGTTACAAAATTATAAATATTGGAGGTTGATTTTTGTAAATAAAAGTGACTAAATATGTATTTAGGAAAATATATATTTAGATATCACCATGTGTGTGATTATTTGTATATTATGTGTATCAGTTATATTATTTTAGGACTTGAAATAATACAACTCACCAAAATACCAAGAAATTACAATCCAAGATATCACCAAAATTCCAAGAATATGAATATATAATTCATACCCAAAAAACCGAACAAGGAATATAACTCACTAAATATTCCGGAATATAAATTCGTAAGTATATTTTGGTAATTAGTATTTTGGACACCAATGAAACAAAAATATGATTTTTACAATTAATACAAAATATATCATATTTTTTATAAGGAGAAAATATATTATTTTTTGAAACGAAAACATATATAATTTTCTTGGAATTATTAGAAGATATATTATTTTTGGGAGAAAATATATATTTTCTTGAATAAACATGAAATACATTATTTTTGGGTGAAAAATAAGTTTATATATTTTCCAAGTTAAACTTGAAAATATATTGTTTTTGAGACTCATATGAAAGTTATAAATATTTTTGCCAAGGAAAAATTATAAGTAATTTTTCTATGCAATATTTCTTAAAATATATATTTTGGAAATATATATTGATGTATTTTTATTAGAAATATTATTCCGGAAAAGTTAATACAAAGATTAAGTTTAAGGATACTTAATAAATACAATGGAAATACGTATTCTCGTACGTATAAATACACACCGGAATACGCTACTGAAACTTGGCAAAAATATACAAGTATAGGAATACGAATATAAATACACCCATCCTTGGGGAATTATTCATGTACAAATACATAAGCGTGACAAGTTAAAATATATTATTTTAACTAATATTCCAAAATGAAGTAAATATAATTTAAGTTAAAATATTTATTATTTTAACAAATAATTATATAACTTGGAATAATATTAACGACATAAAGGAACGTAACTCAAAGACACTAATTAGTACTAAGTCAACGCACGACCCGCTCGTCTAATAAACCGTAGTACGTTGTAGGTAGTCGTGTACACCAGTAGCAGCTTCGGGTTACGTTGGATTCAAGACGCAAGATTGTGAGTTCATGTCCCCCTTTTCTTTTAACTGTTTTTGTTTTATAACTTCGTGGGTGAAGTACATGTTACAAAATGTTTACAATCGATTACAATTGGTATGGTTAGCTAAGGAATGTACTGTTAGATCATGTGGATGGGTAGGCGCACTCTTAAGACCATTAATCCTCGTGTTAGGACTGAGGGGCATGAGTGATAGATCTATTTGGGTGTAGCGAGCCCACACCCAGGTGGATTGGGGTTTGGCCCATGAGGTGACTATGTCTTACAGCCGGAGGCCCGGTACAAAATCTGCTAGGTTTGAGCCTTCCTACGTCGTTGCACACACGTTAATGGCCTTGCAAACCATTAATTGATTTGTTTCCTTGTTTGCTTTCATACCGGGATTTACAAATACACACATTCATACAATGATTTCAAAGGTTTATTCGTACACACATACAAACACATGAACTCGCTCAACTTTTGTTGATGTTTTCAAACTACATGTATTTCAGGAAATTAAATGTGGATCTGGCGGGCGTTCGGAAGTTTCAAGTGATGTTGGAAATAAAAGATGTCATCCGGTGTCTAAGGGTTTGGATAGTGTGCCTTATCCTGGATAAGACACATCATTCAAAGCCTGGTTTTTATTAATGTCTTTTGTCGAGTCCTTATGGAACTCTAAATAATTTGCATGGTTTGTAATTAGGATTTGAAGTCTATGTTTGGATTCTAAAACAATGTTGTTGTGATGTTTTCAAACTTAATCAATGGATGAACATCTTTAGCTTTATCATATAGTTGTTTGTTATGGTTGAATGAAATGATTGGTGGGATAACCTGAAGAAGGAAGAAGGAATTGAGGCCACGAGAACTATGTCGTGGGAGGAATTCAAGACACCGTTCCTTAGACACCATAGCCCAAAAGCTGTGATCAACAGACCTTCTGAATTCTCTTTTTACTGGTACTATCTGCTATGAAATTCCATTTTTCATAGCCGTGATAATGAAAAGCCAGAGGATATGATGTATTGATATTTTTTGTCTTGATGTCTTACTTTATCAATCATCGCGTTTTAGTAATATAACTTTTTCAGTTTTGGTGTTTTATGTGATAGCATGATAGAATTTTATGTTGTGTTATTGATATGTGCAAAATGCAACATATAAATTATATCAAATAAGGAATAAAAACAACCTTTTTAGTACTAATGTTGGAAAGAGTGTGTTTCTTTGTTTACTTTTTATTTTCAGGAATAAAATAGCTTAAACGAACAAAAGGAACAAATTAACGTCAAAAACCAACATAAATACAGAAGAAGGGAAGTTGATGCACTATGCCAGCCCTCCAAGCTTCATCCCCAAGAACAAAACAACAAACCAAAACCCAAGCTTATTAAAGTGCGTTAACTGCCTTGAAGGGGGTTAGAAGGGTGGGTTGGGTAAAGTTCTTGCCTCGTTCAGTGTATAGATCCTGCGAGGACTTGATTCAAGCTTATTAGGACTTCCTTTGAGGCAGATATCATCAAATCGGGGGAAGTAAGAACGGCTTGTAATCCCTTATAAATAAGCTACTATTAAAACTTTAAACCGGCATGGTGGGACTGTATCCCTGCTGACTCAGACCAATATGGCCAAGGGTAGCGTTGCCTCCAAAAGAAGGACATGCCACATTTTCCATTAATAACTTACTTAATTATCTTTCAATAATCCAGCCTTGCGGGACTGTATCTCTACTGACTCTGACCAATATGGCTCAGGGTAGCGTTGCCTCCAAAAGACGGACATGCCACTATAACTAAGATAATCTCTTAAAAAACCCAAAGCGCGAAAATCATCAAAGGATACATAAATGACAAGTCGGATCCAAGTGATTCTATCTAGTCTATTTGTTCTTTTATTTATTTATTTAGTTTCTTTATTTTTATTTATTAAAAACAAAAAAAAATTCTCTAAACATTTGGTTAGATTAGACGTCGACGATATTCTGGTACTAAAAGCTCTTGTGTCCTTGGACAACCTCGGTATCTTACCATCACTATACTACACCAACGATGGTTGCACTTGCCCAAGCGTGTTGTAGAGAGTGATAGTTTTATATCGTGTTTTATAAATTTAAAACTTGATAAAAGAGTAAAAAAGTACTTAAAATACATAAAAAATTCGTACACACTCGCACCACTTCAAGTTTTTGGCACCGTTGCCGGAGACACACGGATTTTAAGAAAGTTTAAAATCGGCAGCCTAATCATTTTTTTACTTTTCTAATTTTTCTTTTTAGGTTTTTCTTCTTTTTCTCCTATTTTTTCTACTTTCTGCAGGAATAACACGGGGCCGTATTTGATCAACATGGGGCCGTGTCAGACCTACAGTATCTTGGAAGAGTTGTTTTCTTGTTACTAGAACAGGAGCACGGGGCCGTGTCAAACCTCCATTATCTGGGAACCTGAAAACAAAAACTTTTTCTAGACAACACAGGGCCTTGCCTACACAAGCACGGGGTCGTGCTACTCTTCTGATCAGTCATTTTTTTGTGTTTTTGTTCACAGAGAGTCACGCAACTCTGTATAATTCATAGGAAATATAACCTGGTGCATGACCTCCACCTCCGACAAAGACATAAAAGTGCCACTCGACGAATCTAAGCGCTTTTTGAGAAAGAGACTTCAAGCTAAAAACCGAAGAAAAGCCTCAACCCAAAACCTCCCTATGGCGGATCAATGCAATCTCATGGATTACATACGGCCTACGGTCAGTAATCTTGGAGCCACTCTTAACCCTCATAATATCGATGCCAATAACTTTGAGCTTCGACCACACTTAATCCAAATGCTCCAACACTCTGCCACCTTTCACGGCCTACCCGATGAAGATCCTCATTTACATATTACCAACTTTTTGGAAATTTGTAAAACCTTTTGGATCAATGGAGCCTCCAATGATGCTATCCGGCTCCATATGTTCCCTTTTTTCCCTCAAAGACCGAGCGAAAGCTTGACTAAACACCCTCCCAAGTGGGTCCGTGCACACTTGGGATGAACTTGCCCAAAAATTTCTCTACAAATACATCCCTCATGCTAAAACCGCCAAACTCGTGACCGAGATTAATTCTTACTCTCAAGACGATGGGGAATCTTTGTACGAGACATGGAATAAGTTCAAGGAGTTGTTAAGGAAATGCCCACATCATGGTCTTGAACGTTAGCAACAAGTGTCCATTTTGTACAATGGACTCTTACCACATACAAGGCAAATCCTTGATTCCAACTCCGGTAGACTACTTAGGAATCAGCTCCCCGAGGAAATTTATAACCAAATTGAGGAAATTTCCGAAAATAGTTCAATGGCACACTCCTAGGGGTTCAAAATCCATAGCCTCGGGTGCCCATAAAGTAGACAAAACCACTTCTTTGCAAGCCCAAATTGAAGCCTTAACTTCAAAAATAAAGAAACTTGAATTAAATAAAACGGCTTCGGTTTTGGCTTGTGAAGGATGTGGTGGCTCCCATTAAAACTGGAGTTGTATAAAAGATCTCGAAAATCAAATGAAAGTGGTAAATTACCTCAATAACCGCCCACGACCACCAGGAGTCCCAAGTAACGCTTTCACTCTCGAGTGGTGAAATCACCCCAACTTTAGTTGGAGGGAATCGGGGGGTAATAACAAACAAAATCAAAATCAATGATCTAACTTTCAACAACAGCCCCGGAATGAGCAACAAGGCTTCTAACTACAACAAGGAGGAAGAGAAAGATTTAATGATCTCATCATTCGTATTTTCTCCAAATCTGACAAAAGGTAGGCGGAGAGGTTCCTACAAGCCGAGGCCGAACTTAGGAACCAACGGGCTAGCATGCAAAACATTGAAAATCAAGTAAGCCAACTCACCCAAAATTTCTCCGAAAGACCACAAGGAGCCTTTCCTAGTGATGTGCGTAAAATACAACATATAAATTATATCAAATATGGCATAAAGTTAGCCCTTTTCGGTACTAATGTTGGAAAAAGCATGTTTCTTTGTTCTTTTTTAATTTACAGGGTCAAAAGAGCTTAAACGCACAAAAGAAGCAAATTAACAACAGAAACCAATATAAATACAAAGAGGGAGGATTGATATGACTCGCCAAGCCCCCATCCACATCCAAACCAACAAAAATAACAAGAATAGAAGCTCTGGCACAGGGCCGTGCCCACCAGGCATGGGTCGTGACCAGTCAAGATTCCCTGTAGAAGAAAAGACAGCAGCAAAAGACAAACCAACACTGGGCGTGCCAACTCAACACGGGGCATGGTCAACTCTAAGATTCGTAGAATATGAGATTGTATAGCAAGTACAATTGCCACGGGCCGTGCCGTTGACACACCAGGTCGTGTTAGTACAAGTTCTGACACTACAGTTAATGAGGAAGAGAGAGAAGGAAGGCCACGGGGCCGTGCCAGGTGGGCACAGTGTGACAACCCGAACTTTTAAGGTTAGCGTTATCTATTTCCATGATCGTTTAACTAGTATTGTTACGTTTCATCTGTCAGTATACGTTGTAATCATGTGCACGTCACATTAAACTCACTGAGTTATATTTGATTGTTTTGAATGTGTGTGAGTGGTTTAATTTTGTATAAACTATTTATTAAAGAGAATCTAGTCGCACACTTCACCGAAGTCGCACACCCTCCTCACATCTGCACACTTCCTATCTCTCGTGCCCTTTAAACCTTGGCTCGCACATCGGATCAAGCCCAAAATTGATTCAAGCCCAACCCATGCAAAATACGTATACATGAAGGATGTGTAGTATGTGTTGGGATTTTTGGAAACAATAACAAACCCTAGCACTCTTTCCTTCTCTCTCTCTCGGATCAACGACAACGTAGCTTTTGTCGAAGCTCTCATTCCTACGGAACATCATCTCTCTCATTCTAGAAATCGGTAAGTATGCTCATCATTCTTGGTCGTGTTTGATTACGTGATTACATGTTGAGTTATATGTGTATGATTAAAACATGGATTGGAGTTTCGGTTGTAAACCGAGATGAATACCGGTCGATTAATAGTGTTGGTAAACAACTAGTGTTGCTTAATATCAAGAGTTTCGATGAGATTAACATGATAATAAACTGTTCACACTATATGGGAGTCATTTATGTGTAGAATCGATGAACTAGTGGTTGTTTGATGATTAGGATTCGATGAGTTTGTGAAGCATAATGTTTACGGATGTGTTAATATGATAGGCATATGTTGATACAATTGTGTTGTTTGATTCGGTTTGAATTATTGATGATGATGATGATGATGATGATGTTAATTGCTAAGATAATGATTAGGGTTCATACGAAATTTTGGAAAGTTGTTTTGATCTTCTTAAATTGGAATGCATAACTATTTCAATCATATAACTGATTTGATAGAAATCAGTGTAGTGTTTACGGTAATTATGGGAAGGGTTGACTTGGTCAACCGCACAATGGTGGGTAGGGACACAACCCACAACTCGTACACTTCCTAGTCGCACACATGAGCTTTGAAACAACCCTATGATGCATATGGTACAACCTGTTGATACATACCCATCACACACTGATGTATCGCACACTTTTATATATGTCGTACACTAATGAATTGCACAATGTACAATCAAGTCATGCATGAGCGCATACTCATGCGGGGTGCCGCACAGTATATTGGATTACACACTTCTTTGGGTCGGGCGATGCTATTGGGCCACACAGTTTCATGGTCGCACACTCGGGGAAGCCGCACACTTGGTGTGGGTTGTTCCCTGATGGGCCGCACATTATACGGATGGGCCCATAAGCCCTTACATATAAGATCTGAACCGCACACTTGTAAATGGGCCGCACACTCTTGAGTGGGCCATTAACTTGATTGGACCGCATACTTTTGTGAATGACGAATTAACTGTTAAGTGTTTATGTGAAACATGAACTTGCGATGTGAACTTGTATATGACCTGAATACCTGTTATATGTTATACGATAATTCTTGTGGTGTATGCAATCTATAAGTACGTGAATTTTTTGTACGAAATCCTAACTGTTATTGGTAACCGTATTAGGACTCGGTTGACCAACTTTGAGCAAAGTAATTAAACTTACCAAGCAAATCTAAGGTGATTTCACTACTCTTTTTCAAGCATGCGTCCTGGGGAGGGACAAACAAACTAATATTCTGGGGAGGAATATGTTTTACTGGGTTTAAATTCGATGTTGGATAATACACTCAAATCTATCACTTTAAGTCACATCTTACTACCGAACTAGTTGCCGGGGAGGCAAAGGGGTATTATTTGATAGCGCTATTAGGCTTTACAACCTCACACCATACCGGGGAGGACGGGCGTGAACTAATGACCTTAACCACATGACCAATGTTGATAGGCATTGGGGAAGGGCAAACACACTGATGTCATCTTGCGGTATCGAGTTATTATCAACATGTTTTTAAACTAAACACTTGGCAACTAAACATTTTACGAAACTGTGAACTCGCCAGCTTTATGTTGATACACTTATCTGCATGCTTGCAGGTCAATAGATACGTTGATGTGGAACTTGCTGTCTGGGAGGCTTGAGTGGTCATGGGTCGTGATGTGACACCTGTGTCACTTCAACCATCAAACAATACCAAACCAATGAAATATTGTATTTCATACTTGGGATTTATATAAATATGTGTATCATTTGCACATATCAATTCTTGTTCAATTTTGAGCTCTAAATCGCTTTCTGGAAGGTTATACGCGATCTGATATAACCAGTTTAAAGCAAAAAACACTCCGGAACAGTGACATAGGCTTAAAAAACCTTAAATAACCTTTACATAACTTAGAAATAAGTTTTGGAGGGTTTAGTGTTGCGAAATCAAGTTTATTCGCTTACAGGGACTAATTTCGACAAACTTCGAAATGCTGATTCGTACTATAACGCACATTCCGGAACTTGACGATAAGTTAAATATACCCTAAATATCCTTTACATAGCTTAGAAATAGGCTTTGAGGGGTTCGGTGTGCTAAAATAAACTTTTTGGTCATTCAGGGACTAAAGCCGTCAAAAAGTGCATAAGTTTGCATTTTCGCGCATAACTTACGTTCTGAATATATCCGGACATCCAAAAATTTATGTAATCATTAAAATATTTTATTTTAGTTATTGGCATGATAAAATTCCATTTGTCGCATAATTTGGATCGTTTTTTGTGTCCGTTCGTGTTTCGTCGTAATTAACTGAACAACGCAACTGTACGACCAAATGAACCGACATCCGAGATGTTTTTGAGCATATTTCATGTTCCCCATGTTATAACATCCTTATGGAACTTAAAAATGGGTTTGACGGGTGTTAGAAGTGCCAAAACGCATCAAAGATCAAGTTTGGAGATGCAGGGGCCTGTTCTGCCAATTAGTGAAAGTTTCTGCCAGCAAGCCAGGTCCTTACGGACCGTATGGACATGCTTACGGTCCGTAAGCCTTCTCCAGCACAGCAAACTTTACTTTTTTTTTATAAAACCCATCTATCCCATTGTTTTGCACATGGTTTCTTCCATTCTATGGACTGGTTTTGGATGCCCCTAGTATGTTAAAACCATGGGCACACATGGAGGGCCAAGAATGAAGCTTGGATTTCAAGAAACGTTCCTAACGGTTCTACAAAATCTATATAAACCTCACCCCACTTCATTTCAATTCACACCTTGATCTGATTTGTTCTCTAAGTTGGAGTTCTAACACTCCATACCTGAGAATAATTAGATCAAACTTCCATTTCTTGGACCTCTTGTAAGTATTCTTTCGTTCTTTTACGCGTTTTAAGTGTGAAAGTCAAACAATGTTTGACTTTCAGCTTTGACCAGTTTATGGTCAACACGAAGTTCGTTTGAACTTCGCAACGTGAGCGTAATCACGATGGTTATAGTCCCTAGTGACTATGCCTACTGATTACCACGTTGATTAGGTGTAGTGACGAGTCATAGTTTCGGCCAAAATGCGTATTTATGTGTATTTTGTAACCAAACTATTTTTGGGTATCAAGACCCTTTGTCTTAATATCAATCTTGTTTTTAAACTTCGTTAAACATGTCTTAACATGTTTAACTCGTCACTTTAGGTTTAGTGCTTATGTAGGGTCGTAAGATAAGCGGTCTAAACCACCGCTTAGACTTTCGAACCCGACCCGTTTGGTCGATCATTAGGATCCCACCAAACATGTTTTGTGACCATAGTTGTATAGGGAATAACCTTCCGAGGTTATACCTTATGGTCACTTCATTTAAGTAGTTATATGATAGGTAGTTTATATGCCTTAGGAAAATGACCAAAATGCCATTTTTATGCATAATTGATATTTAAGCATATGTAACCCAAAATTTTGTCACTTAACTGATTATGCAACATAATTAAACATGTTTAGGCATATAATACTTGTCATAGGACTAGTTAGGCGTTCCGAATGCGTTTTACGCGAACGACGCGTTAAAGTAGCGTAAGCTACCTAAAGGGGCCGTAATGGGTCGTAAGCACTTAGGATAGGTTCCGTTTTAGGATGTAGGCTTTGTTAAACCATATTACATGATTTCCTATACTCATTTGGTCTACGAAACCTCGTTCTATCCGATCTTTCGATTTAGGTCCGGTTTATTTACATAGTTACCTATATTAGGTGCCGTTTGATTCCGTGATCCCTCTAGCTTTGCTTGGTTGTTATTCAAGACTTCTAAGCAATCTCAAGTGAGTACATAGTCCCCTCTTTTACTGTTTTCAATGTTTTGGGGTGAAACATGTGTACCTATTTGTTATGTTCATGATTTCAAAGTATAAATTTATTATACATGTTAGTACTTATCTTTTGACAAACTGAATGATTATTTATGATTTAAACACTAATTTTTCAAAGATTATAAAATCAATTGTTGGATAGTACTTATTTTATATTCACCAGACCGATTGGTAGTATGATATAGCGCTATAGGATTAGAAACCCCATTCCTGTTGTCATGGAATGTCAGAAACCTATATTTTTATCCAAATAGAGATTGCCTTTGTGGTATTTCTATAGTCTCAATTGGTGTAGTTTGATGCACTAAGGTATGGTTGAATTCTAAAATCACATTATTATTGTATATTTTGTTATACTCCCAAAAGTATAGTTTGATATGCTCTCATGTGTGATATTGTACAAAACCAATATATATTTTGTTAATTACTAAAACATAGTTTAATATGTTATTATTAAAACCAAAGCATAGTTTATTATGTTAATTATAAAACCAAAGTATACTTTTGATATACTACTGAAAATTATTATTTTGACGACTAAAGTATATTTAATATACTATCTGTTTAATTATTTTGGAACTGAAATATATTTTAATATATTCGACTTTCTTAAAACCAAGGTATATTTTTATATATACTACAAACCTTTTTATCAAAGCATTGTTTTACAAACAATATATTTTATAAATTATTTTTACTTTATTATTTATTTGTCTATGCATTATTCCGTTATATTATCTGATTTCTTATAAATTTTTGTATGATTTATAAAAGAAAATGTTTTAAGGTTCATGACTATTTTCGTTAAACATTTTTCTTTAAATTTACAAGTCATGAATCCTAAATGAATAAAAACTGTGTATCTCACAGGCATTTTTATGCTGACGTACCTATTTTTACACATGTTTCAGGTGCTGTTATGTGATGATTGTTGATGCATGCTATACATAGGATGGACTCGTGCCTTAGCGACTTTAAAACTTGAAAGATAATATTTGTATTTATCTTGATTTGTAATAAAACAATGTATTCAGTAATGAAATAAAATGAAATTATTTAATCCATGGTTATGAAACAATGATTTTGTTACAACACTCCCCGACGTTTCCGCCACGTTTTGTTGTTTTACGTGGTCGGTGTGTGACAGAAAAGTTGGTATCAGAGCCAATGGTTATAGGGAATTAGGTTATTAGTAATGCTTTGACCTAGACTATAACCTTCCTAGGACCCTAACACATGTTATCTTGTGTTTAGTTTTAAAACAATACCGTCGCCTATCTTTAGGTGACAACCAAAATAAGAACACAAATTTCGAGTCCGCTTTGAAAACTAATCATCTGTTCTAGGATGATTTATTATAAGGTTTTGAACCCTCTAAGTTTTCAAAATCCCATCAAAGTTTGGGTCTTATAATGTGAACACGTGCAATCTGGAAGGGTGGATGCATGTATCCTGAGTTTTCTGTCTAAGGCTAGAGTGTTCATACAAATCCACATAATCGGACCAGTCACTCTTACCTGAGAACTCTTGGGGTGAGTGTCCACTTATAGGCTAAAGCATGTCTTCGCGATACATTATAAGGACCTATTTACTTTGATTAAGCTTTTGTGTGTCGTTTGTTTGCTTCATGGTTCAAACAAATGACCATCACCCACGCTTTTTGGTCGGTAATTGTAACATCCTATTCTTACCCAATGCCATTTCACTTGTTTACCCTCATGTTTTCTTGTTCTTTTTAGACAATGCCTCCTCGACGAGAAGCACAGCCTCAAACTAATGAAGAAGTCGCAGCCCTTGTCGCTCAGCAAATGGCTGCTGTGCTTCCGGGCATAGTAACCGAGATCCATCAGTTATACAACAACAATAACAACAACAATGCTCAGTGTAATTTAAAGACCTTCAATTCTACTAAACCTTTGAAGTTTTCTGGGTCTCAAGGAGCAACCGCGCTCCTGCAATGGTTCGAAAGTTTGGAGAGCACATTCAGGCATGTGCAATGTTCGAATGAGCGTAAGGTTGAGTTTGCATCCAGTGTGTTCGAGAAGCGTGCTCTTACATGGCGGAACGGGGTGATGCGTGATAGGGGTGCTGATGTGGCACTAGCTCAAACTTGGGAAGAGCTTCGAGCTCTAATGATGAAGGAGTTCTGTCCTCGTCATGAGCTTAGGGCGTTGGAAAGGGAATTCGACGATTTAAAGCAAGACCGTGGTGAACATCGAGCCTATACTGACCGTTATGAGGAACTGAGCATGTTGTGTCCTGCCATGGTTATGCCTGTGGAGAAGGCGATTGAAAAGTACATTGATGTTCTTCTGACTTAGTTCAGGATATCGTTACTAGCAGTAACCCTACTACTGTCAAACAGGACATTAAATTGTCTGCCACCCTGACTGCATCCCATATCAGGAAGGGTAAGCTTTTTCGAAAGGGCGACCCAAGACCATCTGACAAGACTGCGCAAGTTGAACCAAAGGAAAAACAGGCCAAGACACCCAAGAAGAAGAAGCGCAAGGCTTCTCAAAACTGCGCCATAACTGCTCAGAACAATCAGGTTGCACCAAACCAGCCAGCACAACCTTGTAAAAGGAAAAATTATGTTGGTACCACACCCTTGTGCAACAAATGCAACCGTCATCATCTGGAGCAAATGCAGTGTCACAAATGTACCCACTGTGGGCGATTGGGACATTTGATCAATACCTGCCGTTATGCCAACCAAAACCAAGCTGCTGCAAATCCTGCTGCTGTTCAAGCACAGTTTCCACCTGGGTCGTGTTATAACTGTGGTGACCTTACTCACTACCGCAACAATTGCCCAAGACTTGTTAACGCAAATCCAGCGCGTGGATGAGTGTTTAACATAAATGAGGCAAACACGAACAATGATGCAGCAGTGAACAATTAGTCTTTTGTAATTCCTTGGTTGTTATCTTTTGATGTTTGAATCGACTCAGTTGTTATATAAAGAAAATTTGTTGTTTCAATTTTATTTGCGAAACTGATGTGATTGTATAAATGTTTGATACAACCCTTCGATGCCTACACCAAGACAAACTACTCGTGTGGTTTTGTCATTTTTATGATCACTCGTGATCTCCCCAAAAATCTTAAATACTCGTTTCTTGTTAAGAAACAAAGACGAATTCCTATTAAGATCTTCCTATCTTCATAGTTAGATTCTTATGTTTAAAGTGCCAAATGAAATCCACGGATTGGATTCCTGGTGTGCTTTAAATACCCGTGTCCAAAGATAACAAAGATCAAGTTAAACAATTATGCGATTATGTGCTTATGTGATTTCTTTATGTCTTGTGTTTTTGTGTGATCCGAATATTCATTATCCAAATCCTCATAGAATCTTCCATATCTCATATGAGGGATTCATAGTAGGATATCCAAAGATACTATCTTAAATCCTTAATGGACTTCTACGTTGTAGTTAAGTCCCTTGGGTTATGAAGTACTATTCTATAATTGGACCCCTTGAGTGGTCTAGTTAAACAGATTGATTCAAAAATCTGGTTAGGAATATCATGTGATGATATAATTGAAAAGATCCCTTAAGTGGTCTATTTAAGGAGATCGTACGATGGTCTAGTTAAGGAGATCATGTGTTGATCTAGTTAAAAAGATCGTTCGTTGATCTAGTTAAAAAGATCCTTTGGTGGTCTAATCAAGTCACTTCATGATTATTCGATTGATTTTTCCCCTACGCATTATGAAATGAACTGTGCGGACTGTGCAAGGAATTACATAATTATGGATACATACATAATTATGGAATTCAGTGCACAGAAACCACAGCAAATTTTGTCATGTGTTAAGACCTATAGTGATGAGAATAACGAAACGGGAACAATGTAAAAAGGGGCATGGTGGATACGCCGCTGGTACTTCCTATTTATAAGTGTTCCTTATTACATTGCGAACGTAGCGTTATTTAAGTTGCTATAAGTCCTGGACCTTGACTAATGTCATGTTATTTTACACTCTCCGACTCTGATTTTGAGCACACACAAGTTTCCTATAATAAGTCTTCATAAGAAACATTCTTCTGTCCATAGTTCGAAACTCCATGTTTTGTTACTACAAGGACTTCACTTTGACAGTTGACAATTTCGCCAAGAATCCAAACATGGCCCAGAGTTTTACTTAGGGTTCGAGGGATTCATTCAAAAGCGAAACCATCACAGTTGTCTTCACAAGTTTCCTCTAAAATTAAATTTCGGGACGAAATTTCCTAAAGAAGGGGGACTGTGACACCTGTGTCACTTCAACCGTCAAACAAATATCAAACCTATGAAATATTGTATTTCATACTTGGGATTTTTATAAATATGTGTATCATTTGCACATATCAATTCTTGTTCGATTTCGAGCTCTAAATCGCTTTCTGGAAGGTTATACGCGATCTGATATAGCCAGTTTAAAGCAACAAACACTCCGGAATAGTGACATAGGCTTAAAATACCTTAAATAACCTTTACATAACTTAGAAATAAGTTTTGGAGGGTTTGGTGTGGCGAAATTAAGTTTATTCGCTTACAGGGACTAATTTCGACAAACTACGAAAGTATGCTGATTCGTACTATAACGGACATTTCGGAACTTGACCATAAGTTAAACATACCCTAAATATCCTTTACATAGCTTAGAAATAGGCTTTGAGGGGTTCGGTGTTCTAAAATTAACTTTTTGGTCATTCTGGGACTAAAAGCGTCAAAAAGTGCATAAGTTTGCATTTTCGAGCATAACTTACGTTCTGAATATATCCGGACATCCAAAAATTTATGTAATCATTAAAATATTTTATTTTAGTGATTGGCATGATAAAATTCCATTTGTCACATAATTAGGATCGTTTTTCGCGTCCGTTCGTGTTTCGTCGTAATTAACCGAACAACGCAACCGTACGACCAAACGAACCGACATCCGAGATGTTTTTGAGCATATTTCATGTTCCCCATGATGTAAAATCCTTATGGAGCTTAAAAATGGGTTTGATGGGTGTTAGAAGTGCCAAAACGCATCAAAAATCAAGTTTGGAGATGCAGGGGCCTGTTCTGACAATTAGTGAAAATTTCTGCCAGCAAGCCAGGTCCTTACGGACCGTATGGACATGCTTATGGTCCATAAGCCTTCTCCAGCATAGCAAACTTTATTTTTTATAAAACCCAGCTATCCCATTGTTTTGCACATGGTTTCTTCCATTCTATGAACTGGTTTTGGATGCCCCTAGTTTGTTAAAACCATGGGCACACATGGAGGGCCAAGATTGAAGCTTGGATTTCAAGAAACGTTCCTAACGGTTCTACAAAATCTATATAAACCTCACCCCACTTCATTTCAATTCACACCTTGATCTGATTTGTTCTCTAAGTTGGAGTTCTAACACTCCATACCTGAGAATAATTAGATCAAACTTCCATTTCTTGGACCTCTTGTAAGTATTCTTTCGTTCTTTTATGCGTTTTAAGCGTGAAAGTGCTTTGACCAGTTTATGGTCAACACGAAGTTCGTTTGAACTTCGCAACGTGAGCGTAATCACGATGGTTATAGTCCCTAGTGACTATGCCTACTGATTACCACGTTGATTAGGTGTAGTGACGAGTCATAGTTTCGGCCAAAATGCGTATTTATGCGTATTTTGTAACCAAACTATTTTTGGGTATCAAGACCCTTTGTCTTGATATCAATCTTGTTTTTAAACTTCGTTAAACATGTCTTAACATGTTTAACTCGTCACTTTAGGTTTAGTGCTTATGTAGGGACGTAAGATAAGCGGTCTAAACCACCGCATAGACTTTCGAACCCGACCCGTTTGGTAAATCATTAGGATCCGACCAAACATGTTTTGTGACCATAGTTGTATAGGGAATAACCTTCCGAGGTTATACCTTATGGTCACTTCGTTTAAGTAGTTATATGAAAGGTAGTTTATATGCCTTAGGAAAATGACCAAAATGCCATTTTTATGCATAATTGATATTTAAGCATATGTAACCCAAAATTTTGTCACTTAACTGATTATGCAACATAATTAAACATTTTTAGGCATATAATACTTGTCATAGGACTAGTTAGGCGTTCCGAACGCGTTTTATGCGAACGACGCGTTAAAGTAGCGTAAGCTACCTAAACGGGTCGTAATGGGTCGTAAGCACTTAGGATAGGTTCCGTTTTAGGATGTAGGCTTTGTTAAACCATATTACATGAGTTCCTATACTCATTTGGTCTATGAAACCTCGTTCTATCCGATCTTCCGATTTAGGTCCGGTTTATTTACATAGTTACCTATATTAGGTGTCGTTTGATTCCGTGATCCCTCTAGCTTTGCTTGGTTGTTATTCAAGACTTCTAAGCAATCTCAAGTGAGTACATAGTCCCCTCTTTTACTGTTTTTAATGTTTTGAGGTGAAACATGTGTACCTATTTGTTATGTTCATGATTTCAAAGTATAAATTTATTATACATGTTAATACTTATCTTTTGACAAACTGAATGATTATTTATGATTTAAACACTAATTTTTCAAAGATTATAAAATTAATTGTTGGATAGTACTTATTTTATATTCACCAGACCGATTGCTAGTATGATATAGCGCTATAGGATTAGAAACCCCATTCCTGTTGTCATGGAATGTCAGAAACCGATATTTTTATCCAAATAGAGATTGCCTTTGTGGTATTTCTATAGTCTCAATTGGTGTAGTTTGATGCACTAAGGTATGGTTGAATTCTAAAATCATATTATTATTGTATATTTTGTTATACTCCCAAAAGTATAGTTTGATATGCTCTCATGTATGATATTGTACAAAACCAACATATATTTCGTTAATTACTAAAACATAGTTTAATATGTTATTATTAAAACCAAAGAATAGTTTAATATGTTAATTATAAAACCAAAGTATACTTTTGATATACTACTGAAAATTATTATTTTGACGACTAAAGTATATTTAATATACTACCTGTTTAATTATTTTGGAACTGAAATATATTTTAATATATTCGACTTTCGTAAAACCAATGTATATTTTTATATATACTACAAACTTTTTTTATCAAAACATTGTTTTACAAACAATATATTTTATAAATTCTTTTTACTTGATTATTTATTTGTCTATGCATTATTTTGTTATATTATCTGATTTCTTATAAATTTTTGTATGATTTATAAAAGAAAATGTTTTAAGGTTCATGACTATTTTTGTTAAACATTTTTCTTTAAATTTACAAGTCATTAATCCTAAATGAATAAAACCTGTGTATCTCACAGGCATTTTTATGCTGACGTACCTATTTTTACACATGTTTCAGGTGCTGTTTTGTGATGATTGTTGATGCATGCTATACATAGGATGGACTCGTGCCTTAGCGACTTTAAAACTTGAAAGATAATATTTGTATTTATCTTCATTTGTAATAAAACAATGTATTCAGTAATGAAATAAAACGAAATTATTTAATCCATGGTTGTGAAACAATGATTCTGTTACAACACTCCCCGACGTTTCCGCCACGTTTTGTTGTTTTACGTGGTCGGGGTGTGACACGTGATACATGGAAAGACGAGATGTGCCATTTGTTTGTGATGTGTGCAAAATGCAACATATAAATTACATCAATTGTGGCATAAAACTAACCCCTTTTTAGTACTAATGTTGGAAAAAGTGTGTTTTTGTCTTCCTTTTGTATTTTCAGGATTAAATGAGCTCAAATTAACAAAAGAAGCAAAAAGGCAGCTAAATCTAACATAAATACAAGAAAAGGAACAAACGTGGCATGCCCGACCTCCCCGAAAGCATCTTCCCAAGCAAAACAAGAGAGCAGAAGGCTGAACACTCCCCCTACTCAGTGAGCACGGGGGCGTGCCCAAGTGTCAGCATAAAAGACAAAGTTGTAGAAGCTTCTATTGCCCACCACGGGGCCGTGCTCAGCGGACACGGGGTCGTGGTCAACTATAATATTCGCAGAATCTAGGCAAATCTTGATAGTACAGATATGCTTCTGCACACGGGGTCGTGCCCAGCGGACACGGGGCCGTGGTCAACTAATAAAGACAAAGAGCAATTAATGAAGAAAGAGAAGGATGTGGACACGGGGCCGTGCCCACTAGACACGGGGTCGTGCCCGAGCTTCTGTTCAGCCTATAAATAGGAGTGCTTGGCTCAAGCTCAAACCATCCCCTGGCACACCACCTCTCTCACACTTCACCCACCACCCACCACCACCATAACACCATCATCCACCACCATCATCCATTGTCGATCATAGAGTGTGTGAGTCGTCTCGGGATCCAAGATTGATCGTAAGAGTTCTTGACAATCAAGGCCATGTTTGCCTAAGTCTCTTACATCACTTGGTGAAGACAAAGTGTCTAGTGTAATACTTTTTATTTTTAATCTTTTCGCACTTTTTAATTGGTTATGTATTAATGACTTTAATAATTAGTTTCTTATGTTGAAGGTGATTCTTCCTTATCGTTTGTCCGTGGTGTCTTGGCATTATTTTACTGTCTATATAAAATAAAAGATTTTCACCATTCATATCTCCACGGTCTATATGGAGGTATGTTGGCTACCTGGTCGGGGGTTAAGGGAACGGTTTGGTAAGAGTCTTGCCGTTGTTCAGCGTTTAGAGATCCTGCAAGGGACATGGGTCAAATTTAGTAGGACCTCCTTCAATACTTAACGGTGTTGGATGGCGGGGGTCCAAACTCTTTGATCCCCTCATAAGTTAAACTACTATTAATACTATAACCCGGCTACTTAGGACTGTATCCTTGCTGACTCAGACTACTTAGCCGAGGGTAACGTCACCTTCAAAAGAGGGGCCTACCATAATTTGCATTAATAACTTAATTAATTATCTTTCAATAATCCTACCCTTTAGGATTGTATCCTTGCTGACTCAAACTACTGGGTTGAGGGTAACGTCACCTCCAAAAGAGGGGCCTACTACAATAACTAAGATAATCTCTTAAATAGTGCAAAAGTGCGGAAATAATCAAAGGTTACCCTAAACACGAGTCGGAGCCAAGTGAGTCATCTTGTCTATCTGTTTTTCTTTTATTTTTATTTTTCAGCATTTTAGTTAGTTTTTATTTTCTTAGTTTAAAACATTTTTCTAAACTTTTGATTTGATTAGACGTTGAGGATAAACTGGTACTAAAAGCTCTTGTGTCCTTGGACGACCTCGGTATCTTGCCAACACTATACTACGCTCACGATGGGTGCACTTGCCCATATGTGTGTTTAGTGTTAGTAAATATCGTGTTTTATAAATTTAAAACTTGGCTAAAAAGTGTTAAAAAGGGCTTAATAAATACATTAAAAACTAACGACACTTCACACGCATCAAGTTTTTGGCGCCGTTGCCGGGGACTTCACACGCATCAAATTTTGCTAAAAGAATAAGTAGTAGGCTAGAACTTCTTGTGTTTCTTTGACCTAATTATCTAGTATTTTAATTTCTAGGACTACTATGTAATTCTCTCTATGACTTAATGAATGATGGTTTTAGTTAACTTGGTGTTTGGATGTTGTTAAAATGAATAAAACACACTCGGGATGGCAAAGGATAACAAGGGAAACTTGAACTAGCACCCCATGCAGGAAAACAGGGCCATCCGACGATTTTCTTCACTAACAGTAAGCTCAGCACGGGCCGAGTCCGCCCAACACGGCCCCGTGCTGCACAGTCTGCAGAAATGACCCAGTTCAGGTAACTGGACACGGGCTGTGTTCACCCAACACGCCCCCGTGCCCAGGCTTCTGTTCTTTTGTTTAATTTTTGTTACTGGCACTTGAACACGGGGCCGTGCCCGGACAACACGGCGCCGTGTCCAGCGCCCAGTAACACAAATTTTTGCTTAATTCACACATATTACACATTCAATCAACCTAAAACTTATTTTTGGGACACATTGAGGACAATGTGTAATTTAAGTGTGGGGGGGATGCTAAAACCTTGAATCTTGTAAGTCCTAATAACAAGCCTTACACAAAACTCTATTGGAACCGCTAATCACCCCAATTTTTTTCGAAAATTTTCATTTTCTTTCTTGTCTAGGTTTAATTTGGGAATTTCAAAATTCTAAAAAGGTTATATTTTTACGAATTTACAACCGATAGCGTCGTGATAAAAAGAACCAACATAAGAAAATTATGAAAAGGCATGACAAGCTTAGTTAAAATTTAATTATATATACTTGATCACATAAAAACCCATTCCCATAAAAGTGAGTTTTGAGCCTTTATTGAGCATACTAATACATATCTTTAAACTAAATGCTCATTTTTCGTTTCTTGTGTGAATAGCCGCTTGGTTCTTAAAACTCTAGAACTTGCCACGACGATACATTCCCGGTCCTTACCAACTTAAACCCGAGTAAGTATATGATAGAGGCATTAGGACTAACCCTTTTTATTTCTACACCATTATTTTTTTTACCACCTACCCAAAAATCCCCCTAGTTAACCCTTTTGAGCCTAAACCTTTCCATTTCTTAACCCAACCCAAACACCATTTCACCAACCAAAACCTTTTTATTTTTAACCCTTTGTTTTAGTAACAAGTTCGGTTTTTCATTTGACTTTCAAAATATATATATATATATATATATATATATATATATATATATATATATGTGTGTGTGTGTGTGTGTTGATGATGAAGCAAAAAGAAATAAACAAGCAAGTTCATCAAAAATAACTTTGTTTGGAATTATGGCTTCGTCAAAATAAAAAGTTGAAAAATAGAAAGTCTTACGAAAACCGATGCTTTTTACGATTTTTCGCCCTTTTCTACTAACCACTAACCCAACCACCTACCTTTAACCCAAGCCTAACCCTTCACCCAAAAAGTCCTCTTGATATTTACAAAGGTTTATAGTTAAAACGGAGGAGGATTGATTGCTTGGCAAGCCTATGGTAGGAGTAAGTTCTATGCCGCTCTCGAGTGATTCACTAAAATACATCTTCGGCCGAGTGTTGAGTGATCCCCCGTGAGGTATGTGAACTTGTATATAAATAGAATTTTAAAGAGGCATGTTATGCCCTAATAAGTAATTTATCTTATGAAAAGTTTTAAATAAATCATGACGAATAAGATTGTAAATAAATAAAAATAAAACTAAATAAAGAATCTTGGAAATCCCGACACTCTATGACAAGCCCAAAAACCTTCTCTTCTACCCATTCCATTTAGGAGTGTAAAGCCACATTATAAAGAGTTTTGCTTGAGGACAAGCAAAGATTCAAGTGTGGGGGTATTTGATGTGTACAAAATGCAACATATAAATTACATCAATTGTGGCATAAAACTAACCCTTTTTTAGTACTAATGTTGGAAAAAGTGTGTTTTTGTCTTCCTTTTGTATTTTCAGGATTAAATGAGCTCAAATTAACAAAAGAAGCAAAAAGGCAGCTAAATCTAACATAAATACAAGAAAAGGAACAAACGTGGCATGCCCGACCTCCCCGAAAGCATATTCCCTAGCAAAACAAGAGAGCAGGAGACTGAACACGCCCCGTGCTCAGTGAGCACGGGGGCGTGCCCAAGTGTCAACATAAAAGACAAAGTTGTAGAAGCTTCTATTGCCTACCACGGGGCCGTGCTCAGCGGACACGGGGTCGTGGTCAACTATAAGATTCGCAGAATCTAGGCAAATCTTGATAATACAGATATGCTTCTGCACACGGGGTCGTGCCCAGCAGACACGGGGCCATGGTCAACTAATAAAGACAAAGAGCAATTAATGAAGAAAGAGAAGGATGTGGACACGGGGCCGTGCCCACTGGACATGGGGCCGTGCCCGAGCTTTTGTTCAGCCTATAAATAGGAGTGCTTGGCTCAAGCTCAAACCATCCCTTGGCACACCACCTCTCTCACACTTCACCCACCACCCACCACCACCATAACACCATCATCAACCACCATCATCCATTGTCCATCATAGAGTGTGTGAGTCGTCTCGGGATCCAAGATTGATCGTAAGAGTTCTTGACAATCAAGGCCATGTTTGCCTAAGTCTCTTACATCACTTGGTGAAGACAAAGTGTCTAGTGTAATACTTTTTATTTTTAATCTTTTCGCACTTTTTAATTGGTTATGTATTAATGACTTTAGTAATTAGTTTCTTATGTTGAAGGTGATTCTTCCTTATCGTTTGTCCGTGGTGTCTTAGCATTATTTTACTGTCTATATAAAATAAAAGATTTTCACCATTCATATCTCCACGGTCTATATGGAGGTATCTTGGCTACCTGGTCGGGGGTTAAGGGAACGGTTTGGTAAGAGTCTTGCCGTTTTTCAGCTTTTAGAGATCCTGCAAGGGACCTGGGTCAAATTTAGTAGGACCTCCTTCAATACTTAATGGTATTAGATGGCGGAGGTCCAAACTCTTTGATCCCCTCATAAGTTAAACTACTATTAATACTATAACCCGGCTACTTAGGACTGTATCCTTGCTGACTCAGACTACTTAGCCGAGGGTAACGTCACCTTCAAAAGAGGGGCCTACCATAATTTGCATTAATAACTTAATTAATTATCTTTCAATAATCCGACCCTTTAGGATTGTATCCTTGCTGATTCAAACTACTGGGTTGAGGGTAACGTCACCTCCAAAAGAGGGGCCTACTACAATAACTAAGATAATCTCTTAAATAGTGCAAAAGTGCGGAAATAATCAAAGGTTACACTAAACATGAGTCGGAGCCAAGTGATTCATCTTGTCTATCTGTTTTTCTTTTATTTTTATTTTTCAGCATTTTAGTTAGTTTTTATTTTCTTAGTTTAAAACATTTTTCTAAACTTTTGATTTGATTAGACGTTGAGGATAAACCGGTACTAAAAGCTCTTGTGTCCTTGGACGACCTCGGTATCTTGCCAACACTATACTACGCTCACGATGGGTGCACTTGCCCATATGTGTGTTTAGTGTTAGTAAATATCATGTTTTATAAATTTAAAACTTGGCTAAAAAGTGTTAAAATGGCTTAATAAATACATTAAAAACTAACGACACTTCACACGCATCAGTTTGCAAACACTTTTATTTTGAATTGCTTAAACAATGAGTTATGCTTCCGCTGAACGTATTTATCTTTTAAACGATTGTTTATGAGATACACTATTTACAAATATTGGAATTTTTATTTAATATTCTATTTATAGCTCAATGTGATTAGTGGCTATATCCTGGTACGTCACACGCCTCGCAGGGGTTTCCACATGTGGTATTTTGGGGGTGTGACACACAGGGCCGTGTGAACTGTCTGACTTCAGCTATAAATAGGGGTGCTTGGTTTCATTCTAATCCTTCCCTTGGCAAACCACTTCTCTCACACTTGCCACCACTCCACCACCACTACAACACCAACACCCACCACCATCATCCATCTTAAATCTTTTAGAGTGTGTAGTAGTCTCGTGATCCAAGATCGATCGTAAGAGTTCTTGTCAAACAAAGGCCATTCTTGGCTAAACTCTTACATCACTTGGTGAAGACACATCTTTTATGTCTTAATTTTTGATTTCCAACCTTTGGCTATTTTTTATTTGGGTATGTTTTAGTGACTTTAATAACTAGTTTTCTATATTGAAGGTGAATTTTACTTAATCATTCTTCATGTTTTGTTAATTCACTCATTCATGTCTTTACGGTCTATATAAAGCGCGTTAACTGCCCGGAAGGGGTTAGAAGGGTGGTTGGGTAAATTCTATTCGTCTTTTAATAGTAGTGTATAGATCCTGCGAGAACCTTGTTCAACCTTGGTAGGACTTCATGAGAGGGCGGTCATAACCGCCTCGGGGAAGTAAGAACCACTTGAATCCCTTATCTATTAACTACTATTAAAATATTAAACCGACCTTGCGGGACTGTATCCTTGCTGACTCAAACCAATAGGTTGAGGGTAACGCTGCCTGGAAGGTGTTGGACCGTGTTGAGACCCTAAACAGTCAGTATAAGGTAGTTCATCATTGAATACAAAGGCGGAATCAGTGTATACAAAGTCACAACAGCTCGGATCCTTTTAACTTCTTTCTATTGCTTCTTTTCAAGTCTTTACAAGTGTTTCTGAATTAATTTTGACAGAAATTCGACACCTACACCAAGACCTGATCTCGCTTCTGTGTTACAAATGAGATCAGCTGAACCCCTATTTATAAGGCTCCTGATTTCGCTCCAAACAACATAAACATTACGAGCAGAATCACCAAGTCCACAAGGAGTGAAATCACTAACTTACACTAGGAGCGAAAACACCCACAAACTATTATGAGCGAAATTACATATTAACCTGATTTCGCTTCTAATGACATAAAAGTCATTTGGAGCGAAATTACATTGTTTAAACCACTAAACTTGTTTTCCATCTTTAATTCAAACTATCTAGACCTAAGACTCAATAAAAACATAGTCATCAGACATTCAGTGCACCAACAGACTCCCCCTTGGATGTTGACGAAGTCTTCGGCATTGAGTCTTCAGTCTTGATCTCTTTCCAACTCTGTCTTCTCATTTCAAAAACTCTTTCTTCACACAGTTTTAGAAACTTAATCTGGCTCCATCTTCAATCTCCCATTTGATTGTTGATCCAGAATCCTGACTCCCCCTTTCACAAACTCCCCCTCTCGGTAGACTAGGGCTCTAATTCTGGTTCAAACTTTTGCATTATCATTGCCATGGGAATTCCTGTATAATCTCTACCCAAAAATAAGATATATGACAAAACAGTTTTAATCCAAACTTACCATTTAATTTTCAGTGTTAGAAATCCACTTAAGTATTCAGGTCCAAGTTAATGACCCTGATTACTCAATTTATCTACCAAGTCCAATTTAATGACCTTGGTTGATCTGAGACAAATCACACTGACATTTGGTTCAATTTTCAAACAATTTTCTGAAAATTACAAGTTTCAAGTTAATGATCTTGCTTAAACTTTTTAATTTCTCAAACTTATCATATTTCAGCTCACGACTCATCATCCAGTCCAGAAATCTCCTGCGTCTGCTTTCAATCTTTCGAATCCGAATATCAACTCTCCACTTTGGTTTGTCAAAAATAAAGCAGAAATGAAAAATCTTTTTAGATTTTAATAAAGCTTCTAAACTAGAAATGAAATACAGAACTAAAATTCAGTAAAAGTAAACTATTTACAAACATATTTTTGATGAGCGTGTTAGGGAATCATATCAGCTATCTGACAAATCACAAGTACCGTTAAGCTTCAATTACATACTCAGAATTAAACAATTCGCTTAGAATGTCGATATACTGATCCACTTAAATTCTTACACAATTTTCAATCTATCCAGGATACGAATTTAGTATTTTAGAGACTTAAACTTATACGTGTGTCCCACCTCTTGAATATACTCCCGTATCCAGATCCCAATATTCAGTCTTACAGGTAATTATAACACAAATGATATCTGTAAGGGGTTAATAAATTATGAAGAATCATGAGAGCTCAGGTTAGAACTACCGTTCAGCAGAGAGATCATGACTCAACTTTTGGGTGTGTCCCCTTTAGAGGATCTTTTTTACAACAGCATTGCTAAGCAATTTTATTGTCTTATCATATATGCTGAGGGTTATGCTATGTTTCAAGCATTGCGGAAAGTATTATTCAAGGACTAGGTCAGAACTTCCATTCAGCAGAAGTCCTGGAATAATACCCCAGATATCACTGAGTATAAAAACCTAGTATATCAGAAAAAGGAATCTTTCAAACAAGATTTCAGGGGTTACCTATATATCCAAGTAGTGTTCCCCACGAAATAAGAAAGTAAAGATTTAAGTTTATATCCCGAACAAATCTACTAAATGTGTAAAAACCTATCGGCATATCATCAGCGAGACTGTTTAACACATTTAAACATTCCATTTCTTTAGCATACTGTGACTGTCAAGCCGATGTACTATCATTTTCCCTTTTTACACAAGCTCTTTTTCAATTTTCTATTGTTTTTGGATTTTTGAAATTTTTTACTGTTTTTGTATTTTCTGAAAATATTACCCTATACTCCCCCTAAATACCAAAACAAGTAAAAAATCGACAAACCATTGTAGATTGCTTCTCAACATCATCTACAATGTCTCCTTCATCAACGCCAATGATCTCCTCCAACACCGATAAAAGCTTCATACCATTCAGTTTTAGCAAATACTGAAAACGTGTTTTATCAAATGCTTTGGTATGTAAATCAGCTTTTTGTTCATCAGTGTGGATTTTCTCAATTCGTATCAACTTCTTCTCAAAACAATCGTGAATGAAGTGATGACGAATCTCAATATGTTTCGTTTTAGCGTGATGAACTGGATTTTTAGTAATGTTAATCGCTGCCTCATTATCAACAAAGATAGGAGTGTTTAGAAATTGCAAACCGTAGTCGCGCATCTGTTGCTGGATCCACAAGATCTGTGAGCAGCAGCTGCTAGCAGATACATACTCCACTTCACATGTGGATAAAGCCACAGAGGTTTGCTTTTTGCATTGCCAAGTAACCAATCGTGATCCGAAAAACTGGCACCCTGCTGTTGTTGATTTAGCATTAACTTTGCAGCATCCGAAATCTGAATCGGAATAACCTTCGAGCGTGAAATCGCCTTCTCTTGGATACCACAACCCCAATGATGGAGTTCCTTTTAGGTAGCGTAATATCCTTTTCACAATAACCATATGCGAAGCTCTCGGGTTAGATTGAAATCTTGCTGCGAGGCAGGTTGGGCACATAATATCGGGTCTTGAAGCTGTCAAATACATCAGCGATCCGATCATGGAACGATACATCGTTTCATCTACCTTCTCTCCGGTGAGATCAGGGTTTATCCCATGATTCGTTGCTAATGGGGTGGAAGCTGGAGTAGAACCTGACATCCCGAATTTCTCCAAGATATCATGAACGTACTTCGTTTGATGTATGAAAATTCCTTTGGGTAGTTGATCAACCTGCAATCCCAAAAAGAATTTCATCTCACCCATCGATGACATTTCAAATTTCTGCTTCATAACCTGTTCAAAATCTTTGCATAGATTCTCATTTGTTGACCCAAATATGATGTCGTCCACATAAATTTGAACTAACAGAAGATGTCCGTCGACCTCTTTGGTGAAGAGATTGGCATCCACTTTTCCACAAATGAAACTGTTGGCTAGTAGATGTTGAGACAATGTCTCGTACCAAGCTCTCGGGGCCTGGTATAAACCATACAGCGCTTTGTCTAGCAAGTAAACCTTGTCTTTGTGGATTGGATCGGTGAAGCCCGGTGGCTGACCGACATAAACCTCCTCTTTTACCTTCCCGTAAAGAAAAGCCGATTTTACATCTAACTGATATACTTTGAAATTTTTCCAAGACGCAAATGCTAGGAAGATTCTGATAGCTTCTAGTCGAGCTACAGGAGCATACACTTCTGTAAAATCTATACCCTCCCGTTGACTGAAACCCTGGACTACGAGTCGAGCTTTGTTACGAACCACAACTCCTCTATAGTCTCTCTTACATTTGAACACCCACTTGGTGTTTATCTTCCTTTGACCATCTGGCAAATCCACTAACTTCCACACTCCCAACTTTTCGAATTGACAGTTCCTCCTGTATTGCATTGACCCAAGAATCTTTAGTAAGCGCCTCTTTGTAAGTCCTTGGTTCAACCTGCGAGATAAAACAACTCAATGAGAATTCAGTTTGCAAAGGAGCAACTTTTGTATAAAAACATGTAAGTCCTTTATCAATCTGTCTTCGAGTGCGGACGCCTGTTTGCATTACTTCGCCTGGAACATCTACATCACCTTCCAGATTAGTAACATTCTGATTTACATCTTGTTCACTGACTGGGTTTGTTTGACTTGAAATCTGAATTTGCTCCCCCTCAGAATCTGAATCAACATGATCAAATACTGGCATGTTCTCAGATTCTTGATTATCATTCTGTGCCGACTGATTATCTTGAGCAACTTCATTTTGTTGGACATCATCATGTTCACCAGCATTGCTTGGACCTGCTTCATCATCATTTGAAGCTCTTTGCGGTCTTCTTGAATACTCAGCTGGAAACCTTTCCTGCGATTCTTCATACTCTCTCAGAATATCCAACTCATCAAAGAAATCTTCTTCTTCCTTTTCTTTTTCCATGTCAAACGAATCCCATAATTTATCATAATTAAAACGCCATGAGTCACCGGGATTTTGAGGCGGCATAGTATACCCCTGACACTCAACATGTTGTGCTTCGATGATCTGCTTCATGCTTGGAATAAAGACACGTCTTTGTGGACTTGAGTAACCCACAAATATTCCTTCGATACTCTTTGGTCCAAATTTACCAAAAGGCTCTAGAACTGTACAAGGAGACCCAAACGGTTCTAAAAACTTCAGGTTCGGTTTGCGGTTATTGATCAACTCAAAGCATGTCTTGTTGAATTTCTTTACAGTGAGAACCCGGTTGAGTGTATAGCATGCGGCGGAAACTGCTTCTGCCCAAAAATTTATTGGTAGCTTTGAATCAGCAAGCATTGTTCTAGCCGTTTCGATTAGCGTCCTGTTTTTTCGTTCTGCGACTCTATTCTGCTGCGGAGTGTACGGAGCACTAAACTCATGCAATATACCTCTTTCATCACAATATTCTTCCATCTTGTTGTTCTTGAATTCAGTACCATTATCACTTCTAATTCTTCTGATACGCCTTTGGTACAGATTTTCAATCTTCCTGAACAACGCCATCAAACTATCAAACGTTTCATCTTTCAACTTCAAGAATGATACCCACGAAAATCTGGAATAATCATTAGTAACCACAAGACAGTAGAGATCCCATGTAATACTTTTGACATTCACTGGACCAAACAGATCCATATGTAGTCTCTCTAATGGTCTGGAAACTGAATTGACTTGCTTTTTAGGGTGTGACTTTTTCTTCTGCTTGCCTTTGATGCAAATAATGCACTCCCCTTCCAGATGAAAACCTTTGATATTAACTCCAAGAACTAAATCATTGTGCACCAAGTGATTCGTTTTTCTAAGATGTATATGCCCCATCTTCCGGTGCCACAACTTCGATTCTTTCTCTGTTGCTCTAGACACAAAACAATGAGCCTGACCCGTGGTTGTAGTAGCTACGCTCATGTCCAACACGTACAGATCATTGAATCTTGGTTCCCTCATGATAATCCATTCTTCAGGAATAACAAATCCTGGTTTCAAGATCAAACATTCTTTGTATGTGAAGTGAGTAGTATACATCCTGTCACAAATCTGTGAAATACTCAGCAGATTATTCTCCAGCTCAGCAATGTAGTTAACTCTTTCAAACGTAACAATCCCATTGGATAACGTTCCTTCACCAACAATTCTACCACCTTGATTTCCTGGGAATCCCACATAACCTCCATTGAAATTTCTAACATCATACAACAATGCAGTCTTCCCTGTCATATGTCGAGACGCTCCACTATCCATAATCCATCGTGAAATAGCTCTCGGAAGTTCCTGCACATATCACAAACAATTCAATAAAGATGCCGATTCCTGCTTCACAATTACCAACTAGGAAGCTCCGGCAAGTCCAAAATCTTTAGTTAGATTTTGATGCTACCCAAGCCACTTTTGACTCGGGTAACTTGACTTTAATATGAGTTTTAGCAGTGTAAAGTGGCGGAAAATTTTTATCATTCATTTTCAAACTTTCATCTGATCCAACCTCAACCTTTTTGTATAAGAAAAATTCATCTATCTTAAGTTGACCGGTTGGTTGATTTTTCTTTTGAACATTCTTCTTCTCTGAAGGAGTAGAAGATTGTTTTTCCAATTTTTCATAATAATCCAAAGGAACATCCATCTTTACCGGTGTGGTAGAAGACGATTGTTTTTCCGACACTGAAACCTTTGGTTTATCAACAACTTTTGGCTTCCATGTTTGTTGAGATGATGCAACCCGTTTGTAAAATTTGTCATTTTTAGTTACCACATTCTTAACAGGTTCAATTTTGACTTTTGATTTCTCATTTTTCAAAATTTTCTCAACAACCATTTGAGCTTTTCCTTTTGCATTAACCTTCTTCTGTCGATTCTCAACAACTTCAGTATTAGGCTTGGAGTTGGTGCAATTTCTTGCAATGTGACCAACTTTGTTGCATCTAAAACACGTACGAGTATCAACTACCCGACTTGTGCCTTCAGACTGAGGTTGTGAGGCCCTCTTCGCAAAAAATTCTTCATTTGATTTAAAAAAGATTTCATTTTCCTCATCAGAAAGGGAACTTGAACCGTTCACAAACACCTTCTTTTCAGCAAACCTTTTGTTTTGAACATTTCTCCTTTGATAGTTCTTACCACCCTGATATCCACCTGACCAAGTATTTCGATTGTTGTTATAAAAACGTGGTGGAACTACAGGTTTCTTGTAGTAAGCTTTATCTTTCTCAAAATTCATTTGCCTTTTTGTTTGTTTTAAACTCTTTACTTCAGACAAATCGATTTCAACCATTTTGAACACATTTGTAAATTTTGAAACATTTACATTCTCCAGAGGAAACTCAGAATCTGAATACAACTTATCAGATCCAGCCATCTTGTACATCACAAGACCCGGTTCATCACCTAAGTTGTTTTTGGACTTTTGTTTCGACATGTATTTATCCAAGAAACATTCATCATTTCCAGCTGAATCATTTTCAGACATCAAAACACTTTCAGCTGTGCTTTTAACAATCTGTGTCTGAACACTATCATCAGATGATGAAGAAGAAAATGTCACATCAATTGAATCAGGAAGTTTCACTTCATTTTCTTCCTCAAGATTAACCAACCCAGATTGCTTTTTTGAATAATTGTCTAGAACTGGTGGTGGAACTTGATGAAACCCAACCCCAGTTCCATCACAGTATACATCTTCGCCTGCTTTGTCTTTCCCGATGGGTTTGGGAATAATGTGTTGCAAAACAAAGCTTGCAGAGCTGTAACTGTTCAATTTCAAATTGATACGCTCATTCTCAATCTTGGCTTCTTCAAACTGAAGTTTCAATTTAGCAATCTCATCCAATTGTTTGTTGATTAATTCTTCTTTGATTCTCAAAACACACTGCAATTAGCAATTCTCTTTATATGTTTTACCATTTCTATCATCATTATCTTTAACCGTGCTTTTAAGCTTTTCAAAATTTTCAGTAATCTGACGATTTTCAAGAACTAACCTCTCATTTTCTTTTCTAACCTTTTCCTGATCAATTTTATCAGTTCAATTTTGTTAGATAATTCTTTTAATCGTTCAGTTGAAGCTTTCACCATTTTGTCACGATCAAGGATTTGATCCTCAACACTTCTGACTTTAGCAGTCAGATCCTCAATCTTCTTACCTTTGAGATAAGTGTTTGTACTACAAACCTTGCATTCTTTGATGCAATTTTTGCAGTCAACATCACCACTGACCTTCTTACCTGACTCAATCGTTGACGCGTTTGAACTGACTTGGCTTTTAGACTCAGAGACGGATTTAGAATCTACCTCTAGCGTCTTAGCTGCCAGCACTTTGTCAGCCATCTTTCCCATGTTTTCAGCATTCAATTCCTGTGTCGTGTCAATGATCCCAGTGTCAATCTTCTTTGACTTCTCTTTCTCTTCTTTCTCCTTCTTCTCTTTCTCTTCATCTTCTCCGCTTCCCCACCATTTCTTCTGCCAATAATCATCTTCAACTTTATATTCTTGAATTATGGTTTCCACATCAAGAGTGTTATGATCGATAGCAATGTTTCCATAGGGGTCAAGATAACACTCCCTGTCTGGATCCCATCTCTTTGCTCTTTTTGCCTCAGAAAAAATACCAGATATTCTGTTCAATTTGTTCGTGGCTAACAGCTTTCTGTGATTATACTTCAGTTCTTTAGTTCTGTTATCTTTCCAAGGAATAGGTTCGGTTTTTGCCATGAAAGCATATCCAACCGCATCCTCTTCAGGTAGCAACTCACTCCAGTCCTAACCTTCATCGTCGTGAATCACCGCAAGAGCTCTAGATTTTTCTTTGTTATCTTCAAGCTGTTTCATCCTTGGCGGTTCTGATTTATTCTGATGATAAATCGCCTTCTTGTAGTAATCTTCTCTGAACGGGTTTTCAGATTCATCAGCATACGCGTTTCTGCATTCACGCTTAAAGTGACCTTTCTGTTTGCACTTGAAGCACGTCACCTTAGACTTATCAAAGCCCAACTTGGTAGATTGTCCACCAATTGACTTCCTCCCAGTTATCTCCATGAAATGTTGTGCTCGACGAACTGCACTGGCCATACACCACCTTATATCGATTAGTTCCATCTCCTCAGGATCTATCTGATCATAATCTTCTTTCGTCAGGTTGGTGTTGCCTATCTTCCCTGCTACAAGACTTTCATATGATTCCAATACCGATGCTAGGAAAACCATCTGTTGTTTGGCAGACTCCTCGCTGAAGTTCTGAGCGTTCTTTAAGTCTACAGCGATGTTGCATTGAAATAAGTTCTTTGCATCAGACTGGTTTGAATTTGATGAAGACCCACTGTGATATCCACTGCTTTGACTTTCTTTGCTCGTTGTGGAAACATTCTCAGCAGAAAATGCAGTCTTGGGAGATGTATTCTTTGGCATCATGCTCTTTGGATAATACAAATCCAAGTTCTGCTGATAAGACGAATGATTGGCTTTGTGTGTCTTCTTTAATTCCAACTCGTGACTCTCTAATCTCTCAATCAGCAAGTCGACTGTCAACGCTTCTGGTGGCTTGATAGTATTCTTTAGCATCAATGCATAATATTGCCAATCCATCTCATTTGGCAATGCATCAAACAATTTGTCGACTAGCTCTTCTCGAGAATAAGAAATTTCATGTCTCGCCAGTTCCAGCTTCAGATGCCCAAACCTCTCAATCATTTTACAAACTGATTCATTCTTTAAACACCCAAACAAATCAAACTCTTTTCTAAGTAGTTTCTTTTTGTTTTTCACAATTTTTGTGCTTCCTATACATTTGTTTTTCAATTTGTTCCAGAGATCTGTAGCACTAGAGTATTCGATCAAAGATATTATCTCTTCTTTGACGGACTGAAACAGCAACGCAATACATTTTTGCTCAGCAACAAACGATTCTATTTCATCAGGTGTTGTTAAGGTTTCGCCTTTTTTCCTCCATCATTGTAACCATTTTTTAGACTCTTCCAGCTGGGAAAAGCAAAGGCCATCAACCAATCTTCAAACTTCTTGGCCCACCGACTATATTCTTCGATAGCCATCAACTTCGGGGGTTTGTTGTAGGTTCCGAAAGCACTTTCAACCTCTAATACATCCGATAGCTTTTTCTTTGTATTCGACGTGTTCTCATTGATGTTACTAGAAGATGTATCATTTCCACCGTCTCCAGCAAATGAAAATACATCATAAAACGGATTGAAATCATCCATCTTGAATGTACCTGAAAAATCAACAAAACACTTAGAAATTTTTTGGAAATTAAAAAAAAACAGCTAATTCAAGCGGAATCAGCTTTCGAACGAAATCACCAGAAACACTATTCAAGCGAAATCAGATATAGTCTGATTTCGAGCGAAATCAGCTTATGAGCGAAATCAGCTTATGAGCGAAATCGAGCGAAATCAGATAAATTCTGATTTCGAGCGGAATCAGAATTGTCTCTCAGGCGGAATCAGAACTGATCTGTTTTCGAGCGAAATCAACTTATAACTTTCGAGCGGAATCTGATTTGACCTGATTACGAGCGAAATTAGAAAAATGTTTCGAGCGAAATCAACTTTTTAGGGCGAAATCAGCGAAGAACTTTGCGAGCGGAATCAGATTATTATGTAATTTTTACCATTTTTAATCCGAGTTTTAACCTGATTCTTTCTAGGGTTTGTTAATACTATGTTTTACACAATACACTCGAAATTCAGGCCATTCCAACCGTTGGAACTAGTTCAGTTTAGAAAAGTATAAGAAGAAGTGAGTAGAAACAAGAAAATCTAGTAGAATCAAGCTGCTATGGTATGAACTCCTCGTCCTGAGCTCTGATACCACTTGTTGGACTGTGTTGAGACCCTAAACAGTCAGTATAAGGTAGTTCATCATTGAATACAGAGGCGGGATCAGTCTATACAAAGTCACAACAGCTCGGATCCTTTTAACTCCTTTCTATTGCTTCTTTTCAAGTCTTTACAAGTGTTTCTGAATGAATTTTGACAGAAATTCGACACCTACACCAAGACCTGATCTCGCTTCTGTGTTACAAATGAGATCAGCCGAACCCCTATTTATAAGGCTCCTGATTTCGCTCCAAACAACATAAACATTACGAGCGGAATCACCAAGTCCATCAGGAGCGAAATCACTAACTTACACTAGGAGCGAAAACACCTACAAACTATTATGAGCGAAATTACATATTAACCTGATTTCGCTTCTAAAGACATAAAAGTCATTTGGAGCGAAATTACATTGTTTAAACCACTAAACTTGTTTTCCATCTTTAATTCAAACTATCTAGACCTAAGACTCAATAAAAACGTAGTCATCAGACATTCAGTGCACCAACAGAAAGGGGCCTGCCACTTTTCGCATTAATAACTTACTTAATTATCTTTCAATAATCTGACCTTGCGGGACTGTATCCCTACTGAATCAGACCAATAGGTTGAGGGTAACGCTGCCTAGAAGGGGGCCTACTACTATAACTTAAAGATAATCTCTTAAAATGCCCAAAGTGCGGAAATCATTAAAGGATACATAAAAGAGGAGTTGGAACCAAGTGATTTCTTCTTGTCTATTTGTTTTTCCTTATATTTTATTATTTTTATTTTATAGTTTATCTTTTTTTGTAAATTTCAAAACTTTTTATCAAAATTTGGTTAGATTAGACGTTAACGATAAGCCGGTACTAAAAGTTTTTGTGTCCTTGGACGACCTCGGTATCTTGCCATCACTATACTATGTCCGCGATGGGTGCACTTGCCCTAACGTGTGCAGAGTGATAGTATTATATCGTGTTTTATAAATTTAAAACTTGATGCGCAAGTAAAAAAGAGCTTAAAATATATCTAAAATTCATATACACACACGCACACGTCACCTGGTAATACTGAACCATGGCCCAAAAGCCCAAGTAAACGTTATCAACTTGAGAAACCGGAAGGTAAGACCTGATGATGAACCGACACAACCCCTAAACACTACACAAACACAAACATACCCATTGCCAAATACCAAAAAAAATACTCAACCCCAAAATAACGAACCAACCAAACCACCACTGGTCCCTTACCCCGGTCGTTTACTATGGCAAAAGACCGACGAGCAATTCACCAAGTTTGTAAGCCTACTTAAACAACTTCACATCAATCTCCCTTTTGTGGAAGTCCTCACACAAATGCCAAAATACTCCAAATTCATGAGAGACTTTCTCACCCATAAAAGGAAGACTGAATCCATCCAACAAGTCAACATGAGTGAAGAATGCTCGGCGGCACTCCTCAATAAACTCCCACAAAAGAAGATTGATCCCGGAAGCTTCATCATTCCTTGATCCATTGGAGGATCACCGATAAGAAACGCACTTGCCGACCTAGGGGCTAGCATTAACCCAACTCCCGCCTCTATGTTCAAACGACTCGGACTAGGGAAGCTGCATCCTACAAAGATGAGCATCCAACTTGCGGATAGGTCGGTAAAATACACTCAAGGTGTCGTAGAAAACCTATTGGTCAAGGTCGGGGAATTTGTTTTCCCGGGCGACTTTGTAATCCTAGAAATTGAGGAAGACACCGAAATCCCACTCATACTAGGAAGGTCATTCCTTGCCACCGCATGGGCCATGGTGGATATGAGTGACGGAAGGTTAACATTGAGGGTAGGTGACAAAGAGATGAAGTTTGAAGTAGGACAACGTACGGAGGAGGACCCGGTCAAATACCTCAAAGCAATAGACTCAAGCCTCGACTACGCGCTCAGCCAGTGCATCTCGGTTAACATTTAACTGACTTTGGGTCTAGCCAAGGACCCTGATAAATGTGGCGCACAATGGAGGCATTCCATGGACTATCTAACAATAAAGTAGTTTAAATCTTAGTGTAACTTTTAGTTAATGTTTTTAATTTTTAACTTTTTCTCTTTGTAGAATAGGACACATTAAGAGGGATGATGAGAAAGGCCAAAGAACGTTGAAACAACACCCCATGCATGAAAACAGACGACTCCCGACTGAAAATCTTCAAATCAATAAGTGCAGCACGGGGCTGTGTGAGGTAACCACGCCCCATTCCCCAAGTCTGCTGAAACAATTTTGATTTTGAAACCTTGACACGAGTTCGTGCCCCATAGGCTCGCCCCCGTGTTTGTCTTCTAGAAAATTTCGTTACTGGCACTTTTAACACGGGGTAGTGGCTCCCACACACGGGGTCGTGTCCAGTGCCTGATTTCTGAAAAAAAAAATTAAATTAGTTTAACACACGTTTTACACATTTAATCAATCTAACCAATTTTGGACATGTTGATGACAATGTGTAATTTAAGTGTGTGTGTGTGGGGGGGGGGGACTTGAATAAATTGAAATTTTTTTGTCCTAAAAACGTGCCTTACACAAAACTCTACTTTGAATTGCTAAAACACCCCAAATCATTTTCAAAAAAAAAAAATAGTTTGTTTTGTCTTGTTTATAGTTTAAGTTAGAAAAACAATCTAAAAAGTTCAAGTTTTCACAAATTTGCAACCGATAGAGCCGTGATAAAAAGAGCCACATAAAAAAATCATAAAAAGGCATGAAATTTTTTTAAAATTTGATTGTATATATACTTTCACATTTTTACCATTTTCCCACAAATTTGTGAGCTTTGAGCCTTTAACGATCATCCAATATCATATCTATACTAAATGTTCATCTTTCATTTCTTGTGTGAATAGCCCGTACGGTTCTTACGAATCTAGAACTTGATAAGACAATACATTTTCGGTCCTTACCGACTAATCCAAGTTAGTATATGATTGAGGCATTAGGATTTTCAACCCTATTTCATTTTGACCTTATTTTCTATTTTTATCTCCCCACAAATTCTCCCCTTAGTCAACCCCTTTGAGCCTAAACCTTTCATTTCAAAACCCACAAAACACCATCACCCAAAAACCATCTTTTTATCTTTACACCTTTTATTTTAGTAAAAATCGGTTCTTTTGAAAAAATGCAAAAGTATGTGACTTTTTTCTATTAAAAAAATCTCTAGTTTCTTGAAATAAATAAGCAAATTTATTGCTTAAAAGAACTTAGAAAGTTCATAAAGTCACAAATAAATTTTCAAAAGAAAACCGACATTTTACGCCTTTAGCCACTTTCAAATAAAACTATCCTACCCTTAACTAAAATATACCCTTTCAAAGTCCTCTTGATATTTACAAGGATTAAGTTAAAAAGGAGAAGGTTTGATTTCTTGTCAGGCATATGGTAGGAGTAAGTTCCGTACCGGGACCGAGTGTTTCACTTAAACATCTTCAGCCGAGTGTTTAGTAATCACTTGTGAGGTATGTGAAAGTATATATAGCTTAATGAAATTTTAAAGAGTAAATTATGAGTTTTGTCCTTTATATATACCACATTTCAGGCGGTGTCCTTTAGCTTCAAAATTGATGACTTTTGTACTTTATGTTTTAAAATCCTACATGTTGTGTCCTTTGGCACTAACCTAGTTATATTTCAACGTTAAATCTGGTCACATAGACCCCACATGAGGGAAAATTTGTCTTTTTATCCTTTCAATAAAAATATTAAATATATATTTATAAAGCTTTATTTCTCCACTCACTCACTCTCCCTCACCTTTCTCAATATATCATTCTCTCTCTAAAAACATCACCTGCCACCACCATCTACCACCCACAAGCACCGCTTTCTACCACCCACCCTCACTAAGTTGCCCTCTCTCTATCCATTGCCCATCACCACAACTCTAAACCCCCCAAACAAAATAAACTAAAAGGACAACAGCACTTCCACATCTAGCAACCGCCCTTTCTGACACAGAACCGCCGCCACATGACTTTCTGGCGATTTAACTCAACTTTAACAACAACCAGCAGATCTGACCTGATCCTCCTCTAACAACCTCTCTTTTCGACCGAGGTCTGAATTTTCAGCGACTATTACAGTCGGCGTCGTTTCCTACTCTGGATCGATTGCTGTAATCGGTGGTTGTTGTAGATGACGAAGAGACAATGATAAATAACAGCATTGGTGGTGAGTGACATCGATGACAACCACTGTATCTGATTTTCGACACCAATTTCTTGGATCTATAATCTAATTCTCGGTTTCTTCATGTTTCGTTTTCAATTCTGGTTTAGTAGTGCCGGGTGTGTCATCATTGGCTATATAAAGTTTTTGTCAGGGTTTGTGTGAGGGCTTATGTAATTTGTTGATTTCACCGTTTTCTTTTGTCGATTTACGTATATGAAGATGGTGGTGTTGGTTGCTTGTCACACCCCGATATTTCAATCACAAACCCGGTGGGCCCGATGGGGAGTATCGTGACATAAGATTGGTATCGTCGTAATTAAACATACACAGAACAGCACAGTGGAAGTCTTGGAATAAAATTACTATTACATACCAAATGTTCAAAGTTCGAAATAATAATAATACAAAACGACATATAATAGTAACGATCCACAGGCGGATCATAAATATACAAAAATGAGTTCGATAGACTAATAGGCCTTATGCAAAGAAGTTGCAAATTCCTCTTCTAGCATTATCGAGCAACTTCCAGTCTGTTTACGTATTTGCACCTGTCACTTAGTCTTTTTGAAAATATGTCAGTTTACACTGGTAAATATAATCAACCGACACATTTTGAAAACATTTTCAAAATTGTTTTAATGTACACAATGGTACATATAATTTTCATAAATAACTTGGGACAAACTATATCTCATGTTATCAGTTTTACAATACTTAACAACACATATGGGGCCCGGAAACTATGTCGAGACATGATTAACCGACACACCACTTATTCCCTTATTAGGAATACCCATATTGAGCAAAACCCGTATTGGGTTATAAAATCATTTTAATAAAGCTTTAGCATCTGTCAGGTGTATGCCTACACCCCACGCTTAAGTCATGGCCACTTACAATTAAATGAGCCAAGGATATCCAGGACACGGTCGTATTAACCCCCAAGGTTTAAGTCAAGCAATACGAATTAAAACGGGTTATTTGAATTTCCCGACACATTGGTCTTCGAATCCCATACCCGACCATGCGGTAATAAATTACCGTATCCCAAGCCCGTTTAGGGAAAATAGGTTAAGAGTATTTACCTGAGCTAACACTCGTCTTATAATGCAAGATTTATAATAACTCAGCCATATTCAATAAAGTAAGCATGGTTAACAATTTACTGGAAGGCTCTAGTCTGGAATGATGGTATAAATAACCAATTAGAATGCTAATAGGTCTTATGCAAGTCGTAGACTTAGACCGGCTAGCTTAAAGTATCAAAAACAGTACGATACGCTTGATTAAGCGATGACCGGGATAGAATGTAGTTTAAACCCAACAAGTACTAAGACTTGTATAATATGGGTAAACTATTAACATTCTGGAAATTGAGATAAAAATGATAAGGTTAAACCCGTTTCGGTAAACTTATGTAAACTAGTTACAATAGTGGAACCGTATGCGTATAAGTGATAACGGGTAACCGGATGAGTATGAAAAGGTTCCATAAGCCAATATACTTTAAACAAGTTATAATATCAGTAGGATATCAACTTGTATGCCCGTTAAGGTTTTAAAATCAAACTATGCCTCATAAGGGCGTTTTGATCATTTAGCGACGTATAAAAGGAATTTGCATGTAAACTGATGTTATGATCATAAACATTCTGTAAAAACACTTTATTTATGATATAATATTTGTATGATATCAAACATATGTGTGTTTTATAGTTTAAGACTAAACTATGCACCGTATGGGCTTTTTGGTCATTTCACACATAGTTTGAAAGCTTATTTGGGATTCTAAGTATATAACATGTAGCTACTGTAAAAACATTTTAAACAAGTTATAAAATCAGAAGGTAATAAGTCTTGGTTGGTAAATATGGGTTAAAACCAGACTACGCGCCAAAAGGGCGTTACAGTCGTTAAATGACGATATTTGCGATGTTATGTCAAAACAGAAGTTATGACCAGGTTTATATTGTTAAAATATGTTATTTAATATAACATGTCAGTATGTAAAAAGGTTTTTTATGAAAATCATGATTAAAACCATTTTAAGTGCCATAAGGGCATTTTCATCATTTAAGGACATAATACAAGAACTTGTTGTTAGTGCAGTTGTCTGTCGACTTCATCTTCGTTCGAGTCTTAGATTAGTAATGAAAGATCAAGTCACGCAGTTCGAGTTAAATAGGAAACAAAGGTGAACAAGCCAGTTCAAACGAAGTGGACAGCTCAAACGAAGTGGACTGTTCAAACGAAGTGGACAATTCAAACGAAGTGGACTGTTCAAACGAACTGGAAATGCCTGTTCAAACGAACTGGAAATAGTATAAATATGTGACTTGAGTTTTTCATTTGTAACTTTTGGATTCCGGTAGCGAAGCTCTGCCGAAGTGTCTCCAGACTTGTAAACGCGTTATAATCAATACAAGAGACAGTTATTAGTGAATATCAAGCTGAAACAAACTCTGATTCATTGAATTCCGCCTTTAAATCAGTTTAGAGCTCTTCTGAAGACTCGTTCAGATCGATTCTCGATTCTACAAGTGGTATCAGAGCTCAGGAGGAAGAGCTCTTGATATTTCAGCTCGAATTCATTAAGATTTCTGACTTTTACACCTTTCTGTCACGTATTTTCAAAATTAACCTAGATTTTCTGGTTAAAATGGCTTGATTTTGAAATATAACGTGCGTAACTGTGTTTTAATCAATATGTGAAAGTATTAGACCTTAAAACAGATTAAATCTTGATCAATTTTGTAAAAAACCGACCGATCAGTTCTTATCAGATCTAGTTCGCACGAACTGATACTTTGACCTCAGATCTACGACGATTTAGTTATAGAACAATCCTTGAAGAAATCAGAACGTAATTCGTCCTAAAACTTGTTCAAATCTGTCAAAAATATGTTCAGAACGTTTGAAGATGTTTCACTTCGTTTGAAATTAGATGTTAGTTCGTATGAATTAGATCAAGTCGCGTGAGATTTATGCCGAGGTCGTTTGAATTAATTAGGTCGTATGAATTCATCAAGATCGTTTGAACTGTACTTCGTTTAAATTGCCGAGGTCGTATGAATTTGTCCGATCGTTTGAACTGATTGGGTCGTTTGAGGTTGTCAGATCATGTGAAAGAATCAGTTCGTCTGAACTTCAGTCCGTTTAAACAATTCATGTCGCATTGAAAACTGTTTCAATTAATATGTGTCGACCATTTTCAAAAAGTTAAAGCCTTAGTCAGTCAACATAATTGGCAGTACATCTGAAGCATTAATTGCAAATGTTGCATGTGATCTTTATTCTAAGTGTCAGATTCATTGATGAAACACAACAGAATTGGTCATAGTCACGTGATTGTGAATTGATAGATATTTTGTCATAGAATTGATAAGATAAGTTGCCGAGAATATTAGTTTGCATGTGAAACCAATCACCGACCCATGTGATTGATATCATTGCTCAAAATTAAAGGTCCAATTAGCAAATACGTTTATCAGTTGAAGGTCCAATCAGGTTCAAAGTTCACTGATTCCAGGTAGTTTGAATTTCAGTTCGTGTGTTTTGAAATCTAATCCAGTTCGTTTGAGGTCAGGTCGTGTAATTTGACAATTGTGACCAGGTCGTTTGAAAGGTTCAGCTCGCTTGAAAGTGTGTTTGTGTGAAAATTGTCGGGACTGTTTGTAAAATGGAAGTGATGTTTGATGAAAAAGAAAACTATTATTTTGAGAAATTTAATGATTGGAATCGAGGGTTTATAGATGAAAGTTATAGAATGGTGAAAAAAATTGGATGGGAGAAAAGGTTTAAATACTTTGTGTGCTTGAAAAATGAAACATTGGATGATCTAGTAAATCGATATAATGTTTTACTCGGTTATCTAAAAGATCATGAGATATTTTTGACAGATGCTGAAAAGATAACAAAGTTTGCCGATGCATTACCTATTGAATGGATTGAATTTTTGAAAAATTTAAGAAATGAATCAAATTTTTCAAAAATTACATCTAAAAGAATTCATTAGCAAACTTAAAACTCATGAATATGAAAATGGAAAGAAAAAGAAAGAATTGATAAAGGTCTTGGAAACACATTTGATGGATATGAGTTTAGATGTGATTGACGAAATGAACAAAAGGATTATTGAATGTGTTAAGGCAAAAAATGTTATGAAATATGATAACAAGAGGGGTTGTTATATTGATGAGAATGCGAATCCTCTTAATTTCGTTAAAATTTTTTGTGCAGGATCATTCAAGACAAGAACAAAGGAAGTTTCACAAAATGAAGAATTTGTGAAGAATGAATCTTCAAGTTCTGCATCAGGGTGCTCTAAATGTGATAAACTTGAAGCTGACAATGGCAAACTCTTGAAAGATGTGGAAAGTTTGACATTGGAAGTTAAAAAGTTGAAGGATGAGAAGCAAACTGATGTTAAACAGATTCTTATTTTGCAGGAAATTTGTGAGAAGCAAAAATCTGAAAATGTTAAACTGTTAAATGACTTGAACAGTTTGACATCAGAAAACAAGAAGTTGAAAGAAAATGGAAAAAATTTTGAAGATAAAATTAAAAGTTTTGGAAATGAAAAATCAAAAATTGAAAAAGAATTTCAAAGTCAAATAAAAATTCTTGAAGATGGGAGATCTGTTTTTAGCAAGAATAACATTGAAAAGCAACAAATGATAAATTCTCATCTTCAGATGATTATTCGACTTGAAACAGAAGCTGAATGTGCTCGAAAGAAAATCAAAGAGTTAGAAGGTAAAATCAGAGAATGGGAAGAAAAGTTGAAGGTTTTTGTAAATACTTCAGCTATTTCCTGTCCAAAACCTGTTAATTCAGTTCCAATAAGTGAAGATGTCACAAACTTTGACAATGTCAAAGTTGAAGATTGTGATGAGAAATCTGATGATGAAAATGAAAAAATGAAGAAAAAGAATTTATTTTTGAAGTTAAAAGAAAAGTTTCAAGAAACTGTTCCACAATCAACTGAAAAGGGAGAATGCTCTAAGCAAAAACCTTTGAAGAAGAAAGTGGAACAAAAACAAAAAGAGAAAAGTTTGAAAAATGTTCAAAAAGAAAATAAAAGTTCATCAGATCAATCATCCAATCGCAATAAAAAATTACAAAAAGTAAAAATTCAAAATTCAAAATTTGTTGGTAATGAGTGGTGCAGGTCGGACCACAGAGCTCAAAAGCCAAATCCAGCAAACAAGAGGAGGAAAGATTATCACCAAGCCAAACAGTGCTATGATCTGAATGTTTGGACTGAAAATGGTGATTGGTATGATAACAGAGTGTGTTACAGATGCGGCTATCAAGGACACATTGCTGTTAACTGCTAGAGTTGGAGGTTTGAGTTAAGGAGATGCTTTAACTGCAACATCATTGGCCATATTGCTAGAGATTGCTTAATGAGATCAATGAGAAGATCGAGGGTTGAATCTCAGAGGCAGGTGAAGAAACCAGTCAATGTCAAGCCTAGAGAACAGAAGGTTCAAGAACCTAAAGTTCAAGAAAAGAAAGTGAAACTTTCTCAGGGACAAAAAGACAGACTGAGGAAGAAGAGGAAGAAGGCCAGAGAGTATCTGGAGAAGATTTTGTCCTCGGATACAACTGGTAAAACAGATAAAAGTTCTGATAAATCGTCTTGCTCACCAAATAACAACAAATCAAGCAAAACGCATTCATCAGATACAAATCTGAGGACGAAAGAGAGAAAGATGAAAAAGAAAGTTGCTGGCAATGAATCTGTTTCTGTGGAAACAAAGGAGCCACATGTCGGCGATGAATTTGGTTCATCAAAGCCAGACAAGCCACATTCAGGCAATGATTCTGGTATGGTAAAACCAGAAGAGCCATTTGTTGAGGTAAAAGTTGAGAATTCTGGTCTAACAATGGATGATGCAAATTTTTCACCATTGTTGAACAAGAATTCAAAAGCACCCAAGGATCGTCAGGCTTGGGTGAATCTGTTCAAATGAAAAACCTGACTTGCCGGAGCTCCCAGGTTTGTAAGCGTGGAGCAGGAATCGGCATCTATCTTTCTTAGTTGGATTTTTCGTACAAGTGGTAAATCAGGGACATTAATTTGTACTTGATTTTCTACAAGTGGTTGAAGACAATATGATGAACCACATCCCCAACTTTACAAGTGGTAAAAACAAACTTATTTTCCGGAAAAATCATTTTGATTAAAACAAACTTAAGTGTTTTGAAATCTTAATGAGAAAATGGTTTGTTGTGAGGGGGAGTTCTGATTGTTTATGCCAAGTGAATGGCGAATTGAGGTGATTCGATATTGGTTGTCATTTTATTGTACAGTTTGTTTTCAAATTTCCTAAAATGTGTTTGCATTTTAGGGGGAGTAAGAATTTTTAGAAAATCCAAAAAACATTTGAAAATTTGAAAAAGACAAAAACATGATAAAACAAAAATGAGTTTTGTTGTCAAGAAGAGGAAATGATAATACATCAGTGGACGATCACAACATGCTAAAGAATTGGAAAGTTAAAAGTGATAAACGGTCTCACTGATGATGTGCCAGTAGGTTTTTGCACATTTAGTAGACTGTGACGAGATATAAACCTAAATTCAAACTTGCTTATATCGTGGGGAACATCTCTCGGATATATGGGTAACCCCCGAAATCTCGTTTGAAAGGTCTCATATTCTGATATACTAGGTCTTTATACTCAATGATGTCTGGGATATTATTCCGGGACTTCTGCTGAACGATGGTTCTGACCTAGTCCTTGGATAATACTTTCCGCAAATGCTTGAAACATAGCATAAATCCTCAGCATGCAGATGAAACAATAAAATTGATAGTCGCTGCTGTTGTAGCTAAAAGATCCTCTAAAGGGGACATTCCTTAAAGTCGAAGTTGATATCTCTCTGCGTATACGGAAGTATCGACCTGAGATCCCTCAGCCCTCGCATTACCTAATTTATGTACAGATATCATTTGTGTCATAATTACCTGTAAGACTGAATATTGGGATCTGGATACGGGAGTATATTCTGAGGTGGGACACGCGATTGAGTTTAAGTTCTTAATACATTAATATCATATCTCGAAGCAGTTGAACTTTGTGTGAAAATTTAAGTGGATCAGTATACTGACAATCTAAATGTACTGAAGCTTAACGGTGTTGGTGATTTGTCTCAAAAACTGATATGATCCTCTTGTACAAACTCACAAAAATATTGTTTGTAAATATTTCTTTACTGCATTTTATTCTTTTCAAAAATCCAAAAAGATTTTAGTGTGTTTTAGCATAAATTTTGGAAAATCTAAAAAGAATTTCGACAACTGATGTTGATAAGCTGATTTTCGAAATTTCAAGTGCTAAACATGATGAACAGGGTTGGGTTTGAGTGCTGAATTGAAAAATTTTGAATTAAGAAAGAAGTTGAGATTAGTTAATCAGGGTCATTAATTTGAACTTGGTGTAACTATTTCTAGTAAGTTTTTCTTATTGATTTAAGTAAAAACTTATGTTTTGGTGAGAAGTGTGCAGGAGATGTGCTGAACAAGAGTTAAAGCCAGGATTTGATCTCAAGGTGATAGCTAATTCCAGATGGCGATCCCATCATGATGAGAGGGGGAGTCTGACGAGGTTAGAGCCAAAGAGAATATCCTGGTACATGCTAAGAAAAAAAGAAGATCGATCAAGATTGAAGAGTCGTCATGTTGAAGACTCTCACTGAAGATTCCGTCAACATTCAAGCGGGAGTCTGTTAGTGCAGTTGTCTGTCGACTTCATCTTCGTTCGAGTCTTAGATTAGTAATGAAAGATCAAGTCACGCAGTTCGAGTTAAACAGGAAACAAAGGTGAACAAGCCAGTTCAAACGAAGTGGACAGCTCAAACGAAGTGGACTGTTCAAACGAAGTGGACAATTCAAACGAAGTGGACTGTTCAAACGAACTGGAAATGCCTGTTCAAACGAACTGGAAATAGTATAAATATGTGACTTGAGTTTTTCATTTGTAACTTTTGGATTCCGGTAGCGAAGCTCTGCCGAATTGTCTCCAGACTTGTAAACGCGTTATAATCAATACAAGAGACAGTTATTAGTGAATATCAAGCTGAAACAAACTCTGATTCATTGAATTCCGCCTTTGAATCAGTTTAGAGTTCTTCTGAAGACTCGTTCAGATCGATTCTCGATCCTACACTTGTACTTAAACTCAGATTATAGACTGACTTGATATCCCAAATAATTCTAATTATAATATTACATCAGTAGGTAATGAGTTTGGTATAAGAAATTATGTTTAAAACCATTTTATGTGCCGAAAGGGCGTTTTGGTCAATTTAAAACATAATTTACGATATTATACGAAAACTCGGTTAATGATCAGATTAGTAACATCAAAATATGTTAAACATGTTAACATATCAGTATATAAATCATTTGCAAGTTTATTAGTGATTAAAACCTTATTTTTAATAAAAAAGGCAAAATAGTCAAAGTATGGCATAATAACGGAAACTTGCATAAAACTCAGATTACTATTATGATCATGTAATATAACCTCAGAGGGTTATGCTACATCATATTACGATCATAACTGAACCTTAAATCAGTAGCAAACTAATATAGTTCGGGTCAGAATCAAAAGTCAAAGTAGAAGTCAAACTTCACGACTTTCGGTTACAAACCGACCCTAAAACTAGAATTGACGAGTCGAACATGTTTACACATGTTCTAATAATTATTACCAAGTTGTTTATGTTTTAAAATGTATTTTAGAACACTTCTAAACTCATATTACAATATTTATTAATTCTAACCCGTTGACTTTCTTATAACAATAATATGTTGACCCGTCAATTGACCAAGCAAACATGATTTTCAGAAGGTGCTCTTTTGAGGGATTAACACCTACTTAATTACGATCACGTAGCCATGTTTGTTGCGAACAATGGTTGGACCACTAAGGTCTAAACTGAAAGTTAAAGCATTTATCAAAAATGGTCGACTTTCGGCTTTAAAAGCCTAATAAACGACAAAGCAAAAGAAAGAAGCACTTACTTAGTGATCCCCTGATGAAAAGAACTTGTTTAGGAGTTTCCCAAAGCTTAGGAACCTCCAGATAAGAGAGATTGAGGAAAAATCAAGAATGAGCAAGTTCAACAATGAACAAGCCATGTATTTATAGATTTTAAGGATGAATCTGATCATTCCAGGTGTTTAGAGGCTTCAAGAGATGTTAACAAGTGTCCCTAAACGTGTCATAAACAACCAACAAGCCCATGGCTTCGAATTAGGGGGTTTTGCAGCTTTGAGTGGCTGCCAAGCAAATTTTCACAGCTGGGCTGCTACATACGAACCGTAAGGTCCTCTGTATGCGGTCCGTAAGGCAGCTGGTCAGCAAACAAACTTTTACACTTTGACACTTTTGGCCCCTAAACTTCCATACTTGAATGTTATATCAATAAATTGCATAGAAGCCCTTCATGGCCAATATTAGGTACTCACGAGAGTATGACCAAACATCATAAAACTCTCGGTTCGTTAAAAGGTCACTCAGAGGTATAAATTAACATGTTGATGCTTTTAACCCTTCTATGCACAAACTTTCAAACAATTTCACAAACGGTTCCTCTCATCCAACAAGTGGCTCATTTGAGAATACGGACACCGTGTAAGGTCACTCAGAGATATAGTTCCAGCATGTTGACACTTTTAGTCCCTCCACATTCACAGTTTTCATTTTTGGCAAAAATAGTATCTCCTAGCCAACTTTAGGCACAATTAGGATTAGGGACACGTGTTAATGAACTATTGGACATGATTTTACGAGATGTTACATTCTCACCCCTTAAAATAAATCTTGACCTCGAGATTTACTCAAAAAGATGGGGGGTACTTCTGTCGCATAGTGGACTCGACCTCCCATGTATACACGGGGCCCCTTAACCTTCACAATAGGTATGTACTCCCGTCAGAGCTTCTTAACCTGTCGATCCTCGATCGAAACTGGTTTCTCAACAAATCGCTGGTTTTCATCAATCTGTACGTCTTCATGTGACATAGCTAGCAACTCATCGGCTAGGCAATTTCTTTAAACTGCAAATGTGGAACACATTATGAATTCCACAGAGTTCCTTAGGTAAGTTTAGCTTGTAAGCTACAGATCTGACACATTCGATTATCTCGAATGGTCCTATGTATCTAGGGCTCAACTCGCCCTTCATACCGAAACGCATCACACCTTTCCAGGGTGATGGTCACACCCTGCTAGTTGCGAAAGCGTGTTGCGTGTGACGTAAGAAAGGTAATCATTGCATCCAAATGAGTAAACATAATAAACCACAACGATGCCATAGATATATTGTTTTCAAACAAAGTTTTCAAGTTTCCAACATAGTTTTCTAGTTTTCATAACGTTTACAAACATTAACCAAAACATAGTTATATTACGCAACACAAAAGATAGTTTTTACCATAAAACATAGTGAGGTTTTGTCCCCTATATACCCATATGAAGTTGGGATATAAAAGACAAACCCTCCAAAAGCGGCTATCGTTGTCATAGACTTTCCCGTTCCCCGTAGTGTATCACCGGCTCAAGACTTGTTTCCTGAAATACATGTAGTTTTAAAAAGTCAACAAAAGTTGAGCGAGTTCATGCAGTTATTGTTATCATATGAAATCTTTGTATTCTTGTAATGAAATCCCGGTATGTTAATAACATTTATGGAGTTTAAGGATCCATTAGTGGGTAGCGAGCCCGTGACATTATGTACCATAAGTACGTAACCAACCCAAGACAACTTTGACATCTTTGGGATCACAAAAGTACTCAAGGGTATACCAACCAGGAGTGGAGCGTGTCTCAAGCTCAATAGATCTACACCTTTTGCACCTTGGTCAATAAGTGGTTAATGGTTACTATGTCATCATCCTACTTATGTACATTGATCGTGTTATCATCTAAACCCATAACTAACATACCCATAGTTTTAACATGTATTTCCCCTCGATTGTTTTATAACAAAACATTGAAATCATAGAAAGGAGGGACATGAACTCACAAATTTGCATTCCATATTACGTAATACCGTAGGTGCGCGTCCGTACGCGTGAAGAACCTACATGTGCACTAACTTAATTAGACACTAGGTCTTATCGGACCTCGTACAAGTTATTCATCTTGATTTTTTATTATGTTATCGCTTGTCATCTTTGGAACAACTTTTTTATTTTTAGAGCGTTGGTAGTTTACTCGCTTGATTGTTATATATATTGAATTCATAAGTGTATACATGTATTCTACGTGTATTGAATTATGTGTGAACGGGCTTCGCCCTTCACATGTCCTCGTGTCGCGCACGCATGTCATTGAGCCTTTGCTCATGTCATTGGGCTGAGCCCATGTCATCTATGTTATTGGGCCTAAGCCATGTTTTAATGTTATTGGGCAGAGCCCATGTCTTTTATGTCATTGGGCCGAGCCCATGTTTTCTTATCATTGGGCATTGGCCCATGTACTTTAGTAATTTGGGCCCTAGCCCTTGTATTTTAGCAATTTGGGCCTACCCCAAATGTTTTGTCATTGGGCCTTGGCCCTTGTATCTTCATGAGTCCATTTTTAATAGTCTTACATTTTTGTATTTTTCAACTTTCCGAATTTTGTTATCGGTAGTATATATATTAATTCGGTGTCTAAAAATATATATATTTCTTGTGTCAATGAAACGCCCAAGTATCACAGTAATCTTCTCATGATGACGCTATGCCCCCTTGTCATCGGTGACGATATATATTCTTTATTTACCGAAATAAATTATGTATCTTACTTGTCGGCTTGAATTATACATTATTTCGTAAGAATATATTTTTATGGGCTCGCCCGTTGTCCGATTTGTTCACTCGTCCGTGTATCCGTTCAAGGATATGTTATAGATACGATCTATGTTTATCCATTTTTGTAGCATTCCTTTGGTATCTAGTGGACTTTGGTGTATATGTATACATGTGTTATTTTCTACTTGTTTTCTTTCAAGTGTCTTCATGATATGTATTTGTGTATTTTCACTTGTATATTGTATTTAGTGTTTTGACATGTATTACTCTAATATTAATACATACAAATAATATACAAGTATCATACATCAAAGAGTACATTTAGATATATAATTTTTACCAAAAAATATATTTGCACATGTTTATATTTTTCATCCATTTATACTTGTAAAAATGTATATATGAGTTTATAAAATCTCTTGGATGATTAGAGCTTTACCATTTGTATCAAGACTTCCTTAATGAAGATTAAGACCACTAATCGCGTTTAACATTGTTAATCACCCATTAATCCCCTTTTTAATCGCGATTAGATTTTTAGAAAAATTCGCCATAGTTTCCCCTAAAACTATGACGTTTCCTACGTTATAAAAACGCGTTTAAACCACAATCAAGTTTCCAAATCACCACTAATTCATCAAGTATCACCAAAATCATATTTACCACATGTAATCACGTATTCCTTCAAAGATTTCTCATGAGAATTGTTTAAGTTAACTTTCAAGACTTTAAAGTTAACTACTTTTCAAGTTTATTAGCAATTTTTCAAGACTTTTAAACAACACTTTTTATGGGTGTTTTCATATAAACTTGTTTTAAATAAAACCAAGTTATTAGTGTTTTTAACAAGTCTTGAATCATGATCATTTCATGTCTTATCTTTCAAAAATCACTAATCCAAGTTCATACACATAATACTCATGATCTTTGAAGTTGATGATCTTGTATGATTTAAACATATAAGTGTTTAAATCACATTTTTAAGTGTATTATGGCTAGATTAACACTAATCTAAAATACTACACAAAACAAATCACAAGATCATCAATATAAACTTTAAACCACTAATCTTAATAAAATCAATATAATGAACATGAATTCATCAACTAGATACACTAATCTACTCAAATAACCACATAATAAGTTTAGATTAGTAGATTATTAGCTTTGAGATTAGGGTTTTTGATTTGATTTTTTATTAATCTTCAAGATAATCAACTTGTACTTTTGTAATCTACACTAAACAAGGAGCTTAAAAATGAGTAGAATATGGCTTACAACTTTGCACAAGTTAAACAAGATGATTAAGAAGAGATTAAGCTCCCAAGAAGGTCCTTAATGATGCTCCATGCTTAACCCTTGCATTAATGACCTTGAAATACCTTGAATGTGAGTAATTTATGGTGTTTAATGGTGAGTTATGGTGGAGTTTAGTGGTTGTTCTTGGAGCCGTAAGTTATAGGAACAAGAATGGGTTTTTTTTTAAGTTTGAAAGTTGTTGTAATTAATAAGGATGATATCTTGTTATATTATTTCAAGTCTTTCATGTTTTCAAGTCCATACTTTACATCTCTAAACCATACTTGAAATCTCTAATATTTCAACAAAAAACTTGTGGGTGGGACCCACTTTGACCAATTTCTAGAATGGGGGGGAGGTATAGTGTAACTTTAAAAAAAAAAAAAAAGTGTTAAAAATCAAGATATTTTGGTAATTAAGAAAAGTATGGTGATTAGGGGTTTAATTGCACCATTAGGGTGTAATTAGGGATTCGGAATGTTAATTGTCATTAACTAGTTCACTAGACTAGTAGAAATAGTATTTTGATACTTTAGATGCCTTCCGTTTGGTCGTCAGCTAGTTTACGACACTTTTGCGTCGTACCGACGAAGGTTAATCGCAATTTGTTATTCCACCATCAAATGATGCATGAAGTGATTTCGAGTCCCAAAATAAGCTTAAATAGTTCGCCATGTCTTCTATTTGGTTGTTTTGGCGTCAGAAATGTAATTTACTAGCTTGTCGGTTCAAAAACGGACAAATTGTGGGGGTTGCAACGCAGCGCCGAAAGCTTATGTTTCGGACACCCTATTAATATCCTCATATTGTTTTCATGTATTTGTTATCATTTTTTATAATTCTGAAGTCTCGAAAATGCTAAATTATTAGTTCGGACGAGTTAGAATTGTTTTATTTTTAGCGAAACGGACGATTTAGTGATTAGGGAGTTGTACCGGAAAGTTGTGAAATTTTGCAAGATGTGTTTTCATATTTGTGTTTTCTTATATATATGGACTCATTTATGTTATTCGTGTGTCGTTTTTCATTGTTTCGTTCTGTTTTCACGGTTTTGCTGGCATGAATAGTGTGACCGTGAATAGTGCGCGCAACACTTTCTACCAACACTTTTAGGACATTGTTTGATTGGTTTCGCAATACGATGAAAACCAACATATGTTTTAGCATTGTTTTCTTGTCCTAACACTGTTATCTGTTTTACGACACAGTTACGTAATTAAATTACGCTAAATGCATGAGATTATGTAAATAAAATAGTGATTAGTTTGTACGGAATCACCGGTTATTTGCCATTTGTCACAATGATTGTCACACCCTGACTTTTGCAGAAGCGTGATTATGGTGTGACTGTCTTAATACCATTGCATTCAATCATAACATCAACTATATGATGAAACCATAGGTTTGTCATCCATTAAATAAGTTTAAAACTTAACAACATTGTTTTAAAACGTAGACTTCAAATTCAAGTTTTACAAACCATACAAATTGTTTATGAGTTCACTCAGGACTCTTCAAAAGATATTAAATAAAACCAAGGTTTGGGAGACGTGTCTCGTCCAGGAATAAGACACACTGACCAACCCCAAAGACCATGGATGACATCTTTATTCCTAACGCAGCTTAAAACTTTCAAAGCCCGCCAGATCCACTTACTACTTCCCTGAAATACATGTAGTTTGAAAACATCAACAAAAGTTGAGCGAGTTCATGTGTTTAGTATGTGTGCACGAATCATCCGTGAAAACATTTGTAAGTATGTATGTATGTATGTATGTATGTATGTATCTATGTATGTATGTATCTGTAAACTGGTATGAAGCAACAAGGAAAACAGATCAATTAATGTGTAGCTAATACATTAATATGTGTGACATGGCATAGGAAGCACTCAACCCTGTAAGCGTATTTCGTACCGGCCCCTCCGGCGGAAGGACATAGTCACCACATGCGGCCAACTCGCAGGCCCATGGGTGGGGCTCGCAACACCCAATAGATCTATCACTCATGCCCCTCGGTCCTTATACAAGGATTAATGGTCTTAAGTTAATCGCCTACCCATTCACATGATCTAGCAGTTCATTCCTTAGCTAACCATACCGTTTGTAAATGTCTGTAAACAATTGTAACATGCATTTCACCCCTGAAGTTATAAAACTGAAAACAGTTAAAAGAAAAGGGGGAACATAAACTCACTGTTTTGCGTTCCTTGTATCCGATGTAACTCAAAGCTTCCTCTAGAACGCACGACTACCTACCTGCGTACAATGGTCCATTAGACGAGCGGGTCGTGCCTTGACTTGGTATTGATTAGTGTCTTTGAGTTACGTTTCCAAGTGTCATCATTAATATTCCAAGTGTATAATTATCTGATAAAATGATTAATATTTTATCTTAATATTTCTCAAGTATTTAAACATGTATATCATTCCCAAGGATGGGTATATTTGTATTTGTATTCTTGTATATTTCTGCCATGTAAAGGTGTCGTATTCCGGCGTGTATTATCTTTAATAAGTATCCAATATATATTTCTAGAAAAAATATAAATTTCAAGGAGTATTTCTTAGAAAATAATTCCTAACTTTTCTTTTGGCAAAAATATTTGTAGTTCCAAAACAATATATTTTCAAGTCTCACTTAGAGAATATATTTATAAACTTATCTTCATCCAATAATGTATTTCAAGTGTACTCAAGAAAATATATATCTTTCCCAAAAATTATATATCTTCTAAAAAAATTCCAAGAAAACATATATATCTTTAATCGCCAAAAATTATATATCTCCTTCTTGTCAAAATATGATATAACTTCGTGACAATCGTAAAAATCATGTTTTCATTTCTTGTGTCCAAACTATTATTTACCAAAAGTATACTTATAAATGTATTTTCCGGAATATTTTGTAAGTTACATTATTTCGTTCGGTTTTACAATATTATGTGTGTAACTTGTGGATTTATTCCTTGAGATTTTTGGTAGTATTTTGGATTGTAATTTCGTGGTATTTTGTTAAGTTATATTATTTCAAATCCTAAAATAATATAACTAATACACAAAGTATACAAATAATCACACACATGTGTCTTCTAAATATGTATCTTTCAAACACATATTTAGTCATTTTTATTTACAAAAACCAACCTCCAATGTTTATACCCTTTTGTAATAAAAATTATGCCAGACTTTGTATGAAAATAAAGGTTAAAAATATACTTGTAAATGTTTGTTTGAAAATATTTCTCTAAGTGTTTATATTTTTAGAAAATTTTTCCATAGTTTCCCCTATAAATGGAGGTTCCCACGCTTTCGAAGCATATCATTTTCTTTTAAAATCATCACAAACAATTAACAATTCAATCAACACTTACCTAGTGCCAAAATTATGCAATTTATATAACAACATGAACTTGAACTTTTATAAAAACTTGTAGTAACTTGGTAGTGTGTTTAGTATGTTTAGTTACTCTTTAAAATGTATTTACTTCTTTAATAACTTCATTTTTAAAGAAGTTGGGTGTTTACAACTTCGAAACACATTTTCTAAAAATGCTTCTTTATGTAATCTTTTTGTTACACAAGTGTTTCTACACTTGTTTAACCATTAAAAACAAGTTTGGTTTATGTAAGAACCAAGCTTATATAAATCTTGTTACTTAACTTAGTTTCTTAAGAAAATTATTCTTGAAGTCATCCATTTACAAGACTTATGTTGTGTTTAAATCATCATCACATATGAACACAACTTTATTATTCAAGTTCATGTATTCATAAAGTATGATCATCTTGGTCTTTCACAAGATCATCTCCTTAACTTACTAGATCATGTGTTTAATCACAATCTAGTAAGTTTCATATGATGTCTAACAGCACAAACACCAATAATCAATCATCAAGAAGCAACACAACACTAAAACAACATATATTCTTATGGTTTTGAGATTTATGTTAAAGATTATGTTCTTGTTTATTAGTGTTCTCCATGATTTTCAACATGTATCATTCTTTAACCACTTGAAATAGATGTAAAATGAAGAGTAGAAGATCTTACTACTAGCACAAGGCTAGGGATGATCAAGTGTAGAAATGAAGTGGATAAAAGCAAATGGTAAAGGTCCTTCAACTTCCACAAGCTCCAAGCTCCTTAATTTAGCTCCTTACACCTTTGTATCACCTTAGAATGGTAGGAATTGAAGTGAAAATGGAGATGGTATGGTGGTGATGTGTGGCCGTGAGCCATGGGGTGAAGAGGGAGGAGTTTTGGTGTTGAAGAAGATGATGGTAACAAGTGTGTTAAGTCTTGAGGTTTATAGGAAAATTTCTCCAACATTTGTTTACTCAATGGTTAATGTGTCTCATTAGTACAAAGCATATCTCTTAACAAATCAAATGAAATCAAATAAAATCAAGGGTGGGGGGCACCCTTGAAACCGTGAACATGAGGGGGGGTATAGGTTGTGGTTTAATGACAAGTAAGGTTATTTAGTTAGAACTTAAGTGTAATAGTTAGGTGTTATGTGTATTAGGTGTTATATAGTGTGTTAGGGTGTTCGGGGATCATAACTAGCTCAGAAACATTAAAACAATGCTTCTAGTATAATTTTGGTGCTTCGGGTAGTGTCCGGTTGTTCGGTTGTATACTGGTTCGTTAAAGTGATAAACTATACCATTTAGTGTTCTTTATGTACCCTTTTGTGACACTTTTAATTCCCGACACTTAGGAAAGTATTCTGGGCCAGTTAATCATTTTTCTGCATGGTATAAGAGTGTTAAATAGCTGAATTTTGCTGAATTCGGCACTTTAATTGTGTTTTAGGCACTTTCCGGCACTTAAACTATCTCTAGGAAGGCAGTTTTATGACCCTTACTTTCCTACACACTATTCTAGGGAAGTACTTAGTTTCTGACTCATACTGGGTCTCAAAACACTGTCTGTCTATGTACTGAACTCCGTCAGCATTTTCCTGGTTTATCTGTTAACTGTGCTAACTGTGGTTTGTGCATTATTTATGTCAAATATGTTTGCATGCAGTAATGATATGGAATTTGCAATATGTGATGCACATGTGTGTATAAAGCAATAATCAGAAAGCAGTTCAAGTCATTAATTGTAATTCAGCACAGTCATTAAGCATTAATTAATTGTACGGATACCTGGATTTTTGACAGTTGTCACATTCTCCCCCTGTTAAGAAAATTTCTTCCTCGAAATTTATACTACCTTAACTCCTTAGGATTACATTATGCGTGTATGTATATGAATAATACTGAGGTAGATAACCACAAAACCGAATCAAATCTCATTCACATCAGGTGAATCCATGGATATATTTCAACAACAAGAACCCAATGGTTAAAAGGTATGCGTTCTAGCATTTGCTGTCAAAGGACACGAGGTGTATAGATGTATAATCTAGTGTAACTTAGTTAACAGAGGTGCAACAAAGGGGTTTTGACCAATGGATTTTCAAACAATCGGTCACAATATGCAAATGAGTTTTCAAAAACCATAGCATTCGCTGTATGAACTCAAAATCAACAACTCGAATATGATAGCAACCTGAAAATGATCTGTCAACTTTCGAATAAATAATTGTAAGGGTTAGTGTGTTGACATTCTTGAATTGCGAAAATATGCCGAATGAAATACAAGCGAATCTGGTGTATCGTTGTCTTAATTCGTAGTTGCATTAGGAATGTTTAAATGACAAGTCAAACAAAAGTATGTGTAGTTTTGTGTGAAATGGTTGACCATGATTAGCACGAGCTACAATTTGTAATGACACCACAAGGTGTCGTAATTGACATATTTCAAGAATAGCGGTGACTGAACAAGTTCACCGTGTTTGAAATCAAACGAAAGTATACTGAAACAATCTGAAGATTTGAATTACACAATGTCATAGAGTTTTTCAGTTGAATACGTAACATCAAAGAGCCATTGTTTTCGATCGAAGGTGAAAAAGTATTAAGTACCGCAAGGCATTTGATCGACAATGAAAGAATCGTTAGGATGTACACCGTGATATGAAATGAATCTATGTACCATTGCCTTAACACACAACTGTGTTGAGACCGCTTTAATCGTGATAAACAAGACGGATTCAGAGCAAGTTAATAAATAACAAATTAGATCCGTGTATGAGGTGCGTAACCAAATTAGCGCAAGCTTTAATTTTTTTTTTTGTGTAAGTATCATCACAAGGTGTCGAAACCAACAAACGATTTAGTGGAGTCGTAGACCAATCAAGTCTACCACGACTCGAACAAAAGAACCTTTGTAAAAATATTTGAATATGATGCTCTCAATACATCATATGGCGTCTTATATTGAATATGCGAAGCGGACAAATTCAAGCAATCGATCTTGGTTTCAGCGCAATCTGACAATAAACGTATGTATCGATAAGGGAATCTCGGCATGGTTACAAAGTTAAACCATGAATGTAACTTGAAATAAGAAAAGTTTCAAGAAAGTGTGTTGACTTGATACAAGGGAGCCAACAATTACAATAATTGTCACGGCCCCCGTCTCGGTTTTCCCTGTGTCAGGAGCCGCGGGACAGAAAACCCGTGGTATTGTTTCTTATGGCAGCGGAAATTTTAACAGGATCTTTTTAAAACTGTAAATGCCCAATTATTTTATTTCACATTTTGGGACAAACCCCATAATTTACATCAAGGGAAATTTCACTGGGAAATTCCTGTTTTACAAAAACATGTTTATTTATTTTATTTAATGAGCCACATTCTTCAAGCTGGTGTGCTACGCGACACCTTTCCTGATCCATAGTAAATCACCTGAAACATGTTTAAAAAGATTTTATCAACGGGGAAATAATGGCGAGTCACTCAAATTTATAAAACGACTCATTAGTTATAGATTACAACATAAGAGCGATTACAATGGCCACTATCTTATAATTATCTGGCCCCGTGTCACACCCTGGTGATGATGGTCATACCACCATTGGGTCCTTTGTACCCAATAGTGATGATTATCACTGTTTAAAGTGAGAAACAATAGTAATGTGCACAATACCCCACTTGCCAGTAAATTTAAGATAACCAAGACTTAATCCATGTAACATATAACTGGAAAACATTTAGGTATTTGTAAAATACTTTTGACCAAAGAGAATGACTCACATTGTAAGTTTAATTAGACAGAACCTTGCCTACTGATTTAGTCTCGTAACCTAGGTAAATAACAATGCACACGAAACTAGGTCAGTAACTTAATACAACATTTACGATAGGCTCACAAAATCAAAACCCTCATGACGAATGACAAAGTATAGCCCGAATTTGGGCAGCACTTAAACATCCATCGGATCGGTTTCAATCGATCGGACAATGTATCGTAGCAGTGATCGAGTTATTACCCTGTTGTCGCAGCAAAGATTCGTGCTTGTGTGTGTTTTTGAACGGAACAGCGAATATCTCAACGTACGAAATGAAATTTAACGTCGAAACAAGACAGCCATGCAAGTGCCAAACCCCTGCATTATATACTAAAATTTGGCTCCTCTCGCGTGGCGCGCCAGACCCACCTGGTCCTGGCGCATGACGCGACGGCTACCCTTTTAGGGTAGGGTAGCCTCGTGTCCCACATAGCCCAGGTGAGTCAACAATCAACGAAATTTGTGTTTTACATTCGGTTTTGAAGATAATTATCAATTAGGGGATACCCCCCTTGAGTTTTAGGGGCGCTGATCCTAGTTTTTATTATTCTGAAAAATTATGGGTCATGCCATACTACTTGGGGGTCTCAATTAGGGTTTCCTAATAGACATTAATAAAATAAGTAATAGTAATTTTGGCAAGAGTTGTTACATCCTCCCCACCTTGTTTAAAATCTCATCCTCGAGATTTAGTGGAAAAAGTGAGGATACTTTCGCTTCATCTCTGGTTCTAGTTCCCATGTATATTCTGGTCCTCTTTTCGAATCCCATTTTACTTTAACTAGTACCAGTCTCTTGTGTTTGAGGAATTTGACTTTTCGGTCTTCTATTTGAAGAGGTTTTTCCATGAATTTTAGCTTTTCATTTACCTCTATATCTTGAAGAGGTACTACCAGGGACTCATCAGATAAACATTTCTTGAGATTGGATACATGGAATACGTCATGTACCCCAGCTAATTCTTCTGGCAGTTACAAGCGATAGGCAACTGGTCCTATCCGTTGGGTGATGGTAAATGGTCCTATGTACCTTGGACTTAGCTTTCCTTTCTTACCGAACCGAACTACCCCTTTCCAAGGAGAAACTTTCAAGAGTACCTTGTCTCCTACTTGAAATTCTAGTGGCTTACGTCGATTGTCGGCATAACTTTTCTGGCGATCTCGAGCCGTCTTTAGTCTTTCCTTGATTTGAGTTATCTTGTCGGTGGTTTCTTGTACAATTTCAGGACCTGATAATTGACTTTCTCCTATTTCTGCCTAGCAAACTGGAGTTCTACACTTTCGTCCATACAGTGCTTCGAATGGGGCAGCTTCGATGCTTGCATGATAACTATTGTTATAGGAGAATTCGATTAAGGGTAGGTGGTTATCCCAATTTCCACCAAAATCTATTACACATGCTCTGAGCATGTCTTCTAGGGTTTGGATCGTCCTTTCACTCTGTCCGTCTGTTTGGGGATGGTAGGCAGTACTCAAGTTTAATCGGGTCCCCATTGCTTCTTGGAAACTTGTCCAAAAGTGAGAAGTGAAACGACTATCCCTATCTGATATTATGGAGAGTGGAACTCCATGTAAGGATACTACCTCGTCTACATATAACTTTTCTAATCTTTCCATGCTAAAGGTTTCCTTCATGGGTAGGAAATGAGCTGATTTGGTTAATCGATCCACAGTTACCCAAATCGCGTCGTTACCTTTCCTGGTTTTGGGCAATTTAGTAACAAAGTCCATTGTTATTAGTTCCCATTTCCATACAGGCATTTCTAATTGTTGGAGTAACCCTGAAGGTTTCTGGTGTTCTGCCTTAACTTGTGATTAGACACTTAGATACATATCTAGCTATGTCCTTTTTCATTCCTATCCACCATAAGTTATTTCTTAAATCTTGGTACATCTTATTATTACCAGGGTGCATGGTATATATAGATTTATGGGCTTCCTAAAAAATCTTATCTCTTAAATTTCCTTGCTTAGGTACCCAAATCCTTTTCTTGTGGTATCTCCAAATTCCATCAGTTCCTTGCTCTAATTCCTTTATCCTTCCTTTCATTCCTTCAGCATCATCCTTGATTGTTGTTTCTTGAACGTTCTTCAGTTGTTCCATTAAATCTAGCTGTAGATTTAATCTAACAGCACGAACTCGTCTTTGCTTTTCATGATACTTACGACTTAAGACATCTGCTACTACATTTGCTTTTCCTTCATGATATTGAATATCACAGTCGTAGTCACTTAGAATCTCCATCCATCTCCTTTGTCTCATGTTTAATTCTTTTTTCCCAAATATGTATCTTAAACTCTTATGATATGTATAGACTGTAAACTTACTTCCATACAAATAGTGTCTCCAAATCTTAAGGGCAAAAATTATTGCTCCTAATTCTAAATCGTGAGTCGTATAATTTTCCTCGTGCTTTGTCAACTGTCTTGATGCATATGCAATTACCTTCTTGCGTTGCATTAGTACACCTCCTAACCCTAACTTAGAAGCATCACAGTAAATTTCAAAATCTTTTGTTCCTTCCGGTAAAGCAAGAATTGGGAAGTTTGTTAACCTTTGTTTTAAAATCTTAAAGGCCTCTTCTTGCCTAGGATCCCATTCGAACTGGACTGCTTTACAAGTTAACTTAGTTAATGGAACAGCTATCTTAGAGAAGTCCTTAATGAAGCGTCTATAATAACCAGCTAATCCTAGAAAACTTCTAACTTCTGTAGCTGATTGCAGGACCTTCCAGTTTGTGATTGCCTCTATCTTGGAGGGATCTACATGAATACCTTCGTGATTTACCAGGTGTCCTAAAAATTGCACCTCCTACAGCCAAAATTCACACTTCGAGAATTTGGCATAAAGCTTTTCCTTTCTTAACAAAGTTAAGAGTGCATGTAGATGCTCACGATGCTCGTCCTGACTTTTGGAATAAATCAGTATATCGTCGATGAAGACAATTACAGATTTATCCAAGTACGATTTACAGATCCTATTCATCATGTCCATGAATGCTGCAGGAGCATTCGTTAACCCAAAGGGCATGACTGTAAACTCGTAATGACCATACCTAGTTCTGAAAGCAGTTTTAGGTATATCTTCTTCTTGTACCTTCAACTGATGATATCCTGAGCGCAAGTCTATCTTAGAAAAATATCTAGCTCCCTGTAGTTGATCAAAAAGATCATCAATCCTAGGTAATGGGTATCGATTCTTTATTGTAACCTTATTCAGTTCCCTATAATCGATACACATTCGCATTGACCCATCCTTCTTTTTCACAAACAACACTGGTGCTCCCCAAGGGGATGAACTAGGTTGTATAAATCTTTTGTTGAGCAATTCATCCAATTGCTTTTTCAGTTCTAACATTTTGGTGGGTGCTAGCCGATAGGGTGCCTTGGCTATTGGTGTTGTTCCAGGAATTAAATGAATTCTAAACTCTACTTCTCTATCTGGTGGCAATCCTAGTAGCTCTTCTGGGAATACATCTGGGTATTCTGATACTACAGGAATTTCCTTAAGTTCCTTACTTTTAGTGTTAATGATTACCGAAATCATATATACTATTCCCTGTTTTCGCTCATAACTAGCAACTTTCATTACCGAAATGAACTTTAATGGTTTGCGCGGCTTATCTCCTGTAACCATAATTACTTCTCCTGCAGGTGAATGAATTTCTATGGAATTCTTATCACAAAGGATTCGAGCAAGGTTGGCTACTAACCAATCCATTCCTAATACGACATCGAATCCAGCTAAATTCATAGGTAACAGGTTTGCAGAAAATTTATGACCTGAAAGTTCTATCTTTCCTTCTCGTAGAACCTTATCTATGTTAATAAAATTACCGTCTGCTGTTTCTACCGAATAAATCTGCCTAAGTTCGGTTAAAGGTAACTTAAGAGCTTGGCAGAATGAAGTATTTATAAAACTTTGGTTTGCACCAGAGTAAAATAATACTTTTGCATATACGCCGTGAACTAGGAACGTACCCACTATCACGTCCGGAATCAGATCCGCTTCCTGGGTTGTCAGCTGAAACGCTCTTGCATTCTTCTTATTAGTTCCTTCAGCAGGCTTGGTCTTGTTGTCAGCTGGTTTGACCAGTTTAGGGCAGTCTGGTCTAATATGTCCAGCTTCTCCACATTTGAAGCAAACCGTTGATTTCTTTCTCCTGTATTCTTCTTCTTGGTGCCCCGGAATTTTGCAGAAATTACAGTACCCTTTACATTTTCAAAAGTGCTTTCTTTTACAGGTACTGCAAAATGGAGCAGTGGAGGATTGCCCAGTTCCTCTTTTCTTGAAGTTGCTACTTGTATTACCCCCACGAAATCCTTGGGTAATTTTCTGAGCCAATTCTTTCTTCCTATTTTCTTCATGCGTACGCACCAGTCCATCGGTCAATTGTTGGCTAATTCCACTTCATCATCAATTGTGTGGGGTCTTGCAGCTTTGACGATATCGCGAATCTCACTAATTAAACCCCAAATATAGCGAGAAATAAGTACCGGTTCTGGCGAAGCCAAAGTTGGTACAATTGGGGCATATTCGAAGAATTTCGAAGTATACCCTCGACAGTACACATCTATCATCCGGTGGCTCAGGAACTTATTTGCCATTTGTTCCTTTTCATATTCAGGGCATAATTTCCTTTCCACTGATCGCTTAAATTCTTCCCAACTCATGGCATAAGCCATGTCACTTCCCTTGGCTTGCAGTACCGTGTTCCACCATTCTAATGCATCTTCCTTGAAAAGGTGAGACGCATACATAACCTTGTCTTCCTCGGTACATTTACTTATTTTAATTACTGCCTCGGTTTTTTCCAACTAACGCAGTGTAGCTGTTGCCCCTTCATTGCCTGCAAATTCAACGGGTTTACAGGCAAGAAACTCTTTATAAGTGCTACCAGGTGTTGCAACTTTCATTTTCTTAAGTATTGGGGCTTGAATCACGTCGTTATTATTATTACCGCCCCCATTTACACTGTTACTGAAATTATCGTCGCGAGTACGTTTGCTATGGTTGGCTTGTGAAGGCTCAACAGGACTTTTAACAGCAGCGACGATTGCCAGGATAGCATTGGCTATTCCCTAGGCAACGATATTTTCTATATCATGCCTATTGAGGAAATGATCCTCATTGTTTTGTTCAGATTGAATAACTTCATTGACGGGTTGGTTTTTCGCGTTTTCCATCTAAATAATAATTAACAATATAAATTATTATCATAATTAAATAACAACCAAACACAATAAAGCAATCGCACATAATCATATCAACACCTATAGCCAAAATTGTCGACTTTGCGACTTTCATATTTTTATATATATTAGTATGCATCGATACATACCAGTTATATTACAGAAGTATTATTTTAAGTTATTTTACATGATTATATTTTTATTATTTATTATTATATTATTTTTATTATTATTAAACATAATACCACAGTTTAACCGGCCCTTCAGAAATGACGTTCCCTCCCGTCGTATTTCCAGGAGATCTGTTCTCCCACTTCTCGGATTCGATTCCCTGCGTCCACCAGTTCCTCGCCGTAGTGATGGAGTTCAGCTAAGTTTTATGTGCTCATAGGTGGGTTAGGTGCAGGCTCAGGGTCAAACTGGGGAAAATAGGCGTTGGGGTTATTCATGAAGTTTTCAAATTGCCAGTCGCTTGTCCACTACTCTTCCAGTTGGCCGATAACAGGTTTGGGGTTGACAATAGGATCTGGGATAGCAGGTTCCAAATTAACTGGAAGTTGGGAGTCACCGGGGTAATTGAAGAGGTTTTCATCGGCAGGTCCGATGAGGTCACAATTTGCCAGTTTGCGATCCAGCTCCTCCCATGGTGGCATTTCCTGAGCTTGCTCGGAACTTTCCCCGGTCTCTTTTCCTTTCCCTTTATCCTTCGGATCCTCAGTCTTTTTAATCTTCTGTGCAGCTGGCTTCTTCCTACGCCCACTTTTCCAGTCCAAGATTCTCCTTTTCTTTTTCGGCTTTGGTTTCTCCTGGGCCTGGGCCTGGAATGTTAGTGGTTCCTCCGTATCTGCCAAGTAGCCAGATGGGTTTCCTGTGATATCCATATCGGAGCTATGGATAGTAAAGTTTCGGAGTGCCTTCGATAGTTCATTCATGCTGTTTAGCACACATGAAGAAACACACGAAATTTTAAGTTAAAATTTTATGTATTAAATTAAATTTTCACAGAACACAAAGTGGCAATCAGAAAAAATTAAGTATTTCTAAATACTTAATTGGCTTAAATCAGTGGCTCTGATACCACCTTTTTCTGTCACGGCCCCCGACTCGGTTTTCCCTGTGTCAGGAGCCGCGGGACAGAAAACCCGTGGCATTGTTTATTATGGCAGCGGAAATTTTAACAGGATCTTTTTAAAACTGTAAATGCCCAATTATTTTATTTCACATTTTGGGACAAACCCCATAATTTACATCAAGGGAAATTTCACTGGGAAATTCCTGTTTTACAAAAACATGTTTATTTATTTTATTTACTGAGCCACATTCTTCAAGCTGGTGTGCTACGCGACACCTTTCCTGATCCACAGTAAATCACCTGAAACATGTTTAAAAAGATTTTATCAGCGGGGAAATACTGGCGAGTCACTCAAATTTATAAAACGACTCATTAGTTATAGATTACAGCATAAGAGAGATTACAATGGCCAATATCTTATAATTATCTGGCCCCGTGTCACACCCTGGTGACGATGGTCATACCACCATTGGGTCCTTTGTACCCAATAGTGATGATTATCACTGTTAAAAGTGAGAAACAATAGTAATGTGCACAATACCCCACTTGCCAGTAAATTTAAGATAACCAAGACTTAATCCCTGTAACATATAACTGGAAAACATTTAGGTATTTGTAAAATACTTTTGACCAAAGAGAATGACTCACATTGTAAGTTTAATTAGACAGAAGCTTGCCTACGGATTTAGTCTCGTAACATAGGTAAATAACAATGCACACGAAACTAGGAAAGTAACATAATACAACATTTACGATAGGCTCACGAAATCAAAACCCTCACGACGAATGACAAAGTATAGCCCGAATTTGGACAGCACTTAAACATCCATCGGATCGGTTTCAATCGATCGGACATTGTATCGTAGCAGTGATCGAGTTATTACCCTGTTGTCGCAGCAAAGATTCGTGCTTGTGTGTGTTTTTGAACGGAACAACGAATATCTCAACGTACGAAATGAAATTTAACGTCGAAACAAGACAGCTATTTTGGTCAAAAATTACCGAAGCAATTTAGTGATCAAATTAGTTAAGTGAGGTAGTGTGCTAAAAAGTGTGACGAAAATATGCTGGTTAAGTTGTTTGGAAAAACAGTATTCAGGATACGGCTCAGGATATTGAGTTGTATCTACGATCAAACAATGAGCAAAAAGTAAAGGGGGTGACACGAGATATACGAGGAAAGCCCTTGATCAATCTAGATCGCCGGCATAAAACCTTGGGAGCTGACAATCGCAGCTGCCTTGTTCTTCTTATGGCTTTAAACTTCAAGATACAGTGCAGGATATTGACCAGATCGCTAAGTGTTACAATGCTTTTGTTCGAAAGTGAAAATTGCTAGAGAGCGAGTGTAAGAGTGTAGTGAGTGTTGATGTGATGTCCTATTCGATCTGATATACCCACCTATTTATAGAAACGAATTACAAACGAAAATTCCTATAAATATGGGATGCTCCGAATATTCCATTGTAAACGTTACTAGCTTCTAACCCACGTACCTACACATAATCCGTTAGTGATCCTGAGGATACCATTCAGGATGTTACCAATATCCTGAATCAGCATCCCGGATGTGTACAAATATCATATAACCAAGATATAACCCAAGATATTTCTCAGGATATGGGCTCAGAATTTTACCCATAACAATTGTCCCCAAAAATGTTACCGTTTAGTATCCTGCAACTAACGGTTACATTTTTCACAGAGATCGAGGTAATTAAGAGATAAGACCAATGATGTGACCGTTTGCAACTTACTCAGCCTATATTTACTCATTGCACCCTATATCTTCTCATCCTCATCTCTTTTTTAGTCACTATCGATAAGGAAAAAGGTAAACATTCTCTCTCTAATCTTCATCTTCATCCTCCTTTTCCGGTCAAAATTTCAAGCGATCAAATGCCGAGACATACAAGATCCAGTTCTGGTGATTCGGCTCCCACATTCATCCAGCAGAATCTTCTCCAAGAACCGGAGAAAGAGATATGTTCTTTTGATAGTGCCCACTTGTCGGCTTTGAAATCCTCCGGTATCTTTCCGAAAGGAACGGTATTCCGGCCGTTCGACCGGGAAATCCGGTCGGATATGGTCTCCAATGAGTGGTTGTGCTTTAGTGCCTTTCCCTTTACCTTAGGGTTATAGTTCCCCTTTCCAGACTTCATCACCGAATTCTTCAAGATTACAAAAATTTCTTTCAGTCAAACAATGCCAATGCTTTGGCGTGTTCTGTCCGTTCTTGATCAGATCAAGAAAAACCACATCCCTGATCTTTCTGTTCATGATCTCCCCTAGCTTACCGGCTTAGATGCCATGGATCATGTAGATTTTTGTTTTATTCCGCCTCCGGCGACCCGCTGATACTTCGTGCCACCAGGAACGAGGATAATTGGCAATCTAAGTTCTTCTTTGTAAAAAGAGACTCAATCCCTGGTGGAACGGAATATCCGGTGAAATGGTTGAAAAAGGGTAGGATTTAGGGTTTAAGGATGATCCTGTCTCTTATCCTGTTCTATATCCTGAACTGATTAACTTTCTTTTTTCTGTTGTGCACGCAGCTGATTTTAGGAAGATTGCACCTCCCCTTGCTGATTCAAAGAAAAGGATTAACGCCATCAGACTCCTTCCAGAGGCTGAAAGAAGTTTCAACCCATCTCCACCATCTCCAAGTCCCCTTTCTAGTGCAAACATGTCTGGTAAGGATCCTGTAAAATATCCTGTATATACATGTTTTTATTTGATATACTTAGGAGAAATTTTACTCCTTGTATGCAGACTCCAGCAAGGTTCCTGTCTACCTAGACCTTGAAGAACTTGACAGCTACCCTACTCCAGTCACGGTCAAGAAAGAGACCTCTGCTGCCACCAGCTCCAAGCCGCTCCCGGCTCCTAAGGCCAATCCGAGGACTCGTGCTTCCACAGCAAAAAAGAGGAAAGCTCCTGAAATCAGGCTCCAGGTCCAGAAGGGTTCTCCTACGATGAACTCAGCTTTTCTGACTCCTTAGAGCCAATGACATCCTTCCTCAACAAGGTAATATCCTGCTACATATCCTGCACATATATCCTGACAGGATATCCTGGTTAATATATTCTAACTCATACCTGAACTTGATGTGCAGTGTAACACCTCGAAAATTCACGTCCTATAATGTGTAGACACGTGTCATATGTTTGAACGTGTGAAAGAATGTTATAGAAGGACTAAAGTTGATAGTTATGGAAAGTATGTGAATATACGGGTTCTAAATGTCAACAGTGAATAAATATATTGTACATTAACCCTACATGATGTTTATAGCATCAAACGAATAAATCATGGATCATGCGAAGCTAAAAGTGAGAGATTACAAACTACAGGGGTTAAATGTGTCAACATGTTTAAGTTATACCTCTGAGTGACCTTTTGACAAACCCAAAGCTTTGTAATTGTTAATTATGCTCACTAGAATGCACGATACAAATTTCATAAAGTTTCGTTATCGTATGAGAAAGTTATGATCAAATTCGTGTGCGAGGGGTTAAAGCGTTAACATTGAAAGTTATGACTTTTCGGGTTAACCGGAAGTGTCCAGGGACTTGGCAAAGTGGGTATAAGTCCTAAAGCCCTTGTAGGTAAATAAAGAGGGCTCAAATTGCAAATATTAAGCTAGTTGACCTTTCGAAGAACCAAGGGACAAAGATGTGGAAACTTGAAAATGTGAAATCTGATCAGAAGGACCATGCGGGCCGTGTAAGGGTTGATTAAACCTCATGCGGGCCGCGTCAGACACACAGATACAGAATTTGTGGACAGCAGCCTGTTTGAGCATTTAACCGACTTATAACAGATATTTTCTCATCATGGGTGACCCCTAAATGCCTCCTAGAACCTTAGGGACATGTGTTGATGATTCATGGTCCATGATAGCTTGAGTTGTCAACATTTTGTGGTGAATTGATCACTATATAAAGCCCCTAAGTTGCAACATTTCAATCACACCTTCATCTGCACTTTGGATCATTTCTGGAGCTCAAGTCTTCTCACAAGTAATCCCTAATCAAGCTTAGGACTTCAGTAAGTTTGCTAATCCTTTCTTAGTTAAGTTTTAGCTTAGTTTTAGCTTAAAGTCAAACCGTCGTAATTAACGGTTGACTTTAAGATTAATCACTAATAGTCCAGTGATTAGTCGAATCAAAAGTAGTTATAAGTTGGTAATTATGTGGGTAATAAACCCTTAAAAGGGTTCCCCCTGATTCCCACTCTAACCAGGTCAAATGTCGGGTCAAACTTGTGAATAAAAAGTCAACAGGATACTTAAATTCTAATTTATGCATGATTAGCAATGTAGAACACATACAACCTGTTTGATCATTAATATAACTTGGTAATGAATGTAAGAACATGTCTAAACATGTTCAACCCGACAATTTACTGTATAGACCTGGTTCGGAACCGAAAGTCGCAAAGCTTTGACTTTTGCTTTGACTTCAGTTCTGACCCGTTTTGGTATGATTTAGAAATACCTAAGAGATTCATTTGGACTAGGTTACATGCTAGTATAACCTTCTGTGATTATACACCATGGTTCATTAGTTAACCGATTAATACGCATGATTCCGTTAATTGCCCATATGTTGACCATTATGCCCTTTTCACCTTAAAATGTGATTTTTGGAAATGTAAAAGAGTAGAAACCTTACTTACTGATATTTAAACTTGCATACAAAATTTGACATCAGTTTGAGGTATAGGTTAAGAGTTATGCTCGTTAGCGTAAAATGAAAGCTTTGTGTTAATAAAACGGCGTAATTAGTATATAGCCAAGTTAAGCCTACTTTTTGGTATCAAACTTAATACCCACTGATGTAATATATTATTTTGGGATTTTTGAAGATTTTTAATTAATTTTAGGCTGAGCATAACTCATAGTCGTAGGCTTAATCCGGTAATTGTCGGTTTTGCCCTTACGGGCTATAAAATAAGTTTTACATATCTAATCGACTCCAAACCTTTTGCTACTGATTACATATGATAAATAAATTATTTTAAGCCTTCTGGAATAATAAAAGTATCAGCTTTAAGTATAGAACCCGGAAATGGCTTCTAATCGCCTTATTAAGCGTTTTTAGCGCATAGTATGTACTAAGACCATTTTTAAACATACAAGGGTGATACCTACTGATATTTAGGGTAAATTATAATATTTTAACAGTAAGCAAAGGTTGTTAAACTCAGACTTCAGTTTTGAGCTTTTCGGATTATGTGAAATTACCAAAATGCCCCTACGGTGCATAGTTTGGTTATATTTGATAAATTTCACATATCTACAATACCCTACTGATATAACTTAGCAAATTGATTATCTTTGCTGATTACATTAGACCTGTAACTCAGGATATTACTTAACCTCTTTTATCACCTTATAAATGACCAAACTACCCCTACGGGGCATAGTTTGTGTTTAAATTCATTTCGGGCATGATAAATGATATCTTACTGATGTCACAACATATTTGGAGCATATTAACTTAGGAAACCTGTAAATGGCTCTCATTATTACCCGTTACGCTTATTACGCGTTCGGTTCGGTTTATGTAACTAGTTTACATAAATTAGCCGAAACGGGTCAAACCTTATCGGTTTTATCTCAAAATCCAGAGTGTGTATGAAATACCCATATTAAGCAAGTCTCCGAACTTGTCGGGTCTAAATCACATTCTATCCGGTCTTCGCTTAAATAGGGCGTACGAACCGTATCATTGAAACTAATCGGTCGAAGCTAAGGCTTAATTAAGGACCCGTTAGAAATCTAATAGGTTATTATAAACCTTCGTTCCAGATTAGGAGCCCAGTAAAAGTACTTGCATTTGCTGTATTTGATTGATACTTTGCTCAGGTAAATACTCTTAACTTATTTTCCCTATACGGGCTTGGGATACGGTACTATAAAAGTACCGCTTGGTCGGGTATGTAGTCATTTAAATCGTATTGTGATTAATGTATTTACATAACCCGCTTTGTTCTGTATTATTTGATGTATGGCCCTTGGGGGTTAAATGACCATGTCCCAGATATCCTTGGCATCATTTTACGAAATGGCCACGACCTAAGCACGGGGTGTAGGCGTACACCTGAGAGATGCATTATGTAAAAACTGGTAATCCACGTAAAGGAATCAACCTTGTGGGCATTATACCTGTGGCGTGTCAGTTAACTTAAACCGGCTCTTCTAACCGGTGCTAATGGACGGCAAATAAGTAAATCTGTATACAAGATTATATACAAATAATTGTCCCAAGTTATAAAGATATTTTGTGCCGAAGTGCATTCAAATCAATTTTCAAACTCTTTTCCAAATGAGTCAGTTGAGTTGTATTTACCAGTGTAAACTGACGTATTTTCCAAAAAAGGTTAAGTGCAGGTACTAGACGAAATAGGCTGGCTACTCCAGGCATCATTACCCAAGTTTCGCAAGCTCTAGATGTCAAAGTCTGTTGAACTATTGTTTCTATTTTATTTTGATCCGCCTGTGGATCTTTTACTTTCCGTTGTAATACTGGATATTACTTTATATCGGATTGTAATATATTTATCCTTTTGCTTCCGCTGTGTATTTATATAATTGTGTTGTTTGACTATTATGTTGCCAACCACGTCACGATACCCCCCACCGGGCCCACCGGTGACACGTGGAAATCGGGGTGTGACAGGTTGGTATCAGAGCCAACACTGAGTGAATTAAACACTAGCCTTTGTGTTTAATCTCAGTTACACAGTTGCACATTCTTGAGTCTAGACAAGAACATAAGACTAATCTAAATTCGTGTCATTGTCTTTTAATTACTTCTTTGTTATTTTTCTGATTAGCCTTTGCATGGGCAAGTCATTTTATCAGAAGTCCCGTTTAGGGCAACCATATACTTGTTTAAATTTTAAAGGAACGATTATGTTTAAAATATCATTCCTATATTATAAGATCTACCATTATAATAAAATGGCAAAATCTAAAAAGGGACAAGACCTAGCCTCGTGTCATTTTAAGGCAGGGCCAAGACGGTAGTTCCACAATTAGATTAAGATCCTTATTAACATTTCAATTTAGAAATTGTTCTGCGTTAAATATTAAAAAGAGTCTCAAAGGTAAAACCTAGTCTAAATGTCACTACAGACAAGGCAAAGACGGTAGAACCTATTCAAGAGATTCAAATCCTTATTAAACATCTAAAAGCATATTAACATGCTTGACAAAGTGTGGTACGATAAAATCACATAAGTCATTTTTAATTGGGTTATTCTAAATTCCTTTATTGATAAAGTGCCCACGGGCTATGATTAACGTCCTCTGAGACTAAAGACAGTGGTAGCCTACAACTCCCTGTCAAGAAAAGGTAATGAACTTTGATTCAAACCTTAATGCCTCGATTCTATGAAATCATGGCTTATAAATTAAACTTGTCTACGTGACTAGGCCTTTTGTGCTATTATTAACTTATAATTTAGGATTATGATAAAAATCCTGAACAATTTTTTTTATATTTAACAAATTAACTAAAATGTGTATTAAAAGCATGGTTAATAAATCGTTTAAGAATGATAGTACTGTAAGGGCTTCTAAATAAACCTTGCCCTTATTTTTCTTTTTGTAGCAACTAAGACTACATGGCTGACTCTGATGAGATAAACAGTCATCCTTTGGAAAAACGCGATGATAATGATAGGATTAATATAACCAAAGGAGAGCTTCGTTCACTGATTGACACAGCTGTATCTAAAGCTGTAGAAGAACAATTTAAGGAGTATAGTGGGACGCATAGTCGAGCCTCATCTGTACCCCACTCTAAGTTTGTCCCTAAAACTCATTCAGAGCCTCTTAACAAGCCGCCCTCTAAGAAAGAGGAGCCAAAGAAGGATGATGATCGACATTCATCCAATGAACACAGTGTTCCATCCAAGAAGGTAGCGTTCGATAATGAACCACGTACCAAGTCTTGTACCTATAAGTACTTTGTTTCCTGTAAACCCTGAGATTTCACTGGGGAGAAAGGAGCGATTGTATGACCTGGTTGGATGAAATGGACACGGTGGTGGACATCAGCGGTTGTGCTGAAAGGGATGTAGTAAAGTATGTATCCCAATCGTTCAAAGGAGAGGCACTGGCATGGTGGAGGTCTCTCATTCAAGCTGCTGGGAAGATCCCGCTCTACAACATGTCATGGGAGCAGTTTGTTACTCTCATTATGGAAAACTACTGCCCTCAACACGAGGTCGAAAGAATTGAATCCGATTTCTTATCATTGGTGATGATAAACTTAGATTGTCAAGCTTACCTCACCAGTTTTAATACCCTGTCCAGACTGGTTCCTTACCTTGTAACACCAGAGCCCAAGCGAATTGCTCGCTTCATTGGGGGTTTAGCCCCAGAAATCAAAGCCAGTGTTAAGGCTACAAGACCTGCTACATTTAGGTCAGCAGCTGATCTCTCTTTGTCCCTTACTTTAGATGCGGTCAGGTTGAGATCGCTAAAGAAATCTGAAGAAAGTAAGAGGAAGCGTGAGGATGATAACTCACGAGGGTCAGAGAAGAAGAACAAAGGAAACACTGATTCTAAGAAGTTTGGGTCTGGAAGGAACAGTCAGCGAACAGAGGAAAAGCCAAAGTGGACGACTTGCCAGAAACGCCACTTTGGGAAGTTGTTAGTGCATTTATGTCTATCGCCTCCGTCATCTCAAACCGTAGCAGAAACTGTTAAATTCTAGGCTTTATGTTGTAATAGTTAGAAATATCTAGAAAAGGGCAAGGTGGCAATAGTGTAAATAAGAGGAAAGCTCTTATAAGCCTTGGCCTATAAATAGATGAGGTAGGGTTAGAATTAGGAACTTTTGGAAGACTTTTGACACTTTTGCTCATTTGCTACATTTGAGAGCTCTAGTTCTAGAGAGAGAAAGTGTCTAGGTGATTCACGGTTCCTGTAACGATTTCAGATCTTTGAATAGAATCACATTCATTGTACGTCTCGTGTGTTTCGGTCTTGCTCGTGCACGGATTCCGCACGTCGTACGAGTCGGTTCGCAATCGTTCGGAGTCAAACCGGTTCTAACAAGTGGTATCAGAGCGGGAGTTCGATTGCTCAGATCATTTACTCGATTTCGTTCAAGATTTGATCAGATTCAGATATCAATTCGTATCAGATTCGATAAAGTTCTTCATTTTTCTTCTCTGTCACGTTTTAAACAGAAAAACACAAAATTAACAAGGATTTTACGGTTAAAATCGGCTGATTTTTTGATATGATGTGCGAAAATAACTGAACTATAAGCCTATAAATTTTCAAAATCAAACTCTTTACCGTTTGTGAGAAAATTAGATTTTTGTGGTGCGTAAAAGTTGTAAACTGTTGCAGTTGTTCTTGATGTTCATACGCACGCACGACCTATACGTGCGAATAAGTCATACGCACGGATAACTAATATGTATTGACTTTTATTGTTGACCTATCCGTACGCATAAGTCGCCCGCACGGATAACATTTCATTAATCAGTGTTGACCTGTTGACTCTGCCACCCGCACGGATAACAATTAGACTAAAGATTCCTTTGTTGACCTGTTGACTTGTTACTTGCATGATTACTTGTCGATATGCATGTGATTTATTAAGAACGGTGTCACGTGATTCGAAACATATGATATCAGAAGTTCATGTGAATTGAAGGTATTAGGTCCAATGGAAGTGAAATTGGTGAAGTTGTTGTCTGTTTGCATTAATTTCAATATCGGAGGTCCAATGAGAGCATTTTGAATTTCAAAGTTCATCAATCCGTGTTGACCTTAGTTGACTTGTCACCCGTGCGTATCACCACCCGTGCGGATAACATCATCCGGATCCCCACCCGTGCGTATCACCACCCGTGTTGACTATTCGTTGACCTATCCGCACGGATAACTTGTCCGCGCGGATAACAATACGCGTCATAACAATCCGTGTTTGTCATTTTAGTCAACATATTCAGGTTTGTTAGTCAACCTTGTCAGCAGCACATGTGAATCATTAATTGCAATCGGTGTGAACTATAAAGACCAATATCCACGTGTTTGTTTTGAACGGCCATGTTCTTATTATTTTAATCTAGGTTGCATGTGATATCAAATATAGGTTGTCGGCCATTCAAATTGATTGCATTAAAAGTCACGTGAATATATGTGTTAAGTGTGAATTTTGTCAGTGCATTTAATTGAAATATCATGTGATTTTGTCAGCCAATTTTAATTGTAGTTGGCAGCTTGCATGTGAGAATTTGTTGAAAATCACATTTCAGATAACGATTTGTCGTATAGTGCCATTGCCACTCGATTAAAAAAAAACAAGTCATCCGGATCCTCACTCGAGTATTTGTACAATCAAGTTGATTGATAGTAATCGAACTAATATTGTTTGTTTATTTTCAGGTAATTCAAGATGGCTAAAACGTTTGATGAACAGGAAAACGAGAATCTTAAAAATTTAAACGTTTGGACTTCTGGATCTTGGATTGATAAGAAAAATAAGAAGGATCTTTGGATCAAAAGATTCGAAAATTTCTTGTGCATGAAAAATGAATCTTTGGAACAATTGGACAGACGGTTTGATGATTTGATTGATAAGTTTGATAGATATGAGATAAGGGTTTCAAATGCTGAAAAAATTTCAAAATTTGCTGATGCATTACCTTTAGAGTGGGAAAAAATTTTAAGTGAACTAAAAAGGGATGCTAGCTTCTCAAAGCTTCATTTTAGAGAATTCATCGATAAGCTCAGATCACATAAGTTTGATAAAGAAAAAAGAAAAGAAGAGTTGATGAATGAAATAAATAGGGACTTAGAAAAGATAAATTTGGATGTGATCATTGAAATGAGAAAAAGATTCTCTGTATGTCTTGCTGCAAAAAATGTCATGAAATATGATATTAAGAGAGGTTGTTTTATTGATGAATATGCAAACCCTCTTGATTTTGTTAAAAAAAATTTTGCAGGAACATTCAGGATGGAAACAAAGAAAGAAGCTGATGTTGAAAAGATAAATGAAAAATGCTCAAAATGTGATAAACTTGGAGCAGATAATGCCAAATTCTTGAGTGATGCGGAGAATTTGACATTGGAAAACAAAGCTTTGAAAGACGAGAAGAAAGCTGATAATGAACAGATTCTGGAGTTGCGTTTGAACTGTGAAAAACTAAAATCTGAAAATATCAAACTGTTGAGTGATATGGACAGTTTGACATTGGGTAACAAGTTTTTGAAAGAAAAAGAAAAAGAGTTTGAAAATGAAAAATTAAAAGTTGAAAATGATTTCAAAAGTCAGTTAAAGATTTTAGAAGATGAGAGAGATATTTTTGGTAAAAATAATCTCGAAAAACAATGTGAAATAAATTCTCATCTTGAGAAAATCATTCGACTTGAAAAAGAAGCCGAATGTAATAGAAAGAAAATTGCTGATTTAGAAAACAAATTGAAAAGTTTTGTGACTTCTGCATCATATGTTTGTCCAAAACGGATCAATTATGTTCCAATAACTGATAATGTCACAAATTTTGACAAAGTCAAAATTGAAGATTGTGATGACAAAGCTGATGATGAAAAAGAAAAGAAAAATATTTTTAGATTTACAAGAAAAATTTAAAAATATTGTTTTGCAATCTACTGAAACAGGTGAATGTTCTAAACAAAAACCTGTTAAGAAGAGTGTAGAACAGAAACAAAAGGTTAAAAATTCGAAAAATTTTAAAAATGAAAATAAAAGCTCATCAGTTCAGTCATCCAATCATTATAAAAAATCACAAAAATTTGTAAATGAAAACTCACAAAATGTTGGTAATAAGTGGTGCAGGTTTGACCACAGTGCTCAAAAGACAAATCCAGCTTTAAAGAGGAGAAATGATTATCACCAAGCCAAACAATGTTATGATCTGAAGGTTTGGACTGACAGAAGTGGATGGTACGATAACAGAGTGTGCTATACCTGTGGTGTTAGAGGACACATTGCTGTTAACTGCCAGAATTGGAATTTTGAGACAAGAAGATGCTTTGAATGTAATATCAGAGGACATATTGCCAGAGATTGCCCAAGGAAATCGATGGGAAGATCGAGGGTTGAATCTCAGAGAACGGTAAAGAAACCAGTCACTGTCAAGCCCAAAGAACAGAAAGTGGAAGATAAGAAAGTAAAGCTTTCACAGGGACAAAGAGACAGACTGAGGAAGAAGAGGAAGAAGGCGAGAGAGTATTTGGAGAAGATTTTGTCTTCGGGTTCACCGGTTGGTTCGAATAAAAGTTCTGATGAATCGATTCAGTCGACGGCAAAGTCAAGCAAATCGAATTCTTCAAATGCAAATCTGAGGACAAACAAGAAGAAAAAGAAAGTTACTGGCGATGAATCTGGCTCATCCAAGTCAGACAAGCCAAGTTCGGGCAATGAATCTGATTCCACAAAATCAGATGAGCCACAAGTTGAGGTAAAAAAGGAAGAGACAATTCCATTAATGAATGATGAGAACTTTCCACCATTACGAGCCGCAAACATAAAATCAAAAGGTGTTGATGCTGGAAAAATGTTTAATAGCAATGTTAAACATATTTTTAGCAAGATGGCTGATGGAAAGGTAAAAGGGGCAAAAGAATTTTATGAAGAAAAGAGAAATGTTCAAAACACACCCAAGACTGGTCAGGCTTGGGTACATAAATCTGTTGATTGAATTCCTGACTTGCCGGAGCTTCCAGGTTGGTAAGTGTGAAGCAGGTATCGGCATCATTCTTGAGAAATTCACAGGATGGTAACTGTGATATTTCGTCTTACAAAGTGGTTAATCAAGGACATTAAGTTGTACTTGATTTTCTACAAGTGATAGTGGTGTTTGACCTAATAATGTTAAATTTTCAAAATGGTTAAAAGAGAACAAGGTGATGAGTTGACCCCGAACCCACAAGTGTTGGGTAAACAAACTTATTTTTCCGGAAAAACCATTCTGATTAACACAAACTTAAGTGTTTTGAAATCATTATGGGAAAATAGTTTGTTGTAAGGGGGAGTTCTGATTGAATATGCCGAAACCCTCACGGCTGAACAAACATGATTACTTTCGCAAGATTAAAAAACGGTTTTCAAACTGTCGAAAATCAATGGGTTGTAAATCATGGGGGTACGTTATATTTTCTGCAAATCAGTGCATGAAAAGCAGAAAATGGATGGCAAGACAAAGCTATCAGTATCGGTTTGTCAAATTTTTTTAAATGGTTTTGCATTTTAGGGGGAGTAATATTGTCAGAAAATCCAAAAACATTAGAAAATTTGAAAAAGCCAAAAACATGATAAAATTCAAAATTAAGTTTTTGTGTAAAAAGAGGAAATGATAGTACATCAGTAGACAGTTACAGTATGCTAAAGAAATGTAATGATTATATAGCGTTAAACAGTCTCACTGATGATGTGTCGGTAGATTTTTATACATTTAGTAAACTTTTTCGGGATATAAACCCTAAATTCAAACTTGCTTATTTCGTGGGGAACACTACTTGGATATATAGGTAACCCCTGAAATCTCGTTTGAAAGGTCTCATAATCTGATATACTAGGTCTTTATACTCAATGATGTCTGGGGTATTATTTCGGGACTTTTGCTGAACGGTAGTTCTGACCTAGTCCTTGGATAATACTTTCTACAAATGCTTGAAACATAGCATAAACCCTCAGCATGCCGATGAAACAATAAAATTGATAGTCGCTGCTGTTGTAGCTAAAAGATCCTCTAAAGGGGACATTCCGAAAAGTCGAAGCTGATATCTCTCTGCGTATACGGAAGTATCGACCTGAGATCCCTCGGCCCTCGCATACAGATATCATTGTAGTATACTCACCTGTAAGACTGATTATTGGGATTCTGGATACGGGAGTATATTCAAGAGGTGGGACACATGAATGAGTTTAAGTTCTTAAAACACCTAATTCGTATCCTGAATCAGTTGAAATTTGTATGAAAATTTAAGTGGATCAGTATATCGACAATCTAAGTGAATTGTTTAATTCTTAATGTGTAACTAAGCTCAATGGTACTTGTGACTTGTCAAAAACTGATATGATCCTCTGACGCATACTCAATCAAAAATATTGTCTGTAAATATGTTTGTACATATTTCTTTACTGCTTTATATTTCAGAAAATTCAAAAAGATTTTGATTTCTGCTTTATTTTCGACAACCGATGTCTGAAGCTGAGTTTTTAAAATCTAAGTATGCTGATTGTGTTTCTGAAAAATAAAACAAGTTCATTAATTTGAAACTTGAAGTTTTTTAAAATCAAAAATCAAAACAGTTTGTGATATCTCCAAGGTCATTAATTTGGACTTGGATGATTAACTGTGAGGGATTTGGATGCTTATATTGTTAAAATCTGAAAAGAGCTAGTTTTCGATCCGGTTCGTTGAAACTGCCAAATCTTTGAAGATTTTTGATAGGGGGAGTGTATCAAGTAATCCTGGATATATTTCATATTATTATATCTTAGTCCCAGGATCTTGATTTAAAAAGTTTGATGAAGCCAGGTTACGATACCTGGAAATCTAAAAATGTTTTACTTATAAATGTATGAGTGTTGCAGATTCCAGACTACGATCCCGATAGCCGAGTCTAAGGGGGAGTCTGAAGACGAGCTCAACGCAAAGGGAAGCGTGCATAGGAGCCAGGATTCTTTTCTCGGAAGAGCTTGTAACCGGAAAGCCAGGTGTCGATCCCAAAGCACGGAAGCTTGACGAAAGGGGGAGCCTGAAGAGTCTACCGAAAGGGGGAGCTGGAGCTGAAGACAGATCCACGGGGATTCTGTTCGAGCTAAAGAGAGAGAAAGAAAAGAAGCTACGAGTCTGAATGTTTGAGATTGACTGCGGCAATATCCAAGGGGGAGTCTGTTAGTGCATTTATGTCTATCGCCTCCGTCATCTCAAACCGTAGCAGAAACTGTTAAATTCTAGGCTTTATGTTGTAATAGTTAGAAATATCTAGAAAAGGGCAAGGTGGCAATAGTGTAAATAAGAGGAAAGCTCTTATAAGCCTTGGCCTATAAATAGATGAGGTAGGGTTAGAATTAGGAACTTTTGGAAGACTTTTGACACTTTTGCTCATTTGCTACATTTGAGAGCTCTAGTTCTAGAGAGAGAAACTAGAGAGAGAAAGTGTCTAGGTGATTCACGGTTCCTGTAACGATTTCAGATCTTTGAATAGAATCACGTTCATTGTACGTCTCGTGTGTTTCGGTCTTGCTCGTGCACGGATTCCGCACGTCGTACGAGTCGGTTCGCAATCGTTCGGAGTCAAACCGGTCCTAACCGAAGTGCAGACTTGAGTCCAATTCTAAGTCAGGAGCACCTGCATGTGGGATATGCAAGTCTAAAGAGCACAAGACGATAGAGTGCAAGAAGATAAGAGATGCCACATGATACAACAGCAATGAGAAAGGGCACATTAAGACCAACTGCCCTAAGTACGCCCAGAAGCCTGAAGAGGTCAAGAAGACCAATGCAAGGGTCTTTCGAATGGATGCCAAAGAAGCAGTTCTAGACGACAATGTGATTACAGGTACTTTCCTTGTAAATGATGTCTATGCAAGAGTACTCTTTGATTCAGGCGCTGATAAGTCTTTCGTAGATCATAAATTTTGCAAATTGCTGAATTTACCTGTCAAAACCTTGAGTATAAATTATGAGGTAGAGTTAGCAGATGGCACCATAGAAACCGTCTCCACTGTGTTAGATGGATGTGTGATATCCATTAAGAACCACTCTTTTCCTCTATCTCTACTTCCCTTTAAGTTGCCCGGTTTTGACATAGTTTTGGGTATGGACTGGTTATCTCATAACCAGGCCCAAATTGTCTGTAACAAAAAGCAAGTGGTGATAAAGACTCCGTCTGGTGAATCACTTACCATTCGGGGAGATACCCAATATGGACTGCCTGAGCAAGTGACTATGCTCAAGGCTTCCAAGTGTTTAAAGAAGGGTTGTGTCATCTACATGGCACAAGTGATTATTGATGAGCCTAAACCGAAGATTGAAGACATCCGGTCATTTCTGAATACCCTGAAGTTTTTCCGGAAGAACTACCTGGTTTACCACCAGATAGGCAAGTGGAATTCAGGATTGATATCATCCCAGGAGCAGCACCAATTGCTAGAGCACCCTATAGGTTGGCACCAACGGAGATGAAGGAATTGAGAACACAACTGGACGAATTACTAGCTAAAGGTTTCATTAAACCTAGTTCGTCTCCTTGGGGAGCACCAGTCCTGTTTGTCAAAAAGAAAGATGGATCGATGCGTCTGTGCAACGATTATCGTGAACTTAATAAAGTCACGATAAAGAATAGGTATCCATTGCCCAGAATCGACGATTTGTTCGATCAATTGCAAGGGGCAAGTTATTTCTCGAAGATTGACTTGAGGTCAGGCTACCATCAACTGAAGGTTAGAGATGAAGAAGTGCACAAAACTGCATTTAGGACTCGTTATGGTCATTACGAGTTCCTAGTGATGCCTTTTGGGCTCACTAATGCACCGGCCGCGTTCATGGATCTCATGAATCGCATTTGTAAGCCGTACTTAGATAAATTCGTCATCGTTTTCATCGACGACATTCTCATTTATTCTAAGAACCAAGCTGACCACGAGAAACACCTTCGCTGTATTCTCAAACTCCTGCATCGTGAGAAACTTTATGCCAAATTCTCTAAGTGTGAGTTTTGGCTTCGAGAAGTCCAATTCCTTGGACATGTGGTGAGTGAGCATGGTATCCAAGTGGATCCCGCTAAGGTTGAAGCAGTTATGAACTGGCAAGAGCCGAAGACGCCTACAGAGATTCGTAGCTTCCTGGGATTGGCAGGATATTACAGGCGTTTCATTGAAAAATTTTCAAGGATTGCTGCACCCCTAACTTCCTTGACCAAAAAGAAAGTAAAGTTCGTTTGGGGCCCCAAGCAGCAAGAGTCCTTTGATATCCTAAAGCAGAAGTTGAGCAACGCTCCTGTTCTGACATTGCCAGATGGAATAGAAGATTTTGTATTACTGCAATGCATCGCACACTGGAATGGGGTGTGTGCTTATGCAGAAACGCAAAGTTATTGCCTATGCATCACGACAATTAAAAGTGCATGAAAAGAATTACACCACCCACGACTTGGAGCTGGGTGCCGTTGTATTCGCACTAAAACTGTGGAGGCATTATTTATATGGAATCAAGTGTATGATCTATTCTGATCACAAGAGCCTTCAACATCTGTTTAACCAGAAGGATTTAAACATGAGGCAACGCCGTTGGATGGAGACTTTAAATGATTATGATTGTGAAATCAGATATCATCCCGGCAAGTCGAATGTAGTCGCTGATGCCTTGAGTCGTAAGGAAAGGGTGAAACCCATCCGAATCAATGCCAAGCGCATGGAGATAAAGAATAGTTTGACGGAAAGGTTGTTAGCTGCATAGAAGGAAGCTGTGTTGGAAGCTAACTATCCTAATGAAAAGCTAGGGGTAACTGAGGAGCAATTAACTCTTAGCAAGGACGGAATTCTAAGATTAAATGGACGAATATGGGTTCCAATTTATGGAGGACTTCGAGATGTCATCCTCCAGGAAGCCCATAGTTCCAAATACTCCATTCATCCTGGAGCTGATAAGATGTACCAGGATCTAAGGGCAAATTATTGGTGGATAGGTTTGAAAAAGTCTGTAGCTGCCTATGTAGCTAAGTGCTTGACTTGTGCGCAGGTCAAAGCAGAACATCAAAAGCCGTCAGGCTTGCTACAACAGCCTGAACTTCCTACGTGGAAGTGGGAAATGGTAACCATGGATTTTATCACCAAGTTACCTAAGACAAGGAAAGGAAATGATACAATATGGGTTATAGTTGACAGACTGACTAAGTCAGCACATTTCCTACCCATTAAAGAGACTTACAGCTCCGACATGTTAGCCCAGTTATACGTGGATAAGATTGTAGCCTTACATGGCATACCTGTGTCTATTATCTCTGACAGAGATACTAGATACACGTCACATTTTTGGAAAAGCTTCCAACAATCTTTGGGCACGCGTTTGAATTTTAGTACGGCTTACCACCCTCAGACAGACGGTCAGAGTGAGCGTACTATTCAAACCTTGGAAGACATGCTACGTGCATGTGTGATTGATTTAGGTGGTAGTTGGGATAACCACCTACCATTGATTGAGTTCTCCTAGAATAATAGCTACCATACCAGCATAAAGGCTGCGCCTTTTGAGGCCATATATGGTAGAAAGTGTAGAACGCCCGTTTGTTGGACGGAGGTTGGAGATGTCCAATTATCAGGACCAGAGATAGTCTTTGAAACGACGGACAAGATTGTCCAGATTCGTGACCGTCTCAAAGCTGCCCGAGATAGGCAGAAGAGTTACGCAGATCCAAAGCGTAAAGCTTTTCACTTCGAAGTAGGTGACAAAGTGTTACTTAAGGTATCACCCTGGAAGGGAGTGATGCGATTTGGTAAGAAAGGCAAGCTAAGCCCGAGATACATAGGACCTTTCGAGGTTATCGAACGTGTCGGGTCAGTTTCCTATAAGTTAAACTTACCTGAAGAGCTCAGTGGAATTCACAATGTGTTCCACATCTGCAATCTGAAGAAGTGCTTCGCTGATGAATCACTGGTTATACCACATACAGATGTGCATATAGATGAGAGCTTGAAATTTGTGGAAAAGCCATTGTCGATTGAAGATCGACAGGTTAAGAAGCTTCGAAGGAAGCATGTACCTATTGTAAAGGTCAAATGGGATGCCCGTAGAGGTCCCGAATCCACGTGGGAGGTTGAATCCACGATGAAAGAAAAGTACCCTTATTTATTTCAGTAAATCTCGGGTCGAGATTTATTTTAAGGGGGTGAGGATGTAACACCTCGAAAATTCACGTCCTATAATGTGTAGACACGTGTCATATGTTTGAACGTGTGAAAGAATGTTATAGAAGGACTAAAGTTGACAGTTATGGAAAGTATGTGAATATACGGGTTCTAAATGTTAACAGTGAATAAATATATTGTACATTAACCCTACATGATGTTTATAGCATCAAACAATAAATCATGGATCATGCGAAGCTAAAAGTGAGAGATTACAAACTACAGGGGTTAAATGTGTCAACATGTTTAAGTTATACCTCTGAGTGACCTTTTGACAAACCCGAAGCTTTGTAATTGTTAATTATGCTCACTAGAATGCACGATACAAATTTCATAAAGTTTCGTTATCGTATGAGAAAGTTATGATCAAATTCGTGTGCGAGGGGTTAAAGCGTTAACATTGAAAGTTATGACTTTTCGGGTTAACCGGAAGTGTCCAGGGACTTGGCAAAGTGGGTATAAGTCCTAAAGCCCTTGTAGGTAAAAAAGAGGACTCAAATTGCAAATACTAAGCTAGTTGACCTTTCGAAGAGCCAAGGGACAAAGATGTGGAAACTTGAAAATGTGAAATCTGATTAGAAGGACCATGCGGGCCGCGTAAGGGTTGATTAAACCTCATGCAGGCCGCGTCAGACACACAGATACAGAATTCATGGACAACAGCCTGTTTGAGCATTTAACCGACTTATAACAGATATTTTCTCATCATGGGCGACCCCTAAATGCCTCCTAGAACCTTAGGGACATGTGTTGATGATTCATGGTCCATGATAGCTTGAGTTGTCAACATTTTGTGGTGAATTGATCACTATATAAAGCCCCTAAATTGCAACATTTCAATCACACCTTCATCTGCACTTTGGATCATTTCTGGAGCTCAAGTCTTCTCACAAGTGATCCCTAATCAAGCTTAGGACTTCAGTAAGTTTGCTAATCCTTTCTTAGTTAAGTTTTAGCTTAGTTTTAGCTTAAAGTCAAACCGTCGTAATTAACGGTTGACTTTAAGATTAATCACTAATAGTCCAGTGATTAGTCGAATCAAAAGTAGTTATAAGTTGGTAATTATGTGGGTAATAAACCCTTAAAAGGGTTCCCCCTGATTCCCACTCTAACCAGGTCAAATGTCGGGTCAAACTTGTGAATAAAAAGTCAACAGGATACTTAAATTCTAATTTATGCATGAATAGCAATGTAGAACACATACAACCTATTTGATCATTAATATAACTTGGTAATGAATGTAAGAACATGTCTAAACATGTTCAACCCGACAATTTACTGTATAGACCCGGTTCGGAACCGAAAGTCGCAAAGCTTTGACTTTTGCTTTGACTTCAGTTCTGACCCGTTTTGGTATGATTTAGAAATACCTAAGAGCTTCATTTGGACCAGGTTACATGCTAGTATAACCCTCTGTGATTATACACCATGGTTCATTAGTTAACCGATTAATACGCATGATTCCGTTAATTGCCCATATGTTGACCATTATGCCCTTTTCACCTTAAAATGTGATTTTTGGAAATGTAAAAGAGTAGAAACCTTACTTACTGATATTTAAACTTGCATACAAAATTTGACATCAGTTTAAGGTATAGGTTAAGAGTTATGCTCGTTAGCGTAAAATGAAAGCTTTATGTTAATAAAACGGCGTAATTAGCATATAGCCAAGTTAAGCCTACTTTTTGGTATCAAACTTAATACCCACTGATGTAATATATTATTTTGGGATTTTTGAAGATTTTTAATTAATTTTAGGCTGAGCATAACTCATAGTTGTAGGCTTAATCCGGTAATTGTCGGTTTTGCCCTTACGGGCTATAAAATAAGTTTTACATATCTAATCGACTCCAAACCTTTTGCTACTGATTACATATGATAAATAAATTATTTTAAGCCTTCTGGAATAATAAAAATATCAGCTTTAAGTATAGAACCCGGAAATGGCTTCTAATCGCCTTATTAAGCGTTTTTAGCGCATAGTATGTACTAAGACCATTTTTAAACATACAAGGGTGATACCTACTGATATTTAGGGTAAATTATAATATTTTAACAGTAAGCAAAGGTTGTTAAACTCAGACTTCAGTTTTGAGCTTTTCGGATTATGTGAAATTACCAAAATGCCCCTACGGTGCATAGTTTGGTTATATTTGATAAATTTCACATATCTACAATACCCTACTGATATAACTTAGAAAATTGATTATCTTTGCTGATTACATCAGACCTGTAACTCAGGATATTACTTAAACTCTTTTATCACCTTATAAATGACCAAACTACCCCTACGGGGCATAGTTTGTGTTTAAATTCATTTCGGGCATGATAAATGATATCTTACTGATGTCACAACATATTTGGAGCATATTAACTTAGGAAAACTGTAAATGGCTCTCATTATTACCCGTTACGCTTATTACGCGTTCGGTTCGGTTTATGTAACTAGTTTACATAAATTAGCCGAAACGGGTCAAACCTTATCGGTTTTATCTCAAAATCCAGAGTGTGTATGAAATACCCATATTAAGCAAGTCTCCGAACTTGTCGGGTCTAAATCACATTCTATCCGGTCTTCGCTTAAATAGGGCGTACGAACCGTATCATTAAAACTAACCGGTCGAAGCTAAGGCTTAATTAAGGACCCGTTAGAAATCTAATAGGTTATTATAAACCTTCGTTCCAGATTAGGAGCCCAGTAAAAGTACTTGCATTTGCTGTATTTGATTGATACTTTGCTCAGGTAAATACTCTTAACTTATTTTCCCTATACGGGCTTGGGATACGGTACTATAAAAGTACCGCTTGGTCGGGTATGTAGTCATTTAAATCGTATTGTGATTAATGTATTTACATAACCCGCTTTGTTCTGTATTATTTGATGTATGGCCCTTGGGGGTTAAATGACCATGTCCCGGATATCCTTGGCATCATTTTACGAAATGGCCATGACCTAAGCACGGGGTGTAGGCGTACACCTAAGAGATGCATTATGTAAAAACTGGTAATCCACGTAAAGGAATCAACCTTGTGGGCATTATACCTGTGGCGTGTCAGTTAACTTAAACCGGCTCTTCTAACCGGTGCTAATGGACGGCAAATAAGTAAATCTGTATACAAGATTATATACAAATAATTGTCCCAAGTTATAAAGATATTTTGTGCCGAAGTGCATTCAAATCAATTTTCAAACTCTTTTCCAAATGAGTCAGTTGAGTTGTATTTACCAGTGTAAACTGACGTATTTTCCAAAAAAGGTTAAGTGCAGGTACTAGACGAAATAGGCTGGCTACTCCAGGCATCGTTACCCAAGTTTCGCAAGCTCTAGATGTCACAGTCTGTTGAACTATTGTTTCTATTTTATTTTGATCCGCATGTGGATCTTTTACTTTCCGTTGTAATACTGGATATTACTTTATATCGGATTGTAATATATTTATCCTTTTGCTTCCGCTGTGCATTTTTATAATTGTGTTGTTTGACTATTATGTTGCCAACCACGTCACGATATCCCCGACCGGGCCCACCGGTGACACGTGGAAATCGGGGTGTGACATGCAAGGCCTCCAGCATTTGCTCCACCTGTACAACGATGCCTGTGGTACTGCTGCACTCCATGAAGCCAGGATCAAACAGCTTGAAAGCACCGTTGCAGACCAAGGTGCCATTGCTGAAGCAAAGACCCGGCACTACGAGGGCATGCTGAAGAAGGTCACCCAAGATGCTGAGCTCAAACTTGCCACCGTCCAAATGGATCACGAACATGCCATGGTTTATTTCCGGGAAGGAATCAAAGCCTCTGCTATCGTCTCCCTGTTACAAGCTCACATCAAGATGGCCTACGAGGCCAAGGAGACATGCCTTGTATGCCCATCCTGGCCGGTTGAGTCCTGGGTGGCCAAGCTGAAGGAGCTCGGAGGCAAAGTTGTGCCACTCCCTGCTGAAGCCGGGGAATCCTCTAAGACAGCAGAGGTGGTAGACAAAGCTGGAGATAAGAAGGATGCTGGAGAGGATGCTGGGACAGATGCTGGTGAGGATGCTGCTCAGGATGCTGAAACTGGAAAGGCAGAGAAGGTTGGAGAAGATGCCGCTGTATGAGGGCATTCAAGTGAGCAATGATGCATATATGTGCCAAGGCCGGAGCCCACCTTTTTGAATTTGAATGTTGGTCTGTAATCCCCAAAACAATTTACTTTTTCCGCACTTTACTTTTCTGCACCTGAACAATTTACATTTCCTGCATGCTTTTTGAACAATACAATAGTTGGAGGTGGATGGGTCTCGGTTTGAGATGAAAGATTCAACTGTTGGGCAAACATGTTTAAAAACTAATTGTGCTTTTGGTGGATGGATCTCGGTTTGAGATGAAACCAAAAGCACAAACTTTTGCTATGTTAATAATATAACTTTTCTTTTGGCCTTACTATTGTTGTTATTAGTGCATAAATTTTACTTATGAAAATTGTTTTGTTTGAATATTCTTGGGAATATTATGGGAACACATTCTGAGAATATCCTGACAAGTATCCTAAATGATATCCTGATCAGGATATTGTCATATAACTTAGAAAACTTAAATCATTTGAAAAAAGGAAAGATCATACCAAAGACTCTTAGAGAGTCAATTCCAATCTTCCACCTTAGGAATGTCCCCAGTGCATACTTACAAACTTGGATCCATCCTTTGAATAGTATAATGTATGTCCCCTGTGTACGACACGGAAATGCAAATGTATTCACACTTTGGCTTGAATAAATTCCGAACACCCCGAGGAAAAACCCTTGATATCCTGGAATGAATCCTCAGCATACTGGGGATAAACCCTTAATATCCTGGGGATAAACCCTGATATCCTGGGGATAAACCCTGAGTTTCATGCGCTACAGGCGAGAGTGTATAAACTCCAAATCTTAGAAAGGTGAAAACCTTTAAACCTTAGAGAGTATGAAAATACCCTTTCGTGAGAGAGGGTGATCAATCCTCATATACCTTCAGGATCCAGGATATAGCCAACAGTAACGAAATTGTCAGCCACTTTTACATGAACTGGTCCCGCTACCTTGAACTATACCTAGATAACTTGCGCTCCAGGCGAGGTGTTTAAACCCAATTCGAAAGAAAGGTGAATTCCTTTAAACCTTTGAAGGGATCAGGATCCCTTAATCGTGAGAGAGGGGGCCAATCCTCTAATCTTTCGAGTTATCCTGAGTGCATATCCTGGAGCTATATCCTGAAACATATGCTGCAAAACAACTGTAAACTAAGGTGGGTGTTAGCTTGGCTAACACCCCTCCGATGCTTAAGTCAGTATTGGGTTCAAGATAATAAACAAATATATTTAAAAAAGATAGAATACATACCATTCTGAGATAGAAATTAAATTCTATTCTTACTTGAAATAGAGCTTTAAGTGTATTGCATTCCAGGACCTCGGTAGCATATCCCCTTCCATATTCTTGAGTCGATATGCTCCTTTCCCTGCTTCTGACTCAACCTCATATGGTCCTTCCCATTTTGGAGCTAGCTTGCCATCGGCAGGATTAGTGGTATTTTGAAAAGCCTTTCTTAGCACCTAATCACCAACTCGAAATCTCCTAGTCCTTATATTCTTGTTATATGCTCTGGATATTCTTTGTTGATATGCTGCCATCCTTAGCCTTGCTGCATCTCTTTTTTCATCTATAGTATCCAAATCTCGACATAAGGCTTCAGGATTCTGTTCAGGATCCTGTAGGATAGATCTTGCAGTAGGTATCGCCATTTCCGTTGGAATCACTGCTTCTGCTCCAAATACCAAGGAAAATGGGGTTTGGCCGGTTGCATTCTTTACCGTTGTCCTATCAGCCCACAAAACAAAGGGTAATTCTTCTGCTCATCTTCCTTTTTTAGCTCCAAGTCTCTTCTTCAAGTTATTGACAATTATCTTGTTTGAGGATTCAGCTTGTCCATTCGCTTGAGGATGTACCGGAGTAGACGTGATCATTTTGATTCCCCAACTCTTGCAAAAGTCAGTAGTCCTCTTGCTTATAAACTGGGACCCATTATCACAAATGATTTCAGCTGGTACCCCAAACCTAGTCAGGATATTCCTCTTTATGAAGGATACTACTTCTTGGTCTCTAACTTGAACAAATGCTTCAGCTTCAACCCACTTAGAGAAATAATCCGTCATTGCTAGCATAAATACTTTTCCTCCTGGAGCTTTTGGTAACTTCCCTACTATATCCATCCCCCATTTCATGAATGGCCAAGGGGAAGTTACAGGATATAGTGGTTCAGCTGGTTGATGTAGTATGTTACTATGCCTTTGACATGCATCACACCTTCGAGCATATTCTGCAGCATCTTTCCTCATCGTTGGCCAATAATATCATGTCCTTAATACTTTCGAGAATAATGATCTTCCCCCAGTGTGGTTACCACAATCCCCTTCATGTATATCCTGAAGTACTTCTTTGGCTTCAGGATCCTCCAAGCACCTCAAATACGGTCCTGCAAGAGATTTCTTGTATAAAACATTATTTATAATAGTGAATGGTGATACCTTCATCCTAAATGCCTTAGGATTTTCATCTCCGGGGATGTGTCCTTCCTTAAGATATCTCATGATTGGAGCCGTCCAGGATTTAGGATCCTTTTCAGGATACCCTGCTCCAGGATCCTGAATACCCGCTACTTCCTTATCCTGAGGATTCGTTGCAGGATACAAGATATGTAATATTGGTATTTGGGTCCCTTCTGGTATCCTGATCGATGATCCCAGATTTGCTAAGGCATCTGCTTCAGCATTATCCTCCCTTGGTACCTGTTCAAGTGTAAAAACATCGAAATATCCTGCTAATTTTTTGAGAATATCGAGGTATTCGATTAATTTCTCACCCTTAACTGCATAGGATCCATTAAAATGGTTAGCAATTAACAAGGAGTCAACATATACTTGCAAATTCTTGATACTCATATTCTTAGCCAACTCTAATCCTGCAATTAAAGCCTCATACTCTGCTTCATTATTAGTAGCAGGGAATTCACACCTAATAGCCTGGGGTAATATGTCCCCCTGTGGCGATTTTAGTAGTACTCCTAATCCTACTCCTCGTACATTAGATGCACCATCAGTATATAACGTCCAGGATCCTGAGGATTCTCCTAATTGTTGGACTTCTAGGTCTACCTCATCCTGAATGTCACTACTGAAATCAGCCACAAAGTCAGCTAAAGCCTGAGGCTTTATGGCATTTCTAGGTTCATATACTAAATCATAAGCACTCAACTTTACTGACCACTTGGCCATCCTGCCTGACATCTCTGGTTTCCTAAGCACATTTTTGACAGGATAATTTGTTTTAACATGAATCCTATGTGTCTCAAAGTAATGTCTAAGTTTCGTTGATGCCATAACTAATGCTAGTATCAATTTTTCTAAATGAGAATACCTAGTTTCAGCATTTAACAAACTTTTACTAACATAATAAACAGGATATTGCTGACCTTCATGATCCTTTATAAGGACGGCACTTACAGCATTCCCTGATACTGTGAGGTATAGGGATAGTGGTTCACCATTCTCAGGCTTCATCAGTAGAGGTGCAGTTGAAAGATATTGCTTCAAATCCTGCAGGGCTGCTTCATGCTTCTCACCCCATTCAAATTTCTTGTTCTTCTTCAGGATATCATAAAACTCTTTGCATTTCTCTGAGGATCTTGAAATAAATCTGTTCAATGCTGCCACTCGCCCTGTTAATCGTTGAACATCCTTCATATTTGAGGGTGATTTAATATCCAAGATGGCTTTAATCTGCTCCGGGCTCGCCTCTATTCCTCTTTTGATTACCATATATCCTAGAAATTTTCCTGCCCCCACTCCGAAATGACACTTAGCAGGATTTAGCTTCATGTTATATTGATCCAGGATATCAAATGCTCCTTTAATATCCTGGAGATGATCCTGAGCTTTCTTTGATTTTACCACCATATCGTCAATGTATACCTCCATGGTGTCCCCCAGCTTGTCTTTGAACATCATGTTTACCAATCTCTGGTATGTTGCACCTGCATTTTTCAAACCAAAAGGCATAGCCGTATAACAATAAATACCTGTTGGTGTCATGAAGGCAGTATCCTCCTGGTCAGAAGGCTCCATTTGAAGCTGCTAAAATCCTGAGGATGCATCCATGAAGGTCAACATTTCATGCCCGGCAGTAGCATCCACCATTGCATCAATGTGAGGAAGAGGAAATGGGTCTTTAGGACAAGCCTTGTTTAAGTCTGTATAGTCTACACAGACTCTCCATTTCCCATTTTTCTTCTGTACCACGACTACGTTTGCTAGCCATCTTGGAAACTTGACTTCTCTGATCATCCTGGACTTCAACAATCTTTCAACTTCCTCTTGGATAATTGTATTCCGCTCAGGAGAAAATTTCCTTCTTTTTTGCTGAATAGGCTTGAACGATCTGTCAATTCCAAGCTTGTGAATGATAATGTCTTTGGATATACCTGTCATATCCTCATGCTTCCATGCAAATGTTGACATCCTGCATTTCAAAAAGTTAGTTAACTGCTCTTCAATATCCTGAGGGATATTGGTTCCTACGAGCACCGAGATATCAGGATTATCCTGATCCAGGATAATTTTCTTCACATCCTGCTCCGACTCCTCCACGATATCCTGGGCCCGCGTCTTTAATTGCTATGCTGTACTAGGCTTGGTTGAGGATTTCATTGAGGATGAGTAGCATTCTTTTGCCTCCTGCTGATCACTATCAACCTTGAGAACTCCCCAAGGGGTAGGGATCTTGATGCATTGGTGATATGTTGATGGCACAACCTTCATATCATGAATCCATGGTCTTCCCAATATGATGTTATAGCAGGATAGAGAATCCATCACACAGAAATTGTATCGAGTTGACTCCTTCAACATATACTGGTAACTTTATCTCTCCTACTGTGTTCCTAGCCTCTCCACTGAATCCAACAAGCACGGTGGACTTCGAAGTGATATCCATCGGAGATACATTCATTCTCTTCAGAGTCTCTAGTTGGATTATGTTGACGGAGCTGCCATTATCAACCAATATCCTACGTACAAAATGGTTAGCTACATATAATGTTATTACCAGAGCATCATGATGAGGATCCTGGACAGTATCCCTGTCATCAGCATCAAATGTGATCACTTTGTCAGTTGTGAGGGTAGTCATCCAGACAGGTTTGTCTCCTCTTTCGGCCTTAGCTTCTTTTGCATGTCTCTTCGCCACCGAATACGAAGTCCCACAAATGTCGGATCCTCCCGAAATAAAGTTGATTATCTTGGCATCCGCGGGAGGTGACGCTGCTCGCTCAGGATCCTTCTCAGTATCCTGACCCTTATTCTTCTTTCTTCCTAAGAGATCTTTCAGATATCCCTTACTTAGAAGATAGCTTATTTCTTTCCTTAGAGCAATGCAATCCTCAGTTACATGTCCGAAATCTTCGTGGAAGGCACACCATTTTGACTTATCTTTCTAATCGGCTTTTTGTTGATTCTTTCGAGGCCACCTAGCCTTGTCTCCTAAACCCTGCATGGCATACATCAATCCAGGAATGTTAACAGAAAAGCAATATTCTGATAACTCAGGATATTCTTCAGGATCCTCGTCTTCGATAGCATTCACTTTCTTGTTTTTATTTCTACCATATGGCTTAGGGCGATATGGCTTAAATGAGGATTCGGACTTCCTGTTAGTCGACTCATAGGTGTTGGACGAGTTCATCCTCTCTTGCATCTTTCTGTCATCCTCCAATCAAATATATCTTAGGGCCCTGTTTCGAGCTTCATCCAAGTTCCTGCATGGGTTCATTACAAGGTCTTGGTAAAATTGAGAATCTTTTTGTAGCCCCGTCTTGAAAGCTTGCACAGCTGTTGCAACATCAAGATGCGGAATGTCTAAGGATTCCCGGCTGAACTTGTTCACATAATCCCTTAGGGATTCTTGAGGCCCCTGTGTTATCCTGTAGAGGTCACTTGTTAGTTTTTCAAAGCTTCTACTACAAGAAAACTGACTATTAAATAAATTCACTAGGTGAGCAAATGATGTAATCGAATGGGGAGGAACATTTAGGAGCCATTTCAAGGCTGATCCTGTTAAGGTAGAACCAAAACCCTTGCACAAGCATGCTTCCTTGGGCTCCGGAGGGATAGGGTTAATCTCCATCCTTTCCCTATACTGGGCAATATGCTTTTCAGTATCCGTAGTTCCATCATAAAGCTTCATGTTGGGGGTTTGAAATCTCTTTGGAATCTCAGCATCACAGATAGGATATGCAAAGCGAGATATCCTGTGGCTGTCTTGGGACACTTCCGGGATTGGCTGGACCACTCCAGGTACACTGGATATCATGTCCTTCAACTTCTGAAGCTCCCTAGTAAATGCTGATGTTACACCTGTATCCTGCAAAGATCCACTATTGTTATTAGCATGAGTATTGTTATTATTTGACACGTTACCAGTCTGAGGATTCTGCCCATATCCTGAAGCATATCCTGACCTCATGGTTGACATCCTGACCGAGGAGGGTATTTCAGGAGTATGATTCTGAGGAAGGCTGGGCACAATATTCCCCCTATTATCCTCAGTGTACACAGCCGAACTGAAGTTCAAAGTTCTGGGTTGTAATGGAGTGACGATATCCTCAGCAGATCTGCTCGAGCCAGACTTCAGGAGTTGTATTTCCCTTAACAACATTTGGTTTGTTTCCTGTTGCTGCCTCATTTGTTCCTGCACACTTCCAAATAAGGTTAGAATTTCATCATTAGAAGCTAAAATGGGAGCAGATCCCTGAATACTCCGAGTAGGGATAATATCCTGAGGTTGTGAAGAAGATTGCATCCTTGGAGGAGGTGGTGGAAGCACCGGACCAGTAGTAGCAGAAGTTGTAGCAGACACAGTGGAGGAGCTCATGTTTGATCTTGAGGCCATTGTAAACAATGTGGCAAAAAGTTTTGAAAACAGAAAACCGATTAATGATTTCACAAAGATTTTTAGTAAAGAGAGCACCACTTTCCCCCCGGTGGGCGCCAAATTGTTTTGGTCAAAAATTACCGAAGCAATTTAGTGATCAAATTAGTTAAGTGAGGTAGTGTGCTAAAAAGTGTGTCTAAAATATGCTGGTTAAGTTGTTTGGAAAAACAGTATTCAGGATACGGCTCAGGATATTGAGCTGTATCTACGATCAAACAATGAGCAAAAAGTAAAGGGGGTGACACGAGATATACGAGGAAAGCCCTTGATCAATCTAGATCACCGGCATAAAACCTCGGGAGCTGACAATCGCAGCTGCCTTGTTCTTCTTATTGCTTTAAACTTCAGGATATTGACCAGATCGCTAAGTGTTACAATGCTTTTGTGCGAAAGTGAAAATTGCTAGAGAGCGAGTGTAAGAGTGTAGTGAGTGTTGATGTGATGTCCTATTCGATCTGATATACCCACCTATTTATAGTAACGAATTACAAACGAAAATTCCTATAAATATGGGATGCTCCGAATATTCCATTGTAAACGTTGTAGACCGAGTAATGCGGCTTCAACGTCTTTATTTGAACGACTTGGACCGAGTCTTCCGCGGAATGAGTCCTTGTGAACGTTACTAGCTTCTAACCCACGTACCTGCACATAATCTGTTAGTGATCCCGAGGATACCATTCAGGATGTTACCAATATCCTGAATCAGCATCCCGGATGTGTACAAATATCATATAACCAAGATATAACCCAAGATATATCTCAGGATATGGGCTCAGAATTTTACCCATAACAACAGCCATGCAAGTGCCAAACCCCTGCATTATATACTGAAATTTGGCTCCTCTCGCGTGGCGCGCCAGACCCACCTGGTCCTGGCGCGTGGCGCGACGGCTACCCTTTTAGGGTAGGGTAGCCACGTGTCCCACATAGCCCAGGTGAGTCAACAATCAACGAAATTCGTGTTTTACATTCAGTTTTGAAGATAATTATCAATTAGGGGATACCCCCCCCCCCTTGAGTTTTAGGGGGCCCTGATCCTAGTTTCAATTATTCTGAAAAATTATGGGTCATGCCATACTACTTGGGGGTCTCAATTAGGGTTTCCTAATAGACATTAATAAAATAAGAAAGAGTAATTTTGGCAAGAGTTGTTACAATAATGTAGGTCATTCGAATCACAATTCAATAATTAGAATTAGCAAAATAATGTTTGAACTTTGACGAAACGCTTATCCGAAATGAAACCACATGCGTAACAAAGGGTGCATGTGTAATGTATGAATTTCCAAGAAGTGATACAATGAGTATTTGCTAACATGAAGAAATGATCAAGTACCGAAGCAAATGTGTGTTCGCTCCCAGCGAAAAAAAATTAACGCGATGCAACTACCATTAAGGGGAGTAGGTTTGCTTGAGTTAGCAGGTGTTGTCCCTAAGTGACAATCTTTATGAGTTTTGACCTGGGTTCCCAAAGGCCCTAAGTGCTTGTTTTCTATATTCTCAAAGTTTCGTATTCTGTGTAAAACTGTTTTGTGCATTGTGTAGGAAACACAATTTTTGTGTATGTTTAAAACAGGTTATTGCCCCATAATTCCCCGGTATAATTTCTTCCTGAATTCACCGCTAATGACACTCGATCATCGATCAGTCTTCAAATAGTAGTTGGATCCTCACAGTTAGTTAAATAAATATTTTGTTAATCCTCAGCAAGAGTTACCGACTCTTGTTGGTTAGCTCGTTCGGCTCCTGGTAGTTGATGCTCGTATGGAAGCTATCGTCCTTTCTCTTGACGAGCAGAACTGGGTTTACCCAAACGGGAAACTTGGTCTATTATCTCCCTTCTCTATCCACTACTGAAACTACACTGACAATCCTTGCATCTCCGAAGGTGTAAGTCGCTAAGGTGCATTAACTGCAGGCGCGGTGCCTGAAACCAAGTCGATGTGGAATTCGACTTGTTGATGAGGGAATAATCCTGGAAAGTCTTTGGGGAAGACTTCAGGATATTCCTTTCCACAGGGATCCCTTCGAGCTTCAGTGCTTCGGCTTCTTGGCCTACGTCATGAGCCATGGAAACAACGCATCCTTTACGCAACAACTTCCGTGTCTTCAATGACTGATAATTCGTAGGGGCGTATCCTGCTCCATGAATCACGATCATTTCTCCGTTCATCGTCAGTATGCAGATAACAATCTCCGCTTGACTGCTCGACAACCAGTCCATCCCAATTACCACGTCGAAGCTTCCCTTTAGCTAGTTCTATCAAGTATGGGTTATCTAACTTACTTGCTACTAAACCAAGTATACTCTCAAACTCTAGAGATATGAAGCTATAGTTGGTACTAGTATTGAACAACACAAATGCATAACGTTGGCTAATAGGGGATGTACCGATGACCATGTTTGGATCCTAGCATGCTTCCCTAACTCAGGTGTTGGACATTCTTCCACGATTTTGTTTAATCTCCCTTGGGCAATCCTTCCTAAAGTGCCCCACGTCGCCGCAGTTAAAACACCCTTGACCTCTCTTTCCACGTCTCGTCTTATGCTAACACATTTCCCTGCAGTGCCCTACCTTGCCACAGTTATCACACTTTCCATCTTTACATCGCCCGGTATGATGGTGTCGACACTTGTCACATTTAGGTAGTTTACCCATGTACTCTTTTCCCTTTTTGGCCTTGTTGTTGTTATTCGTCTGAGTACCCTGCTTGAAATTGGTAAACTTCCTCTTGTTCTCACCAGATGACTCCACATGAGTCTCCTTTTTCTCCTCAGAGGTTGAAAATCTTCCTAGTCTAACCGCTTCTTCAGTGAGCGTCACACTTAAGTCGATAGCCTCTGTGATTGTCGGAGGTTTAGATGTTGTCACCAGGCTTAGAATCTGAGGTGCCAATCCCTTGATGAAATGTTCGATCTTCTTAAATTCTGGTTCTACCATGTAGGGGACAACACGAGACAGATCATGGAATCCCTGCACATACTCAGCTATCTTTGGTCCTTCCATCTTCAAGTTCCAGAACTCAGTTTCCAACTTCTGGATTTCTGCTCTCGAGCAGTACTTCTTATGTATTAGTTCTTTTAGTTCATCCCATGTCAAAGCATACGCAGCAGCCTCGCCCAATGTCTGAACCTGGAGGTTCCACCATGACAGAGCTCCATCTTGGAGCAGTCCAGAAATGTACGTGACCTGATGCTCTGGGGCGCATTTGCTCAAACGCAAAATAGAACCCGTCTTCTCAACCCAGCGCACGAATGCTACGGCACCCTAGTGCCTACGAAATCCAGGGGCTTGCAGCCCAAGAACTGCTTGTAGGTGCAGCCTGCGACATAAGCAACATCATTCACATAAAGCACTCATGGAAATGTCCAAACATTTTGTAATGTGTCTTAAGTGACTAAACATGACCATTGGGTGGGTTATTTCCTGAGGTACCTCCTCTGCGTTCGGAGCAAAGGGCCTCATGCTGTGCGATGGCCTGTGAGATGCGCTCTTGTAATTCTGCCTCTGTCGTCGGCAGAGGGTTGTTGGTATCAGTGTTCCCTTGAATTGAAATCTTCTAAGAAGAAGATCGGATAGGTCAGGTCTCATTAAATTCACAAGCACATAAGCATCTACTTAACAAATGAGACCTAGGAGGTGTGTATATATATACATATATAAGCAATCGTTATAACAGTCAATCACATAACATCACAACTATAGCACAACTTGTAGATAGGAACATGTTTAATGAGAACATAACAAGCAAGCACGTAGCATCACAATTATAGCACACACATGCAGATCAACAATGTGCTTAGTGAGGACATGGCGACTGAGCTTTCATTATTTACCGACCACAATCACATGGTTTACAAAGTGTATTACATCAAAAGGGACACAGGGTCACCCTACCCCTGTCCAATAAGTCTATCAGTGTATCAAAATAACGTGGTCAAAAGTGGTCTTCAAAAGTCTCTACAATCTCGGCTTATTAGTAGTGTCTTTTCCCAAAAGTAATGCAATCCGCATAAAACCAAAAGCCAACTATACTGGTGTCTGAGGTGGAGGAGTGAAGAAAAGCAAACTGCTAACATGTGCGACTTTCTCCTCGAGCTTGTATATACGGCGAAGTAAGTATCTGATCTGCTGCTTGATAGTAAAGAAACGAGCATCAAAACCTAAGAAAGGTGTAATAGTAGTAGGTGAGAGTGCAAAAGGAGACAGTGATGAATGTGGAGGATCAAAGTATACTGGCATAGACAGGGTGGAGGACGTGGTGTCAGCTCAGGCTCCAAAACTCTATAACTCAAAACCTCAAACTGTAGCTGAAGTAATAGGAGCAACTCATCCTGTATGTATCCTCCATAATGCGAAGAATGATAGGGGTCCAACATCGGCATAGTGTATGGTAGGGACCATCGAAATGGCTCGTCCAGCGGTGAAGAAATGAAAGGAGCAAACGGTGCGGCCTGTGAGGTTGGAGAAATTGCTGCTGTAACAAAAGGATTGTCATGCGGGTGCTGACCTTGAGTACCTTGCCGGGGTGCGGGTATGTCCTGAAAGAAAGTGATGGGCACGTCGGTGCAATGGACGTCGGTCTCCATAGGGGAAAAGGAGCAACATCAGTGGGTGCAAGTGCAGGAACAAATGTCTCAACAAAAGATAAGATCATCAGGTGCAGGTACTGGGTCAGGTATAAGGGGTGCAATGTTTGGTAAGCCAAAAGAAATAGGGTCATGATCAAGCAAGGGCTCAGGATCAGCAGGTGCAACATCAGGCTGACCCAAAAGGAATAGGAGCTGGCTCAGGAACAGGCTCTAGGACATGTGAAAGTGTGGGATCTCAAGCAGGTGATAGTGCAGTGTCACACCCCGGATTCCACGTGTCACCGGTGGGCCCGGTGGGGAGTATCGTGACGTAGTTGATATCATCATAGTCAAACAACACAATATTTAAATGCACAGCGGAAGCAAATGAAAGACAAAATTTATTACAATCCGATTCAAAGTAATATCAAATATTACAACTGAACGTAAGATGGATCCATAGGCGGATCTTTAACAGAAAGATAATATCGTTCAACAGACTTTAACATCTAAAGCTTGCGAGACTTGATTATTGATGCCTGGAGTAGCCAGCCTATTACGTATAGTACCTGCATTTAGCCTTTTTGGAAAATACGTCAGTTTACACTGGTAAATACAATTAACTGACTCATTTTGAAAATGGTTTAAGAAAATTAATTTGGATGCACGTGGCACAAAATATCTTTTATAATTTGATTAAAATGCACAGAGGCAAAATTAATCTTTTATACTTTGATTAAAATGCACAGAGGCAAAATTAATCTTTTATGCTTGGGACAATTATTTAAATATATAATCTTGTGAACGAATTACATGTTCCTTATGCGTTCAGTAGCCCGGACGTACCGGGTTAAAGATCAATAGACACACCACATCAACTATTTATGCACTGACGAGTGTACGCCTACACTCCGCGCTTAGGTCGTGGCCATTTCGTAAAATGATGCCAAGGATATCCGGGACATGGTCATTAACCCCCCAAAGGCTTTAAGGAAACAAGACTGTTTAAACGGGCCGATCAAATTATTCAATTAACCACCCAACGACGGAAGATTTGATGCCCGATCAAGCGGTATTCTATTTATCGTAACCCAAGCCCGTATAGGGAAAATAAGTTAAAAGTATTTACCTGAGCTAAATATAAATTCAATCCCAGCCGTATTTCAATTCAGCAAGTACAGATAGCTTTTACTGGGCTCCTAATCTGGAACGAAGGTTTTTAATAACCTATTAGATTCCTAACGGGTCTTTAATTAAGCTTAAGCTTAGACCGGTTAGTTTCAAAGATACGGTTCGTATGCATGATTAAGCTAAGACCGGATAGAATGTGATTTAGACTCGACAAATTCAAAGACTTGCTTAATATGGGTATTTCATACACATTCTGGATTTTTGAGATAAAACCGATATGGTTTGACCCGTTTCGGCTAATTTATGTAAACTAGTTACATAAATCGAACCGAACGCGTAATAAGCATAACGGGTATTCATAAGAGCCATATACAGGTTTCCTAAGTTAATATGCTTCAAATATGTTGTGACATCAGTAAGATGTCTTTTATTATGCCCGAAACGAGTTTAAACACAAACTATGCCCCGTAGGGGTAGTTTGGTCATTTACAAGTTTATAAAAGAGTTCAAGTATTAACCTGAATTACAGGTCTGATATAATCAGCAAAAATACTTAATTACTAAGTTATAACAGTAGGGTAAAGTATATATGTGAAATTTCTCAATTATAACCAAACTATGCACCGTAGGGGCATTTTGGTAATTTCACATAAGCCGTAAAGCTCAAAACTGAAGTCTGAGTTTAACAACTTTTGCTTACTGTTAAAATATTATAATTTACCTAAAATATCAGTAGGTATCAACCCTTGTATGTTTAAAATAATTCTAGTACATACTATGCGTTAAAAACGCTTAAAAAGACGATAAAAACCATTTCCGGGTTCTATACATAAAGCTGATATTTTTATTATTCCAGAAGGCTTAAAATAATTTATTTATCATATGTGATCAGTAGCAAAAAGTTTTGGAGTCAATTAGATATGTAAAACTCATTTTATAGCCCGTAAGGGCAAAACCGACAATTACCGGATTAAGCCTACGACTATAAGTTATGCTCAGCCTAAAATTAATTAAAAATCTTCAAAAATCCCAAAATAGTATATTACATCAGTGGGTAAGAAGTTTGATATCAAAAAGTGAGTTTAAATAGGCTATACGCTAATTACGCCGTTTAATTAACATAAAGCTTCTTAATTACGCTAATGAGCATAACTCTCAATCTAAACCTCAAACTGATGTCAAACTTTGCATACAACTTTATATATCAGTAACTAAGGTTTCTACACTTTTATATTTTCACAAATCACATTTTAAGGTGAAAAGGGCATAATGGTCAACATATGAGCAATTAACGGAATCATGCATATTAATTGGTTAACTAATGAACCATGGTGTATAATCACAGAGGGTTATACTAGCGTGTAACCTGGTCCAAATAGAGCTCTAAGGTATTTCTAAATCATACCAAAACGGGTCAGAACTGAAGTCAAAGCAAAAGTCAAAGCTTTGCGACTTTCGGTTCCGAACCGGGTCTAAACAGTAAATTGTCGAGTTGAACATGTTTAGACATGTTCTTACACTAATTACCAAGTTATATTAATGATCAAACAGGTTGTATGTGTTCTATAATGCTAATTATGCATAAATTAGAAAATAAGTATCCTGTTGACTTTTTAATAACAAGTTTGACCCGACATTTGACCTGGTTAGAGTGGGAATCAGGGGGAACCCTTTTAAGGGTTTATTACCCACATAATTACCAACTTATAACTACTTTCAATTCGACTAATCACTGGACCATTAGTGATTAATCGTTAAGTCAACCGTTAATTACGACGGTTTGACTTTTAAGCTAAAACTAAGCAAAAACTTAACTAAGAGAGGTTAAGCATACTTACCAAAGTCCTATGCTTGATTAGTGATCACTTGAGCCTGCTTTGGAGCTCCAGAAATGATCAGAAAGGTTGAAGAAAGGTGTGATCAAAACGGTTGCACAAGAGGCCTTTATATAGTGTTCAAAATCTCATAGATTGTTGACACCAAAGCCTATCAATGATCCCAGATGATCCACACATGTCCTTAAGGGTCTAGGGGTTGCTTAGGGGTCGCCCATGAAGTGAAACAACTGACTAAAGTCGGTTCCAAGGCTGAACAGCCAACAAAAACGATTTTCTGCATCTGGGGACCTGTCGCGGCCCGCGTAAGGATTGCCAAGACCTTACGCGGCCCGCCTGGAGCCTAACTTCAGGTTTTAAAACTTTTTCAGTTTGCATCCTTGGCTCTTGGCTCTTCGAAAGGTCAACCACACTTTGTTCCTTGCATTTTGAGCCCCTTAACTTGACTTATAGGGGCTTCAAGTCTTATACCCACTTTGTTAAGCCCTTGGTTAACTCGGTTATCACCCGAAAAGTCATAACTTTCAACATTGACGCTTTTAACCCCTCGCACACGAATTTTATCATAACTTTCTCATACGATAACGAAACTTGGTGAAATTTTTATCACGCATTCTAGTGAGCATAATTAATCGTTACAAAGCTTCGGGTTTGCTAAAAGGTCACTCAGAGGTATACTTTAAACATGTTGACACATTTAACCCCTGTAGTTTGTAATCTCTCACTTTTAGCCTCGTATGATCCATGATTTATTCGTCTGATGGTATCAACATCATGTAGGGTTATTGTAAAGTATATTTATTCACGGTTGACATTTTGAACTCGTATATTCACATACTTTCCATGTTTGTCAATTTTAGTCCCTCAAGAACATTCTTTCACACGTTCAAGCTTATGACACGTGTCAATACATTATAGGACGTGAATTTTCGAGGTGTTACATCCTCACCCCCTTAAAAGAAATCTCGACCTCGAGATTTGTTAAAGTAAAGGAAGTAATTTCTGCCTTACATTGGGCTTAATCTTCCCCAGTACCTTTTAGCCTCTATGGCATTCCAATTGACCTTTATGATAGGTACATGTATCCTTTGGAGCTTCTAATCCTGTCGATCCTTAATCGACACAGGTCGTTCATCATATCATAAATATGTATGTCATTATGTGATAGTGTTTCTTAACTTATTGGCGAAACACGTCCTTAACTCATTAGGGTGGGGTGCATTGCGCGTTCCACCGAGCTTCTTAATTAGGTCTTAGCTCGTAAGCTATTTAATCTTGATACATTCTAATCCTTCGAATGGTTCTATATACTCAGAGCCTGACTAGCCTGATAATTTAACAAATTTGGCACACCCTTCCTGGGTGATATCTTTTGTTGAGCCTTATTTCTTAACAAGAATTTAGGAAGGTTACTACTTTCCATTAATCCTTGATTTTCTGCCGAATAATGGCAACTTATAGATAATTAGGGGTTTGTATGATCTTATTCGTTGTTTCTAATGCAACTTTCAGATCCTGATAAGTGGACTTACCAATCTATTGTCCTAACAATAGATGTTTAACATTCCATCTTTACAAGGTCTCCAAGGGAGCAGCCTTGATGCTTACATATCAACTATTATTTAAAAGCTTATCTTAAGGTGAGATGGTTATTCCAACCACTACTTAACTAATTTTAAGGAATAGCTAATCCTTGTCGTTAGTCGAACAATTCGACGATCCTGGGTAGCTGATGGCAATTCTTAATCGTTGCCTAATTAGGGTTGCGGTAATGTATGCATAAGCACATTGAACCGTCTTTCTTACCCAACAATATCAAACTCTCAGAATCTCGAGTTAGGCTATATGAATCTCCTATCTTAAAATTTACTTAATCAGGTTTTCGGTTATTCCATAATCAGCATGGAGTTCTTACAACACTCTAACCCAAAGCGGGATGTTAATCTTAACTCTACTTGCCCCTCGGGAGGTAAACAGGGTAGTCTTAGGAGAAGATAATCAAGATACAAGGAGGTTACAGAGATTTTCCCAATCTCAGGCTCCAGTTCATCCATCCTTGCTCGTGCCAAATGAGTGACACTTTTATGTTATGAATCCACAGGTTCCTTTACCAGGAAACATTTATTTGGAAAAATTCTATTTTCTAGATATCTTCTTTGAATACTACTAGTCGACTTTAGTACAATATGACCATTGGGATATCTCAGGGGTTCCATGTATTAAACCTCCATACTGATCAGGCATGGAAGTAATCTATGGGACACCCTATGATACGCCAATCCTCATATGGCACTTTTATCAAACATAGTTTGGCATTCGCAGGCGATAGACAACAATGAGAAAAATAATTAAAATAACATATGTTGTCGTACTCTATGCAAAGAATCGGTTACTATGGTTTCCTTGGTAGTTATACCTTGTGGATAATATAAAAGTTTGCTAAGCTTATGGTTTATGAAGGTTTATTATTGCCAGTATTAAATCAGGACACTTAGCAGAAATTATCATTGGTAAATGATAAGGGATGTACTTGATGACATCGTGAACTGCCTCTTGGCATTCATCAGGTGAGTTCAGGCATTTCTTCCTTTAGCCTTTCCAGGCTTAGCTGCACCTTCTTTGGCAGCTTTATTGAATCTAGTTCTGATGCGGCCTTACTCACCACAGCCGTGTTAGACTGCATTCTTTATGCCCCTACATTCCTGGGAAAAGATGACCTGTTCCTTAGCAGATGTCACACTGCTTTGGTCCTGGTTCTATTCGACACCGTCCCTAGTGTCTTTTATAGCAATTCTTACATACAGGCTTCTTACTGAACTTTCGTTGCTTTTTATTAAGCCTGTACTTGCTCTCTTTCTTAGATTTCTGGGAGTTATCCTCCTCCTTTGGTTCATCCTTCATATTCGAAGTGTGAACAAAGCTCTTCTCATGAGCAATTGAACGTGGTTTTGAATGAAATTTAGAGCGAGAAGCATTCGGCTCTTTGGATTGTTTCATGACCTTTTCCCATGGCCTCTCAAACTGTTGCGTTAACCACCGCTTGGAGATTAACTCCATTAATATTGAGGTTTGCGTTTGAGACATTATTTGCTTTTGTCGCATTAATAGCATCGCGACTATTGCCTATCTCATCCGAGTTTTCCATACTCAAAACTTGGTACTAATTACCAAATTAAACCATTATTAGTCATCATCTTGATGTCCTGACATAGATTAGCCACGGCATTCACGAACCGTATAGGCCATTATGTTCCGAACATTCTTAATGAATGTTATTTGAATGTATATCTATTACATTTAGCTTAGGTCACAAAAGGACTATCAATGGCATTCAAGGTTTGGAGCGAGTCCAATACCTGCTTGACAGGGGACCATAATGTCACAACTGTCTTTGTCACAAGGACGATTATAAATAGCTCAAAGGCTAGCCTTTCATGACTTTGGTTATATATATATGTACATATATGGCATAGAAGCCTGTCGCGAGGGACGTAGAAAGATATGGCATAAAGCCCAGTCATGAAGGACATAAGTAATCATATGGCGCGAAGGCCTTGTCGTAATGACATTTAGATACGGCACAAATGGCCTTGTCTCTAGGACGTTATAGGATATGGCTCTAAGGCCTGTCACCAGGGATGTTAACATTTAGTATGTTAACTTGTCACGAACGATGAATTATAGCACGGAGGCTTGTTATGGGTGACTTGAAATATAAATTGTGGATTTGTCACAAGGACATCACTTCATAGGCTGCAATCTTATTAGATCAGGAGTTTTAAGGCTTGAACATAGTTCTTCACCTTTGGACAGGGAGTCATAAACTACAACTGTCATCGTCTTGAAAGGCGATTCACTTGACAGAAAGGTAAACCAATTAACATCACTAATGGATGTCTATATATAATTATCGTATCTAATGATATTAGTCATGATCACATCGATCATATTGACTATTAGGTTTGGGTATAATCTCACCATTTTGAATAGGGGATCATAAAGATCACCACTATTTTGTCTTATCGACAGTAGAGTAAAGTATAGCCCGTAGGCAACTCATCACTAGGGATGTCAATATTATGAATTTATGATCATCATACTGATGATACTAGTCAGGATCGCAATAATCATATAGACTATTAGGCTTGAGCGCAGCTCACTACCTTAAACAGGGGATCATAGAGATCATAATGTTTGTGTCACAAATGGACAATATAATATGGCCCGTAGGCGAAACATCACTAATGGATGCTTATAATGGATTCATCATTTTAGATGATATAAGTCAGGATTGCATTAATCATATTGACTATTTGGCTTGAGCATAGCTCACCACCTTAGACAAGGAATTATAAAGATCATAATGTCAATGTCTCAGATGGACAATTTATTATAGCCCGTAGGCAAAACATCTTTTATTGACAGGGAGTTGTAGGCTACCACTGTCTTTAGTCTCGGAGGACGTTTAATTATAGCCCGTAGGCATTTCCCTCCTAAGGGATATTTATGGTATGATCATCTTTTCAGATGATATTAGTCGAGATCGTATAGACCCTACCGACTATTATGCTTGGACGTATTCCAACATCTTTAGACAGGGTCAAGGACCACCACTGTCGTTGTCTTATCGGACAACAAATTTAGCCCGTAGGCACTTCATCACTCACGGATGTTTATAATATGATCATCTTATAAGATGATATAAGCCATGATTTCTAGATCATAAGGCAAATTAGGAATTTAAAAATTTTCCAATATAGGGATGACTGTTGTGATTTTATCGAATCACATTTGTTAGGAGTGCTAACACGTTCTTAGGTGTTAACAAGGATCTGAATCCCTTGAGTAGGTTTCACCATCTTGGCCGCGTAGGCTAGGTTTCACCTTTAAGATTCTTTTTAAAATGCATACTGGCAGGGAAGGAAGGATGTTTATTTTATTCAGGATTTTTATCATAAATCCTAATTTATAAGTTAGTAATAGCACAAATGGCCTAGTCGCGTAGACAAGTTTAATTTATAAGCCATGATTTCAGAGAATCGAGGCATTAAGGTTTTAATAATAGCACAAATGGCCTAGTCGCGTAGACAAGTTTAATTTATAAGCCATGATTTCAGAGAATCGAGGCATTATAATTTTTCCTAGTTATAAAACATTAAGGATATTAAGGTGGCGCAAAGGCCTAGTCACAAGGACAGTTTTAAATTTACAAGCCATGATTTCAGAGAATCGAGGCATTATAATTTATCCTAGTTATAAAACATTAAGGATATTGAGGTGGCGCAAAGGCCTAGTCACAAGGACGGTTTTAAATTTACAAGCCATGATTTCAGAGAATCAAAGCATGAAGGTATACTGGCACAACAGGCCTAGTCACAAGGACATTTATAAATTATAAGCTATGATTTCAGAGAATCAAAGCATGAAGGTTTGAACCTAGTTCATTACCTTTATCTGACAGGGAGTCATCGCTACCACTGTCTTTTGGCTCATATGGAAATGAGCAGGGCCCGTAGGCGCTATATTACCACGTATGGTCAAAATATGATCATCTCAAGTGATGATCTAAACCCATGATTCAGAGATCATTAAATTGGGTTAGGAATCTTTTGAAGAATACAATAATAAGAATGACGTGTGTGATTTTAATGAATCACGTCTGCCAGGAGTGTTAACATATTTTCAGATGTTAACTGGGATTTGAATCTTTTAAACAGGTCTTACCATCATGGCCAGGTCTTCATAATGACACTCAGGCTAGGTTTCACTCTTAAGATTCTTATTTTAATAGGCAGATTATTATTAAAAGGAATGGTTTTGATTTATTTATTTCATATATAATATTTATGCATATAATAGCAAAATGAAATTTATAAACATAACACTCCATTAATTATTAATAGGTTACACGTCGCCCTAAACGGGACTTGAAAGGAATAATGTGTCCTCAGAGGGACTGAAAGATAAATATGTCCTTATGAGGACTATTAAGGAAACGATCTTCAGCAAAAGGAGTTTCTTCTTCATTTTATTTCTGAATGCTTTCTCCTTGGATGCTCGTTTCATTCTAGCCGCGGTACGAAGCTCAGCATTTCAAGGCTCCGGGTGTGGAGAACTCCTATTACGGCTTCTTCGCTTGGCGACGTATCCAATAAAAAAAATTGGAAGCAAAATTTCCAGATTAGGATGGAGAATATTCCTAAGTTAAGTCTAGACTCAGAAGGTCAAGGAATGTGCTACTGTGTCATTGAGATTAAACACGAAAGACTAGTGTTTAATTCACTCAATGTTGGCTCTGATACCAACCTGTCACACCCCGGATTCCACGTGTCACCGGTGGGCCCGGTGGGGAGTATCGTGACGTAGTTGATATCATCATAGTCAAACAACACAATATTTAAATGCACAGTGGAAGCAAATGAAAGACAAAATTTATTACAATCCGATTCAAAGTAATATCAAATATTACAACGGAACGTAAGATGGATCCACAGGCGGATCTTTAACCTTTAACAGAAAGATAATATCGTTCAACAGACTTTAACATCTAAAGCTTTCGAGACTTGATCATTGATGCCTGGAGTAGCCAGCCTATTACGTATAGTACCTGCATTTAGCCTTTTTGGAAAATACGTCAGTTTACATTGGTAAATACAATTAACTGACTCATTTTTAAAATGGTTTAAGAAAATTAATTTGGATGCACGTGGCACAAAATATCTTTTATAATTTGATTAAAATGCACAGAGGCAAATTAATCTTTTATACTTTGATTAAAATGCACAGAGGCAAAATTAATCTTTTATACTTGGGACAATTATTTAAATATATAATCTTGTGAACGAATTACATGTTCCTTATGCGTTCAGTAGCCCGGACGTACCGGGTTAAAGATCAATAGACACACCACATCAACTATTTATGCACTGACGAGTGTACGCCTACACTCCGCGCTTAGGTCGTGGCCATTTCGTAAAATGATGCCAAGGATATCCGGGACATGGTCATTAACCCCCCAAAGGCTTTAAGTAAACAAGACTGTTTAAACGGGCCGATCAAATTATTCAATTAACCACCCAACGATGGAAGATTTGATGCCCGATCAAGCGGTATTCTATATACCGTAACCCAAGCCCGTATAGGGAAAATAAGTTAAAAGTATTTACCTGAGCTAAATATAAATTCAATCCCAGCCGTATTTCAATTCAGCAAGTACAGATAGCTTTTACTGGGCTCCTAATCTGGAACGAAGGTTTTTAATAACCTATTAGATTCCTAACGGGTCTTTAATTAAGCTTAAGCTTAGACCGGTTAGTTTCAAAGATACGGTTCGTATGCATGATTAAGCTAAGACCGGATAGAATGTGATTTAGACCCGAAAAGTTTGAAGACCTGCTTAATATGGGTATTTCATACACATTCTGGATTTTTGAGATAAAACCAATAAGGTTTGACCCGTTTCGACTAATTTATGTAAACTAGTTACATAAACCGAACCGAACGCGTAATAAGCGTAACGGGTATTCATAAGAGCCATATACAGGTTTCCTAAGTTAATATGCTTCAAATATGTTGTGAAATCAGTAAGATGTCTTTTATTATGCCCGAAACGAGTTTAAACACAAACTATGCCCCGTAGGGGTAGTTTGGTCATTTACAAGTTTATAAAAGAGTTCAAGTATTAAACTGAGTTACAGGTCTGATATAATCAGCAAAAATACTTAATTACTAAGTTATAACAGTAGGGTAAAGTATATATGTGAAATTTATCAATTATAACCAAACTATGCACCGTAGGGGCATTTTGGTAATTTCACATAAGCCGTAAAGCTCAAAACTGAAGTCTGAGTTTAACAACTTTTGCTTACTGTTAAAATATTATAATTTACCTAAAATATCAGTAGGTATCAACCCTTGTATGCTTAAAATAATTCTAGTACATACATACTATGCGTTAAAAACGCTTAAAAAGACGATAAAAACCATTTCCGGGTTCTATACATAAAGCTGATATTTTTATTATTCCAGAAGGCTTAAAATAATTTATTTATCATATGTGATCAGTAGCAAAAAGGTTTGGAGTCAATTAGATATGTAAAACTCATTTTATAGCCCGTAAGAGCAAAACCGACAATTACCGGATTAAGCCTATGACTCTAAGTTATGCTCAGCCTAAAATTAATTAAAAATCTTCAAAAATCCCAAAATAATATATTACATTAGTGGGTAAGAAGTTTGATATCAAAAAGTGAGTTTAAATAGGCTATACGCTAATTACGCCGTTTAATTAACATAAAGCTTCTTAATTACGCTAATGAGCATAACTCTCAATCTACACCTCAAACTGATGTCAAACTTTGCATAAAAGTTTATATATCAGTAACTAAGGTTTCTACACTTTTACATTTTCACAAATCACATTTTAAGGTGAAAAGGGCATAATGGTCAACATATGAGCAATTAACGGAATCATGCGTATTAATTGGTTAACTAATGAACCATGGTGTATAATCACAGAGGGTTATACTAGCGTGTAACCTGGTCCAAATAGAGCTCTAAGGTATTTCTAAATCATACCAAAACGGGTCAGAACTGAAGTCAAAGCAAAAGTCAAAGCTTTGCGACTTTCGGTTCCGAACCGGGTCTAAACAGTAAATTGTCGGGTTGAACATGTTTAGACATGTTCTTACACTAATTACCAAGTTATATTAATGATCAAACAGGTTGTATGTGTTCTACAATGCTAATTATGCATAAATTAGAAAATAAGTATCCTGTTGACTTTTTAATAACAAGTTTGACCCGACATTTGACCTGGTTAGAGTGGGAATCAGGGGGAACCCTTTTAAGGGTTTATTACCCACATAATTACCAACTTATAACTACTTTCAATTCGACTAATCACTGGACCATTAGTGATTAATCGTTAAGTCAACCGTTAATTACGACGGTTTGACTTTTAAGCTAAAACTAAGCAAAAACTTAACTAAGAGAGGTTAAGCATACTTACCAAAGTCCTATGCTCGATTAGTGATCACTTGAGCCTGTTTTGGAGCTCCAGAAATGATCAGAAAGGTTGAAGAAAGGTGTGATCAAAATGGTTGCACAAGAGGCCTTTATATAGTGTTCAAAATCTCATAGATTGTTGACACCAAAGCCTATCAATGATCCCAGATGATCCACACATGTCCTTAAGGGTCTAGGGGTTGCTTAGGGGTCGCCCATGAAGTGAAACAACTGACTAAAGTCGGTTCCAAGGCTGAACAGCCAACAAAAACGATTTTCTGCATCTGGGGACCTGTCGCGGCCCGCGTAAGGATTGCCAAGACCTTACGCGGCCCGCCTGGAGCCTAACTTCAGGTTTTAAAACTTTTTCAGTTTGCATCCTTGGCTCTTGGCTCTTCGAAAGGTCAACCACACTTTGTTCCTTGCATTTTGAGCCCCTTAACTTGACTTATAGGGGCTTCAAGTCTTATACTGTCACACCCCGGTTTCCACGTGTCACCGGTGGGCCCGGTGGGGAGTATCGTGACGTGGTTGGCAACATAACAGTCAAACAACACAATATTTAATATGCACAGTGGAAGCAATTTAAAATAATATAATACAACCGAATTTAATATTGTAATATCAAATGTCACAATATTCGGAAGTTTATCCACAGATGGATCGGAAACAAAATGGAAACAATAGTTCAACAGACTTTAGGCATCTTAAGCTTGCGAGACTTCTAGTGATGCTAACGAGAAATCCCAGCCAATTACGCTTAGTACCTGCATTTAATCTTTTTGGGAAAATACGTGAGTTTACACTGGTAAATACAATCAACTCACTCATTTTGGAAAATGATTGAAAATTGGTTTGGATGCACGTGGCATAAACGTTTTATTTAACTTGGGAGAATTATTTAAATATATAATCTTGTGAACGAATTACATGTTCCTTGTGCGTTCAGTAACCCGGATCTTGTCCGGGTTAAAGATTAATAGACACACCACATTATTCTTTTGTGCACTGACGGGTCGTGGCCATTTCGTAAAATGATGCCAAGGATATCCGGGACATGGTCATTAACCCCCCAAAGGCTTTAAGTAACAAGACTGTTTAAACGAGCCGATCAAATTATTCAATTAACCACCCAACGAAGGAAGATTTGATGCCCGATCAAGCGGTATTCTATATACCGTAACCCAAGCCCGTATAGGGAAAATAAGTTAAAAGTATTTACCTGAGCAATGTATAAATCACAATAAGCAAACGCACGTAGCTTTTACTGGTACTCCTAATCTGGAACGAAGGTTTATAATAACCTATTAGAATCCTAACGGGTCTTTAGTTAAGCTTAAGCTTAGACCGGTTAGTTTCGAAGACACGGTTCGTACGCACGATTAAGCGAAGACTGGATAGAATGTGATTTAGACCCGACAAGTTCAGAGACTTGTTTAATATGGGTATTTCATACACATTCTGGATTTTGAGATAAAACCGATAAGGTTTGACCCGTTTAGGCTAGTTTATGTAAACTAGTTACATAAACCGAACCGAACGCGTAATAAGCGTAAGGGGTAATAATGAGAGCCATTTACAGGTTTCCTAAGTTAATATGCTCCAAATATGTTGTGACATCAGTAATATATCATTTATTATGCCCGAAATGAATTTAAACACAAACTATGCGACTTTCGGTTCCGAACCGGGTCTAAACAGGAAATTATCGGGTTGAACATGTTTAGACATGTCCTTACACTAATTACCAAGTTATATTAATGATTAAACAGGTTGTATGTGTTCGACATTGCTAATTATGCATAAATTGTAATTTACACATTCTGTTGACTTTTTTAAATACAAGTTTGACCCAACATTTGACCTAGTTAGAGTGGGAATCAGGGGGAACCCTTTTGAGGGTTTATTACCCACATAATTACCAACTTATAACTACTTTTGATTCGACTAATCACTGGACCATTAGTGATTAATCTTAAAGTCAACCGTTAATTACGACGGTTTGACTTTTAAGCTAAAACTAAGCTAAAACTTAATTAAGAAAGGTCAAGTAAACTTACAAGAGTCCTATGCACGAATTTTGACCACTAGAGCCTGCTTTGGAGCTCCAAGAATGATCAGAAGTGCAAGAGAAGGTGTGATCACAATGTTTGCACATGAAGCCTTTATATAGTGATCAAGAACACCATAAAATGTTGACACATAGGTCTATAACTTACCACAACTGATCCACAAGTGTCCCTAGATGTTTAGGGGGTGTTTAGGGGTCAAGAGAAATGTGGAAAATCAGTTAAAGTCGAGCAGAATGCAAAGGCAGACAAGAAACCAAGAAATTCGGAACTGGTGACCCCTAGCGCGACGCGTAGCCCCCCCCCCCCTTGGGACCTTCGCGTGGCGCGAGGCCCCTCCTGCAGCAAATCTGAATTTGCGATTTGTTGCGTTTTGATCCTTAGCTCTTCAAACTTTGTTTAGACTTTTGTTTCTTGCATCTTGAACCCTCCAAATTGATTTACAAGGGCTTTAAAACATATACCCACTTTGTTAAGTCCCCGGTTAACTTTATTGTTACCCGAAAAGTCCTAACTTTCAACGTTTACGCTTTAACCCTTCGTACACGAATTTGATCATAACTTTCTCATACGATAACGAAACTTTACGAAATTTATATCGTACATTCTAGTGAGCATAATTACCAGTTACAAAGCTTCGGGTTTGTCAAAAGGTCACTCAGAGGTATAACTTAAACATGTTGACACATTTAACCCCTGTAGTTTGTAATCTCTCACTTTCTTTCATATTTAGCTTCGTATGATCCATGATTTATTCGTTTGAAGGTATGAGCATTATGTAGGGTTAATGTACAATATATTTATTCACTGTTGACATTTCGAATACTTATATTCACATACTTTCCATGTTTGTCAACTTTAGTCCTTATATAATATTCTTTCACACGTTTTAAACATATGACACGTGTCAACACATTATAGGACGTGAATTTTCGAGGTGTTACATCCTCACCCCCTTAAAATAAATCTCGACCCAAGATTTACTGAAATAAATAAGGGTACTTTTCTTTCATCGTGGACTCAACCTCCCACGTGTATTCGGGACCTCTACGGGCATCCCATTTAACCTTTACAATAGGCACATGCTTCCTTCGAAGCTTCTTAACCTGTCGATCCTCAATCGACAATGGTTTTTCCACAAATTTCAAGCTCTCATCTATATGCACATCTGTATGTGGTATAACCAGTGATTCATCAGCGAAGCACTTCTTCAGATTGCACATGTGGAACACATTGTGAATTCCACTGAGCTCTTCCGGTAAGTTTAACTTATAGGCAACTGACCCGACACGTTCGATAACCTCGAAAGGTCCTATGTATCTCGGGCTTAGCTTGCCTTTCTTACCAAATGGCATCACGCCCTTCCAGGGTGACACTTTAAGCAACACTTTGTCGCCTACTTCGAAGTTAAAAGCTTTACGCTTTGGATCTGCGTAACTCTTCTGCCTATCCCGGGTAGCTTTGAGACGGTCGCGAATCTGGACAATCTTGTCCGTCGTTTCGAACACTATCTCTGGTCCTGATAATTGGACATCTCCAACTTCCGCCCAACAAACTGGCGTTCTACACTTTCTATCGTATAATGCCTCAAAAGGCGCAGCCTTTATGCTGGTGTGGTAGCTATTGTTGTAGGAGAATTCAATTAGTGGTAGGTGTTTATCCCAACTACCACCCAAATCGATCACACATGCATGTAGCATGTCTTCCAACGTTTGAATAGTACGCTCACTCTGACCGTCACTCTAAGGATGATAAGCCGTACTAAAATTCAAACGTGTGCCCAAAGATTGTTGGAAACTCTTCCAAAAATGTGACGTGTATATAGTATCTCGGTCAGAGATAATAGACACAGGTATGCCATGTAAGGCTACAATCTTATCAAAGTATAACTGGGCTAACATGTCAGAGCTATAAGTCTCCTTGATGGGTAAGAAATGTGCTGACTTAGTCAGTCTATCAACTATAACCCATATTGTATCATTTCCTGACGTGTGCGTATATATACATAATATTTTGCAATGAATTACACACGATTGGGTTTTAAATTTATAAAAGTGATTATTACTTTTACATCAAAACACACACGAAAGAGGCAAGTGTACCCCGTCATATATGTAATAAAGTATCGGTAAGAACCAAGTATCGATCCAAGGAAATGGGCGGAGAATTAGTACTAGACCTTTGTCACTAAACTACCGGTAAAAACATAGGTTTTGTGATTTTAAACTAAACTAAAGTAATCATAACCAAATACATAATAAAAACATAATAGAAAGTAGATAAAAAGCCTTGCTAAATACACAACCACAGCATGTCAACTAAGTCAGTTTTGGCACTAGAAGCATTCGGTCAATTTTCCAATTTAAGACAATTAGTATCCCTTTCGGGAATCCTAACATGACAATCATTCGGAAAGCTAAAACGATAAACACACTTTAACCACCTAAAATTGTTCTTTAACGTGCAATTGATAAATGTCTATGAAAATCTCTTAAAAATAAGTTAGTCAGCCGTTAGGATTATTCTAACCTCACTTAAACAAGGAAAGCGACACCGATAAACACAATGCAACCACCGAGATAAGCATAATCTAGATTAAATCACAACCGAGTTCATTTTACAAATCTTACACAATAATTCACTAAGATAGCAATTTTGGCCTAAACTACTAACTAAGCTGACAAATCATGGCAAGAATTTATAACGACACCATCTAACCCGTTTAGGCCCTTACGTGACGGCAAGCTCTCTTGATTAACAATAATTACATTTTATTAAATCACTAACCATTTCTAGTATCATGATGCATACATTTAAACCAAGTTAAACTAGTTAACCAAATTCAAAGTTTACTAATACAAGATTAATTAAGCTTCATTTTTCAACTATCTTAACTAACCAAGCACCAATCATCCAATATAATTACTTATAATCAAGAATTCAATATCAATAACAAGGTTGCAAACTAATCATCAAAGATTAACATAGAAAATACTTCAAATGTCATTACAAACAAAGTTTAACAAACTAATGGTTATAATCTAGCAAGGGATTGTTGTGTTTTTGCCCAAAGGCTACAATAATACATAAATCATAATCTAAGTACTTGAAAGATTAACAAAAACTTGGAAAGATTAGAAAATCAAACCATAAACAAGTACTAGACTAAGGATCCGGGTAGTAATCGAGCTAAACGAGACAATGTGGCTTGAATCCGGGTGAAAGCTAATGCCTCCGGAGCCTGAAAATCGCCTGCTAAGCTCTCCAAAAATCCAGAATGTCGAGCAGAAAGTTTATGCTGTGTTTTTATACTTTTTTGCTGTTGCACGGTCGTTCCCCATATGGAACGACCGTTCACTTTATTTAATTATTGGACATGGGTCACCATACTGCATACGTCATCGGATCGTTGACCAGATCTGAAATGGAACGACCGTTCTTTGTGTGGAACGGTCGTTCAGTTCCGGGCTTCATGTTGCACGCCAAGTCGCACCTACCGTTCAGTTCTGAGACTCTGTTGATTCACCGGAGACACACGGTCGTTCCTCATATGGAACGACCGTTCTTCACCAAGTCGCTTGTTTCCCTGGAACGCCCAACCGCACCTACCGTTCATTGCCGAGATGATCAGTGTTGTCGGAGATGCACGACCGTGCATCAGGTGGAACGGTCGTTCCACAGGCCCAGATCAGAATCCTTAACAGAAAGTCCGCAGCTTTGTCGTTTTCTCCGGAAAGTCCTCGTTTTTGGTATCATCTTGTCTGGAATGCAGTTTTAGGCCTGTAAACACAAATGTAGATAAATAAGTATCCGAACGACGGTTTTATGGCCAAAAACGCATAAAATAGGGGTAAAACGGGGGACTAAAATATGTGTAAATTAGAGTGTATCAAATCTCCCCACACTTAAACCTTGCTTGTCCTCAAGCAAGCTGAACTAAAAAGCAATAAAAGATATAAACAAACAAGAACGATAATTTACACACTATTTTATTTAAAACTAATATATAAACGGTTAGCCGGTTTGTCGAAAGACAACATCAAAAGATTCAAACCCAACAAGCATATGCAAGTTTAAAAAGCGACAACCAAAAAGCCGAGACTAAACATTTAATTGACTCGCATGTTAATCTTCACCCAACTCACAATGTTCACACACACTCGGTTTTATTTATGAATCATACATAAAATGTGTATGCGTAAACACTCAACGCCTAGTCAATGAAATGTGCAATATCATAAGCTTGTCATAAGATCTCGTCTCCACCAACTAACATGCAAATAAGTGTAAATCAAGAGGTCTTTACGGGTTGTAACGTTAGGCTTGGGCGAAGGGTATGGAAGTGGACATTTAAAATGGCGAAAACGGTTAAAACTCGGTAGTAGCGTTTAACTAGCAATAAACAATACAACTTTACATACAAACGCCTTAAAAAAGGCGAATAAAGCGCAATCGAGCTAATCAACAAGATTTTTAACATTTAAGCATTCAAAATTGCTCGATTTCTATCAACTTCACCCTATTTTAGGGTGTTTTATTTATTTATTTATTTATTTATTTATTTATTTTATTTTTTTTGCAAACTATACAATGAAATATAAACACTAACAAGCTAGTTAAACTATTATTTTAACCGAGTTTCAACACTAAAAAGGTTTAAAAACATAAAAAGGCTAAATTTGGTTAAGTAGGCGATAATGTGGGTAAACAAAGGTGAACGGGAAGGCTCGACATGGTTAATCCTAAAGGGTAATATAAGGTGAACGGGAAGCACAACACAAAGAACAAGGTACACAACAAAGGGGTAATCTAAGTGCCTCTATCACGTTTACACAAATCCGCACGTTCATGGTCTTAACAAGCATACTAGTGACAAGTTCTAAATGGCACAAAACATCCGGCTCACTCCTATATCCGAAATGAACAAATATATAACAATCTAAGCTCAAATATGCTCACGTAACGGAAGGAATGGGTAAAAGTGTGAAAACTATCATGCAAGTCTTTCTTTGTTTGTCACGCTTTCCGGTTTCCTTTTTCAAAAATATTTTGCTTGTCGAGTTTTTATCAAGTCCGATGCTTTCTAAAACATAACCAACCGGTTTATTTACCAACATATATACAAAACACAAGTATTTTTAAATAATTTTTCTGATTTTCTGTTTTTTTTTTTTTTTTTTTGCAAAAATAAATGAGGACAAACAAAGCTAAGTTAACAAAGTTAACCCCCTCCCCACACTTGAACTTCGCATTGTCCCCAATGCGAGACCCGAAATATAGAGAAAAGGATAAAAATACTCCCCTCAAGATGATGTTGGTGCCACGAAACTTCCAAAGCTCTAACTGGTACGTGCTCCGGTCCAAGATCCGATAGATAAAATCTGCAAGTATGTCGTGTACACCCAAAATATAACAGAAAAAGAAAAACTAAATAACCATAATGTACATAAATGCTAATCATCCAAACAAAACAGAAAGGAAATTGTTTGAAAATACATATCCGGGGTGTTTTAAATACTAAGTCAAAATAAACACCCAAATAAAAACAATGTACTGAAACATGAAACACCACCAAGTGCTACCACTACCGCAAACTACTCATCATCATCGTCATCATGCCTCGTGCCAGATGGGCCCTGATCGCCATAGCCAGGGGGTTCCACGGTGGGAACTCTGGCGGGTGCTGAAAATAGTTGGGGTGTGTGTGATGCATCTCCCCAAACAAATAAGAAAAACCCGCGGACACCCCCTGGTATAGAGTATCCTGGCGCTACTCTAGTCGGTCATGTGTGGCCCGAAGCTCTGCCTGACTGGCTCTAATCTCGTCCTGGCTGGATCTGATCTGGTCAAAGTATGTACCATGCTGCTCCTGTGTGACACGCATGTCCTGGAACTGCTGGTAAAAAGTAGGCCAATCCTCATGCTGCTGAAATGCATGATGCTGCGGCGAGTGTGGTGGTGTCGGTGGCTGTGGCTCGTGCTGCTCTCCCATCTCTTCGTCTTCATCCTCATGTTCCTCCTCAGCTGGAGGTAACGGGTCCCAGACCTCTCCATTCAAACCCCTCAACCTATCTCTCCCATCCAACTCAGCAATAACCCCCATAAACTTCAAAGACCGGATATCAATATGCACCCCCTCAGTGATCAAGGTGAGACCCCTAAGCACCCCCGGCGTCATATATCGCTCATTGTACGCGATCTCGGTCACGTACTGACCGCCGTGGATCTCACTATTGTGGGTCCGCCCTGAACACTTAACAAAGTACTCAGCCATTCTCACGCGCGAGGTTGATCGGTGCTTTGTCAACCAACGTATAAAGAAAAAGCAAATCAGGCGTGGGACAGTTACCCTGACTGTCCATGCGTCCGCATATAGAATGGCTGAATACGTGGTGCATCACTCGCACCAGAGGGTCTCGGAGGCGCGAAGCCTTTGACATCCGTGGGTTGTATGGGCCCCCAATAGTGTTACGTGCCCAGAATGCCTCTCGCGCTGCATCATTAGGGAAGTTGAACTGATCATTGAAGACGTCGGGATCATCCATGTCCTCCCGCGTATAAATCCCAAGCCTCCGTCCTAAACGACCCACCGACCATGTATGCCATCGACCACACAACCTGAAGGTTACCCGATTCCTGTAGCGGAAATCGGGCTCTGTACGTGCAACTGGCCTTTCATACTGATACGAGGCGAAGAATTCGATTGTCAACTCCTGATAAACCGGTCGGTTGCAACCGACCAAGTTTGCAAGCGGGCGGGTCATCATTTCATCTAGGCGATCATACTGGTTGAGGTCACGCATAACCTCCCAGTCCAACCAACGGGGCTCTCCAAACTGATCCCGCCTTGCCCACAATTCATCGCGCTTCGCGATGCATAACGCTTCCTTCTCGATGTTGGGGTTAAATTGTAGGAAAGGGTGATCCATCTGCAATGGGGAATGTTGTTAGGAAGACAGAAACAGGAGAAAAATGAGTTGAAAACAAGCGAGCAGCCAATTATGAAGCTACTGTCCAAACTGTACTGGCAATATGGCACGGTCGTTCTCTGGGACGCACGGTCGTGCGTCACCGAGAACTAACAGGCCAGACCAGACGATATCGTGAATAGCCGGCGATGCACGACCGTTCCACCTGACGAACGACCGTGCACTTCCGAATCTGCAGAATACGACCCCTGAACTTAGAACAATCAGATTTTGCAAAATTTCAACAAGTATTGGGTCAACAGGGGGTCTGCAAATCAACCGGGTGTTCACGATACTTCGATTTAACAAGGGTTAGGGTTTCGATTTGTTTATGAAGAGAACCCTAAAAATTCCTTGAAAAAATCGGAAGAAAACTACACTAGAAAGAAAGAAAACAAGAAATCTAACACTAGAGACGTACCGTGCGAAGTTGGGTGTTTGATCGTGCGAAAAATCGTGCAAAACGGTGAAAAATCGCCCAGGAACGGTCTGCAGCGGCTAGGGTTCGCGAATGGTGAGTTTTGCAGCAGATAATGGTATATATAGTGTGCAAAATGACCAAATTGCCCTCAGCCAGTCGCACGGTCGTTCTCCGGAATGGAACGGTCGTGCGTCACCTAGGTCGTTCAAACCCAGCAGCGTGTTCTCGGAAATGCACCGAGGGTGCGATCTACCGTTCCGGCTTGCTCGGAATTGCACGGTCGTTCCACAGGTGGAACGGTCGTGCATCAGCTGCAGATACAGAATTTCTGCAGAAGCTATTTCCAGCACCCGTTTCGGCCGTTTTTTGCCGTTTTTTCGATACACCAACTGTTCTAATAATATTACAATACAGAACCTTCGCACGGCATGTACGGAAACTAAACAAACAAACGAAAACTACCTAACTAACCTAAATTACGCTAAAACTACAAAAACAAATAAAAGGACAATTTTGCCCTCATAGCGCCAAAGACGCTCCGGCTGCATTTTTGTCGGCGAGTCAGCAGCGTAGACTCATGCTAAATTGTTTTCGACGAGTCGATAGCAAGACTCATGCTAAATTTTTGTCGGCGAGTCGATAGCAAGACTCATGCTAAATTTTTTTTTTCGGCGAGTCGATAGCAAGACTCATGCTAAATTTTTGTCGGCGAGTCGATAGCAAGACTCATGTCCCCACACTTTACGTGTGCGGGCCATTACCACGCCCCTTCGGGTTCTGCTCCGTGTTGCCCGGAAGACCACCCAGGGGTCTCTCCGACAACATTTTTGCTAACTGTCCCACTTGATTCTCAACATTCTGAATGGAAGCCTTTTGACTCCGCATTTCTCCTTCGTTGACCAAGAATCGCTCCTCATGCTGCTGATATCGCTTCTCATTAATTTGATTAGCACTATTGGAGTTGTTCAGCAGTTGTGCCATCATTTCCTCTAGCTTTGCGTTGCTTTGAGAGGCGTGCGGCTGTGAACTGCTTCCTGAGCCTTGATTATGATATTGAGGCTGGAAGGATTGACCATGAGAATGTTGTGGCGCGGGAGCATGTTGAGCAAAATCGGGCGCGTTTTGGTTCACAGAACCAGATTTCCACCCAAAGTTTGGGTGATTTCTCCACCCTGGATTGTACGTGTTGCTGTAGGGGTTATTTTGGGGCCTGTTTTGATTGCCCATGTAGTTCACCTCTTCGTGACCGGTAAACATAACACCCTGCTCACACGTACCTGGCACATGTGACACTCCACACTGGTCACATCCAGGGCCAACTTGAGCGGCTGTTTGGGATTTATCGAATTTCGTCGCCAGAGCTGAGATTTGCGCAGTAATGGCTGTATAATCGTCCAAAGCGTGAGCTCCTGAGCGAGATGATGATGATGTAGCCCGACCTCTATCGCCTTCCCGGCGCGAGCTGGATTTCAACGCAGCTTTCTCAATAATATCATATGCTTCCGCCGGCGTTTTCGTTCCCATATCGCCTCCTGCGTTAACATCTAAACGCTCCTGCGTGTTGTAGCTGAGCCCCTGATAGAATGTCAAAACCAGCTGTCTCTTGGAATAGCCGTGATGTGGCACATCAATTAACAAATCCTTGAATCTCTCCCAAGCTGCATGCAACGATTCGCCCTCGTCCTGGCGAAAAGAAGTGATCCGGTTCCGTAGCTTGTTCGTTTTCTCAGGTGGAAAGTATTTATGCATAAACTGCTCCGCCAACTGATTCCAGGTCCTAATGGACCCGGCCGGAAGTGACATAAGCCAAGCTCTGGCTTTGTCACGCAATGAAAACGGAAACAACCTCAACCGAATTGCATCCTCCGAAACATCCCTAATCTTGAATGTGGAGCAAACATGGAGAAAAGCCGCAATGTGTCTCCCGGGATCCTCGTGTTCACGCCCGTCGAACTGCACTGAATTCTGCACCATGTTAATAATACTAGATTTTATTTCAAATGAAGGTGCATCAATAGTGGGTCTAATAATACTGGGCTCCAAGCCTTCTCGTCCGGGCTGATTCGTCTCATTCAAAGGTTGATTATCGCCTGCCATGATTTCGTCCCCCGAGTTTTCGCTTTCAGAAAGTATCACCGGGTCGTCAATCGCGTTTGCAATCCGTTGTGCAATGACACGTGCCCTTTCTCGAAGCCTCCTACTCCTCCTAAGATTATGCGCTGGTTCGTCAACCGGCTCAGCAATATTAGGCGCGGGAGTTGAGGACATTAACCTGCAAACGAAAATTTCACACAATGAATATTTTATTACTATATAATAATTCTGCCCTTTTTTTCAGCTGAATAGAAGCAGAAAATTATTATAAATGGGCTGAAAATTTTATAAAAATCCGAAAAATAGCCCGAAATTTTATAAAAATTCAACAAAATAAACAAATGAATCGACTAATACAAAAATGGCTTTAGGGTGCCGAAAACCCAAAGAATAAGCGAATAAATGAATCCGGATCAAATAAATAAATAAAACAAAAATAACGCAAAAATGAATAAATCGAATAAAACAAGAAATATTAACAAATAAAAAAAACAAATAAATAATCAAGAAATTATACACAAATATTAACAAGTATATACACCGATAACCAAATGACTCGGGTCGTTCCTAAAACTCGTCATTTCCCTGGCAACGGCGCCAAAAACTTGACGTGTGCGTATATATACATAATATTTTGCAATGAATTACACACGATTGGGTTTTAAATTTATAAAAGTGATTATTACTTTTACATCAAAACACACACGAAAGAGGCAAGTGTACCCCGTCATATATGTAATAAAGTATCGGTAAGAACCAAGTATCGATCCAAGGAAATGGGCGGAGAATTAGTACTAGACCTTTGTCACTAAACTACCGGTAAAAACATAGGTTTTGTGATTTTAAACTAAACTAAAGTAATCATAACCAAATACATAATAAAAACATAATAGAAAGTAGATAAAAAGCCTTGCTAAATACACAACCACAGCATGTCAACTAAGTCAGTTTTGGCACTAGAAGCATTCGGTCAATTTTCCAATTTAAGACAATTAGTATCCCTTTCGGGAATCCTAACATGACAATCATTCGGAAAGCTAAAACGATAAACACACTTTAACCACCTAAAATTGTTCTTTAACGTACAATTGATAAATGTCTATGAAAATCTCTTAAAAATAAGTTAGTCAGCCGTTAGGATTATTCTAACCTCACTTAAACAAGGAAAGCGACACCGATAAACACAATGCAACCACCGAGATAAGCATAATCTAGATTAAATCACAACCGAGTTCATTTTACAAATCTTACACAATAATTCACTAAGATAGCAATTTTGGCCTAAACTACTAACTAAGCTGACAAATCATGGCAAGAATTTATAACGACACCATCTAACCCGTTTAGGCCCTTACGTGACGGCAAGCTCTCTTGATTAACAATAATTACATTTTATTAAATCACTAACCATTTCTAGTATCATGATGCATACATTTAAACCAAGTTAAACTAGTTAACCAAATTCAAAGTTTACTAATACAAGATTAATTAAGCTTCATTTTTCAACTATCTTAACTAACCAAGCACCAATCATCCAATATAATTACTTATAATCAAGAATTCAATATCAATAACAAGGTTGCAAACTAATCATCAAAGATTAACATAGAAAATACTTCAAATGTCATTACAAACAAAGTTTAACAAACTAATGGTTATAATCTAGCAAGGGATTGTTGTGTTTTTGCCCAAAGGCTACAATAATACATAAATCATAATCTAAGTACTTGAAAGATTAACAAAAACTTGGAAAGATTAGAAAATCAAACCATAAACAAGTACTAGACTAAGGATCCGGGAAGTAATCGAGCTAAACGAGACAATGTGGCTTGAATCCGGGTGAAAGCTAATGCCTCCGGAGCCTGAAAATCGCCTGCTAAGCTCTCCAAAAATCCAGAATGTCGAGCAGAAAGTTTATGCTGTGTTTTTATACTTTTTTGCTGTTGCACGGTCGTTCCCCATATGGAACGACCGTTCACTTTATTTAATTATTGGACATGGGTCACCATACTGCATACGTCATCGGATCGTTGACCAGATCTGAAATGGAACGACCGTTCTTTGTGTGGAAAGGTCGTTCAGTTCCGGGCTTCATGTTGCACGCCAAGTCGCACCTACCGTTCAGTTCCGAGACTCTGTTGATTCACCGGAGACGCACGGTCGTTCCTCATATGGAACGACCGTTCTTCACCAAGTCGCTTGTTTCCCTGGAACGCCCAACCGCACCTACCGTTCATTGCCGAGATGATCAGTGTTGTCGGAAATGCACGACCGTGCATCAGGTGGAACGGTCGTTCCACAGGCCCAGATCAGAATCCTTAACAGAAAGTCCGCAGCTTTGTCGTTTTCTCCGGAAAGTCCTCGTTTTTGGTATCATCTTGTCTGGAATGCAGTTTTAGGCCTGTAAACACAAATGTAGATAAATAAGTATCCGAACGACGGTTTTATGGCCAAAAACGCATAAAATAGGGGTAAAACGGGGGACTAAAATATGTGTAAATTAGAGTGTATCATTTCCTTTCCTTGTCTTAGGTAACTTGGTGATAAAATCCATGGTTACCATTTCCCACTTCCACGTAGGAAGTTCAGGCTGTTGTAGCAAGCCTGACGGCTTTTGATGTTCTGCTTTGACTTGCGCACAAGTCAAGCACTTAGCTACATGGGCAGCTACAGACTTTTTCAAGCCTATCCACCAATAATTTTCCCTTAGATCCTGGTACATCTTATCATCTCCAGGATGAACGGAGTATTTGGAACTATGGGCTTCCTGGAGGATAACATCTCGAAGACCTCCATAAATTGGAACCCATATTCGTCCATTCAATCTTAGAATTCCATCCTTGCTAAGAGTTAACTGCTCCTCAGTTACTCCTAACTTTTCATTAGGATAGTTAGCTTCCAACACAGCTTCCTTCTGTGCAGCTAACAACCTTTCAATCAAATTATTCTTTATCTCCATGCGCTTGGTATTGATTCGGATGGGTTTCACCCTCTCCCTTCGACTCAAGGCGTCGGCGACTACATTCGCCTTCCCGGGATGGTATCTGATTTCACAATCATAATCATTTAAAGTTTCCATCCAACGGCATTGCCTCATGTTTAAATCTTTCTGATTAAACAGATGCTAGAGGCTCTTGTGATCAGAATAGATCACACACTTGATTCCATAAAGATAATGCCTCCACAGTTTTAGTGCGAACACAAGGGCACCCAACTCCAAGTCATGGGTGGTGTAATTCTTTTCGTGCACCTTTAACTGTCGTGATGCATAACCAATAACCTTGCCTTTCTGCATAAGCACACACCCCATGCCAGTGTGCGATGCATCGCAGTACACCACAAAATCTTCTATTCCATCCGGCAATGTCAGTACGGGGGCGTTGCTCAACTTTTGTTTTAGGATATCAAAGGACTCTTGCTGCTTAGGGCCCCAAACGAACTTTACTTTCTTCTTGGTCAAGGAAGTTAGGGGTGCAGCAATCCTTGAAAAATTTTCAATGAAACGCCTGTAATATCCTGCTAATCCCAGGAAGCTACGAATCTCTGTTGGCGTCTTTGGTTCTTGCCAGTTCATAACTGCTTCGACCTTAGCGGGATCCACTTGGATACCACGCTCACTCACCACATGTCCAAGGAATTGGACTTCTCGAAGCCAGAATTCACATTTAGAGAATTTGGCATAGAGCTTCTCCTGATGCAGGAGTTTGAGAATACATCGAAGGTGTTTCTCGTGGTCAGCTTGGTTCTTCGAGTAGATCAGAATGTCGTCGATGAACACGATGACGAATTTGTCTAAGTAAGGCTTGCATACGTGATTCATGAGGTCCATGAACGCGGCCGGTGCATTAGTGAGCCCAAAAGGCATCACTAGGAACTCGTAATGACCATAACGAGTCCTAAATGCAATTTTATGCACGTCTTCATCTCTAACCTTCAGTTGATGGTAGCCTGACCTCAAGTCAATCTTTGAGAAATAACTTGCTCCTTGCAATTGATCGAACAAATCGTCGATCCTGGGTAAAGGATACCTATTCTTGATCGTGACCTTATTAAGCTCACGGTAATCGATGCACAGACGCATCGATCCATCCTTCTTCTTGACAAACAGGACTGGTGCTCCCCATGGAGACGAACTAGGTTTTATGAAACCTTTAGCTAGCAATTCATCCAGTTGCGTCCTTAATTCCTTCATCTCTGTGGGCGCCAACCTGTAAGGTGCTCTAGCAACAGGTGCTACTCCAGGGATGATATCAATCCTGAATTACACTTGTCTATCTAGTGGCAAACCAGGTAGTTCTTCCGGAAAAACTTCAGGGTATTTAGAAATGATTGGGATGTCTTCAATCTTGGGTTTAGGCTCATCAATAATCACTTGTGCCATGTAGATGACACAACCCTTCTTTAAACACTTGGAAGCCTTGAGCATAGTCACTTGCTCAGGCACTCCATACTGGGTATCTCCCCGAATGGTAAGTGATTCACCAGACGGAGTCTTAATCACCACTTGTTTCTTGTTACAGACAATTTGGGCCTGGTTATGGGATAACCAGTCCATACCCAGAACTATGTCAAAATCGGCCAACTTAAAGGGAAGTAGAGACAGAGGAAAAGAATGGTTCTTAATGGATATAACACATCCATCTAACACAGTAGAGACGGTTTCTAGGGTGCCATCTGCTAACTCCACCTCATAATTCACGTTTAAGGTTTTGACAGGTAATTTCAGCAATTCACAAAACTTATTATCAACGAAAGACTTATCAGCGCCTGAATCAAAAAGTACTCTAGCATAGACGTCATTTACAAGGAAAGTACCTGTAATAACGTTGTCGTCTAGAACCGCTTCCTTTGCGTCCATTCTGAAGACTCTAGCATTAGTCTTCTTGGCCTCTTCAGGCTTCTTGTTGTATTTAGGGCTGTTGGTTTTAATGTGCCCCTTTTCATTGCAACGGTAGCACGTTGTGTCTTTCATCTTCTTGCAATCCAAGGTTTTGTGATCCGTGGACTTGCATATTCCACATGCATAGGTTTTTGACTGAGTCTGTGAGTTCGACTCAAGTCTGCACTTTCCAAAGTGCTGTTTCTTGCAAATCTTGCATTTGGGCTTCTCACCAGAATGATGCCCATCTTTCCTTGACTCGGATCCTTTCTTGTTGTCACCGTTCCCACGGTGCTTCTTGTTCGATCTCCGTGAACCATCATCTTCACGTTTTCTCTTCTCAGCCTCCTTATTCCTCAGCGATCTTTGCCTGACCGCATCCAAAGTGAGAGACAAGGATATGTCAGCTACAGATCTAAAAGTAGCTGGCCGAGAAGCCTTCACGCTTGCCTTGATTTCCGGGGCTAAACCACCGATAAAACGAGCTATTCTTTTTGGTTCCGGGGTTACCAGATATGGAACCAACCGGGACATCGTGTTGAAGCTCGTTAGGTAAGCTTGACAGTCAAGGTTTGTCATCACCAATGATAGAAAATCAGACTCTATCTTCTCCACCTCATGCTGAGGGCAGTAATTTTCCCTGATAAGGGAAACAAATTGATCCCAAGACATGTTGTACAATGGGATTTTCCCGGTGGCTTGAATCAGAGATCTCCACCATGCTAAAGCTTCACCCTTAAAAGACTGTGACACAAACTTGACCACATCTCTCTCAGCGCATCCGCTGATATCCACAACCGTATCCATCTCATCCAGCCACGTCATACAGTCAATGGCCCCTTTTTCCCCAGTGAAGTCCCGGGGCTTACATGAAACAAAGTATTTATACGAGCATCCCTTCTCCCGAGGTCCTTGGTTCAATACAATGTTTTGAGATGGAGCACTGTGGTGGTTAGAGGAGTGTCGGTCATCATCTTTCTTCGGTTCGTCCTTCTTGGACGGTGGCTTTGAAGGCTGTGTAGATAGGGTCCTACTACGAGTCCCACTATACTCTTCGTACTGCCGTTCCAATGCCTTAGTAACTGCGTCGTCGACCAACGCTTTTAATTCAGCACCCGTTAGATTAATCCGGGCGTTATCAATGTTCTCCACTGGATGACTATTTATCTCGTCTGAGTTAGCCATTTTAATTGAACTGTTACAGAAAACAAGGACAATAGTTTATTTGGGAGTTTATTATGGAATTGCCCCTTAGGGTAATTCATCAACCATGGTAACAGAGACCATATTAGGTTAATTTATTAATCGTATTTATTTAGGATTTCTATCATAATTTATCCTAATTATAAAACAATAACAGTTTTATTTGGGGCACAAAAGGCCTAGTCACATGGACACTTTTAATTTATAAGTTATGATTTCAGAGAATCAAAATATGAAGGTATATTGGCACAATAGGCCTAGTCACAAGGACGTTTATAAAATTTTTAAGCTATGATTTCAGAGAATCAACGCATGAAGGTTTGAACCTAGTTCATTACCTTTATCTGACAGGGAGTCATCACTACCACTGTCTTTTCGGCTCATATGGAAATGAGCAGGGCCCGTAGGCGCTAAATTACCATGTATGGTCAAAATATGATCATCTTAATTGATGATTTAACCCATGATTCGGAGATCATTTAGTTGGGTTTGGAATCTTTGAAAAGATCCTTATATAATAACGACGTGTGTGATTTTAATGAATCACGTCTGCAAGGAGTGTTAACATGTTCTCAGATGTTAACCGGGATTTGAATCTTTTAAACAGGTCTTACCATCATGGCCAGGTCTTTATAATGACACTCAGGCTAGGTTTCACTCTTAAGATTCTTATTCAATATTTAAATAGGCAGATTATTATTAAAAGGAATGATTTTGATTTATTTATTTCATATATAATATTTATGCATATAATAGCAAGATGAAATTTATAAACATAACATTCCATTAATTATCAAAAGGTTACATGTTGCCCTAAACGGGTCTTTTCAAATAACAAACTTACCCACGCAGGGGTTTAAACAAGGATTTACCCACGCAGGGGCTTAATAGCAAACATACCCACGCAGGGGCTTAATAACATAATAGTCCACGTAGGGACTGACCCAAATAACATACCCTCGTAGGGGTTTACAGAAAATATAGACCCTCGCAGGGGTCAAGACAAACAAGCATACCCACGCAGGGGTTTATACAGCAAGACTGGCCCACGCAGGGGCTCAACAACAAATGGAAGGATTCAGTGGTCCTTCTTGCTCTTCCCTTTAATTAGGCTTGTTAATCCTTGGAAGAAAGTTTGTCGCTCCCTTCGTTCCCTGTGAAACTCTCACTCTACATGGTCCAACCTTTGCAGAATTTCTTCACGCTTTGGTGGAGAGAACCTTGGTGGTTGCGATTGTTGCCTGATAATAGGTCTTGGAGGTATTTGGTACCCGTGTGTTGGGTACCCTACTCCCCATGGATCTCCATAGGGTCCTTGGGTGTTGTAGTTAGCCGCTACCATGTAAGGATCGGCTTCGGCGTAGTAGTAGTTGGTGTGCACTGGCTGTTCAAACGGGTTATACGCCATGGAACCCGTGTATGCCGGAATTGAGTTATCAAAACCCATCGGCGGTGGTTGCGGTGCAACTGGGTGTGAAGGTCCACCCATTTGTGGATCTTCTTGATGTGGCGGGTAGTGGCTGCCACTCGATTGCCGAGGAGAGCTGAAATGGAAGTCTCCTCCCCGTGTAGACATACGTGGTCCAGATCTCCTACGCCTTGGCGGTTGCGGAGGTGCCGGTTGAACTGGTGGCGGTGGAGGCGGTGGTGTAACTGCCACAAATCTTGGATCCTCAGAGGGATCCCGTTGATGCTGCTGCTGTTACTGAGGAGGTGATTGGCGAGGAGGTGTATAGTACCATTCGTGCCTGGTAAACATAGCTTGGAAGCTATCTGGACCAACATAGGGTGATCCGTGGAAAGAAGATCCGTCAGAGATCTCTATCGGGTGGTTTGGTGTACCACTGGCAGGCTCGACGGGGTCCGTATCCTCGTCCATGTCGTCAGCATGATCGCCAGAGAAATGATCCTCTGGCCCCAATGGGTTAAAACCCACTGGTTCTTGTATATAATTCGACGGGTTAAACCGGCCCCTAAAAACTGGTGTAGGGTCACTAAACGAATGATGCGATAAGGATCGCTGTAACGGTATGTATGAGGGTTGAGGGTTGTTGGGCTCGTACTCCGGCTGAGGCCCATAAGGGTTAGGAGGTGTTGAACTGTGTGAGACCGGCCGTCTGGCCGGCTCAAAGAGGTTCCTCCGGTTTTGCCGGGGGTCGTCACTCTCCGTGGTAGATGGAGCTCGCACATTTGAAGGTCCAGCTTCATTATCATCGGGGGCGGTGATTGGCCCCTTGCCTCTTCCTCTTCTCCTGAAGAATCTTGGCGGCATTTTGTTAATCCTGTCAATATGGCATGAGATAACAAAATAAAAATATACGTAAAATAAAGGACAACACAAACAAAGTGGAATTTGTCCTATGTTATATGTCTAGACTCGAAAGTTTAGAATTGTGCAATTGTGTAACTGAGATTAAACATAAAAGGCCAGTGTTTAATTCACTCAGTGTTGGCTCTGATACCAACCTGTCACACCCCGGATTCCACGTGTCACCGGTGGGCCTGGTGGGGAGTATCGTGACGTGGTTGGCAATATAACAGTCAAACAACACAATATTTAATATGCACAGCGGAAGCAATTTAAAAGAATATAATACAACCGAATTTAATATTGTAATATCAAATGTCACAATATTCGGAAGTTTATCCACAGATGGATCGGAAACAAAATGGAAACAATAGTTCAACAGACTTTAGGCATCTTAAGCTTGCGAGACTTCTAGTGATGCTAAGGAGAAATCCCAGCCAATTACGCTTAGTACCTGCATTTAATCTTTTTGGGAAAATACGTCAGTTTACACTGGTAAATACAATCAACTGACTCATTTTGGAAAATGATTGAAAATTGGTTTGGATGCACGTGGCATAAACGTTTTATTTAACTTGGGAGAATTATTTAAATATATAATCTTGTGAACGAATTACATGTTCCTTGTGCGTTTAGTAGCCCGGATCTTGTCCGGGTTAAAGATCAATAGACACACCACATTATTGTTTTGTGCACTGACGGGTGTACGCCTACACCCCGCGCTTAAGTCGTGGCCATTTCGTAAAATGATGCCAAGGATATCCGGGACATGGTCATTAACCCCCCAAAGGCTTTAAGTAACAAGACTGTTTAAACGAGCCGATCAAATTATTCAATTAACCACCCAACGATGGAAGATTTGATGCCCGATCAAGCGGTATTCTATATACCGTCACCCAAGCCCGTATAGGGAAAATAAGTTAAAAGTATTTACCTGAGCAATGTATAAATCACAATAAGCAAATGCACGTAGCTTTTACTGGTACTCCTAATCTGGAACGAAGGTTTATAATAACCTATTAGAATCCTAACGGGTCTTTAGTTAAGCTTAAGCTTAGACCGGTTAGTTTCGAAGACACGGTTTGTACGCACGATTAAGCGAAGACCGGATAGAATGTGATTTAGACCCGACAAGTTGAGAGACTTGTTTAATATGGGTATTTCATACACATTCTGGATTTTGAGATAAAACCGATAAGGTTTGACCCGTTTAGGCTAGTTTATGTAAACTAGTTACATAAACCGAACCGAACGCGTAATAAGCGTAACGGGTAATAATGAGAGCCATTTACAGGTTTCCTAAGTTAATATGCTCCAAATATGTTGTGACATCAGTAAGATATCATTTATTATGCCCGGAATGAATTTAAACACAAACTATGCGACTTTCGGTTCCGAACCGGGTCTAAACAGGAAATTGTCGGGTTGAACATGTTTAGACATGTCCTTACACTAATTACCAAGTTATATTAATGATTAAACAGGTTGTATGTGTTCTACATTGCTAATTATGCATAAATTGTAATTTACACATTCTGTTGACTTTTTAAACACAAGTTTGACCCGACATTTGACCTAGTTAGAGTGGGAATCAAGGGGAACCCTTTTGAGGGTTTATTACCCACATAAATACCAACTTATAACTACTTTTGATTCGACTAATCACTGGACCATTAGTGATTAATCTTAAAGTCAACCGTTATTTATGACGGTTTGACTTTTAAGCTAAAACTAAGCTAAAACTTAATTAAGAAAGGTCAAGTAAACTTACAAGAGTCCTATGCACGAATTTTGACCACTAGAGCCTGCTTTGGAGCTCCAAGAATGATCAGAAGTGCAAGAGAAGGTGTGATCAAAATGTTTGCACATGAAGCCATTATATAGTGATCAAGAACACCATAAAATGTTGACACATAGGTCTATAACTTACCACAACTGATCCACAAGTGTCCCTAGATGTTTAAGGGGTGTTTAGGGGTCAAGAGAAATGTGGAAAATCGGTTAAAGTCGAGCAGAATGCAAAGGCAGACAAGAAACCAAGAAATTCGGAACTGGTGACCCCTAGCGTGACGCGTAGCCCCCCCCCCTTGGGACCTTCGCGTGGCGCGAGGCCCTCCTGCAGCAAATCTGAATTTGCGATTTATTGCGTTTTGATCCTTGGCTCTTCAAACTTTGTTTAGACTTTTGTTTCTTGCATCTTGAACCCTCCAAATTGATTTACAAGGGCTTTAAAACATATACCCACTTTGTTAAGTCCCCGGTTAACTTTATTGTTACCCGAAAAGTCCTAACTTTCAACGTTTACGCTTTAACCCTTCGTACACGAATTTGATCATAACTTTCTCATACGATAACGAAACTTTACGAAATTTATATCGTGCATTCTAGTGAGCATAATTACCAGTTACAAAGCTTTGGGTTTGTCAAAAGGTCACTCAGAGGTATAACTTAAACATGTTGACACATTTAACCCCTGTAGTTTGTAATCTATCACTTTCTTTCATATTTAGCTTCGTATGATCCATGATTTATTCATTTGAAGGTATGAGCATTATGTAGGGTTAATGTACAATATATGTATTCACTGTTGACATTTCGAATACGTATATTCACATACTTTCCATGTTTGTCAACTTTAGTCCTTCTATAATATTCTTTCACACGTTTTAAACATATGACACGTGTCAACACATTATAGGACGTGAATTTTCGAGGTGTTAAATATACCCACTTTGTTAAGCCCTTGGTTAACTCGGTTATCACCCGAAAAGTCATAACTTTCAACGTTGACGCTTTTAACCCCTCGCACACGAATTTTATCATAACTTTCTCATACGATAACGAAACTTGGTGAAATTTTTATCACGCATTCTAGTGAGCATAATTAATCGTTACAAAGCTTCGAGTTTGCTAAAAGGTCACTCAGAGGTATACTTTAAACATGTTGACACATTTAACCCCTGTAGTTTGTAATCTCTCACTTTTAGCCTCGTATGATCCATGATTTATTCGTCTGATGGTATCAACATCATGTAGGGTTATTGTAAAGTATATTTATTCACGGTTGACATTTTGAACTCATATATTCACATACTTTCCATGTTTGTCAACTTTAGTCCCTCAAGAACATTCTTTCACACGTTCAAGCTTATGACACGTGTCAATACATTATAGGACGTGAATTTTCGAGGTGTTACATGCAGCAGTCATAGCGGTGTCGTCGTCTGGGTCAGTAGTAGAAAGCTGCAGTTCGGCCGTCTGTAAGGCTGCAGATGTCATAGACTCAAAGGAGTCTGAAATCGGGTGTAAAATGGAAGCAGAGGATACTTTAATGGCAGGAATCTCAGGAGGTAGAATAGCAATGACATCCTCAGCGATCTCTCAATCACCCTGGGCGTCAACAGGAGGATCATCAACAAACAAATCAACGTCATCATCAAATAAATCATCAAAAGGAAGATCCTTGGGAGGAATGACCACGAGAGGTACGACGTCGGGGATCGGAGCCATGATAGGCTCACCATCAGAATGACCAGTGATGCGGTGGTCATGGACCGAAACAAGAGTGACAAAAGGATCCTCATCAAGGAAGCCATCAGCAAGGGTAATTCATCACCAAAGTCTGGTAGCGCGAACGGTTGGAAGTCATCCTCGTCCTTGGTCAGCATGTCAAGGTTACTCTCAGTGTCTGACGTAAACATCTCCGGCACAGGTGCAATCTCATTATTTGTGGCGGTGGCCATAGGGTCGTTAACGTCTGACAACTCGTTTTCTGAGGAAGGTGTCATGTGTGCCGGTACATAATAGTCATAGCTTGTATATAGTAATCACTAACACTTAGTGTATGCAAACAAAGGTAATTTATCATGTAATCATGTATTCACATTATTCTTCATGAAACTTTCTATCCTTCCTAGTCTCTCAGACTAAGCCACCTAGTCTCCCAGACTAAACTTCCCAGTCTCTCAGACTGAACTCCCTAGTCTCTCAGACTAAACTTCCCAGTCTCTCAGACTGAACTCTCTAGTCTCTCAGACTAAACTTCCCAGTCTCTCAGACTGAATCATAAGCATAAAATTTGAAATGTGTTTCGTGCCTTTTGTTTGTGAAAATGTTTGTTTCCTGGATCTGGGCATTTCGTGTATGCAATGAAAACATGTTTGTAAAAACGTTTTTGTGAGAGCCCTAATGATTGTAGTCTAGACTCGAGAGGGAATCCAAGTTCGCTACAATCGAAGCTCTGATACCAAGCTGTCACACCCTGACTTTTGCGAAAGCGTGATTATGGTGTGACTGTCTTAATACCATTGCATTCAATCATAACATCAACTATATGATGAAACCATAGGTTTGTCATCTTTTAAATAAGTTTAAAACTTAACAACATTGTTTTAAAACGTAGACTTCAAATTCAAGTTTTACAAACCATACAAATTGTTTATGAGTTCACTCAGGACTCTTCAAAAGATATTAAATAAAACCAAGGTTTGGGAGACGTGTCTCGTCCAGGAATAAGACACACTGACCAACCCCAAAGACCATGGATGACATCTTTATTCCTAACGCAGCTTAAAACTTCCAACGCCCGCCAGATCCACTTACTACTTCCCTGAAATACATGTAGTTTGAAAACATCAACAAAAGTTGAGCGAGTTCATGTGTTTAGTATGTGTGCACGAATCATCCATGAAAACATTTGTAAGTATGTATGTATGTGTCACACCCCAACCGATGGCGGAATCATCGGGGCGTGGCACTGAGCGAAACAGATTGTCCAGATGTTTCCATAACAATCATCAATACTATTCAATTTAAATAATATGTCCCATACCGTATCTCAAACAGCAAATAATTATTACAGACATAAATCCAGTCAAATATTCTGTTCCGACAACTCAGATTTAAGTAGACAGCAATTGTTTATCTGCTTCTAGAGACCCCTGATTCGTTATCTACAGACAACTATTTGTTGGGCTCTAAAGCTTTATTCTAGCTTCAATTTCCTACCACATATGCATCCTAAGCACCTGTCACATACGTTAAAATAAAAGTCAATACATATAATGTAAAGGTGAGCATACAAGTTTGATAATAGCATATAGAGTTCCAATTCGTTTACGCATAACCAGCACGTACACATAGTGAAATGAAGCACGTTAGTTATCGACATAGATCCATCGATAGCAATGACTGCGGGTTGACTGCCCGAGGCAGTTCGCAATACATGATTACCACCGTAATTCATGCAAGTAAAAGATCCTTAACAACCCCCGTGTGAACGGGTGCGGAGTCCAAACTATAGTACTATCGTTGCTAAGGCAGGTAGACAGCATTCCATGTGTAAACATAACAAACAAGCATCCATAAGCCACGTATAACATGCATTAACGGTTAGCGTTCAAATAGTTTAAGTAGTGTGAAAGTTGTAGTTTGAATATTCGTAATGTATGTAACACCCAAAAGTGCTTAAAGCAAAAAGGGATCGAGTATACTCACAGCGATTATGGATTGAAGGGAGCGCTTAGCGAGTGCGGTTAGCCTGAATAGATTCGGTAGTATAAAGATAAGCGATTCGTAAAACATCACAAAGTATGAAAGGGTCGAAAAGGGGTTCGTTCGGATGGGAATTCGATCGAACAGCAATTCGTGCGGGTAACAATCCGTTCGGGTGGTCATTCGATCGGATGGTAATTCGATCGAGTGATGATTCGAGTGGATTGTTTCTTTCTATGAGAAGGATGTGTTTGTGTATGATGGTTTGACTTTTGAAGTTTTCATTGTAGCATTTTGAAACAATGAAGTATCTCTATCTTTCCAGCCGGTCGATCGAACGACTAGTCGTGCGGATGGCAATTCGTTCGAATGGTCATCCGTTCGAACGGCGACTTCATGATGAGGTTACTTATTGAAACAAGTTCACTACATAACTGTCGTTCGATCGAATGGTAATTCGATCGAATGACAATTCGTGCTATTGAACATGTTGAAAATTGTTAAGTCTGTTAAAGTCTTAGTATCTCATGATCTGAAGAGTAATCCTTTCAAAGGGTCGTTCGATCGGATTGCAATTCGTTCAATACCCAAACTTTAATTAAGATTGTTCAAAGGTGGGACCTAAGTGTAATCCGTTCGGGTGGCAATTCGTTCGGGTAGCCTATCCCTTTCGAATGGTAATTCGACCGGTTGGCAATCCGCTCTGATTGTCCTGTTCGTTCTACACTTGGTCGTCTTGAAGGTTTGTCGTTATGTCGAGTCACTTTGACAACGTGTTAGCCATCAGAACCCTTCGTTTGACCCAGTTGACCAACCTGACCAGGAATCACCCTAGTCCGGCCGGTTACCGGCTCGAGACGGTTGTTCTTGACTAACCCGAAATCGGTAGTCTCGTGAGTAGAATCTAGATCTAAGCCAGCACAACACTAAGGGCGAGTAGGAGACTAGATCAGAACCTGATCCTACCGGTTTTGAGTGTTTTAAGTGTAAAAAGAGTCGAAAGAAAGTTAAAACCATCTTTCAATCCTTTTTCACCACACTTGTGTTGAGATCTTTACAAGATCCTTGCGGAAATCGGTTAGATCTAAGTTGTTCTTAGTGGGTTGAGGTCAAAACATGAAGTTCTTGAAGAACACATGATGACGTCACCTTAGAACACCCGAAATCCAGTGATTTCACTCTTAAAAATTAAGATTTAAAAGATAGAAAGGTGTAGAAGTGCGTGTAGATCAAGAAAGTACAAGATTTAGGACGAGATCTTACCGGAATCGAGAGAAATCTGAGAAAAGGTTGAGTTGAGCGTGCTGGTCGAACAGGGATTTCCAAAAGTGGAAAAGATGACAATGACAGGGGTATTTATAGGATGCCAAAAGAGGAAAGGACTGTTCGGTCGAATGGCACATCGCCTGGGTGACTGTTCGGTCGAATGGCAATTCGAGCGGGTGGCACATGTCATCCTTAACCAAGTGGCTATCCGGTCGAATGGCTATTCGATCGGATGGCACTTGGTTAGGGTGTTTGACGCGCTGATCTTTGCTGATTCGATTTCGATTGCGATCGATACGATACGGTAGATTCTCCTAGTCAAATTACTCTCAGTCCTAAACACTCATATCTCGCATAATCTATTTTCCACCATTACTAGAGTTCGTTTCACGATTCGGATTCGATTGCATTTCGAGTTAGATTTCGAGTTTCGATTGAGTTTGCTTGCTTATCACACATAACATAAATAAACATGCACATGTAACACATAAGGCACACACACACGTATAATAACAAGTAAAATTCATAGCTCGAGTTGCGGTTAGAAGTTGATTCGATTAGCATAGATGGATTATTGATTAGTTAATTTTATCGCATTGTTACTTCCTGTATTTCACAGTTGTAAGTCGATTGATTAACGGTTAACACACATCGATTATTGCATTAACGACACTTACTCCACATAATACAAATAAAATAAAGAAATTTCTACGAGTCAAGTTGCGCGAAATCGGTCGTTGACTTTGACCTTGACTTTGACTTTCACTTGTGAAAACACGGGGTGTTACAGCCTCCCCTTGTTTAGGGAATTTCGTCCCAAAATTAGGCTGGAAGCTGTACAACGCCGTGAATCACGTTTGAGAACTTTCCGTTTGGACCGATTTTGAGTTCGAAACGATCGTTTGTGACACGGAATCCGTGAACGTGCGTGACCAAACACACTAGAACTTACTATAATCGGTGGTTCTATAGATTGATATGAAATCGTACAAAGCACTAGAATCACAATACTACTTTCTCTCTCTAGCTCCTCTCTTGAAACAACTGCGGGTACTTAGCCTTCATGTCGCTTTCGAGTTCCCAAGTGAACTCCGCACCTCGTTTGCCTTCCCATCGGACTTTCACAATAGGAATGCGTGAGCGCCTGAGCTGCTTGGTTTGGCGATCCATGATTTCGACAGGCTTTTCCACGAAGTGTAATGTTTCGTTCACTTGTAGATCGTCTAGAGAGACATGTAAATCGTGGTTGGCGAGGCACTTTCGGAGGTTTGACACGTGGAAAGTCGGGTGGACATTACTAAGTTCCTCCGGTAATTCGAGTCTGTAGGCGACTTTTCTGATCCTTTCCAGAATCTTAAAAGGTCCAACATATCGAGGCGCGAGTTTCCCTTTCTTGCCGAATCGGACCACACCCTTCCAAGGTGATACCTTTAGGAGTACGTGATCACCAACGCCAAATTCACGGGGCTTGCGCTTTTTATCGGCGTAACTCTTCTGTCGATCCCGAGCTTTCACCAGGTTGTCTCGGATTTGGAAAATTTTGTCTGTCGTTTCTTGTAATAGCTCAGGACCGGTTAGTTGCGAATGACCGATCTCGTGCCATACGATAGGCGATCGACATCTTCTTCCGTATAATGCCTCGAATGGTGCCATTTGGATGCTAGAATGGTAGCTGTTGTTATACGAGAATTCGACTAACGGCAGGTATTTATCCCAATTACCTCCGAAGTCTAGGACACACGAACGGTGCATGTCTTCAAGAGTACGAATCGTTCTTTCAGTCTGACCGTCGGTTTGAGGGTGGGAAGCGGTACTTAGATTAAGCGATGTACCGAGTGCCGTTTGAAACGTTTCCCATAGTCGCGAGGTGAACCGAGCATCACGATCAGAGATGATGTCACGAGGCGTTCCATGATTACAAATGATCTCGTCGGTGTAGATTCGGGCTAATCGTTCTACCTTGTAGTCTTCTCGTATTGGTAGAAAGTGAGCTGATTTAGTCAAACGGTCGACCACAACCCATATGCTGTCGTGACCTGATGACGTGTGTGGTAGCTTGGTTATGAAATCCATGGCTATGCTCTCCCACTTCCACATGGGAATTGGTGGTTGTTCGAGTAAGCCGGAGGGTCTTTGGTGTTCAGCCTTGACTCTAGCACAAGTTAGGCATTTTCCGACGTAGAGGGCGATATCTCTTTTCATACCCGGCCACCAGTACTTATAACGAAGGTCCTGGTACATTTTATCAGCACCGGGGTGAATAGAATACCGGGATTTGTGGGCTTCGTCCATCAAGATTTGTCGCAAATCCGTTCGTTTGGGAATCCAAATTCGGTCTAGGAAGTGGAATATCCCATTCGATTTGCTCACAAGTTGGGCTCCGTCGTGGTAGATTCTTTCTTTCTTCAAGGTGCGTTCGTTAAAACATGCATGTTGAGCATCGCGGAAGAGGGTTTCGAGATCGTGTTGGGCTTGAACATTACGGGTGCTAAGCAGGTAACTCCGTCTGCTGAGTGCGTCGGCAACGACATTTTCCTTGCCTGGGTGATAACGGATCTCACAGTCGTAATCGTTGAGAAGTTCTACCCATCGGCGTTGACGCATATTAAGTTCCTTCTGATTAAAGATGTGTTGTAGGCTCCTATGATCGGTGAAGATCGTACACTTGGTACCATACAGGTAGTGTCGCCAAATCTTTAACGCAAAAACAACTGCACCTAGCTCGAGATCATGGGTTGTATAGTTCTTCTCGTGGATTTTGAGCTGACGAGATGCGTAAGCTATGACCTTGTCCCATTGCATGAGAACGCAACCAAGACCAAGGTTGGAAGCATCACAGTAGACAATGAAATCATCGTTTCCGTCTGGCAGTGTGAGAACAGGAGCGTTGCAAAGCATGTGCTTGAGGTTTTGGAAGGCAGTCTCTTGTTTGGTTCCCCAGACAAAAGGCTGGTCCTTATGCGTAAGAGAGGTAAGTGGTACAGCAATCTTCGAGAATCCTTCGATAAATCGTCGATAATAGCCCGCCAGTCCGAGAAAAGAGCGGACTTCAGACGGATTCTTAGGTGTAACCCAGCTCTTAATAGCTTCTATCTTTGCAGGGTCGACGTGAATGCCTTGACTATTTACGATGTGACCCAAAAACTGAACTTCCTCCAGCCAGAATTCACACTTGGAGAACTTGGCATAGAGTTGGTTCCCCTGGAGTAACTCGAGAACCAAACGTAGATGTTGCGCATGTTCGGTTTTCGATTTGGAATAGATCAATACATCGTCGATGAATACGATGACGAAACGGTCGAGATATGGTTTACACACGCGATTCTTCAGATCCATGAAAACCGCTGGTGGGTTGGTTAAGCCAAAAGGCATGACAACAAATTCGTAGTGACCGTAACGAGTACGAAACGCGGTTTTGGGTATATCCTCCTCTTGAATACGTAGCTGGTGATATCCTGAACGCAGGCCGATCTTTGAGAAACACGTAGCGCCTTGTAGTTGATCAAACAAATCGTCAATGCGAGGTAGAGGATAGCGGTTCTTGATAGTTAACTTATTCAGTTCCCGATAGTCGATGCACATCCTGAACGACCCGTCCTTCTTTTTTACGAAAAGGACTGGCGCGCCCCAAGGAGAGGTGCTCGGGCGAATGAAGCCTTTCTCAAGTAATTCCTGGAGTTGGGTTGAGAGTTCGCGCATTTCGGATGGTGCAAGACGATAAGGAGCTTTGGCAATAGGGTTGGATCCAGGAATGAGGTCGATACGAAAGTCGATATCCCGACTTGGCGGTAATCCGGGAAGATCCTCTGGAAAAACATTAGGAAATTCTCGAACCACAGGAACGTCCTTCACTTCCTTCTTCTCTTTCTTTTCCTTTTTCGATGCTACAACGTTAGCCAAGAAAGCTCTGTATTCCTTGCGGAGATACTTGCTATCTTGGACACAGGACATGAATTTGAGACCCTTCGAAGTAGTATCACCATATACACACAACGAGTCACCATTCGCGAGCGAGAATCGAATCATTTTGTCGAAGCATACAACTTCAGCATGGTTTTCTCGAAGAAAGTCCATGCCTACTATGACATCAAAACTTCCGAGTTACATCGGAATAAGGTCAATTGGGAAGATGTGATTGTTGAGCTTGAGAGTACAATCACGGATAACGGAATTGACAGCGACGGTTCTTCCGGTAGCGACTTCAACATCGAATGCCGAGGATAGTTGGGAAAGTTTACGATTAAGGAGTTTCTCAAATTCGAGCGACACAAGCAGTTATCAGCTCCAGTATCAAACAAACATGAAGCATAAATACCATTCACAAGGAACGTACCATTGACCACGTTGTTGTCGGCCTGGGCTTGACGACGTTGAGGTTGAAAGTTCTGGCGCGTGCGGCCTGTTGTTGTTGTTGTTGCTGCTGCTGCTGTTGTTGCTGCTGTGGCTGCTGTTGCTGAGGCTCTTGCTTCACGACCCTGTTTGGGCACATGTTGGCGAAATGGTTCGGGTCGCCACATGCGAAGCAGGCTCTGGCTTTGACTGCGGGTGCCGGAGGAGCTTGTTGACCCTGTGGGGCAGTGAGTAGGGCTTGGTTGGCAGGAGCTTGACGAATACGGCAATTGGCAGTAAAATGACCGTATACGTTGCAATGAGCACAGTAACGGCAAGCAATGGCAGTTGGGTGGTGGTAGGTGCAAGTAGGACAGAGCGGGTGTGGCCCAGTGTATGCACGCTTTGCAGGCGGTGCATTGGCCACAGGCGCTGCTACTTGACACTGTTGGGCAGGTACGGCTTGAACTGGTGCAGCAGTGATCGCACAGTTCTTGTTACTGGAGCTGTTCTTTCTCTTATTCTTCCTCTTGTTGCCTGATGAGGTAGGTTTAGCAGTTGGTACGGCAGTGGTAGCTTAATGCAGATGTTTCGAAGTCTTATCACAGACACCAGCCTTAACCCGTTTGTCATTGATTTCAGCGGCCAGCAGATAGGTTTCCTCGATCGTCGTAGTCTTAGCCGCTTGCACGAAATCAGCAACGCAGTCGGGCAGGGCCCGGATGTACTTCTTGATCGTCATGTCGGGAGTCTTGACTTGGTCGGGACAGATAATGCTGAGCTGTTTAAAACGAGCAGTAAGACCAGCATTGTCACCATCCTTTTGCTGGATGTGCCAGAATTCATCTTCTAGCTTTTGACGCTCGTGAGGAGGGCAGAATTCCTCTAGCATAACTTCCTTGAGCTCGTCCCACGACAGACCGTAGGCTGCATCGTTCCCTCGTTTGTTCCTCTCGGCCATCCACCAGTCTAGTGCACGGGACTGGAAGACGCCGGTAGCATTCAGAGTACGGAGGTCATCAGGGCAACCACTCTGTCGCAGAGTAACCTCAATAGAGTCAAACCAGTGAAATAGTGCAGTGGGACCTCCTTCGCCAGTGAATTCTTTTGGCCCACAAGACTTGAATTGCTTGAAACTGAAAGGCCTTGCGGCAGCTTTAGGAGCGTCGGTTCTTGATTCCTCAAATGATTTGCTAGCATTTTCATAGACATCACTCACAGCTTTTGCTACGCTTTTAGCGATGATGGAAGCAAGAAGTCTGTCTCTCTTCTCTTGGCGAGAAAGTGCATGACGGGATCCAGACGACATTGTCTGCCATAGACATCGCCACGGAACTCAACACATTGTATTCGAATCTCACCTCACACGTTTACTACTTACTAAAGCTTAGTCACACGTACACTTACGTACACATATAACACATAGAACACAAATCTCATAAACACGTAGAATCACATAATCACATAATTCCTAAGCACGTAGAGCAAATAATCACATAACGCCTAAGCACGTAAAACACAGGAGCAAAGAAGTTCATACGCATTGAGTCACTTAGAAGCAGTCAGAAAACAGAAACCTATTATTCAAATCTCGCGATCGTTCAAGTATAGCGTTCACGCTTAGTATATCGAATAGCGTAGTGTAGCATAGGGTTGTCCAAAATTCGGCGATTTGTTAGCGACTTGAGGTAGAATGCAGTGCGAGTCGTGCGTGTCGATCGAAGTGAAAGCAAAACCGAGTAAATCTTCAAAAATTTTAAACATATAAATAGGTAAAAACCACATAAAACACATAAAATCGACGAATCAGAGCGACAACTGCCGACTCTAAACACGTATAGTTGAAAATTAGATCGTCTGCGGCTACTAGATATTGACTACCCAAAGTGATTCGACTATTCTCAACAGACTTGTCGTCACACTTCGACTTTCGGGATCGTGTTTCCGCCTCGATTCTTGGGCATTCAACACGTACTCCTTGGGTCATACTTATGACTCAGGTCGTTGAAGTTCGTCGAGGCTTTGGTGAGATGCGTAAAAAGTTAGGAGCAAGTTGTCAAGGTTAGGGTTTCACCCCTAGCTTAGCAACTTCTTCCTTGTTTTAGCAAAAATTGAGGAGATTATTCATCAAAATATGGATTTCACTCCTGATTTGGTATAATTTCCCTCGTTTGTTATTGTAAATAATGAGGAAATCGTTGATAAATTGATAAAATCGGCACTGACCAAGCAATTTAGTTGAGAGTTGATGTGCGGTAAGTGTCGTATATATTAGGTGTATATTTTAAGCCCTTTTTAACACTTATTTTAGCCAAGTTTTAAATTTATAAAACACGATATTTCACGAACACTAAACACACATATGGGCAAGTGCACCCATCGTTGAGTGTAGTATAGCGTTGGTAAGATACCGAGGTCGTCCAAGGACACAAGAGCTTTTAGTACCGGTTTATCCTCAACGTCTAACCAAAATAAAAGTTTAGAAAAAAATGTTTTAAACTAAGAAAATTAAAAACTAACTAAAATGCTGAAAATAAAAATAAAAGAAAAACAGATAGACAAGATGAATCACTTGGTTCCGACTCGTATCTAGTATAACCTTTGATTATTTCCGCACTTTTGCACATAATTAAGAGATTATCTTAGTTATTGTAGTAGGCCCCTCTTTTGGAGGTGACGTTACCCTCACCCCAGTAGTTTGAGTCAGCAGGGATACAATCCTAAAAGGGTGGATTATTGGAAGATAATGAATTAAGTTATTAATGCAGTATTGTGGTAGGCCCCGCTTTTGGCGGTGACGTTACCCTCGGCTAAGTAGTCTGAGTCAGCAGGGATACAGTCCTAAATAGCCGGGTTATAGTATTAATAGTAGTTAACTTATGAGGGGATCAAAGAGTTTGGACCCCCGCCATCCAATACCGTGAAGTATTGAAGGAGGTCCTACTAAATTTGACCCAGGTCCATTGCAGGACCTCTAAACGCTGAACAATGGCAAGACCTTTACCAAACCGTTCCCTTAACCCCCTACCAGGTAGCCAACATATCTCCATATAGACCGTGGAGATATGAATGGTGAAAATCCTTTATTTTATATAGACAGTAAAATAATGCCAAGACACCACGGACAAACGATAAGGAAAGATCACCTTCAACATAAGTAACTAGTTATTAAAGTCATTAATACAAAACCAAATAAAAAGTGCAAAAGATTAGAAATAAAAAGTATTATACTAGACACTTTGTCTTCACCAAGTGATGTAAGAGACTTAGGCAAACATGGCCTTGATTGTCAAGAACTCTTACGATCAATCTTGGATCCCGAGACGACTCACACACTCTACGATGGACAATGGATGATGGTGGTGGATGATGGTGTTGTGATGGTGGTGGGTGGTGGATGAAGTGTGAGAGAGGTGGTGTGCCAAGGGATGAGATGAAATGAATCCAAGCCCTCCTATTTATAGGCTGAACAGAGGGCTGGACACGGCCCCGTGTCCGCTGGGCACGGCCCCGTGTCCGTCTGACAATCTCTCTCCTCATTAATTGTAATTCGCAATTACAATAAGTGCGCCTGCTGTACTTTCGACACGCCCCCGTGTCCGCTGGGCACGGCCCCATGATGGGCAATAGAAGCTTCTATAGGTTTGTCTTTTCTGCTACTTCTTGGGCACGGCCCCGTGCTGGCTGAGCACGGGGCGTGTTCAGCCTTCTGATTTCTCTATTTTGCTTTGGAAGGTGCCGTTGAGGGGTCGGGCAGTCCACTAATGTTCCTTTTCTTGTATTTATGTTGGATTTAGCTGTCTTTTTGCTTCTTTTGCGTTTTTGAGCTCATTTAATCCTGAAAATACAAAAGGAAGACAAAAACACTCTTTTTCCAATATTAGTACTTAAAAAGGGTTAGTTTTATGCCTCATTTGATGTAATTTATATGTTGCATTTTACACACATCAAGAGTTTGCGGTTTTCACACCTAATCCCAACGAAATCGTTTGACCCTTTTTGAAAATTCGAGTGCAGTGATAGCGAGAAATAGCTGGGTACAGCACTTAAGTTCGGTCTGTTGGTTCTTAACTATAGTCTAGGTCTCTAAGACATCGACCCGGACTAGGTCGTGTCTAGCCTAATTCCCTATAGTTATGGCTCTGATACCAATCTGTCACACCCCAACCGATGGCGGAATCATCGGGGCGTGGCACTGAGCGAAACAGATTGTCCAGATGTTTCCATAACAATCATCAATACTATTCAATTTAAATAATACGTCCCATACCGTATCTCAAACAGAAAATAATTATTACGGATATAAATCCAGTCAAATATTCTGTTCCGACAACTCAGATTTAAATAGACAGTAATTGTTTATCTGCTTCTAGAGACCCCTGATTCGTTATCTACAGACAACTATTTGTTGGGCTCTAAAGCTTTATTCTAGCTTCAATTTCCTACCACATATGCATCCTAAGCACCTGTCACATACGTTAAAATAAAAGTCAATACATATAATGTAAAGGTGAGCACACAAGTTTGATAATAGCATATAGAGTTCGAATTCGTTTACGCATAACCAGCACGTACACATAGTGAAATGAAGCACGTTAGTTATCGACATAGATCCATCGATACCAATGACTGCGGGTTGACTGCCCGAGGCAATTCGCAATACATGATTACCACAGTAATCCATGCAAGTAAAAGATCCTTAACAACCCCCGTGTGAACGGGTGCTGAGTCCAAACTATAGTACTATCGTTGCTAAGGCAGGTAGACAGCATTCCATGTGTAAACATAACAAACAAGCATCCATAAGCCATGTATAACATGCATTAACGGTTAGCGTTCAAATAGTTTGAGTAGTGTGATAGTTTTAGTTTGAATATTCGTAACTTATGTAACACCCAAAAGTGCTTAAAGCAAAAAGGGATCGAGTATACTCACAGCGATTATGGATTGAAGGGGGCGCTTAGCGAGTGCGAATAGCCTGAATAGATTCGGTAGTATAAAGATAAGTGATTCGTAAAACATCACAAAGTATGAAAGGGTCAAATAGGGGTTCGTTCGGATGGGAATTCGATCGAACAGCAATTCGTGCGGGTAACAATCCGTTCGGGTGGTCATTCGATCGGATGGTAATTCGATCGAGTGACGATTCGAGTGGATTGTTTCTTTCTATGAGAAGGATGTGTTTGAGTATGATGGTTTGACTTTTGAAGTTTTCGTTGTAGCATTTTGAAACAATGAAGTATCTCTATCTTTCCAGCCGGTCGATCGAACGACTAGTCGTGCGGGTCGCAATTCGTTCGAATGGTCATCCGTTCGGACGGCGACTTCATGATGAGGTTACTTATTGAAACAAGTTCACTACATAACTGTCATTCGATCGAATGGTAATTCGATCGAATGACAATTCGTGCTATTGAACATGTTGAAAATTGTTAAGTCTGTTAAAGTCTTAGTATCTCATGATCCGAAGAGTAATCCTTTCAAAGGGTCGTTCGATCGGATTGCAATTCGTTCAATACCCAAACTTTAATTAAGATTGTTCAAAGGTGGGACCTAAGTGTAATCCGTTCGGGTGGCAATTCGTTCGGGTAGCCTATCCGTTCGAATGGTAATTCGACCGGTTAGCAATCCGCTCTGATTGTCCTGTTCGTTCTACACTTGGTCGTCTTGAAGGTTTGTCGTTATGTCGAGTCACTTTGACAACGTGTTAGCCATCAGAACCCTTCGTTTGACCCAGTTGACCAACCTGACCAGGAATCACCCTAGTCCGGCCGGTTACCGGCTCGAGACGGTTGTTCTTGACTAACCCGGAATCGGTAGTCTCGTGAGTAGAATCTAGATCTGAGCCAGCACAACACTAAGGGCGAGTAGGAGACTAGATCAGAACCTGATCCTACCGGTTTTGAGTGTTTTAAGTGTAAAAAGAGTCGAAAGAAAGTTAAAACCATCTTTCAATCCTTTTTCACCACACTTGTGTTGAGATCTTTACAAGATCCTTGTGGAAATCGGTTAGATCTAAGTTGTTCTTAGTGGGTTGAGGTCAAAACATGAAGTTCTTGAAGAACACATGATGACGTCACCTTAGAACACCCGAAATCCAGTGATTTCACGGTTAAAAATTAAGATTTAAAAGATAGAAAGGTGTATAAGTGCGTGTAGATCAAGAAAGTACAAGATTTAGGACGAGATCTTACCGGAATCGAGAGAAATCTGAGAAAAGGTTGAGTTGAGCGTGCTGGTCGAACAGGGATTTCCAAAAGTGGAAAAGATGACAATGACAGGGGTATTTATAGGATGCCAAAAGAGGAAAGGACTGTTCGGTCGAATGGCACATCGCCTGGGTGACTGTTCGGTCGAATGGCAATTCGAGCGGGTGGCACATGTCATCCTTAACCAAGTGGCTATCCGGTCGAATGGCTATTCGATCGGATGGCACTTGGTCAGGGTGTTTGACGCGCTGATCTTTGCTGATTCGATTGCGATCGATACGATACGGTAGATTCTCCTAGTCAAATTACTCTCAGTCCTAAACACTCATATCTCGCATAATCTATTTTCCACCATTACTAGAGTTCGTTTCACGATTCGGATTCGATTGCATTTCGAGTTAGATTTCGAGTTTCGATTGAGTTTGCTTGCTTATCACACATAACATAAATAAACATGCACAGGTAACACATAAGGCACACACACACGTATAATAACAAGTAAAATTCATAGCTCGAGTTGCGGTTAGAAGTTGATTCGATTAGCATAGCTTGATTATTGATTAGTTAACTTTATCGCATTGTTACTTCCTGTATTTCACAGTTGTAAGTCGATTGATTAACGGATAACACACCTCGATTATTGCATTAACGACACTTACTCCACATAATACAAATAAAATAAAGAAATTTCTACGAGTCAAGTTGCGCGAAATCGGTCGTTGACTTTGACCTTGACTTTGACTTTCACTTGTGAAAACACGGGGTGTTACAGTATGTATGTATGTATGTATGTATCTGTAAACTGGTATGAAGCAACAAGGAAAACAGATCAATTAATGTGTAGCTAATACAGTAATATGTGTGACATGGCATAGGAAGCACTCAACCCTGTAAGCGTATTTCGTACCGGCCCCTCCGGCGGAACGACATAGTCACCACATGCGGCCAACTCGCAGGCCCATGGGTGGGGCTCGCAACACCCAATAGATCTATCACTCATGCCCCTCGGTCCTTATACAAGGATTAATGGTCTTAAGTTAATCGCCTACCCATTCACATGATCTAGCAGTTCATTCCTTAGCTAACCATACCGTTTGTAAATGTCTGTAAACAATTGTAACATGCATTTCACCCCTGAAGTTATAAAACTGAAAACAGTTAAAAGAAAAAGGGGAACATGAACTCACTGTTTTGCGTTCCTTGTATCCGATGTAACTCAAAGCTTCCTCTAGAACGCACGACTACCTACCTGCGTACTATGGTCCATTAGACGAGCGGGTCGTGCCTTGACTTGGTATTGATTAGTGTCTTTGAGTTACGTTTCCAAGTGTCTTCATTAATATTCCAAGTGTATAATTATCTGATAAAATGATTAATATTTTATCTTAATATTTCTCAAGTATTTAAACATGTATATCATTCCCAAGGATGGGTATATTTGTATTTGTATTCTTGTATATTTCTGCCATGTAAAGGTGTCGTATTCCGGCGTGTATTATCTTTAATAAGTATCCAATATATATTTCTAGAAAAAATATAAATTTCAAGGAGTATTTCTTAGAAAATAATTCCTAACTTTTCTTTTGGCAAAAATATTTGTAGTTCCAAAACAATATATTTTCAAGTCTCACTTAGAGAATATATTTATAAACTTATCTTCATCCAATAATGTATTTCAAGTGTACTCAAGAAAATATATATCTTTCCCAAAAATTATATATCTTCTAAAAAAATTCCAAGAAAACATATATATCTTTAATCGCCAAAAATTATATATCTCCTTCTTGTCAAAATATGATATAACTTCGTGACAATCGTAAAAATCATGTTTTCATTTCTTGTGTCCAAACTATTATTTACCAAAAGTATACTTATAAATGTATTTTCCGGAATATTTTGTAAGTTACATTATTTCGTTCGGTTTTACAATATTATGTGTGTAACTTGTGGATTTATTCCTTGAGATTTTTGGTAGTATTTTGGATTGTAATTTCGTGGTATTTTGTTAAGTTATATTATTTCAAATCCTAAAATAATATAACTAATACACAAAGTATACAAATAATCACACACATGTGTCTTCTAAATATGTATCTTTCAAACACATATTTAGTCATTTTTATTTACAAAAACCAACCTCCAATGTTTATACCCTTTTGTAATAAAAATTATGGCAGACTTTGTATGAAAATCAAGGTTAAAAATATACTTGTAAATGTTTGTTTGAAAATATTTCTCTAAGTGTTTATATTTTTAGAAAATTTTTCCATAGTTTCCCCTAAAAATGGAGGTTCCCACGCTTTCGAATCATATCATTTTCTTTTAAAATCATCACAAACAATTAACAATTCAATCAACACTTACCTAGTGCCAAAATTATGCAATTTATATAACAACATGAACTTGAACTTTTATAAAAACTTGTAGTAACTTGGTAGTGTGTTTAGTATGTTTAGTTACTCTTTAAAATGTATTTACTTCTTTAATAACTTCATTTTTAAAGAAGTTGGGTGTTTATAACTTCCAAACACATTTTCTAAAAATGCTTCTTTATGTAATCTTTTTGTTACACAAGTGTTTCTACAGTTGTTTAACCATTAAAAACAAGTTTGGTTTATGTAAGAACCAAGCTTATATAAATCTTGTTACTTAACTTAGTTTCTTAAGAAAATTATTCTTGAAGTCATCCATTTACAAGACTTATGTTGTGTTTAAATCATCATCACATATGAAAACAACTTTATTATTCAAGTTCATGTATTCATAAAGTATGATCATCTTGGTCTTTCACAAGATCATCTCCTTAACTTACTAGATCATGTGTTTAATCACAATCTAGTAAGTTTCATATGATGTCTAACAGCACAAACACCAATAATCAATCATCAAGAAGCAACACAACACTAAAACAACATATATTCTTATGGTTTTGAGATTTATGTTAAAGATTATGTTCTTGTTTATTAGTGTTCTCCATGATTTTCAACAGGTATCATTCTTTAACCACTTGAAATAGATGTAAAATGAAGAGTAGAAGATCTTGCTACTAGCTCAAGGCTAGGGATGATCAAGTGTAGAAATGAAGTGGATAAAAGCAAACGGTAAAGGTCCTTCAACTTCCACAAGCTCCAAGCTCCTTAATTTAGCTCCTTACACCTTTGTATCACCTTAGAATGGTAGGAATTGAAGTGAAAATGGAGATGGTATGGTGGTGATGTGTGGCCATGAGCCATGGGGTGAAGAGGGAGGAGTTTTGGTGTTGAAGAAGATGATGGTAACAAGTGTGTTAAGTCTTGAGGTTTATAGGAAAATTTCTCCAACATTTGTTTACTCAATGGTTAATGTGTCTCATTAGTACAAAGCATATCTCTTAACAAATCAAATGAAATCAAATAAAATCAAGGGTGGGGGCCACCCTTGAAACCGTGAACATGAGGGGGGTATAGGTTGTGGTTTAATGACAAGTTAGGATATTTAGTTAGAACTTAAGTGTAATAGTTAGGTGTTATGTGTATTAGGTGTTATATAGTGTGTTAGGGTGTTCGGGGATCATAACTAGCTCAGAAACATTAAAACAATGCTTCTAGTATAATTTTGGTGTTTCGGGTAGTGTTCGGTTGTATACTGGTTCGTTAAAGTGCTAAACTATACCGTTTAGTGTTCTTTATGTACCCTTTTGTGACACTTTTAATTCCCGACACTTAGGAAAGTATTATGGGCCAGTTAATCATTTTTCTGCATGGTATAAGAGTGTTAAATAGCTGAATTTTGCTGAATTATGCTGAATTCGGCACTTTAATTGGTTTTAGGCACTTTACGGCACTTAAACTATCTCTAGGAAGGCAGTTTTATGACCCTTACTTTCCTACACACTATACTAGGATAGTACTTAGTTTCTGACTCATATTGGGTCTCAAAACACTGTCTGTCTATGTACTGAACTCCGTCAGCATTTTCCCAGTTTATCTGTTAACTGTGCTAATTGTGGTTTGTGCATCATTTATGTCAAATATGTTTGCATGCAGTAATGATATGACATTTGCAATATGTGATGCACATGTGTGTATAAAGTAATAATCAGAAAGCAGTTCAAGTCATTAATTGTAATTCAGCACAGACATTAAGCATTAATTAATTGTACGGATACTTGGATTTTTGACAGTTGTCACAGTGATATCTTCAGTAAAACTTTGTCCCCTACTTGGAACTTAAGAGGTTTGCGTCTCTTGTCGGCGTAGCTCTTCTGCCGATCTCTGGCAGCTTTGAGACGATCACGGATTTGTATGATCTTATCCGTCGTCTCCAGGACAATCTTAGGTCCTGATAGTTGGGCTTCCCCAACTTCTGCCCAACAAACGGGCATTTGATATCTTCTCCTATACAAGGCCTCAAAAGGAGCAGGCTTGATGCTTATATAATAACTATTAGTAGGAGACTTAATTAGGGTGAGATGGTCATTCCAACTACTACCCAAATCGATCTTAAAGAAGTAGCTAGCCCTTTGCAGTTGGTCGAATAAATCATCTATCCTGGGCAGCGGATAACGATTCTTGATCGTTACCTTGTTCGGTTCGCGGTAATCAATACACAAGCGCATTGAACCTTCCTTTCTTTTTCACAAACGAAAATCGGAGCTTCCAAGGTGATGAGCTAGGCTGTAAAAGCCTTTCTCCAAAAGCACGTCCAGTTGGGTTCTCAGTTCTTTCATCTCCATTGGTGCTAACCGATGTGGAGCTCTTGCAATAAGTGCAACTCCTGGTAGGATGTCATTCCTAACTCCACTTGCCTCTCAGGAGGTAAACCGGGTAGTTCTTCAGGGAAGACATCAGGATAATCAGAGATGATAGAGATATCTTCAATCTCCGGCTTTGGTTCATCTACCGTCACCTGTGCCATGTAAATGACACATCCGCTCTTCAGACACTTTGATGCTTTGAGTAGGGACACATGCTCAGGCAATCCATAGTGTATATCTCCTTGGATGGTGATCAAATCACCTGAAGGGGTTTTAACCTCGATGAGTTTCTTGTCGTAGGCGATGCGGGCTTGGTTATGTGATAACCAATCCATGCTTAAAACTACATCGAACCCCGCCAATTTCATTGGAAGACGGGAGATAGGAATAGAATGATTCCTAATGGATAATATCCATCAAGAATAGAAGATGCGGTTTCTATGGTTTTATCGATAAGTTCTACCTCATAATTAATATCTAGAGTTCTTATGGGTAAATTGAAAAGTTTGCTAAACTTATGGTCTATGAAAGACTTATTAGTACCTGAATTAAAACATGACTCTTAGCAAATATATTATTGACTATTGATAAGGAATGTACCTGTTATAATATTATTGTCATTTACTGCCTCTCCTCCATTCATCTGATAAGTTCAAGAGTTTCCTTTCTTAGCCTCTCTAGGCTTAGTTGTACCTTCTTTGGCAGCTTTAAGGCAATTAGTCCTGATGTGGCCCTTCTCACCATAGCTAAAGCAGACCGCATTCTTTAATACATTCATGGGACTGATGACCAGTTCTTTTGCAGATGCCACACTGCTTTGGCTTCTGGTCTGTTCGACACTGTCCCTAGTGCCTTCTGTTGTAGGTCTTGCACATAGGTTTTTCATCAGACTCTTATTGGTTCTTATTGAATCCGAACTTGCCCTTTTTCTTAGATTTCTGGGAGTTATCCTCCTCCCTTTCTCTTTTCCCATCGGTCTCAGTTTTGACCGATTTTTGTCTCACTATATCCAGAGTGAGAGACAAAGATAGATCCACAGTTGATCTATATAAGGTAGGCTTTGAAGCCTTAACATGCCCTTTTATTTCTGGTGCTAAACCACCAATGAATCGCGCAATGTGTTTTCGCTCAGGGGTAATTAAATAGGGTACTAACCTAGATAAGGAGTTGAAGTCAGTGACATGCTGTCGACAGTCTATGTTTTTCATTGTGAGAGTCAGGAAATCTGACTCCACCTTTTTCACTTCATGTTGTGGACAGTAAGTTTCCCTGATAAGATCCACAAACTTGGACCATCCCATATTGTATAGGGGTATCTTCCCTATGGACTGTATCATGGCTTTCCACCATGTGAGGGCCTCGCCCTTAAAGGATTGTGAAACAAACTTTACCACATCCTTATCAGCACAACCGCTGATGTCCACAACAGTCTCCATCTTATCGAGCCATCTCCTGGCATCGATCGCTCCCATCTCTCCATCGAAGTCTCTGAGCTTACATGAGACGAAGTATTTGTATGTGCACCCCTCTTTAGTCGAACGGGGCTTATCATGAAGTACTAACTTCTGGGGTTCGCTCTTCGCATTTGAGGAGTGAACTGAGCTCTCCTTGCGAGCTGATGAATGTGGCTTTGAATGGGACTTTGAACGAGTAGCACTCGACTCTTTAAAATTTTCCTTGATAGTATTCATGGCTTTGCTGACTGCCACGTTGATCATAGCTTGGAGATCAACTCCATTAACATTTAGATTCACATTTGTAGCATCATTTGCATTTGCCGCATCATTAGTGTTGCGACTACTGTTCGTCTCATCCAAGTTTGCCATACTCGAAGCTTGGTACTAAACACCAAATTAATCAATTTCTTAGTTGCAATATAATAGTTAATCATCGAACCTGATGACTTAACATACATTAGCCATGGCATCATTAAACCATATAGGTTATTTGGTTTTTAACATTCCTAATGAATGTTATTTGAGAATGTATAAATTATATTCAGCCTAGGTCACAAAAGGGCCATCAATGGGATTTAAGGTTTGGACAAAGTCCATCACCTATTAGACAGTGAATCATAAAGTCACAACTGTCATTGTCGTATTGACAATAATAGATAGCTCAAGGTGCGTCACAAGGACTTTTAAAATATGGCACATAGGCATGTTCGCAAAGGACATTAAAGAATTTGCACAAAGGCCTGTCACGAAAGACATTAAAAGATATAACACAAAGGCCTGTCACAAGGGACATTAAAAGATATTTAATTCGTGATCTTATTGATCAAGAGGCTTTTAAGGCTTGAACATAGTTCACCACATTTGGACAGGGAGTCGTAGACCACAACTGTCGTTGTCATTAAAAGACGGTGTATTATGGTCCGTAGGCAAATCAATTGACATCACAAAAGGATGTTAAAAATAATAATCATCGTACTAATGATATTAGTCATGATCGTATTGATCATATTGACTATGAGGCTTGGGCATAACCCACCACCTTGGACAGGGAACCATAAAGGTTACAACCGTCATTGTCTTATTGACAATATAATATAATATGGCCCGTAGGAAAATCATCACTAAGGATGATAAATATGATCATCGTATTGATGATATTAGTCATGATTGCACTGATCATATAGACTATGAGGCTTGTGTATAACCCACCACCTTGGACAGGGAACCATAATGGTCACAACTGTCATTGTCTCAAATGGACTGTATAATATAGCCCGTAGGCATGTCATCACTAGGGATGTTAATAATATGATCATCGTATTGACGATACTAGCCATGATCTAACTCAATCATATAGGCTATAAGGTTAGGACGTAGTCCAAATACCTTAACGGCTAATGTGGTTTCTCAAGTCACACTGCCACGAGTGTCAACATTACTTGAATGTTGATTAAGGAGTTCTTAGTTGTTAAGAGCTTGTAAATAAATAATGTTTTGTACTCAAACAATTATAAGTTTTAATGAAAGTTCAGTTTGCTTCCGTTGTAAGTGTATCAATTGTACATAATCACCCGGGTCACGAGTGGGGTGTTACAGTTTAGATTCTTCTCCATATTCAAATGATGTAAAAGAAAATATACGACATATATATACAACAAATATGCTAACTTACACACGATTGTAGGAGGTATCATAAATGTAGGAGGTGGACAAAAAACTGGCAGAACATGCAGCGATAAAAGCTTAGCTCGCATAAGTGGTGCACTTCAAAAAAAACTGTCAAATTATTGGGGTTATTCCGGTCATAATAACCATCGAGTTTGGGCGGCCAAGATCATCTCAAAAACAATTATTTTTGTCAAAAATGTAGGTTGACGAGCGGCGAATAATATATAAATAATATGTCCCTTAAAGACATTAAATCAAGAGTGTGTGGAGTTTTAGTATAAAAAAACACTTTTCAACGCTTATGAATCAAACAATGAATAAAATAGGTAATATATTACAGAAATAGAACTAAATGGTTTCGTTCACTGATTTAAGACCCCATCACTGAATTGTATGTCAAGATCACAAAAATAGTTAGGCTGGAGGGTGTGGGGGCTCATCACTGTCACTTCACCATGTATAACGTCCATATAGGCTCCATTACCACACCCTCCAAGTGAAGAGGGGGGGCGCCAAGGCTTGGGCTCGATGGTGGTAACTAGTGTTAACGCCCAATTTGAAGAATTCAGGTGGGGCCCATTAGTTTTAAACCAATCAAATGTTTTTTTTTTTTAATTTTGTTTAATAGGGGCTCCATCCACACCATGTAAATTAAAAGGGGGCTCCATAGGTCAGGTGGATCCTAGGTGGACTTGATAAAGGCCCATGGGGCTCCAACCACACCTCATAGCCTTAGGCTGGAGGGTGTGATATAAAGCCCCTAGGGGCTTTATCACGCCATGTCAGATTCAACTAGGCGCCACGTCATATGGGGGTATTTAAAGCCTCTTCCTTTAACTTGCATTAACTTGCAGGGTGTGGTATAGAGTCCATCTATTAAACAAAATTATGAAAAAAAAAGATTTTATTGATTGAAAAGAGGTGGGCCCCACCTGCACCCCCTTTTTTGCTCGTTAGCAGCATGGCGGAAGGATGGTGCCCCCATTTCATTTGCTCGATATGGAGGATGGCGCCCCAGGGGCGCTAATGCGCTATGTTTGCCTTGTTGACGGGGTGGCGTTAAGCCATACCCCCTGGGCTTAATGTTTGTTGGGGCTTTTTGTTATGATAAGTTTGATAACTTGTCTATTGGATTTATTTCTCCAACTATATTGATGAGAAACTACATTAAATTGATGAGAAATGGTACTACAGCTATTTATTAGGTTTTTTCCATGAGAATACGTTATGTGAATCAACACTGAACTTATATCTTATCCAACAATTTAAAGGCCCAAATACATAATGATATTAAGCGGTGTGTTTTCTGAAAAGGAAAAAAAAGGTACGTTTTGGTGTTATAGTTTGGTGGGGAGGGATAGAAAGAAAACTCATATGAATTACGAAAACTTTAGAAACCTCATCTTCACCATCCATCTATTACACTTGCTTTTTCAGAAAAAGCAAAATATCTGCAAAAGCCGTCACACGTAACACGTGACAGCCTTTGGTTATTACACGTAACACGTCTGCAAAAAGTGTAACACGTAGCAAAAAAAATGTCCATTCATTTGGGTTTCATAGTTTTCTTAACTAATATAAGATTTCTTCTTATAATTGGCCATAGTTTGGTTACTCAAATCGAACTGGAAAGGACCAGTTTACCAAGACCCGGTTGATCAACATGACTTAAAACTCGCATTGTTCGTCTTATTCTCACCATCGGCAGCTGCCGTGTCCTCAAGCAAGCCTTGAAGGTTTGTCTTGACAGTTGCGGAATCACAGTGGCGGTTATTAAAAGGTTCTGTTATTCTAAAGTCATAAATGTGTAAAACACACACACACACTAGATACCTGTGTTACCTTAACATACAGCATCCCATGAGAAGAAAAAAAAAGGAACAAAAGGATAGTCTAGATTTTCAACTGTTAACTAGTCTTAAACTCATAAAATTCACCCAAACAGTTAAATCAGTACAAACTGCAATGTACCTTCTTGACATCTAAAACAAGAAAGTTGTAATTAAGAAAGGAAAGCATCAAAATCATTTTTTTTCTTTCACTTAGTGCACCTATATAGGATCTAGATAGTGTTGTTGTCACCATCACAAGCATCCAATTGGTTATTTGTAGCCTTCATGGTTCGAACCATACCATCATCATTCCATTTGTTGAACCCAGTTTCTAGAGCCTCCCGCATCCATGAGTGCCTGCAACATTGAACCGCTTCAGGAATCGTGACCCAACTTCTGACCCGGCGGCTCTGTTCGGGCCAGGACTCCAATTCTTCTTTCACAAATAATGCAAACATTGATGCCCGACACCTGCCTTCTGGGCTAAATTCATCTTGTAGCGTTTTGCTTTTAAAATGGTAATGACCCAGAAAATGCTGGAAACAAAATAATCGCCAATACCGGATTAGAAACACCTTAATGTGTGATTGACCATAACAAAAGCAGTTAAAAAATAAGCAATTGACATAAGACATATATGAGCTTCTACTGATTTTGCCTATAAGTCCCACGACACTAATTTATTTATGATTAAATTCTTGGACTTCAAAGCGTAGCAAAAGTGACAAATGGTCCCTTTTGGAAAAGTTTAAGAGACCTAGTAGACGGGTTTAATATAGACTATATAAGTATATAGTACCACAAATAACGCAAGAATGGCAAGAAAGCATTTATAACATGATTATTAAAGCACGTCATGGTTAGGTGAATGTACTTGAATGATATATGCATATGTAAAGAGAGACTCACGTGTATTATTCATATATTATAAGCATCTACACACACATAGATTCACTATAATTCTCTAATCTACACGTGTATGAAGTTTGTTACAAGAAAGAAAGAAAGAAAGAGAAGAGAAAGTATGGAAATTACGTAATTAGAGAGAGAGCATTTAATCTTTTCTGTTTTAACTTTTAATGATAAAAAATGGTTCAGATAGTTTCTTGCAGTTCTCACCTTAGTGAAATCCCTGTAGGTGTTATGAAGTCTAGAGGCTTATATGACTATTTATGAAAGTCAATAAAAAAACACCTACATGGCATGGCTTTCACTAAAACTGTGGTTTATTGTTAAACTATTTTCATGACTAAGTCCATACTTTTTATTTAAAATTCTATAAAACTTTGTGAGTGGTTACGTCCTCAAATTTTTCTTCGATTTATGTTTATGTCCCTAATGTTTATTTCTCTTGTTTAAAAAACAGGAACAAAACAATGCATCTTAACCTGAGGACTTAATCAAATATGAACATAGTTTAGGGACTGAACTGTATTTTTGTTATTAAAAAAAAATCCAAAAGTTGGCCATGTGACATCCAAATTGTCATTTTAGTGAGAGCTTCTGATGTGACATTTAGTAACTATTAAAAAAAAAACAATTTTCTAACAAGGATAGTTTTTTTTCCAAACTTGTAAACAAATTTTCACATGAACAAATTTTGCATGTGTGGCATCTGATGTCCTGGCATGCCATCAACCAATGCCACATCAGCAATTTGTATGTTGAGTTCTAATTTGCTCCTAATGTAAAGTTAGATGCTAAAATCAAATAAAATGTAAAGTTCATTTCAGTTTCGTGTACTCTGCCCAATTCAAATGGTTGATTTACCCATTCTTATTAGCCTAACTTAAGAGAGTTTCACTCCCATTTCACTCTCACTTTTTCACAAAATTGTCCTCACACTCAAAAGATTTGATTATTTTGAGGATTACAACTTTGGACATTAGATGCATATCCAAACACTGTTGTTCTCATCACAAAATCACTTTCAAAACACACATCCAAACCATAGTTATTAAAGCGAGCACCCAGGCGCACCTAGGCGCAAACAAAGCCCCAGGCCCAACAAATCGCCCTAAGTGCGCCTCGCGCCTTTAATAACTGTGATCCAAACACCTATAAGAAGCTATTTCCATGGTCCCCCGTTGTTGATTTCAACAACAAAGCCTATGTACTTCTTCGACACTCCCATAGTTGTAATGTTGCCACAAATTTAGCAAAAACTTCATCAATTTTGATGCTACAACTTAGCGACTTACATAACTAGACTCTTTTAATTATATTTATTTTGTAATTAATATCTACTATCTAGTTCTATTTCTTAAGACTCCCTTTTCCTTTATGAAGAAGTTGCGTATGTTTATTGATGCTATGGAGCTGGCATATAAACAGGCCACTTGTGGTAATCGATCCTGTTCCCCTACCTACTTGAACAGGTTAAGCTATATGGAAGCTTGAAAGTCGTCTGAAGAGAATTCGAATGCATAAAAGCCTCCAAGATTACTTTATTTATAAAAGGTTAGTTATATTTAAACAATAAGGTCTTTGTGAATTGTAATCATATTCAACACATTATCTATTTATAAAATTCTATTAAAATTGATATATATATACACACACACACTTTTCCTGAATCAGGCTAGCACTAAAAAAAATACAACGATTAAAATGATTCCAATGAATGAACTCCTATTATTCAAGGCTTAATGGCTCACGGTCACATTAAACTATCTTACCACTATTCGAAGTTGCTCAAGCACTAAATGAACGATCGACATTAAGTTACATCATCGACAAGATTCATCGGCTCTAGATATAGCAACAAAAGCTCAAAAATAAAATAGTTTTAGAGGTGACAGTAGATGAATGGTGGTGCTAGGCTGGTAGTCAGTGGCGACAAATGGTGGGTCGAAGAAAGTTAAATTACCGACTCAAGTTAAAGCAAAGTTTTTCGTATGGTAAGGTTGGGTTAACCCTAAACACTCAAATTTCCACATTTCTCAGTTTTATATGAACAGTTAGTGTGTCAGATATAATCATGAAACTTGGATTATTTCGGTAAGAATCTAATTCGTCGAATTTAAGGATGTTTTATGCGCTAATATTACTACTTGGGCGAGTTTTGAGCCAAATTAACCCATTCATAAGTATATATGAACCATAAACTAGATCTCTCAACAATTCATGCATTGTAGAGCTCTCTAATTACACAATGAAAAAAATTAAGGTTGTAATCCAGTATTCCATAGTTATGAAAGAATTCTAATTATACACAGAACATCATGAGATGAGATAATAAAAGAATAAAACCTTATATCTTCTAATAGTTAGTTAGTATATATGACTGTTCTCTGTATCTGTATTTGTGAAAGATATATACTGTTTTAAAGCTTATTTCAAAAGGTAATAAGTAGATTATCACTATTATATCAAGATAACAATGAAGTATAAGTAAATCCAAAATTTTAACTCACCATTAACTCCCCTCGAACTCCAGCCTCTTCCAATGCTTCACGCGCAGCTGCCTCCTCAACAGTTTCATCATTTTCCCATCCACCCTAATACATAAAATTCACTTTCACTAATAACTACATAATAGAACAGAAAAGACTAGGGATTATGTATGTCATTACTTAATAAAACCTGTCTACTTATCCCATTTTAATACAGCAATAAGGGGCTGTTTGGCAACATCTGAATGGTTAAGTGCTGAACCAGTAAAAGGTCTGAACCATTAAGTGCTGAACCAATAAGAGGTCTGAACCATTAAGAGCCTCTATAATGCTTAACCGTTCAGAGACAAATGTCTGACCAATTCAGATTAGAGATCTTAACCATTCAGACTTTGTATAATGTTTAACCATTCAAAGGCAAATGTCTGAACCATTCAGACATCTGTTCGTGAAACAAACAGTCTGGACCATTAAGTGTTGAACCAGTAAGAGGTCTGAACCATTAAGAGCCTAATTAAGAGGTAAACAAACAGCCCCTAAGCTGTTTTAAGAGTGTTTGGGATTATTTGCAAGTAAACTCAGTTGTTCTGAATACACAAATTGAATCCAAACTCCTTATTTCAAACACCATTAAATAACAAAACAGTTTTAACTAACAATTGCAAACAACCAACCCCAAGAACAAACACTGCTTAACGTCACAGATTTATTCGACATTCACATAACTTATGTATATATACCTTGGGGAACAAAAGACCAGGTCCACTTGTAGAGTTGATCATCAGTACCTCCACAACCTTCTCAGATTTGTTACCATTACTATCTTCGGTATACCGAAACCTGAAGGGAATGCACCTGCAAACAACACACACTCAAATAACAAAACAAAACAAACAAGCCCTAATTTGAAGAATCAACTATTACCCTAATTGTGAATAACCTAGTTATCAACAATACCAATTTGGGGAAAAATAGAATGTGGGTTTTTATAAAGAATTCGAATAAATATACAATTGGATGAGAAAATACCCTGCGATGAGACGGCAACCGGCCTCATAACGTTGATGATGACGACCAGTGCGGGCCACCAATTCAGACATTTCACTATCAATTCATAAACCTAATGATAACACCCTTTTATCATCGCTGCAGTTATACCCACTTGGAGAATCAAAAAAGATTTGCTTTTTTAAAACCCCTTTTTCCGGATGAATCGTTTTCAGCAGAAAAAAAAAAGATTCCGATTCCGATTGCTTTACAATGCGCCGCACGCACCTCCCTCTCAATGCCACTGATTCCTTTTTAAGTTTGTAGCTAAAGAGAAAGGGGGTGTTGTGTTGGGATTGAAGAAGATGTGAGAGAATTGGGGATCGGAGCGTGTCTAAGTTGGGTTGGGACAACACAAAAGGGTCGGTTACATGGGGGGTGGGTTATTTGCAGCTTTTCATGGCTCAACTCTTTTTAGGCCATTTGGGTGTATGCAATAAGTGACGAGTAAAAAACGTAAAAGGGGCTTTATGAGGTTTTATATTATAAGTGGGTGTAGTGGTAAGAGATTTATATAACTCTTTCAATTATACATACATATGTAAATGTATGTGTGTGAGTGGGGGAGGTTATGCCACGGCGTGATAATTTTCGCGTGGAATCAAAAATCAAACCCGATAAAGTCGGCTGTAATGGTGTTGTCGGGCGCTATGGGGCGCTATACCCCTCTCTGGCGTGATATGTAGCCGTACTACGGAGGGCCTTAATTCCATTTTCGATATGGACTAATAAGAACATGCGTGGTGGTCTCGTGGTCCGTCCAATCACGAGCACCACAAACCCCCCCCCCCCCCCCCCACACACACACACATACATATCTCGTGAAACCCTAAAAAATGGACGAGCGACGAGCTTATTGTTTGAAAGTTAAAATTTCATACAAATATTGTCTTATTTAAAAACAGTAAGAACATATTTTAAACGTTGATTAATTGAATTAAAGGATAAGATTGATTAAACATCATTACTAACAATTATTATACTATTTAATAAAATTCAAGGGTATTTTAGTCATTTTCTCGTTTTTCATTGACTATTTATTCCACCGGTTTTTTAAACTAAAATAACTTTTAGATACTTTAGTATTTCATTAAAAAAAGAGTAAATTACAACTTTTGTCCTTTATGTTTGTCCCAAATTTCAGGCGCTGTCATTTACCTTTAAAATTGATGAGTTTTGTCCTTAATGTTTCAAAATCCTGCACGTTATGTCCTTTAGGGCAAACCCAGTTAATTTTCAATGTTAAATCTGGTCACATAGACCCCACATAAGGGCAAATTTGTCTTTTTACCTTTTCAATAAAAATATTAAATATATATTTATAAAGCTTCATCTTCTCCACTCACTCTCCCTCACCTCTCTCTCTCTATATCATTCTCTCTCTAAAAACACCACCAACCACCACCTTCTACCCACAAGCACCGCCTTATAACACCGCTTTCTACCACCCACCCTCACTACCGCCGCTGTCATCACTCCACACCACCGCCGCTGTGTCACGCGCGAGTTTTAACAGAAAAGGACATAGATCGGGGTTATCGAGAGAGGATTCATCTAGTAATAACTGCTTTTCTGGCGATTTCTTCTTTCCGGAGCCAACAGGTAGTATTAAGGCCTTGTTTAGGGCTGAGGAAAAGAAGTTGAAGGTCAGAATCAATGAAAACTTTACATTTGAGGACAGACAAAGATGAGACAATCACTAGTGCGTTTTCATTCATAATAATCACGATCCAACACTAAAATCTCCATCAATTCAATCACAAATACCGAAAACCTAACTTCAATTTCAACAAAACATGATTCCGAATCGAAATCAACACACACAGAACTGATTAGAACAAGTGATTATTATAAACAATCAATCGATAATCAATAAACGCTAATTTGTGAAATTGAGTAAACCCTAGGGTAACTACAGATGTTAATTGAGATGAAAATGGATTTAATTAGATGAATTGTTAGTGATAAAGTTGAAATTGAAACATAAATACGAAGATGTGAATTGATTTGGATGCATAATATGAAATTAGTTGGTGATTAAGTGATACTGATTGAGTGGATTTGAGTGATGAAGATGAAACAATATATGAATTTTAATAGTAAAATTGTGTGTTAATTTACCTGTGTGTATGAAAATCAAAACCAGGTCCTCCCTCTCTCTCTAACTCTGTTTCTCTCTCCCTCTCTATCTCTCTCTCTCTATCTCTATTTCTTGATATATATAAAGGGGATTGACTTGCATTTACACCCCTACCATGGCGTGAGTTTTTTTTGTTTGATCGATTTAGTAGTTATCCCTTTGCAGATCTGTTGATAAAATGCAGATCCCTTTGCAGATCTGTTAATTACATAAATTTTCCAAAAAAACAAAATTACAAAAATGCCCTCATGTGCCTTGCACATGATCAGATTTAACAAAAAAATTAACTGGGTTTGCCCTAAAGGACATAACGTGCAGGATTTTGAATAATTAAGGACAAAACTCATCAATTTTAAAGGTAAAGGACAGCGCCTGAAATTTGGGACAAACATAAAGGACAAAACTTGTAATTTACTCTTAAAAAAACAATACCAAAAAAATCAAGCCCTTTTTATCTTTAATAGCTATACTTTTTTCTAGTTGACACCTTTTTAAAAAGTTGCAAAATAGTGTTTTATAATTGTGCTAATAAGTATAACCAGCACATACGTACACGATTATAACCGGCATATAATTTATATAAGCAACACATGAATTTTATAACCAGCACATACGTATATAATCATAACCAGCACATATGTATATAATCATAATCAGCACATATACAAGCAACACATAAATTTGTATAATCAACATATGAATTTGAAATTGTTTCCATAATTTTAGAAATTTTTAGAAACCAACTTTAAAATAAAATACAAAAATACCTTTTATACATGAATTAGAGAGATGACACATGGTATGTTGTAAATGGTTCTTATTGTTTATACATAAAATGAAGTTTGTATATGATTATACCACTATTGTTTGAATCACACGATGTGGTTTGTTTTCCCTAGGAATGTTACCGTTGGAAAAAACGGTAACTTTCTAAATTAAAAATAGAATTTGAATTTGCTTTATTTTTGCACACTATATAAACAACTCATTTAATCATTTTAAACACATAAAAATTTTGCACACTTGATACGCTCTCATACACTCTCAATTTATTCTCTATAAATTTTATTCAAGATGTTTCCATACAATAACCGATTTAGCCCTAACTATCGACCACCCCAACAAGCCACGAACCATCCCAACGCCTCTAGCTCGACAAACCCCCAAAACCCAAATCCGATGAATCTGGATTTTCTTGAAAACGCCGACAACCCTTTTTTAAAGGTGTTGTGAAACGTTCACGGCGGTGTGTTAAAATTTGTAAAGTTTGGTTTTGATAATCTTTGTGTTAGTATTTACTTTGAAACGTTGATAAAAATAATCACGTCGCACTTGTAAAAACGAAACCTTGAAGCATTTTTGACAATTTGTATGTATGCGCTTTGATGACTTGTACAGTGTCATGCACAACACGATTTTCATTAAAATTAACACTGAGATGTATTTAAAATTAAGCACGTTACAAATGTATATTATGAATTTTATAAAAAAATCATTTTTTGAAAAGTTATAAGAGAAATAAATAAAAAGTGTGAGTGGATCATGTGTCATAACATGGTTGGTTAAAAAACGAAAAGAAAAACAAGAAGAACAAAAGCAAAAAGGTATGGATGCGTCATACATCTTAAGAATACGCCACTAAGGGTTGTGGTTTAACATAACGCCCCAGCACGTTAGCACTACGTAGACAATAGGTTTTAACTAACTCACTCTTTAACTATCACGTTATAGTTAACTATTTATTTTAAAGAAAGAAAGAAATAAGTATGATTGAAGCATTAGGGGGGGACCCACCTGACTTAGCGCTCAAGGGCGTTACCACACTAACGAAGAAAAGGAACCCCCCCCCCTTGTGGCCCGCAACCGGTCGTCTAACTTTGATAGATAATTTAGTCAGTGACACTTTTAGCTTTTAGCTTCTTTATCAAAAACAAAATCTCACTTGCATAATCATTTTGTTTGTACACTCCATTTACACTTAATTTCTATTCGATTTTGCTCAGGAAAATGGTATGTTGGCTTGTATCACTTGTAATCATTCATGCGAGCAAAATCAAGTAGAAATCAGATATGGACCTATGATGATTATGCTAGTGGGACTCCCCAAGACAACGGAGGTCAATGTTAGGAACGCCGGTGGTTAAATTGCTTATATATATTATTACAGAACAATAAGTTATGGTTTAAATTGTTAATCTAATTTACCCAATGACTACTAAACTTGATAAAAGTGTTGTATTTTTATAATTTAAATATTTGATTACGTACTTTCCATATGTTATACATCATGTTAGTAGAGACATTGTTTTGGACTCCCAAATTGGGTACTAGAGTTGTTAAAAAATTGGTGTGACTTACTATGAATTAGAATGTGAGATCATATTGTATAGGGAGTCACTTAGATGACTACTACGGTCATTCCCTTCAATGAGTGATTTGTGCTTTGGTGAACAATAACGAGATGCATACCTCCATGCATGACTTCTATGAAATCTTGAAATTCTGGACTGTTATTATGCTATAACTATAACTAAATAACTTAACTGAACCCAGAAACATAACAGATTAATAGTTAAAACGTTCAAACGAGAATCGGTTCACCAAACAGCCCCTTTCGCGCGAATGGGTAGTCACACTAGCGCGAAAGGCCTGTCGTGCCAACTATTCTCTCGTCCGAACAGTTTGTGTTTTGGTTTTCCCGCTATTCTGTTTCTGCGTCTCTTATTACTGATTCTGTCGGGAAAATCAAGACCCGTAAAATCATAGAAACTTAGTGTCGTGACAAGTGCTCGGACATATATACTTTCTGTTTATTATACTTTCATACTATATACTTACGTACTATAAAGTTCCAAATCCAACCACTCCATAAGCTCTGAACAACCATACACCTTCATTTTCCCCAATCTCAACAAATCGTCAACCCACAGATGATCGGAAAGCTTTTGCAAAATTGTGAGTATACTCGAACACCCTTTTCCATTTTACACTTTGGGTGCAATATGTTTACTATTAAACCTACACGGTTACACTTAGACTTATTCAAATGCACAAACAATCCAATACATGCATGCATGCATACATTATACTTGATTCGTTATTATGGGTTATTCTTTGCATGATAAACTTGTCATTAACTTCGTACGAGCCTACCCTTAACATGTATAGCGCTATAGGAGTAACGCACCGCCCGTATTCTCGAGGTCATGTTAAGTCTTTAAACACTTGTGGTAATCTTTGGGTTGACTTGATTATTCACATGCCAGTTTATACGTTAATCTTGATAACTAAGTTTGCCATGCGGATGTGTTTAAATCTTTTATACTTATGCTATGTATTAAACTTGTATACTCGCCAATACTTTTGTATTGAACCATGTATTTTAAACATATTTGCAGGATGATGATGATATTAAAATGGGCTTAGCGAGGATGCTTTAGATACACACTTAGAAATCGTGAAACTGTGTTTTGTATCAATTTTGAATTATGTTGTATTCTACCTTGTCTTATGTTGTATTTGAAACAATGTTGTATTTGATTTCGTATGATATAACTTGACAATTTGTATCAATGAAATGAAATTAGTTTTATCTAATTATTGTCGCAAATAGTGTTATGAAGTGTGAACAATCTTGTTTTCGTCTCACTCCGATGTTTCCGCCATCGGTTGGGGTGTGACAACAATTTTAGTTTCATCAAGGCCAACTTCGTTTAGTTATTTTTTTTTCTTAAACTAAAGGAAATAAGAATACATATGCTTACGAGTTAAGATGTGTGGAGTACATGCTTGTAAAACCTATAATCACTTTCAACACCTTTAAACTCGATGGCTTAAGAGGCATAACCACCGGAAGTTACTTTGGATCAGTATGGTTGATGAAAAACTTATTGGACATTGATGTTTAGTAGGAACCGGTCATCAAATTCGTCATTAGTAGCAGCGGGTCATCAGTAGTAACTTGGTCCATTAGTGATAAATAAGAATTAGTAGCAACTACTATCGATAGTAGTCTCAGCGACATATGTAACTCGGTCACCAAGGAGAAGCCAATCATCAGCACTAACTTAGTTATTGTTGAAGGTGTGTTTTGCTGAATATTTTCTCGTAAGTGCAACTAAATAACTGCTAACTAACATACTCTTTCATTAAGAGTTGTGATGCTTCAATTGAACCTTATGATGGTTTCAAATCATAATACGCAAGTCTTTGGTACATTTTCATAACATAAATTTCATACTCATTCTTGTTTTCTCTATGAATTATCATTTAGAAATCTTAATGAACATAAACACGCTCTTTTTTAATGAACAAACACGAACGAGAAAATTCTTTTGCTTAAGTTTTCACGTTTATTCAATTAAAGTTAACTTAACGAACACGAGTGTTACATTATTCGTATTCATTATGATCATTTACATGCAGTGATGTCAAGATGTGAGTTATTATCAACCCCAAAGACCAAAGGCTTGTAGCCTTGTGATGTCAAAGTGTGAATGAAAGAGTTGTCTTGTTATGAGGTATTGCGGTTAAGGATTAGGGTTGTTTACGAATCAAGTTGAACCGAGTGGACCTTTACTCATGCTTGGCTAGTTTGCAAACCGAACTGATATGATCAACTCATTTACAACTATATAACAAGCATTTTTTGAGCGCAAACTTTCTTGAGCGAGCGATGAGTGATCTGGACAACCATAAAATTGAGATGTTTCCTTCGATATTTTCGTTGTCGGGTCATGACTGAGTTCGAGTATCCGAGAATGACACTAAGTCGAAGGTCTAAGTGTTCGAGGATGAGGCTCAAGTTAAGACCGAGGTAATAAGTAGACTGCAGAGAATAATCATCGAACTGTTGCTTAGGGGATAGGAGGAAATAATTGACGACTAATGAGAAAAATAAGTAAAAAGCGTGTCACACCCTGGCTTTTGCGGAAGCGTGATTATCTGTGACTTGCTTAATATCATTGCATTCAACCATAACAAACATCTATATGATAAAACCATGATGTTCATCCATAAATTAAGATTCAAAATAGTACAACCGTCATTGTTTAACCACAAACCAAGACTTCAGGTTTCAATTACAACACAACAGAGTTTTAAGTTCCATACTGGACTTCACAAAAGACACTAGTAAAAGCGAGGCTTTGAACCATGTATCCTATCAAGGATATAACACACGATTCAAACCCTTCAGTGCTGGATGACATCACTTATTTGAAAACACAACTTGATATCTTGAACGCCCGCCAGATCCATAACCAGTTTCCTGAAATACATGTAGTTTGAAAACATCAACAAAAGTTGAGCGAGTTCATGTGTTTTTTATGTGAGCTCGTAATAAACTTTGTAACCATAGTATGTATGTATTTGTAAATCTCGGTATGAAAGCAACAAGAAACAGATCAATTAATGGTTTGCAAGGCCATTGATATGTGTGTAATGGTGTAGGAATGGCTCAATTCTTTATGCGTATTTCATACCGGGCCATCCGGCGGGAACGACATAGTCGCCACATGGTCCAACCCATATCGAAAGCGTTTACGCGTAACCAGCATGTAACATGTATAATGTAAAGCTAGTAGGTTATCGACAATGAAATATGCACAGACATGACTGCGAGTTGTAGAATGCGCAACACATATCACCACTGTGACACGTGAAGAAATAACCTAAACAAACCCTGTCCACGACAGGTGCTGAGTCCAAACTATAGTACTATCGTTGCTAAGGCATCAGGCAACAATCACTGTGTAAACATAACATACAAGCATTCATCGAGTAACACGTATAACATGCAGTAACAATCAGCGTATAAAAGTGTTTGCGTTGTGTGATCGATGTGATTTAGAATAAGTAATGTATGTAACACCCAAAAGTGCGTAAAGAAAAAAGGGACCGAGTATACTCATAGATAGTGCTTAATAACTAAACACTCTTTTGGATTGAAGGGAGCGCTGAGAGATTAGCCTGAACAGTTAACGATAGTATAAGCGAATGAACGGTACATTAAATGGTGACGAGTGATCAAAGTGATGAATGGTCATCCGATCGGATGGCAATCCAAACGGATGGTTATTCGATCAGATGTCAATCCATTCGGATGGCCATTCGGCCGGATTGATATTCGTTTGGGATGGATGTGTTTGTGTATGATGTGACTTGAAGTTTTTGTTGTAGCATTTTGAAAACAGAGAAGTGTCTCTACCTTTCAGGTCATTCGATCGAACGGTCGTTTGATCGGATGGCGATCCGATCGACGAGACATTTCTAGTGAGAACAAGTTCACAGTAGGATTGTCATTCGATCGGATGGTCTTCCGATCAGATGGCAATCCGTTAGAACTGATGATCTATGGAAATTATGAAAAATGTTAAGTGCGGAAACCAAGTTCAATCCGATCGGATTGTCGTTCGATGGATGGCAATCCGATCGGATGGCAATCCGTCCCACAATCTGATCTTCTTGAAACTTGTTAATGTAACACCTCAAAAAAATTCGTGTTAAATAAAATAACAACACGTGTCATATAATACAAAAGTGATATAAACCCAGATATAATTAAAGATGTATGGCAGGATTTAAAAGTGTCGTCATGTTGATTTTTACCTCTGAACGACCTCGTTATGAATCCCAAGACCCTAACATATATTACACACATCTAATATACCTTCAATCCAGTGAATTGTTGACAATAATTGAATTCAAAGTGCAAGACAGAATCCTATGGAATTTCTACGGTAAACCTTCGTTTATGGCACTTTCAAAAGAATCCAAGTAAACATATCAAAGTGGTAGGGTATATAACTGTTCAAGACCCTAAACATGAGGCCCCATACTGTTAAATCATGGCCAAAATTCGTAATACATGGTTGCCCCTTCGAATACTTGAAAAGCCAAGGATTTTTGGTTTCTGCAAGTGGCTTACGGACCGTAAGCCCACCCCTTACGGTACGTAAGGGGTCCCCAGCGAGGAGAAATTTGGCTGTTGTTGATTTTAAGCTTGTAACCAACTTATAATCAATTTTACACATCTTTGGACGACCCCTACTTGCTTTTTAGACCACTAGGACACTTGTGGGTGATCAGGGAACATGGATAGACTTATTTGTCAACAATCCATTGAGTTTTGATCACTATATAAAGCCACAAAGTTGCAACCTTTTGATCACACAATTCTTCTGCATTTCTGGAGCTTCCTGGAGCTTAAGAGCAGACCCTAAGCCTTCTTAATCGTGCATAGGACTTTTGTAAGTATGCTTAACCTTTCTTAGTTGAGTTTTTGCTTAGTTTAAGCTTAAAAGTCAAACCGTCGTAATTAACGGTTGACTTCACGATTAATCACTAATGGTCCAGTGATTAGTCGAATTGAAAGTAGTTATAAGTACTTAATTATGTGGGCAATAAACCCTTAAAAGGGCACCCTCTGATTCCCACTCTAACTAGGTCAAATGTCGGGTCAAACTCGTTATTAAAAAGTCAACAGAATGCTTATTTTCAAATTTATGCATAATTAGCAATGTAGAACCCATACAACCTGTTTGATCATTATTATAACTTAGTAATTAATGTAAGAACATGTCTAAACATGTTCAACCCGACAATTTTCAGTAGAGACCCGGTTCGGAACCGAAAGTCGCATAATTTGACTTTTGCTTTGACTTTCAGTTCTGACCCGTTTAAGCATGTTTTAGAAATGCATTAGAGCTTTAATTGGACCAGGTTATATGCAAGTATAACCCTATGTGATTATACACCATGGTTCATTAGTTAACCAATTAATATGCATGATTCCGTTAATTGCCTATATGTTGACCATTATGCCATTTTCACCGTAAAACGTGATTTTTGAAAATGTAAAAGAGTAGAAACCTTAGTTACTGATATATAAACTTGTGACCAAAGTTTGACATCAGTTTGAGGTGTAGATTGAGAGTTATGCTCATTAGCGTAATTATAAAGCTTTTTAGCGATTAAACGGCATAATTAGCGTATAGCCTATTTAAACCTACTTTTTGATATCAAACTCTTTACCCACTGATGCAATATATTATTTTGGGATTTTTGAAGATTTTTAATCAATTTTAGGCTGAGCATAACTTAGGGTCATAAACTTGATTCGGTAATTGTCGGTTTTGCCCTTTCGGGCTATAAAATGAGTTTTGCATATCTTTTTGACCCCAAACCTTTTGCTACTGATTTTATATGATAAATAAATTATTTTAGACCTTCTGGAATAATAAAAATATCAGCTTTATTTATAGAACCCGGAAACGGCTTCTAATCGCCTTTTTAAACGTTTTTAACGCATAGTATGTACTAAAACTATTTTAAACATACAAGGGTTGATACCTACTGATATTTTAGGTAAATTATAATATTTTAACAGTAAGCAAAAGTTGTTTATCTCAGACTTCAGTCTTGAGCTTTTCGGCTTATGTGAAATTACCAAAATGCCCCACGGTGCATAGTTTGGTTATAATTGATAAGTTTCACATATATGCAATACCCTACTGTTATAACTTATCAAATTAAGTATTTTTGCTGATTATATCAGACCTGTAACTCAAGTTAATCCTTGGACTCTTTTATAACCTTATAAATGACTAAAATACCCATACGGGGCATAGGTTATTATAAACCTTTGTTCCAGAATAGGAGAACCGGTAAATGCTACCCGCATTTTGCTAATTGAGAATTATACTTGCAAAGGTAAATACTTTTAACTTATTTTCCCTATACGGGCTTGGGGTATGGTATATAAAATACCGCTTGGTCGGGCATTAAATCTTTCCACGTATGATGGTTAAATTGATATTAATCGGCCCGTTTAAATTGTTTTGTTTGCTTAAAGCCTTTGGGAGGTTAATGACCATGTCCCGGATATCATTGGCATCATTTTACGAAATGGCCATGACCTAAGCACGGGGTGTAGGCGTACACCTGTCAGTTGCCAAAATAAATAATGTGGTGTGTCTATTGATCTTTAACCCGGCACGATCCGGGCTACTGAACGCATAAGGAACATGTAATTCTTTTATGAGATTATATATTTAAATAATTATCCCAAGTTATAAAAAGTTTGTGCCACGTGCATTCAAATCAATTTTTATTAAACTTTTCAAAATGAGTCGGTTGAATGTATTTACCAGTGTAAACTGACGTATTTTCCCAAAAAGATTAAATGCAGGTACTACTCGTAATAGGCTGGATTTTCTCCTTAGCATCAATAAAGAGTCTCGCAAGCTTAAGATGCCTAACGTCTGCTGAACTACTGTTTCCTATTAATTTTTTTATCCTTCTGTGGATAAACTTTCGACTATTGTGATATTTGATATTACAAATTATTAAAGTTGAATTATATCTTTCATTTGCTTCCGCTGTGCATATTAAATATTGTGTTGTTTGACTGTTATGTTGCCAACCACGTCACGATACTCCCCCACCGGGCCCACCGGTCAAACGTGGAAATATCGGGGTGTGACAGGTTGGTATCAGAGCCAACACTGAGTGAATTAAACACTAGCCTTTTGTGTTTAATCTCAGTTACACAATTGCGCATTCCAAAATTTTCGAGTCTAGACAAAGAACATAGGAACAATCCAAATTTGTTTCAATTTATTTTTACTTTGTCTTTTATTTTATATATTCTTGTTGTTATCTTATGTTATATTTACAGGACTAAATATGCCGCCAAGATTTTTCAGACGAAGATGACGAGGCAAGGGGCCAATCACCGCCCCCAATGACCACGAGGCCGGGCCTTCGCACATGCGAGCTCCTTCCACCACTGCGAGTGCTAACCCTCGAGAGAACAGGAGGAACCTTTTTGAGCCTGCGAGATGATCTGTTTCACACAGTTCGACACCTCCCATTCACAACTCATATGGGCCACAGTCGGAAAATGAGCCCGACAACCCTCAACCTTCTTACATACCTCTTCAGCGATCCCTATCGCATAATTCCTTTGGTAACCCCACACCTGTTTTTAGGGGCCGGTTTAACCCGGCAAACTACATACAAGAACCAGTGGGTTTTAACCCATTGGGGCCAGAGGATCACTTCTCCAGCGATCATGCAGAGGACATGGACGAGGACACGGATCCCGTCGAGCCCGCAACTGGAACTCCCAACCATCCTATCGAGGTCTCCGATGGTTCGTCTTTTCATGGGTCACCCTACCGTGGTCCGGACAGTTACCAGGCACGATTTAACTAGTTCGAGTGGTATTTTACACTCTCGCATCATCCGTCGCCTCACCAGCAACAGTAGCAGCAGCAGCAGGATCCCTCTGGGGATTCACGATTTGTGGCAGTCACGCCACCGCCTCCACCACCACCAGTTAATCAGGCAACTCCAGAACCGCCAAGGCGTAGGAGGACAGGCGCGTGAATGTCGACGCGTGGAGGAGATTTTCACTTCAGCTCTCCTCGACACTCAAGTGGCAGTCATTATCCGCCACTACAGGAAGACCCACAAATGGGTGGACCTTCAAACCCAGTTGCACCGCAGCCACCACCGATGGGTTTTGATAACCCGATTCCTGCCTACACTGGTTCTATGGCGTACAACCCGTTTGAGCCGCCGGCTCACACCAACTATAATTACGCTGAAGCCGACCCATACTTGGTAGCGACCAATTACAACGCCTTTAACCCGGAAGGACCTTATGGAGCTCCTTGGGGAGTAGGGTACCCGACTCATGGGTACCAAATACCTACTAGACCTATAATTCGGCAACAATCGCAGCCGCCACGGTTTTCCCCACCCGAGTGGGAAGAAATTCTTCAGAGATTGGACCAGGTCGAGCGAGACTTTCACAGAGATCGCAGGGAGCGACAAAGTTTCTTCCAAGGACTGACAAGTCTAATAAAGGGGAAGAGCAAGAAGGACCATTGAATCCTTCAATTATTTGTATTTTCCTTGTTTCAGTTGAGCCCCTGCGTGGGTATGGTTGTCTTTTGAGCCCCTGCGTAGGCCTATCTTTCTGTTAACCCCTACGAGGGTATGTTGTTTGTTTAAATCCCTACGTGGACTAGTATTTCAGTTTGACCCCTGCGTGGGTAAGTGTTTGTTAAAAAGTCCCGTTTAGGGCAGTATGTAATCTTTTAATAATTAATGGAATGTTAAGTTTATAAATTTCATTTTTGCCATTATATGCATAAAAATTATATATGAAATAAATAAATCAAAATCATTCCTTTTAATATTAATCTGCCTATTAAATATTGAATAAGAATATTAAGAGTGAAACCTAGCCTGAGTGTCATTGTAAAGACCTGGCCAAGATGGTAAGACCTGTATAAAAGATTCGGATCCTGTTAACATCTGAAAATATGTTAACACTCCTGGCAGATGTGATTCGTTAGAAATCACACACGTCATTCTTATAATAGGATTCTTTAAAGGATTCCTAACCCAACTTAAATGATCTGTGAATCATGGGTTTAAATCATCAATTAAGATGATCATATTTCGACCATACATTGGTAATATAGTGCCTACGGGCCCTGCTCATTTTCATATGAGACAAAAGACAGTAATAGTGATGTGCGATAAAGTGTTATATATATTAGGTGTATATTTTAAGCCCTTTTTAACACTTATTTTTAGCCAAGTTTTAAATTTATAAAACACGATATTTTACTAACACTAAACACACATATGGGCAAGTGCACCCATCGTGAGCGTAGTATAGCGTTGGTAAGATACCGAGGTCGTCCAAGGACACAAGAGCTTTTAGTACCGGTTTATCCTCAACGTCTAATCAAAACAAAAAGGTTAGAAAAATGTTTTAAACTAAGAAAAATAAAAACTAACTAAAATGCTGAAAATAAAAGTAAAACAGATAGACAAGATGAATCACTTGGTTCCGACTCGTATCTAGTATAACCTTTGATTATTTCCGCACTTTTGCACATAATTAAGAGATTATCTTAGTTATTGTAGTAGGCCCCTCTTTTGAAGGTGACGTTACCCTCACCCCAGTAGTTTGAGTCAGCAAGGATACAATCCTAAAAGGGTGGATTATTGGAAGATAATGAATTAAGTTATTAATGCAGTATTGTGGTAGGCCCCGCTTTTGGCGGTGACGTTACCCTCGGCTAAGTAGTCTGAGTCAGCAGGGATACAGTCCTAAATAGCCGGGTTATAGTATTAATAGTAGTTAACTTATGAGGGGATCAAAGAGTTTGGACCCCCGCCATCCAATACCGTGAAGCATTGAAGGAGGTCCTACTAAATTTGACCCAGGTCCATTGCAGGACCTCTAAACGCTGAACAATGGCAAGACCTTTACCAAACCGTTCCCTTAACCCCCGACCAGGTAGCCAACATACCCCCATATAGACCGTGGAGATATGAATGGTGAAAATCTTTTATTTTATATAGACAGTAAAATAATGCCAAGACACCACGGACAAACGATAAGGAAAGATCACCTTCAACATAAGTAACTAGTTATTAAAGTCATTAATACAAAACCAAATAAAAAGTGCAAAAGATTAGAAATAAAAAGTATTATACTAGACACTTTGTCTTCACCAAGTGATGTAAGAGACTTAGGCAAACATGGCCTTGATTGTCAAGAACTCTTACGATCAATCTTGGATCCCGAGACGACTCACACACTCTACGATGGACAATGGATGATGGTGGTGGATAATGGTGTTGTGATGGTGGTGGGTGGTGGATGAAGTGTGAGAGAGGTGGTGTGCTAAGGGATGAGTTGAAATGAAACCAAGCACTCCTATTTATAGGCTGAACAGAGGGCTGGGCACGGCCCCGTTCCTGTCTGACACTCTCTCTCCTCATTAATTGTAATTCGCAATTACAATTAATGCGCCTGCTGTACTTTCGACACGCCCCCGTGTTCACTGGGCACGCCCCGTGGTGGGCAATAGAAGCTTCTATAGGTTTGTCTTTTCTGCTGCTTCTTGGGCACGGCCCCGTGCTGGCTGAGCACGGGGCGTGTTCTGTCTTCTGCCTTCTCTATTTTGCTTTGGAAGATGCCGTTGAGGGGTCGGGCAGTCCACTTATGTTCCTTTCCTTGTATTTATGTTGGATTTAGCTGTCTTTTTGCTTCTTTTGTGTTTTTGAGCTCATTTAATCCTGAAAATACAAAAGGAAGACAAAAACACTCTTTTTCCAATATTAGTACTTAAAAAGGGTTAGTTTTATGCCTCATTTGATGTAATTTATATGTTGCATTTTACACACATCAAATACCCCCACACTTGAACTTTTGCTTGTCTTCAAGCAAAACTCTTTAATATGTGGCTTACACTCCCAAATGGAATGGGTAGAAGAGAAGGTTTTTGGCTTGTCGTAGAGTGTTGGGAATCCAAGATCTTTTTGGGTTTTATTTTTATTTATTTACAATCCTATTCGTAATGATTTATTTAGAACGTTTCATAGGAGAAATTACTTATTTGGGCATAACATGCCTTTTTAAAATTCCATTTATATACAAGTTCACATACCTCACGGGAGAAATCACTCACACTCGGCCGAAGGTGTATTTTTAGTGAATCACTCGAGAGCGGCATGGAACTTATTCCTACCATAAGCTTGCCAAGCAATCAATCCTCCTCCTTTTTAACTTTTATACCTTTGTAAATATCAAGAGGACTTTGTGGGTTAAGGGTTAGGCTTGGGTTAAAGGTAGGTGGTTGGGATAGTGGTTAGTGGTTAGTAGAAAAAAGGGCGAAAAGCGTAACAAGTGTCGGTTTTCGTAAGACTAACTTTTTATTTTCGTTTTTTTATTTTGATGAAGCTTTTATTCAAACAAAGTTATTTTTGATGAACTTGTTTGTTTATTTTCTTTGTGCTTCATCATCAACACAAAATTATTATTATTTTTTTGAACGATCCTACGAAAAACCGAACTTGTTACTAAAACAAAGGGTTAAAAATAAAAAAAGGTTTTGGTGGGTAAAAGGGTTTTTTGTTTGGGTGATGAAATGAAAAGGTTTAGGCTCAAAGGGGTTAACTAGGGGGATTTTTGGGTAGGTGGTAAAAGAAAAAGAAAAATAATGGTGTAGAAATAAAAAGGGTTAGTCCTAATGCCTCCATCATTTACTTACTCGGGTTTAAGTTGATAAGGACCGGGAATATATCGTCATGGCAAGTTCTAGAGTTGTAAGAACCAAGAGGCTATTCACACAAGAAACGAAAAATGAGCATTTAGTCTAATGATGTAAATTTGTATGCTCAATAAAGGCTCAAAACTCACTTTTGTGGGAATGGGTTTTTTTATGTGATCAAGTATATATAATCAAATTTTAACTAAGTTTGCCATGCCTTTTCATAATTTTCTTATGTTGGTTCTTTTTATCACTACGCTTTCGGTTGTAAATTCGTAAAAATATAACCTTTTTGAGAACTTGAATTTCCCGAGTTAAACCTAGACAAGTAAGAAAAAATGAAATTTTTGAAAAAATTTGGGGTGATTAGCGGTTCCAATAGAGTTTTGTGTAAGGCTTGTATTTAGGACTTGCAAAATTTCAAGGTTTCAGCATCCCCCCCCCCCCCCCCACACTTAAATTACACATTGTCCTCAATGTGTCCCAAAAATAAATTTTTAGGTTGATTAGATGTGTAAAATGGTGTAAAAAGCAAAGATTTATGTTACTGGTAGTCTGGACACGGCCCCGTGTCCACTGGACACGACCCCGTGGCGAACTGCCAGTAATGAAAACTTACAGAAGGTGAACACGGCCCCGTGTCCACTGGACACGACCCGTGTTTGACAAAAATCTGCAGGACAGTAACCAAACAGCAGGTCTGGGAGGTGAGCACGGGGGCGTGTTGGCTGTACACGTCCCCGTGTGGACAGTCTGAAAGCCCGAAAAACAGGTTTCTTCCCCCGGTTTTTTCCATCCTGGCCCTATAAGTGCTGAGGCTTAGCACCCCAAGCCTTGGTTTGTACCTGTTTCATCACTTAATACCACACCAAGCAACACAAACATCCTACATTACCATAGTTAATTGTTCCAAGCATAAAGTAAACGAAAAAAAAATAAAACGGAAAATAAAAGTGATCAAGGAAAGTAAATTGTTCAACATTTGGCACGCAGGCCACCAATTGTTCGATAGATAAAGGGACTTAAACCTGTGGGCTCGCCATCAACCCGGTCCTGTTCCTCCAAACCCCCTACTCCATATCCTCATCGCTATCATCCCCTCCATCCCCATGCCCCGCCATATACTCCCGGATGCTGCCGATATCGTCTTGTATATCGTTGATGTTGCGTTCAATAGCTCCGACCCGGTGGTATGTGTTGTTGGCGAGGTTGTAGGCGTTCCTGGTACACATGAGGTTTTCCTGCATAAGATCATGTAAGCTTTGAAAGTTAGGAAAACCTCCTCCTTGTGAGGAGGATTGACCCGGATCACCATGGGGTTGATACTGGTAGTGGGGAGGTGGTGCGTGAAGAACTAGGGCCTCCTGTGGGTTCCATGCATAACCTTGCGTCCTTTGGAAACTCACCGTCCCGTCTTCCGCCTCATAAAGTAAGTTCATGGCTCGGCAAATGTGGTAGTCAACTCGTCCCGACCATGGGCTTCTTTCAAAGGACCTTGGAATTCGCGTGTAATGCTTGAAAAGACGGTACACCCATCCTCCGAAGAAGATAGGCGTTGGAGCTCGAGCAAGGCGGTTGAGATGCATGTTTCGTAACAGGAGATATAGAACATCGAGAGGCTTCCGGTTGTGGATACAGTGAAGGACAATCAAATCTTTCAACCCTACAACGCCGCTACTGTCGTGACGTTGGTTTAGAGAGTAGGTGAGAAGCCTGTGAATGTAGTGATAGAACGGATCCCTTAGCTTCGTACTCTTGGTGCTACTAGGGTTGTAGATTCCTTCACCGATTTGAGCCCATGCGGCTTGTCGTTCATTTTCATCCAAGTCTCGTAATCCCCCGGTATTTTCTTCGTTTCCCGATTCCTCCTCTTGGTATAGTCCTATTATGGCTCCAAACTGTGCCATGGAGATCGAGTACATTGTCCCGCCACACCTAAATGCAACCCCTTCATTGTCGAAAGGGTCACACCTTGAAGTGAAGGTAAAAGTACTGTAGAACTCCATGGTGCATTGATGCACCGACCGAAGCCGAGTGTTTAATGCAACAGCTAGCGGACCCGTAACGATGTTGTTGAATCGGTCCAGTTGGTTTACCAAGGTTAACAGGTCCGTGCAAGCTCTCCTGGGGTACTCCTCGGGTCTTCTTTGAAGAATCTCGTACCTTGCCCTTGCATCAAGCTCTCTTGCATTGAACCTAGTGAACTTTGCCATCTGAAAGAATACACCAAAATTTGCACGAAACAATTAGATTTTTAAAGAAACAGCAAACAGTGGCTGGACACGGCCCCGTGTTCAGTGGACACGGCCCCGTGTCCAGAGGTCTGTTACTCAAAAATTCCATTTTTCGACCCGGTTTCGAAAACTTGAAAATTTTTGGTCCAATAGGCGCGGTTTCCCCCGAAAATGAAACCCTAAGTGCCATTTTTCCCAAAATAACCCGTTTACCCTATCAATTTTACCTTTTTCGGTTCAAGAACAAGGGTTTGGGGTTTTTGTAAGAAATCGGGTGAATCTATGAACAATACAAGTGTATTTACTTCCCTTAACACTAATCTAACTAAATGCAAACAGATCTAAACAAAAATTTGAGGTTTGATCCGGATGAACTTCAAGAAACCTAGATTTTTCCCCAAATTTTTGGTGTTTTAACTACATGCAAGTAACTAATCTAACTACTAAGAGTGATAGAATCATACCTTGACGTTGTTAGATCGATAGGAGACGTCGAAATTTTGCGAAAAATCGTCTGGAACCAGAGCTTTTGTGGGGAAACGGGGCGTGTGGAATGAAGAAACTGTTTTGAAAAAGGGGTTTTATCCCGTCTGCAGCGCGAACACGGCCCCGTGTCCAGCGGACACGGCCTCGTGTCGAGCAAGTTTTTTTTTTTTTTTAAGTGCGTGTGTGAGTGCCCCTTTTTCCCATAAGTTATGGTTAGAAAACTTACCGCTTTATTTTGTCGTCTCAATCGTTCGTAACTTACCAGGCATGATGTTTTTATTCTTCCACCGTTTAAAGCGAGATTTCTTCTTCCTCATCCTCAATGAATCCTTGATAGAGTTTCAGCCGTTGGCCATTGACCTTAAATGGTGGCCCATTTCGAGATTTAATTTCTACTGTACCGTGTGGAAAAATGTGGGTGATGGAAAAAGGTCCTGACCACCTAGACTCTAATTTACCAGGAAACAATCGAAGTCGTGAATTAAACAAAAGAACTAGATCCCCTACCCGAAATTCATTAGGTTTAATATGTTTGTCATGCAAATTTTTCATTCTTTCCTTATAAATTTCAGAGTTTGAGTATGCATAATTCCTAAGCTCGTCTAATTCATTTAATTGACAAAATCGATTTTTACCAGCAAATTCTAAATCCAAGATTACATTTTTGATTGCCCAGTAGGCTTTGTGTGCAATTTCTACTGGCAAATGACAACTTTTTCCATAGACTAGCTTATACGGGGTTGTACCTATTGTTGTTTTATAAGCAGTTCGAAAAGCCCATAAAGCATCATCTAATTTATCAGCCCATTCCTTTTATTTAACCCTACGGTTTTTTCGAGTATTCGTTTTAAACCTCTATTAGTCACTTCGGCTTGTCCGTTTGTTTGAGGGTGATATGCTGTTGAAACCCGGTGATAGACCCCATATCTTGTTAAAAAAATTTCAAGTTGATGGTTGCAAAAATGGGTACCTCTATCACTTATTAAAGCTTTAGGTGTGCCAAAACAAGAGAATAATTTTTTTAGAAATCTTACCACGACTCTTCCATCATTTGTTGGAAGTGCCTCGGCCTCGGCCCATTTAGACAAGTAATCTACTGCCACAAGTATATATTTGTTTCCTTTCGATGGTGGGAAAGGTCCCATAAAGTCGAGTCCCCACACATCAAAAATTTCACAAACAAGAATGCCATTTTGTGGCATTTCGTTTTTGGAAGAAATATTACCTGTTCTTTGGCAAGCATCACATGTTTTTACAAGACTTTGAGCGTCTTTGTAAATGGTTGGCCAATAAAATCCTGAATCGAATACCTTTCGTGCGGTACTAGCAGCACCATGATGTCCTCCGTATGGACCTTCATGACAATGGCGGAGAATTCTTCGTGCTTCACTACCATGTACGCATCGTCTGACGAGTTGGTCGGCACACATTTTGAAAAGATATGGATCTTCCCAAAAGTAGTGTTTCACATTGGCAAAAAAAAATTTTCTTTGATGATGTGGCCATCCTTTTGCGACTATACCGCTAGCTAGGTAGTTAGCATAGTCAGCGTACCATGGTTCTTCCTTGTATTCCACCATTTCCAGGGACTCAGTTGGAAATTTTTCGTTGATTTGCTCGTCCCTGGTTGCCTCTAAAGCTGGGTCTTCTAAGAGTGAAAGATGATCTGCTGCGGTATTTTCTGCTCCTCTTTTGTCCTTGATTTCAATGTCGAACTCTTGGAGGAGTAGAATCCACCTAATCAAACGTGGTTTTGCGTCTTGCTTCTTGAAGAGATATCGAATGGCTGCATGGTCTGTATAGACTATAGTTTTAGAAAGAACAAGATAAGAACAAAATTTATCAAAAGCAAATACCACAGCTAGTAATTCTTTTTCAGTTGTTGTGTAATTTTCTTGTGCATCATTAAGTGTTTTACTAGCATAATAGATTGGGTGGAAATGCTTTTCTTTTCTCTGTCCCAAGACAGCTCCAACTGCAAAGTCACTAGCATCACACATGATTTCGAAAGGAAATTTCCAATCAGGCGCTATCATGATAGGTGCATTGACTAACATTTCCTTTAGGGTTAGAAATGCTTGATTGCAATCCTTGTCAAAGATGAATGGAGCATCTTTTTCAAGTAATTTCGTTAGAGGCCTTGAGATTTTTGAAAAGTCTTTGATAAATCGTCTATAAAATCCGGCATGCCCTAGGAAACTTATGATAGCTCGTACGGAGGATGGGGGTGGTAATCTAGAAATGGTATCTATTTTGGCTCGATCCACCTCCATTCCTTCGCTTGAGATCTTGTGACCGAGTACTATTCCCTCCGTTACCATGAAATGGCATTTTTCCCAATTAAGGGCGAGGTTAGTTTCCTCACATCGGGATAGCATTCGTTCAAGGTTATCGAGGCATTGGTCATATGAATCCCCAAAGATAGAAAAGTCGTCCATAAAGACTTCCATTGTCTTTTCTATCATGTCATGGAAAATCCCTACCATGCAACGTTGGAATGTTGCTGGGGCATTGCATAGACCAAACGGCATGCGTCGATAAGCAAAAGTTCCATAGGGACATGTGAAAGTTGTCTTTTCTTGGTCTTCGGGTGCTATCGGGATTTGAAAGTAACCTGAAAAACCATCCAAGAAACAATAAAATTTATGACCGGATAATCTTTCTAACATTTGATCAATGAAGGGTAAAGGAAAGTGATCCTTTCTTGTTGCTTCATTTAATCGTCTATAATCTATACATACTCTCCATCCTGTGACGGTTCTCGTTGGTATTAGTTCATTCTTTTCGTTAGTAATTACCGTCATACCTCCTTTCTTTGGAACTACTTGGACGGGACTTACCCAAGGACTATCGGAGATAGGATAGATAAGTCCGGCGTCAAGTAGCTTGATGACTTCGTTTTTAACCACTTCTTGAACATTTGGATTTACTCGACGTTGTGGTTGTATGACCGATTTGTAGTCATCATTCATCAAAATTTTGTGTGTGCACATAGAAGGACTAATTCCTTTTATGTCTACAAGTTTCCAAGCTATTGCGTTTTTGTGTTTTTTCAAAAGATTAATTAATTTTTCTTTTTCTAAGTTATCTAATTTAGACGAAATAATTACAGGTAAATTACCATCTTTGTCTAGAAAAGCATATTCCAAACCTTTTGGAAGTTCTTTGAGCTCAAGTGGTGGGTCTTTAGGAGACTCCTTATTTGGTTGCTAATTTCGATCAAGAACTTTAAAAGTTTGTTCTATGGCGACCTCTTCTTCAACAAAGTGGTCAATCTCTTCACTTGTATCGGGTGGTTTATCTTCATCTTCAATTAGGGGGTCATTATTGCCGAACGGATATTTCATTGATCGCTCGAGATCGACACTTCTTTTAAATGCCCCTAATTGAAGAGGTAGATTGTTGAACTTCCGGTTTTTCAAAGCTTCGTGAGTTTTTACAAATGGTCATCCCAACACTAGAGGAGCGTCATCGAGGATGACAAAGTCGGTTGGGATTACCATTTGATTTGTTTGAACCAAGACATCTTCAACTATACCGATTGATTTTATTACTTTCCGATTGGATAGAAAAATGGGTATTTGAAGTGGAGAAAAATCACTAATACTTAATTTTTCAAAAATGTAGTTAGGCATTATGTTAACACAAAGATCTTTATCGATTGTGACATTACTAATAAACGAATTTTGAAAGAAACATGGAACCGGTGTTATGTTAATTTCAAATGGGTCTTATTTTATTATTGAAGTTTGATCATTAGTTAACTTAACACTTACCGTTTCGACAATTTTAGCGTTAGTGTTTAACTCTTTTAAAAACTTAGCATGAGTGGGTACTAAACAATGGTTTTCAAAAGAAGGTGACAAGAGATTAATTTCTTCAAAATTAGACTCTTCTTGAATTTTAACGTTGTCGAACTCACCTTTTTCGTTGTTTAACTCATGTGTCGGTTTTTCACTTATTTGTTCTTCCATTTTTACATTTTCAGTTATCTCTTCCTTTTTTTAATTCTTCTCTTGCGCGGGACTCCTCTTCCCTTGCGCGAGCTTCTTTTATACATCGATCGATAACTCTAATGTGTTCTAATATCCTATCGGTCACTTCGGTTATAGAAAAAGAATCGGAATTTTCTAAGCTTGAATCCGGTTGTTCGACCCTTTGTTCCTCATAATACTCATATGAAGTCGATGGTTCGCACCATTGTTCTTCATTGTAAGCATATGACGGATAAGGTTCGTAATTTTGTTCTCCATAATACTCATATGAGGTGGGTTGTTCACGCCAAAGTTCCTCATAGTAAGCATACGAAGGTGGTGGCTCATATCTTGGTTCCTCAAAGTATGAGTATGAGGGCTCATACCTTGGTTCATCAAAATATGAGTATGAGGGAGGAGGTTCATACCTTTGGTCTTCATAGGATGTGTATGAAGTTGATGGCTCGTACCTGGGCTCCTCATAGTAGGTGTATGAATTGGATGGTTGATATGAGTGATTATTTTGAATCGAGCGTGCATTACGACAATTAGTGCAATAATTACCCCTATAATCATCCTCCTCATAGGTGTAGTTGTAACCTCCTGAGTATTGATCCATAAGAATCACTCAGCAGACCACAACCGAGTCTCGAGATCAGAAAACAAAAAGAAAAACGGAAACAGAGGCTGGACACGGCCCCGTGTTCAGTGGACACGGCCCCGTGTTCAGGATCTGTATCTGGGCGTTTTAATTAAATTTACTGATTTCGTTGAGCACGGGGCGTGTTCAGTGAGCACGGCCCGTGTTCAAGCTTCTGTTACTGGGTGTTTTATGAAAATGTGCAGCACGGCCCCGTGTTCAGTGAACACGGCCCCGTGTACAGGTTACTGTAAATGCAAAACTAAACTAAAATGCAGAAAAAAGTGCGCACGTTTTAAAAAGGTTTTGAAAAACTGATTAGGCCGTCGATTTTAAGCTTTCTTAAAATCCTTGTGTCCCCGGCAACGGCGCCAAAAACTTGATGTGCGATAAAGTGTTATATATATATTAGGTGTATATTTTAAGCCCTTTTTAACACTTATTTTTAGCCAAGTTTTAAATTTATAAAACACGATATTTTACTAACACTAAACACACATATGGGCAAGTGCACCCATCGTGAGCGTAGTATAGCGTTGGTAAGATACCGAGGTCGTCCAAGGACACAAGAGCTTTTAGTACCGGTTTATCCTCAACGTCTAATCAAAACAAAAAGGTTAGAAAAATGTTTTAAACTAAGAAAAATAAAAACTAACTAAAATGCTGAAAATAAAAGTAAAACAGATAGACAAGATGAATCACTTGGTTCCGACTCGTATCTAGTATAACCTTTGATTATTTCCGCACTTTTGCACATAATTAAGAGATTATCTTAGTTATTGTAGTAGGCCCCTCTTTTGAAGGGGACGTTACCCTCACCCCAGTAGTTTGAGTCAGCAAGGATACAATCCTAAAAGGGTGGATTATTGGAAGATAATGAATTAAGTTATTAATGCAGTATTGTGGTAGGCCCCGCTTTTGGCGGTGACGTTACCCTCGGCTAAGTAGTCTGAGTCAGCAGGGATACAGTCCTAAATAGCCGGGTTATAGTATTAATAGTAGTTAACTTATGAGGGGATCAAAGAGTTTGGACCCCCGCTATCCAATACCGTGAAGCATTGAAGGAGGTCCTACTAAATTTGACCCAGGTCCATTGCAGGACCTCTAAACGCTGAACAATGGCAAGACCTTTACCAAACCGTTCCCTTAACCCCCAACCAGGTAGCCAACATACCTCCATATAGACCGTGGAGATATGAATGGTGAAAATCTTTTATTTTATATAGACAGTAAAATAATGCCAAGACACCACGGACAAACGATAAGGAAAGATCACCTTCAACATAAGTAACTAGTTATTAAAGTCATTAATACAAAACCAAATAAAAAGTGCAAAAGATTAGAAATAAAAAGTATTATACTAGACACTTTGTCTTCACCAAGTGATGTAAGAGACTTAGGCAAACATGGCCTTGATTGTCAAGAACTCTTACGATCAATCTTGGATCCCGAGACGACTCACACACTCTACGATGGACAGTGGATGATGGTGGTGGATGATGGTGTTGTGATGGTGGTGGGTGGTGGATGAAGTGTGAGAGAGGTGGTGTGCCAAGGGATGAGTTGAAATGAAACCAAGCACTCCTATTTATAGGCTGAACAGAGGGCTGGGCACGGCCCCGTGTCCGCTGGGCACGGCCCCGTGTCCGCTGGGCACGGCCCCGTGCATGTCTGACACTCTCTCTCCTCATTAATTGTAATTCGCAATTACAATTAATGCGCCTGCTGTACTTTCGACACGCCCCCGTGTTCACTGGGCACACCCCGTGGTGGGCAATAGAAGCTTCTATAGGTTTGTCTTTTCTGCTGCTTCTTGGGCACGGCCCCGTGCTGGCTGAGCACGGGGCGTGTTCAGTCTTCTGCCTTCTCTATTTTGCTTTGGAAGATGCCGTTGAGGGGTCGGGCAGTCCACGTATGTTCATTTCCTTGTATTTATGTTGGATTTAGCTGTCTTTTTGCTTCTTTTGTGTTTTTGAGCTCATTTAATCCTGAAAATACAAAAGGAAGACAAAAACACTCTTTTTCCAATATTAGTACTTAAAAAGGGTTAGTTTTATGCCTCATTTGATGTAATTTATATGTTGCATTTTACACACATCAATAGTCTTCGACCCTGTCTGAAAAAGGTAAAGAACTATGTTCAAACCTTCATGCCTTGATTCTCTGAAATCATGGCTTATAATTTAAAATGTCCCTGTGACTAGGCCTTGTGTACTAATAAAACTATTATTGTTTATAATTAGGATAAATTATAATAGAAATCCTAAATAAATATGAGTAACAAATTAACCAAATATGGTCTATGTTTACTATGGTTAATGAATTACCCTAAGGGGCAATTCCATAATAAACTCCCAAATAAACTATTGTCATTGTCTTATGTAACAGTTCAAATTAAAATGACTGACTCGGACGAAATAAATAGTCACCCAAGGGAGAATAATGATAATGCCCGAATTAATATAACGGGTGCTGAACTGAAAGCGTTAGTAGACGACGCTGTTACAAAGGCCTTAGAGCGGCAGTATGAAGAATATAGTGGGACTCGAAGTAGGACCCTATCCACACCGCATTCAAAGCCACCCTCCAAGAAGGATGAACCCAAGAAAGGAGATGACGATCATCACTCCTCCAATCATCATAGTGACCAGTCTCAGAAGATAATGCTAAATCAAGGACCTCGTGACAAGGGTTGCTCCTACAAATATTTTGTCTCATGTAAACCCAGGGATTTCACTGGGGAGAAAGGAGCTGTAGATTGTATGACGTGGTTAGATGAGATGGATACAGTTGTGGATATCAGCGGATGCGCTGAGAGTGATGTGGTCAAGTTTGTGTCGCAATCATTTAAGGGTGAGGCCTTAGCCTGGTGGAGATCGTTGATTCAAGCCACTGGGAAGATCCCATTGTACAACATGACATGGGAGCAATTTGTTGCCCTTATCAGGGAAAACTACTGCCTTCAACACGAGGTAGAAAAGATTGAGTCTGATTTCTTATCGTTGGTTATGAAGAATCTCGACTGTCAAGCTTACCTCACGAGCTTCAACACCTTGTCAAGATTGGTTCCGTATCTGGTGACCCCGGAACCCAAACGCATAGCTCGTTTCATTGGGGGTTTAGCCCCAGAAATAAAGGCAAGCGTGAAGGCCTCTCGACCAACTACTTTCAGATCTGTCACTGATATATCTTTGTCCCTCACCCTAGACTCGGTCAGACAAAGATCGCTGAGGAACACAGATACCGAGAAAAGGAAACGTGAAGATGACAGTTCACGAAGGTCAAACAAGAAGCACCGAGGAAACAATGACCACAGGAAAGGGTCTGAGTCTAAAAAGGATGGGCATCAGTCTGGTGATAAGCCCAAGTGCAAAGTCTGCAAGAAACAGCACTTCGGGAAGTGCAGGTTTGAGTCGAACTCGCAGACTCAGTCAAGAACTTTTGCATGTGGTATATGCAAGTCCAAGGAACACAAGACCTTGGATTGCAAGAAGCTGAAAGATGCAACGTGCTACAGTTGCAATGAAAAGGGGCACATTAAGACAAACTGCCCGAAATATGCAAAGAAAGCCGATGAAGGAAAGAAGACCAATGCTAGGGTCTTCAGGATGGATGCAAAGGAAGCGGTTCTAGACGACAATGTGATTACAGGTACTTTCCTTGTAAATGATGTCTATGCAAGAGTACTTTTTTATTCAGGCGCTGATAAATCGTTCGTAGATAATAAGTTTTGCAAATTGCTGAATTTACCTGTTAAAACCTTAAGTGTGAATTATGAGGTGGAGTTAGCAGATGGCACCATAGAAACCGTCTCAACTGTGTTAGATGGATGTGTTATATCCATTAAGAATCACTCTTTTCCTTTAACCCTACTTCCCTTTAAGTTAGCCGGTTTTGACATAGTTTTAGGTATGGACTGGTTATCTCATAACCAGGCCCAAATTGTCTGCAACAAGAAGCAAGTGGTGATTAAGACTCCGTCTGGTGAATCACTTACCATTCGGGGAGATACCCAGTATGGACTTCCTGAGCAAGTGACTATGCTCAAGGCCTCTAAGTGTTTAAAGAAGGGTTGTGTCATCTACGTGGCACAAGTGATTATTGATGAGCCGAAACCGAAGATGGAAGATATCCCCGTCATTTCTGAATACCCTGATGTTTTTCCTGAAGAACTACCTGGTTTACCACCAGATAGACAAGTCGAATTCAGAATTGACATCATCCCTGGGGCAGCACCAATTGCTAGGGCACCTTATAGGTTGGCACCAACGGAGATGAAGGAATTAAGAACGCAACTAGATGAATTGATAGCAAAAGGTTTCATTAGACCTAGTTCGTCTCCTTGGGGAGCACCAATCTTATTTGTCAAGAAGAAGGATGGATCGATGTGTCTGTGCATCGATTACCGTGAGCTTAACAAGGTCACTATCAAGAACAGGTATCCATTGCCCAGAATCGATGATCTGTTTGATCAACTTCAAGGGGCAAGTTACTTCTCCAAGATAGATTTGAGGTCAGGCTATCACCAATTGAAGGTTAAAGATGAAGATGTTCACAAGACTGCATTTAGGACTCGTTATGGTCATTACGAGTTCCTAGTGATGCCTTTTGGGCTTACTAATGCACCTGCCGCATTCATGGATCTCATGAATCACGTCTGCAAGCCCTACTTGGACAAATTTGTCATCGTCTTCATTGAGGACATCCTCATCTACTCGAAGAACAAGACTGATCATGAGAAACATCTTCGATGTATTCTTTCACTACTTCAGCAGGAGAAACTCTATGCCAAATTCCCTAAATGTGAATTCTGGCTTCGTGAAGTCCAATTCCTTGGACATGTGGTAAGTGAGCGTGGTATCCAAGTGGATCCCGCTAAGGTTGAAGCCGTCATGAATTGGCAAGAGCCGAAGACACCTACCGAGATTCGTAGCTTCCTAGGCTTGGCAGGATATTATAGGCAATTCATTGAAAATTTCTCAAGGATTGCTGCACCCCTAACTTCTTTGAAAAGGAAGAAAGTAAAGTTCGTTTGGGGTCCTAAGCAGTAAGAATCCTTTGATATCCTTAAACAGAAGTTGAGCAACGCTCCTGTATTGACGTTGCCGGATAGAACCGAAGAATTCGTAGTTTACTGTGATGCATCACACACTGGCATGGGATGTGTGCTTATGCAAAAAGGCAAGGTTATTGCCTATGCTTCACGCTAGTTAAAGGTGCATGAAAAGAATTACACCACCCATGACTTGGAGTTGGGTGCCGTTGTATTTGCACTGAAGCTATGGAGGCACTATTTGTATGGGGTCAAGTTTGTGATCTATTCTGATCACAAGAGCTTCCAGCACCTGTTTAACCAAAAGGATTTGAACATGAGGCAACGACGTTGGATGGAAACCTTAAATGATTATGATTGTGAAATAAGATACCATCCTGGCAAAGCGAATGTAGTCGCCGATGCCTTGAGTCGGAAGGAAAGGGTGAGACCCATTCGAATCAATGCCAAGAGCATTGAGATAAAGAACGGTTTGAATGAAAGGTTGTTAGCTGCACAGAAGGAAGCTGTGTTGGAAGCTAACTATCCTAACGAAAGGCTAGGAGTCACTGAAGAGCAATTATCTTAGGGCAAGGATGGAATCCTGAGGTTAAATGGAAGAATATGGGTTCCAGTTTATGGAGGACTTCGAGATGTTATCCTCCAGGAAGCCCACAGCTCTAAATATTCCGTTCATCCTGGAGCTGATAAGATGTACCAGGATTTGAAGGCAAATTACTGGTGGATAGGCTTGAAGAAGTCTGTAGCCACCTATGTAGCTAAATGCTTGACATGTGCACAAGTCAAGGCTGAACATCAGAAGCCGTCAGGTTTGCTACAACAGCCTGAACTTCCCACTTGGAAGCGGGAAATGGTAACTATGGATTTTATCACGAAGTTACCTAAAACAAGGAAAGGAAATGATACGATATGGGTGATCATGGATAGACTGACGAAGTCAGCACATTTCCTACCCATAAAGGAGACCTATAGCTCCGACATGTTAGCCCAACTGTACGTAGATAAGATTGTAACTCTACATGGCGTACCTATGGCTATTATCTCTGACAGAGATACTAGATACACGTCGCATTTTTGGAAAAGTTTCCAACAATCTTTGGGCACGCGCTTAAATTTCAGTACGGCTTACCATCCTCAGACAGACGGCCAGAGTGAGCGTACAATTCAAACGTTAGAAGACATGCTTCGTGCATGTGTGATTGAACTAGGTGGTAGTTGGGATAATCACCTGCCATTGATTGAGTTCTCATATAACAATAGCTACCATACCAGCATCAAGGCTGCGCCTTTCGAGGCTTTATACGGTAGAAAGTGTAGAACGCCCATTTGTTGGGCAGAAGTTGGAGATGTCCAACTGTCAGGTCCAGAAATAGTCTTTGAAACAACGGACAAGATTGTCCAGATTCGTGACCGCCTGAAAGCTGCCAGGGATAGGCAGAAAAGCTACGCAGATTTAAAGCGTAAACCTATGAAATTCGAGGTGGGTGAAAAGGTGTTGCTTAAAGTATCACCCTGGAAGGGAGTGATGCGATTTGGTAAGAAAGGCAAGCTAAGCCCGAGATACATAGGACCTTTCGAGGTCATTGAACGTGTCGGATCAGTTGCCTATAAGTTAAACTTACCTGAAGAGCTCAGTGGTATTCATAATGTATTCCACATCTGCAATCTGAAGAAGTGTTTCACTGATGAATCACTGGTCATACCACATACAGATGTGCACATAGAAGAGAGCTTGAAGTTTGTTGAAAAACCTGTGTCGATCGAGGATCGACAGGTTAAGAAGCTTTGAAAGAAGCATGTGCCTATTGTAAAGGTAAAATGGGATGCCCGTAGAGGTCCCGAGTATACGTGGGAGGTAGAATCCACAATGAAAGAAAAAATACCCTCATTTGTTTCAGTAAATCTCGAGGTCGAGATTTCTTTTAAGGGGGTGAGGATGTAACACCTCAAAAAAATCTTGTTAAATAAAATAACGACACATGTCATATAAGACAAAAGTGATATAAACCCGGATATAATTAAAGATGTATGGCAGGATTTAAAAGTGTCGTCATGTTGATTTTTACCTCTGAACGACCTCGTTATGAATCCCAAGACCCTAACATATATTACACACATCTAATATACCTTCAATCCAGTGAATTGTTGACAATAATTGAATTCAAAGTGCAAGACAGAATCCTATGGAATTTCTACGGTAAACCTTCGTTTATGGCACTTTCAAAAGAATCCAAGTAAACATATCAAAGTGGTAGGGTATATAACTGTTCAAGATCCTAAACATGAGGCCCCATACTGTTAAATCATGGCCAAAATTCGTAATACATGGTTGCCCCTTTGAATACTTGAAAAGCCAAGGATTTTTGGTTTCTGCAAGTGGCTTACGAACCGTAAGCCCACCCCTTACGGTCCGTAAGGGGTCCCCAGCGAGGAGAAATTTGGGTGTTGTCGATTTTAAGCTTGTAACTGACTTATAATCGATTTTCCACATCTTTGGATGACCCCTACTTGCTTTTTAGACCACTAGGACACTTGTGGGTGATCAGGGAACATGGATAGACTTATTTGTCAACAATCCATTGAGTTTTGATCACTATATAAAGCCACAAAGTTGCAACCTTTTGATCACACAATTCTTCTGCATTTTTTGAGCTTCCTGGAGCTTAAGAGCAGACCCTAAGCCTTCCTAATCGTGCGTAGGACTTCTGTAAGTATGCTTAACCTTTCTTAGTTGAGTTTTTGCTTAGTTTAAGCTTAAAAGTCAAACCATCGTAATTAACGGTTGACTTCACGATTAATCACTAATGGTCCAGTGATTAGTCAAATTGAAAGTAGTTATAAGTTGGTAATTATGTGGGCAATAAACCCTTAAAAGGGAACCCTCTGATTCCCACTCTAACTAGGTCAAATGTCGGGTCAAACTTGTTATTAAAAAGTCAACAGAATGCTTATTTTCCAATTTATGCATAATTAGCAATGTAGAACCCATACAACCTGTTTGATCATTATTATAACTTAGTAATTAATGTAAGAACATGTCTAAACATGTTCAACCCGACAATTTTCAGTAGAGACCCGGTTCGGAACCGAAAGTGGCATAATTTGACTTTTGCTTTGACTTTCAGTTCTGACCCGTTTAAGCATGTTTTAGAAATGCCTTAAAGCTTTAATTGGACCAGGTTACATGCAAGTATAACCCTCTGTGATTATACACCATGGTTCATTAGTTAACCAATTAATATGCATGATTCCGTTAATTACCTATATGTTAACCATTATGCCCTTTTCACCATAAAACGTGATTTTTGAAAATGTAAAAGAGTAGAAACCTTAGTTACTGATATATAAACTTGTGACCAAAGTTTGACGTCAGTTTGAGGTGTAGATTGAGAGTTATGCTCATTAGCGTAATTATAAAGCTTTTTAGCGATTAAACGACATAATTAGCGTATAGCCTATTTAAACCTACTTTTTGATATCAAACTCTTTACCCACTGCTGTAATATATTATTTTGGGATTTTTGAAGATTTTTAATCAATTTTAGGCTGAGCATAACTTAGGGTCATAAACTTGATTCGGTAATTGTCGGTTTTGCCCTTTCGGGCTATAAAATGAGTTTTACATATCTTTTTGACCCCAAACCTTTTGCTACTGATTTTATATGATAAATAAATTATTTTAGACCTTCTAGAATAATAAAAATATCAGCTTTATTTATAGAACCCGGAAACGGCTTCTAATCGCCTTTTTAAGTGTTTTTAACGCATAGTATGTACTAAAACTATTTTAAACATACAAGGGTTGATACCTACTGATATTTTAGGTAAATTATAATATTTTAACAGTAAGCAAAAGTTGTTTATCTCAGACTTCAGTCTTGAGCTTTTCGGCTTATGTGAAATTACCAAAATGCCCCACGGTGCATAGTTCGGTTATAATTGATAAGTTTCACATATATGCAATACCCTACTGTTATAACTTATCAAATTAAGTATTTTTGCTGATTATATCAGACCTGTAACTCAGGTTAATCCTTGGACTCTTTTATAACCTTATAAATGACTAAAATACCCCTACGGGGCATAGTTGGAGTTTAAACTCGTTTCGGGCATAATAAAAGATATCTTACTGATGTCACAACATATTTGAAGCATATTAACTTAGGAAACCTATATATGACTCTTATGGATACTCGTTACGCCTCCTGCGCGTTCGGTTCGGCTTATGTAACTAGTTTACATAAATTAGCCGAAACGGGTCAAACCTTATCGGTTTTGTCCCAAAATCCAGAATGTGGCTAGGTTACCCATATTAAACAAGTCTTAAAATTTTTCGGGTCTAAATCACATTCTATCCCGGTCTTCGCTTAATCACGTGTTCGAACCATATCATTCCTTAATACTAATCGGTCTAAGCTTAAGCTTAACTAAAGACCGTTAGGATTCTAATAGGTTATTATAAACCTTTGTTCTAGAATAGGAGAACCGGTAAAAGCTACCCGCATTTTGCTAATTGAGAATTATACTTGCAAAGGTAAATACTTTTAACTTATTTTCCCTATACGGGCTTGGGGTACGGTATATAACATACCGCTTGGTCGGGCATTAAATCTTTCCACGTATGATGGTTAAATTGATATTAATCGGCCAGTTTAAATTGTTTTGTTTGCTTAAATCCTTTGGGAGGTTAATGACCATGTCCCGGATATCCTTGGCATCATTTTACGAAATGGCCATGACCTAAGCACGGGGTGTAGGCGTACACCTGTCAGTTGCCAAAATAAATAATGTGGTGTGTCTATTGATCTTTAACCCGGCACGATCCGGGCTACTGAACGCATAAGGAACATGTAATTCTTTTACGAGATTATATATATAAATAATTATCCCAAGTTATAAAAAGTTTGTGCCACGTGCATTCAAATCATTTTTTATTAAACTTTTCAAAATGATTCGGTTGAATGTATTTACCAGTGTAAACTGACGTATTTTCCCAAAAAGATTAAATGCAGGTACTACTCGTAATAGGCTGGATTTTCTCCTTAGCATCAATAAAGAGTCTCGCAAGCTTAAGATGCCTAACGTCTGTTGAACTACTGTTTCCTATTAATTTTTTATCCTTCTGTGGATAAACTTTCGACTATTGTGATACTTGATATTAAAAATTATTAAAGTTGAATTATATCTTTCATTTGCTTCCGCTGTGCATATTAAATATTGTGTTGTTTGACTGTTATGTTGCCAACCACATCACGATACTCCCCCACCGGGCCCACCGGTCAAACATAGAAATATCGGGGTGTGACAGTTAAGTTTTGAAAGTTTTGCGGTTTGATCGAGACGGTATGACTACGTATTGAACAACAGGAACCCCATCAGGCCCAGGTTATCCGATCGAACGGGAATCACCCCAATCCGATCAGTTAACTGTTTGTGACAGATGTTCATGCTCATCCAAAATCGGTTGTCTCGTTGATAGGAATCAGGTCTCAACCGACACATCACTAGAGAAGAGTGGAAGGCCTGAACGAGCTCCGATTCTATCGGTTTTGAGTGCATTGAGTGTAAAAGAGTTGAAAGAAAGTTACAAAACCATCTTTCAATCCTTTTAACCTTGAAAATGTTTAGATCTAGATGAAAATAGTGTTAAATCATGTGGAAATCATGTAGATCTGAGTTATTCTTGGTGGAATGAGGCCAAAGCTTGAAGTTCATAAGAACTCCATGATGACATCACCCTAGAACACCTCAAATCCGCTGATTTCATGGTTAAAAGTTAAGATTCAAAGGTGAAAATGATGAAGAAGTGTGTATAGATCATAGAAGTACAAGATTTGAGTTAAAAACTTACAAGAATCGCGAGAAATCAAAGGAAAAGTGGGCTTGAGCGCGCTGGTCGAACGAGAGAGCTGTCACATCACTGATGTGATGTGACAGGGGGTTTTTATAGGTTGCAAAAAGAGGAAAGTGGCACATAGAACGGATCGGATGGCCATCCGTTCGAATGGTCATTCGATCGATTGACTCCGGCGAGTTGCATTTCGATGTTTCGTTTTGCGTGTTGAGCGTTGCGATGCGTTTCGAGTGAGCGATGCGATAGTATTACCCATTAGTTACACAAATAACCTAACTACTATCTCTAACATACAATCACTATAAATAACTTGCGTTTAGCGTTTGCGATTGGATTGCGTTGCGATAGATTTGCGTAGGGCTGTAAACGAACCGAACGAACACGAACAAGACCTTGTTCGTGTTCGTTTGTTAAAAAATATATGTGTTCGCGAACCGTTCACGAACACTTATCGAACAGGATTTTATGTTTGTGTTTGTTTGTTAAGGAAATGAACTTGTTCGTGTTCGTTTGTGTTTGTTTGTTAATTTTAGGCAACGAACGTTGACGAACACAAACTAATGTTCATGAACACAAATGGAAACAAACAAACACAAACAATCGTTCATGAACAGAATATAAAATACACTGACATTTATTAGATATTTAATTTGTCAGAATTTTGATATATTTAAATAAATATAAAAATTAAAAACACTAATGAACTATCGAACACAAGGGAACACGTTACCGAACGTTCACGAACATAAACGAACGAACGTGAGCCCTGTTCATGTTTGTTCATTTAACTAAACGAACGAAATTTCTTGTTCGTGTTCGTTTGTTAAATAAACGAACGAACATAAACGAACTTCCCGCCGAACAGTTCACGAACTGTTCGACGAACGTTTGGTTCGTTTACAGCCCTAGATTTGCGATTGCGTTTGCGATTAAACACCTCAACATAAACATAACATGCACAAGTAACACATAGTAGCACACACACGAAAAACAATATCCAGAACACATAATTCGAGTTGCGAAGCGATAGCGATGCGATTAGCGATAAGTCGATTGGCGATTAAACCTCGATTTGTTATAGATACTCCATATAATACAACTAAAGTAAACAAATAATAGAATTCGATTACAAGTCAAGAAGTGCAGCCAATAGTTAAGCAGGGAGTGACAGATCACAATTAGCAATCTTTTCTTCCTTTGACTTTGACTTTGACTTGTACTTTGACTTTCCAAAAAACGGGTTGTTACAGCGATAAATATAATTTTATATTTATGTAGATTTGTTGGAGCTTTTGAGATCGTTGATACTTGCACTGGATTAGTTTTGTTATAGTTTGTAGCTTATTTGAAGTCTAGGGACTTGTTTTGTAATTAGATGATAGTGGCAAATCTGACCTAGTGTAGTTAAGATGCCAGCATAATTATAATTATGCTGGCAAGTCAGATCCTATATAATGCCTTGTATTGTTGCCCTAGCCAAGCTTTTGGCCACACTTGGTGAATATTAGTGTTGTTTACATTTCAATCTCAACTCATTGTGCTTAATCAGATTTCCAAGGTGCATTGTTTATCTCATTGTTTGGATTCAATACAACACTTGTTGTATTCATGATACCACTAGCTTCATCTTCATTCTTGATTCTTCTTAACTTTTTCATAGTACAAACACCTAATCAATAGGTGTTTTGGACTAAAACAATCAACCACTGTGATCCGGATTGATATTGGGATCTACAATTTGGTATCAGAGCCTTAGTGCTATTGATTGTTGTGTTTTTGTTAAGATTTTTCATAGTTTTGAAGGTTTTTCAAAAGTTTCAAGTTTTTCAAATTTTTGGACTTAAAATGAACTGATTTGGTGTGTTTAATCGATAGATTGTCGTTAATCAGTGATTAGGGAGTCATTTTGGACATTTTGATGCAAAGAAACATGGATTTTGAGTCGTTTTTGGGTGATTAGAGGGTTTTAGCTCGTGTTAAACCCTCTGGTTGGCGTAGATAACTTTAAGGATAGCGAAATTATTTTGAATACGGCGAACTTGTTTTTGAATATAGCGAACTTGTTTTTTGAATTCAGCGAAAAAAATTTGAATATCGCATAATTAACAATTTCGCCTATTGAAATACGAGCGAAATTGCTAATTTCCGGCGAAATAGTGTCATTGTCCCTGTAGCGAATTTATCAAAGGCGACTTCGAGAACAGTGATAAAGAACCACAGCGTTTTTATCACTGTGTCCGGCGAAATAAGCCAAACTAACGTGTTTGTTTATTGTGCCAGCGGAATTAGCTTTCTTCGCTAGTGCAAGTTCCTTCCTTGTTCCGGCGAAGATACTTGGTCAGCGAAGTTTGTCGGTGAATTAGTCTTGATTCTCAAATTTCCGTCTGCTGTCCGGCGAAGTTAACATCATCACCGGCGAAATTGCTCAACATCAGTCTAACAGCGAATTTAACCTCTAATCAGCTTTCTTAAGTAAAAAAAAAAAGTCAAAATGTCATTGAATCAACTAAGTCCAATTGCTCAAGCTGAACTTGAGACCGGAACCACCACAAGACCACCTAAGTTGAAAGAAGCAGAAGATTTCGGTACTTGGAAGAATCGAATCAAGTCGTTCTTCGAATTCACTGACTACAATCTATGGCTTTCTGTCATCGCTGGACCCCACGTTCTAACGGTGGTTCAAGGAGATGTGATAATCAATAACAACGACCCCACAACCTTCATTGATGAAGATAAAGCCGTAATCCAACGTGACCGTCGTGCACACGCTGCCTTAACCATGGCTTTGTCAACTGATGACTGTAACATGTTTGAAGAATACAGAACTGCTAATGAACTCTGGCACGCTTTGATCGAACACTACGAGGGAAATGAAGAGCTAATTGAGAGCAAAAGAGACATGGTGCAGAAGCAATACGACATGTTTGGTAGAATTCATGGAGAAAGTCTTTCCGATCATATCAGTCGCTTTCTGAATATGATAACTAAGATGAAGAAGGCAGGAAATCCTGTCACAAATTGTGCTGCGATAAAGAAGCTTCTGGACTCGCTTCCAAAGGAATGGAGTCTTCAATGCATGATGATAAAAAGGGGTTTCCTCAACAACCCAAATCCTGTCACTCTGTCCGATTTAATCAACACTCTGAAGGCTTTTGAAATGGATGTCAACAAACGCGAAATGAATACGGCTGGTTACTCCCCAAAGTCAGCTCAGACTTCTATTGGGCTAAAGAATGTGGCATTTCTTGCTTCAGGAGGCACCAGTAAACAAGCTTCCGACATGTCCTACTTTAACGTTTCCACAAGCGCATTAAAGGCTCCACAATCTAGTGATAAGGCTGTTGTGGTTGGTGATACTCAAGCTTTGAAAGTGTCAAATGAACATGTGGCACTTTTTAACATGTTTCTGAGTAGCTATGAAGCTTTAATGTCGGGAGAACTCAAGAAGGAGATGCTCACTGCTGAAGACATGTATCAGGTTGATCCAGATGACATGGAGGAGATGGATTTGAAGTGGCAGATGGCTATGATTACTTTAAGGTTGAAGAAGTTTCCGGATAAGACTGGGAAGCGTTTAGGTCTTGGAAAAGCTGGTTTTGACAAATCCAAGTTGAGATGTTACAAATGCAAGAGTTTTGGTCACTTTAAGCGAAAGTGTCCATTGTTAAAGGAGGGAAACACTGAAGCTGCTCCTGCTATAAAACCAATTGCTATTGAAGAAAACAAGAACAATGCTGCTCCTAACACACCAAAAGCTCTGGTTGTTAAAGATTACGATTGGGGTGAAGAAATTGCTGAAGCCAAGGAACAAGTCAACAAAGCCCTCATGGCAAAGATCTCAAGCGGGTCGTCATCAAAACAGGTTAAGAAACAGGCTGCTGGAATCCCAAAAGGGGACAACATTGCTGACAAGGGTCTGAAAAGCATTCTCACCTCCCTAGAGCCTGAGAAAGAAAAGAATCCTGAAGAAGCTAAAAACCCAAGGAGCAAGTTCCTAAGGAGTCATCTGATGAGGAGAAAGAAAAGGGTAAAGCCTCAGCAGCAGCTATGAAAACTGAATCCTCAAAGGAAAAGGCTGACAAAGACTTGGTAAATAGCATTCCACATAACTTTAAAGTAAAGTTATGCACACAATCATGCGTTGACGTCGTGGCACACTATAAATTTCTTAATCTTGAATTTGAGAGGCAAAAAGACAAAGCTTTAAAATTTAATAAAGAACTTAAACAGAACGAGGCCGCATATCAGAGAAAGTTGAATTCAACTTTAGCTGAAATGCAAACTCTAAAAGAATTTGTTTTTAGAAAAGATTTTATCATCAACGATTTAACAGATAGACTAGAAAAAGCTTTGAATGAAAATAATAAATTACAAATTATTATAGACAAATGGAATGTCAGTCAAAAGGCCTTTACTGACATCAAAAACTGCCAACGACCGACGTATGTAAAAGATGGGATCGGGTATAAGGATAGGCAAGGAAATGAAAGAAAACTTTTCTTTCCACCACATAGCAAAAACTATGTGCCTATGCCAAACCCTCATCCCGACAATGATTTCATTGATGAAAAGGCCTCTATAGAACAAAATGATTCTTTTAAAAATGAAACAACCGCTAACATTCCTAAAAGTAATGCAGATCCAATTGTGTGTAAATAAGATGTGTGCGATGAGGATGGAGACTGCGGTGGTTCAAAAATAGGAATAGGTTATTGAGGCGACAGTTATTCCACAGTTAACTGGTTCTCCTGGAACTGTTCTAAGAAAAACAATATTTGGGATGAATGTAATAATTTAATTAGGATGGATGACTGTAATAGCCGTGTGCCTAAATTTAACTCTTTGGATGACTGTAAGGGCCATGTGCCTACATTTGAGACCCGTGATCGTGAACATGCTGTGTTTGAATGTCATGATTTAAATTCTGCATTTTGTGATGATAAAAATGTGTATGAATCTCCTATATTTGTGCCAGAATTGAAAAAGAATAGCTTTGGAAAATTCCTCACCGAGGAAATTCAAGAATTTATTCCATCTCGAACAGGTATAACAGATTCAGAGAAGAAGGTCACTGAAAATTACAGCAAAGAAGATTCAAGCTTTTCTGCCTCAGAAAAGGAAGAAGAGACTTCAAGTTCTGATGAAGAACAAGAAGCAGAAAACTCAAGTGAAGATCAAACAATAGAAGATCAAAGGTCTGAAGATTCAAGTGACGAAACAATTGAAGATCAAAATTCACAAAACTCAAGTGAAAATCATAGCTCCAAAGATTCAAGTGACGAAGCAAGTGAAGATCAAAATTCAGAAAATTCAAGTGGATATCAAACATCAGAAAGTTCGTCAGATTCCGACAATGATGAAGACTGCTCAGAAGATGAAAGCCGAGTTGACAAGAAAATGAAGAAAGCCGAAAGCTCAAGATACACCGCATCAAAAGACTCTTCAAAAAGCTCAAGACACTCATCACATACATCATCTTCTAACACCAAAAAGCCTAGATGTAAACGATGTTTTCACTGTGGTCATTTAGGACATACAGCGAAACATTGTAAAAACAAGAATTTTTCTAAACCAGAATATGATTTTGTTAAAAATTTCACAGATCAGCTTGATTACCTTAAGAAATCTGCTAAAAATCTGGTTAATTCAACAGCTTGTTTTTGGAAGCAAAAAGAGGACATCGTGGGACAAAACCACGAGAGATCCAAAGTGAAGCAAAGCTGGGTTCCCAAATCAAACTAATTTGTGTATATATTTGTATTTCAGAATAAACTCCAGAAATGACTTCGGATGCTCATGGAATACATCTAGCATGTTGACAGCGGATGTTCAAGACACATGACAGGCTTAAAGGAACTTCTGAAGAATTTTCATTTTATTGATGGTGATTTCGTGTCATTCGCTGGAGATGAGAAGGGAGGGAAGATCGTTGGAATAGGAGATGTTGTGTTGGAAGCACTTACTTTAGAAAATGTCAACTATGTTCCAGAATTGTGCTACAACCTTATTAGTGTATCATAAGTCTGTGATAAAGGAATATCGGTGATCTTCAACGACATGGAATGTTTGTTTCTCAAGCCTGAATATGTCGTTCCCGCAGAGATGATCATGCTCACAGCTCCACGACAAAACAACACATACGTGCTCAACATGAAAAATGCCAAGACAAATGATAACTTGACGTGTTTAATCTCAAAGGCTTCAGAATCGGAGTCACTGCTTTGGCACATGCGATTGGGGCATGTAAATTTCAAAAATATGAACAAACTCTCTAAGTTAAACTTAGTAAGAGGTCTTCCGATAAAAGAATTTCCTTTTTCTGAAAAATGTATAGCATGCGCCCAAGGAAAGCAACACAAGAAGTCGCACAAGCCCAAAGCAGTGAATACGATTACTGCGCCTCTTCAATTGATGCATATGGATCTTTTTGGTCCAATAAGTGTTAAAAGTCTTGCTAAAAGTTCCTACTGTTTGGTGATTAGAGATGATTTCTCTCGTTTCGCATGGGTCTATTTTCTTGAAGCCAAGAGTGAGACGGCTGATATCCTTAAGTCATTCATTCCCTTGATTGAAAACGTGACCAGACTGAAAGTGAAGTCGACCAGAAGTGATAATGGTTCTGAATTCAAGAATCAAAGCTTCATATCCTTATGTGCATAAAAGGGAATTCATCTTCAATACAGTGCTGCTAGAACTCCTCAACAAAATGGAGTCGCTGAACGAAAGAACAAAACTTTAATTGATGTCGCGAGAACTATGCTGGTGGATTCAAAGCTTCCAATCATCTTCTGGGCAGAAGCGGTAAATACAACATGCTATGTTTTGAACAGAGTTCTCATTGTAAAACCTCACGGAAAAACTACATATGAACTTCTCTTCAAAAGGAAGCCGCTCATTGATTTCTTCAGACCGTTCGGATGTTCTTGCACTCTTCTAAACACTCAAGAGAATCTCATCAAGTTTGAAGCAGTGGGTGATATCTGCTACTTCATGGGATATTCATCAACTCAGAAAGCCTACAGAGTCTACAACAAACAGACAAAGATGGTGATTGAATCTTATTACGTCGACTTCCAAGAAGGAAACTACACTAACACTGGAAGTACTCCCGATTGGTTTTACGATGTGGGTGTGATTTTTAACACCTTCGAAATTCCAGAAGATGTTCCAGAAGCAGGACTTGTAGAAGCTGCTCAAGTTGAACCTCTGTTTGATTCTTCAGATATTGGTTTAACTCCTTTCACTACGCGTTTTTCTCCATTCTCTGCTGATCCACTTCTCTCCGTGGATGAAGTAAATGGTGACACTTCGCCTGAGAACACCCCTCAAAATGGTGCTTCTTCTTCACAGGCGAATGTGGATGAACCAACTTCGAATGATGATCCTCCAGTAATCTATGTTGACAAACACTTCACCAACCTTCCGCAGCAAATTGAGTCTCACGCAAATGCAGGATACAAAACAAATCGCAATCATCCTCTCGAGAATGTCATAGGTGCAGTTGAAGAAGGAGTACGTACACGTGGTCAGTCATCAAACATCAACAAAGGGCTCTATGCCGCTTTTCTCTCGTAGTCCGTGCCTCGTGACCTTGAAGAAGCTATTCAAGACTCCAGTTGGGTACAGGCTATGCAGGAAGAACTATCTTAATTTCGCAAACTCAAAGTTTGGGAGCTAGTAGATTTACCTGAGGGAAAGTTTCCGATTGGTACAAAATGGGTCTTTCGCAACAAAATGGATGATCGTGGAGTAGTGATCAAGAACAAGGATAGATTGGTGGTGCAAGGTTTTCGTCAGGAGGAAGGAATTGATTACGAAGAAGTTTTTGCTCCAGTTGCAAGATTGGAGGCACTCAGTATATTCCTGGCATACGCGTCATACAGGAATTTCAAAGTTTTCCAGATGGACGTAAAGAGCGCCTTTCTGTATGGCAAGGTAAAGGAAGAAGTCTACGTGTGTCAGCCTCCAGGATTTAAAGATCCCCATTTTCTAGGTCGCTACTACAAGTTGGACAAAGCTCTCTATGGTCTTCACCAAGATCCATGTGCTTGGTACGAGACTTTGTCAACTTATCTTTTGAAGTGTGGATACACCAGAGGAACGATCGACATGACTCTCTTCACCAAACGAATCAGAGAAGACGTAATGTTGGTTCAGATTTATGTGGACGATATCATCTTCGGGTCAACAAATGAGGAGTTGTGTAAAGAATTCGAGACCGTCATGAAGGCAAAGTTTGAAATGAGCTTGATGGGAGAACTCACGTTCTTCTTAGGATTAGAAGTGAAGCAAAAGGAGGACGACATTCTTGTTGTTGCATATGTCTGTCGACTTCGTCTTGTATCGAGTCTTGTAATAGATTAGATTGATCAGGGCATGAAAAACGAGAAATGTGTAGGAAAGGCCATTTCGCACGAAATGGAAAGTTCCATTTCGCACGAAATGAAGATGCCATTTCGTACGAAATGACTGTACAGTCATTTCGTTTGAACCGTTCCGTGCGAAATGGCTAGGCCTATAAATATGTGTCTTGTCATTTCATTTGTAACGATTCTGATTCCGGTGCCGAGGTGCTGCCGAAGTATCTACTCGCTGTAAAACGTTGTTTTATCAATAAACAAGACAATTAGAGTGAATAACAAGTTGTAATCAAGTTCGTATCATTGAATTCCGCCTTTGATATGGATTGAACTCTTCTGATAGATTCGTTTAGATCGACTCGTTTAACCATTTCGCTTGAAAACATGTTCAGATTGATGACCTCAGCAGCATTTTGCACGAATTGATCATCCCATTTCGTACGAAATCACTCATTTCGTTTCAGAAGATCATTTCGCATGAATAAGTACATCAGTTCTCCATTTCACATGAAATCAGCATTTCATTTCGTAAGAAATCAGTATTTCATTTCGCACGAAATCATCATTCCGTTTAAAAGAGCCATCTCGCTCAAAGTCATTTCGTATCTAGTGCATTTCGCTTAAAGGGTCTATTTCGTGTGAAATATCATTTCGTTTGAATTGTCTGATTTTGTGAAATTTTGGTACCGAAACATGGAAGAAGAGTTTTACAACGCGTTTGCTACTCCGATGACTATTGCACAGAACACAATGTTAGAAAATGAAACGGGCACCATGCAAAAACCGCCAAAGCTCATGAATATTGAGGAGTATAAATGATGGGAGGAGCGATTCGAAAGTTGGGTTCAAGCAAATTACTTGGATGCTTGGGAATGTGTTGAAACAAAATATGTTAGACCGATGAATGATGATGAAGAGGTTATTGCTATTAAAGATCTAAGTGTTGAGGAGAAAAAGAAATACAAAGATGAAAAGATGATGACTAGTCTTTTGCATCAAGCTGTTAAAGAAGATATTTTGGTTTTACTACAACACAATGGAAGTGCATATTCAATTTGGAAAGCATTAAAATCGAAATTTGTTGGAAGTAAAGAGATGATCAAGAACAAAAAATCACTGTTGAAAAAAGAGTTTGATCTATTTCGTGGTTTAAGAACTGAAAACACCAAGCAGATCATAGAAAGATATTGCAATCTGATAGTTAACATGAAGAGGTTGAGTATCACAAAAGATAATGAAGAATTGATTGAAAAGTTGGCTGATGCGTTGCCACATGAAGTTTGGGGCACGTACCTTATGATGTTGAGAAATAAGAAAGATTTTGGCAGTCTAACACTGGGAAAGTTTATTGAAAAGCTTGAAGCTCAAGAGATGGAACAACAGAAGGTCTCAAGAATGAAAGATTTTGATGGTGAACAAGATATTGGTTTATATTACAAAGGAGGTATCAGTGATAAGACCAACATGTCACCAAAGATCGAAATGCATTCAATGCTAAAAGTTCTTCTGGAGGGTCATCTCAAGGATCAAACAGCAAAATGGGACTTTCTTCATATCCATCATTTGATCCAAATTTTTCAACAACTAAAAGTGGCAAAGTTCTACAATGCAACATCGCACTAAATCTTGAGAATGATCAAAATTATTCTGAAGAAGTAGCCAAAAGTCATATGTCTTTATTGGTGACGGTGTTAGAATCTTATGGGAGTTTAGTTGCAGGAAGGATCGGAAATCCAATGTTGACAAACGAGGATTATGATCAGATTGATGCAGAGGATATGGAGTTAATGGATATAAAGTGGTGTTTGGCGAGTGTGTTGAGAAGAGCTGAGAAATTCAAACAGATCACAGGAAGAGATGACTTCCGTGATGCAAATGTTTCTACTTTAGGTTTTGATAAATCTAAAGTTACTTGTTTTCGTTGCAGGGAAAAAGGGCATTTCAAGCGAGAATGCACAAACCGCGAAGCAAGTGGAGCTCAAAATCCTTTCAACAACAATGATTATTATCGAAAAGCGATTTATAATCAAGTTGCTCAACAACCACATCAACAACAACCACAAACTGCACATGCTAGAAAGGAAATTGAAGAATCAAAGAAAGCTTATTGTGTCAATGAAAGATCATCAAAAGGATTTAGCTGGGATGATTTTGATCCTTACAAAACTTCAGATCATAAAGCTTTTGTTGCTCGAGTTGCTGAAGATAGTGATAATGATGATTACTATGCAAAAAGAATGGAAGAGCACTTAAGAATGCTAGAGGAGAGTGACAGTGATAATGGAAAAGTTCGAGTGAAAAAGAGGAAAGTTAAAAAACAAGTTAACAGTGATGATGAAGAAGTTCGTGTGATAAAGAAAAAGATAAAAGAAATTCCAGCTTTCACAGTTGAAGCAGAAGCTGATGCACGAAAGATTCTGGTGAAATGTGAAACCTGTGAGACAGTGAAAAAGCAAAACAGTACTTTGATTCATAACATGAACAGATTGAAAGAATCCTATGATGTTTTAAACAAAGCCATGAATCAATACAATCAATCAAACAGTGAACAAGCAACAGCTATGAAAACACTTCAAGGAGCTTTCATGACAAAGCAGAAAATTGTAAATAATTACATTGAGAAGTGTGCTGTGCTGGAACAGAAACTGGAAACCCAGAGGATTGAAACAGAAAGGGTAAATAGGCTGTTAAAAAGTTACTCATGTACTTCTTATATTATTGACATGATTTATCCAACCGTTGAAGGCATGAAGGCGTTTGAAGAAGAGGATACTGAAGAAAAGCATTCTGGTATGAAACCTAGTGCCAGTTATACCAAGTGTCCGCCTCCGCTTGAAAATGGATATTTTCCAAGAAATCCTAATTCGGAAAGAGTCAAAAAGGCAACCAATTTACAGTGGGAATCTGAGTTTTCAGATAATTTGCCAGACAATATTGATGTCACTTTCACTTCATCTGATACTGATCATGAGCCAGAGTTAATAAAGAAAGTGGTCGATCAGGTGTTGGATAAAGATGAAACCGAGGAGTCAAAGTCGGAGTCAAATTCAGAGTCAAAGTCTGAAACGTCAAGTCCAACTGTCAAAAAGGGCAAAAGGGTTTACAATAAAGAGTTTCTGTTATCAAAATCTAATTTGAATGATGAAACATTCAAAGTAGTATATACTTTGAATGATTCTGACAAATTATATTCTAATGAAGAATTTCCAATAAGAGGTGTTAAACCAGAAATGATAAAAAAGGTTTTCAAACTAACAGAAATTAATATTTCTGAATTAAGAGATGAAAATCTTTCTGAAAAACCTAAACCTTACACCTTAAGAGATCAACAACGGTTAAACAAGAAAAAGGGTTACAGTTTGGTTCAGGTTATCGAAAGAAACCAAACCTTAACGGTAATTTCAAAAGAAAAGGTCTTGGTTTTATTCCACCAATAAATCATAAAAATGAGAAAACTTATAAACCAAAAACTGTTTTTGTTTAAGGAATATCATCAGAAGAAGAAAAAGAGCAATTGTTCAGAAAGCAGACTAACAAAGAATTCCTTGCTAAGAAGCAAGAGGAAACGAGGAAGGAAGTTGCTCAGAAGAAGATGGAGACTAGAACCTGTTTTCAATGCAAAACAGTTGGTCATATTGCCAGGAATTGTCCTAAGGCAATACAAACAAAACAGGGAGTCTCTGAAAAATTGAAAGAAAAGATTGTTGAAAATGAACCACCAACCAAACAATTTAAAATTTTTAAAAATTCAAAGTTTGAGGTTGGTGAGTGTTCAAAAAGTTTTTACAGAAGAAAAGTGAATCTTGACAACCACAGGTGGGTTGTTAAGAAATCAGATGATAGTTCTAGCTATGATTCTGATTCAACAAAATCAGAGGAGCTATCTTCTGGCAATGAATCTGATTTCATAAAGTCAGAGGAGCCACAGGTTGAGATAAAGGGTGAAAATTCGGTTCCGCCAATGGATGATGCAAATTTCCCACCATTGCGGGCTGAAAATTTTAAACAAAAAGTTGGAAAAGTTGAGATTTCAAATCATTTTTTTTTTCAGAAAAGAAAGATTTTGATGTTGAAAAGGCCTTTAGCCCCAAAGTTCAAGATATTTTTGGAAAAATGATTGACGGGAAGGTCAAATGGGTAAAGGAATTCTATGAGAAGAAGATGAAAGGAAACAAACCGAGTGTTGATAACTCGGAATCTCCCAAGGATCGTCAGGCTTGGGAGAATCTCTCTAACTGAAAAGCCTGACTTGCCGGAGCTCCCAAGTTGGTAATCGTGGAGCAGGAATCAGCATCATTCTTGAAAATGTTTGTTTGGTAAACTTACAAGTGGTAGTTTTCTTGAAAATTGTTATATTTTGTGTTACAAGTGATATTGGTGATGAGAACCTACAAGTGGTTGAAGAAGGTTTTCACTTACAAGTGGTTAATCAAGGTCATTAAGTTGAACTTGATTTAACTTTCATTCAAGTGGTTGAGAAAACAAAGTGATGATCTAAACCCCATTCCTACAAGTGGTAAAATCAACAAAACTTATTTTCTAGAAAAACCATTTGATTAAAACAAACTTAAGTGTTTTGAAATCAATTGGAAAATAGTTTGTTGTCAAGGGGAGTTCTGATTGTTTATGCCAAGTGGATGGCGAATTGAAGCAATTCACAACAGTTGTCACTTTACTTTTACAGTTTATTTTCAAATTTTTTTTTTAAAATGGTTTTGAATTTTAGGGGGAGTAAGTTTTTTTTTTCCAGAAAATCCAAAAACAATTGAAAATTTAAAAAAGTCAAAAACATGATAAAATTTTAAAATGAGTTTTGTTGTAAAAAAGAGGAAATGATAGTACATCAGTGGATATTCACAGCATGCTAAAGAATTGGAAAGATAAAATGTGATAAACGGTCTCACTGATGATATGCCAGTAGGTTTTTACACGCTTAGTAGATTGTTGTTGAGATATAAACCTAAATATCAAATTTGCTTATTTCGTGGGGAACATCTCTCGGATATATAGGTAACCCCTGAAATCTTGTTTGAAGGGCTTTCTATTTCTAACATACTAGGTCTTTGTGCGTGGTGATATCTGGGGTATTATACCAGGACTTCTGATTTTACGGGAGCAATAACCTAGTCCTCGTATAATACTTTGCATTGCTTTATTCTTAAAGCCCGCCCTCAGCATAAAAAATGATGAAACATTGAAAAATGCTAATCATGTGCTGTTGTAAAAAAGATTCTCTAAAGGGAACCCACCGAAAAGCGAACCATCATCTCTCTGATTTTGCGGAAGCAATAGCCTGAGCTCTCATGGTCTCGCATTTAACCCCTTTACAGATATCACTAGTGTATATTCACCTGTAAGACTGAATATAGGAGTCTGGATACGGGAGTATATTCTGAGGTGGGACACGCGAATAAGTTTAAGTGCTTAAAACATTAATCTCGTATCTCGGAACATTTGAACTTTGTGTGAAAATTTAAGTGGATCAGTATACTGACAATCTAAGTGAATCGTTTAGAACTTAAAATGTTTAAAGCTTAACGGTGTTGGTGATTTGTTTCAAAAACTGATATGATCCTCTTTCGCAAACTTGCAAAAATATTGTTTGTAAATATTTCTTTACTGAAATTCTTTAATTTCAAAATCCAAAAAGATTTTCAGTGTGTTTTAGCATAAAATTTTGAAAATATAAAAAGATTTTCGACAGCTTATATTGGAAAGCTGATTTTCAAAATTCCAAGTGCTAAACATGATGAACAACTGGGTTGTGAGAGTTAATTTTGTTACAAAAATTGTTAAAAATAATTCTACCTCAAAATAAGAGTGGTTGTTTGAAATTGATTCTTTATGTGATAAGCAGAGTTTAAATTTGTAAAAATTTTAAAAATTTGTGAGATTTATTGTTGGGTAGAGAATATGCAGGTTAGCTAGGTTCCGATACCTAAGCTGAATGAGAGCCAGGTCACGATCTTGGAACAAGAACTATTTCAGACTATGATCCCAGCTTATCGAAAGGGGGAGTCTGAAGACATCAAGAGGGAGTCTGAAGGCGCAAGAGCCAAGATTCGATCCTGAAGTTATCACAAGCTACTGATGCTGGAGAACTTAAGGAATCAAGAGATCTGATCAAGAGAAGATAGGGTCAGGATGAGATTCTGAAAGAGAGGGAAATTAGAGATAGAGATTGAGGACGCTTATAATGTCAGATACTTTGGAGAGAGCATAAAGACTGATAAAGATTGAAGATTCGACTACTGAAGACGTGTACTGAAGACTCGTCGACATCCAAGGGGGAGTCTGTTGGTGCATATGTCTGTCGACTTCGTCTTGTATCGAGTCTTGTAATAGATTAGATTGACCAGGGCACGAAAAATGAGAAATGTGTAGGAAAGGCCATTTCGCACGAAAAGGAAAGGCCATTTCGCACGAAATGGAAAGTTCCATTTCGCACGAAATGACTGTGGTCATTTCGTTTGAACCATTCCGTGCGAAATGTCTTGCCGATAAATATGTGTCTTGTCATTTCATATATAGACTTCTGATTCCAGTAGTGAGGTGCTGCCGAAGTGTCACTAGCCTGTAAATTGTTGTGATATCAATAAACTTGACAGATTAATGTGAATCTAGTGCAATACAAGCTGAACGAAGACTGAATCACTGAATTCCGCCTCTGATTTAGTCTGAGATCTCTTCTGAATGACTCGTTTGGTCGTGCAAACGATCCTACAATTCTTATTCACCAGGCTAAGTACATTCGGGATATTCTCGCAAAGTACAACATGAACGACTACAAAGTTGCAAGCACCCCGTTCGCCTCACAGACGGAGCTTACTCTAGATCCTCAAGGAAAACCAGTGAATAAGTCCTTCTGCCGCTCCATGATAGGCTCTCTGATGTACTTAACTGCAAGCAGGCCTGACATTATGTGGGCAGTCTGTCTCTATGCTCGTTTTCAAACAAATCCCAAAGAATCACATGAAACCGCTGTGAAGCGCATCTTCCGCTATCTTAAAGGAACTCCGAAACTAGGTCTTTGGTATCCTAAAGATAGTAATTTTGATATTATTGCTTATTCTGACAGTGATCATGCAGTTTGTAAAGTGGATCGCAGGTCTGTATCAGGAGGATGTCAATTCTTGGGAAACCGTCTGATCTCTTGGCAAAGCAAGAAGCAGACAACTGTATCCACCTCCACTGCTCAAGCTGAGTACACTGCGGCGTACAGTTGCTGTTCACAAGTTCTCTGGATACAAAACCAGTTGTTGGATTATGGAATCAACATCATGAAGACTCCCATATTCATCGACAATGAAGCATGTCTGGGAATTGTGAAGAATCCCATCCACCACTCAAGAACAAAGCATATCGAGATTCGTATTCACGTAATTTGAGATGCTTACGAAAAGGGATATATCCAAGTGGTACCAGTGGATACAACACAGCAACGGGCCGACATATTCACAAAAGCCTTTGATAAAACCCGATTCAACCAGCTGGTAACCTGGTTAGAAATGGTTAATTTCCTCGAGTGGAAATGAATCTTGTTGTCCAAAAGCGTTTGTAAATACTCTATCGTTTGTTCATATTAAAAAAAAAAACGTTTGTTAAAAGTAAAACAAGTATCGTAAAATGTTTCCCATCAAAAAGATTTTCTGAACGTTAAAATTACATTTCGGGCAATGGACTTTCGAAAATAAAGATTTTAGGGGGATATTCCAGAAAATCAAAATTAGACGCTTGTGTCTGACTCCTCTAAGAGGAAATGATAGAAAATTGCTAACACTTTGTCATTTCTTGAAAAACAGAAAACAAAAGAAATCGGGGTACCAAGCAACGACGTGTCGGTAGATTCAGCAACACCAACGAGTAAACTGCTGTTAAGGAGCAAAACATAACATCTACACAAGGATTCTGTCTTTTCTCAGGCATTACCCATCATTGTGGGTAACACGTTGCGGCATATGGCTTAATGGTCTTAAATCTTGCGTTGATAGAATGCCAAAGTCTGAGATTTCGGGTCTTTATATTGGTATTTCATTCGGGGATATCATAGTTGTTCTTCTGCTACATCCAGATACATGTTGACCTAGACGCTATGATATCTTTTCAAGAAAAGAGCCAAAAATGGTCAAATCCTTAAATTGAAGAAGCTTTCATAGAAAGTCATTCAAATGCGCAAAAATGCACAAATGGTACCAAATCTGGTATCTGTCTCCGCCCTCGGTAGTTTTTGGGATCTCTGATGTATGAAAGTACTGACCTGATCACCAACTCTATCGTTGAAAAAACAAAATGAATGAATCCAACATGCTCACCTGTTATGAGGAATCTTTGTGCATACCTTGATCGCGGGGGTATGCCTGATGGGGGACTCACGGACGTAATGATTCTATTTCCAATAGCTTGTGTGGGGGCCATAGAAGTCTTGTCAATATTACCAAAAACATGATAAACGCGCTCCCCGAAGGCATGTTGAAAGAATGATGCATGGATTTAGGCGGACAAACATACTGGCAGTTTTTCTTGTGCCTTGATTCGCTAATAATAATAAATAAGGACTTGACAATTGTTGACAATATGATCTTCTGCAGGTAAGTCAACAAGCGAAACAAGAAAATCAGCAAAAATAGAACCTCCCAGAGTTGAAAAACGAAGTTCGGAGTCAAAATGGCCCAAATTTTCTCTAGTTTGTGAATATTTCATAATTTCTATTATTTTAAACTAAATTGGGCACGTTTTTTCGAGAAAGTTTGAAATTCACGAGCGTATTTAAATTGGTCTTTGAAAATGGTTTGAAAACACTCAAATGGCGGCGGAATTAAGATACCAGCGAAATTATTTATTTCGCTGGTTATCCTAAACCGCCTATATATTTCCATAACCGACCTTATTTCAATTTTTTTCAAACAATATCCTTTCATCTTCCACAATATAATCGGTTATTCATCATAATTACTTTCAAGACCACCTGACATCTCACATTGTGTTCTCCGTTTTTGGTCAAGACAATAGGTAATCTGCACTTGTTCATTGCTTACAAATCTCTTTGATTGATGGTTCATTGTTTGAGTTCTTATGTTTGGTTTTAAGTTCAAGACTTAATGTCATGAATCAGTAGATCTTAGGATGTTTTGAGAAAGATTATACCCGGTATCACAAATTTTTCAAGGTTCTTGAACATTTTTAAGACTGTTTGTGATCAAAGTTGAACAATGTGTGAAATCAGTTAGGGCTTTAGAGGGGTTTTCAAGAAAGTTATGATGCCAGCGAAATAACAATGAATATGGCGAAGAATATGGCGAAATTATCATGAATCAGGGGATCTCAAAAGTCTCGAACGCGAGTTCGAGCAACCGGCGAAATAATTTATTTCGCCGGTATGACAGCTTAGACTATTGTCTTCGCTGATCACTCGCATCGAGAACGAACCTCATCTTCGCCGTTAATAGTCAGCGAAATTATCCTTCACCTGTCATCATCAGCGGCGAAGTTAACCGGTTGACTATTACTGTTGCCAGCGAAATCATCCATGATCTGTTATTTTCACCGGCGAAATTGTTCGATCTCGATAATCATCATCAGCGAAGACAATCTTTGGGGCTACCAGCGAATTTTGAATGTTGATATTATTTTTGTAAATACCTTTTTAAATCAAAAAACATTTTTTTTAACTTAAAATATGTGTAAATATTTTCAAATCATATATTATCTAATACCAAGCTATATATATTATATCTTAATGTTGTAAACATTCTAACTTGGCTCGTTTATTTGTCAGAAGCAAGATGGTGAAAAACATCGAGTGGGATAAGACTCTGAAACATAATCAGCATATCAAACTTGAGCAGACACCAACGGATTTCGAAGACGTGGCAAGATGGATACAATCAAGCAGGATAAGCTGTTCAAACGGAAGTTCCTATTTATCGAATCCACATTCAAGAATTCTGGCAAACAGCGAAACCTGAAACTATTAACAAAGTCAGAGGAATATATGCAACAGTCCGCAACAAACAAGTAATTGTATCTGAAGAAAGGATTCGCACTGTTTTGAAGCTGGGAGATAATGCACAAGATCCGATCAACTTGAACAAGGATGATGTTTTGGATGGCTTTCGTGGTATGGGATACGTGGGAGATTTTAGTCAAAAGAAGGAGATCGAAAGAAACAGTCTCACGAGGGATTGGAGGTTTATAGTACATGTAATTGCTATGAGTATAGCTCATCGTAAAGGTGGATATGACGGCCTGAATCTGGAGTGGTCGGGAGCAATGTTGAATCTATGTTTGAACCAAAAGTTCAACCTCTCTAGATTGATCTTCAACTACATGCTCGAGAATACAAGAGGACATACTTGGGCAATGTATCCCATATTCATTCAAATGTTAATCGACAATCAATATTCCAAACTGTCGCATGATGGAGGCCTCTACACCTTTCATGTTCCCACCAGTCGACAGTATAGAGAGATCAAAATGAAGGAATGGGTGATGTTACACGACTGGATGTATACTGCAGAAAGACTTCCGTTGGTCAAAGCAGCTTATAAAAAGTACAGAGAAGCAGTTCAAGCAAAACAACAAAGAATCGTACAAGCTGAAGTAGAGATTGTAGAAGAAGAAGAAGAAGAACAGCTGAAAAGAAAAAGAAAAGGAAAGCAGGCGGCAGACGACGAACCTCCAAAGAAGAAGAAATCCTCAGAAAATCCCGAAAGACTTATGGGAGCAAGCTTTAGAGCCGCAGATTCAGAAGCACAACGTCGGCACATTCAAGATATGCGGGAAATTCATGCAATGGAGGAGAAACAAAAAAGGGAAAAGAAGGTTGCCAGGCGAGAAATACCGGAGTCTGAAAGACCTGTGGTTGTAACGGAAGAAGAAGAAAGTCTGGAACATTTTGTCGATACTTTGCTAATTGATCCAGAAGAACCTTCAGCGAGCAAATCAACACCACCTAAGAAAAAGAAAACAGGTGAAGAGTCCTCGTCGCACCCTTTAGTGAAACCTACAAGGATTTCAAAACCTCCTGTCCCACCACAAAGAGTCCGACCGTTTCAAGAATTATATGATAAGCTTGTCAAAGATATCGGTGCTAGTGCTGCCAAAGAAATATGTATTCTCAAAAACCAAGTGAATGATACGAACATTCTGAGAGAGAAGTTAAAGGATCAACGGAAGAAAAACAAAGAAATGAATGCTTATGTTGCTAAGCAATCAAAGTTCATAAGATTCCAACAACACGGAATTGAAAAGTTGTACAGAATGATGAAGAAAATTTGTGCCAAAATAGAGATAGAGCCTATGTTCTCCTTTGCGGAGATCTTCGACTTCAATACATTTATGGAAGAAGAAACAAACAAAAAAGCCAAAGAAGCCGAAACGAACAAAAGGCGTCTAGAATCCACAGAAAGAGTGACAAAAGGTGACAACAGTGAAGAAGAAGGAGTAGACAGGGATGAGATGCCCTCAAGATTCATCAAGTGGGGATTAGAGGAGGAAGTTGTGTATGAACAAGAGGATGGAGAAACGTTCACTCCTCAGCACCCTGAATGGTTTAGAAAAGAAAGAGAAAAACTTCCTGATTTTTATCAAGTCATCACCGTTGAAAAGACTGAAGCTACTGATAAAATTATTAGTTGGATGTACAGCAATCTCAGAGGGATGTTCGTAGTTAAACGAAGAGGAGGTGTGATTCAATATTTCAAGACAGGGTTTGATCTGTTTTCTCTTCCTAGATGGGATTTGCGGGAACTAGGCAGATTAGACATGCTTAATCCAGAGAGTAGTGGCACAGGTGCTGATTTTGAGCGTATCATCGCAAAGGAATGCAACAAAGGTTTTCCAAATTTCAAGCCGCAGCGTCCTAGAAGAAGAGTCTCCAAGACCACTATGGATCCAATCACTGGCAAAGGAAAAGTGACGTGGGTTATCAACCCTGCGAAAGTAGTCACTAAAATCAAGCTCCCAGCAGAAGTCCCGGTCTGTCTAAATAACTTCAAGAAATGGTTATATGACAGTCATACTGGTGAAGCGGTGATCCGATCAAATGAAAATAAAGATATTAGAATATTGGATCCAATGGATGTCTTCATGTTCGGACTTTCTGATTTAACGGTGCGGAATGCTAATCAAATCAATGTGGGTGCTAGAAATGCCAATCTTGAAGAGGCAATGCTGTTTCAGCGGGCAGTGGAAAGAGCCTGGAAGAGAAAACGAGAAATACTCGACATTATTGACAAAATCGAGAAAAGAAAGGATGCTGATGCAAAGAAGAAGGAAGAAAGGAATAAGAAAAAGCACGAGAAAAAGAAAGAAAAGTCTTCCTCAACAGCAAAAGAGTCCACCCCAACTCCTGAAGCAACATCACAACCTTCGGCCTTATCCACATATGAGGCCATTATGGAGGATCCACAATCAACTAGTGAAGCTATTTTAACCGAAGAAACTCCTGCCACAACAACGACCGAAGTTCAAGCAACAACAGGTGCAGAAGTGCCTCATGAGCCAGAACAGAAAGCTACAGACAATCCAGAAGCAACTACTGAAGAATGAAAAACAAGTATGCAACGATCTAGGGGGATATTGTTGGAGCTTTTGAGATCGTTGATACTTGCACTGGATTAGTTTTCTTATAGTTTTTTGATTATTTGAAGTCTAGGGACTTGTTTTGTAATTATATGATAGTGGCAAATCTGACCTAGTGTAGTTAAGATGCCAGCATAATTATAATTATACTGGCAAGTCAGATCCTATATAATGCCTTGTATTGTTGCCCTAGCCAAGCTTTTGGCCACACTTGGTGAATATTAGTGTTGTTTACATTTCAATCTCCACTCATTGTGCTTAATCAGATTTCCAAGGTGCTTTATTGTTTATCTCATTGTTTGGATTCAATACAACACTTGTTGTAGTCATGATACCACTAGCTTCATCTTCATTCTTGATTCTTCTTAACTTTTTCATAGTACAAACACCAAATCAATAGGTGTTTTAGACTAAAACAATCAACCACTGTGATCCGGAATGATATTGGGATCTACAAGATTTATATGTACAACAAATTAAAAAATAATTGAAGCCAAACCGAGCCAAGCTAGCCTTTTCTTGCGCTTGACTCATTTACAAACCAAATCAAACGGTTTTCAAGCATTCTCTGAATGAGCATCGAACGCTTTGAACCGCCTATTAAGTATTAAGGATGAGTTAAATTCTCGGTTGGTCCATGTGGTTTCCAGATATTGCAGAGTTGGTCCTAATACTTCAATAATTACAAAATTGGTCCCAATGGTTGTAACTTTTACACTCGTGTGGTCCTTATCACTAACCTATGTTAAGTTTCTCACTTAAGTGTGTGCGAAATGACTAGATTGCCCATGAACAAATTAAAAAAGAAAAAAACAAAAAGAGATGGGCCCACCCCCTCATCTTCTTCCTCCTCCTTTCCCTCTCTCTCGAAAACCCACCACCACACCTTCAGTTTTTCATTTTTAGGGTTAGAACCGGTTATTGCTATACCGGTTCAGTTTCGGTTCCGGTTCCGGTTCTGGTTATTTAACCAAAAAACCATACCTTATGTGCCCGTTTCCAGGTAGGGCTCAGTTTCGGTTCTTAAGAAACCGGGTATTGAAATACCCTATTTTTTGGTTTTTCTATATCCTATTTCTGAGTTTTTTAGTACCTAATTTCATACTTTTTAATACTCTATTGCGTTTTTACCACCCTATTTCCTCATCCGCTTGTTTATTATTATTAAACTAGAGTTGCGACCCGCCGCAATGCGGCGGGAATTCTTTAGTTAGAACTAAGTCGATCTAGGACCCGAACGTTATGTTAAACCTGTCAAACGGGAAAAAATAGATGATGTAAAAACGTTCACATGCACATTGCGTCGTGTTAACTCACAAAATTTAGAATAAACGTAAAAACGTTAAACCAAAGACGTAAGTTGCAATGTGTTAAGTCACAAAATTTAGAACCAAACATAAAGCAAAAATTTGCGGAAAATAAAAACTATAAAGGACCAAAGTTGAAAGTAAAAAAACTTGTGAGGATAGATTGCAAAAGATAAAAAGTTTTTGGTTAAAAGTAAAAAAACAAATAGTTTTTGGTTAAAAGTAATTTATGAAATATTTTTGGGTGAAATGTAAAAAAAATATTTTTTTTTGGAAAACCCCCAAAGCCAAGGTTACAACAACCATATGCATAACCATTTTTTCTTTGAGAAACCCCTAAAGCACACCCTGTGTAACAACCCGCACTTCCGTGCGTTGTTACTACTCGATATACTCGTTACGCCTAGCACCAGAGATTCGGATCATAATGTGACTATAATGCATATATCGCTATTCGAAGGATAATCGCATATTTTCGAAATACAATACCACTATACTACACTATTATCACAAACACCAACACTCACGATGGCACTGAGTGAGGACCTATTCTACCCTCCTCGGTGGCCGTGATGTGTCGAAATGCAGACAACTAACGCTAACGAAGACTCTCGGGTGAGTGCTACAGCTCTAGTCGTCGTGACGATGATGACAATAAGAGTGAACGGTACCCCGTCAATCTTTGTGGCACCAATTCACTATAACGTTCACGATGACATCGAGAAAGGACCTATGCTACCCTCCTTGATGGCTGCGAAACGTCGCTAATAATCGCATACCCAAACGAAAACCGATTGTTATATCGAAACTTGGAATACGAATACGTATATACGACCCTTTGGTGATTAATTATAATAAATAATAATATAAAAATAAGAAGTTGTGGCCTAAGCTATCGCAACGTACCAAAAACGAGGATCGAGAGGCCTCCGTACGGATGGGCCAGTCGATCGGATGGGCCAACCGATCGGACAGACATGTCCAACCGTTCGGACAGGCATGTCCAACCGATCGGACAGACATGCCAACCGATCGGACAGACATGCCAACCGATCGGACATGCATGTCAACCGATCGGACGGTCATGCCAACCGATCGGACGGGCCGGCCGATCGAACGGGCCAACCGATCCAACACACCTTTTCACCTCTCTTGCCTATAAATACCCCTCAGTCACATCAAGAACACTTGATGTGACTGCTCTCGTGCGACCAGACGTTCCAACCCACTTTTCCCTCGATTTCTCGCGATCATTGTAAGTTTTCAACTCAAATCTTGTACTTCCTTGATCTATAACTAATTCTACACCCTTCTACCTTTTAAATCTCCACTTTTAACCATGGAATCTCTGGATTTTGGGCATTCTAGGGTGATGTCATCCCAGGCAAGAATGACTCAGATCTGAGTGATCTCCATGCGTTTTTACATAAATCAAGTCTAAATCTATGTTTTTCTAATCAAGAAGTGGTGTGATTCTTAAGGATTTGAGGTACCTTGAAGATGATGTCACCCTAAGTTCACATGAACTTCAAAGTGTGACCTCATAAACAGCTCAGATCTAAGAAATTTCACCCGATTTATAACAAATCTCACCAACCTAAGTTGCCTAGCCATAGTGTGTGTGATTTCGGGTTAAACTTGAGAAGAGCCATCAAGAACGGCCAGATCTGATGGAACGGGGTGGTTCCCGGCCGTTAGAACGGGTCAGACTTGATGGAATTTCGGTTGTTTAGCCTGAAGGAACACCGTCTCGATCAAAACCGCTGAAAAACCGTCAAAATTAGTCGAATATCAGCTGGATAGGCTGCCAGCCGATCGGACAGCAGCCCAGTGTATCGGACAGGCTGCCAGCCGATCGGACAGCAGCCCAGCCGATCGGACAGCATCCCAGCCGATCGGACAGGCTGCCATCCGATCGGACAGCAGGCCATCCGATCGGACCACTGCCATCCGACCGGACCAGCCCATCCGATCCATATGGTCATCCGATCGGATGAGCCCATCCGAACGGATAAGCACCATCCGACTGGATAACTGACTTTTCGACGCCATTCTCGCTTAACCGTGCATCGTTTACTATATCCTTCAATGATTTAACGCAGACATACCCGTAACCGACCCAACCAAGTTGCATTCTCGCTAAATATGCACTGTGAGTATACTTGAACCCTTTTTCATCGCATTTTGGGTGTAACATACGTTTCTAACAAATCGAACTTATCAATCAAATTATTCAAACAATCGAATTATCACTTGCGAATAACTGTTATGCATAGAAATACGTGCTGCTAGTTGCATATGTGCTAGGGCATATACTCGCGACGTCCCACCATGACTATTATAGTACTATTGCGCCCGACGGGGTCTAGTTTGCCATCGCATATTTGAGCATCGAGGACTTAGTTGGTAGTATCAGCTTTGTGAGTATATATGTCGTGTGTTACGTTTATGCATGTGGAAATTCGCTACACGTTTTAATCTATTATGCTACATATCAAACCTGTATACTCACCAATACTTTTGTATTGACAAATATTTTAACGTATGTTGCAGGTTAGATCGCATGCTATATCAAATCAAGCTAGGGAGTCTAGAAACTCAACTAAAATCTAGGTTGTCGGATTTGCATTGTTCGAGAGGACAAGAAATATGTGATAACTTATGTGATTGTATTATTTGTTAGTATGGGATAACGAATGTATTAAATATTATCGCAATATAGTTGTTATGGATTCTCTTGAGCAATCTGATTCGCCTAGTGCCGCGCCCGGTGATTCCGCCATCGATTGGGGTGTGACAGATTGGTATCAGAGCCATAAATATAGGGAATTAGGTAAATTTTGGTGACTCGACCTAGTCCGGGTCGACGTCTTAGAAATTGACCTAGTCTATAGTCTAAGTACCAACAGGCCGACTCGTGCGAACCCAGTAGGGTTTGCATTGGGCTTACTTGATACTCTTGATCGAAATTGCTAAAAGCTACAACTTTGTGTGAACACCGCGTACTACAACTTCACACGAAGAAGCCTTTCCTAAGGCTGGAATACAACTTAGCCTTTCCAAAGGCTGACACAATACACGTGTTTTCGAAAATACTCCCATAACAAAACCGAGTGATTCAGTCGAGATCAGGTGTGAAGACCAAGAACTCTCGACGAGATCGCTCACTCAGCGCATTTTTCTGGCACGAGAACCTTTCATCGAGTTAGGAGTGACATCCACATCTCGACGAAAGTCTCCATTTCGAAATCTAGTGGAACTCACGAATTTATTCGAAGAGCATAACCACAATTTGGAACGAAGCTGTTAAGTTAGGGGTGAAACCCGTACCTTAATAAGCCGTTCCACTCTCTAACTTGGTTTTCAAAAAGCTCTCACCTAGGACTCAACTATCGTGATAACTCGAGCCACGCGATGACTAGGAAGACAAATGCCATGAGCTGCATCCCAGTGGAAGCATGAAGCCTTCTAGGTCAACGCGCGTGCACGAACTTGTTAAACATAGCTGGGTTACCTTGGGTAGTCGACGCCTAAACACCCGAGGCAGTCCGAATGTTTCACTAAACCTACGATTAGCTGGTTTTACGCTTTAATGAACGTAATTACGCTTTATGTGTCTTCGATTTCTCGATTTAACGATTTTCACTCCCTGCTTTATAAACGCACAATTCGCACAGCCATCGCAATCTAAAACGTAACCCGAATGTTCGCAACAAAACTAATGCATAATCTATCGCCTTCGCTATCGTTTTCTCACCTCAACGCGTCCTCGCTTATTCTAAATTGACCAGTATGTGTATGATTACAAACTACAATTATATAGGTATATAAATACGTATAAACAAACAAGTCAATGTGTGAGAACTTAGGGATTTCGTGTCTCCTATGTGGCTCCTACGTGATTCGCATTACTACCACACTATCGCATCAAGCTTTGAACGCGCTCAATCGCGTGCAAAACTCAAAAATCATTATGATCGAATCTCATTCCAAGTCTCTTCCTGTCTAGATGCCTTCCAACAACTGTACCTCGAGACGAGTAGCTAGGAGAAGAGCCAAACGAAGCGCCAATAAGAGGATTGCATCACTTGTGACTAAGGAGGTGAGCAAGCTTATTCCTCAAATTGCCGCTCGAGTGCACTCTCTCAGCAACTCTCGAGCCTCGGAAGACACCAAGACGGAAGCGCCGCAATCTGCTTTTCTCTACAAACACTTCAAAGCCAGTGACCCGATGGAATTCACGGGTGAAGGAGGTGTGACTCAACTACTTCAGTGGTTCGATTCTATCGAAGTTACCCTTCGTCAAAGTGGGTGTCCTGATAGTTTCCGTACTACTTGCGCTACCGGAGTATTTCAATCACGAGCACTCGACTGGTGGACCGCCGAACGCAACAAACGTGGAATCTCCGTAGCTTACGCTCTCTCTTGGGATGAGCTGAAAGAGCTCATGAAGAAAGAATACTGTCCTTCTCACGAAATCCAGAAGCTAGAAAACGAATTTTGGGAAATCAAGCAAAACAAAGGTGACAACGCTGGCTACACCGCAAGGTTCAAGCAGCTTAGCATAATCTGCCCAAGTCAAGTCGACACTTCAGAAAAGGCCATTTTGAAGTACATTCGCGGCTTGCCTGAGTGCGTGGGTGATTTTATCGAAGCTGCAAGACCTGCTACTGTCGAAGAAACCTACCGCTTAGCCGCAGAAATCAACAACAAACGACTCATGGAAGGGTTCTTCTCAAGGAACCCTGTCAAGCAAGCTTATCAAGCAATCGCCATTAATCCCTCAGGCGATCCTGTTGGCGATTCACTTGACGAATCTGCCGACGATTCTTCTGACGAATCTGCTGACGATTCTTCTGATGAATCTACTAACGATTCTTCCGACAAATCTGCTGTCGATTCTTCTAACAAATCTGCCGACGGATCTTCCGACAACTCGACCAAAGATTCTGTAAGTGAGTCCTCAGATGAATCCTCCAACGACGACACCTCTTCGCAAGACACCGAAGAACCCAGCCGCAAACGAAAAATTACAAGCCTGAGCTCAGCAACAACCGAACTGCTGCAACCGGAACCTCTTCGAGCAGTTCCGATGTTTCCAAAACGAGCTTACACTGGAGCTCATCCTCAGTGTTACTCGTGTACCTATCATCATCCAGTTGGGGCGGACTGTCGCTATTGCAATAACTGCAACCGTTACGGTCACTTCACCCGCAACTGCCGCATCGAACCGTGAACCTGAGTACGACAACAACAGCTCCAGCGGAAGCCTTCAGCATCAAACATTTAGCAAGCGTAGGATAAAGATTGTAATGATATGATTTTCGACGTTAATTTCTAAGTTTTGAACCTACTCTATTACTCGATGTTGCCACTATGCGTAACATCAACTCTTGTTTTCGTTTTTCTCTATCACACTCTAGTCGTCGCACTTAGACTAGGATCACACACATATTATATACTATATCACGAAATAATGTGTTTTACCCTCACTACACTCTTAGAACGAGGTACGATAAACGTGCAAGGAACGACTAATCACGGGTGCACAAGGGATTATTTGGGTCAGTGCACGGAGATCGTAGTAAATTCTAAGGTGCCATAAGCGTTACGACGAAGTATGACACCAAACCACGGGATCTAAGTAGTAGGGGTCAAGCAAGGTGTGCTTTATCATACTACCGAAATTCCGTGAAGAAAGTGCCACGTGGAGTTGAACGTTATTAGACCTATTATACTATTGTGATTATTTTCAACACACTACACTCAATCGCAAGGCATAACAACTGAAATTGCATCATCGCAAGACTTGTCGTAAGTCTGCAAACGCAATGCAATCGCCTCATCGATGGACTCTGGAGAGTCTGCCTCGCAGGACAATTGCATCAACGCAAGACTGGTCGTAAGTCTATAGAGATCTATCTCATCAAGCACAATAACGCTCACGATGTTGTTGGGTGAGGACCTATTCTACCCTCCTCGATAACTGTAATGCGTCGCAACGTAATGCAGAGCTTATTCGAAACAAAACTCGGCTAATCGTAATCGCTTATCATGTGTATCTCGCAATCTCTGTCGCTTATTACGTGAATCTATATCGCTTGCTATGTATCAATCTATCGCTATCGCCTACCGTTATCTGTGATATTCGTGTGAAGTTAGCACACATGACCTCGCTTCACGAGACAAAGCTCATATGGTTAAAGCAAGGCGTTTTAGTCATATCAGCGGCCTTTCGTGGAAAAAGGCCATGTGGGGTCTGATGTTAGTTAAATCCTGTGGTGTTAATCAATCAAATCGAACCGCATAAATCGAACCGCGTAAATCGAACCGCATACCTCCATCGCTTGCAACGCAACTACCGATTATCGTAATTCGTTTATCATCGCCGTCATCACTAGTGTTTTGTATTATTTGTTTAATCACCTAATCGTTTATCGCTTATCGTGTATAGTCTACCGCTTATTCGCGTATCGCGTACCGCTTATCGCTCGCTTGGTATTCACCGCAGTCTGTACGCATGACATCGCTTCACGAGGCAAAACTAACCTGGTTAAACGTGATGTTTCACCATGTTAGCAAACTCTCGTGGAAACGTGCCATGTGGGTTTAATACGGAATCTAATCGAAAACGCGCTATTCGCTTATCGCTTGTCGCTCGACGCCTACCCAGACACGACACATAAATGTTTTGGGTCACCAGGCTACTCGCGCACGCTGCTACGGCTACGTTCGCAATTCAACTCGCCAATTTAACCTATCCGATTCTATCTTATACTCGGTCTGACTTTCTATCGATTGAACCGAGTAAACGCAATTACTATCCGTGTCGTATCGGCGCACATGACACCGCCTCATGAAACGGAACTAATATGGGAGAAACATGGTGGATACGCCGCTGGTACTTCCTATATATAAATGTTTTAATCATATTAACGAACTTCCGTGGGAAGGTGCCAAGTGGGGCCCGATGCTAAATTGTCTTTTTCAAACGGCTAAAACTGATTTTTATAAAACTTTTATTAAAACCACGGGACAAGTGAAAATTCCTCACAACGTGGGAGTTAACACCGACTCAGCTTAACTCCATGCCCAAGGGAAGCTTTCATGAGTCCAAATTTTTCCTTAAAACCTTTTGCAATATCAAAAAACGAGACTTTCTTGAGACGTCAGCTTGACATCGAGTTCAGCCGAACCCATGTCGCAGGAGAGTTTTCGTAACCCCCGTTTTTATCTTCGAATTCTTTAAAGTGTGTAAAAACCTAAACTTCCTTGCAACGTTGGTTAACATCGACTCAGTTGGCCATACGTAAAAGGAAACTTTTCGAGATTTTCGCCCAAAAACGAACGCTTCTTGCAACGATGGTTGACGATCAACTCAGTTAATTCTACATCATGAGAAACCTTTAAAGTTCTTTAAAATTTCAATCGCATCAAACTTACAAATTCTTCGTGACACGAGGTACCTTGGAACGCTAACTCGTGGGATTATTACCTTTGTCTTACGTCGCCTTCTCGCTATCGCAGTCGATCCCTCTTATTCGAAACATTCCCGCTGTCAACTTACGGCCAAATCTCTCGCTGTATCGCTACTTATGCAGGATCAACTCTCAGAGGTCTACCTATTGGATTAATTTCGGGACGAAATTTCCTAAAGTAGGGGAGACTGTAACAACCCGAACTTCCGTGCGTTGTTACTACTCGATATACTCGTTACGCCTAGCACCAGAGATTCGGATCATAATGTGACTATAATGCATATATCGCTATTCAAAGGATAATCACATATTTTCGAAATACAATACCACTATACTACACTATTATCACAAACACCAACACTCACGATGGCACTGAGTGAGGACCTATTCTACCCTCCTCGGTGGCCGTGATGTGTCGAAATGCAGACAACTAACGCTAACGAAGACTCTCGGGTGAGTGCTACAGCTCTAGTCGTCGTGACGATGATGACAATACGAGTGAACGGTACCCCGTCAATCTTTGTGGCACCAATTCACTATAACGTTCACGATGACATCGAGAAAGGACCTATGCTACCCTCCTTGATGGCTGTGAAACGTCGCTAATAATCGCATACCCAAACGAAAACCGATTGTTATATCAAAACTTGGAATACGAATACGTATATACGACCCTTTGGTGATTAATTATAATAAATAATAATATAAAAATAAGAAGTTGTGGCCTAAGCTATCGCAACGTACCAAAAACGAGGATCGAGAGGCCTCCGTACGGATGGGCCAGCCAAACGGCTGGGCCAGTCGATCGGATGGGCCAACCGATCGGACAGACATGTCCAACCAATCGGACAGGCATGTCCAACCGATCGGACAGACATGCCAACTGATCAGACAGGCATGTCAACCGATCGGACGGTCATGCCAACCGATCGGACGGGCCGGCCGATCGAACGGGCCAACCGATCCAACACACCTTTTCACCTCTCTTGCCTATAAATACCCCTCAGTCACATCAAGAACACTTGATGTGACTGCTCTCGTGCGACCAGACATTCCAACCCACTTTTCCCTCGATTTCTCGCGATTCTTGTAAGTTTTCAACTCAAATCTTGTACTTCCTTGATCTATAACTAATTCTACACCCTTCTACCTTTTAAATCTCCACTTTTAAGCGTGGAATCTCTGGATTTTGGGCATTCTAGGGTGATGTCATCCCAGGCAAGAACGACTCAGATCTGAGTGATCTCCATGCGTTTTTACATAAATCAAGTCTAAATCTATGTTTTTCTAATCAAGAAGTGGTGTGATTTTTAAGGATTTGAGGTGCCTTGAAGATGATGTCACCCTAAGTTCACATGAACTTCAAAGTGTGACCTCATAAACAGCTCAGATCTAAGAAATTTCACCCGATTTATAACAAATCTCACCAACCTAAGTTGCCTAGCCATAGTGTGTGTGATTTCGGGTTAAACTTGAGAAGAGCCATCAAGAACGGCCAGATCTGATGGAACGGGGTGGTTCCCGGCCGTTAGAACGGGTCAGACTTGATGGAATTTCTGTTGTTTAGCCTGAAGGAACACCGTCTCGATCAAAACCGCTGAAAAACCGTCAAAATTAGTCGAATATCAGCTGGATAGGCTGCCAGCCGATCGGAGAGCAGCCCAACAGGCTGCCAGTCGATCGGACAGCAGCCCAGTCGATCGGACAGGCTGCCAGTCAATCGGACAGCAGCCCAGCCGATCGAACAGCATCCCAACCGATCGGACAGGCTGCCATCCGATCGGATAGCAGGCCATCCGATCGGACAGGAGGCCATCCGATCGGACCACTGCCATCCGACCGGACCAGCCCATCCGATCCATATGGTCATCCGATCCGTTCGGACCGGATAACTGACTTTTCGACGCCATTCTCGCTTAACCGTGCATCGTTTACTATATCCTTCAATGATTTAACGCAGACATACCCGTAACCGACCCAACAAAGTTGCATTCTCGCTAAATACGCACTGTGAGTATACTTGAACCCTTTTTCATCGCATTTTGGGTGTAACATACGTTTCTAACAAATCGAACTTATCAATCAAATTATTCAAACAATCGAATTATCACTTGCGAATAACTGTTATGCATAGAAATACGTGCTGCTAGTTGCATATGTGCTAGGGCATATACTCGCGACGTCCCACCATGACTAGTATAGTACTATTGCGCCCGACGGGGTCTAGTTTGCCATCGCATATTCGAGCATCGAGGACTTAGTTGGTAGTATCAGCTTTGTGAGTATATATGTCGTGTGTTACGTTTATGCATGTGGAAATTCGCTACACGTTTTAATCTATTATGCTACATATCAAACCTGTATACTCGCCAATACTTTTGTATTGACAAATATTTTAACGTATGTTGCAGGTTAGATCCCAGGCTATATCAAATCAAGCTAGGGAGTCTAGAAACTCAACTAAAATCTAGGTTGTCGGATTTGCATTGTTCGAGAGGACAAGAAATCTGTGATAACTTATGTGATTGTATTATTTGTTAGTATGGGATAACGAATGTATTAAATATTATCGTAATATAGTTGTTATGGATTCTCTTGAGCAATCTGATTCGCCTAGTGCCGCGCCCGGTGATTCCGCCATCGGTTGGGGTGTGACACCCTGCGTTGCGGCGAGGCGTAAAACGGTGTCAATTAGTACTAATGACACACAACCGCCATCGACCACCAACACTGACTCGACCTAGGATCTGTGTGTTGCGACGAACTTGTCAAACATGGAAAAATAGAGGTAAAAACGTTGAACCACACATGCACGTTGCGCCGTATTAACTTGCAAAATTTGAAACAAAACATAAAAAAGTTGAACCATAGTCGTACGTTGCGTCGTATTAACTCGAAAAAATTAGAACTATACGTAAAACGAAAATTTGCGAAAGATAAAAAGTATAAGTGACAAAAGTTGTGAAGTTAAATTGCAAATAATGAAAAGTTTTGGGATAAAGTAAAAAAAACAAATTATATAGGGTTAAAATTGCAAAAGGTAAAAACCTTTGGATTAAAAGTAAAAAATCTTTTTTTTTTTTAAAGTCTCAAAGAATAAGGTACAAGTTGTATTGCATATTTTTGTTGCTTATTTCCAGTAATAGTAATAGTAATAGTAATAAAATATGCATTGTATGTAGGGTTGGCATATCGTGTATACCCGTACGCGATAAGACACGATACACGAAACCCCATACACGAACACGACACGATAACTTATCGTGTCCTTTTTTTCAAACACGAACACGACATGATATACACGAAAATTACCTGTTAATACCTGTTAACACGTCTGTTCGACTGTTATACACGAAAATTACCTGTTAACACCTGTTAACACGAACAAAAACACGGACACGACATGTTATTTGAGAGTTACAGAGGGAGTTTAGGGTTTTATTTTTTTGAATTGAATGAGGAATGAAATTAGAAAGGAATTAAGGAACCCACACGCACATGGCTGATGAGTTTTACTTAATTTAATTTCTTATCGTGTACTAACGGGTATTAACAGGTAAACAAGTATTTAACCTGTTTATACACGAAAATTAACAGGTAATCTCGTGTCTACCTGTTTGGTACACGATACCTGTTAAGGTCATACACGATACCTGTTAACTTCGTGTAGGTTCGTGTCGTGTATTCGTGTAAAATTGCCAGCCCTAATTGTATGATGTAAAAAAATCAAAATAAATGCACTAACATTAATTTAAAAGATAGATATTAGAATCATGTAACATGTATAATCGGTTCTAGTTCCAGTTCTTATCTGGTTTCGGGTATTAATCAGGTATGTCGGTTACGGGTAGGGTCGGTTTTGGTTTCGAATTAGTATACCCGGGTATTAAAAAACCAATTCCGAGGTTTTTTACCAAATCCGGTTTTTTTGTGCACTCCTACAGACGGGCATTTAAGTCTATTAATGGTTAATAGAAAGAAAAAAAGAAGCCAAAGCCCACAAGAATGAATTGGGCTGATGCGTTGACGAACAAGTGGAGTGAGTTCACATTGAATCTAATCTAACTAACCCTGTTATTTATATTATCAATCAGAAGCCGTTGAGATAAGAAGGGCAGTCGATCAATCTCTGTCTCAAAGTTTCTTCTTCTTGAACCTTCTCCCTCCCCCTGGGGATATAGGAGGAGAGACAGAGAAGAAGATTCTTTCTTTCCTTCTCCAATTATCCAATACCTCCTTAATATTATTAGCTTAGATTAGATCTATCTTATCTTATCTTATTAACTTTTGTTTTAATTAAGAAGAAAAAAGATAGGATGGAACTCCAGAATTCAGTAACATCTATCACTATGGGGGTGGATCCTTTCTTGGTTGAGGCTCTTCAGAACCCTCGTCATCGTCTCACTAGTTAGTCAACTTTCCTTTTTTTTTATTAGAAAATTTCGAATTTTACTATGTTTGATTATTCAATCTGTTTGATGGTTAGGTTTAGATGAGTTACTGTCTCATAAACTCTAGATCTTTTTATTTGATGCTTCATAGACTATAGAGGATTTCATTAATTGCATCTGTTAAACAAGTGGTATACTCAATTTTGTGCTATTATATGATGGGCTTAATTTTCCATATGTATGTCATTATTTGTTTGCAAGTCTTCTTTTTATGTTCGGAAACATTTAATATTGTCATGGAAATTTGTTATTTTAGTGGGGTAATTCTCTTAGACCATCTGTAGTCATAAAGTCCCGGGTTATGAGACAAGTGGTGATATGCGTCATAGGGGGCTTCATGGGGCTTTATATCACGAGAGGGTGGGTAGGATGTAGTCATAAAGCCCCTTAGTCATCGACTCATCGTTAGTCAATTATTAATTTTCAATTTTTTATAATTAATTTATAACTTTATAAAACGAAAAAACCATTTCATTAATTAAAAAACATTACAATAAAATAAAATAAAAAAAAACTCAAAAGATTTATATTTTTTCGATTCGCTCTTTTTGTTGTTGCGCCATCTTCAACGCTTTTCCGGTTAGGTGGTCGATCGGTTTCGAGTAGAATTCAGAGTCTTGAGCCAATTATCTATCTCGCATAACGCGGAAGAACAAAACCGCGGTTGAAGGGATGCATTGTATAAAAACTTGGATTTTTATAAAATAAAGATGGAGAAGATGGTTTGGGAGTGTGTTTATGTTTAAAAATATGGGTGAAGAAAATGATTATATATTGAAATTTAAAAGAATTTTTTTTATGTTTTTGATAGTTGTAACGGTCTAATTTTTGAAACCCAAGGCCCATCACCCCGTTATGCTCTTCGCGGGGACCAGGATTCAACCACCCATAGCGTGCACCGTAGTGGTGTTGGGCGGCGCTATGCCCAATATTGGTGTGATGTCAAGCCCCACTACGGGTGGCCTTAAGCATAGCAAACTTAACTTTTCTAATAAATTATAGAATGCAGAATAGATTCTTTATCAATGGCTGTTGTGTTATTGAAGGTACCATTTTCCCCTTTTGTATAGTTTAAAGTGTATGATTTAGTGCATATAGCGACTTCACATATCCAGCTTATCAAATGTTCTAATATTTAATTTGTAATTTCTCTATTTTTTCTTCTTCAGTTCTTCGAATGGAACTTGATATTCAGAAATTCATCCAAAACACTGAACAAGAACTATTCGAGTTTCAGCATTTCCCAACATCATATCTTCGCCTTGCGGCTCACCGTGTCGCACAACACTACGGTCTTCAAACCATGGTTTTTGATAACTTCTCAGATGGTCAAAAGACCCGAATTTTAGTCAAACGGTTGACCGAAACCAAACTTCCTGCAGTCTGTCTGTCAGATGTACCAACTAAAACTTTAGAAAACGAGAAACATGAGCATATCAAGGTTGTTTTAAAACCAAGGCCAAAATCGTCATCGGATGGAACAAATGTCGGCATGAAATCGGATTCCGTAAAAACCGTTGAGGAGAGGAAGGAGGATTATGATCGGGCCAGGGCTCGTATTTTTAGTCCTCAAACAGAGGGTCCACCGTTAACGACCAATCCTGACGGGAAGAGTTTGTGTAATTTTAAAAGTGATGAAAATGACGGTTTTAAAAACGATGGAAATGCATCTTGTGTAGCCATTCTTAGGGATAGGGAAAAAGATTTAACCGATCCTGATTATGATCGAAGCTACGAACGGTATGTTTTTCAATTTTTTTTACATTAAAGTCAAGTTCTGATTTCATAATAGTTGCATTAACAATGCAGGTACGTTCGTAACCTGCCAATGAGTCAAGGCTTTAACTCGTTGCCTTTGACTTTACCAAAGTTCCAACCACCGTGTGTCCAATATGATCCAGTAATGCAACATCCAGGTCAACTCCCAATTGGTCAAAGTCAATCCAATGTTTGCTACAGGAGTTCGGGTATGAATCCGTATCCTGTTGTTGGTGCAATGAATCACATGTCAAGAGACCCTGTCTATATGCAATGGCCGTCTCATTCCATGATGTATGCACACGCGCATGAGCAGTTTAGACATGCTGTCTTTCAGGTACGGTATCATACCTGAGTTGCCGCTAGAAGTATATGGTTTTTAATGCTTATTTTTTTGTACGACTGATGATTCGGTATTGGACTGATGTATGACAGGCGCCGTTTTGTCAGCAGCAGCCTTTGAGTTTTGATTACTCTCAAAACCGTTAAGCTTGCGTTGGATTTACAGGACCAACTACATTGAATTGGAACAGCATAGCTTTGTTTTGTACTAGGAGGTTATCTTGTTATTTGTGGCCATTTGTCAAACACTTTTGTCTAATTCAACTTATAACACATTATTGTATGGTATGGCAAGTTCTATCATTGTTGTATCCAAACACTACTTAATCATTCCTTTAAGTTTTAAAAAGCAACCCCATAAATGCACCTCAAAATATTTCTTGAATAACAAAATCTAAATCACATATGGTATGAGAACTATAAATTGGTCATCAAACATAGGGCTGTTCATAAAGCTTGCAAATCGTATCTCGGCTCATAGCTCGCTCAACTAAAGTTCGAAAAATTCTAGCTAAAAAGCTAAACTTGAAATGACCTCGGCTCATGGCTCGACTCGTTGGCTTGTTTTTAGGCTCGTTTAACTTCTATCTCGAGCTCAAGCCGAGCCAAGCTGCCTCATTGAATTTTGAGCACGATCGAGACCACCATGGCTCGAATCGGGTCGACTCGTTTACAGCTCTAATCACATGGATGTTTAGTGTAAATTGTAGAATTATACAAAGATACATAAAACGGTTTTCAAATTCTCTTTATTACATGTGATTATCTTCCAAGAGCCATGATACAAATAGTTAAAAGAATTTTGAGCTACAAAGTTACAAAACTAGAACAATGTTCATTTTCTGAAATGATCCGTCAATATAACAAGTCTTGAAGGTGATCACAATCCAATAATTTACAACAAACTCGAACTGATCTCTACACATCTAAACTAGAAATAACTGAAAGAAGTAAAAGTTAACCGCTTCTGTTACATGCTCGGTTTTTAAGCAATCGCGGATTTCATTGATCCTTTTAGTTGTTAGTCATCATGCTCGAGCCGATATGTCTGCATTTGCCTTCGCCACCATCCATCCCTATCATCAATAAGCAATTCCAAACACATAATTAAGTTGACTAGAGGTCGATTTTTTCTTAGATCAACCCTGAAAAAAGCCCGAAAAGGGAATAAAGAATTACCTGAAATCAGTCATCTCCTGTTGGAAACAAAGTTAGAACCTTTCTACCATTTGCTGATTCAAGATCATCCACAGAATTATGAACCGGTGCCCCTACCCTATGAACCACTTGCTGATTTTGTCTACTCAATAAAGGGTGCTCAAACTGCCCGTTTCGGGGAGACCCAAAATGACCAATTTGCCCATACCGCGGCTGCAAATGCCCAGCCACCGCAGCCATCTGCTGCGGATGCTGCAGTGCAGCCACCGGAACATACGGCAAAAAATGATCCGAATTCAGCCGACCCTGATGGAGAAAATGAGCCGGGACCGGAGAACTCGCAAACAAATGATCCGTAGCCGGATCTCCACCCGACCCGGCTCCAGGCGACAGACCCTGCATACGTTTCAAATAAAGCCTGTACTTCTGAAGATGACTCGCGACGTTCTCGCGAGTCAACCCGTCTACACTCATGAGCTGCATTATCGTTTTAGGTACGGCGTTCTTTATCCCTAAGTGGGCCACCGCGTCCACAAACCTCTTGTGGAGCTGCGGGGTCCACACAAGGCGCGGACGCTTCAACGTCCGCGCCGGTTCGTCGCCGCCCGCCCCGAGTTCCGAGGAATCGAATTCCCCTGAACTGGGGGTCGAAATCGGAGGCAGGTGTAGGTGGTTGTTAAGTGGAGTTGGGGCGTGGGAATTTGGGGTTCTAATGTCAAAAGCTATAGCTAGATCAGGGGTGATTAGGGTTTGAGATAAGGGCATAAGGTCTTCTTGTGATGGTAGCTCATCTTCCCATTTTGAGAACCAATTGGAGTCATCTTCTTTCATTGTTTTGGTGATATTTGTGGGTCAAATTGAGAACCCAATTGGCATGAAAATCAGTAGTTGTTGTTGCAGATGTTGGATCAGAGGATATTAATCTGGAAAGATTCGATATTTTTAGAGAGAGAAGGAGAAAGGGGATGATGGGTGTGGGTGTTCGAGGTGGATCTTGTTTTTATTTTTGTTTTTGTTAATTTTTATGTTTTATTATTATTACCCATGGCATTATAGCCTAGTGCTATCTTGGTGGTGGGATAAGGCTTATGACTATTAGGTCATGGGTTCGATTCCCACAAAGGGGGGTTTTTCCCAGATTTATTGGGTTTCCTCCTGAATTGGTGTATAGGCATTATTGCCTAGTGGAGATGGATATGATCGGGTGGTTCTGCTGGTGGCACGATGATACTCCAGTGGTCCGTCAGTGATCCAAACTTGCCGTTCAAAAAAAAAAAAATATTATTGTTGTTGTTACTGTTTATGATGCGGCTGTGCTGCTGTTTCCTTTTTTTCTTGTCTTTTTCCGGCAACTTATTCCCCAATGTTAATTTTCATACTCCCGTCATTTCATATGAAATATTAAAATAATATTTTTTACTTTTGTCTAGATTTATTCCGTTAACTTTTTTAAACCATTTATATAAATCCAAGCAATTTATAGAGTAAAATTTAACTTTTAAAGATTTAGAAGCCTCTAATTTGTATATGTATCTAAGGGTCATCTAGGTTATTTCTCGACTAGGAGAGCTATAGGCCAATTTAGTTACCGGATATCCTAGTTTCCCTTTTGAAGAGTTAAGCTCCTCAGACCAATGGGTTAAGCCCGCCGCTCTACCTTTATTTAAGGACCTTAGGCTGGTCCATTCTGGTCTAGTGGTATCACGATGTGTAGAACATGATACAACATTGAATTAGAAGTTGGATTAGAGGGTGAGTGTTAGCCGTTTTAAAACTATATATATGATTAAAAAATAGGTTATACATATTTAAATTGATTTATTTTGCTTTAATACGTCTTTAATGTAGATTGACTCTTTCTTTAATGGATATGTTTATCTAAAAGACATATACAAACTTTTTTTTTTTTTGTCTAGAAGATGAATATGGCACGGTTTGCTTTTCAATCGTATCTAATTATTCTCATGGAGGATGATTGTTTGGGTTCAGAGTTTGTATATGTTAAATTTAGGGGAAATCATGTATAAGCTAAAATCCAAGGGGTGATTAAGATAATAACATGTCCTAACATTTTATAGAATTGTTTAGTAAAGACCTATAAAGTTTATAGAATCTCTCACATGGGTTTTGTTAGATCTAGGCTTACTTTATTAAACAAGTTTATGATTGTCCTAAACTTGGTTCATATAGCCCTTAACTAGGGGACAATACTTTCACTATTTAATCCAACAACAATTAGTGGATGCCCCACAAATCCCTCATACAACCCTTACCCATATGAATATATTATTTTTAATTGTTTATTGTTTGAAGTTAAATCACAAAAATCATAAAATTTTGCTATATATATTTTTTGTTGCATTAAACTTTCATTTTTATTTAATTTAAGATGATTTTAAACCTGTTTGACTAGCACTATTACAAGAGTCAACAACATATGCGGTTATTTAGACAATTAGACGTGGTTTTCAACCGCATCCTATACCTGCACGTCTTAAAATGGTGATGTTATCAACAACGTGTATTGATCAATTTACATTTTCCAACAATTATTAAGATTAATATATCATACCCACGTAAAAGGAATGTAAAACCTGGTGCAATATAAACGTAAAGGACTCGAACGGTTAATATGAAAAATATGAGGGGGGATTGGTTTTGGTCTCATGGGGTGGCTTGGAGGCTATCAAGGATAATAATAATTGATATTATTATTATTATTATTATTATTATTATTATTATTATTATTATTACTATTATTAGTTATCTAGTTTATTTAGATAAGAGCTAATTAATTTTTATTTTATTTGCCTTTTTATCATTGTTGTGTCCCAAAATATATGTGTGTCGTATGTTTGGGGCAATGATGAACAAACACTAATGGTTATAGAATTAAATCTTCATTAACATAATAAGTCACTAAACTAAGGATGTGGTCTTCAACATCTCTAGGATTTTTTTCGTACATATCACATCTTGTAAAAGCGTCTTAAATCAAGAAAAAAAATATATGATAAACTTAATAAATTAATTTATATAAACAATGTTATAGTGATAACAATTTATGATGTAAATCAAAACACAATGATGAGATCAACCCATTTATTGACACATAGTGCTAACGTTGATTCAAGCTTAATATAAGTACCACTATGGGTAGGAAACATAGTTTTCAAGAGATGAAAACATAGTTTAATATAAGTACCACTATGTATCGACCTAGTCGACGAACCATGCTTTTGTACCATTCGGGTCCTAGTGTAACCTTAGGGGCCTTTGGTTCACGCAATGTTTTGGAATTGGAATGGGAATTTGTATAGGAATTAAAATGTGAAAGAATTGGATTTGGAATTTATACATTCCAATTGGAATTGGAAATTGTTGGAATTGGAATCTTAATTCCATTTTTGATGTGTTTGGTTGTCAAATAAATTGGAATCCATCACCCCCGGCACCCACAACCGCTGGTTCGGGTCAAAGCGGTACGAGTGGAAACAGTACGGGTCAAAACGGTACGGGTCAAAATGGGTCGAGTCTAACCAGTTCGGGTCGAAATGATTCGCGTTGAAATGGTTCATGTCTAAACAGTTCAGGTCGAAATGAGTTGCGTTGAAATGGTTCGGGTAGAAACGGTACGGGTCATAACGTTTCGAATCGAAATGGTACGGGTCGAAACGTTTCGGGTGGAAACGGTATGGGCCAAAACGGTTCACGTCAACAGTTCGCGTCGAAACGCTTCGAGTCGAAATGGTACGGGTGAAAACGGTTCACATCTAAACAGTTCAGGTCGAAATGAGTTTGTTGGGCCCTTAAAGGTTTATACATCAGTTATTATTTAGTGGTTTGGGCTAGTTGTTAGTTTGAGGTTTTGGGCTTGTATGGAGTGGGCTTGGGTGGCGCATGTGCTTAGGGTTTAGGGGGAGTTGTGGGCTTGACTCTCCTATAAAATATTTTTTAGTTTTTTCTGTTTAGGGTTGTTGACTCTTATTGATTTCGGCTATAACTTGTATGACAATCATTGTATGCAAGTTAAGCTTTTTGGAAAATTTCTCTGTTTCATCTTATTTCTTGTAATTATTACTGAATCAGTTTGATTGTGTGATTCCGCCACCAATCAAACTAGTTGTGATATCATTGTTAGATCCGGTTTTCGGGACTTACAATTGGTATCAGAGCATGTTGAACCTGTTTCTATGCTCAGATTGATATCACACTGATTCGGTTTGATTTCAGAAGTTGCTAGGTTGCTGTGTTCAGGATCTGCTTGGAAGAAAAATTGATTTCGGAAATTATGCTACTGTTTCGGATACAGTATTCAAGGTCTGATGTGAAGAATTGTCGATTTCGGATCATCATTGCTGTAAACAATAGCAACATTCAACACTAAGAATGGTGAGTTTCGACAATCTTTCAATCAAGGTTTACTTCTTTTATATGAAATTGCTAAATAATAAGCTGCTTCTTCAAACTGTTTAAATCTTTCTGACAACCCATCTTCGACATTTAAATTCAAACCGTGAGTATAACCACGCATCTTGAAACAATTATGCCTTTTAATAAGATCAACCAAAGATAGTTCATCTATAATGGGTAATTTAACAAATCATTTCATGTGCATTTATCAACGGTGGTAATTGATACTTTCCTACAAAGGCAAGAACTTTAGGAGTTAAGAACAAAAAACATAAATAAACCTAGTGCAAAATTTTAAACATAAGTTAGACAGCTAGTTGCATAAAGTATATATGACTAACAACCATTTGTGCCTCATTATTCGACTTCGCATCTCTTAATCATCATTAATAAAATGAATAATTATTGCCATAATATATTTTGTCTTCTTGCATCCTCTCGGTGTCACACCCGTCTATTTGTGGAAGCGTGCGGTGTGAACTTGATTAGTTTTCATTGCATACGATAATAGCAAACAACTACATGTTTAAAACAAACGATGTTCATCTATTCATAAGTTTAAAACATTACAAACCATTAGTTGTTAAGTCGCAAACCAACATAAGTTTTAAGTTAAGTTACAAATCAACACAAGTTTTAAGTTCCATAAAAGACTAGTTTGACAAAAGATTAAAACATGAGGCTTTGCATTCTATATCTCGTTGGAGACGGGATATAGGGACCAAACCCTCCAAAAAGGATGACATCAAAGACTTGTAACCCAAAAGCTTGATATTAACGCCAGCACCAAGATCCATCTAATTTCCTGAAATACATGTAAGTTTGAAAACATCAACAAAAGTTGAGCGAGTTCATGCGTTTTATGTGAGTTCCAAATAAACTTTTAAGCAATTGAGAGATCTTTGAACAACAGGTATGTAAAGCGTCTATGAACAGATCATTAATGTTTTGCAAGGACATTAATATATGCGGCGACATAGGAAGCACTCAACCCTAACGAATTTTCCTCCGGTCCACCCGGCTAGAACAACAAAAGCACTACATGAGCCACACAAGGACCCAAGAGTGGGGCTCGCTACACCCCGATAGATCTACCACTTCTGTCCCTTGGTCTATACAAGATTAATGGCACTTAAGAGAGATACTATTCACTCACGTGATCTAACAGTTCATTCCCTAGCTAAACCATACCATAGAGACATGTATTCTACCCCCATAAGTTGTAAATCCGAAAACAGTTAAGAGAAAGGGGGACATGAACTCTGAAGAAACACGGAACTAATTTTAGAGTTAATTAGTTTGGTTTATGTTTCAAACATGAGGGTTAATCTTCTTTGACTTTTCTGAGCCCCGTAATGACCCGACCTTCCTGCAAAACAGAACACCGTTAGCTCGTTAAGAGGGGAATATGGGGGTTTCCCTCTTAACCAGACTCCAGCGTGAGAATAAGTATCTGCTTTGAGGAAATAAGTGTGTTAAGAGTGAGAGTGAAGAGAGCAGAATGAATTAACCTGTGCATGAAGGTCTCTATTTATAGCCGGAGAGGTGTAAGAAGAGATGGGCTAATAGGCCTTGGGCCGGAAGGCGACAACAGAGAATATCCTTCTTGTCTCATTGGTATCGACCGTTAGTGTCTTCTAGAAGATCTCCGGTGCTGGCGCACTATGGTTGGAGCCACGTGTCCCTATTGTCGGCCTTGTTATCCCTCTGCCATCAGCAAGTAAGTAGAGATCATGGGGCAGGTGTCGCCGCCCCCTGATTGGTGCCACGTAGACGTCCTTGTGTACTTATTGTCTCCTGCACATCAGACGATCGTGGAGCACGATAGAGCACAGCCTGGTGGACGCTGATTGGATTTTTCTTCTACCACTTGTACCTTGTGTACTTTCTGAGGTGGCCTTGCGCTCTAACTCCTGCGCGACCCTTGTTGAGCGCGTAACTAGCCCGCGCAGGGTTGTAGGTGTTGAAGGCCCTTATTCAGAACGCTAAGTGTCGAAACTAATGCTATCTCTTGTTTGGTGTTCGCGCGAGGTCAGGCTATGCTTAGGCAGCCCGCGCGGGTCCGGGAATTGATCAACTTGCTGAGTAAGGAGTATGGTCCCGCGCGCGACCTGAATGGTATGCGCGGCTTTTTGGGACCATACCCCTTCAAACTCACAGTTTTGCGTCCGTAATAGTGCATACTCAACGTCCGTAATAGTGCATACTCAAATTCGGTTCCCTCGGGTCGTGTTGCAACCTACAAACGTGCTGGGTTTTGTTAGACACTTTGGTCTTGTAACGACTTGTAACACCCCAAAACCCAAATGTTTATATTTGCCATATGTTCCTATATGACATATCATGAAATAAATGACTAGGCTATTTAACCTAGTGAAGTGTATGGTAAAAACTATTTAAAAGATGAAAGTTGTGCCAATCATGTTTTAGTGGCAAACACGGAGGGGCTAAATGGAATAAGATGAAAGTTGAGTTACTAAATAACAAAACTCACACACACAAACACACATATCGTGTGTTCGAGAAGGAGCAGGAGGCTCCCATGGAGCCAAAAACCCTAACTTCATCCATTTCATCAAATTGAAAGGCTAAATGAAGCTTAAATTCATAACCGAGCATGGATTAATGATCACCTTCACAAGGGGATCATAAGGTATGTCTTAAAATCTAGATTGGTAATTATGCACGAAGTGGGTTAAGTTGGAAATCGTGAAATTGTATGAAATTGAGTATGAGTATGTGTTAAAATCACCATATAGGTCTTGGGTTATGAACGATTTGGAGTAATTTGATGTTTGGAGGTGAAACCCACTTCTAGTGGTGAAGATGGCGACATGTATATAGTGTCATTAGTATAGTCTACTATAATGACATGGATGTATGAGGTTAAGTCGAAAGTTCATATGATAAATCGTTGACTTTCTGAAAGTCAACTGTGCATAAGTAGCAATGTTAGACTTTTTGTCACAATTGTAATATTATAGAAAGTCATATGATGCGTGTTATATCCATATGTGTTATATGTGATGACGTGATGAATTATATGAGTTTGAAAAGATTGACTTGTGGAAATATGCCTTATGCTTGTTGGAATTGACTAATGAAAGTCAAATGTGAAACATGAATTTGATATGATCGTTAATATATGCAATCATGTATGCTAACAAGAATGTGAATGCGATGACATGAAAGTATAGGGATCATGTCAAGATGGATGGAAGCATGGAAGGCTAACGGGTCAAAAGGAGGCGAGGAAACGGATGCGAATACGGACACTTAAGGTAAGTGATTTCTGGAATCACTTCTTATTTATAAATGAAGTTTGGTATGTTGTATACAGGGAACCATGTAAGAATTTACGAGTAAGGGTAAGTACCAAGGTAAGTTCATATGAACTTCGTCTATCCTTAATGTAAATTAAGATGATAGTCTCATCGTGTTAATGGAATGTTCATTATGTTGCTGAATGTTCATCGTGTTAATGGAATGTTCATTATGTTGCTGAATGTCTATCGTGTTAATGGAATGTTCATTATGTTGCTGAATGTTCATTGTGTTAATGGAATGTTCATTATGTTGCTGAATGTAAATCGTGTTAATGGAATTTTCATTATGTTGTTGAATGTTTATCGTGTTAATGGAATGTTCATCATGTTTGTTGGAAGTTAGTCGGTTATGTTTGTTTGTAATTGCATTGATTTGTGTTGATATGATTGTAGATAAGACTCAACTTACAAATAAGTGAATGTGACTTGTATGTATGTATGTATGTATGTATGTATGTATGTATGTATGTATGTATGTATGTATATTTGTATGTAGATATGGATCTGTAGCGTGTGTAAGTAGTGTGAACTTGTATGTACGTACATATGAATGGGATACATATGAATGTACTTAGATATATGAAAGTGTATACACGTGTTGTAATCTAATGATTGTAGATCACTGGTATACGTATATGCGAAGATGTGGGTTTTCAATATGTTTGAGATTACGCACTCCTAACCATGTTACTATTGAGAATGAAATAAATGGAGTGCAGGTATGGGAATGCCGGACTCTCGAAGAATTGATGTCGGACTCGAGTAAATAAAATTGAGAGGATGTTTCAATGGAATACCTTACGTAGTTAGAATGTGATATAGCTTTTTAAGTGTATGTATTAAATTATATATGATGTTACCATGTACTAACGTGTTGGTTATATATGGTGATCGCAGCTTAATCTGATATTCATGATGGACATGTGAACGAGGATCAAGTTGAAGATCATGGATTGTACGGGAAAGCGGTCACGTTGTTTGTAATCATTTGTTAACATAGTTACATTAAATAAATGATGAATGATGTATTTATGTTAGAAGGGTTGACCTAAACGGTATTTAAGTATGTTAGAGTAGTATAGAAATTTTACGGTTCATTTTTCGCTGCGTCGTTTTGGGTCAAATCATGAATAGGGTCTTACAAGTTGATATCAGAGCCCTGGTTTGAGGGAAATCAAGTATGAGGAAGTAAATACTTGAACTCAAACCTGTGTGCTCTTGTAACAAGGAACCCGTACAATCCGAGACTCGATCAAGATCTAAGGGTAGAAGCAAAGGAAAGTATGTACTTAAGTATGCATTTGAAGAAAACTAACAGTATGTTATGTGTAAGGTAAGCGTAATTGTTTGGAGAGGGTGATCCGTGAATGTGGTCTAGGACCGGCACCAAGGCATGTATTAAGATAAATTGACCCAGGTATGTAAATTTAACATGTGGGTGCGTGTAATGGTAAAATCTATCAAGTGAAGGAAAATTTTAAATGAAATATAATAATAGAATGGTAATAAAGATTTGAAAATGTTACACGTGCCGAAACCTTATTCTTCGGACATAAGGTGACGATTACACGAAGACACGAAACTAGTTTGTGGATTGTGTACCTGGCCAGTACACAAGAAACATATGACGTTCTTGAGACCGTGATAATTGTTACAGGTATGTCCGTTAGAATTAGGTAGTAGGTGGACGTGAGGGTGAAGGGAAATGTAAGACTTTCAGAGATTTGAAAGTACCAAATACACATGAGAAGTATGAAAGAAAGATATGAATGATATGTTAGAATCCACGAGACGGATTCGAAACATAGAAGGGAATGAATGATAGAATGAAAATTTTGAAATTCGTAAATAGGTATGAATCAAATAAGTAAGAATGAATGACAAGAATGAAAGGTTCAAAATTGTAAGTAATTAGAGATCAAACGAGTAAATATTCTTTAAAAGCGGATATTTTCCAAGTTATGTTTTGAATACATATATATGAATATAATTATGCTCATGTATTGTATGCAAGAATGGTTGAAAGAATAAATGGGTCATATGGGTCATATGGTGATCGCCATTTGGACTCGGTATCTAATGTTTTGATCTGTTAAGTTTCATACGCATATGTACGAATGAATTTACAAATTGGACTTCCGAAAGTCAAACGAAATAAAATGATAAGTAATAAAACAAGTAATAAAAGAATGGATAAAGCGGTCTGGTCCATTAAGTAAGTAAGTATAAAACATTGAAAACGGTTGATGTGGCAAGAAGCTTTAGTTGTAAGAAATAAACATTAGATAAATTACAAGCACGAAATATGTTAATACTCGACTCTAGAGAGCCAAAGTGAATGACGGGTTACGACCCGGGCGAAAGGCTTAAGTTTTAATGGAAAGGACAAGCATACGTGAGAAACACTAAGACATGAAGCGATGAAATTGTATGCATGCTTGAATCGACAAGAAGTACAAATATGTGCATTGTCATGTGTATTTATAATAAGAAAGAAGTGACAGATTGACTTTGAAAAGTCAAACTACAAGGGTTGATGAAATAAGTAACCAGAGTAAAAGAATTGCATGTAAGGGATGAAATGTGGGATGTGTTATAGCATGTATGTAGAAAAATGTAAAAGGATTATAGGTGAGTAATTACCAAGTATAATGAATGAAAGATGCTAACCGCCGATTTTGTAGATGTTAATGGTAGAATTCTTAATGAGATGAATCTAATCGAATTGGTGAAACAATGTGCACGAGTGGAAGCCCATTACAAGGATGAATGAAAGCTGGCCTGGTACGGTTAGTACTCGTGAAGGAGCGGATCGATCTGGTTTACGGATCGCTGAAGTATGATATGAAATCGAGGTAAGTAAAATGTTTTAACTCATGCCGGATAGATATGAATTAGTAAATTGAAAACGACTTGCGAGATGAATGATGGAATAGGTTTCGTATGGTATGGTATAGAATGTTTGACTTTTAATAGTTGTCGTAAGAAGAAAACTATGTCATTAAGAACTAAATCTTAAAGGTTTTGAGTGAAAATTTCATGTATTGGTTAAACTCTCGCCTAATGAACTTGCATGACACGTCTGCTTATGCAAATTAAGTAATGCATGAAATAAGAGAAATAGTAATGTAAAATGAATGAGATGATTTGAAGGTGACGTAAAGGTATGCATTGTACAAATAACTATAGAAATGTAGAATGATGTTAACTTGGGAGTTAAGCATGTATGTGTAATAGAGAAATAGTAGTTTCATTGCGACAACAAAACAATAATTGAATGTTATATGACATATGAATAGAATATAACCTAAGAGGTGGGATGAAGGTATTAGATCTGTTATGAACGGATCATACGAATATAGGTACTATTACATGTGTGAAGAAGTGTGTATATTAACCCATTGCAAACGGGTCAAGGGAAATAGGAATGTCATGTGAAAGTAAGGTATGGGCGGTATGGACTTGTTAGAAAGAAGTCGATTATATGAATAGTTATGAATAAAGAATGGATAATTACCTATTATTATGATGTACCTACCAAAGTTAAACATAGAGGTGTATGTATAAGTTACAAAGTGGGATCGTATAATCGAAGAAAACTATATGAATATTGGAAATGAACAAAAAAGAATGTTATTAATGAGATTGTTTCAAGTAAACAAAATGGTATATTGTACGTGATATACGAGCATTGGAATGATGAATAAACCGCTAGCTATGAAGCGCGATAGACACTAGCAATAATTGGTGAAAGTGACACTAATAAGAACTCTAGGACGGGTTCTTGAGAATAGAAGGTCATCATTAGATAGGCTCGTGGTCTTGTTGATGGGCGGGAAGGAAAGATAATTAGTGTTTAATAGGAATGAGAAAGGTTTCGGGGGCGAAACCTCATTTAATAGGAATGTTTATATTTGCCATATGTTCCTATATGACATATCATGAAATAAATGACTAGGCTATTTAACCTAGTGAAGTGTATGGTAAAAACTATTTAAAAGATGAAAGTTGTGCCAATCATGTTTTAGTGGCAAACACGGAGGGGCTAAATGGAATAAGATGAAAGTTGAGTTACTAAATAACAAAACTCACACACACAAACACACATATCGTGTGTTCGAGAAGGAGCAGGAGGCTCCCATGGAGCCAAAAACCCTAACTTCATCCATTTCATCAAATTGAAAGGCTAAATGAAGCTTAAATTCATAACCGAGCATGGATTAATGATCACCTTCACAAGGGGATCATAAGGTATGTCTTAAAATCTAGATTGGTAATTATGCACGAAGTGGGTTGAGTTGGAAATCACGAAATTGTATGAAATTGAGTATGAGTATGTGTTAAAATCACCATATAGGTCTTGGGTTATGAACGATTTGGAGTAATTTGATGTTTGGAGGTGAAACCCACTTCTAGTGGTGAAGATGGCGACATGGGTGTGTCACCCACGTCCAATCCTTGTTCAAATCTTGTTATGCTATGTTGTATGTAATGCGTTCGTGTTAGGTAGATTGAATGTGATATGAATTTGTTGATGTTTTTGTGTTAATTGATGAATGAAAGCATGAAGTAGGAAGTAAAGCATGAAACACTTGTACATTATGCATAAATTGTGGCATGCACACCAAGTGTTTGATGAAATGCCTAGGTGAGACTAATAGATGAAATGGTATGCAAGTAATGGATGAAATCGTATAATATAGGGATATGATGTATTTGATGATAAATAAACATGAGAAATCTATTTTTAGATGGAATTCATGTAGGATTTGGTTGGCCATGTTATTTGGTAAAAGTATGCATTAGAATATTGTACTCTATGTTGGAGTGGTATGATGTTTACTACATGTTTGAATAATTGCTTAATCAAAATTGATAAGTAAAAGTACTTTAAATGTGAAGCATATGAGATCATTAGAACAGGATGAAGTTAGAATGATGTTGGGTTGTTAAGCATAGGTCATGGTGTTAGTTGTAGAATTATGTTACTAGAATGAACAGAATTGAATATGTTTGGTGTGTGAATATAACTAGATGATCATGTGGTTGTATGCTTATTGCGTCGTGAGTATGAAATGTATATAGTGTCATTAGTATTGTCTACTATAATGACATAGATGTATGAGGTTAAGTCGAAAGTTCATATGATAAATCGTTGACTTTCTGAAAGTCAACTGTGCATAAGTAGCAATGTTAGTCTTTTTGTCACAATTGTAATATTATAGAAAGTCATATGATGCGTGTTATATCCATATGTGTTATATGTGATGACGTGATGAATTATATGAGTTTGAAAAGATTGACTTGTGGAAATATGCCTTATGCTTGTTAGAATTGATTAATGAAAGTCAAATGTGAAACATGAATTTGATATGATCGTTAATATGCGCAATCATGTATGCTAACAAGAATGTGAATACGATGACATGAAAGTATAGGGATCATGTCAAGATGGATGGAAGCATGGAAGGCTAACAGGTCAAAAGGAGGCGAGGAAACGAATGTTAATACGGACACTTAAGGTAAGTGATTTCCGGAATCACTTCTTATTTATAAATGAAGTTTGGTATGTTGTATATAGGGAACCATGTAAGAATTTACGAGTAAGGGTAAGTACCAAGGTAAGTTCATATGAACTTCGTCTATCCTTAATGTAAATTAAGATGATAGTCTCATCGTGTTAATGGAATGTTCATTATGTTGCTGAATGTTCATTGTGTTAATGGAATGTTCATTATGTTGCTGAATGTCCATCGTGTTAATGGAATGTTCATTATGTTGCTTAATGTTCATCGTGTTAATGGAATGTTCATTATGTTGCTGAATGTCCATCGTGTTAATGGAATGTTCATTATGTTGCTGAATGTCCATCGTGTTAATGGAATGTTCATTATGTTGCTGAATGTAAATCGTGTTAATGGAATGTTCATTATGTTGCTGAATGTTCATCGTGTTAATGGAATGTTCATCATGTTTGTTGGAAGGTAGTCGGTTATGTTTGTTTGTAATTGAATTGATTTGTGTTGATATGATTGTAGATAAGACTCAACTTACAAATAAGTGAATGTGACTTGTATGTATTTATGTATGTATGTATGTATATGTAGATATGGATATGTAGCGTGTGTAAGTAGTGTGAACTTGTATGTACGTACATATGAATGGGATACGTATGAATGTACTTAGATATATGAAAGTGTATACACGTGTTGTAATATAATGATTGTAGATCACTGGTATACATATATGCGAAGATGTGGGTTTTCAATATGTTTGAGATTATGTACTCCTAACCATGTTATTATTGAGAAAGAAATAAATGGAGTGCAGGTATGGGAATGTCGGACTCTCGAAGAATTGATGTCGGACTCGAGTAAATAAAATTGAGAGGATGTTTCAATAGAATACCTTACGTAGTTAGAATGTGATATAGCCTTTTAAGTATTTGTATTAAATTATATATGATGTTACCATGTACTAACGTGTTGGTTATATATGGTGACCGCAGGTTAATCAGACATTCATGATGGACATGTGAATGAGGATCAAGTTGAAGATCATGGATTGTACGGGAAAGCGGTCACGTTGTTTGTAATCATTTGTTAACATAGTTACATTAAATAAATGATGAATGATGTATTTATGTTAGAAGGGTTGACCTAAACGGTATTTAAGTATGTTAGAGTAGTTAAAAGAAAGAAATTTTACGGTTCATTTTCCGTTGCGTCGTTTTGGGTCAATCGTGAATAGGGTCTTACACGACTCTTTGTCTTAATTATTTATTAGGACTTGTTTTGGAATAGTATTTGTTTTGAGTTGCACTTTCGGTGTATGGTGTTTCTATATAATTCTCCATATTTATATAAAATTCCAAGTTTGATATATTAGTTAAAATATTATATTTTAACTTATATTATCTTCATGCATCGTTTATATATCATATGTGACTACAATGGGTTTGTTAAAAATAATATATTTTTAACTTGTTTTGATATATATTATTTCCATGTGCATGTTTTTATGGTATGCATGGACATTTGTACCATTTGTTAAGTATCATACTTATATATTTATTCCCAAGTATAGGTATACCTGTATCATTAGTATTTTGCGTATCTAATTTCGTATTCTCATAATTTAGTATAATACTTGTATAATAGTATATTTTTACCAGGTGTTGGTAGTATAGGTTGGCATGTATTTGTACGTATAGGAATACGTATATCCGTATATTTATTCAAGTATTTCATACTTAAATATGTTTAACTTTTCCGGAATATTATCCTTACATAATTATAATCATAAATCTTGTTTTCTTAAAATATACATTTTAAGATATGTTTATAGAAAATATCTATATCTTAGGCTTGGTAAATACTTGTATTTCCATATATCTTAAAAATAATTTATTTTTAAGATTAACTCAAAAATATATATATATTTTAGCTTCTACCAAAATAATGTTTTCTTAAAATGTTTATGAAATATATATTTTCATACCCTTCAAAAATAATACATTTTCATCGTTGACAAAATATAACATATTTTCATATTACTTGTAAAAATATATATCTTGTCACTTATTCGGTTTTGAAAATATATATTTCATGAAACCTTGATAAATTATTTTTAATCCGGAATATAGATATAGTGTGTCCATTATGTCTGAGTGTCCGAATAGTCCAATAATCGTGTCTGAAGCGTATGTGTGAATTTATCCTTGGAATTTTTATTTAAGATGTTTATTGTATTTGCTTGCATATATTTCAAGTTTCTATTTTTAGTATAACTAATACAAACAATATACACCTAGCACATAGATCAAGTGACCACTAAATATATATTTCCTAAAATGTATATTTATAACCATTTTATTTTTGAAAAACCATACTTTTCTTGCTTGTATTTTTATGCAAAAATTGTGGAAATTTTTACACTTGAAATTTTTACACTTGTAATTTTTGAACAAGTTTACTTGTGGGGATCTTGTAAACAAAATATTTACCAAGTGTTTGAATTTTGTAAAAATTTGGCCATAGCTTCCTTTAGAAAATGGACTTTCCATGTTTTCAAAACATATCATTTTCTTTTCAAAGTCATCAACAATTTTCCCACAACAATTTTCATCACAATATATCATCAAATATACTAAGATGAACTTGTGAAGATGTAGTATTTTTGTATGGTTTTCAAGTATGTTTGTTTGGTTAAAAATCATACTTATTTTATAATTTTACCATACTTTTTAGAAAACTATTTATGAACCTGTTTTCATCCATTTTTCAAAAGTCTAAAATTTGTATGTAACAATTTATGAAATTAACAACTTCTACTTTCAAGTTCATCCACTTTCAAGAAAAACCTTACTTTTTATGTAGTAACTTCCACACTTTAAAAATCTCATTTTGTAAGTTCATACATCCTTCAAGAAACCATATTTTGTATGTAGTAAATCCTACACTTTAACAACTTTAGATTTTCAAGTTCATTCATTTTTCAAGAACCACATTTTGTAGGAAACAAGTTCTACACTTTAACATATCTATTTTTCAAGTTCATCCATCTCATACTACATGTTCAACATAGATCTTTCAAGATCCTCATACATACTTGTTAGATCATGTTTCTAATCATCATCTAACAAGCCTTTATGTAATGTGCATCATCATACACACAAACAATCAACTAACAACTTCATAACACATCATAAACAACTTGTTTTCTTGTGATTTTTAGCTTGGTTTACAGCGTTCTTCATCTTAGTTTTGTAAGATCTTTTAGATGTTAAGTTATACATATGTTACATCTACTTAAACAAGATGAAAAATGGGTGTCAAAGCAACTTACTGCTAGCCCAAGGCTAGGGAAGTAACAAGATGATGAAGATGACACAAAGATGGTGGATAATAGCTCCCTAGAGCGGTCCTTGAGTTCATTTTGCTTGACACCTTCTTGAATGTGCTTGGTACACCTTAGGGATTACTTGGTTTAGCTTGAAATTGCTTGAAGGTAATGATGGGGGGGGGTATGTTTCGGCCGAGAATAGAGGGGGAAAGGAAGAGATGTGGTGAGTTGAAAATGATGGGAAATGATGTAGATAAGGTCTTTAACATGTTGGTCCCTAACTTCCCTCCATCTTACATAGGATTAGGATTAAGGATCTTTGACTAACTAGGCAATTGGTCAACAATGGTGAAGGTGGGTGGGTCCCTTTAGGGGACAGTCATTAAGGGGGGGGGGGTGGTGCTTGATTTGTTTAAAATCTTCTAATTGTTTAAAGATGAAGACATGTATTACTTAGTAGTGTAGTTATGTGTTTAGGGGTTTTTGATGTAATTTATGATGTTTGGTGCATACACTAGCTTAATGTTGCTAGAATATGTTAACTAGTTTGTATTTTGCGTCAAGATAGTAATCGGGTGTTTGTTTAGTTATCGGATCACCAAATGATCAATATATGTAACTTGTATAGCATAATGTGTTATTATGTCTTGATAATGTTCCCGATACCTTTTAAGTCATTCTGGGCATTCAAACATTATTTATGAATATTACATGAACTAGTAAATGCTTAATTTCTGTGGAATTATGTTGATTTTGCCATTTATAGCTAGTTTCGGGTAGTTTTTAGTGTTCGTTTGCCTCCTGGAAAGCATTAACATAATCCCCGATTTTCTTACATGAGATTTAGTATAATATTGACTCTGGAACTCAATCTTTGTCCTAAATGTGTCGTTTATCTGAGTACTGAACCCCTGTCAGCACTACTAGTCTATCTGATAAGTGCACTAGTTAATTCTGAGCACTGCCTAAACTGTTCAAGTCGCAGCCAATAAAAATGAATAACATGCATCATGAAATGTATTTGAGAGTTCTCTAAATGTATGTCGTGAAATTATGTACTTCAGATGTTCAAAACACATAGCCATATAATATTAAACACTGTTCACAAGGTACGGAAATTACCCGAAAAATGCCAGTTGTCACACTCGGTGCTTATTTTCCTAATATGGTATTGCAATAACAGCACTCTGCCTTCTCCTCACCGTGCACCTTTATTTAAGTGAAATGCTCACATGCATGCGAAGTTAATTTCCTCTTCTTCTCATCGGATATGCTATCATCATAACATTTTTGTAACATATTTTCTGTTATGTTAATCTTGTTTTTTAGATTGATTTATCGGTATGTGTTATGTGATAGACCTGTTGCAACCCATAATTCCTTTTCCCTCTACATCCATAGCATTCTCTTGATAATGGTGTTATTCTTCCACTAAAAGTAGTTGATAATGGTGTTATTCTTTCACTAAAAGTATGTCTAGGAAATGAGTCAAAATGTTCTTCCTCTAAATTGGTTGTAGAGAGAGAAGGATTATAGATTGCGACAGTTCCAACACATAACACATGTTGATAAGTCAATTTTAAAAACATAACCAACATAATAATAAAAAAAAAAGATGTTACATAAAACGTTAATGATGACAACAATATCGTTAACAAGAACAGAAAATTAACTTCACTTGCATGTGAGCATTTCACCAAGATAAAGGTAAATGGCATGGCAAAAATAGAGTGCAATTATTGCAATGCCAAATTATAAGCAAAGAGCACTTGGATGATGCCTTCAGAAAGAAAAAAGGTTTTATATGGATTACTACCATTCCATCAATGATAACTAGAGGATGCAAAGTCGAATAATGAGGTACAACATAGTTGTTATATATATAAATTGTGCACCTACTTGTAACTAAGTTTTAGAGACTAAGCTCTATGCATATTTATGTTGCCACTGTTTTGTAGGAGGCTTGTGTGATTGGAACATAGATAGAAAAGTACCAAAAAATAACGTTGATAACTGCACAACAAATGATTTATGGGTTCACCTACAATTAGACAAACTATACAAAGCAATCTTACTTTTGGGGCCGGTTATTTTAGATGTGTTGTTATGCCAACGTTCTAAATTTCATTGTCTATTAAAGTTCTATTGTTGGTTTTTGGACAACACCCAAAACGACTAGAAAAGTTTGAAGAATCAGCTAGTTATTGGGTAATTCCTTCGAAAAGATGGTCCCTTGATTGCAAGACCCATTGAAATTCAACACACTCATGTAATCACGTTATTATTTCAAAATATGTTTTCACATATCCCATGCAGTAAGATGCTCAATATAATAGTTTGACAAAAAGGGGTTGGCTTCTTATACTTGTTAAAAGTATCCACAACAAATATATTTTTCAAATCCGTATAAGAAATAAACTTCCCTAAGAGAATGGTAAATATTAATCAACTATTCTAAATTTCTAAGAGAATGGTGATCAAAGAACACATGTGATGCAAAATTATGTGTACTAAATTTAGTGATTATATTCATATTCAATAAATATAGTTGATACATATAAATTTCATTTAAGTGTTCCATAGATGTTATATTGGAGCATAACCATTGCCTTGAATAGAAATTTGTTCACCAAACATGATTTTGATATACTAGCTTAATGGAACACAGATGATTAGAAGTACCTAATGCCCCAAAGGATAACTCAAGGCATTTTAGCAATCCCTATAACAACTGTTGTCTCTGAGTCTTCTTTTAGCACAAGTGATGGGCTATAAATCCTCAACGCAGCCGTCTTCATTGTATTTGGAAGCACTGACGTATGCTAAACGTTGGTTACATTCATAAACGTTTCTATTTGTATTTACTAGTGTGATTATGATAATGTTGTGTATATATAATCCAAGTTTCAAACTTAGTGTCTTTATGTTATTTTAGTGACCATTCTTTAATGGTGAATTATTTCAAACTTTATGATTGTAAGAAACAAGTGATAGGAGGAAACACAATGGTGATAAGTGATGGATTCATAATGTTGAACCAATTGAATATTGAATTGAGGATTGATAATATTACTTATATCTTGTAAGTTAAGAACTTATGTTTTGAATTTGTATCATCTTAAAAATTAGATATTTTAGACATTTTATGATGATATATATGTGATAATTATCATATTTTGGATTTAATGTAGCTGTTAAAAACTTGAAACTTGAAAGTATTTAAAATTAAGTCAAAGCAGCAATGTGCTTGAGACTCTCTACGGATAATTTTTAAGCACCTATAGTCATAAATGGGTATACCCAACCTTACCCAATACTAAACGAGTATGAGATACGGTTTTACAATCGATTGTTTCTAGACCTTATAAGAGGTGAAAACTGTAGCTAGAATGGAGTAATTTCCTGTTTCTCGCTATGCTATGTTGATAAGTTTTTATAAAATTAGTGAACAAAAACAATATATGAAGAAGCATAGACTTATGGTTAATCATAATAATAGCATTATTTATGACATGACATGCAAATGTTGACAACTAGGGTTATGCGCCGCCCGCGTTGCAGGGCTCTAAACCAAATATTTCTTAGTTTAATAACATGTACACCTTTATTTCGGTTAGTTATACATGCTACTTGTAACACGATCTCAAAAAAGATACATCGAGTTAACGAATCAAACAAAAACACTACCATAGTTATGATAAAAAAATAACTAAAATGATGGCAAGCGAGTAATTTAGAGTTGGGGGCAAAACAATAATTTGTCAGGACCAATTAGCGAGTGCTAGGCAGCTGTTTCGCACGAATAAAAACTAAATTGAGTCAACCAAGTAAAATAAAACACTACCATAGTTTTGCCAAAAAAAAAAAAACACGATGGTAAGATTGCAATTTTTAGTTGGGGTAAATTCGTAATTTTAAAATGGAAATCATATTTTGAACTGAGGGCAAAACCATTTTTTTAATCGTAGTTTTTTAACTGAGGGCAAAATCGTAATTTTTAGCTAGGGAAAAAACAAAAAATTTATTTTTAACTGGGGGCGAAATCGTAAATTTTAACTGGGAATCAAATCGTAATTTGGCAGGACTCTAGTTGGGGGCAAAACAATTTTTTTTAACTGGGGGCAAAATCGTAATTTTAAACAGGAACTAAACCAAAATTATATTTTAAACCGGGGGCAAAATCATAATTTTAAACTTGGGATAAAATTCGAATTTGACAAGACCTATAAATAACTATTATATGCAAAAGAAAAAAATGGCCGCCACTTTTAGCCAACCACATAACAGAACTATTCCTGCCGGTATGTATTGTAAATAAAAAATACATTACAGATTAAATTTTCATAACTAACAAACATGATGAAACCTTCATATGTGTAAACAAGGTCATAGAATAAGTTGAACTTACGGGTACAATGGAACCTGGAGCAATCGTTCGGCTTCTTTATCGGCGAGATGGTGTTGCAGCATCTTTGATTTCTTGCACAATATATCAACAAATATGGGCCTATGGCAGGTTTTGGGCCTTTAGCGTTTCTGCTTCCATTCGACCCAAAACGCAAAAACGGGGGGTTTTGATAACTTTCTAGCATATCCATTATATGATTGGACGTATGTGGGCTTATATGGGCCTCCGGTTGCTAGTGCTCTTATAGTATACACTAGTTACTATAAACTATAAAGTTCTTATGCCATCATCAAGGCATCAACAATAAAGTTGAAAAAAATACTATTAATATGTTATTAATATAGTATACACTTTAGTTGTTATATGTTCTTATACCATCATCAAGGCATCAACCACAAAGTTGAAAAAAATATTATTAATATATATTAATAACTTGTTAAAAATACTTTTTGTTATATACACTATTATAGATAAACGTATATAGAATTACTTAGCCTTATAATATGAAATGAAAATAAACTAAGAAGTCTAATACCTTTTTTTTTGAATAATTTAAAATATAAAAAGTATATATTAAAAAAAAATTATAATATTGACATAAATAACAAATATCAATGCTCAAGCAAGGTTATTTAAGCAATAAGAGTTTGTCACCTATTTAGCTTTATAAAAATAACCAGATGTTAATTTTAAATTATTAATGGTACTATGTCATAGATATTGATATGACTTTATTCTATGCCTTTATAATTGACAAGACACGTGACTTTTAATTTAGGTCCCTTTCAGGAACAAATGTAACCATAATGGTATTGAAGTATTTGTTTATCTTATAAAAAAAGTGTTAATATTTACTCATTCCTTCCTTCTAGCTTTCTCTATATATACATAGATATATATAGAGAAACAGAATGAAAAGAATGTTGGAATAAGAATTTAGAGAAGTGGTGAATAGAACAGGCCTAGAGTGTAAATATTTATATATTCCTCCCCTCTATCTCTCTCTATATACATAGATATATATGAAGAGAGACAAGTGAAAAGAATGTTGGAATAAGAATTTAGGGATATGTGAATAGAATAGATCTAAAAAATTGATAATTAAATTTTATTACTATTTATGTCTAACTCTAATTAAATATTCAATATAAGTTTAATATAACGTACATATTATAGTATTTTAAATGTAAAAAATCAAGTTAAACTTATATCGATGACAATTCTTTAAAAAATAATTCGTTTATACACGAATAATAAAAAGATAATCGATGACAATTCTTTAAAAAATAATGCTTTTATACACGAATAATAAAAAGATACAATAGTCGTAGTCCAACCGTTAACAATAAATCCATTAGGAGGTGGGGGACTAGCAAGTAGCAATCCTCCTCCCAAAGACTTCTCCTTTTAACAATTTCACATCACTTTAATATTTCGTATGGTCCAAAATTAAATTCACTTTATAATATTAAGATCATATTAGAGTAGGCGGGGGGCACGTTCATGGGAAGGGGCTTCCTGGTAGTGGTACCCGATCGGGTACACCGGCACCACCCTCACGGGTAATGAAATCAGGTAGGGAATTCCTTGACTAGTTACCGAAGAAAAGAGAGGAGAGATAGAGAAAGACCTACAAAGGTGTGTGGAGAGGAGAGTGAGACCTTCAGAGGTGTGTGGATATACCGGCGCCACCTATTTCGGGTTGCAACGGGTTCAAAGGGGTGAGGTGATGTGTACATCAACGGTTGGTTGTTGGGAGCGTATCATAGGCATACGCAATTATCTTCTTGGTCGGTTGTTTCGTAAAACAACTAATCTAGGTGGATTTTGGAGGTTAAATTTGGCATCCGTTTGTTTTTAACTAGCTTATACATAACTTAATGTTCTAATGCTAAATAAGCTATATTTCACTACATCTATTTGGCTTACCACTAGACTCAACATTTAAATTTTAACACAACAAAAGTAATGCAAATTTTAATGATGTATGAAATAAGTCAGTTGCATACAAATCATTTTTTTTATTAAACTTTTATTTTGAATTTTTACTTTTTTAGATGAATGGAATCTAATTGCTTAGCAAAATATTTGCATGCATTACATAACATGTACATGTTTTTGTATATCATGAATGAGAATTGCAAGAAGGTATTTGTCCTCAAATTCCTTACATCCAAGCATCTTAAACTACACATTCGTTATAACCCAATGACTCTTGAATCCACATCTAATGCACCAAAAACACATTAATACTATCTGTGGTAACACATTCGTTATAACCCAATGTCTCTTACATGGACGGACAATATAGGATCTGACTAAATTATATCAACCACAACGCGTAGAAACTAATCATTTTGATAAGTTGTGCTCGATTATCCTAAATAGAACATAAGTAGTTTGATGCCATTTGGAATATCCAACTATTCACACTAACCAGTTGAATAAAAATGGAACCACCCCTTTTCTTCAATGTTTCTAAAACTCATTACCTCAATAAATATATATTGGCGTGTAGCATAGTAATAGTTTGAATACGATTGGGCTTTGTTACTATTTGCCTGCGCATCTAACCCCGACCAGACCAGACCATGACCAATGTGAAATTGTGAACCCCCTAATCAGAAACAAACACCAATTGCATTTTGACTTCTACCTAAAACCAAATTGTAAACATGGGCCTGCTTTTTGTGCTACCCTACCAGACTATTCGCCCCCCTTTTATCAAAAGATTGCAAAGGATGTAGGTTGCACAAAACTGAACCATTAACAGAAATAATGGATGAAGTTGACCCAGTAAACTAAAATGACAACGATGAAACCTTTTTGAACCCACATGCGAAAAATGAAACCTTTGGATTAAGCTGGCAAAATGACCCAAACCACAGGGACTAAAATGACATTTAACTCTAAAATAAAAAAAAATCATTTCGGTTCGGTTTAGTTTGGCTTGGTTTGGTTCTTTGCGTAGAAACCGGCCGCAGTAATGGATTAAACAATATGCATTTTGGTCTTTACTATAATTGTATCATGCAAAACAATAATTGTGTTGGTTTGAAAAGGTACGTTTACGGTATTGCTTGTTGGGCCCGAAAATAAAGAAGAGAAACATAAAAAGAAAACTAAACCAGGAAAAAAAACTAAACTAAAAAAAGAACAAAACCAAATTATAATCCCCAACTATTTTGTTTGGTTTCAATTTTAGGCAAGAACCAAACCAACGCGTATACGTTTCTACAAAGGTGTATCCCGCTCTCATTTCATACCATAAAAACATATGAACAAATTAAGTTTATGCATACACGGATACGTGATTGTATATATTAATCATTCAAACACTCTTAGACCATTTCTTGTGGGCGTTAAAGGCTAGGGCGCCAAAGCCACATCATCACTTTTGGGCGATAAACAACAAAACATTTTACTTAAAGGGGGCGCCAAAGAAAGAGATGGGGCCCATGTGCACCTCAACCAATCACCAATTTTCCTCTTTTATGTAATCATTAGTTAAGCCAAAACCGGATAGTTAAAAGGTGAGATAATGAAAGCTCATTATCTACGTGACAATGGTGTGTCAGGGTGTTACGCACATTTTAGTTAAACCACAACTCATCGTCTTATCACTTATGATTAAGATATGAAAACCAACAAGGTGGGGGGTTGGGTTGGGTTGGGTCCAATTGACAATGTCAATGGAGTTAAGGTATTACTCCTCTTGAGGTGAAGGGTTCGAGCCCTAAAGATGAATTTGGTGTAACTTAAGCCGGAAAAAAAAACAAGAAGACAAACACATGGTAGTTAAACACCCTCGTGTAGCAATAAGTGATTCTGTATATGAAGCAAGGGTGAAGGTAGGAACTAGGATGGCATGCTTGTACGTTGTAGGCTTGTAGCCACCACCTCCAACCCCCCTACTACTTTAAAATAGCTGACCCACCACCACGTTATGTGTTTTCTATGGGCTTCACCTTTTGGTCAGCTTTTTAACCTTTACAATCATGCATCTTTAAGCCAGTTAATACGGTCTCAACGTCCTTTAAAAAATTGGGCACATTATCTGTTCAATGAAACACATGGTGACACGTATCAAATACTTAAAAGAGGGGTTTTTTTTTTTTTTTTTTTTTTTTTTTCTGTAGAAGAAGTTGATTGTATTCATGATTTTTGTACCGTGAATATCATTTATATTTTATGTTACTTATGGGCCAAAACTACACATAAGATTATAAATCAAAGTCAAACTCACGAATTTAACAAATCATGGTGTTCTCACAACTTTCATGATAAAAAGGTTTCAAGATTTGGACTCTACACGTACATATACATTAGTAAAGTGTTGGGGAATTTCAGATTGCCGGATGAGAGAGGCGTGATGTCACTCTCAGATCAAATAATTTCGGTGGTTCACCCGAATAATTCAATCGGATATAACTCTGATTTTCGAGAAAACGAACCAATGTATGTTAATGTGTCTGCGAATTTTTTCGAACCAGGAAAAAGATGATAAAACTGTCTACGAATTTTGTTCGGGGTGATCAACTGCCGCACCTCCTAACTTGCTTGATGTTTATCATTATTCGCTTTGATCACCAAGTCAATCCCGATTACACTAAAATATCTAACATAAAGTATGAATGTTTTGATATACATATACACATATGTATGTATGTATGTAATGGGTTAGTATTTAGAAACAAAAACAAAAAAAAATTAACCGATAATTTTATATGTTTGCCAGATACATTGTAACTATAATATATTACTATATGTATGTGTGTATACGGATGAATGGGCGTAACCGTGTAAACAGGGATGAGCATTTGGTACCGGGTACCGATTTGGTATTCACTTTTTGGTTTTTTAAGGATCGGTACTTTAGGTTCGGTAGGGTACCAATATTTTACCGATTTTTACCTTCAAATACCAGTACCACACCGAACATTTATGGTACTTGTACCCAATATTCAGGGGCGGACCAACGTTAAGCGGAACGGGGTCCCCGGACCCCAATCTTTTTTTAAAAAGTAGTAAAAGCGGTATATAAAATTTGAGTAAAATGCACGGATAGTCCATGTGGTTTTGCAAAGTAACACCTATAGTCCCCAACTTTTGGAAATTACACCGGTGCTCCCTGTGGTTTGACAGTTTGTTACTCGGATAGTCCCTAGAGTGGATGTCCGTTAGTTTTCTTCGTTAAGTGTATGTGAAATGACAAAATTACCCTTCATCTTCTTCAACCTATAAAAACAAAACAACCACACCCCAACCCCACCCACCCCCACCTAACACCTTTCTCTCTGTTTCCCCCTCGATCTGATCTTTGTATTGTGTCTGGCTCACAACTCTAGTCTACTAACCACCACCGTTACACAGTATCGGCGCCGGCGCCGGCACCGCCACCGGCCACACCCCTTTCTTCTCCGGCGAAGGACAATGAACGCACACCCAAACTACACCCGCTTTCTTCACCGGTGGAGGGTTTTGCGATCAAAGAAGATTGTTTTAGTTTTGGCGGCATCGATTTCAGGCGAGACCGGGTTGAGTTATACAAAATGTGTATTCTTATGTTCTACAAAAATTTGGAATTGGTGGTATGATGATTTGGGAGAAACAATGTCGTTGAATCGTTCCATGGGTGGTACGTTTGAACTCTCTCACAAGCTAGATTTATTGATTAAAAAGGTTTTAAGGAAAATCTGATTTTTGTGTTTTTGTTGTGCCCAACGAATATGGTTTTGTTTGATGTTTGTTGTAGTGACTAGTGAGACAATTTTCATTTCCTAAATGCAACTGTGTAATTTATTGGAGATAATTTCTAAATGCAAATGTGTAATTGGATTCTTGCATCATTAGTCTTTTGATTATTGGTGGAGATAATAAACAGTTACAGGTTTCCGTCACAGAGGCCGGATATTTTGATCCCCCGACGGTAATATTGGTTGCCGGAGTTCTAGTTGGGTAGAACGACTACTGGGTTACCATTGATGACATGATCTGTTCAATAATGTCTAGTGAATCCACCACCATTGTCTTCATCAATCTATTGTCGTCAGGCACAATATAAAGATCAGATCCACAGTGCGGGGAAACAGAAAGAAAGGTGAGGGGAAGGGTGGGGTGGGGTAGGGTAGGGTAGGGGTGGCGTTGTTTTGTTTTTATAGATCGAAGAAGATGAAGGGTAATTTTGTCATTGCACATACACTTAACGGAGAAAATTAACGGACATCCACTCCAGGGACTATCCGAGTAACAAACTGTCAAACCACAGGGAGCACCCGTGTAATTTCCAAACGTTGAGGACTATAGGTGTTATTTTGCAAAACCACATGGACTATCGGTGCATTTTACTCATAAAATTTTCTATGGACCCCATAAAATAATTTAATTGGACCCCATAACAATGAGAGTGAGCCTGGTGTAGTGGTAAAGCACCTTGTTTACACACAAATGGTCATGGGTTCAATACCTGTTTGTTTCGTTTTTTACTTTTTTTGTTTTTTTTTAAACCTGATTTCAAATTAATCACTCTATTTTTTTTCCCTATTTCAATTTTTTCTCACCTATATTTAGCTGAATGTGTAGTAAATGAAACTTGTAATTTAGTTATGATATTGTTTTCTATAATGTTTCTCGACCCGACCCGATCCGAACAACGACCGATCCAAAAAATTTGAACACCGGAAAAATGGGACCCCATTGTCCAAAAATCCTGGGTCCGCCAGGGGCGGATCTACATTGACGTTAGGGGTTGCCCGGGATACCCCTCAACTTTCGTGAAATGCAATTTGTTTTTTGTTTTCTTCGTTTTATGTGTTCGGATATCCTGAACAAATATTAGGATACCCCTGAATATACTATTAGAGAGAGATGGAGAAAAGAAATGAAATATTTTTGAAGAAAAGTGAGAGCTTAAGACCAGAGTTGCAGAGAATTAGTTGAAGAAGACGACTTCCAATTTTTAATTGTTATTATTTTGACTTTTTATCTTCTCTTGAAATCAGGAAAGGGGGCTGCAACCCACGTGCCAGTCACCACCTATCATTGTTTCTATTTTATTTTATACTAGGTTTTTACCTGGGATTGCTTCCCGGGCTCGGGAAAGTTATTTAGATTAATTAATTACTATTTGTTTGTAATACAACCACATTACATCAACCATCTCATTCAATTCAACAACAATGACTTCAAATCACCGGATTAGATCATGAACTCATATTAGAGGACAAACAAAACCACAACAGGACCATATGAATAATATAATTTCCACTTTTACATCAATGCACTTACATGATAGGGTGATTTGGGATTTTCAAAAAAATATTTGTTTTTGTACCTCTTTTACAAAATAAGATGTTGACCAAATTTGAAACAGATGTTAACCAAAAGTCAATAAGATATTGACAAATAGTCAAACAGATGTTTGGTTTAAGGCCAAACATCTGTTTATGGCCAAACATCTGTTTATGGCCAAACATCTGTTTAAGGTCAAACATCTGTTTAAGTCCAAATATCTGATATAGAATAAGAACATCTGTTTAAGGCAAAACATCTGTTTAAGGTCAAACATGTGTTTAAGATCAAACAACTGTTTAAGTCGAAACATCTGATACAAAAGGCCAAACATCTGTTTAAGGCAAAACAGTTTAAGCCTTAAAAGACCAAACAGTTTTAACCCAACAGTGGTTTTAAACCACCATTTTAACCAAACAGCGGTTTCGACCACAGTTTTCTGAACAGTAGTTCCAAACATCTGTGGACATCAATCTGTTGACCAAAGTCAACAGATTTATCAACCACTGTTTTATTTTCAAACATCTGTTCCCAATAACAGAGCTTTGATCATTTAAACATACATTTTCCAATATTACAAGCTTTTACACTCTCAAACCTAAATATTTATAAAAAGTACAAGTGTTAAACAGCATACAAAGTTCATCCATCTGTTGACCCAATTCAACAGATGTATCAACCACTGTTTAATTTTGAAACACCTGTTCTCAATAACAAAGCTTTGATCATTTAAACCGACCTTTGCCAATATTACAAGAATTTACACTCTCAAACATCGATATTCATTTACTTAATTTTAATAACAAACATTATTAATAATTTTAACACAACTAATTATATAAAAGATACAATTGTCAAAACAGATAATAGCATTCAATAAAATACAGGATCCTAATTCCTAATCTATTGGTGAAACAGTAGTTTCGATAAGTAAAGCTCCTTTCGGACCATTGTAGTTGTCAACATGTTGGAGGTATTTCTGAAGTTCGTTGGTGAGATCAACTTCAATCATATCCCCCCAGATGCTTGTTATCAACCACTTGTTGTCTTCAATTATATTAGTACTTCGGCGTGCATCTACGTAATCAACTACACGAGGATTATTGAAAACAAACATCTTCTTCCAGCCTTCTTCTTCATATCTGAGCAAATCAGCAGTTAGCTCAGCAGACTTTCCAATAACAATCAAATGCAACCTCTTTGCAATGGTCAAAAAATGCCCTTGGCAAGGATTGACTACAATACTCTCAGGAAAGTGAAGCATTCTGAAAGTCTCACTAACAACATCAAAACAAACGATGTTCCTCTCACCTAGTGGATACCAATAATTTGAAACCAGAAAATATATGGTTTTATCAGCATAAACTCCTGTAGACCATGAATAACGACTTGAACTATAATTGTTTACGATACTGAAATTTATTGTTGTCCATGACTCACGACGTCGTGAGTAAACACGAGCAGCAGTTACATTACGGTAACATCTGATGTTCAGCACTTTGAGATCATTGAACTGATCAAAATAAATTCCACCGGTATCAGAGTTTCGATGATGATTGTAATTAAAGTAGTCATCACACAAAACCTTATACTGCCTGATAGTTGGATTCCAAAGAATCAACTGACAGCAAATCCCTTCATTGGAAACTAACAACAACCCATTAAATGAAGATAGAATACGTAAGAAGCTAGAGTGGACATTGTTAGGAAAACTTAATGTTTTACTACTAACAACATCCAACTTACCACCAACTACGTTGTCAATGACAATTGACGTGTCTTTAAAGGATAATAGTTTCTTTTGTACTGAATCTCCACTTCGGAGAGCATGCATCATCTGAAATGCATGACTTAACAATTCCCTATAAAAATTCTTGGAAAGACACTTGAAACGGCAAATATCTTCTGCAGAAAGCCTTGTGAAAATCTCGTCAACAATCACTTGAAACCCAAATTTTTCCATCCTGCAAAGAGCCTTGTGAAAATCTCGTCAACAAAATTTTTGAAGATGATTGAGTAGATAGATGAAAATGGTAATGATCAAAACCTCTGCCAAATCTATTTTATATACCCAATGAAGAAGGCTATGACTAAATACATCGTCAGACGAAAGAATATCATGCGACACTTATTAGGCTTTTAATGCATTTACACGGGAAAAATATAAAATTAAACACGTTATTATAATTACAATTAACCTATTCATTTACCTATAAGACGCATTTAGCATAAGACAGAAGTGATTGCTTAACGTGCATTAATTGCAAAGTATATATCCCAAGGCATTTTGAATTTGAAATTACCGGCAATTTCAAAACCACTGCTATGGTATATGTTTGCCAAAGGAAATATCTGCTAAGTTATACTTTCTTGGCTATGGGCAGTAGTTTGCTGATCTGATTTGAAAGCAATTGTCATGATGAGTTTTCTAATAGAAACAGAGTATGAGTTAAAAATTTTCTGCAAATAATAATTATTTTAACATGTTCTCAACAGATAATTCAAACACATAAGTAAACCCTTCTTGAATGTATAGCAATAAACATTTAAAATCATATTAGTAGCAAGATAGGATTTAAATTAACATAGATTAAACAATATAAAGTTCATCAATAGGAATGTACATACCAGTTGCTGAAGAAAAAATAATAAAACCTCAGGTGATTGAAGTGTAGAAGATGGAGGAAAAGAAAATTGAAACCCTAGAAAATGACTGGGGAGAAGTGATTTTTTAAAGAAGAGATGATAGATGTTTGATGTGTAATGATGATGAAGAAATACTGACGGTTGTGTTTTTAACAAAAGTAGTTTGACTTTGGTCAAACAGACTTTGGTCAAACAGCGTTTTAACATTCCTCAAACAGTGTTTTATCTATTATAATTAGCTTTTAACATAAGTAGCTTGACTTCGGTCAAACAGGGTTTTAACATTGCTCACAATGATTACAACCTAGTAAAAACTTCTTTGTAAACAACATTACTTATTTGTTGGTTTTCCAACAGCGTCGAATATTAGTATTTTAACACCTTCTCTGGTCTTGACCCTTGATAATGCAACATACAACTGACCATGAGTGAAGACAGGATCTTTCAAATAAAGACCAACCTTTGATAACGTTTGTCCTTGACACTTGTTAATTGTCATAGCAAAACAAACTGATAAAGGAAATTGACTTTGTTGAAATTGAAAAGGTATTTTTTTGTCAAACGGGATCATATTAATCCTTAGAATAAAAACTCTCGTGCCAATGTTCCTACCAGATATAACTTGAGCTTCTATAACTCGTTTACCAAGAAAAGTAATTTGAAGCCATGAATTTAGAATTAATAACGCAAACTACAGTTAAGTCAAACAGCTGATGGAAAACTTTTAAGCACTGCTAGTGATTAAAACACTGATGGTACTTAACCAATAATAGTGAACTACAGATTTTTAACAACTGCTGCTGCAGTAAACAGTAGATACAGAAGCAGGGATTAAGGATTAAGTGTTAAGGAAGAGCAGTGGTTAATATCTGCTGATATCACCCCAAAACTTATAAAATATGTTGAAAAAAAGTAATATTTATGTTTAGAGAAAAATGCAATTTGCGTCCCTGTGATATGTGTGAAACATCAACTTGAGCCCCTAAATTCATTTTTTGGTTTTTTGAGCCCTTGATCTTATAAATTCATAACAGTTTGAGTCCCTCCCTCACACTTCCCTATGTTGACTGTTTGACAATTGTGAAATATCCTTTAATAATCCCTTAAATTCCCTAAAGACCGATCACACTTCTCAAAAATATCTGAAAATCTCTACTCCGAACACCAATCATCATCTTCATCTTCATTGAATCTCCTCACCAACCATTTGTTGTTATAACAATCCAAGGTAAAATCACATACCTAAAACATGATCAACACTATGGTTTACCCTCTGTTCTTGTTAGATACTTGTGTAACCCTATGTAAGTTGATGTTTGATGATATCTCATTTTCACCACTGTATGAAAGTAACAGCTTTTGTGTGAAAATATTGTTTGATTATTGTGGGAAATATTGTTTGATTATTGTGGGTTTTTGGCTCGGGTATCAAAACAGAGGTTTGGGTTTTGGTTATTATAAAGGTTTGTTTGTGATGTTTTTGGTTTTATCTGTTTATTAATACTGGTTTTTTGGTTTTTGGCGTTAATCTAAGATTGTTTTTGTGTTATAGTTTGTTTGAAATGTTTAAAATATACAATCGATTAAAACAGGGACAGGTTTCTTAAGTATCTGCCGTTAATGTTGAAATCTGAGTTTCTTAAGTCTCTGCTGTTCATGTTGAAATTTGGGTATGGTTGTTGTTTTGTTTCTCATATAAAGTTGGTTAAAGACTATATGTTTTGGGTTCATCGTATTGGTCATTTGAATGTGTTTTCTTCATTTCAGATCAACTGTGTTTTGGGTTCCTCATCTTGGGTTCATCATATATGTATACTTATATGCATTATGAAAGTACTGTATCAGCCGTCTTACTATGGATATTTTTATTGTACAGAATGGCTGCGGATGTAAAGATACGCAAAACACCAACTACGAAAACATTGGCGAGAATACTTGATAACCTCCTAGAAGTTAGTGCGATGCACATAAGGAAGTGATTGATCAGAACGATCAATTGCTAAAACATAAGCTGTTTGGTGCATATGAATGAATATAACCCCAGTGGCAGATATGAAAATACCAAGCTTGGGAATTTCAAGGAAAATCGAAGAGCTACACCAAAAAGGGGGTTATCAGCTACATTCCGAAGTGCACCATTCACTCCTTGAGTTTTCATTATAAAGAAATTTGAAAACTCGTTGTATGTTACAATCTTTTGTTTTCGAGTCTGTAAGTTCTGTCAAGTCTACCGAGTTGGATATCCTTCTATGTTTCTAGGTATGACGTTTTGTGTCCGTTATGTATGTTTAACATAATGCAGGTGTGCATTTATGTTGGCTTTAATTGTAATAATGAATTTAACATGAATTTAAAATGAATAAAGCAAAATACTGTTAAGTGAAACTACTGTTAAGCGAAACTACTGTTATGTGAAACTACTATTAAGTGAAACAGCTGATGAAAAACTTGTAAGCACTGCTAGTGATTAAAACACTAAGGGTACTTAACAACTGATAGTGAACTACTAATGGTTAACAACTGCTGATGTAGTAGTCAGTGGATAGAGAATCGTGATTAAGGATTAAGTGATGCTACTTAACAACTGATACATGAGTTAAGGATTAAGTGATACTACTTAACAACTGATACATGAGTTAAGAAGTTATAATTTCACTTACTATGTAAATTTCGTTGAGATGAATTAGCTGCCGTAGAAGATGAACGTGAATTCTTTGACATCTCAATATTTATTTAACAATATAGATAATAATATGCAAAGAAAGATCATAGTGATTATAATATTAGAACATAACAGTATAATAAGCAGATAAGTTTTCAGGAATTCAAAACCACACAATGAGTCCAAAACATAACCCACCAAACACCCAAAAGCAACAAAACGAAAACCATAAGTTCAACATGGCAACAACATATGAAATCAACACGTAAATGTATCTGAAAATACTGAAAAAACTATTTTTCAATCTTTGGAATCAAAAGCGTCGAAACACCAGCATCTTCATCCTGACACAGTTCATCACTGATGCGGCGCTTTGTCGAGGAGCAACCTAATGCATCATCCACATCGAACACTTCAAGAATATTACGTTTTGTTTCATCTGAAGAGGGATTCTTAGTGCCTACCAGTGGTTGGGATAAAGGGGTAACATTGTCACCACAGCATGACATCTCATCCTGATATAAAAAGACAATAAGTACTAACGTTTCAAAAAATTTAGTACAAATAAACAAATTCTCATATTACCTTCATAAGGTCAACAGGAGTAGACAAACTGCAGGAATCTGGAACATCCAACGATTCAGACTGCTCATGCTTTAAGTACATAATACACAATAACATAAAATACACATAATGGTATAAATCTATTTCAAAAAGATATAACTATAAAATTAAAAGATTCACATAATGAAGATTTAAACCTGGTTAAGAGTGAATTTGGCGGAAAGCGCAGCAAGGATCTCATCATCGTTAGTGGCCATTGAAATACCATAGTTTTCAACCTGATGCTCAATGTTATAGTCTTTAACACTTATGATGAAAGCATACCTCTTTCCAATCAATGTGTCAAAGATCTCAGGATATGGGTTCGGTATGTCTCCAGAATTAACAACCTATGATTTTATCAAAATTAATATAAATTACAATAAGCAGAATGATTCCATAATTGAGAACATAGAATTTTATAAAAATTAATTTTAAGTTATATTAACTACATGGCCAAACAACTGAATGCATGTATTTGTTACCTGATCTTGGATTGAAAGTAACTCTTTTGCAGATTTGTTAAGAATCTTGTAAGCTTCAAAATCAAACAGTGTCAAAGACACAATACCGGAAGAGTCTTGCACCCTAATAGGTATCTTGAACCTATCAAAGTTAAAAACAAATGAAAACATTAGTATTACTAATATGAACCGTTCATATTAGTATTTAGTATAAGGAAATAAAAAACTGTAATCTCAAACCGCGGAATAGAATAGATGTCGACTCCTCCACATTTTTCATTTGTACAAACCAACGATTTTGCATGATCAACATCAAATGAACCATCCGCATTTTCTTTCGTTACAAATCTTTCCTCCACACCTGACTTACAGTGGTTACAACCATTGTAATACCAAAGTTTATCAGTGCATATAGTTGTGATTGTGGCAAGAATCAAAACCTTCTTTGTCTATCAATATCAAACAAAAATAATAACACTTAGAAAAGAGTATAAAAAAACTCAGCATGTAGAGTACTTATAAGAAAATACACACCGTTGATATCGTTCCAAGGAAACCAATAAGCATGATATCAGGGTTACTAAGAAACTCATCTTCAACACTTGAGATAACATTTGAACCAACATGCTCATTTAATGAAGATGAAGTTGAAATTTTCTCTACATACCTAAACAGATTCATGCGATCAAATTAAAACGTAAAAATTAAATGTAAGTACAAAATAATAATATTCAATGTTTATATGCATATTACTAACTATACCTCTTCCTAAAAGAGGAAATCTCTTCAATGTCAGTGTCAATAAAAAGTCTGCTCAGCTCAAACCATTTGCAACTCCACGCTTGCCTGAATTTAAAAATAAAAACAAATGTAGATCAATATAAATACTGTCAAATTTAAAATATATAAATAAATACAACGTTTAAATTACTAAAGATAAAAAAAATTAAACTAATTAAGTTTAAATTGTACCTTTGTAAAGGTTGACCATACCAAAATGACAAAGGATAACAACATATTTCTCTCTTTTCTTATCATTCATGTAAGCAAACATGTCAATAGCAAAACCATCCCACAAAGTAACCGGACACTTTTGGCCTCTAAAAATATTAACATAAAACATAATAACATCAAGCAACCTTATAATGCTTTAAACGTCAAAATGCAACAACTTAATAAAAAGAACGCACTCAAGATCTTCAAGTCTAAGATTAAGTCTCTTGCCCTTGCTCCCATCCTTCTTTGACGTATCCTCTAGATTGAAACATACATCCACATAACCAATCCAATCTATAAACAAAAATATATTGTTAAAAGAAAACAGCATTAAGAAGTGATAACAATAAAAAAAAAACAATAAGACAAAACAATAGATATATATCATGTAGTGATTTACATACCAATAACTGTATTTACTTCAATTTTATTTTTAACAACATCCTTGAGGTTAACGAAATTAAAACGGTATTCGGTCCAGACCAGTCAAAGCATTTCTCAACAGAAGTATAGAAATAAAGTGATATTTTGTCATTTCTCTTGGTATACTTAGCAGAGGACTTATTAGTAGCAAGAGAAGGTTTGGTGATAAGAAGACATTCATCCAACTGAAGGAAGTCTTTGAATTTTCCAAGCATTTTATGCAAACAGCTGGCTTGTATCATAGTTCCCTAAGAATATGAAACATCCGATTAAATAAAAAAGATGTTATACTAATTTGGATATTCATATGTCCAAAAAAATGATAAGACAACTATATACGGTACCATCTCATCCATGAAGATCATATCAAGACGATATATTTCATTTTTGTTATCATTCATCATCTTCTTCGAAATGCTAACAATCTTCACTCTAATCGAATAGTTGTTTGAGAATGTATTAAGATCGTTAAGCATGGTAACCTTTGCAACCTCCATTTGAAGACTGTACATAAAAAAAAAGAATCTTGTAAATAATAAGTATTGCTAAACGTAATATGCTAATAATACAATAAGCATGGATGTTCTTAAAAAAAATATCAAGGTTGGAATTCAAGGTTACCGATTATCCAATAAAAATTTTAACTGAATGCAGTGGCAAATGTAATTTCAAAGGTAGGGAGTGTATATCCCTATATGCTGCTTTATTAAAATAATAAAATATTAGAAATGATATGCAAAATAGAAAGAAAAAAAAAGAGAAAGAACGTCAATTTTAAATTACCATTTTGTATATTTATCATTTCAAAATTACTGACTTGATTTCAAAGCAATTGTCATAATGACTTTTCTATATTTTATTTTAAATTTAATTAAGAAATAATAACCATCAATTTGAAATGATGTGATAAATACTGTTACATCAAAGTGTATAGGAATTTTATTAGTATAAACATGAAACAACTGTTCAATTAATAGTACAGATCAAACCACTGAAGTGAGGACTGTTCCGAAACACTGTTACATAGTAAAAACAACTGTTCCGAAACACTGTTACATATAAACACTGATGCCATAAAAATGGTTACATATAAAATACTGAGGTGATGACATCTAACAACCTAACAGTCTATAAAAAATTGATGCGGAAAACACTGTTACATATAAACACTGTTAACATAAACAAATAAACAAACGTTGATGCTGAACCACTATTGTAGTTTGACACTGTTGTTGGACGTCATAAATTTCAGATTTAATTTCAAAGGTATGCAAAGTAATTAAATATTAGAAAGGACATGCAAAGTAGAAAAAAAAAGAGAGAGAGAACCAAAATTTTAAATTACCATTTTGCAAATTTTAAATTTCAAAATTACTGACATTATCAGTAACAACAGTCCTAAACACTGTTAAATATAAATTAAATATAAACACTGATGCCATAAAAATGGTCACATATAAAACACTGAGGTGATGACATCTAACAACCTATCAGTCTTTACAACATTGATGCGGAAAACACTGTTACATATAAACATTGCTAACATAAACAAATAAACAATAGAAAAACTAAAGTTGATGCTGAACCACTGTTGTAGTTATCCACTGTTGTTGTACGTCATAAAATTTCAGATTTAATTCAAACGTAAGTAGTGTATATTCTTATATGTTGCTTTATTAAAGTAATTAAATATTAGAAATGATATGCAAAGTAGGAAAAAAAAAAAAGAACGAAAATTTTAAATTACCATTTTGAATATTTTGAATTTCAAAATTACTGATATTATCAATAACTACTGACTTGATTTGAAAACAAATGTCATCATGACTTTTTTAAATTTTATTTAAACTTTAATCAAGATATAATAACCGTCAATTTGAAATTCAAAATTTGCTTAATCAAATGTCCAAAGCTCAAGAAATCAGCATTAATTACTGATTTGATTTGGAACAAATAGTCATCAAGATTATTTTTTATTTTTTAATTTAACTTTAAATTTTATCATGAAAATAATTTTGGTGGAACTCTTATGTCATTGGAATGTAAAGATCAGGTAAAATGGTAATTTGATTGCAATTCTAGTTTTCATTTAATAATTTCAATCTATTACTAATTAACAACATCAATAATAAAAATGTGAGCAGTTACTATTTTTTAGGGAAACCGCTGATGGTCCATATCAGTGGATGTAAAAAATGTAAAAGTGACCAGTGGCTATTTTTTCCGATCAGTGGAAACGGAGGTTGTCTCTCAGCATAAAGAAACGGAGGTTGTCTCTCAGCAGTGGATAACATTTAACAATCAGAAGTTTGAACCAAAATAGTGGTTCCAACAGACTTTAACAATCAGATGTTTGAACCAAAACAGTGGTTCCAACAGACTTTAACAATAAGATGTTTGAACCAAAACAGTGGTTCCAACAGACTTTTAAGGATTAATGAAAACTATCATTTTTTACTATTTTAAATATCTTTGACCTTAAACAAATATTTCACCTTCAATATCAGTTGTTTGGAGATAAACAAATATTTCACCTTAAACAGATGTTTGAACATAAAAACATATTTCCTGTTAAACAAATGTTTGACGATAAATAGAGATTTGCCCATAAACATCTCTTTGTAAAAAAAAAAAGACGAATTTCAAAAACATTATATCCAAATAATCATAATGAGGAACTTATTTAACATCCAAGTGTACTACATTTTTATTTAATAGTATAAAAATCAAACAACTGTTGTATTTATAATACAGATCAAACAAATAACGAGTTGTGATAAATACTGTTACATATAAACACCTCATAAGAAACACTGATAATTAAATACTAAAGTTACATAAGAACCACTGATAATTAAATACTAAATTTAAATCCGTTGTAGATGCCGAACCACTGCTGATACTAAACAGTCGTTTTCCTTTGGTTAATCAAACTCTAGGTACATAAAGTCAATCATTGTATATCTCCAACAATCGACATGAACTCCATGGAAGGACTCAATGCATTAACATCAGGATTTATAGAAAGCTGATCTCTAGTGAACAGACCAAGATGCAGTACATGAAAACACTTCTTCAGTTGCTGAAGAGTAGCCCTGACCTCATATACTTAATCCTTAACTTTGTTTATAAAGAACTGTGGGTTAAACCAAACTTTATGCTTCTTTTAATACAAAAAAGGCAGGAAAGACCATTGCTCTAGTAAGATAAAATCTTATCTTACAACAGTAGCAGATCCTTTCTTGGACAAGTCATCATCATCTGCTGCACAAGTCAATTATAATCATCATTTACTCATAAGAAAAAATTATTTTAACTGTAAATTTAATAATCTTTCTTTGTGTTTAATTAAACTTTAAACTTCTTTGATTACAAACCTATAATAACCCGCAACATATTGTATGAATTTCAAACAAATGTGATTAGACTGAAATATAAAGTGACAATTAGAGTATATCACTTGATAATTAAAAACTCAAAATTTGGAAATCGGAGTAGCAAAAAACACATATTTTAAACGATGTTGGAACAATGATACTGGAAAGGACAGTAGAACAATCATCATCATTATCATCTGCAACAGATCATTGAAAATAATCATTTATTAACAACTCAGATAACAAAACTTAAGTAAAAATCAAAAACAAAAACACATACCATGATTATGGAGAACCATTAGCCGGCGACACATCTCTTGATCTAACTCTCGAACGAAACCCTAACAATGGTTACATGAAAAGACACAAAACACAAAGGATTAGTATAAATAACAGGAAATCATGAAACTATTTCAACTAAAAAAAAGAAGAACAAACCTTTTGATGAAGTAATCGATGAACAAAAGATGATTTTATGGTGGCGTCTGGAAGAAGATTAAGGTTTGTGAAATTTGAATTTGAATCGCCTGAATATAGAGAGAGAAAGAACCCTAGGCGTTTGTAAACAAAGATCAAAAGTGAGAAGAGAGGTTATATAAGGAAAAGAGGATGACACTGTTGGGCGAGAAAAGAGAACTGAGGATGCCCTAATCAAGTGACACGTGACCCAAATAACTTTTATTTATTATATATAATAGATTTACACTTACAATTACAATTATTAACTTACATATAATTACTTTATTATGTGTTAGTATTTAACTAACTTAGTTCTTTATTACAACCTTTTATCACAAATCATCTATTTTAAACTATATAAATACCAGACAACACTTTTTGTTGTATAAAAATGCTTTATTGTTGAGATTATTTAGTATTAAAAAACCTCAAACAATTTAATATATATTAAATTAAAGTTAGTGTCAGTGATGAATTAATAGTATATATCAGAAGATACACAAACTTAGGTTAGGACCTGACTAACCCAAGTCGAGCTGGAAATTTTTATGTTTGCTTGTATGAAATTAAAGGATCTAAAAAAGTGACTTCATACAAATAAAATCCTAGATCTGTCACTGAATGTACGGTAAAAAGTGCTTCATTTTATGAATATATGGCAAAAAAAAAAAAAAAGGATACCCCTGAATTTTTCTTCTAGATCCGCCACTGGGGTCCGCCACTGCCAATATTGACAATTTTCAAGATCAATACTTTAATACCATTACTTTCAATAGTTAGGTATAATAAAAGGAATGAAAGTTGGCTATGCATCATTAGCCATACGACCATACGCAATCACTTCTTTACATGTACCTAATAAAATTTAGATTCATCATTTTTCTCCAATATACAAATTATTCATGCAAATTAATCATCATTTCTTGGCAAATACATAATCAAAACGTAATATATTGGAAGCAATTTAAAATATGTTTGTAATTGTAATATGTAAGGGATATATCATGTAATAATAACCAAGTTTTGTTATTATTCAAATAAATCGTTCATTCATTTTGTTTTAAATTAAAAAAAGAACACTCAAGTTTCATTGTTGTGAAACGTTTCATAGTTGTTTTAGAGGTTTTTCTACACAATTTCCTTTTATTTCAGGTCATACTTGAAAAATAAAATTTCTCTACATAATAATCAAATTTTATATCTATTCCATTTTGTTCACTTAATCTAAAAAATATAACACATAAAATATTTCACAGCAATAAAATAATATTAAAGTTTGAGTAGTCGTTGTAATTAAAATAAAAATTTGGTAATTTTTATTAGAATACCTAAGTGGTTCTATTAGGTGAAATATTCTCTATTTCTATCAATGTTGCTCATTTGAGTAATTGCATTGAATTTGCATATTTTCCTTTAATATCATATAACTAAATTGCATAGATGCGTATCCAAAAATATCGAAGACTAGTGTGTCCACACGAATCGATAATCTAATCTAATCCTTCCTTAATTAGTCAACTAAATCATATGAACATATATTATTAGGGTATAAGGTGCGGTTATGACCCTCATAACCACCATGATATTTCACATCAGTGTCATGTCACCCACCTCTAATCCACAATCCAAAACCACTACCCTAACGGTGTAGTCATGACCCAAACCACTATCCCCTTATTTATTTTAATTTATATTTGTCTAAAGAAAAAGGAAATAATTACTTGAAAAATGGAAAGGAGGACCTTGGTTGCCATAGTTTAATCCATGCAAACCATGGTGGATTAGAGAAGGGTGATATAGCCTTCCATTCATATTCCTACGTGTCGAATCATGTCCCAACCATGACCCTCACACCCCTTAGCCTTATATTTTTTGGCATCTTTGGGTGAGATAAGGCTTTGGTACAATAGATCCTGGGTTCGATTCCCACAAGGGGGGTTTTCCAATATTTATTGGGTTTCCTTCAGAATTTGAGTATAGGCATTATACGTAGTGCGGTAGTGTGGTAGTGGAGATGGATATGATCGGGTGGTTCCGCTGATGGCACGATTATACTCTAATGGTCCGTCAGTCATCCAAATTTACCGTTTAAAATATATATATATATATATATATTATTATATGTTAATGTTAATATTAATTTTCTTCGTTTGAGACTATGTGAACCAATACCATAAAGTTATGGAGAGAGGATCACATGCAAATTGGCTTATGCAATCATTAGAACCGATAAATGTGTTATGCTACCTACCGTTTGCTCCACCAACCATTAATAAACAATACTAACTTCACATCCAAAGTTGTTTTTTGTTAACGGCAAACGCTTTATATATATATAAAGAGCTAGCAAGAAGCTAAGAAACAACACTATAAAACGAAGAAACGAACCAAACAAAACGAAACAATTACATCAGATCTAAAATATCAAAAGCGATCCATTTTTCCCAACCCGGCGAGAAACGCTTTGATCTGTTGATAATCCACAGAAAAGCGTCCTCTTTGATTTGATCCACCGAATTCGAGATAGGGATAAACTTGCCTTCGAACACTTTTGAGTTCCTGGCGAACCAAATCCTCCAAACCGAAGCGATTACAATAGTGTAAACCGTCTTCTTCCATCTCGAATCACCCGGCAGACGCTTGATGTACTCTATGAAATCCTTAAGACTGCTTATGTTAACCGGAAAAGGAACCCTCATCCAAGACATCAAGTTCCACCAGATACATCTGGAGCACAGGCAATTGAAGAAGATGTGGTCTGGATCTTCATCCGCGATGCCGCAACGAGGACACGAAACATCACCTATCGGAATTCCCCTGTGAAGCAGCCCAACTTTAGACGCGGTGGTGTTTTAATTTGGATAACGCGTGATATATGTTTATCACGGACAAAATACATGCCACCCCGGGTGGCCTAAGGCATCAATGGGATGGTAGTTCATTGGCAAAGACAGTATCTTTAAATACTTTGGGAGGGTGAGTTCTTGCCGTTCAAAAAATCACACAAAAAATTTACCGTTAACATTGATTTGCACAGTCGACAGTTTTAGGGTCGTCCCATTCAAGTTTTTCAGCTCATGGTTACACGAAGAAGGTCTATCAGAAGCAGTCATGAAAGGTATTGAAGCAGAAATTAGAACTGCGACCCGGACGTGAATCTAATGCAAAGGCTAAAAAATATTAAAGAGGAGATAAAGGAGTGGAAAAGGGCTCATAAAGAAAAGGTTGGTAAAGAACTATCTGAAGCATTGACTTACTTAAATCTATTAGAAGAAATAGCTTGTAGTAGATTATTAACTGAAGAGGAGAAAAAGAAGCGAGTCGATCGCAAGAAGATAGTAAAATGGGTCGAAGAAGAGAAGTGTAAAGATTTGACGCAAAAGACGAAAATAAAGTGGGCTCAGTTTGGTGACGAAAATTCTAGCTACTTCCACGGGGTAGTCAACGTGAGACTACTTGCAAATAAAATCAACGGAATAGAAATAAACGGAGCCTGTTTAACACAACCAGAACAAATAAAAGATGAAGCTAGGAAATTTTTCAAAACAAGACCTAGGATTAGTTCTCTTGGGTTTAGAAAAGTACCGGAGGAAAACATTGAAGGCCTAATCGCACCCTTCTCGCCAGAAGAAATAAAATGCGTGGTATGGCAATGCGGATCGGACAAGGCCCCGGGCCCAGACGGGATGACTGTCAAGCTTATCAAATATCACTGGAATCTGCTATAACAACATTTCAAAGAAGCAGTTGATTTTTTTACCAACACGGGAAACTCAATAGGGGTACCAACTCTTCATTTATTACGCTCATACCCAAAGGTAGTGATCCTAAATCGTTCTCTCAGTTTAAACCAATTTCTTTGGTCGGGGTCTTATACAAAACTATTTCGAAGCTTCTCGCAAACAGGATAAAATTAGTTATTAAAGGTTTAATAAGCGAAACTTAGACGGATTTTGTTGAAGGGAGAAATATTCTCGATGGAATTCTTACGGTGAACCAGCTCGTGGCTTGGGCTAAAAAGAGTAAAAGTGAGCTCGTCTTATTCAAGGTGGATTTCCATAAAGCGTACGATTCGCTGAACTGGGACTTCCTATACGATGTATTACACCAAATGGGATTTCCAAACAAATGGATATCGTGGATAAAAGGGTGTTTAAATTCTGGGAGGGCTTCGGTATTGATTAATGGTTCACCGCCAAGAGAGTGATATTAAGAGAGGGTTGGGATAAGGCGACCCGTTAGCTCCTTTTTATTAATTATTGCCATGTATGTGCTCCATTTAATCATGTCCAAGGCGGTAAGAATCGGGGCTTTCAATGGGGTGAAACTACCAAACAACGGACCGAGGCTAACTCATCTTTTTTTTTCGCGGATGATGCTCTATTTTTGGGACACAATTCGGAAGAAGAATTCAGAAATTTAGCAAGAATTTTGAGATCGTTTCAGCTCACCTCGGGACTCATAGTGAACTTAGAAAAGAGTAAGGTCTTCGGTTCGGGTATGCATCAAAGGGATGTTCAGAAAATTGCAAGTTGCTTAAGATGCTCGTTTGGTTCCCTTCCATTCGCTTTTTTAGGATTACCTATCGAAGCGAGTATGAAGAGGGAATCTCATTGCATTCAGTTCTTGATAAATTTAATTCACGACTTTCTACTTGGAAAGTTCGTCATCTTTCTTTTGCAGGGAAAATAACACTCATCAAAGCGGTTCTTGGAAGCATTCTAACCTACTATTTATCTATGTGCAATGCACCTAACAAGGTAATCAACAAGTTGGAAAAAATCAGAAGGAACTTCTTATGGGGCACAAAAGACTCAATAAAAAGAATTAGGTGGATCGTATGGGATAAGATCACAAAGGCGGGCTAGGAGTGGGGAGAATCAAGGACACGAACATGGCATTACTCACAAAATGGTGGAGGCAGCTAAAGAAAGAAAATGACTTATGGGCAAAAGTCATATTTGCATTACATTACATTGTAAAGGCAAGGCAAACAAGACAATTCCTCTTTACAAATCGTTAAACGAGCTGTGGAAAAGCATAGTGGGTATCCAATCGGAATTACTAAAGATTGGGTTGGATATTCACTCCTCTCTTAAGGTTCGGATAGGAAACGGGAAAATAACCAGATTCTGGCTCGACAATTGGACTGAAGAAGGCATTCTTTGCGACGTTTTCCCAGAACTTTTTGGTGCAACTTCAAACAAAAGGTGTACCGTTTATTTCGGTGGGACGCTAAAGAGGACTACTGGAATATTAGATTGTCACACCCCGATATTTCCACATATTACCGGTGGGCCCGGCGGGGAGTATCATGACGTAGTTGATATCATCATAGTCAATACACACAATATTATAGCACAGCGGAAGGCTTGGTGAATAAACTATTACAAACCATACTGTCTGAGTGTTCGAGTGTATGAATAATACAGACTGGAATGTAATAAGATCCACATGCGGATCATATATGTACAAAGAAACAAAAACAACAGACTTCAGGTATCTATGGATTTGCAAGATCCTCTTATGATACCTAATAGCTCCAGCCTATTACGAGAGGTACCTGTCAAATCAGTCTTTAAGAAAATACGTCAGTTTACACTGGTAAATACAATTAACTGATTCTTTTGAAAACATTTCTGAAAATTGATTTAAGTGCACATGGCACAAATCTTTTATAACTTGGGACAATTATTTAAATATAATCTTGTATACAGATTTACATGTTTGTCTTACAATTGGGGCCGGTTGGAAGCCGGTCGTGATTAACCGACTCACCACTTATAGAACCCACAAAGGAGTTATCCCGAACATGTGGGTTTATATATTATTTTAGCATTTGCATCTGTTAGGTGTATGCCTACATCCCGTGCATAGGTCGTGGCCATTTTAAATGAAATGAGCCGAGGATATCCAGGACACGGTCAGATTAACCCCCAATGTTTATGTTATCAAACAAGACATATTAAAACGGGTTATGCAAATTTATTAATCACAATCCGATTAAATGATTTCATACCCGACCAAGTGGTATTATTATAATACCATATCCCAAGCCCATATAAGGGAAAATAAGTTAAAAGTATTTACCTGATGCTAGTACTAAAATCCTAAAGCTTTTTGAAGGCACCTTCTACCGGAAGCTATTTAATCTGTATAGAAGGTTTATTAACCTATTAGGATGCTAACGGGTCTTTAATTCAGTCAAGGACTTAGACCGGCTAGCTAGAAGGAAACTTTACGGTTCTAAACGCTAGATTAAGCGGAGACCGGAATAGAATGTGGTTTAGACCCGACAAGCTTGGATACTTGTATAATATGGGCAAACTAAACACATTCTGGAATTTGAGGATTTAATGATAAGGTTTGACCCGTTTCGGCTATTTTATGTAAACTAGTCACATAAGCCGATCCGAACGCGTAAACGCGTAACGGGTAACCAAATAAATTATATACAGGTCTTAATCATTATTATGCTCAAAATATGTTAATACATCAGTATGATATTAACATATATGCCCAAAAAGTAATTTAAACCAAAATAAGTCCCATAAGGGCATTTTGGCAGGCCTGTAAACGAACCAAACGTTCAGCGAATAGTTCGTGAACCGTTCGGCGGGAAGTTCGTTTATGTTCGTTCGTTTAATAAACGAACGAACATGAACAAGAAATTTCGTTCGATTAGTTAAATGAACGAACATGAACAGAGGTCTCGTTCGTTCGATTGTGTTCGTGAACGTTCGGTAAGGTGTTCGTGAACGTGTTCATGAACATTCGTTGATTTGCGTTCGTTTATGTTCGTATGTTTGTGTTTTAATTGAAGATCTTTGTACTTTCTTATATTTTATTTGTACTTTTTATATTATTAAACTTTTATTTATTTTATTTCCCTAACAATTAAACTAGGAAACTCACTTTCAACTTGTTTATGCATCATTTCCCTTTCATTTCTCATTATTTACATCCACGAATACAATTGACCTCCGTTCCACAATAAGGGATTCAAGTTCGAGTGCTACTCTCTGGGCCATCTATCTTTATCCTTCGTCGCGTTCGCCAAATTTATTTGTGTTCATTTGTGTTCCTGAACCGTTCGCGAACACGCTCATTTCCTTAATGAACGAACATGAACATAAAATCTCGTTCGGTAAGTGTTCATGAACCGTTCATGAACACATTTATTCCTTAACGAACGAACACGAACAAGGCCTTGTTCGTGTTCGTTTGGTTCGTTTACAGCCCTACATTTTGGTAATTTTAATGCCCATAAAAGAGTTTAATTGCGCAACTGAGTTTCAGATCTGATTCAATTAGTAAAAATATGTATTTTTTATAAGTTATATCAGTAGGGTATTTTATATATGTGAAATTTATCTTATATTACCAAACTATGCACCGTAGGTGCATTTTGGTAATTTCACATAGGCTTTAAAGGTCAAAATAGACTTCTGAGTTTTAAAAACTTTAGCTTACTGTATAATTATATAAATTAGCTTAAAACATCAGTGGGTAATAAGTTTTATATGTTAAATATAGTTTTGACCCATACTAGGTGCTAAAAATGCTTAAAAGTCGGTTTTAAGGGATATTTGGTTTAAAACAGGAAATCTGAGTTTTTGATCAGTTTATAAAGTTCAAAATACTTTATTTATTATATAAAATTTGTAGCAAGAGGTTTGGCACTAAAAAGTTATGTAAAACTCATTTTATGCATGAAAATGGTAAAACCGACAATTACCGAAAACAAGATATAATCCTATGTTATGCTCAGCCTAAAAATAATAAAAAATCTTCAAAAATCCCAAAATATTATTTTACATCAGTAGGTAAAAAGTTTGGTATTTAAAAATTGGGTTTAGATAGGCTTTATTCTAATTACGCCTTTTAAATAACAAAAGCTTCTTAATTACGCTATTGAGCATAACTCCTATTCTAGAACACAAACTGATGTCAAATTTTCGGGACATGTATAAATATCAGTAGCAAAGGTGTTAGTCCATTCATATTGTTAAAAATCTCAGTTGTATGCAAAAAGGGCGTTTATGGCATTATTAAGCATAATTACGATCAAGTGCATATATTTCAAACCACTAGGCACCATGCAATATAACTCCACAGGGTTATACTACTAAGTAATGTGGTCCTAATGGAAGCTTAAAACATGGAAGAATTAAGCTTGAATGGGTCGGAACTGAAAGTCAAAGCAAAAGTCAAGCTTTTGCGACTTTCGGTTATAAACTGACCTTAGACTATTAATTGTCGGGTTAGGACTGATAAAACATGTTTTAATATTAATTACCAAGTCATTAGAATATTAAAATATAATTTAGAACCTCTGGTTTATTAATTTTAATCATTTTCAAACATTCTGTCCAGTTTGACTTTTTGTCAAACTACTTTGACCCGACAATTGATCAGTCAAACGAGATAATTAGGAGGTGCCCTTTTAAGGGTTAATCACCTACACTAATGTGGTTTTAAAACCACTTTCAATTTGATCAGTGGTTAAACCATACGTAATTAAAACGAAAGTCAAACTAAATTTACGATAAGTTTGACTTTAGAGTAATTAAGCTAAATTAATTGACTAAACAAGAAATTAGAGGCTTACTACAGGTCCTAGCAGTCTTTTCTACACTTGATAATCCTCTTCTTACTGATGGAAGCTCCAGAACAAGTCCCTCAAGTGAATTGTTTGCAAATGTGTTTATGAACACAAGAGTAAGCTCCTTTATATAGCAAAGTCCATGAATCTAGATCATTTCCAAGTGTTATTGGAGGCCCTGGGATCACCCCAGGTGTCCTATCTAGTGTAATAAACCGACATATAGCTCTTTAGGTCGTTACAAACTAGGCTAAGGCGGTGGAACAGCCTAAACCCGCACCTGGCAACATTTTTCTGATCTGGGCATGCTGAGGCGGGCCGCGTAAGACTTAAGGGTGTCTTACGCGGGCCGCGTGAACCGTCTGATCAGGTAAAACAAGTTTCCAAGCTGGCAGTTTCAGTCCCTGATCGTTTTTAACCCTTTTTAACCTCATTGTTGACATGTAGGGCCCTTGTAGTCAGTATGTTGAGGCTCTATGATGAATAAACTAACTTCGTTAGGCTCCGGTTCGTTTAATACCTCTATGAAAGCAAGTTTCATCAAGTTGACACTTTTGGCCCAAAGTCTTGAAAATATACGTAGCGATCTCGAAACCACGCGAAATTTATACCATTTATTCTTGAGAGTATATTTGAATATTTCGAAGCCTCGGTTTCGTTAAAAGGTCACTCAGAGGTCAGAATTTACATGTTGACACGTTTAACCCTTGTAATTTAATAATCTTTTGATTATTTTCATAAACGACTTCTTATATCCAATCAATTACTCGTTTAAGAATATATTCATCATGTATAGTCATTCAGAGGCACAAGTTTGGCATGTTGACACTTTTAATCCCTGTGGTTTCATAGATTCACTGTTTGACATCTTTGGTCCTTCAAACTAAATCTTTCACACCTTTAGAGTATAGGACGCGTGTCTTTACATAATTGGACACGTTTTTACGTGGTGTTACATCCTCACCCCCTTAAAAGAAATCTCGACCCCGATATTTACTGGAATAAGTGAGGGTACTTTTGTCGCATAGTGGACCCAACTTCCCACGTATATTCGGGACCTCTACGGGCTTCCCATTTGACCTTTACTATAGGTACATGCTTTCTTCGGAGCTTTTTAACTTGTCGATCCTCGATCGATATAGGTCTTTCAACAAATCTCAAGTTTTCATCAATTTGCACGTCTTTATGAGACTTAGCCAGTGATTCATCGGCTAGGAATTTCTTGAGATTACAGATATGGAACACATTATGGATTCCACTCAGCTCCTCAGGCAAGTTTAGCTTATAAGCTACACTGCTGACACATTCGATAATCTCGAATGGTCCAATATATCTAGGGCTTAACTTACCCTTCTTACCAAAACGCATCACACCTTTCCAGGGTGACACTTTCAATAGAACTTTATCGCCTATCTCAAACTTTAGTGGTTTTCGCCTCTCATCAGCATAACTTTTCTGCCTATCCCTGGCAGCTTTTAGGCGATCACGAATCTGGACAATCTTGTCCGTTGTTTCAAGGACTATATCAGGTCCTGACAGCTGAGTTTCTCCTACTTCTGCCCAACAGACAGGCGTTCTGCATTTCCTACCATATAATGCCTCAAAAGGTGCAGCCTGAATGCTAGTATGGTAGCTATTGTTATAAGAAAACTCGATCCATGGCAGGTGGTCATCCCAACTACCACCTAAATCAATAACACATGCACGAAGCATGTCTTCCAAAGTTTGAATTGTACGCTCACTCTGTCCATCAGTCTGAGGATGGTAAGCAGTGCTAAAATTCAAACGCGTGCCCAAGGATTGTTGGAAACTTTTCCAAAAATGAGAGGTGTATCTAGTATCTCTATCAGAGATAATAGACACCGGTACTCCATGAAGAGCTACGATCTTGTCTACATACAACTGGGCTAATTTATCGGAGCTATGAGTCTCCTTGATGGGTAAGAAATGTGCTGACTTAGTCAGTCTATCAACAATAACCCATATGGTATCATTTCCGTCCCTTGTTTTAGGTAACTTGGTTATGAAATCCATGGTTACCATCTCCCACTTCCATGTAGGGAGTTCTTGTTGTTGAAGTAGACCTGAAGGCTTTTGATGTTCAGCTTTAATCTGAGCGCAAGTCAGGCACTTAGCTACATGTGTGGCAATAGATTTCTTCAAACCTATCCACCAATAATTAGCCTTCAAATCATGATACATTTTGTCACCACCAGGGTGAACCGAGTACTTGGAGTTGTGGGCTTCCTGGAGGATTACCTCTCGAAGTCCTCCAGGAATAGGAACCCAAATTCTTCCATTCATTCTGAGGATTCCATCCTTCCCAGGCGCTAACTGGTCAGTAGTTATACCCAATTTTTCATTTGGAAGATTATCTTCCAAAACAGCATCCTTCTGTGCAGCTAATAGTCTTTCATTCAGACTATTCTTCAACTCAATGCTCTTGGCATTGATCCTAATTGGTTTAACTCTTTCCTTTCGACTTAGGGCATCTGCGACCACATTCGCTTTACCAGGATGGTAGCGAATTTCGCAATCATAGTCATTTAAGGTTTCCATCCAACGGCGCTGTCTCATATTGAGCTCTTTTTTATTGAACAAATGTTGGAGACTTTTGTGATCAGAAAAGATCACACATTTAGTTCCATATAAATAATGTCTCCATAACTTTAGTGCGAATACAACGGCACCCAACTCCAAATCGTGGGTGGTGTAATTCTTCTCATGCACTTTTAATTGTCGTGATGCATAGGCAATCACCTTGCCTCGCTGCATAAGCACACAACCCATGCCGGTGTGTAAAGCATCACAGTATACGACAAACTCTTCAATTCCATCAGGTAAAGTTAGCACCGGAGCATTGCTTAATTTCTTCTTAAGAATCTCAAAGGATTCTTGTTGTTTCAGACCCCAATCAAACTTTACATTCTTACGGGTCAAGGAAGTTAATGGTGCTGCTATTCTTGAGAAGTTTTCAATAAATCTTCTATAGTAACCAGCCAAACCTAGAAAACTTCGGATTTCAGTAGGAGTCTTGGGTGCTTCCCAATTCATTACGGCTTCCACCTTAGCGGGATCAACTTGGATTCCACGCTCACTGACAACATGTCCAAGGAATTGGACTTTGCGAAGCCAAAACTCGCACTTGGAGAATTTAGCATATAATTTCTCCTGTCGGAGCAATCCTAAAATGCATCGAAGGTGCTTCTCGTGATCAATTTGATTACGAGAGTAGATAAGTATGTCATCGATAAAGACGATGACAAATTCATCTAAATATGGCTTGCAGACCCTATTCATGAGATCCATGAATGCTGCTGGCGCATTTGTGAGTCCGAAAGGCATCACTAAAAACTCAAAGTGTCCATATCTCGTTCTGAATGCCGTCTTAGGTACATCTTCAGTTCTTACTTTAAGTTGATGATACCCAGATCTCAAATCAATCTTCGAGAAGTAGCTTGCCCCTTGGAGTTGATCGAACAAGTCGTCGATCCTGGGCAAGGGATAACGATTCTTGATCGTTACTTTATTTAATTCACTATAATCAATGCATAAGCGCATTGATCCGTCCTTCTTTTTCACAAACAGTATTGGAGCTCCCCAGGGCGAAGAACTAGGTTGTATAAAACCTTTTTCCAATAGTTCATCCAATTGGGTCCTAAGCTCTTTCATTTCAGTAGGCGTTAGGCGATAAGGAGCTCATGCTATAGGTGCCGATCCTGGGAGAATGTCTTTCCTGAACTCTACTTGCCTCTCAGGAGGTAATCCAGGTAATTCGTCAGGAAAGACATCAGGATATTCAGAGATAATTGGAATATCTTCAATTTTAGGCTTCGGATCATTCACAGTCACTTGTGCCATGTAAATGACACATCCACTTTTCATACACTGCGATAACTTGAGAATAGACACATTGCTGGGCAATCCGTATTGTGTATCTCCTTGAATAGTGACTGATTCGCCAGAAGGGGTTTTGATAATAACTAGCTTTTTATCACAGGCAATTTGGGCTTGGTTATGCGACAACCAGTCCATGCCTAAAACTATATCAAACCCAGCCAATTTCATTGGCAAGAGAGATAGCGGGATAGAAAGATCCTTAATGGATATAGAACATCCATCAATAAGAGTGGAAGCTGTTTCTAAGGTACCATCAGCAAGCTCTACCTCGTATTTTATGTCTAGAGTCTTAATAGGCAGATTCAATAACTTACAGAACTTATGGTCTACAAAAGACTTATCAGCACCGGAATCAAATAAGACTCTAGCATAATTATTATTGACGAGGAAGGTACCTGTTATGACGTTTTCGTCATTCACCGCTTCCACCGCTTGCATCTGGAAAACTCTCGCATTGTTCTTCTTTGCCTCCTCGGGCTTCTTTGCATTCTTGGGGCAATTGGTTTTGATGTGCCCCATTTTCATTGCAACCATAGCAAGTTGCATCCTTTATATTTTGGCACTCAACAGACTTGTGCCCTTTCTTTTTACAGATCCCACATGGTTTGGCCTGTGGGTCTTGGTTGCATTTTCCAAAATGCCTTTTGTTGCAAGTCTTACACCTGGGCTTGTCACTTGACTGCCCCTTTTTGGAACTAGAGTTCCCTTTTCCCTTTTTGTTCGACTGAGGAGACTTGTCTTCCTCTCTTTTCCTCTTCCCCTCATCGGTCGCCCTCTTCGCCCTACTCCTCACAGTATCCAAAGTGAGGGACAAGGATAGATCCACAGCGGATCTATAAGTGGCTGGCTTAGAGGCCTTAACATTCCCTTTTACTTCAGGGGCTAAACCACCGATGAAACGCGCAATGCGTTTGGGTTCAGGAGTGACTAAATATGGCACAAGCCTTGACATTGAATTGAAGCTAGTCACATAGGATCTACAATCCAGATCCTTCATTACCAGGGTGAGGAAATCAGTCTCTATCCTTTCTACCTCGTGTTGAGGACAGTAAGTGTCCTTCACCAAGTCAACAAACTTCTCCCAAGAAAGATTATACAGGTGAACTTTCCCAGTAGACTGTACTAGAGCTTTCCACCATGTAAGGGCATCACCCTTAAAGGATTGTGATACAAACATAACCACATCCTCCTTAGCACACCCGCTAATATCTATCACAGTCTCCATCTCGTCTAACCAGTTCATACAATCAATCGCTCCCTTTTCTCTAGTAAAATCCCTAGGCTTACAGGAGACAAAGTACTTATAGGTACAACCCTTGGTGTACCTAGGAGTCGGCTTGAGGACTATCTGCCTCTTGGGTTCACTATTCTGGTTAGATGAGTGCTGAGACTCACTTTTCTTATTAGTATGGGGTTGAGAATGGGATTTTGAGTTTGAGACCGAACAATACACGGCTCTTTAAACTTAGCATCTACCGCTTGAGAAACTGCTGCGGTGATCATTGCTTGCAGTTCGGCACCAGTGATATTAATCCTGGTGTTGTTGCCTTCTGTAGGATGACTGTTTGCTTCGTCCGAGCCAGCCATTTCTAAATACTATATCAAACATATATGATATATTTAAATTACACATTAGATCATCGCATTGATGTCTAGATGGTCGTGTTATTATTAAACCATATAGACCATATAAAAATAATAATAATCAAAGAGATAATCATATTACACAAAGCTCGTCTCGAAGGACATTTAAATAGCTTTGAAAGCTTGTCACAGGGACGATTAAAATATAACCAACGATCCTTTGGATCAGTGATCATTTAAGGGTCGAACAAAGTTCATCGCCTTTTTGACAAGAAGTTTATAAATAGAACTTTCATTGTCATTGTGACACCTGTGTCACTTCAACCATCAAACAAATGCCAAACCAATGAAATATTGTATTTCATACTTGGGATTTGTAAAAATATGTGTATCATTTACACATATCAATTCTTGTTCGATTTCAAGCTCTAAATCGCTTTCTGGAAGTTTATACGCGCACTGATGCGTAGATATAACCAGTTTAATGCAATGAACACTCCGGAATAGTGAAATAGGCTTAACATACCTTAAATAACCTTTACTTAACTTAGAAATAAGTTTTGAAGGCTTTGGTATGGCAAAATCAAGTTAAATCGCTTACAGGGACTAAAGTTGGCTTTATGGGCCTTAGAAGTGTCCACAATGTTTAGGCATCATTTTAGGGCCTTAAAGTTGGCTTTATGGGCCTTAGAAGTGTCGGGAATGGCCTTAAACACGTGCAGGGACTGAAACTGTCATTTTTGAAACTTATTTTCTGATTAGAACCCCCATGCGGCCCGCATTAGTTTTGGTGTATCCTGAAGCGGGCCGCGTCATCCTTCCAGAACAGATAAGATCGATTAGTCAGCTGATTCCAGCTGTTTAATCCACACCCACACATTCTAACTTGCCCTTTCAGCTCATGGGGGATCATTTTTAGCCACCATAACTTTTCAACAAGTGTACGCACAAGATTCGAGCACGGTTTCCATGAAACGATCTTAACGGTTACCCAAAAACTATAAATACCCATCCACCCCCATTGCAAAACCCACAAGAATCTGATTAAAAAGACTCTAAGTTGGAACCATTGTTTCATACCTGAGTTATTTTGATCACGATTGGCATTCGGGGACCCTTCGTAAGTATTCTTTCGTTCTTTTATTGCTTTTCGAGTCTTTTCGAGTCTGAAAGTCAAACTTTGTTTGACTTTCTGCGTTGACCAGTTTATGGTCAATGCGAAGTTCGTTTGAACTTCGCAACGTGAGTGTAATCACGTTGGTTATAGTCCCTTGGGACTATGCCTACTGATTACCACGTTGTCTAGGGTCGTAGGGTAAGCGATCTAATAAATCGCTTATACCTTCGAACCCGACCCATTTGGTCGATCATTAGGATCCGACCAAATACATTAGGTGACCATAGTGTATAGGGAATAACCTTCCGAGGTTATACCTTATGGTCACATCGTTTAAATAGTTGTATGATAAGTAGTTTATATGCCTTAGGTAAATTACCAGAATACCCTTTTCATGTATAATTGGTAATTAAGCATATGTAACCTAAACTTTTGTCACATAACTGATTATGTAACATGTTTAGGCATACAACACTTGTAATAGGACTAGTTAAGCGGTCCGAACGCGTTTCACGCAAACGACGCGTTAAAGTAGCATAAGCTACCTAAACGGGTCGTAATGGGTTGTAAGCTATTAGGTTAGGTTTCATTTAGCATGTAGGCTTTGTTAAACCATATGACACGAGTCTCTATACTCGTTTGGTTTACGAACCCTCATTCTATCAAATCCTCCGATATAGGTCCGGTTTATTAACATAGTTACCTATATTAGGTGCCGTTTGATATCCGCGATCTCTAGCATTGTTTGGTTGTTACTCAAGGACTACTAAGCAATCTCAAGTGAGTACATAGACCCCTCTTTTACTGTTTTCCAAACTGTTTTGGGGTGAAACACATGTGCCTACTTGTTACTTTCGTGCTTTCCTGTTTTCACATCATATACTTGCTATGTTCATTAGTACATTTATAGTACATGTTTTACATTACATTTCATGCTACGTATGTCTATTGTTGCATACTTAGTACAGGTCACATGCTACGTATGTCTATTGTTGCATACTTAGTACAGGTCACATGCTACTTATGTCTATTTGTCGCATACTTAGTACATTTGTTATTCATCACATGCTTACATTTTGGATGCATATTACATGATTTACATTGATCATGCATTTCCACAGGACATAACTTTGATTTAAACCAAGTTTTACTTCAATACTATGTTCTTGTGCATATGGTTTAGTTGATGCATTTCACTAGCCATACATATCATTTTGGTTACACATTACATGGTTTACATTTGACACATAAACACTTTTGACATTGGTTATACATTATATGATTTACATCTTGACATAAACATTTTAACATATTATTTCAATACATTTGGAAGTTGGTTTAAACATAGACATCTTACATTGTTTGGTTTGGTTTGAGTAAGTGATTAAGTAACGAGGCGTGTGTAATATGATACAAGCATGGTGGATACGCCGCTGGTACTTCCTATATATAAGTGTTTGTATGGTATTACATATCGTAACGTTATTTGAATAATTTCAGTTTGAGACATATAACATTTTATACAAATAACATACTTTTCACAAGACATTGATTTACAAACAACTTATATTATACAAACTCATCTTACATGGTTATTCATTTAATCATACATTATTCACTTATTTATACATATCATCTGATCTTATCGGTTTTCAAATGATTTACAAGACAAAGCAAATTACAAGGTTCATGACTAAACATTTTCTCAAACAGAAGTCATGAATCCTTTTTTTTACAAAACCTATGTATCTCACAGGCATTTTTATGCTGACGTACCTATTTTCACATGTGTTTTCAGGAGATGATGCATAGGACTTATCAAGACATACTTAGGCGGACCTGTGCCTTAGTGACTTAAAACGAGACAAGAACTAGTTAATTTATGTTATGTACTCTTTATTTTTTGTTTAAAGACAATGTAACTCGCTGGTTTGATGAATAAAACGAAGATTTTATTGCCATGGATTTGAAACAATTAATTCTGTTACAACACTCCCCGATGTTTCCGCCACGTTTTGTATGTTCTACGTGGTCGGGGTGTGACAGAAAAGATGGTATCAGAGCCAATGGTTATAGGGAATTAGGTTATTAGTAATACTTTGACCTAGTCTATAACCTTCTTAGGACCCTAACGCGAGTTTACTTGCGTTTAGTCATTAAACAATACCGTCACCTATCCTTAGGCGACGACTACAACAAGAACATAAATTTCAAAACCACTTTGAAAACTAATCATCTGTTCTAGGATGATTGATTACTAGGTTTTGAACCCTATATTGTAAGGTTTTGAACCCTCTGTTATATGGTTTTGAACCCCTTTGAGTTTTCAAAATCTCGTCAAGGTTTTGGGTTTTAAATAATGTGAACACGTGCAAACTGGAAGGGTGAATGCCTGTATTCTGGGTTTTCTGTCTAGGTAAGCACTTCGTATATATCTCATCAGACGCGAGACCAGTTGTGCTTACCTGGGAATTCTTGGGATGAGTGTTCACTTATAGGCGAGCATGTCTTCGCGATACATTATGAGGACCTATTTGCTTTGATTCAGCCTTTGTGTGTCGTTTGTTTGCTTCATGGTTCAAACAAATGACCATCACCTGTGATTTTGGTCGGTAATTGTAACATCCTATTCTTACCCACTGCCATTTCATTTGTTTTCTCTCTTGTTTCCCTTTTTAGAATGCCTCCACGACGCGAAAATCCGGTATCTATTGATGAGCTGGCAGCTGTCATTACACAACAAATGACTGCTGCAATCCCGAACATCGTTGCTCAATGTCACCAAGCTCTCAACAACAATAATGCCCTCTACAACTTCAAGACGTTCAACTCGGCTAAGCCATCAAAGTTTTCTGGGTCTCAAGGAGCGACTGCACTTCTGCAATGGTTCGAGAGTCTAGAGAGCACCTTCAGGCATGTTCAATGTCCAAACGAGCGAAAGGTAGATTTCGCATCTAGTGTCTTTGAGAAACGAGCTTTGACGTGGTGGAACGGTGTGGTGAGAGATAGGGGTGCCGAAGTGGCACTGGCTCAAACTTGGGAAGAACTTAGAGCACTGATGATGAAGGAATTCTGTCCTCGTCACGAGATCAGGGCCTTGGAAAGGGAATTCGACGATCTTAAGCAAGACAGTGGTGAACATCGAGCATACACCGATCGATATGAGGAGCTGAGCCTGTTGTGCCCTACCATGGTTACGCCTTTGGATAAGGCGATCGAGAAATACATTGATGGTCTCCCTGACTCAGTTCAGGACATTGTTACTGGTAGTAACCCAACTACGGTTAGGCAGGCCATTGAGCTATCTGCAACCTTGACTGAATCTCAGATCAGGAAACGTAAGCTTTTCCGAAAGGGTGACAAGAAACCGATCGAGGAATCGAAGCCAATCGAGGAATCAAAGACCATGGATGAACAGACTGGATCCCCTGAGAAGTTTAAGAAGCGTAAGGCTTCACAGAATTGTGCGATTGCTGCTCAACCCAACCAAAACACCCGCAACCAACCAACTCAACCTCCTGCAAGGAAACCTTATGCCGGTACTGCACCGATATGCGACAAATGTAATGCACACCACTTAGCTCACCTACAGTGTCGTTTATGTGCATCATGTGGGCGACTCGGTCACCTGGCAAATGCTTGTCGATTTACCCCAAACCAAAGTGGTCCAAACCAACCTCAAGTAAATCCTACTCAAGCTCGTCTTCCACCAGGACCTTGCTTCAACTGTGACAAGATGGGCCATTTCCGAAGAAATTGCCCAAAGATTGCTAATGCGAATCCAGCGCAGGGATGAGCATCGGACCAACTAAAAGGCAATGTTACTTAGAAATAATCAAGCCTTATGTATTATTTTCTTTTGTTGTCAAGGTCCATGGAACAGTTGTTGTTTATAAATAAATCTTTTTATTTTACATTGCAATATACAAATGTGATGGCATGTATAAACAACGAATCCTCTACAATACCGACAATCAAGGAACCGTATTCCTTGAAGAACAGACTATCCCGTAATTTCTTCCATTTTATTATCTCTTGCGTTTTCCACGGAAATCCAAAGTACCCGTTTCTTCTAAGGAAACGAAGTACAAGGCGCAAGTTACAACTCTGTACGAATACCCAAAGTACCACTATAAATTCTTAATAGGGTACCTAAAGGTATTTCCGTATATTCAAAAAATTATTGTACCTTAATTCGAATATTGCGTTTTCTCGAAAACAAAATCGAATTTTTGGTAGATCATTCCATCTTTATAAATAGATTCTTGAAAATGTTTAAAGTACCAAATGAAATCCACGGAATGGATTCCTAGTGTGCTTCAAATACATGTACGTGATCAACAAAACTTACAAATTAAAGATCTAGATAAACAATTTTGCGGTTGTGTGACTATGTATTTATGCATCTTGTCTTTCTTTTTATGCATTTTGTGTTTTTGTATACTCTGGATATTCGCTATCCAAATCCTCGTAGAATCTTTTATACCTTCATATGAGGGATTCGTAGTAGGATATTCAAAAAGGTACTATCTTAATTCCTTAATGGACTTCTACGTTGTAGTTAAGTCCCTTGGATTATAAAGTACTATTCCATAGTTAAAGACATCCTCCGTCGATGTAGTTAAATATTCCTCTTGGGTAGTTAAGTTAAAGAGATCCTACGTCGATCTAAGTTAAAAAGATTGGTTCGACAATCCAGTTAAATATATCATGCGTTTATATAGTTAAAGAGATCCTACGTCGATCTAAGTTAAATAGATTGGTTCGACAATCCAGTTAAATATATCATGCGTTGATATAGTTAAAGAGATCCTACGTCGATCTAAGTTAAATAGATTGGTTCGACAATATAGTAAAATATATCATGTGTTTATGTAGTTAAATAGGCCCTCGGGTGGTCTAGTTTAAGAGATTGTTCGTTGATCTAATCCTTTGGTGACCTAGTTAAAGAGACTCTATTGTAGTCAAGTTAAATCACCACAGGATTATTCGTTTGATTTTTCCCCATACGCATTATGGAATGAACTGTGCGGACTATGCAAGGAATCACGTAATTATGGAGGCCTACATAATTATGGAATTCAGTGCACAGAAACCACAGGAAGTTTTGTCATGTGTTAAGACTAACAGTGGCAAGAGTAACGATACGGGAGAAGTCTTGGACCTCTACCAATGTCATTTATTCTCACATTCCCCAATTCTGATCTCAATCACACACACAGTTTCCTATGATAAGTCTTCATAAGAAACGTTCTTCTGTCCGTAGTTCAAAACTTCATGTTTTGTTACTACAAGGATTTCACTTTGAGGGTGGAAATTTTTGCTAAGAATCCTAACATGGCCCAGAGTTTTACTTAAGGGTTCAATGGATTTGTCTGAAAGTGAAACCGTCACAGCTGTTTTCACAAGTTTCCTCTTAAACTAAATTTCGGGACGAAATTTCCTAAAGTAGGGGAGACTGTGACACCTGTGTCACTTCAACCATCAAACAAATGCCAAACCAATGAAATATTGTATTTCATACTTGGTATTTGAAAAAATATGTGTATCATTTACACGTATCAATTCTTGTTCGATTTCAAGCTCTAAATCGCTTTCTGGAAGGTTATACGCACATTGATGCGTAGATATAACCAGTTTAATGCAATGAACACTCCAGAATAGTGAAATAGGCTTAACATACCTTAAATAACCTTTACTTAACTTAGAAATAAGTTTTGAAGGCTTTGGTATGGCAAAATCAAGTTAAATCGCTTACAGGGACTAAAGTTGACAAACTGCGGAAGTATGCCAATTTGAACTGTAACAGACATTCCGGAACATGACTATAAGTTAAACATACCATAAATATCTTTTACATAGCTTAGAAATAGGCTTTGAGGTGTTCGGTGTGCTAAAATAAACTTTTGGGTCATTCAGGGACTAAAAGCGTCAAAAAGTGCACAAGTTTGCATTTTCGCTCATAACTCACGTTCTGAATACATCCGGACATCCAAAATTTTATGTAAGCACTAAAATATTTTATTTTAGTGTTCGGCATAAGAAAAATCCATTCGTCGCGTCATTTGGATCGTTTTTCGCACTTATGCGCATTCCGTCGTAATTAAGCGAACATCGCGTTCGTACGACCAAACGAACCAACATCCGACATATTTTTGAGCATGTTTCATGTCCACAATGTTTAGGCATCATTTTAGGGCCTTAAAGTTGGCTTTATGGGCCTTAGAAGTGTCGGGAATGGCCTTAAACACGTGCAGGGACTAAAACTGTCATTTTTTAAACTTATTTTCTGATCAGAACCCCCATGCGGCCCGCATTAGTTTTGGTGTATCCTGAAGCGGGCCGCATCAGCCTTCCAGAACAGATAAGATCGATTAGTCAGCTGATTCCAGCTGTTTAATCCACACCCACACATTCTAACTTGCCCTTTCAGCTCATAGGGGATCATTTTTAGCCACCATAACTTTCCAACAAGTGTACGCACAAAATTCGAGCACGGTTTCCATGAAACGATCTTAACGGTTACCCAAAAACTATAAATACCCATCCACCCCCATTGAAAAACCCACAAGAATCTGATTAAAAAGACTCTAAGTTGGAACCATTGTTTCATACATGAGTTATTTTGATCACGATTAGCATTCGGGGACCCTTCGTAAGTATTCTTTCGTTCTTTTATTGCTTTTCGAGTCTTTTCGAGTCTGAAAGTCAAACTTTGTTTGACTTTCTGCGTTGACCAGTTTATGGTCAATGCGAAGTTCGTTTGAACTTCGCAACGTGAGTGTAATCACGTTGGTTATAGTCCCTTGGGACTATGCCTACTGATTACCACGTTGTCTAGGGTCGTAGGGTAAGCGATCTAATAAATCGCTTATACCTTCGAACCCGACCCATTTGGTCGATCATTAGGATCCGACCAAATACATTAGGTGACCATAGTGTATAGGGAATAACCTTCCGAGGTTATACCTTATGGTCACATCGTTTAAATAGTTGTATGATAAGTAGTTTATATGCCTTAGGTAAATTACCAGAATACCCTTTTCATGTATAATTGGTAATTAAGCATATGTAACCTAAACTTTTGTCACATAACTGATTATGTAACATGTTTAGGCATACAACACTTGTAATAGGACTAGTTAAGCGGTCCGAACGCGTTTCACGCAAACGACGCGTTAAAGTAGCATAAGCTACCTAAACGGGTCGTAATGGGTCGTAAGCTATTAGGTTAGGTTTCATTTAGCATGTAGGCTTTGTTAAACCATATGACACGAGTCTCTATACTCGTTTGGTTTACGAACCCTCATTCTATCAAATCCTCCGATATAGGTCCGGTTTATTAACATAGTTACCTATATTAGGTGCCGTTTGATATCCGCGATCTCTAGCATTGTTTGGTTGTTACTCAAGGACTACTAAGCAATCTCAAGTGAGTACATAGACCCCTCTTTTACTGTTTTCCAAACTGTTTTGGGGTGAAACACATGTGCCTACTTGTTACTTTCGTGCTTTCCTGTTTTCACATCATATACTTGCTATGTTCATTAGTACATTTATAGTACATGTTTTACATTACATTTCATGCTACGTATGTCTATTGTTGCATACTTAGTACAGGTCACATGCTACTTATGTCTATTTGTCGCATACTTAGTACATTTGTTATTCATCACATGCTTACATTTTGGATGCATATTACATGATTTACATTGATCATGCATTTCCACAGGACATAACTTTGATTTAAACCAAGTTTTACTTCAATACTATGTTCTTGTGCATATGGTTTAGTTGATGCATTTCACTAGCCATACATATCATTTTGGTTACACATTACATGGTTTACATTTGACACATAAACACTTTTGACATTGGTTATACATTATATGATTTACATCTTGACATAAACATTTTAACATATTATTTCAATACATTTGGAAGTTGGTTTAAACATAGACATCTTACATTGTTTGGTTTGGTTTGAGTAAGTGATTAAGTAACGAGGCGTGTGTAATATGATACAAGCATGGTGGATACGCCGCTGGTACTTCCTATATATAAGTGTTTGTATGGTATTACATATCGTAACGTTATTTGAATCATTTCAGTTTGAGACATATAACATTTTATACAAATAACATACTTTTCACAAGACATTGATTTACAAACAACTTATATTATACAAACTCACCTTACATGGTTATTCATTTAATCATACATTATTCACTTATTTATACATATCATCTGATCTTATCGTTTTTCAAATGATTTACAAGACAAAGCAAATTACAAGGTTCATGACTAAACATTTTCTCAAACAGAAGTCATGAATCCTTTTTTTTACAAAACCTATGTATCTCACAGGCATTTTTATGCTGACGTACCTATTTTCACATGTGTTTTCAGGAGATGATGCATAGGACTTATCAAGACATACTTAGGCGGACCTGTGCCTTAGTGACTTAAAACGAGACAAGAACTAGTTAATTTATGTTATGTACTCTTTATTTTTTGTTTAAAGACAATGTAACTCGCTGGTTTGATGAATAAAACGAAGATTTTATTGCCATGGATTTGAAACAATTAATTCTGTTACAACACTCCCCGATGTTTCCGCCACGTTTTGTATGTTCTACGTGGTCGGGGTGTGACAGTCATTATCACACCCTTGCTTATAAGCATACATCTCTAATGGATGTTTTGGTGTACACATCATATTGGTGTTTATTAGCCATGATTTATATTGATCATATAAGCTATACATAAGTGACTTGGAAGGATCTAAGTACATTTGGAAGCTTGTGTGGTTTCTCGTACCGCACAGCCAGGAATGTTAACATATTTTCAGATGTTAACAGGGATTTATTATCTTAAAAAGGTTATACCATCATAGCCATTTAATATTCTGGCTAGGTTATACCTCTAAGAGTTTCTTAAGCGGATTAGATAAAATTTGAAATGAAGTAGCATGATATAATAAAATACATATTTAAAAACAAAATAACTACATTAAACTTACGAAACGAGTACAACCTTGCCCAAAAAAGGACTTGAGAAAAACAACACAAACTGCCCACGCAGGGGCTACTGAAAGTACTGCCCACGCAGGGGCTACTGAAACAGAAAGTAAGTCCACGCAGGGACTTGGTACATGAAAACAAAACAAACGTCCTCGCGGGGACTTTATTACATGACAAACAAAACAACCCAACATCATCCTATTTCTTCTTGCCCTTGAGAAGGTTCATAAGACCCTTGACAAAGCCATTGTGCTTCTTCTTAGTTTCATGGGTCTCATGTTCAACCCTGTCTAACCTCTCTAAAATCTCTTGAGTTTGCTGCTGCTGAAACGGAGGAGGTTGTTGGTATGGCGGGTATTGAAAATCTTGCTCCGGGTATCCAGTGGGATAAACTAGAGGGTAAGAAGAAGGGTAAAGATGATGGTATTGTGCAGCTGTAAGGTACGGATCATGAGTCCCATAGTCAGATGGGTATCCAGACGGATTATACTGTAACATCCTCCAAAAACGGATATTCAAAATCCGACCCGTTTTAAATTTTGGATCCTAATCCTTAAAACTAGTAATTTTTTTTCGCAAATTATATAACCGTGAAAGATATTTTTTTTTCATCAATATGGTTAATTATTTATTTAGTTAATTTAAATAATAATAATTCTTTGAAACTTACAGTTTTGTATAAACTAGTCAAGTTTCATAACGTCCACATATTATTTTGACTAATATTTAAGCAAAATGCTATTTCTAGAAATGAATATGGAGGCACATATAATATGGCAAGTGAATAACAAAAATATTAGAATTTTATTACTCAAAACGAGAACTACTTATATCCATATGGATTTTGTCTATAATATGCTCATCTTCCCTTTACATTACTTTTGAAACTTCCTTTTTTATCATTTGCCGCCAAAACAGAAGGATGACAACCATGTTTCCTTTTGAAGCTATTGCTAATTCTCGTTGATTTCTCGAGACGACTTTCGCGTTTCCTTTTTAGTCTCAATCATGCACCTAGTCGAAATCTCATATCCTTTATATTCGAAATTAGAACTTTCCATGTCGAACAAATTCATCACAAACCATTTCCAAACTTACGAGACTTGCGTAACTCTATATAAACGACATCCGCACATCACCTCCATTCGTTCTCATCTTCCTCTCACGGACCACAAAAAGCCATGCATGCTCATTCACGTCGGAGTTCGAAGTTTCGTCGGAAGAACTAGCCGGAGACCCACTCGGGTCGTTTTCGGTATAACTCTTGTCTCTTTTTCTTTCTTTCTCTGTCGAAACAAGTACTCTCCCTGATGATTATACTTCATTCGAAACGACAGGGTTATAGCACACCGAGCACGACGTCGGAGAATAACCTAAGCCACCGGAGCCGCACGGGATCGACTGTAACTCGTTCCTTTCCGTTTCGGTATATTTCGTTGCTTCGATTCAAAATATATTTCTCTTTGCTTTGAACGGCTGAAATGGTTAATCAATTTAAGGTTTCATAGCAATGGATTATGTTTTTGGTTCATACCAGTTCATGTTCACGTTTTGTTTTTAAAAAGAGAATGATTTTTTTGAAACTTTCATATATATGAAATATAAATTTCAAAACCATTGTTGAAGCCCAGTTGGTTTAATGGTTACAAGAAAAAGGCTCTTCATGATTGTTTTGGTTAAATCCTTTTTCTATTCTTTAAGTTTATTTTTCTTTTTCTGTTGTAATAAATAAGTGAAAATCCAAAATGGCTTTTAGAGTTTTATTTTCTATTTTAATAAACCAATAAAATCCAAAAAGAAACAGAGACAACTTTATGTTTAGTATTTCATTTACCTTTGAACTACACGTATACATTTATTAAATAATTAACCAACTTCGTTACAATATTTTCTTAACAGGTTATATTTAGATAAAATACAATATCTAAATAATTAATTATTTAACTTATTAATAATTAGAATGTTCACGTATTTCTTATCTATGATAATCGCTCTTTTTCGTTCTCTTGGATTATTCCAATCTTTACTCGTGCGCTTACAAGAAATCACAACGCAACCAATGTGAGTATACATGACCCATTTTTCCATTTTAACACTTTTGGGTGCAATATGTATTCTATATCAATCACATTATTCACTTCAAACAGCTTTATGCACACTCTATCCAAATTGCACGTGATACATTTGATTCATGTTATACATGTTATGCTATTGTAAACTCTCATGACTATGTGTTCATTAACTTTGCAAGCCTCCCCTAACAATGGTAGCGCTATAGGTTGAGAAACGCCCCTCCCGTTATTTTGGCGGGTATTGTTAGGTTAATCTATGTTAAAACCATCTCATTCATTGGGATAGGCATGTTAATTGCGTTAAACTTTGGTTTGGACACATAGAGTAACATCGTTTCGAGCATATAATGTTAATATGATCATGTTATTCACATTGGATATGAGAAACATTTATACAAATTATTATGCTATGTATCAAACTTGTATACTTGCCAACATTTTTGTTGATTTTATTTTAATACATGTTGCAGGTTGAAATTGTGCAAGATTCAAGAAAACAAGCTAGGATGGCTTTAGATACCCATTTTAGCAAATAAAGAATTGTTTGAATTTATGTTTGTTAATTTGAAACATTGTATTTCATTTTAGTTTCAATGAAATGGAATAAATTTATATTGTCACAATAGTGTTATGATGTTTTGAGCAATTTGTTCGTCTCATCCCGATGTTTCCGCCATCGGTTGGGGTGTGACAGATTGGTATCAGAGCCATAACTATAGGGAATTAGGTAAATTGCTACACTTTTCCCTAGTCCATAGTAGGGAATTAGGAATGCCTTGCCTAGTCTATAGTTTAAGAGCTTATTCACTATGTGTTGCTTAAAACAACTTCCTTTCTATCTTCTTTGCTTCCCTCTATTTTCTTGGACTCTTAATATACATGCCTTCCCTAAGGCATAACACAATACACACTTGGAAGTTTTGAAGACACTCTTATAACACAATCGAAACGACTCATCAAAATAAGGGTGATTCCTACATTTGATGAAGACTTTCACTCAGCTATACTTTGAGTTTTGCACGAAATCTACCCTCAAGTTAGGAGTGATATCCAAACCTTGAAGGGAGTTTTCCATTTCATATTCTAGTGGACCCTTATCTTATGATAAGTACCGACCACACTAGGGTACGATGTTATCAAGTTAGAGGTGAAACTCGCATCTTGTTAACTAGTCCCACTCCTCGATTTTCGCTCTCGCCAAAGTTTCGATTTTCCCAATCGATTAAGGACGTGTAGTAACTGGAAGGACAAATATCGTTAGTCGCTCCTCGATGAGAGTATTTGTCTATTAGGCCAAAACACGTTTCCTTAATTCGAAAAGGACTTCGATTTACTTTGGAATAGTCTTATGTTACGTTCCGTGACAATCCAATTTTTATGTTAAATCTCTTTTATGCTATCTCAATTTTCATGTGTTTTACATTTGTACGATATATCATTTCAGTCTAATACATGCATGCTAATATGTTATACTAGATTCGTGATTACTGGGTTATTCTTATGTGATGAACTTGTCTTTTAACCCACACCTTAACATGTATAGCACTATGCGTAGTGCTATAGGAGTAGCGCACCACCCGTGAACGAGAGGTCATGTTAAGTCATTCAATTGCGTTACACGATGGGTTGACATGTTTATTCACATGCCAGTGATACGTTAATCTTGTTAACTAAGTTTGTCATGTGGATTGTTCTACATTTTTATGCTACTACTCATGGAAGCTTATCATCAAGATAGGAGTAATTTCCTTACCTTGACGATTTGCTCCGCTCACTTTTCAACTTCACCAATGAGCTAGGGGTGATTTCCTTAACTCAGAGGTAGTTACCAACTCTTCTTCGTTCTCAATGAACTTTAAATTTGAACGTTACTTTCATTTCAAGCTTGGAAACACGAATCGCACTATCTTCGCAATCTAAAATAAATAATAATAATCTCTTGTGAACAAACTAAATTTACGATGCTTTCATTATCTATGTTACACTACGTGAAATTAATGATTATGCTATGTGAAACTAATTGAACATTTTATATGCTATTTGAAGCTAATTGAACCTTATATGCTATGTGAAACTATATGCTATGTGACGCATTCATGAAAACAATGTTCTTAAACAAACATTTTTATCAACTCTCATCTATTCTCTCTTTTGAATCTTTAGATGTCATATTTTCAAAAGTCTTCCTCTTAGATTTCGAGGACGAAATCTCCTAAAGTAGGGGAGACTATAACATCCGCCAAAAACGGATATTCAAAATCCGACCCGTTTTAAATTTTGGATCCTAATCCTTGAAACTAGTAATTTTTTTTGGCAAATTATATAACCGTGAAAGATATTTTTTTTTTCATCAATATGGTTAATTATTTATTTAGTTAATTTAAATAATAATAATTCTTTGAAACATAGAGTTTTGTATAAACTAGTCAAGTTTCATAACGTCCACATATTATTTTGACTAATATTTAAGCAAAATGCTATTTCTAGAAATGAATATGGAGGCACATATAATATGGCAAGTGAATAACAAAAATATTAGAATTTTATTACTCAAAACGAGAACTACTTATATCCATATGGATTTTGTCTATAATATGCTCATCTTCCCTTTACATTACTTTTGAAACTTCCTTTTTTATCATTTGCCGCCAAAACAGAAGGATGACAACCATGTTTCCTTTTGAAGCTATTGCTAATTCTCGTTGATTTCTCGAGACGACTTTCGCGTTTCCTTTTTAGTCTCAATCATGCACCTAGTCGAAATCTCATATCCTTTATATTCGAAATTAGAACTTTCCATGTCGAACAAATTCATCACAAACCATTTCCAAACTTACGAGACTTGTGTAACTCTATATAAACGACATCCGCACATCACCTCCATTCGTTCTCATCTTCCTCTCATGGACCACAAAAAGCCATGCATGCTCATTCACGTCGGAGTTCGAAGTTTCGTCGGAAGAACTAGCCGGAGACCCACTCGGGTCGTTTTCGGTATAACTCTTGTCTCTTTTTCTTTCTTTCTCTGTCGAAACAAGTACTCTCCCTGATGATTATACTTCATTCGAAACGACAGGGTTATAGCACACCGAGCACGACGTCGGAGAATAACCTAAGCCACCGGAGCCGCACGGGATCGACTGTAACTCGTTCCTTTCCGTTTCGGTATATTTCGTTGCTTCGATTCAAAATATATTTCTCTTTGCTTTGAACAGCTGAAATGGTTAATCAATTTAAGGTTTCATAGCAATGGATTATGTTTTTGGTTCATACCAGTTCATGTTCACGTTTTGTTTTTAAAAAGAGAATGATTTTTTTGAAACTTTCATATATATGAAATATAAATTTCAAAACCGTTGTTGAAGCCCAGTTGGTTTAATGGTTACAAGAAAAAGGCTCTTCATAATTGTTTTGGTTAAATCCTTTTTCTATTCTTTAAGTTTATTTTTCTTTTTCTGTTTTAATAAACCAATAAAATCCAAAAAGAAACAGAGACAACTTTATGTTTAGTATTTCATTTACCTTTGAACTACACGTATACATTTATTAAATAATTAACCAACTTCGTTACAATATTTTCTTAACAGGTTATATTTAGATAAAATACAATATCTAAATAATTAATTATTTAACTTATTAATAATTAGAATGTTCACGTATTTCTTATCTATGATAATCGCTCTTTTTCGTTCTCTTGGATTATTCCAATCTTTACTCGTGCGCTTACAAGAAATCACAACGCAACCAATGTGAGTATACATGACCCATTTTTCCATTTTAACACTTTTGGGTGCAATATGTATTCTATATCAATCACATTATTCACTTCAAACAGCTTTATGCACACTCTATCCAAATTGCACGTGATACATTTGATTCATGTTATACATGTTATGCTATTGTAAACTCTCATGACTATGTGTTCATTAACTTTGCAAGCCTCCCCTAACAATGGTAGCGCTATAGGTTGAGAAACGCCCCTCCCGTTATTTTGGCGGGTATTGTTAGGTTAATCTATGTTAAAACCATCTCATTCATTGGGATAGGCATGTTAATTGCGTTAAACTTTGGTTTGGACACATAGAGTAACATCGTTTCGAGCATATAATGTTAATATGATCATGTTATTCACATTGGATATGAGAAACATTTATACAAATTATTATGCTATGTATCAAACTTGTATACTTGCCAACATTTTTGTTGATTTTATTTTAATACATGTTGCAGGTTGAAATTGTGCAAGATTCAAGAAAACAAGCTAGGATGGCTTTAGATACCCATTTTAGCAAATAAAGAATTGTTTGAATTTATGTTTGTTAATTTGAAACATTGTATTTCATTTTAGTTTCAATGAAATGGAATAAATTTATATTGTCACAATAGTGTTATGATGTTTTGAGCAATTTGTTCGTCTCATCCCGATGTTTCCGCCATCGGTTGGGGTGTGACAGATTGGTATCAGAGCCATAACTATAGGGAATTAGGTAAATTGCTACACTTTTCCCTAGTCCATAGTAGGGAATTAGGAATGCCTTGCCTAGTCTATAGTTTAAGAGCTTATTCACTATGTGTTGCTTAAAACAACTTCCTTTCTATCTTCTTTGCTTCCCTCTATTTTCTTGGACTCTTAATATACATGCCTTCCCTAAGGCAAAACACAATACACACTTGGAATTTTTGAAGACACTCTTATAACACAATCGAAACGACTCATCAAAATAAGGGTGATTCCTACATTTGATGAAGACTTTCACTCAGCTATACTTTGAGTTTTGCACGAAATCTACCCTCAAGTTAGGAGTGATATCCAAACCTTGAAGGGAGTTTTCCATTTCATATTCTAGTGGACCCTTATCTTATGATAAGTACCGACCACACTAGGGTACGATGTTATCAAGTTAGAGGTGAAACTCGCATCTTGTTAACTAGTCCCACTCCTCGATTTTCGCTCTCGCCAAAGTTTCGATTTTCCCAATCGATTAAGGACGTGTAGTAACTGGAAGGACAAATATCGTTAGTCGCTCCTCGATGAGAGTATTTGTCTATTAGGCCAAAACACGTTTCCTTAATTCGAAAAGGACTTCGATTTACTTTGGAATAGTCTTATGTTACGTTCCGTGACAATCCAATTTTTATGTTAAATCTCTTTTATGCTATCTCAATTTTCATGTGTTTTACATTTGTACGATATATCATTTCAGTCTAATACATGCATGCTAATATGTTATACTAGATTCGTGATTACTGGGTTATTCTTATGTGATGAACTTGTCTTTTAACCCACACCTTAACATGTATAGCACTATGCGTAGTGCTATAGGAGTAGCGCACCACCCGTGAATGAGAGGTCATGTTAAGTCATTCAATTGCGTTACACGATGGGTTGACATGTTTATTCACATGCCAGTGATACGTTAATCTTGTTAACTAAGTTTGTCATGTGGATTGTTCTACATTTTTATGCTACTACTCATGGAAGCTTATCATCAAGATAGGAGTGATTTCCTTACCTTGACGATTTGCTCCGCTCACTTTTCAACTTCACCAATGAGCTAGGGGTGATTTCCTTAACTCAGAGGTAGTTACCAACTCTTCTTCGTTCTCAATGAACTTTAAATTTGAACGTTACTTTCATTTCAAGCTTGGAAACACGAATCGCACTATCTTCGCAATCTAAAACAAATAATAATAATCTCTTGTGAACAAACTAAATTTACGATGTTTTCATTATCTATGTTACACTACGTGAAATTAATGATTATGCTATGTGAAACTAATTGAACATTTTATATGCTATTTGAAGCTAATTGAACCTTATATGCTATGTGAAACTATATGCTATGTGACGCATTCATGAAAACAATGTTCTTAAACAAACATTTTTATCAACTCTCATCTATTCTCTCTTTTGAATCTTTAGATGTCATATTTTCAAAAGTCTTCCTCTTAGATTTCGAGGACGAAATCTCCTAAAGTAGGGGAGACTATAACATCCGCCAAAAACGGATATTCAAAATCCGACCCGTTTTAAATTTTGGATCCTAATCCTTGAAACTAGTAATTTTTTTTGGCAAATTATATAACCGTGAAAGATATTTTTTTTTCATCAATATGGTTAATTATTTATTTAGTTAATTTAAATAATAATAATTCTTTGAAACATAGAGTTTTGTATAAACTAGTCAAGTTTCATAACGTCCACATATTATTTTGACTAATATTTAAGCAAAATGCTATTTCTAGAAATGAATATGGAGGCACATATAATATGGCAAGTGAATAACAAAAATATTAGAATTTTATTACTCAAAACGAGAACTACTTATATCCATATGGATTTTGTCTATAATCTGCTCATCTTCCCTTTACATTACTTTTGAAACTTCCTTTTTTTATCATTTGCCGCCAAAACAGAAGGATGACAACCATGTTTCCTTTTGAAGCTATTGCTAATTCTCGTTGATTTCTCGAGACGACTTTCGCGTTTCCTTTTTAGTCTCAATCATGCACCTAGTCGAAATCTCATATCCTTTATATTCGAAATTAGAACTTTCCATGTCGAACAAATTCATCACAAACCATTTCCAAACTTACGAGACTTGTGTAACTCTATATAAACGACATCCGCACATCACCTCCATTCGTTCTCATCTTCCTCTCATGGACCACAAAAAGCCATGCATGCTCATTCACGTCGGAGTTCGAAGTTTCGTCGGAAGAACTAGCCGGAGACCCACTCGGGTCGTTTTCGGTATAACTCTTGTCTCTTTTTCTTTCTTTCTCTGTCGAAACAAGTACTCTCCCTGATGATTATACTTCATTCGAAACGACAGGGTTATAGCACACCGAGCACGACGTCGGAGAATAACCTAAGCCACCGGAGCCGCACGGGATCGACTGTAACTCGTTCCTTTCCGTTTCGGTATATTTCGTTGCTTCGATTCAAAATATATTTCTCTTTGCTTTGAACAGCTGAAATGGTTAATCAATTTAAGGTTTCATAGCAATGGATTATGTTTTTGGTTCATACCAGTTCATGTTCACGTTTTGTTTTTAAAAAGAGAATGATTTTTTTGAAACTTTCATATATATGAAATATAAATTTCAAAACCGTTGTTGAAGCCCAGTTGGTTTAATGGTTACAAGAAAAAGGCTCTTCATAATTGTTTTGGTTAAATCCTTTTTCTATTCTTTAAGTTTATTTTTCTTTTTCTGTTGTAATAAATCAGTGAAAATCCAAAATGGCTTTTAGAGTTTTATTTTCTATTTTAATAAACCAATAAAATCCAAAAAGAAACAGAGACAACTTTATGTTTAGTATTTCATTTACCTTTGAACTACACGTATACATTTATTAAATAATTAACCAACTTCGTTACAATATTTTCTTAACAGGTTATATTTAGATAAAATACAATATCTAAATAATTAATTATTTAACTTATTAATAATTAGAATGTTCACGTATTTCTTATCTATGATAATCGCTCTTTTTCGTTCTCTTGGATTATTCCAATCTTTACTCGTGCGCTTACAAGAAATCACAACGCAACCAATGTGAGTATACATGACCCATTTTTCCATTTTAACACTTTTGGGTGCAATATGTATTCTATATCAATCACATTATTCACTTCAAACAGCTTTATGCACACTCTATCCAAATTGCACGTGATACATTTGATTCATGTTATACATGTTATGCTATTGTAAACTCTCATGACTATGTGTTCATTAACTTTGCAAGCCTCCCCTAACAATGGTAGCGCTATAGGTTGAGAAACGCCCCTCCCATTATTTTGGCGGGTATTGTTAGGTTAATCTATGTTAAAACCATCTCATTCATTGGGATAGGCATGTTAATTGCGTTAAACTTTGGTTTGGACACATAGAGTAACATCGTTTCGAGCATATACTGTTAATATGATCATGTTATTCACATTGGATATGAGAAACATTTATACAAATTATTATGCTATGTATCAAACTTGTATACTTGCCAACATTTTTGTTGATTTTATTTTAATACATGTTGCAGGTTGAAATTGTGCAAGATTCAAGAAAACAAGCTAGGATGGCTTTAGATACCCATTTTAGCAAATAAAGAATTGTTTGAATTTATGTTTGTTAATTTGAAACATTGTATTTCATTTTAGTTTCAATGAAATGGAATAAATTTATATTGTCACAATAGTGTTATGATGTTTTGAGCAATTTGTTCGTCTCATCCCGATGTTTCCGCCATCGGTTGGGGTGTGACAGATTGGTATCAGAGCCATAACTATAGGGAATTAGGTAAATTGCTACACTTTTCCCTAGTCCATAGTAGGGAATTAGGAATGCCTTGCCTAGTCTATAGTTTAAGAGCTTATTCACTATGTGTTGCTTAAAACAACTTTCTTTCTATCTTCTTTGCTTCCCTCTATTTTCTTGGACTCTTAATATACATGCCTTCCCTAAGGCAAAACACAATACACACTTGGAAGTTTTGAAGACACTCTTATAACACAATCGAAACGACTTATCAAAATAAGGGTGATTCCTACATTTGATGAAGACTTTCACTCAGCTATACTTTGAGTTTTGCACGAAATCTACCCTCAAGTTAGGAGTGATATCCAAACCTTGAAGGGAGTTTTCCATTTCATATTCTAGTGGACCCTTATCTTATGATAAGTACCGACCACACTAGGGTACGATGTTATCAAGTTAGAGGTGAAACTCGCATCTTGTTAACTAGTCCCACTCCTCGATTTTCGCTCTCGCCAAAGTTTCGATTTTCCCAATCGATTAAGGACGTGTAGTAACTGGAAGGACAAATATCGTTAGTCGCTCCTCGATGAGAGTATTTGTCTATTAGGCCAAAACACGTTTCCTTAATTCGAAAAGGACTTCGATTTACTTTAGAATAGTCTTATGTTACGTTCCGTGACAATCCAATTTTTATGTTAAATCTCTTTTATGCTATCTCAATTTTCATGTGTTTTACATTTGTACGATATATCATTTCAGTCTAATACATGCATGCTAATATGTTATACTAGATTCGTGATTACTGAGTTATTCTTATGTGATGAACTTGTCTTTTAACCCACACCTTAACATGTATAGCACTATGCGTAGTGCTATAGGAGTAGCGCACCACCCGTGAACGAGAGGTCATGTTAAGTCATTCAATTGCGTTACACGATGGGTTGACATGTTTATTCACATGCCAGTGATACGTTAATCTTGTTAACTAAGTTTGTCATGTGGATTGTTCTACATTTTTATGCTACTACTCATGGAAGCTTATCATCAAGATAGGAGTGATTTCCTTACCTTGACGATTTGCTCCGCTCACTTTTCAACTTCACCAATGAGCTAGGGGTGATTTCCTTAACTCAGAGGTAGTTACCAACTCTTCTTCGTTCTCAATGAACTTTAAATTTGAACGTTACTTTCATTTCAAGCTTGGAAACACGAATCGCACTATCTTCGCAATCTAAAACAAATAATAATAATCTCTTGTGAACAAACTAAATTTAGGATGTTTTCATTATCTATGTTACACTACGTGAAATTAATGATTATGCTATGTGAAACTAATTGAACATTTTATATGCTATTTGAAGCTAATTGAACCTTATATGCTATGTGAAACTATATGCTATGTGACGCATTCATGAAAACAATGTTCTTAAACAAACATTTTTATCAACTCTCATCTATTCTCTCTTTTGAATCTTTAGATGTCATATTTTCAAAAGTCTTCCTCTTAGATTTCGAGGACGAAATCTCCTAAAGTAGGGGAGACTATAACATCCGCCAAAAACGGATATTCAAAATCCGACCCGTTTTAAATTTTGGATCCTAATCCTTGAAACTAGTAATTTTTTTTGGCAAATTATATAACCGTGAAAGATATTTTTTTTTTCATCAATATGGTTAATTATTTATTTAGTTAATTTAAATAATAATAATTCTTTGAAACATAGAGTTTTGTATAAACTAGTCAAGTTTCATAACGTCCACATATTATTTTGACTAATATTTAAGCAAAATGCTATTTCTAGAAATGAATATGGAGGCACATATAATATGGCAAGTGAATAACAAAAATATTAGAATTTTATTACTCAAAACGAGAACTACTTATATCCATATGGATTTTGTCTATAATATGCTCATCTTCCCTTTACATTACTTTTGAAACTTCATTTTTTATCATTTGCCGCCAAAACAGAAGGATGACAACCATGTTTCCTTTTGAAGCTATTGCTAATTCTCGTTGATTTCTCGAGACGACTTTCGCGTTTCCTTTTTAGTCTCAATCATGCACCTAGTCGAAATCTCATATCCTTTATATTCGAAATTAGAACTTTCCATGTCGAACAAATTCATCACAAACCATTTCCAAACTTACGAGACTTGTGTAACTCTATATAAACGACATCCGCACATCACCTCCATTCGTTCTCATCTTCCTCTTATGGACCACAAAAAGCCATGCATGCTCATTCACGTCGGAGTTCGAAGTTTCGTCGGAAGAACTAGCCGGAGACCCACTCGGGTCGTTTTCGGTATAACTCTTGTCTCTTTTTCTTTCTTTCTCTGTCGAAACAAGTACTCTCCCTGATGATTATACTTCATTCGAAACGACAGGGTTATAGCACACCGAGCACGACGTCGGAGAATAACCTAAGCCACCGGAGCCGCACGGGATCGACTGTAACTCGTTCCTTTCCGTTTCGGTATATTTCGTTGCTTCGATTCAAAATATATTTCTCTTTGCTTTGAACAGCTGAAATGGTTAATCAATTTAAGGTTTCATAGCAATGGATTATGTTTTTGGTTCATACCAGTTCATGTTCACGTTTTGTTTTTAAAAAGAGAATGATTTTTTTGAAACTTTCATATATATGAAATATAAATTTCAAAACCGTTGTTGAAGCCCAGTTGGTTTAATGGTTACAAGAAAAAGGCTCTTCATAATTGTTTTGGTTAAATCCTTTTTCTATTCTTTAAGTTTATTTTTCTTTTTCTGTTTTAATAAACCAATAAAATCCAAAAAGAAACAGAGACAACTTTATGTTTAGTATTTCATTTACCTTTGAACTACACGTATACATTTATTAAATAATTAACCAACTTCGTTACAATATTTTCTTAACAGGTTATATTTAGATAAAATACAATATCTAAATAATTAATTATTTAACTTATTAATAATTAGAATGTTCACGTATTTCTTATCTATGATAATCGCTCTTTTTCGTTCTCTTGGATTATTCCAATCTTTACTCGTGCGCTTACAAGAAATCACAACGCAACCAATGTGAGTATACATGACCCATTTTTCCATTTTAACACTTTTGGGTGCAATATGTATTCTATATCAATCACATTATTCACTTCAAACAGCTTTATGCACACTCTATCCAAATTGCACGTGATACATTTGATTCATGTTATACATGTTATGCTATTGTAAACTCTCATGACTATGTGTTCATTAACTTTGCAAGCCTCCCCTAACAATGGTAGCGCTATAGGTTGAGAAACGCCCCTCCCGTTATTTTGGCGGGTATTGTTAGGTTAATCTATGTTAAAACCATCTCATTCATTGGGATGGGCATGTTAATTGCGTTAAACTTTGGTTTGGACACATAGAGTAACATCGTTTCGAGCATATACTGTTAATATGATCATGTTATTCACATTGGATATGAGAAACATTTATACAAATTATTATGCTATGTATCAAACTTGTATACTTGCCAACATTTTTGTTGATTTTATTTTAATACATGTTGCAGGTTGAAATTGTGCAAGATTCAAGAAAACAAGCTAGGATGGCTTTAGATACCCATTTTAGCAAATAAAGAATTGTTTGAATTTATGTTTGTTAATTTGAAACATTGTATTTCATTTTAGTTTCAATGAAATGGAATAAATTTATATTGTCACAATAGTGTTATGATGTTTTGAGCAATTTGTTCGTCTCATCCCGATGTTTCCGCCATCGGTTGGGGTGTGACAGATTGGTATCAGAGCCATAACTATAGGGAATTAGGTAAATTGCTACACTTTTCCCTAGTCCATAGTAGGGAATTAGGAATGCCTTGCCTAGTCTATAGTTTAAGAGCTTATTCACTATGTGTTGCTTAAAACAACTTCCTTTCTATCTTCTTTGCTTCCCTCTATTTTCTTGGACTCTTAATATACATGCCTTCCCTAAGGCAAAACACAATACACACTTGGAAGTTTTGAAGACACTCTTATAACACAATCGAAACGACTCATCAAAATAAGGGTGATTCCTACATTTGATGAAGACTTTCACTCAGCTATACTTTGAGTTTTGCACGAAATCTACCCTCAAGTTAGGAGTGATATCCAAACCTTGAAGGGAGTTTTCCATTTCATATTCTAGTGGACCCTTATCTTATGATAAGTACCGACCACACTAGGGTACGATGTTATCAAGTTAGAGGTGAAACTCGCATCTTGTTAACTAGTCCCACTCCTCGATTTTCGCTCTCGCCAAAGTTTCGATTTTCCCAATCGATTAAGGACGTGTAGTAACTGGAAGGACAAATATCGTTAGTCGCTCCTCTATGAGAGTATTTGTCTATTAGGCCAAAACACGTTTCCTTAATTCGAAAAGGACTTCGATTTACTTTGGAATAGTCTTATGTTACGTTCCGTGACAATCCAATTTTTATGTTAAATCTCTTTTATGCTATCTCAATTTTCATGTGTTTTACATTTGTACGATATATCATTTCAGTCTAATACATGCATGCTAATATGTTATACTAGATTCGTGATTACTGGGTTATTCTTATGTGATGAACTTGTCTTTTAACCCACACCTTAACATGTATAGCACTATGCGTAGTGCTATAGGAGTAGCGCACCACCCGTGAACGAGAGGTCATGTTAAGTCATTCAATTGCGTTACACGATGGGTTGACATGTTTATTCACATGTCAGTGATACGTTAATCTTGTTAACTAAGTTTGTCATGTGGATTGTTCTACATTTTTATGCTACTACTCATGGAAGCTTATCATCAAGATAGGAGTGATTTCCTTACCTTGACGATTTGCTCCGCTCACTTTTCAACTTCACCAATGAGCTAGGGGTGATTTCCTTAACTCAGAGGTAGTTACCAACTCTTCTTCGTTCTCAATGAACTTTAAATTTGAACGTTACTTTCATTTCAAGCTTGGAAACACGAATCGCACTATCTTCGCAATCTAAAACAAATAATAATAATCTCTTGTGAACAAACTAAATTTACGATGCTTTCATTATCTATGTTACACTACGTGAAATTAATGATTATGCTATGTGAAACTAATTGAACATTTTATATGCTATTTGAAGCTAATTGAACCTTATATGCTATGTGAAACTATATGCTATGTGACGCATTCATGAAAACAATGTTCTTAAACAAACATTTTTATCAACTCTCATCTATTCTCTCTTTTGAATCTTTAGATGTCATATTTTCAAAAGTCTTCCTCTTAGATTTCGAGGAAGAAATCTCCTAAAGTAGGGGAGACTATAACATCCGCCAAAAACGGATATTCAAAATCCGACCCGTTTTAAATTTTGGATCCTAATCCTTGAAACTAGTAATTTTTTTTGGCAAATTATATAACCGTGAAAGATATTTTTTTTTTCATCAATATGGTTAATTATTTATTTAGTTAATTTAAATAATAATAATTTTTTGAAACATAGGTAGTGTTTGGTATGCAGGAATGAGAGGTGGAATGGAATGAGTGATTACGAGGGAATGAAGAAAAGAGTGTTTGGTTGGTCAATGGAATGGAATCACCCATTCCAAAAGCCATTCCATTCCCTCAAAATCATTCCTTCCACCCCCCATGTTTTTTTTCCATTCCATCCCCTCTTACACCATTTATCAACAACACCACAACCCACGACCTTCGCCACAACCCACCACCACCACCACCCACCACCGACGCCATTGCCGCCACCCGCCACCACCTCACCCCGACAGCCGCCGCCGCCACCCACTCGCCACCGTTATCACCAACAGCTGCGACCAACCGCCAACGCCACTCGCCGCCAACGCCCACCACCATCGTCGACGCCACCGCCACCCCCAACCGCCGCCGTCGCCACCAACCGCCACCTTTGCTGCCACCCACCACCAACGGCCACCTTGTCGCCACCACCACTCGTCGTCACCACCGCACCGCCACTCTCCGCCGCCACCACCACCCATCGCCGCCGCCGACACCCACCACCGCCACCTATAACCACCCACAATCACTACCACCGACCACCACCACCACTCACCGCTAATTTTATTACTCCGTTTTTCTTGCCTACCGAACAATACACAATAATAATTCATTCCATTCACATGGTAACCAAACAAGACATGGAATGGTAATGATCCATTGCATTCCCCCGTCCATTCCATTACCTCGTCCATTCCATTCCTTCGTCCATTCCATTACCCTATACCAAACAGACCCATAGAGTTTTGTATAAACTAGTCAAGTTTCATAACGTCCACATATTGTTTTGACTAATATTTAAGCAAAATGCTATTTCTAGAAATGAATATGGAGGCACATATAATATGGCAAGTGAATAACAAAAATATTAGAATTTTATTACTCAAAATGAGAACTACTTATATCCATATGGATTTTGTCTATAATATGCTCATCTTCCCTTTACATTACTTTTGAAACTTCCTTTTTTTATCATTTTCCGCCAAAACAGAAGGATGACAACCATGTTTCCTTTTGAAGCTATCGCTAATTCTCGTTGATTTCTCGAGACGACTTTCGCGTTTCCTTTTTAGTCTCAATCATGCACCTAGTCGAAATCTCATATCCTTTATATTCGAAATTAGAACTTTCCATGTCGAACAAATTCATCACAAACCATTTCCAAACTTACGAGACTTGTGTAACTCTATATAAACGACATCCGCACATCACCTCCATTCGTTCTCATCTTCCTCTCACGGACCACAAAAAGCCATGCATGCTCATTCACGTCGGAGTTCGAAGTTTCGTCGGAAGAACTAGCCGGAGACCCACTCGCGTCGTTTTCGGTATAACTCTTGTCTCTTTTTCTTTCTTTCTCTGTCGAAACAAGTACTCTCCCTGATGATTATACTTCATTCGAAACGACAGGGTTATAGCACACCGAGCACGACGTCGGAGAATAACCTAAGCCACCGGAGCCGCACGGGATCGACTGTAACTCGTTCCTTTCCGTTTCGGTATATTTCGTTGCTTCGATTCAAAATATATTTCTCTTTGCTTTGAACGGCTGAAATGGTTAATCAATTTAAGGTTTAATAGCAATGGATTATGTTTTTGGTTCATACCAGTTCATGTTCACGTTTTGTTTTTAAAAAGAGAATGATTTTTTTGAAACTTTCATATATATGAAATATAAATTTCAAAACCGTTGTTGAAGCCCAGTTGGTTTAATGGTTACAAGAAAAAGGCTCTTCATGATTGTTTTGGTTAAATCCTTTTTCTATTCTTTAAGTTTATTTTTCTTTTTCTGTTGTAATAAATCAGTGAAAATCCAAAATGGCTTTTAGAGTTTTATTTTCTATTTTAATAAACCAATAAAATCCAAAAAGAAACAGAGACAACTTTATGTTTAGTATTTCACTAGTTAGTTTGTTTTATAATGGATTTTAGTTAATTAAAGTCATAACTCAGATAACACAGTTAGTATAGTCAAGGCTTTATTGTAACAATTGAAACTTTAAAAAATTAAAAATAAAACAACATCCAGCCCACGGTTTTAGAACCCGGGTTTACCCGCTTACCAAGCAACAACCACACCACTCCACTACATCAGGTTTTTGCAAACAACTCCAACCTTCAAGACTCTTATACACACACTCAAGACCCTTATACATACACTGAAGCGAAACCATGAAAATGCCGCCCAAACTCATATGCGTATAGCTTCGTTTCCTTTTACAACTCCTTGATTTCTTGGTGAGATTTTTGTGATTGAAGCTTTCCTTTCTTTTAAATAAATGAATCTGGACTACAATCCAAGAATCTTTCATCCTTCTCTTTTTTTTTCAGAAACTCCAAATCACGCTAGAATCACGAAAGGCGTTTTAGGAGAAACTTATATATACGACATGTTGATCTGAAAAACCCACACATCTCGACACCCTCACACACACTCACAACACCTCTTGAATATATTTGCACTTCGCCGGAGAAACCAGAAGTCACCGGAGAAACCCGCAAGTCGCCGGGACCGAACGGAGATCGACGGGGACCTTCTCTTCTTCATAACACATAATTAGTCAACACCCACAGTCTCTTTCCATGGCATTCTTGTAATTTATGTGGAGGATTAAACAAAGGACAAAATAGTAATTTTGGCTGTGCACCGACCTTTATGTTTAAGGTTATATAAATTTACCTTTGAACTACACGTATACATTTATTAAATAATTAACCAACTTCGTTACAATATTTTCTTAACAGGTTATATTTAGATAAAATACAATATCTAAATAATTAATTATTTAACTTATTAATAATTAGAATGTTCACGTATTTCTTATCTAGGATAATCGCTCTTTTTCGTTCTCTTGGATTATTCCAATCTTTACTCGTGCGCTTACAAGAAATCACAACGCAACCAATGTGAGTATACATGACCCATTTTTCCATTTTAACACTTTTGGGTGCAATATGTATTCTATATCAATCACATTATTCACTTCAAACAGCTTTATGCACACTCTATCCAAATTGCACGTGATACATTTGATTCATGTTATACATGTTATGCTATTGTAAACTCTCATGACTATGTGTTCATTAACTTTGCAAGCCTCCCCTAACAATGGTAGCGCTATAGGTTGAGAAACGCCCCTCCCGTTATTTTGGCGGGTATTGTTAGGTTAATCTATGTTAAAACCATCTCATTCATTGGGATAGGCATGTTAATTGCGTTAAACTTTGGTTTGGACACATAGAGTAACATCGTTTCGAGCATATACTGTTAATATGATCATGTTATTCACATTGGATATGAGAAACATTTATACAAATTATTATGCTATGTATCAAACTTGTATACTCGCCAACATTTTTGTTGATTTTATTTTAATACATGTTGCAGGTTGAAATTGTGCAAGATTCAAGAAAACAAGCTAGGATGGCTTTAGATACCCATTTTAGCAAATAAAGAATTGTTTGAATTTATGTTTGTTAATTTGAAACATTGTATTTCATTTTAGTTTCAATGAAATGGAATAAATTTATATTGTCACAATAGTGTTATGATGTTTTGAGCAATTTGTTCGTCTCATCCCGATGTTTCCGCCATCGGTTGGGGTGTGACATATACCCAGATGATCCTGGGTATGTCAGGATTGGGTTGTCAAAACCCAACGGTGGCTGCAATGGTGCTTGTGAAACTGGCGGAAGGTTGACTTCCGGCACCGTGTGTGATGATCCACCCAACTGAGGATCTTCTGGGATAGGAGGATACGAACTTGAGCCACGAGGAGATGCAAACCGTGGTCCCCCACGTATGGACATTCTAGCATTTCTCCTCCGCCTTGGCGGCTCGGGAGGCTGTTGAGGTGGTTCCTCAACTAGCAAGGGTGGTGGGGTAACAGCTCGAAGCTGTGGTTCATCCAAGGGAGGTTGGACTGGGGAGTTATGGTATGATGGTGTAAAGAACCAGTCATACTGAGCCATCCTTTCTTAAAATGAGTCGGGCCCATGGTACGGTGATCCCTGAATTGGGGAACCGCTTGAGATACTTATTGGGTGGCCTGGTGTTCCTGTTTGCAAATCCGGGTCCGGGTCGTCATCCATCTCCATTTCCTGAGAAAAGTGATCATCAGGTCCCAAAGGGTTGTAGCCCAAGAAGTCGTTAACATAAGCGTTGGGATTAAAATGTGCGGGAGAGTAAATAGAATCTGAATGATGAAAAGGATGAGATTGAAAAGAGTGATGTGATTGGTTTGAGTGATGAGTTCCCTGTGAAAGAGGGGAATGATGGGGTTCGATAGGAATGGGCAACCCAAAATAAGGAGGGTCAGATGGCGAGGATCCCAGCGAGACAGAATGTCCTGCTGGTTCAAAGCTATGGCTCCAATTATCCTTTGAGTCAGAGCCGGAAAGCGAGTCAGATGGTGTACGTCTGTGGGAGGGTCCCGTGCTGCTAGACGGTCCTCCACGCATCGGTCCTTTGCCTTTTCCTCTTACTCTTGGTGGCATTCTTCCAAGTGTTAACCGGTCAAGACAAGTAATTATAATGAAACAATAAAAGAAAGATTAAGAATAAAATCCTAGGTCATTTGCCTAGACTCGAGAGTCTAAGGAATGTGCTTATTGTGTCTTTGAGATTAAACACAAAAGGTTAGTGTTTAATTCACTCAATGTTGGCTCTGATACCAACCTGTCACACCCCAATATTTCCACATATTACCGGTGGGCCCGGCGGGGAGTATCGTGACGTAGTTGATATCATCATAGTCAATACACACAATATTATAGCACAGCGGAAGGCTTGCTGAATAAACTATTACAAACCATACTGTCTGAGTGTTCGAGTGTATGAATAATACATAATGGAATGTAATAAGATCCACAGGTGGATCATAAATGTACAAAGAAACAAAAACAACAGACTTCAGGTATCTATGGATTTGCAAGATCCTCTTATGACACCTAATAGCTCCAGCCTATTACGAGAGGTACCTGTCAAATCAGTCTTTAAGAAAATACGTCAGTTTACACTGGTAAATACAATTAACTGACTCTTTTGAAAACATTTCTGAAAATTGATTTAAGTGCACATGGCACAAATCTTTTATAACTTGGGACAATTATTTAAATATAATCTTGTATACAGATTTACATGTTTGTCTTACAATTAGGGCCGGTTGGAAGCCGGTCGTGATTAACCGACTCACCACTTATAGAACCCACAAAGGAGTTATCCCCAACATGTGGGTTTATATATTATTTTAGCATTTGCATCTGTCAGGTGTATGCCTACACCCCGTGCATAGGTCGTGGCCATTTTAAATGAAATGAGCCGAGGATATCCAGGACACGGTCAGATTAACCCCCAATGTTTATGTTATCAAACAAGACATATTAAAACGGGTTATGCAAATTTATTAATCACAATCTGATTAAATGATTTCATACCCGACCAAGTGGTATTATTATAATACCATATCCCAAGCCCATATAAGGGAAAATAAGTTAAAAGTATTTACCTGATGCTAGTAGTAAAATCCTAAAGCTTTTTGAAGGAACCTTCTACCGGAAGCTATTTAATCTGCATAGAAGGTTTATTAACCTATTAGGATGCTAACGGGTCTTTAATTCAGTCAAGGACTTAGACCGGCTAGCTAGAAGGAAACTTTACGGTTCTATACGATAGATTAAGCGGAGATCGGAATAGAATGTGGTTTAGACCAGACAAGCTTGGATACTTGTATAATATGGGCAAACTAAACACATTCTGGAATTTGAGGATTTAATGATAAGGTTTGACCCGTTTCGGCTATTTTATGTAAACTAGTCACATAAGCCGATCCGAACGCGTAAACGCGTAACGGGTAACCAAATAAATTATATACAGGCCTTAATCATTATTATGCTCAAAATATGTTAATACACCAGTAGGATATTAACATATATGCCCAAAAAGTAATTTAAACCAAAATAAGTCCCATAAGGGCATTTTGGTAATTTTAATGCCCATAAAAGAGTTTAATTGTGCAACTGAGTTTCAGATCTGATTCAATTAGTAAAAATATGTATTTTTTATAAGTTATATCAGTAGGGTATTTTATATATGTGAAATTTATCTTATATTAACAAACTATGCACCGTAGGGGCATTTTGGTAATTTCACATAGGCTTTCAAGGTCAAAATAGACTTCTGAGTTTTAAAAACTTTAGCTTACTGTATAATTATATAAATTAGCTTAAAACATCAGTGGGTAATAAGTTTTATATGTCAAATATAGTTTTGACCCATACTAGGTGCTAAAAATGCTTAAAAGTCGGTTTTAAGGGATATTTGGTTTAAAACAGGAAATCTGAGTTTTTGATCAGTTTATAAAGTTCAAAATATTTTATTTATTATATAAAATTTGTGGCAAGAGATTTGGCACTAAAAAGTTATGTAAAACTCATTTTATGCATGAAAAGGGTAAAACCGACAATTACCGAAAACAAGCTATAATCCTATGTTATGCTCAGCCTAAAAATAATTAAAAATCTTCAAAAATCCGAAAATATTATTTTACATCAGTAGGTAAAAAGTTTGGTATTTACAAATTGGGTTTAGATAGGCTTTATGCTAATTACGCCTTTTAAATAACAAAATCTTCTTAATTACGCTATTGAGCATAACTCCTATTCTAGAACACAAACTGATGTCAAATTTTCGGGACATGTATAAATATCAGTAGCAAAGGTGTTAGTCCATTCACATTGTTAAAAATCTCAGTTGTATGTAAAAATGGCGTTTACGGCATTATTAAGCATAATTACGATCAAGTGCATATAATTCAAACCACTAGGCACCATGCAATATAACTCCAGAGGGTTATACTACTAAGTAATGTGGTCCTAATGGAAGCTTAAAACATGGAAGAATTAAGCTTGAATGGGTCGGAACTGAAAGCCAAAGCAAAAGTCAAGCTTTTGCGACTTTCGGTTATAAACTGACCTTAGACTATTTATTGTCGGGTTAGGACTGATAAAACATGTTTTAATACTAATTACCAAGTCATTAGAATGTTAAAATATAATTTAGAACCTCTGGTTTATTAATTTTAATCATTTTCAAACATTCTGTCCAGTTTGACTTTTTGTCAAACTACTTTAACCCGACAATTGATCAGTCAAACGAGATAATTAGGAGGTGCCCTTTTAAGGGTTAATCACCTACACTAATTTGGTTTTAAAACCACTTTCAATTTGATCAGTGGTTAAACCATACGTAATTAAAACGAAAGTCAAACTAAATTTACGATAAGTTTGACTTTAGAGTAATTAAGCTAAATTAAATGACTAAACAAGAAATAAGAGGCTTACTACAAGTCCTAGCAGTCTTTTCTACACTTGATAATCCTCTTCTTACTGATGGAAGCTCCAGAACAAGTCCCTCAAGTGAATTGTTTGCAAATGTGTTTATGAACACAAGAGTAAGCTCCTTTATATAGCAAAGTCCATGAATCTAGATCATTTCTAGGTGTTATTGGAGGCCCTGGGATCACCCCAGGTGTCCTATCTAGTGTAATAAACCGACATATAGCTCTTTAGGTCGTTACAAACTAGGCTAAGGCGGTGGAACAGCCTAAACCCGCACCTGGCAACATTTTTCTGATCTGGGCATGCTGAGGCGGGCCGCGTAAGACTTAAGGGTGTCTTACGCGGGCCGCGTGAACCGTCTGATCAGGTAAAACAAGTTTCCAAGCTGGCAGTTTCAGTCCCTGATCGTTTTTAACCCTTTTTAACCTCATTGTTGACATGTAGGGCCCTTGTAGTCAGTATGTTGAGGCTCTATGATGAATAAACTAACTTTGTTAGGCTCCGGTTAGTTTAATACCTCTATGAAAGCAAGTTTCATCAAGTTGACACTTTTGGCCCAAAGTCTTGAAAATATGCGTAGCGATCTCGAAACCACGCGAAATTTATACCATTTATTCTTGAGAGTATATTTGAATATTTCGAAGCCTCGGTTTCGTTAAAAGGTCACTCAGAGGTCAGAATTTACATGTTGACACGTTTAACCCTTGTAATTTAATAATCTTTCGATTATTTTCATAAACGGCTTCTTATATCCAATCAATTACTCGTTTAAGAATATATTCATCATGTATAGTCATTCAGAGGCACAAGTTTGGCATGTTGACACTTTTAATCCCTGTGGTTTCATAGATTCACTGTTTGACATCTTTGGTCCTTCAAACTAAATCTTTCACACCTTTAGAGTTTAGGACACGTGTCTTTACATAATTGGACACGTTTTTACGTGGTGTTACATAGATGGAAGAATCAAGCGATGACAATCCAACAGTTACAACAAAAGATACAACTGTATGCTCTGCTCGATCTAAAATCCATCACGGAAGCTGAAGACCAATGGTTCTGGTGCGGAACTAAAGATGAAACGTTCACATTAAAATCTTGAAGAAAAAATTGGAAGAACTCAATTTTGCTCGGACTCAAAATGTGTCGGCTCCATTTGTAATTCTGAACGAGTTATGGAACCCTTGGGTCCCTAGGAAAATCAACTTCTTCTCTTGGAGGGCTTTAATGGATAAAATGCCCACTAAAGTAGCTCTAAAAAAAAGAGGCATGAGCACACTTGAGGACGGTTGTGTATGGTGCAATATCGGTAAAGACGAGCCTAATCACATTATGGTTAATTGCCAAATTTCCAAAATCATCTGGTGTAATATCATGTTGTGGATCAGAGCTCAAAACCATTCGGCGCCTCACAACCTTTCGAGTGCGTTTAACTTGGGTGACTCTGTGGGTTCCAATCAGATACAAAAAAGAAGCATCTCGGCTATTTCAATGACGGCAACTTGGGTGCTATGTAGAAAAAGAAACGACAACGTTTTCAACCAAAAGGAGTCACAGATTCATAACATCATAGAAGACATCAGGACGTTATCTTTTCTTTGGGTTAAAAATAGGTCCAGATTATAGGGGGTTACGTGGGAGAATTGGAGTGAGTTCAAAGTTTGTGATTAATATCTTAATTAATATTGGGGATTGTAGGTTCGAGCTTTATAAAGTGCCCTTAGCATCTTATTAAGGTAGTTTTTTCTGTTTCTTTAAAAAAAATAAAAAATGGTTATGAATTGAAGTGAGTTCAAAGTTTGTGATTAATATCTTAAAAAATTCAGACCATTTTACCCTTCATTAAAAGGAAGAAAAAAGAGAAAAATGTTGGATGTTAACTGAAAAATCTTATTAGATTTTGATTTTGGATGAAAATTACAACAAAATTGAAACCACAGGGGTCCAGATTTAAAAGATTTGAATTTTGGACTAAAGTGTCAAAAATGACTAAACCTCAGAGACCATTTTTACAGTTTATTTTAAAGGAATGTGTGTTTTGTAATGTTGTATAGGTTAAAAAAGTACAGAATGAATGTTTAAAAAAAGTTGTATAAAAGAAAAGAGATGACCATGGTTAGATGAAAATAATTTAATATGTAATTCCACACAAATATAAAATAACCTTAAATTAAATAAAGTAACAAGGATTTTGTCCTTTTCGGACTTGGCGTGTTTATTCGTATGGTTCATGGACTCCATAATTTTCAACCGTGACCTAACAGAGACTTCATGCAAACCAAGTCATGTGATTCTTTCCAGATTGCACCAAACTAATTCTTTTAGAATATCATCACTCTTTTTGTGTTTTTAATTTTATTTTTACGGGTTAAGTTATTGTACAAAGACAATTGTAAGAAGTGTAAGAAGGATTTATAGTGTGACAAATGTCCAATAACCTAAAACCTAAACTCAATACACCAGCACCCAAAACCTAAACACCCACCCCACCTCACCACCACCCAAAAACCTACCCCCCCCCCCCCCCCTCCAAAAAAAAAAAACTATGCCTCACCAAAAAACTCCCCGAAAAACCTAACCCCCACCCATCCCACCCCTCAAAAACCTAAAAAAAACTACCCTCGCCCCTCCCTCCCTCGGCAAAAAAAATTATTTATTACTTTTTTTTGGATTGGCGATGGGGGTGGGGGGTTAGGTTTTTGGGTGGTGGTGGGTATTTAGTTTTTTTTTTTTTTTTTTTTTTTTAGTGGGGTTTTTTTAGAAGACTTTGTGTCTTTCTTACAATTGGGAGCCTTTGTATTTGATCATAATCCTTATTTTCACATTTTGTTAAGTTTTTAGAGTTCATAGTTTGTTGGCAGAAGATATATATTTTTATTCCTTTAAATTTTAACACTATAACTCAAGAGAGACCAATGAGCGTAGGGCTGACTCGGAGGAGAGGTATGGCGGAGCCCGTCGGGCTCACTCTTTCCCGGGGCCAAAATAATTTGAAAAAAATATATTTTTTATTTTTTAAATATTTTAAGGGATCATATTTTGTTTTTCTACTCGTCCGACCCTGGATTTTCAAAGATTCTCAAAGGTGGCCTTGAATGAGAGATTGAGCGGTCTCTCAAGAGGGGATGAAATCCCTTTTTCTACTAGGCACATGTGTTGAATCCAATGTTTTTAAACAAGGACTGGGCCGGCCGGGAGCCGGAAGCATCACCGGGCCGGTTCTTGCATTTAACCGCTTTCAACATCGACCCGGAGGTCGGGCCAGGATCCGGGCGGTCGGGCCGACAGTTTGTCTAGTTAAAGTCGTGCTGGTTTTTTTAATTAAAAAATGCCCTAAATGATCTTGTATATGTGCATACGTCTACAAAAGAAGGAACCGCTTGGAATTATTTTGAGAGAATCCACACGAAAAGAAGGAACCGCTTGGAGAATCAAAGGCCAAGTAATCTCTATATATTATATATTTTTATACAATTTATGACGTAATCCGGGTCTTAAATCCGATCGGACCTCCGTTAATGGGGTGACCTTGAATGGATCAGGATGTATTGGAACGTGCCTAATATAGATAGGTGTATCCTCTACACCATTAATACTTAATAGTTAAGGTCCCAATATTTTTAAAATCTTTTTAAAGTTTTTTTTAATTAATTAATTAATAATAACCTACCAATATACCGAACACAACCCGTGTTACCGGATACATCGCTTGCTCGGAAAACAGAGACAATATGTGGTGATGTTTTGAGTGCTGATGACAAAAGAGGGTGGGGGAATGACTACTAATTATCCGGTAAAAAGGACAAAAAAATTTATTGACATTAACTGTTGAACTATATAAAATTTAAAAGAAAAATAAAATGAGAATACATACGAGCACAAGTTGCTTTCACGTCATCATCAGTAGCAATTTCAGAGAAAAATTGTAGAGAAAAAACTAAATCATGATAAAAACCAAAGAGAAAATAGAGATAAACTAAATTCTTTATTATTCAACATTACAATATATAGATTAACATAGCTATAAACCCTAAAGCCCATAAGTAATGGGTTGGGCCTAAAATGTCTGGTTTATAACACTCCCCCTCAGACATTTAGAATTATACCCAGTTTAACAACATACTTCAGGATGATGTTAAATAGGTACTTCAGGACCTGAATAAATAAACTGATACTACTGGATCAGCTATGCTGCCTCATTAAAAACCTTACTAAGAAAACCCAGTGGGACAAAACTTAGTTAAGGGAAAAAGAGTACAGTGTGTATAATTCTCCCCCTGAATTCAACAAACATCTTTCAATCTACGAAGACCGATCTTGTGTGATAGTTGCTCGAAACTGCTTCTAGGTAAAGATTTCGTGAATAGGTCAGCTAGATTTTCACTTGACTTAATCTGGCGAACATCAATTTCCCCTTCCTTTTGCGAGTCATATGTTGAGAAAAAATTTGGTGAGACGTGCTTTGTTCGATCACCCTTGATGTAACCTTCTCTGATCTTAGCTATGCAAGCAGCGTTGTCTTCATAAATAATTGTCGGCTCCTTCTTTATCTGTTCTAATCCGCATGCTTCTTGTATGTGATTAATCATTGATCTCAACCACACGCATTCTCGACCAGCATCATATAGTGCTATCAATTCGGCATGATTTGATGACGTTGCTGTAAGTGTTTGCTTAGTTGACTTCCAAGAAATTGTTGTGCCACCGTATGTGAATATATAACCTGTCTGAGATTTTGCTTTGTGAGGATCTGATAGATATCCGGCATCAGCATACCCAACAAGCTGGGACCTTTGATCTTTCTGATAGAAAAGACCTAAGTCTTGTGTCCCGCAAATATACCAGAATATATGTTTTACACCATTCTAGTGTCTACGTGTTGGGTTCGAACTGTATCTCGCTAGTACATGTACTGCAAATGCAATGTCAGGTCTTGTGTTATTTGCGAGATACATAAGGGCACCGATCGCGCTTAAGTACGGTACTTCTGGACCAAGTACTTCTTCGCCTTCTTCTTGAGGGCAATAAGGATCCTTGTGTGGATCTAGCGGTCAGACAAACTATAGGTACGCTAAACGGATGTGTTTTATCCATATTGAAACGTACTAACATCTTCTGGATGTAGTTTGATTGATGGACAAATGGGCCATTGCACAGATACTCAAATTGTAGTCCGATGCATACTTTTGTCAACCAAGATCTTTCATCTCAAATTCCTTCTTTAAAAACTGAGCAGCTTTCTCTATCTCTTCAGGAGATCCGATGATGTTGATATCGTCAACATAGACTGCTATTATAGTGAAATTTGAGAGTGATCGTTTTATAAAGACACATGGACTGATTACATCAGACTTGTATCCTTCCTTTTCGAGATATTCACAAAATCGATTGTACCACATACGACCAGATTGTTTGAGACCATATAAAGATCTCTGGAGCTTTATAGAAAACATATCTCGAGGTGTTGATTTTAATGCTTCAGGCAATTTTAATCCTTTAGGGGTTTTCATGTAGATGTCATTTTCAAGTGTCCCGTATAAGTATGCGGTGATGACATCCATTGGTCTCATATGAAGTCCTTCAGAGATTGTGAGGCCGATTAGGAACCTAAGGGTTATCGCATCCACTGCAGGGGAATACGTTTCCTCATAATCAACTCCTGGGATTTGGGAAAAACCCTTGTGCTACAAGTCGAGCCTTATATCGTACAATCTCATTCTTTTCATTTCTTTTTATTGCAAAACACCCATTTATAACCTACTGGTTTGACGTCTATGGGTGTTCGGACTACAGGTCCGAAAACATGTCGCTTTTCGAGCGAATTCAATTCGGCGTTTATGGCTTCTTGCCATCTTGGCCAATCATTTATGTGCATGCACTCTTCTAAAGTTTTAGGTACGTAATCATTTTCATTGATTACATCTGTTGCTATAGCATATGCGAATATATCATCAACACGTGTTTTATTTCGGTTCCACATTGTACTATCTTGTACATAATTAATAGAGATCTCATTTTCGTTTGGTACCGGTGTTTCTTCTGAAACTTCATTTTCCTCTGGATTCATAGTTGTCTCTTCTGGGACATTTACCTCTACCGGGGTTTCACTTATAATCTTTTGTGAGTTTTCACCAACTGCGTTACTTTGCTCTTTTCGTTTCCGTGGGTTTTTGTCTTTGGAACCGATTTGTCTCCCACACTTTCGTTGTATAGTAATCGCTTCTGGGATTACTTCAATTCGAGCAGGTGCATTTGATGCTGGTACATGTGACTTTGTCACTCTATTTGTGTCTGTGAATGCATCTGGTAATTCATTTGCGATTCTTTGCAAATGTATAGTCTTTTGGACTTCAGATTCACATTGACCACTTCGGGGGTCGAGATTTGATAACGATGATGCATTCCATGTTAACTCTTGTGTTACCAGTCTTTCTTTAGTCTTATATCCCCCCTAAGACTGGGAATACTATCTCAGTAAACTGACAGTCAGCAAAACGTGCTGTAAACTTGTCACCCGTTAATGGTTCTAAATATTTAATAATAGACGGGGAGTTAAAACCAATGTAAATACCCAGTCTTCTCTATGGTCCCATTATGGTACGTTAAGATGGCGATATCGGTACATATACCGCACAACCAAATATTTTGAGGTGGGACAGATTTGGTTCTCTTCCGGAGACCAGTTGTAATGGGGAGTATTCATGATCGGCAGTTGGTCTTAATAGAATTAGTGCAGCAGCGTGTAGAATAGCATGCCCCCATGCAGAAGATGCCAATTTGCATCGCATCAGGAGAGGTCTAGCGATTATTTGTAATCGTTTAATTAATGATTCAGCTAAGCCATTTTGTGTGTGAACATGAGCTAATGGATGTTCAACTTTTATCCCAATTGATATACAATAATCGTTAAAAGCTTGGGATGTGAATTCTCCTGCATTATCCATTTGTATGGCTTTAATTGGATTTTCAGGGAAATGAGCTCTCAGTTGTATGATTTGGGCCAATAGTCGGGCAAACGCTACATTTCGGGTAGCTAAAAGACTCACGTGTGACCATCGCGATGAGGCGTCAATTAAGACTAAGAAATAGTGGAATGGACCACAAGGAGGATGTATTGGCCCACGTATATCCCCTTGGATTCTTTCCAAAAATGAGGGGTTTTCTTGTGTCAACTTAGTTGGTGAGGGTCGAGTAATGAGTTTACCTAGAGAGCATGCCGCACATGATAAATCTTGTGATAACAAGACTTTTAAAATTTTAAGAGGGTGCCCATTTGGACTTTTAATTATTCGCCTCATCATTATGTTACCAGGGTGACCTAGTCGGTCACGCCATATTATGAATGTGTCTTTATCTAGTAACTTCTGGTTACTCACCACCATGTATGATTCAAAAGGAGTAATATTAGTACAATATAATCCAGAGGATAAAGCTTTTAGCTTTTCAACAATGGTATCTGTGCCATTTTCATTTGAAGTAATTTGTAAGTATTTAGTATTATTGTCGGAAGTTGTTTTGAGGTGGTAACCATTTTGTCGAATACTTTTAAAACTAAGTAAATTTCTTCTGGATTTACTTGAATATAATGCATTATCAATAGTTAGTTGGGTACCCGAATATAATGTTATGTGTGCTCTGCCGGAGCCTTCGATAAGGTTACTGACACCAGATATAGTACCAACCGGTGTCTCTGCTGGAGACAACTCAGAGAAATATTTCATATGTTTGAGAATAATGTTAGTACTACCACTATCTACCAGACATTCATCACCAATAATAGCTCTACTGGAGCTAGTATACATATTTCTTCAGGAAGTAAAAATAAATAAAAGTTAATGCAAAGAAGTAAAAATAAACATTTCAAGAGGTGTTTAGGGGTGTGACATGTGCGGGACCAATGATTTAACATCCCACATCTATAACAAATGTTGCTTTGGGTCCCGCTACTTTTCCCTTTTGAAGGTCGCCCCGTATTATGGCGACTCGATTCGCCACCGCTATTGTTAGTGTTGTGAGACTCTCGATGCTATGTATATTATGTATATTCCCGTCCACGGCTACTACTGGGGCCGCGACTTCTACCTCTTCTATACCCGTTTTGATATTCTGCCACATTCGCTTCAGGGAATGGGCTTGCACCAGCGGGTCGCGATTGATGGTTCTGCAGTAGGAGCTTGTTGTTTTGCTCCGCGACCAGAAGACACGATATCAAATCAAATATTTAAGGGATTTATGTTCCTTGGATTGCTACGACGGGAGCATGTTTGATGCATGGAACATTGAGAGAGTTTTCTCAAGCATGTCTTCGTCAGTTATTGTTCACCACATAATTTAAGCTTAGAGGTGATGCAGAAAAAGGGCAGAGATACTACTACCAAAATAATCAAGCATTTAAAAACGAGTCTATGTATACAATGTATGTTGTATGAGAACTTCAGGTCCTCTTTAGTTAGAACTACAGGTTCTAGGCTGTTTTCGTATAATTGCAAACGAAAGAAAGAAACCGGTGCATATACAATATATACTGAGAAGATCGAGGCGTGTATGATCTATCGGTCTTAAATCTTACGAACTTCTATAGATTAGTAATGAGATTTTTGGAGTATCACATTTTGGGTTCTATGTCAATGCCTATTTATACTCTTTTATGAGAGTGATAACAAACTACAACTTTAGTTTTATTATTCTATTCAATACATAATATAAATAAATAATAGCATATAAAATACAATTTATACATAATGTCAAGTTATATAATACATGACATTAAAACATAACAACAAATGAAACAAGTTCTAGTTTGTTAGTTTTTATTGGTTACAAATATATATGATTCATGTATTATTCTATCACATAATAAGCAATCATAACCATATCATACAAATGCATGTTTGCTACTTACTTTAAAACATAATAATAAAGTATAGCAAGTGTCCAACTTATGTAGACTGCCCAAAATGGGTCGTTAGTGGAGCAAAAAAAAAAAAAACAAACATCTTTACCATAAGAAATATATATACCTCAGTTGTAAAAGGAATTTCAAATAAGCTTAAAACCAAATATTACTATAAACTAGACAGGAGGGAATTCTATTTTCGTTATTGGTAAAGCCACTAAAGAATATATATTCTATATACCTATTACTCTTTATAGTAACAAAATCCAATATTCCCAGCTTGACAAGATATTATATTTCATATTTATTATGTAAAGAGATATATATTCGAATGACAAAGGTAAATTAAAAGAAAGAAGAAAAATATATAATTCAACAATAATTATGAAATAAATTCTATTGTTGATTTTTTTTTAACGGTTTTCGGTTTACTCTAAAACTCAATAATTTGTGAAAAACAGTTTCTACCACTTTTAAATCCAAAAATCACCATCTTAATAATTTGTGAAAAATAGTTTTGTACCACTTTTAAATCCAAAAATCACTATTGTAGGTTAATTACACTGTAAGAATACAAACGTTTATGTTTTTGAGAATTTAACCTTGGGTTTTCCTATTTTTAATAATTTAAATCAGTTATAGCCCTAGATGCATAGCAAAAAAATTATATAAAAGTTTCCTACTGTAAAAATATGATGTGTAATAAGGTTGGATCTAAAATAATGCATTTATGGTCCGGTTTTAACTTTTGGATTTGTGGTTATGAAACGCGAAAAAAATCCGTTTTTAACCGTCTATGGTGTGTGTGCGAATTTGTGAAGTTTCATATGTTATTTTACAGATTCTAAGGTTTACATGTTCTGGAAAATAAGTATACTTATCATTATATATGCATATAAGATATCATTGGTGACTAACCCTAATTATTTTCATGAAATAAACGAAGATCACAATTGGGAGTTCTAACCTTTGACAAAGGGGATGATGTTTCTGGACGAAAATAAGCCTTGAACAAATGCCTTGTATGTGATGATAAAGAGACCAACCGAGACCAACACATACAATTATCAAACTTACAAGATTGAAAGTGTGTGTTGTAACCGATCCATGGGTGCTTCAAGTTCTTTAGAGAGTGATCTTGCATGTTTGAATGGTGTGAACTATATAGGGGTTTTTGGATCTTTTTGCATGAACGTGGATGGTTTCTGTGATTTTTGAAGAAAGGCAAATAGATGTTGGCTTTTAGAAACTAGGGTTTTGTGTGGGAGCACTTCGTGCTGATAACGTGATAAAAACCAAAGAGAAAATAGAGATAAACTAAATTCTTTATTATTCAACATTACAATATATAGATTAACATAGCTATAAACCCTAAAGCCCATAAGTAATGGGTTGGGCCTAAAATGTCTGGTTTATAACAAATCACAATTTTTTTTTATGATTTTATGTCTACATATACGTATAAGTGTATTCCATGTTGGAGTCTGGAGATATGTATATGTCCGACCGCAATTAAAGTCAACGTATCCAATTCGGTACGATCCGAAGAGTTACGCGTTGGTACACGAATTGTATATGTTCACGAGTAGGTGGATTATTATTTGTGAAATAATAATAGTTTAAACCCGAGGCACTTAATATTAATTAAATTACTATTAAGAGGGTTAATTGTATAATCATAGGGGGCTTAATGTAAAATTACGTTTTATAAAAGGAAGATTAAGGTACAAACTCTTATATGCTTTTATCCAAAACAAAAACCCCAGCCTTCCTCCCAAGTTTGCCGACGCCACCTGCCACGAACCGGAGCACCACCGCCACCTCATCTCTTTGGCCGGTTCCACCTTCAGGTACCTTGTGCTCGGTTGTGAACTTCCTACTAGCGAGGATCCGTTGTAACCCGCGTGTTACAATCCTGGTGTAGTCGTTAAAGGTTGATTACTAAAACCCACTATGGTTATTTATTTATTTATTTGTTTATACGTGTATAACCTTGATCCCGATTGAGAATATTTATTAATTGGATTAATAAATCAAACATATAGTTTATATATATAAAAATCGACCATGATTATATGTATATATTGTCACACCCCGATATTTCCACGTATTACCGGTGGGCCCGGTGGGAAGTATCGTGACGTAGTTGATATCATTATAGTCATATAATCACAGTTCAATGCACAGCGGAAGTCGAAAGTAAATATATTACAAACCAATTCAAAGTAACATCAAATATCACAAACGGATTGTAAGATGGATTCACAGGCGGATCTTAAAACAGAAATATAAACACTGTTCAACAGACTTTAGACGTTTAGAACTTGCAAGATTCCATATTAACGCCCTGAGCTCCCAGCCAATTTACGTACAACACCTGTCACTTAACACTTTTGGAAAATACATCAGTTTACACTGGTAAATACAATTAACTGACTCTTTTGAAAATCTTTTATGAAAATTTATTTAAATGCACAAGGCACAAATATTCTTTTATATCTTGGGACAATTATATTAATAACAATCTTGTATCAGATTTACATGTTTGTCCAACATTTAGGGCCGGTGATTAAACAAACCGATCAAGATTAATCGACACACCACAAATATAACTCACAAGAAGTTACCTCACGAGTGAGTATATCTTTTACATACGCAACATGAGGTGTTATGCCTACACCTTGTGCTTAAGTTGTGGCCATTTACACTTTTTAAATGAGCCAAAGATATCCAGGACACGGTCATTAACCCCTAATGTTATTTGTTATCAAGCAATACTGATTAAAAACGGGATTATGCAATTTAATCATCTCTGATTAAAAGGTTTCTACACCCGACCAAGCGGTATTTTTATAATACCGTATCCCAAGCCCGTATAACGGAAAATAAGTTAAAAGTAATTACCTGAGCTAAAATGTAATTTTATTCTCAGCCGTATATTCAAATCAGCAAGCACAAGTACCTCTACTGGGGCTCTCAATCTGGAATGAAGGTTTTTATAACCTATTAGATTTCTAACGGGTCTTATTTAAGTCTTAACTTAGACCGTGTAGTTTTAAGGAAATGTTTACGGCTCAAAACGCAAGATTAAGCGAAGACCGGATTAGAATGTGATTTAGACCCGACAAGTATGAAGACTTATATAATGTGGGTAAACTAAACACATTCTGGATTTTGAAGTAAAAATGATAAGGTTTAACCCGTTTCGGTTAATTTATGCAAACTAGTTACATAAACCGTACTGAACGCGAAAAATGCATAACGGGTAACCAAATGAGTCATGAACATGTTTCACAAGTTAAAATGTCTTAAATATGTTGTGATATCAGTAGGATACCTTCCATTATGCCAAAAACGAATTTAAAACCAATTTATGCCTCGTAGGGGTATTTTGGTCATTTTAATGTTTATAAAGGAGGTTAAATAATAATCTGAGTTTCCGGTCTAAATAATCAGTAAAAATACTTATTTTATCAAGTTACATCAGTAAGATATCTCACATATGTGAAATTTATCATTTATGGCCAAACTATGCACCGTAGGGGCATTTTGGTCATTTCACATATGCTTTAAGGGTTAATTTGGAAATCTGAGTTCAAAACTTTTATTTACTGTTAAAGTATAAAAAATTATTCATAACATCAGTAGGTATGAAGCTTTAGGTGCCTAATATGGTTTTAAACCATACTATGCGCCTAAATCGCATAAAAGTCGGTATTTGACGATATTCGGTTTAAATAGGGAAATCTGAGATTTTGACCATCCTTTACAGTTTAAAATAACTTATTTATTATATAGAATCAGTAGAAAAAGGTTTGACGTGTAAAGGATGTATAAAACTTATTTTATTAGTAAAAAGGGCGTTATCGTCAATTACCGAGCCTATGCAAGAACTCTATGTTATGATCATCTTAAAATTTAATAAAAATTTCCAAAAATCCCAAAATATTATATTACATCAGTAGGTAAAAGTTTTGATGTCAAAATTTGAGTTTAATTAGGATTTATATCAAATATGCCGTTTAATTAATAAAAAGGCCTTCATTTACGATATTGAGCATAACTCTCATTTTAGACCATAAACTGCTGTCAAACTTTTAGGACATACTTAAATATCAGTAATAAAGGTTTTTGTCCTCTCACATTTTCAAAAATCTCGTTTTAATATCAAAAGGGCATTATGGTCAACATTTAAGCATTTAACGGAAACATGCAAATGAATCGGATTGCTAAGGCCATTTTGGCTCAACTTTGCAAGGCTGCCACCATGCGCCGTGCATCATCTTGGCTCAACTTTGCAAGGTCTCCACCATGCGCCGTGCACCATCTTGGCTCAACTTTGCAAGGCCGCCACCATGCGCCGTGCACCATCTTGGCTCAACTTTGCAAGGCTGCCACCATGCGCCGTGCGCCATTTTGGCTCAACTTTGCAAGAATGTCACCGCGCGGCGCACGCCGTTTTGGCTCAACTTCGTAAGGCCATCGTCATGCGCCTTACAAAGGCAAACAACAAAGACCACTACCCTTATAAGTCCAGAATCCCTCCTAGACGATCAACTCAACTAGAAGGCACACTGGACTGGGGGGACTTGAAGAGGTATGGTCCCAATTCCATGCACACATGGCAGGGACCATACCACTTTCTTCATCCTATATGGCGCCTACACCAGCAAGCAAACCCAGAAGCTTCTAGAAGCTTCTGGAAGGCGTCAAGGTGGCACCGAAGATGCTCCTCCAGACAGAAAGGACAACACGTGTCACCATTAATCGGGCGCCATGTAGACTTGCGACACAACCTAGGGGCAGACCGACAGCTGCGGTACAATTTCTCCAGCATGGACAAATGATGGTGCGCCACGTGGACCATTATCCTGACCACAAAGAGGAGACCAAGAGGATATTCCCCTTTGTCAGACAGCTGGCGCCCAATAGCAGCTGGTAAGGTCGCTCATCCCCCCTTCACCCTCCGGCTATAAACAGGACCCTTCATCATTCAGGTTATCTATTATGTTCTCCTCACATTGCACCTACAACACACACTATTTACTCCTCAGAACAATACTTATTCTTACGCCGGAGCCCGGTTAAGAGGGAAACTCCCATATTCCCCTCTTAACGAACTAACGATTTGCTGTTTTGCAGATCTTCAGTCTTTGGCGAGTAGAGAAGGAGATTGAACCCACAAAAGAGACGACCCAGCTAGTTAACCTTCGGTGTTAACCAGTGTTTCATCACATGACTATAAAAAAAAATTCTAAATTAATGATTTTCTTGAAAAGAATATGTTATGATGATTATAGTATATTCTCTTTATATTTTAATGTTTTATTCAGTGATACACCAAGTAGGTTTGACGGATATACAATTACAAATAGAGTAAATTACAAAAATCGTCATTTATGTATGTCAATTATTGCAAACCGTGTCCTTTGTCTTCAATAATTACAGAAAATGTACTCGATGTTTGCAAACTCTTGCAAGTTATGTCCTTTAGCCCTAACTCAATTAATTTTTGTGGTTAAATCTGACCAAATGGACCCTACATGAGGGTATTTTGTGGTTAAATCTGAACAAATGGACCTCACATGAGAGTAAAATGACCAAAATACCCTCATGTGGGGTCCATTTGGACAGATTTAACCACAAAAAATTAACTGAGTTAGGGCTAGGACATAACTTGCAAGGGTTTGCAAACATCGAGTACGTTTACTGTAATTATTGAAGACAAAGGACACAGTTTGCAATAAGTGACATATATAAAGGACAATTTTCGTAATTTACTCTTACAAATATAATGATATTTTCTTAAACTAAATTATTTAATTAGATATTTTTTTTGCATGCAATTATTAATGTGTATTATAGATAGTGATTTGAGTAGAGTTATATGATCTTTGGGTTATCAAGTCATATTTTATTGAATCTAAATCATATATATTAGAGCATTCACGTTGGAGCCTTCACCTCCATCTATATAAAAACACATATTTCTTTAGATTTTGTTACTTTTTCTAAAACATCTCTTATCCAACTATCTATTAACTATTTTTTACTCACAAAAACTTTTTTATTATTTTTTTCTCTTTACTACACACTCACAATAACACTATAGAGGGTTGATTATGACCCTCTAAATATAGTGGTGTACTTTATTTTCTTTAAAATTTTCTCTATTATAGAGATTTTAATGTGATGATGTTTTTGTTGTTTCCTCTATTATTTTCTCTTTATAATATAGAATAGAGACTACAATGTGAATACTCTTAGACCTCTTTCTCTTGGGCATAGAAATTTTCGCATATAATATTTAAATAACTCGATAAGTAACATTAATAATTAATACGAGCTCAACAAAATGATTTAAAAGTTCTAAATCCACCAATAACCTAATTATATAGAAGCTAAAGCCTGGTTTTCTTTTATTAATAGTGAAATAATAAGCTGAACTAATATGGTAACAATTTAGTTTTATTGTTTCATAAATGCACTAGTTACACCATAGGATTTAAACTTCTAAAGTGGATCACTTAACCATCATAATATCCCATTAAGAACATTTAAAACATATGTATATAAATAATATGTGTTTACCTTTTACTTTAGAAAATGTTACTTACATATACAGAAAATGTTACTTACATATCCACTAATTTAGTCTTAAAACCTACACCTTTTGTCCATTATAGGAGTAGAATTCTTAACCTCACAAGTTAAAAACACATTTTCAACACTTTAGCACCGATAGACTATAAACCTTTTGGTAAGAGTACATTTATCTAAAAAAAATTATATCATTAAATGTACAACATTTATACCCTTTTTTTCTTCACCATCTCAACTAAAGAGTCACTTCACTAGTACACAAATGAGCAAAAGATGCGATGGCAAAAGTAGAAGATGCAGTTGAATCCCATAAACCGCATCTTAGAGCATTCACATCCAAACCACCAAAATCTGTGTGGGGGGTTTTTTAAAATATAAAAAGTATAAAAAGTGGTTGTGAGTGGAGGAGAGAGAAAATGTTACTGTTCATCTGTATATTTGGGGGGACACTGTTCACCCCCTATATTTTTTTAATATATATTGAAAGTGGTTGTGAGTGGAGAAGAGAGAAAATGTAATATATATTGAAAAGGAGAGAGAAAAAGTATTTGTTTTTAGTGGAAATATATTGATATAGGAGTTGTTTTTTAGTGGAATGTATGTATATTTTTAGTGGATTGGATGTGAATGCTCTTATAGACTTAAAAAAAGTAAATTGCACCAAAAGATGCGGTTCTCCCCAACCGTATCTTATACATTTGAAAAGCATTTTAAAAAAATTCAATTCCCTCCGTTTGACCTACTTTTTCCCCAAAATTATATGGTTTCCCTCCAATCTCAAATCCTATCACCCCTTAATCGACCTATTGGATTCATATTCCTCTCTAATCTCAAACCTCAAAGACCTAATTTTCTCATATTTTGATCACAACCCGCCGTTTGTAGAAGATGAGGGTTCTAGAACGAGATTGCTGAATGTTCCCTGGACTTGTACTGCTGATGATATTCGTCCTCTGTTATAGAAGTATGGCACCGTTGTTGATAGTGAGGTTTGCTATTTCACATATCTTTTTGTTAGGTTTTGTTTGATTATTGTTTCGTTTATCTGGGTTTTATCCTAAAACTTGCAGACAGGTGATTCCCTAGTATTTTAACCTACAATGTAGAAACACAAATGGACAAATCTTTTGTAAATACCTTGGAATAAAGAAAGGTTTTTTTGGATCGATGCATCATGGTCCAGGTTATTTCTTGTATCACAAGCTCTTAAATCTTGATCAGTTTATACTTTTACATCCGTTTAGACACAGTAGTCTATGGCTGAAATCTATTCATGTTATTGTAGCTTCGAAATTGGGGTTGGATTCACCGGTTGGCTTGCCATTTCGTTGCTTGTTTTCTAACTCGTGGAGATCTCGTAAGTGGATATATGAATCTTAGAATCTCAAATTATTGTAACAACTTAGGCAGAAATGTATTATTGGAATAGACTATCCAAAACCAGGTGAGTATATTATTTGTTTACATGTAAATGAATTTTTTTCTAAATTATAATCTCCCTTAAGGAATAGTTTATTTATTGTGGTTTCAGTAATTTCTCATGAAACTGCAAGTAAATAATGCAAGAGAAAGAGGCTGAGGCATATGACTTGAACAAGAAACGAAATGGCACAGTGAGCGACAAAGATCTACAAAACTTAAGAACTTGGGTAGAAGACCAAAGCCAAGCGACCGTTTCCAGAAGACTCAAACAGAAGTTGATTTGATGAGCTGTGGGTCGTGACTTGTGCTTGTTGATCATCTTGGATAAAATTGTCACAATTGGTTGAGGATTCGAATTGGCATGATGAAGGCAGTATATGAGGTCAAATTACATTTGTTTTATAAGTTTGTTGTTGTACTACTTAGTTTGTTAGAACTTAGAAATACAGATGAGCAACTTGTGATTTATGAATTAAGGAGCATTTTGAAATTTCATAGATATTGGTGGTATATGTTTTTGTACACAATGAAGGCGTTAGTTGGACATTGGTGGTGAGGTAAGGGTGAGTTTGTTATATTGTTAAATAATGACATGATAAACAAGACTCAGGTTTGGACTTTAAATCGACCATTTTTATTCTTTCTAGTGCAAGGGCATATAAATTTGGTACGATATGAGGGATTTCTGAATACTTGTCCCCACATCTGTTTATAATTATGTTTTAGTGGATTGCTTTTTGTTTTATTATTCGAGTATTTTGGCAAGAATGCAGGCTCGGGTATTTTGACAAGAATGCAGGCTCAGGTTAGTTTTGGATTCAACCGCAAATGTGTAGCTAAATGGGCCATGTTCAGGCAGGTCAAGGTATGTTTTGTTCATCACATTGTTAATTTGTGTTGTTGCTTTTATGACAAATCCATTACAGATTTACGCTTTCATTTTTCGCTTTTTCTTTAGGGAATGTTTTCCTTCAAGGAAAATTACGAAGAGTGGCTCAGTATCTATTTTATTTCCCTCACGAATGGTTATGAAATTTTTGCTACTCCTTTCTTATTTATCTCACTCTCATTGAGTAGATAGATTCTTAAAAGTTAAAAGTATATTTTGATATGAAAAGTTTCTAAGTTTATAGTTTACCAACTGAAACATATATTGTCTAATGTTACAGAGACATTTGAATCTGTACTAGTGGCTACTCAATTTGTACCAGATGAGATGTCTTCTGCTGCTACTAAATTTGTTCCCTGAACTCCACAGAACCAAATTTTTGGTTATTAATTTGGATATCATTCAGGTACACCAATAAAAAAAATTCATGCTTATTGCTATTTATTCTTTATTTAATTTTTTTAAATTTTGGCCAAGACTTGAACTAGCTTTATTGTGTTGGGGGATACAGGCAAAGTACACGATTTGATGTTAAGTTGTTCCGATAAAGTAAGGAATACAATCTTATTAATCCATTCCAGAAAGAGAGCTAGACCGTGGTGTTTTTGGCTGTTCCGATTTGATGTTAAGCTGTTCCGATAAAGTAAGGAATACGATCTTATTAATGTAAGTAGTTTGTTTATATCACATACTATTGGAAAAAATAGTGAAAATGATAGTTTAGCTTAAGTTATTTAAAAACTTGATTGGTTGGTTGGTTGTCAGTGGCAGAAATACCATATAAACAAGGGGTTGCCTCCGCTACCCCTTAAACGCTAGTCAATAGTGTAAAAAAAAGTTTATTTTGATGTTCTTTTTTGATTTCACTGCCCCTTTGGAATATATTGTTTTTGAAACGTTGCCTCTATAACTATTTTCTAGATTCGCCATTGTTGGTTGTTTATTCTTTTTTTTGTTTCAGCTTGGGGAATGTCTTGAAGCAAAAGATGAGTTGGAGATGTTTATAGAACTTAGTTTTGAGGAGGTGATGGAGGGTACTAAATCTCGTGCTCAGATGGCTGACCATGTGGGAGCTGCTTTTGCTTTGGGTTCTGGTTCCAATTCTGGTCAAACAAAAGAAGAAAAGTCCGGTGCAACACGATGAAGAAGCTAAAGATAAAGATGAATTAGAAGGCGAAAAGCTGCAGCAGGGTTAAGAGGATGATGTAGGAGACGCAGAAGATAAAGATGAATCAAAAGGCAAAAAGAAGCAATGCTGTGGGGAGCAAGTTAAAGAAGTTGTTTCTGGTGAGCCCAAAGGATCTGTTAAGGAGATTGATTAAGGGTGAACGTTGCTCTCAAGTTACTGATTGGTCTACACTATGGTGCCAAAAAATTTCTTGCTATAGTTTTGTGAAATAAAATACAAACCAGACATCTCTAAGTGCAATACCATAGATTCAGTATAGTACATGACTTTGAAGCTTTTGTAATTTTACATGCTTGGGGTTATTTGATATTGTTTTTTTGTATATTTTATTTTTAGGTATACAAATTTGTGTATATTGGGAATTTTTATTGAAATTACCAAAAAATCGAACCAAAAAAACTTTTTAGCTAAAAACCAAAAGATGCGGTTCTAGAACCACATCTTTTGAACATGTTTGTTGCCAAGATTAAGACCAAAAGATGCGGGTCTAGAACCGCATCTCTTGGACCCGCATCTTTTGGCTATAAGCCTATAGCCAAAAGATGCTATGCCATAAGATGCGGGTGTATAACCGCATTTAATAGGCAATTTAACCGCATCATTTGATCACTTTTGTAGACATTTATACCCTTTTGTTCTTCTCCACCTCAAATAAAGAGTCAGTTTCAGACCCCTACTGTCGTTTCAGACCCTCACTATCGACTTATAAATTAAAGTGGTAGGGGATATTGATTTTAGTAATAATTTTATATTTTACAACAAGTTTAGGGTTTTATATGTGTTATATAAAAGCCATTATGGAGAAAGAGACATAAAAGGTACAATGGTCCAACGAAGGAACCAAAATCTTTCAGCCGGATTATCGGTGTAATATTTTGTCCCTCGCAATAGCAATTAATATTGTTTGTTTTGCCATAGGATGCTTAAATATTTATTTTTATTTTCCCGTGTATAGACGTCGTCACCCATACTATGATTACCCACACCCAAACACGCTCGACCACAAAATTTCCTCATCCACAACCATTATACAGAATACGCCGATGATATTTAAAATCGTTCATTTCTTATGAGCTCAATATTTCTCATGTTCATTACTCATAAAGGATTTGCTTAACGTGTTGTAGTTGAAACACTTGTTCATATAGTAAGAAACTCATATTAAGTGTTTTAAATAAAACTATTTGATATATTATAAGGAGTTAAATGTCATTTTAGTCCATATGGTTTGGACTATTTTGTCAGTTTAGTTTAAATGTTTCATTTTTCACCTGTGAGTCTAAAATGGTTTCACCGTTGCCGTTTGAGTCCACTGGGTTAACTTCATCCATTATTTATGTTAACGATAGGGGTGTAAACAAGCCCAGAGGCTCGAGAGCTACTTGTTATTGGCTCGGTTAAAAGCTCGAACGAGTCGAGCTTTAACGAGCCCGAGCTCGAGCCTGAAATAGAGCTCGTTTAGTTATCGAGCCTGAGCTCGAGCCTGAAATACAAAGCTTGCTTAGGCTCGCGAGACTAAACGAGCCCAAACAAAAAGTTATTTATTTTATATATAATATATAATAATGATGATAACATTGGCGAGCCGAGCTTTGGATCGTTTAAGCGATACTGAAACGAGCTCGAGCCGACTTTTTAGCTCGTCTAAGGTTGTTCTTAAAATAGCTCGAGCCAAGTCGAGTCGAGCTCGAGCTTTAGGTTTTACTTGCGAGCCGAGCTCGAGCTCAAATAAGTAGACTCAAACCGAGCCGAGCTCGAGCTCGAGCTTCATAAAAACATGACGAGCCGAGCTCGAGCCCCGTCGAGCTTGGGCTCGACTCGGCTCGTTTACACTCCTAGTTAACGAGAAGGGCAATTCGGTTATTTTATATGTAATTCTGTTAACTAGAAGGGAATTCGACCATATAAAATAACCGAATTGCCCTTCTCGTTAACAAAAATAATGGATGAAATTAACCCAGTTGACTAAAATGGCAATATTGAAACCTTTTTTGACCAACAGACAAAAAATGAAACTTTAGACTAAACTGTCAAAATGACTTAAATCATAAGGACTAAAATGACATTTAACTCTATTACAAGAGATTAGGAACAAATACAAAGACACCTAATTGTAAGAAGGATAAAAAGGCTCATAAAAAAACCCATTACAAAAAAAAAAAAAAAAAAAAAACCTAAACACCCACCACCACCCAAAAACCTAACCCCCTCACCCACCCCCAAAATAAATAAATAAATAAATTTTTCGGCCCAAAGAGGTTGGGGGTTTAGGTTTTTGGGTGGTGGTGAGTGTTTAGGATTTTTTTAGGTTTTTATTGGGGGGGGGGGGGGGGGGGTTAGGTTTTTGGGGGTGTGGGTAGGGGTGTCAAAATGGGTGGGTTGGGTAGGTTTGGGTAATGGGTTATGATGAGTTTGGGTTATGATGGATTTATTAACAAATGAGTTAGGATGGTTTTAGGTCAAGATGGATTTTTCTCAAGATGGATTTAGGCATGATAGGCTAAAATTATAAATAAATAAAAAAAACAAAAATAAATTTAAAATATCAAAAAAATTTAAAAAAAATCAAAAAATAAAAAAAAAATTAAGAAATAAAAAAAATTTAAAAAATAAAAAAGGGTCAATGTTTTTTTGAGGATTGTACGTCATGATGAACTTCATTTGGTACCGGGTACCGGTACCGAACCGTACTTACTTGTAAGTCTTATAATATGTGTTGCTCTTAAATTGAACCGAAACATTCTCTAATCTATCATAATAAACCTACTTAGGGGCTGTTTGGTAGCCTCTTAATGACCATTCAGATGCCTCCTTTTAATGGTTTAAAACCTCTGAATGAACAAGAGGTAACCTCAAGTCTGAATGATAAATCATCACATGTCGCATTCTTCTACCTTCTCATTAGTAAAATTCTTAATGGTTCCATTAAGAGGTAGACTCTTAATGACCATTCAGAGGCTACCAAATAGCCCCTTATAAGTACCAATTCAAATAGACAACAAAATCATATCATATAAATATATAATCATATAGATATATAAACAAACTCAATATACTTACAGAAAAATTCAATATAAACAATTACATCTAATAACACAACTTCAAATCTAATTGAACTACCAGCTGATCATAGCTAACATCATCCTGACACTTCGCCCAAACTCCACTCGACAAAATTGATCCATACAACGTTTGACAATCGTTTGCTAACTCCAGCATCCTTCCTCTCAATCTTTCATACATATCTTCATTAATTTTTACATCTATCAATCCAGTTTCCGATTATAATCAACTGAATTCTCACAACATCGACAATCTGATCCAGAAATAGCAGAAAATGATACAAAACAAAATAAAACAAAAGGAAAATCAGGTTTAGATCATCGGTTCACGTCGAAATGGTACGGGTTGAAACTAGGGGTGTTCATGAGCCGATCTGATCCGATCGAGGGTCTGCTCATGCTCGGATTGAATTACAACCGATCCGATCCGATCTGATCAAATTTGCAAAACCGAGCACAAAAGTGATGCTCATGCTCGGATTGAATTGGAATCGATCGGATCGTTTTCGCTCGGTTTCGCTCGGTTTTTATCAAATCCTAACTAAAATCGAGCGGATCGTTTTCGCTCGGTTTCGCTCGATTGAATTATAAGGCTGCGTTCAACAAAAACAAATCCTAACTTAATTAAAACATGTCCAACACTTTACTAACAAAAGCAATACATAACTAAAATCATGATTCTAGAAATGTTCTTAACAATATCATGAAGCACAAAATAAAGTGTGAAATACAAATTGTCATTTAGTTCAAAAGCCATAAACTTCTCCTTTAAGCTTGATCATCTCCATCCACAAAATTCAACTTCAAATCAAACATATAACCTATAAGTTGGGCTAGTATATATTTTGGGCTTTTATTTTTTTTGGGCTAGTATATTTTTTGGGCTTTTAATCTTTAAAATCTATAATATATATATATATATATATTAATTATTAATAAAAATAATTTGTGACAACTGTGTTCTGTAACCGATGTACGATGTAAAACAATGATGATTATTAATAAAACAATGTGCTTTGGTGTTATTATATGTGTTTTGGTGTTTCTATGTGTGTATTTGTGTTTGGTGATTTTTCAATTTGATTCGATTCCAATTTCAAGCTCTAAATCGCTTTCTGGAAGGTTATACGCAAACTGGTGCTTAAACGCAGTCAGTATAACGCGAAAAACACTCCGGAATAGTGACATAGGCTTAACATACCTTAAATAACCTCCACATAACTTAGAAATAAGTTTTGAATGGTTTGGTGTGTCGAAATCAACTTTGTTCGATCGCAGGGACTATTTGTGTCAAACTGCGAAACTATGCCGATTTGAACTGTAACAGACATTCCGGAACATGAACATAAGTTAAACATACCATAAATATCCTTCACATAGCTTAGAAATAGGCTTTGAGGGGTTCGGTGTGCTAGAATAAACTTTTGGGTCATTCAGGGACTAAAGGCGTCAAAAAGTGCATAAGTTTGCATTTTCGCGCATAACTTACGTTCTGAATACATCCGGACATCCAAAAATTTATGTAAGCATTAAAATATTTTATTTTAGTGTTTGGCATGATAAAATTCCATTCGTCGCTTAATTTGGATCGTTTTTACGTTCGTTACGACTTCCGTCGTAATTAAGCGAATAACGCAACCGTACGACCAAACGAACCGACATCCGAGATGTTTTTGAGCATATTTTAAGTTCCCTATACTTTAACTTTATTTTAGAGCCTTGAAATGGGGTTAACGGGGCTTAAAAGTGCCAAAAAAATCAAGTTTTACAAGTGCAGGGACCATTTTTGAATTTCTGGCAGATTCAATGAACCTAGTCCATTTTAAAGTATTGGTGGTTTTAACCCATGGTTTTGCAAAACCATGGGCTGGTATTCAATGAACATAGTCCATATTAGGGGCTCCCATGGTTTTAGAAAACCATGGGCACACATGTAAGGTCCAGATCAAAGCTCAGTTTTCGAGGAACGATCTTAACGGTTCTAGAAATCCTATATATACCCCATCCATTTCACTTCAAAACCCACAATTTGAAATCTGATTTATGCTCTCTAAGTGGAAGTATATGCTTCCTACCTGAGAGAAAAATCGGAATCAAATCTTGCGGGGACCTTCTGTAAGTGTTCTTTCGTTCTTTTCATTCGTTTTAGCGTTAAAGTCAAACTGCGTTTGACTTTTTGCATTGACCAGTTTATGGTCAATGTGAAGTTCGTTTGAACTTCATAACGTGAGCGTAATCACGATGGTTATAGTCCCTTGTGACTATACCTACTGATTACCACGTTATCTAGGCTCAGTGACGAGTCGTAGTTTCGGCCAAAATACGTATTCTTGCGTATTTTGTAACCAAACTACTCTTAGGTATTAAAACCGTTTGTTTTGATACCAAACTTGTTTTCTAACTTAGTTAAGCATGTTTTAACATGCTTAGCTCGTCACTTTTAGTTTTGTGCTTGTCTAGGGTCGTAAAGGTAAGCGGGCTAAACAACCGCTTAGACTTTCGAACACGACCCGTTTGGTCGATCATTAGGATCCGACCAAACATGTTTAGTGACCCTAGTAGCATAGGGAATAACCTTCCGAGGTTATACCTTATGGTCACCTAGTTTAGGTAGTTGTATGATAAGTATTTTATATGCCTTAGGTAAATTACCAAAATACCCTTTTCATGTATAATTGGTAATTAAGCTTATGTAACCTAAACTTTTGTCACATAGCTGATTATACAACATGATTAAACATGTAATGGCATATAATACTTGTCATAGGACTAGTTAGACGTCTCGAACGCGCTTTGCGCGCACGACGCGTTAAAGTAGCGTAAGCTACCTTAATGGGTCGCGATGGGTCGAAAGCACTTAGGTTAGGTTTCATTTAGGATGTAGGCTTTGTTAAACCATATCACATGAGTTCCAACACTCATTTGGTTTACAAGACCTCATTCTGTCCGATCTTCCGATTTAGGCGTCTATTGTTTGACTAGTGATTCGATTACTAGGTGCTACTTGATTTCTCTGGTTTACTCGAGTTTGTTGAAGTACTATTGATTGAAGATACCTTGCACTACATGTGAGTACATAGTTCCCCTATTTTACTGTTTTCAATTGTTTTGGGGTGATTCATATGTACAAAATGTTTTCAAGGTTTAAACGATGATTTCAAAAATGAATAGAACGATTTATACTAAACTATTAACGATTTCGATAATGTGAACGAACTTGTTGGTTGTAGTTACATAACGAACGACATTCATTAGCATTGATCAAGCCGACCAGTATTAGGTTATGGTACCATAGGATATGACAAATCCCGTTATTGCACTATACCTATGGTTATGTGTGGGTGTTGTGGGTAACGACTGAATCTGATGATTGTTAACTTACCCTTTTGAGGTTTGTTAATGCAAGAACGAGTTGAATGATGAACGAGTCACAAAGGTTTGAATGTTATTAACGAGACGACCATATATAAGTTTTCACAATTAAAACGAGGACGATTTAAACGAGTAAACGATTTGGGAACGATTTGGAAACGATGTTAAACGATTTGGGTAAACGATTGGTTTATGGCTAGTGTTTAGATAACGGGACGGGTGTAATGTGGTGAAAACATGGTAGACACGCCGCTGGTACTTCTTATATATAAATGTTTTCAACATATTACATACTGTGGCGTTATTTAGTTCACTTGGGTAAACGATACTGAAACGATGTCACTCAACAATGTTTTCGAAATAATGTACGAGTCTTATTAACGAGTTTATACGAGATGTTTTACAAGATGGTTTTCTAAAAACAAAAAGCTTTTGGGTTAAGAATCATGGCTACGAAATTTTATAAATTTTAATCATCTCGATTTGAGTTGGTTAATCATGTTGCAATATTATACACATTTTAAAAACAAGTTTTTCGAGGTATTGCAATAAAAGAATACAAGCCATGATTCCGATACTCTTATAAAACCTATGTACTCGCCAGCATTTCTTTGCTGACTTTGTTTTTACATATGTTTCAGGTGTTGTTGCTTGATTGATGTTCTAGGATGCATGCGTCACATAGGATCTGGACGAGGCCTTAGTGACATAATATCTATGATAGACGATATAAAACTTATTGTTCTATGTTAAAACAATGTTAATGTTTAATACTGTCAATAAAACGAAACACTTTTTGTATCCATGGTTATGAAACGATAATTCTGTTACAACACCCCCCGACGTTTCCGCCACGCTTTGTTGTTTTACGTGGTCGGGGTGTGACATAATTCGAGCGAAACCGAGCGATCGACGAGCGAGCGGACCTTTGCTCATGCTTGGATTGAATTTGAATCGAACCGATTCGAGCGGCTCATTTACAAACTGAGCGGGAATCGAACGAGCATTTTTCGAGCATTTTTCGAGCGATCGTCCAGCGATCCTTGATCGTCGAGCAGTTTGGACAGCCCTAGGGTTCGCGTCGAAACGGTTCGATTCGAAACGGTACGGGTCGAAACCGTTGGCGTTGAAACGCTACGGGTCGAAATCGTTTGCGTTGATACGGTTCACGTCGAAACGGTTCGGATCGAAACTAGTATGGGTCGAAACGGTAGAAGATTCCAATTAATTTTTTAATTTTTCTGATTTTTTTTAATTTTTTAATTTTTTAATTTTTCTGAATTTTTTTAATTTTTTAGATTTTTTTTTTTTTAGATTTTTTTTTGTGAAGTCAACATCTATGAACACTCGAATATGATGGAGAATCTGCCTGTGATGCTCTTTTTAGAGTTACCCATTTACCCAACGTAATACCCATCCTTACTCACGAATTATTTTAAATAGATATCTTACAACCCATCCTGACCCATCCTTAATTATTTTTTAACCCATCCTCATTTTTAAAATGATCCAAAATAACCCAAAAATACTAAATGGGTTTTTATTGCCAGGCCTAGGTGTGGGTGTTAGGTTTTTTTGGTGAGGTATAGTTTTTGTTTTGTTTTGTTTTTTGTTTTTTGTTTTTTGTTTTTTGCGGATGGGGAGGGGGGAGGTTTAGGTTTTCGGATGGTGGTGGGGTGGGGGTGGGTGTTTAGATTTTGGGTGGTGGTTGTAACGCTCCGCTCTTCCGTATTTCTATTTATTTTAGAAAATTCGTATTCTCCTTCTATTTTTAGAATCACGGTCGAAATCGGATCGAAAAAACGGAAAAAAATGACGAACGACGCGTTTTACGCGTTTTAAACGCAACCGACAAACGAACACGCCGCACATCGATTTTTGACACCACTTACGTATTTTGACCTTAAAACTTTGTTATACGACATCCTACGAAGTTCGTTTTCTAAAACGGGCCGTAGAGACGCCTTTGGGCCACGCGAAGAATGGACACGCACTAATGGGCTTTAAGCCCAAGCCCACTTAACCTACACTTAACCTAACTATTTAAAAGAAGTGAAAACCCTAATCCCCTTTCATTTTTATTTGCAGCCGACACCTTGTCCCCTCCCAATTTTATCTTTCTTTTGTGTCTTCAACTTATGAACAAGTATTACTCACACATGAAACAACACCTCTCAAACTCCCCCCTTTTTCCTTTCTTTCTTTGTGTTCTTTGATCGGCCAATGTTATAACTCCTGCCACGTTCTCTAGTCATCACTCATATTGGATCCTCCATGGCTCCATCTTTATAATATCATGTTAGTTACTTATTGTTTATCGTTGGGACACGTCTCGAACATCTCGCAATTCATCGGAGAACACGAAACAACTCGCCGGAGGGAAATTGAGTTGATACGAGTCGCCGCGTTCATGTCCGGAAACCGGAGCTCGCCGTAGAAGAACCGCAACACTCCGGAGACCGAGAAGACGACCAGAAGCAATCTCGAGTTCACGTCTTTGTTGTTTCGGTTAACCGCCTTCGTCTATTCAGAATCCTTTTCTCAATTTTATTCGTGCGTTATTTTACAAGGAGTCGCACACGCAACCATTCATAATCTCGAGACTTCATCAATCCCGCTCGCATTATAGCATTACCATACGCAAAACTGAATATCAATGACGCATGGAATCTAGTAGGATTGCCTAGAAACGCATTTGAACGTTAAATGCTTGTTGTATTGTATTTTATTTCATACATGTTGTAATTAGTTCCAAAACCATTGTATTAAATTGTTATGAAATGAAATGAAATTATATTTCTTTTATACGTGTTGTGATTCGAAATTTGTATTATCTGATTTAAGCAACGAAAAGGGTAATTATTAAATACTTATCACAAATAGCGTTATGAAGCCTCTCGCAATCTCGTCTTTTCGTCTCATCCCGATGTTTCCGCCATCGGTTGGGGTGTGACAGTGGTGTAGTGGGTTTAGGTTATAGGTTATTGGACACTTGTCATTTTATAAATCCTTCTTACAGTTAGGAGCATTTGTAGAATAACTTAACTTGTTACAAGTTACAGTTAATTTTAGAAAAGATAAATGAAATACATTACTATTTTACTTTGGTAAAAATAAGCAGAGTTTAGGCCTTAGACCGTGGTGTATGGTGGGGCGGGGGTTTGGGGCATGGGTTGACACGTGGCTTGGGGGGGGGGGCTTCGCTGGGCTGACCCACATTGAAGACGGTATGGTGGGGCGGGGGTTTGGGGCGTGGGTTTGGTGGGCTTCGCTGGGCTGACCCAATCCGCTGGGCTATTTGAATATTTTTTAAAACAACAAATTTAATTTTTTTAATATTTTTAAATAAAGAAAATTACATAAAAAAATTCCTAACGTTTATATTTGTTCTTTATCTCTTCTCTCATCTCCAAGACTAGTTGCAACTCGTCACCCTCTCGGTGATCAATGGGTTGGGATAGAAATTTCAAATCATCCCGTTTTTGTTTCAGGGCATCTCTAGCATCTTTGCTCTTTCGAAGTTCGGCCCTTTGTTATTGGAATACGTTGAATGTATCTAACTTGCATACAATGTCATCCAACTGATCGCTGTATATTCCCCTACGCGAGCCCGAACTCCCAGCTGAAGGCGATGCCGTATCCGATCTTGATTTTTGAGCGCGCATTTTTGCGGCATCTCTTCCATATTCAGGCCGGTTTGGCGAATCATCCAAAAGGTCCTCAAACTCTTGATCTCGTGCATCAGATTGGGTTTGGGACGAGGCCCTTGACATTTTGGAAGACGTGTTCGATTCGCTACCACTGGGGATATTCGTCCACTTTGGATGGAACTTACAAATCTCCCAACAATGCATGAAACGGAATTCGCTCCCCACATTTGTTTTGAATGTAACCAAAGCATTCGTCACAATGTCGGCTTCGATTTCACCACTTTTTGGGTTTTGCTTTGCTTTATTTAAAAAACCACTAAATTTTGTAAGTTGACCGCTTATCTCGCTCCACTTCGAGGATAAGCTATTGTTTTCACGATAAGCCTCCCTTCCCAGTTCTTCATGGAATACTTTACTAACCGCTTCCCACAAATGGGTTCGATGTTGAGATTTTCCTATTTTAATAAAAACAAAATTTAATATATTAAAAAGTTATATAAAAAATAACCATAAATATTAAAATAAGGGCTACAAAATATTTAAGAATACCTAAAGTTGGATGTTGAGATTGTTGACACCAAGCCCTCGCCAATGCAAGTTCTTCATTAACGACCCATTTTTGTTGTTTTCGTTTGACGGTTTCAAGTGCTTTCTCCGCCTCGGTTTTTTTCTTATGACTTCTCTTTTTGGGAACTATTGAGGCGGAAGGACCATCGTTGGGTGGTTGAGTTTCGGGGACGGTTTCGGTTTGTGAAAGGTCGATGGAGGTTGGTGAAAGGTTGATGGGCGTTTGAGTAAACGGGGTAGGTATCGAATCGTCGTTGTGTGGGAAGTTAGTAAACACACGATTCCCGAAATACGATGCATAACTCGCTTCAAGGGGCATAGGGGAATGTATGAAAAATGGACGATGCATTGGACGATTGGGTGGTGGGCTAGGATTATTTTCTTGGAATGCAAACGGGTTGTTCGGGTCATAACCACGGTTATGAGGATGCATTTTTTCGTTTTGTAGTAGGAGAATTGAAGATGATTATAGGAGAGTTGAATGTGGTAAAAATAGGAATTGAAGTGTGATATTTATAGTGAAAAAATATTTTTTTTTTTAACATAGCCGTTGGCCAACGGCTAGTTTGGCTTGACCATTGAGAGCCCGTCATATCACCTTGCTAGACCCGCCCCACGCCCGGTTTCAAGCTCAAGCACCAAGGGCCACGCCCCAACTCAAGCTCACCCGTGGTGATGGCTTAGGCTTTTTCCCCCAACCCACTCCCCATACCCCATAGTTTTAGGGTACTGTGGACCAAGGGGCAGGGGCACCTTTTTCTTTAGTTTTATTACTATTATTATTATTATTATTATAATATTCATGTTGTGTGCTTTTTAAAAAGCATATATAATATTTACAGACATCTTCCTCTTTAGGATTTTCTTCTTCCCAGACAACCATCACTCCTTCAAATCATTCCCCTCTCTCTCTCTCTCTCTCTAAAACCACCATGTGTTCACTGTAAGTACTCACACATCTCCTCTTCTTCTTCTTCTTTCCAATTTAGGGTTTTATACCTGTAAATAATGCTTCAAATCCTTCATCATTATCTTCATTTTATGAAAACATAACTTCACTATATTCGCTGATCGCGTGTGTAGTTGGTTTTCTGGATTTTTTTCTCTATAGTTGGTGTAGTTGTTGTAATGCAGTTGAAAAAGTGCTTTGGTTACGTCAACATTTTTATAAAATACATTTAAATTTGGGATATTTTGTTTAACAATGAATGAATTTAGGCCTCTTGTAACCTAGTTTTGGATTTCGTTTTCGGTACGCTAAAGAGCTACTGGGGTTTAAATATCGGCATGATTGGGTGAGAGATGTGTTATGTGATGTTCTTAACGGGCCGGGATCTCTGCCAAAAAGGAGGCTCCAGTTAACTTCCTGACTGACCCCTTAGAGGGGAGGTCCACTTTACGCCCGGTGGACATCCTTGTGTTTGGATGGGAAGGGGGGAAACACGCTTGTGTAGATCTAACTGGAGTCTCCCCCTTGTCGGGCTCAAGGACAAGGGCTTTGTCGTAGGGTAAGCGGTGCTCAAGGCAGAGGAAAGCAAAGTGGCAAAACATGAGAAAGCCTGCCTGGAGAATCAACATGTGTTTGTCCCGTTTGCGTTTGATACCTTTGGTGGTCTCGCTCCTCACGCTGTGCAACTTTTGAATCGGGTTCAAAAAGTCGTTAATAGTAATTCTTCGTCGCTAAAGGTTTCAAACTTTGTATTTAGTAGAATTGGTTTTTCTATTCAAAAGGGGTGGCGGCGCAACCTGTTGCCCGACTACCTGCAATTGCTTTGTATTGCCCTTTTTCGTGTGGAATGATATCTCTATTAACCAAAAAAAAAAAAAAAAACTACTATTTCATCTTCATCCAATCTCTAAAAAAAAACCGATGTTTAATTTATTTATATTATTATTTTTTTCATATTATTTTATATGTTTTTACTAAATTCTTTCTCATTTTATAGGTTTCTTGTTCATCTTTTTATGCCAATATTATTTTGTATATTTTTATATGATTTGAACAAGTTTGTTAAAACTTTGAAGTTTAAGTAGATCTGCTATCCTGCTACAACTTTGGTGCTCCATAGTCAACAAAGAAGTCCAATTTTTGACTTTTTAAAAGTCAAAATATGAAAATTTGAGGTTTTAGTGCTTTATCACTAGATAATGTTTCTGTTTTGTAAACATTTTTTTCCATAACTAACTGATAATGTCATTTTCTTGCTTGAACTTGCTCAATTGTTTATGAATTGTAACGAAAAAGAGACCTGTTTGACTCTCAAAAGTCAAAAGTAAAATCACGGGCTTCTTATTTGGAGAATATTTGTTAACTGCAAACCAGAGGATTGAGATTGTATGTATTAGTTTTAAAATCGGCTTTCCTCGTAGAAATACGATGAATTATATATACTAACATCTAGTAATCATATTGCTTTTAGTTTGTAGAACATATAACTGGAAGAATGACAAAAGTTGGCCCTGAAGTTTTCGATGAGATGGAAATGCAAGCTGTTTTGTCCGTATCAGCAGATGTGAGTTTCAAATCAAATAAATTCCCCAAATATAAATTAGGGCCCGACAACCAGATTCTCGATGAAGCAACCGTGGAGAATAAGGGACCACCATTAAAAGACATTGTAGCACAAGAAACCCAACAATTATCCGATCAACACAAACGCCTATCCGTTCGTGACTTGGCCAGTAAATTTGACAAGAATTTGTCTGCTGCAGCTAAGCTGTCTAATGAGGTATAGCTAAAATTATTTTGCTCAAAATTAAAATTTACTTTTGTTAATAAAATTAAATCAGCTACTTATAACAATAAATTCCACTGAATAAACGAAAAGGAACAGTATGTATTTAGATCATTCACAATAATAATGTTTTCATATTAGTTTATTTAGTAAAATAAATTCCTATAGTGACTGAAGATATTTTATTTGCTATAGAATGGGTAACTGTCATTGCCCTTATTTTGGGGGAATTTCAGTATTTCATGTATATATCCTTATTTTCGGGGGAATTTCAGTATTTCATGATATAGGGGAGGTTCATTTGAGAAGAAAATTAAATTGAGAAGAAAAAGAACAAAGGCTACAATTGTAAAACATTAAATAGTTTTTTCTCTCATTTCATTTATTATTATCTTTGACTTTAGTCATAAAGACTATCATCCTCCACACTAAAATTTTTGCCTACACACATCAAAATTTATCCTATATGTTTTGAAATTTATCCTACAGATATTGAAATTTATCTTACACAGCTCATAATTCATCCTACACAGCTCGTAATTCATCCCACACTTTAAATTATTATTTTTTCTTTGAAAAATGTATTTTTTTTGAAAATAAGTTACAAATTTAATGTAGTTAGCTATTAAAAAGGAAGACTACCAATTAATGATCTATCTAAGTTTACCAATATACCCTTACACTAATGTTAAATACAAAAATTAAATAAAGTAAAATGAATGATTATTATTGGTTGAAATTTCTTCTTTTTTATTCTTACAAAAAAATTCTTCTCATTTGAACCCTCCACATTTGATATATATCCTATTAAAATTCATAATATTGTATTTACGCTTTTAAGACACTAAAAATATCATACATATCTATTCCATAGTTCATGTTACTTATAACACTCCAGTTCGCTGATTTTGTTTACTGTGGAAATGGTAAATTATAACGTTTTTAGTAATTTAAAAGGGTATACATGAAACTAATCAAAATAATGTTGCCATTGAATTTCTTAACATAGATTGCATTATGTTACTATATGTAGGCTAAACTGAGAGAGGTTGCTTCCTTAGAGGGTCATGTGCTTTTGAAGAAACTTAGAGATGCTTTGGAACATTTAAGAGGGCGATTAGCTGCTCTCAATAAGGACGATGTCGAAAAAGCTATCTCTATGGTATTATAAGTTTTCTTCAGTGACTTGATAATAAAGGTAACATAAATGATAAGTATTAATTTGTTTTGGGTTATGGCGGATACTTTGTTTTAGGTGGAAGCATTGGCAGTAAAGTTAACTCAAAATGAAGGGGAGCTGATACAAGAGAAATTCGAAGTGAAGAAACTTGCAACCTTCCTCAAACAGGTGATTAATTTTGATCACCTTCAACAATAGAAATTAATTCTTTTTAGGGATAATGTACAAAAAGGTTACCCGAGATAATAATTATATTATTTATTTGCAGGCTTCTGAAGATGCTAAAAAACTGGTAAACCAAGAAAGATCTTTTGCATGTGCAGAAATTGAAAGTGCAAAAGCAGTAGTGAGAAGAATCGGCGAGGCTCTTGAGGAGCAAGAAAGAATATCACTAACATCAGGAATACAGGTAACATAAAATTTATGACGTTAAAATGTACCCGACTATTAATATATTTTACACTTTTTTAATAATTTAATTTCACGTATAATTACGTGTAGAGTGTATTCTTATTATTATGTTCTCCTATAAAGAAATTGACTATTTGACCAACTTCTCGCCAGGAAATGGAGGAGATGGTGGAGGAAATCCAGCAGGCTAGAAGAATCAGGTTATTGCACCACCCCTGCAAGGTATTTGTTAATTTTTTTTATACCTGTTTAGTTTAGTTTAGTTTATTCATAGTCTATGACAATTATAGTTTAATACCATAAAAAACCTATTTCTGTGTGCCTTTGTCTTCTAGGTGATGGACATGGAACATGAGCTTCGAGCCTTGAGGCTACAAATCCAAGAGAAGGCTGCATTCTCAGTAAAGCTTCAGCAAGAGGTATGTCTTACATAAAATAATAAATCTGTAAACATATTAATTTAATGAAATTAAATCTAGTATTCCTTTCATTCAGAAATGACAACACTTTATAAGAACAAAATAAAAATAAATTGTGACCAACATCAAAGTAATACTTTATTGCTTATGTTACATCCACATAACTACTTAAATCATAATCTGAATGCAGCTAATGCTGAAGAAATTGGTTGAGGATAACAAGTTAAGCTTACATATTCTAGAAGGTTCTGGAAGTTTGGGCTCAATTTTACGACTTCAACCACGTTCAGAAGAAGCAATGGAGCTCTCAAAATGTTCAATTCAGTGGTACCGTTTATCCTCACAATGTAGCAGAAGGGAGCTTATTTCAGGTACTCAATAATTTAGTATTTACATAATCCGCATGCAACTAATATCCATGGAAATATATATATTTTTATCTTTTTTTTTGTATTTGTCAAGGATACGTGTGGCTATCTCGACCCATTTTCTTGTCAGTTGGGGTTATGCTTTATCTATAAGGGGTGAAATGAGTTGACCGGATCGAACAGTTCAAAATTGATCCGAGCTGTATCTTTAATGCAAAAAAACTCCTATATGATATTTGTTTTCTAACATTATTTGGCTAATTTATATTGAACAGGTGCCAACAAATCAGTTTATGCACCTGAGCCATTTGATGTTGGACGGATATTGCAAGTTGATATTATATCACGTGGCCAAAAATCTACTGTTACAACAGCTTGTCCTGTACAACCTGGTTTGTTCTTTGTTGTTTCTCATTTTTATATAGATAAAATGTTTTTATTATATCTTGGTAATTAAGTAGATTTGTTGTAATATATATACTTCTTTTTGTAACAGCTGTTGAATTGGAGTGTTATGTGGAGACACTTTCTCGAAAAGGAAATTCTGAATTCAGTGTATGTTTATATGGAATTTATTAAGACCAATATGGATATTCTACACATAATTTGGTAAAAAGATGTTTGAATATGAATCAAATTTCAAAGTACCCTTTGACAATATGGGAATCTTTTGACAATATGCTATTAGGTCATTTACAAATTAAATTAAAGTTTTTGTATTGAAATTTGCAGGTGGTGATTTCTCAAATGAATGGGCGGAATTATTCGTCACATTCTGCTCATATATTACGTGTTGGAAAAATGAGAATGAAGCTTTCAAAAGGATGGATTACAAAGGCTAGAGACGCTTATTCATCTACGTCAATGCAGGTAATACTTCTTTTGCTTGTTTATAAATAACTACATCAAAGTTTATTAACTATTAAGTAAAAATGGAGAAATCTCATATATACCTTTTAAATTTCGTAATATTGTTTTTTAGGACCAGAATTTATTTTTATTTTTATTATTTTTGGTAATATTGGCATTTAAAAAAATACTCTTATTTCATCCTTTACCTCCATTTTCCTTATTTCTTTCATGGGTCCGATCTCAATGCTCTTAGTTTCTCCAATGTCCAAAGTTAATACATAATCGCATTGAGTTCTTACAACGCTTTTTTGACCAAATTTTCAGCTATGTGGGTTTAGAGGTGGCGGGAATGTAGCGGCTAAATCATTGTTTTGGCAATCAAGAAAAGGGCAATCTTTTGTATTAGTGTTTGAATCAGAACAAGAAAGAAACGCGGCCATTGTTCTAGCCCGAAGATACGCTCTTGATTGCAATGTATGTAGCTTCTTCCTTTATTAATCTCGTTTAACCCGTTTCCTTTTGCGCTATTTTTTTAACCCGTTTATAGGGTTAGAACTTAATGAATCATTTATTTACACAAAAATAGTTAAATTTTTTTACATTGACAGGTGGTGCTGGCTGGACCAGATGATCAAGCGTCACTTTATCTTCTCTAACTTCACTAATGCAAGTATAACCATGTTTCCAAAGTGAGATTGATTATTTCATTTTTTTAATTGTAATTTGTGTGTTTGTTTTATTTTATTTTGGGTGTGTTTAGTTGGGTTTTTATTTTTTTTTTATCTACTAATTTGATCATTTGTGCATCCTTTAGAGGCATAGTTTTGGTTTGCCTGTTCATTGGTTGCAACAATTCTTTTATATTTGCTTTTCAATATAACGATGAGGTCTTTGATTGAAGTGAATATTTATCTAAAGTAAATGTTATATGCTTTCTTTAGAACGAAGAATTTCTTTTAACTCTACATGACATTAGTAGGTTAATCGGATACCGAACGAACTCAAACGATTGATTCTCTATTATTGAATATTGATGTAATCGAAAACGAAGAAATTGACAACGATTACCATCAACTTTTCAGAATGTACTTAATTTTTTTTTTTTTTTTTGAAAAAGGGCGATTTATTAGAAACATTACTCAAGCAAGTTGTTTAACTGGTACAATACAATAAAGAAAAAAGTCCAACGCTACAGCCAAACAGAAAGGGTACAGCCATACACAAAAAAGGTGCAGCTATATTTGTCACCACACCACCTTAAAATTGCACCAGATCTTCCACTGCAGCTGCAGTTTCTTAGCTCTTGAGTTAATCCATAGGAATGATAGTGTCTTGATCTCTCCAATTAACTTTCATATTTGTTTAGGCCTGCTGTAAAAAATCAAATCATTACGCCTCCTCCATAACGACCAACACACGGTTGCTATAATCGTGTAAAACGCCTTCTTTTTATTATCCAAAAGCTGCAGATTTTGTGCGAATTCAAGCAGTTCCACCATGCTAAGTAGGTACCTAGGTAGGGGTATTTTAGTCCATAATGATATCGCCACCCATATCTGTTGCGCATATTGACACGTCACAAGTAGGTGGTCTGCGGATTCCTGTACCAGATTGCATAGAATACATGACAGTGTTGGTAATGTAACATTTCCTCTTGCAAGTGCCTCCCTTGTTGGTATTCGGTTTAGAACGACCCACCACATAAAGCAGTTGACTTTCTTTGGGATCCAACTTAACCATTTTAACGCCTTTGTTTCTGGAATCACTTGCATTTTATCCAGCTCGCTCTTCTCGCACGGCTCCCACCCTATATAATTCAGCTGCGTTATCCGAATACCACAACCATGTTGGATATTTATGTCCGGTTCGATAAGTCAACGCTACCGACCGGGTCTTGACCCGTAAGAGTTACACCTTGGGCAACGAACTAAAAATCCACTGTTTAACTGATAATTACGAACGATACGCGGGTATTAACTGAGAGACGGGTACATGGACCGGGTGACACGAGTATTTTCATCTGGCCATGTGTCGCACACACACCATGCTATGCCACTTGTCGCGCATGCATACTTGCATGGCCACTTGTTGCATATGCATAATCTTCTCAACACTTGTCCCATTTCCAAGTGCATGACCACCATGTGTTGAACATGCATGAGGCTCCATTGTCTTTATAAGGGAAGTGTATGGACAAGAATTAAGGTTGCAAGAATTGAACACAAAACTCTCACAATGCCCACAACCTCAACCGGCCAAGACTGCCGCCGGCTGCCACCGCCACAAGACCGCCGGCCACCTCCGCCGCTACCCGACCCTTTCCCGCATTTCGATAGTTCGTATAACTAGCACTTGTTCGTTGAACCTCGGTGTCTCAACCGGTTATTCACTAACCGAAGGTATATCTAAACCCTCTATGGTTGATGTTCTATTTCGTGTTTGCATGTTGGTGATCTTGTTCCATTACGGATGTTCCTTGGTATAAAAGTGTTCGTGTTATTTTGCTACATACACTTCCGTTGCTTAAAAATATGTATATAATTTTAACTAGTTAAAGTTTATTTTAAATAACATATATATATATATATATATATATATATATATATATATATATATATATATATAGGGAGGGGCTCATGCGAGAACCACCCTTATTGTGAGAACCGCGAGAACCAATGTGAACACAACCTAAAATAGCTAAAAAAACCTAACCCCCCCCCCCCCCCCCCCCCCAAGCTAAAATGCTAAAAACTAAACCCCCAAAAAACCTAAAAAAATCTAAAAAAATCAAAAAAAAATCCAAAAAAATTATTTTGATTTTTTTAATATTTTTTAGGTTAAAATCGCTACTTTTCGAAGCAAAAAAAAAAAAAAAAAATTTAAAAAAAAAAAAATTTAAAAAATTTTTTTTTTTTTTTTTTTTTTTTGGGTTCGAAAAGTAGCGATTTTAACCTAAAAAATATTAAAAAAATCAAAAAAATTTTTTTTATGTGATTTTTAGCTATTTTTAGGCATTTTTGGTGTGTTCACATTGGTTCTCGCGGTTCTCACAATAAGAGGTGGTTCTCGCATGATCTTCTCCCTATATATATATATATATACATGTACTCTTACTTGTCAAATGTGTTTTTGACTTATGTTTGTAACAAATAAACACATACATAATATGAACCGTGTTCATAAAATAAAAGTAAAAAATTATACCACGGACCTCCTGCAAACCATTCATCGGAGTTTGGCCCAATATTTTGACTGTCTAGTAGCCATATACAATCAATCCATTCCGAGATTATCCCTGGATCTCCTAAATTGTTTGTGCTGCCCCAGACCCAAGCAATGTTACCATTTATGAGGTTATATCTTTGCTGCACGTTGCAGTGTTTATCCGACTCAAAAGCAAATTTTGACTTTATTTCTAACAATATGGATACAATCCAATTAGGAGTAAGAGTAAATTACTCTTTGAGTCCTTGTGTTTTAGTGGTTTTAACTAGTTGAGTCCAAAATTAAAAAGTTTAACGCCCAGAGTCCCTAACCGCTCATTTTATAACGCTTTGAGTCCCACTGTTTTAGTGCTTTTAACCACTTGAGTCCAAAATAAAAAGTACAAGTGTTATAAATTGGACTCAAAACATATATCTATAATTTATAATTATAATCATGATTAATTCTAGAGTTTCACTTTCTAGTAGACTCCCATTGTCTACTCGTTTTTCAGGCAGAAACAGTGCATTGTCTGTCATGCAGATACCACCAGTAGTTTCTGCTCCTTCAACACCAAATAATCCAGTAATGTCTGCTATGAACGCACCTTTAAGATTGGATACGTAGTTATTTTGATAATACTGAAGGAGTTTGTTTCTACATCTGGTTCAGCTTCTGGCAGTCATTTATTAGCGCTAAGGGCCTTACAACCAACTGATGTTTTGGATACAATGCAAATGTGTTACCGCTATTTTCCAGATCATACACCCTTACTGTCGGTTTCTTTTCTTCTTTGAATATAGTACACTTGTATGGGTAGTTTGGTCAATGAGAACTATGACAAGATAGTGGTAGAAGCTATCACCTTTTATAAGCCAAAATATGGAAGAGTGATCATACTTGTTAGTTTAAGTGTTTGTTGTACAATTTGGTACATATTTTGTACTCAAGTGGTGTTGAAAATTGAAGGGCCAAAGTGAAATATTGATATAATTAGTTTTTATTAAAGATTGGTTTATTTTAGGTAATTATATTGTAACTTATTAGACAAATAGTTAATTATGATTAGTTAGAGGGTGTAGATGTAAATATATTCCTTATATATTCCTTGTAACCTATTGAGATTACATACAATTGAATACAATACGTTTTAGTACCAAGTTTATCTTGGTATCAGAGCCAATAATTCCAAAACCCTAGCTGCCGACTTTTCTTCTTCATCGGCTACAGCCGATCGCTAAAGCTTCTACACCCTAAATCATCATCGGCGATTATCCAAACATGTCAGCCAATCTCGTTGCCTTCACTCAAGTCGAGAAAACCACACACAATTCTCACAAGTTCGGTTTCACGCTAACCCCAACCAATTATGGCTTCTAGAAACTCATGATTCAGCCGTTCCTTGTTACCAATGGTTTGTTTGGGTACATTGACGGTTCAATTCCCTGTCCTCCATCTGTGATCACGTCTTCGTCTTCTGGAAAAGACCAGGAAGGGGCCGGTTCATCCACTGTTAATCCAAATTATGGTGCATGGCTTGCAAACGATGCTCATGTACGTATGCTTCTTCTCTCTACAATTTCAGAGGCTGCTTTTCAACATGTACACAGTATAACTTCTCGTGAACTTTGGCTTTCTCTTGAACGTGCTTATGCCCCGCACACCTCGTCTCGGGAATTTACACTAAAAACACAACTGTTGAAGATCCAAATGAAAGGTGATGAATCTTCTGCTGCTTATCTGGCCAGGGCACATGAATATGCCACTGCCCTTGCTAATATCGGCCACCCGATGCCGGAAAAGGATATTATCATGCTTGTTGTTGCAGGTCTTCGTGAAGAATACAACGGAGTCAAACAAAACCTCCTTGCTAGAGAATTTACAGCTGTCTTTTCAGAGCTTCCTGGTCTTCTTGCTGATCACGAGTTCCTGATTAAGAAACCCGTTCCTGATGTTTCTCCGGCTCAGGCTTTTACGGCTACTACAGCAGCCCAATCCTCTCCAGCATCAAATGACACTATTCAAGCTCTTCAACAGATTGCTGGACGTCTTGGTTTTCAGCTACAACCAACCACTGGTTTGTCTCCGGATCCTACGCCACAACCCTTTTACACAAACAGATCGGGTCCTAACAATCGGGGCCGCGGGGGTCGTGGTCGTGGAGGCCGGGGCGGCAACAATCGCTCACAGGTGAACAACAACCGCAATCAAGGTCATTTTAGTTGGGCTTCAAATCAGAATACAGTTTATGACACTTGCAACAGGTGTGGTATTGGTCACTTGCCATCTCAGTGTCCAAACCGGGATCCGTCTACCATCAGATCACGACAGCCTTCAGCTAACTATGCTGATTTTCGTTCCCAATCTGACACACCTGCTTGGCTCAATGACACAGGTTCCAACAATCATGTAGCACCGGACATGTCGGGTTTTGACTCAGCTACGCCTTATTTTGGTGAGGATAATCTGCGCGTTGGTGACGGTAAATCTCTGCCCGTTATACACATTGGTTCTACCAAAATTTTTTCACCCTCACGAACCTTTCATCTTAAAGACGTCCTTCATGTTCCAAAAATCAAACGGCACCTTCTTTCTGTTCAAAAAATTTGTCAAGATAATAATGTTTATTTTGAATTTCACTCTACTTTCTTTGCTGTGAAGGACAAGTCTACACACACTACCCCTCCTCACGGGTCTAAGTGACGGTGGTCTTTATACTATCCGGTTTCCCTCTGCTCAACCACTTCCCAGAGTTGCTTTCTCCACGTATCGGGCTTCGACAACCACATGGCATCAACGCCTTGGACATCCACATGCTCAGCTGTTTAGTTCTATGCTTTCTAGCTTTCATTTACCTGTTTCAGACAAGAATTTTGACTTTAATTGTTCTTCTTGTTTAGTTGGAAAATCTTCCAAACTTCATTTGTTATATTCGGATTATCACAGTTCTCATGTACTTGACTTAGTTTTTTGTGATGTTTGGGGGCCTTCGGGTGTTTCCTCTTTTGATGGCCATAACTATTTTCTCTTATGTGTTGATCATTTTTCCAAATACATGTGGTTGTTTCCTCTAAAGCCGAAATCTGAGGTTTTTGAAACATTTAAACGTTTTATTACCATGGCCGAGAGACAATTTTCCACCAAGGTAAAATCCGTACAAACAGATTGGGGAGGGGAGTTTCGTAATCTTTCCTCCTTCTTTGCCTCCATTGGCATCATTCATCGTCTCTCCTGTCCGCACACTAGCGAACAGAATGGGACAGTTGAGAGACGTCACCGCCATGTTGTTGAAACGGGGCTCACTCTCATGGCTCAAGCTCATGTTCCACAACGGTTTTGGCACTTTGCCTATGACACTTCTGTGTATCTCATTAACCGAATGCCCTCTCGCAATAACTCCAACATATCTCCTTTCGAGCACCTTTATAAACATAAGCCTGATTTTTCCTTCCTTCGTGTCTTTGGTTGTTTGTGCTTTCCTTATCTTCGCCCATACAACCCACACAAGATGGATATTCGATCCACTCCTTGTATCTTTCTTGGCTATAGCACCTCTCATCATGGGTATCAGTGCTTTGATCCCGAATTTGATCACATTTATATTGCCCGTCATGTTCGATTCATTGAACATGTTTTTCCGTTTTCAAAACAAACTTCAAACACTTCCCCGGTACCCGACCCCACTCCCTATGTCTCGGCCTATCCTACACCCGATCTCTCTACAACTACACAGCCTGCCCCGCCACCACAATCATCCCCAACACTCAACTCACCACCACAACCTCCCGATTCTACACCACCGTCGTCCAATCAACCCACTTCTACACCACCTACACCACCACCGCCCCCACCACCGCCTCCTGCCTACACTTACTCACGAAAGCCCACTCGCTTTTCCACCACCTCGGCCTTTGATCAATATTCTACAAACCAAGCTGCTCCTATCCCTCCATCATCTCCTACTCCACCGCCACCTTCTTCCACCACAACTAGAACCCGTCCACCAAATCTTCGTTCAAACCCCAAGCAAACGAAGCCTTACAATGCCTCTTTCCACACCTCCACTGCCGAATCCGAACCTACTACTTTTACTGTCGCCAATGCAGACCCAAACTGGCGTAAGGCTATGGCTGAGGAGTACTCGTCTCTTATGCGTCATGGTACTTGGACTCTTGTTCCTTATGATCCTCGTTCAAATGTTGTTGATTGCAAATGGGTCTACAGACTTAAAAAGGATCAACATGGTTGTGTTCAACGCTACAAGGCACGCCTTGTAGCCAAAGGTTTTCATCAGCAGCATGGTATTGACTACACGGAAACGTTTAGTCCGGTGGTAAAGGCTACTACTATCCGTGTAGTTTTGTCACTTGCGGTTCAACACAAATGGCCATTACGTCAACTTGACGTCCAGGCCGCCTTCTTGTATGGTGATTTGAAAGAAACACTGTACTTAAACAACCACCGGGTTTCGTTGATCCACGCTATCCTAATCATGTGTGTCGGTTACGCAAGTCTCTATACGGTCTCAAGCAAGCTCCGAGGGCGTGGTTTCATAGATTATCCTCGGCTCTTTTGGCACTCGGGTTTAAAGGATCAAACACCGATCCTTCCTTATTTGTTTATTGCGCCTCTGACACCGTCCTATACATGTTGGTCTATGTCGATGATATTATATTAACAGGAAACAAACCCGAGGCTATTAATCATGTGGTTCGACGTCTTGGTAGCACCTTTGACATTAAGGACATGGGGCCACTGTCCTATTTTTTGGGTATCTCGGTCACGCGTAAAGATGGTGATCTTCATCTCTCTCAACAGAATTACATAAAGGAACTGCTGGCTCGTGCAAATCTGTCTCACGCCAAACCAGTTTCCTCTCCTTGCATTACCTCTGCTATGTTATTTGTTGGTGACAGTGATCCCTTTGATGATCCGGTCAAATATAGACAGCTTGTGGGTGCTTTACAATATGTCACTCTCACTCGTCCAGACATTACCTTTGCAGTCAACAAGGTCTGCCAATTTATGCACTCTCCCACCGTTAATCATTGGGCTGCTGTCAAACGTATTTTAAGATATCTTCTTGGTACGATGGATCATACTCTTCTGTTTTCTCAATCGTCTTCCACAGTCTTACATGCTTATACAGATGCTGCTTTCAACTCCTTGAGTGCTTTCTCTGATGCGGATTGGGCTGGCTGTCCCGACGACCGTCGATCCACGGGTGGATATGCGATAATTCTTGGATCGAACCTTGTCTCCTGGTCTGCTAGAAAACAAAAAACGGTCTCACGTTCCTCTACAGAATCGGAATATAAGGCTTTAGCTGATGCCGTTGCAGAACTAACTTGGCTTGAGACATTGTTACGTGAACTACGCGTCCCTATAAGATCTTCTCCAAATTTATGGTGTGATAACTTGGGCGCTACATATCTGTCTGCAAATCCGATCTTTCACTCTCGGACTAAACATGTTGAGGTTGATTTTCACTTCGTTCGGGAAAGAGTAGCACAAGGGAAATTAAAAGTTCAGTTTATTTCAACAAAAGACCAATTGGCGGATGTCTTCACAAAGCCACTTCCAGCTGATCGTTTTCTCTATCTGAAGTCCAAGCGGTCCTTCCCCCCGGCCTTAGCTTGAGGGGGAGTATTAGACAAATAGTTAATTATGATTAGTTAGAGGGTGTAGATATATTCCTTATATATTCCTTGTTAACCTATTTACATACAATTGAATACAATAAATTTTTACCAACTGATTTAGGAAAGGTTTAATTGTCTTGGAAAACAAGTTTTATTTGTCTTGTAAGTTCGTTTGATTGAATAGGTTGTTGTTCCCCCAATATCTCGTGTTCTTGTTTGGTGAAAACCACAAAGTATGGGAGCAAACATATTTTTTCTTGTGTTCTTTTTCGCTCGGTCGGTGACGCAGCAAACCATATGGTTGATGAAAAAGAAAAAAGGTTGTTCATGCATGGTGTTTTGTTTGATCAGAAGCCGACCTCTTTGGGTTGTGCAAGGAAGGAACTAAAGCTGTGGGCTTCCGTTGGCTCATCAACAGAACTTTCAGTCAAATGGAGTTTTTGTTGACCATTAAAAAATCATCTAAAGATTCAGAAGTTTATTAATTTTTTTATTCGATTATAGGCACTTCATTAAAATGCCAAAGTAACAAATTACAAATGAAACGATGAATAAGGTGACATTATTCGGTCACAAATCGCTTAAATTTGCATGACGTTTACAAAAATTAAAGTTTGAATAACAAGGTTTACAAAAACATGTTAGGATTTCCAGTCAAATTACATAACATGTTAATGAGTTATTATACCAAGAATATGGTGATGATATATCAAAGAATGAGATTTGATCTTAGACATTTATCCAGAAACCAACAAAAGCAAAACAAACAATTAGTTTGATGACATGACACCCCACTCCTAGTCCAAACTACTACAAAGTCAAGGCTGCGGTCAAGAGATCTTTGGCCGGTGGGTAAAGCGCCACCGCGCCTCGCGACACATTCGAATACTTCCGGTAAATCACCCTTCTCTTTTCGTCCGTCACCGCCATCGAATGACACACCACCATCCTCTTCGCACACTCCATCACTTCCCTCTCCGTGAACCCCGTGTGCACTTCTAGAGTCTCATGCCACACCTCACTCTTGGTCAACGCCGCACTGTTCAACGTCGCACGTGCCGCATACACTGCAGCCGCCGCCACCATTGACGGACAAAACCGTATAACAACCTCGTAATTCATCATCCCCAATTCAGCATAGAAATAGACCATATTCTCCATCTGTAAATACATTCCAAAAAAATAAGAAACAATTTATTACAAATTTTATAAACCAAACATAACAAAAGAACACACACATTGATATCCAGTGGGGTGGCTGCAGCTTTGATGAACCTAACAAGGAACACATAGGGCGTAGGAACAGTTAAGTTCCACTCCAACCGACCCAGAATCCGCTTCTCCATCACCAAAACATGTCGATGCTCATAGGCCCGATCCGAGATTTGAACCAGATCATTGACTTCTGGAGCCCAAATTTCTTCATATTTTGAAGCAATAAGCATCGCACTCATTCCTACACATTGTAGTTCTCTTCTAGCCACAGTTTCAGCCGCCAAGAACCGGTCCACAATGTTTATTGTTAGGTACAGTGTTTCGTTTGTGAGCTCGAATTTGTTGTGCACCTCGATTAGCCAATCGACTAGGATAGCCCTCATCTTGTCGTTGATTTCGGGCTGTGAGTGTATATAGTCATGGACTCTACTCTCATTCTGCAACAAACCCGTTATAACTTTTTAGACAGGGTCATCATAAGATTCTTTTTTCTAATCTTTTTTTTTATTTAAACTCCTATTTTTTTTAAATACCATAAAGTAATCGCGAATAATCAATGTTTTACCTCTACGAGTTTGTAGAATTTGTAAATATCTTCAACATACTCGACTTCCGCTAGTTCATTACCGACATCTTCAGCGTCGATATCAATAATGTTTTTCGGTTTAGGCTTGTAGTTCAAACCACACGCCGCTTTGCTCCGGGCAGTAAGCGTGGAAGTGAGCGAAGATTGCGGTTTCTTGTTTCGTTTAGACTGCGATGATTCGGGCTTCTGTCTCTCTTCTGTGTCGGGGCTGATTTCGATCACGGTTACACCATCTGGCACTGGTTGTGCTTTCGGCTTGACCGCAGGTTTCTTCTTGGGCACTGCTCGGTTGTTATCGACATTCATCGTCAAGGGTTTCTGTAATCCGGAATCAAATAACATTAGATAAGATTTAATTCGAATTTATTTCTATAAAATTATTTTGAAAATTTTAATTGACCTTTTTCTTTTCGGCTGCATCTTTCTGTGCATTGGCAAGTAATTGTGCACAGAAACTTCTGGTAACGGGTCGGGTTATTGCCGGAAGTTGCTTGCCATCATGTGGCCGGAGAGTAACCATGTTGCCGATATCACCCAATGCACGACGGCTCTTGTTCTGTCCGGCGGCCGGAACCGCCGCCTTTTGTTTCATAACCCCAACTACTTGATCACCTTCATCAAACAAAAAAAAGAAAATTAGGGTTTAATAAATAATAAAAACCCATAAATCTATTGGTTTGAGGCGGCATAAAGAACCAGATTACATGAGATTTAAACGTAAGAAACATAGATTGATACCTCTGTTTTGTTCTTGAAGAAGATGACGAGAACCCATCTTGATTGATTATGTTTTACTCTCTCTCTAACTTTCTCTCTCTAACGGACACAGAATGGATCGGAAGCGATGAATGTGAAAAGATATGGTGACCCCTTTTTGAAGACGATTGGATTCATACGCTGCCCCCCAACGGTCATATAGCCGTTAGGCTGTTCAAAAATATTCTGTAATGAATTTTCTTATTATAACGAATGTTACAGATAAGCCCCTGTTGTTTTATGTTGACTATTAAGTTTAAGATATATTCTCTTACTCTTTTCACATTTACCATGTTTAGTCCCCATACTTTACAACTATTTTAGTACTTTGTCATCTATGTTATAAAAGTTGAATTGGCCGATATATTCTTTTGTTGTGTCTTCATTATTTTAACATCTTCAAGCATGGTAAAACAAATTAAGAATTATCCCATAATCCATCTTCCATCTGGCATTCAAGGGTTATTTGATTTTGAAATATGTTTAACATAAACCTAAACCTAACATTGCTTTTTAACTTTCAATAATCCTCTTAAAAAATTACCAACGTTATAGTAAATAAAATATTTTACAAAAACTTTATTTAAAAATATTATTGTTATAAAAAATTATATTTAGATTATCAACTCCTAATATAAACCAACTTGTTCTCCGAGTTTACCCCCCTATAAATAGTCCGTGTATTCTATTGTAAATGATACACCATCAATAATAAAATCTCTTTCTCTCCCAATATTTATTCTCATCTTATTGCTATTAGGCTTATTCGTAACACGTTATTAGCACGTTTGCTTTGGATCACACCATCAATAATAAACATCTCTTTCTCTCTCAATATACCATTTGTTAATGCTCCGGTAAAAATAAGTGTCTCACAAGGATAACCAAATGTTGGTAATGAGTCTAATGCACGCCTAAAACATGGTAAACCAATCGGTTCTAAAGATAAAAATCCCCGTAAGGTATATCATATTGTCTAATTAGTTTATCATTATTCATTATTCTCTTATACATGATCCATATTGTAATTCATACAATTTTGGTTGTGTTAGATACTTGTTTTATTTTTCTCTTTAATCTCCTTGAATAACCTATGTTTTAACTGATATACTTTTGGGTTAAATCGAGATGATATTTATTATTGTTTATCAAAGTATGCTTAATTACATTAAATTTTATTCTAATTCGTCATATTATATAATATATTTGTTGTAAATTTTATTCTAATTCGTCATATTATATAGAGTAGGAGTTGGGTAGAAAGTGTGTTTTTCCTAGAAAGTCTAGGAAGCAATAAGAACGCGACATGTGGCATTGAAGGATTTTAACTAAAAGGGCAATTGTGTAATTTGAATATTATTTTAATTATGGATTATATTATTAGGATAACTAACTAACCAGAAAATTATGGAAACTAAATATCCCATTTAATTCAAACTGACAGTTTCAATTTAAATAATACAATCCATACAACATATTCACAGGAATTTGTAAATCTGGTCTTTCACAACATCTTTACCAGCAACGATTTTTGATGGAGGATTTCTTTGTTTTCTTGACATTGCGTTTTACCAGCAAACAGACTAATCGACATTGTGTTTTACCAGCAAACAGACGACTACCATTGAGTATTAACTTGATTTTTTGTTTGATTTGCTGGAGCAATTCTTGACATTGTGTTTTTACCAGCAAACAGACTAATACCATTGTGTTTTAATAGTTTTAATTGAAATCACACAATCCATACAATGATTTTTGCTGGAGGATTTTTTGATTTCTTGACATTGTGTTTTACCAGCAAACAGAATAATACCATTGAGTATTAAACTTGATTTTTTGTTGATTTGCTGGAAGAATTCTTGACATTGTGTTTTACCAGCAAACAGACTAATACCTTTTGAGTATTAAACTTGATTTTTTGTTTGATTTTGCTGGAGGATTTCTTGACATTGTGTTTTACATCTACTATCTAACATATTTGTATCCAATTCAAACAAACAATTTAGATCATTTATATTAAAATATATACTCAGTTTGCCCAACAACCATAAAAAAGGAATGCAAATAAAGAAATATAACATAAAACACACTACTTTGAACATAACGTCCAGAGAAAAATAAAAAAATAACAACCACACCAATCGGTGTCTTCGTCTTCAACACAACCCAGTGTCTTCGTCTTCAACACACTGTCATTATCAACCTTAAAATGGTAAAACACATCAACCTTAAAATGGTAAAACACATCAACCTTAAACACACTGTCATCATCAACATATTCAGGTGTCATTTTAAAACACACTGTCATCATCAACCTTAAAATGGTAAAACACATCAACCTTAAAGTGGTAAAACACATCAACCTTAAAACATACAATGAAGATACGAAAGTGAATCGGGTAACCTGGAGTTAAATGAGACTGACTGGATTCGAAAAGGGCTCGCCGGAACCTTTGACTCATCGTCGGCGGCGGCGTCACCCCAGCCGCTCCTCTCTGCCGCAAGCCTCCTTCACCACTGCTGAACATCACGTCACGAACAACCCCCCAACACCTCTCCCCTACCCCCTTCTGGTCGCTGAGCACCACCACCACAGCGCCATCCTGCGCCGCCACCTAACCCCACAAAACCTCTCCTCCATTGTGTGTTGCGGCCATCACCGTTTTGAGGTTTTTGGAGGTGGGTTTAGAGAGAGAGAGATTTGGGAAATCGCATGAATTTAGGGATTGGTTACTGATATGGCAGTTTCTTGACTGATTTAAAACACGTCCAATTACCAAAATACCCTCGCTATATTAAAAGTCTCTAATTATATAACTCAGATATTACGAAAATGCCATCCATTTGATCTAAGCCATTAAACACACTCATCTAATGGCCCAGATCACTTCCTACACTTTCTAGGAAAAACACACTTTCCGCAGGATCCCTACTCATATTATATAATATATTTGTTGTAAGTGTATATTTATGTTTAAATTCCTATTTATAAGAAAATAAATAAATATGTATCGATTAAGATATAATAAATGAACAAACAATTTTCTATTTGTGAATAGGATTATACTATTAGGGTGATGATCAAATAGGAAGTTTATTTTGGCTAGGAAGGATAGGAAGCAATGAGATTATGACATGTGGCAAAATTTAAAATAAAGAAGAAGGGTATCTTAGTCAATCGTATCATTTCTTCTTCCTTCTTCTCCCCAGTAACTTCAAAACCCACCATTTTCAAAACCCACCATCTTCAACCATTTCTTCACTTTCTATCTCAATAATCACTACATTATAGTGCGATTTTCGTCACCAATCAATGATTCAAACACCCAATCAACGTGTTCTTCAGCTTTTTTGAAGAAACTCAGTTTAATTTCATACAATATCTCCTTTTTTTTCCTGTGATTTTGAAGCGAATCACTCGATTCGTTTGATTCGATCGCTGATAAGTGTTTCTAACATTCAAATTTTGTCAATCGTTGAAGAAATATGAAGAAATCGGCTTGGATCTGTGTAAGAAGTTTTTGAATTGCATTTTTACGATCTGGGTTTTTGAATTGTGTCAATTGCGTTTTAGAAATAAGACAGTTTTATGTGTTTTCTAGCCATTGCATTTTAGAAAAACACATTTTTGGAATGTTTTTTAGTCCATTGCGTTTTAGGTAAACATATTTTTATGTGTTTTCAGTCCATTGCGTTTTAGAAAATACACATTCTTTTGTGTTTTAGGCCATTGCGTTTTAGAAAAAAGACATTTTTAAGTGTTTTCTAGCCATTGCGTTTTAGATAAACACATTTTTGAAGTGTTTTTAGTCCATTGAGTTTTAGGTAAAACACATTTTTATGCTTTTTCAGTTCATTGCGTTTTAGAAAGTACACTTTCTTTTGTGTTTTTAGGCCATTGCGTCTTAGAAAAAGACATTTTTAAGTGTTTTCTGGCCATGCGTTTTAGATAAACACATTTTTGAAGTGTTTTTAGTCCATTGTGTTTTAGGTAAAACACATTTTTATGCTTTTTCAGTCCATTGCGTTTTAGAAAGTACACTTTCTTTTGTGTTTTTAGGCCATTGCGTTTTAGAAATAAGACATTTTTATGTGTTTTCTGGCCATTGCATTTTACAAATAAGACATTTCTTTGTGTTTTTGGTGCATTGCGTTTTAAAAAAAAGTCACTTTTTACGTTTTTTTCTATTGCGTTTTACGCAACTGGGTTTTCGAATTTTTTTTCGAAAATATAGCAATAGTATACTCGTTTTAAAGATTTTGGTGCAATTTTTATAAAAAAAATAATGTCGTATGAAAAAGTTATTAACGTTTAAAAAATTGGGGGGAATTTGAGGAAAGAGAAACTATTGTCCTGGATTGACTAGAATGCCCTTACACAAACCCACGCACCTCTTTTCTTTCCTTCAGTTTTCCTCATTTAATCTTAGCCCTTGATTAAATCAATTGATGGTCAAGATTACTTCCTAGCCAAATAAACTTCCTATTATATCCTAACCCTATATTATTAATGATAATATTTTTCTTTTATCAAATTAGTTGTTTTATATTTTTTTTGGGTTTCTTGAGGGTTAACATAATTGTTATTTACTTATTTTTAAGCTTAAAAGATGCTAGTATTTTATGCATATAAGATATTAATGAGTGCTTATAGTTACAACTAAAAAAGGTTATTCACGGGATCAAGTCGTAATATGGCATTTGCTCGACTACTTGCTCAGTTAATAAGGCTAAGAGCACATTTTACCGATTACCCCATCTAGAAAATCCGATTAGACAATGATGGTGAATTTACATCCTAAACATTTAATGATTATTGCATATCTATTGGGATAAATGTAGATCATCCTTTACCTCATGTACATACACAAAATGGGCTTGCTGAATCGCTTATCAAGCGACTTCAAATGGTTGCAAGACCAATGATTATGAAATCAAAACTACCAGCATCTGCTTGGGGACATGGAATATTACATGCAACAACACTAATTCGCATCAGGCCAACGAGTTATTATACTTCCTCCCCATTAAAGTTGGTTCTTGGTTAGGAACCAAATATTTCCCATATAAGGATTTTTGGCTGTGATGTATATGTTCCAATCGCTCAACCCCTCAAAGGAAGTTAGGAATATATGTTGGGTATGAATCACCATCGATCATTAAGTATTTAGAACCTACAATGGGTTATTTATTTACAGCTCGATTTAGTGATTGTCATTTTGTTGAATCAACATTCCCAACGTTAGGGGGAGACAAAAAGCAGCTGGATAATAGTATTATTTGGAATGAAGTATCATTATCTCATCTTGATCCTCGAACTAAACAATGTGAAATAGAAGTTCAAAGGATAATTCATTTTCAAGGATTAGCAAATCAATTACCAGACGCATTCACTACCCAAAAAGAGTGACTAAGTCACATATACCATTTGTTAATGCTCAAGTAAAAATAAGTGTCCCACAAGGACAACCACATGTTGATAATGAGTTTAATGCATGCATAAAACGTGACAAACCATCGGTTCTAAAGATAAAAATACTCGAAAGAAAAAGGGAGCAAATAATGTAGATGGTCAAGTCGAGGTAACAATAACGCCGACAAATAATGGATGATGGTGGTGGATGATGGTGTTGTAGTGGTGGTGGAGTGGTGGCAAGTGAGAGAGAAGTGGTTTGCCAAGGGATGAGTTGAAATGAAACCAAGCCATCCTATTTATAGTTGAAAACAGAGCCTCAACACAGCCCCGTGCCCACCTGACACGACCCCGTGTTGGTCATTCTCTCTCTTCTTCATTAACTGCAGTGTCAGACTTGTACTAACACAGCCCCGTGTGTCAACGACACAGCCTCGTGCCCATTTTACTTGCTTGTACTTGCTGTACTATCCAAGATTCTGCGAATCTGGGAGTTGACCATGGCCCCGTGTCCATTTGACACGGCCCTGTGTTGACAGTTTGTATCTGTGTGTCTTTTTCTTCATGGAATCTGGAGTTGGGCACAGCCCCGTGCTGAGGGTGGCACATCCCCGTGTTGAGCTGGCACAGCCCCGTGCTGAGCTGGCACAGCCCCATGTCAGCCTTCTGAATTGTTGGTCTTGGGGTGAAGCTTGGAGAGTCGGCATGAAGTGTCAACTTCTCTTGTTTTGTATTTATGTTGGTTTTTGCCGTTATTTTGCTTCTTTTGTGTGTTTAAGCTCTTTTGACCTTGTAAATTAAAAGGGAACAAAAACACAAGCTTTTTCCAACATTAGTACTAGAAAATGGTTGATTTTATGCCTCATTTGATGTAATTTATATGTTGTATTTTAAACACATCAACAACGAAATCATCGTCGATGATAGTTTTTCATATAATGTAGCGCTAGAAGTAACGGAAAACAATGAGGATCAAAACCAAAATCAGTTGAGGAATGTAAACAAAGAAATGATTGGCCAAAATGGAAAGACGCGATAGAGGCAGAAGTGAATTCCCTCAATAAACGAGAAGTTTTTGGACTCGTGGCTCATACACCTGAAGGTGTAAAGTCTGTTGGATATAGATGGGTCTTTGTGCAAAAACGTAATGAGAAAAATGAAATTGTACTATGCAAGGCAAGATTAGTAGCACAAGGATTTTTGCAAAGACCTGGAATTGATTATGAGGAGACATATTCTCCAGTGGTGGATGCGACAACTTTTCATTATCTTATTAGTCTGGTAATACAAGAAGGGATTGATTTGCGTCGATGTTGTGACAACCTACCTCCATGGCTCACTTGATATTGATATTTACATGAAACTTCCTAAAGGATTCAAATGGCCAAACTCATGTAAATTTAGTTCTCGAGAACATCTTTCAATCAAACTAAACAAATTATTATATGGGCTAAAACAATCTGGCGTATTTGGTATAATCGCCTTAGTGAGTATTTGTCGAAAGAAGGCTATAAAAATGATTCTGTATGCCCGTGTATTTTTATAAAAAGGCCAGAATCTGAATATGTTATAAATTGTCTTATATGTTGATGCGTGTGTAGCGTTATATATTTTTATTGATATTTTAAGCCCTTTTTAACACATTAGTCAAGTTTTAAATTTATAAAACACGATATTATACTAACACTAAACACACATATGGGCAAGTGCACCCATCGTTAGCGTAGTATAGCGTTGGTAAGATACCGAGGTCGTCCAAGGACACACGAGCTTTTAATACCGGTTTATCCTCAACGTCTAATCAAATCAAAAGTTTTAGAAAAGGTTTTAAACATGAAAATAAAAACTAAAAATGCTGAAAAATAAAATAAAAATAAAACAGATAGACAAGATGAATCACTTGGATCCGACTTGCCTTTAATGTAACCTTTGATGATTTCTGCACTTTTGCACTTTTTAAGAGATTATCTTAGTTATAGTAGTAGGCCCCTCTTTTGAAGGTGGCGTTACCCTCAACCCAGTGGTGTGAGTCAGCAAGGATACAATCCCAAAGGGTCGGAATATTGAAAGATAATTAATTAAGTTATTAATGCGTAATGTGGTAGGCCCCTCTTTTGAAGGCGACGTTACCCTCGGCTAAGTGGTTTGAGTCAGCAAGGATACAATCCCAAGTAATCGGGTTAATGTATTAATAGTAGTTTACATATGAGGGGATCAAGCCATTCGTGTCACACCCCAACCGATGGCGGAAACATCGGGATGAGACGAACAAATTGCTCAAAACATCATAACACTATGTGACAATATAAATTAAATTGAATTTCATAAATTGCTAAAGTATAATACAAGGAGTCAATGTAACAACCCGCACTTTCGTGCATTGTTACTACTCGCTACACTCGTTACGCCTAGCACCAGAGATTCAGATCATAATGTAACTATATCGTATACATCGCTATTTCACAATATAATCGCATATTTTCGCGTATTTTAACGCTACATCGCATCGCAAAATACTAACACTCACGATGACTTTGAGTGAGGACCTATTCTACCCTCCTCGATGCCGTGATGTGTCGCAACGCAAACAATTAACGCTAACAAAGACTCTCGGGTGAGTACTATAGCTCCAGCCGTCGTGACGATGATGGCAATACGAGCAAGTAGTACCCCGTCAGTCATTGTGGCACAACACATCATCATCGAAATCGCACCCACGACCACGCGCAGATCGATTATCGCACCGAATATTTGAAAGTATGGATACGTATATACGACATTCTGTGATTAACTATAATAAATAAATATATGAAAATGTGTGACCAGAACTATCGCAATGTTTAACGGACAAACGGAACGCCAAAACGCAGTTCGCCGAAGGACAACCAAACGGATAGGTCATCCGGACGGATGGGCCAGCCGAACGGCCAGGCCAGCCGAACGGATGGGCCAGCTGAACGGACGGCCCACACTCTCCTTTCTCTCCTCTCTTGCCTACAAATACCCCCACCCTCCCATCATTTTCTCTGACGTGGAGCTCTCGTTCGACCAGCACGATTTGGAGTCTTTTCTCTCGATTTCTCGCGGTTCTTGTAATTTTACACTCAAATTCTTGTACTTTTATGATCTACACACAATTCTACACATTTCTATCTTTTAAATCTCGACTTTTAACCATGAAATCTACTGATTGAGGTGTTCTAAGATGATGTCATCAAGAGTTCTTATGAACTTCAAAGTGTGACCTCGTTTAACCGTGAATAGCTCAGATCTAGGTGATTTCCACATGCTTTTATAACTATCTCACCTAAATCTATGTTACTTATTCAAAGAACATGTGATTTAGGATCAAACAAGGGGAAAGCCGTCAAGAACGGTCGGATCTGATGGAACGGGGTGGTTCCCGGCCGTTAGAACAAGTCGGACTTGATGGAATTTCAGTTGTTTAGCACGAAGGCATACCGTCCCGATCAAAAACGCCAAAAAACCTTCAAAATTATTCAAATATCAGTTGGACGGGTCGCCGTCCGATCGGGCAGACTGTCAGCCGATTGGACAGGCTGCCAGCCGATCGGACAGGCTGCCAGCCGATCGGACAGGCTGCCAGCCGATCGGGCAGCAGCCCATCCGATCGGGCAGCAGCCCATCCCGATCGGGCAGCAGCCCATCCGAACGGGTCGGCATCCGACCGGATTATCGCCCACTTCTTGGTTCTCTCGCTACCATTTAACGCGCTATCCAACGCTCACGCAATCGATCTGTAATCAGGGTAATCTCAAACACCTTCCCGCCAATCCAACCAAGTGGTGTTACTTGCCGAATACGCACTGTGAGTATACTTGAACCCTTTTTGCTTTTGCACTTTTGGGTGTAACATACGTTGCTATCAAATCGAATTACATCAAATGCTTAAACTACTTATCACTTGCGAATGACTTATATGCGTAGTTATACGTGATGCTAGTTACATATGTGCTAGGACTTATACTCGCGATGTCCCACCATGACTAGTATAGTACTATTGCGCCCGACGGGGTCTAGTTTAGCAATCGCGATCGAAGCTCGAGGACTTAGCTGGTAGTATCAGTTTTGTGAGTATATATGTCGTGTATTACGTTTATGTATGTGGGAATTCGCAGCTTTTATCTATTACGCTATACATATCAAACATGTACACTCGCCAATACATTTTGTATTGACATTATTTTAACGTATGTTGCAGGTTAGATCGCAGATTATCTCAATCAAGCTAGGAAGTCTAGAAACTCAATTAAAATCTAGGTTGTCGGATTTGTATTGTTCGAGAGAATAAGAAATCTGTGACGGCTTATGTGATTGTAATTGTTTATTAGTATGGGATAATGAACGCATTAATTATTGTCGCAAAATAGTTGTTATGGATTCTCCTGAGCAATTGATTCGCCTAGTGCCGCGCCCCGATGATTCCGCCATTGGTTGGGGTGTGACAGATTGGTATCAGAGCCATAACTATAGGGAATTAGGCCATACTAGACCTAGTCCGGGTCAATGTCTTAGAAATGACCTAGTCTATAGTCTAGGTACCAACGGGCCGACTCATGCGAACCTAGTAGGATTTGCACGGGCCCACTTGATACTCTCGCTCGAATTCGTTAAAAGCTACTACTCCGTGTGAACACCGCATACTACAACTTCACACGAAGAGCCTTTCCTAAGGCTAGAATATTACTTAGCCTTTCCTAAGGCCAACACAATACACATGTTTTCGAAAATACTCGCATAACGAAACCGAGTGATCCAGTCGAGACTAGGTGTGAAAACCAAGAACTCTCGACGAGATCGCTCACTCAGCGCATTTCTCTAGCACGGGAACCTTTCATCGAGTTAGGAATGACATCCATACCTCGACGAAAGTCTCCATTTCGAAATCTAGTGGAACTCACGAATTTATTCGAAGAGCATGACCACAATTAGGAATGAAGTTGTTAAGTCAGGGGTGAAACCCGTACCTTAATAAGCCGTTCCACTCTCTATAAAATGGTTTTCAAAAAGTTCTCACCAAGGACTCGACTATCACGATAACTCGAGCCACGCGATGACTAGGAGGACGAATGCCATGAGCTGCATCCCAGTGGAAGCATAAGTCTTCTAGGTCAACGCACGTGCACAAACTTGTTGGGTATAGTCGGGTTACCTTGGGTAGTCGACGCCTAAACACCCGAGGCACTCCGATTATTTTACTAAGCCTACGACTCGCCTGTTTTACGCTTTAACGAACTTAATTACATTTTATGTGTTTGTTTTACGCCCTATCGATTTCTCGATTTATCAATTTTCGCTCCTTGTTTTACAAAACGCACAACTCGCACAGCCATCGCAATAAAAAACGAAAACGAATGTTCGCAACAAAACTAACGACAAGTTTTTTGCCCTCGCTTCCTTCCTTCAACGCGTCCTTGCGCAATCTACACCGACATGTATGTGTATAAATACAAACTACAACTATTTATATATATATATATAGTAGGAGTTGTGTAGAAAGTCAATTTTCCTAGAAAGTCTAGGAAGCAATAATATTTGGACATGTGTCATGGATGTATTTTAACTAGAAGGGTAAACATGTAATTTCATATTTTAATTTTATTTTTGGTAATTATATTCAATAACTAATATTTGCATGATCATGTATGTAACCGATTACATGCATGATTTTCGGGATTATAGTTTTTTTTTTAAATCTAAATCTCTTCCAAATATCACAACACGAAACACATATCTATATATAATAATTTCGATCATTCTATTCTTCACCAGCATCGTTCATATTCAATATTTTTTCAGAGTGGAAAATCATGGCTTCGAACACACTTGTTGATGGTGGAGATGGTAATTACAGTTTTTTCTTTCTTTACTTTTGTTGTTTTTTGTGTTGATTATTATCATTTTTCTGCAAAATCGTCAGTTTGTTCTTGATGCTGTGTTTTAACAGCCAGAGAGGTTGAGGTTTTTGTGTTTGTTTGATTCTATAAGGTGACTGATGGGTTGTAATCTGAAGATCGATTTTTTTTCTTATGATATTTCATGGTGTGTTTTAAATTCCATATTTTTAATTTATGTTCCAAACCATCATCTTGTTATTGGTGTTGTGTTTTAACAGTCATACAGGTTCAGGTTTTTTGTGTTTATTGATTTACATAAGGTGGCTGATGGTTTGTAATCTGAAGATCACCCTTTTTTTAGATATTGAATGATGTGTTTTAACTTCCATATTTGTAGTTTTATGTTTTGTTTATTTAAACTCTTTCTGAGAAAACATCAGCCTGTTATATGTGATGTGTTTTAACAGTTATTGAGGTTGAAGTCAATGTTTTTTTATAGTTTCATCTTGAATGATGTGTTTTGACAGTAATGTGTTTTACCAGTTATGTGTTTTAACAGATATTGAGGTTGTAGTCATCGTTTTTTATAGTTTCATTGAATGGTGTGTTTTAACTTGCATTATTTTGTTCTTTCCCATGGCTATTAGTTTCTTAGCATTCAGGTCAGATTTTTTTTTGTTTTGGTGTGTTATATAAGTTTATTAGTTGGTAGCATGGTCAGTATGTTTTTTTACTTTGGCCTGGGTTTTTTTTTTCATCACATTGTGTTTTACAAATGTGTTATATGCTCATTTTTTGTCATGTGTTGTAGATGCACCCAATTACCAATTACGTGGTGTTGAACAAGTATCTCCAAACTCTGGAACAAAGAGATATATTCCAGATTCACCCTCTTCGTTGACGCCAGCAGAGGGCATGTTATTTGACATAGTTGATGATGCCTATAACTTTTACAAAACTTACGCAGAAGCTGGAGGTTGGATTGTTAGAAAGGGCACACAGCACGAGAACCGTGGTATTGTTATAAACAAGTATTTTTTTTGTTCAAAGGAGGGTCAAAAAGAGTTTCGACCGGTCGATACTTTAGTCGAACAGCCGTCTGATAGGTGGGTACGTAGGGTACCATCCAAAAGGACCGGATGCCAAGCTGCGATCAGAATAAAGCTTACCGATGCCAAGAAGTATTTGCTGTATCATTTTACAGAGGCACACAACCATGATTTTGTGCCCGAAGAAGATTTACATCTTCTCAAGGAAAATAGGGGTATTAATCGTGCACACGAAGAGATGATAAACAAGATGTCACATCTCAACATTGGTCCTGTTCGTGCATTTAACATTATGAAGGAAGTGTATGGTGGGTTCGACAAAGTCGGTGCGACCAAAGTCGATTTTAAAAATTTCAAGAAAGAATTAAATCTTTTTATCGGAGAGTTTGATGCGGAAATGTTTGTCAAGCGATTAATGAGGAAAAATGAGTTTTTACCGAACTTCTCTTGTGAATATGAAACGACAGACGAAGGTGTGTTGAAGTGCATTTTTTGGGCCGACGAGGATATGAAGAGGAATTATTATATGTTTGGAGACGTTATATCATTTGATGCTACCTACAAGCGTAACAAGTAACGACGAGATAATTTTTTTATATATTCATTGTGTTTTAAAACCTACTGTGTTATAAATACATTATGATCTATTGTCATCGCTGATTGTTTGTTTTGCAGGTATAACATGATGTTTGTCCCTTTCACTAGGATTGATAATCATAATAGGAACGTCACACTTGGTGCTGCAATTCTCGGTTCTGAAACGGCAGAGACGTATAGCTGGTTACTTAAGGCGATCAAGAACGCATATGGGTACGCGCCTCCCGTAATCGTTACTGACCAAGACCCTGCGATGAAAAGGGCTATAGCGGATGTTTGGCCTGAGTCGAGGCATCGGTTATGTATGTGGCATATCATGGATAAACTCACTACAAAGGTCAGTTTTTTCTATGACAGGGTTTTCTTTTTTTACATGTGTATTTTTTACTGTGTTTTAATATTTGTTTTTTTAACATACATGCTAAAATGTTCCCTTAGTTCGGGGCTGCCCTGTGTTCAAATACAGATTTCAGGAAAAGATTGTCTGCAGTTGTTTGGACTGATTCTCTATTACCCGAAGCGTTTGAGACTGAATGGGCAACTATTTTAAATGATTTCGGTTTAACCGACCATGAATGGCTGACGTATATATACGGGCTACATGAATCATGGATTCCAGCTTACTATCGCGAAGAAGAAATGTCTGGTCTTATGCGGACATCATCTAGGACCAAAAGCGAGAATCACTTTTTTGGCAAGATTAGCAATCCAAAGTGCACGTTGGTTGAATTTCTTAGCCACTTCGACACAGCTATTGAAGCACAAAGACACGAGCATCGAAAAACGATCATGACACTCGATACACCAACCCTAGAGAGTGGAGTGATTTTGTTCTCGAGAAGCAAGCAGCTCAGATATATACCAGAACTATATTTTTTGATGTTCAACTCGAGATTCAACATGCTATTCATCGTTGTACTAGTGTCAGATTAGATCACATTGGTGATTTCATTAAGTTTTTATAAAGGATCTCGATCAGCCATGTTCTTCGTTCTTCGAGGTGATATTTTGTTTTACGTTATGTATACATTTTTTTTAATTATCCATCTTTTATATGAACTGTGTTTTATGGATATTAAATGTTAAAGGTTAGGATACGCGAGGAGGATGTTACTGTTAAGTGTAACTGCAATAGGTTTGAGCAGTTTGGATTGTTGTGCAGTCACATTTTTTGTGTGTTACGGATTGTTGATGTAAGGGAGTTTTCGAAACAATATATATTGAGGCGTTGGACGCGTGAAGCTATTCCAAATAGTTCCCCCGGGTCCATTCTTACGGATGGTGGAGATCCAGATCGTAGTGAGGAGGTTAACCGTTGTGTTCGTGAGATTAGTCACGCAACTGAGTATGTTATGAACAAGTTGATTTCAAAATTTGATCAGTTGTCTGATTTTCGTGATCATATAAAGCAGCTTATGTCAGTCGCTGATGAAGCTCAAATAAATGCACCTCCCAAAACACGACGTAATCGATTTGCTGAACTGCTGGGAGTTGCTCCAGAAAGCACGACCACTATTCGTGTTCCAGTTGGTACCAGGTTCAAGGGTTGTGGTTCTCATAAACGCCTTAAATCTCAAAAGGAGCGAGCCATAAGTCAGTCTGGAAGTAAACGTCGTCAATGTTCATTATGTAAAAAATATGGTCATAACAGAGTAACGTGTTGGAAATACACCGTGGCTGTGCCTGAGGCAGGTGCTTCGCGGAATGCTGAAGGTAATGAAGCTACAATTGGTGAAGGAGACGCTGCTACAGTTGCTGAAGGTGATGGTCCTGGATCAAACGATGCTGATGATGTGTTTTACACATCTGGGAACGATGCAGATATGGATGATGAAGACATGGCCGAGTAGGATCTTTTTTATCAAAATTTTAAGTCCGTTGCTGAACTATTCAATTTTCTGTTTTATTTTTCTCGTGTGTTTGTTTTGGATTTGTTTTTGTTGATTTTAAAACTTGTTGGATTCGACATTTATGTTCTTGTTGCTTTGTGTTTTAGTTTTAACTTTGTTTTTTAAATAGCCTCCAGTGTTTTATATGATGCTTGATTTGTTCGTGGTTTTGGTATATAGTTTAATTTGTACAAAATGTGTTTTAACTTTGTTTAAACTATAGAGACTTGATGAGATAGATAGGCTGGTTTCCAGATCACAGTATTTCAACTTTGTTTAAAGTATCAAAATGTGTTTTAACTTTCTGAGAAACCATCAGCCTGTTATATGTAGTGTGTTTTAACAGTTATTGAGGTTGAAGTCAATGTTTTTTTTAGTTCACTTTTAACGAGGTGTTTTAACAGTAATGTTTTAACTGATATTGAAGTTGAAGTCAATGTTTTTTATACTTTCATTGAATGGTGTGTTTTAATTTGCATTATTTTGTTTTTTCCCATGGTTATTAGTTTCTTAGCATGCAGGTTTTGGTATACAGTTTAATTTGTAAAGCTATCAAAATGTGTTTTAACTTTGTTTAAAGTATAGAGACTTGATGAAATAGATAGGCTGGTTTCCAGATCACAGTATTTTCATAATGTAAATAGGCTGTGTTTTAAGAGAACATACATTAATACAAACTGTATGTCTTATGTAGATCGAAACAAAGTAACATTATCGACATAAATACACATTGTTAAAGAGGTTCAAACTGTTATACTTGACATTTTTATCGACAGGAAACACAAAAAAAAAAAAAAAGATAACTGAACACACTGAACATATTCTAATTTATAAATTCCAAAAGATAACTGAACACACTGAAGAAAATGTTAAAACTGGTTTTGTAGAACATCCCACATTATTTCAACAAACCACCGCCAACGAAGTGTTTTACGAAAACATCCCATTTTAAGTTACTTATCCAATCTTTCATTGATTGCGTCGAAGGCTTTTGCTTCTAGCCTATTTTTTTCATCGGCCGACAACTTGTTATATTTAGCAACCTCAGCTTTAACAAAACCTCTATACTCGTTTGCTTCACTTAGGAGCATATTTGTAATGTACTTATGCCTGAGATCATCAATTTCTTGGCGTTGCTTGTATGAAATCTCACCCGCATCAGTGCACTCGTTTGAGAATCCGCATTCCCAACCTTTTCCAGATACGCCCTTGTATGTTTCCATATGGCGCATCAGGAAAACGCCACAATCGATTACATTATTTTTTGTACGCCATGGCATCTCCAATCATACCAGCTCAACTTTACCGATCATCCTGCCCGCTGGATGCCCATTTTTTTCCAAGTACACCGATAAAGCATCACGCTGCATGATAAACAATTTAATCAGATTGTGTTTTAAACTAAATTCATGTAAATGCACACCTTTATTAACAAAGGGAATAATTTAAAATTCTGATGCAGTGTGTTTTAAGTTCATAATACTGTTATTACGTAGTGGCACATTACACTGTGTTTTGAAGTACTAATAGTGCTGATAACGTATCATTTAGTATAAATTGTGTTTTAACATCAAACTTTAAAATTCTGATGAAGTGTGTTTTAAGTTAATATTATTTGTTATTATGTATTGTCACATTACACTGTGTTTTAAAGTACTAATAGTGCTGATAACGTATCATTCAGTATCAATTGTGTTTTAACATCAAATTTTAAAATTCTGATGATGTGTGTTTTAAGTTAATATCATTCAGTATCAATTGTGTTTTAACATCAAACTTTATAGAACTTTATGAACTATTTTAAACTTTTTGCAGTTTGTTATTTGTGTTATAACTGTGTAATCAAAAGGCATGCATTTCTATAACAAAGGACGTTTTTAGTTTATATATGGAGGGGCGTACCAATTTTTCCGGCCGTTTTTTGTATTTGGCTTGCATTGAGATATCCTTAGCGCTGTTGTCCAAAACCTCTACCTTCATGTCCCTTAAATTAAAACATACGCAATAGAAATGAGCGTCGTGTAAGATTGGTACAAAGATAAGCGACTTGTCAGGTATCTTTTTCACATCAGCAGAAATTAAAACCGGTTCCATGTTTTCTGCGAATGTTTTTGACCTCGATTTTGCATTTTTTATGTAGTCTTCTTCATTCTGCATTTTAAAGTGATTGCGTTAAACAATATTACAAAAGTTGTAAACTTATATTACAAGTTCATTATGATCAGCCTTACCAACATATTTACTGAACAGAACAGGCGTGCGATGCTCCCCTTTTGCTTGAATTTTTCTTCATAATTCAACAATTCCGCCCATGCGCTTATTACCAATATGTGCATTTCGATTCCCGGCATTAATGATTCGAGCGGAGATCTCATAACCGGCACTCCTCTCTTAGTTCTAAACACAACATCCCTAATGTATACAAATGTGTTTTAATCAATGTGTTATAATATTTTCATCAGAATCACTTTCAAATATTGTGTGAAAATATTTTGTAGAAACATTCGTATTATAAATGGCATTTTTATAACATACCACATTGAACCCCAGGCTGAAAACATGTATGAGCTGACTGAGACCTCAGCGTTTTCAAGCTTTGCCCTAATCTCTACTGCATGCTTCACGTATGGAGACCTTAGAGCATCGGTCAACTCTGTTTGTCTTTGCGGTCTTAATTTCCGCTTTCCAAGGTCCAACTCGTGTATAAGCTGGCCACGTCTAATCGAATATTCATATTCCTCCTGTGTTTTTTGGAGATCGGTGTGATGACGAGTGCGTGCTGCTCCACTACTGCAAGCTGAGTCGTCGGTGTGGTTGTCTTGTCAACCGTCTTACATATCTCTTCTACCAATGAAGGTGTCCACTGCGACAACTGTGACATATCCACATTCTCCTTATTTGCCTCTTTTTCCGGTGTTTTATCCATAGGAGTTTGTGGTTGTGCAGTTGTCGTACATGTGGATCCAACCTTTTTCAGCTTCTCAGTCCACAATGTGTGTATCTCTTTTATTTTCTCACTTTCGGGGTATAATTGGAAACCTTCTGTAAAAGTGTCATTTATCCTTTTCACACAATCGTCGAATTGATTCAAGAACACTTCCAACATTCCCGCATGTACCTGATTTACATCATCCACACATTATCATTGTGTTATTTCCCAATTTGCACTGTGTTTAACCAGTTTGAAAATGTGTTTTACCAATCATTATTGTTTTTTTTCATGCTTATTGTGTTTTACCAATCAGAATTGTGTTTTACCAATCAGAATGTGTATCAAATGTTCAGTGTGCTATTTCCCAATCTTCAATGTGTTTTACCATTCTGAAAGTGTTTTACCAGTTTGAAAATGAGTTTTACCAATCATTATTGTTTTTTTTTTTTGCATGCTGATTGTGTTTTACCAATCAGAATGTGTATCAAAGGTTCAGCGTGCTATTTCCCAATCTTCAATGTGTTTTACCATTCTGAAAATGTGTTTTTTGGTATTCTGAATGTGTTATAAGGTGTTGCATGCCACATCTCAAAAAAATGTGTTTTAAGTAATTTCTTATTTGAATGTAAATGCTTTCACTTAAATTTGTGTTTAGTAGAATAAATTGGAAAACTATAAGAGTACCTCGTCACTTTGGGTCGCTTGTGGTGTCGATCCATATTGAGATACCATAGGTGAGGTAATCCCCGGCTGACTTTGTTGTGTTTGCCCCCACTCGCCTGTTTCTCTGTAGTATTTCTCTATATCGGATGTATCCACAACAGGCACTGTTTCCGGGCCAACATCTACGTTCATGCATTCTTCAAACTCTGCATGGAAACCCGCATTAACGAGAATTTCTTTGACAACAGGCGCAGTTTCTGGGCCACCTTCAACATCAGTTTTCTTCTTCCCAACCTGATCGGTTTTTGCCCCTTCCTTTTCAATTTGATTTTTTTTCGGTACCTCTGAGACCGTAGGTTTACCATGCGTTTTACCGGCCGGCTTCACAACAAACTTTTTGTTTTTTTCCGGATCACATTTGCTAATGTGTTTTACAGTCTTGGTTACATCTTTCTTATATGCTTTCACTTCTTTTGCTTCAACTTCTTCATCAGTCTTTTTTGCAAACAGATAGCTTTGTTCCGGTTGCAACTCATATGCATCCACTAACATTTGATCAAATCTGACCGAGTCCAACTTTATGCTGACTGCCTCGATATCGTCATCAGTGATATCTTCGATGAGATGAGTTGCTCTTGGCTCACCTTCCTCGTATTTCTTTTGGTCACGTATCAACGCTGCCTGTAAAAAATGAAGAACAAACTGATGTCAGATGTGTTTTAAGGGTTTTATATACATCAGATTCTGTTTTACCAGCAAACAGATGAGTTTTAAAGCACAATCATAGCGTGTGATTAGAAAATTATATATGCATTTAGAACATACCACTAGCAAAGGCATTGGTCCAAGAAAGGGTTCCTTTGGTGTCCATGTTTCCACCGTTCGATCCAGACACCTGATCATGTACTCACACCAGTTAAAACTTCTGGTATCCATCCCTCGATGCAAGGCTGGTAGAAACTTCATATTAATTGATGAATTCGTAGTTGTCTCTCCGAGCAGTGTGTTGTAGAACAACAAAAAGTTTAACACAAAGGTTCTCCCGCTCGCTTTTTGGTCCTGCATGTATGTTTTGAATTGAACAGGCGTCAAACGTGCAGGAGCGTTTTCGAATTGTCCTTTCCATTCCGCCACAACCTCATGGAAATCGGCCCTTGCTCTCTCTACTTCCTTTATTTCTTCATTCCCTCTTGGTACGCGTAACACATCGTGCACCAATTCCTCTGTTATTTGAATGTGTGGCTACCGCAATTCAAGACCCGGGTTTTAGTGTCGTAGTTATTTACCAACCACCAACCCAGAGTTGAGGGAATCAGACCCATTCTAAAACTAAGTATTGACCCGAAACCTATGTTTCTGACAGCCCCCCATTGATTTTCGTTCAAAGATTCCATCAACTCCCCCATCTGCTTAAGAGCTAATCGCAAGGTTAGTTTCCCATCTGAAAGTGGTATGTAATTTTTGACCGTTGTTGGCCTCTTGCGTGTTTTTGAGTCTTTGCTTGACCTAGCATCTGGGGGTCGTTGTGTTTTTTCAACAACTTGTGGGCTAGCACCCGACCTTGTTTTTTTCCAAGGTGGGTTGTCAAAATCATCATCTGAATCTTCTATCGTGGTACCTGACAAAACACCAACACACGAAGCCGATCAGCAAGTCAGACTTTTTAGTAACTGAAATTTAGTTCATAATTTCAATTTACCGTGTGCTACTTCTTTAGGCTTATTGACTGTTGGTATAACCGCAACGTTCTTTTATTTCGGTTGGATTCCAGCCTTTTTGTCCTTCCGCTTCTTACCCGTTTCGATACTCTTGTTGCTTGCTCGGCTGAAATACAGCCCATAAAAGTTGATGTTAGTATTATGCATTGTGTTTTACATCATCAAACATATGGTTTCACGTTTGTTCATCTAACTTACATATGGGCATTTCACGATTTTCGTTGGGTTCCGACTGTAAATCGTCATTTTTATCCATTACGTTCGGAAACAGATTTGCAATGTCAGACAGAAGGGTGCCAACAGGTGGTTGTTGTGCGCACTCTACTTTGTTGTCTACCGTTTTTGTAGTTTTGTTAACAGGTTCAACTGTTAGTAACAAAAAACACAACTGGTCAGACAGATACCCCACCCTTCACCGCCACAACTAACCGCACCTTGTAAAGGTGATGCTTCTTCTTTGTCTGATTCATCTAGCATAATTGGTTTGTCAGGTTTGTTTCCAGGTACTTTTGAAAGCCATTTTCCTTTTATTCTCTCACTCTTTCTCCGTTTGACTGGAAAACACTTGTTTAGGATTTATAAAACACAATTCCCTTATAAATCACAGTTCATTAGGCTTTCAAAACTTAACAAATCAGTTATAATTGTAAAACACACAGGTGCCATTTCATGGTAAAACACATGGATTAGAAAACCCAGTAGCACATTTATGTTTTTAAAACACAATCCACAAACCCAACTTACTCATTTATAAAACCTAGACAAACTGACCTTAAAACACATATGTTTAAAACACATTTTAGGGAAAACCCATTAACAAACAGAGTTTAATACATGCCCATAAAACACATTTGTTTAAAACCTGCCCATAAAACACATTTGTTTAAAACCTGCCCATAAAACACATTTGTGGATGGAAAAACCCATTAACAAACTGACCTTAAAACACATCTGTTTAAAACCTGCCCATAAAACACATTTGTGGGCAAACCCATTAACAAAAAAAAAATTTAAAACACAACCCACACACCCAAATTACTACTCTATAGAACATCCACAAACCCAAATTACTACTCTATAAAACCTACATAAACTGACCATAAAACACATTACCAAACACAACCAATGAAAACACAGTCATCCCCAACAAACGGAAATCATAGACACATTTGTTATTTAAAACACATACCTAGGGTTCTGGCGACTTCAACTCTGCTTCCGGCGACTGTGTTTTTTCTTCCGGCGACTTCAAGTCTGCTTCCATCCATCTTGTTCAAATCCCCCTGTTTTTTGAATCTCTTCCCTGCAAACATCAAATACTTCAATGTAGAACACTATTGAACCCTAATTGCCTACTAAAACACAGAACACAATGTCCGTTTGATCTTACGTATATAGAAGTTAGAAAATATCTTATCTTCATCCATTATTTTAGGTATTTTTGGTATGATTTTAGGGTGTTTTCGTTGTGGGTTTAGAGAGAGAAAGTGAGAGAGAGGGAAATTCGCGTGTAATAAGGAGATGTGATATGCTGACGGTTATTTTTGATTGATTTAAAACACTGTTATGACGAAATTGCCCCTACTCATTTAAAACAATCTATTAAATATAGTTAAATATTACAAGATTGCCATTGATTTAATCTCAACCCTTAAACACACCAATCTGATGGACCAGATCGCTTCCTAGACTTTCTAGGAAAAACACACTTTCCATAGGAACCCTACTATATATATATATACAAACGAAACACTTGTGTGAGAAATTAGGAAACTTGTGTCTCCTATGTGGCTCCTATGTGTATACGTAATATTGTACAACCTGCAACAAGTTTTGATCGCGCTCAATCGCATTTCACCGCAAAAAACTCAAAAATCATTATGATCGAATCTAACTCCAAGCCTCTCTCTGTCTAGATGCCTTTCAACAACTCTGCTTCGAGAATGACAGCAAGGAGACGAGCCAAACGAAGGGACGAAAAGAGGATCGCCTCACTTGTGGTCAAGAGAGTGGCCAAAATGATTCCTCAGATCGTCACTCAAGTGCACTCTCTTAGCAACTCTCGAGCTTCGGAAGACGTCAAGACATAAGCGCCACAATCTACATTTCTCTACAAACACTTCAAAGCCTGTGACCCGATGGTCTTCATGGGAGAAGGAGGTGTTTCTCAGCTACTCCAGTGGTTTGATTCTGTCGAGGTGACCCTTCGTCAGAGTGGGTGTCCCGAACATTTCCAAACCACTTGCGCAACTGGAGTATTTCAATCGCGAGCACTCGGCTGGTGGACCGCCGAACGCAACAAACGTGGAATCTCCGTAGCTTATGCTCTTTCTTGGAATGAGCTGAAAGAGCTCATGAAGGAAGAGTACTGCCCGCCCCACGAAGTCCAAAAGCTAGAAGACGAATTTTGGGAAATCAAGCAACTCGAAGGTGACAATGCTGGCTACACCGCAAGGTTCAAACAGCTCAGCATAATCTGCCCAAGTCAAGTCAACACTCCAGAAAAAGCCATCGCGAAGTACATTCATGGCTTGCCTGAATGTGTGGGCGATTTTGTAAAAGCTGCAAGACCTACTACCATCAAAGAATCCTACCGCTTAGCCGCAGAAATCAACAACAAACGACTCATGGAAGGGTTTTTCTCCAAGAATCCTGTCAAGCAAACTTATCAAGCAATCATCATTAATTCTTCAGACGATCCTGTCGACGATTCTTCTGACGAATCTGCCGACGATTCTTCTGACGAAGCTGCTGACGGTTCTTCCGACGACTCAGCCGAAGATTCTGCAAGCGAGTCCTCAGACGAATCATCCAACGACGACACCTCTTCGCAAGACACCGACAAACCCAGCCGCAAACGAAAGATTTCAAGCCCGAACTCATCGATAACCGAACTGCTGCAACCGAAGCCTCTTCAAGCAGTTCCGGTGTTTCCAAAACAAGCTTACACTAGAGCTCATCCACAGTGTTACTTATGTACCTACCATCACCAGGTCGGAGCTGACTGTCGCTATTGCAATAACTGCAACCGCTATGGTCACTTCACCCGCAACTGTTGCACCGGATCAAGAACTTGAGTACAACAACCACAGCTCCAGCAAAAGTTTTCGACATCAGACAGACGTAGGGTAGTGTTGTAATGAAACAAATTTTCAACGTAATTTCATGTGTGAAACTGACCCTACTAATTGATGTTGTCGCTACGCGCAACATTAATTCGCATTCTCTCTCGTGTTTCGCACTTAGACTAGATTCACACACATACTATATACTATGTCACGAGATAATGTGTTTTACCCTCACTGCACTCTTAGAATAAGGTACGATAAACGTGCAAGGAACGACTAATCACGGGTGCACATGGGATTATTTTGGTCAGTGCACGGAGATCGTAGTGAATTCTAAGGTGCCATAAGCGTCTTGACAAAATGTGACATCAAATCACGGGATGTAAGTAGTAGGGGTCAAGCAAGGTGTGCTTTATCATACTACCGAAGTTTTGTGAGGAAACTGCCACGTGAAGTTGAACGTTATTAGACCTATTATACTATTGTGGTTATTTTCAACACACTACACTCAATCGCAAGGCGTAACAACCGAACCGCATCACTGCGAGACTTTTCGTAAGTCTGCCAACGCAATGCAATCGCCTCATCAATGGACTTTGGTAAGTCTACCCACGCAGGGCAATTGCAGCGACGCAAGACTGGTCGTAAGTCCACATCGCAACTCAATCGCAGTTTTGTTGGAATCTATCGCATTATCGTTTAAATCTATCTCGCAATCGCTATTGTTTATTATGTGTATCTCGCAATCTCTATCGCTTATCATGCGAATCTCTATCGCTTATTATGTGGATCGCTACCGCTTATTGCGTGTATTGCTATATCGCTTACTGTGTACCGATCTATCGCTCATCATCTGTGTTAACCGTGTTAAGATAGCACACATGACCTCGCTTCACGAGACGAAACTCATATGGTTAAAGCATGGTGGATACGTCGCTGTTACTTCCTATATATAAGTGTTTTAGCCATATCAACAGACTTTCGTGGAAAAAGGCCATGTGGGGTTTAATGTTAGTTAAATTTGTGGTGTTGATCAATCCAATCGAATAACATTAATCACGCATACCTCCATCGCTCGCAACGCAACCTCCATTGGGCAGCAGCCCAGCCGATCGGGCAGCAGCCCATCCGATCGGGCAGCAGCCCATCCGAACGGGCCGGCATCCGACCGGATTATCGCCCACTTCTTGGTTCTCTCGCTACCATTTAACGCGCTATCTAACGCTCACGCAATCGATCTGTAATCAAGGTAATCTCAAACACCTTCCCTCCAGTCCAACCAAGTGGTGTTACTTGCCGAATACGCACTGTGAGTATACTTGAACCCTTTTTGGTTTTGCACTTTTGGGTGTAACATACGTTGCTATCAAATCAAATTACATCAAATGCTTAAACTACTTATCACTTGCGAATGACTTACGTGCGTAGTTATACGTGATGCTAGTTACATATGTGCTAGGACTTATACTCGCGACGTCCCACCATGACTAGTATAGTACTATTGCGCCCGACGGGGTCTAGTTTAGCAATCGCGATCGAAGCTCGAGGACTTACCTGGTAGTATCAGTTTTGTGAGTATATATGTCGTGTATTACGTTTATGTATGTGGGAATTCGCAACTTTTATCTATTACGCTATACATATCAAACCTGTATACTCAGCAATACATTTTGTATTGACATTATTTTAACGTATGTTGCAGGTTAGATCGCAGATTATCTCAATCAAGCTAGGAAGTCTAGAAACTCAACTAAAATCTAGGTTGTCGGATTTGTATTGTTCGAGAGAATAAGAAATCTGTGACGGCTTATGTGATTGTAATTGTTTATTAGTATGGGATAATGAACGCATTAATTATTGTCGCAAAATAGTTGTTATGGATTCTCCTGAGCAATCTGATTCGCCTAGTGCCGCGCCCCGATGATTCCGTCATCGGTTGGGGTGTGACAGTCAACATAAACATCATCGTTTCGAATATACAACAACAAAATAATTTAATCTAGGTGTGTTTCTAAGTCCACTTAAATCTTGTTTCTTCACTTAGCATCATCTCGTCTATCATCCTGCAACATGTATTAAAATACAATCAACAAAAGTTGGCGAGTATACAAGTTTGATACTTAGTAAAACATAGAATAAAATTGTTTAACGTGCTCGTATCCAACATGAACAACAATATGCAAGTTACTAGTACGCAGAGATTCTGTAACAATATGTTCAAACCCAAGAATCTAATGCGTTAAAATAGCCTATCCCAAAGTATCGCGGGAGGTAACATGTTTGACTTAACAATACCCCAAGTCTCGTGGGCGGTGCATTACTCCTATAGCGCTATAATTGTTAAGGTGGGCTAGCAAAGTTAATGAGCATATATCAACACAAATAGTTTACGTAGCATACTAGATTAACATGCATCAAGTTGTTCAAATTTTCACTCTGATGTAGGGTAAAATACTCATATTTGTCACGTATAGATTGTATAATTTTTGTATAGTTTTTATTTATTATTTTTAGTTTTTAGTATTATACTATATTATTTTGTGGAGGGCCAGAGACCGAATGTGAGTGGGCCAGGACCACTATCTCTATTTCATAAGTTTGGGGGCCGCCAAGAACTACAAGCCCAATAGTAATTCATGAATGTGACGAAAAGATTGGGCCTTGAAACCAATGATATTTTGCATTACATCAACCATTTTCATAAATATACTAAAATATATCAATTTGGATGCCACGTTTTGAAGGAACATGATATATAATAACTCACTTTAATCGATTGGAGAGGAAAGCATATCAATTTGGATGCCACGTTTTGAAGGAACATGATATATAATAACTCACTTTAATCGATTGGAGAGGAAAGCATATACATTTATCTATTGTTGAACCAATTAGAACTTGATGGACCAAGCCCATGTTACGAGGAAGGGAATGCCATATAATAAAGGGTGTACGTGAAGGAATAAAAGGGGGATGCGGCGATTATTAGAATTTTTGAAGGCTGCCAATAAATATAATCAATCAGAGGAGACGCAACATCAGACGAACGAAGAACACATCAGGGATCGAAAAGAAAAAGAAGAAAAAGAATTAGTTCAAGCTGTGGATCAGGATTCAAGTCGGGTTCGCAAACGTCTTAGTTTGTTTTAAATTCTTTACATTATTTAAACCTATGAATATGTTTTGCTACTCGGTTCAGACTTGTTTCTTGTTCTTAACTATGGTTCTTGGCTAATTTTCTTTAACTACCTAGGCTAATGACAATTGTTTGACAAAGTTTGGATTTTTATTCGTTAATAACGTTGGTTTATGGATTTTCTTGAAAAGTAAAGAACTTTGGAACCTTTAATTTGGTGTGTATGTGTGCTTTATATTGTTTGAATATTAATTATTACTTCGTATGATTCTTGGTGACGGTCTTTATCACATAATAGAGTCATGCTAGGGTTCTAGGTTTAGGTGAGTGTCTATATCACATAATAAATCTTTAACTCTTTAAGGTGAAATTACGTAACTAACCTTAGAAGTAATATTCGGTAATCTTATAAAATCAAGTGTTCTACTAATCTTGTCGCTGTAAGGCTCGAGGTTATTAATAGGTCTCGGTTTGGTATATAGCTAGGATTAGGTTTTGTAAGAAATCGGTCTTAGTTCCCTAATCATACTCGTGTCTATTAAACCAAGTTAAAATCCATACTTGCCTTAGACTTTCGCGCTGTAAGGTAGATTGTCATATTAGGGCACTTTTCAAGAAGTTAGAGGACTGTAGGGAAATCTAACAACCGGTAGTCGTAACAGACTTGTAGAGTCTCACAAGTTTCTTCCTGAGAAGGGTCGGGAGGTCTTAGTAGGGATTTCTTAGGGTTTAGCATTAAAAGATCCCGGTTCCATACCACGTTAATTCCGAATCGAAATCCATTCCTAGTTGAACATGAGTCTAGCCTAGGTAGCCTTCATCATCACTGAGTTAAGTCTTCGTCCAATTTTGCGTCTAGTTAATTTAGCTAATTTAGTTTAAAAATAATTGCAAATTTAGGATTTTTAGTAAACCCCACTCCCCTCAAATAAAAAAACAGTTAGAGTCCGTGTCAGTCTAAGTCTAGATAGAAGTTAGTTAACGTAATTAGAGAGTCTCGTGGGTTCGATACTCGGACTTACTTAGGCTATATTGCATTGACCGGTACACTTGCCGGTTGTGTGGTCTAGGTTTTAGAGAGTCTTAGTTTATAAATTTAAAACTTAGAGAGTCTAGTTTAGGGTTTAATTTAGTTAATTTAATTAGACCACTTTTAGCACATCACACTCCCAATAGTCTAGCGGGAGATTAACATGTTTCAATATAGATAGAGTGCGATTCAAATAGTTTCAAGTGTTTTCGTGTTTTTACATAGAATACATGTTGCACCCAAAAGTGTTTAAAAGTAAAATGGGTTCGAGTATACTCACAAAATTGCATGCGTTTTCCGATTTATCCAACGTGACGAGGTTGTTGAGACTAGGAAGTTGAATGTGTTCGATTTGGAGTTTAAGAGGATGTTTACGTTTAGGGTTTACGGATTTAAAGTTTAAAGACATGAAAATAGGCATACGAAAATAATCATCCATCACATATGATGTTTAGATGATATACTTACTAACTTGACAATGTCCACTTGTTCATCATCAAGAGTTCGGTTTGTTTGAATGTTATATAGGTATTACATAGAGTATACTATATCATATATGTCAAGCATGAGGTAGAAGATTAAAGTCTTCATTTAGGCACCTCTAAGTATCATGGAATTCATACACGAGGTAGGAAGAACAAAGCTTCCATTTAGGTACCTCTATTGTTCACCACTACACTTGTTGTTATAAACAACAAGGAGGGTCATGAACTTACAAGAAATAATGATATAACAACTAATCTATGGAAAAACATCAAGCAATGTGTGGATTTTTAAGTAGGATAGCCCAAGCTAATACTAAATCACACAATCATCAAGCTTTATACTTGAACATCACTTGTGGGTTAAACCCTTGAACAAAACAGAAAGTTTGTGAGGTTTTAACCTCTGATTTAACATGTCTCAACCTTGTTTTTAAGCTTAACTAACCATAGATGAGTTTATAAGCATTAGGACATAGGTTTGAGATGAGTTAGACTCAAGTTCAACTAAGATTAACAATGTTTTAGATGAAAAATAGAAAAGTCAGTCAACTTTGGAGCCTTTTTGGTGACGTTCTGGTTTTCCATGGAAAACCAATGGAAACGTAGCTAAGGTCAAACCAAAGAAGTAGGAAAAAGAATCGAGTGAATCGGATAAGAAATGAGTGAGTTACGCATATTTTTGTGAAGGTTGGTGTTTCCACTCGAACTTGAGATTTGCAGTTGATTATAGACTAATTTGGGAGAGTTTAGAGTGATTAGAAAAGTATATTTAAATGGCTTGGAAGAGGCTTGGTATTTATAGGGAGTGATTAGGTTAGTTGGTGGTTGGTTAATTAATGCTAAACAAGGTTTAAATTCAAAGAAAAACACAAAAAATGGCGCTAAAAATCGAGCTAAAAGGGGTCTAATCGCGGCTGTTTGGGCCTTCGCAACAAGTCTTTAAGAGATTAAGGGTGCCCAATTATTTAAATGAGGAGTCCCAGCCCAGCTGGTTAGGCGCGCGTGTGTGAAGGTTGTTGACCCGGGTTCGATCCCCGCTGTCAGCAGCTTTTTACTTTTTTTTTACTTAAAACCTTATATTTTCAAAAGTTACATAACCAGTCCCTGCAACTTTTACACTTTCGAAAATTACACAAATCACCCCTGAACTTTTAGTTAATCAAGTTATATTGTAAAAAAAGAAAACTAACTTTACGGTTTAAGCTAACTATGTTAATTTACTAACTTTAATATCTAATGAGACTAACTAGATATTATTAAATAAACTTTTAAATAGTAAAATTAATTAATTTAATTAATTAAATTAAATAAAATAGGATAGATATATATTTGTGAACGAATTTAAATTAGGATAAAAGCCTTTAAACGATTATTCATTTCACGAAGCTTTCGAATCTCATTATTTTAAGAGTTTTGACTAGTTTAATGAGCATCGAGTTTCATTGTTTATTAACGAGCCAAGAGTCTTGGATAATATATCGATTGCAACGAAAGACGGCATACGAGAGTACAAAGTTTCCAAAAATAGGATTTTAAGCAAGGGTTTCCAAATATAGAAAATATGAAAACGCAGGGCGTTACAATTCGCACCCCCGCCATCCAATACCAGTGGGTATTGAATGTCACACCCCGACCACGTAGAACATACAAAACATGGCGGAAACATCGGGGAGTGTTGTAACAGAATTAATTATTTCAAATCCATGGCAATTAAAGTTTCGTTTTATTAATCAATCATGAGATTTTACATTGTTTAAACAAGAAACAAAGGGTACATAACATAAGTTAACTAGTTATTGTCTCGTTTTAAGTCGTTAAGGCACGAGTCCGCCTAAGTATGTCTTGATAAATCCTATGCATCATCTCCTGAAAACACATGTAAAAATAGGTACGTCAGCATAAAAATGCCTGTGAGATACATAGGTTTTGTGAAAATAGGATTCATGACTTATGTTTGAGAATTTGTTTAATAACAGTCAGTCATGAACCTTGTAATTTGCTTTGTCTTGTAAATCATTTGAAAAACGATAATATCAGATGATATGTATAAATAAATGTAAGGTTAAATGAATAACCATGTAAAATGTGTTTGTATAAGATAAGTTGTTTGTAAAACAATGTCTTGTGAAAAGTATGTTATTTGTATAAAATGTTCTATGTCTCAAACTGAAATGATTCAAATAACGCTACGATATGTAATACCATACAAACACTTATATATAGGAAGTACCAGCGGCGTATCCACCATGCTTGTATCATATTACACACGCCTCGTTACTTAATCACTAACTCAAACCAAACCAAACAATGTAAGATGTCTTTGTTTAAACCAACTTCCAAATGTATTGAAATAATATGTAAAAATGTTTATGTCAAGATGTAAATCATGTAATGTGTAACCAAAATGATATGTATGGCTAGTGAAATGCATCAACTAAACCATATGCACAAAAACATAGTATTGAAGTAAAACGTAGTTTAACTCAAAGTTATGTTTTGTGTAGTAAATGCATGATCAATGTAAATCATGTAATACGCATCCAAAATGTAAGCATGTGATGAATAACAAATGTACTAAGTATGCAACAATAGACATACGTAGCATGTGACCTGTACTAAGTATGCAACAATAGACATACGTAGCATGAAATGTAATGTAAAACATGTACTATAAATGTACTAATGGACATAGCAAGTATATGATGTGAAAACATGGAAAGCATGAAAGTAACAAGTAGGCACATGTGTTCCACCCCAAAATAGTTTGGAAAACAGTAAAAGAGGGGTCTATGTACTCACTTGAGATTGCTTAGTAGTCCTTGAGTAACAACCAAACAATGCTAGAGATCGCGGATATCAAACGGCACCTAATATAGGTAACTATGTTAATAAACCGGACCTAAATCGGAGGATTTAGATAGAATGAGGGTTCGTAAACCAAACGAGTATAGAGACTCGTGTCATATGGTTTAACAAAGCCTACATACTAAATGAAACCTAACCTAAGTGCTTTCGACCCATCGCGACCCATTAAGGTAGCATATGCTACTTTAACGCGTCGTGCGCGTGAAACGCGTTCGGACCGTCTAACTAGTCCTATGACAAGTGTTATATGCCTAAACATGTTACATAATCAGTTATGTGACAAAAGTTTAGGTTATATATGCTTAATTACCAATTATACATGAAAAGGGTATTCTGGTAATTTACCTAAGGCATATAAACTACCTATCATACAACTACTTAAACGATGTGACCATAAGGTATAACCTCGGAAGGTTATTCCCTATATACTATGGTCACCTAATGTATTTGGTCGGATCCTAATGATCGACCAAACTGGGTCGGGTTCGAAGGTATAAGCGATTTATCAGATCGCTTACCCTTACGACCCTAGACAACGTGGTAATCAGTAGGCATAGTCACAAGGGACTATAACCATCGTGATTACAATCACGTTGCGAAGTTCAAACGAACTTCGCATTGACCATAAGCTGGTCAACGCTGAAAGACAAACAAAGTTTGACTTTCGGACTCGAAAAGCAATAAAAGAACGAAAGAATACTTACGAAGGGTCCCCGAATGCTAATCTAGATCGAAATAACTCAGGTATGAAACAAAGGTTCCAACTTAGAGTCTTTAAGATCAGATTCTAGTGGTTTTGAAGCAATGGGGGGGGGGTGGGGTATTTATAGTTTTCGGGTAACCGTTAAGATCGTTTCATGGAAACCGTGCTCGAATCTCATGCGTACACTTGTCGGAAACTCATGGTATCTAAAAATGGTCCTTATCAGCTGAATAGGCAAGTGGGAAATGTGTGGGTGTGGTTAAAACAGCTGGAATCTGCTGACTGTTCGCTCTTATCTGATCAGAGAGGCTGACGCGGCCCGCGTGGATATGTACTAAAACTGAGGCGGGCCGCCTGGGAGTTGCAGATCAGAAAAATGTTTGCAGAATTACAGTTTCAGTCCCTGTTGGTGTTTTAAGCCATTTTCGACACTTCTAAGGCCCGTATGTAACACCTCGCAAATTTCGGGTTTAATATTAAAACGACACGTGTCATGTCAAACAAAAACGCGTTGAAAACCCGGATTTAATAAAGATGTTTTCGGTAGGATTTAAAGTGGCGTCATGTTAAATTATTACCTCTGAACACCTCAATTATAAATCCCAAGACCCGATTTAATATTTTACACATCTATTATACCCTCAATTCAGGGAATTATTGCCAATAATGGAATTGGAAATGTATGATAGGATTCTACGAAGAAAAGAATGGAAACCCGTTGTTTTCGGGTCTTGTTATTGGATCCAATTGAAACAATGGATAATGGTAGGGTATGAGACTATTCTAGACACATTATGAAGGGCCCTAAGTGATAATTGATGCCCCAAAGTCAGAAGTTACGGCTGCCCTTTTCGAAACACCAACAAAGAAAATCAAAAATCTGATTTATATGTCTCAGGCGGCCCGCCTGAGATTTGGTTAATCAGGACGCGGGCCGCGTCCGGTCTGCAGATGCAGAAAAACGGGCAGCAGCCTGTTTAGTGCAATTGTGACCCACTCAACCGGTTTTTCTTGCATGTGCATGGCCCCTAGACATCCCTACACACTACTTACAAGTGTTGATCAATTGTGGATGGCCCTAGACTTGGTTGTCACTTTGTTGTGGTGTTTGAAATTAGTATATAAAGAAACCATTCATTCACAAACATTCCTCACATCATTTTCAAACAATCTGATCACTTGGGAAGCTTGCAAGCAGATCAAAGGCATTCCTAGTCCTTCTTTAATCACCTTGTAAGTTGCCTAAACTCTCTTAATTATGTTTAGTTTAGTTTTTAGCTTAGAAGTCAACATATCGTACTTAACGTTTGACTTCCAGTTTAATTAAAGTTGACTCAGTCGTAACCTGAAATAAAAGTACCGTTAGGTTGGTAATTATGTAGGTAATAAGACCCTAAAAGGGTTCCCCCTGATTCCAGACCTAACTAGGTCGTTTGTCGGGTCAAACGTTGACCGAAAAAGTCAACAGAAATACAAAATGCGATTTAATGCACAATTAATGATCCGAAAGGTGTGTAACCTGTTTTAACCTTAATATAACATGGTAATAAGTATGAAAACTTGTCTACGCTTGCCCGACTCGACAAATTTCTGTTAAAACCCGGTTCGGAACCGAAAGGCGCAAAACCTTGACTTTTGCTTTGACTTCGGTTCTGACCCGTTTTAGTTTGATTCGAAGATGCCTTAGTGCTTCATTAGAGTAGGGTTGCATGTTAGTATAAGTCTCTGTACTTGTTTCGTTGATTATCCGATGCATGCACACGTTTCCGTTAATCGCTTAAATTGGACCGTAATGCCCTTATGACCATACAACGAGAATTTTGAAAATGTGGAAGTACAATAATCTTAGTTACTGATTATTAAACATGTACGTAAATTTTCACGTCAATCGGAGGTCTAGATTAGGAGATATGCGCATTAGCGTAAATAATAAGCTTTTTATTAATTAAACGGCGCGGTTAGCGCATAGCCTATCTAAACCATATTTTCGGTACCAAAACTTTTACCCACTGATGTTAAATAATATTTTGGGATTTTTGAAGATTTTTAATTATTTTTAAACTGATCTTAAGCTATGCTTATCGCATTGATTCGGTTAATACCGAATATGCCCTTTTAGGCCATAAAACGAGTTTTACGAATCCGTTTGATACCAATCCAATTGCCACTGATTTAAAATAATAAATAGAGTGTTTTGAGCCTGTTTTGCTGATCAGAAAACTCAGAATGGTATTTTAAACCGTACGTCGCTTAAAACGGCTTCATACGCGTATTAAACGCATAATTTGGGTTTAAAACCATTTTGGGAAATGAGACTCTTCACCAACTGTTGTGGTCTGTTAAAATTAATAATTTTGCTGATTAAATCAGACCCGTATCTCAGAAGTATTATAAATCCCTTTTATAACCTTCAAAATGACCGAAATACCCCTACGGGGCATAATTAAGGATTAACCTCGTTATGGGCATTATGGAAGATATCATAATGATATCACAACATATTTAAAGCGTATTAACTTAGGAAACCTGTTCGCGACCCTTTCGGTTACCCGTTATGCTTTATACGCGTTCGGTTCGGTTTATGTAACTAGTTTGCATAAACTAGCCGAAACGGGTCAAACGATATCATTTTTATCTCAAAATCCAGAATGTGAATAGTAAACCCATATTAAACAAGTCCTCAACTTGTCGGGTCTAAATCACATTCTATCCGGTCTTCGCTTAATCGTGCGTAAGAACCGTATCGTTAAAACTAACCGGTATAAGCTTAAGCTTAATTAAAGACCCGTTAGTATTCTAATAGGTTATATTAAACCTTCGTTCCAGATTAGGAGAACCAGTAAAAGCTATCTGCAGTTTATTCAATTAAGGATTTATACTTGCAAAGGTAAATACTTTTAACTTATTTTCCCTATACGGGCTTGGGTTACGGTACATAGCGTACCGCTTGATCGAGCATCAAATCTTCCACGCTTAGTGGTTAATTGAATAATTTGATCGGCTCGTTTTAAACAGATGTGTTTACTTTACAGCCTTTGGGGGGTTAATGACCATGTCCCGGATATCCTCGGCATTATCTTACGAGATAGCCACGACCTGAGCACGGGGTGTAGGCGTACTCCCGTGTATAACTCACTTAAAGTGGTGTGTCTATTGATCTTTAACCCGGATACGTCCGGGCTACTGAACGCATAAGTAACATGTAAATCGTTCACAAGATTATAATATTAAATAATTCTCCCAAGTTAATAAAAATGTTTATGCCATGTGCATCCAAACCAATTTTTAATCATTTTATAAAATGAGTCAGTTGAATGTATTTACCAGTGTAAACTGATGTATTTTCCCAAAAAGATTAAATGCAGGTACTAGGCGAAATAGGCTGGGATTCTCTTAAGCATCAGTAGAAGTCTCGCAAGCTTTAGATGCCGAAGTCTGTTGAACCATAAAAAAAAATGTTTTTAATTCGATCCTACTGTGGATAAACACCGAATGATTGTGACTTTGTTTACAATAAATAAATTCGGTTGTATCTTATTTTAAATTTGCTTCCGCTGTGCATTATTATATTGTGTTGTTTGACTATTACGTTGCCAACCACGTCACGATACTCCCCCACCGGGCCCACCGGTGACACGTGGAAATAGGGGTGTGACAGGTTGGTATCAGAGCCAACTCTGAGTGAATTAAACACTAGCCTTTTGTGTTTAAATCTCAGTTACACAATTGCACATATTTAAACTTTCGAGTCTAGACTTATAACCTAGGACAAATTCCACCTTATTCGGTTTTTGTTTTGTCCTTTAAAACTTTATATTTTTGTTATTGTTATCTTATGTTTTATTGACAGGAATAACAAAGATGCCTCCGAGATTTTTGCGTACGCGAGGACGCGGAAAGGGGCCGGTAGCCGCCCCCAACGATCACGAAGCAGGACCTTCGAATACACGAGGTCCTATCCCCGCCGAGAGTGATGGTACTCGACGGAACCAGAGAGGTCTCTTTCAACCGGCAAGACGGTCGGTTTCGAACAGCTCGACGACTCCCGCTCAAGACTCCTACGGGCCACAATCAGAAAATGAGCCTGGAGACTCACACCATTCGCACATACCGTTACAGCGATCAATGTCGCACCGCCCTTTTGGAGACCCCACTCCATTCTTTCAAGGCCAGTTTAACCCGGCGAATTATATACAAGAACCAGTGGGTTTTAACCCATTGGGACCGGAGGACCATTTTTCTGGAGGAAATGATATGGACGAGGAAGACGACCCCGTAGAACCCGCATCAGGAACTCCCAACCACCCAATCGAGGTCTCGGATAGTTCCATTTATCACGGGCCACCCTATGATGGTCCAGATAGCTTCCAGGCTATCTTTACTCGGCACGAATGGTATTATACTCCTTCTCACTATTCTTCGCCACATGAGCAGCAGCAGCCTCACTATTCTTCGCCACATGAGCAGCAGCAGCAGCATCATCAAGATTCCTCTGGGAATCACCAATTTGTGGCAGTTACGCCACCGCCTCCACCGCCACCAGTTCAGCCGGCGCCTCCTCAACCGCAAAGACGTATGAGAACCGGACCCCGGATGACCACACGAAGAGAAGAGTTTCATTTCAGCTCTCCCCTACAATCAAGTGGCAGAAGTTATCAGCCGCTTCAAGAAGATCCACAAATGGGTGGACCATCAAACCCATTCGCGCAGCAACCGCCACCAATGGGTTTCGATAATCAAATACCAGCGTACACGGGTCCTTCGATGTATAACCCGTTTGAGCCACCGACTCACACTAACCCCGGTTACGCTGAAGCCGACCCATACCTGGTAGCTGCTAATTACAACGCTCTTAACCCTGATGGACCGTATGGAGGTCCTTGGGGAGTAGGGTACCCAGTCCAGGGGTACCAGATACCTACACAACCCCCGTTTTACCAACAACCCCCGCCGTCTCTACAAATGTCGCCACCACTGCATCAGGAGATCCTGCAAAGTATTAGGGAGGTGCGGCATGAGGCACGGGAAGACCGACGGCGTAACCAGGGGATGTTCAAGACCTTGACGAACTTAATCAAGGGAAAGAGCAAGAAGGATCAGTAAATCCTTTATGTGTGTATGTCTACTTTAAAATTAAGTCCCTGCGAGGACATTTATGTGTGTATGTAGTCCCTACGTGGACATTTATCTTTGTACCTAGTCCCTGCGTGGACATCTATTTAAGTAATCAGTCCCTGCGAGGACTTGTGTTTTAAATTTAACCCCTGCGCGGGTAAGTACTTGTTTGACCCCTACATGGGAAATGGTTTGTGTGAAAAGACCCGTTTAGGGCAACATGTAACCTATGTATAATTAATGGAGTGTTTGTTTTATAAATTTCATGTTTGCCATTATGTGCATATATAAATTATAAATGAAATAAATAAATTAAAATCATTCCTTTTAAATTAATCTGCCTATGAAATTTATTTAATTAAGGATCTTAAAGTGTGAAACCTAGCCACGTGTCAAATATAAGACCGGGCCAAAATGGTAAGACCTGTTTAAAAGATTCAATTCCCTGTTAACATCTTAAAACATGTTAACACTCCTGGCAGAAGTGATTCGTTAAAATCACATACGTCATTTTTATAAAGGAATTCTTTAGAAGATTCCTAACCCAGTTTAATGATCTCTAAATCCTGGGTACATCATCAATTAAGATGATCATATTTTACCATACGTGGTAATATAATGCCTACGGGCCCTGCTCATTTCCATATGAGCCAAAAGACAGTGGTAGCTTTGACTCCTTGTCTAATAAAGGTAATGAACTAGGTTCAAACCTTAAAAAGTCTTGATTCTCTGAAGTCATAGCTTATAATTTAAATTGTCCATGTGACCAAGCCTTATGTGCTAATATATATTGTTATTGTTTATATTAGGATAAATTTTAATTAAAATCCTAAATAAATACGATTGATAAGTTAACCAAATATGGTCTCTGTTTACCATGGTTAACGAGTTACCCTAAGGGGTAATTCCATAATAAGATCCGAAATAAAAATATTGACCTTGTTCTCTGCAACAGTTCAATACAAATGGCTGACTCCAATGAAGTGAATAGCCATCCAGTGGAGCCGAATGAGAACGCCCAGATTACGTTAACGGGCGCTGAACTAAAAGCAATCATAGACGGCGCTATCACACAAGCTTTGGATAGACAGTATGAGGAATACAGTGGTACTCGGAGTAGGACCCACTCTGTATCACATTCAAAGCCAAGGACACATTCAGAGGCTCATAACAAGCCTCCTCCCAAAAAGGATGTACCAAAGAAAAACGGTGATGATCGCCAGTCCACCAACCACCAAAGTAATCCATCTCAGCAGTTGGTACTGCATCAGGGACACCGTAACAAGGGTTGCACATATAAGTACTTTGTGTCTTGTAAACCCAGGGATTTTACGGGGGAGAAAGGAGCCGTAGACTGCATGACGTGGCTGGATGAAATGGACACGGTTGTGGACATCAGCGGATGCGCTGAAGGTGATGTGGTTAAATTTGTCTCACAGTCCTTCAAGGGTGAGGCGTTAGCTTGGTGGAGATCTCTGATGGAGGCCTCCGGAAAGATCCCGTTGTATAGCATGACGTGGGATCAATTCATTGCCCTGATCAAAGAAAATTTCTGCCCTCAACATGAGGTGGAAAAGATAGAATATGACTTCCTATCACTGGTTATGAAGAACCTCGATTGTCAAGCTTATCTGACAAGCTTCAATACACTGTCTCGGCTGGTTCCCTACCTGGTAACCCCGGAGCCAAAAAGAATTGCTCGCTTTATTGGTGGTTTGGAACCCGAGATCAAGTCCAGTGTAAAGGCTTCTCGGCCAGTTACCTTCAGGTCTGTAACTGACCTTTCCTTATCCCTCACTCTGGATGCGGTCCGGCAGAGATCGCAGAGGAATAAGGCGGCCGAGAAGAGGAAGCATGAAGATGATGGTTCGCGTAGATCGAACAAGAAGCACCGTGGGAGCGGTGATCACAAGAAGGGATCGGAGTCAAAGAAAGATGGGCATCGTTCTGGAGAGAAGCCCACATGCAAAACTTGCAAGAAACAGCACTTTGGAAAGTGCAGACTCGAATCAAACTCAAATAACGAGTCAAGGTCTTTTGCTTGTGGTTTGTGCAAATCCAAGGAACACAAAACCTTGGATTGCAAGAAGATGAAAGATGCAACGTGCTACCGTTGCAATGAAAAGGGCCACATAAAGACTAACTGCCCTAAGTACAACAAGAAGCCTGAGGAGGCTAAGAAGACTAACGCCAGAGTCTTCAGGATGGATGCGAAAGAAGCTGTGCAGGATGATAACGTCATAACAGGTACTTTCCTTGTAAATGATGTCTTTGCAAGAGTACTTTTTGATTCAGGCGCAGATAAGTCTTTCGTAGATCATAAGTTTTGTAAATTATTGAATTTACCTGTCAAAACCCTAAAAGTGAACTATGAGGTAGAGTTAGCAGATGGTACCGTAGAAACCGTCTCTACTGTGTTAGATGGATGTGTTATATCCATTAAGAACCATTCGTTTCCTCTGTCTCTACTTCTGTTTAAATTAGCTGGTTTTGACATAGTTCTGGGTATGGACTGGTTATCTCATAACCAGGCCCAAATCGTCTGTAACCAGAAACAGGTGGTAATAAAGACTCCGTCTGGTGAATCACTTACCATTCGGGGAGATACCCAGTATGGGCTGCCTGAGCAGGTGACTATGCTCAAGGATTCCAAGTGTTTGAAAAAGGGTTGTGTCATCTACATGGCACAGGTAATTATCGATGAGCCCAAACCGAAGTTAGAAGACATCCCTGTCATCTCTGAATACCCAGAAGTGTTTCCTGAAGATCTACCTGGTTTGCCACCAGATAGACAAGTTGAATTCAGGATCGATATCATTCCCGGAGCTGCACCAGTTGCTAGAACACCATACAGATTGGCACCCACCGAAATGAAGGAGTTGCGGACGCAGCTAGATGAATTGCTGGCTAAGGGTTTCATTCGACCCAGTTCATCTCCTTGGGGAGCGCCAATCCTGTTTGTCAAGAAGAAGGATGGGTCGATGCGTCTGTGCATCGACTATCGCGAGCTTAATAAAGTCACGATCAAGAATAGATATCCATTGCCCAGGATCGACGATTTGTTCGATCAGCTTCAAGGGGCAAGTTACTTCTCAAAGATTGATCTAAGGTCAGGATACCATCAGTTGAAGGTTACGGATGAAGACGTTCACAAGACTGCATTCAGGACTCGCTACGGTCATTACGAGTTCCTAGTGATGCCTTTTGGGCTCACTAATGCACCAGCCGCGTTCATGGATCTCATGAATCGTGTCTGCAAGCCTTACTTAGATAAATTTGTTATCGTCTTCATTGATGACATCCTTATTTATTCTAAGAACCAAGCTGACCACGAGAAACACCTTCGTTGTATTCTCAAACTTCTACGTCAGGAGAAGCTCTACGCCAAATTCTCTAAGTGTGAATTTTGGCTACGAGAAGTCCAATTCCTTGGACACGTGGTTAGTGAGCGTGGTATCCAGGTGGATCCCGCTAAAGTGGAAGCTGTTATGAATTGGCAAGAGCCAAAGACACCTACGGAGATTCGTAGCTTCCTGGGATTGGCGGGTTATTACAGGCGTTTTATTGAAAATTTTTCGAGGATTGCTGCACCCCTAACTTCCTTGACCAAGAAGAAAGTAAAATTCATTTGGGGCCCTAAGCAGCAAGAGTCCTTCGATGTTTTGAAACAAAAGTTGAGCAACGCTCCTGTGCTTACCTTACCTGAAGGCGCTGAAGAATTTGTAGTTTATTGTGATGCATCACACACTGGCATGGGGTGTGTGCTTATGCAGAAAGGCAAGGTGATTGCCTATGCATCGCGACAGTTAAAGGTGCACGAAAAGAATTACACCACCCATGACTTGGAATTGGGTGCCGTTGTGTTCGCACTAAAACTGTGGAGGCATTATCTTTATGGAATAAAGTTTGTGATCTTTTCTGATCACAAGAGCCTCCAGCATCTGTTTAACCAGAAAGAATTAAACATGAGGCAACGCCGTTGGATGGAAACTTTAAATGATTATGATTGTGAAATCAAATACCATCCCGGCAAAGCGAATGTAGTCGCTGATGCCTTGAGCAGAAAGGAAAGGGTTAAACCCATTCGAATTAACGCCAAGCGTATGGAGGTAAAGAACAGTTTGATAGAAAGGGTGTTAGCTGCACAGAAGGAAGCTGTGTTGGAAGCTAACTATCCTAATGAAAAGTTAGGAGTAACTGAGGAGCAGTTAACTCTTAGCAAGGATGGAATTTTACGGTTAAACGGACGAATATGGGTTCCGATTTTTGGAGGACTTCGTGATGTCATCCTCCAAGAAGCCCACAGTTCCAAATACTCCGTTCATCCTGGAGCTGATAAGATGTACCAGGATTTAAAGGCAAATTATTGGTGGATAGGCTTGAAAAAGTCTGTGGCCGCCCATGTAGCAAAATGCTTGACATGTGCGCAAGTCAAAGCCGAGCATCAGAAACCGTCAGGTTTGCTACAACAGCCTGAACTTCCTACGTGGAAGTGGAAAATGGTAACTATGGATTTTATTACCAAGTTACCCAAGACAAGAAAAGGCAATGATACGATATGGGTTATAGTTGACCGACTGACTAAGTCAGCTCATTTCTTACCCATCAAGGAGACTTATAGCTCCGATATGTTAGCCCAGTTATACGTTGACAAGATTGTAGCCCTACACGGCATACCTGTAGCTATTATCTCTGACCGGGATACTAGGTACACGTCACACTTTTGGAAGAGTTTCCAGCAATCTTTGGGCACACGTTTGAACTTTAGTACGGCTTACCATCCTCAGACAGACGGTCAGAGTGAGCGTACTATTCAAACGTTGGAAGACATGCTACGCGCATGTGCGATCGATTTGGGAGGTAGCTGGGATAAGAACCTACCATTGATCGAATTCTCCTACAACAATAGCTACCACACCAGCATAAAGGCTGCGCCGTTTGAGGCATTATACGGTAGAAAGTGTAGATCGCCAGTTTGTTGGGCGGAAGTTGGAGAAGTCCAGTTATCAGGACCAGAAATCGTGTTCGAAACGACGGACAAGATTGTCCAGATTCGTAACAATCTCCAAGCTGCCCGGAATAGGCAGAAGAGTTACGCGGATCCAAGTCGTAAGGATTTTCACTTCGAAGTAGGTGACAAAGTCCTACTTAAAGTGTCACCATGGAAAGGGGTGATGCGATTCGGTAAGAAAGGCAAACTAAGCCCGAGATACATAGGACCTTTCGAGGTTATTGAACGTGTCGGGTCTGTTGCCTACAAGTTGAACTTACCAGAAGAACTCAGTGGAATTCACAATGTGTTCCACATCTGCAATCTAAAGAAGTGTTCCGCTGACGATTCACATGTCATGCCACATACAGATGTGCAAATAGATAAGAGCTTAACGTTTGTGGAAAAACCTTTGTCGATTGAAGATCGACAGGTAAGGAAGCTCCGAAGAAAGCATATACCTTTTGTAAAGGTCAAATGGGATGCCCGTAGAGGTCCCGAATATACGTGGGAATTAGAATCCACCATGAAAGAAAAATACCCTTATTTGTTTCAGTAAATCTCGGGTCGAGATTTATTTTAAGGGGGTGAGGATGTAACACCTCGCAAATTTCGGGTTTAATATTAAAACGACACGTGTCATGTCAAACAAAAACGCGTTGAAAACCCGGATTTAATAAAGATGTTTTCGGTAGGATTTAAAGTGGCGTCATGTTAAATTATTACCTCTGAACACCTCAATTATAAATCCCAAGACCCGATTTAATATTTTACACATCTATTATACCCTCAATTCAGGGAATTATTGCCAATAATGGAATTGGAAATGTATGATAGGATTCTACGAAGAAAAGAATGGAAACCCGTTGTTTTCGGGTCTTGTTATTGGATCCAATTGAAACAATGGATAATGGTAGGGTATGAGACTATTCTAGACACATTATGAAGGGCCCTAAGTGATAATTGATGCCCCAAAGTCAGAAGTTACGGCTGCCCTTTTCGAAACACCAACAAAGAAAATCAAAAATCTGATTTATATGTCTCAGGCGGCCCGCCTGAGATTTGGTTAATCAGGACGCGGGCCGCGTCCGGTCTGCAGATGCAGAAAAACGGGCAGCAGCCTGTTTAGTGCAATTGTGACCCACTCAACAGGTTTTTCTTGCATGTGCATGGCCCCTAGACATCCCTACACACTACTTACAAGTGTTGATCAATTGTGGATGGCCCTAGACTTGGTTGTCACTTTGTTGTGGTGTTTGAAATTAGTATATAAAGAAACCATTCATTCACAAACATTCCTCACATCATTTTCAAACAATCTGATCACTTGGGAAGCTTGCAAGCAGATCAAAGGCATTCCTAGTCCTTCTTTAATCACCTTGTAAGTTGCCTAAACTCTCTTAATTATGTTTAGTTTAGTTTTTAGCTTAGAAGTCAACATATCGTACTTAACGTTTGACTTCCAGTTTAATTAAAGTTGACTCAGTCGTAACCCGAAATAAAAGTACCGTTAGGTTGGTAATTATGTAGGTAATAAGACCCTAAAAGGGTTCCCCCTGATTCCAGACCTAACTAGGTCGTTTGTCGGGTCAAACGTTGACCGAAAAAGTCAACAGAAATACAAAATGCGATTTAATGCACAATTAATGATCCGAAAGGTGTGTAACCTGTTTTAACCTTAATATAACATGGTAATAAGTATGAAAACTTGTCTACGCTTGCCCGACTCGACAAATTTCTGTTAAAACCCGGTTCGGAACCGAAAGGCGCAAAACCTTGACTTTTGCTTTGACTTCGGTTCTGACCCGTTTTAGTTTGATTCGAAGATGCCTTAGTGCTTCATTAGAGTAGGGTTGCATGTTAGTATAAGTCTCTGTACTTGTTTCGTTGATTATCCGATGCATGCACACGTTTCCGTTAATCGCTTAAATTGGACCGTAATGCCCTTATGACCATACAACGAGAATTTTGAAAATGTGGAAGTACAATAATCTTAGTTACTGATTATTAAACATGTACGTAAATTTTCACGTCAATCGGAGGTCTAGATTAGGAGATATGCGCATTAGCGTAAATAATAAGCTTTTTATTAATTAAACGGCGCGATTAGCGCATAGCCTATCTAAACCCGATTTTCGGTACCAAAACTTTTACCCACTGATGTTAAATAATATTTTGGGATTTTTGAAGATTTTTAATTATTTTTAAACTGATCTTAAGCTATGCTTATCGCATTGATTCGGTTAATACCGAATATGCCCTTTTAGGCCATAAAACGAGTTTTACGAATCCGTTTGATACCAATCCAATTGCCACTGATTTAAAATAATAAATAGAGTGTTTTGAGCCTATTTTGCTGATCAGAAAACTCAGAATGGTATTTTAAACCGTACGTCGCTTAAAACGGCTTCATACGCGTATTAAACGCATAATTTGGGTTTAAAACCATTTTGGGAAATGAGACTCTTCACCCACTGTTGTGGTCTGTTAAAATTAATAATTTTGCTGATTAAATCAGACCCGTATCTCAGAAGTATTATAAATCCCTTTTATAACCTTCAAAATGACCGAAATACCCCTACGGGGCATAATTAAGGATTAACCTCGTTATGGGCATTATGGAAGATATCATAATGATATCACAACATATTTAAAGCGTATTAACTTAGGAAACCTGTTCGCGACCCTTTCGGTTACCCGTTATGCTTTATACGCGTTCGGTTCGGTTTATGTAACTAGTTTGCATAAACTAGCCGAAACGGGTCAAACGATATCATTTTTATCTCAAAATCCAGAATGTGAATAGTAAACCCATATTAAACAAGTCCTCAACTTGTCGGGTCTAAATCACATTCTATCCGGTCTTCGCTTAATCGTGCGTAAGAACCGTATCGTTAAAACTAACCGGTATAAGCTTAAGCTTAATTAAAGACCCGTTAGTATTCTAATAGGTTATATTAAACCTTCGTTCCAGATTAGGAGAACCAGTAAAAGCTATCTGCAGTTTATTCAATTAAGGATTTATACTTGCAAAGGTAAATACTTTTAACTTATTTTCCCTATACGGGCTTGGGTTACGGTACATAGCGTACCGCTTGATCGAGCATCAAATCTTCCACGCTTAGTGGTTAATTGAATAATTTGATCGGCTCGTTTTAAACAGATGTGTTTACTTTACAGCCTTTGGGGGGTTAATGACCATGTCCCGGATATCCTCGGCATTATCTTACGAGATAGCCACGACCTGAGCACGGGGTGTAGGCGTACTCCCGTGTATAACTCACTTAAAGTGGTGTGTCTATTGATCTTTAACCCGGATACGTCCGGGCTACTGAACGCATAAGTAACATGTAAATCGTTCACAAGATTATAATATTAAATAATTCTCCCAAGTTAATAAAAATGTTTATGCCATGTGCATCCAAACCAATTTTTAATCATTTTATAAAATGAGTCAGTTGAATGTATTTACCAGTGTAAACTGATGTATTTTCCCAAAAAGATTAAATGCAGGTACTAGGCGAAATAGGCTGGGATTCTCTTAAGCATCAGTAGAAGTCTCGCAAGCTTTAGATGCCGAAGTCTGTTGAACCATAAAAAAAAATGTTTTTAATTCGATCCTACTGTGGATAAACACCGAATGATTGTGACTTTGTTTACAATAAATAAATTCGGTTGTATCTTATTTTAAATTTGCTTCCGCTGTGCATTATTATATTGTGTTGTTTGACTATTACGTTGCCAACCACGTCACGATACTCCCCCACCGGGCCCACCGGTGACACGTGGAAATAGGGGTGTGACACCGTAAAGCCAACTTTAAGGCCCTAAAATGATGCCTAAACATTGTGGACATGAAACATGCTCAAAAATATGTCGGATGTCAGTTTGTTTGGTCGTACGAACGCGATGTTCGCTTAATTACGACGGAATGCGCAAAAGCCCGAAAAACGATCCAAATGACACGAAGAATGGATTTTTCTTATGCCGAACACTAAAATAAAATATTTTAGTGCTTACATAAATTTTTGGATGTCCGAATGTATTCAGAACGTAAATTATGCGCGAAAATGCAAACTTGTGCACTTTTTGATACTTTTAGTCCCTGAATGAGCCAAAAGTTTATTTTAGCACACCGAACCCCTCAAAGCCTATTTCTAAGATATGTAAAGGATATTTAAGGTGTGTTTAACTTATGTTCATGTTCCGGAATGTCTGTTACAGTTCAAATTGGCATACTTTCGCAGTTTGTTAAATTTAGTCCCTGTAAACAAATTAACTTTGATTTCACCACACCAAACCTTCCAAAACTTATATCTAAGTTATGTAAAGGTTATTTAAGGTATGTTAAGCCTATTTCACTATTCCGGAGTGTTCGTTGCGTTAAACTGGTTATATTTACGCATCAGTGCGTGTATAACCTTCCAGAAAGCGATTTAGAGCTTGAAATCGAACAAGAATTGATATGTGCAAATGATACACATATTTGTACAAATCCCAAGTATGAAATACAATATTTCATTGGTTTGGTATTTGTTTGATGGTTGAAGTGACACAGGTGTTACATTGAAGGAGGTCCTAGTAAGCTTCACCTAGTTCCCTGCAGTATCTATAAGCTGAAAAAGGAAAGAACCTTACCAAACCATTCCCTTAACCCCCAACCAGGTAGCCAACATATCTCTATATAGACAGTAGAGATATGAATGGTGAAAATATTTTATTTTATATAGACAGTAAAATAACGCCAAGACACGGACAAATGATAAGGAAGTTTCACCTTCAACATAAGAAACTAGTTATTAAAGTCATTAATACAAAACCAAATAAAAAGTGCGAAAATATTAAAAATCAAAAGTATTACATTAAATGCTTGTCTTCACCAAGTGATGTAAGAGACTTAGGCAAATTTGGCCTTTGATTGTCAAGAACTCTTACTATCAATCTTGGATCCCGAGACTACTACACACACTCTAAGGTGGATGATGGATGATGGTGGTGGATGTGGGTGTTGTAGTGGTGGTGAAGTGGGAGAGATGTGGTTTGCCAAGGGATGCCTTTGAAGTGAACCAAGCACCCCTATTTATAGCCTGCACAGACGCCCGGACACGGCCCCGTGGCCATCCTCTTTCTCTTTCTTCATTAATTGCAATTGTCTGTATTAGGCTCTACACGCCCCCGTGTTCGCTGGGCACGGACCCGTGTGCAGAAGCGTATCTTTACTATCAAGATTTGCTAGATTATGCGAATCTTAGAGTTGACCACGGCCCATGTTGAGCTGGGCACGCCCCCGTGCTGGGAATAGAAGCTTCTACAACTTTGTCTTTTCTGCAGACACCTGACCACGCCCCCGTGTCCGCTGGGCACGGGGCCGTGTTCAACCTTCTGTTTCTTTTTTTTGCTTGGGAAGATGCTGTCGAGGGGTCGGGCATGCCACGTTTATTCCTTTTTCTTAGTATTTATGTTAGTTTTTGCTGCGTATTTGTTTCTTTTGTTCATTTAAGCTCATTTGGTCCTGAAAATACGAAATGAAGACAAAAGCACACTTTTTTCCAACATTAGTACTAAAAAAGGGTTAGTTTTATGCCTCATTTGATGTAATTTATATGTTATATTTTACACACATCAAATACCCCCACACTTGAATCTTTGCTTGTCCTCAAGCAAAACTCTTTATTATGTGGCTTACACACCTAAATGGAATGGTTAGAAGAGAAGTTTTGGGCTTGTCTTAGGTGTCGGGAATCCAAGATCTTTATTGGGTTTTATTTTTATGCTATTTACAATCCTATTCGTTATGATTTATTTAGAACGTTTCATAAGAGAAATTACTTATTTGGGCATAACATGCCTCTTTAAAATTTCATTTATATACAAGTTCACATACCTTAAGGGAGATCACTGAACACTCTGCCGAAGATGTATTTTTGTGAAACACTCGAGACCGGTCATGGAACTTATTCCTACCATATGCTTGCTAAGCAATCAATCTTCCTTCTTTTTAACTATACACCTTTGTAAATATCAAGAGGACTTGGGGAAGGGTTAGGCTTGGGTTAAAGGTAGGTGGTTTTGGGTTAGTGGTTGGTAAAAAGGGCTAAAAGCGTAAAAAGCGTCGGTCGTCGTAAAACTTTTTGTTTTTGTGACTTTTATTCAAACTAAGCATTTTCAAACAAAGTTTATTTGAGGAACTTGTTTGTTTATTGCAAGACTTCATTTTTTTTTTGATAAGGTGCGTCACAAGAAAACCGAGCTTTTTACTAAAATAAGGGGTTTAAAGAAAAAAAAGGGTTTTGGTGGGTAAAGGGCGTTTGTTTTGTGGGTTTAGAAACGAAAAGGTTTAGGCTCAAAGGAGTTAACTAGGGGGATTTTGGGTAGGTAAAAAAAAGGAAAATAATGGTGTTGAAAAGAAAATGGGTTAGTCCTAATGCCTCCATCATTTACTTACTTGGGTTTAAGTTGGTAAGGACGGGGAATGTATCGTCGTGGCAAGTTCTAGAGTCGTAAGAAACCAAGCGGCTATTCACACAAGAAACGAAAAATGAGCATTTAGTTCAAAGGTGTATGCTTGTATGCTCAATAAAGGCTCAAAACTCACTTTTTGTGGGAATGGGTTTATAATGTGATCAATTATATATAATCAAATTTTAACTAGATTTGTCATGTCGTTTCATAATTTTCTTATGTTGGTTCATTTTATCACGACGTTATCGGTTGTAAATTTGTAAAAATATAACCTTTTTAGAACTTGTTATTCCCAAATTAAACCAAGACAAGTAAAAAAAAAATGAAAAGTTTTTGAAAAAATTTGGGGTGATTAGCGGTTCCAATAGAGTTTTGTGTAAGGCTTGTTATTAGGACTTGCAAAATTCAAGGTTTAGCATCCCCCACACTTAAATTACACACTGTCCTCAATATGTCCCAAAAATAAGTTTTTAGATTGATTGAATGTGTAAAAAAGTGTTTAAAAACAAAATTATATGTTACTGGCGTCTGGGCACGAGCCCGTGTTGGTCCGGGCACGGCCCCCTGTTCAGATCGCCAGTATCACATTTAATAGAAGGCTGGGCACAGGGGCGTGTTCAGCGAACCCGGCCCCGTGTCCAGTTACCTGAACTGGGCATTTTTTTGCAGATCCTTGGGCACGGGGGCGTGTTAGGGTGAGCACGGCCCCGTGCTGAACTTGCTGTAATGAAGAAAAATTGTCGGGAGGCTCTGCTTTTGTGCATGGGGTGTGGGTTCAAGTTTCCCTTAGTAACCTCCACCATTTCGAGTGTGTTTTATTCCTGAAAAGTAAAACTAAACTAGAAAACATAAAAGTTAATCTAAACTAAAACTAAGGATAGTTACGCGGAATGCCTCCGTTGTGCGCCACGTTTATAAGGGTCCTTGGCTAGACCCAAAGTCAGTCATATGTTACCCAAGTGGGATGTTTTGCATCCCATGTTGCACTGTCGGAGAGCATCATCCAAGCTTGAGTCTATGACATTCATGTAGTTGACTGGGTCGTCGTCTTCTACTCTTTTCCCAACCCCGAACTCCATCTCTTTGTCCCCAACCCTCAATGTTAATTTCCCACCATTCATGTCTACCATTGCATGAGCTGTGGCTAGGAATGGTCTTCCTAGAATAAGTAGTACTTCAGTGTCTTCCTCCATATCAAGTATGACAAAGTCGGCCGGGAAGACAAAGTCTCCGACTTTTACCAATAGATTTTCGGCGACACCTTGTGGATATTTGATAGACCTATCGGCGAGTTGTATGCTCATTTTCGTGGGGCTTGTTTTACCAAGTCTTATTCGGTCAAACATTGATGTGGGCATAAGATTGATGCTAGCCCCAAGATCGGCTAGTGTATTGCGTATGGGTGATCCCCTTATGGAACAAGGGATGGTGAAGCTTCCGGGGTCGATTTTCTTTTGTGGGAGTTTGTTAAGTAGAACGACGGAGCATTCTTCACTTAAATTAACTAATTGCAATGTTTCAGTTTTCCTTTTGTGAGTGAGAAAGTCTCTCATGAATTTTGAATATTTAGGCATTTGAGTGAGGACTTCCACAAATGGAAGATTGATGTGCAATTGTTTTAGTAAGTTTACGAATTTTGTGAATTGCTCATCGGTCTTTTGGCGAAGTAACCGACCGGGGTAAGGCACCGGGGGTTTCTTGGTAGGTTCTTGGCTTGGCGGAGGAGTTGTCTCTTTTTGGGGTGTTGGTGAAGTTGTGGTTTGGTTAGACGAACTCTTCTCGGTTGGAGGTAGTGGAGCCTCCTCGGGACCTACGGTACGGTTTCTCAATGTGATGAGATGCACTTGCGCCTTTGGGTTGGTTTCGGTATTGCTGGGTAACGCGCCTTGTGGTCTCTCAGAGAAATTTTGAGCTAGTTGATTTAATTGTTTCTCAATGTTTTAAATACTAGCTTGTTGATTTCTAAAGCTCGATTCCATTTGCTGGAATCGATCCGAGTTTTTCTTTTCGGTGTCGGAGATGAGGCGTGAGATAGTATCTTCAAGCCTCTCTCGTCCCCCTTGTTGTTGTTGAGAGAAATTTTGTGACTCATTTCTTGGTTGTTGAAAGATTGTTCGTTGGTTTTGATTTTGTTGGTTTCTACTATTGTCGGGTTCTCTCCAACCAAGCTTAGGGTGGTTATGCCATCCTTGGTTGTAGGTACCCGTCGGAGGACCTGACACTCTAGGTCTATTATCAATGTAGTTTACCGTTGCTTTTGATTATCTATTTCTTTCACACAAATCCAATTTTCATGTGGCCCACCACACCCCTCACAAGCCATAACTGAGGATGTTTTTACCATTTCTAACTTTTTGATTTTCGAAAAGAGGGCCTCGATTTGGGCTTGTAAAGAAGTGCTTTCGTCTACCTTATGGGCTCTCGGGGCAATAGATTTTGTGCCTCGGGGAGTGTGCCACTGAAAATTGTTTTAAGCAATTTCCTCATTCTGATTATAAATTTCATTTGGGCGACGATTACCTAGAAGTCCCCCGGAGCTAGAGTCAAGTGTTTGTCTTGTGTGTGGCAACAACCCATTATAGAAAGTGGATACTTGTTGCCATACCGCAAGACCATGATAAGGGCACATTCTTAGTAGCTCCTTGAACCTTTCCCAAGTTTCATATAAGGATTCCCCATCCTCTTGTGAGTATGTATTAATTTCAGTCATTAATTTAGCCGTTTTAGAAGGAGTGAAATACTTATATAAAAACTTTTGGGCTAGTTCATCCCAAGTGTTTACCGAGCCACTTGGGAGGGTGTTAAGCCAAGCCTTAGCTCAGTCTTTTAGTGAAAGCGGGAACATTCGGAGGCGGATGGTGTCATTTGGTGCCCCGTTGATTCGAAAAGTATCACATATTTCCAAGAAGTTGGTAATATGTGAGTGAGGATCTTCGTCTGCAAGCCCATGGAAAGTTGCGGAGTTTTGGAGCATTTGAATCAAATGCAGCCGAAGTTCGAAGTTGTTGGCATCGACATTCGGTGCATTGATAGCGGCGCCGAGATTACCTACCGTGGGCCGTAGGTAATCCATTAGGGTACGTTGATCTGCCATTGGGAGTGGGTACCTCGTAACTTTCTCTTGGATTTTAGCTTTAAGTCTTTTTCTGAGAAAGCGCTCGGGTTCGTCTAGAGGTTCTTTTATGTCTTTATTGGAACGGGAGCTCATGCACTGCGTAGGAAGTTCAGGTGCAGCGCCTGGGTTCCAAGTCCTGCGATAAAAACAAAAAGATTGTTGGTCAGAAGTCTCACCACAGCCCCGTGCTCAGCTGAACACGGCCACGTGGTCGTGGTTACAGTGATTGTTTTTCGGATCCCTGTTACTAGAGAGTTCAACACGGCCCCGTGCGCACCAACACGGCCCCGTGCTGCACCAACACGGCCACGTGCTCAGCTCTCTGTAACTCAGAAAATAAAAACTGCCAGTAAGGATGCTGGGCACGGCCCGTGTCCGACCAGACATGGCCCCGTGCTGCAGTATGTAGAAACTGAAAAATTTAGAGAAATCCTTAAAAAATAGAAAAATAAGAAAAACGATTAGGCCGTTGATTCCTAACTTTCTTAAAATCCTTGTGTCCCCGGCAACGGCGCCAAAAACTTGATGCGTGTGTAGCGTTATATATTTTTATTGATATTTTAAGCCCTTTTTAATACATTAGTCAAGTTTTAAATTTATAAAACACGATATTCTACTAACACTAAACACACATATGGGCAAGTGCACCCATCGTGAGTGTAGTATAGCGTTGGTAAGATACCGAGGTCATCCAAGGACACAAGAGCTTTTAATACTGGTTTATCCTCAACGTCTAATCAAATCAAAAGTTTTAGGAAAGGTTTTAAACATGAAAATAAAAACTAAAAATGCTGAAAAATAAAATAAAAATAAAACAGATAGACAAAATGAATCACTTGGATCCAACTTGCCTTTAATGTAACCTTTGATGATTTCCGCACTTTTGCACTTTTTAAGAGATTATCTTAGTTATAGTAGTAGGCCCCTCTTTTGAAGATGACGTTACCCTCAACCCAGTGGTTTGAGTCAGCAAGGATACAATCCCAAAGGGTCGGAATATTAAAAGATAATTAATTAAGTTATTAATGCGTAATGTGGTAGGCCCCTCTTTTGAAGGCGACGTTACCCTCGGCTAAATGGTTTGAGTCAGCAGGGATACAATTCTAAGTAACCGGGTTAATGTATTAATATTACATATGATGGAATCAATCCATTCGCACCCCCGCCATCCAATACCAGTGGGTATTGAAGGAGGTCCTAGTAAGCTTGACCCAGGTCCTTGCAGGATCTATACACTGAACAAGGCAAGAACCTTACCAAACCATTCCCTTAACCCCCGACCAGGTAGCCAACATATCTCTATATAGACCGTAGAGATATGAATGGTGAAAATCTTTTATTTTATATAGACAGTAAAATAACGCCAAGACACCACGGACAAATGATAAGGAAGTTTCACCTTCAACATAAGAAACTAGTTATTAAAGTCATTAATACAAAACCAAATAAAAAGTGTGAAATGATTAAAAATCAAAAGTATTACATTAAATGCTTGTCTTCACCAAGTGATGTAAGAGACTTAGGCAAACATGGCCTTTGATTGTCAAGAACTCTTACTATCAATATTGGATCCCGAGACTACTACACACACTCTAAGGTGGATGATGGTGGTGGATGTGGGTGTTGTAGTGGTGGTGGAGTGGTGGTGAAGTGGGAGAGAGGTGGTTTACCAAGGGATGCCTTTGAAGTGAACCAAGCACCCATATTTATAGCTTGCACAGACGCCCAGACACGGCCCCGTGTCCGCTGGACACGGCCCCGTAGCCATCCTCTTTCTCTTCTTCATTAATTGCAATTGTTTGTATTAGGCTCTACACGCCCCCATGTTCGCTGGGCACAGCCCCGTGTGTAGAAGCATATCTTTACTATCAAGATTAGCTAGATTCTGCGAAACTTAGGGTTGACCATGGCCCGAATTTAGTTGGGCACGCCCCCGTGCTGGGAATAGAAGCTTCTATAACTTTGTCTTTTCTGCAGACACCTGACCACGCCCCCGTGTCCGCTGGGCACGGGGCCGTGTTCAGCCTTCTGTTTCTTGTTTTTGCTTGGGAAGATGCTGTCGAGGGGTTGGGCATGGCACGTTTATTCCTTTTCTTAGTATTTAAGTTAGTTTTTGCTGCATATTTGTTCCTTTTGTTCATTTAAGCTCATTTGGTCCTGAAAATACGAAAGGAAGACAAAAGCACAGTTTTTCCAACATTAGTACTAAAAAGGGTTAGTTTTATGCCTCATTTGATGTAATTTATATGGTGCATTTTACACACATCATATATTGATAACCTGAATATAATTGGAACTCCAGGGGAGCTTCAAAAGGCAGTTGAATACTTTAAAAGAGAATTTGAAAGGAAAGACCTTGGAAAGACAAAGTTTTGTCTTGGATTACAAATTGAACATCTCACACCCTCAATTTCCACATGTAGAACATACAAAACATGGCGGAAAACGTCAGGGAGTGTTGTAACAGAATTAATTGTTTCATAACCATGGCATACAAAGTTGTATTTATTTATCAACATAAGTGTTACGTTGTTTTAAACAGGAATTAAAGATTTCAGAACATAATTAAACATAATCTATTCTCATTTTAAGTCTCTAAGGCACAGGTCCGCCCTAGTGTCACGATCATCATCCTATGCAAAAGCACCTGAAAACACATGTGAAAGTAGGTACGTCAGCATAAAAATGCCTGTGAGATACATAGGTTTTGTGAAAATAGGATTCATGACTTAAGTTTAAGAAAAAGTTGTTTAGTAAAAGTCAGTCATGAACCTTGTAAATTGTTTTGTTTTGTAAGTTATTTAGAAAGCGATAAGATCAAATGATATGTATAAATAAAAGAATAATGTATGGTTAAATGAATAACCAAGTAAAATGAGTTGTATAAAATAAACCGTATTGTAAACCAAAGTCTTGTGAAAACATGTTACTTGTGTATAATGTATAAGTCCAAAATGAATGATTTAAATAACGGGATGATATGTAATATAATACAAACACTTATATATAGGAAGTACCAGCGGCGTATCCACCATGATTGTATCATATTACTCACATCTCGTTACTTAAGTCATTTAAACAAACCAACAATGTATAATGTCTATGTTTAAACCAATTGTCAAAAGTCCTTGTATAAACCATGTCAAATGTTGATAGTCCAAAAGTAGTCAAGTAATGTGTAACAAATGTTATGTATTGTAAGTAAAGTATTGTCACATAGTCCAAATGTAGTAATGTACAAAACAAAGTATTTTGAATATATCAAAAAGTTATGTTTTGCAAAGTAATGCATGTTACAATGATACAAACATTTATGTGGTAAGTTAACGCATACATTCAAGCCTTGAGACAGTCGGATAACCCTTTCAGTCAAGGTTATCAAAAGAAATGTTTTCGGATTCAGTCATTCCTTACATCCAAACAAACCCGGGATGTCAGGAATGGGATTTGTCAAGTCCTATGGTACCACTACTTACTACCGAGCGGCCTAGCAAATGTTAATGAACGTAATAAAGACCCGTTTGTGCAAACCAAATGTTATAGCAGTTGTATGCATGTCATATGAAAACAATGTACTAAGTATGCTAAGTTAACATACAAAGTAGAAAAGTCATGTAAATCAATGTGCTAGCATGTTATCAGTCAACATACATGGCAGAAATGTAATGTAAAACAATGTACTAAGTATGCACACAATGGACATACATAGCATGAAATGTAATGAAATCATGTACTATAATGTACTAACAAACATAGCAGGTATATGATGTGAAAACAAGAAAGCATGAAAGTAACAAGTAGGCACATGTGTTTCACCCCAAAACAGTTTGAAAACAGTAAAAGAGGGGTTCTATGTACTCACTTGAGATTACTCAGTAGTCCTGGAGTGACAACCAAACAATGATAGAGATCACGGAATCAAACGGCACCTAATATAGGTAACTATATTAATAAACCGGACCTAAATCGGAGGATCGGATAGAATGAGGGTTCGTAAACCAAACGAGTGTAGAGACTCGTGTCATTTGGTTTAACAAAGCCTACATACTAAATGGAACCTAACATAAATGCTTACGACCCATTACGACCCGTTTAGGTAGCTTATGCTACTTTAACGCGTCGTTCGCGTGAAACGCGTTCGGACCGCCTAACTAGTCCTATGACAAGTATTATATGCCTAAACATGTTACATAATCAGTTACGTGACAAAAGTTTAGGTTACATATGCTTAATTACCAATTATACATGAAAAGGGTATTCTGGTAATTTACCTAAGGCATATAAACTACTTATCATACAACTACTCAAACGATGTGACCATAAGGTATAACCTCGGAAGGTTATTCCCTATCTACTATGGTCACCTAATGTATTTGGTCGGATCCTAATGATCGACCAAATGGGTCGGGTTCGAAGGTATAAGTGATTTATTAGATCGCTTACTCTTACGACCCTCGACAACGTGGTAATCAGTAGGCATAGTCCCAAGGGACTATAACCATCGTGATTACAATCACGTTGCGAAGTTCAACCGAACTTCGCATTGACCATAAACTGGTCAACGTAGAAAGTCAAACAAAGTTTGACTTTCGGACTCGAAAAGCAATAAAAGAAAGGAAAGAACGAAAGAATACTTACGAAGGGTCCCCGAATGCTAATCTAGATCAAAATAACTCAGGTATGAAACAATGGTTCCAACTTAGAGTCTTTTAGATCAGATTCTTGTGAGTTTGAAGCAAATGGGGGTGGGGTATTTATAGTATTTCCCGAACCGTTAAGATCGTTTCTTGGAAAATGTGATCGAATCTCATGCGTACACTTGTTGGAAAGTTATGGTGACTAAAAATGGCCCCAAATCAGCTGAAAGGGCAAGTGTGAGTTTGTGGTTGTGGATTAAACAGCTGTAATCTGCTGATTAAGCGATCTTATCTAATCTGGGATGCTGATGCGGCCCGCGTCAGGATACACAAAAACTCAGGCGGGCCGCCTGGAGCTTCTGATCAGAAAACAAGATTCCAAAATGACAGTTTTGGTCCCTGTTGGTGTTTAAGGCCATTTCCGACACTTCTAAGGCCCGTAAAGACAACTTTAAGGCCCTAAAATGATGCCTAAACATTGTGGACATAAAATATGCTCAAAAATATGCCGGATGTTGGTTCGTTTGGTCGTACGAACGCGATGTTTGCTTAATTACGACGGAATGCGCACAAGTGCGAAAAACGATCCAAATGACGCAACAAATGGTTTTTTCTTATGCCAAACACTAAAATAAAATATTTTAATGCTTACATAAATTTTTGGATGTCCGGATGTATTCAGAACGTAAGTTATGCGCGAAAATGCAAACTTGTGCACTTTTTGACACTTTTAGTCCCTGAATGACCCAAAAGTTTATTTTAGCACACCGAACCCCTCAAAGCCTATTTCTAAGCTATATAAAGGATATTTAAGGTGTGTTTAACTTATGGTCATGTTCCGGAATGTTCGTTACAGTTCAAATTGGCATACTTTCACAGTTTGTCAAGTTTAGTCCTTGTAAGCGAATTAACTTGGTTTTGCCATACCAAAGCCTTCAAAACTTATTTCTAAGTTATGTAAAGGTTATTTAAGGTATGTTAAGTATATGTTGATGTTCCGGAGTATTTTTCGCATAAAACTGATTACGTTAACGCACCAGTTTGCGTATAACTCTCCAGAAAGTGATGTAGAGTTTGAAATTGGATAAAAGTCAAAACATGAAAAATGTAAAACATAACAAAACAAACATTGGGATCAAATAACATTGTTTTATTGATAATTGTACTGTTTACAATGATTACAAGCACAGATGTTACAGTCCCCCTACTTGTGGAAATTTCGTCCCGAAATTTATTTAGAGGAAACTCGTGCGAAAAGATTCGGATATTTCGCCTTCATTTGATCTTCGCGTTCCCAAGTAAACTCGGGTCCACGTTTAGCTTCCCAACGAACTTTGACCAAAGGAATGCGCTTGCGTTTGAGCCACTTGACTTCACGTTCCATGATTTCCACAGGTTTCTCGACAAATTTCAGTGTTTTATCAACACGAATTTCGTCAAGTGGTATGTGGAGATTCTCATAAGCTAAACACCTCTTGAGATTGGACACGTGAAAAGTTGGATGAACATTTCCAAGTTCAGGAGGTAACTCAAGTCTGTAGGCTACCTTACCGATTCTTTCAACAATCTTGAATGGTCCAACATATCTAGGTGCAAGTTTTCCTTTCTTTCCAAATCTGATCACACCTTTCCAAGGTGAGACCTTAAGTAATACTCGATCACCGACTTGAAATTCCAAGGGTTTGCGTTTTGGATCCGCGTAACTCTTTTGACGGCTTCTAGCTGTCTGAAGGTTATCACGAACTTTCTTGACCTTATCTGTTGTCTCTAAAATGAGGGCAGGTCCAGTAAGTTGAGCCTCGCCGATCTCATTCCAGCAGACTGGTGAACGACATTTTCGACCATAGAGAGCCTCGAAAGGAGCCATTTTGATGCTGGTGTGATAACTGTTGTTGTAGGAGAATTCAATCAACTGAAGATGTGAATCCCAACTACCACCAAAATCGATCACACAAGCTCTAAGCATATCCTCCAGAGTCTGGATTGTTCTTTCAGACTGACCATCCGTTTGCGGATGATAAGCTGTGCTCAGATTAAGTTGGGTCCCCATAGCAGATTGCATGGTTCTCCAAAAATGAGAAGTGAAACGAGCATCTCTGTCAGAAATGATGTTCAAAGGAACACCATGTCGAGCTACAATTTCATCCACATAGATTTTTGCAAGTCTGTCAGCAGGAAAATCCTCACGAATTGGCAAGAAATATGCTGACTTAGTAAGACGATCAATGACTACCCAGATGGCATCGTGACCTTTCTTTGTGCGTGGAGGTTTTGTAACAAGATCCATAGTAATGTTTTCCCATTTCCAAACTGGGATCTCTGGTTGCACCAATAAACCAGAAGGACGCTGATGTTTAGCCTTAACCTTAAGACAAGTAAGGCATTTTGAAATGTATAAGGCAATGTCTTTCTTCATACCAGGCCACCAATACTGAATACGAAGATCCTTATACATCTTATCTGAGCCCGGATGAATAGAATAACGAGACTTATGGGCTTCATCCATAAGCAAGGTACGAAGATCATCCTGGCTTGGGACCCACAAACGGTCCATGAAGTAATATGATCCATTGTCCTTCAGTTCCAGAGCAGGTGTTATGTGATAAGGAAATTCCTTATCCATTAAACCTTGTGAAACACAAGATTGTTGAGCCTGAGAAATGCGGGCTTGGATATCGGATCGAGCTTGAATAACATATTGAACACGAACACAAAGAAGCTTAGTACGTTCCTTACGACTCAATGCATCGGCTACGACATTCGCCTTACCTGGATGGTAGCGAATTTCGCAGTCATAGTCGTTTAAAAGCTCAACCCAACGTCGTTGCCTCATGTTGAGTTCTTTCTGATTGAAGATATGCTGAAGACTTTTGTGGTCCGTGAAAACCACACATTTTGTACCGTACAAATAGTGTCTCCAGATCTTTAGAGCGAAAACAACTGCACCCAACTCAAGATCATGAGTGGTGTAGTTCTTCTCATGTATCTTCAACTGCCTCGATGCGTATGCTATGACTTTGTTCCTTTGCATCAGAACACAGCCAAGACCCAATTTAGATGCGTCGCAATAAACGACGAAATCATCATTGCCCTCAGGCAAAGTTAGAACAGGCGCGTCACAAAGTTTCAGCTTCAAGTGTAGAAAAGCTTCCTCTTGTTTGAATCCCCAGTCAAAGGGCTTGTTCTTCTGAGTTAGAGCAGTTAAAGGAACTGTAATCTTTGAGAAGTTCTCAATGAAGCGGCGGTAATAACCCGCTAGACCAAGAAAAGAACGAACTTCAGTAGGAGTAGTAGGCGTATCCCAATCCTTGATCGCACTGATCTTGGAGGGATCTACATGAATACCTTGCTCGTTGATAATATGTCCCAAAAATTGAACTTCTTTAAGCCAAAATTCTCACTTGGAGAATTTGGCGAAAAGTTGCTCTTTCTTTAGGAGTTCCAGAGTAAGACGAAGATGTTGCTCATGATCAGCTCGCGTCTTAGAGTAAATCAAGATGTCGTCAATAAAAACAATGACGAACTGATCCAAATAAGGTTTGCAGACCCTATTTATTAAGTCCATGAAAACAGCAGGAGCATTAGTCAAACCGAATGGCATGACTATGAATTCATAATGCCCATACCGAGTACGGAACGCTGTCTTGGGAATATCTTCTTCTTGCACCCGAAGTTGATGATACCCAGAACGTAGATCAATCTTCGAAAAATAAGAAGCGCCCTGTAGCTGATCAAAGAGATCATCTATGCGAGGTAGAGGATATCGATTCTTGATGGTAAGCTTGTTAAGCTCACGATAATCGATACACATCCTAAAGGATCCATCCTTCTTCTTGACAAAAAGAATGGGAGCACCCCAAGGTGAAAAGCTAGGACGGATAAAACCTTTGTCAGAGAGCTCCTGAAGCTGCTTAGACAACTCTTGCATCTTAGATGGTGCAAGACGATATGGAGCTCTGGCAATGGGATTTGCACCAGGTACAAGATCAATACGGAACTCGACTTGGCGTGCTGGGGGTAGACCAGGTAAATCTTCAGGGAATACTTCAGAATAATCCCGAACGACAGGAATATCTGAAATAGACTTACCCTTGCCTTTATCTGCTGTAACATGTTCTAAGAAGGCCACATAGTTCTTCCGCAGATATTTCCGAGCTTTAAAACAAGACATGAGCTTGAGACCACCAGACGGTTTCTCACCTTGAACCTGTAGAATCTCGCCTGTCGAAAGCGGCACACAAACGATCTTCTCGAAACAAACTACCTATGCGTGATGCTTGGATAACCAATCCATACCCACAATGACGTCGAAGCTTCCAAGTTGCATAGGCGTGAGGTTGATAGGAAAAAGATGGTCGTTAAGGTTCAACTGGCAGTTGCGAAGAACAGAATCAAGAATAATGGGTTCACCACTAGTAACTTCTACTGTCAAAGGTTTACCTAGTTTCGTTCTAGACACGCGAAGCATTGGCTCAAAAGACAATGACACAAAACTCTTGTCGGCACCCGAATCAAAGAGAACAGATGCAGGCTGATTATTAATAAAGAACGTACCGTTCACCACATTATCGTCCGCCTGCGCCTCTTGGGCATTCATATTGAAGACTCGACCTCGAGCCGGAGCCTGATTCTGATTCTGGTTCTGGTTTGCTAGCCTTGGGCACCGGTTCCTGTAGTGGGTCAGATCCCCACAATTGTAGCACGAACCAGGAGGAAAATGAGGTCGTGCAGCTTGACCTTGTTGCTGAGCAAGAGGCTGAGCAACTTGTTGAGCTTGGTTATGAACGGCCTGATTCTGGTTAACAGGAATGCGGCAGGTGGCAGCAAGATGACCATTTCTCCCACAGTTAGTGCATTGACGACATTGGAGATGTGGTAGGTGATGGCCGTTACACCTGTTGCACAAAGGTGCATTGCCAAAATAAGGCTTCTTGGCGGGTGGTTGCGCAGGCTGATTTGGTGCAGCTTGAGCCTGTGCAGTAACGGCATAGTTTTGGGAAGCCTTTCGCTTCCTAGAATTCTTTGAGGAACCAGAATTCTTCCCATTCTTGTTTTCACCTTTCTTACCATTCTCCTTGTCAGACGCCTGCTTCTTACCCTTGTCACCCTTTTTATGCAGCTTTCCCTTACGAACCTGCGACTCAGTCAATGTCGCTGATAACTCGATCGCCTGACGGAGTGTGGCAGGGTTACTACCAGTAAGGATGTCTTGCACCGAGTCAGGTAGACCGTCGATGTACCTTTCGATAGCCTTGTCGAGTGGGGTAACCATAGTCGGGCAAAGCAGACTCAACTCCTCAAACCTATCAGTATACGCCCGATGCTCACCACTATCTTGCTTCAAATTATCAAATTCCTTCTCCAAAGCTCGCTGCTCATGACGAGGACAGAATTCCCTCATCATAAGGGCTCTAAGTTCAGCCCATGTCTGTGCGAGAGCAACTTCTGCACCTCGGTCTCTCATAACCCCGTTCCACCATGTGAGAGCCCTCTTCTAAAACACACTCGAAGAGAACTCGACCTTGCGATTATCCAGGCACTGCACATGGCGAAAAGTATTCTCAATGCTCTCGAACCATTGAAGAAGCCCAGTCGCTCCCTCAGAACCACTAAACTTGAGTGGTTTAGCCTGGTTAAAATCCTTGTATTTGCATAGAACATTGTTGTTGTTGTTGGCTTGGTTCCATTGAGCAAAGAGATTTGGGAATTGAGCAGCCATCTGCTGCGCAATAATTTCTGCCAGTTCGGCAGTTGCTATCTGGTTATCGCGTCGAGGAGGCATTCTAAAAGAGGAAAACATGAAAAGAAACGAGTGAGATGATTGGATGAAGAGAATGAGATGAAACAAAATCAACAAAAGCAAAGATGGTGGTCATTCGTCCGCATTACCAAGCAAACAAATGACACACAGTGACTAATTAAAATAAATGGGTAAAAAATAATGTATCGCGAAGACATGCTCGCCTATAAGTGAACACTCATCCCAAGAATTCCCAGGTAAGCACAACTGGTCTCGCGTCTGATGAGATATATACGAAGTGCTTGCCTAGACAGAAAACCCAGAATACAGGCATTCACCCTTCCAGTTTACACGTGTTCACATTATTTAAAACCCAAAACCTTGACGAGATTTTGAAAACTCAAAGGGGTTCAAAACCATATAACAGAGAGTTCAAAACCTTACAATATAGGGTTCATGTGACAACTCGAGTTTGTGAGATTCCATCTTCGTATTATGACACGTTAATTTCTTAGATTAATTGTTGACACGATTTGTTTGTTCACAACTGTACGCGTTCGTATTATGATAAATCGTATTGCGATGTATATGATTGGTATGAGGTAGGGATTAAGTGAGTATGTTAATATATTGTGTATATGAATGTATGGTTGTATATTTAATAAATTAGAACTTGTCTAACACCTTAACTCACGAAAACACTTCCTGAGGAAAACACATAAGTGATTTCGACATAAAGTGGGCAGCCGAAATCAATATGGGCTTTGAGCCCAGTACGATTGGTTTAATATGTTGGTTTAACTTTTACGCGAACCATAACTTGAAAACCCTAAATAACCTATCAAACTTACAAACGGCAGACGCTCTATCGAGACGATCTTGTGTTGTAGGGTCATAATCATCTCCTTTAGTCGAGTTCATTGACCTGTAAGTTAGTATTCGTGTTAATTATTAATGAATCTGAATTGTTATGCATGACATGATTGTCTATATTTTGATATACGAAACTTGATGTTAATATGATCAGGAATCCGGTTATGTAATATCTGTGAATTGTTATGTGATGTTCATTCGGTCCAATAGGGTTACTTTGTGAGTCAAATCGTCGGCCACGGGATTTTTATTAAACAGCCATGTGATTTCATAGGTGATTGATGCTGTATACCTGACACATAGATGATGATTCAGATTGTACTAATGACTAATAAATAACTAGACTTTTGTGTATTGCATGTGAATTATATTGAAAGTGCAGCCATATTTAATTGTTTTGCATGTGAAGACATATAGAAGTTGTCGGCTAGTTGCATGTGAGCACCTCAATATGTTCGGCTAGTGGTTCTTGTAGCATAGGGATTGTTAGTGGACATGTGGGAGTTTATGTGTGTGCCACCAAGTGTAATCGAATGATGATATGATGAACTGTTTGTGTATCTGTTGTTGATGATAACTGGTCGACGTAACAAGGGCATTGACGAAACACTTTTGATGGCGAAACACAATGTGTTTCGCCGAGACTGATCATGACAAAACAAACTTGACGAATCAAGAGTGTTTCGCCGAGGTTATCACGACGAAACGGAATATGTTTCGCCGAATGTGTAATCTGTACAGTAACTTAGTCTATTTCTGTTAAGACTTAACTGAGGTAACTAACTTAGGTTAAGTGATACGTATGACTTGTATGATTCAGCGTACGTGCTATGTGCTACTTGGTAATTGTTTATGTGTTATTTTATACGATGGTATGTGCATGCATGAACTTCGTGAATATAAACTGATTATGTATACGTGCGTACTTTAGGACGTGATTGATTTACTTTGAGCACATACTTAGCATACCGAGCAAACCAAGGTGAGTTCACACTCTTACCAAGGCATGGGATTCCCGGGGTTGGGAATGGGTTGAATGTTTCTTATACTTACATGATTAATGGAATTATTCCTCGGGAGGGGAAGGTTATTAGTAGATACTGCTAGACTAGTGATACATATACTCTCTCTTCGCAAACACGCCGGGATTGGCCGCGATAATAGAACGATCTTCGCAAACATGCCTAGAATGGCCGCGGACTATACTTTAATCTTCGCAAACATGCCGGGTGGGCCGCGATACAAATATACCTAGTCTAGAAAACATGGGAAACCCCCACTAAACTTCGCAAACATGCCTGGAGGGCCGCGATACCATTACATACATTACATGATTACTAAACGAGCTTACGAATTACAATACGAACACTATAACTGAATAACCAACTGTGAACTCGCTCAACTAGTTGTTGACTCTCTATTACATGCCTTGCAGGACCATAGGTACTCTTGGAGCTTGCACGGGAGATGCGGTCGTTGTGGGCACGGATTGTGGAACTTATGATAAAACATTTAAACATTTGAACTTACTACTTACGTTGGGTTTACATTTTATGCTTCCGCTATACACTTAACATGTTTTGTTTGAACACCTTTCATATCGTTTGGTTTAAATTACATTTAATACTTATTATGTTTGATATGATTGGTGGCTTGATCCTGGTCAGTCACGCCTCCAAGCGGTGATACTCCGCGTGTGGATTTTGGGGGTGTGACAGATTGGTATCAAAGCCATTGGTTATAGAGAACTCGGTTTTAATAAGGGGAAAACGATTTTGTTAAAACCAGACTATAACCAGAATAGTGCTCAACGATCCACAACGACGCTTCGCTCCATGTGCAAGGCTCAACATCATAGGTACTACTATCCATGTTACTTTACCTACTTGCTAGAATTACATAGAACTTTGCTCGTGGTATGCTTAGATTACAGAACCTACTATATGTTATTGCTTGAGAATACTTGTGTGCTCACTCTCTTCTGTCATCGCACTGTTTGCGAACCTCTCTCACTTATGTTATCTTTACTATGAAGATCATGTCTGGACGTATCAACATGACACAAGCCCAGTTGACGGCTCTCATTAACGAACAAGTTGCTGCGGCAGTTGCAGCCGCACAAGCAGGAGGTATACCCTGCAGTTACAACTCACACTAGGATCCTTAGATCCTACATTCTTAAACCAACTCTTGTGTTTAACCTTACTCTGATTCTTACACAACAGGTCAACCACCTGTTTGCACTTTCAAAACTTTCATGGACTGTCGTCCAACTACTTTCAGCGGCACTGAAGGAGCCGTAGGTCTTCTCCACTGGTTCGAAAAACTAGAGTCTGTGTTCGAAATGTGTGAATGCCCTGAGGCACGCAGGGTGAAGTATGCTACTGGTACTCTCGAGGGTTTAGCCCTCACATGGTGGAAAGCTCAGGTTCAAATATTGGGGTTGGTCACAGCTAACGCCACTCCATGGAACAACTTTAAGGAAATGATCAAGGAGGAATACTGCAGTCGTGACGACATTCATAAGCTGGAGGTCGAGTTCTTCAACCTCAAGATGACGGGGTCAGAGATTGAGGCGTATACAAAGAGATCAAATGAGCTTGCATTACTGTGTCCTACTATGGTGGACCCCCCAGTTAAGCGTATTGAACTTTATCTCGGTGGTCTAGTGCCAGAGATCCAAAGTCATGTGACTTCAGCAAACCTTGCTACCTACCAGCAGGTTGTTCAGTTGGCTCACCGTCTCACGGATCAGGCGGTGGAGCAGAACAAGTTACCTAAACGCATCAACGCTACTACTCCCGCTACTACTTCAGCTACTCTTGCTACTCCCAGTGACAACAAGCGGAAATGGGAGGGGGATTCCAGCAAAGGTTCAGCAACTGTTCAGTCTCAAGCTCAGCAACGCAAGACTAATGATTACCAGGGTACGAGTCAGCAATTTTCTGGTGGTCAGGGGCAGAGTGGATATCGGGGAAATCATCCATTGTGTAACAGGTGCAACAGACACCACAGTGGTCAGTGTCGCAAGGGCCGCTGTCAGAGATGTCTAAGGGTAGGTCATGAAGCTAAAGACTGCAGGAGCTCAAGGCCTGCGAATCAGAACCAGCAACAACAGCCACCAGCTCCACGAAACCAGCCGCAACAACAACAGCAAGGAAATAGGGGATGCTTTCAGTGCGGGGCTGAAGGCCACTTTAAGCGGGATTGCCCTCAGTTAAACCAGAACCAGAATAACAACAACAATAATCAGGGCAATGGGAACAACAATGGGGGAAACAACAACAATGGTGCTAGGGGTCGTGCATTTGTGATTGGTCAGGCTGATGCAAGGAATGATCCTAATGTGATTATGGGTAAGTTTCTTCTCGACGACTTTTATGCTACTGTATTATTTGATTCGGGTGCGGATACCAGTTATATGTCTCTGAAAGTTAGCCAAATGCTTAAACGCGCACCAATACTTTTGAACACCAAACATGTCGTAGAGTTAGCTAACGGTAAAAGTTTAGAGGCCACACACATAGTTCAGGGTTGTAATCTTATCCTCGCTGGTCAGACTTTCCCTATCAACCTCATTCCTATAACTCTGGGTAGTTTCGACATAGTCATCGGTATGGATTGGTTATCTCAACAGCAAGCAGAGATCTTATGCAAGGAGAAGATCATTCGCATTCCTCGTTCTGGTAAAGAACCTCTCGAAGTTCAAGGCGACAAGAGTGGTGTCGTGAGTGGCATCATATCCTTCTTAAAGGCTCAGAAGTGTTTACGAAAGGGCCACACAGCTGTTTTAGCACTCGTTACGGATACATCGAAGAAAGAGAAAAAGATTGAGGATATTCCTGTAGTACGCGATTTTCCTCAAGTGTTTCCTGAAGAGTTGCCTAGGTTACCGCCTCATCGTCAGGTCGAATTTTAGATCGAGCTAGCTCCAGGAGCAGCACCCATAGCTCGAGCACCTTATCGCTTAGCTCCAACGGAACTGGAAGAACTGTCTAAGCAACTACAAGAACTCTTGGAAAAGCGTTTCATACGTCCTAGCTCTTCGCCTTGGGGAGCTCCGGTATTATTTGTGAAGAAGAAGGACGGTACCTTCCGCATGTGTATAGACTACCGCGAACTGAACAAGGTGACTGTGAAGAATCGCTATCCTCTTCCACGCATCGACGACTTATTTGACCAGTTGCAAGGGTCGAGCTATTACTCGAAGATTGATCTAAGGTCGGGGTATCATCAACTGAGAGTCCGGGATGAGGACGTCTCCAAAACAGCGTTCAGAACACGCTACGGCCACTACGAGTTTCTGGTCATGCCTTTCGGGTTGACGAACGCGCCTGCGGTTTTCATGGATCTTATGAACAGGGTGTGCAAACCTTATCTTGACAAGTTCGTCATTGTTTTCATCGACGACATCCTGATCTACTCGAAGAGTTAGGAGGAACACGAGCATCACTTACGACTTATTTTGGAACTCCTTCGAACGGAACAGCTATACGCTAAGTTTTCAAAATGTGACTTCTGGCTTCGTGAAGTCCACTTTCTAGGCCACGTGGTCAACAAGGATGGGATTCATGTTGATCCATCCAAGGTAGATTCGATCAAGAACTGGCCTGCACCTCGCACACCAACCGAAATACGCCAATTCATGGGTTTGGCGGGTTATTATAGACGGTTCATCAAAGACTTCTCGAAGATTGCTCAGCCACTTACACTACTAACGCAGAAAGGTGTTGTTTATCGTTGGGGTAATACACAGGAAACAGCGTTTCAGCACTTAAAGGATAGACTCTGTAGCGCACCTATCCTCTCATTGCCTGAAGGCATGGACGATTTTGTAGTCTACTGCGATGCATCTATCCAGGGTCTTGGATGTGTGTTGATGCAACGGGATAAAGTTATTGCTTATGCTTCGCGCCAACTTAAGATTCACGAACATAACTACACAACACACGATTTAGAACTGGGAGCGGTTGTCTTTGCGCTCAAGATATGGCGACATTACCTGTACGGCACTAAATGCACCATCTACACAGATCACAGGAGTCTCGAGCACATTTTCAAACAGAAAGAATTGAACATGCGACAACGTAGATGGGTCAAACTACTGAACGATTACGAGTGTGCCATAAAGTACCATCCGGGCAAAGCCAATGTGGTGGCTGACGCCCTCAGTCGAAAGGATGCTACGCCTAGGCGTGTACGAGCATTGCAACTTACTATCCAGTCTAGCCTTCCTTCCCAGATACGAGATGCTCAGGTAGAAGCATTGAAACCAGAAAACGTCAGGGCTGAAGCCCTACGCGGCTCAAGGCAACGGTTAGAACAAAAGGCAGACGGAGCCTACTATGTAACAGGACGCATCTGGGTCCCACTCTATGGTAACTTACGCGAGCTTGTAATGGACGAAGCTCATAAGTCTCGCTACTCGGTACATCCAGGTTCGGATAAAATGTACCACGATATCAAAACTACATACTGGTGGCCTAGCATGAAGGCCCACATAGCAACATACGTTAGCAAGTGCCTGACTTGTGCGAGAGTTAAAGCCGAATACCAGAAACCTTCAGGTCCACTTCAACAACCTGAGATACCACAATGGAAATGGGAACAAATTTCCATGGATTTTGTTACTGGCTTACCTAGATCTCAGCGCGGAAATGATACTATTTGGGTGATCGTGGATCGACTCACAAAGTCTGCTCACTTCCTGGCTATTAAAGAAACAGACAAGTTCTCTACCTTAGCAGACATCTACTTAAAAGAAGTGGTTTCGAGGTACGGGGTGCCAACCTCTATTATCTCTGATCGTGACGCACGTTTTACTTCAGAATTGTGGCAAGCAATGCACAAATCTTTTGGCTCTCGTTTAGACATGAGCACAGCTTATCATCCTCAGACGGATGGGCAGTCTGAGCGCACTATTCAAACTCTAGAAGACATGCTTCGGGCGTGCGTAATCGACTTTGGCAATGGTTGGGAAAAACATCTGCCACTTGTGGAATTTTCGTACAACAACAGCTACCACACAAGCATTAAAGCTGCTCCATTCGAGGCATTGTACGGGCGTAAATGCCGGTCACCTCTCTGTTGGGCAGAGGTGGGTGACAGTCAGATCACCGGTCCAGAAATGGTAGTTGATACTACTGAAAAGATTGCTCAAATACGACAACGCATGGCGGCAGCTCGTGACCGTCAGAAAGCATACGCCGATAAAGACAGGAAACTACTCGAATTCCAGGTTGGGGATCGAGCGCTACTCAAAGTTTCGCCCTGGAAGGGTGTGGTTCGTTTTGGAAAACGCGGCAAACTTAATCCACGATACGTCGGACCATTCGAAATCATTGAGAAGATAGGCAGGGTGGCCTACAGATTGAACCTACCAGCTGAACTCAGTGCAGTTCACAACGTCTTTCACGTGTCGAATCTGAAGAAGTGTCTGTCAGATGAGACCCACATAGTTCCTCTGAAAGAGCTCACTATCGATGAACAGTTACGATTCGTCGAGGAACCTGTTGAAATCACGGACCAGGATGTTAAGGTCCTCAAGAACACTAGAATACCTCTTGTACGTGTTCGTTGGAACTCCCGCCGTGGCCCAGAGTTCACCTGGGAACGCGAAGATCAGATGAAACTCAAATATCCCCAGTTATTCGGAAACCAAGCAACCACTACTGAGGCCGAAGCTACTACAGAATTTCGGGACGAAATTCCAAATCAACGGGGGGATGATGTGACACCCCAGGAAAACCAGTAATCTTCGCAAACCTGCTCGGGGAGCCGCGATACGATACAAGTAAACAACGTCACACCACTAGCTTCCTCAGTAACCACGTACTAAATTTCGGGACGAAATTTCTATTAAGATGGGGATAATGTGACAACTCGAGTTTGTGAGATTCCATCTTCGTATTATGACACATTAATTTCTTAGATTAATTGTTGACACGATTTGTTTGTTCACAACTGTACGCGTTCGTATTATGATAAATCGTATTGCGATGTATATGATTGGTATGAGGTAGGGATTAAGTGAGTATGTTAATATATTGTGTATATGAATGTATGGTTGTATATTTAATAAATTGGAACTTGTCTAACACCTTAACTCACGAAAACACTTCCTGAGGAAAACACATAAGTGATTTCGACATAAAGTGGGCAGCCGAAATCAATATGGGCTTTGAGCCCAGTACGATTGGTTTAATATGTTGGTTTAACTTTTACGCGAACCATAACTTGAAAACCCTAAATAACCTATCAAACTTACAAACGGCAGACGCTCTATCGAGACGATTTTGTGTTGTAGGGTCATAATCATCTCCTTTAGTCGAGTTCATTGACCTGTAAGTTAGTATTCGTGTTAATTATTAATGAATCTGAATTGTTATGCATGACATGATTGTCTATATTTTGATATACGAAACTTGATGTTAATATGATCAGGAATCCGGTTATGTAATATCTGTGAATTATTATGTGATGTTCATTCGGTCCAATAGGGTTACTTTGTGAGTCAAATCGTCGGCCACGGTATTTTTATTAAACAGCCATGTGATTTCATAGGTGATTGATGCTGTATACCTGACACATAGATGATGATTCAGATTGTACTAATGACTAATAAATAACTAGACTTTTGTGTATTGCATGTGAATTATATTGAAAGTGCAGCCATATTTAATTGTTTTGCATGTGAAGACATATAGAAGTTGTCGGCTAGTTGCATGTGAGCACCTCAATATGTTCGGCTAGTGGTTCTTGTAGCATAGTGATTGTTAGTGGACATGTGGGAGTTTATGTGTGTGCCACCAAGTGTAATCGAATGATGATATGATGAACTGTTTGTGTATCTGTTGTTGATGATAACTGGTCGACGTAACAAGGGCATTGACGAAACACTTTTGATGGCGAAACACAATGTGTTTCGCCGAGACTGATCATGACAAAACAAACTTGACGAATCAAGAGTCTTTCGCCGAGGTTATCACGACGAAACGGAATATGTTTCGCCGAATGTGTAATCTGTACAGTAACTTAGTCTATTTCTGTTAAGACTTAACTGAGGTAACTAACTTAGGTTAAGTGATACGTATGACTTGTATGATTCAGCGTACGTGCTATGTGCTACTTGGTAATTGTTTATGTGTTATTTTATACGATGGTATGTGCATGCATGAACTTCGTGAATACAAACTGATTATGTATACGTGCGTACTTTAGGACGTGATTGATTTACTTTGAGCACATACTTAGCATACCGAGCAAACCAAGGTGAGTTCACACTCTTACCAAGGCATGGGATTCCCGGGGTTGGGAATGGGTTGAATGTTTCTTATACTTACATGATTAATGGAATTATTCCTCGGGAGGGGAAGGTTATTAGTAGATACTGCTAGACTAGTGATACATATACTCTCTCTTCGCAAACACGCCGGGATTGGCCGCGATAATAGAACGATCTTCGCAAACATGCCTAGAATGGCCGCGAACTATACTTTAATCTTCGCAAACATGCCGGGTGGGCCGCGATACAAATATACCTAGTCTAGAAAACATGGGAAACCCCCACTAAACTTCGCAAACATGCCTGGAGGGCCGCGATACCATTACATACATTACATGATTACTAAACGAGCTTACGAATTACAATACAAACACTATAACTGAATAACCAACTGTGAACTCGCTCAACTAGTTGTTGACTCTCTATTACATGCCTTGCAGGACCATAGGTACTCTTGGAGCTTGCATGGGAGATGCGGTCGTTGTGGGCACGGATTGTGGAACTTATGATAAAACATTTAAACATTTGAACTTACTACTTACGTTGGGTTTACATTTTATGCTTCCGCTATACACTTAACATGTTTTGTTTGAACACCTTTCATATCGTTTGGTTTAAATTACATTTAATACTTATTATGTTTGATATGATTGGTGGCTTGATCCTGGTCAGTCACGCCTCCAAGCGGTGATACTCCGCGTGTGGATTTTGGGAGTGTGACAGTTCAAAACCTAGTAATCAATCATCCAAATACAGATGATTGTTTTTCAAAAATCGTTTCGGAAAAATTTGGTTCTTGTTTTGATAATCACCTAAGGATAGGTGATGTACATGTTTTAAGATCTAAACACAAGATAACTTGTGTTAGGGTCCTAGAAAAGTTATAGTCTAGGTCAAAGCATTACTAATAACCTAATTCCCTATAACCATTGGCTCTGATACCAACTCTTCTGTCACACCCCGACCACGTATAACATACAAAACGTGGCGGAAAACGTCGGGGAGTGTTGTAACAGAATTAATTGTTTCATAACCATGGCATACAAAGTTGTATTTATTTATCAACATAAGTGTTACATTGTTTTAAACAGGAATTAAAGAGTTCAGAACATAATTAAACATAATCTATTCTCATTTTAAGTCTCTAAGGCACAGGTCCGCCCTAGTGTCACGATCATCATCCTATGCAAAAGCACCTGAAAACACATGTGAAAGTAGGTACGTCAGCATAAAAATTCCTGTGAGATACATAGGTTTTGTGAAAATAGGATTCATGACTTAAGTTTAAGAAAAAGTTGTTTAGTAAAAGTCAGTCACGAACCTTGTAAATTGTTTTGTTTTGTAAGTTATTTAGAAAGCGATAAGATCAAATGATATGTATAAATAAAAGAATAATGTATGGTTAAATGAATAACCAAGTAAAATGAGTTGTATAAAATAAACCGTATTGTAAACCAAAGTCTTGTAAAAACATGTTACTTGTGTATAATGTATAAGTCCAAAATGAATGATTTAAATAACACTATGATATGTAATATAATACAAACACTTATATATAGGAAGTACCAGCGGCGTATCCACCATGATTGTATCATATTACTCACATCTCGTTACTTAAGTCATTTAAACAAACCAACAATGTATAATGTCTATGTTTAAACCAATTGTCAAAAGTCCTTGTATAAACCATGTCAAATGTTGATAGTCCAAAAGTAGTCAAGTAATGTGTAACAAATGTTATGTATTGTAAGTAAAGTATTGTCACATAGTCCAAATGTAGTAATGTACAAAACAAAGTATTTTGAATATATCAAAAAGTTATGTTTTGCAAAGTAATGCATGTTACAATGATACAAACATTTATGTGGTAAGTTAACGCATACATTCAAGCCTTGAGACAGTCGGATAACCCTTTCAGTCAAGGTTATCAAAAGAAATGTTTTCGGATTCAGTCATTCCTTACATCCAAACAAACCCGGGATGTCAGGAATGGGATTTGTCAAGTCCTATGGTACCACTACTTACTACCGAGCAGCGTAGCAAATGTTAATGAACGTAATAAAGACCCGTTTGTGCAAACCAAATGTTATAGCAGTTGTATGCATGTCATATGAAAACAATGTACTAAGTATGCTAAGTTAACATACAAAGTAGAAAAGTCATGTAAATCAATGTGCTAGCATGTTATCAGTCAACATACATGGCAGAAATGTAATGTAAAACAATGTACTAAGTATGCACACAATGGACATACATAGCATGAAATGTAATGAAATCATGTACTATAATGTATTAACAAACATAGCAGGTATATGATGTGAAAACAAGAAAGCATGAAAGTAACAAGTAGGCACATGTGTTTCACCCCAAAACAGTTTGAAAACAGTAAAAGAGGGGTTCTATGTACTCACTTGAGATTACTCAGTAGTCCTGGAGTGACAACCAAACAATGATAGAGATCACGGAATCAAACGGCACCTAATATAGGTAACTATATTAATAAACCGGACCTAAATCGGAGGATCGGATAGAATGAGGGTTCGTAAACCAAACGAGTGTAGAGACTCATGTCATTTGGTTTAACAAAGCCTACATACTAAATGGAACCTAACATAAATTCTTACGACCCATTACGACCCGTTTAGGTAGCTTATGCTACTTTAACGCGTCGTTCGCGTGAAACGCGTTCGGACCGCCTAACTAGTCCTATGACAAGTATTATATGCCTAAACATGTTACATAATCAGTTACGTGACAAAAGTTTAGGTTACATATGCTTAATTACCAATTATACATGAAAAGGGTATTCTGGTAATTTACCTAAGGCATATAAACTACTTATCATACAACTACTCAAACGATGTGACCATAAGGTATAACCTCGGAAGGTTATTCCCTATCTACTATGGTCACCTAATGTATTTGGTCGGATCCTAATGATCGACCAAATGGGTCGGGTTCGAAGGTATAAGCGATTTATTAGATCGCTTACTCTTACGACCCTCGACAACGTGGTAATCGGTAGGCATAGTCCCAAGGGACTATAACCATCGTGATTACAATCACGTTGCGAAGTTCAACCGAACTTCGCATTGACCATAAACTGGTCAACGCAGAAAGTCAAACAAAGTTTGACTTTCGGACTCGAAAAGCAATAAAAGAAAGGAAAGAACGAAAGAATACTTACGAAGGGTCCCCGAATGCTAATCTAGATCAAAATAACTCAGGTATGAAACAATGGTTCCAACTTAGAGTCTTTTAGATCAGATTCTTGTGAGTTTGAAGCAAATGGGGGTGGGGTATTTATAGTATTTCCCGAACCGTTAAGATCGTTTCTTGGAAAATGTGATCGAATCTCATGCGTACACTTGTTGGAAAGTTATGGTGACTAAAAATGGCCCCAAATCAGCTGAAAGGGCAAGTGTGAGTTGGTGGTTGTGGATTAAACAGTTGTAATCTGCTGATTAAGCGATCTTATCTGATCTGGGAGGCTGATGCGGCCCGCGTTAGGATACACAAAAACTCAGGCGGGCCACCTGGAGCTTCTGATCAGAAAACAAGTTTCCAAAATGACAGTTTTGGTCCCTGTTGGTGTTTAAGGCCATTTTTGACACTTCTAAGGCCCGTAAAGCCAACTTTAAGGCCCTAAAATGATGCCTAAACATTGTGGACATAAAATATGCTCAAAAATATGCCGGATGTTGGTTCGTTTGGTCGTACGAACGCGATGTTTGCTTAATTACGACGGAATGCGCACAAGTGCGAAAAACGATCCAAATGACGCAACGAATGGATTTTTCTTATGCCAAACACTAAAATAAAATATTTTAATGCTTACATAAATTTTTGGATGTCCGGATGTATTCAGAACGTAAGTTATGCGCGAAAATGCAAACTTGTGCACTTTTTGACACTTTTAGTCCCTGAATGACCCAAAAGTTTATTTTAGCACACCGAACCTCTCAAAGCCTATTTCTAAGCTATATAAAGGATATTTAATGTGTGTTTAACTTATGGTCATGTTCCAGAATGTTCGTTACAGTTCAAATTGGCATACTTTCGCAGTTTGTCAAGTTTAGTCCTTGTAAGCGAATTAACTTGTTTTTGCCATACCAAAGCCTTCAAAACTTATTTCTAAGTTATGTAAAGGTTATTTAAGGTATGTTAAGTATATGTTGATGTTCCAGAGTATTTTTCGCATAAAACTGATTACGTTAACGCACCAGTTTGCGTATAACTCTCCAGAAAGTGATGTAGAGTTTGAAATTGGATAAAAGTCAAAACATGAAAAATGTAAAGCATAACAAAACAAACATTGGGATCAAATAACATTGTTTTATTGATAATTGTACTGTTTACAATGATTACAAGCACAGATGTTACAACTGCGAGGCGTGTGACTGAGCAGGCTCATGCCACCAATCATATTGAACATTAAATATAATAAAGTAAATTCACCACTACCAATACGATTAGTGACTAAAGTTCAAAGTTCAAAAGCTACCTTAAAGTTAACAGCGGAAGCATAAAGTTTAATAATCCAACCAATAGTTTCAACGTTCGGGATATTATCAAAACCCCAACAAGGTTCAACGCAACCACTACACTCCTCCGCTGCAAGCTCCCGAGCTGTACCTAAGGACCTGCAAAGCATGCAGTGGGGTGTCAACATAAAGTTGGCGAGTTCACGGTTTTCCAGTTTTATTTCCAAAAACATAAGTTGTTAAATTACTCATTTACAATCATGTTATGGGGAGCTACCCCATTTTTAAGCTACTAAACTGCGTATTACTGAATACAGGTGACTGTCACGTTGTTTGTGCCCCAAGTCAATGTCTATCATCATTGACCAGATGCTTAGGCATAATAGTTCACGCCTGTAACAACCCGAACAACCAAAGGTTCCTAGTTGTTCCTTGTTACCGTTAATTCATTTTGTAAAACGCTTGTATTTCGAGATTCTATGACTATTAAGGGTTAACTATATTTTAAACGCATTTTATATAGTCTATTTATCACAGTTTAAACGCTTATTACTTGAACGCTCCTCGCAACGCAAACTCAACGAGAACTCGAAACACGGATTTATTTATGTCAGTTATATTATTGTGTGTTTAAATGTTAGATGTGTTATATGTGCTATATGTGTGGAAACTCGCTTAAGACGCTCAAACGCTCACTCTCGCAACTCGATTTATCACGATAAAATGTGATGCAACACAACACTTAATACCACCCGTAAATGAATCAAAGTTGGAAATCAATAAAATACAAACTCTGCCGTCCGAATGGAGCCCATCCATCCGGATTGAGCCTATCTGTCCGAATGGAGCCCATCCCTCCGGATGGAGTCCATATGGGTATAGCGCATCCGGGCGCAAAGCAAGACCTCACCCTTAAACTATAAATAGAGGCCTTGTGTCCTTATTTCAACTCTTCTAGTCCATCCAAACGCTCTCAGAGATTCTGGTTGCGATCAGAATTGTTGTAAGCATTCTCTTTCAATCTCCATTCCACTCCTACTCCATCTTCTTGCATCATAATCACACACACACACACTTTAACCTTCCTCAAATCATTGATTCTAAATATCTTGAAGATGGTTTCCACTCGTTTTGCCTAGGCAAACTGCTGTGGAGCATCACTCAACCGAGATTGAATCGAGTTATAAGAGATTATAACATTTTACAGCTTATTTATGAATTCCTCTTTGATTTTTATGCAACGTTGGTGGAATCGGGAATCCGTCAGACTCTCGACTCCTCTCATTATCGCGAGCCGACTTTAGGGTTAATTTCCACCAAGGAGATGATTTGTTTAACAGGTCAAACATGAATTCTCGTCAAGAACAGCGCATTCGTCCGAATGGGCTATGCCCATCCGTCTGAATGGACTATACCCATCCGATCGAATGGTCTATGCCCATCCGTTCGGATGGACTTGACCTGATATTTTTTTCTGTTGATTTTGATTCTACATCTGTCTTCATTAATTAAAACATTTTATCTACTTAACTAAAAAATTAAAAAAAAATTCAACAATTTTTGGATAAGACCAACTAAAATCAAAACGGTTCACAACAATCACAGTCCACCTGTCCGAATAGACTAAGCCCATCCGCCCGAATAGACTATGTTCATCCGTCTGAATGGACAAAGCCCATCCGACCGAGTGGACTATGTCCATTCGTCCGAATGGACTGTTGGACATTTAACTCGCTCGCTTTCGTGTACTCTCAATAATCGGATCCGACGCACTTTCACATCAATAGTCTTATACCCTCGCCTAACCATTTCAGCATAATCTTGAGACTTCGTCAACGCAACTTGTGGTTTACGTGTATTCCCTACGCAAAGTTATGAGTATACTCGGACCCTTTTCGCTTAACGCACTTTTGGGTGTTACATGCGTTCTCTATCAAAACACAACGCACACAACGCTTACTCTTTTAAAACGCTAACCGCTCTCACATGTTATACGTGAGTAGTTAAATGCTTGTTTGCTATGTTTACACAGTGATGACTTGCCCTACCACCCTTAGCAACGATAGTACTATAGTTTGGACTCAGCACCTGTTTAGTCAAGGGTTGTTAAGGATCATTTACTTTACTTTGCGTGCTCACTTCGGTGAACACGTATCGCGCATACTCCACCTCGCAGTCATGTGGTTAGCTTGTATCATTGTCGATAGCTACTTGATTTGCCCTTTACGTGTTACATGTTGGTTTTGCATAAACGCTTTATTACTATATTTATGCTAAATTTGTGTACTCACCTTTACATTATTGTATTGACTTTTATTTTAATGTATGTAATAGGCTGATGAATGTTTTGCTGCAAATGGATAGGATTGCTAGAAACTCACCTAAAAATCTAAGTTGTCGGATTGGTTTTGTTTGAGAGATTTGGAAATGTGTTATGACTTTTGTTGAAATATTGGTTATATAGTATGGGATATTGAACTTGTTAAATAATGTCACCAAATTAGCCGTTATGAATTCTCTTGAGCAATCTGATTCGCTTAGTGCCGCGCCTCGATGATTCCGCCATCGGTTAGGAAGTGACATATTGGTATCAGAGCCATAACTATAGGGAATTAGGTAGAATTGCATGATTTGACCTAGTCTATAGTCTAAGTACCAAAACAGACCATCTTTTACGAACCTGCTCGATTCGTACGAACCCACATACTGTGGTTTCGTACGAACCCATATGTTGCACCTTCGTACGAACTCACTGGCTTTGTACGAAGGGAGCCTTTCCTAAGGCAAGTAAATATTAAATGCCATTCCTAAGGCTTGCGCAATATACACGTTTGAAGACACTCGTATAACACCAACGATTGATTATGTCGAGATTAGGTGTGAAAACCAAGAACTCTCGATAAAGCCACTCACTCTACGCATTACTCCTAGCACGAGTTTCTTTCGTTGAGTTAGGAGTGATATCCATATCTCAACGGAGATCTCCATTTCTATCTAATGGTTGTTCTAACCACAGTTAGGAGCGAAGTTGTTAAGTTAGGGGTGAAACCCGCATCTTAATAACCCGTTCCACTCCCTAAATTGATTTTAAAAGATCTCACCAAAGTCTCGATTGTTCCAATGACTCGGGGCACGTAGTAACTGGAAGGATGAAGTCGTTAGCCGCATTACGGTGAGAGCATAGTCTATTAGGCCAAAGTATGTGCCGAACTCGTTGGGAATAGTTGAATCACTTTGGGGTAGTCGATGTCTCAACACCCAGGACACTCTATTTTAAGCCCGCAATCGCCGATTTTACGCGTCATCAAATATATAGTGTTTATGTGTTTTAAATTTACGAGTTATGGTTTTGTTTTATCGATCCCCGCTTTACAAACTATGCACAACTCGCACAACTCTCGCAATCTAAAACACTAACTAACCGCAAACAAACTAAGAAGTCTCATACGCTATATGCTTCTCGCTTATACTACGCTATCTCTCGCAACTCTCGCACGCGCTACGCGCCATTTATAGAAGGTGAAAACATGCAAAATATATGTTATGTGCTAATACGTGCTTATGTGGCTTATGTGAATACGTGCCTATGTAGTAATGTGCTTACGTGATTATGTGATTCTGTGTTTTATGTGAATTATAATAATAAATATGTTATATAAAACGCTAAACTCTTACCTAAAACCCGATAAAATCGAATCTCAACCAATCTCTTCGAATATGACTTCTCTTGGATCACACACTCGCTGCAACATTCAGCGCAACAATGCTGACAAGCGCATCGCCTCTCTCATGGCCAAGGAAATGGCCAAGGTGATCCCCCAAATTGTCAGTGAAATTCACGCTGTCAGCAGCACTTCTTCTGTTGATTCCAAGAATGACTCTCCAAAAGCGTCGTTCAGCTTCAAGCAATTCAAAGCATGTGGTCCTAGGAACTATACTGGTGAAGATGGACCCAGTCAGATGTTTCATTGGTTTGACTCGATTGAAGTTACCTTCCGACAAAGCGGATGTCCCGAGAATCTCCGCACTGTTAACGCCACTGGAGTCTTTCAGTCAAGGGCACTTGATTGGTAGACCACCGAGCGCAATAGGCGCGGGAATGATGTAGCCTATGGCCTCGCATGGGAGGAGCTGAAAGAGCTCACGATGAAGGAATTATGCCCTCCCCACGAAGTCCAGAAGCTGGAAAATGAATTCTGGAGCATCAAGCAAGTTGAAGTAGATGTGTACAAAAAAACTGATTACGCGATCGAAACCGGAAAAAAAAAACCGAAACCGGTTTTTTTTGTAACCGGTTCGGTTACAACCGGTTTGGCCGGTTATTAGTCGGTTATAATTTTTCAAGACCGGTTCGGGTATAAAACCGGTTTTTTTTAAACCGGTTATTTAATCAATTATACAAAAAAACCTGTTATTATTCGGTTAACCGATAATGAATATAAAAAAACCAGTTAAAAAACCGGTTTTAACCGGTTAAAAACGCCCAGCATGTATTAACGGTCATATGACCGTTTGGGACCTTTACTAGCCGTTTTTTTTGTTTTTTTGGCCTAAAAATCATCTCCAACTAGTATAAAAGGTTTGTGGGTGTTTAGGTTCAATCACAACAATTGAGAATCTTCAAAAACTCTAAAAAAGTCTCTTATTCTTGTTCGATAACTCTCAGAACGTTATGGCAACCTCTAGTGCCCATGATTCGGTCAATGTTGGCGAGTCTACAACCGACACGGTGATTCGTGTTGTTCCAACGAAGCGCAACCCCGAGGTTTGGTCACATTTTGATTTTTGCGAGATGGCCAACGGTAAAAGAAAAGCGCGTTGTCATCATTGTCAAGGCTTTTACGCCGAAACCGCAAACTCCACCTTGAAACAACACATTGAAAAACCATTTTGCAAGGGGTTGAAACAACAACACGTTAGTGGTCAAGTTTTAATAACTTGTAAGGAAGCGGGTCGAATATGCTTAGGACCCAATTGGGACGTTGCTCATAGGTGGAACTCGACTTGCATTATGTTTGAAAAAGCTATTTTGCAAAAGGAAAGTTTAATAGAATTTCATAACCTTTTGGCTAGTCGTAGAAAGTGTTCGCCTTACCACCCATCGGGTTGGGATACTATTGAAACGGTTACACAATTGCTTCAAGTTTTCAAAACATCAACAAAGACTTTATCGGGGGTTTATTATCCAACAAGTTCATTGGTACTTCACAATTTGTTTAAAATATGTTTGAAAGTAAACGAGTTGTCGGTTAGAGGTAGACCATATTGTGACATGGCGGATACAATGAAGGAAAAATTAAGAAAATATTTTAAAGAACTACCGGCGGTTTTCACTTGTGCCGCCGCTCTAAACCCTTGTTTTAATATTTTTGGAACCGGGTCTTTGATTGAAAAAATTGCACACCAATTGAATTTAAACACCACTCAAGAACCAAACTTTGGTGAAGCCGCAAAATCTCGTTTCAACGATCAACTTTCAAAATTGTTTGATGTTTATGTAACAAAATATGGTACAACCTCGTCACACATTCACGAGTCAATGAGAAACGCCGCTTTCGGTGAAGGTTCAAGTATGGAAGATCAAGATTTGTATGTTTATAACCAATTGTATGATGAGTCAAGTCAAATGCATCGTGGTAACACTAGTAGTAGTGAACTCGGTCGGTATGGTGGGTCAAACTTTCTACAAATGATGAGTTCACAAGACTTTAAAAATTTTGATTTGTTGGCTTGGTGGAAAAGTAAGGAAGATCAATTTCCGATCTTAGCCACAATGGCCCGAGATTTACTAACGGTCCAAGCTTCCACGGTAGCTTCAGAAAGTGCTTTTTCTATTAGTGGTAGGGTGATTTCGATAAGGAGGACTCGACTAACACCAAAGGCGGCTGAGATGTCGATTTGCTTGAAAGATTACTTGGATGCGGCGGAGAGATGTCAAGACACACGCTAACTCGAGGGAGAATTAGAATACGAAGGCGAAGTTTACGAGGACGAGGTCCAAGCCGAATTGACAACCCCAATGACCGACGAAGAAGTCGAATTAGATGAATTCCTACGCAATAGTTCGTGTTCGGGTTCGGGCGAAGAAGATTAAACGAGGCTTCTCAAGATATATTTTAGTATTGTAGTTCCACTAAATATATATATATATATATATATATATGTATATATATTAGTGGACGTTCTTGCGGATTAATAGTTTAAGTTTACGCATTTCGTTTGTTACGTTTATCGTTCGTATTTCATTGTTATGTACAACCGTTTGTTCCAAGACTAATGATATTATTATGTTTTTTAACTTTTTATGAGTTTATTGTTAATTTTTGTATAAAAAAACTGCATTTACACTTCAAAAAATATAAAAAGTAGCTGAATTGTGAAGAAAACAGCCCAAAAAGCTGAAAAAAATGGAAAAAAAAAACATACTGTGAAGTTTCTGCATGTTTCTGCAGAACCGGTTTTTTTCCGTTTTTTTAACCAGTTTGAATTATCTCGGTTAATAATCGATTTCGAAAAACCGGTTTTTTTATATAACCGGTTACAACCGGTTTGGACCGGTTACATTTTCTTCCAGTTAAAACCGGTTATTAACCGTAACCGGTTTTTAAATAACCGGTTTTTAAATAACCGGACCGGTTATTAACCGTAACCGGTTTTCAAAAAAAACCCGATTTGTACACCTCTAAGTTGAAGGTGATAACGCTGGTCTCACTGCCCGATTCAAGCAGTTGAGCATCATCTGTCCGAGTCAGGTGGACACTCATGAGAAAGCTATCATGAAGTACATCCGTGCTCTCCCCGACTGTGTCGCTGACTTTGTTCAAGCAGCAAAACCAGCCACCATTGAGGAAACTTACCAGCTCGCAGCAGAAATCAACGACAAGCGAGTCTTGGCCGGAGTTTTCAAAACCTCTACCAAGAGTCTCAACCAGGCTACTGCAATGCCAAGCACCGAAACCACACCATCTCAAGCACCCAAGTCTAATCGTCAAAGTCGCAAGTGAAGGAACTCTAGCAAGAACTGCGCGGTAGTCACACCTCCCGACAATCAGCCTCCTCAGATTGCTACTCCCAACGCACCGCCTGCTAAGCGTGCGTATACGGGAAATCATCCGCTATTCCCTACTTGCACTTATCATCATCCAGCAGAGGCAAACTGTCGTTTCTGTGTCAACTACAACATTTATGGACACTACACAGCTCACTGCCGCTCAGGCCCTCGTCAGCAAGCTCCTCAAGCTCTCGCAGCACTGCCTGCTCAACCGGTCAATCCAGCAATTCCGGCACCAGGTGTTCACGCACGTGCTTGCTACACGTGCGGTGACCCAAACCACTTCGCCAATGTCTGCCCGCAACGTGTTGTGAAACAAGAGCCGCAACAGCAACAGTAGCAACAACAACAACCCCAAGCTGTACGTGGAAGAACTTTCAACATCAACCTCTGCCAGGCTCAGACTAAAAACAATGTTGTCAATGGTACGTTCCTTGTCAACGGTATTTATGCTTCGTGCTTATTTGATACTGGAGCCGATAACTGTTTTGTGTCGCTTGAATTTGAAAAGCTTTTAAAATGTAAACGCGCTAACCTCCCAAAGACCTTCGACGTAGAAGTTGCCACCGGAAGAACCGTTACCGTTAATTCCGTTCTGCGTGATTGTACCCTTGAACTCAACAATCATGTCTTCCTGATCAATCTCATACCTATGCAACTAGGTAGTTTTGACATCATAGTAGGAATGTATTTTCTTCGTGAGAATCGTGCTGAAGTTGTTTGTTTCGATAAGATGATTCGTTTCTCCCTTCCAAACGGTGATCAATTACATATCTATGTTGAAGTACTCTCAAAGGAGTTGAAGTTCATGTCGTGTATCCAAGCGAGGAAGTACTTACGCAAAGAGTACGTCACTTTCCTAGCCCATATTGTGGAACCGACGAACGAGAAGAAAACTGTGAAAGATGTTCCTGTTGTTTGTGATTTTCCTAACGTTTTTCCCGATGATTTACCTGGTTTACCCCTACTCGCGATATTGACTTTCGTATTGATCTTATCCCGGGTGCTACACCTGTTGCAAAAGCTCCCTATCGTCTCGCACCATCCGAAATGCGCGAGCTATCTAGCCAACTTCAGGAATTGCTTGATAAAGGCTTTGTACGCTTGAGCACATCACCATGGGGCGCACCCATTCTTTTTGTGAAAAAGAAGGATGGATCGTTCCGAATGTGCATCGATTACAGGGAACTTAACAAGCTTACTATCAAGAATCGCTACCCGCTACCCCGAATCGATGACTTATTTGATCAACTTCAAGGTGCTACGTGTTTCTCCAAGATCGATCTACACTCTGGCTATCATCAGTTACGTATACAAGAGCAAGACATTCTGAAAACTGTGTTTCGTACTCGTTATGGCCATTATGAATTCGTGGTCATGCCTTTTGGTCTCACAAATGCACCAGCGGTCTTCATGGACTTGATGAACCGTGTGTGCAAACCCTTTTTGGATCTTTTCGTCACTGTGTTTATCGATGATATTCTCATCTACTCGAAGTCGACCGCCTTTCAAACGCGCAACATCTTCGTTTAGTTCTTGAACTTCTTCAAGGAAATCGCCTCTACGCCAAGTTCTCCAAGAGTGAATTTTGGCTCGAGGAGGTTTAATTCCTCGGCCACATCGTTAACAGTCAAGGAATTCACGTCGATCCCGTAAATATTGAAGCTGTAAAGAGTTGGATTACGCCGAAGACTCCCTCCGAAATCCGTTCTTTTCTCGGATTGGCGGGTTATTACTGTCGATTCATCGCCGACTTTTCTAAAATCGTCGTGCCTCTTACTGCCCTAACTCATAAGGACAAACCTTTTGTTTGGGGTATTGAACAAGATAACGCCTTTCAAACTCTCAAGCGTATGCTTTGCAACGCTCCTATCCTCGCACTTCCCGACGGTTGTGTTCTGATGACGATTTCGTTGTTTATTGCGATGCCTCCAACCTAGTTCTCGGTTGTGTTCTGATGCAACGAGACAAGGTTATCGCGTATGTGTCTCGACAACTCAAGGTTCACAAGAAGAACTACACTACCCACGACCTCGAGCTCGGTGCAGTTGTTTTTGCGTTAAAGATATGGTGACACTACCTCTATGGTACAGAGTGTACGGTCTTCACCGACCATAAGAGCCTACAACATATCTTGAACCATAAAGAACTGAACATGCACCAACGCAGATGGGTTGAACTTCTCAACGACTATGATTGTGAAATACGCTACCATCCAGGTAAGGCAAACGTCGTAGCTGATGCTCTCAGTCGACGAAGCTATGTGCATAGTATTCGTAATGTTAAAGCCCAGAATGACCTCGAAACCCTAATTCGCGACGCGCAACATGCATGCTTCATTGAGAATACCTTGAAAGGGGAAATTAAGTGTGGTTCCGAAACTCTGTTAGTGACTAAATCGAATGGTATCTATCACTATCTAGACCGTATTTGGATTCCTAGCTGCAATAACCTCCGAGAGATATTAATGACTGAAGCTCACAAATCTCGATACTCCATTCACCCCGGTGCCGACAAGATGTATCAGGACCTCCGTTATAGGTATTGGTGGCCGGGCATGAAAAAGGATATCACTCTGTATATCTCAAAATGCCTAACTTGCTCGAAGGTTAAGGCCGAACATCAACGACCCTCTGGTTTACTTGAACAACCCGAAATCCCGATGTGGAAATGGGAAAGTATAGCCATGGATTTTATTACAAAACTCCCCCGAACGCCTTCTGGTCACGATAGCATTTGGGTTATCGTTGATCGTCTTACGAAATCTGCTCATTTTATTCCGATACGAGAAGACTATAAGGTTGAACGATTAGCATGAATCTATACCGACGAAGTCATTTATCGACACGGGACGCCTCGTGACATCATTTCTGACCGCGATGGTCATTTTATCTCACATCTCTGAGAGACATTCCAATCCGCTCTTGGTACGACTCTCAATCTCAGTACCGCATTCCATCCCTAGACCGACAGTCAGACTGAGCGCACGATTCGCACTCTCAAAGACATGCTTCGCTCATGCGTTATAGATCTTGGTGGTAATTGAGATTCGCATTTACCCTTAGTAGAATTTTTGTACAATAACAGTTATCACGCTAGTATACAAATGACACCCTTTGAGGCACTATACGGTAGAAAATGTCGATCGCCTATTGTTTGGCACGAGATCGGAGACGCACATATCACCGGTCCTGAGTTAATACAAGAAACGACAGACAAGATTCTCTAAATAAGATACAATCTCCTGAAAGCTCAGAGTCGTCAAAAGAGTTACGCCGATAAACGCCGTAAGCCCCTGGAGTTCGAAGTTGGAGATCACTGTTGGGTTCGGTTCTGATCAAACATGAAAGAAAACATTAAATCATACCTGTTATTGCATTCAAAGCAGTGGAGAATCCAGTCAGAGAAGATGACATCGAGTTCGACATGATTGTCAGAGTGATCTGGTTCCTCCTTAGGGTGCTAACTGATGATGGGGCTAAGAAAACCGATAAGGGAATCGGTGTAGGAGAGGAGGTTGATTATGATGTTATGACTAATGGGATGTGCAACTGAGTAACCCTCAACCTCTACATAAGACTCCTTTATATAAGCACCCAGGAGGAAACCTAATTAGTTAATAAGGGTAATATGGTCCATCAACAATTACCAACTAATTTAAATAATAGGTTATTATATATTTTGATCTATATTATGTAAATGATTATGATGGCTATAGATTAAATATTGTTACATAATATATTTAATCTTACATTCTCCCACTTAGCCGAGTAATCATTTACTATGAGTATTAGATAAGCCTGATCAGGAGTTAACACTCATTTTAGCTTTAAACAAGTACTATAGCAGAGAAATACAGCCGTTGAATCATTATGCAACTCAAGACCCCCATTAATCATACTATAGCCTTAATTTAAAACCTAATCGTCATGATCAAAATACGCGTAAGCCCTTTGTTTGATTTGTAACTTTATTTGTCAATATGCCATTATACCGGTTGAACATATTCTAAGAGACACACAAAATCAAACTGAGGAAATCTCATTAACATAAAACATAAGCTAGTACAATATGCTCAAATAAGGTCTTTACTAAATCCCATATTACGAACATGTTCTTCATAAACCTTAGGAGGGAGACCTTTAGTCATCGGATCCGCAAGCATATCCTTAGTACTAATATACTTGATACAAAGATTATTTTCCTCAACTCGTTCACGTACGAACAGATATTTTGTATCGAGATATAAACCAGCTCCAGTCGAACTGTTACTGTTCGAGAAACTAACGGCAGCTGAGTTATCACAATAAAGCTTCAATGGTCTAGAAATGGAATTAACGATTTTGAGCCCAGCGACCAGATTTCTAAGTAACATTCCATGACAGGTTGCGTTATAAACAGCAATATACTCTGCCATCATTGTGGAAGTTGTGGTCAACTGTTGTTTATGACTCTTCCATGAGATAGGGCCGCCTGCTAACATAAAGATATAGCCCGAAGTGGATTTCTTGTCATCTTTGCACTTTGCAAAGTCAGAATCAGAATAGCCCACCACTTCTAAATGATCACTTCTTCTATAAGTCAGTTTATAGTCTTTCGTCCCTTGCAGATATCGAAGTACCTTCTTAACTGCTTTCCAGTGATCTAGGCCAGGATTAGTCTGATAACGGCCTAACATTCCAGCAATATAAGCGATATCTGGGCGAGTACAGACTTGAGCATACATCAAGCTCCCGACTACTGACGCATAAGGTATCTGGCTCATTTGCTCCTTCTCAACCTCTGTTGTCGGACACTGGAATGAACCGAAAACATCTCCCTTAACTACTGGAGCAACGGAGGGTTTGCACTGTTGCATGTTGTAACGCGTAAGGACATGATCTATGTAGGCCCTCTGGGACAATCCTAAGATCCCTTTGTGTCTATCTCGGTGAATTTCGATGCCAATGACGTAAGAAGCTTCTCCGAGATCCTTCATGTCGAAGTTATGCGAGAGTAACCGCTTCGACTCATGCAACATGTCTAAACTATTACTTGCCAATAGAATATCATCTACGTAAAGGACAAGTATGGTAAAGTTGCTCCCACTCATCTTGAGGTAGGTGCATTGATCCACTTGATTCTTCATAAAACCTTGCTTCTTCATGACTTCATCAAACTTGAGGTACCATTGACGTGATGCTTGTTTTAACCCGTAAATGGATTTCTTCAGCTTACAGACTAGATGCTCCTCACCTTCAGGTTTAAAGCCTTCAGGTTGTTTCATGTAAACATCTTCGTCCAAATCTCCGTTAAGGAAATCGGTTTTAACGTCCATCTGATGCAGCTCTAAATCGAAATGAGCTACTAGGGCCATGACGATCCTTAATGAATCTTTACGAGAGACAGGTGAAAACGTCTCTTGATAATCAATTCCCTCTTTCTGAGTGTAGCCCTTTGCAACCAATCTCGCTTTGTAGCGTTCAACGTTCCCATTCGGATCCAGTTTTGTTTTGAATACCCATTTACATCCTACGGGTTTGGCTCCGTTGGGTAATTCTACCAAATCCCAAACGTCATTTTTCTTCATGGATTCAAGCTCTTCAATCATTGCTTTATTCCATTCAGAAGACTGATCACTGCTAATGGCTTCATTGTAAGAGATAGGATCATTGAGCTTTCCAGCATCCATTTCAGTCAGGTAGGTAACATAATCATCCCAATTAGTAGGCCTTCTTTGCCTAGATGACCTCCTGAGTGGATTATCGGGTTCAGCGTTTTCTTGGTTTTGAGCGTTTGAGGTGCCTTCATCATGAGGTATAATTGGTTCTGATTGTAGAGGTAAATTTGGAGTTGGTGCAGTAGCTTCAGGTGCAGTAGTTGCATTGGGTACAAGAGGAGTAATCGGAGTAATGGTAAGCGACGAGTCTCTCCCCCCCCGCGTCTTGTACTTCTTGCAATTCTTCGTAAGGGTTGGTACTGCTCCCACTGACCTTGAAATCCTCCAGGAACGCGGCACGCTTGGTTTCAACAATACGGGTGACATGGGAAGGACAATAGAAACGATAACCCTTAGAGTTCTCAGGATACCCGATAAAGAACCAGGTAACTGTTTTAGGGTCAAGTTTCCTTAGGAAAGGATTGTAAAGCTTCGCTTCAGCAATGCAGCCCCATACTTTCATATATTTAAGACTCGGTTTCCTCCCTGTCCACAGTTCATAAGGAGTTTTAGGGACAGACTTAGAAGGAACTCTATTGAGTATATGAACAGCTGCTTTTAATGCTTCAGTCCAGAGGAATAATGGTAAATTAGTGTTGGCTAACATACTGCGCACCATGTTCATAAGGGTACGGTTTCTTCTTTCAGCTACACCGTTCTGCTGAGGTGTACCAGGCATGGTGTATTGGTTCACAATCCCCTGGCCCTTACAAAACTCATAAAATGGACCAGGAGCTTGACCCACATCAGTATGTCTTCCATAATATTCACCACCTCTATCTGATCTCACAACTTTAATCTGACGATCTAATTGCTTTTCAACTTCAGCCTTATAATCTTTAAAAGTTGTTAGAGATTCAGATTTTTCCTTAATTAGATACAAGTACATGTAACGAGAATAATCATCAATAAAAGTGATAAATGAAGTATGTCCTGTTATGCCAGCGATTTGGTAGGGACCACTAATGTCAGTATGAATGAGTTCTAATAAATTAGAGCTCCTAGTGGCACCTTTCTTATTCGCTAATGTCATTTTACCTTTAAGACATTTGACACATGTTCCAAAATCAGAGAAATCGAGAGGAGGTAAGACTTCATCCTTCACGAGACGATTTAATCGTTCTCTTGAGATGTGGCCTAAACGCTGATGCCACAACATGGATGAAGTTTCTAAGTCTCGTTTCTCTTTCATCTTTGTGAGTGATTCATTAATGTTATATGACAACAAAGATTTGGAAAAGTCATCTTCTAGTTCTAATCTATAGAGACCACCATCCAGAATGCCAGAACCATAAAGAACAGAATCATAGAGGATAGAGAGTTTGCGATGACCATGGGAAACAATAAAACCGTCCATGTCTAACTTTGGTCCTGATACAAGGTTCCGAGTTACCTCAGGAACATATAAGGTATCATAAAGTTTAATACATAAACCAGTTTTCATAACTAATTGTAATGTTCCAATGGCCTTCACTTCTAATTCTCGATCATCCCCAACCTTAAGCGTTCTTTGGTTTCTTTCCAGCTTCCGGATTGAAAGGAATCCCTGAGTAGAATTGGTAACATGAACCATAGAACCAGAATCAAACCACCAAGAATTAGCAGGAACACTTAAATTATAGGACTCAAGTATCATAAAATAATCGTTACCTTTCTTAGCCAGCCACTCCTTGAAGTCAGGGCATTCCTTCTGCATGTGTCCTGTCTTTTTACAGAACTTGCAGCGGATACTGCCTAAGGAGTTCTTAGAGCTGGAAGCTGCACTTGTACTAGGATTAGAATTTGGCCTTTGGACTTTTGAAGCATCCTTCCTCTGATAATTGTTCTTCCTTTTCTTAGAGTTGGAGGTAGTAAAGTTGGCAACATCAGTATGGCGATCCATCCTCATACGCTCTTCCTCCTGTACGCACATGGCGACCGGCTCACTCATCGTCCATTTATCCTTCTGAGTGTTGTAATTGATCTTAAATGCTTCAAAGGACGAAGGAAGCGAAGTAATGATGAAATGAACAAGGAAACCATCACTGATCTCCATTTCCAGCCCTTTCAACTTATTGGCCATGTCGTTCATCATCATGATGTGCTCGCGAATGCCGCTCCTCCCATCATACTTAGTTGTCACCAGCTTGAGAATAAGAGTACTGGCGTGTGCTTTAGATGTCTCCTTGAACTGCGCCTCCACAGAAGCCAAGTAGGTTTTAGCATCTTCAGAATCAGGAATAGCTCCCCTTATAGCATTGCTTATGGACTGCTTCATAAACATGAGAGACATGCGGTTACTCCTAGTCCACTTGTCATGAAGTAACTGCTGAGGAGCAGTACTCTGTGGAGTAAGGTCCGCTGGTTTATCCTCTCTTAGAGCATAATCAAAGTCCAGTATTCCAAGTGTAAGCATGAGAGCATCCTTCCATGCAGCAAAGTTATCACCAGTCAAAGGTGGAATTCCCTGATTGGGTGCTGATAGTGGAAATAAGATGAGCAAGTTATGATACTAATGAAGAAGTCCTAATGTGATCTAAGGGCACGTTAAACTAAGGCAGGCATAAATAATGACCATTTTACATTATGAAGCTGTGATATTGTCTATTACTAACATCAAAATAATAGACTTAGCTAAAAAAAATCTACTTAAACGAAAACAAAACAACTTTGGCCAGAAGTGTAATCATTTAAGCATATGTGCAAAGTGGTTGTAACAAATCAGCTTTGGCCAGAAATTGAGACAATCGCTTTAGTTATGCACTTGTTGAGTATGCCATCTATGAATGAATTAAATCAGCTTTGGCCAGAAATTAAGACATTCATGCTTATGATGCACACACAACATAGCTTTCATAATACTTGAATGATAAGTAGATGTATCAAGTCAGCTTTGGCCAGAAATGATATATCAAAAGCTCATTCAAGTTAAGCTATTCTGGTTTTGTAAAACATTATCTGATTCTGATTAATTAACTAAATAAATTACAAAACCATTTATTTTTAGTTCACATTAAACACTCATGATTTCGGATGAATCCATTTCGGACGCATTTCGAATGATTTCGGATGAGGCTTAGTCCGAAATTGATCCGAAATGATGATACTCAGTTCGAAATGATCCGTGATGGATATTTAGTTCAAAAAGAATCCGTAATGAGTCCGAAATGGTCCGTAATGAGTCCGAAATGGTCCGTAATGAGGAACTTATGATGAACCCTAAATCGAAAATTCAAACATTTGTCCGAAATGCATCAGTAATGATCCGAAATCATCCGTAATGACCAATGATGATCCGTAATGATGGAACTTAGATCCGAAATCGTCCGTAATGATCAGTGATGATCCGTAATGATGAACTTCCAGATCCGAAATCATCAAAATTGATCTGTAATGATCCGTAATGCATCCGAAATGATGAAACTTAGATCCGTGATCATCCGAAATCATCCGAAAACGTCCGTAATGAGGATTTCGGATGGCAAAAACGTAATCTGCTATGAATTTTTCAATTCCGTTTTCCAGATTAAAACAGAACCGACTAATCAACATATGCTCTGATACCACATGTTGGGTTCGGTTCTGATCAAACATGAAAGAAAACATTAAATCATACCTGTTATTGCATTCAAAGCAGTGGAGAATCCAGTCAGAGAAGATGACATCGAGTTCGACATGATTGTCAGAGTGATCCGGTTCCTCCTTAGGGTGCTAACTGATGATGGGGCTAAGAAAACCGATAAGGGAATCGGTGTAGGAGAGGAGGTTGATTATGATGTTATGACTAATGGGATGTGCAACTGAGTAACCCTCAACCTCTACATAAGACTCCTTTATATAAGCACCCAGGAGGAAACCTAATTAGTTAATAAGGGTAATATGGTCCATCAACAATTACCAACTAATTTAAATAATAGGTTATTATATATTTTGATCTATATTATGTAAATGATTATGATGGCTATAGATTAAATATTGTTACATAATATATTTAATCTTACAATCACGTCCTCTTAAAGGTTTCACCTTGGAAAGGGGTGATCCGATTCGGAAAGAAATGGAAACTGGCGCCACGTTACGTGGGTCTCTTTAAGATTCTGGAAAGAATTGGTAAAGTGGCCTACCGACTCGAATTACCGGTCGAACTCAACAACGTACACTCGATCTTCCATGTCTCAAACCTTAAGAAGTGTCTAGCCGAAGAAAATCTTCATGTACCTCTCGAAGACCTGCAAATAAACGAGACACTGCACTTTGTGGAAAAGCCAGTAGAAATCATGGATCGAGAGACCAAGAAACTTCGACGTAGTCGCATTCGCATAGTCAAGGTTAGATGGGAAGGAAAACGCAGCGCCAAGTTCACTTGGGAACTCGAAAGTGAGATGAAAGCTAAATATCCGCAACTTTTTGTTACCTCTACTACTTAATTTCGAGACGAAATTCCCTAAAGTAGGGGAGACTGTAACAACCCGAACAACCAAAGGTTCCTAGTTGTTCCTTGTTACCGTTATTTCATTTCGTAAAACGCTTCTACTCCGAGATTCGATGACTATTAAGGGTTAACTATATTTTAAACGCATTTTATATAGTCTATTTATCACAGTTTAAACGCTTATTACTTAAACGCTCCTCCCAACACAAACTCAATGAGAACTTGAAACACGGATTTAGTTATGTCATTTATATTATTGTGTGTTTAAATGTTAGATGTGTTATATGTGTGGAAACTCGCTTAAGACGCTCAAACGCTCACTCTCGCAACTCGATTTGTCACGATAAAATGCGACGCAACACAACACTTAATACCACCCGTAAATGAATCAAAGTTGGAAATCAATAAAATACAAACTCAGCCGTCCGGATGGAGCCCATCCGGGTATAGCGCATCCGGGAGTAAAGCAAGACCTCACCCTTAAACTATAAATAGAGGCCTTGTGTCCTTATTTCAACTCTTCTAGTCCATCCAAACGCTCTCAGAGATTCCGGTTGCGATCAGAATTGTTGTAAGCATTCTCTTTCAATCTCCATTCCACTCCTACTCCATCTTCTTGCATCATAATCACACACACTTTAACCTTCCTAAAATCATTTATTCTCATCTTCTTGCTATTAGGCTTGTTCGCAACAATTATTTTATTATGTATACTTTATAGTTTAAGTAAATTACATTATCAAAGTTCAATTAAGATTTAGGGCTTTTTTTTCATATTACGAAAACAAAACCAAAACGGTAGGGATACTTTTTTTGAGGAATAAAACAAAATATAGTTCACTCAATCATGTGAGGAATCTATTCCAATATACTTCACTCAATCACGAGGGTAGTAATTAAACATAAGTAGGTGTCCGTCAGTTGTTTTCAGACTTTTTTTTTTTTTTTTTTGAAAGGTGAACTTCTTTTAACGTTATTCACATCCACAAATCGGGGATCCTAACCAAGATCTGCCCAGACTTTACGTTGTCTTAACCGGGCCCGCGCTGGGTAGTCAGACTTGGCTACGGTTTTCGCCCGGAAACCGTGCCGCCTCCACACGAGTGACCTCGCTAGAGTAACGGCCGGATGAAAACCGGGGCCGGCTCAGGCTCGAACTTGCGCAACTAGTGGCTAACAAGTTCCTACCATCATTGCCTGGTCCTGCCCCTTTCGCCACAAGCAAGAGTCGAACCGGCGCCTCATGAAGAGGACACCGGCCCTACATATATGAAAACTAGTACTAAAACATATGATAAAATACTGTATAATAAACGACCCATCATGATGTGCCTAAAAGAATTTTTTTAAAGAATTTAGAGTAAATTGCCATTTTAGTCTCTGAGTTTTGGCCTAAATTACCACTTTAGTCCAAATAGTTTTTTTTTCTCCTATGGGTCCTTGACTTTTCTCATTTTTTATCATTTTGATCCATTTCACTAACTCCATCCAAATAAGTCAGTTAAGTCAAGGGTTTTGCCATTTTCACCCAACGTTTTTTTTTTTAATTTATCCTTTATATATATATACACACAAACCAAAAGAGATTTTCATATATACACAGACCAAAAGTGATTTTGATTTCCATTTTGGATCTGTGAATGGATATAATGCATTAAAAATCAATATTCAACCATTACAACATATCCTTATCTAATCGCAAGGCACTAAGAATCAAAGCCAAAGCCCAGCTACAATACATCGCCCAACCGATCGTTCGTGACCATCATGACTGTAACTGGTGGTGGTGTTATCAAGAGGGTAACTGTGACCGGTCGTTTCAAAAATCCACCCACCACCATCATTACCACAACCAGATCTACAAAAGTCCCTAAATTCAACCAATAAATGATTATCACAAAGTTCTTATCTATCGGACAGAAAGAGAAACGTCGAATTCTCTCTTTCGAGCAGAAAACAAAACAAAACGCTTTGAACTCACCGGAAAACAACCAGCATATTTCAGTTTCGTGCAATCATCCGGTGCCAATCGATACTCAGTGCTCGATTCGAATCTCAAAACCAAAATAAAATCAGGTTTGTAACCTGTATTTATATATTGTTATATATACAATATTAATTATTAATATATAAGTAAAAGAAAAAAATATATTTAAAAGGGATTGGATGAAAATAGCCAAAAAAAATTTGTAGACGGACCAAAATACCCCTGAGTTAACTGGGATTTTTGACTGAGTTAATGAGTTGGACCAAAATGGCAAAAAATGGGAAAAGTCAGGGACCCAGAGGAGAAAAAAAACTATTTGGACTAAAGTGGCAATTTGGGCCAAAACTCAGGGACTAAAACGGCAATTTACTCAAGAATTTAAGACAACCAGAAAATCTTGCATATTCAATTGGTAATATAAATAAGAGTAAACTGCCATTTTGGTCCCTGTGGTTTGGCCAGTTTTGCCACTTTAGTCAAAATCTCAAACTTATTACATCTGGGTCCCTGTGGTTTACATTTTGTTGCCATTTTGGTCCAAAACTCAAAATGTCTGATTTTTGACTGATTTAGTGGCCCTTTTTTGTCCTGTTGTGAAGGGGTAGTTTGGGCATTAAATTTTCATTAATGTATTTCATTAATTAAAAAAACCACATAATAATAAAAAACACCTTATTATCTTATTATTTCACACAATACATCATCATCTTCAACCCCAATTGTGTGAAATAATAAGATAATAAGGGGTTTTTTATTATTATGTGGTTTTTTTAATTAATGAAATACATTAATGAAAATTTAATGCCCAAACTATCCCTCCACAACAGGACAAAAAAGGGTCAATAAATCAGTCAAAAATCAGACATTTTGAGTTTTGGACCAAAATGGAAACAAAATGCAAACCACAGGGACCCAGATGTAATAAGTTTGAGATCTGGACTAAAGTGGCAAAACTGGCCAAACCACAGGGACCAAAATGGCAGTTTACTCTATAAATAAATATCACCCTTTTCATTATGAACGTTTGAAGAGGTATGTGCCCAAATCACAACTGAACGTCAAATGGACAACACCACATTCTAAACTGGCGTCCACATCACACGAGCGTATCTAGAAGGTTCTAGAACCTTCTGGAAGAAACCACCTGGTGACAAGGAAGATGCTCCTGCAAACAAAAAGGACAACAGGTGGCACCAATAGCTAGACGCCAGCAACGATCGCAGGATTCTTGGAGGACAGACCGACAACCCGTACAAGCGAGTGCTCAGCTGGAACGAATAATCGCGCGCCACGTCACCTCAAGGACTGACAGCGTCAGAGGGGACAGAAAGGATATTCCTCCTGGTCGGACAGCTGGCGGGCACTGGCTAGCTGGTAGGTCTCCTCCACTATTCTCCGGCTATAAATAGAAGACTCCATCTCCAGGTTTAAGGATTCGATTTCTCACTCTCTTACTCTTAACACACACTTATCCTCAAAACAAATACTTATTCTCACGCCGGAGGGTGGTCACAAGGAGAACCCCCATCTTCTCCTCCTTGTGGCGAGTCACAGGTGTTGTTTTGCAGGACACTTTTGGGAGATCAGCTTTACGGCGAGTGAAAGATAGAGATTGAACCACCCTTCACGAGACGATCAGCTGGGATAATCTAGTATTAACCAGTGTTTCATCAACGTTCAAAATAAAATTCTTACTTATCCACGAGTAAGAAAAGTTTAGGAACCAATTACTAAACCATAGTTACAAAGTAGTGTCTACACACTAGACATTCAAGAACAACAACAAAGACATAAACCTCACAAATGCAATGAGAACTTGCTAAAAGCCCCGACGGTCCTGATCGATTAGGTTAACAGAATTCCAAAACAACTCCATACCTAAATCACAAAATATGCAACATCAATTCAATTACTCGACCATTACACCCTTACAATTATCACACCTAGACTTTAAAATATGAAGGTGCCTAGGATGCATTGAAGGTTGTCTGAATCACATGTTAAAAGTAAAGTTTAAAACAAAACATTGAGATGTAATCTTGTACCCTTTGAATTATGTTCTGTAAATTGTTTGTACTCCCCTTCACATCAATAGACAACCCAAACACCGACAACCCTAATCCCTCCCGGGGGACACTGCTTGCCGCTGAGTAAAACGACAAATCGGTTTTTCATTTGACGTTCAAGAGTATGTTAAAAAGATCATTCATTAAAATAACAAAAAGAGTAGTAGTAACCTTATATAAAAGTTAACAAAGCAACCACAATGTCAATGCACAACACAAAACAAGAAAAACAGAACATGCTCATAATAGTCTCAAACAAACCTTAAAATAAAAACATCATCTCAACACTAACACTAGGTTGTGAGTTCCATGATAGCCGATACTATGTCGCCATCTGCAGCCTTGAGAGCTTTGACCGCCTTTGGCCTCGACACCCCAGCTTGAGTCATAACCAGCTCAATGTCCTTGGGTTCCACCCCCGTCTCGTCAATGTCTTCATCATCCTGAGCCGTGGCTGAGGTCTCAGGAGCAGACTCGGTTACAGTGTTGCTAACATTAGGTGCTTTAAATTGCTCTGCTGCCTGACTCTGTAATTGCGAGCTTAAATCTTCTATTTTGGCTTCTCCAAATATAATATAAGTATCTGAAGCGGGACTTTTAAACACATCAGGCTTTGAAATCACGAACAGAATCTGCAAGAGTAATCATATTTATTAATATGTGATCAAAAGATTACTCGGGTCATCTTTTATTTTAAGTAGTCAAACAAGAAAAAAAAAGCATAGATTATAGTTTAAATACACAAGTTGAAAGTTGTTCAAAGTGTAACGTCATAAAACCTTTTTAATCATTTTATTTAAGAGACTATATAACTAACAAAATAAAGCAATTAGAACATAGTACGCAAATCCCTTAAGAGACTTTTGACCCAAGCCTGACTTTAAACTAATATGATTTATATCCAATAGGTCAATCAAGTAGGTTAGCTTACAGGAAAACGGTTTGAGCAGGTCAAAAGTTGCCCAAAGAGTATTTATATTGATAAAACCTCCAAAATCATTTTTTTTTAAATCCTTATATTATTAAAATAATACAAAATTGTTCACATCTAACACATTAGGGGGGTGTATGTATGGCTTGAAAATACCACCTCTTTACCAATTTATGCAGCCAGGTAGATTTTTTACAAATTTATGCATTCAAGTTGTTACCAATTTATGCAAAAAAATGAGTGGGACACTGTTCATAACAATTTAAACTTGGACCCCAGTTAAAAATAAAACATAAATAGATTCCTTTTAACAAACCAAAAGAATTCCAGGTTAAATTTTGACCCGTTACACAGCCCTCCCATTTTTGCTAATGTTCTTTTGCCCATAAAAAAACTTACATTTTTGCTCTTTTTAACGGTGACACGGCTAACACCAGGAATAGGCTTCATCCCAAGCTTTAGCATAGCCTTTCGACTCTTCTTTTCACTTCTACTTTGCTTAGACCTTCCACTTGCATCTCCATGTCCTGCTTTTACACAAAATTAATGACCTAGATATTAGGGTAGATCTGAAATTCCTTGCATGAGACAAGCGGGTTGGGGCTAAAGATGCCTCGTAGTCGTACGTATGACCTGTACAACCCATTCAACCTTTCTATTTTCAAAGAATTGTTTTATTTGACCTATTTGGTATACAAATAATCAAATCATCCTATCTGTAAACAATAAATGGCCTAAAACAGGAAGATTGTGGACAGCAAATTAAAAAAAAAAAGATGCACACAATTGATTTTCATTCTCACCTTCAATGTCATCATCATCCTTGTCATCGTCTTCGTCATCTTCATCGTCATCATCATCTTCAACCAGTGGTTCCTCATGCTGCAAATATAGTTATCATTCAAACATCAGACAAAACTCAACTCATTTCATGTTCTTTTGGTAAACTAAAAAAACGGCATGATTTTAATCAATCTAAGATGATCTAGTTATCTAAGCAGTTAATGCAGTAAAATTTCGGTAATATTAATATAATGCGGAATTTATATATATAGCAATTTAACACTAAAAATTCAGTATACTCTCCTACCATTAACAAATTAACCTTTTGCAAAACACTAACAATTTGTAGCAAGTAGAAACCGATTAAGACTTAAAACACTAATAGTAGCAATAAGAAGAATGGTAGAATTATGAAGGAAGGTCCTGATATCCGGAAAATCGGTGATATATCGGTCAATATTGCCGATATTTTGCATTGATATTTCACTAGGGGGGGACCGATAACTTATATATCACTTATATATCAGCGATATATCGGGATATTAAATGCATAGCTAATAATCACAGGGTAAGGATACTGTAAAAAGGACCTAAAGTGTGAGAAGTGTATTATAACACTATATATAATACTATATAACACCATATAAACACCGTATAACAATATGTAACACCATATAATACCATATAACACTATGTAACACTATATAACATTATATAACAAATATAACACTATACATCTATCATAGACATGCTATCAGACAACCTATAGTGTTATATTTGTTATATAATGATATATAGTGTTACATAGTGTTATATGGTATTATATGGTGTTGCATATTGTTATACGGTGTTTATATGGTGTTATATAGTATTATATATAGTGTTATAATACACTTCTCACACTTTGAGCACTTTTTACAGGATCCTCTACCTATTACCAATAATCACATATAGTAAAAGTTAAAAAAAAATTAGAATCTCAAATATCAAACATACAAAGTGATAAACTCAAGAAATAGAAACTTAAACTCAAAGATTTAGTTCAAGTCACAGTCTTTATCATACTACTTGACAGATCAATTGACAAATATCCTTAAGAAACTCTTCACTGATACCCAAAAGACAATAACTTTATAAAAATTTATAATCAGCAAAACACAAATTCAACAAAATAAATAACCAGAAAGATTATTAATCAAGTAGGGCACTAGATCAGACTTTGTTAGCAATATTTATCATACACAAGGCACTTAAATCAGCCAGATTTCACAAACTACATGATCACCTAACTATAACCGACACAATAATCAGTCAAGCAGAAAACTTGAATAACACAAACGATACCATTTGAAACCAAAAAGTAGAGAAAAAAAATAATAAGATCACTCCAACAGATCCGAAGTTAAAGAAGAAGATAGGGTTCTTACATCGATCTTCTGTTGCTCAAGATGAGCGGCAAGGAGTTCTTCTTGAGTTTGAGCAGTCATGATTTAGAGAGAGAGAGAGAGAGAGAAAGCCGAAATAAAAGCAGAAGAGTGATGTACAGAAACCCTAAAAATCTCGAGATATACTACACTACACAGCGACGGTGGGAACTCTGAATTCTTTGCCCGATTTTAGGCCCAATCTAACTTTATCATTCTCTGTTTTACTGATTTTCACTTTTATTTTCTGCGAAAGTGGGGTGGGAATCGGGAGGCTTAACTGAAATTTAAGTAGGGTGATCGCGATTGTCTAAAAATTACACTAAAATTTTTTAGGGCCCCCCTCTAATCTATAGTGTAGGTCCACCACTGGGGGAGTTCATGATGTAATGTAAGGATGAGATCGGTACCAACTGGTATTGAAAATCCCAAAAAATAGGTACCAGTACTGAAAATACTCGGTATGGTATGGTTCGGTATCGTATCAAACCTATTAAGACAAAAATAACAGACATTAGTCTTGTCACAAAAAAAATATGATAGAATTTAGATTGTCGTTTGAAGCTACACTAGATCTTCCGGCAGGGAATATCCTATGACTGCCTTGAACATGATTTTGGACGGTCCACTTTACAAGAGACCTATTAAGACAAAATAACGGACATTAGTCTTGTCACAAAAGACGAGGGTATTCACATTAACCATCTTCGGGTGTAAGAATGAGCTTTTATATTCTTTTTATGTGTGATGGCTTTGGTCCGTTTAACACGAGTCGTTGTTACTAATGTCCATCTACATTAAAATAGCGGACAATAGTCTTGTCACAAAAGGAGGGGTTTTTCACACTAACCATTCTTCGAGCGCGTGAGAATGAGTTTTTATATTCTCTTTATGTCCTATGGCTTTGGTCCATTTAACATGAGTTATTGTTACTAATGTCCATGTTCAAAAGCATTTTTCTCCTCATTATAGTACACACCATCTAGGATAGGCCAACGTTGCACCAAGAGAAATGGGAAGCTCATGATGAAGAATGTCATCAGTGAATATGTTGAAGAAGAGGACATTATTTGAGCGAGATTTAAAGTGGAGTGATGCCATATATGGTATACTTAAAACGTTGGGGTTGGTGAGAGACTTCAGATTACACACGGGCATACGACCTTCATATACAAATGGCCGTCTATAGACTGAAAATTACACAGGGATTGAGGATGATTCAAGAGCCAACGGCGACTTAGGGACTACATACGGCTCAAGTATTATAGGAGATGATATAGAAAAACATATGGGGTAAGTGGTGGACTAATTAATCATTCTCTTCACCGGGGCTAGGAGAGTTGAACATACAAAAAAAAAGATTTGTTTCTGTGAAAATGACACTTTAAACACAACTAATGCTAGGGACTAGGAAACAAACACAAATACCCTTTTTAAGACGGGAACCACCAAAGAACACACTTTTAACAACCTTGAAACACTCTTAGTTGTTGATCAGTTCTGTTTAAACTAAAAGGAAAACATGAAACACATACCTGTTATACTATTCAAAGCAGTAGAGAATCCAGTCAGAGTGTTCGACATCTTTGTCAGGATGATCCGGTTCCTCCTTAGGGTGTAAAGTTATGATGGTGATGAAAACCGAAATAGGGTTAGTTTCGGTTAGAGGGAGAGAGTCACGAATTTGTGATGTTAATGAGGGTTGTGATTGTGTAATGTGTCTAACCCTTTAACTCTCTAATAAGCCCCTTATTTATACACCCAAGAGGAAACCTAATTAGTTAATAAGGGTAATATGGTCCATCAACAATTACCAACTAATTATAATAGGTTATTAATATATTTTGATCTAATATAATATAAATGATTATATAGGCTACAAGATTAAATACTAAATAAATAATATTTAATCTAACATTCTCCCACTTAGCCAAGTAATCATTTATCATGAGTATTAGGTAAGCCTGGCCAGGAGTTAACACTCATTTTAGCCTTAAACCAATAACTATAGCAGAGAAATACAGCCGTTGAATCATCATGCGACTCAGGACCCCCATTAGTCATACTATAGCCTCAATTTAAAACCTAACAGTTACGATCAAAATACGCAGCCCTTTAGCGTCTGATTTGTATTTATATTTGTCTATATGTCATTACACCGGCAGAACATATGTTAGAGACATACAAAATCAAACTGAGGAAATTTTATTAATTAAAACATAAGCTAGTACAATATGCCATTAAACAAGGTCTTTAATAAGTCCCATATTCGATACATGTTCTTCGAAAACTTTAGGTGGGAGACATTTAGTCATCGGATCCGCAAGCATATCTTTAGTACTAATATACTCAATACAAAGATTATTTTCCTCAACTCGTTCACGTACGAACAAATACTTCGTATCAAGATATAAACCAGCTCCAGTCGAACTGTTACTATTCGAGAAACTAACGGCAGCTGAATTATCACAGTAAAGCTTCAATGGTCTAGAAATGGAATTAACAATTTTGAGTCCAGTGATCAGATTTCTAAGCAACATTCCATGACAGGTTGCGTTGTAAACAGCAATGTACTCTGCCATCATTGTGGAAGTTGTAGTTAACTGTTGTTTATGACTCTTCCATGAGATAGGTCCGCCTGCTAACATAAAGATGTAGCCCGAAGTGGATTTCTTGTCATCTTTGCATTTGGCAAAGTCAGAATCAGAATAACCTACCACTTCTAAATGATCACTTCTTCTATAAGTCAATTTGTAGTCTTTCGTCCCTTGCAGATATCTGAGGACCTTCTTAGCTGCTTTCCAGTGATCTAGGCCAGGATTAGTCTGATAACGACCTAGCATTCCAGCAATGTAAGCGATATCTGGGCGAGTACAGACTTGAGCATACATCAGGCTCCCGACTACTGACGCGTAAGGTATCTGGCTCATTTGCTCCTTTTCAACCTCTGTTGTCGGACACTGGAATGAACCGAAAACATCTCCCTTAACTACTGGAGCAACGGAGGGTTTGCACTGTTGCATGTTGTAATGTGTGAGGACACGATCTATGTAAGTCTTTTGAGACAATCCTAAGATCCCTTTGTGTCTATCTCGGTGAATTTCGATGCCAATGACGTAAGAAGCATCTCCGAGATCCTTCATGTCGAAGTTATGCGAGAGTAACCGCTTCGACTCATGCAACATGTCTAAACTATTACTTGCCAATAGAATATCATCTACGTAAAGGACAAGTATAGTAAAGTTACTCCCACTCATCTTGAGGTAGGTGCATTGATCCACTTGATTCTTCATAAAACCTTGCCTCTTCATGACTTCATCAAACTTGAGGTACCATTGACGTGATGCTTGTTTTAACCCATAAATGGATTTCTTCAACTTACAGACTAGATGCTCCTGACCTTCAGGTTTAAAGCCTTCAGGTTGTTTCATGTAAACATCTTCGTCTAAGTCTCCGTTAAGGAAAGCAGTTTTGACGTCCATCTGATGCAGCTCTAAATCAAAATGAGCTACTAGGGCCATAACGATCCTTAATGAATCTTTACGAGAGACAGGTGAAAACGTCTCTTGATAATCAATTCCCTCTTTCTGAGTGTAGCCCTTTGCAACCAATCTCGCTTTGTAGCGTTCAACGTTCCCATTCGGATCCAGTTTTGTTTTGAACACCCATTTACAACCTACAGGTTTGGCACCATTGGGTAATTCTACTAAATCCCAAACGTCATTTTTCTTCATGGATTCAAGCTCATCAATCATTGCTTTGTTCCATTCAGAAGACTGATCACTGCTAATGGCTTCGTTATAAGAGATAGGATCATTGAGCTTCCAGCATCCATTTCAGTCAGGTAGGTAACATAATCATCCCAATTAGTAGGCCTTCTTTGCCTAGATGACCTCCTGAGTTGATTATTGGGTTCAGCGTTGTCTTGGTTTTGAGCGTTTGATGTGCCTTCGTTATGAGGTATAATGGGTTCTGATTGTGGAGATGGATTTTGTGCAGTGACTTCAGGTGCAGTTGCATGGGGTACAAGAGGAGTAAACGGAGTAATGGTAAGCGACGAGTCTCTCCCCCCCGCGTCTTGTACTTCTTGCAATTCTTCGTAAGGGTTGGTACTGCTCCCACTGACCTTGAAATCCTCCAGGAACGCAGCACGCTTGGTTTCAACAATACGGGTGACATGGGAAGGACAATAGAAACGATAACCCTTCGAGTGATCAGGATACCCAACAAAGAAGCAGGTAACTGTTTTAGGGTCAAGTTTCCTTAGGAAAGGATTGTAAAGTTTTGCTTCAGCAATGCAGCCCCATACTTTCATATATTTAAGACTCGGTTTCCTTCCTGTCCAAAGTTCATAAGGAGTTTTAGGGACAGACTTAGAAGGAACTCTATTGAGTATATGAACAGCTGCTTTTAATGCTTCAGTCCAGAGGAATAATGGTAAATTAGTGTTGGCTAACATACTGCGCACCATGTTCATAAGGGTACGATTTCTTCTTTCAGCTACACCATTCTGCTGAGGTGTACCAGGCATGGTGTATTGGTTCACAATCCCCTGGCCCTTACAAAACTCATAAAATGGACCAGGAGCTTGACCCACATTAGTATGTCTTCCATAATATTCACCGCCTCTGTCTGATCTCACAACTTTAATCTGACGATCTAATTGCTTTTCAACTTCAGCTTTATAATCTTTAAAAGTTGTTAGAGATTCAGATTTCTCCTTTATAAGATACAAGTACATGTAACGAGAATAATCATCAATGAAAGTGATAAATGAAGTATGTCCTGTTATACCAGCAATTTGATAAGGACCACTAATGTCAGTGTGAATGAGTTCTAATAAATTAGAGCTCCTAGTGGCTCCTTTCTTATTTGCTAATGTCATTTTGCCTTTGAGACATTTGACACATGTTCCAAAATCGGTGAAATCGAGAGGAGGTAAGACTTCATCCTTTACGAGACGATTTAATCGTTCTCTTGAGATGTGGCCTAAACGTTGATGCCACAACATAGATGAAGTATCTAAGTCTCGAATTTGTTTCTTTTCCATCTTTGTGAGTGATTCATTAATATTATATGACAACAAAGATTTGGAAAAATTATCATCTAGTTCTAATCTATAGAGACCACCATCCAGAATGCCAGTACCATAAACAATAGAATCATAGAGAATAGAGAGTTTGCGATGACCATGGGAAACAACAAAACCGTCCATGTCTAACTTTGGTCCTGATACAAGGTTCCGAGTTACCTCAGGAACATATAAGGTATCATAAAGTTTAATACATAAACCAGTTTTCAAAAATAATTGTAATGTTCCTATGGCCTTCACTTTTAATTCCCGATCATCTCCAACTTTAAGTGTTCTTTGGTTTTTTCCCAGCTTCCGGATTGTAAGGAATCCCTGAAGTGAATTGGTAACATGTACCATAGAACCAGAGTCAAACCACCAAGAATTAGCAGGAACATTTAAATTAAAGGACTCAAGTATCATGAAAAAATCGTTACCTTTCTTAGCCAGCCACTCCTTGAAGTCAGGGCATTCCTTTTGCTTATGTCCTGTTTTCTTACAGAACTTGCAGTAGGGTTTGCCTAAGGAGTTCTTAGAGCTGGAAGGTGCACTTGTATTAGGAGTTGGATTTGGCTTGTGAACCTTAGAAGCATCCTTTCTTGGATAATTGTTCTTCCTCTTCTTTGAGCTGGAGGTGGTGAAGTTAGCAACATCAGTAGTGCGATCCATCTTCATACGCTCTTCCTCCTGCACGCACATAGCGATCAGCTCACTCATCGTCCATTTGTCCTTTTGAGTGTTGTAATTGATCTTGAATGCTTCATAGGACGAAGGAAGCGAAGTGATGATGAAGTGAACAAGAAAACCATCACTGATCTCCATCTCTAGGCCCTTCAACTTATTGGCCATGTCATGAATCATCATGATGTGTTCGCGAATGCCGCTCCTCCCATCATACTTAGTCGTCACCAGCTTGAGGATAAGAGTGCTAGCGTGTGCTTTTGATGTTCCCTTGAATTGATCCTCCACAGAAGCCAAGTAGGTTTTAGCATCGTCAGAATCAGGAATAGCTCCTCTAATTGAGTGATGAATGGACTGCTTCATGAACATGAGAGACATGCGGTTACTTCTAGTCCACTTATCATGAAGTAACTGCTGAGGAGCAGTACTCTGTGGAGTAAGGTCCGCTGGCTTATCCTCTCTTAGAGCATAATCAAAGTCCAGCACTCCAAGTGTAAGCATGAGGGCATCCTTCCATGCAGCAAAGTTATCACCAGTCAAAGGTGGAATCCCTTGATTGGGTGCTGATAGTGGAAATAAGATGAGCAAGTTATGATACTAAGAAAGAAGTCTTAATGTGATCTAAGGGCATGTTATACTAAGGCAGGCATAAGTAATGACCATTTTAATTATGAAGCTGTGATAATGTCTATTACTAACATCAAAATAATAGACTTAGTAAAATTCTATTTAAATGAAGACAAATCAGCTTTGGCCAGAAGTGTAATCATTTAAATATGTGTGCAAAGTAATTGTGACAAATCAGCTTTGGCCAGAAATGAGACAATCACTTTAGTTATGCACTTGTCAAGTCATGCTAAACATAAATGAATTAAATCAGTTTTGGCCAGAATTAAGACATTTCAGGTTTGTAATGCATACTTAACATAGCCTTTTATAATACTTGAACAATAAATAGATGTATTAAATCAGCTTTGGCCAGAATTAATACATCAGAAGCTCATTCAAGTTAAGCTATTTTGGTTTTGTAAAAATTATCTGATTCTGATAAATTAATTAAGTAAGTGTTAACAAAACCAAGTATTTAATAGCAAACCACCTGTTAGCGCGGATCGAACTCCGCGGTGAGTTCGCTGGGGGGTGCGGGGGGCAGCATAAAATTATGAGATTTCGAATCTTATGCGATCAGTTATGCGTTGTGCGATTGCTAATGCCTTGTGCGATCATTAGGCCCAAAACTTGTGCGATGTAAATAAAGCCCAAGTCTTGTGCGATCAATTAGGCCCAATAACTTGTGCGATCATGTAAGGCCCAAGTCTTGTGCGATCCATAAGTTATTGTGCGATTTATGCAGCCTTGTGCGTTTTTCCCTTGTATGATCAGCCTTGTGCGATCAGATCCACCTTTTTTTTTTTTTTTTTTTTTTTCTCTCTGATCTTGTACGACTGTTATAGGGAAAACTTGTGCGATTTTGATGATGATTTCGAAATCTCTCTTTGATAGCTGTTATAGGTGATAATAACTAAAACCCGAAATTTAAGGGAATGTAGGATAATGTTTCCTATTTTATTTATGATCTAAAATTAACAAATATTTCGAAAAATAATAACTGATTATCTATTAACAGTTTTTTCGAAAATTTAATAGATAAAATAAAGATCAAAATATGGAAAAACACCCACTAATCCAAATTATATTCCAAATCTTATGGAATTTTCGAGTTTTGCTTAGAACATAATGATGAACCCTAAAAAAATAAGAACATAATCTGGAAATCCGAAACCTGATTTTAATGGTTTTGTAATGGATTTCGTGACAATAAGTTTAGTCCTTTATGATTCCGAGTCAATTATTCAAATAACAGTTTCCGAAAACAGGGATTTCGGCCACAATGAAACTCGAAAACAGTTTTTTGATTTTAATGCTTTAAAACTTCCGTTTTCCAGATTTTTGATCCGAGAATAATGGATACGAAAAACAGAACTGATTTATCAACATATGCTCTGATACCACATGTTGATCAGTTCTGTTTAAACTAAAAGGAAAACATGAAACACATACCTGTTATACTATTCAAAGCAGTAGAGAATCCAGTCAGAGTGTTCGACATCTTTGTCAGGATGATCCGGTTCCTCCTTAGGGTGTAAAGTTATGATGGTGATGAAAACCGAAATAGGGTTAGTTTCGGTTAGAGGGAGAGAGTCACGAATTTGTGATGTTAATGAGGGTTGTGATTGTGTAATGTGTCTAACCCTTTAACTCTCTAATAAGCCCCTTATTTATACACCCAAGAGGAAACCTAATTAGTTAATAAGGGTAATATGGTCCATCAACAATTACCAACTAATTATAATAGGTTATTAATATATTTTGATCTAATATAATATAAATGATTATATAGGCTACAAGATTAAATACTAAATAAATAATATTTAATCTAACATTAGTGACATAGGACGTGTATATCATACAAATCAAGCACTACCAAACAACTTACGCGGGAGACCAGTGGCGCAGCATGTAAGGGGCGGGGGGGGGGGGGGACGTCCGCCCCCCGGGATTTTTCGCTCAGTAGTGTTATATATGTAGTTTTCGTATAGAAATTTGTGGGTATATACGTTTTCACCCCCCCGGTTCTATAGAAATTTTTGGGTATTCTATAGAAATTTTTGGGTATATATGTTTTCACCCCCCGGCCGAAAAATCCAAGCTTCGCCACTGCGGGAGACAATATAATGATTTCATAGGAAATATAATCGTCACCATGATTAACAACAAACAAAGTGTGGTTAATGAGAACACAAGGAATTGAAGACTACATAAGCACAAAATGGTTTAAGAATAGGCATTAGAAATAAATGAACTCGTCCAACTTTAAGATGTCTACTCTTTCATCAGATGCTCCATTTTGAGCTGGTGTGTCAACACATGATGACTCGTAAATAATACCATGTTATAAATTATAATAGACAAGACCAAAAGGACTACAAACAAGTATTTTTTTTAACATTGCCAATCTGCAAGTATTCTTTTAACATTGCCACTACGTAGAGTTTTAATAGATACATTAAACCATGTTTTAATCGTAACAACAATGAGAGAACGTTTCATAGTAGTTCTCATGAAACAAAGCCAAATATACAAGAGTGATCATTAACAAAAGTTACAAAGTACTTTAGACCCCTTTTAGAAGTAAGAAGACAATCACCCCAAGCATCATAATAGACTAACTCAAAGAGGACGTAGCTCGTTTATTAACTCTAAAATTTAAGTGAACACATAGATGTGTTAAAAGAAAATGTACCTCAAATGGAAATGATGAACTAGAGCATGATAGAAGACATGTTTGTAGTTCAAGTATATAAAACTTCAATAACACACGATGACGGGGTGGGTTAAAACGCACTTCCCTCCCGTAATAATAGAAGGAGATAAAGAAATAGTTCATCCGAACACAGACAAGGGGAAGGCATCCCCTTGTCACCAGATAAATAAGCATAAGACCAATAAACGATACGCCTCTAGAAATAGGTAAGAACAAGTAATCTCCTTGTCAGCAAAAGGACAACTCAAACACACGATATCGAGGCAAGTCAGAATCTCGCAAGTAAAAATTGAAAACTCAAGACAAGAGTTATAAATGTAGCACAAAGGACAAGAGAAAACCAATCGTTTTTAGCAAGAGAAAATTCAAGATCTTACCCGATATAACATACAACTAAAGAACAAAGAACTGGATGGGAAGAAAAATACGCCATAACTTTATGATATAAATATTTAAAGGACATTTAGTAGGCTTTTATATACTCAAATGTTTAACAAACATAAATACTAGCTTACTAAAGGTTCTCACATTTCTTTTGATCAACAATTCCTAATTTTTATAGGATAAACACACCATAACTTTTACTATGTAAGATTTGAACTTATAACCTATTGGTTGTGAAGCACACCACTTAACCATCAAGACATACTCTTAGAGACGATAAAAGATCCTGACTTATTTACCTAGTATTTTATCTACATCAACCGGAACAATTTCATATAAACAAGATAAAAAAGGTTCCTTTTGAAAACCCAAACATATTTTTATTTTAACCTAAAGATTAAAATAATTCTTTTTTTTATTACTTTTGTAGCAATTTACCTAACCATTTTCTAATGTTTGTTCAAGTAAGATGACATATTCGGTTGGTGAGGCGGGTTAAAAGGCCCTCTTACCGTGGTTATAAGCAACCGACCCTCTTTGAAGCAACAAGCGAATCACTTCTCACAACTGTTATTATTTTTCTGAAATAAATTCAAAGATCTGAATACCAATACATATACAATAATCAATCAGAAAAGAAAATAAAAGAAAACATGAATCGAAGAACATCTTCGTATGTTGCATCGTCTCTCATCATCACCGCTCTTCTACTTTTCGCTTTTTGCGAATTGGGATTTTGCAGAGTTGAAAAGAGTTTATTTATGGGCGGAATCCGTGATCTTCCGGATCCTACCCAAAACGGCGTCGAATTAGAATCTCTCGCACGTTTCGCTGTTGAAGAACACAACAAAAAAGAGGTAATGTTTCTTGATTTGTATCCAATTTGAGTTTAATTTAGGGGCAAATCGTATGATATGGGATTATCACAACTAATGTTAAGTGGGCGTAACCGTGCCCCGGGTTTATCGGTGCGGCCAATCAGAAACCATGAAAGCAAATAACGATACCAGTTCTAGTAACATCAATATTTAAACTTTAAACCGTAAAAAAAAATTAAACTCATTTAACTCACTTGTGCTTGAATCATAAAAAACCAAAAGTTTGTTACAAAATTCAAAAACCTAAAGTTTTGTATGGTTATGAAAAAATAATAAAAATAAAAAATGAAGACAAAAAGGACAATTTAAGCACTATTCATCCAAATTTTGGAAATCTATCTATAGTATATAACAAGAAACCATTTTAGAGACACTTGTCATCATATGCCATCTTTTGTAGATAATTATCATTTTAGTTTAATTTCTTCTAATTAATTATAGATAACCCTCATACTAAATATTATTTAATTTAATAATATATATTACAGATAATCCTCCTACTAAATATTATTAGTTTAATATGGATAATTATTATTTAGTTTAATCTCCTTCTCATTTATAATATTATTTATTTGAATTAATTATATTTGAACGTTTTGTTTAGTTTGGTATCAAATAAATATAACGAAACTTAAAATAAAATTAACTAATATTATTTATCATTATACATTTACGGAGTTTTAAATAAAGGGTTAAATTTTTTGAGACATCGTTAACAAATTTTGCAACAACAGAATAATCTATTTTTATCACGAAAACCGAACTTTGTATTAATATATTAAATATTTTTATTTTCACTATACAAAATTACATTTACTCAACCCATGTAACATATGATGTTTTTTAAGATATAACTTTTTATTATTTGATATATAAAATTAGATTTATTCAATTCGTAAAATACACGGGGTTTTTTAAGGATATATATTTTTAATTATTTAGTAGAGAAAATTACGTTTATTCAAACCGTGTAATGCACATATTTTTAAAGATGTAATTTTTTTACTGTTTGGTATATAAAATTACATTTATTCAACTCATGTAATAAATGAGGTTTTTTTAAAGATGTATTATTTTATTATTTGGTAAACAATATTACATTTATTCAACCCGTGTAATATACGCGGTTTTAAAGATATAAATTTTTTATTTGGTATATAAAATTACATTTATTCAACCTGTACAATATGATTCTTATAGATATAACTTTTTATTATTTAATATATAAAATTATATTTATTCAACCCGTACAATAAATAAGGTTTTTAAAGATATATTGTTTTATTATTTAGTATATAAAATTTATTTATTCAGCCCCGTATAATACACGGGGTTATAACCTAGTTAATATATATAAAGAATTATTACCAAAGTGTTTGGAGCCTAAGGGTTTAAAGAGAGAGCGGAACTAGGATCTCCGGTAACCAACTTGGACCATAGCTCTCTAGTCATAGTCGAGAAATAAGTTAGGTGATCCTTCAATATACGTCCAAGTTGGAGGTTTTCAAATATTTAAACACTTTTGGTTTTATATTGTAAATTGAAGTTAAAAAGTTTTATTAATTGGGTGAGTTTGTTGAACTAAAAACATAATAATAGTAGTAGTGGTAGTAGTAGTAGTAGTGGTAGTGGTGGTGGTGGTGGTGGTGGTGGTGGTAGTAGTGGTAGTAGTAACAAATTAAATATTTACCAAGGGAATTTTGTGGAGTTAAAAGATGTCCCTCTTCTTCTTCTTCATGTGGTTATGGGTTAAGTCGGATGGTGGAATAAAACGTAGATATAGGAGTAGGTTTAGAAGGTGTCCGTAAAAAAAAAGCAATAATTGAATTATTCTCAAATGCATGCAGAACTCTCTTCTGAAGTTTGGTAGATTGGTAAAGACGAGAGAGCAGGTGGTTGCTGGTAAAATGTACTATTTTACTCTGGAGGCAAATGATGCAGCAGCAGGCAAGACTAAAGTATACGAGGCTAAAGTTTGGGTGAAACCTTGGATGAACTTTAAGCAGTTGGAAGAGTTTAAGGTTTCTGATGAACAAAATGCGTAGAAGTTTGTGATCAGGAAGGTATGCATGTACTTTAATTGTTTGATAAACAATAAACGGCTAGTTGATGCAAATAAGATTGAGGTTGCCTAGGGCTTTATGATGTATGCGGTTCGCATTTGGGTTTATGTAATGCAATATGATGTAACCTGGTTCACTTGATCTTCATCTATTCTTACTTCTGCATGTGTCCTAGAGTTGTAATGATCCGCTCTTACATTACACACAAGGTTTAAAAGAACGGAAACGAGTTTCGAGGCGTTTTCCATTCGCCTCACGAGGCGTAAGCCTCGAGGTGAAACGAGGCGTAAGGCCGAGGCGGTATTATTAAATAAATATAAAAATAATAATACTAACTAATTTGATCATCAGATTCATCAAAATCATCAAAAACACACATAAAAAAGACCTGAAAAATCATCAAAAACACACATAAAAAAGACCTAAAATGCTTGAAATTGACACAAAAAGTCAAAAACAACTATCAAAATCCCTTGAGGCGCATATACAATAAAAACCCCATGAGGCGTGCCTCAGACTCGTTTTTTGGCCATTTCGCCTCGAGGCGCGCCTCAATCGTTTTTAAAAACCATGATTACACATAATTATCAGTATAGTTCAGAACGGGTTGGGTCAAACTGGAATACGTATACATAACCAAAGAATTAATTGCAATGATAATCTTGTGTTTGATATAAAGTGTTTCACTATGTTTTGTGCATTTTGAATATACTTTGGTTTGGGTGAGCTTTGACGCTTTCACTCTGTAAAAGCTAACCAGTTCCTGTTTGTGGACAAAGAGTGAAAGTTTTTTTATGATTTGATCAAGTAGAAGTTAGTTATCTTAATATGCTTCATTTTAATATTAATAATATAACATTGCTAGCAAATCAAAATCATGAAAAAAAGACCATTGAATCAAGTTTATGCTGACCTAAATTAGGCATACATCACGGGTCTGCAAGATCAAAAGAAAGACAGAGAAGAACACATACTTAAAATCATTTAGAGAATGTGGAACAAAAGAATACTTCACTGGACAGCAATCCCTTTAGAATCATCATCATTATGCAAAGTCTGAAGTAAAAAAAAAAAAAAAAAGTGAAGTTCATGGAAAACATAAGTTGGATTCCACCATAGTACATCAGTTTGAAGAATTGAGAATATTTAAAAAAGATGACAGAAAACATCACAAAAGAATTGAAAGTGCAGTGGAGGTTTTGGCAAAATTGGAAGTGGTAGGATTCTTCCACCCAAAAGTATAAAGGAATGTTTCTTTTGGCAAACTGTTGAAAACAGGTATGATCAACATAAAGAAAAAGATAGTTTTGGCAAAATGGTCAGAAAACAAAAGTCTAGATGTTAGCAGCCTGAAACCCATCAACCTAAATAAAACCCGGAATTAGCGGCCCTAATTTTGGTTGCTTACCCGCAATTGCAAGACACCAATTCAAATTGGTTAGAAAACAAAAGTCTAGATGTTATAAAACAACTTAATTTTCAAGATTGTGAGTGCATCAAGGACCATGTTGAGTTACCAAATTAGTTTGTGGCTCGATCTCTTTTATTTCATATGAAAATTCTTGCTAAGATGGTCGGTGATGAGCCACAACCAACCATTTGCATATACAGTAAACATCTAGTTGATGCGAATAAGATTGAGTTTGCAAACGACTTTATGATGCTCGTGATTCGTATTTGGGTTTATGTAAATAATGAATGCAATATGATATAACCTAGTTCTGTTGATCTTGATTGGTTATTAGTTATTACCTGTCGAAACGGGTAATTTATTTTTATGGTTCAGAACATGTCGGGTGAAGCTGCAAAAGCTTTCTTTCTTTCCTTGCCTTGAGTTTTATAAATAATTAATATGATAACTTGTATGTAACTAAATGAACTATGTTATTACAATAATAAACTTATGTCTGGTATAAAATGGGTCTACTTATGCTAACAAAACTCTAAGTTGAGTCGTCGATTTGTAGAATCTTTAACGTGTGTTTGGCTCGAACCATTTCTGTGTCATATATATGAGATTATTTCTAAAACCGTTTACTGTTGGTGGAAACGAACTGGAACCATTGACTCTGGGGATTTTGTAGACATTTAGACCGGTTATCTCCAGCACAAATGCATCTTTTACTCAAGATATTGGAAGAACTATTAGGATCATAGTCCAGGCAAAGATCCACACCATTACAATCCTTGCTCGCGATTTGAAACATAGAATTTGGTACTGATTTCCATGTGCTTTGTTTGGCGTTGCAGTCTGTTGTTAGTCTCACGGGAAGCCCATCCCCTACCACCTCGATACACAACTGGCTGCTTGATAGCTGGATTGGAGACCGATCACCATCATGATTCCATCCAGTTAACCGGTGGCAGTCATCGGCAAGTATTTGGCTCTTATAGTCAGACTGTATGCAGAGACCGGTCAATGGGTGGTACATGAATGTATAGTTGCTTGATGTCACTTTTGGAACTGCATGAAAAAAAGTTGTTGAATGATGAGTAAATAGTATAATTGTAAAATAATTAAATTTGAACTGTTAAATGATAAATGTTCATTAGAGATATAGCTCGAAACTCGCTTAAGAAATAGCTCAAAAATGTTTGCTCGTAAATAAACAAGCGGAGCCACATTGGCTCGTTTGAGATTTAGCCGAGGTGAGCTCCCTTGTTGGCTCTCTCGTTTCGCTCACTCACATGGAGTAAGTCATTTTAAGAAGCCCAACTTCTATAGACATTTTTGGCTGTTATAATATTTTGTATCTACCCATATGTGCAAGTAATATTACTTTTTGTAACATCTAACCAGATTCTGTATGTGCAACAAATACAAAATTTTAAAAAATAAACAAGTTGACGTGTCAAGCTGAAAATTCAGTTCGTTAACAGTTTGACTCGTTTAATTTGAAGCCCGACTTGCTCGTTAATCAGCAGCGATTACAACTCACCTTGTAGTGTTTGGTGAAGAAGGAGCAATTTCGCGTTAAAACCGGGGTTTCTGAGCCCGGTCCAGTCAGTATCAAGCAATCCATATTGTTCATCAGTATTTTGAGCCCCTTGTCTAAGGTAATAGCTTCCTTGCAATGCCCATAAAGCCCAGTCCAAGTCCATTTTAGCCAAATAAGCCATATAACAAGGAAGAAAATTGTTGTCAGCTTGGTTGGTGCCCATTAAGTTCACACCGAACTCCGTTATAAACAACGGGGCCTGATGTGGCCCTGTTGTTAAAAACCCGACATTTTTATTTATATCACTAGTAAGGTCGTGACAAATTTGGTTAAGTGGCTGGCGCAGCCATTTGTCACTTCCACCCGAGAACGAATATCGATGTGCTTCATAGACTAGTTTGTTTTGTAATGCATCTTCAAGTCCCAAAGGCTTGGTTTTTAGTGCGCTGAAGTCTAGAGCGTAGCTTAGACCCGAGATGAGGACTAACACGTCTGGGTTAACTTTGTGGATTTCCGTTGCACCGTTACGAACCCAACGGTACCATTCATTTGCGTTTTGGCGGGGCCCACGTAGCTCGTTTCGTAAACTCATAGCCAGTGGCGGGGCCACTGATAGCCACTACCTACAAAAATTTCACATTGTTGGTAAGTTTATTGAAGGTGTATGTTCTAGAAGTGATGATGAGTTAAAAATCACTAGAATAGATAAGTAGATGTAATCTGTGTTTTTATAATAGGAGTGGTTCAAATACGAAGTCTTAAGTAAACAAAATGCAATAAATAGTTTTTTTTTTTTTTTTAAATTTGTAATGTTTACAAAATACGAAGTCTGAAATAAACAAAATATGAAGCCTGGAATAAAAGGAAAAAACAATAAATATTCTAAAAAAATCCATTCTAAACATTGATAGTGTTTGCTAGTTCAATAGGAAATAAAGACGGTTTAAAAGTATTCAACTTGTAGAGTGTGGTGCAGGTATGAGAAGTGAGAACAAAGGTTGTAATGACACGATTAAAGAAAATAAATTTTCTAAGTTTTTATTGTTTAAAGTTGTAATAATGAGACTTCTAAAACTTTGTAAGAGGTTTTAATATTTATAAAATAAACAGGTAGAACAATTCAAAAGTTCGGTTTATTTTAGATAATAAGTGTTGTTGCAAGATACATAATGTGTAAAAGTTTAGTTGTTGCATCACATAATCAAACTTTACCATTTGAGTATTCCTGTAACGTTTTCCCACGATAGACAACCCGTTTAACCATTCCCTCGGGTCAAAATATTTATCCCCGAAAAACCCATTTCCATCATCATTGGAGCAACACCACATTGGTTCGCTCACATGGTTATCAAGCACCACCATCATCCCAAACGAAGTGATCGCGCCTATCACCGCCGAAAATGCATCAACCGCCGTTAGATGCAAAACTTGAGGATTATTCTTCGTGATACCCGTGATCGCATTCACAAGATTTAAATCACGAAAAGTTTGCACTACGGTTTTGTTGCTATATCGAGTGAACATACGCGTAGCCCAAGTGAGGCGAACACAATTGAAACCCAATAAACTAATGTGTCGTGCGATATGACTCATTGGCTTCTTGTCTAGCCCCTCGGCTAACATGGGTCTTAGGTGAGCGGGCCAGTTTACACACTTAAACTTGACTCGCTCACCGGTCAACTGGTCAACCACCCATCTTGACTTTGTTGATAAAGGGAGAGAATGAGAATATTTTGCAAAGATGAAAATAAGTAAAGTCAAGGTAATAACAACTTTCATGCTTCTTTCCATTGTTGAGATGTGAAGTGATTACACGAAAACTTTAGGTTATATATATGATAAATGTGGATAACTAACAATGTACACTCATGTGTATTATGATATTGAGCTTGTCCTTATTTTTCTAGAGCCTTTTCTTTAAATATTATTTATTAAAATAGAAATGCATCTATAACGTATTTAACTAACTAATGTTAAACAAAATAAACTTTATATTGTAACACACATAACACACATTGTAATATTTCTTTTTCTATGCCCAAACCGTATAACAGAAAAATAACATTATTAATTTGTTGAGTACCTTTAAATTATGTTTTTCAACCGCTTAAGTTACACGATGATAACCGTATACTTCCCCTCTAACAGACTAGTTTTCTGTCTTAACCTTTTGAAGGTCAACTAACTAGTGTAAGTTACATTTTACCTGATCCCACAGGTTAACACGACATTGATGGAACCCTGTGAGTTTTAAGAGGGTTTTTTTTTTTTTTTTTTTTTTTTTTTTAACATTTTTATTCGGAAAGAATACATTCTTGTTGAGACTCATTGAAGATGCATGCCACCAAATCCGTAGGAGAGAATTTATTCATTAAAAACGACGGGAGGCAATACATGTGAGTAGTCAGTTTTCTTTAATCTAAATATTAGGCATCACGATTCTCATGTTTTGATCATTTTCTTCAATATGTGGCAACGGTTTTCCTGCCAAAAAAGCTTTGAAAAGAACAAGTGATCGTTCAGGTTGCGTATATGGGGCTTCGTGTGCTGCCCCTCTAACGGTTGCAAAATGTAAAACATCCCCATACACTTGTGTCCATCCACCAACCTGCCCAAAAGTAAACTTATTTCAAGCGGGTCAAACATATTAAAATATAAAGTTAGCTGAAAACGGAAAAGGTTATACCGGTCTAATGGTTTACATACGATAAAAGTTGGCTAAAGCGTGTATACATGTAACCTAGTTACAAAATGTACAAAAAGAAAAAAAAAAGAACAAAAGGTGTTGGTGTTGACAAGTATATTAAATTATCTGTTTAGACCCGACTCACCACCCGCCCGATTTGTCATATCTAACATAACAACAAATAACTTGTAGAATTCGTAAAAAAACATGAATTTTAACGATATAACTTAACTAACCTGGTTGTTGCCATTCAAAAAAAAAAAAAAAAAAAAACTAACCTGGTTGTTGTCACTGAACCAGGCCCTGTATGGTAGAGTTGTGGGCAATCCTAATTTCTTAGCCAAGCCATTGACCACCAGCCGTGTGCCGGTTAAAGGGAGGACTGAATCTTGATCGCCGCTGAAAGGGTTAACTAAAAAGATTAATAATATTTGAGCACATTTGCTTCTAAATGTCACACAGAATGGTGTCTTTTGATGTTTTTATTATAAAAGTACTTAAATAAATTAGACCTTGTCAAACACTTGAACATTTGATTATCTATAACTATTATTGCTATTGATTATTTAAAATCAGGTAATCATTATAAAACGCACATATATAAAAAATGTAATTCACCTGTAAACAAAAACGCGAATGCTAGACTTGAGAAGAAAGGCCAATACAGGAGTCATCGGTTCTTCCATATTCGCCATGTCATATGTTAAAACACTGTTATGGCATAAAAAACTCAAGTTTATCAAACTTAGAATAACAGACCTGAATATGAACATGGTTTCATGTGATACCTACTACACTCGGACCATTCATTGACACCCACAAGGCGAGCATTTAAAGCGGTTTGAACGTCCTTTCGGTTAAAGTATTTAGTTGTTTCATCCTCCACACAGACATCTACTTTTGCCTCCGGATCTGGCTGCCAAGTGAAAACAATCATCAGGGACAAAATAATTCTGACCCATATCGTTTGAGATTTCTAGTAAATCGTTGTTCTTATTAGATAAAAGAGTTAACTACCATTTTTGTCCATGTGGTTTGTTCACTTTTGTCATTTCAGGTCAATTTTTAAAATTGCACTATTTTCCTCCCTGACTAACTGAAAACGTGCCATTTCAGTCCAAAAAACTAACCCCGGTTAAAATAACCCAGTTAGCTCAGGGGTAAAATGATCATTTTACATAGTTTTTTATTTTCATTTTTTTCATTTTACCTATGAAGTTTATTTTAAAACCTGAAGTCTAAAAAATGAAAAAAAACTCTATAAAATGACCATTTTACCCCTGAGCTAACTGAAGTATTCTAACTGGGGTTAGTTTTTTGACTGAAATGGCACGTTTCTAGTATGCCAGAGAGGAAAATGGTGCAATTTTAAAAATTTGTCTGAAATGGCAAAAGTGGATAAACCACAGAGATGAAAATGACAGTTAACTCTAAGTAAAATAATTGTGACCCGTATCGTTTGAGATTTCTAGTCTATTTTAGTCTACACATTTGATCTGACATACATAAAACATAACCCATATGGACACATTCATAAACAACAATTAGGATGTTGTGTACTCACATTTCGATCAAGAACCTGTGATTGTGAGAAAACATTTGACAAACATATGTCGAGAGTGACGTCATACGTGTCAATATAATCACTAATCTCTTTTGAAGCTTGATTTGCAACAACAGCACACCTAGGGGTAACAGCTCTTAAATTGTCCTGTCTTCTAATCGTCGAGTAGTTGCATACGTTGTTAAACATATCATAAGTATCATCGGATATTAAACCATGAGACCATAGATACTCCCCCCTTGAATTAAAATCAGTATTAAACTCCAACAGTGGATTGCCTAGCTACACGCACACAAAACAAATGCTTCGTTCGCTAATAGGCATTTCAAAATAAAAAAGGACGACGACTTAAGTTACTCACAGCGATACCCTTTAGATTGATTTTGGCTTTTGAGTGAACTATGAGAGTTGCTAGTTGAGGAACATAGTGTCCTGTAGAAGAAATTATAACCTTAGCATGTAATCCAAACATCAAAAAGTCCTTATATGTAATCAATACCTCCATAACTTTCACCCATGATATAAAAGTCTCTATCCTTGTACTCGCGATATTTCTCAAACCATTTCTCAAGAAACACAAGATTGTCTCCAGCTGAAATGAGAAACTATAATCATACACATATTTTTAACCGTAACCAATGAATCATACAAAGAAAGAAATTTACCTGTATGGACATCATTCGCCGATGTGTAGTAAGATTTATCAAGAGAATAAGAGAATCCCACTCCGGCTGGTGTTTCCAAGTACAACATATTTGCCTCTATCAAAGTCAAGATTACATACAATAAGTAATTTTGTCAAATTAATGCTAAACATATATTTAAATTAATCTATATGTCTAATATACCTTTATTCCAACTACAATTATTTTTCACCAAAACATCACCCTTTGGTTTAAAAGGCCCATGCTCAACAAAAGCCCCTGCTCCAACAGATGAACAACCAGGCCCTGCAAATATTCAAATCAAACCATGCACATGCAATATTCACGTACAAATCAAATATCAAATGTAATATTATTACCTCCATTGAACCAAAGCACAAGGGGTTTAGATGATGGGTCGGATTCGGCTTCCACAAAATAATAAAACATAAATCTTTGTTGGGCGTCGTCATCGATGGGGATATAACCCGCGAATTGCTTGAAATTCACCGGCGGTTGGTCGGGTAAATTAACTATCTCATCGGAATTTTTGCAATTGAAACAACATGTATGCATTAATATTGTTACGAATGTAAATAGGATCCATGACTCAAATGACATGATCAAGAAACAGAGTGTTGTGTTTGAGGATGAGGGATCACAAATGTAATGTAAGTAGTGCATGCATCAATATGATTGAAATTTGATGTATACGTGTCTCAATTGTAATTAATTTTGAGTATAACCATATTTAATATAAGCTTTCAATATCTTTTGATTTATTAACACCAATATATTATTTCGTGTAATTTACGTAGACATACAAGAAAAAATATGAGAATATATATATATATATATATATATATAGGTAAAGAGTATGGTACAAATCTCCTTATCGTACATTATGTACGCGCTACCCACAGCCGCACACGTGTCCTGATTCAATTTAATTAAATTTTAATTAAATAAGGGTATATCAGATATTCTATTCGAACATCTGAGGGCTAATCAGGGAATTCCGTCAATTAGGTCGCAGATATGGAGTTTGTTTCGTAACCGTCCATTTAATTATTGTTTGTATCAATTCGATTTGTAGGGTTTTTGATTGATTCCTGACCGAACCCAGATTCGTGATTTCCGAAAATGATGCTGGATTCGTCATTTAGGATGTTTTGTTTAGGTTAAGTTCTGGGTTTGATTTGAAAATGCTGGATTCGTCATTTAGGATGTTTTGTTTAGGTTAAGTTCTGGGTTTGATTTGACTTGAAGCCTTTTTCATTTTATTAGATTGTAAGGAGGGTTGAAGATAAGTTGTTTCTGGTTTTATTTGTTGGGTATACCATATCGCATGTGTTGTTTTGATATATCGCATGTGGTGTTTTAACATAGTCCAGGTAGTTAACAATGGATCATTTGTATAAATTCGCATGTTTAAATTAGACATTTTCGCACACAATGAACTTTAATTTTTAATTTCGCATGTTTAAGTTCTAGATTTCGCACACAATCAAATATAGCTATTTATTTTGCAAGCTTTAATACTAATAATTTTTTATTTTCGCACAGTGTGTTTCATAATTCAGTTCAATAATTGAAATCAAATAATGCAGTTCAATAATTGATTTCAATAATTCATATCAATAATTTTTCTTTTATTATATATTTTTATCACTATTTCAAACATCATTTTAAAAATGGCAGATCCACCAACATCCTCTTCTTCTGAACCAAGTATCAAGCAGGCTTTGATGAAAAGGATTCAGCAACAAATTCAAGAGGATAGATCATGTTAAGAGATGTTGGAGGCCAACATTTCTCGTGTAACAGAAAACATGAAGAGAAGACAAGAAATTCTGAACTTGCTATCTCAGATGCAAGTGAGTAGTCATAAAGAAATTGATGTTATGTTTATGGTGGATTTGGGTGAGAGGGATGAGAGACAGTTGAAAGAGTTGTCCGATACAATAACTGTCTTAAGATGTTCGATGAAGATGAAAATGGAGTTTCTTTCATCTTTTGAATGAACTTTTGTTTATTTTAGTGCTTTGTTTTAATAAAATATCCAAGTTTTGCATGTTTATATTCACCTATTTATTGCAAATTTTAATAATTCAATGTCAAACTTCTGATTTAAAACATAATATATGCGAAATTAAAAACACTAATATATTCGAAATTAAAAACACTAACAAGTCTAAATATTTAACATAAATCCAACATCAAACAAGTTTACTTTGGCTTTCCAAAATATCTACTCATCCTTTCTGGGATTATCTTATCCAAATCTTTCATATATCGTTCTTTGTCTGGCCTTTTATCGAAAGCATTTGCCCTTTTAATTATTAGTTGACGATGGATATTGTGATCAGATAGAATGATTTTACTGAGATATTTGTGCCTTAGGAGATGAAGTTGTGAATTCTGTCTGTTGTTTACTTCATCTTCTTTCACAAATCCAATCACCCATGGTATTTTGTCTCCTTTGTATGTTTCCATGTGACGCATCGTAAACACTCCACAGTCTACACCGTTATTCTTCGTCCTCCAATCCATCTCTTTTCTTTCTATAACTGAGGTTGCAAGTTCTTCTATAGCCGGTGTTGGTTTTAAAGCCTTTTGTAGGTATAAAACCAATACCCTTCTCTGTAACATAGCAACATTGTGTTAGGAGCTTTTACATAATATTTAACATTTATATGAAAAAGTTTTTGAATTACCAGTGTGTCTGGAAGCCCCTTGTATCTTTCCTTAAACTCTTGTTTAGCTGCTGAATTGTCAATCAGCTCAATTTTGCCGGTTTTTAAGTGGTCACCTTGAAGTACCGGAATAAACACCAGGTCAACCGAATCAAGTTTTTTTACCTCATATTTTAGTAATATGTCTTCAAAATTTGAGGCAAATATGTTTAGTCGTTGGTTATCTGTGTATTTCTCCTCGACGTAAAAGATATCCGGCTATATGTTATGTAATTAGAATCAAAGTTAATTATTGTATTAAAAGTTATGCAAACAATATATTTTTTTCACATGCGAATAGTATGTATACCACATGCGAAATTACAACAGTATGAAAAATGTTGTTTTTTGTTTTCACAGGAAAACTTTCTTCTATACTACATGCGATTTAGCTATAAATAGTATGCGAAATCATTGAATATGCATTTACTGTTATAATTTGAAATGCCAAAATGTATATGAAAACATACCATCATTGTGCTAAACAAGAAGAGTCTGTATGGTGATGATTTTCTATCCCTCTTCTTCCCTTCAAGGTTTAGAACATCCACAAATGCATCTATTCCGTTCGATGCTACGTACTGACCCCTGTAGAAGCTTTCAAATATAGCTTTGAATGTGGCAACCTTAGTTTTTGATCGGTAAAATTAATCTCTGCCAGGCAAAAAATAAATAATTAATATTTGTTGTGTGTATATATTTTAGATGTTTGTTAGTTGATATAACTATTTTACTTACTCTATGCCTGCAAATGTAGCAAATGTATATCGGATCACACTCAATTCTTGATTCAATAGTGCTTCGTGCATGTTTACCACTCTGTTGCAGTAAGGGGAACAAAATTTGTCTCCAAGCTCTGCACATCTTTTCTCAGCTCGAATTCTGGCAGCTTCTATTGTCTTATAAAGCAGTTCATTTAACCCTTTTGGTAGAACTTGTTGTGGAACTTGCTTTGGCTTTGAGTTTTTTCTCCCCCTAGCTGGTTTTTTTTCTTTATTTTCTTCCAGGCTGGGTCCCAGGCTCAAAAGCAACTCAACTGACTGCAATTCCTCAGCCGTCACCTGAGGGTATTCAACTTCCGGTTCCTTCTCAACTTCGATTCCCGAATCGGGTTGTTGAGGGTCTATTTGTGTAGTTTCTTCTAAAGAAACTGCTTCCACTTCTGGCACTTTTTCTTGAACTTTTTGTTGAATGTTTTGTGTGAATCTGCCAAGTTCGCAGTTTCTTCGATAACACTTTCATTTTCACCACTTTCTGCAGGCTAGAGTAAGTTAAGAAAGATAACAATTTGTGCTTTTTAATTTTTTTCTAATATAAAGTTTTTTTTACCTTTGGGAGGTGGCTTGTAAGCGTATACACCCGTGTCGACAGTTTGAATGTTTGCAATAAGGGTGTCTGTCACTCCTCCATCATCTTTTCCTGCCAGTCCTTCCTCATCTGGATGCAGTACCCATATGGATACAAATTATTGAAATTTATTACATCAGAATCAAAATCGCATGCTATACATGACATTGCATGCGAAATCAAATTTGAAGTGTTTTGGCAGAAATCGCATGTGTTTTTTAGGTTTCGCATGTGCATAAAAATAGTGATTTGATTTTTACACAATTTCGCATATGTTAATTTTGAATTCGCATGTTTTTACCTTCTGATGCCATTTGTACCAAAACATTGGATATTACTTTTTGAGCTTCTTCATCCTGTCTACCTTCTTCGTTTGTAGTATCTTCATGATGTACTTCAGAAGCTGGATTTTCAGGCTCTTGATGAACATGAGAGGGTGAAGTTTCATGCTCTTGAACCGAATCAGGCGGCACACAAATGGGATTATTCCGAAGCGTCTCATCCCACTGCTTACAGGCCTCCATAATCTCCGGATCCCAAAAACACTTAGTTTTTGCTTCTGAAACTAAGTTGTTCATCCCTTGAACATCTTGAACCATTTTAAGGTATTTTTTGACATTCGCTTTCATTTTTTCAACAGATTCTGTAATATTATCCAGAAGTTAAATATAATGGATTAAGTGAAATTAATATTTTTTTGCGCTTACCTTTTTGTTGATTTTTGAAGCCTCTCGATCTCGTTCATGGGCTGTGTCGTAGATTACCGATGGCGAAAGTTGAACAGGAGTGCTGCAATAATCCATCATTTTCTGTGTCTGTGTTCCAACTCCTATTTGAAGGTTCAACTGAGACATTTCATGGATTTCAAAACTGAAATCCATGAAATCATCAATGTTCTCGTTATCGTTTGGCTCTTCCACGGTTTCTACGTTTTGTACTGCACGTGCAGTTCTTCTTTTGTAGCTTATTGTTGTGTCAACCGGCGGTCGTAGTGTAAACTCCTCCGTTGAACGCTCCTCTTCTTCTTCATTTTCTTCTTCTTCTTCTTCACTCTCACTTGATGCCCAAACAGGTCCGTTGTCTGAAATATGCTCTTCGACTTTATGTCACACCCTGACTTTCCACGTATTACCGGTGGGCCCGGTGGGGAGTAACGTGACGTAGTTGATATCATCATAGACAAACAACACAATATATAAATGCACAGCGGAAGCAAAAGATAAATATATTACAATCCGAATGTAAAGTAACATCCAAGTATTACAAACGGAACGTAAAGGATCCACATGCGGATCTTAAAACATAAACATTGTTCAACAGACTTTAGACGCCTAGAACTTGCAAGATTCCTTATTAACGCCCTGAGCTTCCAGCCAATTACGTTCAGTACCTGTCACTTAACCTTTTTGGAAAATACGTCAGTTTACACTGGTAAATACAATCAACCGACTCATTTTAAAAAGAGTTTAAGAAAATTGATTTAGATGCACCAGGCACAAAGATATCTTTTATAACTTGGGACAATTATATTTATAATCTTGTATACAGATTTACATGTTCGTCGTACGTTCAGGGCCCGATGTAGAAACCGAGTCAAGATTAACAGACACGCCACAAGTATAAGCCCACAAGAGAGTGAGATACCGTTTCCCTTTAAGCAACTTTCAGTGTATGCCTACACCCCGTGCTTAAAACGTGGCCATTTTATAAGACAATGATGTCAAGGATATCCGGGACATGGTCATTAACCCCTAAAGGCTTTTATTTCAAACAATACAGATTAAAGCAGGTTACCTCAATAATTTAATCACAATACGACTAAACATTCAATACCCGACCAAGCGGTATTATTATAATACCGTATCCCAAGCCCGAATAGGGAAAATAAGTTAAGAGTATTTACCTGAGCTAGCTCCTGTCTTAAATAGCAAGAATTTAATAACTCAGCCGTATTCACTTAAGAAAGCGTAGGTACAATTTACCGGAAGGCTCTAGTCTGGAATGATGGTATAAATAACCAATTAGAATACTAACGGGTCTTTAATTAAGCCTAAGCTTAGACCGGTCAGTCTTAAAGAAAGATACGGTTCAAACGCATGATAAGGCGAAGACCGGTTTAGAATGTGGTTTTGACCCGACAAGCTTGTATGCTTGCTTAATATGGATAACTTAAACACATTCTGTATTTTGAGACCAAAAAGATATGGTCTGACCCGTTTTGGCTAATATATGCAAACTAGTCACATAAGCCGACCCGAACGCGACAAGTGCGTAACGAGTTACCAAAAGAGTCATATACAGGTTTCCTAAGTTAATATGCCTTAAATATGTTGCGATATTAGTAGGATACCTTCCATTATGCCCAAAACGAGTTTAATCTCAAAATAAGCCCCGTAGGGGTATTTTGGTCATTTCAAAAGTTATAAAAGAGTTTAAATGAAGTTCTGAGATTCGGGTCCGAATACATCAGTAAAATAACTTATTTTAATAGGTCATATCAGTTGATAATAAGTCTTATATGGCAAAAATGGTTTTAAACTCAAACTATGCGTTTGATACGCGTAAAAAGTCATTTTAAGCGATTTCCGGGTTATACAGAAAATCTGAGTTTTCTGATCAGGTTATAAAGTTCAAAATACTTTATTTATTATATAAAATCAGTAGCAATTGGATTTGTGTCAAAATACTATGTAGAACTCATTTTATGACCGAAAAGGGTATATTCGGTATTTACCGAATTAATGCCATAACCTTAGGTTATGAGCAGGTTAAAAATAATTAAAAATCTTTAAAAATCCCAAAATATTATATTACATCAGTGGGTAAAAGGTTTGGTGTCAAAAATTGGGTTTAGATAGGCTTTATGCTAATTGCGCCTTTTAATTACTAAAAGGCGTTATAGTTACGCTAATGAGCATAACTCCTAATCTAGACCTCCAACTGATGTAGAATTTAAGGGACATGTTTTTAAATCAGTAAAAAAGGTTATTGTCTTTTCACATATCAAAACTTCTCGTTTTATGGTCAAAAGGGCATATTGGTCAACATTTAAGCAATTAACGGAAATATGTAAACGAATCGGATAATCAATGAACCAACCACAGAGGGTTATGCTAACATGTAGCCTGGTCCTAAGGAAGCTCTAAGGCATATCCAAATCATACTAAATCGGGTCAGAACTGAAGTCAAAGCAAAAGTCAAAGTTTTGCGACTTTCGGTTCCGAACCGGGTCTAAACAGAAAATTGTCGGGTCGAACATGTTTAGACATGTTCTTACATTTATTACTAAGTTATATGAATGATAAAATAGGTTGCATGCCTTCTACATTGTTAATTAGGCGTTAATTCGCAAATTAAGGTTCTGTTGACTTTTTCTAATCAACTTTGACCCGACATTTGATCTAGTTAGAGTGGCAATCAGAGGGAGCCCTTTTAAGGGTTTAATGCCCACATAATTACCAACTTATAACTACTTTCAATTCGACTAATCACTGGACCATTAGTGATTAATCGTGAAGTCAACCGTTAATTACGACGGTTTGACTTTTAAGCTAAAACTAAGCAAAAACTCAACTAAGAAAGGTTAAGCATACTTACTGAAGTCCTATGCACGATTAGGAAGGACTTGGGTCTGCTCTTAAGCTCCAAGAAGCTCCACAAGTGCAGATGGAATGAGTGATCACAAGTTGCAACATGAATGGCCTTTTTATAGTGATTTTGATCTATTAGATTGTTGACAACTCATGCTACCATGGATCCCAGATCATTTACAAGTGCCCCTAAGGCCTAGGAACATGTAGGGGGCGCCCATGAAGTGTTAAAGGGCAATACATGACGTTTACATGGGCTGAACAGGCAACAGAAACGAGTTTCCGCATCTGGGCATGTTCACGCGGGCTGCGTAGACTCTTAAGGAGTCTTACGCGGGCCGCCTAGCCTCGGCTGATCTGAAACCAACTTTCAATAATTGCCATTTTTGGTCCCTGTTGATGTTTAAGGCCATTCCCGACATGTTTAAGGCCCGTAAAGCCATCATTAAGGCCCTAAGTGATGCCTAAACATTGTAGACATGAAACATGCCGGATGTTGGTTCGTTTGGTCGTATGATCGCGATGTTCGCTTAATTACGACGGAATGCGCATAAGCGCGAAAAACGATCCAAATGACGCGACGAATGGATTTTTCTTATGCCAAACACTAAAATAAAATATTTTAGTGCTTACATAAATTTTTGGATGCCCTGGGATATACAGAATGTGAGATATGCACGAAAATGCAAACTTGTGCACTTTTTGACACTTTTAGTCCCTGCATGACTTAAAAGTTTATTTTTGCGCACTAAACACCTCTAAGCCTACATCTAAGCTATATAAAGGATAATTAGGGTATGTATAACTCATGGTCATATTTCGGGAGGTCCGATAACATACGAATTGACATACTTTTGCAGTTTGACGCTTTAGGTCTCTCTATTGCGCAAACTTGCGCATTTCACCACTTAATAGCATTGAAGCCTCATCTAAACCATATTAGGTATTCTTGAAAGTATTATTAAGCATCACTATGCTTTGGGTTCGCTAAAAGGTCACTCAGAGGTAAGAATTAACATGTTGACGCTTGTAACCCCTTTATTGCGCAAACTTTCAATTAATTTCACAAACGGTTACACTTGATCAACAAGTGGCTCATTTGTGAATATAAACCATAGAAGGTTATTTAGAAACTTATTTTAGGTATGTTAATACTTCCAGTTCTTTTATAATTAAGGTTTTCGATTTTTCGAAAAATTAGTCCCTTGAATTCAATGTCTGACTTCATTAGGGTTTATTACACGTGTCAATACATTATAGGACGTGAAATTTCGAGGTGTTACACTTTATCAATCTCCGAAGATGTGATATAACGAATAATTGGTATTTCCATGACTTTCTCAAACAGTTTAAGCTTCTTGTTGTACTCATGCGTGTATAGAAGCTGTATAAATCGCAAGATCATTTAATTATTTGACAAAACAAACTAGTATTTTAAATATGTTATGAAATGTAATAATGCATACCGTAAGAAAGACAACAGGTCCCACGAACTGTATTTTATAGTTTTTCTAGCCCGCTCGTGTACGACGCAAAGTTTCAAGTAGATATGTGCACCAATCTAGATTATGTATTTCCTCAACAGTCTCTACACCAAGCAAACATCTATCATTTGCAGTTGTTGCCTTTGTAATCTCCGCAAAGAACGTCATCCAGTACACCAGGAAATTTAATTTAAACAGGCTCCCCCCATCTCTTTGATTTTCCATTGTATCTGCAATTAAGCCATGGGTAATTCTCCTGTTTGTCCCCCACTGGCTGATGAATGTATCCCTGACAGCATTTCTTGGTTCTTTACTCTTTTCAATTTTTTCTTGCTTTTTAACTTTTCTCTTCTCGACTATTATTTCAACCTGCTTTGGCCCCTTTGGTATTCCAAATACCTCATAAATTGTGTCCGATGTTATTTTTATTTGGTGTTTTCTTACGTTTAGCGTATCGAACTTCTCGTCAAAGTTTCTGGCTAGCCAATATGCCAATCGTGTCGAAATATGGTTGATATTGATATCTAGAATAGCTCCAAATCCCATATCCCTCACCTCACCAATCTGTTTTTTTTGAAAATTTTCTCACAGTATCCATATATGAGTTAGGTTGGCATCTCAGCAGTATTGCTTCGTTGTTGTATTTGAAGAATTCCCTATGTTCTGTTTTATGTGGTTCCACCTTTTTTGAATGTTTTTTTGTCTGTATCTTTGATTTCCTCTCATCTTTTTTTCTTTTTTGGGAGTGGCTTAACAAAGTCATCCGCTTCAGAACTTTCTTCAACTATCCTTCTCTTTCTATTCTTGTTAACTTTTATCAGTCTTGATATTGGGCCTTCAAAGTCATCATCAGATTCTATTTCTACAAAATCGCATGCTATAGTCAAAAGACTTTACAAAATCGCATTTATCAGTTAATCATGTACATTAAGTCATTAAGTGATAAAATCGCATGAATGGGTTATCAATTCGCATGTGGTAGTTATCAATTCGCATGAGTGAGTTATCAATTCGCATGTGTTAGTTAAGCATTACCAAAACTAGTCAATCTTTATAATTCGCATGCCTTAAGGATCTAAAAAATATAAAATCGCATTTATAATTTTAATCATAACCACTAAAACTAACTTATCATATGAAATCGCATGTGCCTTTTATCAATTCGCATGTTCAATCTAACCTAAAACAAAAAACGTTCAACAAACAATATTTTATCATATGAAATCGCATATGTCATACAAAACCCTATATGATATCGCACATATATCATGTAAGAAAACTGCATAATCATGCAAAACCTAATAAATAACCATACCAGTCATAAACCCTAGCAAAATTGCAGTTGTGAACAATATTTAATCTTATAAAACTATATGTTTCAGTTAAAAGCTTAATAAACAAACAAAATCGCATTTGACATTAAAGTCCCTGTATATTCCACTATAAAATCGCAAATTTCAATCGATACCTGGATTCATCTTCTTCGCTTGTGGTCTATCGTTGTTTGCTTTACTTCGTTTCTCAGAATCTTAGTTGAATCGCAACGGAGAGTAGCAGGGAACTTTGGAGAAGGAGAATGCAATGTTGATTTTGGGTTTTACGGTATGTTTGGGAGTTATTGTGTGCTGATTATCAGGGGTTTTGATCTCGCATTTGACGATTTTAACCTTGGCGGTTTCTTTTTATTAATTTTAATTTGATAAATTTAAGGGGTATTGGATTTTAATAATCCCAAGTTTCACTAATTGGCCGGTAATAATCCCAACTTCAAAAATTGCCTACAACAATCCCAACTTGTAAGATTTTGGCCACCAATGATCCTTGTTTAACTGGGTTATAACCTTGTTGGGCTGGTGAACTGCAACTTATTCCGGCGACCCGTTTTACCCCTGAAACCACCAAACGAGACCACCACCAATCATCTCCGACCTCCTGTAATCTTCTCCGCTTCTTAAAAGTTTAAAATTTCCACCATCTACGCAACTCCGACGACCTGCAACTTATTCCGACGACCTTCTTTACCCCTGAAACCACCAAAGGAGACCACCACTTGTCATCTCCAACCTCTAGTGACCTTCTCCGCCGCTCAAAACTTCAAAAAACTAACTGGGTTATAACCCAGTTAGACAAGGATCATTGGTGGCCAAAATCTTACAAGTTGGGACTGTTGTAGGCAATTTTTGAAGTTGGGATTATTACCGGCCAATTAGTGAAACTTGGGATTATTAAAATCCAATACTAGTAAAACACGCTGTTTAAATGAGATGATCTGACGGTTGTGGATGAAGCGTACATAATGTACGATTAGAGTATTTGTATGATAACCGGCCTATATATATATATATATATATATATATAGGGAGGGGCTCATGCGAGAACCACCCTTATTGTGAGAACCTTGAGAACCAATGTGAACACAACCTAAAATAGCTAAAAAAACCTAAAAAAAACTAAACCCCAAACCCCCCCCCCCCCAAAAAAAACCTAAACCCCCCACCCCCCCCCCCCCAAAACCTAACCCCCCCCCCCCCCAAGCTAAAAAAAACCTAACCCCACGCCCCCCCCCCCCAAAAAAAAAAAACCTAAACCCCCCTCCCCCACCCCCCAAAAACCTAAACCCCCCCCCCCAAGCTAAAATGCTAAAAACTAAACCCCCAAAAAACCTAAAAAAATCTAAAAAAAATCTAAAAAAATAAAAAAAAAATCCAAAATTTTTTTTTTTGATTTTTTTAATATTTTTTATGTTAAAATCGCTACTTTTCGAAGCAAAAAAAAAAAAATATTTAAAAAATAATTTTTTTTTTGTTCGAAAAGTAGCGATTTTAACCTAAAAAATATTAAAAAAATCAAAAATTTTTTTTTTTTGTGATTTTTAGCTATTTTTAGGCATTTTTTGTGTGTTCACATTGGTTCTCGCGGTTCTCACAATAAGAGGTGGTTCTCGCATGATCTTCTCCCTATATATATATATATATATATATATGAAACGTATACATAATCGATGATTAATTCAAGTTTAGTTCATTACTTTATTGTATATTTTGATTTGATGCATGGTAGGTTGCGGAGAGAAAGAGTGGTGGTGTATGGTGTTTGATCAATTTAAAAACTCAACAAGTTTTATAACAGTGAAATGACATATTGCGGTCACATGTTATGCAAAAATTGAACAATTAAAGGTTGAGGCCAAGTTGTCCCCACCGAGATAATTAAACCTAGTTATCAGCATCCTTCAAAAGTGGTTGCGCTTTTGAAATATCAAGAAGATTCAAGAACCGAAAAGCCATCTATAAAATCCGTTGTATTATCCCAATTTCACACGCTTACTTGAAGAGCTGTTAGAAAAGGCGGCTGTGTTTGGACGGTATAATGAGTGCAACATGGTGTGCAAATGTCTTCTCACAATCTTCTAACCTCAAGTTCTTGAATCCCATGTTTTCTAACGGGTGAATAATTGGGCAATAGAAGGGATTTTATAGATGGTTTTCGGTTTTAGAGTCTCCAAGAAGTTTCCTAGGAGCAGCCACTTCAATCTCATTCCTAGAAGTTAATCGGTTTAGCATGGATTTTAACTATGAACCCATTCTAACCTTAGGGGAGAGGAGTGGTCACTAGTGATAGAATTCTATCACTCACAAGCATCCAATCAAGTTCCGTCATGTCATCAACCACTATTTTATCACTCACAAGCCTTTTTGGTAGCGGTGGTCATCACTAGTGATGAAATTCCATCACTCACAACTTTTTATTATTAATATTAAAAAAAGCCAACTTCAACTAATTTATTATTAAAAATATTAAAAATGCAGTCAAACATTGAAGTTTACATTCAACTTTCACACGTGTCAAACATGCAGTCAACCAACCAAATCAAACATATGTTCTTGTTTTGTATCTTTCACGCGTTAATAATACACACGTGATAGAATGATGGTGGCGGTGGCAATTGTTTGTTTTCACGTGTTATTTTTTGGCCATCACGGAAAAACAACGCTCCGCCCCCACTCCCCTTAGAGGAGTGGGGGCGGATGCGTTATCCCCAGTGATAGCCAAAATTAACGCGTGAAACAATTGTGAAGACCACCGCCACCTCAATTTATAACGAGTGATAGTTTGTATGCGTGATAAAATCAACGCGTTATGGGGTGTGAGTGATAAATGGATGTGAGGGGGTGTGAGGGTTTAATTTTGGGTGTTGTGAGTGATGACCATTGCCACTAAAAAATGTTGTGAGTGATAGAAAAATGGTTGATGACATGACGGAACTTGATTGGATGCTTGTGAGTGATAAAATTCTATCACTAGTGACCACCTCCACTCCCCTTATATATTATGATGTGCCTCAATTTTTGAACCCAGACCCAATGCTTATTTGCTATCATATATATGTTGATATGGCCGGGACTATAATCGGGAAAGTATATATACCAGATGAGATTAAAAGGGCAGATGAAATTAAAGCTGCTTTAATGGTCAAACTTTTAAATTTATAAATTATATATTTTATATCATGTAGGTTTTTAAGTTGTGATACTATATATTTTTTTTTGAGAACCGCGATATATATTAAAACTCAAGCAAGCAGCTCAAGAAAAGGGTACAGATACAAGACACATAAAACATGAAACAAAAGCATGCTACACATTAGGGTGTACGGTGTGGTAGTCGGCAAAGGGTGGCAAACGGGTTTGCCGATCGGCAAACACCGCCGCCGGCCCGATGCCGACGCGGCAAGGCAACAAGATCGGGGACAGAACACCGATTCGGGAAGAAGATGATTGAGAGAGAGAGGGTATTGTGGGTGGGGTTCATTCATATCTCAACCAATCACACTTTTTTCCTTTTAAAAAAAAAAAATAGTTTACCACTTCACCACCAAGTGTCTAAACCACTGCCAACACTTTTCACCAAAGTTTAAACACTTTTGACTGATTGACATGACGCGCTCTGATTGGTCGGTTTTTTGGTTTGCCACTCCAAAGTGTTTAACCACTCCCTACACCCTTACTTGTTATGACATAAAGGAATTACCAAGCAACCTTGAACTCCCTCCACTCTTTCCAATCCAGCTTGATACTATGTATGCCATCAAAAATACTCACCCCGCGGATTTGTAGTGATTGAAACTTTATCGTATAAACTAAAAAAACACACTAACTTTATTTGTAGAATTATAAAGAAAATTAAACAATAATAAAAAGTCATTACATGTACGCGTACAACAGTAAAAAAAAATAGTAATACTAATTGAATTGAATTCTCTAATAAAACTAAATGTAAACTTCAAAAATTACATACGTTTCTCTACAAAAGGAAAAATTAAAGAAAAAAAAATAACACTGCATGAAAAAAACTAAAAGTCTAAATTATCGTTGGTGTTAATTAAGGAGTTTTTTTTTTATTATTTTTTTTATTTCTAAAAGAATGTATTTAAAAGACTTATTAGCATAAATATGTTGGTTTAAAAATATTTATCGAAAAAGTGTTTTTGAAAAACTTAATTGCATTTTACTCCTAACCTTATTGTACATGTTGGTTTAAAAATATTTATCATAACTTTCCAAAATAGTAACCAAGTTTTAAAAGTGTTCTAATTAGATCATTTAAATTTCAAAATTGTTTCAAAAAGTCATTTAACATTCATTTATAGGGCTGTAAATGAACTGAACGTTCAGGGAACAGTTCGTGAACCAACCGTTCGGCGGGAAGTTCGTTTACGTTCGTTCGTTTAATAAACGAACGAACATGAACAAGAAATTTCGTTCGATTAATTAAATGAACGAACATGAACAGAGGTCTCGTTCGTTCAATTGTGTTCGTGAACGTTCGGTAAGGTGTTCATGAACATTCGTTCATTTGCGTTCGTTTATGTTCGTATGTTTGTGTTTTAGTTAACAATTTTTGTACTTTCATATATTTTATCTATATTTTTTATATTATTAAACTTTTATTTATTTTATTACCCTAACACTTAATCTAGGAAACCGTATTTCACCTTGTTTATGCACAATTTCCGTTTCCTTTCTCATTATTGTCACACCCCGATATTTCCACATATTACCGGTGGGTCCGGCGGGGAGTATCGTGACGTAGTTGATATCATCATAGTCATTACACACAATATAATAGCACAGCGGAAGGCTTGGTGAATAAACTATTACAAACCATAATGTCTGAGTGTTCGAGTGAAAGAATATACAGACTGGAATGTAATAAGATCCACAGGCGGATCATAAATAAATACAAAGAAACAAAATAACAGACTTCAGGCATCTATGGATTTGCAAGATCCTCTTATGACACTTAATAGCTCCAACCTATTACAAGAGGTACCTGTCAAATCAGTCTTTAAGAAAATACGTCAGTTTACACTGGTAAATACAATTAACTGACTCTTTTGAAAACATTTATGAAAATAGATTTAAGTGCACATGGCACAAATCTTTTATAACTTGGGAAAATCATTTAAAGATAATCTTGTATACAGATTTACATGTTTGTCATACAATTGGGGCCGGTTGGAAGCCGGTCTTGATTAACCGACTCACCACTTATAGAACCCACAAAGGAGTTATCCCCAACATGTGGGTTTATATTTATTATTTAGCATTTGCATCTGTCAGGTGTATGCCTACACCCCGTGCATAGGTCGTGGCCATTTTCAAAAGAAGTGAGCCGAGGATATCCAGGACACGGTCGTATTAACCCCCAATGTTTATGTTATCAAACAAGACAGATTAAAACGGGTTATGTAAATTTATTAATCACAATCCGATTAAATGATTTAATACCCGACCAAGTGGTATTATTATAATACCATATCCCAAGCTTGTATAAGGGAAAATAAGTTAAAAGTATTTACCTGATGCTAGCAGTATAATCCTAAAGGTTTTTGATGGAACCTTCTACCGGAAGCTACTTAATCTGTATAGAAGGTTTATTAACCTATTAGGATGCTAACGGGTCTTTAATTTAGTCAAGGACTTAGACCGGTTAGCTAGAAGGAAACCTTACGGTTCTAAACGCTAGATTAAGCGGAGACCGGGATAGAATGTAGTTTAGACCCGACAAGCTTGGATACTTGTATAATGTGGGTAAACTAAACACATTCTGAAAATTTAGAATTTATTGATAAGGTTAAGCCCGTTTCGACTATTTTATGTAAACTAGTCACATAAGCCGATCCGAACGCGTAAACGCGTAACAGGCAACCAAATAAATTATATACAGGTCTTAATCGTTATTATGCTTAAAATATGTTAATACATCAGTAAGATGTTAACATATATGCCCAAAAAGTAATTTAAACCAAAATAAGTCCCATAAGGGTATTTTGGTAATTTTAATGCTCATAAAAGAGTTTAAATATTAAACTGAGTTCCAGGTCTGATATAATCAGTAAAAATATGTATTTTTATAAGTTATAATAGTAGGGTATTTTATATATGTGAAATTTATCTTATATAACCAAACTATGCATCGTAGGGGCATTTTGGTAATTTCACATAAGCTTTCAAGGTCAAAATAGAATTCTGAGTTTAAAAACTTTGGCTTACTGTTTAATTATATAAATTAACTTAAAATATCAGTAGGTAATAAGTTTTATATGCCAAATAAAGTTTTTAACTCATACTATGTGCTAAAAACGCTAAAAAGTCGGTTTTAAGGGATATTCGGGTTAAAATAGGAAATCTGAGTTTTTGATCAGTTTATAAAGTTCAAAATATTTTATTTATCATATAACATCAGTAGCAAAAAGATTGACATCAAAATGTTATGTAAAACTCATTTTATACATTAAAAGGTAAAAACCGACAATTACCGAAATCAAGCTATAATCCTATGTTATGCTCAGCCTAAAAATAAATAAAAATCTTCAAAAATCCCAAAATATTATTTTACATCAGTAGGTAAAAAGTTTGGTATCAAAAATTGGGTTTAGATAGGCTTTATGCTAATTACACCATTTAATTAATAAAAAGCTTTCTAATTACGCTATTGAGCATAACTCCTAATCTAGACCTCAAACTGATGTCAAATTTTCGGGACAAGTTTAAATATCAGTAGCAAAGGTGTTTGTCCATTCACATTGCTAAAAATCTCAGTTGTGTGTCAAAAGGGCGTTTATGGCATTTTTAAGCATATTAACGATCATGTGCATATAATTCAAACCACTAGGCATCATGTAATATAACTTCAGATGGTTATACTACTGAGTAATGTGGTCCTAATGGAAGCTTAAAACATGGGAGAATTAAGATTGAATGGGTCAGAACTGAAAGTCAAAGCAAAAGTCAAGCTTTTGCGACTTTCGGTTATAAACTGACCTTAGACTATTAATTGCCGGGTTAGGACTGATAAAACATGTTTTAATATTAATTACCAAGTCATTAGAATGTTAAAATATAATTTAGAACCTCTGTTTTATTAATTTTAATCATTTTCAAACATTCTATCCAGTTTGACTTTTTGTCAAACTACTTTGACCCGACAATTTACTAGTCAAACGAGATAATTAGGAGGTGCCCTTTTAGGGGTTAATCACCTACCTTAATATGGTTCCATAACCACTTTCAATTTGATCTATGGCTGGTCCATATGTAATTAAAACGAAAGTCAAACTTAATTTACGATAAGTTTGACTTCTAGGTAATTAAGCTAATTAAAACGACTAAGCAAGTAATTAGAGGCTTACTAATGGTCCTAGCTGTCTTTTCTACCCTTGAAAGTCTTCTCCTAATGATGCAAGCTCCAGAGACAAGTCCTTATTGAAGTTGTTTGCAAGTGTGCTTGTGAACTCAAGAACTAGTCCCTTTATATAACAATTCACAAGATCATGGATCCTTTCCAGGTGTTAAGGGAGGCCCTAGGATCACCCCAGGTGTCCTAGTAAGTGAATTAAACCGACTTACAGCCCCTAGAGTCAATACAATCAAAGTTAAGGCGGTGGAACAACCAAAACCCGCACCTGGAAGCCATTTTCTGCGCTGGGCACTCTTAGGCGGGCCGCGTAACGTGGACCTGCTGAACTGGTAAAACAATTTTCAAAGCTGGCAGTTTCAGTCCCTGATCGTTTTAAACCCTTTTTAACCTTATTGTTGACATATAAGGCCCTTGTAGTCAGTTTGGTGAAGCTCAAGGATGTATAAACTAACTTCGTTAGGCTCGGGTTCGTTAAATATCACTATGAAAGCAAGTTTCATCAAGTTGACACTTATAGCCCAAAGTCTTGAAAACACGCTTAACGATCTCGAAACCACGTGAAATTTATACCACTTATTCTTGAGAGTATATTTGAATATTTCGAAGCCTCAGTTTCGTTAAAAGGTCACTCAGAGGTTAGAATCAACATGTTGACACGTTTAACCCTTGTAATTTAATAATCTTCTGATTATTTTCATAAACGGCTTCTTATATCCAATCAATCACTCGTTTAAGAATATATTCATCATGTATGGTCATTCAGAGGCACAAGTTTGGCATGTTGACACTTTTAGTCCCTATGGTTTCATAGTTTCACTGTTTGTCAACTTTAGTCCTTCAAACTCAATCTTTCACACCTTTAGAGTTTAGGACACGTGTCTTTACATAATTAGACACGTTTTTACGTGGTGTTACATCCTCACCCCCTTAAAAGAAATCTCGACCCCGAGATTTACTGGAATAAGTGAGGGTACTTTTGTCGCATCATGGACTCAATTTCCCACGTATATTCGGGACCTCTACGGGCATCCCATTTAACCTTTACTATAGGCACATGCTTCCTTCGGAGCTTTTTAACCTGACGATCCTTGATCGATATAGGTCTTTCAACAAATCTTAGGCTTTCATCAACCTGTACGTCTTTATGAGACATGGCTAGCGATTCATCAGCTAGACACTTCTTGAGATTACAGATGTGGAACACATTATGGATTCCACTCAGCTCCTCAGGAAAGTTTAGCTTATAAGTTACACTGCTGACACATTCGATAATCTCGAATGGTCCTATATATCTGGGGCTTAGCTTGCCCTTCTTACCAAAACGCATCACACCCTTCCAGTGTGATACTTTTAGTAAGACTTTGTCACCAACCTCAAACTTTAGAGGTTTTCGCCTCTTGTCAGCATAACTTTTCTGCCTATCCCTGGCAGCCTTCAGGCGATCACGAATCTGGACAATCTTGTCCGTCGTTTCAAGGACTATATCAGGTCCTGATAACTGAGCTTCTCCTACCTCTGCCCAACAGACAGGCGTTCTGCATTTCCTACCATATAATGCCTCAAAAGGCGCAGCCTGAATGCTTGTATGGTAGCTATTGTTATAGGAGAACTCGATCAAAGGTAGGTGGTCATCCCAGCTACCTCCTAAATCAATAACACATGCACGAAGCATGTCTTCCAATATTTGGATTATACGGTCACAATGTCCATCAGTCTGAGGGTGGTAAGCAGTACTAAAACTCAAACGTGTGCCCAAAGATTGTTGGAAACTTTTCCAAAAATGTGAGGTGTATCTAGTATCTCTATCAGAGATAATAGACACTGGCACGCCATGAAGAGATACAATCTTATCCACATACAACTGGGCTAACTTGTCGGAGCTATGAGTCTCCTTGATGGGCAAGAAATGTGCTGACTTTGTCAGTCTATCAACTATAACCCATATGGTGTCATTTCCGTGCCTTGTTTTAGGTAACTTGGTTATAAAATCCATGGTTACCATTTCCCACTTCCATGTGAGAAGTTCTGGCTGTTGTAACAGGCCTGATGGCTTTTGATGTTCAACATTAATCTGAGCACATGTCAGGCACTTAGCTACATGTGTGGCAATAGATTTCTTCAAACCTATCCACCAATAATTAGGCTTCAAATCTTGATACATTTTGTCACCTCCAGGGTGAACTGAGTATTTGGAGTTGTGGGCTTCCTGGAGGATTACATCTCGAAGTCCTCATTGAATAGGAACCCAAATCCTTCCGTTCATTCTGAGAATTCCATCCTTCCCAGGTGCTAACTGTTCAGCAGTTATACCTAACTTTTCACTTGGAAGGTTAACTTCCAAAACAACATCCTTCTGTGCAACTAATAGTCTTTCATTCAGACTATTCTTCAACTCAATGCTCTTGGCATTGATCCTAATTGGTTTGACTCTTTCCTTTCGGCTTAGAGCATCAGCGACCACGTTCGCTTTACCTGGATGGTAGCGAATTTCGCATTCGTAGTCATTTAAGGTTTCCATCCAGCGGCGCTGTCTCATATTGAGCTCTTTTTGATTGAACAAATGTTGGAGACTTTTGTGATCAGAAAAGATCACACATTTAGTTCCATACAAATAATGTCTCCATAACTTTAGTACGAATACAACGGCACCCAACTCCAAATCATGGGTGGTGTAATTCTTCTCATGCACTTTTAATTGTCGTGATGCATAGGCAATCACCTTGCCTCGCTGCATAAGCACACAACCCATACCGGTGTGTGAAGCATCACAGTATACGACAAACTCTTCAATTCCATCAGGTAAGGTTAGCACTGGAGCATTGCTTAATTTCTGCTTAAGGATCTCAAAGGATTCTTGTTGTTTCGGACCCCAATCAAACTTAACATTCTTACGGGTCAAAGAAGTTAATGGTGCAGCTATCCTTGAGAAGTTTTCAATGAATCTTCTATAGTAACCTGCCAAACCCAGAAAGCTACGAATTTCAGTTGGAGTCTTGGGTGCTTCCCAATTCATTACAACTTCTACCTTAGCGGGATCTACTTGGATACCTCGCTCACTGACAACATGTCCAAGAAATTGGACTTCACGAAGCCAGAATTCACATTTAGAAAACTTAGCGTACAGTTTCTCTTGATGCAATAATCCTAAGATGCATCGAAGGTGCTTCTCATGATCATCTTGATTACGAGAGTAGATAAGTATGTCATCAATGAAAACGATGACAAACTTATCTAAGTATGGTTTGCAGACTCTATTCATGAAGTCCATGAATGCTGTTGGTGCATTAGTGAGCCCAAAAGACATCACTAAAAACTCGTAATGTCCATATCTTGTTCTGAATGCCGTCTTTGGTACATCTTCGGTCCTAACTTTGAGTTGATGATACCCAGATCTCAAATCAATCTTTGAGAAAAAGCTCGCTCCTTGGAGCTGATCAAATAAGTCGTCAATGCTAGGTAAGGGATAACAATTCTTGATCGTTACCTTATTTAGCTCACGATAATCAATGCATAAGCGCATTGATCCATCCTTCTTTTTCACAAATAATATTGGAGCTCCCCAAGGTGAAGAACTAGGTTGTATAAAACCCTTTTCCAATAAGTCATCTAATTGAGTCCTGAGTTCTTTCATTTCAGTAGGTGCTAGACGATAAGGAGCTCGTGCAATAGGTGCAGCTCCTGGTAGAATGTCTATCCTGAACTCTACTTGCCTCTCAGGAGGTAATCCAGGTAACTCGTCAGGAAAGACATCAGGATACTCAGAGATGATTGGGATGTCTTCAATCTTAGGTTTCGGATCATTCACAGTCACTTATGCCATGTAGATGACACATCCGCTCTTTAAACACTGCGATACCTTGAGAATAGACACATTGTTGGGCAACCCATATTGTGTATCTCCTTGAATAGTGACGGATTCACCAGAAGGGGTTTTGATAATAACTAGCTTTTTATCACAGGCAATTTGGGCTTGGTTATGCGACAACCAATCCATGCCTAAAACTATATCAAACCCGGCCAATTTCATTGGCAAGAAGGATAGCGGGATAGAGTGATTCTTAATGGATATAAAGCATCTATCAAGAAGAGTTGAAGCTGTTTCTAAGGTACCATCGGCAAGCTCTACTTCATATTTTATGTCTAGAGTCTTAATAGGCAAATTCAGTGACTTACAAAACTTATGGTCTACAAAAGACTTATCAGCACCTGAATCAAACAAGACTCTAGCATAATTATTGTTAATGAGGAAGGTACCTGTTATGACGTTCTCGTCGTTCACTGCTTCCCTAGCATTCATTTGGAAAACCCTTGCGTTGGTTTTCCTTGCCTCCTCGGGCTTCTTAGCATTCTTGGGGCAGTTGGTCTTGATGTGCCCCTTTTCATTGCAACCATAACAGGTTGCATCCTTAATGTTCCGGCAATCTACAGATTTGTGCCCTTTCTTTTTGCAGATCCTACATGGTTTGGCTTGTGGGTCCTGGTTGCATCTTCCAAAGTGCCTTTTATTGCAGGTTTTGCATCTGGACTTATCACTTGATTGCCCCTTCTTGAAATTAGAGTTCCCTTTGCTCTTCTTGTTAGACTGAGGGGACTTGTCTTCATCCCTCTTTCTCTTCCCATCATCGGTAGCTTTCTTTGCCCCTACTTCTCACAATATCAAGAGTGAGAGACAAAGATAGATCCACAGCAGAACTATATATAGTAGGCTTAGAAGCCTTGATGTTTCCTTTCACTTTGGGAGCTAAACCACCGATGAAACGCGCAATGCGTTTGGGTTCAGGAGTGACTAAATATGGTACCAGTCTTGACATTGAATTAAAGCTGGTCACATAGGATCTACAGTCTAAATCCTTCATTACTAAAGTGAGGAAGTCAGATTCAATCCTCTCAACTTCGTGTTGAGGGCAGTAAGTATCTATTACAAGATCCACAAACTTGCTCCACGAAAGGTTATACAAATGAACCTTTCCAGTGGACTGTACTAACGCTTCCCACCAAGTGAGGGCATCGCCCTTGAAAGATTGAGACATAAACATGACTATGTCTTCCTTAGCACATCCACTGATGTCAATCACAGTCTCCATCTCATCTAACCATTTCATGCAGTCAATTGCTCCCTTTTCTCCTGTAAAATCCCTCGGTTTACAGGAGACGAAGTTGATGTGTTAAAAATGCAACATATAAATTTCATCAAATGAGACATAAAACTAACCCTTTTTAGTACTAATGTTGGAAAAAGTGTGCTTTTGTCTTCCTTTTGTATTTTCAGGATTAAATGAGCTCAAATTAACAAAAGAAGCAAAAAGACATCAAAATCTAACATAAATACAAGAAAAGGAACAAGACGTGACATGCCCGACCCCACGACAGCATCTTCCCAAGCAAAACAAGAGATCAGAAGCCTGAACACGCCCCGTGCTCAACCAGCATGGGGGCGTGCCCAAGTGTCAGCAGAAAAGACAAAGTGGTAGAAGCTTCTATTGCCCACCACGGGCCGTGCTCAGCGGACACGGGGCCGTGGTCAACTATAAGATTCGCACAATCCAGCAAATCTGCATAGTATAAAGATTCTTCTGCACCACGGGGTCGTGCTCAGCGGACACGGGGGGCGTGGTCAACTAATAAGACAAGCTGCAATAAATGAAGAAAGAGAAGGATGTGGACACGGGGCCGTGCCCGAGCTTCTGTTCAGCCTATAAATAGAATTGCTTGGCTCAAGCTCAAACCATCCCTTGGCACACCACCTCTCTCACACTTCACCCACCACCCACCACCACCATAACACCATCATCCACCACCATCATCCATTGTCCATCGTAGAGTGTGTGAGTCGTCTCGGGATCCAAGATTGATCGTAAGAGTTCTTGACAATCAAGGCCATGTTTGCCTAAGTCTCTTACATCACTTGGTGAAGACAAAGTGTCTAGTGTAGTACTTTTTATTTCTAATATTTTGCACTTTTTACTTGGTTTTGTATTAATGACTTTAATAACTAGTTGCTTATGTTGAAGGTGATCTTTCCTTATCGTTTGTCCGTGGTGTCTTGGCATTATTTTACTGTCTATATAAAATAAAAGATTTTCACCATTCATATCTCCACGGTCTATATGGAGGTATGTTGGCTACCTGGTCGGGGGTTAAGGGAACAGTTTGGTAAAGGTCTTGCCATTGTTCAGCGTTTAGAGGTCCTGCAATAGACCTGGGTCAAATTTAGTAGGACCTCCTTCAATACTTAACAGTATTGGATGGCGGGGGTCCAAACTCTTTGATCCCCTCATAAGTTAACTACTATTAATACTATAACCCGGCTATTTAGGACTGTATCCCTGCTGACTCAGACTACTTAGTCGAGGGTAACGTCACCTCCAAAAGAGGGGCCTACCATAATTTGCATTAATAACTTAATTAATTATCTTCCAATAATCCACCCTTTTAGGATTGTATCCTTGCTGACTCAAACTACTGGGGTGAGGGTAACGTCACCTTCAAAAGAGGGGCCTACTACAGTGCAAAAGTGCGGAAATAATCAAAGGTTACACTAGATACGAGTCGGAACCAAGTGATTCATCTTGTCTATCTGTTTTTCTTTTTATTTTCAGCATTTTAGTTAGTTTTTATTTTTCTTAGTTTAAAACATTTTTCTAAACTTTTTGATTTGATTAGACGTTGAGGATAAACCGGTACTAAAAGCTCTTGTGTCCTTGGACGACCTCGGTATCTTACCAACACTATACTACGCTCACGATGGGTGCACTTGCCCATATGTGTGTCTAGTGTTAGTAAATATCGTGTTTTATAAATTTAAAACTTGGCTAAAAATAAGTGTTAAAGGGGCTTAAAATATACACCTAATATATATAACACTCGACTACGCATCAAGTTTTTGGCGCCGCTGCCGGGGACACAAGGATTTTAAGAAAGTTAGGAATCAACGGCCTAATCGTTTTTCTTATTTTTCATTTTTTTTTTGGATTTTTTTTTAGTTTTTCAGCTTCTGCAGAGCTCAGCACGGGCCGTGCCTGGTCGGACACGGGCCGTGCCCAGCATCATCACTGGCAGTTTTTATTTTCTGAGTTAGAGAGAGTTGAACACGGGGCCGTGCCGGTGCAACACGGGGCCGTGTCCAACTCCCAGTAATAGGGATCCAGAAAACAATCACTGTATCTCTGACCACGGGCCGTGTTCACTGAGCACGGGGCCGTGGTGAACATTCTGACCAACGTTCTTTTCTGTTTTTATTGTAGGACTTAGAACCCATGCGCCACATTTGAACCTCCTACGTAGTGCATGAGCTCCAGTTCTAGTAGAGACATAAAAGAACCTCTAGAAGAACCCGAACGCTTTCTCAGAAAAATACTTAAAGCTAAAAATCAAGAGAAAGTTTCGGGGGACCCACTTCCAATGGCGGACCAACGTACCCTCATGGATTACCTACGGCCCACCGTAGGCAATCTCGGCGCCGCTATCAATGCACCAAATGTCGAAGCCAACAACTTCGAACTTCGGCCGCATTTGATACAAATGCTCCAAAACTCCGCAACCTTCCATGGGCTTGCGGACGAAGATCCCCATCTACATATTACTAATTTCTTGGAAATATGTGATACTTTTCGGATCAATGGAGCATCAAACGACGCCATTCGCCTTAGGATGTTTCCATTTTCACTAAAAGACCGAGCTAAGGCTTGGCTTAACACCCTCCCAGTTGGCTCGGTAAACACCTGGGATGAACTAGCCCAAAAGTTTCTATATAAGTATTTCCCTCCTGCTAAAACGGCTAAACTAATGACTGAAATTAATACATACTCGCAAGAGGATGGGGAATCCTTATATGAAACTTGGGAAAGGTTCAAGGAGCTTCTAAGAAAGTGTCCTCATCATGGTCTAGCGGTGTGGCAACAAGTATCCACTTTCTACAATGGGTTGTTGCCACACACAAGACAAACACTTGATTCAAGCTCCGGGGGACTTTTAGGTAATCGTCGCCCAAATGAAATATATAATCAAATTGAGGAAATTGCTCAAACCAATTTTTATTGGCACACTCCCCGAGGTAATAAATCTATTGCCCCGGGCACCCATAAGGTTGATGAAAGCACCTCTTTACAAGCCCAAATCGAGGCCCTCTCTTCGAAAATCAAAAAGCTAGAAATGACAAAAGCGGCCTCGGTTATGGCTTGTGAAGGGTGTGGTGGGTCACATGAAAATTGGAGTTGTATGAAAGAATTAGATGAACAAGCAGAAACGGTAAACTACATTGATAATAGACCTAGGCCGTTGGGTCCTCCAACGGGTACCTACAACCAAGGATGGCGTAACCACCCAAATCTTGGTTGGAGAGATCCCGGCAATAGTAGTAACCAACAAAATCAACGAACTAATTTTCAACAACCACAAAATTTCTCTCAACAACAAGGTGGAAGAGAAAGGGTTGAAGATACCGTATCTCGCCTCATCTCCGACACCGAAAAGAAAAACTCGGATCGATTTCAACAATTGGAATCGAATTTTCGAAATCAACAAGCTAGCATTCAAAACATTGAAAAACAATTAAATCAACTAGCTCAAAATTTCTCCGAGAGACCACAAGGCGCGTTACCAAGTAATACCGAAACCAACCCAAAGGCACAAGTACACCTCATCACATTGAGAAACCGAACCGTGGGTCCCGAGGATGCCCCATTACCACCAGTTGAAGGAAGTCAACGCCAAAGCACGACTTCACCTACACCTCAACCAGAAAAGGCTTCTTCACCAAATCAAGAGCCCACCAAGACTCCTACAATTCCGTACCCCGGAAGGTTAAATCGTCAAAAGACCGATGAGCAATTCGCAAAGTTCGAAAGTTTACTAAAACAATTGCATGTCAATATTCCTTTTATTGAGGTCCTAACCCAAATGCCTAAATATGCAAAATTCATGAGGGATTTCCTCACTCACAAAAGGAAAATTGAATCATTGCAATTAGTTAACCTAGGCGAAGAATGCTCCGCTTTAGTACTCAACAAACTTCCACAAAAGAAAATCGATCCTGGGAGCTTCACAATTCCATGCTCGATTGGGAAGTCCCCCGTTCGTAATGCATTAGCCGATCTTGGGGCTAGCATTAACCTCATGCCCACGTCAATGTTCAAACGACTCAGCCTAGGAACAACAAGCCCTACAAAGATGAGCATACAACTCGCCGACAGGTCCGTCAAATTTCCGCAAGGTGTCGCTGAAAATCTGCTGGTCAAGGTTGACAACTTCGTTTTTCCAACCGACTTTGTCATCCTAGACATGGAAGAAGACACCGATGTCCCTCTCATCCTCGGGAGGCCATTTCTAGCCACCGCCCAAGCAGTGGTGGATATGAATGACATAACGTTAACATTGAAGTTTGGGGATGAGGAAGTGAAGTTTGAATGTGGAAAGAAAGTAGAGGAAGAAGACACGGTCAAATACATGAAGGTCATAGACTCAAGCTTGGATGAGGCTCTCCGACGGTGTAACATGGGATGCAATACATCCCACTTGGGTAACATGTGACCAGGCTTTGGGTCTAGCCAAGGACCCTTATAAACGTGGCGCACCACGGAGGCATTCCGCGGAACTATCCTTAGTTTAGATTAATTTTCTTGTTTTCTAGTTAGTTTTAATTTTCAGGAATAAAACACACTTGAGATGGCAAAGGATGCAAGGGAAACTTGAACCAGCACTCCATACAGGAAAACAGAACCGTCCGACAAATTTCTTCATTTACAGTAAGCTCGGCACGGGCCGTGTCCACCCAACACGGCCCCGTGCTGCACAGTCTGCAGAAAAAGACCCAGTTCAGGTAACTGGACACGGGCCGTGTTCACCCAACACGCCCCTGTGTCCAGGCCTCTGTTTCTCTTGTTTTAATTTCGTTACTGGCACTTGAACATGGGGCCGTGCCCGGACAACACGGGGCCGTGTTCAGCGCCCAGTAACACAAAATTTTTTGCTTTTTCACACCTTTTACGCATTCAATCAACCTAAAAACTTATTTTTGGGACACATTGAGGACAATGTGTAATTTAAGTGTGTGGGGGATGCTAAAACCTTGAATCTTACAAGTCCTAAATACAAGCCTTACACAAAAATCTATTGGAATCGCTAATCACCCCAAATTTTTTCAAAAATTTTCATTTTTTTTACTTGTCTAGGTTTAACTCGGGAATTTCAAGTTCTAAAAAGGTTCTATTTTTACGAATTTACAACCAATAGCGTCGTGATAAAAAGAACCAACATAAGAAAATTATGAAAAGGCATGACAAGCTTAGTTAAAATTTGATTATATATACTTGATCACATAAAAACCTATTCCCACAAAAGTAAGTTTTGAGCCTTTATTGAGCAAACACTTACATATCATTTGACTAAATGCTCATTTTTCGTTTATTGTGTGAATAGCCGCTTGGTTCTTACGACTCTAGAACTTGCCATGACGATACATTCCCGGTCCTTACCAACTTAAACCCGAATAAGTAAATGATGGAGGCATTAGGACTAACCTTTTTATTTCTACACCATTATTTTTCTTTTTTACCACCTACCCAAAATCCCCCTAGTTAGCCCCTTTGAGCCTAAACCTTTTCATTTCATAACCCAAACCAAACACCCTTTTTACCCACCAAAACCTTTTTCATTTTTACCCCTTTGTTTTAGTAACAAGTTCGATTTGTCGTATGACTTTTCAAAAAAAAAAAAAAAAATTTGTTGATGATGAAGCAAAAGAAAATAAACAAACAAGTTTATCAAAAATAACTTTGTTTGAATAATAGCTTCATCAAAATAAAAGTTACAAAAATAGAAAGTCTTACGAAAACCGGCACTTGTTACTCTTTTTAGCCCTTTTTCTACTAACCACTAACCACCAACCCAACCACCTACCTTTAACCCAAGTCTAACCCTTTACCCACAAAGTTCTCTTGATATTTACAAAGGTATATAAGTTAAAAAGGAGGAGGATTGATTGCTTGGCAAGCCTATGGTAGGAGTAAGTTCCATGCCGCTCACGAGTGATCCACAAAAATACATTTTCGGCCGAGTGTTGAGTGATCCCCGTGAGGTATGTGAACTTGTATATAAATAGAATTTTAAAGAGGCATGTTATGCCCTAATAAGTAATTTATCTTATGAAAAGTTTTAAATAAATAATGACGAATAGGTTTGTAAATAAATAAAAATAAAACTAAATAGAGAATCTTGGAAATCCCGACACTCTACGACAAGCCCAAAAACCTTCTTCTCTACCCATTCCATTTGGGAGTGTAATAGCCACATATTAAAGAGTTTTGCTTAAGGACAAGCAAAGATTCAAGTGTGGGGGTATTTGATGTGTTAAAAATGCAACATATAAATTTCATCAAATGAGGCATAAAACTAACCCCTTTTAGTACTAATGTTGGAAAAAGTGTGCTTTTGTCTTCCTTTTGTATTTTCAGGATTAAATGAGCTCAAATTAACAAAAGAAGCAAAAAGACATAAAAATCTAACATAAATACAAGAAAAGGAACAAGACGTGACATGCCCGACCCCACGACAGCATCTTCCCAAGCAAAACAAGAGATCAGAAGCCTGAACACGCCCCGTGCTCAGCCAGCACGTGGGCGTGCCCAAGTGTCAGCAGAAAAGACAAAGTGGTAGAAGCTTCTATTGCCCACCACGGGCCGTGCTCAGCGGACACGGGGCCGTGGTCAACTATAAGATTCGCACAATCCAGCAAATCTGCATAGTACAAAGATTCTTCTGCACCACGGGGTCGTGCTCAGCGGACACGGGGGCGTGGTCAACTAATAAGACAAGCTGAAATAAATGAAGAAAGAGAAGGATGTGGACACGGGGCCGTGCCCACTGGACACGGGGCCGTGCCCGAGCTTCTGTTCAGCCTATAAATAGAAGTGCTTGGCTCAAGCTCAAACCATCCCTTGGCACACCACCTCTCTCACACTTCACCCACCACCCACCACCACCATAACACCATCATCCACCACCATCATCCATTGTCCATCGTAGAGTGTGTGAGTCGTCTCGGGATCCAAGATTGATCGTAAGAGTTCTTGATAATCAAGTCCATGTTTGCCTAAGTCTCTTACATCACTTGGTGAAGACAAAGTGTCTAGTGTAGTACTTTTTATTTCTAATCTTTTGCACTTTTTACTTGGTTTTGTATTAATGACTTTAATAACTAGTTGCTTATGTTGAAGGTGATCTTTCCTTATCGTTTGTCCGTGGTGTCTTGGCATTATTTTACTGTCTATATAAAATAAAAGATTTTCACCATTCATATCTCCACGGTCTATATGGAGGTATGTTGGCTACCTGCTCGGGGGTTAAGGGAACGGTTTGGTAAAGGTCTTGCCATTGTTCAGCGTTTAGAGGTCCTGCAATGGACCTGGGTCAAATTTAGTAGGACCTCCTTCAATACTTAACAGTATTGGATGACGGGGGTCCAAACTCTTTGATCCCCTCATAAGTTAACTACTATTAATACTATAACCCGGCTATTTAGGACTGTATCCCTGCTGACTCAGACTACTTAGTCGAGGGTAACGTCACCTCCAAAAGAGGGGCCTACCATAATTTGCATTAATAACTTAATTAATTATCTTCCAATAATCCACCCTTTTAGGATTGTATCCTTGCTGACTCAAACTACTGGGGTGAGGGTAACGTCACCTTCAAAAGAGGGGCCTACTACAATAACTAAGATAATCTCTTAAAACAGTGCAAAAGTGCGGAAATAATCAAAGGTTACACTAGATACGAGTCGGAACCAAGTGATTCATCTTGTCTATCTGTTTTTCTTTTTATTTTCAGCATTTTAGTTAGTTTTTATTTTTCTTAGTTTAAAACATTTTTCTAAACTTTTTTATTTGATTAGACGTTGAGGATAAACCGGTACTAAAAGCTCTTGTGTCCTTGGACGACCTCGGTATCTTACCAACACTATACTACGCTCACGATGGGTGCACTTGCCCATATGTGTGTCTAGTGTTAGTAAATATCGTGTTTTATAAATTTAAAACTTGGCTAAAAATAAGTGTTAAAGGGGCTTAAAATATACACCTAATATATATAACACTCGACTACGCATCAAAGTACTTATAAGTACAACTATTTTTGTACTTAGGAGTCTGGTTTAGCACCTCTCTTTGAGGCTCAGATCTTTGATTGGATGAATGCTGAGATTCATCCTTTCTTGATGCATGTGACTGTGATAAGGGTTTTGAGTGAGTTCTGGACCAAACATTACTCGGATCCTTAAACTTATCATCCACAGCCTGAGCGACTGCTGTGGTTTTCATTGCTTGCAATTCAGCAGCAGTGATATTGATCCTGGTGTTGTGGTTGTCTCCCACGGGATGACTGTTTACTTCATTAGATCCAGCCATAATTCGTGTACTATATTAAACAATAAAGATATATTTAAAATTACATAATGAACCATCTCATTGATGATTAGATGGTCATGGTATTATTAAACCGTATAGACCATTTTAAATAAAAACATTTACTCATGATTTGTCTAGGTTATAACGAAACCAAAATAATCAATTAATAGGATATAATCCTTTTATATTTATTAGACAGGGGATATACATCACAGTTGTCAATGTCATAAAAGACATATTTATATAGCTCAAGACTCGTCTCGAAGGACATTTAGATGGCACAAAAGCCTTGTCACAAGGGCAATTATTATCGTTGATCTCTTTGATAAGTGATTTCTTTTAAGGGTCGAACGAAGTTCATCGCCTTTTTTAACAAGAAGTTTAAAATAAAACCATTCTTGTCATTATTACACCTTTGCTTATAAGCATACATCTCTAATGGATGTTGTGGTGTATACATCATATTGATGTTTATTAGCCATGATCCATGTTGATCATATAGGCTATAATAGTGACTTGGAAAAATCCAAGTACATTAGAAAGATTGTGTGGTTTCTCGTACCGCACAATTCAGGATTGTTAACATGTTTACAGATGCTAACAGGGAGTTATTTTCTTAAAAAGGTTGTACCATCATAGCCATTTAATATTTTGGCTAGGTTATACCCCTAAGAATTTCTTTGGCAGATCAATAAAATTTAAATAATATAACTCGATGATGTAATAAAATACATATTAAAAAAAACCGGAAATAACTTCATTAAACCACAAAAGTAGTACAAGGATGCCCTAAACGAGACTTGAGAAAAACAACACAAACTGCCTACGCAGGGGCTACTGAAACAGAAAGTAAGTCCACGCAGGGACTTGGTACATGAAAACAAGATAAAGTCCTCGCAGGGACTTATTGAGAGACAATACAACACAAAACAACAGCATCCTACTTCTTCTTGCCTTTGATTAGGTTTGCGAGACCTTTGAGAAAGCCCTTATGTTTCTTCTTAGTTTCACTGGCTTCATGTTCAACCCGGTCTAACCTCTGTAAAATCTCCTGAGTTTGTTCCTGTTGATGAGGAGGAGGTTGTTGGTAGGGTGGGTATTGGTATCCCTGTACCGGATATCCAGTTGGGTAAACTGGAGGGTAAGAAGAAGGATATAGTGCATTGTACTGAGCAGCTGTAAGGTATGGGTCATGGTTTCCATAATCTGATGGGTATCCAGACGGATTATACCCAGATGAACCTGGGTATGTTGGGATCGGGTTGTCAAAACCCAACGGCGGCTGCAGTGGTACATGTGAAACTGGCCGAGGGTTAACTTCCGGCACCGTGTGTGAGGATCCACCCAACTGAGGGTCCTCAGGAATAGGAGGGTAAGAACTCGATCCATGAGGAGATGCAAACCGTGGTCCCCCACGTACAGACATTCTAGCATTTCTCCTTCGCCTTGGCGGCTCGGGAGGCTGTTGAGGTGGTTCCTCGACTGGCAAAGGTGGTGGGGTAACAACTTGAAGCTGTGGTTCAACCAAGGGAGGTTGGGCTGAGGATTTGTGGTATGAAGGGGTAAAGAACCAATCATACTGAGCCATTTTCTCAGCATACGAATCAGGACCTCGGTACGGTGATCCTTGATATGGTGAACCGCTCGATATGCTAATAGGATGGCCCGGTGTTCCAGTTTGCAATTCAGGGTCCGGGTCGTCGTCCATCTCCATTTCCTGCAAGAAATGATCCTCGGGTCCTAGTGGATTGAAGCCCAAAAAGTCGTTGACGTAAGCATTGGGATTAAACTGAGTTGGAGAGTAGGTAGAATCCGAATGATGAAAAGGATGAGATTGAAAGGAGTGGTGTGATTGGTTTGTGTGATGTGATCCCTGTGAATGATGGGAATGTTGGGGTTCAATAGGAATGGGTAACCCAAAGTATGGAGGGTCGGATGGTGAGGATCCAAGTGAGACAGAATGTCTTGCTGGTTCGAAGCTATGACTCCAAATGTCCCGTGAGTCGGAACCAGAGAGTGAATCAGAAGGAGTACGTCGGTGGGAGGGTCCCGCGTGGCCCGATGGCCCTCCACTCACTGGTCCTTTGCCTTTGCCTCTCACTCGTGGTGGCATTTTCCAAGTGGTAACCTGTCAAAACAAGTAAATATAATATAAACAATAAAAAGGAAAGTTAAGAGTAAAATCCTAGGTCATTAGCCTAGACTCAGAAGTCTAAGGATTGTGCTTATTGTGTCATTGAGATTAAACACAAAAGGTTAGTGTTTAATTCACTCAATGTTGGCTCTGATACCAACCTGTCACACCCCGATATTTCCACATACTACCGGTGGGCCCAGTGGGGAGTATCGTGACGTAGTTGATATCATCATAGTCATTACACACAATATAATAGCACAGCGGAAGGCTTGGTGAATAAACTATTACAAACCATAATGTCTGAGTGTTCGAGTGAAAGAATATACAGACTTGAATGTAATAAGATCCACAGGCGGATCATAAATAAATACAAAGAAACAAAATAACAGACTTCAGGCATCTATGGATTTGCAAGATCCTCTTATGACACCTAATAGCTCCAGCCTATTACGAGAGGTACCTGTCAAATCAGTCTTTAAGAAAATACGCCAGTTTACACTGGTAAATACAATTAACTGACTCTTTTGAAAACATTTATGAAAATTGATTTAAGTTCACATGGCACAAATCTTTTATAACTTGGGAAAATCATTTAAAGATAATCTTGTATATAGATTTACATGTTTGTCATACAATTGGGGCCGGTTAGAAGCCGGTCTTGATTAACCGACTCACCACTTATAGAACCCACAAAGGAGTTATCCCCAACATGTGGGTTTATATTTATTATTTAGCATTTGCATCTGTCAGGTGTATGCCTACACCCCGTGCATAGGTCGTGGCCATTTTCAAAAGAAATGAGCCGAGGATATCCAGGACACGGTCGTATTAACCCCCAATGTTTATGTTATCAAACAAGACAGATTAAAACGGGTTATGTAAATTTATTAATCACAATCCGATTAAATGATTTCATACCCGACCAAGTGGTATTATTATAATACCATATCCCAAGCCCGTATAAGGGAAAATAAGTTAAAAGTATTTACCTGATGCTAGCAGTATAATCCTAAAGCTTTTTGATGGCACCTTCTACCTGAAGCTATTTAATCTGTATAGAAGGTTTATTAACCTATTAGGATGCTAACGGGTCTTTAATTTAGTCAAGGACTTAGACCGGCTAGCTAGAAGGAAACCTTACGGTTCTAAACGCTAGATTAAGCAGAGACCGGGATAGAATGTGGTTTAGACCCGACAAGCTTGGATACTTGTATAATGTGGATAAACTAAACACATTATGAAAATTTAGAATTTATTGATAAGGTTAAGCCCGTTTCGACTATTTTATGTAAACTAGTCACATAAGCCGATCCGAACGCGTAAACGCGTAACGGGCAACCAAATAAATTATATACAGGTCTTAATCATTATTATGCTTAAATATGTTAATACATCAGTAAGATGTTAACATATATGCCCAAAAAGTAATTTAAACCAAAATAAGTCCCATAAGGGTATTTTGGTAATTTTAATGCTCATAAAAGAGTTTAAATATTAAACTGAGTTCCAGGTCTGATCTAATCAGTAAAAATATGTATTTTTATAAGTTATAATAGTAGGGTATTTTATATATGTGAAATTTATCTTATATAACCAAACTATGCATCGTATGGGCATTTTGGTAATTTCACATAAGCTTTAAAGGTCAAAATAGAATTCTGAGTTTAAAAACTTTGGCTTACTGTTTAATTATATAAATTAACTTAAAATATCAGTAGGTAATAAGTTTTATATGCCAAATAAAGTTTTTAACTCATACTATGTGCTAAAAACGCTAAAAAGTCGATTTTAAGGGATATTCGGGTTAAAATAGGAAATCTGAGTTTTTGATCAGTTTATAAAGTTCAAAATATTTTATTTATCATATAACATCAGTAGCAAAAAGATTGACATCAAAATGTTATGTAAAACTCATTTTATGCATGAAAAGGGTAAAACCGACAATTACCGAAATCAAGCTATGTTATGCTCAGCCTAAAAATAAATAAAAATCTTCAAAAATCCCGAAATATTATTTTACATCAGTAGGTAAAAATTTTGGTATAAAAAATTGGGTTTAGATAGGCTTTATGCTAATTACACCATTTAATTAATAAAAAGCCTTCTAATTACGCTATTGACCATAACTCCTAATCTAGACCTCAAACTGATGTCAAATTTTCGGGACAAGTCTAAATATCAGTAGCAAAGGTGTTTGTCCATTCACATTGCTAAAAATCTCAGTTGTGTGTCAAAAGGGCGTTTATGGCATTTTTAAGCATATTAACGATCATGTGCATATAATTCAAACCACTAGGCACCATGTAATATAACTTCAGAGGGTTATACTACTGAGTAATGTGGTCCTAATGGAAGCTTAAAACTTGGGACAATTAAGCTTGAACGGGTCAGAACTGCAAGTCAAAGAGAAAGTCAAGCTTTTGCGACTTTCGGTTATAAACTGACCTTAGACTATTAATTGCCGGGTTAGGACTGATAAAACATGTTTTAATATTAATTACCAAGTCATTAGAATGTTAAAATATAATTTAGAACTTCTTTTTTATTAATTTTAATCATTTTCAAACATTCTGTCCAGTTTGACTTTTTGTCAAACTACTTTGACCCGACAATTTACTAGTCAAACGAGATAATTAGGAGGTGCCCTTTTAGGGGTTAATCACCTACCTTAATATGGTTCCATAACCACTTTCAATTTGATCAGTGGCTGGTCCATATGTAATTAAAACGAAAGTCAAACTTAATTTACGATAAGTTTGACTTCTAGGTAATTAAGCTAATTAAAACGACTAAGCAAGTAATTAGAGGCTTACTAATGGTCCTAGCTGTCTTTTCTACCCTTGAAAGTCTTCTCCTAATGATGCAAGCTCCAGAGACACGTCCTTATTGAAGTTGTTTGCAAGTGTGCTTGTGAACTCAAGAATTAGTCCCTTTATATAACAATTCACAAGATCATGGATCCTTTCCAGGTGTTAAGGGAGGCCCTAGGATCACCCCAGGTGTCATAGTAAGTGAATTAAACCGACTTACAGCCCCTAGAGTCGATACAATCAAAGTTAAGGCGGTGGAACAACCAAAACCCGCACCTGGCAGCCATTTTGTGCACTGGGCACTCTTAGGCGGGCTGCGTAAGCCATAGAGGGGGCTTACGCGGGCCGCGTGGACCTACTGAACTGGTAAAACAATTTTCAAAGCTGGCAATTTCAGTCCCTGATCGTTTTAAACCCTTTTTAACCTTATTGTTGACATATAAGGCCCTTGTAGTCAGTTTGGTGAAGCTCAAGGATGTATAAACTAACTTCGTTAGGCTCGGGTTCGTTAAATATCACTATGAAAGCAAGTTTCATCAAGTTGACACTTATAGCCCAAAGTCTTGAAAACACGCTTAACGATCTCGAAACCACGTGAAATTTATACCACTTATTCTTGAGAGTATATTTGAATATTTCGAAGCCTCAGTTTCGTTAAAAGGTCACTCAGAGGTTAGAATCAACATGTTGGCACGTTTAACCCTTGTAATTTAATAATCTTCCGATTATTTTCATAAACGGCTTCTTATATCCAATCAATCACTCGTTTAAGAATATATTCATCATGTATGGTCATTCAGAGGCACAAGTTTGGCATGTTGACACTTTTAGTCCCTGTGGTTTCATAGTTTCACTGTTTGTCAACTTTAGTCCTTCAAACTCAATCTTTCACACCTTTAGAGTTTAGGACACGTTTCTTTACATAATTGGACACGTTTTTACGTGGCGTTACAATTATTTACATCGACGAATACAATCGACCTCTGTTCCACAATAAGGGATTCAAGTTCCAGTGCTACTCTCTGGGTCATCCACCTTTATCATTTGTCGTGTTCGCTAAATTTATTTGTGTGTTCGTTTGTGTTCGTGAACCGTTCGTGAACACGCTCATTTCTTTAATGAACGAACACGAACATAAAATCTCGTTCGATAAGTGTTCATGAACCATTCTTGAACACATTTATTTCCTTAACGAACGAACACGAACACGGCCTTGTTCGTGTTCGTTCCGTTCGTTTACAGCCCTATTCATTTATCATTAAAATTGAAATGTTTTTTCATTCATTTCATAGGTAACTGTCATGATGTGGATTTTTGTTTCTTTTTTTCCTTTTATTTGATGCTAACGTCAAGTGAAGACGTGGATTGTAACTTTTTTTAACTTTTTATGTAATTAAAGTATTTTTATTTTTAATAAATATAATTTCATATATTAAAATAATCCGACACCAGCATCTTATGCTCTATTTTTTTTGACACGTGGAATAAAGGACATGGCTCCATTTGAATGTTAAGTTATCTAAATGAGACAAAAACAATACGAGTAACCTAATTGGAATACTTTTAAAATTCGGTTAATATTCTTTGACATTTTCCCAATGCTTTATTATTGTATCTCACTCCTAAGTCCTAACCTTATTGTACGTGTTGGTTTAAAAATAGTTATCAAAAAAGTATTTAAAAAAAAACTTAATTGTATCTCACTCAACCTTATTTTATGATTTCAGTTTGTGATGATTCAATTATTTTAATTATGGTTTCGAGCTAGTCTTTGTAAGAATCATGAGAAATAAGCCTTGTTCTAACAAGAAAAAAAGTAAACTATAATTTCATATGGTTAACTTCGAAATTTATCGAAAAAATATAACTTATATACACCCACGACGTATTAGTAAATTATCTAAACTTTCTGTGGCTGTGGTAGGGTTATCTATTTGCTAATAACATTAGCCTTTTTAAATTCTTTTATTACAATTTGTAGTTTATTACTACTTAATATTTATCAGTTTTGAGTTTCAAATTAGGCTGCCTACCTAATAGGTTTTATTTTTTGTATTCAATAGGTTTAAATTTCAAATTATTTCACATTGGATAGGTTGTTCAACTTATATATATATATAATTCAAGATATGTCATATATATATATAGAAATGGGATCCGGAAAAAGCTGTGAGAAGTGTGAAAATGGCTCTTAGAGAGACACGTGGTGTACACTACAATTCAGCGGAGGGGCGTTTATGTCTTTTTCCTATGTTTAACATTTTCCTCCTGTTCTATTCATGGTGTTATTTTATGACGTTGAAACACATTTGACGTTTAGTTAATGTTTAACTTCATAATTTTGGTTGCGTTTTGTTTCTTTTGTTTTTACTATGATAAATTAATCATTTCTTTATAAAGGATTCAAAGTAAATATCATGACGTTAATGTGTTATTACAATCATCACAATTCATTCATAAAAACCGACATACATTACAATAAAAACGAAATTAAACAGATTAAGTTAATACTCATCATTATAAAGGATGCAAAGTAAATATCATGGCGTTACTTATGTTATTACAATCATCACAATCCATTCATAAAAACAGACAAGCATTACAATAAAAACGAATAAAACAGATTAAATTAATACTCATCATCGGATGGGAATACATCAGAGATGTACCATGTGGAGAAGGGGTCAGCGATGGTGTTACCGTATGGTAACTCGACTCACCCCCCCCCCCCCCCCCACTCCACCTGAGCACCCCACTCACCCTTATATATTTGCCTTTAACCTCTTCTCAATTTCAACTAACCCAACTCATCAACATCAAAATCATATCTGATTCCTTCAAACTCAATAAGAACTCGGCACTAATATATCGTTTGTATTGTTGGTTTTCCCCTTATTAATAAGTTTTGTGTATAACCACAATCAAAATTGAATCCACATATCGTATTATTTGAACATTGTTTCCTATTTTTATTACTTGGCTTCTATCCTTTTTTTTCATGCTTTATTTAAAAGTTTTGTGTATAACCCCTATCAAAATTGAATCCACATATCGTATTATTTGAACATTGTTTCCTATTTTTATTACTTGGCTTCTATTTTTTTTCATGCTTTATTTAATAAAGCACAATAGGTTGCCAAGATAAGCTACATCTATCTCGCTATTCTTAAAAGCCATTTGTTGATCCGACCTCTGTTTCGCCTCTTGCAATAAAGTTATCCGTTCCTAATAGTGCCCGAAGCGATTATTTTAACCACTTTAACTTCTTCAGTCTGCCCAATCCGATGAACACGGGCCGTTGCTTGCTCTTCTAGAGCTACGTCCAACCACGGTTCCATGAAGTAGATTCTGGTGGCAGCAGTTAGATTTATGCCCATGCCTGCAGCCCGAAGGTTGGCCAACAAAACCACTGGCACACCCTGTCTTGAAACACCAAATTCTTCAATCACCTTCGCACGTCTTTTTGCACTCATAAGACCATCCAAGCGCACGGTCGTGAATCCTGCCTTTTTTAGCGGCTCTTCAAGAAAAACTAGCAATGTACAAAATTGATAAAACACGACTGATTTTATAGATGGGTTGTCGGTTGTAGAATCGACTAGAAGGTTCAACAGGGCGGCTACTTTGGATGAAGGACGTTGACACCAGGATTTCATCATCTCCGGGGTTTGTTTGGGTGGTGGAGAGTATATATCGAATTTTGATAATTGACGGCGGCAAAGAGGGCATAGTGAAACGGAACGGTTTATGACCTTGTTTATACAGTTTTTGCAGAACATATGAGAACAAGACGTGATAATAATCTGTGTTGAAGGAGATAGGCAAATCGGGCATTCAAAGGCTTCATCCTCTTGTAGTAGGATGGCAAGCTTGTTAAGAAGAACCGGATTGTTCGATGCATCTGAAATTATGGAATGAATATGATTATTACTTGCAAAGAATAAAACTATGTGAACATAATAAAATGAACAGTCACAATTCAAAAGTTTCACGAACAAGTAACCTTACATATTGGCTAAACTAGAGATGGAAAATGGGTGGGTCAGGGGGCTAGGTAATGGGTCAAGACATAATTTTGGTATCATCAAATTGGGTCAAGCTGAAACACCTTTTATCCATTTCTTAATAATAACTAATTACTATGTTTAATATGATTTCGTAAAAGGAAGAAGTCGACTTAACGTTATGAACCTTCAATGGATTCGCACTACAAACCCCCCATGAAGTATCCAATTAGGTATAAGTTATAACATAAAGACCTATTAATTGTTTTTAACAAATAAACATGTCAACCCGCGAGCCTATACATCTACCTGAACATGATGTGTTTAGCTATATGCACTTGACCTGAAAGTGACTAGGACCCGTCTAAACTAAACCCAAACCCGCAAAGTGTCATGTTAGAAGTTCACACCCCTATTGTACTCATAAATATAATCTTTAGACAATAATCTAGTTTTATAAACAAAACAATTTCTTAGGTTTCTATGCATTAATATTTACATACCCGAATCAACATGTTATATGCCCTTAACTATAAGGTTTTAAGGTTTTATTAGAATTATTCCTCTACATGCAGCAATGGAATAACATCAATGATATTTAGCGTCTAAGTGGAAAAGTAAATAAAGTGAAAATAATTACCTTTAAAGTTGGAGATTGGAATTGATGCTAAAACATCTAGAGGAACCAATTCTGAATGTGTGCATATTTGGCGAAGCCGATGCTTATAACCATTGAGTGATTTTTTGTTACACTCCTTTTTGCAATATATGATTTTCAACATATATCTTGGCCCTCGCTTCAACATCATCATACAATTTTCGCTCCTCTGCAGAAAGCGCCACATTGCACATATGGATTGTCTTTGGAGGCAACACAATATGAATCTTTTCTTTTGCACGCCTCAAAGAGACCGTTGCCATTAACGCCTAACATATTGAAAGAAACAACATTTTTAGAAGCTCGTTGTTATGATTGGGTCAATACAAGTTATGAATTATCCATAACAAGTCAAATGTGCTAAATCAAAAATATATTTTAAATAATTAGATTACCAATAATACTGTAATGATATAATTTCTTAATCACTTGTAACACATCTAACTATCTGTAGAAAACCAATACCAACCCGAGCCATTTCGACCCATAATAAAAGGAACCCATTTGAACCCAAAACAACTCCCACATTTTCCCATATCTAAAAATATAACAGGCATCAAGTCTAAAGGTCGCCTGATGTGTGCAAAATACAACATATAAATTACATCAAATGAGGCATAAAACTAACTCATTTTTAGTACTAATGTTGGAAAAATGTGTTTTTGTCTTCCTTTTGAATTTACATGGTCAAATGAGCTTAAACGAGCAAAAGAAACAAATATACAACAAAAACCAACATAAATACAAAGAAAAGGAATAAACGTGACATGCCCGATCCCTCGACAGCATCCCCAAAAGCAAAAACAAGAAACAGAAGACTGACCACGGGTCGTGCCCACTGGACACGGGGGCGTGGTCAGGTGTCTGCAGAAAGGACAAAGCTGTTGAAGCTTCTACGCCCACCACGGGGGCGTGCCCAGCTCAGCACGGGGCGTGGTCAACGCTAAGATACACAGAATCTTGCAAAATCTTGGTAGTACAGATACGCTTCTGCCCACGTGGCCGTGCCCAGCGAACACGGGCCGTGTGGAGCCCTATGCTAACAAATGCAATTAATGAAGGAAGAGAAATGGATGGTCACGGGGGACACGCTATAAATAGGGGTGCTTGGCTCACTTCAAAGGCATCCCTTGGCAAACCACTACTCTCTCACTTTGCCACCACTACACAACCAACACCCACCACCATCATCCATCATCCACCTTTAGAGTGTGTAGTAGTCTCGGGATCCAAGATTCATCGTAAAAGTTCTTGTCAATCAAAGGCCATGTTTGGCTAAATCTCTTACATCACTTGGTGAAGACAAGTCTTTTATGTATTACTTTTGATTTTTAATCTTTCGGCACTTTTTATTTGGTTTTGTATTACTGACTTTAATAACTAGTTTCTTATGTTGAAGGTGAATTTTCTTTATCATTTGTCCGTGGTGTCTTGGCATTACTTTACTGTCTATATAAAGTAAAAGATTTACACCATTCATATCTCTACGGTCTATATAGAGGTATGTTGGCTACCTGGTCGGGGGTTAAGGGAATGGTTTAGTAAGGTTCTTGCCTTATTCAGTGTATAGATCCTGCAAGGACCCGAGTCAAGCTTACTAGGACCTCCTTCAATACCCACTGGTATTGGATGGCGGGGGTGCGAATGGCTTGACCCCCTCATATGTAAACTACTATTAATACATTAAACCGGTTACTTGGGATTGTATCCCTGCTGACTCAAACTACTTAGCCGAGGGTAACGTCACCTTCAAAAGAGGGGCCTACCACTTTTCGCATTAATAACTTAATTAATTATCTTTCAATATTCCGACCCTTTGGGATTGTATCATTGCTAACTCAAACCACTGGGTTGAGGTAACGTCACCTTCAAAAGAGGGGTCTACTACTATAACTAAGATAATCTCTTAGAAAGTCCGAAAGTGCAAAAATCATCAAAGGATACTTAAAAGGCGAGTCGGATCCAATTGATTCATCTTGTCTATCTGTTTTTATTTTATTTCTGCGTTTTTAGTTTTATTTTTCATGTTTTAAACCTTTTCTCAAAATTTTAGATTGATTAGACGTTAAGGATAAACCGGTACTAAAAGATCTTGTGTCCTTGAACGACCTCGGTATCTTACCAACGCTATACTACGCTCACGATGAGTGCACTTGCCCAAGTGTGTGTTTAGTGTTAGTAGAATATCGTGTTTTATAAATTTAAAACTTGTCTAATGCGTAAAATGGGCTTAAAATATCAATAAAAATATATCACACTCGACACGCACCATCGCCACATAATTATTCTTTTTACCTATTTAAATAATTAGATTACCATGGATATTGTAATGATACATGTCCTTAATCACATGTAACACATCCAACTATTTCTAAAAAACCAATATCATCCCGACCCATTTCGACCCATAGTAAAAGTAACTCGTTTGAACCCAAACAACTCCCACATTCTGCCATCTCTAAAAGCATAATAGACATCAAGTCTAAAGGTTGCCACAGATTTATAATTTTTACCTGCAGCCTTGAGAGCCCATTTGCATTCCCTCTAGCAATTGGGCATTGCACCAAGCCATCCCAATAGCTTTTAGTCGAAAACGGTAGAACCTTAAGAACACCATGGGAAAGAATAAATCCATTGAAACGGTGTCCCAGTCACAACCTATCTAAATCTTGAATTCAACTTAGTTAAAACAACACTTTTTTTGACCCGTAATCCTTAATTATATGCGACGCTTCATCCAATATGATACGCCACCACTCCATTCTCTTTAAGGGATGATGCCACCAATCATCTTCCCAACTTAATGTGCCATATGTTGTTAACACTATATCATACTTTTGAAGCTCGGAAACATCTTGAGTCCTTTGCCCATAGTACAAATAGGATTTCAACCATTTACATTTAATGTGCTCTGCTAGTCGGGTTTGCCAAGTTGCAACCACAGACGGCGGAGAAACAATTAATATGATTTTTGGGGCAACCTGGCCTGTATACTCATCTGCTTTCCGTTTTCTACTACCCCTTCTTGATCTTTCAAGAGCCGGGTTAACAAATGTCCCATTTTCAACTTCGGCTTTTACATCATTTGAAGCAGTATATTTATCCAAAGCGATCAAAGATAGAATAGTGAGAGTTTTACCCAATCCTGTGTCGTCTGCAAAGATCCCACCACGTAATAGGTCAGGGCGTGTATCAGTATGGTAATCCGTTAAGACGTTCATGTAACCATGGTCGTTATGCTCACAAAACGGTGGCAATTCATCTGAGTTCTCATGGTGGTACAACTAATACAGGGCTTGTTTTTTGTGGAGAAAAATATCAAATAATATAATATCTGATGGTGGATCGATTACTCCACTAACTGCATTTTGACTCAGATTCTTGCCAACCAACTTAAATATCTCATCCAAATTACTCTTTTTCCTCTTCTCTTCCACTACAACTGCCTTAGAACTACTGCACTGCGGATTCGTTTCAGACAACACACACAACCCTTTTCTCAAGAACGCCAATCTGACGGTTTCAAAGGCTTCCGGTTTGGCGAAAACATGAACAAGACAGGGGATAGTGTAGTGAACGAAATGTTCAGGGGTTTCAGGTAAACTTCCTTCCACATGAACCAAATTGGAGTCGATTAAAGGGGCAAGCACATCATCTGCCTTCTTTTCAATACAGCCAACCTCAAATCCTAGAGCATCGAAGACTTTAATGGCGTTTGGGTCGTAGCGATGAAGGAGTTCTCAAAAGAGAACGACCTTCTCGCCGCCACTTATACCGCCGCGATAGCCCTGTAGTCCAACAATGTTCGTGTTAACGATGAAGGTTTCAGAATGGACTGACGGTGACGATGATAGTAGATCATCATCTTCGTCGGAAACGAGAGCCGAACGATCAAGACTCATTTCGCACATTCAGGGGACAAGATTCCGGTCACTAACAGCTTAGCGATGATAATTGATGAAACATAATGAAATGATTCTTGAATCTTGAATATATATATATATATATATATATATGGTAACCCGCGCGTTGCGGCGGAGTCGACAATGCACGATGAGAACATGATATTTTTAATAGGTTGTGGCTCAAATTTCTCTAATTGGCCAAAAAGATGGTTTAGTGACAAGTCGATATACTTCACTGTCACAAGTGCGGTCGGTTCTTCCCCTGCCTCTGCTCAGCCTATAACATGGAGATGTAAAATTTCAACTAAGGTTGTATTAAAAAAAAGAAGTAAAAACTACTAATTACCTGAGATTTAGACTGCGCGTATAAGAAGCGCATAATGCGAGCACATCGATTGATTTTTTCACGAAATAACCGTTGGATTCCCGAAATGATAGCTCAAACTTACACATCCAGTCTAAATCAACAACTCGCAACCATATAAGAACGCAGAAACTTATCAATAGAAGAATAAACTCTTCACATCATGTAAGAACTAACAGGATGCCATATTCTGTTGCACTCGAATACATTCTGGATATGGTAATTATAGAATTATATAACTACTCTAACACTAAGTTTGGGATTTAACATATGACCCACACTTACAAACCATCATGATCTCACCACTACTATCAATATCAAATTTATGAGGATCGGAGCCGAAATCATCAAGATATCCTCATCATGTCAAGATCATAAAGGCCAACAAGTGGAATAGTGGCTTCAAATATTATCTGCATGATGACATTCACACTCTGCATTGGTTGATCAGGCTCATCAAAACTGGCTTTTCATCATCTTATTTTTATCCATTTGATTTGCAGGGAGGTTCTTTGAAAACCACTCATCTGATTTATCCCTGCCAATGTGATACTCTGTTGAAATGTACATCTTTAGTGCATAGTACCGATCGTTAAAAATGTGAACTTTTTTTCATGACAATATGGGTAGCAGGTCAAAATGTGTCCTTTTTTTACAGATTCAAATAGGCCCACAAAAACTGATCTCTTTTTATAAATAATTAGTGTGGCAGGTATAATTAGCATATTATTTCGGGAAGGGATAATGTACATTAATTCAGAAGTGTGAGAAGTGTATTATAACACTATATATAACACTATATAACACCATATAAACACCGTATATCACTATGTAACACCATATAACACCATATAACACTATGTAACACTATGTAACCCCATATAACAATATATAACACTATACATCTATCATAGACATGCTATCAGACAAAATATAGTGTTATATTTGTGATATAGTGTTATATAGTGTTATATGATGTTATATGGGGTTACATAGTGTTATACGGTGTTTATATAGTGTTATATATAGTGTTATAATGCACTTCTCACACTTCTAGATTAATGTACAAGATCCTCTACCTATTATTTCAATAATATTTAAACTTTTGAATAAAATGATCAATGAGGTTATATGAAAGAACCTATTTTGTTCGATCCTCTGCTATCACTTCTCGGAATCCTGCATCTATAAGCATCTAAAGTTAAAAAAAGAATACACATAATACATACATATAAACTTTCAAAATGTTTTCTATTCCAAAAGAGTTCTCGGCATAACTATATGCTTTGTGCACCAAAACGTGCCTCACTCTCACTCACCACAATATTGAACTTATAAAAAAGTAACCCTATATTCTACAAAGAGAAAAATGAAAACTAAAAACTTGAAACTGAATTATAACAGAAGAACCAAGTATTTTACATAAAGAAAAGCACAAGTTACAATATATGGCAACAGCCAGTTACCTAAGTTAGCTGACGGGTGGTCCGTAGGACAACCCTTAAAAGGTTTAATACAATGCACATTCCAGGCTTATTACGGTTAATTCTTGGAACTTGTGATCTACATGATAATGGGTTTTGCAGGTGAGAATAAGCATAAAAGGATGTTCTTATGGAGCATGGATTTTGTGGAAGAAAAGACTAAGAGATCAAGACTTAACAAAGAAAACAAGAGAAGGAGCTCAGTCAGTGGCGTAACCTACGGTGACTTGCCGTAGGTTACAGTGAGCAATGATGTTCTACGGCAATTGGCTCCTGATCTACGGCGAGCATGTTGTGAGACTTGGGTGGCCGTAACCTACGGCAAAGCACCGTAGGTTACGGCACTGTATAATGACTTTTGGATCTGTTGACCTGCTGCTTGCCGTAAGCTACGGCAAAGCGCCGTGGCTTACGGCGCCAATGATAACTTCTGAAATTGCTGACCGCCGTAACCTACGGCGGAGTGCCGTAGGTTACGGCACCGACTGGGCTACTTGAGTAACTTATGGCATTTATTGCCATTTTGATGATGCTTTATGATACCAATGATGGAGTTTCGGTTACAAATCACTTAGCAATGAATTCTTGGAGAATATGGAGACACTTGGGGAGGAAGAACATCATCTTTGGCATTAATCTTTTCATCTAATCTTTGTTGCTTGTGATTGTGTTGAACAATATTATCTTTTATTTACATTATGATGTCGCTTCAAGCCATGCGTGGCTAAACATTCTATGGTCATCTTAGGTTGAAGGTTTGTGGAAACTATTGTGCTTGTTTTTATATTTCTAGAATGATGAATTGAACTTATGTTTTTGTTTATCATGGTGTGTTCTTGTTTGTTTGTAAATTGTTGATGCTTATAATTATTCTTCTTTGAAACCATACGTTCTTGGTGCCGTTGGCAATCGAGATATCATGGGTAGAATTAGAATTGGGTGAGGGTCAATTGGTCATCAGGTAACAACCTCACGTTCTAGGAATCTGAGTACTTAGTTCCCTTTTATCACAACAAATAATTACACATGAACTATGTCTATGTAGTTCTTTCTAGTAAATGATAGCACAATTGTTGAAGCAAACCGGAAACTTAGGATGGTCATTTGTCTCTAATTTGTTTACATCAAAAGCTTTTCTTTGCAATCTAGTTAGTTAATTTCAGTTTTAAAACCAAATCCAATCAAATCAACTCTTGAATTTTATTTTATTTGCAATTAGATTAATTTAGACAAGTTAGATAAACTTTGAAATAACACATTTTCCACAACTCCCTGTGTTCGATACCCACCTACCGCTATCTATTTAGTTGTATTTGGATTAAATTTGATTGTGACCACGACATCACGTCAAATTTTGGCGCCGTTGCCGGGGAGTAGTGCGCAACGTGTGTTATTTTTGATCCTTTTGAGTTTGTTATTTTTCTGGTTTACGCTAGGTGTGTTAGTGTGCAGGTATTTACAGGTGTATGCGTACTAGAAGCTCTCACAAGCTATCACCTTTGGCATTTGATCCGGAAATTGAGTGAACATTAAGAGGAAACAAAATTTTGCTAAGAGAGAACGGAATCAGCGGTTCACCAACAACACCAACTACACCAATCACACCAATTCGATACATGGATCCACCACAACCACCACCCACTACGGGTGAACTCATACCACCATTCATACCATCATCCACTCAACCTTCACCAAACACTACTATTCCAAACACCACTACCAATCCTACTCAACCTCACAATGTTACACCAACCAACATCACCCAACCCATTACTACTCAAGAAGAACCTTCACTTTCCTTTAACCCTTCAACTACGATTCCACCACTCACTCATTTCTTCCCATTTTCAGGTCAATTATCCTCAACATATACATTACCCCAAGGTTCAACTATTGTTCATGAAACTTCTACATTTAGACCATCGAACCAATCGGGTTTTCACTACTCGACCCTTCCATTTGGGCAATCTTCGGGAATAGGGGGAGATGGATATGAGGAGGGATATGAGGATTTTGAGGGTTATGATGAAGACGGGTATGCTTACGCTTATGGGGGTGATGGTGATCAAGGAGAGTTTGGTTATGTGCAAGGCCAACCGCAAGGGATGTCAAATGTTGGTGGAGTGCCACCACAACAACAACTCATACCACAACACATTAGGCCAAGGCCACAAGGGCCACCAATGCAATGCCCTATACCATTGCAACAAGTTCGACCACAAAATGTTCAACCACAATTTCAAAGGCCAATTCAAAACCCACCGATGCCACAACAACAATTTCAACAACCAATTGCACCACAAGGGCATATACCAAGACCAATGGGTCCTATTCGTCCGAGGGGTCGGTTGGGTGTACCAAGAAGGCATCTTAGGGAACATGCGAGGGGAATTGAAGCGCATTTTAGGCCGGTAATTACTCACAACCCTTCACCGGTGGTTATTCCTCACAATAACCAAGGAAGAACTTTTGAAGTGAGAACAAATTCTTTGCAAAGTTTGCCGAAATATAAGGGTCTAGCAACGGAGGAACCTTACTTTCATTTGGAGGCCTATGACTCAATTTGCAATACTCTTGGGAGTCAAGGTTTTTCGGCTGATGATGTTAAGTTGGTATTGTTTCAATTTTCGCTGGAGGACAAGGCAAAGAAGTGGTTCTACACTTTGCCTTCAGCATCTATTTATACTTGGGCGGAGATGCAACAAATTTTCCTAGATGAATTTTATACCGCTCAAAAGACCAACGATGCTAGGAAGGGGTTGAGGAGCTTTCAACAACAACATGGTGAAATGTTCCATGAGGCATTTGAACGTTTCAATAAGATGATCAAAAATTGCCCTCACCACGGAATTGAATTGTGGGAATTAATGAATGCTTTTCATGAGGGGTTGAGTGCCGAAGATGCTCGCGATTTAATGTCTATTACCGGTGGGACTTTTGGTACAAATTACGAGAATGATGATTGGGAGTTTTTGGAGAACATGGCAACTACATCAAAAAGAAAAGCTCAAGCATCGAGGAGAGCACGACCGGCCATTGCCCGACCTCAAGTGCACGCAATTGACGATGGTAATGTTCAAACCTCTAATCAAATTTATGATGTCTGTGCTACTTGCAATGAAATAGGTCATGCGGCTGAAAATTGCCAAGGAATGGTGGAAGGGCAATATGAAGAAGTTCATGCAGTACAAGGTCAAGGAGGGGGTGGTAGAAACTACAACATGAATTCCAATACTTACCACCCCGGGTTAAGGAACCACCCAAATTTTCGTTATGGGAACCCTTCAAATCAAGCAAACCCAAATTTCCAAGGTAACCAGGGTAACTATGGTTCGCGCCAACCTTACAACAATCAAGGTGGATATAGAAGTGGGAACAACCAAGGGTACCAAAGGCAATATCAAACGGGTCAAGAACAAGGGGGTCTTCGGGTGGAAATGAGATGGTGGATATGTTGAAGAGCATGCAAGCGGAGATGCAAAAGATGAACCAAATGGATGATGCTCACATACAAAAGGATGAAGCTCGAGATAAAGCAATTCAAACTTTGACCACCCAAATGGGTCAACTTGCAACCGAAGTGTCAGAATTGAAGAAAAGTAAAGGTCAATTACCAAGCGACACTAAGGTAAACCCATCTCATGGTACTTCAAGAGGTAATAATGTTAACATTCACTATGTAAGTGTTTTGAGAAGTGGGAAAGAGTATAAAACCAATCCTTCACCGGAGTTGGTTGATGGGGTGGTTGAAGATATAACAGGTCAAGATAGTGAGGAAGAAAATGAATCACCTATTGTTTCTTCTAAAAAACCCAATTTTGAAAAACCCAAAATTAATAAAGAAAACGAAAAGAAAAATGAGGGTGAGGGATCTAGTCAAGTACCATTTCCTTCAGCTTTATTAGATCCGGGTAAGAAAAATTTCATTTCAAAACGGGGGCCTCAAAAAGAGGAAATGTGGGAGGTTTTTAAACAAGTAAAAATTAATCTTCCTTTACTTGAAGCAATCAAACAGGTACCCGCTTACGCCAAGTTTTTAAAAGAATTATGTACTCAAAAGAGGCAACAAAAAGTGCCTAAATTGGTTGATTTGACGGAGCGGGTAAGTGCGGTTTTGAAAGGAGATCTTCCTCCTAAGCTACAAGATCCGGGAACGCCTCTTATAAACATTCAAGTGGGAAATTTTCAAACCGCAAGGGCGTTATTGGATCTTGGAGCCGGAGTAAGTATCTTACCGGGGGGGGGGGGGGGGGGTTGTACGACCAATACGATTTTGGTCCATTGAAACAGGTTGAGACAACGGTGGTATTAGCCGATTTGTCTCACAAACTTCCTCGGGGTATGGTACGGGATGTGATAGTTAAAGTTGATGAGTTTTATTATCCCGTGGACTTTCTTGTGCTAGACTACTCATCCGCGGACCCAATTCAACAACAAAATGTTATTTGGGTCGGCCGTTTTTAAACACCGCACATGCCGTTATTAATTGTCGATATGGTACGGTCGACATGACATTCGGTAATAGAAAGATGAGATTAAATGTTTTTACTAACGGTACTAATGTTTATGGTGATGAGTGTTTTGTAGCAAATTTCATAGATGAATATGACCCAAAGGAGTTCGAGGAAGAGATTTTGGGTTCTTGTGTTAGTGATGTGTCTTTGCAGGTGCACGCATGTGATTTGGAAAAGGAAGAGAAAGAGCAAGAGGCTCTCGCGGTGAAGGAAGGAAGACCGCCATGGACCCACCAAACGGACACTTTACCGGTGGGAATTGATTCGGGTACAAAGCCTTCCTTGGAATGACCACCAAGCGTGGAATTGAAAGAGTTACCGAAGCATTTGAAGTATGTATTCTTGGGGGAGAATGACACCTTACCGGTGATCATTGCTTCTAATTTGGCGGTAGCTCAAGAAGAGGATTTGATACGGGTGTTGAAGGCTCACAGGGCGGCAATTGGGTGGACGATAGCCGATTTAAAGGGTATTAGTCCTTCCATTGTAATGCATAAAATTATTACAAGTGAGGAAGCAAAGCCGACCCGTGAAACACAAAGAAGGTTGAACCCGAATCTGAGAGAGGTGGTCAAGAAGGAAGTTATCAAGTGGTTGGATGCAGGGATCATATACCCTATTTCGGACAGTGCGTGGGTAAGTCCGACTCAGGTAGTGCCTAAGAAATCTGGCATCCAGGTAATAAAAGATGAGCAAGGTGAGCAAATCGCCACCCGCCCGGTAACCGGGTGGCGAGTTTGTATCGATTATAGAAAATTAAACGCCACTACCTCCAAAGACCATTTTCCGTTACCCTTCATTGACCAAATCATTGAAAAACTTTCCGGTAAAAAATACTATTGTTTTTTGGATGGGTACTCGGGATATAACCAAATTGCTATTCACCCGGACGACCAACACAAAACCACGTTTACATGTCCATATGGTACATTTGCTTTTCAGCGAATGCCATTTGGACTATGTAATGCCCCGGCCACATTTCAAAGATGTATGATGAGTATAATTTCAGACATGGTCGGGGAGTCTCTTGAAGTATTTATGGATAATTTTTCCATTTTTGGCCCAAGTTTCGATTCTTGTCTTGACGAATTGGAAAAGGTTTTAAAAAGGCGTGTTGAGACGAACTTGGTGCTAAGTTGGGAAAAGAGCCATTTTATGGTTCAAGAGGGTATTGTGTTGGGGCATGTGATTTCGGACCGGGGAATGGAGGTAGATAAAGCAAAAATTCGGGTAATTTCATCTCTACCCCCACCAAAGAATGTTAAGGGGGTGAGATCATTTTTGGGACACGCGGGATTTTATAGAAGGTTTATTAAGGGTTTTAGTGTAATTACAAAACCTTTATGTAACTTATTATTGAAAGATGTTCCATTTGATTTTACTGACGAATGTTTGCAAGCGTTTCATGTGTTAAAGGAACAGTTGGTGAAGGCTCCTATCTTGCAACCACCGGATTGGTCAAATCCGTTCGAGATTATGTGTGATGCTAGCGACACGACCATTGGAGCGGTTTTGGGTCAAAGAGTTGATAAGAAGGCGGTGTTAATCTATTATGCAAGTAAAACTTTGTCCGAGGCGCAACTGAATTACACCACAACCGAGAAAGAATTATTAGAGGTGGTGTATGCCTTGGACAAGTTTAGAGCTTACATTTGGGGGAGCAAGGTGATCGTGTATTCGGATCATAGTGCGGTCCGATATCTAATGGAAAAGAAGGATGAAAAGCCCCGGTTGATTCGTTGGGTGCTTCTGTTACAATAATTCGATTTAGAGACCCGGGACAAAAAGGGGTGTGAAAATGTTGTTGCGGATCATTTGTCCCGGATCCCATTGGAAGGTGTTGACGACCCAAGTGAGATTAATGAACGGTTTCCCGACGAGCAATTGTTAGCCGTATCTACTTTTGTTGCACCTTGGTATGCCCACTATGTGAACTATTTGGCCAAGGGTGCAATTCCGAATCATTGGACGAAGAAGAGACGACGACAATTTCTTAATCAAGTGAAGCAATATATATGGGATGAACCGGACTTGTTCAAAATCGGACCCGATCAAGTGATAAGAAGGTGTGTTCCCGAAACTGAAGTTTTAGAGATTTTGACCCATGCTCATTCGTCGGCATGTGGAGGGCATTTTAGTGGGGACAAGACGGGTTATCGGGTATTATCTAGTGGGTTTTATTGGCCACGATTTTCAAGGATTCCTGTGAGTATGCCCGAAATTGCATCAATTGTCAAAGAGTGGGAAGCATTTTGAAACGGGATGAAATGCCGTTACAACCGATTTTGGTAGTGGAGGTATTTGATGTTTGGGGAATAGACTTCATGGGTCCTTTTCCAAACTCAAATGGGTTTTTGTACATATTGGTTGCGGTTGACTACGTTTCGAAATGGATTGGAGCTATCGCTACGAGGACCAACGATCACTCCGTTGTATGTAAGTTTGTGCAATCCAACATTTTTGCTCGATTCGGTGTGCCTAGGGTGATAATAAGTGATGGTGGTTCACATTTCAAGAACTTCAATTTTGGGAAATTGCTAAAAAGGTACAATGTGAACCACCGCGTTGCTACACCATACCATCCGCAAACAAGTGGACAAGTTGAAGTGTCCAACCGGCAAATTAAAGAGATTTTAATGAAGACGGTAAGAACGGATCGGAAAGATTGGTCAAGCAAACTTGATGATGCATTGTGGGCTTATCGAACGACCTACAAAACTCCACTTGATACAACTCCTTATCGAATGGTGTATGGAAAGGGGTGTCATTTTCCTATGGAGTTAGCACATCGAGCATATTGGGCAATTAAAACGGTGAATGCAAACTATGACGAAGCGGGTCGGGCGAGAAAGCTACAATTGAATGAGATTGAGGAAATACGAGATCAAGCCTATGAGTGTGTATCCGCATACAAAGACAAACTGAAGAAAGTTCATGATGCAAAAATAAAGAAAAAGAACTTCGAAGTGGGTCAAGAAGTGTGGTTGTATAACTCAAGGTTGAAAATGTTCGCGGGAAAACTCAAAAGCAAGTGGATGGGTCCTTACGTCATTCGAAGAGTGGGGAGATTTGGAGATGTTGATATACAAGATGAACAAACAAATAAACAACAAACGGTGAACGGGCATCGGCTCAAACCGTACTTGGAAGGTAACGATATCAACAATCTCGAGCTCGACAAAGTGGGGTACATTTTACGCCCAGTGGATGACGAAGAAACGTGAAAGAGGCCCAGGTTTGGTGTTTGTAAATATTTAGTTTAGTTTCGTGTTTGAATAAAGTTCCATTTAGAACCGATGTTTGAAACAAGTGTGGGGAAATTCTTACGAATTTCCCGAACATAATGTTGAGGGCAACACGGGTTTTTAACGGGGGGTAGGGTTAATTTTCATGTTTTTAGAAAATTAGAAAAACCATAAAAATTAACAATTTAGAAAAGTAAAAAAAAAAACTTTTAGTTGAAAATTAATAAAAAGGTAGAACATGTTGGCCCAGCTATCGCCGTAGGTTACGGCATTGTGCCGTAGCTTACGGCAGTGTGAAACATTTTGGAGTCTTACGGTGTGTGCCCCCTGATCTACGGCGAAGGAAAATCTCCCAGTTACCACCGTAACCTACGGCGGGGTGCCGTAGGTTACGGCACCGAGATGAAACAAAAGGGGACCTTGTATCGGCGTTTTTGCATATAAAAAAAACCCGAAAATATATAATAATAATAATAACTATTTTAATAAAATAAAAAATCTTGATTCACCCTAACCACATAAATCGGTCAAACCAACCCCATCCACATATTCTTTCTTTCTTCTTCTTCATCTTTTCTTTCTTAGAACCCTAATCCACCATAACCATCATAACTCTTTCATCTCTCAACCAAATCAAGCAGTTCTTAGGTCGTTTTTGACTAAAATTTCACAAGCATTTTGATTTTGGGTAAAGATTTGGAAGAAAAACTCAATTCCTTGGTCGAATTTTAGACCCTAGGAATCGAAAATTTGAGGCTTTTTGTGGGTTTGTGTTTTAAAGTGAAGTGCTTGCTATTCTCATCCTCTACAACACTAAAGTATGCAATTTCTTGTTACTCTTTTATGTACATTGAGGTTTGTAAGTTTACATCTTTGTTTTTGCTTACACACACTTGCTTGTACATGATAGATGTAGGAATTTGTGAACCACTGAATGTTGGGTATGAATGTGTTTGATGTCCAGTGAAAATGTTTTGGAAAAATTCTGAATTATAGGGGACATCATGCTGAAATTTTGTTTGAAAGAATGAAATTTTGGTTTTTGCACACTTATACCCATAACATTAAGCAAGTGTGGGGAAGATTGGGAAGTTGAACTAACTTGATTTGTTTTGTGTGGTTGGTTTGTGAATGTGTGTAGATATGGTGAAGAAAAAGGGAAAAGCAGTTGCAAGTTCGTCTAACGAGCCTCAAGAGGAGCAACCCAAGAGAAGGAGACTGACACGGGTTGGCGACCCGGATTCGGAGGAGGATGCGCCTCCAAGGGGTCCGAAACCGAATTGGACATCCGGTTCATTGCTTGACCAACCCGCAGAATGGAGAGAGGACTTGTTCCATGAACAAATGAACAAGTTGAAACAACGGGCTGAAGCGTTTATTTGTGAAAAGGAGATTCAGGAGGTTGATTTCGGGCCGTTTGGGATAATAGCAAAGTTTAAAGCCTTGGGTTGGGAAGCGGCTACGTGAAGAAGATGTATGATGAACAGATTCAAGAGTGGATGGCTACACTCGAGTGTCCCCCGTTTAAGGCTCCAAGCAAGATGAGGCTTGTTGGGTGGTGTAATGGGGTTAAGGTTGAAATGTCTTATGATTCGTTGCGTCGAGTAGCAAAGTTTGATGACTTACCATCTGGTGAATATTGCTATCCAAGCCTCAAAGATCTCTATCATGAGCCCGATAAGCATCCTCAATGGCAAAATATGTTGGATTATCTATTTCTTCCGGGTAAAACACATGGGAAGTTGTATTGACGTAACTTGAGAATGGAAGTAAAGTTGTTGTTGACTTTGTGTACATACAATGTTGTCCCGCGGCGGGGTGACAAGATGGAGGTCCGGTTTCAAGAGGTGCCGATTTTGTATCTGATGATGCATGGTTCTCCAAAGATACCATTCCGATTTCTAGTGTTAAACAACATCTGGCTGAGTAGAAATAGTGGAGAAAGAAAGATTGTGCCTCATTGCCGGTTGATTACGGCCTTGCTAAAGAAATGTGGGGCAATTAAAGGTCATGAAAAAGGTTCTTACAAGAGGTTTAAACCATTTGACCTCAAGAATCTGGGGCCAGGTTGGGATTACAAAGAATCGGAGAGGTATCATAAGCTGAAAACAGATGGGAGAAGATGGAGAGTGCTAAAAGCGGATGCAAGGCCGTTACGACCGGGAGAGGCTGATGAGCCCGAAACGACCGATGAAGAAGTGAGTGGTGACGATGACTATCGGGAAGACACTTTTGTGGTTGACACTCAGATAAGGGGCACTGGTTATGTGGGGAGTGCGTATGATTATGCACAACATGCTTATGATCCCTATTGGGCGCATTCGGGAAATATGGGCCAGATCATTGAACAGAGACGGCCACCCACTTTTGGAGAATGGAGTGAACCAAACTAGATGCTCTTTGATCAGTAAACTTTCATGGGGGCAAGTATGGAGAGGGCTTTGAAGCATAGTTATGATAGGAGTGAGCAATGGAACCGTGCTCATATGTATGCTCATGAAGAAGAAGTGAACAATCGCTACCTAGATGATCGTCAGAGACGCGTGCACGATCAGTGGCATGCCGGGTCAACCAATTGAAGCAGATCCGCCAATTGTGGATTATACCACATTGCCACCTTATGATGGTAGTGTGTCGTATCCCACCCCACCATTACATCATTCTCAATGGGTGGATCCACACGCTATGAGTTATCAGCAGGCGAATCCAAGTGGTGATCAAGGTGGTAGCAGTAGCAGCGGAGCATTTGGCTTTGGCGAGTGGAATGATATGATGACATCCATCTTCGAGCCTCCATAGCCGAAGTATTACTAGCCAGGTCGTATCTTGCTCCTTTGTATATTTGTGTATATTTGTTTATCTCGTATGTTATGTTTATGTTTGGGAGGTAGGGTGGTGTGTTGATGTTGATGTGTGGTTTTGGGATGTGAAAGTTGGTGGTGTTTTTAGTTAAAATATTATAAAAAAAAAGTTGGGATTTGAGAATATTAGCAAAGGCTAATGTTGTTAGTTAAAAGCGATCCTTCCCTCAAAGCCATACATTGGGACAATGTATCCCAAGTGTGGGGATGGGGGAAAATTTTGAGAACTTTAAAATTTTTTGTAAATCCGAGCAAATTGTCAAAATTTGAAAGTTCGATGTTGTCCCGCTTGACACACCGACACTGATGTGTGTAAAATGCAACATATAAATTACATCAAATGAGGCATAAAACTAACCCTTTTTAAGTACTGATATAGGAAAAAGAGTGTTTTTGTCTTCCTTTTGTATTTTCAGGATTAAATGAGCTCAAAAACGCAAAAGAAGCAAAAAGACAGCTAAATCCAACATAAATACAAGGAAAGGAACATTAGTGGACTGCCCGACCCCTCAACGGCACCTTCCAAAGCAAAAAGGAGAAGACAGAAGGCTGAACACGCCCCGTGCTCAGCCAGCACGGGGCCGTGCCCAAGAAGCAGCAGAAAAGACAAATCCATAGAAGCTTCCATTGCCCATCACGGGGCCGTGCTCAGCGGACACAGGGGCGTGTTGAAAGTACAGCAGGCGCATTTATTGTAATTGCGAATTACAATTAATGAGGAGAGAGATTGTCAGCGGACACGGGGCCGTGTCCAGCACTCTGTTCAGCCTATAAATAGGAGTGCTTGGATTCATTTCATCTCATCCCTTGGCACACCACCTCTCTCACACTTCATCCACCACCCACCACCATCACAACACCATCATCCACCACCATCATCCATTGTCCATCGTAGAGTGTGTGAGTCGTCTCGGGATCCAAGATTGATCGTAAGAGTTCTTGACAATCAAGGCCATGTTTGCCTAAGTCTCTTACATCACTTGGTGAAGAAAAAGTGTCTAGTATAATACTTTTTATTTCTAATCTTTTGCACTTTTTATTTGGTTTTGTATTAATGACTTTAATAACTAGTTACTTATGTTGAAGGTGATCTTTCCTTATCGTTTGTCCGTGGTGTCTTGGCATTATTTTACTGTCTATATAAAATAAAGGATTTTCACCATTCATATCTCCACGGTCTATATGGAGGTATGTTGGCTACCTGGTAGGGGGTTAAGGGAACGGTTTGGTAAAGGTCTTGCCATTGTTCAGCGTTTAGAGGTCCTGCAATGGACCTGGGTCAAATTTAGTAGGACCTCCTTCAATACTTCACGGTATTGGATGGCGGGGGTCCAAACTCTTTGATCCCCTCATAAGTTAACTACTATTAATACTATAACCCGGCTATTTAGGACTGTATCCCTGCTGACTCAGACTACTTAGCCGAGGGTAACGTCACCGCCAAAAGCGGGGCCTACCACAATACTGCATTAATAACTTAATTCATTATCTTCCAATAATCCACCCTTTTAGGATTGTATCCCTGCTGACTCAAACTACTGGGGTGAGGGTAACGTCACCTTCAAAAGAGGGGCCTACTACAATAACTAAGATAATCTCTTAATTATGTGCAAAAGTGCGAAAATAATCAAAGGTTATACTAGATACGAGTCGGAACCAAGTGATTCATCTTGTCTATCTGTTTTTTCTTTTATTTTTATTTTCAGCATTTTAGTTAGCTTTTAATTTTCTTAGTTTAAAACATTTTTCTAAACTTTTATTTTGGTTAGACGTTGAGGATAAACCGGTACTAAAAGCTCTTGTGTCCTTGGACGACCTCGGTATCTTACCAACGCTATACTACACTCAACGATGGGTGCACTTGCCCATATGTGTGTTTAGTGTTAGTGAAATATCGTGTTTTATAAATTTAAAACTTGGCTAAAATAAGTGTTAAAAAGGGCTTAAAATATACACCTAATATATACAACACTTACCGCACATCAAGTTTTTGGCGCCGTTGCCGGGGACACAAGGATTTTAAGAAAGTTAGGAATCAACGGCCTAATCATCTTTTATTTTTCTTTTTATTTTTTTTAGGATATTCTTAGTTTTTCAGCTTCTGCAGAGCTCAGCACGGGCCGTGCCCGCTGAACACGCCCCCGTGCTCAATCATTGGAACTGGCAATCCTGTTTTACATCAGACAGTAAGCTGAACACGGGGCCGTGCCCACTCAACACGCCCCCGTGCCCAAGTTTCAGTTACTGAAAACAGAACCGTTAGATCCCGGCGGTTGGTAATTTCTGACATAAACATGAGTGATAGTAATTATTTTTACTTTCGGCACTCTTATGGTACGTGGTGTCCATTATGTGGTGGCGAACATGAAGAAGTAAAATGCTACTTCCTAAATTATAGGCCCCACTACATGGACCCACCAACTTCTCACAACCTTAAGAGGGGCGAAAGTAAAAATAAGCACTATTTCTCCCTCGAATGCGCCCAGCCAGATATTCTAGGGGAAATGCTCCTTGACGAGTTATTTCAACTAGAAGAGCTAGTTCAGAATTGGTTAGAAGAGCTTAGGAAGGATTTTATTAATCCACCCCAAGACAATAACCATGAAGAAAAGTTGGAACCGCATTCCGACAACCTCATTGCTCCCGAAAATACCTTCGTACCTAGCAAAGACTTGGACGATAGTCGTCCCTGTGTCGATTGTGCCGTGAAGGACTCTCCATCGACTTCGTTTGGTGCATACATAGACCTGAGCGATTCGGCATACACCTTCTTTAACAAGAGCCCGGGAAAGGGTTGGACTTGTCCACCTAGAATAAAAATAGGAATTACCCTCACCGACAACCTCTTGCGTTCTCGCCTTAGTCTAGGACAATTAAGGTATCTTAGGCACTTTGGGGTTGTTCCAACCAGTCAGGAGCCACCCGATACTAACAAGTGCCTTAAAAAACTAGACAACTTCATAAAACAGTCCCTAGACACGGGGCCGTGCCCAGCCAACACGCCCCCGTGTCCATCGAAAGATTCCATTCTGATCAGTACGTCAGAATACGGACAAACTGTGTCAGAACTCCACCTGCACACGGGGCCGTGTCCACTGAACACGGGGCCGTGTCCAGGATGCTGTCATTTTCTATAAATGCAGCCAAGAATTCTGCACATTTGGACCAACTTGGGACAGAGATTTGCAGGAATCTTCTCTCAAACTATCCTAGGTAAGTCTAAAAGAAGGTTCCAACAACCCATCTTGTCCTTTCCTCTTTTAGCCATTTCCTTCTTCTCCATCTTTCTCCAAGAGCTACCATTGAAAGTTTGGAATTCCTCCAACTCTATGGTAGGGATGAATGAGTTTTGTTCAAGGAATCTTGGTAAAAACATGTTATGAAACATTGTTTTAAGTTATTAGTAGCTAAAAAGGCCCCACAAGTTCAGAAAATAACTTAAAAATCCAAGTTTCCTTGTTCCAAAACTCTGCAGAAAGATGAACACGGGGCCGTGCTCAGTGAGCACGGGGCCGTGTCCGGTTACTGTTTCATTAATTAAACTATTTTTAGTTTATTTTTCGTAGGATGCCGAGTGAAAACAGCAATACATCTTCTGTGCATTCGTCAAACAGCCAAAGAGGAAGAAGACCCTCCATTGAAGCTACACTTGTGCACTATGTGATAGCATTAAGGGAGGCTCTCGACGAAATGACTTCAGTAGAGGAGGTCATACTTGACCGTATTAACGATCTTACGATGGGACTTGAAAGCAGCTTCCAAGAAATTAACCTCTTGCACCAGAGGTTAAATATTCTTGTAGCACCTCCGATGGAACCAGTCCTTCCACAGCAGGATTGGAACCTAGCACTTGGAATCAACAACCCTACCGGGTGGGAAGACTTGCCAGCAGAACCTCCTGTGGAACACCTACAAGAGATCCCGGTGGAAGTTGGAACTCCTCAAACTAACGCCAATGAACCTTCCTTTCTCCTACCAAGGGAGGTGGAAGAATGGCTCGCCGACATTTGAGGAGAACCGCACGCGGAAGATGGAGTTCAAAAAGGCTTTGGTTAACCAAGATTAATTGCTTCTTGGAAATTTTGCTAACTAAAATAAAGTAAAGGCTAGGACTCCATGGTTTGTTATTTCCTTGTTTTATCTAGTTTAATTTAGGATTATGTAAGTTCTCTCTATGATGAAACGAAATGATGGTTTGGATGGTTTGTAATGAATAAAACACACTCATGGTGGTAAAGGATGAAAAGGGGAACGAGAAAAAGGATCCCATGCACAAGAACAAGGCAACCCGACAATTCTCTCCATTCCAGAAAGTTCAACACGGGCCGTGCTCAACCAACACGGCCCCGTGCCGAACCACCTGCAGAAAAACGCCCAGTACAGGTACCTGGACACGGGCCGTGTTCACCCAACACGCCCCCGTGTCCAGACTTCTATTTCTCTTATTTTAATTTTGTTACTGGCACTTGAACACGGGGCCGTGCCCGGATAACACGGGGCCGTGTTCAGTGCCCAGTAACACAAATTTTTGCTTTTTAAACACTATTTTACACATCTAATCAACCTAAAAATTTATTTTTGGGACACATTGAGGACAATGTGTAATTTAAGTGTGGGGGGGATGCTAAAACCTTGAATTTTGCAAGTCCTAAATACAAGCCTTACACAAAACTCTATTGGAACCGCTAATCACCCCAAATTTTTTCAAAAATTTCATTTTTTTACTTGTCTAGGTTTAACTCGGGAAATTCAAGTTCTCAAAAAGGTTATATTTTTACAAATTTACAACCGATAGCGTAGTGATAAAAAGAACCAACATAAGAAAATTATGAAAAGGCATGACAAACTTATTTAAAATTTGATTATATATACTTGATCACATAAAAACCCATTCCCACAAAAGTGAGTTTTGAGCCTTTATTGAGCACACAATTACATATCTTTTGACTAAATGCTCATTTTTCGTTTCTTGTGTGAATAGCCGCTTGGTTCGTACGACTCTAGAACTTGCCATGACAATACATTCCCGGTCCTTATCAACTTAAACCCAAGTAAGTAAATGATGGAGGCATTAGGACTAACCCTTTTTATTTCTACACCATTATTTTTCTTTTTCTTTTACCACCTACCCAAAAATCCCCCTAGTGAGCCCCTTTGAGCCTAAACCTTTTCGTTTCATCACCCAAACAAAAACCCTTTTACCCACCAAAACCTTTTTCATTTTTAACCCTTTATTTTAGTAACAAGTTCGGTTCTTCGCAAAAAAAAAAAAAAAAAAAAATGATGAAGCAAAAAGAAAATAAACAAACAAGTTAATCAAAAATAACTTAGTTTGAATAAAAGCTTCATCAAAATAAAAAAATTGCAAAAATACGAAAACCGACACTTGTTACGCTTTTAGCCTTTTTTCTACTAACCACTAACCCAACCACCTACCTTTAACCCTAGCCTAACCCTTAACCCACAAAGTCCTCTTGATATCTACAAAGGTATAAAAGTTAAAAAGGTGGAGGATTGATTTCTTGGCAAGCCTATGGTAGGAATAAGTTCCATGCCGCTCTCGAGTGATTCACTAAAAAATACACCTTCGGCCGAGTGTGAGTGATTTCCCCGTGAGGTATGTGAACTTGTATATAAATAGAATTTTAAAAAGGCATGTTATGCCCAAATAAGTAATTTCTTTTATGAAAAGTTCTAAATAAATCATTACGAATAGGAGTGTAAATAAATAAAAATAAAACCCAAAAAGATCTTGGAAATCCCGACACTCTACGACAAGCCCAAAACCTTCTCTTCTACCTATTCCATTTGGGAGTGTAAGCCACATATTAAAGAGTTTTGCTTGAGGACAAGCAAAAGTTCAAGTGTGGGGGTATTTGATGTGTGTAAAATGCAACATATAAATTACATCAAATGAGGCATAAAACTAACCCTTTTTAAGTACTAATATTGGAAAAAGAGTGTTTTTGTCTTCCTTTTGTATTTTCAGGATTAAATGAGCTCAAAAACGCAAAAGAAGCAAAAAGACAGCTAAATCCAACATAAATACAAGGAAAGGAACATTAGTGGACTGCCCGACCCCTCAACGGCACCTTCCAAAGCAAAAAGGAGAAGACAGAAGGCTGAACACGCCCCGTGCTCAGCCAGCACGGGGCCGTGCCCAAGAAGCAGCAGAAAAGACAAATCCATAGAAGCTTCCATTGCCCATCACGGGGCCGTGCTCAGCGGACACGGGGGCGTGTCGAAAGTACAGCAGGCGCATTTATTGTAATTGCGAATTACAATTAATGAGGAGAGAGATTGTCAGACGGACACGGGGCCGTGCCCAGCGGACACGGGGCCGTGTCCAGCACTCTGTTCAGCCTATAAATAGGAGTGCTTGGATTCATTTCATCTCATCCCTTGGCACACCACCTCTCTCACACTTCATCCACCACCCACCACCATCACAACACCATCATCCACCACCATCATCCATTGTCCATCGTAGAGTGTGTGAGTTGTCTCGGGATCCAAGATTGATCGTAAGAGTTCTTGACAATCAAGGCCATGTTTGCCTAAGTCTCTTACATCACTTGGTGAAGACAAAGTGTCTAGTATAATACTTTTTATTTCTAATCTTTTGCACTTTTTATTTGGTTTTGTATTAATGACTTTAATAACTAGTTACTTATGTTGAAGGTGATCTTTCCTTATCGTTTGTCCGTGGTGTCTTGGCATTATTTTACTGTCTATATAAAATAAAGGATTTTCACCATTCATATCTCCACGGTCTATATGGAGGTATGTTGGCTACCTGGTAGGGGGTTAAGGGAACGGTTTGGTAAAGGTCTTGCCATTGTTCAGCGTTTAGAGGTCCTGCAATGGACCTGGGTCAAATTTAGTAGGACCTCCTTCAATACTTCACGGTATTGGATGGCGGGGGTCCAAACTCTTTGATCCCCTCATAAGTTAACTACTATTAATACTATAACCCGGCTATTTAGGACTGTATCCCTGCTGACTCAGACTACTTAGCCGAGGGTAACGTCACCGCCAAAAGCGGGGCCTACCACAATACTGCATTAATAACTTAATTCATTATCTTCCAATAATCCACCCTTTTAGGATTGTATCCCTGCTGACTCAAACTACTAGGGTGAGGGTAACGTCACCTTCAAAAGAGGGGCCTACTACAATAACTAAGATAATCTCTTAATTATGTGCAAAAGTGCGGAAATAATCAAAGGTTATACTAGATACGAGTCGGAACCAAGTGATTCATCTTGTCTATCTGTTTTTTCTTTTATTTTTATTTTCAGCATTTTAGTTAGCTTTTAATTTTCTTAGTTTAAAACATTTTTCTAAACTTTTATTTTGGTTAGACGTTGAGGATAAACCGGTACTAAAAGCTCTTGTGTCCTTGGACGACCTCGGTATCTTACCAACGCTATACTACACTCAACGATGGGTGCACTTGCCCATATGTGTGTTTAGTGTTAGTGAAATATCGTGTTTTATAAATTTAAAACTTGGCTAAAATAAGTGTTAAAAAGGGCTTAAAATATACACCTAATATATACAACACTTACCGCACATCAACACCCATTCCTAGTCTTTTCTTGGTGAGAATTTGAGCCACATATGATTGTTATTGATATTTCTTTGTTTGAGTGGCGGTGTGTGTCGTGTGTTAATAGAACTTGTGTTTGAATTCTTGTTAAATCCTAGAGTTAGCATGCTTGTGAAAATGATAGGGGACTTTTAGGTAGCCTCGTCTAGATGTGTGAGAGTGTGGGATTGGTGGGTTGGACCTCATACTTTACATATATGAGCTTGGTATTGTGAGGGGTGGGGGTTTGGTCCTTAGAAAGCCATGTTTGAGCCTTTGACCATTCGGTTGTGACCCAAGCCTACTTCCCACAAAAAATTTACCTTTTGAGATGACCCGGTTTAGGAAATTTAGTATGTAGTGTTGATGTTCGTGTAAATATTGTTGAATTTTTATGTTTTATGCTTATATTCAAAAAAAAAAAGTGAGAAAAATATGAAAGATACAAAAAGAAGTATTGAGTTACAATAGTAGTTGAGAATGTCAAGAAGTTTTGTATATATTTGGTGTTTGCTTCGTAGTAGCAGAAATAAAACCGGGTCAAATCAATTAGCTCTTTCATATGTGTTCAACCATTTTCCTACCTTTGCACCTAGCCCCGTTATAAACCGTAAGTCCTTTTTGATTTATGAGCATGCTAAGTAATTGTTAGGAGGAAACTTGATTTTTATACAAGCTTATTGTCGCATACACACAAACACACGCATTGAGTGGTTTAGCATTATGCTAATAATTCTTGTCACCGAGAGATTTTTGTGAGGGGTGTGTCTTGTGGTATGATTGGGAGTTAGTAAAAGGACGACACATTTAGCTTGGTTTGCATGTTTGATCGCTTGGGTTTTGAATCGTTTTGAATGGGTTGCTTGGGATAAGCAACGGGTAAGTGTGGGGATGTGACGGGTGGTCCGTAGGACAACCCTTAAAAGGTTTAATACAATGCACATTCCATGCTTATTACGGTTAATTCTTGGAACTAGTGATCTACATGATAATGGGTTTTGCAGGTGAGAATAAGCATAAAAGGATGTTCTTATGGAGCATGGATTTTGTGGAAGAAAAGACTGAGAGATCAAGACTTAACAAATAAAACAAGAGGAGGAGCTTAGTCAGTGGCGTAACCTACGGTGCTTTGCCGTAGGTTACGGCCACCCAAGTCTCACAACATGCTCGCCGTAGATCAGGATCCAATTGCCGTAGAACATCATTGCTCACCGTAACCTACGGCAAGTCACCGTAGGTTACGACACTGTATAATGACTTTTGGATCTGTTGACCTGCTGCTTGCCGTAAGCTACGGCAAAGCGCCGTGGCTTACGGCGCCAATGATGACTTCTGAAATTGCTGACCCCCGTAACCTACGGCGGAGTGCCGTAGGTTACGGCACCGACTGGGCTGCTTGAGTAACTTATGGCATTTATTGCCATTTTGATGATGCTTTATGATGCCAATGATGGAGTTTCGGTTACAAATCACTTAGCAACGAATTCTTGGAGAATATGGAGACACTTGGGGAGGAAGAACATCATCTTTGGCATTAATCTTTTCATCTAATCTTTGTTGCTTGTGATTGTGTTGAACAATATTATCTTTTATTTACATTATGATATCGCTTCAAGCCATGCGTGGCTAAACATTCTATGGTCATCTTAGGTTAAAGGTTTGTGGAAACTATTGTGCTTGTTTTTATATTTCTAGAATGATGAATTGAACTTATGTTTTTGTTTATCATGGTGTGTTCTTGTTTGTTTGTAAATTGTTGATGCTTATAATTATTCTTCTTTGAAACCATACGTTCTTGGTGCAGTTGGCAATCGAGATATCATGGGTAGAATTAGAATTGGGTGAGGGTCAATTGGTCATCGGGTAACAACCTCACGTTCTAGGAATCTGAGTACTTAGTTCCCTTTTATCACAACAAATAATTACACATGAACTATGTCTATGTAGTTCTTTCTAGTAATGATAGCACAATTGTTGAAGCAAACCGGAAACTTAGGATGGTCATTTGTCTCTAATTTGTTTACATCAAAAGCTTTTCTTTGCAATCTAATTAGTTAATTTCAGTTTTAAAACCAAATCCAATCAAATCAACTCTTGAATTTTATTTTATTTGCAATTAGATTAATTTAGTCAAGTTAGATAAACTTTGAAATAACACATTTTCCACAACTCCCTGTGTTCGATACCCACTTACCGCTATCTATTTAGTTGTATTTGGATTAAATTTGATTGTGACCACGACATCACGTCATTAGCCAACACCCTTTTCCATTCTCTTAATCCTGGACATCAGGTTGCAAGTCACCCAAAGTGCATCTATAAATGAGGGAAAAGTTGTAAATAACCAAAACTTCTGCCAGACTCAAACACATAAGTTGGCGTTTCTTTTTAACTCGCAGTGAACCACGAAACAAAGTCTAATACATATCATAATACAAATACTAATTTTACATGTTTCATAGCAACAATTTCTCTATGATTACCTCAAACTACTCAAAACCTAAAATTCAAACTAAACAACTTCAGCTGCTACTCAATCCTATACAGTGACATCACTTTGATTTTTTTTTTTTGTGATGAACTCACTGAGAGATCATATACACATGTTTCAGTGATGTGTGAATATGTACGGCCAATTATGAATTAACAAATCCTTACAACAATTGATGCATTTGAAGAATTACCTAAATTTACATGGTTGAACACAAATTAGTAAAAAAAAATCAATGTATTTTGATAAGGACTAACTTAGATGATCCAGATAGTGTACTTGGAAGTTGTGATCAAGTTTCATGTGACTTGCAACAATGATAATAGTGGTATTAGAATGTAAGTTCCACTGATTAACAACATATTTTATGAGTAATGTAACAACAAAAAGGAAAGGCTGGTTACTGAATTTGGTGTTGCCGGCGGTGAAAGTTGATACACTGCTATCAATTTTGATGTTGCCGATGGTGAACTGTCGGAAAGGATGAGAGCGTGAGGTTGGATAAACCCTAGAAACTGAACGGATGCACGACCGCCGGCCACTGCTCGGACATGGGATTGGAATAAAAACGGTTGTGGTTCCAATTTGAATCATTAAAATAGCTGATGCAATATTCGTTAGCAATCAAATTGGATCAACAAGAGCATGATTGGGAATTCTCTATTTATTCAATAATCACTGATCAATCAACAATGAAACGTACAGAGGATATAAAAGAAATTACATCCTATAAACTAGGAACTGAAATACGACTAAAACTCTAACAGAAAATTAGAGATAAACTGATAAACACAAATAGAAAATTAAAGATAAATAAATAAATTCAAACGGGGAGAGAATTCCAGCTGGGTTGCGATTTAGCCAGGCTCATCATCTGGGCTGCGAACCTGGGCTGACATATCTGGTAAGCGGACTGATGGGCCTGGGTCTGAGCTGGAGGCTGCATCATCCGCTCCGTCTTCGAAAGGACTCGTCCACGAGTCAAAAGGATTGTCCAAACTTGGCAGAAACAGAGATAAGTCAGCGACATTAAATATAGCAGAGACGTTGTAGTGACCCAGCCAGTCTATCTTGTAAGCATTGTCGTTAATACGTTCCAGAACTTTATAGGGCCCATCTGCACGAGGTTGTAACTTGCTAGCTCGACCCCTTGGAAAATGCTCTTTGCTCAAATGTATCCACACTAGGTCACCCTCTTTAAAAACCACTCTCTTCCGTTTGCAGTTGGCCCGTCGTTAATACACAATATTGTTATTAGTAATCTTGTCACGCACCTGTTAATGAATAAGCTTAATCTAATTGGCACGGGCTTCCCCATCAGCACTGTAATGTTCAATGGCTGGTAAGGGTGCAAGGTCCAACGGTGTGAAGGGATTACGACCATACACTATAAGATAAGGGCTCATTCCCGTCGATTGGTGAGATGACCGATTATAGGCGAACTCCGCCTGGGGCAACACTAGATCCCATTGCTTCTGATTATTCCCCACTAGACACCTCAACAAGTTTCCAAGACTGCGATTAGTTACTTCAGTTTGCCTGTCACTCTGAGGGTGGTGTGCACTACTAAAATTGAGACGAGAGCCCAGTTTCTTCCATAAGGTGCGCCAAAAATGACCAATGAATTTGACGTCCCGTTCTGAAGTTAACGTTTTGGGGATCCCATGTAGACGAACGATCTCTTGAAAATACAAGTTTGCTATTTGTCGGGCATCGTAAGTCTTAGCACACGGAATGAAATGTGCCATTTTGGAGAACCAATCAACCACGGCCATCACCGAGTCCTTCTGTCTCTGTGTTTTCGGGAAGCCGACGACAAAGTCGAGACTCACGTCCTCCCACGGCCCGTCGGGTACCGGCAGGGGGTGTATAGGCCTGCGTTGGTATGCTGCTTATTAGCAATGTGACACGTACGGCAGCGATCAACAATTCTGGTCACATCAGAACTCATTTTGGGCCAAAACAATCAATCTTTCACTAACTTGAGAGTTTTATCTCTGCCAAAATGACCTACTAATGCACCTTTGTGGCCCTCAAGAATGATTGCATCTCTGAAAGAACACTTAGGTACACATAGCTGGACCCCTTTAAATAAGAAACCATTAACGAGGGAGTGGCTCAGTGTTGGTGCAGTCCGGCAGGCTTCCCAAATAGCTGAAAAATCTGGATCAACTGGATATAGGGTGCACAGATTATCAAACCACTCGACGTTGACTTGCAACGATGTTAAAAGTGCGCACCGCCGGCTAAGGGCATCTGCTATGGTGTTGGCAGCACCAGATTTATGGCGGATCACAAAAGAATAATCCTGCAAGAGCTCGACCCACTTAGCATGTCGGGCATTTAGCTTGTGTTGTCCCTGGATGAACCGGAGAGCCTGATGATCCGAAAACAAAATAAACTCGGAGTGGAGTAAATAGTGCCTTCAATATTCAAGGCTGCGAATAATCGCGTAGAATTCCTTGTCATAAGTGCTGAATTTCTGTTTGGCTTCACTCAACTTCTCGCTGAAAAAGGAAACTGGGCGACCTTCCTGACTTAGAACTCCCCCTATACCGAGGCCCGATGCGTCGCATTCGACTTGCAAGGTTGCTTGAAAGTTTGGCAACGCTAAAACTGGAGCTCTGGTGCCACATTGTTTTAGTGTTTTGAATGATTGTGTTGCTGCCGGTGTCCAATGAAAGGAGCCCCTTTTAAGACACTCCGTAATAGGTGCCGCGATAGCACTGAAATTACGATTAAAACAACGGTAAAATGAAGCTAAACCATGAAAACTCCGTACCTCGTGCATGTTTGTTGGAACCGACCAAGTAAGAATAGCATCCACCTTCGTTTCGTCCATCCAGATTCCATTGCCCGACACATGATAACCCAAGAACAGAACTTCTGAAGAAAGGAAACAACACTTTTCTTTATTCTTAAAAAGCCTTTGTTCGCGTAGAATTGCGAAGACTTCTCGCAGGTGCCGTAGGTGTTGAGGGAGGTCTCTGTTAAAGACAAGGATGTCGTCAAAGTATACTACGACACAACGCCCAATTAGTGCTTTGAAAATGTGATTCATACGGCGCATAAATGTACTCGAAGCATTGGAAAGGCCAAATGGCATCACCATCCATTATAAGAGGCCGTCACGTGTTTTGAAAGCTGTTTTCCACTCATCCCCCGGCCACTTGCGGATTTGATGGTAACCACTTCGAAGGTCTATCTTAGAAAATATTTGGGCCCCATGTAGTTGATCCAGGAGATCTTCAAACCGTGGTATAGGGAACCGGTATTTAATAGTAATCTTGTTGACAGCTCGGCTATCCACACACATTCGATAAGTTCCGTTAGCCTTTGGTACGAGCAATGCGGGGACTGCACATGGGCTAATGCTCTTTCTAATCAGCCCCTTTTCTAAAAGTTCATTCACTTGCCTTTGGAGCTCCTCATATTCTTTAGGATTCATACAATAAGCCGGCTTGTTTGGTATGACTGCACCGGGTAGGAAGTCGATGCAATGTTATATTTCCCGGACGAGCGGTAGAGCTGCTGGAATTTCTGAAGGAAAAAATCCACAAATTCTTTAAAGAAGGGCTGTATTTCCAAGGGTGGTGTAGGCACAGCTAGGTTAACTTCGGCTATAACTAGGGTAAATACGAACGGTGGTTTAGTGGCACGTGTATAATCCAGAAAGGCTGATTTGTTGAGCACTACGGCCTCGGTCATAGTGTCCCGCGTGTCGAGGGGAGCAAGAGTAATGTTCATGTCGTCCTTCTTGAATGAATACGTGTTATTGAACCCGTCGTGTTTCGTTCTCCGACCATACTGCCATGGACGTCCTAATAGAATGTGGCAGGCATCCATAGGTATGACCTCGCACCAAATTTCATCCGAGTAGTGATTGCCCATGCTAAACTTGACCAAACAACGTTGGGTCACCTTCACAATATTCCCCTTTTTAAGCCAAGTAAGCTGGTATGGTTCGGGGTGCGGTTCTGGTGTAAGCCCTGTTGGATCTGAGTTTGGTTTTGATTGTATTTTCTGTTTGAATTAAAATGGAAATGGATGAGTTGTGCAGCGGAATTAATATGGAAACAAACTTTGCATACAATCAAACGAGAGTCTTGCTTTGATCAAGACATTTTCAACAAAGAACCGAATGATTGAATTTAATTTCAATAACGATTACAAAGTAATGCTTGAATACAAACTCCCCCTCAGCCAGAGCTCAGTGTTTGTTCGTGCAAAGAAGACGGTGTTGCAAAGAGCTAATAGAACAGTACAGAGCATTGTTCTATTTATAGGCACTATCAAACCACCGAGCATCTAATGCTGACGTCACCATGAAAGTGACATCTAACCTCCTAACAAACTCTAACCTCTGATCAATACAAACACTGCTATGCTAACTACTGCTTAATACAATATATTTCATAAAGATAGAATAAACAATTGCTGCATCCTTCCACTGCTGTGAACCCAGCAATACTTGTTCGGATCAGCAGTGCTTGACTCAAGGCAGTAGATTGAGCAGCAGAGCTTTAGTCTTCCATCAGCCTTTACTAGAGCAGCAGATTGACGGTCAGTGGCTTGTACGATCAGTAGATAGGAGGTCAGCAGATGTTGAAAACACTTTCAAGGGGAGAGACTTGTATGTAACATCTGCTTATTCTGGATCCACTGCTCTGACCCAGTTTTGGCTTTAATTATGTGTTCCTCTGATAGGGTTCGATCCCAACAATCTCCCCCTGGAACAGATAATGCCAAAACTCTTCATTATTGTGGAATTCTTTATTGCCTCATCAGCAGTTCCCTTATCTGACCTTTAAATTGTAATTCAAAGTCTAGGGCATCTGTGTCATCATCATCCCTGCTAAGTGGAAGATCAAGGAGATCCTGCAAATCTTCAAGACTCAGGCCAAGAGCTTGTTCCCTTGATATTTTCTTCACTTCTCCACCAGACCTGAGCAAAGTCAATACGTAGGTCTGTTTGTCAGTTTCCCACTTTTGTATTTTTGAGCCTGGTGGGTTTCTTGGGAGATGTTTATTTGCAGAGGTATTTGGTGAGGCTGGCCTATTCATGACTGGCTGAGCAGCACTTGCAGATTGTTCCAATTCAAGATCTTCTTTTATCATTAATTTAATGCCTGCTTTTACAATAGCATTTCTAGCTTTTAGATCTTGAATTGTTTCAGTACTCGACTGGTTTTGGCTCCTTCTTTTGTAGATGGCAGCACCAGCTGGAGCAGTGGTTCTTTTAGCTTGCAGCTTTGGTGGTCTTTTTGAAACCTCTGCTTTAGAATAGTCAGGCTTTTGTGGAACTTTTGGATCTTTCTTTCTAAGTTCCTCTAACCTTTTGTAGGTAGCCCTGCCCCTATCTTCTCCCCAATTTGACACAGAATTCTTTGACCCATAATCAGCTGCTATCAGCTTCTCTTTCATTCTCTTTAACTTTAATGCCTTCTCAGCTTCAAATTGTTTGAACTTTTCAGGGGGAGTCTGCTTGACCTTATTTTTGATCATTTCTTGAATCTTGGCTGCCTCTTTTTCAAGCTCAGGGATGGTCCAGTTTCTGTACATATGTTTCTCCCCCTTGTGTTTCTTGTAGGTCATGATGTTCTCAATGTAGTCTTTTCTCAAGGACTCATCTGCCCTTTCTGAGATCTGCTGACATACATTTTTGGCAAATTGTTCCATAGCTCTGACCTGAGTGAGTAGAAACTGATAGTTTTGCTGAAATTCCCTATCAGATTTCCCTTGTTTATTTTTTATAGCAATATCCTCTGCTTGCTTGGCCTTGACTTTCAAGTATTCTTCAATATTGTGAGGCCTGGGATATCCTTCAACTGATGGCAACCTCCTTTTAGCTGGGTCATCCTCATAGTAAAAGGATTTAATTTCTTCCCTAACTGCAATGAGTTCCAGAGGGAATGAGACACCAGCAGGAGGTAATGGCTTCAGAGTTTGAGCTGAAGAGAGATGTATGGGTTTTGGAATGGTGACAAGTGACAGGTATTTTGAAGATGTTGGTGGTGATGAATGATCATCATCTTTGAGGATTAGCCTTCTCCTTTTTGGTTGAGGAGGGACTGATGATGTTTTGGGTGGAACAGTGGTGGTAGATTGTATGGCAGTGGTTTGTGATTGACTAACAGTTGTTGAAACAACTGGTGTTTCAACCACTGTTGTCATTACAACAGATGTTGTAACATCTATTGTCTTCTGCTTTTTGGCAGGAGAAAGTGGTGGTGAGTTTGTTTTTGGTGGTGATGGTAGTGGTGATAAGATAGTGGTTGTGGTGTGTGTTGAAGTGGTGTGTGTTGAAGTGATAACAGATGTTGAAACAACTGAAGTATCAGCAGTAGTTGATACAGCAGGAGTTACAACAGCTGTTTGGGTGGAGGTTTGATGCTGATGACTTTTGGATGGTGGTTTTGGAGGCTTTGGAAATGTCACACCCCCAAATTACCACCTAGGGCATGTCCCTAATAGAGGTGCAACGATCCAACAAAGAGCCACCAATCATATCAAACACAAGTAATAATGTATTGAAATACTCAATTGAAAGAAATGTATTGTTTGTAGATTAAACCAAAACCAAAGTATTGAGCGGAAGCATAAATGTATAAGTGTGTAAATGTATCAAAACCAAATCAATGTAATTGTTTATCATGACCACAACCACTCCAGCAGCATCAGACGGCAAGTTCCCAAGTTCCTTCAATGATTACCTACAAGCATGTAAACAAGTGTGTCAGACTACGCTGGTGAGTTCAAGGTTTTGTTAACGTGTTTTGTTACCAGATGTATGTTAAGCCAATTCAACGTTGTGATATGATGCTGTTTATGACTTGTTGAGATACCCTAGGGAGTGTGCCCATATGTATCCGGGAAGTGTGTCCCTTAATAACCTGGAAGTGTGTCCAGTCCCCAATGCCCCTAACCAAGCATTGGTAATGATGCCCAGATAATTAGTTCGCGCCCGTCCTTACGGCCCGGTGCGAGGTATCAAACCTAATAGCGCTATCAACTAATTACCCCATTGCCCTACAGGCAATCCGATAATGATAGATTCCATGTTCAATAACCAAAACCCAATTTAACTGTTTACCCAAGATTCCCTTCCAAATGTTTACTAGTTGTCCCAAACCACCGGGACGCATGCTTGAGAATGCAGTGAACTCACCTTAGGGTTGCTCGGTAAGACTTGTTATTTGATTTCTAATTCAGTCAATCGAGTCCTAACAATATTATCAACGACCATTAGATTCACGTTTATTCCAATTACATATTAAACAAGTTACACACAAAAGTTGGTTCATTATATATCATATAGCAGATAATTAAACCTATTCCATGTCGATGTTCCATTACACACATTATATACAAATTCGTAAATAGCTACATGTACCATTAATCAACATTGTTGACTACCCCATATGCGAGCCCAACGATAAAACCCACTTGGTCGGTGCACAGTCCAATAAACCAGCCAAATCTAGACCAACATATGCTAAGCCCAACCCTCATATAAAAGGCAATTTCCATTCCTATGATAACCATACAAATCAATTTTCACATATCATTAATGTACCCCCAATACATAAATATTATTAACTCAATCATGTTACATATATATTACTTCACACCTGATCGGCCCAAAAAGTGTATAGGGGTCTTCGGCCCATTCAAACAACACCCATGTTCCCACATAAATTATATCTACCTATGCCACTGTTAATTGAGAACAGCCTATGATGTGATCATTCAAACTTTGGTCAACTACTCATCAACTCCTCATTTAATATGCACAACATTCTTACTGACAACCTTATCAAAATGTCCATAGTGCTCGATTGAATCACCACATGCACCGCCACTTTTAATCAAGATTACACACTTTATTATATCATTTACTTTCAATATTATTGGACCTCCAAAGACTACTGACATAACAACCTGGATATTTGGAATTTGCAAATTCAGTGGACCACTCAATTAAGCAATAACATACAAATATGAATGTCACAAATAAGAACCACTAACCAAGATTTTGACCGAGCAAGATGTTATCTCGAAGGGGGGGGGGGGGCTGCTCCTGCTGTTCGCTACGTATGGCAGCAGTAGGGTTTGATGTGATGATGAAATTGGTGTATCCAGTGATTACGTATCATAATATGGTAGTGCACAAGTGGGCTTTGGGCCGGTGATCAAAGACTTTGGGTCGAATACAATATGATTTGTTTTCTAATTACATTTCACAAAGTGTACAGTGGGCTCGATTTGTCCATGCCCATGTTGTATAATTAAATGAGTGGCCCGAATGCACACAGTCCAACGGATTTGGTTTTCTAAATCAGTTTCACGACACGCGGTACTCACGAGAGGTTATTTAGTTAAACATACCTAATCATGTATAGTTAGTCAGCTAAGTGTACGTAATCATGTAGTGGTGCACAAAATAGGCAGATAAACATAGAAGCACACGCTAAAAGTTGTGGGATTTCAAATAATGCTAACCTTAAATATTCGGGTTGTCACAGGAAATCTGGATGGGATGGACTTAGGTTTCCTTTTTGTCTTAGGATTTTTAGTATCCTTTGATCCAGAACAACCCTGAGCATACAGTTCCATGAAAGCTCTTTTCTCCTCATTCCATCTTGAAATATCCTTTGCCATTCTATCCCTCTTTACACTTGCTACTCCTTCATCAAGTGCTTCTTGGGTAGCATCAACCTTTTTACTACCATCTGGCAATGGAATTTTTCTGGTCATAGCATCCTTCTCAGGTTCAATGTACAGACCATCATCTATTCCTTTCTTCTTCCACTCCTGAATTTTCTCCCCCTTTTTGGCATTATCTTCTGGGAGTTGATCAATGAAAAGTACTGTTGGAGGAGCAGTGCCAGTGGTTTCCAATAGATGGGCCTTGATTGCCTTAATATCTGCTTGAGTGTTCTTGTACCTAGACTCCATAATGTTTCTTAGCTTTTGGACATGAAGTTCATGTTGCTGATCAGCCATTTCTTTTTGTTGATGGAGAAAAGGTTGGAAAAGGTTCCAGAGCTCATTTGTAGCAAAAGCTTGTGGTGGAGCAGGTGCTTGAGGTGGAGCAACAGTGGATTGCATCTTCTGTGTTTTCAACACCTGTTGTAGCATATTTTTAAGATCTGCAACAGATGTATCCAACTTTTCAATTCGTTCCGTCAAATCCTGATATTTTAAATCATCACCCAATTTAATGGGATCATCTGATTTCCCACTATCAGTGGTTTTATCAATGGTTGGGGCAGGGAGTGTACTCCAAACACTAACCACTAATGCCCCTTTTTCTTGGTACTGGGGTATTCTTCCTTCAACACTTGACAACCTTTTGATGTTGCCAGTAGGATAATTAAATCCACTGGTGGTTGGCAGAGGTGCTATGTAAGGAATTGCCTCCAAGGAAGACTTATTAATGTAACCACTGTCCAACTGTAAACCAGTGGGTTCAACAGTTGTAGTGGCTGCTTCACTTGGACTACCACCAAGAGTTACATGTAACTCAAGGGGTGTAACCTCCTCAGGTTGTGTTGGTGGGTTAGCAAAGATTGATACATCAGACCCAGTCATTTGTTGAGGTATGTTCTCATTGATTGGTGATTGAGAAGGACTGGTTAGTGCCTGGTTCAAATCAATTGCATCCAACAACAGTTTAGTTGGTGAGGGAATTGTGGATGTGAGATTTGGTGTAAAAACTGTATTTGCTCCGGGCATTGAGCTGTGGATGATGAAACCAAGTGATTTCAGAGCATCATGATGTGGTGGCCCTATGTGTACAACCTGTTCTTTTTGTGAAGAAGCAGGAGGAGTATTGGTTATGGGTTGAGATATTTGTGCCAACTGCTGTGAGGAAGAAGCAGCAGTGGTTTCTTGTGACTTTTGTGTTGTCACATGCATTTGCTCTGGTATCGCATCCTCCAGAGTTGCCTTTTTTATTGGTTTGGGGGGTTTTGAATTTTTCTTTTTCTGTGGCTTTTTGGTGATTTTAGGTGTGGGTTTCAAAGAAGTTGTGCGGCCACTTTGATCACCTTGAGCAATGGGCTCAGCAGCAGATACCTGAGGAGCAGTGGTAGCTGCTAAAATCTGCTCAGGCACCTCGACTTGTGTTTTGCAAGGTGTTAACATTCTTGAAAAAGTTTCAGTAGTTAAACCGTTTATTTGAATATAATCACCTTGGTTTATTACAGCAATATCATCCTTACTGAATTTCTTTTCAAAATAATAACTTAGAAACCTTGGAAACAGTAGGAATGATTTTGTTTCAACATTATTAACCAAATCATTAAAGATTTCCCGGGAATAATTAAAATTTTCTTCTTGAAGAATATCATATCCCAGATTTTGAATCTTTAATGGTATTTCATTAAAAGAAGTGGTTTTGTTTGAAACACACATTAGGAGGGTATGGAATAAAAATCTTGTTGCAGAAGGAAAGAAACCTTTTTGTAAGGTAGCTTTCTTCATCATTGTGTCTGCATACCCTCTCTTAATGAAGTCAATTTTCAACTCATTTTTCGGGAAGGAAATTTTACCTTGCTGATCCTCGAGTTGAAAGACCTCTGAAATTGACTGTGGTGTAATCTTGACAGGTTTTCCCTTTAGAGTAGAGTTAATGGCTATTACAGCGTCTCCTTGTGTTTCAAGGGTTGCATTCTTCCAAAACTCCCTTTGGGTTGTCAAGTAAATTGGTGCATCGGCTATTAACAAAGTTTTGTACTTTGATTTAGCCATTTTGGTAATGATGGAGTCGAAAGCATCTGTGGTGCCGGTTTTTGCGAGAAGACCCAGAAGATTGTGAGATGGTTTGTGTGGGATTTCAGTGGTATTGGCCTTTTGAGAGGCCGCTGTCGACGATGATTTGGAAGTGGGTTTTGCAGATGGCTTCGATTTTGTCATTTTGGAGATGATGATCGAAGAAATTTGTGAAAAAATGTGAAGAAAAACTGCTTTGAGAAAGGAATTTTTGAGAATTCAATTCGACAGTAAAACCCTGTTTTTGGTGTGAAGTGGGGGTTTTATAGGGGAAAAAAATGAAGGTTGACGTGGCAGCGGTTACAAAAGTACTGACCACTATGTACTGCCCACATGCCAAACTCTGAAGAAATGAAGGACAGTACTTTTATGAAAGTTACTGATGAAGGCAGTGGTTGAAACGGTAAAATGGAAGCAGTGGATGATTTTCACTATCAGTGGATAAGACACTGCTTTTGATCAACAGAGTTTATCAAAAAATGAGAGGTCAGAGGATGGCTTTCAGCAGTGGGCAGACTTTGAAGTAGAGCAGACTTTTGAACAATCAGTGGTTATGGCAGACTTTTAAGGATTTTAATGAAAAATTTCATTTTTGGCTATTTTTAAGGATGGATTTTTGATTTTCTGAAAACATTTTAATGCTTTTAAACATAGAAAAACAAGATTTTGCTTGTTATTCCATGTTTAGCATGCCAATTCTAGAGACCAAGCTTTCAAAAGTGGCTGTATCTAGTGCTTTTGTGAGCACATCTGCCAGCTGGTCTTTAGTTGGAACATGATGCAGAGAAATCAAACCTTTTTCATAGCAATCCCTCACAAAGTGATGTCTGATGTCGATGTGTTTGGTGGTTGAATGGGAAACTGGATTTTTGATGATATTTTCTGCTGCCTGGCTATCCAACATGAGTGGTGTTTTTAAGGCAGTGATACCAAAATCCAGCAACTGATTTTGAAGCCACAGGAGTTGGGCTGTACAGCTTGCAGCAGCAATGTATTCAGCTTCAGCAGTGGATGTTGAAACAGCTGCTTGCTTTTTGCTTTGCCAAGAAACTAAGCAATCACCTAGAAACTGGCACCCTCCTGATGTGGACTTCCTTGTGGTGTTACATCCAGCAAAGTCACTGTCTTAAAAGCCTGAAAGCTTGATATTCCCATTAGCTGGATACCAGATACCAAGTGTGGGAGCACCTTTTATGTATCTGAAGATCCTTTTTACAGCAATGAGGTTTGATTTTCTGGGAGCTGATTGACTTCTTGCACAGACACATGTTGCAAACATGATGTCTGGTCTAGATGCAGTTAGGTACAATAAAGACACAATCATGCTTCTATATAAAGTTTGGTTAATCAGCTCATCCTTTTCATCAGACATGACAAGCTTATTTGTTGCCATGGGTGTGCTGCATGGTTTACAATCATTCATATCAAATTTATTCAAAAGTTCTTTAGCATATTTGCTTTGATGAATGAAAGTTCCATTTTGCATTTGTTGAACTTGGAGACCAAGAAAGCATTGCAGCTCACCCATTGCACTCATTTCAAACTCAGCTTTCATGAGTTCTCTAAACTCTTCACACATTGAGTTACATGTGCTTCCAAAAATAATGTCATCCACATGAATCTGGACAATCATTAAATCCTTCCCTCTCCATTTTAGAAATAGTGTTTTATCAATGGTACCTCTTTTGAAACCATTTGAGAGTAGGAAGTTGGAAAGAGTTTCATACCAGGCCCTTGGTGCTTGTTTCAGGCCATACAAGGCTTTGTTTAGCCTGTAGACATGATCTGGATAAAATGGATCCTCAAAGCCTGGAGGTTGACAAACATATACCTCTTCTTGAATTGTACCATAGAGGAAAGCACTTTTGATATCCATTTGAAACACCTTCATGTTGTGGTTGACAGCAAAGGCCAGGAACAGTCTAATGGCTTCCAATCTTGCAACAGGGGCGAATGTTTCATCATAATCAATCCCCTCTTCCTGTCTGTAACCTTGAACCACAAGCCTGGCTTTATTCTTGACAACAATACCCCTTTCATCAGTTTTGTTCTTGAAGACCCACTTTGTGCCAATGGGACTAACCTCTTCTGGCAGTGGTACAAGCTCCCATACTTGTTGTCTTTTAAACTGTTGGAGCTCCTCTTGCATGGCTTCTACCCAGCTGTTATCTTTCAGTGCCTCTTGGTACTTGACTGGCTGATGGAGTGATAGAAAACCAGCAAAAATACAAATGTTTTGGGTTTGGCTTCTTGTGAGCACCCCTTCATTTATGTTGCCAATGATTTGATCAGGTAGATGGGATCTCAAGAAGATTAAATCTCCTTGGTATGGTATGATGGCATTTGTTGGTGAAGGCTGCAAATGTGTATCATCTGAGCTATCCACTGCTGAGGACTTTGATGATCCAGCAGTGGCATCAAAAGGTGGTGGAATTGAAGGTAATGAAGTGGACACATGCTGACTTTTATCCACTGTTTGGGGACTTTTGTCAGCAGTGTTTGAGGATGTGGAAGCAGTGGTTGATAGGCTACTTTGGTCAACAACTGTTGAGGTAGCAGTGGTTGAGCTTTGACAGCTGTTTTGAACATCTGATGCTCTTCCCAGTTTGACAGACTTTTGAGGAATGATGATTTCATATCCATAGTCTGGTGTTGAATCCTCTGATGGACCTGCACTGTTAGTCTTGACAACAATATTTTCAAAAGTAAATTTTTCAAGATCAAACAGATCTGCAGGATTTGCTGGGATTTTCATTGATGAAAGTTCATTGAACTTTACATTCAAGGTCTCCTCCACTGCCTTGGTCCGTGTATTAAACACTTTGTAGGCCTTGGCAGTGGTTGAGTATCCCAGATGATAACCACAATCAATTTTGGCTGCAAATTTTGAAATGGAAACTGTTAAGTTCAAAATAAAGCATGGGCAGCCAAACACCTTGAAGTATGAGATCAGTGGTTTGATTTTATACAGAATGTCATAAGCAGTCTTTTTGTGCCTGGGGTTTATTAAAAATCTGTTCTGGACATAGCAGGCAGTGTTTACCGCCTTTGCCCAGAAAGTTAATGGCAAACCTGAATCAGCAAGCATGGTTCTGGCAGCCTCAATCAATGTTCTGTTCTTTCTTTCAACTACCCCATTTTGCGCTGGTGTTCTAGGGATGCTGTACTGCCTCACAATCCCTTTCTTCACACAGAAGGCATCCAACTCCTTATTTTTAAATTCTGTGCCATTGTCACTCCTGAAGCTTTTCACTGGAAGGTCAAATTGCTTTTCAACCTGTGTCACAAAGTCTTGCAAAATGCCTGCAGTCTCATCTTTTGAGTGTAAAAAGAAAGTCCATGTAAACCTAGAAAAGTCATCAACAATAACCAAACAATATATTTTCTTCTTGAGGCTCATGACTTGAACTGGGCCAAACAAATCCATGTGTAGCATTTGCAAACACTGGGTTGTTTTGGACTCTTCAATGGACTTATAAGAACTTTTATGATGTTTTCCTTTGAAACAGGAAATGCAATGTTCAGAACATGAAAACAATTTTTGTGGTAGGCCTCTCACCAAACCATTTTTTGAATTTCAGTGATTGTCTTAAGATTTGTGTGCCCCAGCCTTCTGTGCCAAAGTTCTGTCTCTTTGTTAGAGGCAGCTGAGAACAGACAGGCATCAACTATGGGATATTCTTTAGACATATCAACAACATAAACATTGCCACTTCTTTGAGCAACAAGTTTAGTTTGACCAGTTCTGATTATTGCTTCAATCTTTTTGACAATTTCTGGTCCAACAATCCTATAACAATCTTTTGTGAAGAATGACCCAAACCCTTTGTCACTCATTTGAGACACACTCAGAAGGTTGAATTTTAGATTGTCTATTAGATTGACATTTTCAAATTTTATATTTCCAGACTGCACTGTACCCGACCCCAAAACTTTCCCTTTACTATTATTCCCAAAGGATATATCACCCCTCCATGGATTTTAAAGTCTTTGAGGAGGGCTTTACATCCTGTCATGTGCCTGGAGCCTCCACTATCTACATACCAAAGACTATCAAAGCATGCAGAAGCTCCCTGCACATGAAGTAAAAGGATTAGTTCATTAGGGTCTCCAAAGCCAACAGGGCTTTAGATGGGGTCTCAACAGTGTCTGGGATGGATGCAGATTGATGGACAGTGGTTAAGTCAGGGGTTTGGACAGTTTTAGTACTGTTTCTTGCTAACCACTGTTGGGGGTCTTGACCAAACACCTGTTGGTAACCAAAAGGATGCTTGTTCACTTTAGGTTTAGAGGGCCTTTTGTAGGCCTCATAAACGTGTGGAATCCTTTGGTAAGACTGTTTTTCCTTGCCTTTTCTGAACTGATTGGCAGGGGGTGCATCAGTAACCTGAACATCTCTTTTGACAGATGTTTGGTTCAGCTGTTTTGTGACAGCTGTTTGAACTGGTACAAACAGTGGTTGGTTCTTGGTGAATTTTACAGATGATGTTGATGGACTCAAGGATGTTTTAGCAATGTACTCATTCTTTTTCACATCAAAGTTTTTGAGATACACACATGCTTGAGTTTTGTGGTTTGTTTTACCACAAACAATGCAGCTTTCAGCTGAAACAATGACACTTGTTTTGTTCAAATCATACGCTTTTAAATGGAAACAATCTTTTGTTAGATGATTCCTTTTCTCACAGAATTCACAAAACAAGTTATTGATCTTTTCTTTCTTCTTTCTCTTTTCGGACTCCTTTGCAGCAGAGGTTTTAACCTCTGTTGGGATGTCCTTGAGAGGTATGACTTTAGCTTTTGGAGCTTTAACACCATCAGTTGATGTAAAGTCCATGGGCTTGAAATTTTCAAGAATATCACACTCATCATACCATTTTGGTTTAAACTGATAATCTTCAAGCTCCTCAAAAGTAGAGGATCCCATTGGTCTGTCAAGTGTGATTTTGTTACCAAGTTTATCAGTGATTTTCACTTCTTGGCCTTTCTTGTTTGTGGGGATGAACTCAGTGGTTACATCAGTGGTTTGAACATATTTTTCAAAAGTAGTGTTTTCATCATCATGTTTTCTATAACCAACCCCAAATTTTACATTGCTTTTTATTTGTTTTTCAAGCATAACCTCATACCCTTTGCATGATTCCACCCATCTTTCACAGGTGATCTGGGTGGACTCCAACTCCTTTTTGCAAACTTGGTATTTTTCTACCATAGTTTGGAGTTGAGTTTTGGTTATGCTTTGTTCTTCTTTCAAACTGCTGATCTCTTTTTCCTTTTCAGTCAATTTGTTTTTAAGTTCTTTTAAAGACCTTTCAAATTTGACTTCATCAGTTAAGATTTTATTCCGAAGGTTTTCATTTACCTCTTTGATGTTAGCAAAAGCAATAATGCAATTGTCAGAACATAGTTTTTCAAGAACTTGAGGTGATACCTTGGCAGCAGCCATCATTGCACAATCACATTGATGATTTTCTTCATCATCAGCTCTTTCTTCTTTCTCACCTGCTTTCTCATTTATCTCTTCTTCTTTGTCCTCTCTGGACCATAGGTCTGTCAGTGGTTCAATCAGTGTTTCTGAATTTTCTCCCAGCAGCAATTCACCAGCAACTACACTAACAACTGCTTCAGTCACCTCATCCACTGTTTAATCACTTAGCTGTTCACCTTCAGTTTCAATCCCCTCTGGTATTGACTCTAATGCCATCAAACAAAATTTATCATTAGAAGATTCATTAGAAGCATAGAGTGCAAAATTTTCATCACTAAGCTCATCAGGCATGCTGCTCCACTCAACAAAGCCTTGAGTGAAAAAGCTTTGCTGATCTGGTTGTACCACTGCTAGAGCAGCAGTTTGAGGTGCAGGTTGCACTTGTGCCTGGGGGACAGGGGTTTGAACATATTGAATCTGTGGAACAGTGGTTTGGACATAATGCACAGGCACAGGGGCAGCAGCATAATGAGCAGTGTTAACATGAGCTGCAGGGGTATATTGGGTATAGTGCACAGTGCTTTGATTTTGAGGTCTAGGGTTTGAGCTAGGATGAGTGATTATAGGACCAGTAGTTTGACTCCTGCATTCCCTTGCAAAATGACCTAGCCTATTGCACTTGTAACACTTGATTTTCGATTTATCCAACCCAACCCTTAGATTCCTATGTAGCCCTGGGAACTTTCTCCCTGTTCTTTTGTAGAATTTGCTTGTTCTCACACTAAGCAAAGCCAGCTGATGCAAAATGTCCATCTCCTCTAAGTCAGTGGGATCAAAATGCTGCAAATCATTGAGTTCAAAGCACAAATTATCTGACATCTGGTTTTCAGTGTTTGCAGTGAAAGCATAATTTGCAGAGTGAGGATCAGGGTTGGTAAAGTTACCAGCAGCTGTTATATCAATGAAATGATCATAACCCAGTTCCTTACTGCTGCTACCAGATTCTTCCTGACCCAGAAGAGCTGTGCTACCGAATGAGTAATCATCAGTAGCTTTTCCAGACTCTTGCAGCTTCTTTTTCTGGTTCAACTCCCTTTCATAGGTCAGGAGTCTACCATGAAGTTGGGTCAGGGTCAGATCTTTGAACTCAACAGAGTTTCTAGTCACAAATGCAATTGTGTCCCATTTATCAGGAAGCGATCTAAGAAACCTGCTATTTTGAGTTAATTTTGGAAATTCAACCTTAACAAGCCTTAGCTCACTGATGAGACAACTAAAACGTTCAAATTGTTGGGTCAGTGTTTCACCCTTAGTGTGACAGAAGGTTTCATACTGCTGATTCAGAATTTCCCTATTGTTTTCAATAACTTCTTCGGTTCCCCCAAACTGTTCCTTCAATGCATCCCATAGCTCTTTGGCACGGTTACAATGTAACAGTCCAGCATAGATCTCATTTGGTAATGCAGATGCTATGATGCTAAATGCTTTGGCATCCAATTCGAACTTTTGAAAATCGGTTTCAGTATCGTTTTCATAAGGTTTTGGTACGTTCTTCTTTGGATCCTCAGCACTTGGCACCATAGGAACATGGGGACCAAAAACAACAGACCTCCAACATCCAGTGTTCTGTTGAGCAAGAATGTGTCCCATCCTTCTCTCCCAGATGTTGTATTCATTACGTTTAAGCATAGGTGGTTTAAAAAGCGAGCCAACATTATTCTTATCATCTAGTGATTGTGACGTCAGCCTGGTTGTTTTATAGACACTGATTAATCAACTTTAATGGTGATTAAACCTTGCTCTGTTTTTCAACAAAAACGAACAAACTATCCATATCAACGATTTTAAGCTGAACTATTTATGTCAAAATGATTGTTAAATCAAATTTCACTGTCCTTGCTCTGATACCAATTGTTGGATCTAAGTTTGGTTTTGATTGTATTTTCTGTTTGAATTAAAATGGAAATGGATGAGTTGTGTAGCGGAATTAATATGGAAACAAACTTTGCATACAATCAAACGAGAGTATTGCTTTAATCAAGAAATTTTCAACAAAGAACCGAATGATTGAATTTAATTTCAATAACGATTACAAAGTAATGCTTGAATACAAACTCCCCCTCAGCCAGAGCTCAGTGTTTGTTCGTGCAAAGAAGACGGTGTTGCAAAGAGCTAATAGAACAGTACAGAGCACTGTTCTATTTATAGGCACTAGAAAACCACTGAGCATCTAATGCTGACGTCACCATGAAAGTGACATCTAACCTCCTAACAAACTCTAACCTCAGATCAATACAAACACTGCTATGCTAACTACTGCTTATTACAATATATTTCATAAAGATAGAATAAACAACTGCTGCATCCTTCCACTGCTGTGAACCCAGCAATACTTGTTCGGATCAGCAGTGCTTGACTCAAGGCAGTAGATTGAGCAGCAGAGCTTTAGTCTTCCATCAGCCTTTACTAGAGCAGCAGATTGACGGTCAGTGGCTTGTACGATCAGTAGATAGGAGGTCAGCAGATGTTGAAAACACTTTCAAGGGGGAGACTTGTATGTAACATCTGCTTATTCTGGATCCACTGCTCTGACCCAGTTTTGGCTTTAATTATCTGTTCCTCTGATAGGGTTCGATCCCAACAAGCCCCAATTTTTCCACCATGCTAGTAGCTACCATATTTTCACAGCTACCACCATCAATGATAATTGTACATACCTTCCCCTTTGCTGTGCAACGTGTACGAAAAATATTATTTATGAGCCAAAGGGTATCGTCACCGGTTCGCGCTGCAGGGGTTGCGCTAAGAGTTCGCTGGGCGATGATTAACTCTCCCTGGTCTGGGAGAATAACTTCTTCTTGTTCTTCTGCTGGTTGATTTGGTTTAGTGTCATAAACCGGTGTTGTTTCTTCCATGAGTGTAACCATCTGGGTGTTGGCGCAATCGTACACGAAGTGCCCAGGCCTCCGCACTTGAAGCATCTCTGAACCCGGCCCGTTGAGGGGGCAGTGCCGGAAGGCGTATCGGCTTTGATTGGGCCGAAGCGACTTCCCAAGGCTGTTGCGGTTGGACCGGCTCGCTGGCCATCGGTCTTAACCGAGCTAGGCTTTAGGGGTGTCTTGCTTTTCCTCTTCTGTTGTTTCTCCACCTTGAGATCTAATTGACAAACATCCAAGTAGGTCCAATAGGGTTGCAATTGGACTATGTCTGCAATATCTGGTTGCAAAGCTCCTAAAAACCGGGAAATAATCTGCTCCTCTTCCTCTTCGACCCTACACCTCATACGAAGTCGATCAAACTCCCTAATCAGTTCTTCAACAGTGGTTGTTTCCTGGTTCAAATTGTGGTATTCCAAGAAGGCTTCCTGGCGATAAGTGGGTGGCAAAAAAATTTCTTTCAAGAGTTTTTTCATATTGTCCTACGTTGTGACCTGAGACCTACCTTCCTGCGCGCGTTTTTTCTTCACGTGTTCCCACCAAAGCGAGGCATATTTCTTGAGTTTGATGGCAACCAGCTTGACCTTGTACTTGTCGGGAATGTCCCGCAGGTCAAAGACCCACTCCACCGTGTGGAGCCAATCAATAAATTCATCCGGTTGTGCTCTCCCGTCAGACTTCGGTAACTCGATCTTGATTCCCAGACTCCGTAACGGGTCGGCTGGGGGATCCCTATGCTGGTACTGATGTTCTCTTCCAAACACATTATAGGCGTCGGACTCATCATCCCGGATGACTGAATCTACGTCTGTTGGTTCGTAGTCATCCCCGTGATGCAGCTCCAGATCCCGGATCCGTTGCTGGAGACAGGCGATCTCTTCTACGTCTCGTGGATCATGTTGGATGTCGTCGTTGCCTCGGTCGGCGTATCTACGATCGAATCGATGGTTGCGTCTTCCACGTTCTGCCATGCCTGAGCTCTGATACCAATTGATGCAATATTCGTTAACAATCAAATTGGATCAACAAGAGCAGGATTGGGAATTCTATCTTTATTCAATAATACTGATCAATCAACAATGAAACGTCTAGGGGATATAAAAGAAATAACATCCTATAAACTAGGAACTGAAATACGGCTAAAACTCTAACAGAAAATTAGAGATAAACCGATAAACACAAATAGAAAATTAAAGATAAATAGATAAATTCAAACGGGGAGAGAATTCCAGCTGGGTTGCGATTTAGCCAGGCTCATCATCTGGGCTGCGAACCTGGGCCGACATATCTGGTAATCGGACTGATGGGCCTGGGTCTGAGCCGGAGGCTGCATCAATAACAATCATTGAATATCAAAAGAAACCTGGATGAGACGAATGATGATTTTTGGGATTCAAGATCTGAAGAGTTCGCAGGTTCTAGGGTTTTGCACAACAGCGTTGATCAAATGAACGATTCGCAGGACGTACATTGTCGCGGGATTCATCCGCACAATACCCCTAACAATCATCGGAGGCCTAGCCTTGACCGAAAATGTTGAACCCTGATTCAGGCGATACACTGTGGGAGCCGAAGATTTGGAAGAGAAAGAGAGAGAAAATGTTTCATAGCTTTGGAAGAGAACGATCAGTCATATATGGATTTTGGAGCATCACCAAAGTTACAATACCAATATTGCCCCACTAGTGTCTTAAAACTTTGGTGATTATACCATTTCAATCCCTCTAAACATGCTTCATTTTCTTGTATATGTTGTTATAAAGTTTGTACGTGATGTATAATTACATTTCAGTACATTAGATTTTCTTTAGATAGTTATAATTGAATATATATATATATATATATATAAGAGAGAGAGAGAGTAGGAGTTGGGTAGAAAGTGTATTTTTCCTAGAAAGTCTAGGAAGCAATGAGAATTGGACATGTGGCATTGAGTTATTTTAACTAGAAGGGCAATTATGTAATGTCACATTTTAATTTTATTTTTGGAATTTATATTTCATTAACTAACATTGCATGATCTCGAAGGTAACTGATTATGTCCATGATTTTCGGAATTTTGGTTGTGTTTCGAATCCAAATCTCATTCAAATCATATGTATATACAATTCTTTCTATCGTTTTCTTCTTCACCAGCAGTATTCGTATTCAATAAATTTTTCAGAGAGAAAAATCATGGCTTCAAACACATTTGTTGATTGTGGAGATGGTTATTAACATTTAACTGCAAAACCATCAGCTTGTTCTTGGTGATGTGTTTTAACAGCAAGTAGATTCATACAGTTTTGTTTTAGTATTCAGATTCATACAGGTGTGTTTTAACAGCAAGAAGACTCATACAGTTGTGTTTTAGCATTCAGATTCATACAGTTGTGTTTTAGCATTCATGTTGGTAATGCTGGAGGATTTCTTGACGTTGTGTTTTATTATTCAGATTCATACAGTTGTGTTTTAACAGCAAGCAGATTCATACAGTTGTGTTTTAGCATTCAGATTCAAACAGTTGTATTTTAACAGCAAGCAGATTCATACAGTTGTGTTTTAACAGCAAGCAGATTCATACACTTGTGTTTTAGCATTCAGATTCATACAGTTGTGTTTTAACAGCAAGCAGATTCATACAGTTGTGTTTTAGCATTCAGATTCATACAGTTGTGTTTTAACAGCAAGCAGATTCATACGCTGTGTTTTACCATCCATGCTGGTAACGCTGGAGGATTTCTTAACGCTGTGTTTTAACAGCAAGCAGATTAATACGATGTGTTTTCTTGATGTGTTTCTTCACGAAGGATAGAAGGAAGAGAGAGAGAGAGAGAGGGAGAGAGAGAGAAAAAATCGCAAGAAATGAGGTGGTTATGGAATGACAATTATTTCCATATTTAAAATAAGCTAAATGACATATCTACCCCTGATTAATTAAATAATCCTATTTTTAAGAAACACATATTACCAAAATGCCACCAAGATGATCTCAACCATTAAACACACCTATTGGATGGCACAGATCGCTTCCTAGACTTTCTAGGAAAAACACACTTTCCGTAGGATCCCCACTCTCTCTCTCTCTCTCTCTATATATATATATATATCTAGAGAGTTAATTGCCCGGATGGTCCTTGTGGTTTGTCATTTTTTCACGTTTAGTCCCCACCTTTTTAAAATAGCATGTTTACTCCATTTAGTTTAACAAATTGTTACTCGGATAGTCCTCTCAATGGATGAAGATTAGTTTTTCTAGTTAAGTATATATGAAATTACTTAAGTACCCTCACTTTTATTATAAATAAAGAAAACAAATAAAATCGATTGGTCATTAAAAAGCAAGTGGGCCCCACAATTGTTCTTCACCGTCAATCCCTTTTCTCCATCTCTTACCTCATCCACACCATCCCTTCGGTGACCTCCCCCCAACTTCCATCCACCATTTCATTTCTCTCTGATGACCTCCCCCCAACCTCCACCCTTTCCGACCACACGCCACCACACACATCCACCTTTTCGGTCACCCCGTCATCATCCAAACCCCTACGCCGTCCAAACCCATAACCACCTCCACCATCGCATCGCATGTCACCTCTGCCGTCATCATCACGATTGACTAGAAATTGTAGCTAATAAAACCACCTTAAAAAATGATCTCAATCACCATCGCCGGAAGTTTTTTTCTGGTTCGCATCATTTGGCTTCAACATCATTTTGTTTTAATGATTATAAGGAAACAGGCAACAATTTTCAACTTGCAGAGACTAAGAGTCTTACTTAACATGACCAGCTAGCCTTTACCTTGAGAATGTCATTAATTAATTAAAGTTACAAGCTTACCTCATGTGGGTTGTGATTCGTTTGAATTGACGACAGTGAAGGAGACACAAATTAAATAGCTTTGATCTGAAAGACACAAACTGAATAGATGTCGATCTTTTGTGAGTTGTTTGAATTGACGACAGTGAAGCAGATCTGTATCAGAATGGATGCGTCTCCGGTAGTGAACCATCGGATGAAAGCTCAATCACTTGTCGGATCACTGGATATTTTCCAACGGTAACTAACGGTGACGGAAACGAAGAGATCTGGTAACCAATCATGCCGATTCGGATCTGGTCGGGTCGGGAAGGATGGTGTCCGATTCAATCATTTGTAAGGGGGAGTTGAGGTGTGTGGCGGCGGAGGTGGTGTTTCCGGCTACAGTGGTTCACCGGTGCATCGATGGGGATTATTGGTTACTGGTGGTCTGGTGACTGGTTACAACTTCCAAGTGGATGGTCCAGGTGGGGGTGGGAGTTGCAGAGTATGTGAGGAAGAAAAATGGATGAGGAAGATATAATTAAACTTTAATTTGATAAAAACTAAAGAGAAATAGAGATAAACTGAATTCATTCTACTTTATTCAATTCAATATTACAATATATAGATAAACATAACTATAAACCCTAAAGCCCATAAGTAATGGGTTGGGCCTAAAATGTCTGGTTTATAACACTCCCCATCTGACATTTAGAATTATACACAGTTTAACAACATACTTCAGGATGATGTTAAATAGGTACTTCAGGACCTGAATAAATAAACTGATACTACTGGATTAGTTGCACTGCCTCATTAAAAACCTTACTAAGAAAACCATTGGGACAAAACTTAGTTAAGGGAAAAAGAGTACAGTGTGTATAATTCTCCCCCTGAATCCAACAAACATCTTTCAATCTGCGGAAACTGATCTTGTGTGATAGTTGCTCGAAACCACTTCTTGGTAAAGATTTTGTGAACAGGTCAGCTAAATTTTCACTTGACTTGATCTGGCGAACATCAATTTCCCCTTCTTTCTGCAAGTCATATGTTGAGAAGAACTTTGGTGAGATGTGCTTTGTTCGATCACCTTTGATATTACCTTCTCTAATCTGAGCTATGCAAGCATCATTATCTTCATGAATAATTGTCAGCTCCTTCTTGATCTGTTCTAATCCGCATGCTTCTTGTATGTGATTAATCATTGATCTCAACCACACACATTCTCGACCAGCATCATATAGTGCTATCAATTCGGCATGATTTGATGATGTTGCTGTAAGTGTTTGCTTAGTTGACTTCCAAGAAATTGTTGTGCCGCCATATGTGAATACATAACCTGTCTGAGATTTTGCTTTGAGAGGATATGATAGATATCCGGCATCAGCATACCCAACAAGCTGGGACTTTTGATCTTTCTGATAGAAATGGCCTAAGTCTTGTGTCCCGCAAATATACCGGAATATATGCTTTACGCCATTCCAGTGGATTCGAACTGTATCTCGCTAGTACATGTACTGCAAATGCAATGTCAGGTCTTGTGTTATTTGCGAGATACATAAGGGCACCGATCGTGCTTAAGTACAATACTTCTGGACCAAGTACTTCTTCGCCTTCTTCTTGAGGGGCGATAAGGATCCTTGTGTGGATCTAGCGGTCGGACAACCATAGGTACGCTAAACGGATGTGCTTTATCCATATTGAAATGTACTAACATCTTCTGGATGTAGTTTGATTGATGGACAAATGTGCCATTGCACAGATACTCAAATTGTAGTCTGATGCATACTTTTGTCATACCAAGATCTTTCATCTCAAATTCCTTCTTTAACAACTAAGTAGCTTTCTCTATCTCTTCAGGAGATCTGATGATGTTGATATCATCAACATAGACTGCTATTATAGTGAAATTTGAGAGAGTTCTTTTTTATAAAAACACATGGACTGATTACATCAGACTTGTATCCTTCTTTTTTCGAGATATTCACTAAGTTGATTGTACCACATACGACCAGATTGTTTGAGACCATATAAAGATCTCTGGAGCTTTATAGAACACATATCTCGAGGTGTTGATTTTAATGCTTCAGGCAATTTTAATCCTTTAGGGATTTTCATGTAGATGTCATTTTCAAGTGTCCCGTATAAGTACGCGGTGAGGACATCCATTAGTCTCATATGAAGTCCTTCATAGATTGTGAGGCCGATTAGGAACCTAAGGGTTATCGCATCCACTACAGGGGAATACGTTTCCTCATAATCAACTCCTGGGATTTGGGAAAACCCTTGTGCTACAAGTCGAACCTTATATCGTACAATCTCATTCTTTTCATTTCTCTTTATTGCAAACACCCATTTATAACCTACTGGTTTGACGTCTATGGGCGTTCAGACTACAGGTACGAAAACATGTCGCTTTTCGAGCGAATTCAATTCGGCGTTTATGGCTTCTTGCCATCTTGGCCAATCATTTCTGTGCATGCACTCTTCTAAAGTTTTTGGTACGTAATCATTTTCATTGATTACATCCGTTGCTATAGCATATGCGAATATATCATCAACACGTGTTTTATTTCGGTTCCACATTGTACTATCTTGAACATAATTAATAGAGATCTCATTTTCGTTCGGTACCAGTGTTTCTTCTGAAACTTCATTTTTCTCCGGATTCATAGTTGTCTCTTCTGGGACATTTACCTCTACCGGGGTTTCATTTATAATTTTTTGTGAGTTTTACTAACTGTGTTACTTTGCTCTTTTAATTTCCGTGGGTTTTTGTCTTTGGAACCGATTGGTCTCCCACGCTTTCATTGTATAGTAATCGCTTCTGGGATTACTTCAATTTGAGTAGGTGCATTTGATGCTGGTACATGTGACTTTATCACTCTATTCGTGTCTGTGAATGCATCTGGTAATTCATTCGCTATTCTTTGCAACTGTATAATCTTTTGGACTTCATATTAACATTGACCACTTTGGGGGTCGAGATTTGATAGCAATGATGCATTCCACGTTATCTCTTGTGTTACCAGTCTTTCTTTGTCCTTGTCTCCCCCTAAGACTGGGAACATCGTTTCATCAAAATGACAGTCAGCATACCGTGCTGTAAACATGTTTCCCGTCATTGGCTCTAAGTATCTAATAATGGATGGGGAGTTAAAACCAACATAGATACCCAGTCTTTTTTGGGGTCCCATTGTAGTATGTTGTGGTGGCGGTATTGGTACGTATACCGCACAACCAAAAATTCTAAGGTGGGACAAACTTGGTTGTCGTCCAGAGACCAGTTGCAATGGGGAGTATTCATGATCAGCAGTTGGTCTCAATCTAATCAGTGCAGCGGGATGCAAAATAGCATGAACCCATGAAGAAGATGGTAATTTACATCTCATTAAGAGTGGTCTAGCGATTATTTGTAATCGTTTAATCAGAGATTCAGCTAAACCGTTTTGTGTGTGAACATGAGGTACTGAATGTTCAACATTGATCCCAATTGACATACAATAGTCAATAAAAATGTGAACTCTCCCGCATTATCCATCCGAATGTTTTTAATTTGATTATCCGGGAAATTGCTCTCAATTGTATGATTTGAGCTAAAAGTCGGGTAAATGCTACATTTTGAGTAGCTAAAAGGCTCACATGTGACCACCTTGAGGATGCATCTATTAAGACCAAGAAATAGCGGAATGGTCCACACGGAGGATGAATAGGCCCACAAATATCCCCTTGGATTCTTTCTAAAAATGATGGGGTTTCATGAATCAATTTACTTTGTGAGGGCCGAGTTATAAGTTTGCCCAGAGAGCATGCTGCACATGATAAGTCTTGTGGTAGCAAAACTTTTAAGTTTTAGTGAGGGTTCCCGGTTGCACTTTTGATTATTTGTCTCATCATTATGCTACCAGGGTGGCCTAGACGGTCATGCCATATATTGAATATGTCTTTATCTAACAGCTTTTGGTTACTCACCATGTATGATTCGATAAGATTGATATTAGTACAATATAATCCAGAGGATAAGGCCTTTAATTGTTCAACAATTGTTTCTTTGCCATTTTTGTTTGAAGTAATTTGAAAATATTCAATATTATTTTCAGATATTGTTTTTAGGTGGTAACCGTTTTTCCGAATATCTTTAAAGCTAAGTAAATTTCTTCTGGATTTACTAGAGAATAATACATTATCAAAAGTTAATTTGGTACCCGAAGATAATGTTATGTGTGCTCTGCCGGAGCCTTCGATAAGGTTACTAACACCAGATATAGTACCAATCGGTGTCTCTGCTGGAGACAACTCAAAGAAAAATTTCATATCTTTGAGAATATTCTTAGTACTACCGTTATCTACCAGACATTCATCACCAATAATAGCTCTCCTGGAGCTAGTAAATATAAATTGTGTGATATTAAAAATATCTTTATATATATTGCTTCACTTGGAGAAAAGACTACGTAGGTATCGAATCCCTAGAATCATGCAATGTTGTTTCGACTATGACGATGGCTAAATATCTTAATCTACCCGAATAACCTCCCGCTAGAGATGATCAATCGAAAGATGTTGGACAAAATTGAAAGTGGGCTACAAAAGAATTATGCGCCCATTGATTTTAATAAAAAAAATATACGTGGACTCCTTGGATGCACACAGAGATTATTGGATGACACAATATTTTTTAGGGCCAAGCCCATTATATTGGCAGAGATGGTGGACCAATTCAAGGCAGAGATCCATTTATATTATTAGGAGGTCCCGATTTGTGTTGAGGATGAACAACATTGGCCGCAGAAGGCAGCAAACGAAAAAGAAAAGAGATCTCCCATTATTTTCGAAAAACATCAAAGGCAGTGGAGGAGGATTGCTATTATAATTCTTTTCGAACACATCAGTGGGAATATCATATTGGACGAAAGTTGGGGATTCCTATTAATTGTTTAGCCAACATCACAGGGGGTTCGCACAAGAGGAAAGAAAAAAATGTTCTTTGATTTTCCATTCGATACTTTGAATTTAGTTTTGATTCTAATATGTGATTCCGTAAGTACAAATTAAAGGGAAATCCTATGTTGTACTAAAGTCCAAACAAAAAAACCTATGTCGTGTGATCCAAAGAATCAAATTAAAAATCCAATTTGAAAATACTTGAACAAAAAAAATGTTGTTTGCATCCATCGTAGAAGGGTTTTTTTTACCACTGTATGTAGATTCAAAAATATGTGATTCATTATTGGATACACAAAACCTATACTGATAACATGAAAGCATTTTGAATATAGTGTGGAGATTTTGATGGCGTACCCGGATTGTGATGAATTCCTGATGTTGAAAATTCCTGGTGAAGATCGATGGATGTTTCTGGTGAAGAGCGTCGCGCTGATAACGTGATAAAAACTAAAGAGAAATAGAGATAAACTGAATTCATTCTACTTCATTCTATTCAATATTACAATATAAAGATAAACATAACTATAAACCCTAAAGCCCATAAGTAGGCCTAAAATGTCTGGTTTATAACATAATTGTATTTCTTTTTATATTTAAGTTATTGTTTTTATGGTAAGGGTATTTTAGTCAATGTACATATACTTAACTGGAAAAATTAACCTTCATCCATTGAGAGGACTATCCAAGTAACAATTTGTTAAACCATAAGGAGCAAACATGCTATTTTGAAAAGGTATGGACTAAACGTGAAAAACTGACAAACCACAAGGACTATCCGGGCAATTAACTCTATTTCTAAATGAATCGAATACTATATCTTTTCTTCAATTTATTATTAAAAAAATAAGACAAAAAACAATATTTTTTATTACATATAACTGAAACTAGTGGGTTAACGATTAGACAACTCACACCCCTGTCAAATCATAAATTTTTGCGTCTCATAGTGTCTCGCACCCCATTTCCTAGGCGTCAATGGGGGACGTCATTGATGGCTCGTTGGTAGAATAACGAATGTTAACGTCTCTTATGTGGTTTCATTTCAAATTATATCTGTTAACCAACGACTCTAGATTAAAAAAAAACTTTAAAACTTTTATTTTAACACTATGTATATCCTATCTTTTTTAATAAATTTATACCGTTCCTAACATCTTTTTCTCTACATTTTTATACAAACTATCCAATTCATAATATTTTTTTCCAACAACCAAAACACGTGAGATTTCAACAATCCGATTTGTGGTAATTAAGAAAACAACGAGCAAGAAAAACGGTACCGAAGAGACCCGCAGACGGGTGAGATTGGATATTATCCGATGCCACCGACCACTCCAACCTCCTCTCATCCAACAATGCCACCACCACATCCCGATTGTTTTTTATACTATACCGCACCAAATCAACCACAGTCATTTTTTTCACAAACCCAAAACATATCCAAAACCCAACGGACCATGTCCCAAACTCAAAACATACTTGAAACCCACTCCACTTCCTCGAGAGGTGGACGCGTAAGAAGGCACCGTAAGAAGAGTGAGAATGTCGAACGTGCTCCTAAAACAATCGAGAGGTGGACACTTACCAAAGAACTAGCATTAGCACGAGCATGGTTTGACGTGTCAGAAGATCTGATTATTTGTAAAAAAATTCTCCATTAAATTTTTATAAAAAAATTTATATTTATTTTGTTGCTTGTTATATATATATATATATATATATATATATATATATATATATATTCAAATTATAGCCACCAACCAAGATATAGTCGTCTTTTGGAGGCGTATATGTGAGATGTTTTTCAACACTATGGCTCGCTGTGAATATCGAATGCCCGATTCGTTTTTGGACAGTGGATCACAATGTGCACCAAGATTAACAACTTCAACAACATATACGATAGCCACACCAACAATCACACAAAAAGAAGCGGTTCAGACAACGTAGGTTATATCATGGGAATGCATTTACGATGATATCTTATTTGGAGCTGCTTCACAAATCTCCAAAGTGGCATCTTGTACCACTGTTTGACTCAACGACCCGTAGGTCAAAACAGTCCAAATCAACGATTATTGAACCATCCGAGTCTGATGCTCATACTACTATTAACTTAAACGACAAATTGGATGAATCGAATTTTGAGGAACCCCAAGAGTTGCCACGACCAAAGGGTAGGGATAGAAGCAAGGCAACAGCACGAGCACGAGACACCTCCTCGTCAACGCCATCGGATGGCCCATCAAGGTTGGACGAGTTCGACGATAGACTCACTTGGCTTCTCTCGATCAAGGAAAAGGAACATGAATTGAAAATGGAGAAACAAAACGAGAAAGATATGAAGTTTCTCGAGAAACACTTTTCCCATCTACCGGACGAGGATCGAGTCATTTTAGAGGCTCATAAGGCAAAAATCCGAGCAAAATATGTGTACTTTTTTAGTAGGTTTTTATTTTTATTTTTAAGTTGGTTGTTTTTTAAGTAACTTTATAGTTTTTATTTTTAAGTAGTTTATAATCTTTTATTTATTTTATTGAAATTATGTTTTTTTAATTTTGTTTTAAATAAGAATGGTATATAAATTAAAAAAAATACCAAATTAAAAGAACAAATAATTAGGTAATCGTGATAGGGCTTTAAACCATTGCATGCATGTTAAGGGAGAGACTTTAAAGTCCTCTATGTGACATGGAGCCTAAGTGGCACTGATGTGGCGTGATAAAGTCTTAGGGGCTTTATACCACACCACCCAACCTTATCACTTATGCTTCGCGGTGAGTTTGAAACCTGCAAAATTAAAAAAGAAAATCATGAAAGGAATTATACGCAACGATAAAATACCCATGCGGCGATAGTTTATTCGAAAGTCAAATAAAGGTTACGTCGTTGTATACGAAAGGCATGTTATTCGAACAAATTTACATCAAAACGTATATAGAGATACACACGAAGGCCGCACATAACAACAAATCAGTTTAATCATAAGTAAAAAAACATGTCGCAATAGTGTACTTAGATATGAGTGTCGGATATTTTAAAACAACCGGTCGGTTTAAAACAACATTACAAAAGTTCATGTTAAAACATAGATAAAAATAACTCGTGTGAGACGTAAATGAAACCGTTAAAAATTCACATAATAGAAATTTCAAACTCAAAATAATACTTTTATTAAAGTTCAAGGGTTATAGTAGTGTAAATCGGTTAAAAAAGATTAAAAAAAACAACTTTATTTGTCACACCCCAACCGATGGCGAAAACATCGGGGCATGGCACTGAGCGAAACAGATTGTCCAGAAGTTTCCATAACAACTATATTTACAAAATATTTAAAGCAACACGTCCCATACCATGTCATAAATGATAGTACAATTATTACAGAAAAGATCTAGTCAAATTGTTCTGTTCCGACAACTCAGATTTTTATTACAAACAATTGTTTATTGTTGACCTTGGTCATTCCTAGCCTCAATTTCACAGCAAAGTAAGCAAATAAGCATCCTAAGCACCTGTCACATACGTTAAAGTAAAAGTCAATACACATAGTGTAAAGGTGAGCATACAAGTTTAATAATAGCATATAGAGTTCGAAATCATTACGCATAACCAGCACGTACACAGTGTGAAATGAGACATGTTAGTTATCGACATGAACCTATCAATACCAATGACTGCGGGTTGACTGCCCAAGGCAGTTCACGATACACACTCACCACTGTGAGCCATGTAACTAATTGTCCTTAACAACCCCTGAGTGAACAGGTGCTGAGTCCAAACTATAGTACTATCGTTGCTAAGGCAGGTAGACATCATTCCATGTGTAAACATAACAAACAAGCATTCATTAAGTCACGTATAACATGCGGTAATGGTTAGCGTTAAAGTATTGCGTAGTTTGTTTGATGTGATTTAGAATAAGTAACACATGTAACACCCAAAAGTGCATAAAGCAAAAAGGGATCGAGTATACTCACAGCGGTTGATGGATTGAAGAGAGCGCTAGAGAGTAGGGTTAGCCTGAACAGATTGATAGCATAACGATAAGCGACGTGTAAGACGGAACAAGTGACAGTGGCTCGAACAACAGTTCGATCGGATGGTAGTCCGATCGGACGGCCGGTCGTTCGGTTGTCAGTTAGCTCGGATGGTCATCCGGTCGGGTGACCATTCGAGTGGATTGTTCCTTCCTTTGTGAAGGATGTGTTTGTGTATGATGGTTTGACTTTTGAAGTTTTCGTTGTAGCATTTTGAAAACATAGAAGTATCTCTACCTTTCAGGTTGATCGATCGAATGACCGTTCGATCGGGCGACAGTCTGATAGGTTGGGCACTTCAGTGAGAACAAGTTCACAACAGGTTCTCACTCGATCGGACGGTTGTTCGATCGGGTGGCAACACAGGTGCATTGAACATGTTGAAAATTTGTTTAAGTATGAAGTTCCAGAACATCACATAGTCGGATGGTCGGTCGATCGGGTGGTAACCCGATCGGACGACAATCCGTTCGGTGTTCCAAAACCTTTGAAGTTTGAATGATAGTTAAGTGTGGGGACCAGGATGCAAGTCGATCGGGTGACCGGTCGTTCGGGTGACTGTCCATTCGGACAGCAGTCTGATCGAACGGCACTCCATCCTGGTCGACCTGTTCGTCTTCGTCCTTGGTCATTCTGGTAGTTTGTCGTTTTATCGAGATGATTTGATAACGCATTAGACAACAGAAACCTCGTCACGACTTAATTACCTGATCGGACATGAATCACCCAAATCCAGTCGGTTAACTGTTCGAGACGGTGTTCCATGTTTAACCCGAAATCGGTAACCTCGTGGACAGAATCCAGATTTTGAACCAACGCATCAACATGCAAGAGTGGAAGGTTAGAACAAGCTCCGATTCTATCGGTTTTGAGGCATTGAGTGTAAAAGAGTTGAAAGAAAGTTAGAAACCATCTTTCAATCCTTTTTCACCATGAAATGGTTGAGATCCATGCAAGATCTTTCCTTATTTGTGGGGAAATCAGTTAGATCTAAGTTGTTCTTGGTGGTTTGAAGCCAAAACATGATGTTCATAAGAACACCATGATGACATCATCCTAGAACACCTCAAGTCTAATGATTTCACGGTTAGAAGTTAAGATTTAAAAGATAGAAAGGTGTAGGAGTGCATGTAGATTAAGAAAGTACAAGATTTAGGACGAAAAACTTACAAGAATCTCGAGAAATCTGAGGAAAAGTGGGGAAGATGAGCTGGTCGGATGAGAGTTGCCAAAAGTGGAAAGTATGATGGTGACAGAGGGTATTTATAGGGTTTCCCAAAAAGGAAGGGAAGGGGATGGTCGATCGGTTGGCAGCCCGATCGAACAGCTGGTCGATCGAGCGGCTGGTAGATCGGCCATCTGATTCGAGTGTTCGGTGCGATGAGTCTTATCGTTTCGATTGCGATTGCGAGCGTTGTGATGCGATAGAATTTCCTAGTCAAATTACTTTTAATCCCAACTACTATATCAACATACAAGCATCCTTATTTCGTATTCGTTTAGCGTTTACGATTCGATTGAGATTGAGTTTCGATTGTGTTTCAATTGATCACCATAACATTTTATAAATAAACATGCACAAGTAACACATAAGGCACACACACACGTATAACAATACCATAACGCGTAATTCGAGTTGCGAGCGCGATTACGATAAGCAATAAATCGATTAAACATGCGATAAACAGCGGTTACTAGGCAATTATTAATAGATACTCCACATAATACAACTATAGCGATAACAAAATAGACTAATTACAAGTCAAAGAAGTCAAAAAGGAATTGAGCAAGGAGAGACAAATCACAATTAGCAATATTTTCTTCCTTTGACTTCAATCTTGACTTTGACTTTGACTTTCGAAACACGGGGTGTTACAGCCTCCCCTAGTTGAGGGAATTACGTCTTGAAATTAGGCTGATGCCGTAACAAACAATTACGGGTACTTCGCCTTCATGTCACTTTCGAGTTCCCAAGTGAACTCTGCGCCTCGTTTGCCTTCCCATCGGACTTTCAGAATAGGATTGCGCGAGCGCCTGAGCTACTTGGTTTGGCGATCCATGATTTCGACAGGCTTCTCCACGAAGTGTAGGGTTTCATTTACTTGGAGATCATCTAGAGGTACAATTAAATCATGCTCAGCCAGGCACTTTCAGAGGTTTGACACATGGAAAGTCGGGTGAACGTTACTAAGCTCCTCCGGTAGTTCGAGTCTGTAGGCGACTTTTCCGATCCTTTCCAGAATCTTAAAAGGTCCAACATATCGAGGCGCTAGTTTCCCTTTCTTTCCGAATCTGACCACACCCTACCAAGGTGATACCTTTAGGAGTACGTAATCGCCAACGTCAAATTCAAGGGGCTTGCATCGTCTATCGGCATAAATTTTCTGACGACTCTGAGCTTTCAGCAAGTTGTCTCTTATTTGGAGGACTTTGTCGATCGTTTCTTGCAATAGCCCAGGACCGGTTAATTGCGAGTGACCAATCTCGTGCCACACAATAAGCGATCGACATTTTCTTCCGTATAAAGCCTAGAATGGTGCCATTTGAATGCTGGAATGATAATTGTTGTTATACAAGAATTCGACTAATGGTAGGTAGGCATCCCAATTACCACCGAAATCTATGACACACGAACGGAGCATGTCTTCAAGAGTACGAATCGTTCTCTCAGTCTGACCGTCGGTTTGAGGGTGGAATGCGGTACTTAGATTAAGCGTAGTACCGAGAGCCGCTTGAAAGTTTCCCACAGTCGCGAGGTTAACCGAGCATCATGGTCAGAGTTGATGTCGCGAGGCGTCCCATGTCGACAAATGATCTCATTGGTGTAGATTCGGGCTAATCGTTCTACCTTGTAGTCTTCCCGTATAGGCAAAAAGTGAGCTGATTTGGTCAAACGGTCAACAACAACCCAGATGTTGTCGTGACCTGATGGCGTGCGCGGAAGCTTTGTTATAAAGTCCATGGCTATACTCTCCCACTTCCACATAGGGATTGGGGGTTGTTCGAGTAAGCCAGAGGGTCTTTGGTGCTCGGCCTTGACCTTCGAGCAAGTCAGGCACTTTCCAACGTAGAGAGCGATATCCCTTTTCATGCCCGGCCATTGTAGCAGAGGTCCTGGTACATTTTGTCGACACCGGGATGAATAGAATATCGGGATTTGTGGGCTTTGTCCATCAAAATCTGTCGCAAATTGGTCCGCTTAGGGATCCAAATTCGGTCCAGAAAGTGGAATATCCCATTCTACTTATTCACAAGCTGGGCTCCATCGTGATAGATTCTTTCCTTCTTCAAAGTGCGTTCATTGAAACACGCATGCTGGGCTTCGCGGATGAGGGTTTCGAGATCGTATTGGGCTTGGACATCACGAATGCTGAGCAGATAGCTCCGTCTGATGAGGACGTCGGCAATGACATTTGCTTTGCCTGGGTGATAACGAATCTCACAGTCATAATCGTTGAGAAGTTCTACCCATCGGCGTTAACGCATATTAAGTTCTTTCTGATCAAAGATATGTTGCGGACTCCTATGATCGGTGAAGATCGTACACTTGGTACCATACAGGTAGTGTCGCCAAATCTTTAACGCAAAAACAACAGCGCCTAGCTCGAGATCATGGGTTGTATAGTTCTTCTCATGGATTTTGAGCTGACGAGATGCGTAAGCAATAACCTTGTCCCGTTGCATGAGGACACAACCAAGACCAAGGTTCGAAGCATCACAATAGACTATAAAGTCGTCGTTTCCATCGGGTAAAGTGAGGACAGGAGCATTGCAAAGCATGTGTTTGAGGGTTTGGAAAGCAGACTCTTGTTCAGTTCCCCAAACAAAAGGCTTGTCTTTGTGGGTGAGAGCGGTAAGCGGCACAACGATTTTTGAGAATCCTTCGATAAATCGGCGATAATAGCCCGCTAATCCGAGAAAAGAACGGACTTCAGACGGATTCTTAGGTGTAATCCAACTCTTAACTGCTTCGATCTTCGCCGGATCGACATGAATGCCTTGACTATTGACAATGTGACCGAGGAATTGAACCTCCTCCAGCCAAAATTCGCACTTGGAGAACTTGGCATAGAGTCGATTCCCTTGGAGTAGCTCGAGAACCAAACGTAGATGTTGCGCGTGTTCGGCTTTCGACTTGGAATAGATCAAGACATCATCGATGAACACGATGACGAAGCGGTCGAGATAAGGTTTACACACGCGATTCATCAGATCAATGAAAACCGCGAGTGCGTTGGTTAAACCAAAAGGCATAACAACGAATTCATAATGGCCATAACGAGTGCGAAAAGCGGTTTTGGGTATATCTTCCTCTTGAATGCGTAGCTGGTGATAGCCTGAGCGTAGATCGATCTTTGAGAAACATGTAGCACCTTGTAGCTGATCAAACAAATCGTCAATGCGAGGCAGGGGATAGCGATTTTTGATAGTTAGCTTATTCAATTCCTGATAGTCGATGCACATCCTGAACGACCCATCCTTCTTTTTAACGAAAAGGACTAGTGCGTCCCAAGGAGAGGTGCTCGAGCGAATGAAGCCTTTCTCAAGTAATTCCTAGAGCTAACTCGAGAGTTCACGCAGTTCGGAGGGAGCGAGTCGGTAAGGAGCTTTGGCAACAGGGTTGGCTCCAGGAATTAGGTCGATACGGAAGTCGATATCACGACTTGGCGGAAGTCCGGGAAGATCATCAGGAAACACATTAGGAAATTCACGAACCACAGGAACATCTTTCACTTCTGCCTTTCCTTTCTTTTCCTTCTCCACTACTACAATGTTAGCCAAGAAAGCTCTGTATTCCTTGCGGAGATACTTTCTAGCTTGGACACACGACATGAGCTTGAGACCTTTTGTAGCAGTTTCACCATAAACACATAATACATCACCATTCGCGAGTGAGAATCGAATCATCTTATCGAAGCACACAACTTCAGCATGGTTTTCGTGAAGAAAGTCCATGCCTACTATGACGTCAAAACTTCCGAGTTGCATCGGAATAAGGTCAATCGGGAAGATGTGATTGTTGAGCTCAAGAGTACAATCACGAAGAACAGAATTAACGGCGACAGTTCTTCCGGTGGCGACTTCAACATCGAACGTCGAGGAGAGTTGGGAGCGCTTACGACTAAGGAGCTTCTCGAATTCAAACGACACGAAGCAATTATCGGTTCCAGTATCAAACAAACACGATGCATAAATACCATTCACAAGGAACATACCATTTACACGTTGTTGTCAGCCTGGGCTTGGCGCACATTGATGTTAAAGGTTCTGGCATGGGCAGTTTGTTGCTGTTGAGGCTGTTGCTGCTGGGGCTCTTGTTTCACAACCCTGTTCGGACACATGTTCAAAAAGTGGTTGGGGTCACCACATGCGAAGCAGACTCGGGCGTTGACCGTGGGTGCCTGAGCTGCTTGTTGGCCTTGTGGAGCTGGAAGCAGAGCTTGATGAGCAATGGCTTGAATCGGCGCTTGGCGGGGACCAGTATGGCAGTTAGCAGTGAAATGGCCGTACATATTGCAGTGAGTGCAAAATCAGCAGGCGAGACCCACCGGGTGATGATAAGTGCATGTTGGGCAGGCAGGGTGGGGGCCTGTGTATGCACGCTTTGCAGGCGGTGCATAGGTAACTGGTGCTGGGCGGTGCTGAGATTGCTGCTGAGCTGATACGGCTTGAAGTGGAGCAACAGTGGTAGTGACAACACAGTTCTTGTTGCTGGAGCTGCTGTTGTTGTTCTTCTTCTTGCGGCGTAAGGACTTTGACGATTGAGCGGTGGCGGTTTCAGTGGATGGTACGGCGGTGGCTTGGTGCAGATTCTTTGAAGCTTTATCCCAGTAACCAGCTTTTACTTGCTTATCGTTGATTTCAGCGGCAAGCAAGTAAGTTTCTTCAATCGTTGCTGGCTTTGCGGCATGCACAAAATCTGCAACACAGTCTGGCAGAGCTCGAATATACTTCTTGATTGTCATCTCGGGCGTCTTCACTTGATCTGGGCAGATGATGCTGAGCGGCTTGAAGCGAGCAGTCAGGGCAGCATTGTCACCTTCCTTCTGCTTAATGTGCCAGAACTCATCCTCCAGCTTCTGGTGCTCATGGGGAGGGCAGAACTCTTCGAGCATAACGTTCTACAACTCGTCCCATGATAGACCATAGGCTGCATCATTTCCGCGCTTGTTTCTTTCGGCCGTCCACCAGTCTAGAGCGCGGGACTGGAAGATGTCGGTCGCGTTCAGTGTGCGGAGATTATCAAGACATCCGCTCTGTCGCTGGGTGACTTCGATTGAGTCAAACCGTTGAAACAAAGCCGTAGGGCCTTCTTCGCCGGTGAACACTTTCGGTCCACATGCCTTGAACTGCTTGAAGCTGAAAGCAGCTTTGGGAGTTTCAGTTCTGGATTCCTCAGACGATTTGCTCATGTTTTCGTACAGTTCAATGACGACTTGGGGTACAACCTTTGCCATATGCTTAGTGATCATGGCAGCGAGGCGTTTGTCTGCATGATTTCGGCGGGCATCTCGGGTAGTGCGAGATCCAGATGACGACATTGTCTGCAACAGACATCGCCACAGGACTCATCACAATATAATCGAATCTCACCTCACACGCCTAATACTACTAAAGCTCAGGAACACGTATAATCATGTAAGCACATAGGCACATAATCACAGATTCACGTAAGCACAGAAACACATAAGCACGTAAGGCACAGAAACACAGAAGCATAGAAGCACATAATCACAAGAGGTATGCAAAACACACAGAAACTTCTGACTACCTCAGAATACAGAATACTACCACTCAAAGCCTGCGTGCGTCCGAGAATAGCGATCGCGTATAGCATAGCGTATAACATAACACAAAGTCGTCCATGATTTAGCGATTTGTCAGCGTTTTGAGGTATATGAGCAGTGCGAGTCGTGTGTGTCGATCAAAACATTAGTGAAAATCGAGTAAATCTCCAAAAATTATAACACATAAGCAGGTAAATACACATACAAACACATAAAATCGACGAACCATCAGAGTCAGCAGTTGCGGGCTTAGAATCGAGACACATAAAAATCGAGAAATGGATTGTCTGCGGCTATATAGACGTTGACTAGCCAAAGTGATTCAACTATTCACAAGGACCTTCTGAGCACACTTTGACCTTCGGGACTGTGCTTTTGCCTCGATTCTTGGGCGAATGGCACGTATCCTTTCAGTTTCGGCGTGACGTCAAGTCGTTGGAGTCCGTCGAGACCTTGGTGAGAGTTTTGTAAAAATAGGGCGGAATAAGTCGTCAAGGTTCAGGTTTCACCCCTGAATTAACAGCTTTGTTCCTGTTTTGATAAAATAAAAGAGAATTATGCGTCAAAGTATGGATCTCACTCCTGGTTCAACGCAAATTTTCGTGTTTATAGATGAAAATGCGAGGTGAACAAGCAATTTGGTCGAGAGTTTGAAGTTTCCACACCTAATCTCGGACTAATCGCTCGTCCATTCTTTGAAAACTAAAGTGCAGTGATAGTGTAACGTAGGCGAGAATAGTGAGGAATAGCAGCAAGCTCGTACATAATCTGTAACACCCTTAAATTTTCACTTGAATTTTGATAGTAATTCATACCATTTTATATAAAAGATGTCTAGATTAACATAAATAAGTTTGAAAAGTAACAAACCCTTAGTCAACTAACGACTAGGTTAACACGTTCAAGAGTGATTTAACAAAATGTTTACAACCCACAACTATTATCTATTACAGATATATATAACGCGGAAGCTTCTAAGAGTGTTCGGTTCTTCAAAAGTTGATTGATCGCCATCCGTAAAGTTTCCAACATCACCTAAGTCAAAACCATCCCAAACGTTAGTTTTGACAACGAATTTAAACTATATAAGCAAGCCTTAGCATCAAAACATGACAAATAAAATAAAATTTCAAAAGAAATCCTGCCGCGAGTCGCGGCAGGTTCCCTTGGTTCTTTCGCGTGTCGCGGAGACCATCGCGTGTCGCGGAAGATCTAAATGATCCTTCCGCGTGGCGCGGAGGAAACGAATTTCCAGCAGGTGCAGGTTTTTAGCCTGTAATTGCTGCCAGCTCCGGAAAATTCAGATTTTTGACTTAAACAGTCATAACTTTCCGCTCGGTTGTCCGTTTTATGTGATTCTTTTTGCTATACATCTGTAAATTCATTACCGACATAACCAATAAAATTTTGATACCGAAAATTTAACTTACAGACGGAACCACTAAATGTCGCTATGCATTTATTCGACCCATTATAACACTACTCATTTTATTACCATTTGACTAGTAAACCTAAGGCGCTTGTTACCCAACTTCCGGGGCTTATGATCACCGGCACTTCATTACCAACCCTATGGCTTCGTGCTCTTGTGATCATTTTCGCCATCTCTATCTACTTACAATATTAATACTACAATGTATCATTATTTGACCCGTTTGGTTCATCTACGGAAATCCTCCATTGTGATGACTACCAAACGACTACAAACCAATTCTTAACCTACGAATTAAGTAACGAACAATGTCGCTACAATCAACACAACTTTTAATCAACAACGCATAGTTTAACAATAATTCATCAAATGTAATGGGTCAAGTTACATACCTTAGTGCACGCCCTTCAACCACAAATCACTACCGGCTTGTCCACTTGATGTTCCGGTATCCTTTCCTATAGAGTTCAATTTTATCACATTTAGAACTCTTTGTAATCACATTTTGCATAATAGCCAAAACATCACAATTAAGTGTTTTAACTACAAAATTCTAGTTTCGAGCCTTCTTTGAGGCATTTCAACAAACACTTCAAGGGCAGATTTTTACATGATTAAACATCAAATCTCTAGTTTATCACTTAGTCCTAATTTCACATCATTCAACCTTTTTACACAATTGTTAGCTTCTATAATTCTGAAGTTACCTCACAATTGTCAAATTACACTAGAATAACACCCAATTTCCTAGTGTTCATCAATTTACACATAACTCACTAATCACCTACAATGGTGATCATAGTTTCCACTAAAATTTTACATGATTTCAGCTTGTGTTTGTCTAGGGTTTGTCCCTAGACACTATAGTTGTTCCTAAATCATCATAACATACACATGCAACCATAATTTCAGATTTTCCCAATTTCATGAGAATTTCAAGTTAAGAGTTTTCACTAAATTTTACATACCTTGTAATCCTCTTGTGATGAGGATCAATAATCTATGCTTTAATTTCGATTTCAACTTGGATTGAGCCTTCAATTTGCAGATTTAGTGAAGTTTTAGGGTTTTGAAGAGTGGGGATCGCCCCTGGCTTTCTCCTGTGCGACCAGACACCTTTAATCGTGTTTGGTTTTTGATTTTTATTAAAATTAACATTATAGTTTCAATTCTTACAACTTTGGCCCTTCCACTTTGTTCAATTTATAGTTTAGTTGTTTTTAACCCTATTTATAAGCTATTTCTAGACTTGTAACTAACTAGGTTAAAATTCCTAGTTAGTAAATTCTCATTTATTATACTTTATAATAAAAATATAAAGTTTTATATTTTTCGGGGTGTTACAAGTCCACCCCCCTTAAAGAGGGTTTCGTCCCCGAAACCGATGTACGTACCAAATAATGTAGGGTGGAGTCGTCGCATCTCTTCCTCGGACTCCCACGTAGTGTCCGAGCCTTTTCTATGCTCCCATTTGATTTTGACTTGGTCGATTTGTCTATTTCGTAAGTGTTTGACCTTTCGATCTAAAATCTCCACTGGTCTCACAACATAATTCAGACTATTATCCACTTCGATATCATCGTAATGGATATAGGTTGTTTCGTCCGCTAGGCACTTTCGTAATTGTGACACGTGAAACGTGCTATGAATTCCGCTTAGTTCCTCCGGTAGCTCAAGGCGATAAGCTACCTTGCCAACCCTTCCGATGATTTTAAATGGCCCAATAAACCTCGGGCTTAGCTTCCCCCTTTTTCTGAATCTAATAACGCCCTTCCATGGGGAAACTTTTAGCATAACCATGTCGCCAACCTGGAATTCGATTGGCCTATTCCTTTTATCAGCATACACCTTTTGCCTGTCTTGAGCCGCTTTCAAGTGTGCCCGAACCACATCAATCTTCTCATTAGTGGCTTGTACTATATCCTGGTGGGCAAGTTCACGTGGACCCACTTCACCCCAACATACCGGGGTTCGACACTTCCTACCATAGAGCATTTGGTACGGTGCCATCTTAATACTAGATTGGTAGCTATTATTATACGAAAACTCGACTAACGGTAGGTGAACATCCCAACTTCCTCCAAAGTCGATTAACACGCCCGTAGCATGTCCTCCAGTGTTTGTATTGTTCTTTCACTCTGTCCATCTGTTTGAGGATGTTACGCAGTGCTAATGAACAATTTGGTTCCCATTTGCTCTTGGAAATCTCGCCAGAAATTTGAAGTAAACCAGGTATCCCTATCAGACACGATGGATACCGGTACCCCATGACGTGCTATTATTTCATTAGTGTAAACTTCTGACATCTTTTCTGATGTATAAGTCTCACGGATCGGAATGAAGTGAGTACTTTTCGTCAATCTATCCACCACTACCCATATGGCATCGAAACCACGATTTGTCTTAGGCAACTTGGTTAATAGGTCCATTGTAATATGTTCCCATTTCCAAACCGGAATTTCTAACGGTTGGAGTTTGCCGTATGGTTTTTGGTGCTCCGCCTTGACTTGTAGACATGTCAAGCATTTTTCCACATATTTCGCCACATCCCTCTTCATTCCAGGCCACCAATAATTTTGTTTCAGATCATTGTACATCTTGGTCGCACCCGGATGAATTGAATATCGGGATTTATGAGCTTCATCAAGTAGAAGCGCCTTCACCCCACAAGTATGTGGAACCCATATCCTTCCGGATCGAGTCTTCAATCCGTTATTCCCATCCGACAAATCTTTTAACTGACCGATTATTCTTTCTTTCTTCCAATTTTCCTCTTTCACTGCTTCTAATTGCGCCCCTCGAATACGTTCAAGTATACTCGAGGTCACCACGAGCTGCATTGACCTTACTCTTATTGGGACATAGTCCGCTTTTCTGCTCAGAGCATCCGCCGCCACATTTGCCTTTCCGGGGTGGTAGTGTATTTCGCAGTCAAAATCTTTCACTGTTTCTACCCATCGCCTTTGTCGCATATTTAACTCCTTCGGATCGAAGAAGTATTTCAAGCTCTTGTGGTCAGTGAATATGGTGCACTTTACCCCATACAAGTAATGTCTCCATATTTTTAATGCAAACACCACCGCAGCCAACTCGAGATCGTGCGTGGGATATTTCTTCTCATGTATCTTCAATTGCCTCGAGGCATAGGCTATTACCTTGCCCCGTTGCATCAACACGCATCCGAGCCCCGATAGTGAAGCATCCGAATAAACCACCATATCTTCGACTCCGTCCGACAATGTCAGTACCGGAGCTTGAGTTAACTTTTCTTTTAGCGTTTGAAACGCTTTTTCTTGTTCGACACCCCAAATGAACTTCGCAATCTTTTGGGTTAGCTTTGTTAACGGTGACGCAATCCAGATCTTGAACCAACACAACCACAAGAATGAGTATAAGATCAGGACAAGCTCCGATTCTATCGGTTTTGAGTGCATTGAGTGTAAAAGAGTTGAAAGAAAGTTGGAAACCATCTTTCAATCCTTTTCACCTTTATTATGTTCACATCTATAAAAGATCTTTGTATATTTATGTGGAATTCATTCAGATCTAAGTTGTTCTTGAAGGATTGAAGCCAAATCATGAAGTTCATAAGAACAATATGATGACATCATCCTAGAACACCTCAAATCTAGTGATTTCACGGTTAAAAGTTAAGATTCAAAAGATAGAAAGGTGTAGGAGTGCGTGTAGATTAAGAAAGTACAAGATTTAGGTAGAAAACTTACAAGAATCGCGAGAAATCTAAAGAAAAGTGGGCAAGAACGCTGGTCGGACGAGAGGTGCCAAAAACGGTAAGTTTGTGAAGTTGACAGGGGTATTTATAGGCTTACCATAAAAGGAAAGGGGAAGAGGAGAGCTAGTCGATCGGGTGACTGGTCGATCGGGTGGCAGCCTGATCAGGTGGCAGCTCGATCGGCTGGCCACTCGATTGGAGGGCACGGCGCGATGAGTTTTGCTGTTTCGATTGCGATTGTGAGCATTGCGATGCGATAGAGTTTCCTAGTCAAATTACTTTTAATCCCAACTACTATATCAACATACAATCATCCTTATTTTATATACGTTTAGCGTTTGCGATTCGATTGCGATTGAGTTTCGATTGCGTTTCAATTGATCACCACACATAACATAATTAAGCATGCACAAGTAACACATAAGGAGCACACACACATAGAACAATATCGAGAACACGTAATTCGAGTTGCGAGTGCGATTACGATAGCGATAAAGTGATAAAAAATGCAATAAATATCGAATAAACCTCGATTATTAATAAGTACTCCACATAATACAACTAACGTAAAGCATAAAAAGACTAACTACGAGTCAAAGAAGTCAAAACAGGAATTGAGCAAGGAGTGACAGATCGCAATTAGCAATCTTGTCTCCCTTTGACTTCAATCTTGACTTTGACTTTGACTTCCGAAACACAGGGTGTTACAGCCTCCCCTAGTTGAGGGAATTTCGTCCCGAAATTAGGCCGAAGCCGTAACAAACAACTCCGGGTACTTCGCCTTCATGTCGCTTTCGAGTTCCCAAGTGAACTCTGCGCCTCGTTTACCTTCCCATCGGACTTTCACAATAGGAATGCGCGAGCGTCTGAGCTGCTTGGTTTGGCGATCCATGATTTCGATAGGCTTCTCCACAAAGTGTAGTGTTTCTTTTATTTGGAGATCATCAAGAGGTACAATTAAATCATGCTCAGCCAGGCACTTTCGGAGGTTCGAAACATGGAAATTCGGGTGAACGTTGCTAAGTTCCTCCGGTAGTTCGAGTCTGTAGGCGACTTTTCTGATCCTTTCTAGAATCTTTAAAGGTCCAACATATCGAGGCGCTAGTTTCCCTTTCCTGCCGAATCTGACCACACCCTTCCAAGGTGATACCTTTAGGAGTACATAGTCGCCAACGTCAAATTCTAGGGGCTGGCATCGTCTATCGGCGTAAATTTTCTGGCGACTCCGAGCTTTCAGCAGATTGTCTCGAATTTGGAGGACTTTGTCAGTCGTTTCTTGCAATAGCTCAGGACCGGTTAATTGCGAGTGCCTGATCTCGTGCCATACAATAGGTGATCGACATTTTCTTCCGTATAATGCCTCAAACGGTGCCATTTGAATGCTGGAATGATAACTGTTATTATACGAGAATTCGACTAATGGCAGGTAAGCCTCCCAATTACCACCGAAATCTATGACACACGAACGGAGCATGTCTTCAAGAGTACGGATCGTTTTCTCAGTCTGACCGTCGGTTTGAGGGTGGAATGCGGTACTTAGATTAAGCGTAGTACCGAGAGCCGCATGAAACGTTTCCCACAGTCGCGAGGTAAACAGAGCATCACTGTCAGAGATGATGTCGCGAGGCGTCCCATGTCGACAAATGATCTCATCGGTGTAGATTCGGGCTAATCGTTCTACCTTGTAGTCTTCCCGTATTGGCAGGAAATGGGCAGATTTGGTTAAACGGTCAACGACAACCCAAATGCTGGCATGACTTGATGGCGTGCGCGGGAGTTTAGTTATGAAGTCCATAGCTATACTCTCCCACTTCCACATAGGGATCGGGGGTTGTTCGAGTAAGCTAGAGGGTCTTTGGTGTTCAGCCTTGACTTTCGAGTAAGTCAGGCACTTCCCAACATAGAGAGCAATATCCCTTTTCATGCCTGGCCACCAGTACTTGTAGCGAAGGTCCTGGTACATTTTATCGGCACCGGGATGAATGGAGTACTGAGATTTGTGGGCTTCGTCCATCAATATCTGTCGTAAATTGGTCCACTTAGGGATCCAAATTCGGTCCAAAAAGTGGAATATCCCATTCGACTTATTCACAAGCTGGGCTCCATCGTGGTAGATTCTTTCCTTCTTCAAAGTGCGCTCATTAAAACAAGCATGTTAAGCTTCATGGATGAGGGTTTCGAGATTGTAGTGGGCTTGGATATCACGAATGCTGAGCAGATAGCTCCGTCTGCTGAGAGCATCGGCAACGGCATTTGCTTTGCCTGGGCGATAACGAATCTCACAGTCGTAATCGTTGAGAAGTTCTACCCATCGGCGTTGACGCATATTAAGTTCTTTCTGATCAAAGATATGTTGTAGGCTCCTATGATCGGTGAAGATCGTACACTTGGTACCATACAGGTAGTGTCGCCAAATCTTAACGCAAAAACAACGGCGCCTAGCTCGAGGTCATGGGTTGTATAGTTCTTCTCATGGATTTTGAGCTGACGAGACGCGTAAGCGATAACCCGGTCTCCTTGCATGAGAACACAACCTAGTCCAAGGTTTGAGGCATCGCAATAGACTATAAAGTCATTGTTTCCGTCGGGTAGAGTAAGAACGGGAACATTGCAAAGCATGTGCTTAAGGGTTTGGAAAGCAGACTCTTGTTCAGTTCCCCAAACAAAAGGCTTGTCTTTGTGGGTGAGAACGGTAAGCGGCACAGTGATTTTTGAGAATCCTTTGATGAATAGTCGATAATAGCCCGCTAGTCCGAGAAAAGAACGGACTTCAGACGGGTTCTTCGGCGTAACCCAACTTTTAACTGCTTCAATCTTCGCGGGATCGACATGAATACCTTGACTATTGACAATGTGACCGAGGAATTGAACCTCCTCCAGCCAAAACTCGCACTTGGAGAACTTGGCATAGAGTCGATTTCCTTGGAGTACATTGAGAACCAAACATAGATGCTGCGTGTGTTCGGCTTTCGACTTGGAATAGATCAAGACATCATCGATGAACACGATGACGAAGTGGTCGAGATAAGGTTTACACACGCGATTCATCAGGTCCATGAAAACCGCAGGTGCGTTGGTTAGACCAAAAGGCATAACAACGAACTCATAGTGACCGTATCGGGTGCGAAAAGCGGTTTTGGGTATATCTTCCTCTTGAATGCGTAACTGGTGATAGCCTGAACGTAGATCGATCTTCGAGAAACATGTAGCACCTTGTAGCTGATCAAATAAATCATCAATTCTAGGCAGGGGATAGCGATTCTTGATTGTTAGCTTATTCAATTCCCTGTAGTCGATGCACATCCGGAACGACCCATCCTTCTTTTTGACGAAAAGGACTGGCGCGCCCCATGGAGAGGTGCTCGGGCGAATGAAGCCTTTATCAAGCAGTTCCTGGAGCTGACTCGAGAGTTCACGCATTTCGGATGGAGCAAGTCGATAAGGAGTTCTAGCAATAGGGTTTGCTCCAAGAATGAGGTCGATACGAAAGTCAATATCATGACTTGGCGGTAGTCCGGGAAGATCGTCAGGAAAAACGTTAGGAAACTCTCAAACGACAGGAACATCATTCACTCATGTCTTTCCTTTCTTTTCCTCCTCCGCTATTACAATGTTGGCCAAGAAAGCTCTGTATTCCTTGCGGAGATACTTGCTAGGTTGGACACATGACATGAGCTTAAGACCCTTCGAAGTAGTTTCACCCTAAACACATAATACATCACCATTAGCGAGCGTGAAACGAATCATCTTATCAAAACACACCACTTCAGCATGGTTTTCATGAAGAAAGTCCATGCCTACTATGATGTCAAAACTTCCGAGCTTCATCGGAATGAGATCAATTGGGAAGATGTGATTGTTGAGCTCAAGAGTACAATCACGGAGAACAGAGTTGACGAAGATGGTTCTTCCAGTGGCGACTTCGACATCGAACGTCGAGGGGAGATGGGAGCGCTTACGATTAAGGAGCTTCTCGAATTCAAACGACACAAAACAGTTATCAGCTCTAGTATCAAACAAACACGAAGCATAAATACCATTCACAAGGAACGTACCATTAACCACATTTTTGTCAGCCTGGGCTTGGCGCGCATTGATGTTGAAGATTTTGGCGCGGGCGGCTTGTTGTTGTTGCTGTTGCTGAGGCTGCTGTTGGGGCTCTTGTTTCACAACCCTGTTCGGGCACATGTTCGCGAAGTGGTTGGGATCACCACACGAGAAGCAGACTCTCGTGTTGACCGCGGGTGGCTGAGCCGCTTTTTGGCCTTGAGGAGCTGGAAGCAGAGCTTGATGAGCAGTGGTTTGAGCTGGTGCTTGGCGGGGGACCAGTACGGCAGTTAGCAGTGAAGTGACCGTACATATTGTAGTGCACACAAAATTGGTAGGCGATACCCACCGGGTGATGATAAGTACATGTTGGGCAGGTAGGGTGGGGACCAGTGTATGCACGCTTTGCAGGTGGTGCATAGATAACTGGAGCTGATCGATGCTGAGATTGCTACTGAGCCAGCACAACTTGAAGTGGAACAGCAGTGGTAGTGACAGCACAGTTCTTGTTGCTGGAGCTGCTGTTGTTGTTCTTCTTCTTGCGGCGTAAGGACTTTGACGATTGAGCGGTGGCGGTTTCAGTGGATGGTACGGCGGTGGCTTGGTGCAGATTCTTTGAAGCTTTATCCCAGTAACCAGCTTTTACTTGCTTATCGTTGATTTCAGCGGCAAGCAAGTAAGTCTCTTCAATCGTTGCTGGCTTTGCGGCATGCACAAAATCTGCAACACAGTCTGGCAGAGCTCGAATATACTTCTTGATTGTCATCTCGGGCGTCTTCACTTGATCTGGGCAGATGATGCTGAGCGGCTTGAAGCGAGCAGTCAGGGCAGCATTGTCACCTTCCTTCTGCTTAATGTGCCAGAACTCATCCTCCAGCTTTTGGCGCTCATGGGGAGGGCAGAACTCTTCGAGCATAACGTTCTTCAACTCGTCCCATGATAGACCATAGGCTGTATCATTTCCGCGCTTGTTCCTCTCAGCCGTCCACCAGTCTAGTGCGCTGGACTGGAAGACGCCGGTAGCATTCAGTGTGTGGAGATTGTCAGGACATCCGCTCTGTCGCAGGGTGACTTCGATCGAGTCAAACCATTGAAACAAGGCCGTAGGGCCATCTTCGCCAGTGAACTCTTTCGGTTCGCATGCCTTGAACTGTTTGAAGCTGAAAGCAGCTTTAGGTGTAGCTTTGGGAGCTTCGGTTCTGGGCTCTTCAGACGATTTACTCACATTCTCGTATATTTCACTCACGATCTGGGGAACAACCTTTGCCACTTGCTTAGCGACGATAGCAGCAAGGCGTTTGTCTCTCTGTTCCTGATGAGAAATTCGTGGGTGACGGGTTCTAGATGACGACATTGTCTGCATCAGACATCCCCATATGGCTCAATCACAACATAATCGAATCTCACCTCATACGTCTAATACTACTAAAGCTTAGGAATACGATCATGTAAACACGTTTGCACATAACCACAGATTCACATAAGCACAGAAGCACATAAGCATGTAAGGCACAGTAGCACAGAAAGCACAGAAGCTTATAAACACGTATTTCACCTAGAAGCACATGGGAGTAGTCAGAATACAGAAACCTATTATTCAAAGTTTACGCGCGCGGACATTTTGTTGCGAGGGATTGCGTACAGCGTGTATCATAGCGTATAGTAGAGCATAAGCGATCATCGATATTGAGATAGTCGTGTAGTGTAGTTCGTGTGTGTTGATTATCAATAGCGAAATTCGAATAAATCTTCCAAAAATTAAAACATATAAGCAGGTAAATACACATATAACCACATAAAATTGACGAACATCAGAGTCAGCAGTTTGCGGGCTCAGAATCAAAACTCATAAAAATTGAGAATAGATTGTCTCAGGCTTTCGTTGAAACATGTCTACCGAGCCTTGGTGATTTGACTATTCACAAGGACCTTTCGTACACACTTTGGCCTTAGGGACTGTGCTCTCACCTCGAATCTGGGCGAATGGCACGCATCCTTCCAGTCATATCGTGACTTCAAGTCATTGGAGTCTGTCGAGACTTTGGTGAGAGTTTTTTTTTGTAAATCCAAAATGAGATCGGAACGAGTCGTCAAGGTTCAGGTTTCACCCCTGACTTAAAAACTTCGTTCCTGTTTTGATAAAATAAAGGAGAATTGTACGTCAAAGTATGGATTTCACTCCTGATTCAACGCAAATTCTCGTGTTTATAGATAAAAATGCGGGTTGAACAAGCAATTTAGTCGAGAGTTTGCGGTTTTCACACCTAATCTCGGCCTAATCGCTCGTTCATTTTTGAAAACTAAAGTGCAGTGATAGTGTAGCGTAGGCGAGAATGGCGAGAAATAGCAGGTAAGCTCGTACATAATCCCTACAGGACATGCACGAGTCGGTCGGTTGGTTCCTAACTATAGACTAGGTCATTTCTAAGACATCGACCCGGACTAGGTCGAGTCTTGCCTAATTCCCTATAGTTATGGCTCTGATACCAATCTGTCACACCCCAACCGGTGGCAGAAACATCGGGGCGTGGCACTGAGCGAAACAGATTGTCCAGAAGTTTCCATAACAACTATGATTACCAATTATTTAAAGCAACACGTCCCATACCATGTCATAAAAGATATCATAATTATTACAGATAAGATCTAGTCAAATTGTTTTGTTTCGACAACTCAGACTTCAAATACAGACGGTTGTTTATTTGTTTCTATACATTTCCTAGCCTCGGTTTCACAGCAAGCAAAGCAAATAAGCATCCTAAGCACCTGTCACATACATTAAAGTAAAAGTCAATACACATAGTGTAAAGGTGAGCATACAAGTTTAATAGACATAATAGAGTTCGAAATCATTACGCATTACCAGCACGTACACAGTGTAAAATGAGGCATGTTTGTTATCGACATGAACCTATCGATACAAATGACTGTGGGTTGACTGCCCGAGGCAGTTCGTAATACACACTCACCACTGTGAGTCATGTAACAAATTGTCCTTAACAACCCCTGAGTGAACAGGTGCTGAGTCCAAACAAAGAGTACTATCGTTGCTAAGGCAGGTAGACAGCATTCCATGTGTAAACATAACAAACAAGCATTCATTAAGTCACGTATAACATGCGGTAATCGGTTGACGTTTAAAGTATTGCGTAGTGTGTTCGATGTGATTTAGAATAAGTAACGTATGTAACACCCAAAAGTGCGTAAAGCAAAAAGGGATCGAGTATACTCACACCGATTGGTGGATTGAAGGGAGCGCTAGAGAGTAAGGTTAGCCTGAACAGATTAATAGCATAATGATAAGCTACGCGTAAAACGAAGAAAGTGTCAGTGGGTCGAACAGCAGTCCGATCGGATGGCAGTCCGTTCGGTTAGCCGGTCGTTCGGGTGACAATCCGCTCGGATGGTCATCCGATCGGGTGACCTTTCGAGTGGATTGTTTCTTCCTCTGGGAAGGATGTTTTTGTGTATGATGGCTTGACTTTTGAAGTTTTTTTTGTTGTAGCATTTTGAAAACAGAGAAGTATCTCTACCGTTTAGGTTAGTCGATCGGACGGTAGTCTGATCGGACAACAATCCGATTGGCGAGTCTTCTCAAATTGAGAATAAATTCATAGCAAGACGGTCACTCGATCGGATGGCAATCCGACCGGGTGGCAACCCTTGCGCATTGAACATGTTGGAATTCGTTTAAGTATTGAAGTTTCAAAATATCACATAGTCGGATGGTCGGTCGATCGGGTAGCAACCCGATCGGATGGCGATCCGTTCGGTGTTCCAAAACTCTTGAAGTTTGAAATAAAAGTTAAGTGTGGGGCCAAGGTGCAAGCCGATCGGGTGGCAACCCGATCAGGTGACAATCCGATAGGACAGTAGTCCAATTGGGCGACACTCCAACCTGGTCGACCTGATCGTCTTCTTCCTTGGTCATTTCGATAGTTTGTCATTTTATCGAGATGATTTGATAACGCATTAGACAACAGAAACCTCGTCACGACTTAGTAACCTGATCGGGCAGGAATCATCCAAATCTGACCAGTTGACTGTTCGAGACGGTGTTCCATGTTTAACCCGAAATCGGTAATCTCGTGGATAGAATCCAGATCTTGAACCAACACAACCACAAGAATGAGTAGAAGATCAGGACAAGCTCTGATTCTATCGGTTTTGAGTGCATTGAGTGTAAAAGAGTTGAAAGAAAGTTGGAAAACTATCTTTCAATCCTTTTCACCTTGATTATGTTCAGATCTATGAAAGATCTTTGTATATTTATGTGGAATTCGTTCAGATCTAAGTTGTTCTTGAAGGATTGAAGACAAATCATGTAGTTTATAAGAACAATATGATGACATCATCCTAGAACACCTCAAATATAGTGATTTCACGGTTAAAAGTTAAGATTCAAAAGATAGAAAGGTGTAGGAGTGCGTGTAGATTAAGAAAGTACAAGATTTAGGTAGAAAACTTACAAGAATCGCGAGAAATCTGAAGAAAAGTGGGCAAGAACGTTGGTTGGACGAGAGGTGCCGAAAATGGTAAGTTTGTGATGTTGACAGGGGTATTTATAGGCTTACCATAAAAGGAAAGGGGACGACTACTCGATCGAGTGGAACCTCGATCGGCTGGCCACTCGATTGGAGGGCACGACGCGATGAGTTTTTGCTGTTTCGATTGCGATTGCGAGCGTTACGATGCGATAGAGTTTCCTAGTCAAATTACTTTTAATCCCAACTACTATATCAACATACAATCATCCTTATTTCATATTGTTTTAGCATTTGCGATTCGATTGCGATTGAGTTTCGATTGCGTTTCGATTGCGTTTTGATTGATCACCACACATAACATAATTAAGCATGCACAAGTAAAACATAAGGCACACACACACATAGAACAATATCAAGAACGCGTAAATCGAGTTACGAGTGCGATTGCGATAGCGATAAAGCGATAAAACATGCGATAAATATCGAATAAACCTCGATTATTAATAAGTACTCCACATAATACAACTAATGTAAAGCTTAAAAAGACTAACTACAAGTCAAAGAATTCAAAATAGGAATTGAGCAAGGAGCAACAGATCGCAATTAGCAATCTTGTCTCCCTTTGACTTCAATCTTGACTTTGACTTTGACTTCCGAAACACGGGGTGTTACTTTTTACAAACACACTCCTCCAATCGAATGACCAGCCGACTGAATGGTCATCTGTCTGGATGACCATCCGTCCGGATGATCATCCGATCAAATCACCATCCGATCACTCATCTCACCTAATGCACTGTTTACACGTTGTTCAACGCTTACACTATCGTTCTATGATCAGGCTAATCTCCCACGCGCTCCCTTCAATCCAAGAACTGTGTTTACTTACTAAACACATACTGTGAGTATACTCGAACCCTTTTTCGCTTAACTCACTTTTGGGTGTTAAATACGTTAGCTATATCAAATCACATCAATACACAATGCAAACACTTTTAAACGCTAACCACTCTCGCATGTTATACGTGATTTGATGAATGCTTGTATGTTATGTTTACACAGTGATTGTTTCCTGACACCTTAGCAACAATAGTACTATAGTTTGGACTCAGCACCTGTCGTGGACAGGGGTTGTTAAGGGTTTTACTTCACATGGTCACAGTGGTGATAATGTGTTGCGCATTCTACACTCGCAGTCATGTCGTTTATATATGTCATTGTCGATAGCTTACTTGCTTCACATTTCTACGTGTTACATGCTGGTTATGCGTAAACGCTTTCGCTATACTATATGCTATTAAACTTGTGTACTCACCTTTACACTATGTGTATTGACTTTATTTTAACGTATGTGATAGGTGTTTAGGATGCTATGTTTTGCTTGATGAAACGAAGTAGATGGTCTAGAAACATCATTCAATAAATCTGAGCTGTCAGAACAGTCTATTTGTCTTTGAGAATAATGTCTGTAATAACTATTTATGTTGTATATGTTATTGGTATGGGACTTTAGCGTTAAATATATTGTCACTAATAGTCATTATGGATTCTCTTGGACAATCTGTTTCGCTCAGTGTCGCGCCCCGATGATTCCGCCATCGGTTGGGGTGTGACTGATTGGTATCAGAGCCATAACTATAGTGAATTAGGAAAGACACGACCTAGTCTGGGTTTGATGTCTTAGAATTGACCTAGTCTATAGTCTAAGTACTAACAAACGGCCTTTTGCAAACCCAGTAGGGGTTCTGCACGAGCTTATCCTCGAACTCGCGAAAACTGCATCTTTGTGAGAACACCGCATACTACAGCTTCGCACGGAGAAAAGCTTTTTCCTAAGGCTGAATACCACTTGCCTTTCCTAACGCAGACACAACACACACGTGTTCGAAAGTATAACACAATCAAGTGATTTGGTCGAGATTAGGTGTGAAAACCAAGAACTCTCGATAAAAAAATCACTTACTCTATGCAAAATTTTTACTATTAACACGAGAATTTTTGTTGAGTCAGGAGTGAAATCCACATCTCGATGAAATTCTCCCAATCTATCTATTGGAACTCTCAAATTTATTTGATAACGGAGTGTCTTGGGACAAGTTGTTAAGCTAGGGGTGAAACCCATATCTTAATAACGCATTCCACTCCTCAATTTTTACAAAACTCTCACCAAAGTCTCGATGGATTCCAATGACTCAATTCACGTAGTAGCCGAAAGGATGCGTGTCGTTCGCCATATTCTGGCCAGATCACAGTCTATTAGGTCGAAGCGTGTACTCGACATCCTTGTGAATAGTCGAATCACTTTGGGTAGTCAACGCCCTAACACCCAGGGCACACTCTGTTTCGATTCTGAACTCACAACCACTGACTCTGTGAATTATCGATTTTATGTGATTTTATGTGTTTATATGTTTCAATTTTGGAAATTTATTCGCTTCTTGCTCCTCACTCCACTAAACGCGCACAACTCGCACTGTACACTTATCTCAAAATGCTAACAAATCGCAGACAATCTATGAACTCTCGCACGCTATACTACTCGCTTACACTACTCGCTTACGCTACTCGTACTCGCTACTCTCGAGCGCGCTCGTGAAACTTGAAAGATAGGTGAATAAGTGAAAAATATGTAGGTGAATATGTGCAAAATATAGTAAAATATGTGCAAAATAAGTGCTTATGTGTTCTACGTGTTTATGTGCTTATGTGCCTATGTGGATTATGTGCCCACGTGATTACGTGCCTATGTGTTTGACGTGTTACTGAGCTTTACATAAGAATAATAAAGGATGTTTTACGATACACTAAGCTATATAATCGAGTCTCGTTTAAGCCATGTGACGATGTCTACTGCAGACAATGTCGTCATTTGATTCTCACACCACCAGCGTTACTCGCCACAACCATGCTGATAAGTGCCTCGCTTCTCTCATCGCCAAGGAAATGGCTAAAGTAATACCTCAGATCGTCAGTGAGATCAACGAGGTGAAGAGCAGCTCCTCTGTTGAATCAAAGAGCGACTCGCCGAAAGCTCCTTTTAGCTTCAAACGATTCAAGGCCTGTGGTCCTAGAGACTTCACTGGTGAAGATGGGCCCAGCGCCATGTTTCAGTGGTTTGACTCGATTGAAGTCACTCTTCGTCAAAGCGGATGCCCAGGCAACCTCCGCACGGTTAACACGACTGGAGTTTTTTAGTCCAGGGCTCTGGACTGGTGGACTGCGGAGCGAAATAGGCGTGGTAACGATGCAGCCTAAGGACTCTCCTGGGAAGAATTGAAGGAAGTCATGGTGAAAGAATTTTGTCCCCCACATGAACTCCAGAAGCTGGAAAACGAGTTTTGGGGTATCAAGAAAGAAGGTGGCGACAATGCAGGTCTTATTGCTCGCTTTAAGCAGCTCAGCATGATTTGTTCTGGTCAAGTGTCAACTCCCGACATCACAATCAAGAAGTACATATGTGCTCTACCCGATTGTGTTGCCGATTTTGTTCAAGCAGCCAAGCCTACCACCATTGAGGAGACTTACCAACTCGTCGCTGAGATAAATGATAAGCGAGTTTTGGCTGGTTATTTCAAAACCTCAAGCAAGAATCTCCACTAGGTCACTGCTACACCCGCTACTCCCGCTACAGAAACCGCAGCATCTCAAGGTTCTAAGTCTTCACGCCAGAATCGCAAGCGCAAGGGTAACAACAACAAGAACTGTACCGCAACTGCCGCTCCTCTCAACGCTGTTCCTGTCCAACCCCAACCCCAGAAGCAGAACCGTCAAGTCACAGCACATGTGACCAACGCTGCCTGCTAAGCGTGCGTACACTGGTCCTCACCCTCTGTGCCCTACTTGCACCTACCATCACCCAGCTGGGATAGCTTGCCATTTATGTGTCCACTACAATCTCTACGGGCACTTTACAGCGAACTGTCGCACTGGCCCTCGTCAGCAAGCTTAAGCTCCTCCTGCACTGCCAACTCCCCTCTCCGCTCCTCAGGGTAACCAAGCAGCTCATACTCCCGCTGCTCATGCATGAGCCTACTTCGCATGTGGTGACCCTAACCACTTTGCCAACGTCTGCCCGAACCGAGTTGTGAAACAAGAGCCGCAGCAACCACCGCAGCAACAACATCAACAGAAGCAGCCACAGCAGCAGCAGCCAGCATAACAAGCAGCCCGCGGAAGAGCATTCAACTTCAATGTCCGCCAGGCTCAAAGTGACAATAATGTTGTCAATGGTACGTTTCTCGTTAACGGTATTTATGCTTCGTGTTTATTTGATACTGGAGCCGATAACTGTTTTATGTTGTTTAAATTCGAAAAGCTCCTAAACCGTAAACGCGCTAACCTCCCAACGACGTTCCACGTAGAAATTGCCACCGGAAGAACCGTCACCGTTAGTTCTGTTCTCCAAGAAAAGTCAAAGTCAAGACATGACATTATTCAGATCTGTTATTTATTGCATAATTATTGCTTCGTACTCTCAAGATTCGATGAACGATATATATTGGTTAACGATTTTAAACGATATATTAAACTAAGTTTCGCAACGCTTATTCAAAACACAGTTAACGCTTATTTAAAACGCTCTTTATCGCATTTTTACTCCGTAACGCAAAATCGAAACGCAACTACTGGTATTGTTCTATGTGTGTGTTATTATGTGCTTTACTTGTGTGTGGATGTTATTCGCAAACGCAATCGCAACTCTATCGCAATGCAATCTCATCGCAAACTCGAAACGCATATTTACTTTTATGCTTTTTATGTGTTATGTTATTTGTGTAACTATTGTTTAATACTATCGCCTCACTTACTCGCAACTCACTTAAACGCAACGCAACGCTCGAAACGAAAGTCGGAAAACTAACTCGCACAAGCCATTGGATCGAATGACCACTCGATCGAATGTACATCCAACCGGATGATCATCCGGTCGGATGGCCATCCGATCGACTGGCCATCTGACCCACGCAACTCCACCGCCTTTCTCCCTCTCTCTCACTATAAATACCACCTGTCACATCAATTGTTCACTGATGTGACAACTCTATCCGAACCAACTCGCTCCAGCTCATTTAAGGCACTTTTCCCTCGATTCCAAGTGATTTCCGTAAGTTTTCTTCCTAAATCTTGTATTTCCATCTTCATTACACACATCTCCATCATCTTCTCCACAAGAATCACTGTTTTACACCTCGAAATCATCTAATTTGGACTGCTTTAGGGTGACGTCATCACGGTTTCTTATGGAAACTGTTGTGTGACCTCATCTCATCAAGATTTGTCCAGATCGAAAGGATTTCTACACATTTTTACACTGATTTCGACAAGATCTAAACAATTATCCACTTATTCAAACTTTTCTTCAACATTTCTTCACTTTTCAACTCAAAACCATTGGGATCTAGACTTAGTCAGGCTCTGTACTAATACTCTAGTTGAGAACCGTTCTGAGAACGGATTTCCACCGATGAGACGACCGATTCACGGGTTGAACATGAAACTCCATCAAAGAACAGTTAGTCTGATAGAATGGGATGATTCCCATCCGATCGACTGAGCTGGACTTAGTGTGGTTTCCATTGTTTGATAGTTCGTCACGCCGTCTCCATTAAACCGCAAAACTTTTGAACTTGGAAAACTTGTAAATTTTCAAAAAATCAGATCGCCGATCGAATAGCTATCCGATCGGATGACCATCCGATCGAATGACTATTCGACCAGGTGACTGTCCTTTATAGTTCCGCACTTAAACAATTTTACAAAACATCAAAGAATATCAGACTTTCAATCGAATAGCCATCCGATCGAATGGCCATCCGTCCGGATGACCATCCGATCGAATGACTTGTTTTATAGTACAACGAAAACTTCAAAAGTTCAAACATTTTACAAACATACTCCTCCAATCGAATGACCAGCCGACCGAATGGTCATCCGTCTGGATGATCATCCGATCGACTCACCATCCGATCGCTCATCTCACCTAACGCACTGTTTACACGCTGTTCGACACTTACACTATCGTTCTATGATTAGGCTAATCTCCCACATGCTCCCTTCAATGCAAGAACTGTGTTTACTTACTAAACACATACTGTGAGTATACTCAAACCCTTTTTCGCTTAACACACTTTTGGGTGTTACATACGTTAGCTATATCAAATCACATCAACACACAACGCAACCACTTTTAAACGTTAACCGCTCTCGCATGTTATACGTGTTTTGATGAATGCTTGTATGTTATGTTTACATAGTGATTGTTGCCTGAAACCTTAGCAACGATAGTACTATAGTTTGGACTCAGCACCTGTCGTGGACAGGGGTTGTTAAGGGTTTTACTTCACATGGTCACAGTGGTGATAATGTGTTGCGCATTCTACACTCGCAGTCATGCCGGTTTCATATGTCATTGTCGATAGCTTACTTGCTTCACAGTTCTACGTGTTACATGCTTGTTATGCGTAAACGCTTTCGCTATACTATATGCTATTAAACTTGTGTACTCACCTTTACACTATGTGTATTGACTTTATTTTAACGTATGTGACAGGTGTTTAGGATGTTATGCTTTGCTTGATGAAACGAAGTAGGTGGTCTAGAAACGTCATTCAATAAATCTGAGTTGTCGGAACAGTCTATTTGTCTTTGAGAACAATGTCTTTAATAACTATTTATGCTTTATATGTTATTGGTATGGGACTTTAACGTTAAATATATTGTCACTAATAGTGGTTATGGATTCTCTTGGACAATCTGTTTCGCTCAGTGTCGTGCCCCGATGATTCCGCCATCGGTTGGGGTGTGACATATGAAGTTGTCAAGACTTGACATAATTAATGTATAATTGGCCTAGTAGGCTCCGGTAGGCATTCATCCGGACTCCTATGATCACTTTGCTGCAGATTTTTACATTGCAATGAGGAAAAATAATTCCATTATTTTAAGGTAAAATTATTATCAAATTCTTACATCTGTCTCTCCGAGTAAGGTGATTTGAGCATAAACTTCATTCTTGTCTTGTTCAGCATACAACGCCAAAAGAATCACACATTGTAAATACCATTTACAACCTCAACCGATAAAAAAAAGTTTCAAAGTAAAAAATTACATACCATTAAACAATTTGTTTAAAGAATAATTTGGTAGTTACTTGTGCAATCTCAAAGCCACGACTCTCCCCGAGAGCATATTCTTAAGCTAGAATACATACTTTCGCAAATGAAACCTCTAAGCATGCCCATGAGGTGCATCATCAAACCCAAATACATTAAAGTATTGATGCATTGAAGCGCGTTTTCTCCTGCATTATCATGTGGTCGAATAAGGCCAACTCAACAATACCATATCTGAGCTAAGAAAGTCAAAACTCGTCTTTTTCATGGAACTAACCATAAGTATAAAGAATTTACTTCTAGGATCCATTGCTCCACTTGTCCACCATTCTTTTGGTTTGAGCATATGTATCACCTTCTCTGTTCGTGTGATTCAATTTCATTTTGTTTTTACAAGATTCTCATGATATAATAATCTCAACGTCTCTTTGTTACATGATATAATAGCTTTTTATAGAACATTCTTTCGTAACAATAATACGAAACCTAACAATTTACATGGAAATTTGAGTTTAGAAGGATGAAAGTTGAGGGAATCCTCGGAGCTCATGTTTCCAAATTCACCAAATTGCAATCCTAAAAACTCCTAATTTTGACAAATTGTGTGTAGAAAAAATTAAAAACAAATGATGATACAACAAATTATTAAGTAATCAAAGAAGTTACCTGATGCAAAAGACAGAATCTTTCCAATCTCTTCAAAGATGTGGCGCATGCATTTTAACGAACGCTTGAAGTGCACTCCAAATATAATAATTTTAGAACTCAAATCTTTTGATTATTATGCGAGGCAATCAAATAATCAATAAATTGAAAAAAAATAGGGTCTGAATATGCAAACCTTGTAATTCCGCAAAATTGGTGGTCCGTGATTGAAGTTTATGTTGCTACTGCCCTAAAGTGACGAGAAGCTAAGATCGAATTGGTTGTTCCAATAGTGAAGTGATGTGTCCAACAGATTAAATCTGTGTTTAGGGTGAAAAAACATGGATTCATAAATGGGGAGAAAGCAAACTAGCAGTCTTGGCACTTGCGGTCTTGGATTGCACCTCAAATTCTCGTATAAGGTGAAATGCGGATTTTCTTCTCTTTTCTTCGGGAACGTAAAAATGAATTACAGATCGGAGAGGTTTTGTAACACCTCGTAAAATTATGTCCAATAATGTATCGACACGTGTCCCTAATCCTAATTATGTCAAACGTTGACTAGGAGGGACTATTATTGTCAAACAATGAAAGCTTTGAATGTGCAAGGACTAAAAGTGTCAACATGCTTAAACTAAGCCTCTGAATGACCTTACACAGTATTCATATTCTCTTATATAGCCACTCATTGGATAAACGAAACCGTTTGCCATAAAATTCAAAACTTGTGCATCGAAGGGTTAAAAGTGTCAACATGTTAATTCTTACCTCTGAGTGACCTTTTAACGAACCGGGAACTTCATGATATTCACTCATACTCTCAGGAATGCCTATATTGGCCGTTTATGGCTTTTATGTCGTTAAACGATAATGCGCACAAGTTTGCGCATTAAAAGAGTTTAAAGTGTCAACATGTTTAAATTATACCTCTGAGTGACCTTTTAACGAAACTCGAAGCTTAACGATGTTCGTTTACACTTTCGGGAATATTTATAACCTATCTTGAAGGTCAAAAGTATGAAATATAAAACTTAAAGTGGCTTAGAGGGGCTTAATATGTCGAAAATGGACGTATATAAAGGTTTTAAGGGACAAGGGACTAAAATTGCCAACATTTGAAACCTACTGATGCCCTAGCGCGACGTGACAGCTGTCACACCCCTTTCTAAGGCGGAAGCACGAGGTGTGATCATGAAGGGTTCTCATTGCATACGAATGGTAAACATACTACATGCTTGTAAAAATGACTCCAAATGTTAACATTACATAACTGAAAACATAGTTTAAGTGTTTACATCACAAGACAGCATATTGTCTGAAAAGTTTACAACTTTATTCAAAGATAAACATAAACAACATCCATGAGCAAGAGTATGACCGCGCACACATCCACTTTAGTTACCTGAAATACATGTGAGTTTTTTTTAAAATCGTCAACATAATGTTGGTGTGAATTCATGCAGTTTTTGTATTGAACGTTTGTATACTTTGTATGAAAACATGGTATGCAATTTGTATAAATCAAGTATTCCTGTATGTATCGAGATTGTTAATGGGTTGCAAGGCCATTAACATGTGACACGACATAGGAAGCATCCAAACCATAGGCATCTTTCTAGTTGTCGAATCACGACTGAGACACAAAAGCACTACTTGGTACTAGTTATCACCAAGAGTGTGGCTGCCCGAAAACCCATTAGATCTAACCTTTTGTTCTGCGGTCTTAGTATGTACACGACTAATGGTGCTTCTGGTACCCTATTCGTGACACGATTTCAAGTATCATTCCTTAGTTCTTGTATCCATCATACCATAACACATGTATTTTCCCCAAGTTTAAAAGTATGTAAAAGTTTAAAAGTGGGGACATGACTCACTTTTCTGTAAACATTTAGTAACATGTACTTCACCCTCGAAGTTATAAAACTAAAAACAGTTAAAAGAAAAGGGGGGGAGCATGAACTCACAACTTTGCGTTTCTTGCGCCGTAAACTTCACCGGGTTTGCTTATATAGCGTCGTGACCTATACGTGTTTTATTAACGTTAGTCACTAGACTTGTATCGCACAAGTACAAGTCACCATCTTTTATGTATGTATTCTTTGTGTGTTAAAAATAATTTATATTTTTAACTATGTATCTTACTTATATTATTTTCTAAAAGATAAATATAAGTATCTTGTATTTTTCACCCGAGTTATGTATTTTGTCCAAAACTTCATTTCATGTTCATAACTTGTCCAAGTTATTTAATTTATTAAGAAATATATTTTCATAAATATATTCTCTTGTATTTGTCTATGCATGTTGTATGTGTATTTTGTATTTTCACTCCTTAGGAGTATTTAGTGTATTTTCAAGTCTTAATACACTTATTACATATAATACATACTACATACACTTAGCACAAAATTTGGTGATCAATAAATATATATATTTTCCTCAAAATATACATACTTAATATCAATTTTTATCTTGAAGAAATCATCATTTCTTATCTTGAAGTTTACATAAAAATTAGGGAAACCTTGATAAATATTTTTAGGTAAATTTTTAGGGAATAAGTTTCACCAAAACTTATATTTTTCTAATTGTCAAAATTTATAGAAATTTTGACATGGTTTCCCCTAAAAATGGAGGTTTCCCATGTTTTCAAAACATGTGTTTATGTTCTTTTAAAATCATCACAAACAATCATCAACTTATTCAACACTTACCGAGTGTCAACATCAAGTAAATTACACTACATCATGAACTTGAAGTTTTGTAAAAACTTGTAGTAACTTACAATGTTATTTAGTAGGTTGAGTTACCCTTAAAAACATGGTTATTTGTATGTAAATTACTTTATTAAAAGATCTAGTCATTTACAACTTGTAAGATGATTTTTCTAAAAATACCTCTTTTGTATTTTTCTTGTTACAATCATGTTCCTAGTCTTGTTTAAACACTAAAAATATGACTAGTTTATTTAGAAACCATGACCTTGTAAATCTCATAAATAAACTTGGTTTCTTGAGAAAATTATTTTTGTAATCATCTATTTACAAGATTTGTATTTTGTTTAAATCACCTTTTCATAGGAAAACCAATTTCATCATTCAAGTTCATGAAGACATAAAGCATGATGATCTTGGTCTTTCACAAGATCACCACTTTAACTTACTAGATCATGTGTTTAATCACAATCTAGTAGGTTTCTTATGGTGTCTAACATCACTAACACAAATCATCATTCATCTAGAAGCAAATCATCATCGTTTACATGTATTCTTATGTATTTAAGCTTATGTTAAAGTATCATGATCATGTTCTTTTGTGTTCTTGTGATTAACAATATTCATCATCTTTTAACCATCAAAATATGAAGTAACAAGTTACAAGGAGCTTACTACTAGCACAAGGGCTAGGGAAGAACTCAAGAAGTTGAGGATGGCAAATGTGATGGTTAAAAGCAAATGGAGAAGGTTCTTCAAGATCCACAAGCTCTAAACCTCCTTAAACACCTTCTAGCACCTTATGTAAACCTTGGAATGGATTGAAGTTGGATGAAAATGGTGGATGTATGGTGGGTGTGGGTGAGCCGAGAACAAGGGGGAGAAGAAGGAGGTTGATGAAGGTTAAGTGTGAATGGTTATACTTATAGTACATGGCATATCTCCTAGTGAATCTTACAAGATCATAGAATATCTTAGTAATATCATATGCAATCCAAATGAATCCAAGCAAGATCTAGCAAGATCACACAAGATCAAGGGTGGGTCCACACCCTTTGTGACCGTGAACAATATAGGGGGGGTAAAGTGTAAGTTTAAATTTACTAATTACATAAACAAGTAAGTTTTCAAGTGTAAAGTCTAGGGACTTGATGTGTTATTATGCTATAAGAGGTGTTATGGTGTTTGGGAATCATAACTAGCTCAGAAACATTAAAACAATGCTTCTAGTAATATTTTAATGTTTCGGGTAATGTCCGGTTGTTCGGTTAGATACCGGTTCGTTAAAGTGCTAAATTGCGCCGTTCAGTGTCCTTTATGTATCCTTTTGTGACACTTTTAATTCCCAACACTTAGGAGGGTATTCTGGATAATAAAACATGAATTCTGCACGATATTTATGTGTTAAAAAGCTGATTATAGCTGATTTGTGCAGAATTATGCATTTAAAGTGCGTTTCGGGTGCTTTTTAGTGCATACTCTAGCTTCCGGAAAGTCTATATGTTAGCCCTTGTATATACTTTTGGGTTTCAATGTATTTTAGACATTGGACCTACTCCTGGGCCCCAATTTTATTGTATGACTGCTTTCTGCAGAATTGTTGACACAATGTGTCTTACCGGTGAGTTTACTAGTATTTCTGGCACAACGCTATTATTAATGCATAAAGCAATATTTGTAGTATAAAACGTGCATGAATTCACGTGTATAGAATGAAATCAGACAATGTTGACATTTAATCACATAACTGCAGATATTAAATAATAATTAAATTGTACGGAAATTGCCGGTTTTTGTGCCAGTTGTCACAGTCTCCCCCCGTTAAAAGAATTTCGTCCCGAAATTCTGGCTGAACTAACGCTCGCATGAGTTTTCTTGAACAAGTGGGGTACTTTTCTTTTAACTAGTCTTCACGTTCCCACGTGTACTCGGGTCCGTGCTTGGAGTTCCAACGTACTTTGACAAGTTTGACACTACTCCTTCGGGTCTTGTTGACTTTCCAGTCTGTAACCTCAACGGGTTGTTCTGTAAATCAGAGGGTGTCATCAATATGTACTTCATCCGCAGGGATGATCACTGCTTCTTGGGTTGGACTCTTTTTGAGGTGGGATACATGAAACGCATCATGTACTCCGTTAAGTTCTTCCGGTAATTCCAATTTGTATACCACGGTACCAATTCTTTCTAAGATCTTGAATGGTCCGATGTATCGTGGGTTCACCTTTCCACGTTTTTCGAAACTTACTACGCCCTTCCAAGGTGAGACCTTCAACAGAACTTTGTCTCCCACCTCGAATTCTAATGGTTTTCATCTTCGATCAGCGTAGCTCTTTTGTCGATCTCGAGCCGCCTTAATGCGCTCTCGGATCTGCATAATCTTGTTGGTTGTCTCTTGGACAAGTTCAGGTCCAACCATTCGTTTGTCTCCAGCGTCTGCCCAACATAATGGCGAGCGGCACTTGCGGCCATACAGAGCTTCGAAGGGTGCGGCTTTTATGCTTGTATGGTAATTGTTATTGTAGGAAAACTCAACTAAAGGTAGATGAGTATCCCAGCTGCCTCCTAGGTCCATAACACATGCGCGAAGCATATCTTCCAGTGTTTGTATGGTTCGTTCGCTCTGGCCGTCTGTTTGCGGATGGAAGGCCGTGCTTAGATCTAGTTGGGATCCAAAGGCTTCCTGAAAGGATTGCCAGATCCTTGAGACAAAACGTCCATCTCTGTATGAAATAATTGAGATAGGCACTCCATGACGTTCCACGATTTCTTTCAAGTACAGCTCAGCCAGTTTTCCAGTGCAGTCTTTTTCTCGGATCGGTAGGAAATGCGCAGATTTCGTCAATCGATCAACTATCACCCATATCATATCGTGCCCCCTAGGGGTCCTGGGTAATTTCGTTATGAAGTCCATCGAGATTTGCTCCCACTTCCACATGGGTATCTCGGGTTGTTGCAGTAGCCCAGATGGTTTCTGATATTCATCCTTAACCTTAGCACAGGTTAGGCACTTTCCAACATAAATAGCAACATCGCTTTTAAGTCTCGGCCACCAATAGTAGCCCTTCAAGTCTTGATACATTTTTTTCCAATCCTGGATGGATCGAGTATCGCGACTTGTGAGCTTCATTAAGGATGACTTCTCGAATACCGCCATAGAGCGGAACCCAAATACGCCCCTTAAAGTATAAGGTTCCCTCTTTGTTCGCCACCATATTCTTCAACATACCTTGGAGGTATTCAGCTCTACGATTCTCCATCTTAAGGGCTTCTTATTGTGCGTCACGAATGCGTGTAGTGAGGTTCGTTTGAATAGTCATTTCCAATGCTCGAACCCTTAGGGTCTTAACCCTTTCTTTTCGGCTCAACGCGTCTGCTACAACGTTAGCCTTTCCAGGATGGTACTTAATCTCACAGTCATAATCGTTTAGCAGCTCGACCCAACGTCGCTGACGCATGTTTAATTCCTTCTGATCAAATATGTGTTGTAGGCTTTTGTGATATATGAAGATTGTACATCGAGTACCATATAAATAGTGTCGCCAGATCTTCAAGGCGAATACCACCGCGCCTAGCTCCAAGTCATGCGTGGTGTAATTTCTTTCATGCACCTTCAACTGTCTTGAAGTGTAAGCGATGACTTTTTGGCGTTGCATGAGCACGCAACCCAACCCTTGACGCGAAGCGTCACAGTATACCACGAAGTCTTCAGTGCCTTCGGGTAAGGATAGTATCGGTGCATCGCATAGCTTATTTTTGAGCAGTTGGAAGGCTTCTTCCTGCTTATCACCCCAGTCGCACTTCCTGTCTTTCTGCGTAAGGGTAGTCAGCGGTTGAGCTATCTTGGAGAAATTCTCGATAAACCGTCGGTAATAGCCCGCTAAGCCCAAAAATTGTCAAACTTCAGTTGGGGTTTTGGGGGCTTCCCAATTCTTTATTGCTTCAATCTTGGATGGGTCTACATGAATGCCCTTCTCGTTCACAATGTGACCAAGAAACTGTACTTCGCGAATCCAGAATTCGCACTTTGAAATCTTTGCATAAAGTTTCTCTTTCTTCAGTAGTTCCAAAATGGTTCGGAGGTGTTACTCGTGTTCTTCTCTCGTTCGCGAGTAAATCAGGATCTCATCGATAAATACAATCACGAATTTATCGAGATATGGTTTGCATACGCGGTTCATCAGATCCATAAATACCGCTGGTGCGTTCGTCAATCCGAATGGCATCACAAGGAACTCGTAATGCCCATAACGCGTTCGGAATGCAGTCTTTGGTACGCTTTCCTCTTGGATTCTCAACTGATGGTATCCCGATCGAAGGTCGATCTTGGAATAGTAGCTCGATCCTTGCAACTGATCAAATAAGTCATCAATCCTTGGTAGTGAGTACCGATTCTTGATAATGAGCTTGTTCAACTCTCTATAGTCGATACACATCCGCAGTGTCCCATCCTTCTTCTTCACGAACAATACTGGAGTTCCCCAAGGTGAGAAGCTTGGCCTTATGAACCCTTTATCCAACAACTCCTGGAGTTGTGTAGATAATTCTTGCATCTCGGATGGTGTAACGACTCTCATCAAAAGTCATAATTATTAAATTAATTTGACCAATAGGAAACTCTAATTGAGACACCCAAGTAATTCTGTGCAAACCCTTAGATTTTCATAATTTTCAGAATCAGGATTAGGGCCCCTAAAACTCAGGGGGGATAAACCCTAGTTAAAAATTATCCTTAAATTTCGTTGTCAAATAACTGAAATGTGAAAGTACTGACTCATCAAGGCTAGTCCCAGTCGTGGCTAGTCTATGGGCCTATTTTTAACCCATACGATGCGTATGGTATGTTTGGCTACGATGCGCAGCCAGTTTAAATCCCATACGATGCGTATGGGATTGAAGGCCTACGATGCGCAGGGCTTCTCAAAATTCAGCTATAAATAGCAGGCATTGGCACTTGCTTTCTGAACATCTTACGTCGAAAGAATTCTCGATTATACATCGAGTTTTCTGCTATATACTTCAATTAACACACAAAGCACTAAATTGAAGCTGCAATCAGGGTATTAGTACAATCGCTGCTACGATTCATTTATCCGACGATCAAGATATCCAATGAATGTTTAAATGCCGCCCACATTAGGGTTATACTTTATCGTTCGTCATTAATTTGACGGATTGTCGTTAATTCGATAGGTAAAGTATTATACTTTATCGTTCGTTGTTAATTCAACGGATCATCGTTAATTCGATGGGTAAAGTATTATACCTTGTCGTTCATTGTTAATTCAATGGATCATCGTTAATTCGATGGACAAAGTATTGCATTTTGACATTCATTGTGATAATTTGATCTCGTAAATTATCGTAATTGCTGGATTGATTACTAATTCCAAATTGTGTGCTTGTTATTGAAATTAGGATAAAAGGATAATCAATAGGCTAGGCTCTGCCCGTATAAATCTGCAAAGTGAGTCATTCTCTCTTTTTATCAAATCTATTTACAAAATTATGTTTTATTCCAAGTTATAATTACGGGGATTAAGTCTTTGTAATCACCAAGTTACAGCCGGTATGTGGGGTTTTGTATACATTACTTGATAATCGTCACCATTGGGGCAGCCAGTGGGGGATATGACCGCAGTCACAGACACCATTGGACGAATGGGTCAATGGGTCGAGTGGCAAGTACCGTGGGTAGTTGGCTTGATATCAGAAACATTGTAATCGCTCTTAATACTGTAAATTATAACAAATGTGTCATTTTAGCAAAATGAATGAACTCACTCAGTATTTCCCGCTGACAAAACCTTTTTCAAACATGTTTCAGGTGATCAGTTGTAATTCAGGAAAAGTGCTGGGAAGCATTTCAAGCTGACTGATAGTGGCTCAATATAAAATAAATAAATACTTTTGTAATATCACGCTTTTATAGTAAAAACATACTATTGTAAATTATCGGGGTTTTATCCCAAATTGTGAAATAAAATAATCGGGGAAAAGTTTTAGCTTTAAGCGATCCTGTTTCCGCTGTTAAACTCAATTAAATAAATACCGCAGTATTTTCTGCCGCGGCTCTTGAAACGGGTCAAACCGGGTCTTGGGCCGTGACAGAAAAAGGTGGTATCAGAGCCACTGGGTTAAGCTGATTGAGTATTTAGAAATACTCAAAATTTTTCCTGATTACAGCCACTGGGTTAAGCTAATTAAGTATTTAGAAATACTTAATTTTTTCCTGATTACTATTATATGATTATGTGTTTTATTAACTGGCTATTTGTTAATTTTAATATGGGCATATTTTTTTTTTTTATATATATATTGTAATAGTTGTTGCTCTATCATCATTAATCGAAAAACATTATATAAATTTATTTGATTAATATATGGAATTACCTAATATAGTATTACTATATTGTGGTAAAGAAATTATATTTTTATCTTTGAAGTATACTCTTATTTAAAATTTTGCTAGTTATTTATTATTAATAATTTTATTATATATTAATAATAATAGTAGTATTAAGATTATTTTTAAATACTATGGTTATTATCAAAGGCAGATATTGGATAACCTAGCCTTAGTTAGGCATGGACTGATCACCTATGCTTAAACAAGGCAGCACTAACCAATATCCACCATGATAATGATTAGTTAATATATGTAAATTAAGTCATCATACTTACTTAGTATATAGATTTTTATATATTAACTACTGTAATAGTAAATATAAATCTTTAAATATTCTGATTTAAAGTTTAATTATCTACAGTCTAGAAAATTTATGAATAAAATTACAAATAAAACCTAGTATGTTTTAATTTTCTATTGGTTTGGTAATATAAAATACTATTTAACAAGTTGTTCTATAAAATTTTGTTATGACTTAGTAATTGTATGTATGTTACTAAACAGCATGAGTGATTTGTCGGAAGCCCTTCAGAATTTAAATCTCTATCCAGTAAGAATCGAAGTTTCCAGAGATTTCAATAGGTATATACCAAACATAGAAGAACCTATAGAATTTAATGCTTTACCTTTCGAGAAACCTAAGCCTAAGAAAATGGAAATTGGGGAAAGTTCTAGGCAAATGGAGGAATTACCATCTCAAGAAGAATTAGATTTTATAATGGCAACCGATGATACTATTGAGCCTGTTAATGAAAATAATTTTATGAACTTAGAACCATCTATTCCAAATTCTTCGAATCACTGGAATATAGACGAATGGTTAGATAATGAAATATTATTACAAAACCATCCCTATAGGCTTTTTCCTAAGTACAATCCAGAACCTTTACCAAATTTACCAATAAGTAACCAGAATAGGACTGAACTCCATCATTTTAACAACATGGATGCTGGAAATAGGATCCAAGAGACTTTGGGACAAATCTCCTGGAAATACGATGAGAAGAAACGCCGTTACTAAAACATCATCTTACAAAGGATAGGGGAATTATGAAACTGTGGTTGTATAATAATAACAGTAAAATCAGTATGTGTAAATAAAAAGAATAAAACGGGTGTATATAGAAACATGATATAATGAAATATTAAAGTTACAATTTTGTTTGTATATTCGATTAGGTGATTATGTGCAACTAAATTGTGACATTGGATTATTTCCTTTATACTAATTATATATCTATAAAATAGATAGCAGATGGAAAACGATAATAATGAACCAGTTAATGAGGGTAATCAATCTGAGCAACCATCGAGGAACCAATATGTGACTAGGCAAGATATAGAAAATATTATTGCTCAAGAGATAGCCAACACTATTCCAAGAATAGTTGCTCAAAGGATAGCCAATGCTATTCCAGCAATCATTACTGCTGTTAAAAATCCAATCGAACCACAACATGTTGTTCATAGTAAACGCATTTTTGAAGATAATTTCAGTAATAGCATAAATGGAGGCGGTAATCATGTTAATCATGATAAACCATGGCAAGCTCCGCTCCCTAAGAAAAGGAAAGTTGCAACGCCTGGTTGCACTTACAAAGAATTTCTTGCTTGTAAACCCATTAAGTTTGCAGGCAATGAAGGAGCGACTGCAGTACTGCGTTGGTTAGAGAAATTTAGGCAGTAATTGCCATGAGTAAATGTGCTCAAGATAATCAGGTTATGTATACATCAAATCTTTTCAAACAAATGGCGCCAGAATGGTGGAATACGATGTTACAAGAAAAAGGAAGAAGGATGGCGTATGCTATGAACTGGGAAGAATTTAAAAAAGAAAATTCTGTCCTGAGTACGAAAAAGATCAAATGGCAAATAAGTTTCTAACCCATAGGATGGTAGATATAGATTGTCGAAGGTATACTACGACATTCTTCGAATATGCCCGAATGGTACCAATCCTGGTTTCGCCAGAACCGGTACTTATTTCTCGTTATATTTGGGGATTGATTTCCGAGATCCGTAATATCGTCAAAGCTGCGAAACCTCGCACGATTGATGATGCAGTAGAATTAGCCAATACTATGACTAATGAGCTAATACGGACAGGAGAAGAAAATAGAAGGAAGGAAGTAGCCCAAAAGATTACCCAAGAATTCAGTCCGGGTAACCATAACCATTTCAAGAAAGGAGGGAATGGGCAATCTTCTACTAGTCCATTTTGCAATTTTTGAATAAGGAAGCATTTTGGAAGATGCAAAGGATATTGCAATTTTTGCAAAATTCCGGGGCATCAAGAAAAAGATTGTAGGAGAAAGAAATTTTCAGTTTGCTACAACTGTAGAGAAACTGGACATCTTAGGCCAGATTGTCCAAAACTGAATAAACCATTCGACAATCAAGCCAAACCAGCAGAAAGGGCAAAAAGGAATGAGAGAGAGCCTTTCAGCTAACTACTCATGAAGACGAAATAATTCCAGATGTGATAGCCGGTATGATCTTAGTTTACAACATTTACCTAAAAGTATTATTTGACTCTGGTGTCAACCAAAGTCTTATAAATACTTTACTCTGCCAAATTCTTAACTTACCATTTACCAACATTAGATAAATTTCTATATTAGAAGCGGTAGATGAGAATTCAGTAAGAATAAATAAGGTTATGCAGAACATAGGAATAAGTTATAGGTTTTCTGCAACCCTATTATCTATGAAATTAGTTGAATTCAATGTTGTGATCATTATTTGTGATCAGAATTTCTTGGAAATTCAATCAACCATCAGAGAAGTAGTTATGATTACAGAAGATAAACCATATAAACCTATGAAGTTCATATTAGTAATGGAACTTGCTAAATATAAACAAAAGCAAAGGAATAGTATATATGATTTTAGTAATCATTAATACTAAAGATACAGAATTTAAGGAAATTTCTGTAAATTCCGAAATACCCAGATATATTCCAGAAGATTTACCTGGATTATCATCAGATAGGAAGATAGAATTAGGATTTATCAATTTCAGGAATTTTACCGATAAGCCAGGAAACCTTATCGGTTAGCATAATATTGATTATTTAAGAAAAAGAAAATTTCGATAAGAATGTGTATTGATTATAGGAAATTGAATAAGGTTATAATTAAGAATCAATACCCATTAATTAGAATTTATGATCAATTTAAAGAAGATAGATAGTTTTCTAAGATCAACTTATGTTCCGTATATTATCAATTAAAAGTATCAAAAGAAGATGTATCTAAGACTATTTTCAGAACTAGCAATGGTCATTACTAGTTTACAATCATGCCCTTGGATTAAAGAATGCAACCGTAGCATTTAGGGACATGATAAATAGGATCTGTAAACCATATTTGGATAAATTAGTAATTGTCTTCAAACGACGATATACTTATTTATTACAAAAGTAGGAAAGAACATTGACAGCACTGGCATTTACTCTTAACTTTGTTAAGAAAAGAAAAGCTTAACGCCAAATTTTCGAAGAATGAATTTTTGGCTGATAGAAGTACAATTTTAGGTCATATGGTGAATCATGAAGGTATTCACTTAGATCTTGCTAAGATAGCAGTGATTACCAAATGAAAGATTTTGAAGTATAAAGTAATACTTCAAAGCTATGATTTGGATATATGTTAATACAACGCAAAAAGGTAATTGCGTAGGCCTCAAGCCAATTGAAAAAGTCCGAAGAAAACTATATCAACTCATGAGTTAGAATAAGAACCATAATTTTTGCCTTAAAGATTTGAAGATATTATCTGTATGGTAGTAAGGATACTATCTATACAGATTATAAGAAGTTAAGATATATATTTATAGGCAAAAAGAATTTGAGGCGAAAGGAGATGGATGAAAATCCTAAGTGACTACAACTGTGATATTTGGTATCACAAAGGAAAAGCTAAAAACGGCAAGAGATAGTCATAAGAATTATGCAGATAATAGAAAAGTAATTGGAGTTCGAGTTGGAGACAAAATACTATTAAAAGTATCTCCTTGGAAAGGAGTGATTAGATTTGGTAAAAAAGGAAATCTAAGACCAAATTATGTAAAATCATTTCCAGTAAATTCAACGTATTAGATTAGCTACTTATAGTTTACAACTACCAGGAAGGTTAGTTGGAATACATGATATATTTTATATATCTAATTTCAAGAAATGTCTAGCAGACAAATCTTTTGTAGTAACTTCTAAGATATAAAGGTAAACAAATAATGTTAAGTAAAGTAGGATTCAAAGACAGGATCCTAATATACGTGAAAACTGGAATCAAAAAAGGAAGAGAGTATTCTCAATTATTCCAGTAAATCTCGAGGACGAGATTTTTATTAAGTTGGGGAGAATGTAACGACTCTCATCAAAAGTCATAATTATTAAATTAATTTGACCAATAGGAAACTCTAATTGAGACACCCAAGTAATTCTGTGCAAACCCTTAGATTTTCATAATTTTCAGAATCAGGATTAGGGCCCCTAAAACTCAGGGGGGATAAACCCTAGTTAAAAATTATCCTTAAATTTCGTTGTCAAATAACTGAAATGTGAAAGTACTGACTCATCAAGGCTAGTCCCAGTCGTGGCTAGTCTATGGGCCTATTTTTAACCCATACGATGCGTATGGTATGTTTGGCTACGATGCGCAGCCAGTTTAAATCCCATACGATGCGTAGGGGTGTATGGCATACGGTGCGTATGCTTACCATACGATGCGTATGGGATTGAAGGCCTACGATGCGCAGGGCTTCTCAAAATTCAGCTATAAATAGCAGGCATTGGCACTTGCTTTCTGAACATCTTACGTCGAAAGAATTCTCGATTATACATCGAGTTTTCTGCTATATACTTCAATTAACACACAAAGCACTAAATTGAAGCTGCAATCAGGGTATTAGTACAATCGCTGCTACGATTCATTTATCCGACGATCAAGATATCCAATGAATGTTTAAATGCCGCCCACATTAGGGTTATACTTTATCGTTCGTCATTAATTTGACGGATTGTCGTTAATTCGATAGGTAAAGTATTATACTTTATCGTTCGTTGTTAATTCAACGGATCATCGTTAATTCGATGGGTAAAGTATTATACCTTGTCGTTCATTGTTAATTCAATGGATCATCGTTAATTCGATGGACAAAGTATTGCATTTTGACATTCATTGTGATAATTTGATCTCGTAAATTATCGTAATTGCTGGATTGATTACTAATTCCAAATTGTGTGCTTGTTATTGAAATTAGGATAAAAGGATAATCAATAGGCTAGGCTCTGCCCGTATAAATCTGCAAAGTGAGTCATTCTCTCTTTTTATCAAATCTATTTACAAAATTATGTTTTATTCCAAGTTATAATTACGGGGATTAAGTCTTTGTAATCACCAAGTTACAGCCGGTATGTGGGGTTTTGTATACATTACTTGATAATCGTCACCATTGGGGCAGCCAGTGGGGGATATGACCGCAGTCACAGACACCATTGGACGAATGGGTCAATGGGTCGAGTGGCAAGTACCGTGGGTAGTTGGCTTGATATCAGAAACATTGTAATCGCTCTTAATACTGTAAATTATAACAAATGTGTCATTTTAGCAAAATGAATGAACTCACTCAGTATTTCCCGCTGACAAAACCTTTTTCAAACATGTTTCAGGTGATCAGTTGTAATTCAGGAAAAGTGCTGGGAAGCATTTCAAGCTGACTGATAGTGGCTCAATATAAAATAAATAAATACTTTTGTAATATCACGCTTTTATAGTAAAAACATACTATTGTAAATTATCGGGGTTTTATCCCAAATTGTGAAATAAAATAATCGGGGAAAAGTTTTAGCTTTAAGCGATCCTGTTTCCGCTGTTAAACTCAATTAAATAAATACCGCAGTATTTTCTGCCGCGGCTCTTGAAACGGGTCAAACCGGGTCTTGGGCCGTGACAGATGGTGCAAGCCGATAGGGAGCCTTGGCTACAGGAGCGGCTCCTGGAACCAAGTCTATATGGAATTCGACTTTTCGTTGCGGAGGTAGTCCTGGCAGATCTTCGGGAAAAACATCAGGGAATTCCTTCACCACAGGAATGTCTTCGAGTTTCGGCTCCTCAGCCTTCTTATCTACAACGTGCGCTAGGAAAGCAACACATCATTTCCTTAAGCACTTATGTGCCTTCATACAACTGATGATCCGCAGAGGCGCGTCTCGTTTTTCTCCATGCACGATGAGAGTTTCATCATTCGCCAGAGGGATGCGAATGATTTTCTCGTGACAAATCACTTCAGCCTTGCTCTTGGACAACCAGTCCATTCCGACCACTACATCGAAGCTACCCAATTGAATAGGTAAGAGGTCGATGCTAAATCTTCGCTCACCAAGTTCTAATGTGCAACCTCTAACGACTTCGCTCGATTCAACGAGTTTACCATTGGCTAGTTCTATGGAATAAGGAATATCTAATCTACTAGATTCTATTCCAAGCATACGTTTAAATTCCACAGACATGAAGCTAAAATCGGCACCAGTGTCAAATAGTATGGATGCAAAGTGATTGTTAACGAGAAACGTACCGGTGACCACATTAGGGTCCTCGCGTGCGTTCTTTGCTCCAATCACAAATGCCCGAGCCTGAGCATTGTTCCCCCTTAGGCAATCTTTTATGAAATGATCCTTGCTTCCACAACCAAAGCATCCTTGGTTCTGCCCAGCTCCATTACCATTCTGGTTACCATTGCCATTTCCATTTCCACCATTGTTTCTATTACCGGCACCGTTGCGGTTTCCGTTCCCGTTCCTATTTCCTTTTCCCCAACAATCCTCAGTATGGTGACCCAGTTTTCCACACTTGTCGCATTTTGGAATGCGACAAACTCCTTCGTGATGACGCTTGCACTGGTTGCAAGTGGGCAGAGTGCCCAGGTACCTTTTGGCAGGAGCGTCATTCATGGTTGCAAGAGTTTTCGCCTCCTGAGGCGGGTTGGGGTCTCGTTTCTTGTTTTTGGAACCCTTGTTGTTACGTGTCACTTGATTCAGGTTCGCATGCTTCCTTTTCTTGTCACCAGACGACTCAGCATGCGTCTCAGTCTTTTCAGTTGGGTTTAGTGACAACTTCTTCATACGGACAACATCTTCAGTAAGGCTGACAGCCAGAGTTACAGCCTTAGTGATCGTTTGAGGTTTGGCCGAAGTTACCATGCTGTGAAATTCTGAGGCCAATCCCCAAATGTAGCGTTCAACGCGCTTAAATTCGGGAGTCACCATGTAGGTGATCACTCTTGACAAGTCGTGGAACCTTCGAGTATAACCAGTAATGTCAGCACCTTCCATGGTCAAATGCCAGAACTCAGTCTCCAACCTTTGGAGTTCAGCACGTGAGCAATACTTTTCTCTCATATATTCCTTTAGCTCATCCCAAGTCATGTCGTACGCAACATCATCACCCAGAGTCTGGACTTGCAAATTCCACCAAGTCAAAGCTTCATCAACAAACAACCCCGTAGCAAAAGTGACATGCTGATCCGTGGAACACTTGCTCATACGGATAGTGGCATCAGTCTTCTCCGTCCAGCGTACAAAAGCCACTGCACCTCCAGTGCCGTCGTAGTTCAGCGGCTTGCAGTCGAGAAACTGCTTGAAAGTGCAGCCTTGAGCTGTGTTTCCTCCAGATGTATCTCCCTGCCCATTACGTCTAGCATTGCTTGGTCCTCCACTTTGTTCGGTGCGGTTCGCCTCGTATTGGGCGATAGCTGCGGAGATCCTTTCTTCCAGTAGAGCGTTCAATTCTTCAGCAGTCCTTGGCAAAAGAGGAGGGGGTTGATCAGAATCCTGGTTGTTAACAATTCTCCTAGGTGCCATGTTCTGACAGAACACAACGCACTAGGTTAGACATTTGTTTGATATCGTCATACGAGACAGTAGTAGTATATATACACAAGCATATACCACATAAGTGATATCAAATAATCCGCCAAACATATAAATCAATTCATACAACAAGCATGCATAAATAGATAAATACTGATGTGTCATAAGATATTCACCGAGTCTTTACACATATCAGAACAACTTGTTACACCATTGTTTGCGAAGTAAACAAAATGCATAAGGGTTACATCTCCCCAAAGTACAAGTTTAATATATGTAAAGGACAAAATATCTTACTTCACATTGGCGGTTCTTGTCTTTATACCCTAAATTATTACTCCAAAAGAGTATTTAATAGGCTGGGGGAAGGGTGTCCACGTTTGACCTTCTCTTGTATTTGAAGGAATCTCTTATGATACGTGACAAGACTTGCTGTGGTTTTTGTGCACTGAATTCCATAATTATGTATGCATCCATAATTACGTAACTCCTTGCACAGTCCGCACAGTTCGTTTCATCCTCGTACCACTTCCTTCAGATAGGTCACCGTTTTCAGGTAAAGTCACGAGTACCTGAGATATTCTATTTCTAGTATATGCATATATTAATTGTCACACATAGTTGCAAGTAATTTCTAGTTAAAGACAAGTGCTACTCCAGTGCACCCTAAGTTTCGTAGTGTCTTTTCTTGACTCTTTGTAAACAGTTTCAGGTAGTGGATGTCGCGAAAAGTTTTATGCAATGAAAAACTTTTTGAAAAATTGTTTTCGTGAAAGGATCCTAAAGATTGTAGACTAGACTAGAGAAGGAATCCTGGTTCACTACAATCGCAACTCTGATACCAATCTATCACACCCCTTTCTAAGGCGGAAGCACGAGGTGTGATAATGAAAGGTTCTCATTGCATACGAATGGTAAACATAATACATGCTTGTAAAAATGACTCCAAATGTCAACATTACATAACTGAAACATAGTTTAAGTGTTTACATTACAAGACAGCATATTGTCTGAAAAGTTTACAACTTTATTCAAAGATAAACATAAACAACATCCATGAGCAAGAGTATGACCGCGCGCACATCCACTTTAGTTACCTGAAATACATGTGAGTTTTTGGAAAATCATCAACATAATGTTGGTGTGAATTCATGCAGTTTTTGTATTGAACGTTTGTATACTTTGTATGAAAACATGGTATGTAATTTGTATAAATCAAGTATTCCTGTATGTATCGAGATTGTTAATGGGTTGCAAGGCCATTAACATGTGACACGACATAGGAAGCATCCAAACCATAGGCATCTTTCTAGTTGTCGAATCACGACTGAGACACAAAAGCACTACTTGGTACTAGTTATCACCAAGAGTGTGGCTGCCCGAAAACCCATTAGATCTAACCTTTTGTTCTGCGGTCTTAGTATGTACACGACTAATGGTGCTTCTGGTACCCTATTCGTGACACGATTTCAAGTATCATTCCTTAGTTCTTGTATCCATCATACCATAACACATGTATTTTCCCCAAGTTTAAAAGTATGTAAAAGTTTAAAAGTGGGGACATGACTCACTTTTCTGTAAACATTTAGTAACATGTACTTCACCCCCGAAGTTATAAAACTGAAAACAGTTAAAAGAAAAGGGGGGAGCATGAACTCACAACTTTGCGTTTCTTGCGCCGTAAACTTCACCGGGTTTGCTTATATAGCGTCGTGACCTATACGTGTTTTATTAACGTTAGTCACTAGACTTGTATCGCACAAGTACAAGTCACCATCTTTTATGTATGTATTCTTTGTGTGTTAAAAATAATTTATATTTATAACTATGTATCTTACTTATATAAATATTATGTATTGCACAAGTACAAGTCACCATCTTTTATGTATGTATCTTTAAAATACTTCGTGTATGGCACGAGTTAAATAAATATTATGTAATCGATTAAAACATACGGTCGTCAAGATATGTATATGAATGATAAATTTGATGTAGTGTTTACTTATTAAAAATTTAATTTTTTATTAGATTCGAAGCATGTGTAGTACACGTGATAGAACCAATGAAATATTAGATGATTATTAATAAATAGAAAAAATAAAAGAAATAATAAATAAATAAATATAAGAGATCCACGAAGTTTGTGATTTAATATTATTTTCTTAATTATGTATCCAATTAAATATTAAATAATAATAATAGTTAAAAAAATTATTTAACTGGATCTAATTTAAATGAGAATAAAAGTTTATATATTTGTCTGTTTCTACAAAGAAAAAAAATAAAACTTCTTGTATCTCCTACGAGAGAAGGAGAAAATACAAATTACATATTATTATTAATTCAAAATTTGATAAAAATAGTTATTATCCTTATCTAAATTATATTTAATTAATCTATTGTTTAATAGGAAAAAGAAATTGAAAAATAAGATATGGAGATTATTAATTCAAAGTTTAATAAAAAAGTTATCATCTTTTCTAAATTATATTTAGCTAAATTATTGTTTAGTATGAAAAATAAATTGTAAAATAAGATAAGAAGGCACCAGAGATTGACATGTGTCAAAAAAAGATTTTCATTTATTAGTATAGAAGGAAAGGATTTAGTAAGCAAATTATAAATTACAAAAACAACTTACTTTTCTAAAATGACTTTTTTACTCTGATTACAATAATACATTAGTTTGTCCTCCTATAGTAGGATTTAGTAAGCAAATTATAAATTATAATGACTTGTTTATAAATAATACAACGGTGTATTAAGATTTATTAAGACATTTAAGAATAGTGTGTTTAACTCCAACATGATGTGTTTAATCAATACAATAATTTGTCCTCCTATAGTACATGTGTGGTATTTTGGTAACTCATGCATTTTAGATTTTTAATCCTTTTTCGTATGGATGTTCAGGGTAAGGTTCGGCCGGTTATGACGGGCCCTATGGGCTGAACCGGTTACTATAGTTTTGGATATACATAAAACAAACCAGCTGACGATTTAGCGTTTTAAATGGCCGGTTTGGTTTTGGTGGTCTAACGACTTGGCCATTTTTTATAGTTACCATTTTTTAGATTAGTTACGGTTTAATTTTCTTCAAGTTGTAAGTAAAATTGTGCAGAATTTAATAGCAAACTGTTGAAACAAACTAACACTGTAGTCTGTAGTCTGTAGACTGTAGTAATGATTTGCTTAAACATATCCAAATTAAAAAAAAAAAAAACCGTACCTTGTAATTTTATCAACTTTTGATTTCATCGATTTATTCTCAACATCATCTTCTAAATCATTAGTTGCACCATGTTCATTTTGATGCTACCCGTATATTAATAAAAAACGAGTGTCAGGAAAATTGAACTAATAATTCTACAAAGAGTCAAAAACAGTGCATGTAGAATATGAAGTGTTAAAATGTAAAAAACATAATAATGCAAGTTAAAAACCAAACCCTAAACTAAATCAAAATAGCAAACAATTAAGTATTAACACAAAGCAAAGGATATACAAGAAACAACAACAAATACATTGAAGACGATTTCGCTAGGTTTAGGCGGTTTGGACGGTTTTCAACCATCCCTAATATATATTAGTATCTTATCGATCCGGTTTACATGGTGTACTCAAAACCAAAACTCGTGGTCCGAACCATCAATTCCAGTATTTTAATCCGTAAACTGAATCGCATTCCTCTTGAACCAGCCAATTTGGCTAAGTTTGAGCGGTTTAGTCGTTTTCAACTGTTTTTTTAACAGGGGAAATTACCAAAATGTTGTTTGACCAACATGATTTACCAAAACGTCACCCTCATGCGTCCTTGGAATGTCGTCTCAAGCATGGGATGTGTCGATGTGTCAATTATTGCGTCCGTTAAGGTGATGATGACACGTGTCAAGAATCATGGATTGAGTCGATGACTAACGCATCAAAACTAAAAAGGTGGCTGATGTTTCGGGCTAACTCCTCCTTGTGGCTCGTTTTGGCTGGTTTATGTAGCTTGGTCGACTCCTTGTTTTGGATTGGTTGACTCCTCGTTGTAGCTTGGCTGACTCCTCCTTGTGACTTGGCTGACTACTCGCTGTGGCGCCGGTGACCTCTCGTTTTGGCTAGGCTGACTCCTCAAATTTTATTTTCTGTTCCACATTTCTTTTTAATTTTATATAATTTAAAAATCACATAATTTCGTCGAGTCTATAAATACGCAATCTTGTTGTTTGGTTCTTTAAAAATAAAACGGTTTTCCAAACAACAAGGTTGCGTATTTATAGACTCGACAAAATAATATAATATCTAAATTAAATAAAATTAAAAAGAAATGTGAAAAATAAAATTAAATTTGAGGAGTCAGCCTAGCCAAAATGAGGGGTCAGCGGAGCCACAGCGAGTAGTTGGTCAAGCCACAATGACAATGTTTACTAAGGGAATACGGAGTGGAGCGGTAAACTTCTTGTTTACCGCCGTTTGCCGATCAGTGACCCAATGCCAAGGACAATGTTTACCGAATTTGGGGTGAAATCGGTGAACCTTCACCGATTCGGTGAAGGTGAAGGAAAGGGGGAGAGAGAGGGTGTGTGGTGGGGTCCAATTCTTCTCAACCAATCACATTTTTTTTTTTTTAAATAGTTTACCAATTCATGAATGTCTAACCATTGCCAACACTTTTGAGCATAGTTTAAACAATTAAGGTTGAATGACATTGTGTTATAGGTTCTGATAAAAACGCAATTGACAGAACCCATATTAACATTGTGTTATAAATTTTGATAATAACACAATGTATAGAAACTCTAGTAAAAACATAACGACCAAACCTAGTTAAAAGACACAGTGACAGTGACCAGAACCTTTAACACAATGCAAAGAAAACTCAGTAAGAATGAAAGTTTTTGTTTTACTTTTGTATAGTAATATCATACTCATATTAAATATAAAAAAATGCTCATTATTATGGTGAACTTTTTTTTAAATAGCGTATGAAAAAATTATGGACGTTTTAAATTAATAGAGAGATTTGGCATGTGCCTTGAATGTGGATAGTGAAAGTCAATAAGTGTAGAATTCCCTTTATGTTTTTTCATTCCGTTATTTTCTCTAAAACTAATCTCAACTTTTTAAATTTATTAAATAAATTTCTTCTTACACTTCTTATTTATTTTGCTTTTTGTATTTGATTCTTAATCATGCCTTATTCTTGCGTTACAAAATCTAGAAACTAAATTATTGAAACTTATATTAATTTATTATATCATAGAATATTTTCCATGGGTGGAGATACAATAGAAAGTTTATTTGGCTAAGAAGGCTAGGAAGTGATCTTGACCATCCATTAAGTTAATCAAGGGCTAAGATTAAATCAGGGAAATTGAAAGGAAGAAAAGAGGCGCGTGAGTTTGTTCAAGGGCATTCTAATCAATCCAAGCCAATAGTTTCTCTCTCCTCCAATTCCCCCTCATTTTTTAAACGTTAATAACTCTTACATACGACATTATTTTTTTATAAAAATTGCACCAAAAAAACGAGCGTTTTTTTATCTTTAAAACGAGTATACTATTGCTATATTTAAAAAAAAAATTAAACCCAGTTGTGTAAAACGCAATGAAAAAAAAAACCTAAAAAAATGACATTTTTCTAAAACGCAATGCACCAAAAACACAAAGAAATGACTTATTTGTAAAACGCAATGGCCAGAAAACACAAAGAAATGTCTTATTTCTAAAACGCAATGGACTGAAAACACATAAAAAGTGTTTTACCTAAAACGCAATACACAAAAAACACAAAGAAATGTCTTATTTGTAAAACGCAATGGCCAGAAAACACTTAAAAATGTCTCATTTCTAAAACGCAATGACCTAAGAAAACAAAAGAAAGTGTTCTCTGTAAAACGCAATGGACTGAAAACACCTAAAAATGTGTTTTACCTAAAACACAATGACTAAAAACACTTCAAAAATGTGTTTTACCTAAAACGCAATGACTAAAGATACTTAAAATGTGTTTTTTCTAAAACGCAATAGCCAGAAAACACATAAAACTCTCTTATTTCTAAAACGCAATGGACACATAAAACTGTTTGTGAACTGTTTGTGAATTGTCTGTGAACTGTCTGAATTGTCTACGAATTACTGTCTTCGAAATGAGCCAATTTCTGGTAAATTAATTTTTCTGATGCGTTTTTAGTACAGCCCCAGCCAGGGGCTCTGCCCCTTGGACCCCGCCAGGGGCTGCCGCCCTGGGACCCCGCTACCAGGGGCTGCCGCCCCCCGGACCCCCGCCAAGATCGTAAAACGCAATGACTAAATAAAAACCCAGATCGTGAAAATGAAATTAAAGAATTTCTTACATGGATCAAAGTCGGTTTCTTCATTAATTGACGAAATTTGAAATGATAGAAACACTTATCAGCGATTGAATCGAACAAATCGAGTGATTATCTTCAAAATCACCCGAAAAAACAAGATTTTGAATGAAATTAAACTGGGTTTTCTTCGAAAAAAGCTGAAGAACACGTTGATCGGGTGGTTGAATCATTGATTGATGACGAAAATCACACTATAATGTAGTGATTATTGAGATAGTAAGTGAAGAAAAGGTTGGAGATGGTGGGTTTTGAAAATGGTGGGTTTTGAAGTAACTGGGGAGAAGAAGGAAGAAGAAATGATGAGATTGACTAAAATACCCTTTCTCTTTATTTTAAAATTTGCCACATGTCATAATCCTATGTGTTAGAATCTGAGGCTTTCATGATTGTGTTTGTTTGTGAGATTTGAACAAATCAAATAGATATGAACAGTTTTAAGTGCAGCGGAAATGAATAACAAACTTTGTAAACACAAACAAAGGAGAATATAGTTTGATAAACAATTGCTTTTCATAGAGTCGAAAGATTACATTAAAAAGCAAAAGATTACAATGTAAGCTTACAGACTAAACTCCCCCTCAGCCTGATACTTCAGAGTTGGTTGCACAAGATGAAAGGATTGAATTGAGGAGAAGAACTCTCTCAAAACGAATCAAATATAACAGTACAGAGTACTGTCATATTTATAGGCAAACCAAACCACTGATGTACCTCAGCTGACGTCACCATGATAGTGACATCTAACAGCCTAACAAACTATAAACACTGGTCTATACAAAACTGCTGATGACTAACTACTGATTGATAATAAAATACAAAACAAGTCTTGACACTGTTCAACGTTCCACTGTTGTAGCCTAAGCACTGATTACTTGACCATCAGTGCTTTCTTCAAAAGGTGATCAGTCTTTGAATGAGCAGTGCTTGGGTCTTCAGCAGTACATAAGAGACAGCAGTAGATAGAGCTCAGTGTTTGCCTTTTAGCAGTCTTTAGTTATTTCATCAGTGTTTGGTTCATCAGTTGTTCTTCAGAGCAGTACTTAGAGTGTATCGGCATATAGATAACCACTGTCAAGGGGAGAGCTTAGAGTAAACGTCTGCTTATTGTGAATCCACTGTTGTGACCAGGTTTTGGCTTTACATTATCTGTTCCTCTGGTAGGGTTCAATCCCAACAATCTCCCCCTGGAACAGATAATGCCAAAACCATTCATTATTCTGGATCTTTATTCCTCATCAAAAGTTCCTTTGCTTCTCTTTTAAAATCTGCTTCAAAGTCTCTGGAACTTATATCATCTTCATCCCTGCACAGTGTAAGTTCAAGGAGATCCTGCAAATCTTGAACACTAAGGCCTAGTGCTTCTTTCCTTGATATATACTTCACCTCTCCATTGGATCTGACCAGAGTCAATACATGGGTCTTTTGATCAGAGAGCCACTTTAGTACTTTTAAACCCAATGGATTTCTTGGGAGAGATTTATTTGAAGATGAGCTTTGAGATATTGGCCTTGAGAAGACTTGCAGACTTTCAGACATTCTTTTGAAAACCATTTCTATGACATCATTTGCTGCAGCTATATCTTCTGCAGTTTCTCTTTCAATCAGCTCCTGCCTTTCAATGTCTGTCATGTCTGTTGAAGTGTTTGGTGATGCAGGTTTGGTTAACATCCCTTTAAAAAGATTTTGAAGTTTTTCTGAGCTTTCTTCTTTTAGACCCATTTTTATGATGGATTCTGTGAAGTACTCAACCTCCTTTTCTTTCACCTCTTCACTGGTCAACTGTTCTTTTTCTTCTTGGTTTGTCACAAAAGTAGACCGGAACAGTGTTTTGAGGTTTTCTATCTGCTGTTCAAGCTTCATTCTTTGTTCATGCTTCTTTGAGGTGCTTGAAACAATTATCTTTCTTTTCTTTAGCCTTTCATAGGCTTCATCAGTCTGCTGTTTTGACCATTTTGATATGGCTTCAGCAGTATCCATTTTTGCATCCACCAGCTCCTTTTTCTTTCTCTTATACTCAGCAGTTAGGTCAGCAATGAGCTTTTTGTATTTGCTCCAGTTTGGAGCATTCTTCTTCTTTGTAGGATCATTCTTGATTTTCTCAATCCTTTCTGCTTCATGCTTTAGAGCGACTATTGGCCATTCTTCGAACTGTTGTTCTTCAGCAGGATAGAATTTCTCTTTCATGATGTAGGCTAGATATTGTTTTCTTAACTTTTTCCTTTGTTCAGCCTTTTCTTTGTTTAGGTCTTGTGCAAATTCTTCTATCTGCTTTACTTTTGTGAAGTAGAACTCCAGTCTTTTAGCAATGCCATCTTCGCTTAACCGTTCACGTTCACTCTCAACTTTAGCTCTTAGTTTAGCTTGCCTTGCCTTGATTTTGAGGTAGTCATCCATATCATCTGGTGGCATGTAGCCTATGAGTGAGGAGAATCTTCTTTTTGAAGGATCTTCTTCTGTATAGAATTGCCTCATCTCATTTTTGATAGCTTCAAGTTCCAGTGGATTTTGTGCAGCATTAGGATCATGTATACCCTCATCGGCAGGGATTGGCTTTCTTTTTCTGTTGAAGAGCTTTGGTTGTGATGTAGAAAAGGTGAGAGCAGTGGTGGATGACTGACTAACAGCTGTTGAAACAACTGGTGTCTTAACATCTGTTGTCATTGCAACTGCTGATATGTCAGCAGTTGTCTTCTGCTTTTGAGCAGGGGATGGAAGTGGTGAGGTAGTTTTTGATGATGGTGATGGTGGTGGTGAATCATCATCTGATATGATCAGTGGTTTGAGATTGGATAGCAGTGGTTAGTGATTGACTGACAGTGGTTGAAACAACTGGTGTTTCAATCACTGTTGTCATTACAGCAGATGTTGTAACATCTGCTGTCTTCTGCTTTATGGCAGGAGGCAGTGGTGGTGACATGATTGTAGATGATGATGGTGGAGCAGTAGTTGTAGTGGTGTGTGGTAGAGTGGTGTGTGTTGAAGATGTGTGTGTTGATGACATGGCATCTGTTTAACTACTGACAACAGTTTTTGTAACTACTGATGTATCAGCTGTTTGACTAACAGGTTTTGAGACCTGTTTTTCTTTTTCTTTTTCCGGCTCAATGTAAAGGCCATGTTCTATTCCCATCTTATTCATTTTTCTCAACAGCTTGATATTCTCCCCCTTTTTGGCATTATCTGAAGGGGGGTTATCAAGAAATAATAGGGAAGAAGGAGCTTTGCCAGAGGCACTTTGAATGCTAGTCTTTATAGCCTTGATGTCTGCTTGTGTGTCTTTAAACCTTGATTCCACCATGTTGGTCAGCATTTGTACATGAATAGCATGCTTTTGATCAGCCATCAGTTGCTGTTTTTCAAGCATGGGTTTAAAAATATTCCAAAGCTCATTTTCAGCAAATGCATGTTGTGCGGGTGCTTGAGCAGGAACAGCAGTGGCTTGTGCTTTCTGAGCTTTTAGAATCTCTTGCACCATCTCCTTTATTTTAGAAACTAATTCTTCTATGTAACACCTCGAAAATTTCGTCCAATAATGTGTTGACACGTGTCATAGGTTTGAACGTGTGAAAGAATGTTCTTGAAGGACTAAAGTTGACAAACAATGAAACTATGTAAATATAAGGGTTCAAAGTGTCAAGAATGAATAAATATACTTTGCAATAACCCTACATGATGTTTATAACCTTAAACGAATGGATCATGGATCATACGAAGCGAATCGTGAAAGAAAGTGAGAGATTACAAACTACAGGGGTTAAATGTGTCAACATGTTAAGATGTACCTCTGAGTGACCTTTTAGCAAACCCGAAGCCTTGTAACGATTAATTATGCTCACTAGAATGCACCATAAAAATTTCACCAAGTTTCGTTACCGTATGAGAAAGTTATGATAAAATTCGTATGTAAGGGTTAGAATCGTCAACATTGAAAATTAGGGTTTTTCGGGTGATCACAAAGTTACCCGAGGACTTGACAAAGAGGCTATAAGTCTTAAAGCCCCTAAATGTCAATTTTAAAGGTTTAAAATGCAAGAAATGAAGTGAAAGCGATGTTTAGGAGGACCGAGGGCTAAAAGTGCAATATTGAAAAGTTTGTAACCTGAAGCCAGGCTCCAGGCGGCCCGCGTACGGATTGCCAATAACTGAGGCGGGCCGCGTCCGACTGCCAGTTGCAGAAAAAACAGGCAGGTGCCTGTTAAGCTGTTGTAACCGACTTAAACCTCAAGATTTCGATTCTATGGGCTGCCTAAAGTGGTTTATAGCCTATAGAAGGCACATGTTCACATCTTGGATCATCCTAGGCTTGCATGGCATCAATCTAAGTAAGTTTGACTCACTATATAAGTCACAAAGTTGCAACTTATGATCATTCCTTTCAACATTCACTTCCTGATCATTTCTGGTGCATAACAGCCGATCCCAAGACCTTCCTAATCATCCTTAGACACGTGTAAGTATGTTTAACCCTTCTGAATTAAGTTATGCTTAGTTTATAGCCTAGAAATCAAACCGTCGTAACTACGGTTTGACTTAACAATAAAACACAAACGGTCCAGGGTTTTGTCGAATCGAAAGTTGTTATAAGTTGGTAATCATATGGGCTTTAAACCCTTAAAAGGGCACCCACTGATTCCAATCCTAACTAGGTCGATTGTCGAGTCAATGGTAATTAGAAAAAGTCAACAGAAATGCTATTTTCGATTTAACGCATGATTAACGATGTAAAAGGCGTATCACCTATTTTATCATTCTTATAACCTGATAATAAGTATAAAAACTTGTCTACGCTTGTTTGATTCGACAACTTTCTGTTTTGAACCGATTCGGAACCGAAAGACGCAAAAGTTTGACTTTTGCTTTGACCTCAGTTCTGACCCGGTTTAGATAGGTTTAGACATGCCTTAAAGTTCCATTAGGACCTAGTTACATGTTGGTATAACCCTCTGCGTTTATACCACATAAATCCTTAATTGTCCGATGTTTCCGTTAATCGCCTAAATATTGACCGTAATGCCCTTATGACCATAAAACAAGAATTTTGGAAATATGAAAGTACAATAATCTTAGTTACTGATTATTAAACATGTCTGTAAATTTTCACATCAGTTGGAGGTCTAGATTAGGAGTTATGCTTAATGACGTAATTATAGCGATTCTTAGTAATTAAATGACGTCATTAGCGTAAAACCTATCTAAACCCAATTTTCGACACCAAACCTTTTACCCACTGATGTAATATAATATTTTGGGATTTTTAAAGATTTTTAATTATTTTTAAACTGATCATAAGCTAGGATTAGTGCCTTGATTCGGTAAATACCGAATATACCCTTTTCGGCCATAAAATGAGTTTTACAAGTCCTTTTGCTACCAATCCAATTGCTACTGATTTTAAATAATAAATGAAGCGTTTTGAACCTTGTAAACTGGCCTGGAAACTCAGAATACTATTTTAACCCGTAAATCGCTTAAAATGGCGTTATACGCGTATTAAGCGCATAGTAAGGGTTTAAAACCATTTTGCCACATAGGACTTAACACCAACTGATATACCAAGTTAAAATAAACTATTTTACTGATTTATTCAGAACCGGATCACAGAAGCTTAATTGATCCCTTTTATAATCTTTAAAATGACCAAAATACCCCTAAGGGGCTTAATATGAGATTAAACTCGTTTTGGGCATAATGGAAGGTATCCTAGTAATATCACAACATATTTAAGGCATGTTAACTTAGGAAACCTGTTTAGGACTCTTATGGTTACCCGTTACGCTTCATACGCGTTCGGTTCGGTTTATGTAACTAGTTTACATAAATTAGCCGAAACGGGTCAAACCTTATCGGTTTTATCTCAAAATCCAGAATGTGTATAATATACCCATATTATACAAGTCTCCGAACTTGTCGGGTCTAAATCACATTCTATTCCAGTCTTCGCCTTATCATGCGTTTGAACCGTATCTTCCTTTTGAAAACTAACCGGTCTAAGTCATGACTTAATTAAAGACCCGTTAGGATTCTAATAGGTTATTAAAAACATTCGTTCCAGATTTAGGAGCCCAGTAAAAGCTATCTGTACTTGCTGATTTGATACGGCTGGGATTGAATTTATATTTAGCTCAGGTAAATACTTTTAACTTATTTCCCTATACGGGCTTGGGGTACGGTATATAAAATACCGCTTGGTTGGACATTGAATCTTTAATTGTATGATGGTTAAAGTATTGAGATGTTTCGTTTAAATTGTTTTGTTTGCTTAAAGCCTTTGGGGGTTAATGACCGTGTCCCGGATATCCCTGGCATCATTTTACGAAATGGCCACGACCTTAGCACTCAGGTGTAGGCGTACACCTGTCAGTGTCTCATTTAAATAAGGTGGTGTGTCTATTGATCTTTAACCCGGCTCGATCCGGGCTACTGAACGCATAAGGAACATGTAAATCCTTTACAAGTTTATATAATTAAATAAGTAACCCAAGTTATAAAATATTATTTGTGCCATGTGCATTCAAATCAATCATTTTTAAAACCTTTTCAAAATAAGTCGGTTGACTGTATTTACCAGTGTAAACTGACATATTTTCCCAAAAAGGCTAAGTGCAGGTACTAATCGGAATTGGCTGGCTACTCCTAGCATCAATAAAGAGTCTCGCAAGCTTAGATGCCTAAAGTCTGTTGAACAGTGTTATTTTATTTTCGATCCGCCTGTGGATCCCTTACTTCCGTTGTAATATTGTGATGTTACATTATTTCGGATTATAATATTTTTATCCTTTTGCTTCCGCTGTGCATCTATATATTGTGTTGTTTGACTATGATGTTGCCAACCACGTCACGTTACTCCCCTACCGGGCCCACCGGTAAAGTGTGGAAATATTGGGGTGTGACAGGTTGGTATCAGAGCCAACATTGAGTGAATTAAACACTATCTTTTTGTGTTTAATCTCAATGACACATTAGCACATACCTTGACCTTCTGAGTCTAGACTTAACATAGGAATATTCTAAATCCTTATCTGGAAATTCTGCTTCCAAATTTTTATATTTTTGATACGTCGCCAAGCGAAGAAGCCGTAATAATAATTCTCCACACCCGGAGCCTTAATTTGCTGACCTTCGTACAGCGGCTAGGACGAAACATGCAACCAAGGAGAAAGCATTCAGAAATAAAATGAAGAAGAAACTCCTTTTGCTAAAGATCGTTTCCTTAATAGTCCTTCTAAGGACATAATTACCTTTCAGTTCCTTCGAGGACAACATTATTCCTTTCAAGTCCCGTCTAGGGCACATCGGTATTTTAATTTTATAGTGGAATAATTAACTTTAAATTTTCATTCAAACATTCCTTTTATAAGATCTACCTTTAGTAAAAATGGCAAAATCTAAAAAGGACAAGACCTAGCCACGCATTATTTTGAGACAGGGCAAAGATGGTAGTTCCTCAACTAGATTCAGATCCTTATTAACATCCTGAGTTAGGATTGTTCTGCTTTTATTATTAAAAATGAATCTTAAGGGTAAACCTAGCCTATATGACGAGGCCAAGATGGTAGGACCTATTCAAGGATTCAAAACCCAGTTAACATCTGAAAATATGTTAACACTCCTGGCAGACGTGATTCATTAAAATCACACACGTCATTCTTATTATTGGATTCTTCAAAAGATTCCTAACCCAATGTAATGATCTCTGAATCATGGGTTTAGATCATCACTTGAGATGATCATATTTTGACCATACGTGGTAATATAGCGCCTACAGGCCCTGCTCATTTCCATATGAGCCAAAAGACAGTGGTAGCGATGACTCCCTGTCAAATAAAGGTAATAAACTAGGTTTAAACCTTCATGCTTTGATTCTCTGAAATCATAGCTTATAATTTATAATTGTCCTTGTGACTAGGCCATTTGTGCTATCAATAAAACCTTAATGCCTCAATTCTCTGAAATCATGGCTTATAAATTAAACTTGTCTACGTGACTAGGCCATTTGTGCTATTATTAACTTATAAATTAGGATTATGATAAAAATCCTGAATAAAAATAAATATTATTCCTTTCCTGCCAGTATAATTATTAAAAGAGAATCTTAAAAGGTTTGACCTAGCTTGAATGTCATTGGAGACCTAGCTAAGATGGTAAAATCTGTTTAAAAAGAGATTCAGATCCTTGTTAACATCTGAAAATGTGTTAACACTCTCGACAACCGTGATGCGATAAAATCACACTTGTCATCCTTATAATAGGAAGTTTCCAAATCCCTTAGTTAGCGTAAATGATCAATAGGAATCTTGGCTGGTAGACGTCGAAAATGATGTACGCATCAAAACATCCATTTGGGATGTATACCTACGGGAAAAGGTGTATACATGAAAAGATAGTTTTTATTTCATAAATTCTTGTCAAGACAATGAACTATGAAATTTTCCGATCCAAAGGAATCATCGATTATGTTTAGATTTTTCCCTAGTGACAAGGCCCTGTGCCATCATAAGTCCTGTGGAACAAGCCCTTGTGCTATATATAAAAGATGTTAGTATGACATTGGCAGTCGTGACTTATGTCCCCTGTCTAATAAATATGAAGGATTATATTCCGCTTAAATGCCAAAGATGGTTTATTTAAAACTTAGGCAAAACATAATCAAATAAATTAAATACTATCTATTGGCCTATATGGTTTAATTGCACCATGGCTATTTATTCATCAAAATTCGACAATTCGCTATATGATTAAACAAATTGTTTCTACTTGGTTAGTAGCCTTCAAAGCTTCACCATGGCTGACTCCTCTGAAGCTCACAATCATCCAGTTGATCAGAATGATGATACAAGACTGAATTTAACGAGCGCCGAGTTACAGGCTATGTTAGATACAGCTGTAAACAAGGCCGTGAACCGAGCGTTAAAGGATCATAAGTGAAAGTGCAATAATACCCCAAATCAAGGTTGTAAAAAAGGTAGGACCGGTTCAGGCTGTAACCAGTCCAAGCCAAAGGAGGCAAAACCCAAATGTAAAACCTGCAAAAGAAGACACTGGGGCCAGTGTCGATCAAACCAAAATATAAAGCAATGTGGCATCTGTAAAAAGACAGGCCACCAGTCCCACGAATGTAGGGACATAAAAAATGCAAACTGTTTCAGCTGTGGCGAAAAAGGCCACATAAGTACCAATTGCTCTAAGGCTACCAAGGAAGGAGCAGCTAAGTCTGGCAAGGATTTAAAGGACAACCAGCAGGCAGGTGAAAAACCCAGATGCAAAATCTGCAAGAAACAGCACTTCGGGAAGTGCAGGTATGGATCGAACTCGCATACACAGACGAGAACTTTTGCATGTGGGATATGCAAGTCCAAGGGGCATAAGACCTTGGACTGCAAGAAGATGGAAGACGCAACCTGCTATGGTTGCAATGTTAGAGGGCACATTAAGACCAACTGCCCTAAATATGCTAAAAAGCTTGAGGAAGTTAAAAAGATCAAAGCTGGAAGCTCTCAAATGGGTGCTCAAGAGACTGTTCAGGATAACAATGTCACAACAGGTACTTTCTTTACCAATAACGCTCACGCTAGAGTATTAATTGATTCAGGTTCAGATAAGTCTCTCGTAGACAATAGATATTGAAAATCATTAAATCTAGAGTTAATTACATAGTTAGTCCCTGTGGTTTGCACAAAATAACAAACTTAGGTACTAATAGTTTCTGATAACATTCTAGGGTATTAACTTTTCATTTTGTAACGTTTGAGGGTATTAAGCTTATTTGTAGGCTTAAAATCACATTTTGTTAGTACCTAAGTATGTTATTTTGTGCAAACCACAGGGACTACCTATGTTATTACCTTAGAAGTTAATACCTCCAAACGTTACAAAATGAAAAGTTAATACCCTAGAAGGTGATTTTAAACTATTAGTACCTAAGTTTGTTATTTTGTGCAAACCACAGGGACTAACTATGTAATTAACTCTTAAATCTACTTGTTAAAACTCTAAGCGTTAAGTATGAAGTAAAATTGGCCGATAGTACCTCAGAAACTGCTTCAGCAATATTAGATGGATGTTTTATATCCATTAGGAATCATTTTTCCGATGTCCTATTTTTCCGTTAAAATATAAGGACGCAGTATAGTGATAAAAAAAATCGATGGGTTGCCTTGAAAATCAAGCCCATATTATGGGTGATAAGAAGCAATTAATTATCAAGACTCCTTATGAGACAACCCTCATCATTACATGTATCAGTACGATTAATTAATATTAAACATAAAAAAATGGTGGAATTGGCCGTCCCCGGAATCGAACCTGGGTCTAGGCCGCACCATTTCGCGCGCCTAGACAACCGAGCTAGGTGCCTAGTTTGTGAAATTTCCATTTTGATTAAATATAAGCACATGTACAATAACTTCCTTACTTCTTACTATAAGTCACCTACTTATCCTCCTTATGTTGACTAAGTATTAAAATCCAAGATTTTACCTCTATGTTTTAATTACTCTTGGCTTGCTTATGTTGACTAAACACTAGAAAGGATGAAGTAGAAACCATTAAGTATATCAGTGGTTATGCTAGAAAGGACATGGTAAGGTATACATCACAGTCATTCGATGGCAACACTTTTAATTAGTAAGGACATTAATGAAATCCTCAAGAAGGATCCTCTTATACATCGTGGAATGGTCCAAGTTTTAAGGACCTTATTAGAAAAACCTAGTATCCGTTTCGCGAAAAGGGAAAAGACGGAATAAGAATTTCTGACTCTCGCCATAAAAGTTCTAGACTGTCGACTGTATGTCGCAAATTTTAATTCATTGGCTGAGATAGTACCCTATTAAAGCACATAATTATTAGTGAGTAGCATTGGCAATAAGAGGGCACACTAAGGTTTCAAAACCTACTCATTTAAAAATCCATTATGGATCTACCTCAGCTACCCATGTTATAATGATTAAGAAGTAATCAGTCAAAGCTGAGACTGCCCTAAATTTATCTAAGATTTTAGAGCTAAGTTTAGAAGGATTAATAGTGGAGGCGTTTAGCCCTCCTGTTGAATAATTAGAGACAGCTCACATTAGGAATTTCACCAGATAAACCCTTATTTGTGAATTTATTGCTATAAATTACATGTGGTTTTGGGTGCTGTTAAGTCTCTCACAAGACCATAAACTTAGCAAACTTCTAGAAATTTTTCCCTGTAAGAACCCCAGATGTTAAGTGTAAGGTAGAACCTTCGGGCAAATCATATGAACCATTTCTTCTGTTCTTGTCAGAAACCTTTAGGCATAAAATTTTAGAAGTATCCTCTCTCTAAGAGGAAGTACGAAAGCATATATATTTGATATCTCTTTAATCTCTATCGATTCCGAATACCAGATGGTATGATAAAAGCGCCATATGAAGATTTGTGTATCTTAATAAGTTCCATAGATTGCTTCCATGCCTGATCAGTATGGAGGTTTAATGCATGGGACCACAAAGATATTCCGAGAGGTCATATGGTACTAAAGTCAACTAATAGTATTCAAAGGAGATGTCCAGGATGGAATTGTCCAAGTGAATGTTTCCGAGTAAGGAGTTCTTGGACTCGTAACCTAAATGTGTCACTTAATTGACACAAACAATGGTGGATGAAATGGAGCCTGAGATTTGTAAAAATCTCTGTAACCTCCTTGTACCTTGATTATCTTCTCCTATTATTACCATGTTTACCCCTGAGAGGCAGGTAGAGTTAAGGTTTAAATTCCGTTTAAGGCTGTGTTATTATGAAATCTCCAAAACGGCTAGTACTATCATTGGAAGAATCGAAACCCTGATTTACTAAGTTTAAAATAGAGGGTTCATATAGCTTAACTCAATATCCTGGAAATCCAGTATAGTTAATTAAGAAAGACGGTTCATTTTGCTTATGCATTATCACCGCAACCCTAATTAAGCAACGATTAAGAATATGCCATCAGCTGCCCAGGATCGTCGAATTGTTCGACTAGCGACAAGGATTAGCTATTCCTTAATATTAGTTTTGAGCAGTGGTTGGAATAACCATCTCACCTTAAAATAAGCTTTTCTATAATAATTGATATGTAAGTATTAAGGCTACTCCTTTGGAGACTTTGTATAGATGGAATGTTAAATATCTATTGTTAGATAGAGAATTGGTAAGTCCAATTATCAAGATCTGAAAGTTACCTGGGAGACAACAAATAAGATCATACAAATCCATAATCGATTGTAGGTTGCCAGTATACGGCAGGAAATCAAGGAGTTATGAAAATAGCAAACTTCCTAAGTTCTTGTTAAGGATTAAGGTTTAACAAAAGATATCACCCATGAAGGGTGTACCAAATTTGTTAAATTATCAGGCTAGATAAGCTCTGAATATATGGAAATCATTCGAAGGAAATCGAATGTATCAAGATCAAGTAGCTTGTAAGCTAAAACCTATTTAAGGAGTTTGACGGAGCTCGAAATACATTGCACACTAGTGACTGGAGGATGTGTTCCGCAAATAAGTCAAGAAGCACTATCACATAATGATATGCAGAATTATGATGTGATGAGCATCCTGTATCGATTGAGGATCGACAGGTCAAGAAGCTCCAAAAGGATACATACGCCTAATATAAGAGTCACTTTGGGAGCTTGGAAAGACTCCAGATATGTCATAGAAGTTAAGTCCATTATACTTCTATCATTTTAACAAATCTCGAGGTCGAGATTTCTTTTAAGGGGGTGAGGATGTAACACCTCGAAAATTTCGTCCAATAATGTGTTGACACGTGTCATAGGTTTGAACGTGTGAAAGAATGTTCTTGAAGGACTAAAGTTGACAAACAATGAAACTATGTAAATATAAGGGTTCAAAGTGTCAACAATGAATAAATATACTTTGCAATAACCCTACATGATGTTTATAACCTTAAACGAATGGATCATGGATCATACGAAGCGAATCGTGAAAGAAAGTGAGAGATTACAAACTACAGGGGTTAAATGTGTCAACATGTTAAGATGTACCTCTGAGTGACCTTTTAGCAAACCCGAATCCTTGTAACGATTAATTATGCTCACTAGAATGCACCATAAAAATTTCACCAAGTTTCGTTACCGTATGAGAAAGTTATGATAAAATTCGTATGTAAGGGTTAGAATCGTCAACATTGAAAATTAGGGTTTTTCGGGTGATCACAAAGTTACCCGAGGACTTGACAAAGAGGCTATAAGTCTTAAAGCCCCTAAATGTCAATTTTAAAGGTTTAAAATGCAAGAAATGAAGTGAAAGCGATGTTTAGGAGGACCGGGGGCTAAAAGTGCAATATTGAAAAGTTTGTAACCTGAAGCCAGGCTCCAGGCGGCCCGCGTACGGATTGCCAATAACTGAGGCGGGCCGCGTCCGACTGCCAGTTGCAGAAAAAACAGGCAGGTGCCTGTTAAGCTGTTGTAACCGACTTAAACCTCAAGATTTCGATTCTATGGGCTGCCTAAAGTGGTTTATAGCCTATAGAAGACACATGTTCACATCTTGGATCATCCTAGGCTTGCATGGCATCAATCTAAGTAAGTTTGACTCACTATATAAGTCACAAAGTTGCAACTTATGATCATTCCTTTCAACATTCACTTCCTGATCATTTCTGGTGCATAACAGCCGATCACAAGACCTTCCTAATCATCCTTAGACACGTGTAAGTATGTTTAACCCTTCTGAATTAAGTTATGCTTAGTTTATAGCCTAGAAATCAAACCGTCGTAACTACGGTTTGACTTAACAATAAAACACAAACGGTCCAGGGTTTTGTCGAATCGAAAGTTGTTATAAGTTGGTAATCATATGGGCTTTAAACCCTTAAAAGGGCACCCACTGATTCCATTCCTAACTAGGTCGATTGTCGAGTCAATGGTAATTAGAAAAAGTCAACAGAAATGCTATTTTCGATTTAACGCATGATTAATGATGTAAAAGGCGTATCACCTATTTTATCATTCTTATAACCTGATAATAAGTATAAAAACTTGTCTACGCTTGTTTGATTCGACAACTTTCTGTTTTGAACCGATTCGGAACCGAAAGACGCAAAAGTTTGACTTTTGCTTTGACCTCAGTTCTGACCCGGTTTAGATAGGTTTAGACATGCCTTAAAGTTCCATTAGGACCTAGTTACATGTTGGTATAACCCTCTGCGTTTATACCACATAAATCCTTAATTGTCCGATGTTTCCGTTAATCGCCTAAATATTGACCGTAATGCCCTTATGACCATAAAACAAGAATTTTGGAAATATGAAAGTACAATAATCTTAGTTACTGATTATTAAACATGTCTGTAAATTTTCACATCAGTTGGAGGTCTAGATTAGGAGTTATGCTTAATGACGTAATTATAGCGATTCTTAGTAATTAAATGACGTCATTAGCGTAAAACCTATCTAAACCCAATTTTCGACACCAAACCTTTTACCCACTGATGTAATATAATATTTTGGGATTTTTAAAGATTTTTAATTATTTTTAAACTGATCATAAGCTAGGATTAGTGCCTTGATTCGGTAAATACCGAATATACCCTTTTCGGCCATAAAATGAGTTTTACAAGTCCTTTTGCTACCAATCCAATTGCTACTGATTTTAAATAATAAATGAAGTGTTTTGAACCTTGTAAACTGACCTGGAAACTCAGAATACTATTTTAACCCGTAAATCGCTTAAAATGGCGTTATACGCGTATTAAGCGCATAGTAAGGGTTTAAAACCATTTTGCCACATAGGACTTAACACCAACTGATATACCAAGTTAAAATAAACTATTTTACTGATTTATTCAGAACCGGATCACAGAAGCTTAATTGATCCCTTTTATAATCTTTAAAATGACCAAAATACCCCTAAGGGGCTTAATATGAGATTAAACTCGTTTTGGGCATAATGGAAGGTATCCTACTAATATCACAACATATTTAAGGCATGTTAACTTAGGAAACCTGTTTAGGACTCTTATGGTTACCCGTTACGCTTCATACGCGTTCGGTTCGGTTTATGTAACTAGTTTACATAAATTAGCCGAAACGGGTCAAACCTTATCGGTTTTATCTCAAAATCCAGAATGTGTATAATATACCCATATTATACAAGTCTCCGAACTTGTCGGGTCTAAATCACATTCTATTCCAGTCTTCGCCTTATCATGCGTTTGAACCGTATCTTCCTTTTGAAAACTAACCGGTCTAAGTCATGACTTAATTAAAGACCCGTTAGGATTCTAATAGGTTATTAAAAACATTCATTCCAGATTTAGGAGCCCAGTAAAAGCGATCTGTACTTGCTGATTTGATACGGCTGGGATTGAATTTATATTTAGCTCAGGTAAATACTTTTAACTTATTTCCCTATACGGGCTTGGGGTACGGTATATAAAATACCGCTTGGTCGGACATTGAATCTTTAATTGTATGATGGTTAAAGTATTGAGATGTTTCGTTTAAATTGTTTTGTTTGCTTAAAGCCTTTGGGGGTTAATGACCGTGTCCCGGATATCCCTGGCATCATTTTACGAAATGGCCACGACCTTAGCACTCAGGTGTAGGCGTACACCTGTCAGTGTCTCATTTAAATAAAGTGGTGTGTCTATTGATCTTTAACCCGGCTTGATCCGGGCTACTGAGGATATATAATTAAATAAGTAACCCAAGTTATAAAATATTATTTGTGCCATGTGCATTCAAATCAATCATTTTTAAAACATTTTCAAAATGAGTCGGTTGATTGTATTTACCAGTGTAAACTGACGTATTTTCCCAAAAAGGCTAAGTGCAGGTACTAATCGGAATTGGCTGGCTACTCCTAGCATCAATAAAGAGTCTCGCAAGCTTAGATGCCTAAAGTCTGTTGAACAGTGTTATTTTATTTTCGATCCGCCTGTGGATCCCTTACTTCCGTTGTAATATTGTGATGTTACATTATTTCGGATTATAATATTTATATCCTTTTGCTTCCGCTGTGCATCTATATATTGTGTTGTTTGACTATGATGTTGCCAACCACGTCACGTTGCTCCCCTACCGGGCCCACCGGTAAAGTGTGGAAATATTGGGGTGTGACATTCTAGTTTTTCAACTCTGCCCGTCAATTCCTGATATTTTGAATCATCACCTACTTTAGTAGGATCATCTGAATCCCCACCATCAGTGGTTATATCAATGTGTGACTTAGGAACAGAGTCCCAAAAATCACCCATTGATGCCCCTAGTTCTTGGTACTGGGGACTTCTTTCTTCAGCACTCGATAAACCTTTGATGGTACCAGTGGTTAGATCCAACTCACTGGTGGTTACCGAAGTTTCCATGGAAGAAATTGCCTTCAAGGGAGTCTTACTTATGAAACAACTGTCCAACTGAAGATCTGTTGATCCACCAGTTGTAGTTGCTGCTCCACATGAACTACCATCGAGAGTTACTTGTAACTCAGGGGGTGTAACCTCCTCAATTGTTGCTGGGATAGCAGGAGTAGTAGCATCAGACCAAGTCACTTGTGGGGGTATACTCTCAGTGACAGGTGATAGAGAGGAACTGGTTTGTGTCTGAGCTATAGCAGCTGCATGCAACAAGGGTAGCATGGTTTGTGGTAATATGATTGGTGAGGGTATGGGAGTTGAAAGAGACATGTCCTTGGGATCAGGACTGAGGAAGATAGATCCGAGTGGATTCAGAGCTTCATATTGTGGTGTCCCTGTGCTTACAACCTGATCCTTTTGTGAGGATGCAGGAGGAGTTTCGGTTATGGGTTGAGATCTTTCTTCCAACTGCTGTGAGGAAGTAGCAGCAGTGGTTTGTGGTGACTTTTGTGTTGTCACTGGCAGTTGCTCTGGGATCTCATCTTCCAGAGTTGCCTTTGTTTTGGGTTTGGTGGGTTTTCTGGATGTTTTTCTTTTGGTCTTTTTGGTGATGTCAGGTGTGGGTTTCAAAGCAGTGGTTGTGCTGCTTTGATCACCTGGAGCAGTGGGCTCAGCAACAGATGTCTGAGGAGCAGTTGTAACTGCTAAATTCTGCTCAGGCACCTCTGCTTTTGTTTTTATAGGTGCCATCATCCTTGAAAATGTTTCATTTGTTAAGCTTTTTATTTGACAATGAACACCTTGTTTGAGCAAATTTACATTTTCCTTTTCAAATTTTTGTTCAAAATAATAACTCAAAAATCTTGGAAAAAGTAAAAATGCTTTGCTATCAACATTTTTTATCAAGTCATTAAAGATCTCCTGGGAGTAGTTGTAGTTTTTGTTGTTTAGAATAGCATATCCCAGGCATTGAATCTTTAATGGTATTTCGTTGAACGATGTTGTTTTATTCGAAACACACATCAAAAGTGTGTGAAATAAAAACCTAGGTGCAAAAGGGAAATAACCTTTTTGTAAGGTATCTACCTTTGATTGTTCTGCATATCCCCTTTTTACGAAATCAGTTTTCATCTCGGCTTTATCAAAAGAGATTTTACCTTCCTGATCGTCAAGATTAAAGACTTCGGAGATTGATTGTGGTGTGATTTGAATCACTTTACCCTGTAACGAGGAGTTAATGGCTATGACTTTATCGTCTTGTTTTTCAAGCGTCGCCTTTTTCCAAAACTCTCTCTGGGTTTGCAGATAGATGGGAGCATTTGCTGTCAACAAAGTTTTGTACTTTGATGCAGATATTGTATCAATGATGGAGTCGAAAGTGTGGTTGTCTTTGAGTTTTGTGAGTAAACCCAAATAGTTATGAGATTGTTTGTATGGTATTTCGATGGGTTCTTCGGCCGTTTAAGCGACCTCTTTTGAAGATGGTGGTGATTTTGGTTTAGATTTTGATTTTGAATTTGATTTTGTCATTTTTGCAGAGAAGAACGAAGGATGATTTTGAAGTTTTTGAGAAGAAGGGTTGGAAACTGCTATGAGAAGAGAATTTTGGAATTCAATTCGACAGTGTAAAACCCTGTTTGGGGTTTAGGGCATGGTTTTATTTAGGAAAAAAAATGATCGCTGATGTGGCAGCGGTTATTACGATCTGAGGGCTAAAAACTGACCACGTGTCAAACACTGATGAAATGGATGAAGTATGGTGAACAGTTGTTTTAAGGGCCACTGACGTATCAAGCAACAGTGGTTACAACGGTAAAAATTGTGGGCAGTGGATGATTTTTACTATCAGTGGATAGCATATCAGTGAATAAGACACTGATTTTGAACATCAGTGCTTTTCAAGAAAATGAGGGATCAGTGGTTAACTTTTAGCAGTGGACAGTGTTTAGAGATCAGACATTGGAACAAAACAGTGATTAGGGTAAATGGTACAGATCTGAAGGACAAGTGTTTCAGCAACAGTTTTGAAAATTTTCATTCAAGGTTTTGCCACATGTCAATTTCGAAAGACAGTGGTTTAGTACCCCAGATGATGAAAACTTTTTTGCTAAGGCAACTCATTTTCGTTTAATATTCAATTAAAACATGAGTACCCTAGTAATTCAAGCACAGTTTGCAATCAACCTTTGATAAAAATTTAGGAGCAAACCTGAGAATGACATGATTTTGACATATGTACCATTTCCTTTTGACCCATTTATGAGGACAATAGTACCAACAAAAATAAGGTATTACATCCTGACAGGAACTGAAACTATTGCCAACAAAAACAAGCAAAAGTTCCAAATATATTATTCCAAAAAAAATATGAACAATATATCCTGGTTATTCGAGAAAATCCTTTGAAGAAAAAATGATTAAAGGATTTTCTAAGAACAGCATCAAAAAAAAAAAAGGATCTGGTATATTTTCAAAAGAAAAACGTAATCATAACATTCTCAAATTTATGAAAAATGGTCAGTGGTTTGACAGCAGTTTGTGGAACATTCTGAATACATTTTGACCACTGTTTGATACCATTTTCTTTGTCAGTTGATTGCAATCATGAGGACACATGGATAAATTTTTGAACATTTGTCTAGTCCTCTTTGGAGTTCATTTACTGGAATCAAAACCTTTTCCTGAACAGATGAATGCACATAGTTGCTTAATGACCATTATTACCCTAAACTTTGACTCATAAGTGTTTTATGTTTATACTCTTTTCTTTTGACTTCAAAAGTTTTGAGATAGACACACTTCTGAGTTTTTGTAAATTTTCTTAATGTATTTTAACATAGTTGATTTTGTCCTTTTGAGGAACTCAACCTGTTTTCAACACATAAGATTTGAATGACTAAAGTTTTAATTCCCCTCTTTTTAAGTTAACAAAAACACTAATGTTTTATGAACATAGGTTTTTGTTAATCTGAGGTTCATACTTTAGCATTTTAATAAGGTGCCATCACAATTTTCATAACAGCAATTGAAATCAAATTTGAAAACATGAAATAATCCCATAGTTTAACAGATATGTTTTCAGATCTGAAAACTATGAGTGACTTGTGCATGAATTCACTTGTTGTGTGAAATTTGTGTGTCATATGACATCTTGGTTGATTTACAGAGTTTTTGATTAACCACTTTGAACATGATTTACTCGATACTCTGTTTTTCAACTAAATACAACCAACCTTAGTATCAATGAATTTTGAGCCGAACTGTTATGTCAAATTGATTGTTAGATCGAATTTGACTGTCCAGGCTCTGATACCAATTGTTAGAATCTGAGGCTTTCATGATTGTGTTTGTTTGTGAGATTTGAACAAATCAAATAGATATGAACAGTTTTAAGTGCAGCGGAAATGAATAACAAACTTTGTAAACACAAACAAATGAGAATATAGTTTGATAAACAATTGCTTTTCATAGAGTCGAAAGATTACATTAAAAAGCAAAAGATTACAATGTAAGCTTACAGACTAAACTCCCCCTCAGCCTGATACTTCAGAGTTGGTTGCACAAGATGAAAGGATTGAATTGAGGAGAAGAACTCTCTCAAAACGAATCAAATATAACAGTACAGAGTACTGTCATATTTATAGGCAAACCAAACCACTGATGTACCTCAGCTGACGTCATCATGATAGTGACATCTAACAGCCTAACAAACTATAAACACTGGTCTATACAAAACTGCTGATGACTAACTACTGATTGATAATAAAATACAAAACAAGTCTTGACACTGTTCAACGTTCCACTGTTGTAGCCTAAGCACTGATTACTTGACCATCAGTGCTTTCTTCAAAAGGTGACCAGTCTTTGAATGAGCAGTGCTTGGGTCTTTAGCAGTACATAAGAGACAGCAGTAGATAGAGCTCAGTGTTTGCCTTTTAGCAGTCTTTAGTTGTTTCATCAGTGTTTGGTTCATCAGTTGTTCTTCAGAGCAGTACTTAGAGTGTATCAGCAGATAGATAACCACTGTCAAGGGGAGAGCTTAGAGTAAACGTCTGCTTATTATGAATCCACTGTTGTGACCAGGTTTTGGCTTTACATTATCTGTTCCTCTGGTAGGGTTCAATCCCAACACTATGGCTTCCTATCCTTCCTAGCCAAAATTAACTTCCTATTTGATCTTTTCCCTATTTTCCATTGTTATATATTTATTATTATTATTTATATTTATATTTATATAAATATAAGAATATACTGGTAGTTTAATCTGCCCATTGTTTATACACTAAAGAAAACATACGTAAAAGCTACATATATACACATGTTTGTGTCAAAAGAATATTGTAGAAAGATTAAAATATTAAAAAGGAATATGCTAGGACGGTAGGACCCATCCACGCAACGTAACACCATCCAATCAATTTGACTACCACCTCGCTTAAAATATATATTTGAAAATGTAGGAAAGGTCCTCTATAGTTGCTTTTTACAGTGAATGATACGTGATTTTAGTCAGAGTATTTATAACAATAAACTAGGTGTACACCCGTGTGAACACACGGGTTTGTTCTAATAACAATCGGAATCAAATACTAAAAAACATATTATAATATGTCTTATTTGTATATCAACCATGTTTTATAAACAACATATTAGTTCATGTTTTCATTTTAGACAACATATTACCAAGTACTTAGCTTATTTGTATATCAACCATGTACACTAACACATAATTTCATTAACATTGTTTTATAAGGATATGTAACTAAATGCAAAGAATTTAAATCATATATTATAATCTGTTTTTAGTATTATTGAATTATACAATAACAATAGACCTTTACTGAGTTTTACACTAACAATGTGTCAAAAAAAATTAACATCATATATAAGAAGTTATTAGACAACATAAAATTAGGTTATGCTTTCATTTTCGACAAAATATTATCAATTATTTACGTTATTTCTATATCAAACATGTACACACAGACAAATTGTCTTTAACATTGTTTTATAATATGTAACTAAACATAAAGAATTTAAATAATATATTATAATATGTTTTTTAGTATTTGGTTCCGATCGTTATTAAAACAAACCCGTGTGCTCACACGGGTGTACACCTAGTTATTTAATAAAGAAAACTCGAATTATATACGGAAGGGATCATGAGTCCCTGCTATGTGAAAAGTCCATAATACCCCCCACCCTTTAATATCTACACTTAAAGTCCATTCACCAGTTTCAATGTTTCATCATCATCATCAACAGCTCCCAATATCATCATCATCATCAACAGCTATCATCATCATCAACATCGAAGAGATCAACAGATCATCTTCATCGAACATCGAACAGATCATCTTCATCTTCATCGAACAGATCAGGTTCATCTTCATCCTCATATTGGTCATTCGATGTGTTTAAGTGTTTATATTGTGAAAAAAACAGAGCGATGATTCTGGGTTTGATTTTGGGTTCCATTAGATGATTTTGGGTTGATTTTGGGTTACATTCGATGATTTGGGTTGATTTTGAAAAAACAGAGGGTTGATTTCATTCGATATGTTTATGTGTTTATATTGTAAAAAAACAGAGGGTTGATTATGGGTTTGATTTTGGGTTCCATTCGATGATTTTGGGTTACATTCGATGATTTGGGTTGATTTTGAAAAAACAGAGGGTTGATTTTGGGTTTGATTTTGGGTTCCATTCGATGTTTTTGGGTTTGATTTTGGGTTCCATTCGATGATTTTGGGTTGATTTTGAAAAACAGAGGGTTGATTTTGGGTTCCTCATTTGAATGTGTTTGATCGGATCAGTTTCGGATTGAATGTGTTCCTCATTTTGATTCGATGATAACAGTTATTTGGGTATTTTGGATTTGATTTGATGATTTGAATGTGTTATTTGGGGTTGGGGTTTAGGGTTGAATGGATTTTTGGTTTGATTCTTGTGGGTTTAGGGTTGAATGGATTTTTGGTTTGATTCTTGTGGGTTTAGGGTTTAGGGTATCAACTGAGTGAGTATATTGTTAAAAATGCATCAAAACAGAGGTTTGCAATGTGTTTAGTTGTACAGAATGTGTTTTGGTTTGGTTTGGTTTGATTAGGTTTGATTCTTGTTTTGTTGGTTTGATTTGGTTTGATTCTTGTTTTGTTGTACAAAATGTGTTTTGGTTTGAATGTGTTTAGGGTTTAGGGTATCAACTGAGTGTTAAGAACTGATCGGATCAGATTCGAATGTGTTGCTCATTTGAATGTGTTTTGTTGTACAGAATGGTTGCGGATGTAAAGATACGCAAAACACCAACTACGAAGGCGAGAACACTTGACAACCTCCTAGAAGATGCGGTGCACATAAGGAAGTGATTGATATGAATGAATATAACCCCAGTGGAGCTCTTCGATTTTCACTCAAATTCCAGAGCTCGCTAATTACATATCTACCACTGGGGTTATATTCATTAACCCCAGTGGCAGATATGTAATTAGATAGACTGGAGTTATATTCATTCATATCTGGATCAGACTTCCCGAAGTGCACCCGTCAGTAAATATCCACAATTGCTTGTGGTCGTATGACGTTTTGTCTATGTATTGTATGTTACGGTCTTTTGTTATCGAGTCTGTAAGTTCCCTCAACTCTACGAAGTTGGTATGACGGGTCTTTTGTTATCGAGTCTGTAAGTTCCATCAACTCTACGAAGTTGGTATGACGTTTTGTCTCTGTGTTGTATGTATAAAAAGTTTACATTTAATATACAATTTAGGCTTTGATAATTTGTTATACATTTAATATACAAGTTTACATTTAGGGACTCAGGTTGATATTTCACTCATACCATAGGGACGCAAATGTTTGACCTTCTCTATCAGATATTTGGACTAAAACAGATGTTTGGCCTTAAACAGATGTTTGGCCTTAAACCTCTGTTGACAAACCGGAGGGATTTAAACCTTTGTTGACTTATCAAACATCTGTTCAGTTTTACCATATGCAAAGACAATGTCATTTTATGGCCCACTGTGCCGCCGATCGCCTAAAACCACTTGGAATACCCGATACAAACTATAGGTACTATAATTGATATCGAGCAGCAAAGGCAAAGCTGATTTTAAGGAACCTTTGCTTTAGTTCATGCGTCATCTTTTATCTTTTATGAACTATAAACACACAAGCATTCTAAGTAAAGCAAAACAATTATATTTCTTAAACTGAGTTTGTATTTTTTTTTCATGTCTAGGTGGGATATAAGGTGTGGCCATAAACATCAGTATCACTAATAAGAAGAAAATGACAAAAATTGTGATAAAGTATAAAATTTCAAAATTTGTCCTCAAATCAAAACAAACTCTTAAATAATAAGTCAAGAAGTCGAACACATACAAAAGAGAAATATTGATCATGGTGTTTTCACTTCCATGTTTATAAACTTGAATATTTTTTTCTATTACATATCAAATTAGCCCCTGAATAAAACATGCAATAGAACTAACCTTTAACATACCCTAAAAATACCTTACGAACTCACAATTTGTAAACTATGATTCAACCCCAAAACCGACCCTGAATCATTTAGGCATGGCGTCCTGTTTCTGAACTGTTTTGGCAGCCGCAACCATCGCTTATAATGGTTGTTTAGACACCATTAGCAGCCCCAACACTGCACCTAATTGCATGTTGTTGCTATTCCTTTTGTTGTTTTGTTATGGTACTCGTTACCCCTACTATCCAATGTTATTTGACCACTGTTTACAGCATCGAGGCACCACCCACGCAGCCACAAACAACCCAAATCGCTGCTGCCCCAACACAAGGATTTGCTCCAGAAACCGTAGGACGCATGACAATGTCGTCTGGTTCGCTGCACTTTTATAACAAAGTCCTTATGTTAGTTTTTCAATTATAATTAAATCTCCTTTTACTACACCATTACCTATAGAGTAAACTCAATAGGAAGTATGTAATCGTTAATACGAACTCAAGTTAGCAGAGACTATCATAAATAAGCGGTTGTAAATTTACCAGTGTTAAATACGTTGATTTTTTTTGTCCAAATAAGCACCAAGCAATATCAAATCCATTCCACAATGACCATTTTTATGCACTTGATTTTTAAGTCCAGTTGAAAGTAAAAACACATCTGCATCAACATGAACATCATCAAATAAAGTCTAAGTTTTTAGCACATGAATGAATAAAAATTCGTTTGAAAAGTTCAAAATAATACACTTAACACTCCAATCAATTCTTAATGTTAAACTATGTTTATAATAATAACAAAGTATGTTAAAGCTATATATGGGGTATGTTACTCAAAATTCAATAATCTCAGTATGTACCCTATGATAGAGATTCATTATCATGAGCTAACTTATCAGTTTATATTCTACAAACTCTTAGCGACCAATTGGGATGAATTTCATTTTAGAATGAACATAACTAAATGGTTTAACTTTATCAGAATTATAATTAGCTCATGATTAATAACAGTTTTAAAATCTAACCATTACCTTGAACCTAATGACTTTCATGCCAAGATCCGAGGATGCTTGGTATACTTAGCAGCAACCTTTCGTACAATATCGTAGGAAAACCCAAACAGTGTTTCTGGCTTTGGTGCAGCCTTTCTTGCATTGTCAATTTCTGCAAAAAAACCTAAATCAAAAAGGTTGGAAATAAAATTTGAAATCGGTAAATATAATAAACCTGCCACTTACGTAGATTCAGGCCATCCTCATTCATAATGCTTTTTCCTAATGTTTTCTTTGCTTTTTAGGGGGAAGATGGTTTCCATAGGGCATACAAAGCACAGATTATTGGCGGAAGCCCGCCACATTTAACATATAAAGTTTTTTTATATGTTAAATATGGCGGGCTACCGCCAATAACCTGTGTTTTGTATGCCCTAGGAGAGAAGCACCTATGTTCCCCTTAAAAAGCACAGAAAAAATTTCATGTCTGATTTGATGTTTTTCGTTGCTGAAAGGTCATTAGTCATGACTGTGTGATCATGCGTTACCTGAGAACAAATGCAACAAGTTAAGCTCAAGGTTTTTCAACTTGATCAAATGTCACTTATACCCTTTAATAAAGACCTTGTTCGTTTTTTGCACGCCCTATTCGTTTTTTTTAATGTTGAAACAACGTTAAAACCTAAAACCCTATGCTGAAGCGTCGTTTTTTGCACCTGATTGGGCCGAGGCGTCGCCTCAAAACGCTTCACGTGTTTTGACGCTTCAGAGCAAATAAAGCATTTTGCCAAACGGTTAACGCTTTAAGCGAGCTAAAAGCGCGCTTTTTTAAACTAAGTTTCCAACACAAGAAAACTACACAATTGTTTAATTTTATTTTTTACTATTTTCTTCTTTAGCACATTAAATGTAATATTTGAATGTGATAACAAAAGCAGTGTGACTTACAGGAAGTGACTCCCATATGGCTTCTTCAGTCAAATGTTCTTCATTTACTGGCAGTAACGCCTTGCACATTCTGCACACATTAGGAGTAACGGTTATTAGAGATAAAGGAAGTAAATCAGTTCGGTAAATAAAGTATTATAAAACCTCAAAGTAACAAATACCAAGTGTGGTTTTTGAAAAACATATATTAATAAACTTCATGAAGGCACTATGCAAGAACATATACAAATCATATAAAAGATTTGAAAATTTAGTCTTCATGTAAAACTCACAAGACACTTCACTGTTCTTTAACATTAGCTCCAGTCTCTACTTCATTATTTTTTATAAGCGGTTCAAGATTACTAACCAATACCATGTGACTAAACCGTTCCTTGTCATCTTCTTTACCCATTGGCAGAAATAAATTAGACTTTAGGGACAAACTTGATGTGATCTTTGCCCCAGCTTCACTGTCATCGAAAGTAGAAATATTTTTAAGAAAACAAACAGAAAATTTTAACGAATCAACACGTCATAGAAAGTAACAAATTTTATATAAAACGAAAACAACTATGTAGAAATATTCTTAACGAAACAAACAGAAAAGTTTCCTTTGTACCCACCTCCCGGTCAACTTCCACTGCTTGTCCTGCATCAAAATTAATATCAGAAAAGTCAATCTTTATTAAATAAACCTGTAGCATGTTTGGGTTCCAAAATTATAATTAGGTCCATTGACATATTCATTAAAGCAACCAGTAGCAATCTTGGATAAAAAGAAATTTACAATAAGGGCATTGTACCAATCAGTAGCAATCTTGGATAAAAGAAACTGGTAAAACTGAAATTGCAAAATTCTGAAGCAGTGAAACTTTGAATATTCAATATTAAACCATAGTATTACAAAATTATAATTTTGAAAAATAATAAAAATTAAAAATTAAACATTACAATTAACACTTAATAGAATATCTCGTTCTCTCGCCTTCTTCCATGAAATTTCGTTTTTTGTTTTAATTTGTAGATCAGCTAGCATATCACAGATCTTCTGATCCTGTTTCAGCAAATTTGTAATAAACTCTTCTGCTTTTTCTTTAAACTCTGTTGGAGTAGAAGAGGCAACTTCATCCAGCAGTGCAATGCTACTCCAGGTTTGCTTATAATATTTATCACTAACAATAGCAACTTTTTGGTTGAGTTCTTCAGCGTTTCTCTGTTCTTGGAGTGACCAGGTTGAAAATTCGATTTTAAGATCAGTAGTATCGGACCAGTGGTAGAAGGTTTTCGTTGCCATTTAGGAAGAATGTAAGTGTTTTTGGACGATTTGTTTTAGGATGAACGTTTTTTTAAAACTGGAGTGTTGATGTTTTCAAGTAAAAAAATAATGATGTTTTATAGTGTTTAAAATCTTTGATAGGGTAAATGAAGAGACATCTCCTAATTATGATAACCTTTTTTTGAAGGTTTCAATTTTGTTCCTTGGTTTTCTACATATTTAATTTTACTTGTTTTCCCATTAAAACTCCTTTTTCAAAGATTTTGCATTAAAATGCTTAATAGGATAACTGAACAGGCAATTCCCATATACACGTTTTTGACTCTTAAATCATTAAATGTACATGGTTTTTAAGTATAAATGTTAATTTAATGTTTGCCTTTAAAGCTGACCTTTGGCCTGTTACATATAGTATATAATAGCATTGCCAATAATTTTTTTTTCATCAAAACATATTCATTTAGTGAAACAGAAGCCCAACTATTATTGTTTTGCCTTAGTTCTTATAAATATATCAAAATGGAGTCATATACGTTTGCAAAATCTGACGATTTCAAGCAACGCTTTATTAAACAAATCGAAGACCAAGTTTTGGCTGATAGGTCTACTCTTCAAGAGTTGAAGAGGTGTTTTAACGGACTGGAAGTTGGTCTGCTGACAAGAGACCAAGTTTCGAGGGACTTGAGGGCGATGCCGAGTACTTCCGTTCGTGACCTGTGTGTTGCGAGTAATATAGAATGTGGAGAAAGAGATCTGGAGTTCATGAGAAAGATCAATGAGATACACCGAGAGGTTCAGTGCTCCATGGAGTTGAAATTAAAGTTCCTTGATTCTTGCAATTAGAGTTAGATGTGTCTGATTAGTTTTCTTTTTTTATATGTAATTGCTACTTTCTTAATACTTCATATTTTATAAGTATTAATTTTTTTTTATCACAGTTTAGTTTTACATCTCTTCATGAGTTTGAAGATAAAGAGACGTTGTTCCATTTTCGATAAATTAGAAAATATTTCATTTAACTTTTTTTTCTTAAGATTGTTGTTTGGTACCATGGATGATCTGTTTAATGTTCATTTATGTGCTGACTTTAACAATTTTGAAAGCAAAACAGTTTCAACAAACACGGGTAAGTCTTTCCTTAATAAACAAAAACTAAAGTAACCATGACTTAAATATTATATCACCGCTGTGGACATGACCGACCACTAATACCAAAATAAACAAAAACTAAACTAACCATGACTTAAATAGTTAAAACTGACCTTAGCCAAGTTATTCCAACAAATGTCTTGTGAGTTGTAGCTGGTGATGCACTTTTGTTACATACCTTAGCCAAGTTATTCCAACAAATGTCTTAAAGGTGGATCTGAATCAGAATGAACCATATCATTCTACACAATAATAGACAAAACTTAAAATTCCAATCAAAATTTAAACCAATTACCACTACAAATGTATCTAAAATCAACCAGCATATTTTACCTGAAGTTTGCCATTGTTAAGCACCACTATAGTGGTGTACTCTGCAACAATACGACAACGTTTGCATCAATCCGGTCTCTTTTTCACGCTCTCATCAGTCAATATACTGAGTGTGAAACCAAAGAAGAACTGAATTAGACATGATAATGTTGCCACTAATGAGTAAAAATTAACAAAACATATACCATCAAACATCTGAACACGAATAGCTTTATCTAAAGATAACACGAATAGCTCATCCTTTTAAAATCATTCTTGACAAACTCTTTGACTGAATACCCCACAATCTTAACTCAAATTCAACCAAAACCAATATCACATAAACTCCAAATTCCTAAATTTCTACAGACATATGTTATGATCAACAACACAAACCCTAGAAGCAAAATCAGAATGAAATCAACAACAAAATCATTCTTGACATTCTAATATTCAACTTCAATCAGTATATATGTAAGATTAACCACCGATGAAAATTCGTTTAATAATAATATCTCAAACTAAAACTTATCGGATTTTATTTAACTGTAAAGTTCATACATTCACGTGAGGAGACATAACAGTTGTTTAATCATAAGAGCAAAACACCTAGTCTCTGTCTCCTTTCAGAAAATACCAAACAATCTCATCAAATTTCAAACTTTAATAATAATTTCTAGGTCATGAAATTTCACAAGAATACAAGTTCTGTAACAATATCAAACTTCAAACTTTAATAATTTCTAGATATAACAACCAGATTTAGGGTTCATAATGTAAAGCAGAAAACACTAACCAGCAAATTCCAAAGTTGAGAGAGTTTTCTTGTAGGAAACCGGACAATACAAGCATCGATAAACCATGGGACCTGAAATGAAAATCAGTAGAATAAAACTGATATTAGCAATCAAATATCGTATTGTGTGATTAGTGAAATAGATAAGAAAAGAAGAAAACCTAAAACAGGGCCGTGACCGGCTTCATCGATGCCCAAGCTTCAAAGAACAAACATCAATCGCCATTGATTGAAGTTATAAATCTGTTTTTGTGAAGTGTTGTCTGAAATTCATAAAATTCGAACTTTTTTGTAACTCAGAAATGTTGATCTAAATGTCGATCTTGAAACCCTAGATGAATTTTGAAAGAACTCTGGATTTGAGAGAGAGATTGAAATTTGAAAATGGAGCCAGAAGTATATTTGAGGGAAAGAGGGATTGAAATTATGATTTGAATTTTGAAAATGGCTCCAAAACCATCATCATTATTATTATTAACTAAATGAAATGATTTTTTTAAATAAATAAATGGGATTTATGACATAAGCGGAATGACATAAGCATATCCTATGTGGCATCCTATGTGGCATGGCTGAGAGGCTGACACATAAGCAAAGTGAGGTCAGCAGTTAAGCTCCTTTTATAGATAGTATAGATGGATTGCTATGATACTTTCATGGGTTGTTTGGCAACATCTGAATGGTTAAGTGTTAAATCAGTAAGAGGTCTGAATCATTAAGAGCTGAACCAGTAAGAGGTCTGAACTATTAAGAGCCAGTATAATGCACAACCGTTCAGATGCAAATATCTGACCAATTCAGATTAGAGGTCTTAACCATTCAGACTTAATATAATGCTTAATCATTCAGAGACAAATGTCTTAACCATTCAGACATCTGCTCGTGAAACAAACAGTCTGAACCATTAAGTGTTGAACCAGTAAGAGGTCTGAACCATTAAGATCTCCATTAAAAGCTAAACAAACAGCCCCTAAGAGTTAAATGACATAAATAAAAGCGATTAAATAGGTGCAATATTCAGTTGTCAATAAATATATTTGAAGATAGTAAAAATGCGCATCTTTTTTAGGATTACTATGTTCTTATTAACTTATATTTGTTTTACGTTGATGCCCCGTCCGCGTTGCGGGACGGTAGGCCGAATATTTCTCACCAAATTAAAAAAAAAAACACTATCGTAGTTTTGTTAGAAAAAAAAAACTAAAACGGTAGCAAGACCGTAATTTTGAGCTCGGGGCAAAATTGTAATTTCTTAGAACTAATGAGCGAGGGTTGGGCAACTCTTGACACGAATGAAAAATTAAATTGAGTCAACCAATAAAAACAAAACACTTCAATAGTTTTGCTAATAAAACAAAAACGATGGCAATAATTTAATTTTGAACTCAGGGACAAATTGTATTTTTTTTATTGCGGGTAAAATCGTAATTTGCCAAAAGCAAAAGCGATGGCAATACTGTAATTTTGAACCAGAGGAAAAATCATACCTTTGAACAGGGGCAAATTCTTAATTTTAAACTGGGGAAAATCGTAACATACCCGGGCCAATAAGGGAGTGTCATGCAGCAGCCTGACACTATTCCTCCACACCCTTTAAAAAAAACGAAAACGATGGTAAGACTGTAATTTTTAACTGGGGGAAAAATTGTAATTTTGGGCTAGGGTAAAATCGTAATTTTGTCAAAAGCTAAAGCGATGACAATACTATAATTATAACCAGGGGTAAAATCGTAACTTTAAACAGGGGGCAAATTCGTAATTTTAAGCTAGGTTGTCAAAAGCTAAAGCGATAACAATACTGTAATTTTAACCATGGGTAAATCGTAAATTTACACAGGGGGCAAATCCGTAATTTTAAGCTGGGGGTAAAATCGTAATATATACGGACCAATGAGGTGTGCTAGATAGCTGCCTGACACTAAAACCAATAGTAAAACTATAAATTTAAACAGGGCAAAATCGTAATTTTGTAAAGGAAAAAAAAACAATTTGTGGGTGGCATTTGGCCGCCCAACTCAACCAATCCCATAGAAGTACTATTGTCGGCCACGGTTTATATTATTGTAGATAATTTGAATGTCACACCCCGATATTTCAACGTATTACCGGTGGGCCCGGTGGGGAGTATCGTGACGTAGTTGATATCATCATAGTCAAACAACACAAATTATAAATGCAGAGCGGAAGCAAAAGATAAATATATTACAATCCGATATAAAGTGATATCAAAGTATTACAAACGGAAAGTAAGGGATCCACAGGCGGATCGAAAATAAAAAGGAAAACTGTTCAACAGACTTTGACATCTAGAGCTTGCGAGACTTGATTATTGATGCCTGGAGTAGCCAGCCTATTTCATATAGTACCCGCACTTAGCCTTTTTGGAAAATACGTCAGTTTACACTGGTAAATACAACTTAACTGACTCGTTTTGAAAGAGTTTAAGAATTGATTTGGATGCACTTCGGCAAAAATATCTTTTATAACTTGGGACAATTATTTGTATATAATCTTGTATACAGTTTTACTTATTTGTCGTCCATCAGGGCCGGTTTGTAGGGCCGGATGTAAGGACTCTCAAAACTGCCTTAAAAATACTCGTAAGTGAAAACCCGGACCCCGGAAACCTTACCCTACATTAAAAAGCAAGAAAAACAAAAATACGGGTTCCAGGCGAGCCGCGTAAAAGACAAGGGATGTCTTACGCGGGCCGCGTCAAACCTGTGTTGACCGGATAAGTGTTCCGGATCCACGTAGCAATGATGCGTGTGAAGTGTTATATATATTAGGTGTATATTTTAAGCCCCTTTAACATTTATTTTTAGCCAAGTTTTAAATTTATAAAACACGATATTTTACTAACACTAAACACACATATGGGCAAGTGCACCCATCGTGAGCGTAATATAGTGTTGGTAAGATACCGAGGTCGTCCAAGGACACAAGAGCTTTTAGTACCGGTTTATCCTCAATAATCAAAATAAAAAGTTTAGAAAAATGTTTTAAACTAAGAAAAGTAAAAACTAACTAAAATGCTGAAAATAAAAATAAAAATAAAAACTGATAGACAAGATGAATCACTTGGTTCCGACTCGTATCTAGTGTAACCTTTGATTATTTCCGCACCTTTGCACATATTTAAGAGATTATCTTAGTTATTGTAGTAGGCCCCTCTTTTGAAGGTGACGTTACCCTCACCCCAGTAGTTTGAGTCAGCAAGGATACAATCCTAAAAGGGTGGATTATTGGAAGATAATTAATTAAGTTATTAATGCAATATTATGGTAGGCCCCTCTTTTGGAGGTGACGTTACCCTCGACTAAGTAGTCTGATTCAGCAGGGATACAGTCCTAAATAGCCGGGTTATAGTATTAATAGTAGTTAACTTATGAGGGGATCAAAGAGTTTGGACCCCCGCCATCCAATACCGTTAAGTATTGAAGGAGGTCCTACTAAATTTGACCCAGGTCCATTGCAGGACCTCTAAACGCTGAACAATGGCAAGACCTTTACCAAACCGTTCCCTTAACCCCCGACCAGGTAGCCAACATACCTCCATATAGACCGTGGAGATATGAATGGTGAAAATCTTTTATTTTATATAGACAGTAAAATAATTTCAAGACACCACGGACAAACGATAAAGAAAGATCACCTTCAACATAAGCAACTAGTTATTAAAGTCATTAATACGAAAGCAAATAAAAAGTGCGAAAAGATTAGAAATAAAATGTAATACACTAGACACTTTGTCTTCACCAAGTGATGTAAGAGACTTAGGCAAACATGGCCTTGATTGTCAAGAACTCTTACGATCAATCTTGGATCCCGAGACGACTCACACACTCTACGATGGACAATGGATGATGGTGGTGGATGATGGTGTTACGGTGGTGGTGGGTGGTGGGTGAAGTGTGAGAGAGGTGGTGTGCCAAGGGATGGTTTGAGCTTGAGCCAAGCACTTCTGTTTATAGGCTGAACAGAAGCTCGGGCACGGCCCCGTGTCCAGTGGGCACGGCCCCGTGTCCACATCTTCTCTTTCTTCATTTAATGCAGCTTTGTCTTATTAGTAGACCACGCCCCCGTGTCCGCTGAGCACGACCCCGTGTGCAGAAGAATCTTTGTACTATGAAGATTTGCCTGGATTGTGCGAATCTTATAGTTGACCACGGCCCCGTGTCCGCTGAGCATGGCCCCGTGGTGGGCAATAGAAGCTTCTACCACTTTGTCTTTTCTGCTGACACTTGAGCACGCCCCCGTGCTGGCTGAGCACGGGGCGTGTTCAGGCTTCTGATCTCTTGTTTTGCTTGGGAAGATGCTGTCGTGGGGTCGGGCATGTCATGTCTTGTCCCTTTTCTTGTATTTATGTTAGATTTTGATGTCTTTTTGCTTCTTTTGTTAATTTGAGCTCATTTAATCCTGAAAATACAAAAGGAAGACAAAAGCACACTTTTTCCAACATTAGTACTAAAAAAGGCTTAGTTTTATGCCTCATTTGATGAAATTTATATGTTACATTTTGAACACATCAATTACCCCCACACTTGAATCTTTGCTTGTCCTCAAGCAAAACTCTTTAATATGTGGCTATTACACTCCCAAATGGAATGGGTAGAGAAGAAGGTTTTTGGGCTTGTCGTAGAGTGTCGAGATTTCCAAGATTCTTTATTAAATTTTATTTTTATTTATTTACAATTCTATTCGTCATGATTTATTTAAAACTTTTCATAAGAGAAATTACTTATTAGGGCATAACATGCCTTTGTAAAATTCTATTTATATACAAGTTCACATACCTCACGGGGATCACTCAACACTCGGCCGAAAATGTATTTTTGTGGATCACTCGAGAGCGGCATGGAACTTACTCCTACCATAGGCTTGCCAAGCAATCAATCCTCCTCCTTTTTAACTTATATACCTTTGTAAATATCAAGAGGACTTTGTGGGTAAAGGGGTTAGGCTTGGGTTAAAGGTAGGTGGTTGGGTTGGTGGTTAGTGGTTAGTAAAAAAAAAGCGAAAAGCGTAACAAGTGTCGGTTTTCGTAAGACTTTCTATTTTTCGTAACTTTTATTTTGATGAAGCTATTTATTCAAACAAAGTTATTTTTGATGAACTTGTTTGTTTATTCTCTTTTGCTTCATCATCAACACAAATATATATATATATATTTTTTTTTTTTTGAAGTCATACGAAAAATCGAACTCGTTACTAAAACAAAGGGGTAAAAATGAAAAAGGTTTTGGTGGGTAAAAGGGTGTTTGGTTTGGGTTATGAAATGAAAAGGTTTAGGCTCAAAGGGGCTAACTAGGGGGATTTTAGGTAGGTGGTAAAAAAAATAATGGTGTAGAAAATAAAAAGGGTTAGTCCTAATGCCTCCATCATTTACTTACTCGGGTTTAAGTTGGTAAGGACCGGGAATGTATCGTCATGGCAAGTTCTAGAGTCGTAAGAACCAAGCGGCTATTCACACAAGAAACGAAAAATGAGCAATTAGTTCTAATGATATGTAATTGTATGCTCAATAAAGGCTCAAAACTCACTTTTGTGGGAATGGGTTTTTATGTGATCAAGTATATATAATCAAATTTTAACTAAGCTTGTCATGCCTTTTCATAATTTTCTTATGTTGGTTCTTTTTATCACGACGCTATCGGTTGTAAATTCGTAAAAATATAACCTTTTTGAGAACTTGAATTTCCCGAGTTAAACCTAGACAAGAAAAAAAATGAATTTTTTTTTGAAAAAATTTGGGGTGATTAGCGATTCCAATAGAGTTTTGTGTAAAGCTTGTAGTTAGGACTTGCAAGATTCAAGGTTTTAGCATCCCCCCCACACTTAAATTACACATTGTCCTCAATGTGTCCCAAAAATAAGTTTTTCGGTTGATTGAATGTGTAAAAGGTGTGAAAAAGCAAAAATTTTGTGTTACTGGGCGCTGAACACGGCCCCGTGTTATCCGGGCACGGCCCCGTGTTATCCGGGCACGGCCCCGTGTTCAAGTGCCAGTAACAAATTTAAAACAAGAGAAACAGAAGTCTGGACACGGGGGCGTGTTGGGTGAACACGGCCCGTGTCCAGTTACCTGAACTGGGTCTTTTTCTGCAGACAGTGCAGCACGAGGCCGTGTTGGGTGGACACGGCCCGTGCCGAGCTTACTGTAAATGAAGAATTTTGTCGGACGGTTCTGTTTTCCTGTATAGAGTGCTGGTTCAAGTTTCCCTTGCATCCTTTGCCATCTCAAGTGTGTTTTATTCCTGAAAATTTAAATTAACTAGAAAACAAGAAAATTAATCTAAACTAAGGATAGTTCCGCGGAATGCCTCCGTGGTGCGCCACGTTTATAAGGGTCCTTGGCTAGACCCAAAGCCTGGTCACATATTACCCAAGTGGGATGTATTGCATCCCATGTTACACCGTCGGAGAGCGTCATCCAAGCTTGAGTCTATGACCTTCATGTATTTGACCGGGTCTTCTTCCTCTACTTTCTTTCCACATTCAAACTTCACTTCCTCATTCCCAAACTTCAATGTTAACGTTCCGTCATTCATATCCACCACTGCTTGGGCGGTGGCTAGAAATGGCCTCCCGAGGATGAGAGGGACATCGGTGTCTTCTTCCATGTCTAGGATGACAAAGTCGGTTGGAAAAACGAAGTTGTCGACCTTGACCAGCAGATTTTCAGCGACACCTTGTGGAAATTTGACGGACCTGTCGGCGAGTTGTATGCTCATCCTTGTAGGGCTTGTTGTTCCTAGGCCGAGTCGTTTGAACATTGACGTGGGCATGAGGTTAATGCTAGCCCCAAGATCGGCTAATGCATTACGAACGGGGGACTTCCCAATCAAGCAAGGAATTGTGAAGCTCCCGGGATCGATTTTCTTTTGTGGAAGTTTGTTGAGTACTAAAGCGGAGCATTCTTCGCCTAAGTTAACTAATTGCAATGATTCAATTTTCCTTTTGTGAGTGAGGAAATCCCTCATGAATTTTGCATATTTAGGCATTTGGGTTAGGACCTCAATAAAAGGAATATTAACATGCAATTGTTTTAGTAAACTTTCGAACTTTGCGAATTGCTCATCGGTCTTTTGACGATTTAACCTACCGGGGTATGGAATTGGAGGAGTCTTGGTGGGCTCTTGATTTGGTGAAGAAGCCGTTTCTGGTTGAGGTGTAGGTGAAGTCATGTTTTGGTGTTGACTTCCTTCAACTGGTGGTAACGGGGCATCCTCGGGACCCACGGTTCGGTTTCTCAAAGTGATGAGGTGTACTTGCGCCTTTGGGTTGGTTTCGGTATTACTCGGTAACACGCCTTGTGGTCTCTCGGAGAAATTTTGAGCTAGTTGATTTAATTGTTTTTCAACGTTTTGAATGCTAGCTTGTTGATTTCTAAAATTCGATTCTAATTGTTGAAATCGATCCGAGTTTTTCTTTTCGGTGTCGGAGATGAGGCGAGATACGGTATCTTCAAGCCTTTCTCTTCCACCTTGTTGTTGAGAGAAATTTTGTGGTTGTTGAAAATTAGTACGTTGGTTTTGTTGGTTACTACTATTGCCGGGATCTCTCCAACCAAGATTTGGGTGGTTACGCCATCCTTGGTTGTAGGTACCCGTTGGAGGACCCGACGGCCTAGGTCTATTATCAATGTAGTTTACCGTTTCTGCTTGTTCATCTAATTCTTTCATACAACTCCAATTTTCATGTGACCCACCACACCCTTCACAAGCCATAACCGAGGCGGTTTTTGTCATTTCTAACCTTTTGATTTTCGAAGAGAGGGCCTCGATTTGGGCTTGTAAAGAGGTGCTTTCATCAACCTTATGGGCGCCCGGGGCAATAGATTTATTACCTCGGGGAGTGTGCCATTGAAAATTGGTTTGAGCAATTTCCTCAATTTGATTATATATTTCATTTGGGCGACGATTACCTAAAAGTCCCCCGGAGCTTGAATCAAGTGTCTGTCTTGTGTGTGGCAACAACCCATTGTAGAAAGTGGATACTTGTTGCCACACCGCTAGACCGTGATGAGGACACTTTCTTAGAAGCTCCTTGAACCTTTCCCAAGTTTCATATAAGGATTCCCCATCCTCTTGTGAGTATGTATTAATTTCAGTCATTAGTTTAGCCGTTTTAGCAGGAGGGAAATACTTATATAGAAACTTTTGGGCTAGTTCATCCCAGGTGTTTACCGAGCCAACTGGGAGGGTGTTAAGCCAAGCCTTAGCTCGGTCTTTTAGTGAAAATGGAAACATCCTAAGGCGAATGGCGTCGTTTGATGCTCCATTGATCCGAAAAGTATCACATATTTCCAAGAAATTAGTAATATGTAGATGGGGATCCTCGTCCGCAAGCCCATGGAAGGTTGCGGAGTTTTGGAGCATTTGTATCAAATGCGGCCGAAGTTCGAAGTTGTTGGCTTCGACATTCGGTGCATTGATAGGGGCGCCTAGATTGCCTACGGTGGGTCGTAGGTAATCCATGAGGGTACGTTGGTCCGCCATTGGAAGTGGGTCTCCCGAAACTTTCTCTTGATTTTTAGCTTTAAGTCTTTTTTCTGAGAAAGCGTTCGGGTTCTTCTAGAGGTTCTTTTATGTCTCTACTAGAACTGGAGCTCATGCACTACGTAGGAGGTTCAAATGTGGCACCTGGGTTCCAAGTCCTGCAATAAAAACAGAAAAGAGCGTTGGTCAGAAGGTTCACCACGGCCCCGTGCTCAGTGAACACGGCCCGTGGTCAGAGATACAGTAATTGTTTCCCGGATCTCTGTTACTGGGAGTTGGACACGGCCCCGTGTTGCACCGACACGGCCCCGTGTTCAGCTCTTTGTAACTCAGAAAATAAAAACTGCCAGTGATGATGCTGGGCACGGCCCGTGTCCGACCAGGCACGGCCCGTGCTGAGCTTTGCAGAATCTGAAAAACTAAAAAAAAAATCCAAAAAAATTGAAAAATAAGAAAAACGATTAGGCCGTTGATTCCTAACTTTCTTAAAATCCTTGTGTCCCCGGCAACGGCGCCAAAAACTTGATGCGTGTGAAGTGTTATATATATTAGGTGTATATTTTAAGCCCCTTTAACACTTATTTTTAGCCAAGTTTTAAATTTATGAAACACGATATTTTACTAACACTAAACACACATATGGGCAAGTGCACCCATCGTGAGCGTAGTATAGTGTTGGTAAGATACCGAGGTCGTCCAAGGACACAAGAGCTTTTAGTACCGATTTATCCTCAACGTCTAATCAAAATAAAAAGTTAGAAAAATGTTTTAAACTAAGAAAAGTAAAAACTAACTAAAATGCTGAAAATAAAAATAAAAATAAAAACAGATAGACAAGATGAATCACTTGGTTCCGACTCGTATCTAGTGTAACCTTTGATTATTTCCGCACTTTTGCACATATTTAAGAGATTATCTTAGTTATTGTAGTAGGCCCCTCTTTTGAAGGTGACGTTACCATCGACTAAGTAGTCTGAGTCAGCAGGGATACAGTCCTAAATAGCCGGGTTATAGTATTAATAGTAGTTAACTTATGAGGGGATCAAAGAGTTTGGACCCCCGCCATCCAATACCGTTAAGTATTGAAGGAGGTCCTACTAAATTTGACCCAGGTCCATTGCAGGACCTCTAAACGCTGAACAATGGCAAGACCTTTACCAAACCGTTCCCTTAACCCCCGACCAGGTAGCCAACATACCTCCATATAGACCATGGAGATATGAATGGTGAAAATCTTTTATTTTATATAGACAGTAAAATAATTTCAAGACACCACGGACAAACGATAAAGAAAGATCACCTTCAACATAAGCAACTAGTTATTAAAGTCATTAATACGAAACCAAATAAAAAGTGCGAAAAGATTAGCAATAAAAAGTATTACACTAGACACTTTGTCTTCACCAAGTGATGTAAGAGACTTAGGCAAACATGGCCTTGATTGTCAAGAACTCTTACGATCAATCTTGGATCCCGAGACGACTCACACACTCTACGATGGACAATGGATGATGGTGGTGGATGATGGTGTTATGGTGGTGGTGGGTGAAGTGTGAGAGAGGTGGTGTGCCAAGGGATGGTTTAAGCTTGAGCCAAGCACTTCTGTTTATAGGCTGAACAGAAGCTCGGGCACGGCCCCGTGTCCAGTGGGCACGGCCCCGTGTCCACATCTTCTCTTTCTTCATTTAATGCAGCTTTGTCTTATTAGTAGACCACGCCCCCGTGTCCGCTGAGCACGACCCCGTGTGCAGAAGAATCTTTGTACTATGAAGATTTGCCTGGATTGTGCGAATCTTATAGTTGACCACGGCCCCGTGTCCGCTGAGCACGGCCCCGTGGTGGGCAATAGAAGCTTCTACCACTTTGTCTTTTCTGCTGACACTTGAGCACGCCCCCGTGCTGGCTGAGCACGGGGCGTGTTCAGGCTTCTGATCTCTTGTTTTGCTTGGGAAGATGCTGTCGTGGGGTCGGGCATGTCATGTCTTGTCCCTTTTCTTTTATTTATGTTAGATTTTGATGTCTTTTTGCTTCTTTTGTTAATTTGAGCTCATTTAATCCTGAAAATACAAAAGGAAGACAAAAGCACACTTTTCCAACATTAGTACTAAAAAAGGGTTAGTTTTATGCCTCATTTGATGAAATTTATATGTTACATTTTGAACACATCAAGCAACCACCTAGCTAACTTACTTGTGACTGGTCAAGCCTATTCGTAGACTGGGCGGCCACGCGGGCCGCGTAAGTTTGTGCTAAGTTTTTACGCGGGCCGCGACAGGCCTTAAATTCAGCTATAAATAGCTTGTCCTTTGCACAATCCACTGGTGTCGAAATTAAAACTCAAAAACGAAGTCAGGCTACTCTAAACTCGAAAATACAACTTTAATTAGTCGGGTGCTGCTCCAATACCGGGTATTAACTCGATCACTGCTACGATTCAATGTCCGATCGATTAAACTATCCAATGGATGTTTAAGTGTTGCCCACATTAGGGTTTATGCTTTGTCATTCGTCGTTAATTCAATGGATGTTTAAGTATCGCACTTTGTCATTTGATGTGAAGGTTTAATCTCGTGAGTTATCGTAAATGCTGTATTAGTTACTAACCGAGTTCGTGTGCATGTTTTTAAATTTAGGTCAAAAGGCTAATCAGTAGGCTAGGCTCTGCTCAATTAAATCTGCAATGTGAGTCATTCTCTTTTTATCAAATTACTTTCAAAATCATGTTTTTTTTCAAGGTTATAATTACAGGGATTAAGTCTTTGTAGTCACCAAATTACAGCCGGTATGTGGGGTTTTGTATACATTACTTGATAATCTTCACCATTGGGGCATCCAAGGGGTGATATGGCCATAATCACAGACACCATTGGACAATGAGAGGGCCAATGGGTCGAGTGACAAAATACCGTGGGTAGTTGGTTTGATATCAGGAAACATTGTAATCGCTCTTAATACTGTAGATTATAACAAATGTGTCGTTTTATTAAAAAGAATGATTCACCAGTATTTCCCGCTGACAAAACCTTTTTCAAACATGTTTCAGGTGATCTGTTGTGATCCAGAAAAAGTGCCGTGAAGCACTATCAGCTTAAGGAAGTGGCTTAATATAAAATAAAGAAACATGTTTTGTAAAAATAAAGATTTCTCCGTGAAATCTTATGATTGTAAATTACCGGGGTTTTATCCCGAGTTGTGAAATAAAATAATCGGGAAATTGCAGTTTTAAAAAGATCCTGAAGAAAACTTCTGCTGTCAACTTAATTAAATAAATACCACGGGATTTTCTGTCCCGCGGCTCCTGAAACGGGTTAAACCGGGTCGGGGGCCGTGACAGAAAAAGGTGGTATCAGAGCCACTGATTTAAGCCAATTAAGTATTTAGAAAATACTTAATATTACTAATTGTTATTCTGTGCTTATGTGTTTTATTATTTGAATATTTGTGTACAGTATGGGTAAGCAAAAGCTTTCAAATATCTATCTTAAATTAGATAGGTCATCCAACGAGAAGGGAAGTTCATCCCAAACCAAACCCTCAAATCACTTTGCAATTCCTGAAGAAGGAATATTTGTGTGAAAGGCACATTATGAGGAACCACTTTCTCCTAATAAAAGAAGTTTAATTATTAAGAAAAGTCAGGAGAAAATAAAGAAATCACGAGAGAAGAGAGTTAATCAGAAAACCCAAGAACTAGGCAATGAATCGCCATGGGAAGACAAGTTAGATGAAAAATGGGCAGATATTTATATGCTAGCCACTGTAGCCATAAATGCAAATCTTTAAATACCCTGTCTCAGTTTAGTAACCATAAGCTAGAAACCGTATCCAGTAAATAAATAAGGTTACAAGAAAACCCTCATATGTTTTAATTGTCAGTTGTCTTTTTGTATTAAATAAGTCACTCGGTATGCAATAATATTTAAAGGTTATTTATAAAATTTGTTATACAATTTTAAATTAGTAAATTTTGTTTATTTTGCATATGTGCTAAACAGCATGAACGACTTGTCTGAAGCCCTTCAAAATCTAAATCTCTATCCGGTAAAAATAAAGGTTTCCAGAGATTTCAATAGGTATATTCCAGACATAGAAGAACCTGTAGAATTCAAAGCTCCACCCCCAGAGAAACCCAAACCCAAGAAAAGGAGGAGATTTGTGGGATGGAGACGTGTGCATAGAAGGAAGCCTGCAGCTAGGAAGATTCCTAAAATAGAAAATCCCTTAGACAAAGGAAAGGGGATTGAAGTCAGGGAAGATTCTAAGCCACTGGGAATGGAGTTTGGAGAAGGTTCTAGGCAGGTGGAAATGGAGTTTGGGGAAGGTTCTAGACAAACCCAGCTAGAAATCAGGGAAAGCTCTAGACAAGCTAATCAGTTACCATTTCAGGATGAATTAGATCGCGTTTTAGTAAGCTGTGATATAGTCAGGCCTGTCAATAATAATTTCAACTCTCATCCTATTGAAAATCAACTCCCTATAAATTTGGAACCAGCAATCCTAGAACCAATAATCCACACCCAACCTCTAAGAATGGATGAATGGTGGACTAATGATTGGCAATTCCAAAATCTGCTCAACAGTCCTTATTCCTTTCTTCCTCAGTTCGACCCGGAGCCTATACCAAATCCACCCATGAGCACTGAAAATTTAGCTGAACTCCGCCACTTTGGCGAGGAGTTGGTGGATGCAGGAAATAGGATCAGGGCAGTAGGAGAACATATCTCCTGGAAATATGACGAGAGGGAATGTCATTACTGAAATACCAACTGACGAGGGGTAGTAGGACTATGAAAATGTGGTTGTATAATAATAAAAATAAACTATAAATCTTGTGAAATAACCTAAAAATAAAACTTTGTAAAATATTGGTGTGTAATGACGCATGTTATAAGATATATATAAAATGGAATCGAGAAATCGATAGTTTTGACTATATGTGTGTTGTGAAATTGTATGATTGATTTTGTGTATAATTATTTATTTGATACTAATAAATTATATTAATTATCAGATGGAAAACGCTAATAATGAACCAGTTAACGAGGTCAATCAATCTGAACAACACCCAGAGGATCAATTTATGACTAGGCAGGATATAGAAAATATCGTTGCTCAAGGGATAGCCAATGCTATTCCAGCAATAGTCGCTGCTGTCCAGAAACCTGTTGAACCTCAACAAATCATTCCTAGTAAACGTATTTCTAAAGATAACTTCAGTAATAGTGTCAATGAAGGCGATAATCATACTAATCATAATAATGATCTACGACAGGCTCCGCTCCCTAAGAAAATGAAAGCTGCAACGTCTGGTTGCACTTTCAAAGAATTTCTTGCTTGTAAACCTGCTGAATTTGCAGGCAATGAAGGAGCGACTGTGGAACTGCGTTGGTTAGAGAAAACCGAGGCAGTGATTACAATAAGTAAATGTGCCAAGGACGACCAGGTCATGTATGCGTCAAATCTTTTCAAAGAAGGGGCGCTAGAATGGTGGAAAACAAAACTTCAAGCTAAAGGAAGAAATAGAGCCTATGCCATGGATTGGGAAGAATTTAAGAATCCTGTAGAAAGAAAATTTTGTCCCGAATATGAAAAAGATCAAATGGCAAATAAGTTCCTAAACCATCGTATGACGGGTGTAGATTGTCGCGGTTATACTTCGACATTCTTTGAATATGCTAGAGTGGTACCAACACTGGCTTCGCCAGAATCGGTACTCATTTCTCGCTATATTTGGGGACTGATTGGCGAAATCCGTAACATCGTTAAAGCTACGAGACCTCGTACTATTGACGATGCTGTGGAATTAGCTAACACCCTAACCGACGAATTGGTACGCACCAGAGAAGAAGACAGGAAGAAGGAATTAGCTCAGAAAATTACCCAAGGATTTCGTATGGGTAATAACAGCAGTTTCAGGAGAAGAGGAATAGGGCAATCCTCAAATCCGCCTTTCTGCAGAAATTGCAAAAGGAAACATTTTGGAAGATGTAATATAACCTGCAATTTTTGCAAAGTTGTAGGACATCGGGAAGAAAACTGCAGGAAGAAATCCACAATTTGTTTTAACTGTGGCGAAGCAGGACATTTTAAAACAGAATGTCCTAAATTGGTTAAAACAGCAGACAACAAAGCTAAGACGGCCGATGGAGCTACTAAGAAGAATGTCAGAGCATTCCAGCTAACCACTCAAGAAGCAGAACTCATTCCAGATGTGATAGCTGGTACGTTCCTAGTTCACAACGTATACGCAAAAGTATTATTTGACTCTAGTGCAAACCAAAGTTTTATAAATACTTTATTCTGCCAAGCTCTTAATTTACCCTTAACCAACATTAGGTAGATTTTTACAGTCGAAACCGCAGATGGGAATTCAGTTAAAATAGATAAGGTTTTGAAAAAGGAAAATATAGAACTTTCAGGTCATAAATTCTCTGCAAACCTATTGCCTATGAAATTAGCTGAATTCGATGTCGTGTTAGGAATGGATTGGTTAGTAGCCAACCACGCTCGAATCCTATGTGATAAAAATTCTATAGAAATTCAGGCACCTACTGGAGAAGTAATCGTAATTACAGGAGATAAACCACGTAAAACCATAAAGTTCATATCGGTAATGAAAGTTGCTAGTTATGAACGCAAGCAAGGAATAGTATATATGATTTCAGTAATCATTAGTACTAAGGGTAAAGAACTTAAGGAGATTCCTGTAGTCTCAGAATATCCAGATGTATTCCCAGAAGAATTACCAGGATTACCACCAGATAGGGAGGTAGAATTTAGAATTCATATAATTCCAGGAACTACACTGATAGCCAAGGCACCTTATCGGTTAGCACCCACAGAAATGTTAGAGCTGAAAAAGCAATTAGATGAATTACTAAGTAAAGGTTTCATACAACCTAGTTCATCCCCGTGGGGAGCACCAGTGTTGTTTGTGAAAAAGAAGGATGGGTCGATGAGAATGTGTATTGATTATAGAGAATTGAATAAGGTTACAATTAAGAATCGATACCCATTACCTAGGATTGATGATCTTTTTGATCAACTTCAAGGAGCTAGATATTTTTCTAAGATAGATTTGCGCTCCGGATACTATCAATTGAAGGTACAAGAAGAAGACATACTTAAAACTGCTTTCAGAACTAGGTATGGTCATTACGAGTTTACAGTCATGCCCTTCGGATTGACAAATGCACTTGCTGCATTCATGGACATGATGAATAGAATCTGTAAACCGTATTTGGATAAATTTGTAATTGTTTTTATTGACGATATACTTATTTATTCAAAAAGTCAGGACGAGCATTGTCAGCACTTACATGCACTCTTAACTTTGTTAAGAAAAGAAAAGCTTTATGCCAAATTCTCGAAATGTGAAATTTGGCTACAAGAAGTGCAATTTTTAGGACACATGGTAAATCATGAAGGTATTCATGTAGATCCTGCTACATCTTACCCTCCTCAGACCCTACCTTTGCTTTGCTATTGGTGGGATTTACTGAGTATGATGATGATGAATTCATGTAGATCCTGCTAAGATAGAGGCAATTACCAAATGGAAGGTTCCGCAATCTGCAATGGAAATTAGAAGTTTTATAGGTTTAGCCGGGTATTACAGAAGGTTTATTAAGGATTTTTCCAAGATAGCTGTACCATTAACTAAGCTAACCTGTAAAGCAGTTAAGTTTGAATGGGGACCTAAGCAAGAAGAAGCCTTTAGGATTCTAAAGCATAAATTAACAAATGCTCCAATCCTAGCTTTACCAGAAGGAACTGAAGATTTTGAAGTTTACTGTGATGCTTCAAAACTAGGATTAGGATGTGTGATAATGCAACGCAAGAAGGTAATTGCGTATGCTTCCAGACAATTGAAAAAGCATGAGGAAAACTATACAACTCATGATTTAGAATTAGGAGCTGTAATTTTTGCCCTTAAAATTTGGAGACATTATCTGTATGGAAGTAAGTTTACTGTCTATACAGATCATAAGAGTTTAAGATATATATTTGGGCAAAAAGAGTTAAACATGAGGCAAAGGAGATGGATGGAAATCTTAAGTGACTACGACTGTGATATTCAGTATCACGAAGGAAAGGCAAATGTAGTTGCAGATGCTTTAAGTCGTAAGTACCATGAGAAACAACAACGAGTTCGTGCTCTTAGATTAAATCCACAATTAGATTTAATGGAACAATTGAAGTATTTTCAAGAAACAGCAATCAAAGATGATGCTGAAGGAATGAAGGGACGAATAAAAGAATTAGAACAAGGAACTGATGGAATTTGGAGATCCCACAAAAGAAGAATTTGGGTACCTAAACAAGGAGAATTAAAAGATAAGATTTTAGAAGAAGCCCATAAATCTAGGTATACTATGCACCCAGGAAACAATAAGATGTACCAAGATTTAAGAAACAACTTTTGGTGGATAGGAATGAAAAAGGATATAGCTCGATATGTTTCTAAGTGTCTTACTTGTTCACAAGTTAAGGCAGAACATCAAAAACCTTCAGGTATACTACAACAATTAGAAATGCCTGTATGGAAATGGGAACTCATAACAATGGATTTTGTTACTAAGTTACCCAAAACCAGAAAAGGTAATGATGCGATTTGGGTAATTGTGGATTGATTAACCAAATCAGCTCACTTTTTACCTATAAAAGAAACCTTTAGTATGGAAAGATTAGCCAAGTTGTATGTAGATGAAGTAGTATCCTTACATGGAGTTCCACTCTCCATTATATCAGATAGGGATAGTCGGTTTACTTCCCATTTTTGGACAAGTTTCCAAAAAGCAATGGGAACTCGACTAAATCTAAGCACGGCATATCATCCTCAAACAGACGGACAAAGTTAAAGGATAATCCAAACTCTGGAAGACATGCTCAAAGCATGTGTAACAGATTTTGGTGGAAATTGGGAATCATTTACCTTTATTGAATTCTCCTATAACAATAGTTATCATTCAAGCATTGAAACTGCTACATTCGAGGCACTATATGGAAGAAAGTGCAGAACTCCAGTTTGTTGGGCAGAAATAGGAGAAAGTCAATTATCAGGTCCTGAAATAGTGCAAGAAACGACCAACAAAATCACACAGATCAAAGAAAGATTAAAGACTGCTCGGGATCGTCAAAAGAGTTATGCAGACAATAGACGGAAACCGTTAGAATTCCAAGTAGGAGACAAAATATTATTGAAAGTTTCTCCTTGGAAAGGAGTAGTTCGATTTGGTAAGAAAGGAAAACTAAGTCCAAGATACGTAGGACCATTCCCAGTGATCCAACGTATAGGACCAGTTGCTTATCGTTTAAAACTACCAAAAGAGTTAGCTGGAGTACATGATGTATTTCATGTATCCAATCTAAAGAAATGTCTTTCTGACGAATCCCTGGTAGTACCTCTTCAAGACATAGAGGTAAATGAAAATTTAAAATTTGTTGAGAAACCTCTTCAGATAGAAGACAGAAAGGTGAAATTTCTCAAGCACAAAAGGTTAGTGCCAGTTAAAGTCAAGTGGGATTCAAGGAGAGGACCCGAATACACTTGGGAGCTGGAATCGGAGATGAAGCGAAAATATCCTCACTTATTTCAATAAATCTCAAGGACGAGATTTTAAATAAGGTGGGGAGGATGTAAGGACTCTCAAAACTGCCTTAAAAATACCCGTAAGTGAAAACCCGGACCCTGGAAACCTTACCCTACATTAAAAAGCAAGAAAAACAAAAATATGGGTTCCAGATGGGCCACGTAAAAGACAAGGGATGTCTTACGCAGGCCGCGTCAAACCTGTGTTGACCGGATAAGTGTTCCGGATCCACGTAGCAACCACCTGGCTAACCTACTTGTGACTGGTCAAGCCAATTCGTAGACTGGGCGGCCACGCGGGCCGCGTAAGTTTGTGCTAAGGTTTTACGCGGGCCGCGACAGGCCTTAAATTCAGCTATAAATAGCTTGTCACTTGCACAATCCACTGGTGTCGAAATTAAAACTCAAAAACGAAGTCAGGCTACTCTAAAGTCGAAAATACAACTTTAATTAGTCGGGTGCTGCTCCGATACCGGGTATTAACTCGATCGCTGCTACGATTCAATGTCCGATCGATTAAACTATCCAATGGATGTTTAAGTGCTGCCCACATTAGGGTTTATGCTTTGTCATTCGTCGTTAATTCGATGGATGTTTAAGTATCGCACTTTGTCATTTGATGTGAAGGTTTAATCTCGTGAGTTATCGTAAATGCTGTATTAGTTACTAACCGAGTTCGTGTGCATGTTATTAAATTTAGGTCAAAAGGCTAATCAGTAGGCTAGGCTCTGGTCAATTAAATCTGCAATGTGAATCATTCTTTTTTTATCAAATTACTTTCAAAATCATGTTTATTTTCAAGGTTATAATTACAGGGATTAAGTCTTTGTAGTCACCAAATTACAGCCGGTATGTGGGGTTTTGTATACATTACTTGATAATCTTCACCATTGGGGCAGCCAATGGGTGATATGACCATAATCACAGACACCATTGGACAATGAGAGGGCCAATGGGTCGAGTGACAAAATACCGTGGGTAGTTGGTTTGATATCAGGAAACATTGTAATCGCTCTTAATACTGTAGATTATAACAAATGTGTCGTTTTATTAAAAAGAATGATTCACCAGTATTTCCCGCTAACAAAACCTTTTTCAAACATGTTTCAGGTGATCTGTTGTGATCCAGAAAAAGTGCCGTGAAGCACTATCAGCTTAAGGAAGTGGCTCAATATAAAATAAAGAAACATGTTTTGTAAAAATAAAGATTTCTCCGTGAAATCTTATGATTGTAAATTACCGGGGTTTTATCCCGAGTTGTGAAATAAAATAATCGGGAAATTGCAGTTTTAAAAAGATTCTGAAGAAAACTTCCGCTGTCAACTTAATTAAATAAATACCACGGGATTTTCTGTACCGCGGCTCCTGAAACGGGTTAAACCGGGTCGGGGGCCGTGACACCGGACTAGATTAACTGACACGCCACAGGTATAATGCCCACAAGGATTATTTCCTCTAAGTGGATTACCAGTTTTTACATAATGCATCTGTCTGGTGTACGCCTACACCCCGTGCTTAGGTCGTGGCCATTTCTTTGAATGATGCCAAGGATATCCGGCACATGGTCATTTAACCCCCAAAGGCCATACACCAAATAATACATAATAAAACGGGTTATGTAAATACACAAATCACAATACAATTTAAATGACTACATACCCGACCAAGCGGTATTATTATAATACCGTATCCCAAGCCCGTATAGGGAAAATAAGTTAAGAGTATTTACCTGAGCAAAGTATAAATCAAATACAGCAAGTGGACGTAGCTTTTACTGGGCTCCTAATCTGGAACGAAGGTTTTTAATAACCTATTAGAATCCTAACGGGTCTTTAATTAAGCTTAGACTTAGACCGGTTAGTTTTCAAAAGGAAGACTCGGTTCAAACGCATGATAAAGCGAAGACCGGTTTAGAATGTGATTTTGACCCGACAATCTTGTATGCTTGTTTAATATGGGTAACTTGAACACATTCTGGATTTTGAGGTGAAAACGATATGGTTTGACCCGTTTCGGCTAATATATGCAAACTAGTTACATAAGCCGATCCGAACGCGAAAAGTGCGTAACGGGTAACCAAAAGAGTCATACACAAGTTTCCTAGGTTAACATGCCCTTAATATGTTGTGACATCAGTAAGATATCTTCTATTATGCCCGAAACGGATTTAAACTCAAATTACGCCCCGTAGGGGTATTTTGGTCATTTTAAAGGTTATAAAAGAGTTTAAATATAAATCTGAGTTTCGGGTCTGATGTAATCAGTAAAATACTTAATTTAATAAGTTATAACAGTAGGGTATCAAGTCTTATATTTATAAAATGGTTTTGATACATACTATGCGTTAAAAACGCTTAAAAAGGCGATTTGGAGCCATTTCCAGGTTTTCAAAGGAAAGCTGATGTTTTTATTATTCCAGAAGGCTCAAAATATTTTATTTATCATATTAGATCAGTAGAAAAAGGTTTGGTATCAAAAGGGTTTGTAAAACTCATTTTATAGCCCAAAAGGGCAAAATCGGCAATAGCGAAATAAGCTTAGAACTCTATGTTATGCTCAGCCTAAAAATAAATAAAAATCTTCAAAAATCCCAAAATATTATATTATATCAGTGGGTTAAAATTTTGGGATCAAAGATTGGGTTTAGATAGGCTATACGCTAATTACGCCGTTTAATTAATAAAAAGCGTTCTAATTACGCTATTGAGCATAACTCCTAATCTAGACCTCAAACTGATGTGAAATTTTAGGGACATGTTTATAAATCAGTAACAAAGATTATTGTCCTCTCACATTTCTAAAATTCTCGTTTTAAGGTCAAATGGGCATAATAGTCAACATTTAGGCATTTAACGGAAATATGCATATGAATCGGATAACTAATGAACCAAGTTGTATAATCACAGAGGGTTATACTTATATGAAACTTGGTCCTAATAAGGCCCTAAGGCATTTCTAAACCATGCTCAAATGGGTCAGAACTGAAAGTCAAAGTAGATGTCAAACTATGCGACTTTCGGTCCCGAACCGAGCCTAAACTGAAAATTGTCGAGTTGAACATGTTCTTACATTAATTACCAAGTTACATTAATGACAAAACAGGTTGCATAGCTTCTACATTGCTAATTATGCATTAATTTGAATATAAGCTTTCTGTTGACTTTTTTGAGATTAGTTTTGACCCGACAATTGACCTAGTTAGATTGAGAATCAGAGGGTGCCCTTTTAAGGGTTTATTGCCCACATAATTACCAACTCATAGGTACTTTAAATTTGTATTTTGACTGGACAAATTAAGATTAATGACGAAGTCAAACCTTAATTGCGACGGTTTGACTTTAAGCTAATAAACTAATCAAAACTGAATTAGGGAAGGTTAAGAATACTTACCAAGGTCCTAAGCACGACTAATGATCACTAGGAATGAGTCTTGAGCTCCAAAATACTCCAAAAGTGAAGTTGTGAGCTTGCAAGTGAATGTGATCAAATGGTGCAACATAGAACTTCTTATATAGGGACTTTAATCCCACAAGATCATGCCAAACAAGGTCTATGGATGTTATGGGATCATTCCAAGTATCCCTAGGCCCTTGTAAAACATTAAACAAGCCCCTAGAATCAAGAAATGGTGAATTGAGGCGGTGTAACCGGCTGGAACAGGCAGCTGGAAGTGTTTTCTGTATCTGGGGGTGCCAGGCGGCCCGCGTAAGGCCCTGCCTGGGCTTACGCGCCCCGTGTGGGTCTTCAGAACTGGCCATACAAGTTTCGTTATTTGCACTTTTGGCCCCTGGTCCTTCCAAACTTGATTTTAACATGATTTCTTGCACTTGTAACCCCCAAACTTGATTTTTAAGGACTCCAAGTCATAAACCAACTTTGTTAAGTCCCCGGTTATTCATACGATCACCGAAAAGTCTTAAATTTGAACGTTGACGCTTTTAACCCCTCGGATACGAATATTGTCATAACTTTCTCATACTTAATCGAAACCTTGTGATATTTTTATCACACATTCTCGTGAGTATAATTAATCATTACAAAGCTTCGGGTTTGCTAAAATATCACTCAGAGGTATACTTTAAACATGTTGACACATTTAACCCCTGTAGTATGTAATCTCTCACTTTCTTCCACAATTAGCTTCGTATGATCCATGATTTATTCGTTTAAGGTTATAAACATTATGTGGGGCTATTGTGAAGTATATTTATCCATTGTTGACACTTTGAACCCTTAAATTCACATACTTTCTTTGTTTGTAGTCCCTCTAAATCAATCCTTTACACGTTTTAAGTCCATGACACGTGTTGATATATTATTGAACATGAATTTTCGAGGTGTTACATTGAACGTCGTGAAACTAAACGTACTGATGTAATGGGTTGGGCGTCATGTGTGTTATAACTCATTAAAAGCAGGGCTTGTCATTGTAACAGGTTGAATACACTATTCTATGTTAGTGTATCAAAACTTATTACAACACTGAACTAAAGCAGAAGAATTAGACGCAACACTATAATGGTTAAAAGCACCCCTGTATACGATATATCATTGACGTAGATAAAAGTAAGCTCGTCGTAAGAGTATATTCGGAAACACGAAAAGTAAGTTAAAAACAATATGTAAATGGAAACGTAGACGCAATGTCAAAAATAACATTCGGGTTGCTATGGTTCTGCTCGTTACGACAACGATACAAAAAACAAAATGGAAACGTAGATGCAATGTTAAAATAACATTTCGGTCAGTATCGGTTTGGTTTGTTTACGGTACGGTACTGGCAGTTAGTGAAACTTTAAAAACTAAATGGGTTAAAGACTTATATTATTTAAAATATCCGCCATACCATTGGGTGAATTACGCGAAAAACAGGTGAAAGACATATATTATTTATATTATTTAAAATATAAAGTAAGATTGAAACTTAAGAAAAAAATTCCAATCGGTGCCATACAACTTACCAAAAAATCCATTATCTGCCATACTGTGGGTGAATCACACGTGAAACGGGTTAAAGACGTATATTATTTAAAGACCGATATAACTTACGATACCAAACAATACTTTATTTTGAATCTAACCTTGTTTCTAACAAAATTTATACCAGAATGTCGTGAAAAGAAATTAAATACGCCTCTGTATTTAGTTTTTTTGAATTAATGACCACAAATTATTAAAGAAAGATCAAATTAAATGAATATTAAATGAGTTAACGACGTATATTATTTAAAGTATAAAAATAAAATAAAATTTAGGAAAAAAATTAAATTTTATAATAAACTTACCATTTATTTTATATACAAATAATTAAAAAAATGTGAATATTTTTTATCCCTGTAAACTAGAGATTATGTTTTTTTTAACGGCTAGTGCATATGGCTTCGAAGATACCCACTAACACTCTTAGTGTGAGAACAAGTTCTTAAACCCTGATCCAAGTTCGAATCCTTCCCTCTTAAACCCTACCCATATTCGAATACTTCCCAGTGGTGCTTACTTCCAATACGTACAAACATGGCAGACCCAGAGAATTCGTGTACCCTGTTCGAACTCGAAAAAGTATGCCCTTAGTCCTTAACGCAATTGGGTATTAGGCGATTTAAATCTAATGACAATGGGCTAATAACTAATCTAAACCAAAAAAATAGTTTTGTAAGTGAGCCTAGTTGGTGTTTATATGGGTATACCCTATTAATTTACTTTTTTTACATATAAATATCAGATTTTTTTTAAATAACGTGCCTTTCAAAATATCAGACCCTGACCGGTGGTCCTCTCCACCCACCCTCAGGGCTGTCGATACATATATTGCATTTAGTAGGGATCGAAGTTAACACCTACAAAGAAGAAAACTCTTACAGAAAAACCCCTAAACACCCCACCTAGAGATTAGTTTGACAAGTGACAATCCATATAAAATATTGTTTCTCATCTTCCAATTTTTTACCTCTCCGTCCACATGTAGAGCTAGCTCTTAAAATCAGGGGTATCTTATTTTTTTACCGTGCAATCATACAATAATAAAAAAACGAGGATAAATACAATAATAAAAAAAGATAATACCTAATGGATTTGCTCTCTTCGTTTTTTCATACCTTAAAATCGTTCCAGATGACAATAAAACTCACAAGAAAACCAGATGGAGTGAGGACAACGATGACAAATAAGCGGTGTGAGAGCTGGCGCAGGGCTGCAGAATGCCGAAAAATCCGTCGTCGGCTGCAGCTTCTGTACCAGGATGTTGTGCGAAGTTTGGGTTTCAAGAATGTTGTGCGATGTTTGGGTTTCAGTCTCAGAAGTTCGAATTGCCGCCCATGATTCCATGCCCATAACCAATGGATAATTTTATTAATTTGGGCTTTATTTTAATTTGGGCTTAATGATCATGAAACTTATTATTTGGGCTTAATTATTTAACAAGTTTTGGGCTTAATTATTTAACAAGTTTTGAGCTTAATGAATAATTTCAGGTTTCATATTTTTCTCTTAGAGGTATTCTCATATATGTTTACGGTATCCTAATGCATAAAACCGGAAAAAAATACACTGCGAATACGGGGTTGTCGTTCCTCATTAGTTCCGCCCCTGTCTCCGTCGACGTGCTTTATTATTCAAGCTATCACGTATATTTATCTATTACGTATATATGTCTTGATAAAGAAGTCAAATTTTCTTATAGTCATCATGGCATCAACGATAACAACTCATTTACACTTGACAACAATGATTTATGGTTTATTTCTGATTCTAGTTTTGTAATTTACATCGTTTCCGTGTTGTAAAAACTATATTTTTCGCATTCACACACACAAATGATTAGATATCATAAGTTTTATTCTTGTATACGCAAAGGTGTCAACCGTTTAGGCTGATGTGTTAACTGATTATGTATTGGCAATATGAGGTGAGCTCAAAACATCGTCAATATATTAAAAAAAAACTAAAGTAAACTTTCCTTTTTTTAATGAAAAAAAATTCTCAATCGATTTTTTTGTCACCGAGGGTTTTGAATTTTCATTACATAAGTTATACATAAAAACTATGGCATAAGTAATACATAAAAATTATGGATATCGGGTGACACACATTCCCACTTTTCTCGGTTCGTCCCGAGGAATCAAAACCTAAGTAATTTCATGTCAAATTAGAAAGTTTGATAACTAGACTCGGTATCATAACTAGACTCCCGGTGAAGTGATTGAACTCTCTGCGATGGGTGTGGTGATGTGTGTCACGCATGTGCTTGCCGTGTTGGCATTTGTGCTGGAAATTGTGCGTGCGCACACATCTGCGTGCGCGCACATCTGCGTGTGCCGCACATCTGCGTGTACGCCATGTTCAGCACAGCTTGTGACTTAGCGTACCAGGAAGCCGGTGTTTCTCCCTCTGGGAGGGAAGGGAAGACCGTGTTGATTGTACTTGTTGTTGGTGCACTAGGAGTCGTCTGTTGGTTTGCTCGGGTAGCAGTACTAAAGACGTTAGTGACTCTTGCTTCGGTGAACTCTCTATCGACTTGCTCGTCCCTTTGGTGGCCTTAGACGTGTGTGTTGTCCACCGTCGTGCCAAACGGAGAGTGTTTGCCGTCGATTTGAAAGGAAGAGTTTGGATCAACCATCGAAAAGTGTTTTTTGAAAGAAAAGAGATGAAAATGGTTGTAAAAATGTGGTGGGCACCAATGATAAAACACTAGGTAGCACTGACTATTTAGCTGGATCGTCTCGTACAGGAGAGTTCAACCTCTATTCTCCACTCGACGAATGATTGACTCTTTCAAGGTATCCTGCAAAACGAACAACACCGGTGACTCGCTACAAGGAGGAGAAGATGGGGGTTCTCCTTGTAACCACCCTCTGGCGTGAGAATAAGTAATCGCTTTAAGGATATGTGTGTGTATAGAGTAAGAGAGTAAGAAATCGGAACCTTAATGTGACAACCCGAGTTTCCAAGGTCTTCCCTCTGTACTATACTTGTTTCATTCTAACTTGTACATGCTAGTATATGATTGATGTATTTGTGTTATCTATTGATGCCATGATATGAGATTGTATGTTTAAGTTAGTGTTATGTATGGTTGATTTTGAAACTTGGGTTAATCTGTGTTGAATGTTCCTTGCCTGACTTCATGAAAACCCTACTCGACGAAATCATGAGATTTCGTCATAACCTTACTCGACGAAATCATGAGATTTCGTCATCACCCTTCTCGACGAAATCTCGACGAAATCATGAGATTTCGTCATCACTTTTGCCGGGTTTCGTCGGCCCAAGTTACTCGAAGCCCAGGAGAGGCCCGACTGCCGATTGTTCGACTATTTATGCATGCACTAGGTTATGTTGCACTTTTTAGCAAACCCTAGCTCTCTCCTTCAAGTCGACGGCAGCCCTCCTCTCATTCGAAGCCAGATCCCTCTTGTTTGATCATTCTTAGTTCGGTTAGTGATTTCCACGTTTAGTTTGATTTCAGTTCTAAATATATGGTTATGTTGTTGAACGTGTTCTTGAAAGAATAATGTATGATCAATCTGTTACATGACGTTGTGCGGATCATGATATTGATTTGGGGTTTCGAATAAACAGTGTGTGTGCTTGAACCGGACTATATTATAAACAGGCATCTTGTTAATCAAACCCTAGGATTAAGGATAGCACGGAATATAGATAACGAATCTAAAGTTGTGTGGATATATTGTTCGTGTACAGGCTTGTATTAGTGGATTTCATGATCAAACTGTTGTAGAAATCGTTATGCAGGTTCAGATGCAAACTTGGGTGATAGCATGAATTAATAGGTTGATTTGGATGATTTAATTCTGCTTAAATGACTGCTACTGTTGACTCCTACTGTTAGTGATGATTAGGGTTGCTGTAGTACGTAACTGATGTGATGATTATGCTATCACCCGACGAACTCTCACTCGACGAAATTCATATCGACGAAATCTCAAGTTCGCCGAGAGATTTCGTCGTAACCATTTAGACGAAACCCCATGAGTTCGTCACCTAGGACCTCGACGAAAACCCTACAGTTTTCGCCACACATCACCTCGACGAAATCCTGAGATTTCGTCGTCTGGAGTTCATCGCCCAGTAACTCATTCACAGCAGATTGTGTTTAAAACTTGTATGAAGTCTGAATGCTCACTATTGGACTGTTTGTAATGTGGGTCATGATTTAGGGAATATGAATTTGTATGCAACCTGTGTACTTGATGTGACTGTATAACTGCAATGTGTTAATCAATGATCATTACTACGAATGCATTCTATGGTTAACAACATGAACATAAACTTATTAAGTATACGTGCACACTATAGGCTTTGACTGATTAATTGGGAGTAAACTACCATACCGAGCAAACCGAGGTGAGTTCACACACTTTCTAAGGCATGGGATTCCCGGTGGTTGGGAATGGGTTAAAGAATTAAAACGGAACCTACATATCCTCCTTGGGTAGGATATGTACCTCCATCCTCCATGGGTAGGATGCCAATATTAATCCTGCGTATTCTCCTTGGGTAGAATACGTACGTTCGTCCTCCTTGGGTAGGACAACAACCTTAAACTTACTAGACAAAACTCTATCATGAAGTCCCTCATTTTTATATCGACTTAATCGCCGGGCCAATGGCGAGCGGGTCATTAGTTAATAGCGCTATTAGGGTTGACAAGCCTCACACTGTGCCGGTAGGACGGGCGTGTACTAATGGATCTGGGCACTCAGTCAATGATGATAGACATTGACTTAGGGCACAACTTACTTTCATCAGTTGTCGATATGGTAACGGTCTAGTGGTTCACATGGGGAAGCCCCCACTGATTATGGATATAGTTTAGGAAACAAAGATACTGGTTAACTCGTGGTTTACGAAACAACTTGTGGTTTTCAAAACAAACTTTTAAAACTAAACAATCAACTGTGAACTCGCTCAACTTTGTTGTTGACTCGTTGTTACATGCCTTGCAGGTCGTTAGATGCTTATGGAGCTTGCACGAGGAGGAGAGGTCGTTGTGGGATATGGACTGTTATGTCCCGTGCTTAACATTTGAACTTTAAACTATGTTTTGGTTATTTAAACATTACTATGCTTCCGCTGATTACTCAAACATGTTTGGTTTCTTTTAAACACCAATTATATTAGGTTTGGTTTTATTTACTTAATTGCATTGTTCAATATGATTGGTGGCTGGATCCTGGTCAGTCATGCCTCCATGCGGTGATACTCCGCTTGTGGATTTTGGGGGTGTGACAGATTGGTATCAGAGTCATTGGTTATAGTGAACTCGGTTTTAAAAAGAAAAAAGCTTTTTGACAAAACCAGACTATAACCTGTACAGTGCTCAACGATCCACAACGACTCTTCACTCCACGTGCAAGGCTCAACACTATAGGTGATATGATTTATGTTTATATTGCCTACTTGTTAGTTACATAGTACATTGTTCATGGTATGCTTAAATAAATATAACAACTATTGTTTGAAACACATGTGTGCTTACTCTCTTATGTCATTGCACTTTCACGACACCTTTCTCACTCATGTTTCCTTTGATATGAAGATCATGAGTGGACGTATCAACCTAACTCAAGCCCAGCTGACGACTTTAATCAATGAACAAGTTGCTGCAGCACTCGCAGCCGCTCAGGCAGGAGGTATAACCTGCCATTGCAACTTACTCTAGTATCTTTAGATCCTACTCTCGTGAACCAGCACTTGTGCTTAACTTTGTCTCATCTTACTCAGGCGACAGGTCAACATGCTCAGCCTCCTGTGTGTACTTTCAAAACTTTTATGGACTGCCGACCCACTACTTTCAACGGTACTGAAGGAGCTGTAGGCCTCCTGCACTGGTTCGAGAAGCTCGAATCTGTTTTCGAGATGTGTGAATGCCCTGAGGCTCGTAGGGTGAAGTATGCTACTGGTACTCTCGAAGGCGTAGCACTCACGTGGTGGAACGCTCAGGTCCAAATGCTGGGGTTGGTTGCTGCTAATGCCACCCCATGGAACGACTTCAAAGATTTGATCAAGGAAGAGTACTGTCACGGCCCCCGACCCGGTTTGACCCGTTTCAGGAGCCGCGGGACAGAAAATCCCGTGGTATTTATTTAATTGAGTTAACAGCGGAAGATTTTAATAGGATCTTTTTAAACTGAAAATTTCCTAATTATTTAATTTCACAATTCGGGATTAACCCCGGTAGTTTACAATCATATGATTTCACTGAGAAATCTTTATTTACAAAACATGTTTCTTTATTTTTATATTGAGCCACTTCCTTAAGCTTGTAGTGCTTCGCGGCACTTTTCCTGGATCACAACAGATCGCCTGAAACATGTTTGAAAAAGGTTTTGTCAACGGGAAATACTGGTGAATCATTCTTTTAAATAAAATGACGCGTTGGTTATAATTTACAGTATTAAGAGCGATTACAATGTTTCCATATATCAACCAACTACCCACAGTATTTGTCACTCGAACATCCATTGGTAACCTCATTGTCCAATGGTGTCTGTGACTATGGTCATATCACCCCTTGGCTAACTCGTTGTCCAATGGTGAAGGTTATCAAGTATTGTATACAAAACCCCACATACCGGCTGTAATTTGGAGATTACAAAGACTTAATCCCGGTAATTATAACTTTGAAAATAAACATGCTTTTGTAAACAAATTTGATTAAAAAGAGAATGACTCACATTGCAGATTTAATATGAACAGAGCTTAGCCTACTGATTAGCCTTGATAACCTAGTTTAAATAATAATGCACACAAACTAGGTTAGTAACTAATACAGCATTTACGATAACTCACGAGATTAAAACCTTCACAACGAATGACTAAGCGTGATACTTAAACATCTATCGAGTTAACGACAAATGACAAAGTATAAACCCTAATTTGGGCAGCACTTAAACATCCATTAGATAGTTTTAATCGATCAGAAATTGAATCGTATCAGCGATCGAGTTATTACCCTGTATTACGGCAGTGTTGTGACAACTGCCACTTTCTGGTAATTTACGTACATTTAAAGCAATGATTTACATTATACAAGTATGTGTTTTGAATATTCGAACTGCATGATTACATGATATACATCTTAGAACACTCAAGGAATATTCATTTATGATGCACATTATTCAATTTTATTGGTTACATTTGGAATAGTGTAAACAATGCATCGAAACAACTAAAGTAGTACCTAGTGAACTAGCGTGCTGACGAAAACTCCGGATCCGTAGAAACCATCTAAATTACATCTTTAGGACTCAGACGAAAGTCCAACATCAAATATACATTAAACCCTATATGGAAATACAAGGGTTTGGTTTAATACTTTCCCGATGTCCGATAACACTAAAAACTGCCGAAAAGCACTAAAAGCGATAATTTCAACACTTTTCCGCAGAAATTCTGCAGAAATCAGCTTTCTAATATTTTTAAGACATGTAAAAATGTTATTAAACATATAATTCATATGAGGATACTTTCGGGTATCATCCGAACCAATAACTATATCAATTCATACAAGTTACACAACTTAGCGTTCAAATAACGTCTAACCGAAACAATTCGAAACGAATATCCGAACAATGTCGGATCTTTTTTTTAGTGACCATCTAATATTATTTAGATCATATTAGACTAGTAATGGTCACTTAACACCTTCTTAACACATTTATACACTTGAAACATTTAAACACCAAAACACCTAAACTTTGCTAAAAGTTTCTAACACTTTAAACACTTAATAACAATTCATAAATTCAAGACCCCCCCCCCCCATGTTGTTGTGAACGGTTTTAAAGGGGTCCCACACCCTAATTTTTTTGTTAAATATCTAGATATTTTATTAGTTTGCAAGTGGATTATGTTGGTGAATTATTACAACACTTACTCACTAAGTAAACTAGCTCCTTACACTCATTTTTTTCATCTTTTATTACTTTCACTAAAACTCTCTCATCATCTTCATCCATCTTACCAAGAACACCAAAAACCCACTTCACTTTAGTCTTTTATTTGTTGTTCAAAATGGATTTCCAAGTAACATAAGAAGATCTAAAGCTTTTGTAAGTAAAAGGAAGGGTTTTCATCCATTCAAGAGTATTCTACCATCAAGATCTTCATCTTCTTAGCTCTTAATCATCTTCTAAGATCATCCCTAGCCAAGTGCTAGAAGTAAGCTTCAAGATCTATTTTTTTTTTCATACTTATATTATGTTTATGATTGTTATTATAACTAATAAATAACTAAATAATCATACATAATAAACATGAAAAATACAAAGAAGCAAAAATAATAATCATGATATATTTATGTTGGTTTATATTGTGATCTAAGACTTGATATATGTATATTTGATCTTGTTATGATGATTATGATATAAATAAATTGTTAGAGGATGTTTTAAAAATATGATCTAACAATTATACATGTTTATGTTAAAGGGTTTTTAACATAAAGGTTTAAAGGGATGATCATAACCTTTGATCTTGTGAAAGTATTTAAAGTTTTTATTTAAAAACAAGACTTTTACAAGATTATAAAAAGTAACATACAACATGAGATTTTTATAAAAGTTGTTAAAACTAGAAGTAAACTTGGTTTTTGAACTAGTTAGCACATGTTATGATCATGTCCAAAACCCTACATGATTTGGAGATCATTTTGATAAGTTTATGTTATAAAAATCTCATATGTTTTAGTTAAGATGTTATGAGTAAATTGATGGTGATTTGGAAAAGAAAATGATATGTAAATAAACATGGCAAAGTTCATATTACAAAGGAACTATGGCCAACTGTTCTTAGAAATCATATGTTAGAAAAACTATCATTTTTTTTACAAAGTCTTTACAAGATTAGAAAGTTGGTCTTTCTAAACATAAAAATTGACATAAATATATATTTTGGTAAAATACATATTTATTGAACATATCAAGTATGTGTTATGTGTTATTATTTGTATTAGTTATATATACAAGTTAGAGACTTGATAACAATGACACAAATAAATACAAGACATACTTACAACTAAAGACTTACAAGAATACATATAGACACACTTGAAAACAACTTACGGACATTCCGAGCTTTCGGACACAACTTATGGTCGAAACGGACGACGGGAAAATTTATAAACATATCGCCATTCCGAGGAATTACTACGACGTATAGACGATCTTTCGACGCGGACACAAAAATTACGTTACCATTAACAAAATTCGGACATTTTGAAATTTATAAAAACTATTATGTTTTTATTAACTAAAAAGTATACTTAGTGATTTTTATAAAAATGTTTTTATAAAATGAAAGACTTATACTTTCAAATGGGCTATTTTATACCAATGGGCTTACACCTCTTAATGGGCTATTTTATAGAAATGGGCTTACACTTCTTAATGGACTATTTTATACAAATGGGCTTACACTTCTTAATGGGCTTATCTTCATAATGGGCTTAACATAAATACATGGGCTAAGCCCAATATCAAAAACTCATGGGCTAAGCCCAAATAACAAACATATGGGCCAAGGCCCAATAACATTAAGCCCAACACTATTTAAGCCCAACACTATTGAGGCCCAACACTATTTAGGCCCAACACTATTTAAGCCCAACACTATTTAGGCCCAATACTATTTAGGCCTAACACTATTGAGGCCCAACACTATTTAGGCCCAACACTATTTGGGCCCAATAACATGAATTCTTGGGCTAAGCCCAATGACATATAATTGATAAACATTACAATTATACAATTTACTTATACAAGACACGAAACCAAGATGACAAGACCCGATGATACAACTCACGAGATACAAGAATATGTATTTGGAGAAATATATACACTAAACAGTTATCAGTTAATACATCTAAAACACAGTTCAATGAGTAACAAAGACATACAGGTCTTAACACATATTCAAGACACAAGACTTATACTCAAGTCATTTATAAAGACCGAAGTGTCTAACAAATAAAGAACATTTGTAGGTCGCAACATTGTTCAAGACGACCACACGCGAGATCATAATTACTTCTATTCACGGACGCGATTCTGTGAGTTCATGTCCCCTATTCATTTAAATGTTTTACAACTTTACAACTATCGGAGAAAATACATGTTCAACGTATGTTAAAGTTAGGGAATGAAACACCTTAGATCATGTGCGAATTAGGGTTATACATCTAAGCACCATTAATCCAGTTTGGACCTAGGTACAAGTGATTAGATCTAATGGGTATTGGCGAGCCCCACTCTTGGTCGTGGACCCATACAGAAGAGTGCGTTTGTGTCCCAGTCGATAGTAGTCGACACAAAATCGTCTAGGTTTGGATTGCTTCCTAATTCGTCACACATATTAATGTCCTCGCGAAACATTAATGATCAACGATTTCATTGACGCTTTACATACTACATCATTACATAAAGATACATTTTATACAACTCACATTTTATGGATACAGTTTATACAACTCACATTTTATGGATACAGTTTATACAACTCACATTTTACAGATACATTTTATACAACTCACATTTTACAGATACATCTCATACAACTAAACTGCATGAACTCGCTCAACTTTTGTTGATGTTTTCAAACTTACATGTATTTCAGGGAATTAGTGGACCAATGCAACGATTTCAGTTCAAGGAAAACAAGTATCAATACTCCATGCCAACTATTGAAGGGTTTGCCTGTTATATACCGCCTCTTTGCGGTGATATAGTGGTCAAAGTCTTGACATTTTAAGACTTACATTTTGATGTATAAAACGATGACAACTTATTTTCATTTGATGGTTTGTAACCAATACATTCAACTTATGTTGCATTCTTTTGAAACAATTATGACAATGGCATTGGAGCTTGTTTTTATTCATTTAGTATGTTCATTTATATTATTATGCAATGAGAACCGATCAGATCACACCTCGCGTTTCCGCTACGAGCGGGTGTGACAGATTGGTATCAGAGCTTCGATTGTAGTGAACCAGGATTCTTTCTCGAGTCTAGTCTACAATCACTAGGGAACCTCTCACGAAAACAATTTACACAAGAACAAGAGTTTTCATTGCATAAACATTTTTCAAGGTCCACTACAAACAAAATTCATTTCATATAAACCAAGCAAGGACATTACCATGAGTGAAGTCTATGAGAAATAGATACATTACATTAGCAGACTATGGGCCTACAATACATTACATTATCAGTTTACGCATTATAAACGGTTTACAAGTTCAGCTTATGCAAGATAGAAATCCTTGTTAGATAGGATTTTATGTGATTATATATAAATGATTTATATATGTGTTCTAAGGAATATTTTGCCAAGAACAAAATACCTTCGACTTCAAACTCTATTATTATTCTTTACTCACACGATGAAAATATCGACCTCAAGTCTATTGTGGAGCTTATGGCGAACATGATTCCTAAGTGAAATCTTAAACTTAATTCCGTAAAATATGGTTGCTTCTCGTGAATGCTGAGATGCCTGACCATGATAAATGACGAAGAGGCGGAGGTGGTAACCTTGGACAACAACTCCATTAGTGGGACGAGATCCCTGTGACTCATACTAATCAAGGTTGATATACTCTTGTCCCTACAAGGAAGATGAAGTACTCATCTTGAAGGTGCCCCTTCAGTTGTTATTGTTACAGATTCTTTCCATTTCTATTCCATCTAACACTGTGCTGTTTTGTGAGTAATGAAAACGGACGATGACACGTGATCTATCACGAAGGTCCCTCCTATGTTGAAGGTATACAGACAATAGTGCCCCCCCCCCCCTCTGACTGATCGGCTGTTTTGTACGAGAGAACGCTAGGGTGACCATGCAAGGCAATTTATTATTACGGAGGCCTACGTAATAACAACTTGTAGTGCATGGGAATTCTGGTGGACTCTGCGGGCCAAGCTAATGATCACTATTCCTTCAAAATTCTTAAGTTATTACTTGAGATTCAAATTTTTCTTATCTATTAGAACACGAACTGAGGTGGTTAGTATAACACCATACAATACAATACAGGAAGACGACACGTATTTGTTCACACCTAACATTCGATCTATATCACGATTCAGTTGAGACTAGTCATTTAAACAAACAAAACTTGTTATCCACTCATGGAGGATTTTCCTCAACATTCTCAAAATTATTGAACATGGGTTGGTTCCATGGTGTCTATGACACTTTATCCCACTTTACCTTACCTTACCTTATCATATTTATTGGAAATAGATACAATAAATTCCTTCGCTTGACATTTGTCTTTTCCCAAGGGATGGTATGGCATGAGCCATGCTGCAACTCCCTCATTGCATTCTATTCGACATTTTTGGAGATTCTAACAATCATGCTAGATCTCGTGAAACTCAAGCACTATTACCATAATTGTCACATGGACAAGTAAGACAAAGGATTTTCTCTACTTGGGACGATCGAGGTCCATAGAGTAGGGAATACATATTATATGGACGAAGACCACTGGTTGGTTTCCCCTCCTCAACGAATTATTTTTTTTTCCATTTAGACATATGACCAATACACGCAAGAGGTATTACACCTTTTGGTTTTGGTTATCCACATTATCATTTATTCAAACATGTATGAACAATGCGGTCTTGAGGTTTCCATGGCCGATTGATTGCATTCTTCATTCTTGGGCACCTGATAGACTTTATTTATCCAAATACATGTCTAGATTCTTTTAATAGTGTGTATTAAAAAGATCATGGCGCCAAAAGAATCAAATGTTTAAGTCAAAAGTTATGTGTTGAAAATCATTGCTTTTACACAAAACATGGTTTATACAGGACATTGTTACGCAAGACATTGTTATACATGGCATTTGATGTTGGCATACACAAGACATTTTTGGTGGTTATTTGTAAGTGATGAGACGTGTGTAATATGATAAAAGCATGGTGGATACGCCGCTGGTACTTCCTATATATAAGTGCTTATATTATATTGCATATCGTGGTGTTATTCAAACCTCTTTGACAAAGACAAGACATTACATTTTTGCACAAGACGCGACATCCTCTACACAAGACATAATATTCTATTTCAAGACATGATATATTTATACACAACATTTCTATTGGTTATTTATTTAACCATACATCATTCTTTTATATCATCTGATTTTCATATCTATTTTCATATGATTTTATAAAAGAACTCGATCATGACTAGAGCCAATGTTGTTGGTTACACTTGATGCTTTCACGGTCTCTCAAGGGTTTTTCCATATTGGGTAACACCCGAATTCAAACGCATTGAGCGTTACAATTTAAGTTTAGCCCTAGAATCCAAAGTATGGTCACATCTTCTCACCCTACCTCGATCACTCAAACGATAACTCTCGCGATGAGAGAAACGAAGGCATTACCTGCCATCAACGATTTTGGCACCAAGAGGCATGCTGGTAACTTGCCGAAATTCTAAATACGACAAGTGAGACGTTCATCATGGGAACACTTGCAAAAGTGCCAAGAGTAGCAGTATGCTGTGACCGGGCTCAAAACAAAGACTAGTAAGACGGTAATACTTAAGAATGAATCAAGCTAATGAATAAGTGCGTGTATGGTTAGAACTATGAATACTCCACAAAATCCCAATGATGTCATGAGTCAGTAACACTCTACGATCATCATGTATCAACTCTTTTAATACCAACACCTAGCTTAGCTAGTGTCTTTAAATGATAAGCATATACTCGAACTAGATTCATGTTAGATAGACACACATTACTAAATCAACTTAGCTACTGGGGAATTAGCTGACTCTTGTCAAATCATTAAGAGTCACCGACACGTTTTCTATCAACCAAATTCATGCATGTGAAATGAGTTTCATCGCTAGTAACGGGATTGTCCTAGCTACAAATTGGGATTGGGTTATCCTACATCTAAACATAGGGATTGGGTTGTCCTCTACATTTGTACAGTGAAGTCCTTACTACATAGAATTCTAAATGTACTTGGCCTTGAGTCAAGTAAGCTAGACGTTTCCTCAATTCTATAAAATTGGCGAACGGTAAACCAGTCGAGTCTGGAGCTAAAATTCAATATCGATCTCTTACCCATTCAGTTGGGTAGTTTCGAAGTAGTGGTTGGCATGGATTGGTTATCCGATAACCTAGCCGAAGTCTTCTGTCATGAGAAGATCATTCGCCTACCACTGCCGAACAAAGAGACATTTGTTATTCATGGAGAGAAGCACGACACACCATTGCGGATCATTAATTGCATGAAGGCACAAAAGTGCTTACGGAAAGGTTGTATTGCCTTTCTAGCACTTATTCTAGACAAGAAGCCGTTGGGCCACAGCTGACATATATTATTGTGATAAAATAATTTCATAAAGACTTGCCAGGACTACCACCATATCGACAAGTCGAGTTTCACATCGACTTGGTAACGGGAGCTTTACCCATAGCCAAATCTCCATGTCGATTAGCACCTTCCGAACCTTGTAGTTGACCGAATAAGGATGTTGTGAGTTCATAACCCCCACTCTTTACCATTATACATCTTTATAAAGGTTTTGGGGGTGGAAAGACATGAAAGTTTTGCAAAACTGCACAACATTTCGATGAATGAAAATTCATATTTCTAAACCATGTTACAAATGAATTTCCAACTAACTCAAATGGTTTATGAAAGGTTCTAGCTTCTACTCTAAGATAGACTTACGATCGGAGTATTATTAGTTACGAATTCATGAGGAAAGCATACCGAAAATGGCTTTTAAAACTCATTATAGTTATTACGAGTTTCTCGTTATGCCTTTTGGTTTAACGAAAGCAACAGTGATCTTCATGGATTTAATGAATCGTGTGTGCAAGTCGTACCTCGACAAATTTCATAGTATTTATTGACGACATATTAATATACTCACGATCGACTGATAAACACGAACAACATTTGAGAACCATTTTGGAGCTACTAAAGAAGGGGAAACTATACGCGAAATTTTCCAAGTGCGAATTTTGGATTCGCGAGGTATAATTTCTCAGGCATGTAGTGAACGAGAAAGGCATTCAAGTAGACTCAGCTAAGATTGAAGCAAATGAGAATTGGGAAATGCCCAAGACTCCAACTGGAATCCGTCAATTTTTTATTTGGGATTAGCGGGATATCATCGGAGATCTATTGAGATTTTTTTTTTAAATTACTCAATTTCTAACCTCCCTCACCAATAAAGACAATAAATTCGCCCCAATCGAAAAACAGGAAATAGCATTACAACTTATTCTTAAGATTGGTGCATAGCATTTTACAATCTTATCATTATCCGACGATACCGATGACTTTGTTGTAAACTATGATGCTTCGCATCAAGGATTGGGTTGCGTACTCGTGCAACGTGAAAAAGTTATCGTGTACACGTCGCGCCAATTAAAAAGTTCACGAGAAGAACTATACCACTCTCGACCTTGAGTTAGGCGTGGTGATATTCGCTTTAAAAATTATGGCGACATTATTTATATGGTACTCAATGCATTATTTTCACGGATCATAAAAGTCTTCAACACATATTCAACCAAAAAGAATTAAATATGCGTCAACGATGTTGGTTAAAATGTTGAACGACTATGATTGTGAAATAAAGTACCATCCGGGCAAGGCGAACGTTGTAGCTGACGCCTTGAGCCGCAAGGAACGAGTTAGAACACTGAGAGTTCAAGCATTGGAGAAGATGATTCACAAGCGCTCAAGGAAGAGCATATTCAAGCAGAAACACTTCGAGGCATGAAGGAACAATTAGTGCCGAAAGAAGATGGAACTTTATACCTTATGGGTCGAAATTGGGTTCCATTCTTTGGCGGCCTTCGAGATGATATTTTGAGGAAGCACATAGGCCTAAGTATTGAAAGAATACTATTGGTGGCCTAACCTCAAAAGTGATATCGCGACTTATGCCGGAGAATGCTTGACTTGCGCGAAAGTCAAAGTCGAGTAGCAAAATCCCTCGGACTTGTTACAACAACCCGAGATTTCCGTTGGGAAATGGGAACAAATATCGATGGACTTCATTACGAAGTTACCCAGGACCTCATGCGGTCACGACATGATATGGGTAATCCTCGATAGATTGACAAAGTCCGCACACTTCTAACCGACTCGGGAGAAGGATAGTACTGAGAAACTAGCGGAACTCTATCTCAAAGAAATAGTGGCTCGTCATGGAGTGCCTATTTCAATCATTTCGGACCGAGACGGTTGTTTTGTTTCAAGAATTTGGAAATCATTTCAACAGGCCTTTGGATATCATTTGAATTTAAGTACGTCCTTTCATCCACAAACTGACGGCCAGAGCGAACGGACAAGCCAAACACTCGAAGATATGCTTCGCGCATGTGTTATGGATTTAGACGGCAATTGGGATACTCATCTACCTTTAGTTGAGTTTTCCTACAATAACAGCTACCATACTAGTATACAAGCTGCACCGTTTGAAGCTCTATATGGTCGAAAGTGTCGCTCTCCGCTATGTTGGGCGGAAACAGGCGATAGTCAATTAATTGGCCCGGAACTAGTCCAAGAGACTACGGATAAAATTTTCCAGATCCGAGACCGTATCAAGGCGGCTCGCGATCGACAAAGGAGCTACGCAAACAAAAAGCGAAAACAATTATCTTTCGAGGTCGGAGACAAAGTCTTGTTAAAAGTCTCGCCCTGGAAAGGCGTAGCGAGGTTCGGTAAACGTGGAAAGCTTAACCCGCGTTACATTGGACCATTTGAAATCTTAGAAAAGATTGGCACTGTTGCCTACAAGTTGAAGTTACCAGATGAACTTAGCAGTGTGCACGACACGTTTCATGTGTCAAATCTTAAAAATAGTCCAACACAAGCAAACGTTATCATTCCTGCGGATGAAATTTCACATTGACGACAAACTCCAATTCACTAAAGAACCTGCTGAAGTCATGGACTGTAAAGTCCAGAAATCATTGAGGAGTCGTATCAAATTATTAAATGTACGTTGCAACTCTTGACACGGACCCGAGTATACTTGGGAACGTGAAAATTAAATCAAAGCCAAATACTCTCACCTGTTTGAGTAGTCTCCTGCAAAGGATGACTCGGCTTGAATTTCGGGACGAAATTCTCAATAACAGGGGGAGAATGTGACAACTGCCACTTTCTGGTAATTTACGTACATTTAAAGCAATGATTTACATTATACAAGTATGTGTTTTGAATATTCGAACTGCATGATTACATGATATACATCTTAGAACACTCAAGGAATATTCATTTATGATGCACATTATTCAATTTTATTGGTTACATTTGGAATAGTGTAAACAATGCATCGAAACAACTAGAGTAGTACCTAGTGAACTAGCGTGCTGACGAAAACTCCGGATCCGTAGAAACCATCTAAATTACATCTTTAGGACTCAGACGAAAGTCCAACATCAAATATACATTAAACCCTATATGGAAATACAAGGGTTTGGTTTAATACTTTCCCGATGTCCGATAACACTAAAAACTGCCGAAAAGCACTAAAAGCGACAATTTCAACACTTTTCCGCAGAAATTCTGCAGAAATCAGCTTTCTAATATTTTTAAGACATGTAAAAATGTTATTAAACATATAATTCATATGAGGATACTTTCGGGTATCATCCGAACCAATAACTATATCAATTCATACAAGTTACACAACTTAGCGTTCAAATAACGTCTAACCGAAACAATTCGAAACGAATATCCGAACAATGTCGGATCTTTTTTTTAGTGACCATCTAATATTATTTAGATCATATTAGACTAGTAATGGTCACTTAACACCTTCTTAACACATTTATACACTTGAAACATTTAAACACCAAAACACCTAAACTTTGCTAAAAGTTTCTAACACTTTAAACACTTAATAACAATTCATAAATTCAAGACCCCCCCCCCCCCATGTTGTTGTGAACGGTTTTAAAGGGGTCCCACACCCTAATTTTTTTTGTTAAATATCTAGATATTTTATTAGTTTGCAAGTGGATTATGTTGGTGAATTATTACAACACTTACTCACTAAGTAAACTAGCTCCTTACACTCATTTTTTTTCATCTTTTATTACTTTCACTAAAACTCTCTCATCATCTTCATCCATCTTACCAAGAACACCAAAAATCCACTTCACTTTAGTCTTTTATTTGTTGATCAAAATGGATTTCCAAGTAACATAAGAAGATCTAAAGCTTTTGTAAGTAAAAGGAAGGGTTTTCATCCATTCAAGAGTATTCTACCATCAAGATCTTCATCTTCTTAGTTCTTAATCATCTTCTAAGATCATCCATAGCCAAGTGCTAGAAGTAAGCTTCAAGATCTATTTTTTTTTCATACTTATATTATGTTTATGATTGTTATTATAACTAATAAATAACTAAATAATCATACATAATAAACATGAAAAATACAAAGAAGCAAAAATAATAATCATGATATATTTATGTTGGTTTATATTGTGATCTAAGACTTGATATATGTATATTTGATCTTGTTATGATGATTATGATATAAATAAATTGTTAGAGGATGTTTTAAAAATATGATCTAACAATTATACATGTTTATGTTAAAGGGTTTTTAACATAAAGGTTTAAAGGGATGATCATAACCTTTGATCTTGTGAAAGTATTTAAAGTTTTTATTTAAAAACAAGACTTTTACAAGATTATAAAAAGTAACATACAACATGAGATTTTTATAAAAGTTGTTAAAACTAGAAGTAAACTTGGTTTTTGAACTAGTTAGCACATGTTATGATCATGTCCAAAACCCTACATGATTTGGAGATCATTTTGATAAGTTTATGTTATAAAAATCTCATATGTTTTAGTTAAGATGTTATGAGTAAATTGATGGTGATTTGGAAAAGAAAATGATATGTAAATAAACATGGCAAAGTTCATATTACAAAGGAACTATGGCCAACTGTTCTTAGAAATCATATGTTAGAAAAACTATCATTTTTTTTACAAAGTCTTTACAAGATTAGAAAGTTGGTCTTTCTAAACATAAAAATTGACATAAATATATATTTTGGTAAAATACATATTTATTGAACATATCAAGTATGTGTTATGTGTTATTATTTGTATTAGTTATATATACAAGTTAGAGACTTGATAACAATGACACAAATAAATACAAGACATACTTACAACTAAAGACTTACAAGAATACATATAGACACACTTGAAAACAACTTACGGACATTCCGAGCTTTCGGACACAACTTATGGTCGAAACGGACGACGGGCGAATGTATAAACATATCGCCATTCCGAGGAATTACTACGACGTATAGACGATCTTTCGACGCGGACACAAAAATTACGTTACCATTAACAAAATTCGGACATTTTGAAATTTATAAAACTATTATGTTTTTATTAACTAAAAAGTATACTTAGTGATTTTTATAAAAATGTTTTTATAAAATGAAAGACTTATACTTTCAAATGGGCTATTTTATACCAATGGGCTTACACCTCTTAATGGGCTATTTTATACAAATGGGCTTACACTTCTTAATGGACTATTTTATACAAATGGGCTTACACTTCTTAATGGGCTTATCTTCATAATGGGCTTAACATAAATACATGGGCTAAGCCCAATATCAAAAACTCATGGGCTAAGCCCAAATAACAAACATATGGGCCAAGGCCCAATAACATTAAGCCCAACACTATTTAAGCCCAACACTATTTAAGCCCAACACTATTGAGGCCCAACACTATTTAGGCCCAACACTATTTGGGCCCAATAACATGAATTCTTGGGCTAAGCCCAATGACATATAATTGATAAACATTACAATTATACAATTTACTTATACAAGACACGAAACCAAGATGACAAGACCCGATGATACAACTCACGAGATACAAGAATATGTATTTGGAGAAATATATACACTAAACAGTTATCAGTTAATACATCTAAAACACAGTTCAATGAGTAACAAAGACATACAGGTCTTAACACATATTCAAGACACAAGACTTATACTCAAGTCATTTATAAAGACCGAAGTGTCTAACAAATAAAGAACATTTGTAGGTCGCAACATTGTTCAAGACGACCACACGCGAGATCATAATTACTTCTATTCACGGACGCGATTCTGTGAGTTCATGTCCCCTATTCATTTAAATGTTTTACAACTTTACAACTATCGGGGAAAATACATGTTCAACGTATGTTAAAGTTAGGGAATGAAACACCTTAGATCATGTGCGAATTAGGGTTATACATCTAAGCACCATTAATCCAGTTTGGACCTAGGTACAAGTGATTAGATCTAATGGGTATTGGCGAGCCCCACTCTTGGTCGTGGACCCATACAGAAGAGTGCGTTTGTGTCCCAGTCGATAGTAGTCGACACAAAATCGTCTAGGTTTGGATTGCTTCCTAATTCGTCACACATATTAATGTCCTCGCGAAACATTAATGATCAACGATTTCATTGACGCTTTACATACTACATCATTACATAAAGATACATTTTATACAACTCACAATTTATGGATACAGTTTATACAACTCACATTTTATGGATACAGTTTATACAACTCACATTTTACAGATACATTTTATACAACTCACATTTTACAGATACATCTCATACAACTAAACTGCATGAACTCGTTCAACTTTTGTTGATGTTTTCAAACTTACATGTATTTCAGGGAATTAGTGGACCAATGCAACGATTTCAGTTCAAGGAAAACAAGTATCAATACTCCATGCCAACTATTGAAGGGTTTGCCTGTTATATACCGCCTCTTTGCGGTGATATAGTGGTCAAAGTCTTGACATTTTAAGACTTACATTTTGATGTATAAAACGATGACAACTTATTTTCATTTGATGGTTTGTAACCAATACATTCAACTTATGTTGCATTCTTTTGAAACAATTATGACAATGGCATTGGAGCTTGTTTTTATTCATTTAGTATGTTCATTTATATTATTATGCAATGAGAACCGATCAGATCACAACTCGCGCTTCCGCTACGAGCGGGTGTGACAAGTGTTTCGTGATTTATGTGTGTTTTTGTAGTAATCAGGCAATATCTCAACGTACGTATTGAATTTCTACGTCGAACCAACGCAGAATGTCAAGTCCCAAACCCCACTATTTATACTGAAAAATTGCCCCCCTCGCGTGTCGCGAGGGGTCACCTTGGGGGCGTCGCGTGGCGCGGGGGGGTCACACTCTACCATAGGGTAGCCCCGTGTGTTACTAGCTCAGCTGAGTTGGTCATGCATGCAATTTCAATTTCGACAACAAACTGTGTGGATATTACTTACTAGGGTTCACCCCCCCCCCCTGAGTTTTAGGGGCCCTGATCCTGATTCCAATTATTCTGAAAATTTTAGGGTTTATGCAGAATCACTTGGGTTTCTCAATTAGGGTTTCCTATTGGACAACTAAAGTAATAAATAGGACTTTTTAATGAGAGTTGTTACATCCTTCCCACCTTAATAAAAATCTCGTCCTCGAGATTTACTGAAATAAGTAGGGATACTTTCGTTGCATCTCCGATTCCAGCTCCCAAGTGTATTCGGGTCCTCTCTTTGAATCCCACTTGACTTTAACTAGTACTAGTCGTTTGTGCTTGAGAAATTTGATCTTTCGATCTTCGATTTGAAGAGGTTTCTCAACAAATTTTAACTTTTCGTTTACCTCTATATCTTGGAGAGGTACTACCAAAGATTCGTCTGATAGGCATTTCTTGAGGTTAGAGACATGAAATACATCATGTACTCCAGCTAACTCTTCTGGTAATTGTAAACGATAAGCAACTGGTCCTATACGTTGGATCACTGAAAATGGTCCTACGTATCTTGGACTTAACTTTCCTTTCTTACAAAATCGAACTACTCCTTTCCAAGGAGAAACTTTCAATAGTACTCTATCTCCGACTTGAAATTCTAGTGGTTTGCGTCGATTATCAGCATAACTTCTCTGGCGATCTCGAGCAGTCTTCAGTCGTTCTTTTATCTGAGTGATCTTGTCGGTGGTTTCTTGTACGATTTCAGGACCTGATAATTGACTATCTCCTATTTCTGCCCAGCAAACTGGAGTTCTGCATTTGCGTCTATACAGTGCTTCGAATGGGGCAGTTTCGATACTTGCATGATAACTATTATTATAGGAGAATTCAATTAAGGGTAAATGGTCATCCCAATTTCCACCAAAATCTATTACACATGCTCTGAGCATGTCTTCCAGAGTTTGGATTGTCCTTTCACTTTGTCCGTCTGTCTGAGGATGATATGCCGTACTTAAATTCAGTCGAGTTCCCATTGCTTGTTGGAAACTTGTCCAGAAATGGGAAGTAAAATGACTATCCCTATCTGAAACAATGGAGAGTGGAACTCCATGTAAGGATTCTACTTCATCTACATACAACTTTGCCAACCTTTCCATGCTAAAGGTTTCTTTTATTGGTAGAAAATGAGCTGATTTGGTTAATCAATCCACAATTACCCAAATCGCATCATTACCTTTTCTGGTTTTGGGTAACTTAGTAACAAAATCCATTGTTATGAGTTCCCATTTCCATACAGGCATTTCTAAATGTCGTAGTAGACCTGAAGGTTTCTGGTGTTCTGCCTTAACTTGTGAACAAGTAAGACACTTAGAAACATATCGAGCTATGTCCTTTTTCATTCCTATCCACCAAAAGTTATTTCTTAAATCTTGGTACATTTTATTGTTTCCAGGGTGCATGGTATACCTAGATTTATGGGCTTCTTCTAAAATCTTATTTCTTAATTCTCCCTGCTTAGGTACCCATATTCTTCTTTTATGGAATCTCCAAATTCCATCAGCTCCTTGTTCTAATTCTTTGATTCGTCCTTTCATTCCTTCAGCATCATCCTTGATTGCTGTTTCTTGGAATTGCTTTCGTTGTTCCATTAAATCTAACTGTAGATTTAATCTAAGAGCACGAACCCGTCGTTGTTTCTCATGGTACTTACGACTTAAGGCATCTGCGACTATATTTGCCTTTCCTTCGTGATACTGTATATCACAGTCGTAGTCACTTAGGATTTCCATCCATCTCCTTTGCCTCATGTTTAATTCTTTTTGCGCAAATATATATCTTAAACTTTTGTGATCCGTATAGACAGTAAATTTACTTCCGTACAAATAATGTCTCCAAATCTTAAGGGCAAAAATTATGGCGCCTAACTCTAAGTCATGAGTAGTATACTTTTCTTTGTGATTTTTCAATTGCCTTGATGCATACGCAATTACCTTCTTGTGTTGCATTAGCACACATCCTAATCCTAGTTTTGAAGCATCACAGTAAACTTCAAAATCTTCAGTTCCTTCTGGCAAAGCTAGGATTGGGGCATTTGTTAACTTTTGCTTCAGAATCCAAAAAGCTTCCTCTTGCCTAGGTCCCCATTCAAACTTAACTGCTTTACAGCTTAGCTTAGTTAATGGTACAGCTATCTAGGAAAAATCCTTAATAAACCGTCTATAGTATCCGGCTAAACCTATAAAACTTCTAATTTCCATTGCGGATTGCCGCACCTTCCAAATTGCCTCTATCTTAGCAGGATCTACATGAATACCTTCGTGATTTACCATATGTCCTAAAAATTGCACTTCCTGTAGCCAAAATTCACACTTCGAGAATTTAACGTAAAGCTTTTCTTTTCTTAATAAAGTTAAAAGTGCATGCAAGTGCTGACAATGCTCGTCCTGACTTTTGGAATAAATAAGTATATCGTCGATAAAAACAATTACAAATTTATCCAAGTACGGTTTACAGATTCTATTCATCATGTCCATGAATGCGGCAGGTGCATTCGTTAATCCGAAGGGCATGACTGTAAACTCGTAATGACCATACCTAGTTCTGAAAGCAGTTTTAGGTATGTCTTCTTCTTGTACCTTCAATTGATGGTATCCGGAGCGTAAGTCAATCTTAGAAAAGTATCTAGCTCCTTGAAGTTGATCGAAAAGATCATCAATCCTAGGTAATGGGTATCGATTCTTAATTGTAACCTTATTCAATTCTCTATAATCAATACACATTCTCATCGAACCATCCTTCTTCTTTACAAACAACACTAGTGCTCCCCACGGGGATGAACTAGGTTGTATGAAACCTTTACTTAGTAATTCATCTAATTGCTTTTTCAGTTCTAACATTTATGTGGGTGCTAACCGATAAGGTTCCTTGGCTATCGGTGTAGTTCCGGGAATTAGATGAATTCTAAATTCTACTTTCCTATCTGGTGGTAATCCTGGTAACTCTTCTGGGAATACATCTGGGTATTCTGAGACTACAGGAATCTCCTTAAGTTCTTTACCCTTAGTACTAATGATTACTGAAATCATATATACTATTCCTTGCTTTCGTTCATAGCTAGCAACTTTCATCACTGATATGAACTTCATGGGTTTACGTGGTTTATCTCCTGTAATCATGATTACTTCCCCAGTAGGTGCCTGAATCTCTATAGAATTTTTATCACAAAGGATTCGAGCATGGTTGGCTACTAACCAATCCATTCCTAATACGACATCGAATCCAGTTAAATTCATTGGCAATAGGTTTGCATGAAATTTATGACCTGAAAGTTCTATATTTTCTTTTTGCAAAACCTTATCTATGTAAATAGAATTTTCGTCTGCCGTTTCGACTGTAAAAATCTGCCTAAGGTTGGTTAAGGGTAAGTTAAGAGCTTGGCAGAATGAAGTATTGATAAAACTTTGGTTTGCACCAGAGTCAAATAATACTTTTGCGTAAATGTTGTGAACTAGGAACGTACCGGCTATTACGTCAGGAATTAACTCGGCTTCCTGAGTAGTTAACTGGAAGGCTCGAACATTCTTCTTGGTAGCTCCATCAGTTGGCTTGACTTTGTTGTCTGCTGGTTTAACCAATTTAGGGCATTCTGGCTTAAAATGTCCTGTTTCTCCACAGTTAAAGCAGACTCTTGTTTTCTTTCTGCAGTCTTCTTCACGATGTCCTACAACTTTGCAAAAGTTTCAGGTTACATTACATCTTCCATAATGTTTCTTTTTGCAATTCCTGCAGAACGGCGGAGTTGAAGATTGCCCTGTTCCTCTTCTCTTGAAGTTGCTATTATTACCCGTACGAAATCCTTGGGTAATTTTCTGAGCCAGTTCCTTTTTCCTGTTTTCATCTCTTGTGCATACCAGCTCGTCAGTTAGGGTGTTAGCTAATTCTACCGCATCGTCAATAGTACGAGGTCTCACAGCTTTAACGATATTACGGATTTCGCCAATTAATCCCCAAATATAACGAGAGATGAGTATCGGTTCTGGCGAAGCCAGTGTTGGTACCACTCTAGCATATTCAAAGAATGTCGAAGTATAACCGCGACAATCTACACCCATCATTCGATGATTTAGGAACTTATTCGCCATTTGATCTTTTTCATATTCCGGACAGAATTTTATTTCTACAAGACTCTTAAATTCTTCCCAGTTCATGGCATAGGCCATATTTCTTCCTTTGGCTTGAAGTACTGTATTCCACCATTCTAGCGCCCCTTCTTTGAAAAGATTTGACGCGTACATCACCTTGTCGTCTTTGGCACATTTACTTATTGTAATTACTGCCTCGGTTTTCTCTAACCAACGCAGTGCCGCAGTCGCTCCTTCATTGCCTGCAAATTCAGCGGGTTTACAAGCAAGAAATTCTTTGTAAGTGCAACCAGGCGTTGCAGCTTTCATTTTCTTAGGGGGCGGAGCCTGCCGTGAATCATTATCGTGATTAGTATGATTAACGCCTCCGTTTATGCTATTACTGAAGTTGTATTCAGAAATACGTTTGCTAGGAATGATTTGTTGAGGTTCAACAGGTTTCTGGGCAACAGCAAGTATTGCTGGAATAGCATTGACTATTCCTTGAGCAACGATATTTTCTATATCTTGCCTAGTCATAAATTGATCCTCCGGGTGTTGCTCAGAATGGTTAACCTCGTTTACTGGTTCATCATTAGCGTTTTCCATCTGATAATTAATATATATAATTTTATTAGTATTGAATAAATAACAATCATCCATAAAATAATCATACAAATCTCACAACCCACATATAACCAAAATTATTGATTTTCTCGATTCCCATTTTATATATATTATAATATGCATCCATACACATCATTTATCTTACAAAGTTTTATTTGTAGTTATTTTACAAGATTATATTTTACTATTATTATTATTATTATTATACAATCACCATTTCACAACCCTACTATCCCTCGTCCGTTGGTACTTTAGTAACGACGTTCCCTTTCGTCGTACTTCCAGGAGATCTGTTCTCCTACTTCCCTGATCCTATTTCCTGCAACCACCAGCTCTTCGCCAAAGTGCCGGAGTTCAGCTAGATTTTCATTGCTCATTGGCGGATTTGGTATAGGTTCTGGGTCGAACTGAGGAAGAAAAGTATAAGGATTATTAAGAAGGTTTTGGAACTGCCAATCATTAGTCCACCACTCGTCCATTCCTAGAGGTTGGGTGTGGATTATAGGTTCTGGGATTGCTGGTTCTAAATTCATTGGAAGTTGAGTTCCAGCAGAATAAGGGTAGAGATTATTATTAATAGGCCTGAAGATATCACAGCTCGCCAATGCGCGATCCAATTTCTCATGAAATGGTAACTCCTTAACTTGTCTAGAGCTTTCCCCAATTTCCATTTCTATCTGCCTAGAATCTTCTCCAAACTCCATTTCTGTCTGCCTAGAACCTTCCCCGGCTTCAATCCCCTTTCCTTTATCTAAGGGATTTTCTATTTTAGGAATCTTCCTAGTTGCGGGTTTCCTCCTGCGCACACGCCTCCATCCCACAAATCTTCTCCTTTTTTTAGGCTTGGGTTTCTCCGGAGGTGGAGCATTGAATTCCATAGGTTCTTCTATATCGGGTATGTAACCAGTAAAATCTCTAGAAACCTCTATTTTCACCGGATAGAGATTTAGTTTCTGAAGGGCTTCAGATAAGTTATTCATGCTGTTTAGCATATATGCAAAATACACAAAAATTGCTAAGTTAAAATTTTGATAATAAAATTTTAAAGAAATCATTTAAATATTATTACATACCATGTGACTAATTTAATACAAAAGACAACTGATAACTAAAACATATTAGGGTTTACTGTAACTTATTTATTTACTGGGTAAAGTTTCTGACTTGTAGGTGATAAGGGTGCTAAAACTTGAGTCAGAGTATTTAAAGATTTGCATTTACTGCTACAGTGGCTAGCATATAGAGATTTGTCCATTTTTCATCTAACTCATCTTCCCATGGTGGTTTATTGTCTAATCCCTGGGGTTTCTGATTAACCTTCACTTCCTTTGGTTGTGATTTCATCATTTTCTCCTGACTTTTTCTAATAATCTGTCTTCTTCTTTTAGGAGAAAGTGGGTTCTCATATTGTGCCTTACGGACAAATATCCCTTCCTCAATATTTACTGGGAAATTTGAGGATGAGGATCCTTTATCTTTTGATGAAGTATTTAATTTATGGTAGATATCTGAAAGTCTTTGCTTACCCATACGGTAAACAAATATTCAAATAATAAAATACATAATCACAAAATAGAAATTAATAAAATTAAGTATTTTCTAAATAATTAATTGGCTTAAATCAGTGGCTCTGATTAATGTGGCTCTGATACCACCTTTTTCTGTCATGGCCCCCGACCCGGTTTGACCCATTTCAGGAGCCGCGGGACAGAAAATCCCGTGGTATTTATTTAATTGAGTTAACAGCGGAAGATTTTAACAGGATCTTTTTAAACTAAAAATTTCCCGATTATTTAATTTCACAATTCGGGATTAACCCCGGTAGTTTACAATCATATGATTTCACTGAGAAATCTTTATTTACAAAACATGTTTCTTTATTTTTATATTGAGCCACTTCCTTAAGCTTGTAGTGCTTCGCGGCACTTTTCCTGGATCACAACAGATCACCTGAAACATGTTTGAAAAAGGTTTTGTCAGCGGGAAATACTGGTGAATCATTCTTTTAAATAAAATGACGCGTTTGTTATAATTTACAGTATTAAGAGCGATTACAATGTTTCCATATATCAACCAACTACCCACAATATTTGTCACACGAACATCCATTGGTAACCTCATTGTCCAATGGTGTCTGTGACTATGGTCATATCACCCCTTGGCTAACTCGTTGTCCAATGGTGAAGGTTATCAAGTATTGTATACAAAACCCCACATACCGGCTGTAATTTGGAGATTACAAAGACTTAATCCCTGTAATTATAACTTTGAAAATAAACATGCTTTTGTAAACAAATTTGATTAAAAAGAGAATGACAAACATTGCAGATTTAATACGAACAGAGCTTAGCCTACTGATTAGCCTTGATAACCTAGTTTAAATAACAATGCACACAAACTAGGTTAGTAACTAATACAGCATTTACGATAACTCACGAGATTAAAACCTTACAACGAATGACTAAGCGCGATACTTAAACATCTATCGAGTTAACGACAAATGACAAAGTATAAACCCTAATTTGGGCAGCACTTAAACATCCATTAGATAGTTTTAATCGATCGGACATTGAATCGTATCAGCGATCGAGTTATTACCCAGTATTGCGGCAGCGTTTCGTGATTTATGTGTGTTTTTGTAGTAATCAGGCAATATCTCAACGTACGTATTGAATTTCTACGTCGAACCAACGCAGAATGTCAAGTCCCAAACCCCACTATTTATATTGAAAAATTGCCCCCCTCGCGTGTCGCGAGGGGTCACCTTGGGGGCGTCGCGTGGCGCGGGGGCTCACACTCTACCATAGGGTAGCCCCGTGTGTTACTAGCTCAGCTGAGTTGGTCATGCATGCAATTTCAGTTTCGACAACAAACTGTGTGGATATTACTTACTAGGGTTCACCCCCCCTGAGTTTTAGGGGCCCTGATCTTGATTCAGATTATTCTGAAAATTTTAGGGTTTATGCAGAATCACTTGGGTTTCTCAATTAGGATTTCCTATTGGACAACTAAAGTAATAAATAGGACTTTTTAATGAGAGTTGTTACAAGTACTGCAATCGTGATGACATCCACAAGCTGGAAGTAGAGTTCTACAACTTAAAGATGACGGGGTCGGAAATTGAAGCGTATACGAAAAGATCAAACGAACTGGCTATCTTGTGTCCTACTATTGTGGATCCTCTTATCAAACGTATCGAGCTGTACCTTAAAGGTTTTGTGCCAGAGATCCAGAGCCATGTGACTGCGGCAAACCTCGCCACTATCCAGCAAGTTATTCGTTTGGCTCATCGTCTCACTGATCAGGCAGTCGAGCAGAACAGGCTGCCCAAGCATATTGGTACTACTACTACTACTTATGATGCCCCCAACGACAACAAACGCAATTGGGATGGAGTCTCAAGCAAGGGTTCGACTTCATCTCAGTCTCAGTCTCAGCAGCGAAGGACTGATGACTACAAGGGCCCTGGTCAGCAATCTTCGGGTAGTCAGGGGCAGGGTGGATACAGAGGGAATCACCCCAAGTGCAACGGATGCAACATGCATCATAGTGGGCCGTGCAATAAGGGTCGTTGTCAGAGGTGTAACAAGCTCGGTCACGAAGCTAAGGATTGCAGGGGCGCACGACCGGCAAATCACGAAGCTAAGGATTGCAGGGGCCCCGTGTCCACATCCTTCTCTTTCTTCATTTAATGCAGTTTTGTCTTTTTAGTTCACCACGCCCCCGTGTCCGCTGAGCAGGACCCCGTGGTGCAGAAGAATCTTTGTACTATGCAGATTTGCTGGATTGTGCGAATCTTATAGTTGACCACGGCCCCGTGTCCAGTGGGCACGGCCCCGTGGTGGGCAATAGAAGCTTCTACCACTTTGTCTTTTCTGCTGACACTTGGGCACGCCCCCGTGTTGGCTGAGCACAGGGCGTGTTCAGTCTTCTGTTGTCTTGTTTTGCTTGGGAAGATGCTGTTGTGAGGTCGGGCATGTCACGTCTTGTTCCTTTTCTTGTATTTATGTTAGATTTTGATGTCTTTTTGCTTCTTTTGTGAATTTGAGCTCATTTAATCCTGAAAATACAAAAGGAAGACAAAAGCACACTTTTTCCAACATTAGTACTAAAAAAGGGTTAGTTTTATGCCACAATTGATGAAATTTATATGTTGCATTTTGCACACATCAGATACCCTCACACTTGAATCTTTGCTTGTCCTCAAGCAAAACTCTTTATAATGTGGCTATTACACTTCCCAAATGGAATGGGTAGAGAAGAAGGTTTTTGGGCTTGTCGTAGAGTGTCGGGATTTCCAAGATTCTTTATTTAATTTTATTTTTATTTATTTACAATCCTATTCGTCATGATTTATTTAAAACTTTTCATAAGATAAATTACTTATTAGGGCATACCATGTTTCTTTAAAATTCTATTTATATATAAGTTCACATACCTCACGGGGATCACTCAACACTCGGCCGAAAATGTATTTTTGTGGATCACTCGAGAGCGGCATGGAACTTACTTCTACCATAAGCTTGCCAAGCAATCAATCCTCCTCCTTTTTAACTTATATACCTTTGTAAATATCAAGGGGACTTTTTGGGTGAAGGGTTAGGCTTGGTTAAAGGTAGGTGGTTGGGTTAGTGGTTAGTAGAAAAAGGGCAAAAAGCGTAACAAGCGTCGGGTTTCGTAAGACTTTTTATTTTTGTAACTTTTGTTTTGATGAAGCTATTATTCAAACAAAGTTATTTTTGATGAACTTGTTTGTATATTTTCTTTTGCTTCATCATCAACAACATTTTTTTTTTGAAAAGTCATACGAGAAACCGTGCTAGTTACTAAAACAAGGGGTTAAAAATAAAAAGGTTTTGGTGGGTAAAAGGGTGTTTGGTTTGGGTTATGAAATGAAAAGGTTTAGGCTCAAAGGGGCTAACTAGGGGGATTTTGGGTAGGTGGTAAAAAAAAGAAAAATAAATGGTGTAGAAATAAAAAGGGTTAGTCCTAATGCCTCCATCATTTACTTACTCGGGTTTAAGTTGATAAGGACCGGGAATGTATCGTCATGGCAAGTTCTAGAGTCGCAAGAACCAAGCGGCTATTCACACAAGAAACGAAAAATGAGCATTTAGTTTAAAGATATGTAATTGTATGCTCAATAAAGGCTCAAAACTCACTTTTGTGGGAATGGGTTTTTATGTGATCAAGTATATATAGTCAAATTTTAACTGAGCTTGTCATGCCTTTTCATAATTTTCTTATGTTGGTTCTTTTTTTCACGACGCTATCGGTTGTAAATTCGTAAAAATATAACCTTTTTAGAACTTGAAATTCCCGAGTTAAACCTAGACAAGTAAAAAAAAATGAAAATTTTTTTTGAAAAAATTTGGGGTGATTAGCGGTTCCAATAGAGTTTTGTGTAAGGCTTGTATTTAGGACTTGCAAGATTCAAGGTTTTAGCATCCCCCCCCCCCCCCACACTTAAATTACACATTGTCCTCAATGTGTCCCAAAAATAAGTTTTTAGGTTGATTGAATGTGTAAAAGGTGTGAAAAAGCAAAAATTTTGTGTTACTGGGCGCTGAACACGGCCCCGTGTTATCCGGGCACGGCCCCGTGTTCAAGTGCCAGTAACAAAATTAAATCAAGAGAAACAGAAGCCTGGACACGGGGGCGTGTTGGGTGGACACAGCCCGTGTCCAGTTACCTGAACTGGGTCTTTTTCTGCAGACTGTGTAGCACGGGGCCGTGTTGGGTGGACACGGCCCGTGCCGAACTTACTGTAAACGAAGAAATTGTCGGACGGTCCTGTTTTTCCTGCATAGAGTGCTGGTTCAAGTTTCCCTTGTATCCTTTGTCATCTCAAGTGTGTTTTATTCATGTCAACTCCACCTAAACACCAAATTAACTAAAAACCATCATTCAGTACTTCATAGAGAGTTACATATTAGTCCTAAAAATTAAAATACTAGATAGTTAGGTCAAAGAAACACAAGAAATCCAAACCAAGAAATTCTAGCCTTATTTTAATAGCAAAATTTTCGAAAAGGTAAATCTTCCGGTTAAATGTGGCTTGATGAACTTTTTCCTCCGGGTATGGGTTCCTCACACATCGGCGAGCCATTCTTCGATCTCCCTAGGGAGAAGAAAAGCGGGCTCATGAGCATCGGGTTGAGGAGGTGCAACTTCCACCGGGATTTCTTGGAGTTCTTCAAGAGGAGGTTCCGCCGGAATGTCATCCCAACCGGTAGGATTTTGGATTCCAAGTGCTAGGTTCCAATCCTCTTGAGGGAGGATTGGTTCCATGGGAGGTGTCACAAGAATGTTTAATCTCTGGTGCAAGAGGTTTATTTCTTGAAAACTATTTTCCAGCCCCACCGAGAGATAATTTATACGGTCTATGAGGACCTCCTCCACCGAAGTCATCTCGTCAAGGGCTTCACGTAGCGCCATTACGTATCTTACGAGAGTTGCTTCAATTGATGGCCTCCTTTCCCTTCGACTGTTTTTGGAGTGCGCAGAAGAGGTTCCACTGTTTTGGCTAGACATTCTACGAAAATATACCAAAAATATTCCATTTTAATGAAACAGTACCACGGGCACGGCCCCGTGCTCAATGAGCACGGCCTCGTGTTCAACTTTCTGCAGATTTTTAGAACAAGGAATCTTGGGTTTTCAAATTATTTTCTCAATTTATGAAGCATTTTTTAACAGAAATAACTTAAAACCATGTTTTGTAACTTATTTTTAACAAGATTCCCTGAACAAAAAATCAACAAACACCATACTAAAGCTTGAAATCAAGCTTCAATGGAGGTGTTGTTGCAAGAAAGATGAGAAGAAGGTAATAGATAAAAGAGGAAAGGACAAGATGCTTGTTAGAATCTTCTTTTAGAACATCCCTAGGATGGTAAGTCAGAAAATCCTTTCAAATCTCTATCCCTGGATGGTCCAAATGTGCAGGGTTCTTGGCTGCATTTATAGAAAACGACAGCATGCTGGACACGGCCCTGTGTCGGCTGGACACGGCCCCGTGTGCAGGCAAGATCCTGACACGTTTAAGGGAATCTTTTGGTGGACACGGGGGCGTGTTGACCTGGGCACGGCCCCGTGTCGGAAGGCTGTTTTATGAAGTTTGTCTAGTTTCAAGGAACTTTTCCGTATCAGGCGGTTCCTTACTGGATGGAACAACCCCAAAGTGCCTAAGATACCTTAATTGATCTAGACTAAGACGAGAACGTAAGAGGTTGTCGGTGAGGGTGATTCTTATGCTATATGTAGGTGGACAAGTCCAACCCTTTTCCGGGCTCTTGTTAAAGAAGGTGTATGTCGAATCGCTCAGGTCTATGTATGCATCAAACGAAGTTGATGGGGAGTCCTTCATGGAACAATCGACACAGGGACGACTATCGCTCAAGTCTTCACTAGAGTTAGGAATATCGTTGGAAACAATGAAGTTGTTTGAATGCGTTTCCAACCCTTCTTCTTGGTTATTGTCTTGGAAAAGATTATTGAAATATTTCCTAAGTTCTTTTAACCAATCAATAATTAGATCTTCTAGTTGAAATAATTCATCGAGAAGCATTTCTCCTAGAATATCCGGTTGGGAGCATTCGAGGGAGAGATAGGGATTATTTTTACTTTCGCCCCTCTTAAGGATACTGGGGAATGATGGGTCTATATAATGGGGTTTATAGGTTAGAAAATAACATTCTAATTCCCTATGGTTACCACCACATAATTGACACCACATAGTACCATAAGAGTGCCGAAAGTAAAAAGTATCAGTATCACTCATGTTTGTGTCAGAAATTACCAATCGTCGGGATCTTACGGTTCTGTTTTTAGTAACTGAAACTTGGGCACGGGGGCGTGTTGAGTGGGCACGGCCCCGTGTTCAGCTTACTGTCTGACTTAAAATAGGATTGCCAGTTCCAATGATTGGGCACGGGGAGTGTTCAGCGGGCACGGCCCGCGCTGAGTTCAGCAGAAGCTGAAAAACTAAGAAAAATCCTAAAAAAATGAAAAATAAGAAAAACGATTAGGCCGTTGATTCCTAACTTTCTTAAAATCCTTGTGTCCCCGGCAACGACGCCAAAAACTTGATGTGTATTCTAGTGTTATATATATTAGGTGTATATTTTAAGCCCCTTTAACACTTTTTAGTCAAGTTTTAAATTTATAAAACACGATATTTACTAACACTAGACACACATATGGGCAAGTGCACCCATCGTGAGCGTAGTATAGTGTTGGTAAGATACCAAGGTCGTCCAAGGACACAAGAGCTTTTAGTACCGGTTTATCCTCAACGTCTAATCAAATCAAAAAAAGTTTTGAAAAATGTTTTAAACTAAAAAATAAAAAAACTAACTAAAAATGCTGAAAATAAAAATAAAAATTAAAACAGATAGACAAGATGAATCACTTGGTTCCGACTCGTATCTAGTGTAACCTTTGATTATTTCCGCACTTTTGCACTTATTAAGAGATTATCTTAGTTATTGTAGTAGGCCCCTCTTTTGAAGGTGATGTTACCCTCACCCCAGTAGTTTGAGTCAGCAAGGATACAATCCTAAAAGGGTGGATTATTGGAAGATAATTAATTAAGTTATTAATGCAAATTATGGTAGGCCCCTCTTTTGGAGGTGACGTTACCCTCGACTAAGTAGTCTGAGTCAGCAGGGATACAGTCCTAAATAGCCGGGTTATAGTATTAATAGTAGTTAACTTATGAGGGGATCAAAGAGTTTGGACCCCCGCCATCCAATACCGTTAAGTATTGAAGGAGATCCTACTAAATTTGACCCAGGTCCATTGCAGGACCTCTAAACGCTGAACAATGGCAAGACCTTTACCAAACCGTTCCCTTAACCCCCAACCAGGTAGCCAACATACCTCCATATAGACCGTGGAGATATGAATGGTGAAAATCTTTTATTTTATATAGACAGTAAAATAATGCCAAGACACCACGGACAAACGATAAGGAAAGATCACCTTCAACATAAGCAACTAGTTATTAAAGTCATTAATACAAAACCAAATAAAAAGTGCGAAAATATTAGAAATAAAAAGTATTACACTAGACACTTTGTCTTCACCAAGTGATGTAAGAGACTTAGGCAAACATGGCCTTGATTGTCAAGAATTCTTACGATCAATCTTGGATCCCAAGACGACTCACACACTCTACGATGAACAATGGATGATGGTGGTGGATGATGGTGTTATGGTGGTGGTGGGTGGTGGGTGAAGTGTGAGAGAGGTGGTGTGTCAAGGGATGGTTTGAGCTTGAGCCAAGCACTTCTATTTATAGGCTGAACAGAAGCTCGGGCACGGCCCCGTGTCCACATCCTTCTCTTTCTTCATTTAATGCAGTTTTGTCTTTTTAGTTGACCACGCCCCCGTGTCCGCTGAGCAGGACCCCGTGGTGCAGAAGAATCTTTGTACTATGTAGATTTGCTGGATTGTGCGAATCTTATAGTTGACCACGGCCCCGTGTCCTGTGGGCATGGCCCCGTGGTGGGCAATAGAAGCTTCTACCACTTTGTCTTTTCTGCTGACACTTGGGCACGCCCCCGTGCTGGCTGAGCACGAGGCGAGTTCAGTCTTCTGTTGTCTTGTTTTGCTTGGGAAGATGCTGTTGTGGGGTTGGACATGTCACGTCTTGTTCCTTTTCTTGTATTTATGTTAGATTTTGATGTCTTTTTGCTTCTTTTGTGAATTTGAGCTCATTTAATCCTGAAAATACAAAAGGAAGACAAAAGCACACTTTTTCCAACATTAGTACTAAAAAAGGGTTAGTTTTATGCCACAATTGATGAAATTTATATGTTGCATTTTGCACACATCAGCACCAATAGCTCGAGCACCTTATCATCTAGCTCCATCTGAACTAGAAGAACTATCCGCACAGTTACAAGAACTCTTGGAAAAGGGTTTCATATGGCGTAGCTCTTCGCCCTGGGGAGCTCCAGTGTTATTTGTGAAGAAGAAAGACGGTACCTTCAGAATGTGTATTGACTATCGCGAACTCAACAAGGTGACCGTGAAGAATCGTTATCCTCTTCCACGCATTGATGACTTATTCGACCAGTTGCAAGGGTCGAGTTTCTACTCAAAGATTGACCTGAGGTCAGGCTACCATCAACTGAGAGTCCGAGACGAGGATATCTCTAAAACAGCATTCAGGACTCGTTATGGGCATTACGAGTTTCTGGTTATGCCTTTCAGATTGACGAATGCACCCGCGGTCTTCATGGATCATATGAACCGAGTGTGCAAACCTTACCTGGATAAGTTTGTCATATTTTCATCGATGACATCCTGATCTATTCGAAGAGTCACGAGGAACACGAGCATCACCTGAGACTTATTTTGGAACTTCTTCGAGCGGAGCAGCTGTATGCCAAATTCTCGAAATGTGACTTTTGGCTTCGCGAAGTCCACTTTCTAGGCCACGTGGTAAACAAGGATGGGATTCATGTTGATCCATCCAAGGTCGACTCGATCAAGAACTGGCCTGCACCCCGTACACCAACAGAAATCCGCCAATTCTTGGGTTTGGCGGGCTACTACAGAAGGTTCATCAAGGATTTCTCAAAGATTGCGCAACCTCTCACTTCACTAACTCAGAAAGGTGTCACCTATCGTTGGGGTGATGCACATGAGTCCGCGTTTCAGCACTTAAAGAATAGACTTTGTAGCGCACCTATCCTCTCATTGCCTGAAGGTACAGATGATTTTGTGGTTTATTGCGACGCGTCCATCCAAGGACTTGGTTGTGTGTTGATGCAACATGACAAGGTCATTGCTTATGCATCGCGGCAACTTAAGGTTCACGAAAGGAACTACACTACTCACGATCTGGAGCTGGGAGCAGTTGTTTTCGCACTTAAGATATGGAGACATTACCTGTACGATACCAAGTGCACCATTTACACCGATCACATGAGTCTCGACCATATCTTCAAGCAAAAGGAGTTAAACATGCGACAACGTCGATGGGTCGATCTCTTGAATGATTATGAAATACCATCCGGGCAAGGCCAATGTTGTGGTCGACGCCCTCAGTCGAAAGGAGACCACACCTAAGCGAGTGCGTGCGTTACAACTTACCATTCAATCTAGTCTTCCCGCTCAGATACGAGATGCTCAGGTTGAAGCATTGAAAGCAGAGAACATCAGGGCGGAGTCCCTACGAGGATCAAGGAAACGGTTAGAACAAAAGGAAGACGGCGCCTACTATGTAAACGAGCGCATCTGGGTTCCACTTTACGGAAACTTACGCGAGCTTGTGATGGATGAAGCGCACAAGTCTCGTTACTCAGTACATCCTAGTTCGGATAAGATGTACCATGACTTAAAGACTACATACTGGTGGCCTAGCATGAAAGCCAACATAGCAACCTACGTCAGTAAATGTTTGACTTGTGCGAGAGTCAAGATTGAATATCAGAAACCATCAGGCCTGCTCCAACAACCAGAGATCCCGACATGGAAATGGGAGCAAATTTCCATGGATTTTGTTACTGGCCTACCTAGATCACAACGAGGAAACGATACTATTTGGGTGATAGTGGATCGATTGACTAAGTCTGCGCACTTTTTGGCTATCAAAGAAACAGACAAGTTCTCTACTTTAGCAGAAGTTTACTTAAAGGAAGTGGTTTCGAGGCACGGGGTGCCAACCTCTATCATATCTGATCGTGACGTGTGTTTTACCTCTGAATTGTGGTAAGCGATGCACAAGTCTTTTGGCTCTCGATTAGACATGAGCACAGCATATCACCCGCAAACGGATGGGCAGTCTGAACGCACCATCCAAACCCTTGAAGACATGCTTAGGGCATGTGTGATTGATTTTGGTAACGGCTGGGAACGACATCTACCTTTAGTGGAATTTTTGTATAATAAAAGCTACCACACCAGTATCCAGGCCACCCCGTTTGAGGCATTGTACGGACGTAAATGCCGATCACCTCTTTGTTGGGCAGAAGTTGGTGACAACCAAATCACTGGCCCAGAACTTGTGGTAGACACAACTGAGAAGATTGCTCAGATACGACAACGAATGGCGGCAGCTCGTGACCGTCAGAAAAGCTACGCTGATAAGCGCAGGAAACCAATCGAGTTCCAGGTTGGGGATCGAGTGCTACTCAAAGTCTCACCTTGGAAAGTGTAGTTCGTTTTGGCAAACGAGGCAAACTCAATCCGCGTTATGTCGGACCGTTCGAAATCATTGAGAAAATTGGCAAAGTCGCTTACAGATTGAACCTACCCAAAGAACTCAGTGGAGTTCACAACGTATTTCACGTGTCAAATCTGAAGAAGTGTCTGTCAGACGAGACCCTCATAGTTCCTCTCAAGGAGCTCACAATCGACGATCGGCTGCGATTTGTCGAGGAACCAGTAGAAATCACAGACCGAGACGTTAAGGTTCTCAAGCGCACCAGGATACCCCTTGTCCGAGTTCGTTGGAACTCCCGTCGTGGCCCAGAGTTTACCTGGGAATGAGAAGACCGCATGAAACTCAAGTATCCCCAGTTGTTCGAGAACAGTGCAACCACTGCTGAGGCTGAAGCTACTGCGGAATTTTGGGATGAAATTCCAAACCAACGAGGGGATGATGTGACGCCCCAGGAAAACCACGCAACTTAACTAGCTTCCTCAGTAACTACGCGCTAAATTTCGGGACGAAATTTCTTTCAAGTTGGGGATGATGTGACAACCCGAGTTTTGATCGGGGTGTCGCGCTCCGGTCAAAGATAATATTTATAGTCCCAAATTACCCTTAACAAATAGTTAGTGGTAGTAAGGGGTCGAACCACGAAGAGTATGTGGTTTGCGAGTGGATTCGATTGAATTATGAAAAGGTGTCACAATTATGAAGCTTGCTATGATATATTTTTGAATTTTTATTTTGTTGAAAGATGTGAATTTAAACTAGAAGAATTGGTTTAAGTGATTAACAACTAATGATTAACAAATTGCAAGAAATGAAATTGATTGTTTGAACAATAATAAGAAAACAAGGCTCACACCCGGTTCGGTAATTGAAGTCTTAGGATTTCTACACGTTTTCGATTCGATTCAATTGCAAATATGATTAACAAATTTAGTGTTACAAGGCTTAGGTGCCAACAGCTATCAACGTCGTAAATGACGGACCACAATGCACTTTGTTACCAAGAACATGTAAACTCTAACCTAGATAAGGCATAATTGCACATAAACATTTCGCAAAGTCAAATTTAATCTTCACTCGACAATTCACGAATACAATACCAATGCAAGACAATTATCATAAGTTTCAAAATCAAATCACAACTTGTCACAAACCGAATCTTAAATACAATGTTTAAACCCTAAGAACTTACAAAAACCTACACTGGGGTGAAACCTCCAAGAATTAGCCGCTCATGGTCGAAGAGGCATGATCAGCGGATGATGGAGACTTGAATTGGGTCATCTTGAAGCTTGAAGATGGATGAATGGAGGAATGGTTAGGATTGTGGATGGTTGGTAATGATGGATTGAAAGATGATTCAGGATTAGGGTTATGGAATGGTAATGGTGATGAATTAGATGTTGATTCGGGTGATAGAGATGATGGTAGGTGTAATGGTGATGAAAAGTGATGAGAATAGGCTCCCAAGTGAGGATTCAAACTCAAAATAAGTGTAACTCCCCTTTTGGTTGGTGAGAGTTTCTTTTAATTCGTCAAAACATCAAAAATAACAAACCAACGCGAACTGAACATGGAGGAGCCGTCGCCGACAGTGGATGTGTCCGTCGGTGACGGTGCGTGGTTTTCCAAATGCAGCCGACGGTTAATCTTGCTGTCTACGGACGATTTGGACGACGGGTATTTACACCGACCGTCGGTGACGGCCCATATGGGTGTCGGCGATGGTGCCCATAAACCATACTCTCTGTTTTTCGCGTTCCTTGCTCTCGGTTGACCCGTTTCGCTTCCCGGTGGCTCCTTTTTCACTCCGGTGACCCCTAAAGCTCCCGAAAAGCTCCTTAAACTCTGCTAGACCTGCAAAACAAGTATCTAATCAAAAGTAGGCTATTCGAAATTAAAAACTTGCGTAAAAACATCAAATTAAACAATTACAAGCACCGGTTTTTGACCACGTATCACATCCCCACACTTGTCATTTGCTTGCCCCCAAGCAAATCTGTTTTTCACTTTCACGTGGGTCGAACAACGAATCCACTCCCCATTCCCGAGATGAAGGTTAAGGTCCAATGTCACGCTAAAGTTCAAACTCTTTACAATTTTCAACATATTTAACAGTGAAGTGATTTCACATACAAGAAATGGTTATCCAAGATTAACCCGCCCGTGAAACCAACAATTCATGCATATCCCTCACAATGTTATCTCCACTCGGATTGTAAATTGGCTAATGTTTATAATGTATTAGCACTTCAAAGAATATTCACTCAAAACCGATTAGAACACATACCCGCATAAGCTTGCAACTCAATCATTCTCCACCATCGATCACGAATACTAAGCACAAGTCATAAGGTCTTTGTAAGGGTTGTAACGGGGCTAGGCTAAGGGTAGGAAATAGGATATTTTAAAGTGGCTAAGGTGATGAAAATTCGATTTTTATTACAAATGACTACTCTAAACAAAACTTCTATAAACACCAATTATGAGGCAACAACTTTCGCCTTTTATTCAACAACTACTAACACTTCTTTTTGCGTTTTTCTCAATGCTTTCTCAATTCTTTTTCATAAAAATTTTTTATATGCAAACAATCAAAAACACCTATACAAATACAACTCCTATAATCGAATTTCCATCACACGGGTTTAAAAGAAAAAGGTTTAAGGTTATGGGCTATAGGGTGGTCAAACGAAAGGTTTAGGCTCAAAGTGGGCGACTAGGGGATTTATTTGGGTAAGGATGGATAAATGGTTTTAAAAGAGAAGGTTTACCTAATGCCTTAATCATTCTCATGCTTGTATTCGGTCTATGGTCTCAAACGTATCAAAAGTTGCAAGTTCTACAATATGTGACTAATGGTCCACTCAAACAAAGAAACATAGGTATGTAATCTATGATATAAAAGTGGCTCAAAACCTCACATATCTAAAAGGGTATGGTATGTGACATGCATAAAAGACTAGTTTCTTAGGCGGATTATTCCCAAATAACCACCCGCTAAATACCCGTCATGCTGTTAATTTGAACTTGACCATGACAAAAGACCAAATGGGTTGTGACATCCGTAGTTGACTTAGTTACTTGTGCTTTTAAGATCGCTTTTGAAACAAGATATTTTTGAATTTTTTTTTTTTTTGAAATTTTCCCCCAATCCCCACACTTGAGGTAAACATTGTCCTCAATGTGTAGTGTTTAAATGAATGGGTCAAAATCGAAAATTCTTACTACTCCCCCATCCCCACACTTGAGGTACATATAGGAACTAGAGTTTTTAAAGCGCACAAGGGATGTGACATGGCTAACTTCCCAAAAATTTCACCCCGGAAAATAAAATACAATTTACAGTCCACTTATTTGCTAACTAAAAATCAAAAGTAAAAAGAAACGTATGCACCTGATTTGTTTAGCTCATTCCTCGTGTGCTCCTCTTCTCTTCAAGAAAGCGGTTGTCCCACGAACACAATGTACCTACAAATCTTATCCCTTGTGTAGAAGCATGCTTCTCACAACCATCAAAATTTGTTAGTTACCTAGTTCTACCGCTTTAATGGAAACATTACCAAGCCATACGTTATTTACTTTTGATTTGTGTGGAAAATTAACTTACAACAATAATAAACCTAACTCACTTTCGTAGGAATCACGGTTGCATTTAACTTATGCAACAAGCCCTTTTAAACCCCCCAATAGCTTGGGAGGACGAGAGGTCTTGTGAGGGTTTTATAGGGAACACACCCACAACGTTCATTTAACTAGGCAAAAATAAATAAATAACCAAATAGAAAAAAATATATATATATATACAACAACAACACAAAACATACCATGCCTCTACCGCTGATATCGCTCGGTGGGGTTAACTGGCGGGTTTGGATGGTATTGATTACCAGTGAGGGCCTCAAACATCTCCCTATAGTTATCGAGTGGACTCTGCTCTCCTTGAGGTGGTGGTTGGTAAGGAATCGGGATGAAGCTGGAGCCCACTGCCTCTGGCCAGTGAGGGGTTGGATCGGATAGGCGTTGTGGATGGGGAAGGTTGGGGTAATCGGTCCACCCCGAGTGTTTGGCAAAAGGGAGACCGGCTTGATAGTCTCTTTGATGTCGCTCCTGATCGTGGAGCACCTTGGCATTATTAATAGCCATTTGGTTATAGACAGCTAAAGCACTGCATCGGCGTTGCTCCAATTCTCTGTGTTCATTTTGACGCCTCGCCTCTTCTTCCTCCCATGCCCGTCTTTGGGCCCTATCTTCCTCTTGCAACTGTAACAAGCGTTCTATTTGTGACCGTTGTAACGCTTGTTGCAATTGTTGTTCCTCCATTTGTTTCTCCATCCTCTCGCGAAAGGATGCTTGGAAAGTCCACTGTTCTTGCGAGTACGCCCCTTGCGCCTCTTCCCATGCTTTCCTGCTTTCCTCATGTTCTCTTCCCTCACCTATACATGCCGAGACGTTATCATAAACCGCTTTTTGCCCACGGTTCCAAAAACGGTACGTCGGCCCTTGTCTTTGATTCACAAAGTTTGCTACATCGGCAAAAATTTCCCGATGTTTCCTCCTGTATCTCTGTCTTGGTCCCCGTGGACCGGCAGGCTCCGTCTCATCCTCCAAATCAACCATCTCCTCATCTTCATCTTCATCACCCTCTCTCGGTTCAGTGAACCTGTAACTGTGTCCTTGTTCATCCTCAATCGTGTGAAGATGACCAAAAGCCTTAACCGTTATCTTCCAATGTCTCCTCATGGAGGTGAAGTTGAACTGATCGATGGGTTTAGACACCCACAGCGACTCCTGAGGCAATGCATTTTGCTGCAAAATCATTGCGCTAATCAATCTCACATAAGGAATCATCTTCCGTTTTAATGATTCCCTTGTATCCCATGTATTGATCATCACAATTTGGCGCCATGATAGCCTTGGCGTCCCATACAACAACGAATGTAAAACCCGGCGGTTGGGTGCCTTCACTGCCCCGCGGTCCCCAAACCGCACCATAACATTCTCCAATGAAATGCCCTGTAATATTCTGCCCTCCAAGGACAAATCATTTCTGGATTCCCCTGCACCTCCAGAACCTGGCAAGACCGATGCTAGCATTTGATCCGGATCAGCCGTGTTTGCCTTGTTATCCAAAAACTGATCGTAGTCATAGTAATCGTATGCTTCAACCCCAAGTGAATCAAATCTCGCGATGGCATTCATGTGCTCAAATGACATAATCATTTGATTCTTGCCAATATTGTCGATCAACTGCAATGTAGGAGCCGGCCCATCAGAATGTTCAAACCGTAGAGTAGACAACCATTCACAAACTACGCCCAAATACACCCGGGTAGTGATATCCTCGCACCAATCAAGTACTCGCTCCCACCCAATCTTTTCAAACTTTTGAACTATGCCGATTTTTCGGAATTCTTCGACATTCAATGTACGCTCACATACTACCCTCTCGGGTACGGGCTTTGAAACACCAGTGACCATCTTCATTTTCCACATTTTCGCCTCTAATTTCTTGTTTCGATACCGGGAAAGAGCCTTCAGTTTTTCGTCCTTCCAAACTGAGGCCGATCGACTATTCTTAGCCTCCTCCCAATCCTAATCTTGTCTATAGAGTCGCCCATCACCTTCTTCTACATTACTTAATTGTTCCCAACGTTTTTGATATTGCCCCGTGCCTGAACCGGCTCCCGAAGACGAACCTTGCCCGGAGGTTTTTGCTTTCTTTCTTCCTCCAAACATAGCTATAATTAAAAGATAAGACAACAATTAGTACACCCCAAATCTTCAAACAATCTCAAACTTTGAACATAATATTCAATGTTGAATTTCAATCAATAATTAGATGCAAAAATCGCCTTTTTAAACTTCCAAAGTCGCTCATTTTAACATCTACATATCAATTTAGCATGTTTATTCACAAGATTTCTCAAAATTTCATGGTTTCAACAATATTCAACATTACAACTATGCTTAATCATGCAAAAATCTAGTGTAATCACATCACCAAGACTAAAGCATGCTCAAATCCCACCCAAATCAAGTAAACATTCTTAAGTTTATGCTAAAACATCATACATAATGATAAACAACCTACTCTTAAACAATGAGCTTAAAATTTCGGAAGAAATCAACAATACATATGAAAATCATGCATAAATTTACTGAAATTTCATACCTTTGATGTAGATTGATCAAGAAAAACTAAGAAAAGTGCAAAGCAAGAAATTTGATGAACACTCTTCAAAAACCCTAGAAATCACGCCCAGAAATCTTGCAAATGAGCAAGAACTAATGCAAACCGTGATGGGGATTTTGTTCCTTTCGAAAAATTACTCAAGATAGGCTCAAAAATCATTGGATTTGATGGAGATTTGAAAGAGTTATTAAGAAGAGAAGGATTAGGGTTCTTGAGATGAGTTTTTGGGGAAGATGAAGTGCAAGAGAGAAAAGGAATGTATGGATCTGAATTGATGGTGTTTCTGGATGTTTTGGGAGAGTATGGAAGTTCTCGAGTCATATGAATGGTCACAACATGTTTTGTTTTGAGTTGGAAGAGCTGTAAATGACCTTTGGTTCGATCCGAGCCCTTAACAAAATTTTGGCGCCGTTGCCGGGGAGTGCGTGCGCTTTGTGTTTGGATTATTGTTTGAATTTGCGTGATTATCTGTTTAATTTGTTTAGTTTCTTTTTTGTACTTTCTCTTTTTCCTTGTTACGCGGGTGTGTTACTTGTGCAGGTTACAGGTAGTGTATGCATACGCGAAACTCCGGGAGGACTTCACCGTTAGTCTACGAACCGGAAATCGAAAGAGTAGCAAGAAGAAACCTAGCAAGCCGATTGGAAGCAACCCTTACTTCTAATCAAACCAACCAAACACCACAACTCACACCATCCATTGAAACCAATTCAATGGCGAACCAAAACTCAAACCAAAACCAAAACCCGAACCAATTTCAATACCGAAGCAATTTCAATCCCGCTCAAAATGTTCAACCTATGCCTCAAGAGCGACCGGGTGGTAATAACAACAATGGACCACCCACACCACCTTTCCAAAACCAAAATCCCAACAACACCCAAAGAACACCCCAACAATAAAACCTTCATCGACAAACTTCCTTACCCATCAACCTTGATGACTGGAATGTCAATTCCGACCGTCGAGGCAATCGAGATCGTGGCAATCCCGCGAACGAAGACCCTTTCTTTAACATAGACGATTTGAGGAACGCCATCCCCGATGATGAGCCGTTTAGTGTTCCCGGTTATCAATTGCCGGAGCATGTGAGCGTTCAAACGGAAAATTCGGACGATGGAGGATACTATGATGATCGAGTTAATGATGACGAAGATTGGGGGTATGTGAATCAAGGCAACATCTACAATGCAAGAAGGTTTGAAGATGATGAGTTTGGATACCAAAACGCCAATTTTGTGGGGAATGATGACTACGGGTATGGGAATAGAAGAAATGACGGTTAAGAAAACAACCGCCAACCACGTAACAACAACCAAAGGAACCGAAACGATGGGTTTTATAATAACAACAACAATGCTAACCCTAACCGGATTCCCCGTTTCGTGGGAGGTGGCAATCAAGGGGGTAACCAAGGTGGAAATCGAAGAGGTGATAGAAGGGATAACCGAAGGCCGGTGGACCAAGAAGTTAACGGTCCACAACGTCGTCAACAACCTCCACGGGGAGTGAATGACCGTTTCCGACCGGTGGTCACCGAAAATGATTCACCGATTGTTTGTGAAAGAAGGATGTTCGATTGCAAACCCCACTACATCAACATACTTCCCCACTTCAATGGGAGGTCTAATGATGAAACGTACACGCATTTGGCGGAATTCTCATCTCTATGTAACACAATCGGGGGGCACAATTTCGCATTGGAGGAAGTCAAGCTTCGACTATTTCAACTTTCGTTAAAGGACAAAGCGAAGCAATGGTTCTTTACACTTCCGGCAAATAGTATTCGAACATGGGGAGAAATGCAACAAGCTTTTCTTGATGAATACTATTCAATGGCGAAGACCGATGACGCTCGTGATGAAATTAGGTCTTTCCGCCAACTATCGGGTGAACCGTTGCATGAGGCATTCACAAGATACAAGGAGTTGATGCGAAAATGCCCACATCACCAAATAGAAAAGTGGGAATTGGTGAAGTGTTTTGTACGGGGTTTGGATGATAAGACATGGAATCGCCTCGAGTCGACGAGCAACGGAACTTTATTGAGCAATCATGAGGATGATGAATGGGAATTCCTCGAGCGGATGAGCAAGCGGTCTAAAGAAAAGGAATCGGCCGATAGAGCTAAGAAACAACTCGTTTCCCGGTCACTTCCCGATCTTGATTCTAAGGATCGAATTTCTACCTTAGAAAGGGAGATGGCTCGTATGAAGAAGAAGGAGGTGAACGTGGTACAATTCGGGGTGTGTGAAGAGTGTAGAGATATCGGTCATATAACCGAACAATGTCCAATGGGGTCAAGTGATTACACCGAGGAGGTAAACCAAGTGTATGGGGATCGAAAGCAATATGACATGAATTCCAACACTTACCATCCGGGTTTGAGAAATCACCCTAACTTCCGGTATGGTAATGCCTCGAATCAAATGAACCCGAATTTTCAATCGGGAAATCAAGGTGGGTCCTCGTATAATAATCGTCAAGGTGGTAACCAAGGGGGTTACCAAAGGAATTACAATCAAGGGGGTAACCAAGGGTATCAAAGCCGAGAAAACAATTATCAACGGGGTTACAACCAAAGTGGAAATGGGGGTAATGCTTCAAACTCCCAAGGTGATGACTCGATAAATTCGAAATTTGATGCCATCATGAATGCCGTGAGTAATCTTACCAATTCACATCAAGCTCTTACTAAGAGATCAAAGCTGAAATGAGGAAGGAGTTTGAAGTAAGAGATAAATCTCATAAGGCGTTGGAGAAGCAAGTGGGGCAACTTGCCCAAGAGATGGCTCAAATTCGTGGAAGTGGAGGAGGACTTCCAAGTGACACCACAGTGAACCCTAAGCATCAAGGGTCGAGCTCAAAGAACACACGTGAGGTACCAGTTAATAAAATTACTTTGCGTAGTGGTTGAGTTGTAGATAATGGTGTTGAGCCACCACCACCCAAGTTTGTTGAAGGGGTGGTGGAAGATGCGAGTGATGATGAAGGTAATAACGGTCAAACGGGTCAAAATAAAAATGATTTAAAAATTAATAAAAATACACCCGTTGTGACCGTTCCCGTCCCAAAGGTTAAGGAAAAGGGTGTGGAGGTTAATACCGCCCCTTATCCCGAAGCTTTGTTGGGACCATCTAAGAAAGTGGTAAACAAATGAGGCCCATAACAAGAAGAGATGTGGGAAATTTTTAAACAAGTCAAAATCAATTTACCACTCTTAGATGCAATTAAGCAAGTACCTTCATATGCTAAATACTTGAAAGATTTATGCACCCAAAAACGGACTCACAAGTTTCCTAAGAAACTTGATTTAACCGAAAATGTGAGTTCGATTCTTTCGGGTGCACTTCCACCAAAACTTCAAGATCCGGGGGCGCCCATTATTTCAATACAAGTTGGTGAATTTAAAATGACCCGGGCACTTTTGGATCTTGGAGCAAGTGTAAGTATCTTGCCGGGTAGTTTATACGACCAATATGATTTTGGTCCACTTCAAGTGTCTAACACCGCCGTGGTGTTAGCCGACTTAACCCCTAAACTACCCCGTGGGATAGTCACGGATGTAATAGTCAAGGTCGAGGACTTTTATTATCCGGTGGACTTTCTTGTATTAGATTATGTCTCTTTGGACCGAACTAAGCAACCAACGGTGATTCTCGGTCGACCATTTTTGGAAACATCGAATACCCAAATTAATTGCAAATCGGGCACGGTCGACATGACTTTTGGTAACCGTCGATTGCGGTTAAATGTCTTTTCGGGATTGACGGATCCTCTAGTCGGCGATGAATGCTATATGGCGGACATTGTTGACGAGTGTATACCTCTATGCGACATTAGTGTCGAAGAGGAAAACACAATAGAGGAATGTTTCATGTTTGACAGGTTACAAGGAGAGATGAATCGAAGCATGGATGAAGAAGTGAAAGAGTTAGAGGTCATGGTGGTAAAGGAAGGAAGGCCCACTTGGACACATCAAGTGGAAAGTTTTCCGGAAAGCATAAACACAAAGTTGAAGCCGTCATTGGAGGAGCCGCCGGTGCTAGAGTTGAAGATGCTACCCAAGCATCTTAAGTATGCTTATGTGGGTGAAGGTAGCACGCTTCCAGCTATCATTGCATCTAACTTGACCGGAGAGCAAGAAGAAAAGTTGATGAGAGTATTGGTCACTCATAGATCCGCTATCGGGTGGACCATCGTGGATTTGAAGGGAATTAGTCCCTCGGTGGTGATGCACAAGATCATCACGGAAGATGGTATGAGTCCTTCTCGCGACACACAACGGAGACTAAATCTGAACATGCGAGAAGTGGTCAAGAAGGAGGTATTGAACTGGCTAGATGCGGGTATCACGAAGAGTATGTTTATAGTCCCAAATTACCCTTAACAAATAGTTAGTGGTAGTAAGGGGTCGAACCACGAAGAGTATGTGGTTTGCGAGTGGATTCGATTGAATTATGAAAAGGTGTCACAATTATGAAGCTTGCTATGATATATTTTTGTATTTTTATTTTGTTGAAAGATGTGAATTTAAACTAGAAGAATTGGTTTAAGTGATTAACAACTAATGATTAACAAATTGCAAGAAATGAAATTGATTGTTTGAACAATAATAAGAAAACAAGGCTCACACCCGGTTCGGTAATTGAAGTCTTAGGGTTTCTACACGTTTTCGATTCGATTCAATTGCAAATATGATTAACAAATTTAGTGTTACAAGGCTTAGGTGCCAAGAGCTATCAACGCCATAAATGACGGACCACAATGCACTTCGTTACCAAGAACATGTAAACTCTAACCTAGATAAGGCATAATTGCACATAAACATTTCGCAAAGTCAAATTTAATCTTCACTCGACAATTCACGAATACAATACCAATGCAAGACAATTATCATAAGTTTCAAAATCAAATCACAACTTGTCACAAACCGAATCTCAAATACAATGTTTAAACCCTAAGAACTTACAAAAACCTACACCGGGGTGAAACCTCCAAGAATTAGCCGCTCATGGTCGAAGAGGCACGATCAACGGATGATGGAGACTTGAATTGGGTCATCTTGAAGCTTGAAGATGGATGGATGGATGGAGGAATGGTTAGGATCGTGGATGGTTGGTAATGATGGATTGAAAGATGATTCAGGATTAGGGTTATGGAATGGTAATGGTGATGAATTAGATGTTGATTCGGGTGATAGAGATGATGGTAGGTGTAATGGTGATGAAAAGTGATGAGAATAGGCTCCCAAGTGAGGATCCAAACTCAAAATAAGTGTAACTCCCATTTTGGTTGGTGTGAGTTTCTTTTAATTCGTCAAAACATCAAAAATAACAAACCAACGCGAAGTGAACATGGAGGAGCCGTCTCCGACGGTGGATGTGTCCGTCGGCGAAGGTGCGTGGTTTTCCAAATGCAGCTGACGGTTAATCTTGCTGTCTACGGACGATTTGGACGACGGGTATTTACACCGACCGTCGGCGACGACCCATATGGGCGTCGGGGACGGTGCCCAGAAACCATACCCTCTGTTTTCGCGTTCCTTGCTCCCGGTTGACCCGTTTCGCTTCCCGGTGGCTCGTTTTTCACTCCGGTGACCCGTAAAGCTCCCGAAAAGCTCCTTAAACTCTGCTAGACCCGCAAAACAAGTATTTAATCAAAAGTAGGCTATTCAAAATTAAAAACTTGCGTAAAAACATCAAATTAAACAATTACAAGCACCGGTTTTCGACCACGTATCAAGTTTCCAAGGTCTTCCCTCTGTACTATACTTGTTTCATTCTAACTTGTACATGCTAGTATATGATTGATGTATTTGTGTTATATATTGATGCCATGATATGAGATTGTATGTTTAAATTAGTGTTATGTATGGTTGATTTTGAAACTTGGGTTAATCTGTGTTGAATGTTCCTTGCCTGACTTCATGAAAACCCTAGTCGACGAAATCATGAGATTTCGTCATAACCTTACTCGACGAAATCATGAGATTTCGTCATCACCCTTCTCGACGAAATCATGAGATTTCGTCTTCACTTTTGCCGGGTTTCGTCGGCCCAAGTTACTCGAAGCCCAGGAGAGGCCCGACTGCCGATTGTTCGACTATTTATGCATGCACTAGGTTATGTTGCACTTTTTAGCAAACCCTAGCTCTCTCCTTCAAGTCGACGGCAGCCTTCCTCTCATTCGAAGCCAGATCCCTCTTGTTTGATCATTCTTAGTTCGGTTAGTGATTTCCACGTTTAGTTTGATTTTAGTTCTAAATATATGGTTATGTTGTTGAACGTGTTCTTGAAAGAATAATGTATGATCAATCTGTTACATGATGTTGTGCGGATCATGATATTGATTTAGGGTTTTGAATAAACAGTGTGTGTGCTTGAACCGGACTATATTATAAACATGCATCTTGTTAATCAAACCCTAGTATTAAGGATAGCACGGAATATAGATAACGAATCTAAAGTTGTGTGGGTATATTGTTCGTGTACAGGCTTGTATTAGTGGATTTCATGATCAAACTGTTGTAGAAATCGTTATGCAGGTTCGGATGCAAACTTGGGTGATAGCATGAATTAATAGGTTGATTTGGATGATTTAATTCTGCTTAAATGACTGCTACTGTCAGTGATGATTAGGGTTGCTTAGGGTTGCTGTAGTACGTAACTGATGTGATGATTATGCTCTCACCCGACGAACTCTCACTCGACGAAATTCATATCGACGAAATCTCAAGTTCACCGAGAGATTTCGTCGTAACCATTTAGACGAAACCCCATGAGTTCGTCACCTAGGACCTCGACGAAAACCCTACAGTTTTCGCCACACATCACCTCGACGAAATCCTGAGAGTTCGTCGTCTGGAGTTCGTCGCCTAGTAACTCATTCACATCAGATTGTGTTTAAAACTTGTATGAAGTCTGAATGCTCACTAATGGACTGTTTGTAATGTGGGTCATGATTTAGGGAATATGAATTTGTATGCAACCTGTGTACTTGATGTGACTGTATAACTGCAATGTGTTAATCAATGATCGTTACTACGCATGCATTCTATGGTTAACAACATGAACATAAACTTATTAAGTATACGTGCACACTATAGGCTTTGACTGATTAATTGGGAGTGAGTAGTTTATCATACCGAGCAAACCGAGGTGAGTTCACACACTTTCTAAGGCATGGGATTCCTGGTGGTTGGGAATGGGTTAAAGAATTAAAACGGAACCTACATATCCTCCTTGGGTAGGATATGTACCTCCATCCTCCATGGGTAGGATGCCAATATTAATCCTGCGTATTCTCCTTGGGTAGAATACGTACGTTCGTCCTCCTTGGGTAGGACAACAACCTTAAACTTACTAGACAAAACTCTATCATGAAGTCCCTCATTTTTATATCGACTTAATCGCCGGGCCAATGGCGAGCGGGTCATTAGTTAATAGCGCTATTAGGGTTGACAAGCCTCACACCGTGCCGGTAGGACGGGCGTGTACTAATGGATCTGGGCACTCAGTCAATGATGATAGACATTGACTTAGGGCACAACTTACTTTCATCAGTTGTCGATATGGTAACGGTCTAGTGGTTCACATGGGGAAGCCCCCACTGATTATGGATATGGTTTGGGAAACAAAGATACTGGTTAACTCGTGGTTTACGAAACAACTTGTGGTTTTCAAAACAAACTTTTAAAATTAAACAATCAACTGTGAACTCGCTCAACTTTGTTGTTGACTCGTTGTTACATGCCTTGCAGGTCGTTAGATGCTTATGGAGCTTGCACGAGGAGGAGAGGTCGTTGTGGGATATGGACTGTTATGTCCCGTGCTTAACATTTGAACTTTAAACTATGTTTTGTTTATTTAAACATTACTATGCTTCCGCTGATTACTCAAACATGTTTGGTTTCTTTTGAACACCAATTATATTGGGTTTGGTTTTATTTACTTAATTGCATTGTTCAATATGAATGGTGGCTAGATCCTGGTCAGTCATGCCTCCATGCGGTGATACTCCGCTTGTGGATTTTGGGGGTGTGACACTTAAACCTGGAGGTTGAGCCTTCTATTTATAGTCGAAGAATTGTGAAGGAATGAGATTGCCAGCTAGCCGTTGTTTGCCAGCTGTCCGACCAGGAGGAATATTCATTATGTCCCCTCTAACATCGTCAGGCCTGGAGGTGACGTGGTGCATGGTTATTCGCCCCAGCTCAGTGTCCTTTTGTACTAGCTGTTGGTATGTCCCATAGAGATCTTGCGATCGGTGCTGGCAGCCTGCCATTGGCGCCACCTGTCGTCCTTTCTGTCTGCTGAGAGCATCTTCCTGTTCGCCAGGTGTCGCTTTCCAGAACCTTCTAGAATCTTCTAGAAACCTTTGTGTTGCTAAGCCGCCAGCTTGGAGTGATGTGTTTCTCTTGACACGTGTCCATTCATGATTTAGGACCATACCTCTTCATATAAGAAGAGTGTATTTAACTCCAGTGGTTGGTTCCAGTACAAACTATATTTATCCTACAAACCGTAAGAACAGATCCTAGCACTTAAAAAAAGTTAAATTTGCACCTACCAAAACAATACATACATAAAAGTAGCAATTTTGAATTATACTAGCACATGAAAATTAATCAAGATAATTGATTTTAGCACATATTTGAATGATATTAGCATTTTTCTTAATCAGCACATTGAAAATAAAATAAAGTTCTAAATAAAAAATTAATTGCTTGTTAGCATATTTATAGGGAATTCAATATAATTGATATTGTTTAGAATATTATTTTATCATTTCTCTATAATTAGTTCGATGCCACGTGACACTTTTTAAATGGTTCTTACAGTTTGTATGCGAATTGTGGTTTGTATTTGATCCTACTCCTTTTAACTCCAACATCCACCTAGTACATGATGTGTTTAATCCATACAATTGTGTGTAAATATTATTTTATCATTTCTCTATAATTAGTTCGATGCCACGTGACACTTTTTAAATGGTTCTTACAGTTTGTATGCGAATTGTGGTTTGTATTTGATCCTACTCCTTTTAACTCCAACATCCACCTAGTACATGATGTGTTTAATCCATACAATTGTGTGTCGTCATGTATTTGCCATTTGTCCTATAGTATATGTGTTGTATTTTGGTAACTCATGCATTTTAGTTTTTTAATCTTGTTAGTGTGAATGTTCAGGGTACGGTTCCGGTTCTCACGATACTTCTTGGCCGAACCGGTTACTATAGTTTTGGATATACGTAATACGTAACACAAACCAGCAACGATCTAGCGGTTAAATTGGTTTGGTTTTGGCTGTCTAATGGTTTGGCAATTTTTTTTACTTTCCAATTCTTAAAACTAGTTACAGTTTTCTTCAAGTAGTAAGTAAAATTGTGCAAAGAGTAAACTGCCATTTTGGTCCCTGTGGTTTGGGCAGTTTTGCCATTTTAGTTCAAATCTCAAACTTTTTAAATCTGGGTCCCTGTCGTTTACATTTTGTTGCCATTTTAGTCCTAGTCTAAATCTCAAAAACTCTCATTTTGGACTGTTCCAACATCCCTTTTTTGTCTTTTTGTGCAGGGGTAGTTTTGTCCATTTAATTTTCATTAAAACAATTTCTTAATTAAAAAACCCCCCATAATAAATACCCCCGTTCCCAATTAAGTCATCTTCAACCTCCCAAACGGAAACCCTAACCAGAGATCAACCTAATCCACAGGAGATCGAAGCAACGACAATGGTGGTTTGCACATGTTGAGGCGTCAGTGAGAGCGAGGAGATGTGTGAGAAGGAGCGTAGATCTTATTGTAGGCGATTTCACCGGCGACGTAGATGCCAAACGCAACGACGGCGATTCCGAGGCTAGGAGTGGCGTGACGGAACTGATTGGTTAGCATCGGATGTTTCTCCACTCGTCTCTTCACCGGAAAAACTCGCCGGTCGGTCCTAGCGCTTTCTCGCTGTATGAAATCGGAACTTCGTCGGGGGTTTCTTTTGATTTTATTGGACCACCATTGTCGTTGCTTCGATCTCCTGTGGGTTAGGGTTTTAGTTGGGGAAGATGATGTGCAGATCTACTGTGGGTTAGGGTTTTTTTTTTTTTTTTTGTTGATCTCTGGTTAGGGTTTCTGCTTGGGAGGTTGAAGATGACTTAATTGGGAACGGGGGTATTTATTGTGGGGTTTTTTAATTAAGAAATTATTTTAATGAAATTTAAATGGACAAAACTACCCCTGCATAAAAAGACAAAAAAAGAATGTTGGAATAGTAAAAAAAATAGAGTTTTTGAGATTTGGACTAAAATGGTAACAAAATGCAAACCACAGAGACCCAGATTTAAAAAGTTTAAGATTTGGACTAAAATGGCAAAACTGCCCAAACCATAGGGACCAAAATGGCAGTTTACTCTTGCGCAAAACTCAAAAGCAAACTGTTGAAACAAACTAATAGTGTGGTAATGATTTGTTTGAACATATCCAATTTTTTTTAAACAGTACCTTGTGATTTTAAATTTCATCAAATTGTTCTCAGCAGCATCATCTTCTAAATCAGTAGTTACACCATTTGATGCTTCCTTTATATAAATAAATAAAAACCTTAAACTGTTAGGAAAATTGAACTAATATTACTAGTTTACTACAGAGTCAAAAACAATGCATGCAAGTAAAATATGAAGTGTTAAATACATAGTGCAAGTTAAAAACCAAACCCTAAACGAAACCAAAATCTCAAACAATTACATTTCACACTTTCTGGCTAGGTTTAGGCGGTTCAGACAGTTTCAATGGTTTTTAAATATCTCTCACATATTAATATCAATCGATTCGCTTTACACGGCGTACTTAAAACCAAAACTCGTGGTCTGAACCATCAATTCCAGTATTTCAATCCGTAAATTGAATCGCATTCCTCTTAAACCAGCCAATTTGGCTAGGTTTGAGTGGTTTTGTCGTTTTCAACGGTTTTTAAACATCCCTACTTTTTAGTAAAACCATGTGCGCGTGCGTAAAAGAAAATCGAATATGTGGTGAATAAAATAGGTTGCACCGATTTTATAGAAAAATGAAACATATAAAAATAATGGCAATATCATATATTATCTTACTCACAATATGGTACCCTTTTTAAATTTTATATTTATTGAAAAAAAAGAAGCATTATTATGGGCGGTCAGATAAAAATAAATTGAAAAAAACATATGGATTTGGCGCTTTGTGAGAAAAGGGAATTGAAAGTGAAATCTATGAAGTGATTCCCCTTTTCACACCCTGCCTAGCGTACACCTGCCTCTTATTCCATCCACTTGAATCGAAACTGTTCATCCCCCCATTGCAACCACAATATCTATCTTCATTTTCATCAACAAACACTACAGAAATCAGTCAAATCACCACCCAATTTAGCATAATTCCTACTTGGCTTTTGTTTTTTTTCGATTAAATCGTAGAGATATCACATCAAGCACATACCTTGTAACCGTTTCTTTCGCCTCAATTATCCCAAATTTGTTGTGAATTTGTGGGTTTAGGTTTATGGGTATGATCAAGATCGGTTAAAGTTCCAATTTTGATATCTGGGTTCAATCCAGAATTTGAAATCTTGGTGGTTTTTGTTTTCGGGTTTTGTTAATATGGCGGGTTTGAAATCTGGTGTACGGATGGATTACTGGAGGGAGTATTTTCGGAGTGCAAATGCGGATATTTTTGAAATAATTGAAGGGGCGATTATGTTAGCTGCTTCTGATTGCCCTAAAGAGTTTAAAGTTAGGAGGGATCATATTGCTCAGATTTTGTTTTCTTGTAGAGTGATCAAGTGTTCTGGTTGTGATAAAGAGGAATTAGTTTTGCCTGTAGATGATGATGATCATCATCATGATGAGGATGATGAGGATGAGATAGTTAAAGATAGCAGCAAAGTGATTAGTTGTTCTAGAAATAATGATGTTGATGATGAAGTGGATTATGATGATCATCATGATGTAGAGGTTAATGAAACTAGCCCTCAGGTTGGGAATTATAGTTATGATGTTGCAGAAGCTCTGACCGATGAAATCGAACAAGAATCGCAAACTTTTGGTGAGGTTATGAGGATTAAAGAGATTGTTGACAACAGCCCTGATGAGGTTAATCTCTATTACTTTGATTATATTCATCATATTAGTCCATGATTAACTTTTAATTATTTGTTTTGATTCTGTTTTATACAATGTTTAATCATAGTTCTTGTTCATGCTAGTCTGCATCAGTTTTATGCAATTCATTAAGGAAGCTTCAGTTGATGTCAATATCAGTAGAAACACTCAAGGTTTGTATTTAATTTTAACCATCTCAATCACAATTTGAGGCTTGTTAAAACTATAGTTATCTTATAGTTTATTCAATTATATTTCAGGCAACCGAAATTGGAAAATCTGTTATTGTTCTTCGAAAACATGCATCAAAGGACGTTCGTCAGATCGCAAGATCACTAATCGAGTATGAATTTCTTGTTGAAATTAGCTTGATATGTGTTTAACCGTTGTTTAGTCTGTTGTAACTTTTAATTGCCTAAAATGTTATTTTTATTCGGTACGTATGTGATGCAGAGTGTGGAAAGATATGGTGGATGAGTGGGTCAATGCTACTACAAAGATAACCGGTAATTAAATGAAAATATTTTTGATTTTTTTTTGGTTTGTATAATCTTACGATTGTTGAAGAAATTTTGACGATTATCGCAGTTTCTGAAAATACCCCCGAGTCGATGAATCCGTCTGTTGTTGATGAAGAAGAAGGTTTACCTTCACCTCCTTTAGACGATTTAGCGTTTTTGAACCCTCATTCAATGTCATTGGAATTATCCGAGGTACGCAAAACTGGCGGGTTTTTTTTCAAACATAATTCTGTTTTATAGTTTTTAGCATTTGTTGACGGGTGTTTTCATTTTTTTATGTCTATCGTGGTTATCAGAAGTTCTTCGATGGCATGGATGATTATGGAAGTGAGTTGAATTCACATATTTAAATAAGTTGATAATTTATCATACGTTCGCCTTTCAGTTTTTAATTGAATTCCTGTTTCGGATGTTGCTTTTTAGATACTCAAAAGAATGAGAACCGTAATAACAGAAAGCCGCCAGTTGAGAAGCAAAACGTAACCAAGTGGAAACCACATAAACCGTTAAACAGGGAAACCATGGTTCCAAAACCAACCGTGGTCAAACCAAGTAAACAACCAGTTGTTGACTCAGTACTGGGGAGACGAATGAAACCGAATATGGACCAGAAGCTGCAAAATCTGGAACACACGATTCTTTCTAAGAGGCCCGTGACCCCTCAACAACGTGTAAGTTACCATATTGTGGTAAATGGTTCACATAATTGTTTGATTAGTGTTCTTAATGGAAAACTTGCATAACTTAAACAAACTGTTTTTCGAATAATATTTTTGCTAACTATTTTTTTTTTCTTTTTGGTAACTGTAAACAGAAACTAATGTCCTCCGGTGGAGAAACCGATCAAGACAAGCTTGAAGCCACAAAGAGGAAGCTTCAAGAAAGTTATCAGCAGGCGGAAAAAGGTTCTTATTAATGATCTTTTATGCTACATTTTTGTTCAATAATTAATATATCGTGTTTGTAACAGCGAAGAGACAACGAACGATACAAGTTATGGAGTTGCATGATATCCCGAAGCAAGACGTTGCTCAAAAACACCAACACGCGAGACCCGGAAACAACCATCAAAGACAACGGGCCAACGGGCGGTTTAGCGATCGTATGCGTTAAAATTCAATGGCTCAAATGAGACCGAAAGGCCAAATTTGGGGGATTTTACAACATTTCCAACTGAGATTTGGGGTTGTTTATTAGTTTAGTTCAATTGGGAGGTGTCAAAGTTGACTTTGGTGTATAAAAATACCCTATACAACCACCCCTTTATTGACTTCTAAATTGGAAGATTGGAGCAACCCCACTCTACCCTATCCTATCCCCAACACACATAACAGGCATTCTTGAAAGCACACAATAAGTGCGTTTTAGTAGTCGGTACAACATGTTTTTTATATAAGTTTATATACTAGACTAGTATCGTTTCACATGATCCTTTGGGTCATGTTTAAACATTGTTTGATATTTTGTAACAGCTGGTTCTTGACGCAGAGCGAAAGCAAATAAATAAAGAGAATATTTTTCAAAAGAATTTGCAATAGGTGTAGGGAGTTTTTTAAATTTGACAGGCTTGCTAAGTTTTTGAAATTACAAATTAACTAGCAGTTATTGAAATTAAGACCTTAAATAAAGGTGTAAATTATGCTAATAAAAGATCTTCACGTTTTAAGTTATAAAAGGAAAGTGCTAAGGCCTTAGATCAAGGAATTTGGGTCCGACAGTTGGTTCAAGCAGGGGTTGTTGCTTGACCTGACTCGTTGAGGCATTTTTGTCGCGTGCTCTTGAGCCCTGTAACTCCAATCGTAGCCCAAGTTATGCTCATTTAAAGTTTGGATCATTTCTACCATATTTTCTTATATCTAGCTGCTTCATGTAAGAATTTACCAAGTCTTGAATCAGCACTTCATTGGTTTTTATCCTGTTGACGGGACCGTCTTGGGATTGGGATAGTAGGGGACGTGTAACAATTGACAAGGTTGTTAATAATTAGAGGTGACATACGTACTTAAAGAAAGTGGGGATGTAACGGGGATGAAAAAATAATTTAACGTGTATCACATATCATTTACTTGCCTACTATAAAAACACATATTCGCTTAGGATATATATATATATAGGATAAGGATCATGTGAGAAGTAGTAGGCTAAATGAGAAACTTGAGAAGCATTCTGGACCATACATTTTCCCTAAGCAAAAAAATGCAAAAAAAAGGTGAAAAAATGCAAAATTTTTTTTTTTTTTTTTTTGAAAAATCGCTGCTTTTTCTTTAAGAATTAAAAAAAAAAAAATTTAAAAAAAAAATTTTTTTTTTTATTTATACACATGTGTATATTGTTAATCTTTTAACTATACATATATGTATATTGTCAATTATACATATATGTATATACATGTTTAAAATTGAAAAATAAGTGTTATTTATGGTTTAGCATTAGTATTTAGGGTTTAGCATTAGGGTTTAGGGTTTAGCTTTATGGTTTAGGGTTTAGCTTTAGGGTTTAACATTAGGGTTTAGTATTAGGGTTTAGCAATAGTATTTAGGGTTTAGCATTAGGGTTTAGCTTTTGGGTTTAGCATTAGGGTTTAGCTTTTGGGTTTAGCTTTATCTTTAGGGTTTGTATTAGGGTTTAGCATTAAGGGTTTAGCTTTAGTGTTTAGTTTTAGCATTAGGGTTTAGCTTTAGGGTTTAGAATTAGGGTTTAGCTTTAGGGTTTAGCATTAGGGTTTAGCTTTAGGGTTTAGAGTTTAGGGTTTAGCTTTAGGGTTTAGCTTTAGGGTTTAGCTTTAGTGTTTATGGTTTAAGATTAACAATATACACATTTTTTCAATTTTAAACATGTATATACATATATGTATAATTGACAATATACGTATATGTATAGTTAAAAGATTAACAATATACACATGTGTATAAATAGAAAAAAAAAAAAAAATTTAAAAATTTTAATACTTAAAGAAAAAGCAGCGATTTTTCAAAAAAAAAAAAAAAAAAAAAAATTTTGCATTTTTTTCACCTTTTTTTGCATTTTTTGCTTAGGTAAAATGTGTGGTCCAGATTGCTTCTCAAGTTTCTCAAATAGGGTGGACTTCTCTTAGGATCCCTACCCTATATATATATATATATATATATATATATATTCTAGTTCCATCTTGTAGAGATTGAAATATTAGGATAAGAGTGATTACAATATGGAGACAAGATATGAAAGGTGGATTATAACAAGATATAATGAGTGCTTTTATAATAATAACACATATAAACCTTTGTAGTTCCACTAATTGTTTTTAAATAGTTTAAACCAATTTAATAACTACAACTAATTTTTAATTATTTCTTTATAACAACAAAAGTACGATGGTAAATATTTTGAGGTCTTGGTTTTGTTCTTTCTCGTTAGTGGTATTGGTATTTGTGGTAGGGTGGGTCGGAAAGAGAAAACTTTGTATGATTAGACACCATAGGCATAACATATAATTAGTAACAAAAAAATATCACAATCCAAGTTTCCTATCCATAGGCATAACATTTATCTTCGTCATTTATAAGATCTTTGATAATGAAACACGTGTAATGGCCATCTTAGTCTTTTTTTTTTTTTTTTTTTCTCATCGACCTAACTTTTGGTAGTTTAATTTATAACGTATAAATAATCTTGTTTGGTAAATGATAGTATTATTTTAGGCAAACGACAACGTTTTGAGCTATGCTACGCGTGTTGATAAAATGTTTGGTCAACTTGTGAAACACGCGGCTTTTGGTATTGTTGCTATCAAAGTCAAAGATTATTTGATCGTCTTTATTGTTCTAATAACATGGGAGAAGATATAGTTGTATATCTTTAGTTTTTGTCACCGCCAGTTATTATTTATATATCTTCAGAGTTGAATAAATGTTATGATTGATTCAACTGATTAAGAAAATGACTTTTCAAAAGTTTGTAACGATTTCTGATTTCAATTTTGTAACATGTTTCAACTCTAAGACTAACACATAGAAGAGGCATTTTGGTTATTTTATATGATTCTAATATTTGATTTAACAAATTTTAGTCTTAAACCCAAACATGTTATAAAAATTAAACTCCAAAGATGTGACTTGGGCCAAAGCATATGAACCACATGCTGACATATTTGGGAATTCATTAGTTATCACTATATAAGTGTTTGACCGAATGGTGTGGGAGGCTGGGAAGTAGCATGGAGGCTTCAACCACGCCGTGGGTCAAGGTGGTGTGATGGCAGGCGGTGATTGGTGGGTGGAGTAGGTGTAATTTTGATCGGTTAGTTTTTATTTTCAAACGTTCCCTTTCAAGCACCTTCCACCCGTATTTTTTTAAATGCCCCCTGCTCATGATGTAACAACGCCCAAAACATCTTATAAGGACCTCTGATCGCAACAACGGACTTGTACGGCGCAAACGAGTACGAAAAACAAAGAGTCTTGAAACAGGACTCTCAGGAGACACGCGGGGGGATCCCATAAAACTCCCGCGACACGCGGCAGGGCGTCTGGACACGTGGGACTCGAAATCAACAAGTGGCCAGACTATACAAGCAACAAGGCTAGTCTAGGGCTACGGGGTGTCGGCCACAACACGCGGGGGGTTCCCTAGACCCGTGCGCGACGCACGGGGCAGACCCGGGTGACCCTATAAATACAGAAACTTGGGACAGAAGCCTGCACACCTTTTCGATCAACTTTTGAGAAAAACTCGTTATGTTACCTCCGTTTTTCTTAGTAGTACACCCCTAATTCTGCATAGCTTTGCCTCATTGTAAGTGTTTTAACCCCTGATCACTAATTCGATTCCATGTCCAATCGATCCAAAACCCAGCAACAGATGTCAAGGTCTGCCTGAATAAGGCTATACTTTGTTAACTACGTTGGGGTTTTGATCTCCTGATGTATCGATAAAGTTTGAGTTGAGTTATTACACTAACACGTGTGCATTGTATATTTTATTAGGAACTCAGGAATTATACCAGGAGGCTTTAAGTTAAAACCCTAAGTCTACAATGTGAGTCATTCTTCTTTTTCTCACAACATTGTGAGTCATTCTTTCTTTTTACAAAATGCATTACAAAACCCTAAATGTTTTTCAGTTATACTTACAGTGATTAAGTTTTTGTATTATGCAATTACTGCCGGTATATGGGGTTTTGTATACATTACTTGATAAGCTTCACCATTGGACAACGGGTTAGCCAATGTGTGATATGACCATAGTCACAGATCACGTCGAGTGACAAATACCAATTTGAGTATTTGTTAGATATAAACAATGTAATCACCCTTGATACTGTAAAATATAACAATGTGTCTTTTTATAAAATTGAATAAAACTCGCCAATATTTTTTCGCTGATAAAATTGTTTTCAAACACATTTAAGGTAACTTACCGTGAAGGTAATAGAGCCCGCTATGGAGCACTGAAGGCTTAAGTAAAGTGGCTATGATTACCAGAATAAAAGAAGAAATTTATGTTTTGTCAATTAGGGTTTATCCCTATAAAAACATTTGAATGAAATATGAGTTTTATCCAATTTGTTTAATATTAAAAAGTTTGGTGTTTTACAAACTCTGAATTTATTTCCTAACTACGATTCTGATGATATATTCCACTTCAAATTTAATAAACACTGATACCACCTGTCAACTGGTTCGGGGCTCCCTTCCAGGGTGTGGTCGAGGGTTGTGACAGAAGATGGTATCAGAACCACTGGTTTAAGCTATTTGGGTGTTCTTTTGACACCTAAACTTAAACATTAATGTTAGGAAATTAATATAATAACTTATGTGTTATTTCTGTGTAAATATATTTCAATACATATATATATATAATTTTTATGTTATTTTGACAATTTCTGAGTTCACGGTATGAGTGACAAAAGTGTGTCTGGTGCCTTTCAACATATTTCTGATTCTGAGATGGACGAAGGACCATCCGGAGCTGTATCAGGGTATGAAGCCGACACAAAAGGATCCTTTGTTTTCCAAGCTCAATCCACTGAAACCTTTGCACCTAAAAAGAGAGGTTGGTTTAACAAAGGAAAGAGGGAGAAAATAAGGAAGAAGAAAAATCAGGAAGCAACTATAACCCTACTAGAGGGTCCCGCTCAAATACCTGTGACCAAACCACTGTGGGAAGAGTTAGATAAAAGACTAGAAAATTGCGACCTTTTCCAACCCACATGAGGTGAGATAAACTGAAATCTGTTAGCAGAACCTGAACCTCAATTGTTACCCCTTTACCCAAAACAACCTCTAGGACCAATACCACTTTACCCTGAACCTATTCAGATGAACCCACAACCTATACCTGCATTTAACCCAGAAGAAATACCTAGGATACCTACGCTAGCACCAGATCCGTTAGAGCAATGGTGGACAAACTACTGGGAATTTCAGAACACGATAAATGAGCCCAATCCTTACTACCCATACGGAGAACCAGTACCTGCATACAACGAACCAATACCAACAGTATTCCCTCCTATGGTTTGAAGCTATGGTTTGAACCAATACCTGCATACAAGGAATAATTGATTCCATGCCATTTATTATTGAAGCTATTAACAAACCTAAGACGGTAAACGATAATACTATTATAGGCAGTAAACGTACGCACACTGAGCCAAGTCATAGCGTTAATGGAGATAATGGCATTCTTGTCAAAGCTCCAATTCCAAAACGAAAGAAAACCATCGCTTATAGTTGTTCTTACAAAGAGTTCCTGTCTTGTAAACCAATCGAATTCTCGGGTAATGAAGGAGCCATTTCAGCCTTACACTGGTTATAAAGATTAGTTAATGTGTTGAAGAAGCTAAAATCATGTATACTTCTAACCTTTTCAAGGATGAAGCATTAGAATGGTGGAATACCATTCTTCAATCAAAAGGAAGTGACATGGTCTATAATATGGAATGGAATGATTTTAAGGAAATAATTGAAAGGAAGTTCTGTCATCCTCACGAAAAGGAGTAGATAGCCAATAAATTCCTAAACCATAAAATGATTGGGGTAAATGGTCGTGAATTTACTACCAAATTCTTCGAATATGCTAGAATAGTACCAACACTGGCTTCGCCAGAACCTTTATTAATCTCTTGTTACATATGGGATTAATTAGTGAAATCAGAGATATGGTCAAAGCAGCTAGACCACAAACAATTGAAGAAGCAGTGGAGCTTGATAACACTCTGATAGATGGATTGATAAGCACACAGGAAGAAAACTAGAAAAAGGATCAAGCCCAAAGAATTACACAGGAACTACGTTCTGGTAATTCCTACCGTAAGAAAGGAACATGTTCATCCTCTTCATCACCTTTCTGTAAGTCCTGTAAAAAGAAGCATTCAGGAAAGTGTGCAGTGTTCTGCAACTTCTGCAAGATACCGGGACATAAGGTAGAAGAGTGTAGAAAGAAAGCTAACGCTAGACTATGCTACAACTGCGGAGAGGCAGGTCATATCCAACCAAACTGCCCAAAATTAGCTGCAACAACTAAAAACAAGGCAAAGACAACCGAAGGACACAAGAAGAATGCTAGAGCCTTCGTACTTGTCACACCCCAACCGATGGCGGAAACATCGGGGTGTGAGCACTAAGCGTTCAGATTGCTCATGAGATTCCATAACACTAGATATTTCAATAGTAATTAAATTAATTTCATGCGATATTTGTACTAGATCAACATCAAGTATCAAGTACAAATCATAACAACATTGTTCAAATTGTTTCAAATGACCCTAGGTTAAACTACGATATGTTTCTAAGCAGCATCCTAGCTTGTTTCAAGAATCCTAGCATCCTGTCAGCCTGCAACATGTATTAAAATAGGGTCAGTACAAAAAAGTACCGGCGAGTATACAAGTTTGAATATAGTATAATAGATTAAAACAACTCATATCCACAATGTAAGTAATAAAATAGTTTCAGCCGTGCTAGTGTCATAGTCCATCCAGTGATAGCCCAAGTATCCCGATGCTTTAGTGTTTACCCAAGTCTCAAGATAAACTAGAATCCTCCTAACAATACCCCCCGAGAATAATGGGGAGGTGCATCTCCTATAGCGCTACTATTGTTAAGGCGGAACTACACACTTCTGGATTAAACGTCACATAGCACAAAGAATCAAGAATCAAGTATCACAAGTTTCACGTACACATAGGATAGAGTTTAGATTCAAAAGTTTCGTAGTTTATAGAATACATGTTACATCCCAAAAGTTTAAAACGAAAAGGGATCGAGTATACTCACAGTGATTGCTTAACAGTTAAGACCGTTATTGGATCAAAGGGAGCTCTTTTAGGTTTAGCCTGATTAGATTACAACAGATAAGAGTCGGGCAGAATAACGAGATTGCGCAAAGTGTCGGATCAGTCACTGGATCGGATGGCTGTTCGATCGGATGGCTATCCGATCGGATTGCCATTCTATCGGGAGACTACTATGTGAGTGGGATGAATGGCTGTTCGATCGGATGTCTATCCGATCGGGTTGCCACTCGATCCAAGTGTAAAGTTTCAATTTTTTGTTTAGTGTCTTGGTTCCTTTGATCGGATGGTTGTTCGATCGGACGGCTATCCGATCGGGTCGCCATTCGATCAACGGTTCCCAAGTTTCAAGTTTCTGGAAAAAGTTTCTAAGTGTTGAAATGTTCTGAGGCAAGTGTCACCTGAGCGAGTGGCTGCTCGATCGGATGGCTATCCGATCGGATTGCCACTTGATCGAGTGGTCCTGGTTTCGTTCAAAATTTTGTAAAGTTTCTAAGTTTCTGGTTAAACGATGACGGCACGGTACGTATTGAGACAATGGTAAACTCCTCAACATACAACCGTTCTGATCGGGTGGGAATCACCCCTGTCCGAACAGTCGTCTGTTCATAACGAGTTTATGTCGGAATCCGTACTATGGTCGTCTCCTCTGGCAACAATCCGTTCCCAAACCAACTCCAGACTATCCAACAAGTCTACAGTCCGTTTTAGACCCGGATCCCACCGTTTTATGTAGAAGTTCAAGAAAAGATGAAGTTAAATATAAGTTTTAGCTTGAAAGTCTAGATCTTAGCATAGATTTAGTGTAAAAAGCATGTAATTCCTCAGATCTAAGCTAGATCTTACCAGGAATGACATCATATAGTAGTTTGTACAAACCATCATGATGACATCATTCTCAAGAACTCGGATCTAAGAGATTTCACGGTGAAAAGTGTGATTTCAAAGAAGACTCACATAGAGAATGAAGTGTAGATCAAGAAAGTACAAGGATCTAGCATAAAACGTACTGAAATCGCCAAGAAATCAAAGAAATGTGGTGTGCGTGCGTCTGGGTCGAGTGAGGCTGTCATATCAGTGAAGGACTGATGTGACAGGCCTATTTATAGTGTGAGATGGGGACTAGGGCGGTGTGCACTCGGATCGGATGGCGGGTCGATCGAGTGGCCATCCGATCGGGTGATCATCCAATCGGATGGCTATCCGATCGGATGGTCATCCGATCAGATTGCCACTTGGTCAATCCTATCCTTTCTGCATTCCCGCCTTTGATTCGTTTGCGAGTCAGATTAAGCGTTGCGTATAATTTGGTAAAAGTATCACATAACTAGATTACATCATAAACACCAAAAGTTTCCAAGTTTCATATATTCCGCCAGTGACAAGGCTCCAGTCTCTCGTTCAACCAAGAATCAAGTTGCACGAGTCTCAAGAGTCAAGCAACAAATAAGTGTCAAGAGTTAAGAGTCTAGTTTCCCAAAGTATCAATAATCATAGAATCAAGCCTCATAGAATCATAGTTTCCAAGTATCACGTATCAAGAATCATAGTTTAAGTATCAAGAATCAAGACTCTAGCATCACATAGACTCATAAAGTTTCACAAGTATCAAAAGTATCAATATTACATAGATTAGGGACTAAAACTGCCAAAAGCCTAAAGTTTAGGGACGCGGGGCGTTACAGTCTCCCCTCCTTTAGGATATTTCGTCCCCGAAATCTTAGAGGAAGACTGCTCGAAGAGCTACAGATACTTGGCCTTCAACTCACTTTTCAATTCCCAAGTGAATTCGGCGCCACGCTTTCCTTCCCATCGAACCTTGACAATGGGAATTTTGTTGCGCCTCAATTGCTTGACACCTTGATCCATGATTTCGACCGGTTTCTCCATAAAGTGTACAACTTCGTTTATTTGCAATTCCTCGAGTGGAACCTGTAGTTCCTCGTCAGCTAGGCATTTACGTAGATTAGATACGTGGAACACTGGATGCACATTGTTTAGTTCCTGTGGCAGGTTAAGTCTGTACGCCACCTTGCCAATCCTTTCGAGTATCATGAAAGGACCCAAATAGAGAGGAGCGAGCTTTCCCTTCTTACCAAAATGAACTACTCCCTTCCAGGGAGATACCTTGAGAAGAACTCGGTCACCAACATCAAATTCCAGAGGCTTACGCCTAACATCAGCATAGCTCTTTTGTCTGCTCCTAGCCTTGATCAAGTTATCATGGATCTGGAGAATCTTATATGTTGTCTCTTGAATGATTTCAGGGCCAGTAAACTGCTTGTCACCGATCTCATGCCAACTGAGAGGAGATCGGCAATTGCGGCCATACAAAGCTTCGAAAGGAGCCATCTGAATACTGGAATGATAGCTGTTGTTGTACGAACTCAATCAATGGTAAATATACATCCCAGTTACCACCAAAGTCGATGACACAAGAACGGAGCATATCCTCTAGGGTTTGAATAGTACGCTCGGTCTGTCTATCCGTCTGAGGATGAAAGGCCGTGCTAAGATTCAAGTGCGAACCCATAGCGGACTGAAACGTTTGCCAAAGACGCGAAGTAAAATGACCATCACGGTCAGATATTATGTCAAGTGGTATGCCATGACGGCATATAATCTCGTCGGTATAGATTCTAGCAAGTTTCTCCACTTTATAATCCTCACGAATAGGAAGAAAGTGTGCTGATTTGGTCAAACGGTCAACAATCTCCACTTTATATCGTGACCAAAAGGCGTACGGGGTAGTTTGGTAATAAAGTCCATAGCTATGCTATCCCATTTCCAAACTGGGATTTCAAGTTGTTCCAAGAGTCTAGAAGGACGCTGATGTTCGGCCTTAACCTTCGAGCAAGTAAGACACTTAGAAACATATACAGCAATGTCCTTCTTCATGCCAGGCCACCAATAAGTCGTATGCAGATCCTGGTACATCTTATCGACACCCGGATGAAAAGAGTAACGAGATTTGTGAGCCTCATTCATAATGAGCTCACGGAGGTTATCGCGATCTGGCACCCAGATGCGATTGAGATAGTACTGAAGACCATCAGATTTAGTTTCGAGCTGATTAACGTTAGCGCCAAGAACTTCAACAGATAGACTTCCTTCATTAGCTGACGAATACTGAGCTTCACAAATACAAGTATGCAGATCACTAAATATACGAATAGCCTTAAAATGAGTTTACGACTAAGAGCGTCGGCCACTACATTCGCCTTGCCAGGATGATAGCGAATTTCGTAGTCGTAGTCGTTAAGTAATTCCACCCAATGCCTCTGTCGCATGTTCTGTTCCTTCTGGTCAAAGATATGTTGGAGGCTCTTATAGTCGGTGAAGACCACACATTTCATACCATACAGGTACTGTCGCCAAATCTTTAACACAAATACAACTGCACCAAGCTCCAGATCGTGAGTAGTATAGTTTTTCTCATGTACCTTGAGTTGACGAGAGGCATAAGCAATAACCTTGTCCCGCTGCATGAGCACACAGCCCAATCCGCAGTTCGAGGCATCACAATATACCACGAAGTCGTCATTCCCATCGGGTAGAGTAAGAACTGGAGCGTTACACAAAAGGGTCTTAAGAGTATGGAAAGATTCCTCCTGTTTGGGACCCCAAACAAAAGGTCTCTCTTTCTGAGTTAACGAAGTGAGAGGTATAGCAATCTTAGAAAAGTCCGAGATGAATCGGCGGTAATAACCAGCCAATCCTAGGAAACAACGGATCTCGGATGCAGATTTAGGCGTACTCCAATTATTCACAGCTTCGATTTTAGACAGGTCAATATGAATACCTTGCTTACTAACGACATGAACAAGAAAATGCACTTCATCAATCCAAAACTCACACTTAGAAAATTTAGCATACAGACGTTCACCACGTGAAAGTTCAAGCATAAGACGTAAATGACGAGCATGATCGGTTTTAGACTTAGAATAAATGAGAATATCATCAATAAAGACTATCACAAAATGACCCAGATAGGGTTTACAAACACGATTCATGAGGTCCATGAAGACGACGGGTGCGTTGGTCAATCCAAAATGCATGACCACGAACTCTTAGTGTCCATAACGAGTACGAAATGCGGTCTTGGGTACATCATCTTCGAGTACACGAAGCTGATGATAACCAGAACGAAGATCGATTTTAGAGAAACAGGACGCGCTTTGTAGTTGGTCAAATAGATCATCAATACGAGGTAGAAGGTAACGATTCTTAATGGTAAGCTTATTAAGTTCACGATAGTCTATACACATACGAAACGAACCATCTGTATTCTTGACGAACAGCACGAGAGCACCCCACGGAGAGGTACTTGGACGAATGAATCCCTTGTCGAGAAATTCTTGAAGTTGACTGGATAATTCTTGCATCTCGGAAGGTGCAGGACGGTAAGGAGCCCTGGCGACAGGGGTCGCACCAGGTACAAGATCAATGCGAAAGTCGACGGATCTAGGAGGAGGAAGGCCGGGTAAATCTTCAGGAAAGACATCAGGGAAATAACACACTACTGGAACATCGCTTATGTTCTTCCCTTTGCCCTTTTGCTCCACTATGTGGGCCGAAAATGCAAAGTTTTGTTTACGTAAGCATCTATTCGCTTGAGTGCATGACATCAGCCTTAGTCCTTTTGAAGATCGGTCTCCATAGACGTGCAAAATATCACCGGACGTAAGAGGTAGACAAACAAACTTCTCGTGACAAGCAATCTCGACATGATTCTTGCGCAACCAATCCATACCGATAATGACATCAAAACTACCAAATCGCATGGGTATGAGATTAATAGAAAAGATGTGATCGTTAAGAGTCAGGGAACAATCACGCAAAATAGAATCAACAAGAATTGACTTACCGTTGGCGACCTCAACAGAGAACGACTCAGGTAACTTGGAGCGTGTACAGTTTATCAAAGACTCAAATTCCACGGACACAAAACTTCTATCGGCACCAGTATCAAATAGAATCGAAGCATAAAGGTTATTCACAAGAAACGTACCATTGACAACATCATTGTCATTACGAGCCTGATTAGCATTGAGGTTGAACGCTCGTCCACTAGCGGCTGACTGTTGGCCCTGGTTCAACTAAGGACACTAGTTACGGAGGTGAGTAGTATCTCCACACTTGTAGCATGCACGAACAGCATTGATTGGCCTTGGATTCTGCAGGGGAGCTGGAGGTGCTGGTAAAGCTGCCTGAGCTGGGGCTTGTTGAGCATGCTGGGTCGGGTTAGTTTGACGGCAATACTGAGTCGTGTGACCATAGCGATTGTAGTTGGTGCACAGATGACATGCAGAATTCGCAGGATGATGAAAGTTGCAAGTCGCACACTTGGGGTGAGACCCAGTGTACTGCTTCTTGACTTCGGGTACAGCAGTGATTGGAGCAGCAACAGTAGGTTTAGTAGCAGGGTTCGCAGCAGGAACAATAGCATTACATCCTGAACCCTGAGACTTTCGCCTCTTGTTCTTGCTGCCACTTGGCTGCTGGGTAACTTGATGTGCAGACTTAGATGGAGCAGAGTTAGCAAACTGTTTATCACGGACGCGGTTGTTGTTGAGACTAGCTGCGAGACGGTAGACTTCCTCAATAGTGTCGAGTTGAGCTGCTTCAATAGAATCGAGCATAGCAGGAGGTAGACCATTGATGTACTTGGTTATCATTCACTTAGGAGTAGAAACCAAGTGAGGAACGATCAGACTAAGCTGCTTAAAACGAGTAGTATAAGCCAGATTATCATCACCAATATGTTTCAAGTGCCAAAACTCTTCTTCAAGCTTCAATTGTCATAGGGGGGGGGGGCAGAACTCAAGCATCATTAGTTCACGCACCTAGGTCCATGGAAGAGCGTAGGCTTCTTCATTAGAACGGATGTTTCTCTCATTTGACCACCACTCCAACGCTCTGCCTTGAAACATTCCAGTCGCACTCCTAGTCTTTAGATGATTTAGGCACTCACTGTTAATGAAGGTAACTTCAATGCTCTCGAACCACTCGAGCATAGCAGTCACCCCATCACTGCCCGTGAAAGGCTTAGGGTTGCAAGAGATGAAATGTTTGTAGCTGAACTTAGTAGACTTTTGCTTCTCGGCCTTTGAGTCCACAGAGGATGGAGGAGTGTTTGATCCTTGGATCTCAGAGACGATCTTTGGCACGACTCGAGCGATCTGGTCGGCCATGAAAGACATCATCTTTTTCTGAGACTTCTCCTTGGATCTCATGAGAGTGTTGGATAGCTTTCGAGAAGACATCCTAAAGATCCAACAAAAGGATCGTATAAGCCTAGATTCACGAAGTCTCACAATATAGATTCACACATGATAGACTAAAGACTCAGCAAGATTCACAAGATTCACATAGATACCGCAAACCCACGACCTTCACATGGCACGTTATACGAAGGTTGGCAACATATCAGAAGCGCTTATATATAGGAAGTACCAGCGGCGAATCCACCACGCTTCGGGCACACCGCTTCTGCCCCGTACTCGGTGTCATGTTACATGTCGCAATTGCCAACAACACACACATAGGTTGACCCGATAGATTTTAATAGATCCAACACCACAACCCACGACCTTCGCATGGCACGTTGTACGAAGCTTGACAACATGTCAAAAACGCTTATATATAGGAAGTACCAGCGGCGTATCCACCACGCTTCGGACACATCGTTTCTGCCTCGTACTCGGTGTCATGTTACGTGTCGCAAAACACACTCATCATCATAGATTCACATAGATTTCAATAGATTCCCATAGATTCAATAGATTCAATAGATTCCCATAGATTCAATTGTTTCCCATAGATTCAATAGATTCAATAGTTTCACATAGATTAGTGTTAACGTCAACGCAATCCCACATGGCACGTGCTATGAAAGTTCGGCAACATGACTGAAGCACTTATATATAGGAAGTACCAGTGGCGTATCCACCACGCTTCAATCATGCCACGCCCCCTCGTCGTCGGTGTCATGATTTGCCAACCACAACATTAGATTAACCAAATAGATTCAACAACATAGATTATCCCAACCAATTCACATAGATCGTTAACAACCTCATCATAGTCTAAAACAACAAAAATCCACATGGCACGTGCTACGAAAGTTCGGCAACATGACGGAAGCACTTATATATAGGAAGTACCAGCGGCGTATCCACCATGCTTCAATCATGCCACGTCCCCCTCATCATCGGTTTCATGCTTCGTTAACCACAACATTAGATTTCACCACAAGTTTCACCAAATAGATTTCCACAACTTTAACCCGAGTCTACAAAACTATGAACTTCACTTAGCGCGTGTTATGAAGGTTCGGTAGCGTGCCAGAGGCACTTATATATATGAAGTACCAGCGGCGTATCCACCACGCTTCGGACATGCCACTTCCGCCTCGTCTTCGGCGCTAGGCTACGTTTCATATTTTGTTACTCAAAACAACACATGCATAGATTTCACATAGTTTACACGAGTAGTTTCCATAGTTTAGATTTCAACATCCTCATCTCCGGTCTGCAAACACTAAGTTTCGCATGGCACTTGGTACGAAAGTTGGTAACATGCCGGAAACACTTATATATAGGAAGTACCAGCGGCGTATCCACATGTTTTAGACACGTCACTTCTGTCTCGTATTCCATGCCATGTTACATTTAGCATTTCACAACCATAACAACACATAGATTCATCAGATAGATTTACATAGTATCATAGTCGATCAAGATTCCCACATAGATTGAACAAAGCTTCATAAATTTAGTTTGATCCTGAGATTAGAGTTAACGTTTTAGATTGCGGACATGCATGCAATTCGTGTAAAAAGCCTCAAAGTAAACGAATAATCAAGATAAACAAAGAATCAAGTTTAAAACCACATGTAAAATCGAGATAGCATAAAAGATAGGCTCATAAAACATAGAGTGTTTCGGGTAGAGGAACAGTGACTAACCAAAGTGATTTGAATCCCCCTTTAAATTGAGGTAACGTGTCTTGACTTACTTAGACAAATACGTCATCGATGTTAGGCCTACGATATTCGTCCTTTTGGTCATTTCATGTTCCTAGTTGAATGGAAGTTTCGAGACTTTGGCGAGACATAAAATCAAGGAGTGGGACTAGTTATCAAGGTCTAAGTTTCACCTCTAACTTGACAACATCGTACCCTAATAGCGTCGGTACTTATCCACAGACAAGACCTACTAGAATAATATGGAGATTTTCCATCAAGGTTTGGATGTCACTCCTGACTTGAGGGCAAATCTCGTGCAAAATACAAGCACTGGTTAACAGTTTTTTCTCAAAGTATCAAGTGTATATTGTGTCAGCCTTAGGAAAGGCTTGTAAGTTTAACAGGGAAATGTGCTGCTAGGAAGCAGATATGGTAGAATGCATAAGTCTTAACCAACAAATAAGAGTCAAGATTCCTAGAACTATAGACTAGGGCAAGTATTCCTACTTATCCTAATTCCCTATAGTTATGGCTCTGATACCAATCTGTCACACCCCAACCGATGGCGGAAACATTGGGGTGCGAGCACTAAGCGTTCAGATTGCTCATGAGATTCCATAACACTAGATATTTCAATAGTAATTAAATTGATTTCATGCGATATTTGTACTAGATCATGAAACGCCCATCTTTGTCAAATGATCAAAACGACACAACATGATAACGTTCTTTACTAACATTGGTATTTTTACAAAAATCCCTTTACCAAAAATCGAACCAAATTTAAATTTTTTTAAAACATTCATCCAACAGTTCGATAGTCATAAACTTCACAACTAACTTACATCAATTTATCATACTAACAAAATACCACAAAAGCTAAATTTACAAAGTTTCAAAAGTTAACATTAAGTTTCGACCCGTTTGACAAATCTTGCATTCGGAAGCGCGTATAGGCCTTGTAGAGTGTTCGTTCCAAGCCGCCGAGTTCAAGCAGGTGATTTACCTACATCCATAACAACAACTTACATGTTAGTTCATTTAAATTACATTACTAATGCAACTTTCCTTACTTCTTTATTCGACCCGTTACCAAGTCAAATTACCCTCTCATTCATCCTTCACAAATAACAACTCCAATTAAATGAATATTGCACATTTCCATCTCTATCATCATGAATACTTAACGTTTCGTCCGACCCGCTCATACGGGTCATTTGCTTAGACTCACATCCATCTTTTACATACTTTACTAGTTTGACTTTTTAAAAGTCAACACATAGCCATTACAATCGCCTTGTGTTTCCATCTTATTTGACCCATTTAACTACGGGTCCTTCATCATCAACATAATTTACTTTTCATACTTTCGATCCGTTCATACGGGTCATTGAATATACCTTCCATTTAACCAAATATTTCACCAATTTCCTTGTTATAACATTAACCATAAATCTCAGCATGGACTTCAATCAAATTTACATTATAAGAACTAACATAAAAAAAAATCTACATTCTAACAAAGCGAAGTTCATAAGAACTTACCTTGGCCTTGCTTTTCCTTTGCTTGTGATCGACTTGAACTTTCTTCCTTTCTTGTTCCTAAACATGGCATCATACCGTTTAGAATTTACATAAACTTTCATTTCACATTTTTACCCCTTTGAACCATCATAACAACAACTTAACATAATCACATTCTCTTCGATTATCATTACATATTGACAACAATGTCTAAATTAAACTTATCAAATTCAGCCCAAGGCATTTCATCGAGCACCTAGTGTGCGTACAACTTAACAAGCATAATGTACAAGAATTATAAGCATATTCCTACCAAGTCTTTTCCAAATCATGATAATCATCCTTAACACATAATTTCTTCAAATTCTAAGGTTTATTTAACATCAATAGGCATAATTCAATTTCACATATCATATTACAACTAACATTACTCAAGATTATCATACTTCATCATCCTATTACTACAAATGGGTTTTACTTCAAATCATCAAAATGGTCATAATCAAACATAATTCATCTTCTACATGATGATTCTAACCAACATTCATGCTCAATTTTGTATAATTTCATGGATTTATTACAGCCCTCTTCATGAAAGATCATCAAATCATAAAGTTCAACTTACCTTATGTTTAGAACACTTAGATGAACAAGAACCCTAATTCATGCATTTGATTTCAGCACTATAACATCTTTGATTGCTGAATTTTTTGTTGTTGTTGAAGGTGAAGATTTTTCTCCTTCTATCTCTCTCTCTCATACGATATACCCACATACACACACCGCACTTTTTTTTGCTTTTAACTTTCATTCAATTATTCACTTTCAGCCCTTATAGTTTTCATATGTTATTTATTCAAACACAAATTTCATCCCCTCTACACAAGAGTCACTCTTACTATGACTAACTTGGTTAGTCATTTTTTTTACTTAGTTACTAGCTCATAATTTAGCTTTCATTTAACAAAAAATTACATTTGAATTATTCTTTTTAAACACATCAAGATTGAAATATCATATTATGAATTCTAATATTTTGGGGTGTTACAGATCAACATCAACATCAAGTATCAAGTACAAATCATAACAACATTGTTCAAATTGTTTCAAATGACCCAAGGTTAAACTACAATATGTTTCTAAGCAGCATCCTAGCTTGTTTCAAGAATCCTAGCATCCTGTCAGCCTGCAACATGTATTAAAATAGGGTCAGTACAAAAATGTACCGGCGAGTATACGAGTTTGAATATAGTATAATAGATTAAAACAACTCATATCCACAATGTAAGTAATAAAATAGTTTCAGCCGTGCTAGTGTCGCAGTCCATCCAGTGATAGCCCAAGTATCCCGATGCTTTAGTGTTTACCCAAGTCTCAAGGTAAACTAGAATCTTCCTAACAATACCCCCGAGAATAATGGGGAGGTGCATCTCCTATAGCGCTACTATTGTTAAGGCGGAACTACACACTTCTGGATTAAACGTCACATAGCACAAAGAATCAAGAATCAAGTATCACAAGTTTCGTGTACACATAGGATAGAGTTTAGATTCAAAAGTTTTGTAGTTTATAGAATACATGTTACATCCCAAAAGTTTAAAACGAAAAGGGATCGAGTATACTCACAGTGATTGCTTAACAGTTAAGACCGTTATTGGATCAAAGGGAGCTCTTTTAGGTTTAGCCTGATTAGATTACAATAGATAAGAGTCGAGCAGAATAACGAGATTGCGCAAAGTGTTGGATCAGTCACTGGATCGGATGGCTGTTCGATCGGATGGCTATCCGATCGGATTGCCATTCGATCGGGTGACTACTACGTGAGTGGGACGAGTGGTTGTTTGATCGGATGGCTATCCGATCGGGTCGCCACTCGATCCAAGTGTAAAGTTTCAGTTTGTTGTTAAGTGTCTTGGTTGCTTTGATCAGATGGTTGTTCGATCGGACGGCTATCCGATCGGGTCGCCATTGGATCAATGGTTCCTAAGTTTCAAGTTTTTGGAAAAAGTTTCTAAGTGTCGAAATGTTGTGAGGCAAGTGTCACCTGAGCGAGTGGCTGCTCGATCGGATGGCTATCCAATCGGATTGCCACTCGATCGAGTGGTCCTGGTCTCGTTCAAAATATTGTAAAGTTTCTAAGTTTCTGGTTTAACGATGATGGCACTGTACGTATTGAGAATTTGGTAAACTCTTCAACATACAGCTGTTCTGATCGGGTGGGAATCACCCCTGTCCGAACAGTCGTCTGTTCATAACGAGTTTATGTCGGAATCCGTATTATGGTCGTCTCCTCTGTCAACAATCCGTTCCCAAACCAACTCCAGACTATCCAACAAGTCTACAGTCCGTTTTAGACCCGGATCCCACCATTTTATGTAGAAGTTCAAAAAAAGATGAAGTTAAATATAAGTTTTAGCTTGAAAGTCTAGATCTTAGCATAGGTTTAGAGTAAAAAGCATGAAATTCCTCAGATCTAAGCTAGATCTTACTAGGAATGACATTATATAGTAGTTTGTACAAACCATCATGATGACATCATCCTTAAGAACTCAGATCTAAGAGATTTCACGGTGAAACTGTGATTTCAAAGAAGAATCACGTAGAGAATGAAGTGTAGATCAAGAAAGTACAAGGATCTAGCATAAAACAGACCGAAATCGCTGAGAAATCAAAGAAATGTGGTGTGCGTGCGTCTGGGTCGAGTGAGCCTGTCACATCAGTGAAGGACTGATGTGACAGACCTATTTATAGTGTGAGAGGGGGACTAGGGCGGTGTGCACTCGGATCGAATGGCGGGTCGATCGAGTGGCCATCCGATCGGGTGATCATTCGATCGGATTGCCACTTGGTCAATCCTATCCTTTCTGCATTCCCGCCTTTGATTCGTTTGCGAGTCAGATTAAGCGTTGCATTGCGTATAATTTGGTAAAAGTATCACATAACTAGATTACATCATAAACACCAAAAGTTTTCAAGTTTCATAGATTCCGCCAGTGACAAGGCTCCAGTCTCTCGTTCAACCAAGAATCAAGTTGCACGAGTCTCAAGAGTCAAGCAACAAATAAGTGTCAAGAGTCAAGAGTCTAGTTTCCCAAAGTATCAAGAATCATATAATCAAGCCTCATAGAACCATAGTTTCCAAGTATCAAGTATCAAGAATCATAGTTTAAGTATCAAGAATCAAGACTCTAGCATCACATAGACTCACAAAGTTTCACAAGTATCAAAAGTATCAATATTACATAGATTAGGGACTAAAACTGCCAAAAGCCTAAAGTTTAGGGACGCAGGACGTTACAATACTAATAGCCAAAGAAGCCAAGTTAATTCTGGATGTGATTAACAGTACGTTTCTCATTCATGATGTCTATGCTAAAGTATTATTTGACTCTGGTGCAAACCAAAGTTTTATAAATAATAATTTCTGTCAGTTACTTAATCAACCACTAACTAAACTTCGCCAAGACTGTACGGTGGAAACGGCAAACGGGAGTTCTATCAGCATAAGCGAAATCCTTCAGAAAGGAAAGATAGAATTTTTAGGTCATAAGTTCACCGCTAACCTGTTACCAATGAATCTGGTCGGATTCGATGTTGGGTTAGGGATGGATTGGTTGGTGGCCAATCATGCACGAATCTTGTGTGATCAAAACTCAGTAGAAGTTCGTACGCCAACAGGAGAAAGGATCATAATTCAGAGATACAAGCCAACAACATCCACAAAGTTCATCTCGGTGAAGAAAGTTGCAAGCTACGCACGTAAATGAGGAATGGTGTATATGGTCTCTGCGATCATTAGCACTAAAGGAAAAGAATTAAAAGATATTTCTGTAGTATCTAGTTTCTCAGATGTTTTCATAGAAGAGCTATCTGGGCTATCACCAGATTGCGAGGTTGAATTTAGAATTCACCTAATAGCAGGAACTGCACCGATTGCCAAAGCACCCTAGCACTAACGGAGATGTTGGAATTGAAGAAGCAATTAGATAAACTATTAGAAAAAGGTTTCATACAACCTAGTTCATAGCCTTGGGGAGCGTCTGTGTTATTCGTCAAGAAGAAAGATGGATCGATACGCATGTGTATTGGCTACAAAGAATTGAATAAAATCACGATTAAAAATCGGTACCCACTACCGAGAATCGTTGATCTATTGATCAACTTCAAAGAGCTCGATTCTTTTCAAAGCTTGATTTTACGCTCGGGATACCATCAACTAAAAGTACAGGAAGAGGACATTCCTAAGACTGCTTTCAGGACTAGATATGGTCATTATGAGTTTACAGTCATGCCATTCGGTTTGACAAATGCCCCATTGCATTTATGGACATGATGAATAAGATATATAAACCATACCTAGATAACTTTGTAAGTGTCTTCATAGAAGATATACGTATTTATTCCAAGAGTAAGGAAGAGCATGTTGAGCATATACAGGTACTTATGACATTGTAGAGAAAGGAAAAGCTTTATGCTAAATTCTCAAATGTGAATTCTGGTTGCAAGAGGTACAATTTCTTGGACACCTAATTAATCATGAAGGAATTCATGTAGATCCAACAAAGATCGAGGCTATTACCAAATGCAAAGTCCCTGATTCACCAACGGAAGTAAGAAGTTTTCATGGATTGGCAGGATATTATAGGCAATTTATTCAAGAATTTTCTAGAATAACCATTCCATTAACCAAGCTAACGTGCAAATCAGTTAAGTTTGAATGGGGACCAAAACAGGAGGCAGCTTTCAAGATTCTGAAGCAAAGATTAACTAATGCACCAATACTTGCTTTAACAGAAGGAACTGAAGATTTCATAGTATACTGTGATGCATCAAAAATAGGATATGGATGTGTGCTTATGCAACGTCAGAAAGTGATTGCTTATGCCTCTAGACAACTAAAGAAGCACGGAGTTAGGAGCAATAATTTTTGCCCTCAAGATTTGGAGACATTATCTTTACGGTAGTAAGTTTACTATCTTCACAGATCATAAACGTTTAAGATATATTTTCGGGAAAAAATAATTGAACATGAGGCAAAGACGCTGGATGGAAATCCTTAGTGATTATGATTGTGATATCCAATATCACGCTGGAAAAACTAACGTAGTAGCTGATGCTATAAGCCGAAAGTATCATAAGAAGCCAAAAAGGGTACGTGCTCTCAGATGAAACATGCATATAGATTTAAATGAACAATTGCAAAAGGTACAAGAAGCAGCAATCAAGAATGATGTGGAAGGATTAAAAGGAATGATTAAAGAAGTAGAAAAAGGAACAGTTGGAATGGAAATTCCATAAGAAAAGAATCTGGGTAGCTATCTAAAGAAATCTACGAAATTGAATTCTAGAAGAATCTCTTAAATCTAAGTATACAATGCATCCTGGAAATGACAAGATGTATCAAGATCTAAAGAAAACTTTTGGTGGATAGGAATGAAAAAGGACATAGCAAGTTATGTTGCTAAATGTTTAACTTGCTCACAAGTTAAAGCTGAACATCAAAAGCATTTAGGGTTACTTCAGCAATTGGAGATGCCAATTTGGAATTGGGAATTGATAACAATGGACTTTGTTACCAAATTACCCAAGACACGAAAGGTTAACGACACAATCTGGTTGATTGTGGATAGATTAACTAAATCTGCACATTTCTTACCAATAAATGAAACTTTCAGTATGGAACAATTAGCCAAGCTGTATGTGGATGAGATAGTCTCATTACATGGAATCCCTTTATATATTGTGTCCAACAGAGATATTTGTTTTACTTCTCATTTTTGGACAAGTTTTCAAAAAGCTATGGGAACCCGATTAAATCTAAGTACAGGTTATCATCCTTAAACAGATGGTCAAAGTGAAAGGACAACTCAGACCTTGGAAGACATGCTAGAGCCTGTGTGATAGACTTTGGAGGAAGTTGGGACGATCACTTACCATTAATAGAATTTTCTTACAAAAATAGTTATCATACAAGCATTAATGCTACACCATCTGATGCACTATATGGACAAAAATGCCGAACACCTGTATGTTGGGCAGAAATATGAGAAAAGCAATTGCCAGGACCTGAAATTGTACAAGAAACAACTGACAAGATAATTCAAGTCAAGGAAAGATTGAACCAGTACGAGACCGCCAAAAGAGTTATGCAGATAATCGTCGAAAACCATTAGAATTTCAAGTAAGAGACAAAGTGCTATTAAAAATCTCACCATGGAAAGGAGTTGTCAGATTTAGTAAGAAAGGAAAGTTAAGCCCAAGGTACGTTAGACCTTTTGAAGTTATCAAATGAATAGGACCAGTAGCTTATCAACTACAGTTATCTGAAGAGGTGGAAAGAGTGCATGATTATTTCATGTATTTAACTTAAAGAAATGTTTAGCCGACGAATCATTGGTAGTGCCTTTTCAAGACATAGAGGTAAATGAAAAACTAAAATTTGTGGAAAAACCAATACAAGTTAAAGATAGAAAGATTAAGAATCTCAAACACAAGAGGTTAGTGCTAGTCAAAGTAAAATGGGATTCAAGAAGAGGACCAAAATAAACATGGGAACTAGAATCAGAAATGAAATGGAAATATCCTTACTACAAGATTTAAAACAAGGTAGGGAGGATGTAACAACACCCAAAACACCTTATAAGGACCTCTGATCGCAACCACGGACTTGTACAGCGCAAACCAGTATGAAAACAAAGAATCTTGAAACTAGACTCTCAGGAGACACACGGGGGGATCCAATAAAACTCCCACGATGCTCGGCAGGGTGTCAAGACGCGTGGGACTCGAAATCAACAAGTGACCAGACTATACAAGCAACAAGGCTAGTCTAGGGCTTGGGGTATCAACCGCGACACGCGGGGGGTTCCCCAGACCCGTGTGCGACATGCGGGGGAGACCCGGGTGACCCTATAAATACAGAAACTTGCACACCTTTGCGATCAACTTTTGACAAAAACTCGTTCTTTTACCTTCATTTTTCTAGTAGTACACCCCCAATTCTGCGTAGCTTTGCCCTATTGTAAGTGTTTTAACCCCTGATCATTAATTCGGCCTCTTTTGATCGATCCAAAACCCAGCAATGGATGTCAAGGTGCTGCCTGAATAAGGCTATACTTTGTTAACTACGTTGGGGTTTTGATCTCGTGATGTATCAATAAAGTTTGAGTTGGGTTATTACACTAACACGTGTGCATTGTATATTTTATTAGGAACTCAGGAATTATACCAGGAGGCTTTAAGTTAAAATCCTAAGTCTACAATGTGAGTCATTCTTCTTTTTCTCACAACATTGTGAGTCATTCTTTCTTTTTTAAAAAATGCAATACAAAACCCTAAATGTTTTTCAGTTATACTTACATTGATTAAGTTTTTGTATTCTGTAATTACTGCTGGTATGTGGGGTTTGTATACATTACTTGATAAGTGTAACACCCTTAAATTTTTACTTGAATTTAAGACTGATTTTATACATTTTATACTAAAGATATATAATTAATATAAGTTTCATAAGTCAAGATTACAAGTATCATAAACATTAGTCAACTAATGACTAATTTAAAACATTCAAAAGTTGATTAAGAAATTGTTTACAACCCATGAACAAAGTTTAAGTAAGATAAAAAAAAACATAGCAGAAGCTTCAAAAGTCGTGTTCGGTTCTTCGACGTTGCTTGACCACCATCCGTAAGGTCCATTTAGTCACCTAGGATCAAAATCATTAAAACATTAGTTTTGACTTTGGTACATAAGACTTAAACATATGATCCAATCATCAATTTTAAAAAAAAAAATTAAAGTTTTCTGGTTCCACCGTAAATTACGGTGTTACCGTAATTTACGGTGAGTTCTGGAAGTTCTTAGTCTACCGTAAACCAGGGGTGAACCACCGTAAAACACATGACCTCTACCGTAAATTACGGTATTACCGTAATTTACGGTAGTTCCTGGAAATCTATGTTTTTGTTTGGTTTGTTCATCTCACTCAAACCAATTTCTCGGATTTCGCTTTTCTAAGAAACCATTACATCAAATTCTCATATTTCCAACATATTATACCTAAACCAATACCAAAGAGCAATTCATCATACTCCAAAACATTAACCATGCTTTACACGCTTATTCGACCCGTTGGCTCGTCTAGGGAATCCTCCCATATGACGACTACCAACGAGTTCCAACCGAGTTTGACCAATCTTTTAATATAGCGACATCTCTACTTAATTCAAACCATTCTTGTTCTAAAATTCGAATACATATTATACAATCATCAAAATCTACTAAATGTAACGGGCCAAGTTACATACCTTAGTGTACGCCCTTCAACCGCAAATCACTACCGGCTTGTCCACTTGACGTCCTGGTATCCTTTCCTATAGAGTTCAATTCAAGACATGTTTAGAACTCTATTTAAACCTTACTTCGCATAATACACCGAAACATCGTAATTATGCGTTAAATCTTTAAATTTCTATTTCAAGCCTTCTTTGAGGCATTTTCACAAACACCTTAAAGGCAGATTTTTTATATGATTATATGACAAGTTTATAACTTATCATTTAGCCCTAATCTCACCTCTATCAACAATTTTACATGATTATTACTCTTTAGATTTCTGAAATCACTTTCAAATTGTCAAATTACACAAGATTAGCACCCACAACCCTAGTATTCATCAATTAACACATAACCCATTAATCACCTACAATGGTGATCATGGTTTCCACTAAAATTTTACATGATCTCAGCTTGTGTTTGTTTAGGGTTTGTCCTTAGACACTATAGTTGTTCTTAAATCATCACAACCTATACATGCAACCCTAAATTCAGATTTTTCCCAATTTCATAAGAATTTCAAGTTAAGAATTTTCACTAAATTTTACATACCTTGTAATCCCCTTGCGATAGGGATCAAGATTCTAAGCTCGGATTTTCGTTTGGACCAGGTTTGCTCCTTCAATTTGAGAATTTTAGTGAGATTCTTGGTTTTGAAGGTGGGTGTCGCCCCCTTTGATGTTCTGGTCGACCAGACCCCCACAATGGGGTGTTTGGTTTGTGTTTTATTTGTTTAACATAACTAAAGTTTCAATTTTTAACAACCTACACCCCTCCACTATGATAATATGTAAATTGGTTGCTTTTAACCTATTTTAGATTATTTCTAGACTTTTAACCAACTAGGTTAAAATTCCTAGTTAGTAAATTCTTGTTTATTTATACTTTATAGTTCCAATATAAAGTTTTATATTTTCGGGGTGTTACAAGTCCACCCCCCTTAAAAGGGTTTCGTCCCCGAAACCGAAGTACGTACCAAATAATGTAGGGTGAAGACGTTGCATCTCCTCTTCGGACTCCCATGTAGTGTCCGAACCTTTCCTATGTTCCCATTTGACTTTGACTTGGTCAATTTGTTTATTTCGTAATTGTTTGACCTTTCGATCTAAAATCTCCACCGGTCTCACCGCATAATTCAGACTATTATCCACTTCGATGTCATCGTAATGGATATAGGTCGTTTCGTCTGCTAGGCATTTTCTTAATTGTGACACGTGAAAAGTGCCATGAATCCCACTTAGTTCCTCCGGTAGCTCAAGGCGGTAAGCTACCTTGCCGACTCTTTCGATAATTTTAATTGGCCCAATAAACCTTGGGCTTAGCTTCCCCCTTTTTCTGAATCTAATAACGCCCTTCCATGGGGAAACTTTTAGCATGACCATGTCACCAACTTGGAATTCGATTGGCCTTTTCCTTTTATCAGCATACGCCTTTTGCCTGTCTTGAGCCGCTTTCAAGTGTGCCCGAACTATATCGATCTTTTCATTCGTGGCTCGTACTATATCTTGGTGAGCGAGTTCACGTGGACCCACCTCACCCCAACAGACCGGGGTTCGACACTTCCTACCGTAATGCATTTCGTATGGTGCCATCTTAATACTAGATTGGTAACTGTTGTTATACGAAAACTCGACTAACGGTAGGTGAACATCCCAGCTGCCTCCAAAGTCGATTATACACGCCCGTAGCATGTCCCCCAATGTTTGTATCGTTCTTTCACTTTGTCCATCCGTTTGAGGATTGTACGCAGTGCTAATGAACAATTTGGTCCCCATTTGCTCTTGGAAATCTCGCCAGAAATTCGAAGTAAACCGGGTATCCCTATCAGACACGATGGACACCGGCACCCCATGACGTGCTATGATTTCATTGGTATAAACTTCTGACATCTTTTCTGACGTATAAGTCTCACGAATCGGAATGAAATGAGCACTTTTCGTCAATCTATCCACCACTACCCATATGGCATCAAAACCACGATTCGTTTTTGGCAACTTGGTTAACAGATCCATTGTAATATGTTCCCATTTCCAAACCGGAATTTCTAACGGTTGGAGTTTGCCGTATGGTTTCTGGTGCTCCGCCTTGACTTGTAAACATGTCAAGCATTTTTCCACATACTTCGCCACGTCCCTCTTCATTCCGGGCCACCAATAATTTTGTTTCAAATCATTGTACATCTTGGTTGCACCCGGATGAATCGAATAACGGGACTTATGAGCTTCATTAAGTAGAAGCGCCTTTACTCCACAAGTATGTGGGACCCATATCCTTCCGGGTCGAGTCTTCAACCCGTGCTTCCCATCCGACAAATCTTTCAATTGACCGATTATTCTTTCTTTCTTCCAATTTTCTTCTTTTACTGCTTCTAACTGCGCCTCTCGAATACGTTCAAGTATACCTGAGGTCACCACGAGTTGCATCGACCTCACTCGTATTGGGACATAGTCCGCTTTTCTGCTTAGAGCGTCCGCTACCACATTTGCCTTTCCGGGGTGATAATGTATCTCACAATCGTAGTCTTTCACCGTTTCCAGCCATCACCTTTGTCGCATATTTAACTCCTTCTGATCAAAGAAGTATTTCAAGCTCTTGTGGTCGGTGAATATGGTGCACTTTACCCCATACAAGTAATGCCTCCATATTTTTAATGCAAATACTACCGCTGCCAACTCGAGATCGTGCGTGGGATATTTCTTCTCGTGTATCTTCAATTGTCTCGAGGCATAGGCTATTACCTTGCCCCGTTGCATCAACACGCAACCGAGCCCCGATAATGAAGCATCCGAATAAACCACCATGTCTTCGACTCCGTCCGGCAATGTCAATACCGGAGCTTGAGTTAACTTTTCTTTTAGCGTTTGAAACGCTTTCTCTTGATCAGCACCCCAAATGAACTTTTCTTTCTTCCGTGTTAGCTTTGTTAGCGGTGACGCAATCTTGGAGAAATCTTGAATGAATCTCCTATAATATCCCGCAAGCCCCAAAAAGCTTCTAATTTCCGAAGGGTTCTTCGGAAGATTCCATTTTGACACAGCCTCTATCTTTGACGGATCCACCAATACTCCGTCAGCACTTATGACATGGCCAAGAAATTGTACCTCTCGTAACCAAAAGGCACATTTAGAGAATTTTGCATACAACTTCTCTCGTCTAAGTGTCTCTAACACTTCTTGTAGGTGGTGTGCGTGTTCAGCTTCACTTTTCGAATACACCAAGATATCATCGATAAACACGATGACCGACTTATCCAACATTGGTTTGCAAACCCGGTTCATGAGGTCCATGAAAGCCGCGGGTGCGTTTGTTAGTCCAAATGACATCACGAGGAATTCGTAATGTCCGTATCTCGTGCCGAAAGCCGTCTTCGGCACATCTTCTTCTTTGACCTTTAGTTGGTGGTACCCCGATCTAAGGTCAATTTTTGAAAACCAGTTCGCACCTTGTAGTTGGTCGAATAAATCATCTATCCTCGGGAGCGGGTATCGGTTCTTTACCGTGAGTTTGTTTAACTCCCGGTAATCGATACACATGCGCATGCTCCCGTCTTTCTTTCTCACGAACAACACCGGTGCGCCCCAAGGAGATACACTCGGCCTTATGAATCCCTTGTCAAGCAGGTCTTGAATTTGGGACATCAGCTCTTGTAATTCCGACGGTGCGAGTCGGTACGGGGCTTTTGCTACGGGTTTCGCGCCCGGAATCAATTCGATCCCGAACTCTACTTCCCGTTCAGGCGGTATTCCCGGTAAATCCTCCGGAAACACATCTTCATAATCTCGTACTACCGGTACCTCTCCAATCTTTCGTGATTCTTTTTCGGGCTCATTAGCGTATATTATGAATGCCTTGCATCCTCGCTTCATAAGCTTGTGAGCTTTCAACATTGAGCATACTATAGGGTTGCCTCCTTTTTCGCCATAAATGGTGACGTGTTTCCTGTTCGGAGATGTTAGTTTTATCTCTTTACGAAAACACACGATCTTTGCATGGTGTTGAGATAGCCAATCCATCCCAACGACTACTTGAAATTCTCCCATTGACATCGGGATTAGGTTTATCAAATATTCTTCGTCGTCAATGCTCAGTTTACAGTTTTTACATACATCACAAACAATAAAGCTCTTGTTATTACCTATCTCTACTTCTAAGGGCACATGTAATTTTGTTAGAACAAACGAAGGATGTCGAATAAATCCATATGAAACAAAGGATTTATTCGAACCCGTATCAAATAACACGTGTGCAGGAATTGAATTTACAGCAAATATACCTGAGACCACGTCAGGTTCAACCTTTGCTTCTGCGGCGGTTAGTTGAAAAGATCTTGCCTTTGCTTTCGGGGCTTCACCTTTCGGTTCCTGCCCATCCTTCTTTCCAACCAGCTCCAGGCATTCCGACTTCTTGTGACCCGTTCGATAACAATTGTAACAAACCGTCACTTTCTCCGGGCATGATATAGCCATATGTCCCGTTTTCTTGCATATGGGACAAGGCTTATCCTTGTAACGGCATTCGCCTTTATGACCCTTCCCGCAGATTCTGCAACTTGGCGACCCGCCTTTCGTATCAGATTTCTTTGCACTTTCGTTTGTTCGTGCTTTCTTAGTAGGGCTTGGATTCACATCTTGTGCCCTTCGTTCACCCCGTTCTATGCTCTTTTTCAGTTCTATCTCCCTTTCCCGAGCAGCATTGACAATCTCGGTAAGGGTCTCGTATTTTGAAGGGGTTATGAATTCTCTATACTCCGTACTTAGCATGTTATGGTAGTAATAGACCTTTTGTTCTTCATTTGTCACCAAATCATCACAGAACTTTATCTTGTCCATAAACATCCCCGTGATCTTGTCTATGGATTCACCCTTGTGTCTGAGTTGCATGAACACTTCCTTGATTCTATTTATGACCGCTTTGGGACTATGGTGTTTAAGAAACGGCGTCTTAAACTCCTCCCATGTCATGGCCTTAACCGCTTCACTTCCAATCTCCTTCTTTTTAATATCCCACCAGTCTTTTGCTTGACCTCTTAATTGACCCGTACCATAAGCTACGTAGTCATTTTCATCACAATGAGTTCTCTCGAATACTCCTTCGATATCACTTAGCCATCGTTGGCACACAATTGGATCAAACTCCCCATTATATGTTGGTGGTTTACAGGCCATGAATTCCTTGTATGAACAAGGCTTTCGTCCACCATGCTTTTCCTTTGCTGAATTTGAATCATCTTCTAATTTCTTGATTCTCTCTTCTACTATTGATAAAACTGTGTTTTGAATTTTATCAATAAAGCCCGACAAACTATTTTCGATCGCCTTTCCAACCTCTTCGGCAATCACTTCCCTCATTTGTTCAGTGCCTCTTGGCACCGCATTATCATTACCTCCATCAGCCATCTCTATTTCTGAAATGTTTACATAGGTTGTTAAACATTCCATTTATAACACATGCTTTACTTGTTTTGATTTAATCAAGTTCATAACTTGATTTAATCGTTCTTGTTTCAATCCAATCAAGCTCATAACTTGATTTAATTATTCTTGTTTCAATTTAATCAAGTTCGTAACTTGATTTAATTATTCTTGTTTCAATTTAATCAAGTTCGTAACTTGATTTAATTATTCTTGTTTCATGCATTTCTTGTTTGTGAGTGAGCTTACACACTCTTTTCATGCATATTTGTTCATTTCTCATTCTTTACGTAGTACATAATTTATTAACAAAATAAGTTAATTCTTACCGGACGATCGATCAAGCTTGAACCGAACACTTATTGACAACCTTGAGCTCTGATTACCAACTTGTAACACCCTTAACCTTTTACTTGAATTTAAGACTGATTTTATACATTTTATACTAAAGATATATAATTAATATAAGTTTCATAAGTCAAGATTACAAGTATCATAAACATTAGTCAACTAATGACTAATTTAAAACATTCAAAAGTTGATTAAGAAATTGTTTACAACCCATGAACAAAGTTTAAGTAAGATAAAAAAAAAACATAGCGGAAGCTTCAAAAGTCGTGTTCGGTTCTTCGACGTTGCATGACCACCATCCGTAAGGTCCATTTAGTCACCTAGGGTCAAAATCATTAAAACATTAGTTTTGACTTTGGTACATAAGACTTAAACATATGATCCAATCATCAATTTTAAAAAAAAAATTAAAGTTTTCTGGTTCCACCGTAAATTACGGTGTTACCGTAATTTACGGTGAGTTCTGGAAGTTCTTGGTCCACCGTAAACCAGGGGTGAACCACCGTAAAACACATGACCTCTACCGTAAATTACAGTATTACCGTAATTTACGGTAGTTCCTGGAAATCTATGTTTTTGTTTGGTTTGTTCATCTCACTCAAACCAATTTCTCGGATTTCGCTTTTCTAAGAAACCATTACATCAAATTCTCATATTTCCAACATATTATACCTAAACCAATATCAAAGAGCAATTCATCATACTCCAAAACATTAACCATGCTTTACACGCTTATTCGACCCGTTGGCTCGTCTAGGGAATCCTCCCATATGACGACTAACAACGAGTTCCAACCGAGTTTGACCAATCTTTTAATATAGCGACATCTCTACTTAATTCAAACCATTCTTGTTCTAAAATTCGAATACATATTATAAAATCATCAAAATCTACTAAATGTAACGGGTCAAGTTACATACCTTAGTGTACGCCCTTCAACCGCAAATCACTACCGGCTTGTCCACTTGACGTCCCGGTATCCTTTCCTATAGAGTTCAATTCAAGACATGTTTAGAATTCTATTTAAACCTTACTTCGCATAATACACCGAAACATCGTAATTATGCGTTAAATCTTTAAATTTCTATTTCAAGCCTTCTTTGAGGCATTTTCACAAACACCTTAAAGGCAGATTTTTCATATGATTATATGACAAGTTTATAACTTATCATTTAGCCCTAATCTCACCTCTATCAACAATTTTACATGATTATTACTCTTTAGATTTCTGAAATCACTTTCAAATTGTCAAATTACACAAGATTAGCACCCACAACCCTAGTATTCATCAATTAACACATAACCCATTAATCACCTACAATGGTGATCATGGTTTCCACTTAAATTTTACATGATCTCAGCTTGTGTTTGTTTAAGGTTTGTCCTTAGACACTATAGTTGTTCTTAAATCATCACAACCTATACATGCAACCCTAAATTCAGATTTTTCCCAATTTCATAAGAATTTCAAGTTAAGAATTTTCACTAAATTTTACATACCTTGTAATCCCCTTGCGATAGGGATCAAGATTCTAAGCTCGGATTTTCGTTTGGACCAGATTTGCTCCTTCAATTTGAGAATTTTAGTGAGATTCTTGGTTTTGAAGGTGGGTGTCGCCCCCTTTGATGTTCTGGTCTACCAGACCCCCACAATGGGGTGTTTGGTTTGTGTTTTATTTGTTTAACATAACTAAAGTTTCAATTTTTAACAACCTACACCCCTCCACTATGATAATATGTAAATTGGTTGCTTTTTAACCTATTTTAGATTATTTCTAGACTTTTAACCAACTAGGTTAAAATTCCTAGTTAGTAAATTCTTGTTTATTTATACTTTATAGTTCCAATATAAAGTTTTATATTTTCGGGGTGTTACAATAAGCTTCACCATTAGACAACGTGTTAGCCAATGTGTGATATGACCATAGTCACAGATCGTGTCAAATACCAATTTGAGTATTTGTTAGATATAAACAATGTAATCACCCTTGATACTGTAAAATATAACAATGTGTCTTTTTATAAAATTGAATAAAACTCGCCAATATTTTTTCGCTGATAAAATTGTTTTCAAACACATTTCAGGTAACTTACCATGAAGGTAATAGAAGCCCGTTATGGAGCACTAAAGGCTTAGTAAAGTGGCTATGATTACCAGAATAAAAGAAGAAATTTATGTTTTGTCAATTAGGGTTTATCCCTATAAAAACACTTGAATGTAATATGAGTTTTATCCCATTTGTTTAATATTATAAAGTTTGGGTGTTTTACAAACTCTGAATTTATTTCCTAATTACGATCCTGATGATATATTTCACTGCAAATTTAATAAACACCGATACCACATGTCATCTGGTTCACGGCTCCCTTCCAGGGTGTGGTCGGGGGTTGTGACACATGTGGTGCTTCATGCCCCTTCTTCATACCCCCTCCACACCGAGTTGTCTAAGATAATGTGAAATGGTCCATTCAAACGTATAAAAAACACGCACACAAAAAGTTAACCCTATACACGACGATGGTGCCCTCTCTCTCCATTCCTATGGGTGCTATGTCAGATTGCCAAAGCCCTCTATGTTGAGCGAATGAGCTACCTAATTCGGCATTAGAAGTTAACGATAGTGGTATTGATAACTAAATGATAAACGACGTCAATTTATTTAAAAAATAAAAGTAAATTTATGGTTGTTTTGATAATATGTATGTTTGTGCTTATTTCATGTTGTGTGACTTGGTTTGTTAATCTGTTACCCATGATAATAGTTTTTTGGAATAACAAAATTCTCAATCATGTTAGACTCCTCTAAAACATCCATTAGATGCTGAAACCTTTGCAAAAGACAGGGGTGGACCCACCTTTACCGAACAGGGTCACTCGACACCAATGAAATTCTTTTTATTTTCAATACAAAAAATCAAAACCCGAGCGACACCCCAGGGTAGCTTTCGTTCTGTGGAATGTAATGGAATTGGAAATGAGTTTTAATTAATTTCTTTGAAATCCCATAATGCGTTTGGTTGGTATAATTATCACTAGGGTTGGAATGTAAAATATGTTAAATGACATAACCACCTTGTATTCGGGAAGAAGGAGGTGAATCGTCAGTCTAGATTTAATTCCAATTCCATTCAGAATCCATTCCATTATGTGAAACGAATACCATTTAGTTTTCTTTTACGACAACACCCATAAACGAACCAACAGACGATAAAATCAAAAGTGATATTTGTTGGAGTGGTTAGTCTAACTTTCTAGGTTAAAGGCTAAAACTCTACTTATTGTTTCTTACACGTTTAAAACATTAAGAATTTATTCTTTCAAATCCACATTTTAATTTCCAAAACAATAAAAACCACAAGGTAGCTACCAGGTCCTCCCGGTGGTTTTCGAGATCTGCACCCAAACAAAATCACACCACCTTAACCCTGTATTTCCGACAACGTTGGGTCTAGCCAAGCTCCACCTGTTAAGAGCGAGATAATGTAGAGCCAAGATGAAGAAGGAAAATCCTTCAAGGGATATGGGGGGAGGTATCCAATTTATATAGAGATTGAGCGAATATGGTTTTTCCGGTGGTTCCATTTTTGGTTTAAAGAGATGGAGAGGTAGCGAATACTGTGAATTCGTTAATTTCAGGGAGAGAAGGGTCGTGGGTGTAACACCCCTAAAATATTAAATTACATATGCTTGTATACATGTATAATTATATAAATATCAAAAAATAAAATAATGAGATAAAAACTAGGAATAACTAACCTAGTTAAAATCCTGTTATAAAAAGATGGGAAATAAGTGATGTTAATCATTTTACATATCCTAAAACTTAAGGGACTAAATGGGACTTGTTTGAAAGTGTTTTTTTAAACACTAGATAAAGTTCAACACACACTTTTGTGTGTGTAGAACCCTCTGGTCGAACAAAAACACATGGCAGGAAACAAGCTCACTTACAACATCCTAAATTACTCAAATCCTTTCAATTCTCAAAGAAGAATTCGATTAGGAAGCAATCTCAAGCTAAAATCTTGATCACCAACCTTAGAGGATCAAAAGGCAATTTGGGAGGATCATCCAGTAATCAAGGAGGATCGGATAACCGATTGAAAGGAAAGCTTTAAAAGGTACGTGGCCATGAGCTTCGTAGATTTCGTTATTTATTAAAGACAATTGTTATTGAATGATAAAGGTATCGTTATGAAATTCTAAGAAGGTCAAAATGGTAGATTCCGTATAGACCAAACCGAACGAATTTAATAAGAGTTTAAAGTTATGTTAGACAACAAAGTGATGGATTTCACTATGGTAGTCAAATGGGTTAATTTGAATTAATTGATAAATGTTTGGTAGAACAAAGCGATGGATTTCGCTAACAAAACCAAACGGGTCAAAACAACTAAAGAACTAAAACTTTGGTGGAATAAGCGATGGATTTCGCTAAGAAAGCTAAACAGGTCAATCGAATGTCTTGATGCAAACCGAGAAGGTTGCACAATTTAAAGACGTCAAAATGATGCCGAATCAGAAATAAGATAAATTATAGTCCTTAGCCGAGAAAGGGTAACGTTGAATCTAAGTCATGAACTCAGGTTTGAGTATGACTGAAATATGCGCAAATTCCTAATATAGGATTGGCATTAAATTTGTTTGACTAGTCATAGTTAAACGGGTCGAATAATTAGCATACATATAAACATAATGGGCATATAAACTTCATGGTTATAGCCTTAGTATTAGCAAATATCCAGATTGTGTTATTAGTGTAAAACAGATAGTCACTTTGACCAAATTGATGTTAAAAACTCAAATGGGTCAAAATAACTTGAAATTTTTATAATGCCGAGGGCTTAAAGATAAGAAAATTGTTCACTTAGATATTGGATTTTGATCCTATATTATAGATGATTGAATTACGATCACGTAGGAAGAAACGTGACCAAATTCGGATCAATAACGAAGAAGTTATGTCCAATTTCGTAAAAATCATTCTGGCTGGAAATATGCAGGTTTTAAACCTGCACTCGCTGGAAAAAGTAAGGCGTCATGCTATGCGACAAAGACCAAATAAACCGTTGCGTCACGCGAGGGTTGTCGCGGCCCGCGACAGCTTCGGTCGTCTTCGTCGTGCCCCGCGAGGAAGCAAAAATGCAGGAATTTTGTTACTGTTGTGTGATTTAACCTCACAAACTCATTTAATCAAGTATTAACTATCATAAACTAACCATTTTGGTGTTTTTGATTGTAGGTAATTTTAGCTAATAGACGGATGGTGATCAAGTATATGAACGAACCGAATACACACTAAATCAAAGCTTCCGCTACTAAATCAAAACTTTTTTCACAACCACTTTAGTGTTGTGTTATCATACTTTTGTACATATAGTTTGTATGGTTTGAAAGTTAAGTATGTGGTGTTTTTAACAATATGTTTTTGAAACGTTAGTGAACGTCTTTTGAAAGTTTTGGAAACTTATATAAATGTCGTTAATTCAATGTTTTAATAATAAATGGAGTATAAATGCAATATGTATTGTATAAATTATAAAGTGAACTTAAGGGTCTTACAGTGGGGGTTTCCAACCGACATCGATTTCGGTAGTATAAAGAGAAAGCGTACGTAGAGCAGATGGGGCCAAGAAGAGGATTGTATTTTAGGTTTGTACTGGTCAGTCAGCGAGGTGAGCATAGACAAAGGAGATGGGCTGAGGGGGAGAGAAAGAAAGAGGAGTGAAGGGTGGGGAGTACTTACCGTGTCGGGTGGCCGACCGACGATGAGGTTGCGGGTGGTGGTAAGGTGCTTCCTGGCAACGGTGCTTTAAGTTATTACCATTTCACCTAGGTTGTTTACGTTTGCATTTGATAGTAGATGTCGTACTAGAGAGGGGGAGGGGGAAAGAGAGAGAGGGGATTAGGGGACACTAGGTTGGATAAGATAAGAAACGAGGTCTTTAGGAAAAGATTAGAGGTGGCTAGTATATCACATAAGATAAGAGAGGGAAGGTTGAAAAGGTATGGGCACGTTAAGAGGAGACAAGTTACAACATCGGTTAAAACCATGGAAATTCTCGCGGTGGAGGGGAGGAGGAGTAGAGGCAGACCGATGCTGACTTTGGAGGAGCAAATTAGGCAAGATTTGTTACACTTACATCTTTCTGAAGACATGGTCAAGGACAGGAGTTCGTCGAGACGCAAAATTAAGGTAAAAGACTTTTAGGAATATGGTACGGTTAGTTCTTTTAGTCTTACCTCATGAGTTTAGTGTTTTTTAGACAATCTTTGCATTTTATAGCTTGTTTGTGTGTCTTTTTATGTGATACTTGTTCTTGTTATATTTTTAGCAAAGGTACAGTGTGTTTGACTAGTTGTGTACATCCTAATTTGACTTTTATGTGTGGTTACGACTTTAGAGCTGGGGGTCTCATCGAAAGCAGCTTCTTTATCCTTAGGAATAGAGGTAATACTTGTCTACATCTAACCCTCTCCAGACCTCATGAAGAGCTCTGTGATGGACATGATTCTACTCAGTATGTTGTTGTTGTAGGTTCTTTTTAAATCTCATTTAATATTATGAATTAGTAACATACTTTGGCTTCTTGGTGTTGTACATGATGCTTGAAAGGTGTTTTATGCATGAGAAGGTTTGTACTCTTGGCTTGGAGGTTGTACTCATTTTGGGTATAAAAACCACACCTCACTCTCCCTGATTCGCACTCTCTCTTCTTTAATTCAGACACTCTTCTCTCATGTTTCTCTCTCTAGAAAAAGGCTCCGATTCTGTTGAGCTTGCCGGAGCCGGTGCATGTCTTTGATGTTGTTGAGGTGTCGTCGACGGTGCATGTTTTTCTCTCTAGAAAAAGGCTCCGATTCTGGTGAGCTTGCTGGAGCCGATGTTACTCTTGACATCCGGTGTTTATGCCGGTGCATGTCTTTGATGGTGTTGAGGTGTCGTCGACGGTGCGTGTGTTGGTGGATCACCACCGTGTTAACACCTTCCGCCGCCGCCGATGTCGGTTTGGTGTTGTGGTTTTTACGCTTCTCAATGTTGTACATGATGCTTGGGATGTGTCTTACGCATCGTCGCCATTTTCACACCAGCCTCCTACGGTACTATTATTGTCGGTGTAGTGGTTTTTGCTTGGTGGTGTTGAGGTGACGGTGTCGGTGACTCACCACCATCTTTACATCGTTTGCTGCCTTTTTCGTTTTGGTATTGTGGTTTGTGTTCATGATGGTTTTGATGTGCCGATGCCGGTGAATCTGACTATGATGAGTTGCGCATCTACATGAGTATTCATGAAGTTGGCATGGCATGGGTCTTGGATGGTAGGTTTTGAACCTGCAACCACTTCTTTCGCAAACTCTGAGCCTAATTTTTCTGTTTTGATTTTCATTCCTTTGTGTGATTTTCTGATCAACACGCTCACAAAACTTCCTAACAAACAATAAACGATTTTCAACTTCGTGTCTTCTAACGTTGATGATGAGGAGGATTGATTGAATCTGTGAATGAAGTTGATGAAATTAAAAGTGAAATCCATTGCGGTGAACCATTCACCATGTTTGTTATCTCACCGAAACACACGAACATAAAAGTTTGTATCTTGAAGGAAAAGTGACGAACAAATTTGAACTAAGTATAGTTTTATTTAATGGAAAGTGGAAACTAGGTAAGTAATAAGCATGCTATCAATTTCTTTTCATACCTTAAAATCAAAAATTGAAAAATATAACATGTTGGTCTTGAATAATATCACAATTTTATTGAACATAGACCACTAAGAAATAAAGAACTCACATTATAATGGTTAAAATGGGTTCCTTTAAATTTATTAATTTTTCTGTGTAATTTTGTCTGCTAGGCTCACAGCTTCTTGATGCAAGTCTTTGCCTTCTAATATAAAAATAAATAAATCAACAACTAAAAGAAAATAGAACTCACACTGATTCATGGTTAAGCACACTAAATTAGATATGGGTGTAAATAGAGAATGGTTGGGATGAAATCAGTTGGTTTTGTGGTTGGGAGTTGTATTGAATGATGAGATGGTTGAGTAAAGAATAATGTCTTTTTGGAATAAAGAAAAGTAGAGATGAGTAAGGTGTAAGGATTTGAAATGTTGAAAAGTGGTTGTGTTTGCATGACATAATTCTGAACCATGTAAGATTGTCATTGTCGAAATTTCAACTTTATAATCATGATAAGCCCCCATTTTTTTATAGTGACGGTTTGTAGGTAAATGAAAAAGAATTAAACATTGTCACTTTTAAAATATTGTTTACAACAAATATAAAAGATAAAAATTGTTAAATTGAGATTTAATAAATTTAATAGGTTAAACAAAATATCATAAATGTATATTAATTTTAGTTGAAACCAGCTACACTTAGTGGAGTACATCTAGGAAACTACATATACTTGAGTATGTATTGGGTTTCCCTAAAGTAAAAAATTTAAAACTATTAAAAAATTCATTCAAATCAAATGCAAGAGGTTATCCAAAAGAAATCAAAATTTCTAAGAACTTAAGATAAAATGTATCAAAATGTCACTTATATAATCTAGAGGGAGGTACTCATGGCCTCGAAAAAGTTGAGAGATGTATTGCAACACTGGATGGTTGAGGGTTATCTTAAAGTTTCTTACACCATGGGACACATGTTGCTTATTTCCTAAGAAATATACATGAATTATTACATAGAAAAAGATAAGGCAAGTAGGAAAAGAAGCGCACAATTACAGTGGCAGATAAGAGAGGCACTCGATGTCTCTTTTTAAAGAATATAGTATGAATGCTAGAAAATGCCAATTTTACATATTTTCTTAATAGTATTATTTGTAACGATATATTTGTGAATATACATTACTATAAAGGAGAAACATAGTAAAGGATGTAAGTGCATACCTACACACTCATACAACTAATAAGATTGGAAAGACATAAAGACTTCACATTTTGAAATATTGTGCGATTTTTTTCCAACAAATAAGGAGCAACTGAGATTTGACTGTAAAGACAAAACACCAAAATGTGATTGAGATTTTTGTTGTTTAGTTCTGTTTTAATACAAGCTTTTATGGTATTGATGGTCGCTAAGACGCTGACGGTGGTGTGGCATTGGTGCTACTTGGCATAGTGTTACGCCTCCAGTCATAACGTGGTTTTGGTTATGTCTTATTTTGTAAGCCCCCGGCCGCATCGCGGCGGGGATTCCATCTAGTTAGTATATTATTTTAGTTATTAATTATTTACTTAAACTCACTAAATCTTAAATCAAATTAATTTTCTTTTAGTTATATACTTTTTTTGTAAATCTAATTACTTTTTATAGTCGACCCTAATTATTATATTATTAATAATAATATAACGATTTCATTAATTAGGGATGAGCATAGTAACCGTTCGATATCGAACCGGTACCTGTACCGAAAGTATCGGTACCGAAAATTCTCAAAAGCGGGTACCGGTACCGGTACCGAATATACCCGGTACGGTATGGTTCGGTACCGGTATCGGTATTTTAGTGTAAAAACCAGTACCGTACCGGACCGGTACCGAACTGGTACCGAAAATGTTAAAAGTCAGTACCGAAAATGTACCCGGTTCGGTAAATTAGGTACCGGTTCGGTACCGATACCCGGTACCATTTGCTCATCCCTATCATTGATATCTCAAATTTGGAAGTAGTTACTAGATATCATTTCACCGAATGTTAGTGATACCATGAAAAAAACATGGATCTTCCGGTGACAAAATATATATACATAAACGTTTAGGGTTAGGATCAAATACAAAATGTAAAATAAATAAGAAGGGTAAAAGGGATTTTATTTCATTGATCATATATATGGAAGATTGAGATTAGTTTTTGAGAAAAAAAAAATAGAACTGTATAAAGAGAATATTTTTTATTTTCTCTCTCCACATGTAAGACATATGTCAATTCCCCTATCATTGTAAAACGTACATAATTTTTTCATATGATATTAGTTTTTACAAAAAAAATACCATAATAACGAACATTTTTATCTTTAATATGAGTAGGATATTTCTATATAAAAAATACATTTTTACTGGTTTTTTTATGCATTGTGTTAAAAGTTCTGGTTATTGTGTTTTTCAGCTAGGTTTTGATCATTACGTTTTTTACTAGGGTTTCTATACATTGTGTTATTGTCAGGGCCTATAACACAATGTTATTTTGGGTTCCTTTCATTTTGTTTTTATTATCATAACCTATACATTGTGCTTTTTGTTATGTCGTCCGTCCATTGTGTTTAATGTACTATCTATTGTATTTTAGTCTAATGTTCATTGTGTTTTTAGTCTATTGTCCATTATGTTTTAGTATGTTGTCCATTGTGTTTTATCTGATGTCAGTTGTGTTTTTAGTCTACTTTTCATTGTGTTTTTAGTTTAATACTTATTGTGTTTTGCGTTATGTCTATTGTGTTTTACGCAACTGGATTTTCAAATATTTTCCAAAAGTATAACAATATGGTACTCGTATTAAAGATAAAAAGACGTTTAATTTTATGGTATAAAATTTTTTAAACACAAATGACACATAAAAAAGTTAAGGACGTTTTTTATGAACACTCACCGAACGATATTTTTTATTCGTGTTCGTTCATTAAGTAAATAACGTATTCACGGATACAAATGAACATCCATAAAATTGGCAAAGGCGGTAGAGCCTATAGGTGGGTGAGTGGAGAGAGAGTAATGCTAAACCTTGTAACCTAATCATGGAATGGAGGTAGATAGTATTTGTTTATGTGAATAAGAAGAAGGAAAAGTGAACAATGCATAAACATAGTAATATGGTTTTCTATGTTATTTGTTAGGGTAATAAAACAAATAAGAATTGAAGAAGGTTTAGATAAAATAAAGTGTAAATTGCCATTTTAGTCACTGAGTTTTGTCCAAATTTGCCATTTTAGTTCAAATAGTTTTTTTTTCGCCTCTGGGTCCCTGACTTTTCCCTTTTGTTGCCATTTTGATCACATACACTACATCCAAAAACTCCATCTTTAACCAGGGGTATTTTGGGGATTTTCATTTTAAATGTTTTCAATTGCCATTTTGATCCAATTCCAAAAAATCAAAAAAATTCCAAAAAATCAAATAAATTCCAAAAAAATCTAAAAAATCATAAAAATTCTAAAAAATCCAAAAAATTCTAAAAAAACCGCTTCGGCGCGAACCGTTTCAAACCCGAACCGTTTCGACCAGTACAGTTTCGACCCGAACCGTTTCGAGTCGAACCGTTTCGACCCGTACCGTTTCGAAGCCGAACCGTTTCGACCCGTACCGTTTCGAACCGAACCGTGCCGTATCGAACCGAACCGTTTCGAGCTGAACCGTTACCGTTTCGAGCTGAACCGTTTCGACGCGAACCGTTTCGACCCGTACCGTTTCGACCCGAACCGTTTCGAGCTGAACCGTTTCGACGCGAACCGTTTCGACCCGTACCGTTTCAAGCCGAACCGTTTCAAGCCGAACCGTTTCGACCCGTACCGTTTCGACCCGTACCGTTCCGAACCGTACCGTTTCGAACCGTACCGTTTCGAACCGAACCGTGCCGTATCGACCCGTACCGTTTCGACCCGAACCGTTTCGAACCCGAACCCATTCGAGCTGAACCGTTTCGACGCGAACCGTTTCGACGCGAACCGTTTCGACCCGTACCGTTTCGACCCGAACCGTTTCGACGCGAACCGTTTCGACCCGAACCGTTTCGAATCGTACCGTTAAGATGCGAACCGTTTCGACCCGTACCGTTTCGACCCGAACCGTTTCGATGCGAACCGTTTTGACCCGTACCGTTTCGAAGCCGAACCGTTTCGACCCGAACCGTTTCGAACCGTACCGTTTCGACCCGAACGGTACGGTTCGAAACGGTACGGGTCGAAACGGTTCGGTTCGAAACGGTTCAGCTCGAAACGGTTCGGGTTCGAAACGGTACGGGTCGAAACGGTTCGGTTCGATACGGTACGGGTCGAAACGGTTCGGTTCGATACGGCACGGTTCGGTTCAAAACGGTACGGGTCGAAACGGTTCAACCGGCTTGAAACGGTTCGGCTTCGAAACGGTACGGGTCGAAACGGTTCGGCTCGAAACGGTTCGGGTCGAAACGGTACGGGTCGAAACGGTTCGCGTCGAAACGGTTCGGTTCGAAACGGTTCAGCTCGAAACGGTTCGGTTCGATACGACACGGTTCGGTTCGAAACGGTACGGGTCGAAACGGTTCGGCTTGAAACGGTTCGGCTTCGAAACGGTACGGGTCGAAACGGTTCGCGTCGAAACGGTTCGGGTTCGAAACGGTTCGCGCCGAAACGGATTTTTTGGATTTTTTAGAATTTTTTGGATTTTTTAGAATTTTTATGATTTTTTTGAATTTTTTGGAATTTTTTTGATTTTTTGGAATTGGATCAAAATGGCAATTGAAAACATTTAAAATGAAAATCCCCAAAATACCCCTGGTTAAAGATGGAGTTTTTGGATGGAGTTAGTGTATGTGATCAAAATGGCAACAAAAGGGAAAAGTCAGGGACCTAGAGGCGAAAAAAAACTATTTGGACTAAAATGGCAAATTTGGACAAAACTCAGGGACTAAAATGACAATTTACTCTAAAATAAATGAACCAAAATCTTTAGTGAACAATATAAACAAATAAACATTAACGAATGTTCACAAACACATTATCGAGCGTTCACGAACACAATTGAATGAACTAGACATATGTTCATGTTCGTTCATTTAACTAATCGAACGAAATTTCTTGTTCATGTTCCTTCATATATTTAACGAACGTAAACAAACTTCCCGCCGGACGGTTCACAAATTGTTTGTTGAATGTTCGGTTCTTTTACAATCCTATCGGTACCGTATTGATACCATAATAAATTGAACCAATACCAACCAAATTTTAGCCACGTGCACTGGATATTATTAGTTGTATCTGAGAAAAAGATAGTTGAAGTTTTTATATTAATTTTCAATAATATAATTTATATTTAATATATAACTTACTTTTTAACGGCTTAAATTATACAAAATATGTCTTTAACCGGGCTCGAACTCTTGACCTAAAAAAGAGCAACATCTTAACTGTAATGGTTTTGCCAATTATACCCGACCCCAACCCTTTAATAAAGTTAAATGTCATTTTACTCCTTATGATTTGGGTCATTTTGAAAGTTTAGTCCAGATGTTTCATTTTTTGCCTATGGGTTCAAAAAGATTTCACCGTTGCCATTTTAGTCAACTGGGTTAACTTCATCCATTATTTCTCTTAACGAGAAGGGCAATTCGGTCATTTTATATGTAATTTTGTTAACTAGAAGGGCAATTCGGTCATATAAAATGACCGAGTTTCCCTTCCCGTTAACAGAAATAATGGATGAAGTTAACTCAGTGGACTAAAATGGCAACGGTAAAATCTTTTTGGACCCACATGCGAAAAATGAAACCTTTAAAGTAAACCGACAAAATGACTCAAACCACTTGGACTAAAATGGCATTTAACTCCCTTTAGTATATACCTTACTTAATTACAAAATATAGTTCGGTGGGTTAACGGCAGTTAATGCTTCCTTACCAGAAACTTGCTACATCAAACTTCTGTTGCCCGACAGGTCTATCTTTTAGAAATGATAATATTATAAAAAAAAAAAAAAATTGTTTTAAAGAACATGCCACATGTTTCTTTGCACACCACCAAAGATCAAAATTTCAGGCGATGTATTTGGCCACATCATGTTTCTGTTTCTTTCCTGAAAGGTAAGTATGAATGAAATAAATGGCTATTTTCTTATTAGATATTGACAAAACAAACAAAATTGCATGTGGATAAAAATAATATATGGATATAAATTCGTAGTGAAATTATTTGATCTGTTTGTAGATGAGTTTTAGTGTCATATTTCTTCTTTAGTGAAGAATTTAAAATATTTATAATGTTGAAATATATAAAATTTATAATTCATATTTCAAACATATATGGTTTGGGCTTTCTAACAGGCCTTTCTAATTACTTGTTCATATAATGGGGCTAATTCTGTTTAAGTTGTTGGAAGTTGTTATATGCGGTTATTAAGGCCAAGGACTAAAAGGTGAAGTTTATGAAGAAAAGGGTGCAAAGTGCAACATTAGATATTTCAGCTATATAAGTGAAGAGAGAGAAGGAGCATTGCAGATTTCAAGATTCCTCTTCTGGTTTCTCTTTCGATTTGCTCTGTATTTTTTGTACTTGTTCATCCATTGTTGAAGATCATCTTCTGGTGTTGTAGATCTCTGTGTTGAGATCGCTTTTGTCTTAGAGATTTGTTCATCTCTGCATCTGTATCCTTAGAATTTTGTTTGTATTTCGTTCAACTCCAGCAGATTACTTTAATCTGTTGGATCTATACTTTTGTATTGTTAAAGATCTCATAATTTTGAGATCAAGGGTTCTGGTTGGGATCTTTTGGGTTGGATAAGAAATAAAGTTTTTGTCGCTTGTTTTTGTCGCTATTTCTGATGTTCGTGTTGTTCTAGTTAGATTTATACCATTTTACATGGTATCAGAGCTTGATAGCTCTTGTTTTTTTTTTATTTCTTGGGTTATCCGCTGCATATTATCTGATCGTTTGTTCTGTTTGTGTTAGGGTTTCTGTTCTCGGAAACTGTGTTTTGGTGGCTGATCATCTCAGATCTGTTATTTCTGGTGGTGTACGTATTATTGCCGACGAAACCCTAAATCAAGGGTTATTTGCTTCGGTTATCTTCTCGGATCAGACTTCTGTGTTAGTCTCTGAAACCTTGAAGTTTCAGGGCAAACTAACCTGAAGTGGTATTATTGGTATTCTGTATCATATTTGTAGTTCTTGAAAACTGCAGATTTGATACTTGTTGAAGACATTTGCAACCACTGTAAGAGTATTCGTATCTTCTCTCTTTTTCTTTCCTGTTGTTGATTAGTTGAAGTCGGGGTAGTGAGGACCGGCACTTCTTATTGATTGATTCTTATTCATTATCTGTGGTAATTGTTTGTTTTTATTCTCTGTTCGTCGGGTCTTGCATTGTGTCTTATTGTTAGCAACTGTATTATGCTTGTCCAGGCACCTATAGAGTGATGACCCTGGAATCTGGCCTCTGATACAGTCTTGCTGTTGTCTATTTGTATCTGGTCGGTTATTTGTTGTTGTTTGAATTTCTATTTGTGAGACTGTATTGTGTGATTCTCTGTTTGTGAATCTTTATTTGATGTTCTTGTTTGTATCTTGTTTGTATCTTGTTTGTCACAATGACTGATACTGATCCTACTAGTTCTGGTACTACTCAGACTTTAATAAGTAAGTTAGATATTGGAGATCCATTATATCTTCATCCTAGTGATTCTAGTGCTTTGACTATTGTTAGTGTCAAGTTGAAAGGTACTGAAAATTACTCTGTCTGGTCTAGCTCTATGAAGTTGGCTTTAGAAGCCAAGAATAAGTATGGTTTTATTGATGGTTCATGTGAAAGATCCACCGAGGATCATGTACTTGCTAGTCAGTGGGATAGATGTAACTCTGTGGTATTGACTTGGCTGTTAAATTCTGTTTCTGAAGAGTTATTTCTAGGACAAGTGTTTTCAAAATATGCTTTTGAGGTTTGGGAGGACTTAAAGGAAACCTATGACAAGATTGATGGTTCTGTGGTTTATGATTTGTTTAAAAAGATAAACTGTATTTCTCAAAATGGTTCAACTGTAGCTGATTACTACAATAGACTAACTACTATGTGGAAACAGTTTGATGCTATGCTTAAACTGCCCACATGTTCTTGTAAAGCAGCCAAAGATTATAATGATTTTTCAATGTTAATCAAACTAATGCAATTTCTAATGGGATTAGATGATGTTTATCAACCAGTAAGAACTAATTTGTTAACCAGAGAAGAATTTCCATCTGTCAAGGTTGCCTATTCTGTGGTTTCTAGGGAGGAATCACATAGGTTGTCAAGTAGTGGGTCTAAAGGTCAGAATATATCTTTTGTTTCTAAATCTAATCAGTCTTTTGAGTCAAAGAAGAAAGTGTTTAATCAAAGAGGACCTAATTCAAGTTTAAAGTGTACACATTGTAATATGATTGGTCATACTGTTGATAGATGCTTTGAGATAATAGGTTATCCTCAAGGATTTAGGAAAAGAACTAACAATGTGTCTGGTAAAAATACATCAACTAATAAATCTAATGCTACTGTTGGATCATCTGCTAGTGTGTCTACTTCTGGTTTGCCTTTTACATCTGAGCAGATAGCAAAGTTGTTAAGTTTAGTTGGTGAGAAGTCTGGTGTGGAGTCAACAAGTGTAGGAGGTGAGTCCTGTACTGTTAATAGTTCTGTTAGTTGTTCAAGTTCTATGTTTTTTGGAAATGTTTTTAGTTGGATTGTTGACTCTGGGGCTAGTCAACACATGGTTAATAGTGATAAAGATATGTTTAATACTGTTGATGTTTCTGAATTTGATATTAAAGTTGGTCACCCAAATGGCACCAATGTTAAAGTTTTGAAAATTGGTAATATCAAGTTAATGGATAATATCATTTTAAAAGATGTGTTTTATGTCCCAGGGTATCATGTGAACTTGTTGTCTGTTCATAGATTAGCCAAATACAATGGTATTGATAATGTGTTTAATGAGAACAGTTGTATATTACAGGATTCCAAATCAAGGAGAATCCTGGTGACTGGTAGTCAAGATAGTGGTCTATATTTTGTTGGTAAAAATGGTAATTCTGTGAATGTTTGCTTTAATAGTTTTGTTAAGTCAAGTTTGTGGCATAGCAGATTAGGTCATCCATCTGATCAAGTTCTAGCTGTGTTAAAAGAGAATTTTGATGTTAAAAGTGTTGAACATGGTCCTTGTGATATTTGTCATAGGGCTAAACAAGTTAGAGTTCCATTTCCATTAAGTGAACATAAAACTAAGTCTATTGGAGAGTTAATCCATCTAGATTTGTGGGGTCCATATAAAGTTACCAGTTATGAGGGGTTTAAGTATTTTTTAACTGTTGTAGATGATTTTTCAAGAACTGTTTGGTGTTATTTGTTAACAAGTAAGACAGAAGTGTTTGAAAATCTGTGTAACTTTTATGAACTTATTCTAACTCAGTTTGAAAAGAAAATTAAAACAATTAGAAGTGATAATGGAACTGAATTTGTTAATAACCAAATGGGTATGTTTTGTAAAAGCAAGGGTATTTTACATCAAACGTCTTGTTCCTATACACCACAACAGAATGGTGTGGTGGAAAGGAAACATAGACATCTCTTGAACACAGCTAGAGCTTTAATGTTTCAAAGTAGTTTACCTCTTAAATATTGGTCTGATTGCATTTTGACTGCTGTTTACTTAATTAACAGGTTACCCTCTTCAGTGTTAGGTGGTAGAAGTCCTTATGAAATTGTGTATGGTTTTAAGCCCTCTTTAATTCATCTAAGGAACTTTGGATGTCTTTGTTTTAGTACCGTTTTGTCTGAAACTGATAAGTTTGCTTATCATGCTGATAAGTGTGTGCTTATTGGTTATTCTAATATTAAAAAGGGATATAAATTGCTAAGTTTAGACAATAAAAAAGTGTTTTTTTCTAGAGATGTGAAATTCTATGAAAACGTATATCCTTTTAAATCAAATCTGATAAACAGTCAAGAGTTGTCTAATAAAACAGATCTAAATCATGTAAATTTTTTCGATTATACTGAAACAATGTTGTCCGAAGTTCCTGCCGTTCCCAATGATGAAGAGGGTACAACTGGTGCTCAAGATCACTACAGTGATGATCAGCAGCCAGTGTCACCCTCTACATCTGCCACTGCCCCAAATGTTGAGAGTGATCAACTTGAAAGTGGGCAGTTAGGTAGTAGTTGTTCGGGTAACAATGGCGAGGCAGAGGACACTGTAGGATCACATGATGAGACCAACCTATCTGAGGGACAATCTGTTAGGAGATCTTCTAGAAAAACATTATTTCCTAAAAGATTTGATGAATTTGTTGTCGAAGGGAAAGTTAAGTATGGTATTGAGAAGGTTGTTAATTATGCAAATTTGTCTTTTGATAATCTGTGCTTAGTTGCTTCGTTAAATAAATCAGTTGAACCAAATTCATATAATGAAGCTATTAAAGATACTAGGTGGATAGAAGCTATGAATAGTGAGATGGAAGCTCTTCATAGAAACAATACATGGGAGGTTGTAGATTTGCCTAAAAATAGGAAACCCATTGGTTGTAAATGGGTTTACAAAATCAAATATAAGGCAAATGGTGAGGTTGAAAGATATAAGGCTAGATTAGTAGCTAAAGGTTTTAATCAAAGAGAAGGTATTGATTTTGGGGAAACTTTCTCGCCTGTTGTAAAGATGGTAACTGTAAGAATTGTGTTGAAACTTGCTGTGAATAACTGTTGGCCATTATATCAGCTTGATATTAATAATGCATTTTTATATGGTACATTATCTGAAGAAGTCTATATGTCCTTACCACAAGGTTACTATAATAGTGATAAGAATAAAGTATGTAAGCTTGTTAAGTCCCTTTATGGACTTAAACAAGCTCCTAGAAAATGGAATGAAAAGTTAACCTCTGTGTTAGTTGATATGGGCTTTGTTCAGAGTTTATGTGATCATTCTTTGTTTATTTTAAGTAAAGATGATGTGTTGATAGTTTTGTTAGTTTATGTTGATGACATAGTAGTTACTGGGAATAATCTGTCTGAAATAACAAGAGTAAAAAAGTGTTTAAGTGATAACTTTAAAATAAAAGACTTGGGTTTACTTAAATACTTTCTTGGTATAGAAGTCTTATATTCTAGTGGGTCAATCTGTTTGTCTCAAAGGAAATACTGTCTTGAACTGCTCAATGAGTTTGGGTATTTAGGTTGCAAGCCTGTTGGGACACCCATTGAGCAGTCACATCTTGTAACAAGTAAGATAGATAAAGATAAAAAATTTTTGGAAAATATAAATGGTTTCCAAAAGTTAATTGGCAAGTTGATATACTTGTCGTTGACCCGTCCAGATATAAGCTATGCTGTTCAGTTTCTGAGTCAATATATGCATAAACCATGTCAATCACACTTGGACATAGCTTTAAGATTGTTGAGGCACTTAAAGCAGTGTCCAGGAAAAGGTGTTATGTTTAGGAAAACAGGTGATCTTGAACTTTCAGGATTTGTTGATTCAGATTGGGGAAAATGTACAATAACTAGAAAGTCTGTTACTGGATTCGGAGTATTTCTTGGAGATACTCTTGTATCCTGGAAAAGTAAAAAACAGAGTGTTGTTTCAAGGTCCACAGCTGAGGCTGAGTATAGAGCAATGTGCTCAGCCGCGTGTGAAGTAATGTGGATTAAAAATGTTTTGCAAGAGTTAAAGGTTAGTTGTACATTACCTATAAAGTTGTATTGTGATAGTAAATCTGCAATATCCATTTCTTTAAACCCTGTTTTCCACGAAAGAACAAAACACTTTGAATTGGACTTGCATTTTTTGAGGGAAAAAATAGCAAGTGGCATTATTGAACCACAAAAAATTGCTTCTGATATTCAGATAGCGGACATTTTCACTAAGGGGTTGAGCATTGCTCAACATAGTATGCTGTGTGAAAAATTAGGATTATTTGATATGTTTGTTGTATGAATTATGGGGGGATGTTGAAATATATAAAATTTATAATTCATATTTCAAACATATATGGTTTGGGCTTTCTAACAGGCCTTTCTAATTACTTGTTCATATAATGGGGCTAATTCTGTTTAAGTTGTTGGAAGTTGTTATATGCGGTTATTAAGGGCCAAGGACTAAAAGGTGAAGTTTATGAAGAAAAGGGTGCAAAGTGCAACATTAGATATTTCAGCTATATAAGTGAAGAGAGAGAAGGAGCATTGCAGATTTCAAGATTCCTCTTCTGGTTTCTCTTTCGATTTGCTCTGTATTTTTTGTACTTGTTCATCCATTGTTGAAGATCATCTTCTGGTGTTGTAGATCTCTGTGTTGAGATCGCTTTTGTCTTAGAGATTTGTTCATCTCTGCATCTGTATCCTTAGAATTTTGTTTGTATTTCGTTCAACTCCAGCAGATTACTTTAATCTGTTGGATCTATACTTTTGTATTGTTAAAGATCTCATAATTTTGAGATCAAGGGTTTTGGTTGGGATCTTTTGGGTTGGATAAGAAATAAAGTTTTTGTCGCTTGTTTTTGTCGCTATTTCTGATGTTCGTGTTGTTCTAGTTAGATTTATACCATTTTACATATAAATTATCATATTTGTTTTTGTTTCAAAATGTTGATTGGGATAGAAAGTTGAGCAAATTTGATGAAGTTGAACAGACATCACTCATATCATGTACGTTTTGACTTACATCACTAATATCGTGTACGTTTTGACTTACATTCCATAATAAGAACTTAAACGGCTACAAAATCACGAGCGAGTGACGATTAGTAGCGGGTTTTCTTAGGCAGCATATCAAGTGTAATTTTTGTACATTTTTGGTCACTGGTCAGCTTCCCCGCTTGTCACTTTTTGTTTATTTATATATATATATTATATTATATTATATAACTATAAATTTGCAATAAGTTTGGGCATTAGGTGTTGTACCAACAGCTTAATTTGTATTCTATGCTCTTTGATGTTGTACTCTTTACACAAAGGTTAGTCTTCATTCTATATTATATATACAATTATACATACATATAATTTGCAACATATCTATGCATTATGGTTTGTAACATAATGCTTAATGGGTTGTACCACTAAAGACAAATTTGTATTTCATTTAAAAACTATAAATAATTTTGCGAGTTAACATCGTTCAACGTGCGTGTGTGGTTAAACGTTTTTGCGTCGTCTATTTTTTCCCGTTTCACAAGTTCATTGTAACGCTCGGGTCCTAGATCGACTTAGTTATTTTTTATATGTTTAACGTTTCGGTTTAATTTTTTCGCATTAACACGCTGCAACTTCATTATTGGTGGTCGCTGGTAGTAGTGTGGCATTGGTGTTCACCCCGCCGCAACGCGGGGGTGTTTAACACTAGTTGTCATTAAATAAAAAAAGAGTGCTGGCCCTGATTCACAAGGTGAAATGTCGTGATGGACTGATGGCTCTAGTGAAATTAGCTGTCAAAACATGATATGTTTTTTTTTTTTTTTTTTTTATGTCAAGATATTCAATCTTGTCTAATCATTCCTTTGACCAATTTCCATTGACTATGAATGTATTTTTTTTTTTTTATAAAATTATACTCAAGGCCCAATTGATATTGATATATTATTAATATATACATTCATAAACACGACCTAATGGGATGAATCTCACATTAATTAAATATTTATTTAGACACAGACTTTTATATATATTTAGACTTTGGTAGCATGTAATGTAAAGTATTAAAATCTTCATAGTCGAAAAAGCATTTGTTGATGGTTATGGGCCAGCCCATTATACAAAACTTGTTTTTCTTTTCCTGCTTTGATCGAGTTCAACGAGTATCAGAAACTAGACCTTTTTCGATAGAGTTAATTGCCATTTTTGTCCCTGTGATATGCAGTGGCGGATCTAGGATTCGCGCCAAGCAGTAACGTTTTATAAATAAGCGGTAACGAAATCGAAAAAACGTCAATTTTTTTCAAAATTTACACTAATTTTACACTACCGCCGGAGCGCCAAGCCGTAGCGGACGCCACCCCTTACATACATGTACATCCGCCCCTGGTGATATGTTCACTTTTGCTATTTTAGGTCAATTTTAAAAAATGTACCAGTTTTCTCCCTGACATACTGGAAACATGTCACTTTAGTCTAAAAATTAAAACCCAGTTAAGTTAGACAGGTTAAATGAAGGGTATTATTGTCAATTCATATATCTTTTATTTTCACCTTATTTTATGAATTGACAATAATACCCTTCATTTAACATGTCTGACTTAACTAGGTTTTAATTTTTGGACTGAAGTGGCACGTTTCCAGAATGTCAGGAAGGAAACTTGTGTATTTTTGAAAATTGGCCTGAAATGACAAAAGTGAACAAACCACAGGAACGGAAATGACACTTAACTCTTTTCGATATAACCAAACAATAGATTTAACAAGTAAAAAACTCTTTGATTAAAATTGAAGTTAAACAAACTCTAAATGCACTCACAAACACGCCCAGTCAGCTGACACATCAGATTTATACAATGTATCAAAATATTCATTTTCACTCCTACCCTAAAATCATTCTTACCAATACTTATATTTCCACATCATCATTATCTTTTACATTTTAATTTTAATGCTCAAATTCTTTATTATTAAAATATAGATAATAGAACGAAATTTAATTAAAAATTTTAAACAGAATTAGAATTAAAAAAATAAACATAAGTAATTAAAACTAGTAACAAAACATTGCAAACATGTGATTAAAACCAAAAATTGAACTTAAATACTTACTTCCTTTAAGGTTTAGAAGGAAAAAAAAGAAGCTATTTCTTTCCATTTACTGTCAAGGATAAAAGAAAACAATACTTTTGCTTCTTCAACACCATGTGGTCCCTCTTGTATCTTGAAATACACCGCACGTAGAGAAGAACAACCCTTCGAATGCCGCCTCCCTCCAGTGGCGAACCCAGAAATTTTTTCATGGGGGTGTGGAACATTTTTAAAAATTTTAGGCCCCAAGGTATATAAGTAAAAAAATTGATTTGTATCGGGTCGGTTCGAGTCGGGTCGGGTCATGTAAAACAAAAGAACATCAAACTAAATGTCGTGAAATTACTGATGGCTCTAGTGAAATTAGCTGTCAAAACATGATATGTTTTTTTTTTTTTTTTTTTTTATGTCAAGATATTCAATCTTGTCTAATCATTCCTTTGACCAATTTCCATTGACTATGAATGTATTTTTTTTTTTTTTATAAAATTATACTCAAGGCCCAATTGATATTGATATCTATTACTATATATAATGTATATAAGAGAGAGAATATTAAGATGTTGAAAATTAAGAGTTTTTTAACTTTCAGTACATCTACATCTATATTTAAAATCAAGACTCACACACATTCATGCAATTTCCACCGTCCAAACACTACTCAAATCAACGACCAAGCATCTTGATCCGCGTGAGTCACCACCAACCAATCAGCATACCCTCCACAACAAACATAACCAAAGTCCCCACCACACTTCACAGCTCACTCATTCAAACAAACTCACATTTTCTTCACACACAGTCCACATACCCATTTTCTCTCACTCAACAAAAATGACACCAACAATAGCTAAGAAGAAATATAGAGCCGAGAAGAAGCTTCCCAAGGATGCATCTGCGACCGCCACTGACAGAAAGAAAAAAAAAGAACAAAGAGAGAGTTGAAATGTACAAGATCTGAACTCTTTTATCAACTATATTGGAACCCCAAGCAACGCAATGGGGATCATGAACTCGTTTATCAACAATACTTTTGGGAAGCTTTCTCTAGAAGCTTCAAGGCTTCCGAGGTGTAACAAGAAGAATACGTCGTCGTCCAGGGAGATTTAGACTGTTGTGAGGCTTATTTTGCCTGGTGAGTTGGGGTAATATAAGGTTTCTGAAGGTACAAAGGCAGTTACTAAGTTTAATAGTTCATGGAAAGGTTTGAGTAGATTTTTGTGGTTTTGTTTGGTTTAGATCTGTAATCAGTGGTTTTGATGAAATGTAATTCGTATTGGTGATGGATTTTTTTATTTTAAATGATGAAGTGTTTTGCAAATTTTGTTTGTTGAATCTGGTTGTTTAACGGCATATATTGGTAAAATGTTTTCTTCACATCTGTATTTTTTGCTTTTAAAAAAAATAAATTCATGTTGGTGATAAATTATGGCTTTAGATGATATTTTGTTGCATAATTTTTTGTTTAGTTGGTTCTTTAAAGGTTGTTTTGGTAAGGATGTTTGGTTTAGATATGTACTTCGTGCTTTGAAGTAGTGAATTTCATATTAGATTTTGATTTTAGATGATGAGGTGTTAGGTAAGTCTTTTTTTAAATATATTTGTCTAACGGAGATAATGATGCTGAATTTAAAAGCAGATTGGAGAACAAGAATTAAAACTTGATATTCTTTACTTGATGATGGTGGTGACCGGTGAAGGCACAATCCGGTATTGCATGTCGGGTTCTTCTATACTTGTCCAACACTTCAGTTAATTTAAGTGACACTTCAAAGTTCAAAGATCATAGAGAAAAACATGAGATCACATTCAAATCTTGTCCACCTGTACCTGTTGCTTAATCAGTTGTATAGTGGTTCCTGTATTAGAAAAGCTTGGTTCTTGCAATTTGGTAGCCTCTTGCTTTATTCATTTATCTGGATTTTATTTACATAAATAAAGTATGATTTGTGCGCAATATAATTTTATCAACATGTTATTTTCAATTTTTTGTTAAATTTTTGTTGGTGTACGCAAACCATGCATTAAGATCAATTCAATTCAACATTAAGATATTGATTTGAAGTATGATACAAGAAGTAGCTGGTTGGTTAATTTTAGTGGTGTTGAAAACTCGGTCAGGACTGAAAGAACCAGTAAACCAAACCGTAACTTCTAAAATAGATATTTATGGAAGGGTCGGCTATGGTGGGTCTAACCCAGAACCATGTGATCAGTCGTTTTGAAAACGAAGAAGATGACCCAAGACCCAATGCACTGTGCACGTCATCTTTTATGGGGAAGAGAAGGCTAAAAAGTTATGCTTTCTTTGATTTCTTTCATGAGGAAGAGATAGGTCTACCAGTCAAACTTTGCACAGTTAACACTGCAATGCACACTTTCTAAGCTTTCAAAAGTTTTATTTTTCATTTTAATCAAATAGCTAAAAAACCAAAACGGATAAAAAAACAAGTTTTTTTTTTAAAGCTTCAGATTATCTGATTGTGCACGTCAATCATTAAGTGCGAATTTTAATTAATTTAGTTTCGTGCATAAAATTCCAAAGTTTAGTGTTGTTTTCGTTAATCATGAACAAAGACGAGGCTAATTATCGTTCTGACTCTGAAGATTATATGCATATCTCACGCTCCATCTTTTTGCGTGGTCTTTTTAGAAAATATCTTACTAATTAGAGGACTCACAATACACATAACATTACACTTCCCATATATTTGGGGGCTATGTTTTTTATTTAATTAGGTATCGACATTGATGGGATCTTTTTTTACGACAAAATAAAATAATGAATCCATAATACGGATATCATTACCATGGATTATCGTTATAAGTTTAGATAAACATAAGACGTAAATGAGCCGAGCTAGCAAAGCTAAAATAATGGGTCCATGATATGGATATCATTACCATGGATTATCATTATAAATTTAGATAAACATAAGGCGTAAATAAGCCGAGCTCGAAAAGCTAGAAATAAGCCAAGCTTAAACGAGCTTGAGCCCGAGTTCGAGCCTAAAAACAAGCTTATCTAGAAAACGAGCCTGAGCTCAAGTCGACTCATGAGCCTAAATGACCCTAGACGAGTCACTATGTATATATTTTTAACTAATATACCAAATACATATAGAAATAATAATAAATACTATTTATAATATTATGAAATAATAACTAAATTAAATAAATAATAAATAATTATAAATACTATAAATTAATTAATACATATCAAACGAGCCGAGCCTGAGCTGAGCTCGAGTTCGAAAAAACAATCTACGAGCCGAATTTATACCTCAATTTCATGTCTTTTAAGCAAAAGTTTTAGCCCAACTGTTGTTTTGGCTAATAATCGAAATTAAAAGAACTGAGCAAAAATCGTCAATCTAACCGAATAAACCGAACTGATTAACCGAAAATCGATTGGTTAATAAAATAGACAAACCAATGGCTTCGGTTGAGGATAATAGCCACACCGAAAGAACCATGTACACCACGATGAAATGGATTAATCGATATAACTTCGCTTATGAACGCATATCCACCGCAATAATACTACAATAAATATTATACAAACAAGAAAACTACAAAAAACGAGTATCGCAATGCAAATTGTCACCCCCGCCGCATCGCGCGGGCACCCTACTAGTATTATTAATATATACATTCATAAACACGACCTAATGGGATGAATCTCACATTAATTAAATATTTATTTAGACACAGACTTTTATATATATTTAGACTTTGGTAGCATGTAATGTAAAGTATTAAAATCTTCATAGTCGAAAAAGCATTTGTTGATGGTTATGGGCCAGCCCATTATACAAAACTTGTTTTTCTTTTCCTGCTTTGATCGAGTTCAACGAGTATCAGAAACTAGACCTTTTTCGATAGAGTTAATTGCCATTTTTGTCCCTGTGATATGCAGTGGCGGATCTAGGATTCGCGCCAAGCAGTAACGTTTTATAAATAAGCGGTAACGAAATCGAAAAAACGTCAATTTTTTTCAAAATTTACACTAATTTTACACTACCGCCGGAGCGCCAAGCCGTAGCGGACGCCACCCCTTACATACATGTACATCCGCCCCTGGTGATATGTTCACTTTTGCTATTTTAGGTCAATTTTAAAAAATGTACCAGTTTTCTCCCTGACATACTGGAAACATGTCACTTTAGTCTAAAAATTAAAACCCAGTTAAGTTAGACAGGTTAAATGAAGGGTATTATTGTCAATTCATATATCTTTTATTTTCACCTTATTTTATGAATTGACAATAATACCCTTTATTTAACATGTCTGACTTAACTAGGTTTTAATTTTTGGACTGAAGTGGCACGTTTCCAGAATGTCAGGAAGGAAACTTGTGTATTTTTGAAAATTGGCCTGAAATGACAAAAGTGAACAAACCACAGGAACGGAAATGACACTTAACTCTTTTCGATATAACCAAACAATAGATTTAACAAGTAAAAAACTCTTTGATTAAAATTGAAGTTAAACAAACTCTAAATGCACTCACAAACACGCCCAGTCAGCTGACACATCAGATTTATACAATGTATCAAAATATTCATTTTCACTCCTACCCTAAAATCATTCTTACCAATACTTATATTTCCACATCATCATTATCTTTTACATTTTAATTTTAATGCTCAAATTCTTTATTATTAAAATATAGATAATAGAACGAAATTTAATTAAAAATTTTAAACAGAATTAGAATTAAAAAAATAAACATAAGTAATTAAAACTAGTAACAAAACATTGCAAACATGTGATTAAAACCAAAAATTGAACTTAAATACTTACTTCCTTTAAGGTTTAGAAGGAAAAAAAAGAAGCTATTTCTTTCCATTTACTGTCAAGGATAAAAGAAAACAATACTTTTGCTTCTTCAACACCATGTGGTCCCTCTTGTATCTTGAAATACACCGCACGTAGAGAAGAACAACCCTTCGAATGCCGCCTCCCTCCAGTGGCGAACCCAGAAATTTTTTCATGGGGGTGTGGAACATTTTTAAAAATTTTAGGCCCCAAGGTATATAAGTAAAAAAATTGATTTGTATCGGGTCGGTTCGAGTCGGGTCGGGTCATGTAAAACAAAAGAACATCAAACTAAATGGTTGATATGGTCCTCTTAGTAGATATGCCCTTCTAATCTCATCTCGTTGATTCACGTTATATGATTCAATCGGCTTGCGATTATAAGCATCCGAAGGAAGAGTATCCACATCAACGAATTCGGAAGATGTATCAACTTTCCTCTTGAGAAATCGCGCCATAACGTCCCTACTCATGGTTCCTATCGGCTATCACAAACAAATTGATCTATAAGTTCATGGCTCCATAACATGTTACATAATGTATCAAGTATTCAAACACTAGAAATCATAACGTAAATCACACTAAAAATCATCTAAACATCATATACACCATTAAAAAAAAAACCAAACATGATTGTATATAACCCACCATAAAAAAGACAAAATATCACCATCATCACTAACAAAATATAAATATATAACCCACCACAAAATAAAATATCATCACTAAGACTTAGTAGTGGGTTAGTTAAAGGTATTGGGTATTTGAGTTTAGTTATTTAGGTATTAAAAGTTATATAATTTAGGTAGTGTTTTTTTTTTAAATAAGAGTTTACTAAAAAAAAATTTAAAATATAAATGGATAACACTTTTTACCTAAGGGGTGCGGACAAAAAAATTCCAAGGGGTGCGGACGGAAAATTCCAAGGGGTGCGGACGGGATTTTCGACGGAACTTAACACTAAATTTTTTTTCCCGGGGGTGCGCCCGCCCACCTTGGACAACCCTTAAGTCCGCCCCTGCCTCCCTCCAACGCTAATTTTTTTTATTACTCATGCCATGTCACCTAAATACACCGCTAAATGCTCCTATAAGGAAACCAGATAAATAAACCATTTAAATTCTTCAACTTTTGAGTATTGACAAGATTAGTTCCAACAATCTCCCCCCCCCCCTCCCCCCTCCCTCTCTAATCTTGTCAAGTTCCTCTTAGGTAGGGGTGAGTCGAGCTTAAACGAGCTCGAGCTTGAACCCGAGCCTAAAAACAAGCTCGTTTAGTAAACGAGCCTGAGCCCGAGCTTTGCTTATCGAGCTCGAGCCGGCTCGCGAGCCTAATCGAGCTTTCTATTTATATTTTTTTATTAATATATTAAACATATATTTATATAATAATAATGACCATTTATATAAATATAAAAAAATAACTAAATTATATGTATAATAATAGTTATAATTAATATAAATTAATTAAAAAATACTAAACGAGTCGAGCCCGAGCCGAGCTCGAGCTTGAAAAGTTACCTTCGAGCCGAGCTCGACCTTTCATATGTTAAACGAGCTCGAGCTCGAGCCTGGTCGAGCTCGGGCTCGGCTCGGTTCGTTTGCACCCCTACTCTTAGGTTTTGAATACCAAGTAAGAACCGAAGTTCTTCCACCTTAATATTCGGTCTTTGGTGTTCGCTTTACATCAACACCTTTGTTGCAGCCGACACAACACCGCAACCCCTGTTTTCTGACTCCTTTGAGATCACACCCAAAACTTGTTCAAACACTTGAACCATCAACTACAAGCAGGTGAACGTCCTTTCTCTTCCACCTTGTTCAAACCCGCTACCTCACCACCTTGGAAGTCTGATGTTGATCCGTTCTAACACTGCACTACACCTGAGTTTTCTCCTTTGTTCAAACCTACAATCACTGTTCCTTGATTGCTACGCTCTTGCTGTTGATCACAACCTCGATCACTACAACATGTTGTTGTATGATCAACACACCCTCTTACACCTACCTTCTTGATCACAACAACCTTTTTCCTTCCCTTCAACCTCCCAATTTCATAAATCGCTCTGATACCAATTGTTGGAAATAAGACCTTCTTCAATATAATAAACAATGGATTTAACAAGGAAAAACTCTTTGATAAAAATTGAAGGTACATAATTTCTAAACATGTAATCTCTGTTTATACTCAACAACCCATTGGAAAACAAGTAACCTACTCATATAAGGAAACTAAATAAATAAACCATTTAAATATACCAACTTATGAGTATTGATAAGATTAGTTCTAAACAATGGATTTAACAATGTATCAAGGTCAAAATTCAGAAATGATCAGTAGTCCGTCATGGTTCCTTTGATTAACAATGTTAATATATCAGGGTTCGGGCTAATTCAGGTTAGAGCAAGAGAAAAACTCAAACATTTTAGCCTCAACCGCTATCAACACCATAACGGTTTTGAACATTTTTTAATTTTTTTTTATAAGCGTAATATTGTATTTGGTTTAATTTTAATATTTAAATAATAAGGGTGGGGCCCAATCGAACATCGCGTCCGCAGATGCGGGGCTGACGGGGGAATGTCTTTGACATAAACCCGGTGACCACTGGTCCAGTACATAGAAAGTCACATTCCAAAAAAATAATAATAATAATAATAATAATAAGGGTGTTCAAGATTATAATATAACATATAGAGCTGCAAATTTCTAAGATGAATAAAAACCAAATTCTCCTATATATTAATTTACGAATGAAATGAACAGTAAACAAACTGTGATATAATAATATACAGTTTTTTAATAGTTTTATTATCTTAGTATTATAATAATTGTTATCCCCTTTACTTTTTAAGTCTGATAAGCTTGGTGTTAACTGGTACTTCTACCAAAAATACCGGTTCGTTATCGGTAAAATACCGGTTCGTTATCGGTACATGAAGGTACAAACCAGCAGCAGCCTGGTACATAAAACGCCAAAAGTTGGTACCGGATTGAGTTTGATAATCTTTTAGTTCGAGAAATTTGGTACTATTACCCAGTACCATTTGCTCATCCCTGATCACGGGTTCCGTACGAACACCAATGGTATCGTACAACTTTTTTTTTAGTTTCAGAGGTAGGGATGAGCTCGGTGCCAACTGATACCGAATCGGTATTGGTACCGAAATTAGAGGTTACGGTATCGGTATATGAAGGTAAAAACCGGTAGCGAACCGGTACTAGGAACGCCAAAAGTCAGTACTGAACTGGTACTTAGGATCTTTCGGTTCAGGAAATTCGGTACAGGTACCCATTATTATTTGCTCATCTCTGACTACGGGCTTCTACCGAACAACATCATTACCATACAACTTTTTTAGTTGATTTTCTTTCGGTTATTTTTTAGTGTTTTTTATACATATTCTTTTTATTCTTGTCAACGATTCCGTGTGCAACGCGCTCGTAGTGATTTCAAATACATATAAACACAGACTATATAACAAAAAAAGTTCGCCGCAACGCGGCGACGGTTGTTATAACTAGTAATAGTAATTAGATTGCATGTTTGATATACAAGGTTGATTCTAACTAGTGTTTTAAAAACCGGTAAATACCGGCCGGTTATACCGGTATTACCGTTTCCAGATGTAAATCCGGTACGAAACACCCCGGTAAATAAGTGAAACGGCATAAGGTTTGTCTCGGTCGTAAAATCCGGTATACTAGTTTGAAACGTAATACCGGTACCGGCCCACGGTTATTTTAGTTTGGATTGTTACTTATTTTTATTATATATGTAACTTATCTTACGTAATTTTTATATATTATGATTATTCGTAACTAAAAGTTTTTATTTAATATTGTATGAAACGAAAATAGTTGATGTATTCAACACTCAAATGACTTAAACATGTCGTACAATTTCATTTAAAAGAGCTTGTTGGAAAATTGAATGATTTCGATTATCTTTTGGATTATTTTTTATTATGGATTTACTTTTGGATCATCTTTTAATATGTAATCATGTATTTTTGAATTAATTTTTGAGTTGATGTTTTAATTTATGAAATTATAGAGTTAGCTAGTCAACCCGGTTGAACCGCTCGGTACAACCTGGTTCAACCTATTGAACCATTTTTTTTGCCTAGTCCGATTTGATTTAAAAACCGGTTTTTAAAACATAGATTCTAACCATAAACTGAACCTTAAAACCGTAACACCATAAAACCCGTATATGTTTCAAACAGGCGGACATGGTTCTTTTTTAATCGTCATGAACTCATGATTTAACAATTTTTGAGTGCCATAAATAGAATAAGAGAAGTTAGGATAAAACGAAAACAGGTCATGTTACTAAAAAAATATTACCGTAAAACCGTCTTTGAGGTCATATTGAACATATTTATTATTCATTTATATTAGAAAAAAAAAAAAAAAAACATTTACTACATCAACGATTATACGCGGTTATACCACAGTGGGGAAGGATCCACTAAAAAGTGGATTTTGCCTAAGTAGCCTAAGAAGGATTGTGATGATATGTGACACTCCTAATAAGTAGGAATGAAGGGCATTTTGGTCCTTATAAATAGGAGTGAAAATGACATGTGGCACCCCTTTTGTTTTTTTAAAATACAACAAAAAAATATAGCACGAAAAATGTAGTACAAAAAAATATAGCACAAAAAATTCTAGTACAAAAAAATATATCACAAAAAATGTAGTACAAAAAAATATAGCACAAAAAATCTAGTACAAAAAAATATAGCACCAAAAAATTCAGCAAAAAAATGTGGTACAAAAAAATCCCGCACAAAAAATTTTGAGAAAAAAAAATTAAGACAAAAAATCTAGCACAAAAAATTTAACACAAAAATATAGTACAAAAATTCAGCACAAAAAAAATGTTATACAACATAGAAATACAACACATTTTAGTGGGTTTTTTTAGCTTTTATATTTTATATAGCAATATGGTACTCAAATTAAAGATAAAAAGACGCTCGATTTTACGGTGAAATTTTTATGAAAAAATAATGTCGTATAAAAAAGTTATGAACGTTTAAAAAATGAGGGTGGAATATGCATGTGCCTTGCATGTGGAGAGAGAAAGTTCATAAATAGGATTTTCTCAAGATACCCTTACACTCATCCTTTCTCCTACACTTTCATCTTAACCATTGATTTGAAAAATGAATGGTTAAGATTCCTTCTCATCCTACTTAGGCAAAATAATCTTTTTATTTGATCTTTCCCAATACCACGGTACCATAAAACTCTTTGTGGGCTGCAATCTAAGCCCATTAGTTCTGTTTGTGGGAAACAGGTGCGATATTACCAAACTCGGGCTTACAGCAAAGGCAAAAGAAGAAGACCGAGCTTAGAACCGGAACCAGTTTTTAATCCATACCGAAACCGTTATAAAAACTGGTTTGAGAGAACGTGGTTTAGACCCAAATCAAACAGTAGGGTTGTAATCGGTTTGAGAACTCCTCTATTGAAGCCGGTTATAAACCCAAATCAAATCAGTTTTAACCTGGTTTTAAACCCAAACCGATTCAGAACCGCACTGATCCTTTCCCCTTATAAACCGGTTTCAACCCAAGTCGGTTTAGGCCAAAAGCCAATATTGACTGCGTTTGACCAAACTCGAATCGGTTATGCACAGAACCAAATTTGCAGTTGTCGAAAAGCTAAGTTTCTGTTTCTAAACTTTTTTTCCTATGACTATGGTTTTCATTTTGTCATTTCAGCATCTTACACCGTCTCCATTACATGATAAAAAAAAAAAGTAACTTAAACCCACCCCATCTCCCAGTTAGGTTATATATAATAGGTCGATAGAACACAATCTAATTCCCATTACAGGCTTAAATTGTCAATATAAATGTCAGAATCATAATCGGAAGTTAAGCTCACCTTTGAACTCATAAGGAGTTTGTGCTGGTTAGTTTGATTCTTTGAGCGACTATCCAAGATTTCGAGGCGTGTAACATAAGGGGACTGAAACCACTCAAGGCTATAAGCCGAAAAATAGTTTAGGGACTGAAACCAAGTTTTTTAAAGAACCAAATGGCTAAAACTGAAATCTTTCTCTTGATTAATAAAATAGAAACTCCATTTGTGATTTTGGTGGTTTATCATAACAAAACACATGATTTTAGAACATTTTGGTACCTAACGCTTACAGGTTTGATGCAACATACAATAAATTTTATGGAAAACGTTACAATCTTCGATGATCAACATGTTTGATTTGGCGAACAAATTCGAAAACGAAAATTCAGACAAACACAAAGGGAGAAAAGATCTATTATCATTAATCAGCATCCATTTCTTCCAATGCTGCTTGAGCTGCAGCTTTCGCTTCCTCCAAAAGTGCTTCTGGAACCTAAATATAATGAAGAAAAACTATTGTTCAGATAAACAAATCATCATTCAAGGGTCTAATAATCAGTTACACATTATGGATACCGAGTATTATTGAGAGGTAAAATAACCTTTTACCCAACAACCCCTTCTAGTTATCAATGTCTTCTGCTTTTGTCAATTTACGTGTAATTTACTTGTTACAAAAAAAACTGTAAAAATGATGGTAGTAAACTAGTAAATATTGGTTTACCTTCTGGTGCTGGCGGTTTGATTCATCACAAACCCAGCTCATCTCCAACTCAAAGGTTTTGTCCTTCGCCTCGTCATGTACTCCATAGATTCTGTTTTTACCAACACCGGATAGTAAAAGAAAATTAAAACTTTTAAATGATATATATGTTGAAACTTGAAAGCAGAAAAAAGATGTCTATACATCTATGAGGATAGGTAGAGACCACTACTATGCTCGACTTCCTTTATTATTATTGGAATTTATTATTATTAATATGTAAAAAGTTAATAATATATGTTTTTATTAATATATATGTGTAAAAGTATTTTCAACATTTCAAAGCAAGGAAACAGACTCACATTTTCGCCACCTCAATAACACCTTCCCGGCAAGTCAACTCAGAAAGTTTCAACTTTTCAATCTCACTGCAGTTAAACGATTATACCCCATATCAGTAAAAAAATCACCTTTTAGATACATAAATTAAGATAATCATGTACACGCTAATTATGGCCATAATGTAACATAAGTGGAGTCTATTTTTATAATTCAACAAGATAATAAAAATAACTTCTTGTCATCACAAAAATTAATATAGTAATACATTAACGATCAAACTTGAGAGGAAACAACATTGGTCAACAAATCTAAAAGCAAGTACTCAAATAACATTTCACTTGAGTTTTATCTTGTTACAGAACATAGGAAATTCAACGTTTTTACTTGGAATAATAAAAGCTACATTTTCTTACGTTTTGGCAGCCTGCCTGCCCTTCCCAATTGCAGCACCAAAATATCTCTACAAGAAAATGAAACAAGCATTAAAATGAACACATTATCTGCTATTTAATTAAAGACATAAATTATTCTCAAAATAAAAACATATAATTAATCAAAATTGCATAAAAGATAGTATAGTTTTTGTCATAAGGGACACTAACTCACATAGGAAACACCAGAAGGTTCAACCATATATAATTGTGGGCCATCACGATCATAACCTCCAAGAATCACACCAGAACCAAAAGGTCTGCAACATGCATACTAATCTTAGCATATGATAACTATGATAAAGATGTAAATGGTGTTTTAAATTTGAAAGTGATGAACAATTTTTTTTACGAACCTTAGCCACCAATATAGTGTGCACAAATGCACATAACTAGCAACACGGTCAGCAAGTTCTTTAATTGGAATAGGTTCACCATAAGTGCTGCAGGATTAGTAATGCTATTTGTTAGCATAAAGTTTTCATAAAAACAAACATAAAGATGAAACTTATTTATGTATCAATATAAGTCACAGATATTTCAAGGTATAACTTCTAAATGTTACCATCATAATAAATAGTAAAAGTGTATACAGATGCTATACATAGGTATCCTTGTAAATTGTAATTTACAATGCTTTTTATCTAAATAAAAGTGTGTTTACTTCTAGAGGTTAGCTACCACAAGATTAGATTCAAATCTTAAGGTGCCCAAATGAAAAATGGAGTATGAGTGTATGACATGTGTTTTCTTCATATAAAATTAGAAACTATCTTTAATGATAGCTTTGTTTGGTTTTACAAAATAGAGTGACCATAATTTAGGATAGTAAACCCCTAAATAATATGATTATACATAAATTCTTACAGATGTTCCATCACATATTCCTTTTTGTTTTCTGCAATAGACAATTATAGAACCAAAAGACCTTTTTGCACTCGCACTTCACAACCTTGGCTTTACAAAAACAAACTAGCTAGGAAACAACGTGTAAAGGTCTCCTTCAAATAAACAAACCTACTGATTGTTCAAAGTGACTATAAGCACCAATCATGTTGTACGCTCAAACCATTGTTAAGAACATACTTAACACTTACACTATACTATCACATATGCTGAGTCATACCATCGTTTAAAACCTAAAACCTATCATCAAAGGGTAGACTGGTAGTAACAAAAAGGGTGCCTGAAAGTAAGAAAAAACGAAAAAGCGAGAGTACCTTTCGTAATTGTGAGCTTCAGATTTGGCTCTTGCTACAATCTGCCTCCCATCAGCAGCTAATCCTGCTACACCCTGCATCATGCAACACCAATTTAAAACCATTCTGGAACATCAGCTAGTAACTTTTAATCCTCTACTTGCTTATTGAATAGATTTCTAGATCAACATACATACTGACCAATTAACGCCTTAAAAAAGTACGGACAAGCAACAAAACAGCAACAAATAGATGAATTATAATTACCATTCCAGAATGACGATGTACGGAGTGGATTCTACGGTTAGATCCAGGCAACATCATCTTGGACGCAATCAGCTTCTCTACTCCCTATAAATCATTCGAAATCATATAACAGAAGATATAAATTTAGAAGCAATGGTTAATAGAGAGAGAGAAAATACGATAACAATGCCGTCTTTGCATTTGATGCCGACGACGGTGCCGCTGTTGTCGACGGCTTTAGCAGCGTACTCGATCTGGAAAACCCTACCGTCCGGCGAGAAGGTCGTGACGGAAAGATCGTAACCGGTTCCTATGCTACTCATCTTGTTGTTGTTGTTTTAGGGCTGCTGATTTTGGTTTATTGATTTTGGAAGTGAAGAAGAAGAAAGGGGGGAAAGTTATAAGCGTACTGGTTGTCTTTCCTCTCAAGAAAACAAATGAGCTAAGAGGAGAGAAACTAGACCCTTAACAAATCCTTATTTTCATTTACACCCCTCGTATTACATTCAACTCAAATCAGGAAAATACATACTTTGACCAAATTTGTTCACCGACCGAGCAGACCTTTGCTCCTTGACAAACCGATCCCAGTCGATCGGCACGTTTACAATTGAGCGGGCACTCAAGCGAGCGCCGAGCAACGGCCCAACCTTTGACCCATTTTTTTCTCTTGCTAAAATAGAAATCGACTTTCAACTAAGAAAAAAATAAACATACATAAAACAATCAATTAGAATGGTCACATAAGCTAAGGCTCCTAAGAAAGAATTTAGGCAGCAAAAAATACAATCATTAAAAATAATATATGTGTAAAGCAATAGATATACCTTAGTCGGCAGCTAAAACCAAGAGCCAAATCATAGTCATTTGTAACACCCCGAAAACGGGTTTGGTAATCAAACCACGTTAATACTAAAGAAAGGGTAAAATACGGTTAGTGGTAAAACTTACCCGGTAAATATTATGACTTAAATAAATAAATCTAATATTTATTAAAAGGATGAGAAATACTTTGAGAAAGCAAAGTGTATAAAAGGCCCGAGATTAACGGGACTTAAAATAAAACGGATTATGAACAAGATAAAGTAAATAGGAATAAATGACCTAGTTAGTCATAAGTCTTATAGTAATAAGACAATTTGTTAAAACACACTATATGCAACTTGGTAAAGTATAGGGACCAAAGGTGACAAACTTGAAACAAGTTTGTATTAAATAAAACATTCAACACCAAAACACACACTCTAAGTGTGTGCTCTGGTCGAAAATTGCAGAGGAGACAGGGAACTCCATGCTCAAACCCTAACTAGCAAAAATCAAGCAATTGAGAAGCCAAATCGACTCCAAATCGAAATCTAAGTTTAGATTAGTGATCACCTCAGTGAAAGGATCACAAGGTACGTCAAATTTCATCTCCTAGTTACATCTCGAAATTTTGATGAACATATGAAATCGAAAATTTGGCTTGCATGAATGTTGTTTGGATGGAATTAGAATAAAAAAGTGTCTAGGAATAAACCCTAGCCATTAGATTGTTGAAATTATGCTCAATACTTGAGAATTTCATAATCACCATTGAAGGTGTTAAGTGGGTGATGTAGAAGTATGAAGACACTAGGATTATGATAGTTGTACTAGTGTAATTTGAATTCTATAAAGCAATTTCAGGTTTGTTGATGTTAAAATTGATGTGAAATTTCCAAATTAATGTTAACCATGGTAAAAATAACTAGTTATGAACTAGTTAGTAAATATGTAAAATTATGCACACTAGGTGTTTGTTAAAATGCCTAAATGAAAACTAAAGTGCTGAAATTGTAAATGAAATGCGTGATTGCCAAACTCGATTTATCCCGTATGATACGGGGTAATATGAATTCTAATCATGATGATAGATTTAATTTAAATGGTATTTGTCATATGGATAACGGTAGTTAACTTTTAGAAAGTTAAACTAACCAATGATGAAGTCGAATGGTAGATTCGACATAAAATTTGTAAGACGGAATAGTCGTAGCTAATAATGACTAAACTAACCATCTTACGGATTATGATGATAGTTTGACTCATGACAAGCTAGATGGAGGCTTGGGAGGAAGCGGGTCAAACGAAACAAGAAAGAAGAAAAGGCGTAACTTGGATACAAGGTAAGTTAAACTTACACCCTTTTTTAATTACTATACACTTACTAGCGAAAATTGATTGTGAATAATGTTAAGTAATTGAAATTCGATGTTCCGGCATGATACAATGCAAGTCGGAATGAATGAAAAGGTAAGAAATCATGAATTATGGTAAAAGGGGTAAAAAGGTAAATTAGTCATGTAATGACGAACAAATAAAAACGGTTTTGAGTAAAACGAGTTTAAGGGAAAACCGGGATAGGTTTAAAAGGGATGAAATGGTAACTAAATACCATCTCATACGGATAAATGGTCAATTAGGCTAAATGGGTCAAATGGTATTGTTAACACCATTTGACAATTTCATTTGACAATTGCTTGTTGAGTTTTGTAATCACAGGAAACAACATAAACATGCGTTGCTTTAACTAGAAAGATTTAAAGCAAAACGTTATGTAAACAGGTCAATACCTTGACCCGAGCCAGATGCGCATAAATAAGCTTTTAGTTAAACATACAATTTACGGTCAAATATTTAACGAAAGTCCTTCGTCGTAAAGTGAGGGACTAAAGTGGACCAAAACACCCTTGTAGGGTATATTGGGTAAACGACCCATAGGGGTTGTTTAGGAACTTGCATTAGGATTATGGAATCATTAGATATGAATAAAAGTTACAGGAATACACATTTATGGGTCAAATGCATAAAAATGGTCATTTGCGTAAAATGACCAACCGATGGGTAAATTTTGAGATAATAGGTTAGTTATGCTAAAACCACCATAAAAATAGTTGTGGTGGAACATAAGCAGATGTTTAGATGTGGCCTTACGAAGTATGAAAAGAAAAGAGTTAGTTTTAGACTAAAATGCATAAAAGATTCCCCGAACGGGTCAAAATGAATTACGCGCGTAACTTGGGTGTTTGCCGCGTAATTCACAAAACTTATGAATCCAAGATAGTTATTTTGAGTTAAATACATTGGTTTATGATATACGATTAACTAGAAACACGTTTGAAGGTCGTAAACACAAACGGGTCAACATGTGGATTTTGAATAATAAACCGAATGCTTAGAAATCCCAGATTTTATTAGTTTGAAGGTCGGATTTAAACTCCACGAGATAGAAAATCAAATTACGATCATGTAGGAAGAAACGGGAGATCAAATGGATACGCGGATTGAAAGATACGAAAGTTTTCGTGTCAAAAACGGCAAAATGGAAGGGTCTGATACAGGGGCCACCGTAACTTACGGTGCCCACCGTAAGTTACGGTGGGGCTGAAAACGTTACGCCAGATACCTACTGGCTTACGGTGGGGGCATTTTAAAACAGGGGCCACCGTAACTTACGGTGCCCACCGTAAGTTACGGTGGAGGCCAGTTTCAAGTCCTTGTTACTGGGATCAAGAGATTAATGTTGGGATTTCCTTATTTTTTTTTTATTTAATTCGATTATTCGACCCAATTTCCTTGTGGTACTAGTTATTTAATTATCAAAACTGACTTTTAAGTTGGTTTTGATCATAGGTGAATGTCGAGAGCCCCGGATGAAGATCAAGCGTCAAGCAAGAACCGAACACGCGTTAAATGAAGCTTCCGCAAGTTGTTTCGTTGTTCTTCTAAAATGACGAATTAAATCACATTATGCTGTGTCAATTTAAATTGTAAAAGTTTTTAATAAACCCGTATTTTCATTGTAATTGTGACCGTGATTACAAGATTATGGACTTAAATTATACGAAAAACGTAAAATAATACCAAGGGTGTTACAAGTTGGTATCAGAGCCTTGGTTTAAGAGATTCAAGTATGGTGGGAAAACTATGTTTGGACTTAAACCTTATGCTCTTGATAAAGATTGGTGTTCGGTTCGAGGCTTGATCGCAATTCTGGTAAGTACATGTGTATCAATGGTTTAGTATGATTAAAGTGTTGAGAACAACACATATTGTTATCGTGTAATACACGTTACACCAATAAAATCGATATAGAATAGATATAGTCAACGAAATTACACGCGTTGATGCGTATAGTAGAAAAGCCTCGTATTATAATATGGGCACCCATTAATATCGAAATTACTAACTAATGTAAACGTTTTAGATTGAAGGACACTTGCATATGAAGATAGCGAGAGTTTAACAAATCATGGATTTGACAGAGGAACGGTCCAAAGTACGACAAATAGATCACGCTCACCAAGGACCTAAATCGCGCAACAATTGCGAATAAGTTAATGGCAAGGAGAGCCTGTTAGAGCAAGCACTATCAGGTGCACGTTTTAAATTATTGCATAAATAGTAATATGCAACAGATACGTAGAGATTGAAAGTTGCATATGTAGATTGAAAACTTGGAAAAACCTGAATAGAAAACCTATCAGGGATATTGTTTCCAAGAAAAACAAATAGAGGCATTACTTACATGGGGTGTAATGTGAAAATTATAAAAAGGTCATGTATACCAGGTGTTGATCGCTTACTCTGGCCAAGTAAATGGTGAACACGTAGTACCATGAACTTCTTATGATGGACACATTTATGTCCGATGTAGTAAGGGTGTGGTGAATGGGACTAACTTAAATGGTACCCCAAATGAATCAAATAAGTACGATGTTTGATAGTAAACGTAAACGTAAGTCGGATGACGGAAGCGTATTACGTAAGAATAATGAGCCCGAGAGAAGGGACAAGGATCAAGTAAAAAGAAAATACAGACCGACCAATAGGAATGCTAAGGCATAGGGATAAAAGTTTGACTGTCACAAGTGATGAAATTCACATGGACAAGTCAAACGAATTGAATAAAGAATAAAGGACTTGATTAAATAAAAGCGATGGATCTCGCTAAGACGACCAAATAAATTAAAATAACCTCTAAAACCATATAAGAATGGTTACTTGAAAATGATTACGGTAAAGATACCCGATGAATGGGTAGGATTTGGGAAGAATGCGTAAACCAAGAGACGGGAACGCGAAATAGAAAGTCAAAAGACTCGGAATATGAGTCATGACTAAAAGAGAATGAGAATTTGCAAACAGAAATGTTAATAACTACGCTCAACTATTTTAAAGTTGAACGGGTCGAATAAAGAATGGAGTTTGACGTTCACAAGTGATGAAATTTCACATGAACAAGTCAAACGAGATAAATAAGGTATAAAAACATGGTAGTGCAAGTAAGCGCAAACTGAATAATGGAAGCGCGAAACATTAATGAACCTACGTGATGGGTCATAAAGGAATATATATAGGAAAAACGCAAACTAGCGAAACAAAAATGTTAAAAATACTAAGATAAAGAACCTGGGTAATGGGTCGTAAAGAAGTATAGGGAAGAACCGGGTAACGGTAAGTGTAGGACAAACCGACGTGTAAATGACCTTAGAAGTCATAAAGTCAGAAGGATAATTCGAAAGAGAACAAATGTAGCCTTATACTACGGTCAAGGTCAAATGAAATCCAAAAAGCAAAAGTAAATAGTTCTAGACATAAAAGGGGTGCCTTGACACCATATATATATATATATATATATATATATATACAGTTGAATAAAAACTTGAATAAAAGATGATATACGGGATTATCATAACCTACGGGATTAAACACAGTGTTAAGGTCTACGGGACCAAGAAGACCCTTGGGTCATAAATAGAAAGAAACAAACTGTTGGGTCTCACCTTAAAAAGGTGAAAATCTAAAGAAATAGTCTACAAGACTAAGCGAAAGAACCTACGGGTTATTTGGGTTAAGCGTGGGAACTAGTTGAAATTCCCCGCATTAAAAGATATTGGAAAGGAACAAATCCTCGGAAGCAACATTCCTAGATATGAGAGAAAGACATAAGACAAAGAGAAAACGTAAACAAAAAATTTAGTTTTTAGTCAAAAGCAACGTTTTAATAAACATAAGTGGTATGAAGCGATTTAGAAAACCGTAAACGCACATAAGGCCGGAGATGGCGATATGGATATATGCCCGAGAAATGGGGTATAAGGTAACCACTGACTAACAAGTCTAACCGCCAAAATAAATAATTAATAAAGATATGAAATACAAGATGAAAGTTATGGCCCATGAGGCCTTATACGTGAAAGGCGCATACGTTTGGAAGCCAAAAGGGCATTACCATATTATCCTGGTAAGATTATTAGATGAGAGCAATGCTCAAGTAACAATCGAAACTAAATCCAAGGAGTCAAACCTGATGAACTGCGTAAGAAAGGTTTCGAGGACGAAACCTCTTTAAGGGGGGGTAGACTTGTAACACCCCGAAAACGGGTTTGGTAATCAAACCACGTTAATACTAAAGGAAGGGTAAAATGCGGTTAGTGGTAAAAATTACCCGGTAAATATTAGGACTTAAATAAATAAATCTAATATTTATTAAAAGGCTGAGAAATACTTTGAGAAAGCAAAGTATATAAAAGGCCCGAGATTAACGGGACTTAAAATAAAACGGATTATGAACAAGATAAAGTAACTAGGAATAAATGACCTAGTTAGTCATAAGTCTTATAGTAATAAGACAATTTGTTAAAACACACTATATGCAACTTGGTAAAGTATAGGGACCAAAGGTGACAAACTTGAAACAAGTTTGTATTAAATAAAACATTCAACACCAAAACACACACTCTAAGTGTGTGTTCTGGTCGAAAATTGCAGAGGAGCCAGGGAACTCCATGCTCAAACCCTAACTAGCAAAAATCAAGCAATTGAGAAGCCAAATCGACTTCAAATCGAAATCTAAGTTTAGATTAGTGATCACCTCAGTGAAAGGATCACAAGGTACGTCAAATTTCATCTCCTAGTTACATCTCGAAATTTTGATGAACATATGAAATCGAAAATTTGGCTTGCATGAATGTTGTTTGGATGGAATTAGAATAAAAAAGTGTCTAGGAATAAACCCTAGCCATTAGATTGTTGAAATTATGCTCAATACTTAAGAATTCCATAATCACCATTGAAGGTGTTAAGTGGGTGATGTAGAAGTATGAAGACACTAGGATTATGATAGTTGTACTAGTGTAATTTGAATTCTATAAAGCAGTTTCAGGTTTGTTGATGTTAAAATTGATGTGAAATTTCCAAATTAATGTTAACCATGGTAAAAATAACTAGTTATGAACTAGTTAGTAAATATGTAAAATTATGCACTCTAGGTGTTTGTTAAAATGCCTAAATGAAAACTAAAGTGCTGAAATTGTAAATGAAATGCGTGATTGCCAAACTCGATTTATCCCGTATGATACGGGGTAATATGAATTCTAATCATGATGATTGATTTAATTTAAATGGTATTTGTCATATGGATAACGGTAGTTAACTTTTAGAAAGTTAAACTAACCAATGATGAAGTCGAATGGTAGATTCGACATAAAATTTGTAAGACGGAATAGTCGTAGCTAATAATGACTAAACTAACCATCTTACGGATTATGATGATAGTTTGACTCATGACAAGCTAGATGGAGGCTTGGGAGGAAGCGGGTCAAACGAAACAAGAAAGAAGAAAAGGCGTAACTTGGATACAAGGTAAGTTAAACTTACACCCCTTTTTAATTACTATACACTTACTAGCGAAAATTGATTGTGAATAATGTTAAGTAATTGAAATACGATGTTCCGGCATGATACAATGCAAGTCGGAATGAATGAAAAGGTAAGAAATCATGAATTATGGTAAAAGGGGTAAAAAGGTAAATTAGTCATGTAATGACGAACAAATAAAAACGGTTTTGAGTAAAACGAGTTTAAGGGAAACCGGGATAGGTTTAAAAGGGATGAAATGGTAACTAAATACCATCTCATACGGATAAATGGTCAATTAGGCTAAATGGCTCAAATGGTGTTGTTAACACCATTTGACAATTGCTTGTTGAGTTTTGTAATCACAGGAAACAACATAAACATGTGTTGCTTTAACTATAAAGATTTAAAGCAAAAAGTTATGTAAACAGGTCAATACCTTGACCCGAGCCAGGTGTGCATAAATAAACTTTTAGTTAAACATACAATTTATGGTCAAATATTTAACGAAAGTCCTTCGCCGTAAAGTGAGGGACTAAAGTGGACCAAAACACCCTTGAAGGGTATATTGGGTAAACGACCCATAGGGGTTGTTTAGGAACTTGCATTAGGATTTTGGAATCATTAGATATGAATAAAAGTTACAGGAATATACATTCATGGGTCAAATGCATAAAAATGGTCATTTGCGTAAAATGACTAACCGATGGGTAAATTTTGGGATAATAGGTTAGTTATGCTAAACCCACCATAAAAAAATAGTTGTGGTGGAACATAAGCAAATGTTTAGATGTGGCATTACGAAGTATGAAAACAAAAGAGTTAGTTTTAGACTAAAATGCATAAAAGATTCCCTGAACGGGTCAAAATGAATTACACGCGTAACTTGGGTGTTTGCCGCGTAATTCACAAAACTTATGAATCCAATATAGTTATTTTGAGTTAAATACCTTGGTTTATGATATACGATTAACTAGAAACACGTTTGAAGGTCGTAAACACAAACAGGTCAACATGTGGATTTTGAATAATAATCCGAATGCTTAGAAATCCCGGATTTTATTAGTTTGAAGGTCGGATTTAAACTCCACGAGATAGAAAATCAAATTACGATCATGTAGGAAGAAACGGGAGATCAAATGGATACGTGGATTGAAAGATACGAAAGTTTTCGTGTCAAAAACAGAAAAATGGAAGGGTCTGATACAGGGGCCACCGTAACTTACGGTGCCCACCGTAAGTTACGGTGGGGCTGAAAACGTTACGCCAGATACCTACTGTAACACCCCGAAAACGGATTTGGTAATCAAACTCCGTTAATACTAAAAGACGGGTAAAGTACCGTTAGTAGTAAAAATAACCCGGTAAATATTTGGAATTAAATAAGAAACCCTAATATTAAATACAAGCAAAGCAACGTTTTAAGGAATCGAGTTTTATAAGAGCCCGAGTTAATGAGACTTAAAATAAAACGGATTATAACTCCCGGGACCCATCAAGTAACTAGGAGTATTAACCTAGTTAGTTAATGTCTTGACAAAATAGATCTAATGTGGTTAAGATACCCTTTAAATAACTTGTGTAAAGTGAAGGGACTAGACATGGACAATTGAATTAAAGTTTCAATTAAATAAAGTAGTAAACACAAAACACACACATACGTGGTGTGTGTTCTGCGATTTCAACCAGACAAGGAGGAGGTCCCAAGCTTCAACCCTAAAACACAGAAATTCATCAAATTGAAGGGGCAAATCAAGCCCGAATAAAAAATTGAGCATAGATTAGTGATCCTCATCACGAGGGGGTTACAAGGTATGTAAAATTTGGTGTTAATTCTCTGTTTGAAATTCTCGTGAAATTGGGAAATCTGAATATTGATGTTGCATGTTTGTTTTATGATGATTTAGGAACAACTATAGTGTCTAGGGGCAAACCCTAGACAAATACAAGTTGAATTCATGTGAAAATCTAGTAGAATCCATAAACACCATTGTAGGTGATTAGTGGGTTATGTAGATTGTGATGAACACTAGGAAATAGATTGTTAACCTAGTGTAATTTGACAATTTTGATGTGATTCCAGAAAATTTGAAGTTATCAACCTTGTAAGAAGGTTGATTTATGTGAAATTAGGGCTAAGAGATAAGCTAGAGACTTGATAAATAAACATGTAAAATTCTGCCCTTAAAGTGTTTGTTGAAATGCCTCAAAGAAGGCTCGAAACTAGAATTTTGTAGTTAAAGCACCTAATTGTGATGTTTTGGCTATTATGCAAAATGTGATTAAAAAGAGTTCTAAATGTGATAAACGTGGTTAGAACTTTGGTTAAAACGGTGGTCTAAAGATAACGCCTACCGGGTAATTAAAGAATGCTAAAACTAGTTGATGAACTCGAATATGCAATTAGTATATTAATGGGCATTTGACTTTTAAAAAGTCAAACTGACCTATAATACGATAAATGGTAATTTTTTATATGAAATGCGTAAGGTGGAATAATCGTATTAAATTATGATTAAACTAACCACCTTGAAAACGATGATGATAGTTTGACGCGTAACAAGCTAGGTGGAAGCTTGATGAGGGAGCGGGTCAAACGAATCAAGAAGGAAAGGAAAAGCGTAGTTCGGATGCGAGGTAAGTAAAGCTTACGCCCTTTTAAATTATGTACAAAATTACATAATTGCAAGTATTGTATTTAAATGCTACTAAGTGGTTGGTATAGAATGTTCCGACACGATTCGGTGAGAGTCGGAACGAGAGAAATTGGTAAGAAATCATGAGTTATGGAAAAAGGGGTCTAATGGCAAAAATCCGAAATGGGTCGGATGAGCAAATTGGTAATTATTAACCATGTTTTGCTACTTATGAAGATGCTTGGTCATATAGGCCAAACGGGTCAAACGGCGTGATAACACCATTTGACTGTATCGACTGATGTGGTTGTCAAGTCTTGTGTTAACAGGAGCGATTAGCGATTCGGATACTTCCGTCGCCATAGAAAATGTGATAAAAAAAGGGAGGTATAAATCGGGTCTATTTGTTGATCCGAACCAGGTACGCATATTTATGTTGTAGTTAAAAGTGATATTTTGGTCGAATACTTGGTGAGAGTCCTTCATTGTAAAAGAAGGACCAAAATCGACCAAAACGCCCTTGTAGGCTAAATTGAACAAACAACCCTTAGAGGTTGTTTAGAAACGAGTCTTATGATTAAACAAAAGCTTAGAACGAGTATGAGTAGTGAAATATGTAATTCTTGGGCCGAAAGACTCCATATGAGTCTTTGCCGTAAAATGATATTCCAAGGGGTAAAATTCGAAACACATAGATATCTACTTTAAATCCAACACACAATTAGTTGTGATGGAAGGATACTAGATGAGAAATATAGGTTACAATGCTAGAATAGAAAGAAAGCGATTTTTGAGCCCAAAAGTGCTTAAATACTCTTCATGGGTCAAAATAAGCATTTAAGCGTAAACGGGTTTTTATTATGTAAGAAACCCGTGATTTGAGAGTAATATGATAGAAAATATTGATATAATGAACTTCATGAGTTTAAAGATCAAATAAACAAGTTGGTGTAATAAAATGCATAAACGGGTCAAAATTGGGTAAAAGAGCGATAAGCCGAAGACCTAAAAGTCTGAAATTTTATTATGATGGATGTTGGATCTTAACTCCATAAGATGGAGAATTAAATTACGGACGCGTAGGAAAAAGAATCGGGTAAAACGGATCAATAACGAAGAAGTTATGGCCGTTTCCGTGAAATCAGGACGTGCTGGGAATCTGCAGCAACTGATAAGCAAGAGTCTGTGAAAACAAGGGCCTCGCGTAGCGCGAGCCCTTGTCGCGTCACGCGACGCCCCAACTCGAAAAAAATTGTTATTTTTGTTATATTTAACCCCTATACTTGTTTGAACTTCATATCTAACCCCTATACTTGTTTGAACTTCATATCTAACCCCTGTACTTGTTTGAACATCATATTTGACTATCAAAACTAACTTTTAAGTTGGTTTTGATCATAGGTGATTGCCATGAGTGCCCGGATGAAGATCAAGCGACGAGCAAGAACCGAACACGATCACAAAATAAGCTTCCGCACTATGTATCGTTATTATGTTAAATGACGAATGTCGTTTCATTGTTTCTTTTAAGTGACGAACTTAATTACATTATGTTCTAAACTTTTAAATTGTAAAAGGTTTTAAATAAACCCGAAATTTCCAATGCATATGTAATCTTAATTACATGTTTATTTTCGTTAATTATACGAAAACTAGTAAAATAATAACTAGGGTGTTACACCTACTGCCTTACGGTGGGGGCATTTTAAAACAGGGGCCACCGTAACTTACGGTGCATACCGTAAGTTACGGTGGAGGCCAGTTTCAAGTCCTTGTTTCTGGGATCAAGAGATTAATGTTGGGATTTCCTGATTTTTTTTATTTAATTCGATTATTCGACCCAATTTCCTTGTGGTACTAGTTATTTAATTATCAAAACTGACTTTTAAGTTAATTTTGATCATAGGTGAATGTCTAGAGCCCCGGATGAAGATCAAGCGTCAAGCAAGAACCGAACACGCGTTAAATGAAGCTTCCGCAAGTTGTTTCGTCATTATTCTAAAATGACGAATTAAATCACATTATGTTGTATCACTTTAAATTGTAAAAGTTTTTAATAAACCCGTATTTTCATTGTAATTGTGACCGTGATTACAAGATTATGGACTTAAATTATACGAAAAACGTAAAATAATACCAAGGGTGTTACATCATTAAATAAAAGTGGAGGCTAAATTCTAGTTGGTAGCTAAGACCATGGGGTATGGGGCTTGGGTTGGGGGGTGTGTTTAGGCGTGGCCCCATTGGCGTGGGTTTGAAGCCGGTCGTGGGGCGGGCTAGTAAGTGACATGGCAGGCTCTCAATGGCCAAACCAAATTCATGCCCCCAACCCAAGACCCAAGACCCACCATACCCCATGGGCGTGGGTTTTGGTGGTGGGGGGCTCCCATTCCACGTGTCAACAAATGCCCAACCCAAACCCTAACCCAAGCCCCCCATACCCCACGGTCTAAAATTTAGTCATTTTACATGTGTATTAATTTGGTTGGTTGTTCCATGGACTCATAGTATTTTTAAGGTTTTTTGTGTTGGCTAAGTTTTAGTTTTCTTAGCCGGTGTTGTTTGTTTTTTTAGAGGTAAAATGTCTGCAGTCTGCGGCACACATCTGTAGCAGAAGAGGTGGACCAAACATATGCAGTCTGCAAGAAAAAAATTATTTGTTTTTTTAACTTCTACAAGCTGTTGAAATAAACTGCAATTTAGGCACAAATCAATTAAGCATATTCAAACCATTTTAGGCAACAACATAATAGGCACAAATCAATTATGCATATTCCAATAATCAAAAATTCTAATAAGCATTTTTGAAAACAAACACCAAAGTATTTTGTGGAGGTCATCTCGCCTGTGGAGGTCGACTGGTCGCTTGTCAAAGTATTTTGTAAGCTGTGGAGGTCGGCTGTGAAGGGAGGATGGCAGTGAAGAGGGTGGTGGCGGTGAAGAGGACGAAAGGGTGAGGGAGAGGCGGTGAAGAGGGTGGCGGCTAGGAGGGAGGACGCGATGAAGATGGTAGACAGTAAGGAGGGAGGCGGCGGTGAAGAGGGTCGCTGGTGGGGAGGGTGGTGGAGAGGTGCTAGGGTTTCATGTATGTGTTTTGATATTAGGGCAAGAAGAAGAGGTTAGAAGAGGAAATCCCACGTCTGCACCAAAAAGAGGACGCACACAACCTTTTTAATGAAATGTTTTGAGAAAATAAACAATCTACAAACCCAAACGTCTGCACGGCACAAACATAAGAAGACAAAAAGAGCTTTTCAAGAAAAAAAAAAAACAAACACCTTATTGTTTTTGGATATGTGTGTATTTAAGGAGTAGATTTAAATGCATGTTTTAACAAAAAAAAAAAAGGTTGGGTTCAAATATATATTTTCGTGATTTTCTCTTAAGCAAAAAAAAAAAAGTATTGTATATATCGTTTTGGGGCTTCATAATTTTGGGGTTTATTAGGTGCTATTTGTTTTTTTTAAGAGGTAAAATGTCTACAGTTTGTGGACCACATCTGCAGACATCATAGAAAAAGAAGTGGACCAAATCTCTGTAATCTACAAAAAGAAGTTTGTTTTTTAATGTTTGTAAACTTCTAAAATAAATTGGTGGTGGTGTACGGACGGTGGTGGTGGTGGACGGTGGTGCGGGATAGTGGTGGTGGGTGGTGGTGGTGGACGGGGGTGGTGGACGTGGACAGTGGGTGGTGGTGGTGGGCGGTGATGGTTTGGACGGTGGGGGGTGGTGGATGGTGGTAGTGGGTGGTGGTGTTTAACCTTTTGCAGACCTTAGAAGATCTTAGAAGTGGCTGGACCAAGTCTGCACTAAGAAGAGCTCGCGCAGATGTTTTTTAAGGAAACGTTTTCGGAAAAACAAACAGTCTGCAGATGGCAATGTCTGCGTGACGCAGATAAAAGAGGCTCCGCAGATCTTTAAAAAAAAAAAAAACACCACCTTAGTAACTTTGTTTTTTTTATTTGGTCCCATTAAGATTTGTTTATGGTTCATCTTAGATCAAATGGGATATCTGGGTCAATGAATTTTGACGCGTAATCGTGTATTACTGTTTTTAATTTTGACGCGTAAGGTTTGTTTTTTTTATTTGGTCCCATTAAGATTTGTTTATGTTTCTTATGTATTACAAGGGGTTTATAAATAAATTTTATATACTAAATAATAAAACAATATATCTTTAAAACTACATTTATTATACGGGTTGAATAAATATAATTTTATATATTAAATAATAAAAAGTTATATCTATAAGAACCATATTGTATAGGTTGAATAAATGTAATTTTATATACTAAATAAAAAATTATATCTTTAAAACCACATGTATTACACGGGTTGAATAAATGTAATATTGTTTACCATAAAACCACATGTATTACACGGGTTGAATAAATGTAATATTGTTTACCAAATAATAAAATAATACATCTTTAAAAAACCTCATTTATTACACGGGTTGAATAAATGTAATTTTATATACCAAACAATAAAAAAATTACATCTTTAAAAATATGCGCATTACACGGTTTGAATAAATGTAATTTTCTGTACTAAACAATAAAAAATATATATCCTTAAAAAACCTCGTGTATTGGACGAATTGAATAAATCTATTTTTATATATCAAATAATAAAAAGTTATATCTTAAAAAACCTTATGTGTTACATGGGTCGAGTAACTGTAATTTGTATAGTGAAAATAAAAATATTTAATATATTAATACAAAATTTGGTTTTCGTGATAAAAATAGATTATTCTATTGTTGCAAAATTTGTTAACGAATTCTCAATAAATATAACCCTTTATTTAAAACTCCGTAAATGTATAAATGATAAATAATCTTAGTTAATTTTATTTTAAGTTTCGTAAAATTTATTTGATACCAAACTAAAAAAAACGTTCAAATATAATTAATTCAAATAAATGATATTATAAATGAGAAGGAGATTAAACTAAATAATATTTATTAGGAGTGTTATCTATAATATAAGATATTAAATTAAATAATATTTAGTAGGAGAGTTATCTCTAATTAATTAGAAAATATTAACTTAAAAGAATAATTATTTGTAAGAGATGACCTAAAATGATGACAAGTGTCTTTAAAGTGGTTTATTTTATTATATAGTATATATATATAGATATAGATGAGTTAATTACATAAAAAGTCATACTAGTCACAAATTTGATGTCTAAATTTAAAAAGTTGTATATTCAAATTATGTGGTTTTATCTTGTAACAAGTTTGGTTTGTAACTTCCATTTACAAAATCTTGTAACAAGTTTGAATCTAATTTTTTTTATTGACGTGCCAAAAACGTTTTCGTTGTGACCTCTAAATAAAAATTACTGTGCGTCTAAACTATAAAAAAGGGCCTAAAACGTTTCCGTTGTGACCTCTAAATAAAAATTACTGGTGCGTCTAAACTATAAAAAAGGGCCTAAAGCGTGTGCTTCTAAACTATAAAAAAGGGCCTAAAATGTTTCCGTAAGTGTCCCCATTTACCCTTTGATGAACCATAAACCTAGCTGAACCGGACCAGTAAACCTCAAAATTGTTGGACTAGACCAATGATCGGTCAGAAAACCAACATCTTCCAAGTTTGCAGCTCAAAATTGAAAGGATAATACAACTTTCTTCGATTTTGAACATGTACGATTAAGGTGGATTCTTTTGGATTTTCAACTCACAATGTTCTTCGTATAAACTTGTGATCATGGGGCTGAATTCAATAAATTATGACTTGTGCATGCCACCTGCTCGATGAAATGCCTTTTGATCATGTCCGAACAAGGTAAATTCTGTTGTATCAAAATGTTTTATGTTTAAACTTGTGATCATGGGGCTGAATTGAACAAAATATGATATTTCTACATTGTGCTTAATATATGCATGCCACCTGTTCGATGAAATGCCTGTTATTTTGTATTTTCAATAGATTCTGACTGAGACCAAAACGAAATTACAAGTTACCATGAACTTGTAGGTCAGTCAAAGTAACTAACTGTGTCTTAAAATTATGATTTTTCATTGATTAATAACTCAAGGTCATGTTGCTTAGGATGCTTGATTGAGCAAGAAGTTCCTATTAGTCATTTGTATTGATTTTGCATAAGTTGTACTACTACTATCAACTTTGGTGTGCATAAATTGTGTATAGTTAGCCATGTTTTGAATCAATTAGTTGAATATTTCAGAGTTATCAAACAGTTCTCAGTGTTCCTTTTAACTAACTTGGATTCAGGTATTAATACAAATTTGTCATCTTTGTTCCTTCATCTGTGGAATATTTGCTTCATCTGTGATCTTCAGCTGTCTCCCGCTTGACGTACTCTTTACGAACACCGATATCAGAAGGATCTCCCAAAATTGCACTTCCGAGTTCCAAATTTTGGTGCACGCAAAACCCTAAACCCATTAAAGACATGACAAGAATTTTACAGCGACTCATATACGAAACCCAGTTAACAAATCATCTAGTTCGCCTCCAATTTGGACCTTTTAACTCCACCACGCAACGACGATGGAAGAAACCAGCTGTTACTGCACAAACCCGTTTGGAGGATCGAACCAGGGACCTGAAGCTCGATAATCTCATGACCAAGCTACACAAGCTCAAGTTAATCCTAAGCCTCCATGACCTCATGTCCACTCGACGCAGAGGACCATTTGTTTCTGTACAAATCATGTCTCGTTGGAGCAACATTGTTGGTCTCAATGTACCAATTGGTGGGTTCCTTAGAAAATACCGCCATGTGTTCAACGTATTTCCTCACCCAGTTCAACGAAACGTTTGTTGTAAATTAACTTCCAAGATGACCCTCTTGCTTCAAGAAGAAAGTAACGTGATAAAAGATATGGAATTAGATAATGTGAAAAGGATAAAGAAGCTTCTAATGATCTCCGTTACTGGTTTTCTGCATATCCATGCTTTGAGGTTAATCAAAAGGGAATTGGGTTTACCGGATGATTTTCGCGAATCGATTCTCGCAAAGTATAATGATTTTGAACTGGTTGATCTAGAGATAGTAAGATTGGTTGATAAAGATGATATCGATGGAGATTTGAAGGTAGCCGAAGTAGAAAAATGGAGGCAAAAAGAGTATACGGAAAAATGGTTGAGTGAATTCGAGACAAAATACGCGTTTCCCATCAATTTCCCTACGGGATTTAGAATTAAAGCTGGGTTTAAAGGTAAATTAAAAGACTGGCAGAGACTTCCGTATAGTAAACCTTATGAAAAAGAAGACGGTTTCCGGTCGTCGTCTCGTGGCGGGATTGAACGGTTTGAAAAACGAGCGGTTGGGATTCTTCATGAGCTTTTAAGCTTAACAGTTGAAAAGATGGTTGAAATTGAAAGATTAGTGCATTTTAAGAAAGATTTTGGTATTCCGGTTAATTTCCGTGAGCTCATTTTAAAGCATCCTGGAATCTTTTACATATCTACAAAAGGTTGTACACAAATGGTGTTTCTTAGAGAAGCGTATTGTAAAGATTTTCTTGTTTCTCCGAATCCCGTTTATGTTGTTAGGAGAAAAATGTTGGATCTTATATTGTTGGGATCCAGGAATACTAGAGAACTGAGAAGTCAAAGGGAAGTCAATGAGCGTGTTGGTGGTGATGATTGTAATCGAGGCGGGGTCATAGAGGATGATTTTGTAATCTCCATTCTAGAAAATTTCGATGATAATGATAACAGGAACAGTGAGAATGGAGAGGATGACTATGTCTTTCCAGATGATGATGATGATGATGATAATGATGGTTGCAAAACATGATTGTGTTGTTATATCTTGCGTTCACAAATCTTGACTTCTGAGCTGTTTTCAACTTCAGTTATGGCATGAACTCTTCAGTTTCGATCAAAACTAGATTAATTTTGCTGTCATACAGAAAATGTATTATCAACTCTTCAGTTTCGTCTGTTTATGCTTTCTTAGTTAATGATATAAAAGTTTGATTCAATCCCAACTCATGGAGGCCATGATCTTGATTGTCTTCATTCTACTAAGTTATTTAATTTGATTTCCATTCATGGGTTTTTGTTATCATCCGCCAAGTTCTCATTTTGATCTATAAAATTTATACAAGTTCTTCAGGGTTTTTGGATGTATGATTTGAAAGTGATTATGTGATATTGAATAACTAGCTTTTCCTATGAGCCAAATCAGCACAAATTATCTACAGGTAATAGAAGTTATACCCACCCCCCTGACCTTCAAGTCATACAGTTGACTTTTCAGGTCAAACGGACCAATGTTCAACTGCAAATTTGGTATGATTCTTTGAGTTTCTTAGAAGAAGTTAAAAAATCTAAAGTAAAGGTCTATGAAATTTCTGGCAGCTTGCTCGAAATGGAATCTAACTTCATAAAACGGACCTACACCACCAATACCACACTTGCGGTTTTCGGAAGAAACTATAAATGAGGTTGCAACTACAAATCGTGACCGGATGCAATCTGTATCCCATGATATTGCATTGGTGAAGAGTCCCAAAAATGTCTGCTAAATGTTGAATCTGGTTATGAGATCAGAGATGAATACAAACTAGATTCACATGAATGAACCAACTTGATTACAAGGAATCAATATTTAAAGACTAAACATCCTACACTTATACGGATTTTATTTCTTCTGTGACTCAAATACTAAACAATACTTATTTAAACAAATAATAATAAAACTAATACTAATAGATAATTCAAATTATAATTAAATAACTTTAATTATTATTTTACTTGTTTAGTCCTCTAGACCGCCCCTTGAGACCATCCGTACCTCCCTAGTTGATGTTGTAATTTCATCACCAAAGTAGTTGCCTAATTAGTTCTCGTTTCACTTATTGGAAGCCAAACTGATTTTTGTACATTATGCTACACAAATAAGTTGTTCTCATCAACATCTTGTGTGTCTAGGTGGTTAGGGTAACATGTAAAAGGGAAAAAAAATATGTGCAGATCGAAACAGGTTGCGTTTGTCTAACCTGTCAATCTATATTGGCCAATTTGTAAACAGTTGATGCTATAAAATATGATTACGAAAAACCTCTAATAATATAATTTCTCGTATATAAAGTGATTTGGGACATTGTATCTTGTAAGCATTTGAATACATGATAGGTGGCTTTTTACCAGTTTAACATGTCTCGGTTTTGGCTAATCATGATTTTCATCCCAAGATAACAAAACAAAATATTGACTCATAGACCATAGTGTGTGTATAAGCGGGCGGAAATTGCTATCTATAACAAGTCAAGTAGATAAAACAAATTAAGCTGATAAGGAAACGGGCCCATTTTCCACATCTGCTTGTACGCATAGATCTGACTTTTCGACCAAAATTTGTAATGTTGTCTTTTAACAGGCATTATCGTGAGTCTTATGGTTCCAGTGGCATATGAGAGATATGAAGCATCAAGTTCAGTTAAGGGACATGTGATGTTGAATATTAGATTTGATGAGGAAGTTGTAAAGAAGTGGATTTTGGAGAAGAATAAACTCACTTCACCAATTCTTTAGCTTCTTTATTCTTGTTATGGAGCAAAATGAAAGATGGAATTTTTAATTTGAAACAAAAAACTGTTTGATTATATATAAAAAAAAATACAATAAACAACAACTTTCACTAAGTTTCTGATTTGGACACAGGATCTTGAGTGTTAAAAAAAACTGTTTGATGAGGTTGAATGACCGTTATAACAGTTGTTAAAGTTTGAACACTGATTTACTTAAAAGTATAAAAAGTATGCCATGTTGATTACTGCAGTTAATTTAGATAGCAAATAGCAGGTCACAATAAGTGTAGTAAAAAAGTTTGTGTCGTCCCACATTGGTGAAGAGTATAAAATAGCAGCTGTATATATGGAACATAAACAGGAGACAAGGCACGACCTTACTTGAACAGGATCTGTTCTATAGGCTCGTACCTCTGTATTCTTGATTCCTAAGAAGACAGAAACCCATGTCTGGTTGATGAGTCATGACCATGGAACCAGAGCGTGATTAACAAAGCCCCATGGTCTTGACCATGGCGCAGTAGAGGATCGTTGCCAGCCCATTTGATGGGTTGCGGCATGGTTCCATGGTTGTCTGACAGACAAAATCAGTTTTTTTATTGGTTTCTTCTTCCTTTCAAGTTTTTATTCGACTTAAATGGAAAATGTGACCACCTTATAGATGCTATTTCTCTGCTTGTTGAGTTATCGTGATCCTAATCTCGTAGGTGCCTATGAAGCTTCCAGATTTTATTTTATGCAACATGCACCCTACTTATCTTTGCATATCAGCTGATCGATGAAATGTTTGAAAGAGATTGTACACGTTCTACAGTCAGGTTTATGAACAATCTTAGCTTGACCATGTACTCGACGAGGAAGCTTGACGTCTAAACATGTTTGTACGAAGAACTCATGTCTTAAATCTATGGCCTCCAGGCATGAGGAGCAACTTTAGTTGTTGCTCTGCAGGTAATGGAGATTGTATACTTTTGACTTTCCGAGCATTCACATTCTAACCATCAAATTATGTGAGGAGGGGTTTTTATATTATAAAGGGTATAAAAAGTGGTTGTGAGTAGAGGAGAGAGAAAATGTTACTGTTCATCTGTATATTTGGGGGGACACTGTTCACCCGTTATAATTTTTTAATATATTTTGAAAGTGGTTGTGAGTGGAAGTGAGAGAAAAATATAATGATACTATTATTTAATTGAAATGAGAGAGAAAAAGTATTTGTTTTTAGTGGAAATATATTTATATAGGAGTTGTTTTTTAGTGGAATGTATGTATAATTTGATGGTTTGGATGTGAATGCTCTCAGTTCAAACTGACAAGCTTTCAATTGTCAAACTGAATACATTCTATCATATTCTATAAAGAAAATAAAGAACTCACTTAAATCTTCATAACAACATGATAAAAATAAAAAAAGGGATCATATTAAAACGCGTTACTAGTGAAAGATTATTTAAAACAAACATGGTACGAAAGGGCTTGATTATCATTTCAATACTCTTATTATGAATCAACAACAACATGCCAAGTTACCAAAATGCCACAGCTCAATTCACTATAATAAAAAAAAAACCCTTCTGCATGAAGTTAGCATCATATCATCAAAGACAAGCAAAGAATATGACAACTAATTTCACATGTTAAATAAACACAAACCCTTGCTGTTAACCATTTTAAGTAAAGACCATCATCCAATCCAGTTCAGTAATACCCCACATAAAAAGTAACCTAGGCATGAAGACAATAAGCAAAGACCATTCAGTTCAGTTTGAGTTGAGTTGGGTGTGACTTAGAGTAATTGTGAAACTGCCCGAAACAAGGTTCACACTGACCGAGTCCTTTGGCAAGACATCATAACCTGTAAGTTGGTCTAGAGACTGGCGTAGAGCTTCCTTCTCAGAAGGTTGAAAACCTTTATAACGAACCTAATAATAAGAATAAGATCATAGCAGCATATATTATTAGTTATAGTTATTTTGAAAATAAATTATTATTAACATGAAAACATAATAAATCAAAGTAGAAACAACCTCAGAGGACCAGGCAACACTAACTCCTCTTTTATGGATGGTATCCAGTACAGTATTGAGAGGTTTCTTTCCTTGCAAAAAAGGAATTAGAGTTTTTATCTCAGCAGCTTATTCTAAACCTTCGAATATGAGAGTTGACACAATCTTGGCTTGTTTAGGACTAAATCTCTTGGTCTCGTCTTCATGATCGGAGAATGCCATATTTGTACAAGACCTGGTGATTGGGTGAAACATCTGAAAGAAAAAAACAAGGATCAAAATATATTTGTAACATCTGCACAGAACTGTTAATCACTTACAGCAGAAGCCGGTGGCCGACGGAAGACGGACGGACGGAACAACGAGCGGATTATTGATGCCCTCATCTCTGAAACCCTAGAAAGAATAAAAAATTAAAAAAACAAGGAGGGAAGCAGCTATTTAAAATCAACACCAAATCTTTTTTTTTTTTAACAGCAAACTCACTTTATATATATATATAAAGAGTCAGCCAGCAGCTGAAAACAAACAAACAGAAACGACAGAAAAACAACAAAAGAAAAAACGGAGAGCCAAAGCAAAGCCCAACAAAACAGTTTACAACATAACCGAAATATCAAAAGCCCTCCATTCTTCCCAGCTGGCCATACTCACGTTTGACCGGTTACAAATCCATAAGTAAGCGTCTTCCTTCGCATGCTCAACGATGTTACCTACCGGAATGAGTCGACCCTCAAAGACCATCTCGTTACGAGCTTTCCAAATCCGCCAAGTAGTCGCCAACGCTACAGAATAGACCACACGTTTCCACTTTGCGCTTCCCGGCCGGTTATGAATGAACCTGATCAGATCTTTAAAATTGGAGATCTCGATTGGGAATTTAATTCTCATCCAGGTTAACAAGTTCCACCAGACACTACGAGACCAAATGCAGTTAAAAAATAAGTGATCCGGATCTTCCATATGCAGTCAACACCAAATCTTATATTTATAATAATGATTTAGGTTTTGGCCTTTTTATATTCATAAAAATATTTTCAACACGGGTTAACAATAATAATTATTACGACGACGACTATTATTATTATTATTATTATTATTATTATTATTATTATTATTATTATTATTATTATTATCCAAATTCTAATAAAAGACTCCACTTAATGCCACATGGCATATTCTCCTTCAATGTTAAAATTTTTAATTGTATTTTATTATATTTTTTAATGATTAATACATAAATATCATTTATCTTTATCTTTATTCTAATTCTAATAAATAATTTCAAATAATGCTTTGATAAGGTTTAATTTAAAAAATCATTATCATTGTCATTGTAAATTAAAATTTAAAAATCTACAAATTAACCCAAATTAAAAATTAGTACATTATATAGTTTGATCAGATACAAATTTCCTAAACTGATATTTTACCCCTAAGCAAAATTATTTAATAAAAGAGTCCAAAAATATTTCATGTCGATACCTAATTAATTTAATATATTTGGTTAATATTGATTTTTTTAATTAACTTTTATGTTAAATCAGATATATAATATAAAAAGATAGGATCTTTTGTGTTTAAAGGATTATTATCTTGAATAAGAAGAAAACGAGATTATTTATATTTTCACATAATATTAATATTAAAAAAAAATATATATATATATATATATATATATATATAATCTTAAAGTTTGGTCAATTCTTTTCATTACTATTCCTATCCTTTTACCTTTTAAATTATCACAAATAAAATTTAAATCGAACCTAAATAAAATAAAAATTCAATAGGCTTTTATCCATCAAATCAACATTATATATTATGATTTTGCAAGATGTTTGGGCAATAGATGGTAGTACTTCTAGCTTTAAAAAGTTTTTGTGCATCAGGAAGTTGTACTTTTTTGATTATTTGTTGTACCCTTTTTACTGTAAAACAACTGTCCTGTTACGTGTCCTTCACCGACGCAAAGAGAGACTCCTAGGTTTTCTCATACATGCAATTTCATCTTTCCTCTGCCCTTTTTATCTCACGAATCTCTCTCTCTCTCTCTCAGCAGGAGGCTTTCAGGAGAAGTTCGAAACCCTAATTGATGATGGAAGTTATGGAGATAGCGAAGCTGTAGCGGTGGTGTTCATGGTTCCGATGGTGGCTTGGAGAGTTGTTAGGGTTTTCAATCAGAGGGCATCGACGAGGACGATTGGAGGTCTGATGATGGTTTCCAATGGCAGCAACAGCGGTTTCACCTTTTCCTCACTCGATCTCTCTACCTGAAACATAAACTTCATAAAAAAAGACAAGGTAATTTTCTAATTCTTATAATCCCATTGCTTAATTACGTGTCGATTGTTGGTCTTGATGTTCTGGTTTCACCTTAAGTTACGGAAGAATAAGATCATCGATATAGGTGGTCACTCGATCTAGGGTTTTTGTTGCTGCCTCCTCTCAACAACCCTGATTTGATTCTTCAACATGCCTAAATCAGCCAAGAAGTCCGCCTACAAGGTAACAACCTTATTTTCATTTTTCAATTAGTTAAGTTAATTCGTATATATAGGTTTATGTATCCAACTTAGATGATGTGTTTCGATTTCGTTTTAGGCTGTTTCAACTCCTGCAGCTGCAACACAGCCGATCAAAAATGGTACCTTATTTTGTTTTCCTTTTATTGTATTACATTTGCAAGTTCAATTCAATTCTATGAATATGTATGTATATGAATTTTTACACTTATTATGTATCATTTATAGGCAAAAGAGATGCAGAGGAGATTGTTCAGAAGAAAGTAGTCAACGGAAAAAAAAAACAGAAGATAGTCAACGGTGGTGTGCCACGTGATGTTGAGAAAAATACCAAGGCCCAGAAGAAAAACAAGAAACAAGAAAGCAATTCTGAATCTAAGGAAGAAGAAGAGAAGGTATAAAGTTTTCACATGTATATATACTAATATTAATTATTAAATGTGAATAGAACCTAAGTTGTTACTAGATTAGTTCCCACTAAGATTTAAGGTCTGAATGATATTTGATATCTAAATTGATGATCAAGTTTTATAATGTAGCAATGAGAGGTCTTCACAAAAGAGTGGACAATTTCAAGTAGGAACTGTATTTGTAAGGGGATTTGGTACCGATGACGGCTTTGACGATGTATGTTTTACATTTTATAATTCAACCGTGATGATGGCGTGTTGGCAATGGGAGTGAAGTAGAAAGATCATAGCCCATTGGTTGAGAGTATATCGTTATAGGATAATTGGAGTTGAGAGTATATGGGTTCCATAGGATAAAACCTCCTTTCATACGAAACAATCTTCCTTTGATTGATAAATTTTAACTCTTTAGCAAGTTCAGGTGGGTATTACGGGTTAATTTTTGGCCCATTTAGGCACTTTTTGCCTCTTGCTTTGCTTGAGGCACCTAGGTTGCACACCTGTGCCTCGCCTCACCTCGCTTTGCTAGAGCGCCTTTGGTACAAACATGACTATCCATGCTTGCTTGCTGTTTTTTGTATGCCTGTAGGTTCAAGTTTCAGAGGGCACATCTCTTTATGTCCAATGCAGCTCATGGTTAAAGAATAGGTTTGCTTTAGCACAACAGGTGTATTATTGTTCTATATTTATTTATCTTTACTGCATGTCATGGTAACACGAATGTATCCTTGACTGTGTGAGTGATCGTATACACACAAAAAAAGATATTGCTTATTCTAACTAACCTTTCTACTCACAAAAGCGTAACTTCCCCGGTGGATTTCATTTTTTTAATATTCTAGAAATATGTCCCTATAACTTCACAGCATAGATACACACCTATAACTTTCTCTTACATAAGTTCATAGAACTAATCGATGTATTTATGCTCATTTTGGAAATCATCCTCTTTTTTAAGCAGAGCCATTCATAATTTTATCGGTTGCTTTTACATATCAGCCTCCTACAAAAGGGACTGTGGTGTTTTCCAGTTCGCCTCGCGCCTCGGTCACACTATTTAAAACCAAATTGTGTTTCAACAATTAAGTGTATCCATGTAGACGGCTCAAATTTGGCATTATATATTATATATAGCTATAATTTGTAACATTTCTGTGCAGTTATGTTTGTACATTATGCTATTGTGGTTTTTTATGTATATTTGTGGTATACCTTTTGGTTAGTGGGTTGTACCCTTTCTTTGCATACCACGTGTACCCATGACTTGGATAAGCAGATAATGGGTTTTAGGGGGAAAAGATTAGACATCAAATCCTTCCTCCTTTGATCAGATAAAGATAAGAGAGAGCGCGATAGAAAGATTGCGGAGAGAGAGGGAATTGATTCCATGGTGGTTTGATGGCGGTGGGTTGAGCCGGAGCTGCAGAGACGGTGTTTCATGGCGGTGGTTCTACCATCGGTGATGGCGGTGGTTTGCTGAAGAAGACGCCATCGCATCCGGAGGTCCAGCCAGGCGTCGCACATCGGAAAGGTTTCGGAGTTAATTTTTTTGTTTCAGTTTAACATGTTGATCCAATGTGTTGTTGTACGTGTAGCTTCATTGGTGTTTTCTGCCTTTTGCTCATGTATAAGCAAAAGGATGCTAAATTGAGGTATCGGTATCCCCGTGGAGTCTTATTTAGATGTGATACAAAGGTTTGCATTTCTTATCCGACGAGCTACTTTTTTCTTCACGTTCCCTTTAAATGGGTCAATTTGGGCAGTGGTATCTCACTCAGAACCAAAAAAAAAGAAGCTAAAACCCTGTTAAATCGTTTTATATAAATAACTTTGGGTCGATTTGACCCGTCTCAATCCCATCCATTAATTATGCCAGATCCAAACCACCTTTATCAATATATGACTAATATTCTAATATATATATAACTGGATGATTAAATCCTCAATCTGTTGCAGGTTGGAGACTATGATAATCGAGCTTGAACGACAAAGGCTCCTGTTGTAGTAGTATCTCACGAGGTTAACCTTCATACTTCATCCCAACTCTTATTTTTAGAAATCAATAACCTTAAGTTAGTAACATCCGATTTTTGCTTTTGTACAGGCTATTTTGAGAGCATTCTATGTATATTTTGTTGATAGCCTGATAGACCATTGAAAGAAATTCCGCACATAGAGGTAACACCACCGACGTTTGCACATATTCTCAAAGTGGCAATTTCAACCTGTTTATGCCAAACGGATCAAATGGAACTAATTTACCTTAAAGGGAAATGGGTCAAAAAGAGAAGTGATATTAATGTAAAATTGGACATATTATTATTCTTGGGTCAACCTAACGTGACCGGGCTCGCACATCATGTCACCTCAAGGCATACTGAATCTAATGTTGCGGTTTCAGATGCCATTGCATACAATAGAGATACAAATAGGAGCCACAGGAGTAGAAGAGAAAAGATACAAGCTCATGGATTGAGATACACTTGCGCACCAAGGTGACATTATTTGCTTGTAACTTATTAACACTACTAGCGATATACGTTTATTCAACTTCTACTTCCCCCAAAAATGAAATCAAATAGTACACGAACATTGGTTACTAAACATTAATATTGTAATCGACTAATCTTCATTAATGAAAAATATATTGAATACATAGATGGTCTATGTGGTATTGTTGGTGCTACAAGTTTGATTTATTTTTCCTTAGAGATGTTACATATATAGTTTAAATGTTCAATTCATTAAAAAAAATGTGTGATTATTTTCATTCAATGAAGTTAAGAATATGCCGATTCATAAATAACCCGTTTAATTCTTTAAATTAAATAAAGTCAAATACAATCATGGTGACATGATTTTTTCAGTATTTTATACATTTATTTATTTATGGATGTCTTACTTCAAAACAAAAGCTAATAGCCGAAGAGATGTGAATGTAAAACGTGTATACCCAAAAATTTCTATACGAAAACTACATATATATAACACTACTAAGCGAAAAGTTTGGGTGGTCGGGCGCCCCCTCCCGCCCCTTCTATACTTCGCCCCTGGCCCTGCCCGTCGCAATATGTCTTTATTTTCCTGTTTGACAGGTTCATCGCAACGAACGGGGTCCTAGATTGACTTAGTTATTATTTTCTATGTTTTACGTTTTAGTCTAATTTTTTCGCATAAACATGACGCAACGGGCATGCATTGTTCAACGATTTTACGTATGTTTTTCGTTCAGTGTTATTTTTTCCTTTTTTAATTATTTGTTTTTACCCATTTTTCGATGTTGCTGGTCGCTGGCAGTGATATAGCATATATTGGTGCTACTTAGCACGGTTTACGCCCCCGCAACAAAGCGGGGGGCCATAATACTAGTTATATATTATAAATTAGCAAGTTTTTTGTGCATAACAAGTTGTACATTTTGCTTTGCACATTTTTCAAAAAAAAATTGGCTTTTTACTTTTAACCCAAAGGTTTTTACCTTTTGCAATTTTAACCCTATATAATTTGTCTTTTAACTTTAACCCAAAACTTTTCATTATTTGCAATTTAACTTCACAACTTTTGTCACTTATACTTTTCATCTTTCGCAAATTTTCGTTTTACGTGTGGTTCTAAATTTTTCGAGTTAATACGACGCAACGTGCATGTGTGGTTCAACGTTTTTGCCTCTATTTTTCCATGTTTGACTGGTTCGTCGCAACACGCATATCCTAGGTCGAGACAGTGTTGGTGGTCGATGACGGTTGTGTGACATTAGTACTATTTGACACCGTTTTACGCCCCGCTGCAACGCGAGGTGTGCTTTGGGGGTTTTTCAAAGAAAAAAATGGTTATGCATATGGTTGTCGTAACGTTGGCTTTGGGGGTTTTCCAGAAAAAATTTTTTTTTTTTTTACTTTTCATCCAAAAGTATTTCATAAATTACTTTTAACCCAAAACTGTTTTTTTTTTACTTTTAACCCAAAACTTTTTATCTTTTGCAATATATCCTCATAACTTTTTTTACTTTCAACTTTGTTCCTTTATAGTTTTCATTTTCCGCAAATTTTTCGCTTTATGCTTGGTTCTAAATTTTGTGACATAACACATCGCAACGTGTGTCTTTGGCTTAACGTTTTTACGTTTCGTTCTAAATTTTGCAAGTTAACACAATGCAACATGCGTGTGCGGGTGAACGTTTTACATCGTCTATTTTTTCCCCGTTTGACAGGTTTAACATAACGTGCAGGTCCTAGATCGACTTCGTTATAACTAAAGAATCCCCGCCGCATTGCGGCGGGTCGCAATCCTAGTTTTTATAAATTTGTTCCTTTTAGAATAGTATTTCGTTAATCTTAATTTACCTCTTTAGCTCTTTCACTTAACAATTCATTTTTCAAAAATGATATATAAAATTATCACAAATATATTCACTTTTTATTTCCACGTCATTTACACAAATATGTGAAATAACCATTTTATCCTTTGTTCAGTTAAATATAAATAAAAGGTGTTCAGTTAAATCTAAATAAAAAGTTTTATAAAGAGTACGAGTTTGCGAATTTAATTTCTTTTATAAACAATTAAGAAATTTACCAAAATAGTTATATATAGTTTAACCCATTTTTATAAATTTGTTTTTCTAAAATAGTATTTCGTTAATTTCAACTTACCTCTTTAAGCTCTTTTACTTATCAATTCATTTTTTTTAAAAGACGTATAAAAATATTATAATTATATTCATTTTCTATTTCCACATCATTTACGTATAACTAATAAGATCCAACGTATTAGTGCAGGTATAATTGAAATCTAAAACACTGGGCCAGTTATTAAGGGGTGCAAGAGGTGCCTGCGACAGGGCCCAAACCAATATAGAGCCCAAAATTTTTAAAATTTTTAAAAATGTGTGCGTATATATATAAAACTGAAGATTACATACAAAAATCTCAATCCGATTAATCCATATTAATCCCAATTAATCGGTAGTCCATACTCCATCGACCGACTAGTGCCTAGCGATTGTTACAATACTAGTTGTAATAAATGGGTTAAACGGGTCGCAACCAGGTTAGTGGGTTGAGCTTATAATTTTCTTCTAATTTTAAACAGGTTGATGGGTCAACCATCAACCCGTTTTATTTATAAAGTTGTTAGAAATGACAACTTAAAACATGATTATGTTTGTGTCGCGTTTGTGTCTTGTCAGGAATTGACACCCCTAGGACTTAAAATCTCAATAAGCAAAACTTGTAACATTTTGAGTATTAATCTTGTTTTTCCAGAAGGGCTAAACAAAATCAAGGGTCTGAGTGTGGATATAGCTTCTGTGGAGACAAATATTGTAAGCAGTCCAATTGTGCATAGATAATCGTAGCTTCATGATGACATCTTAACAATTTGTGTCTTGGTCAGGTCTACTTTGAAATACTAAACGGGTCACATATTACCGCGCTGAAGTTGGGCAAAATCATGGAGGAGCATGGCATACTTTTGATGCCTGATAGCTCATCCAGGTGTGAATCAATCTACTAATCGCAAACTATCGATAACCTTGGTTAGTTGTTACAGTTGATAAGTTTACTGTAAAATATGGCGCAGGGTTAGAATTGTGATTCACCACCAAGTGATGTGCAGTACACATTGTCGTGCATAAAGGTACAATACGTCGCTGCCGAAACTATCTTTTTTAGTTACGTATGTTCACTGGTTGTCGTGTGATTTCAGCAAGCTATGACTGGAGTGACGGATGAAAATGGCGGTAGCTGAGATGAGGCGAATCAACCTCTTTGAAATATAATTTCACTTTCAGTTGTAAATGTGATTTGAATTTGTGTTGAAGTTAGTTTCCTGTTGACAACATTTTAAAACCATAATATGTTATCAGTCATATATATCACTGATGCTCAGACATAAACTCGTCCAAAGCTTAGACCGAGTAATAAAGATAACGATATGTACATATACTCGTATACACGAAAGGTAATTATATTATTGCATAGTCTATTATATAAGGGTTATATAAAGTTTGATGTTACACATACAAGTTGCATACCATGATACCAGTTAAACACTAACTAGTAGAGAATTCCCCCACGCGTTGCGGCAGGAATTACGTATAGCATAGTCTATTATATTCTAAGGAGATTGATGGAGAAGTATAGGGAGAAGAAACGGGACCTACACATGGTGTTCATTGATCTTGAAAAGGCTTATGACAGTGTGCCACGTAGACTGATTTGGGATAGTTTGGAGAGTAGAGGGGTTTCTGGGAAGTATATAGACTTAATTAGGGATATGTATGTTAGGACTGAGACTAGTGTCCGAGCGCCTGTAGGGGATACTGATTCTTTCCCGGTGGAGGTAGGACTCCACCAAGGGTCCGCTTTGAGCCCTTTTCTATTTGCAGTTATCCTAGATGAGTTGACAAAGTTAATTCAGGGGGCTCTTCCGTGGTGCCTGCTTTTTGCAGATGATATTGTGTTAGTTGCTGATAGTAAACAAAGCCTGAATGCGAGATTAGAAGAGTGGCGAGCAGCTTTAGAGGGAAGAGGTTTAAAGATTAGTCGATCTAAGACTGAGTACTTGTATTGCGACTTTAGTGGAGTAGACAACGATGAGGACATTCAGATCACCATTGACAGTCAAGCGGTCCCGCAGGTGACTAAGTTCAAGTATCTAGGATCGTTTGTCCAGAGGGATGGGGAGATAGATAGTGACGTTGCCCACCGTATCCAGGTCGGATGGTGTAGGTGGAGAGCTGCCACTGGGGTATTGTGCGATAGGAGGTTCCCAACAAAATTGAAAGGGAAATTTTATAGGGTTGCAATTAGACCAGCTATGTTATATGGAACCGAATGTTGGGCCATTAAGGAAGTACAGGCACGCAAGATGGAGGTAGCAGAGATGAGAATGCTAAGATGGATGTGTGGCCACACAAGGTTAGACCGGATAAGAAATGATGTTTTTAGGGAAATGTTAGAAATAGCTAGTATATCAGATAAGATAAAGGAGGGAAGATTGAGATGGTTTGGGCATGTGAAGAGGAGGCAGACGATAGAACCAGTTAGAGTGGTTGAAACCCTCGAGGTGGAGGGGAGGAGGAGTAGAGGCAGACCCAAAATTACTTGGGATGAGCGGATTAGGCAAGATTTGCAAAAATTGCACCTCTCTGAGAACATGGTCCATGATAGGAGCTCATGGAGACGTAGGATTAAGGTTAAGGATTTCTAGGAAAGGGTACAATTGTGTTTTTAGGTGTAGTGTAGTGTATGGTCGTACATAAGTAACTATGTGTATAGGATGTTTTGTACAGTTGTGTTTCCAGGTGTAGGGTATGGTCGTAAATATGTGTATAGACTGTTTTGTGTTGTCATATTTGTTCTGTTCTACCATGCACTTTTTCGCAACTCATACACATATTTGTTCTGCTCTACATTGGTAGCTTCATACACATACACACACACCCCATGCTCTATTTATTTCCTTCCTGGGTGTTTTGGAGCCGAGGGTCTCTCTGGAAGCAGCCTCTCTATCCCTAGGGGTAGAGGTAAGGTGTGCCTACATCCCACCCTCCCCAGACCCTACAAATAGCATTGCTATTTGTGGGATTTTACTGGGTATGATTGATTGATTGATATAGTCTATTATATAAAGGGTAATTGCACGGTACCCCTGACCGCGGAAGGGATCTCCCTTCCCAGTTCACCACCCGACAAGGATCCCTGGCGGCAAATACCCATAGCCATCAAAGAGGGGTAAGAAACATGTTTCGAACCCGAGACCTCGAGTGTCCTCGGTCCGGCTTTAAAGCGGGTGTCGGTGGCCACCAAAGTGGCACTAATGGGAATTGAACTTGGGTCTCCATTGGAGAACCCAAGTCACTCCACCACTAGGCCACTTGTGGTGGTTTTCATAGTCTATTATATAAAGGGTAATATAGTCTATTATATAAGGGTTATACAAAGTTTGATATTACACATACAAGTTGCATACCATGATACCAGTTAAACACTAAGGGGGCGTTTGGTTCGCGAAATGTGTAGGAATTGGAATTTGATGGATTCCTTTGAAATCCATGTATGTGTTTGGTTGATAAATGTATTAATGGAATTGGAATTTAAAAATACCTAAAAAGGCAAAATTACCCCTAGTTATAAACAATTGGCAAAAGTTTTAAAAACAACTATCTTAGATAAAAACTCTTTCAACAACTAACACCCCCCCCAACAACAAAAAAAAAAAAAAAAAAAAAACTGAATTTCGTAACTTAAAAGAAAAGATTTTTAATATTTATTATCCATAAGAAATTCTTAAAATTATATGATTTTACATAATAAAACAAAAAAAAATCTTAAATAATCTTAACTAAAGTTATACAAAGTATTCAACCAAAATAAATTAAAAATGAACATATTGCCAAATATATGAATCATAATCATATGATACTAACCGAAAGTTCAAACATACGATTAAAAGTTGTAAAGTATAAGCAAAGAAACAGTCGTAACAAGTTGGTTCCACCATATCAAAATCAATGTCCTTCTCCTTTGCTTACGTTTGCGAGTTGCTAAACTAAGTCGGGCCATTTCCTATTTACACATTACAAACACACAATGAGTTAACATTTGTTATGTTAAAAATACGATAATGCAGCAAATAAACTACATGGCGGATTAGTATAACAAATTAACATTGCCAATAAATATTAATAACTACAACAAACTTGTCATTCACCATAAGCAAATCTACAAACACCAACTACATACATTATTAATAACTATACTCCTAAACACAACAATAAATCAAGAAGTGCTAGTGCTACTACTTCAAACAGATCTGATCTAACACAAAAGATCTCATAAATCAAATACAACAGCCAAATTTACAAATGATCAAAATTGAGAAAGACCCAGCTGACCTAAGATAAGGAGGCGTTGTATCTTTGTCCATGATGGGAATTTTGAATGAATTGAAAGGGGATATGAAAAGGGTTTAATTTGTTGGGAGTGTTTGTTAATACTACTGCAATAGGTTTAACAGTAGTAGCTAGATGAAGGAAACAGAGTCAAGTCTTCATTTTTATCAAGGGTGATAAACGTGTGATGACATAAAGAGCATAAGATATGGGTGAGCAAAAACTGAACCGTTCTAATATCTCCTGATTCTAAAAAAAGGCCCGGTTTGTGCATCTCTAAACTAGACAAGTGGACAGTAACAGACTGGAACTGTTGGGCTGCAATTATGGTCTTGAAACATGGGCTGGGCTGACAATATTTTTTGAGTTGATCCCAGTAAATGGTTCATATGTACTTACTGCTTAGCTTAGCCTTTCTGTATTCAATAATATGTAAACTGATGAAGTGATAAGCCTAATAATGCTCAACTTTATAGGAAGACTCCTTATTTGGGTGAGGAATAGATAGAAATTTAATTAACATGTTAACTAGATAGATGATGTGACTTTGATATCTGTTACGTATTTTTTTTTTTGGTATTTATAACTTCTTGCTGGCCCTTGTTTCTACCTATGTTTTTTTTTTTTGGTATTTATACAGCATGAAGAACAGTATATAAGAAAACAGAACAGGTGTATTATATTACCTCTTAACTACAAATCGTACAACAGTCTCGATCTCTATCTTATGCCGCTTATTAACCGAGCTAGCAAACAATTCCTTTCCATGTTTCTGAAACACGAAATCACACGAAATCAAAGACCATTTCTTTCTTTCCATCTTTCTTTTACTCCTGACTCATTCCTAATTTCTTATTCCTACTGCACTTGCTCAGAAATAAACAAAGGCTCTTTTTTTCTTTTCTTTTCTTTTCTTTTTTTATTATGTTGCAACAGGGGCAACCTTAGTTAACATTACTCCTCATTTTAAAAGGAAGTCAATTCCCTACTGCTGATGCTTAAAACCAACATACATAACTAATTCCATCTTCAGGGAACCTTCACTGCTTTGCTTCATTTTAGTTCATCATTTTCTTGTATTATCTCATCCTATATATAACACACCCACACGTACAGTCGTAGTACATCTACCAACACTCCAAATTTCTGTATTTGGACAATACCATGAAGCCCATCAACCAACAACCCAATACTCGCCCTCACCGTCGTCCTGATCTAACCTTACCCTTACCACCACCGCAACCACAACAGCAGATAGCCGTTCCTCTTCCGCCCTCCTCCTCCTCTGCCGCTACCCACCAACACTTCAACTTCTCCGAACTCGGCCGCCTTAACAGAATAGGCAGCGGCAGCGGTGGTACCGTCTACAAGGTCCTCCACCGGCCCACTGCCACCCTATACGCCTGATGAGATAAGATCCGGTCCGGCTAGGCCCAATACAACATTTTAGGGCCCAGCACAGATGGCCCAACAAAGGCTTTGGCCCTTACCATCCCCTGTATATAAGTCATCTCCACCATTTAGAAGGGGATCTTCTCCTCCTCTCTCCATTCACATTTATTTACTCCCACTCTAATTTACTTACACTTTATGCATATATGCTCTTATTACAATGAATATCACACCGACTTGAGCGTCGGAGGGTGGTCCAGAGACCCCGGTCTCTGGTCCCCTTCTAACGAGTTGTTCATGTTGTCTTGCAGCACCACTCGGAGCAGATTGGAGAAGACGAAGTGTGCTCCGTCTATCTCCTCTAGTAGATGCAATGACCAAATTACCCCAGTGGTGGGTTTTTGCTTCTTCAGTGGCGCCATCCATGCTCGTTCCCCGGCATCAAACATACTTCGTTCTTCTATGCTAGATCTGCGTTCTTTTTTGATGTTTTCTCCATTAGCATGGGTCTAGTTTTCTCCAGATCTATGTATGTTGGATCTCTATAGGAGAATTCTGGATCATTACCTCCAGATCTGCAATCATCGGTGCTTCCTCAAGCTCCATATTTGATCTGTAATTATCAGATCTGCGTTTTTCAATGTTTCATACGCCAGATCCAGATACGCATGAACTGAGGGCATGTTTGGCTTAGCTTATTTTCAACTTTTGAAAAGTCATTTTGGCCAAAATAAGTCAGGAATTTCTGACTTTTGGCAAATCCCTCTCACGTAAGAAGAAAAGCCAAACACTTTCAAAAGGACTTTTGCCCTTCAAAAGTCCTTTTACCCTCAAAATAAGGAACCCCAAACACCCTCTGAATCTGTATCCTATTTATGTCAATATCGAGATAAGTTTTCACCACGTATCTTCTGTTTTCTTCTCCAACTTACGCAATAAGGGGGGCGGGGCGGTTAACTAGTGATGGATTCTATCACTCACAAGCACCAATCAAGTTCCGTCATGTCAGCAACCATTTTTCCATCACTCACAACCTTTTTTAGGCGGGGTGGTCATCACTCACCACCACACCCAACAATTTCCCCCCAACCAACAAATACCCTCACATCATAAAACAATAACGGAGTGATACAAATAACGCGTTGATGGTACCGTGATACTTTAACGCGTTGAAGTGGTGGCCGGCGGTGGAAATAACGCGTTGAATGATGGTGCCGTGATAAAATAACGGACGAGCCCGTCCCCCCTAATAATGCCTGGTGTACGGTGGTAAACGGTCATGAGGAAACCACACACAAAATGATTTTGGCTAATAAAAAAGTTTTTCGAAAAACGAGGTCAAAACTTTAAAATGACGTCAGTTCCTTACTAACTGGTTTTCTAAATCAAGAGAGTAATGTACATCTTTTGAGGCGTATTGTACGAATCATAACAGCACTACTATTCTGGTTATAGCAGTTTTATTTCTGGAATATGGATTAACAAAAAAATAAATTAAATATTCTTTTTTAACCTTTTGGGGGGAGAAAGAATCCGAACTGACATGCTATACGGTGGCTCACACCGTAAAGCGTTTGTATAGTATCACCTCACGTTGATGTTTAATATTGCCTTTAGGAAGGATCATACCCATCATGAAGGACGATTCAATCAATATGTGAAGGATTGAAGCAGTCCTGATGGTACACCCTCTCCGTTGCAGTTATGGCTTGTAATCTGGGGATCTCATCAGCTCATCTAACTTGAAAATATCACTGCCGTTTGTCGTTACCATGGTCGAACGAGGCTCTTCATCCGCATTGCCTTGATCCGACGAAGCTCCTTCATCCTTACGGAGCACTACCGGTCGGACGGAGCTCCTTCATCCTTATCGGAGCATGAAGCTCCTTCATCCTTACGGAGCACTACCGGTCGGACGATGCTCCTTCATCCTTATCGGAGCATGAAGCTCCTTCATCCTTACGGAGCACTACCGGGTCGGACGAAGCTCCTTCATCCTTACCGGAGCATTGCCATGGTCGAACAAGGTCCCTTCATCCGCATTGTCGGGACGGACGAAGCTCCTTCATCCGCATTGGCGGGTCGGACGAAGCTCCTTCATCCGCATTGACGGGTCGGACGAAGCTCCTTCATCCTTACCGAAGCATTGCCTTGGTCCAATGAAGCTCCTTCATCCACGTTGTCGGATCGGACGAAGCTCCTTCATTCTTATCGGAGCATTGCCGTGATCAGACGAAACTCCCTCATTCGCATGGCCGTGATTGGAAGAAGCTCTTTCATCCTTAGCGGAGCATTGTCGACATTTAATGCTGAAGTGTAATTTACACGAAGATTCAAGTATTACCACAGAAGGGTTATTCGAAAGTTCAGATAAGTCCTATCACTTATATTTCTATTATTCCAACTTGTATACATACATGCAAACATGATGCACAACTATAATAAGCATACTTTAATTCTTGCCTATGCCCATGGGAAGTATTTTGATATACACATATCTTCCGGATGATGGAAAAATATTTTTGGATCAGGTTTTCTATAATTACGCTTTCTAAACAGTCATACATGTCAACATCATTGTATTTGGATAAAGCTCCTAGACATCCTGATGTCAAATTGAGGTCACTAATTTTCCACTTTGTTTATATATGAATCTATCAGAATTCGTGTAAGCATATACTTGTCAAGGAAGTTGTACTCTGATGAGGATACGTCCCTGGTCGGACCGAATCAACTCCACATAAAGAACCGGACCACATCGCGATAAGGACGGATCGATTCTCACGGCATAGACGGAACGATCAACCACTTCGGTGCGCCATAACTAACTGGGCCCCACGGCCATAACTGCCATGACAGCGACTGGTCCGGCTCTAACTAACTTGCCACGTCAGCACACCCAAAAGCTATAAATACCCCGCCAAGATTTCCAGCAAGGGGTAATCGCTACTTTCTCTCTCTAAACTCTCCTCTCTCTCTCCCTGACTTATTTCCTCCTCACAAATACTTATTCTCACGCCCGAGCTTGGTCACAGAGAGGCCCCCCTCCCTGTGACGAGGCTAACGGTGTGCTTGTTTCCTTGTGATCTTGCAGGTTTCTTGCTAGGTCATCTGAAGCTTCACTCTGACCAGGTCGTACCAACTGGTCTTTGAGTCTTCAGTGGCGCCATCCCCTCGAATTCACATAATTCGTTTCTTTGCTCTCGTTTATTTGAAGTTATGGCAGAATCGACGACAGCAGTCTCCACCAGCACTTTCCCATCTTACAATGATATATGGGAAGGAAACACTAACTCCACAACCGCTTCAACAGCAGTTGTCGCCTCAGCAGCTTCGACAGGACCTGCGTCGGTTCCTCCAGCTGCAAATCCTATAGGCGGAAGTTCTGTCACCACGCTGTCTGTTACTGCCCCGGTTGCCACGCCATTACCTACCTTCGACAACGCTTTCCTTTTAAGGAATGCTGATCTATTGCGTCAGTTACAGCAGCAGCAACAACGAGATGAGATGCTGCAAAGTCTCCGAGCAAATTTGTTTAACAACGTTTATCCAGGGGGAAATCCCGTCTCTGTTGGAACCTTCGCTTCTGGATCTATGGTAAGTTCTATGATCTCCACTCCTATAACTCATGTTACACAATTTTCTTCGGTTACAAGTGCTCCAATGAATAACGGTCTAAACGACCTGTTTCTCCAGGGATCTATGGGTTTAAACCCCCAAGATCAAGAGTTGCTCATGCCATATCACCCCACGTCTATGACTTCCCAATCAAAGTTCACGTTACGGATTGTCAATGCTCCACTCCCGGCTAAGCTGAAGATGCCTCCTACGTTAAAATTCTACGATGGAACGTCTGACCCGGACGACCATATGTTCGCGTTTGCCGGAGCGGCTAAGGTCGAGCAATGGCCTATGCCGGCTTGGTGCCTTATGTTCGCCCAAACTCTCACCGGATCGGCGAGGGTTTGGTTTGATGGGTTGCCAGAAGGGTCGATCGACCACTTCGAAGATTTCCGACGTATTTTCTTGCAAAATTTCTGTCAGCAGCGACGTTGCAAAAAAGATATTACTGAGGTTCACCATATAAAGCGCCGAGACGGAGAGTCCGTAGAAGATTTTATCGACCGTTTCAATCGAGAAAGCATGCAGATAAGTGGCGCGGTTGACCAACTCCGAGTCTCTGGGTTCTGTCACGGAGTTCGGAACAATCAACTTGTGGAAAAACTCCATGAAGAAGTCGGATCGAGGCAGTTTTCGGACAGGAAACGTACGTTTTAACACTTTTTCCGAGCTCACCAAATCACCAAGTGAAATCCTCAGCACGGAGACTACTCGTTTCCCTACGCCGTCGAAGCAACGACCCACCTTGGACAGACATTCCAAGAAATATTGTGAATATCACCGAGACAAGGGTCATACAACTGATGAATGTTGGGCTCTGAAGCAGGAAATCTAAAAGGCCGTACGGTCCGGTAAACTCTCGCACCTTGTGAAAGAAGTGAAAGACGGGAAGAAGTCAACAGCGGCAATTGATAATCCGAACACCGAACCCGGAATCAACATGATCCGGTCAGCCGAGCCAAGAGGGGTAAAACGATCGAACCAGCATATGGCAGCATGGATGCACCAACCAACGTACTTCCCTCTGATAGATCCAGATGATGCTCGAGACGGACCAATTACGATTTCGGCCGTCATCGCCGGACACCTGGTCCGACGAATTTACGTGGATGGAGGAAGCGCCTTTGAGATCATGTATCTACAGTGTTTCCAGCAGCTGAACCCCCAAGTAAAGAAGAGGTTAATTGAAGTCTCCACCCCTCTAATCAGTTTCTCCGGAGAGGTGGTCCGTCCGATAGGACAGATCACCCTTCCGACCACATTCAAAGAGGGTGACAAAAGCCGGACAGTCCAACTAACTTACCTGGTTGTTGGCACTCATTCATCACATAACATAATACTCGGACGGCATGGATTAAGAGCTCTCGGAGCGATCAGTTCAACAATACATGGAGCCATTAAATTCCCTACTGAGGCTGGAGTTGCTACTATCTTCTCAGAATCAAGCTCATTTGTCGCCGAAGTAAGACATGCAGCGGAAACGAGCTCCAAAAAGTCCGAGGTACCTACGGAGCTTTGGGCAATCAATCCAGATTTTCCCGAACAACAAGTAGCTATTGGTGCTCAACTCCCAAAGCGAACAAAGAAGCTCCTATGGGAATTGTTAAGTAATTCGATAGATGTTTTTGCATGGAAGCATTCTGATATGCAGGGAGTTCCCAGATCTATGGCACAACATCACCTGAACGTGAAAGAATCGATTAAACCAATTGCACAAAGGAAAAGGCACATGGCGCCGGATCGAGCCAAAGCAATCGCAAAAGATGTTAAAAGCCTCCTAGATGCGGGAATCATTCGAGAAGTCCGGTATCAAACATGGGTGTCAAATCCCGTTCTGGTGCGGAAAAAAGATAATTCATGGAGAATGTGCATTGATTTCACCGATTTAAACGATGCGTGCCCGAAAGATTGTTTTCCTCTACCGGAAATCGATGAAAAAATTGATTCCGTCGCCACGTTCAGATTGAAGTGTTTTTTGGATGCTTATAAAGGATACCATCAGATACAAATGGCGGTCGAAGATGAGGATAAGACAGCCTTTGTCACCAATGAAGGAGTGTATTGTTTTACTAAGATGCCGTTCGGTTTGAAAAACGCCGGTGCTACATACCAGCGTCTGATGAGCAAAGCCTTTAAAGATCAGATCGAACGGAACGTAGAAGTGTATGTTGATGATATCGTGATCAAAAGTCACAATGAGGCCACCATGCTAAAAGACATACTTGAAACATTTACTAGACTCCGAAGCATCAACATGAAGCTAAACCCCAAAAAATGTACGTTCGGGGTCGAAGAAGGTAAGTTTCTGGGGGTCATGGTTGGGTCAAAAGGTTTGCGAGCCAACCCAGACAAGGTTGACGCTGTTCTTACAATGAAACCTCCGACGATGGTTAAGGAAATCCAGTCCTTAAACGGACGATTAGCTGCTCTCCATCGTTTCTTGTCAAAAGCAGCAGATAGATCGCTCCCGTTCATGGATGTTCTCAGAAAAAGCTTCCGATCGGAGTTTAAATGGATGGAAGAAGCCGCACGAGCTTTTGAAGAGCTTAAAGCTTGTCTGGGCACTTTGCCAACTCTCACCGTACCAGAAGAAGATGAGGTGCTAACAGTTTACTTAGCCGCGTCGCTTAGAGCTATCAGTGCGGTGCTAGTTGCTCACCGTACCGGGAAGCAAATCCCCATTTATTACGTAAGCCGAACGTTAAAAGACTATGAAACAAGGTACTCAAACTTGGAGAAATTGGCCCTGGCACTAGTACATGCTTCGAGAAGACTTCGCCGATACTTTCAAGCCCACCCAATCGAAGTACGAACGGATCAGAGAATCCAGCACGTTCTCCGCCGACCTGAAGTTTCAGGTCGAATGGCAAAGTGGGCGATAGAGTTGGGCGCGTTCAATATCACTTTCCGAACCAAAGGACCGCTGAAGGGGCAAGTAATAGCCGATTTCCTAGTTGAAATTCCAGAAGACAAAGGACGGGAAGATGTTGAAAAAGCTCCAGAGAAACCTTGGTCCTTGTACACCGACGGAGCCTCTAGTTCCGAAGGAGCAGGGGCGGGTCTAATTCTCACTGATCCAGAGGGAACGGATATAACATACGCGCTCCGGCTGGAGTTTAAAAGCTCAAACAACGAAGCTGAATACGAGGCTCTCTTGGCTGGTCCGCGTCTAGCGTTAAAAGTCGGAACAAAAAATGTCGTTGCCCATGTAGATTCATTGCTCGTAGCAAACCAAGTAAACGGGGAGTACGAGGCAAGGGAAGCAAGCATGATCGAGTATCTCGAACAAGTGAAGCAAACTATGGCATCTTTTGAAGCATGCAAGGTCGAGCATATTCCCCGTAGCAAGAACAAGAAGGCTGATGCCTTGAGCAAGTTGGCGTCGGTATCATTCAGTCACCTAGCCAAAGAAGTAAGAGTGGAAGTTTTGACTGCGCCGTCAATTGCAACTCCGCAGGTTATGCAGGTCGAAGCACCATCGCAAACATGGATGACGCCTATAGTTAACTACTTGGTGCATGACGTTCTGCCGACCGATAAAGCGGAAGCAAGAAAAGTCCAAATCAATTCTCTTCAATACCAGATGCAAGAAGGCGGTTTATACCGAAAGACCTTTTTGGGACCTCTGTTGAAATGCCTGGACCCGGAGCAAGCCAGTTATATCATCAGGGAGATACACTATGGTATCTGCGGCATCCATGCCGGACCTAAGATGATTGTGACAAAGGTAAAAAACGCGGGGTATTACTGGCCAGGGATGCATGAAAGTGCTGTAAAAGAGCTCCAACAGTGTGACGAGTGCCAAAAGCATGCACCAATCAGCCTCCGAGCCAAGAATGAAATGATACCGGTAACTGCTGCATGGCCTTTCCAAAAGTGGGGCGTTGATATTGTCGGACCTTTTCCGAGGTCAAGCGGAAGTGCGCAGTACCTATTAGTCGCGGTGGATTATTTCACGAAATGGGTGGAAGCTCGACCTTTTACGGTCATCTCCGGCTACAACGTGACGCGGTTCTTTTGGGAACAAATAGTATGCCGATTCGGTCTTCCACTCTATATCATAAGCGACAATGCAAAGCAATTTGCTGAGAACCCGTTCAAGCGCTGGTGTGAAAATCTAAAAATTAACCAAGTCTTTTCCTCGGTCGCCCACCCCCAGGGTAACGGGCAGGTTGAACAGATAAATCGACGAATCGTCGATGGAATAAAGAGGAGACTTGGTTACGAGGGAAAAGGATGGGCAGACGAGTTGCCGAACGTTTTATGGGCGCACCGAACACTGCATAAGACTAGCAACGGAGAAACACCGTTTAGTCTTACTTACGGTACCGAAGCAGTGATTCCTGCCGAGATCGGACTCCCTAACCAGAGGTGCAAGAATTGGGAAGAAAATGAGCATGAACTCCGGTCCAACCTTGACTTGTTAGAAGAGCGCCGGAACATCGCGGCAATCAAGGAAGCCCGGTACAAGAAGAAGATTGAGAAATACTATAATGCCCGGGCCAAACTCTACAAGTTCAAGGTCGGAGATTACGTGCTCCGAAACAATGATGTGAGCCGCATCGAAGCTCCCGGCAAGCTAACCCCTAAGTGGGAGGGACCGTACCGGGTCAAAGAAGCCAGCGATAACGGCTCGTACGTGTTGGAAAAGATTGACGGAACTCCAGTGCCCCGGACGTGGAATGGGGTGCATTTAAAAAAGTGCTTCATGTGAATGGCCTGCTACGGCTAAAAAGATCGCTATTTTATTGTTCTTTATTTCCAATTTCCATATGTAATTCGGGAGGGTAATGCCCCGACAAATTTCTATTTCCATTTGTAACCGGGATGGTTTTCCCCGGATCTATGATTAGTAAATCAATAAAGCGATCTGTACTTTTATAAGTATAAAGAATAGCATGCGTATAAGTTCGAACAACTCCATAAATGTGCACAAAACGGGCCTCAACCCATGCCTCGCGCCGATCGAGAAGGCTTAAATAGTTCAAAAAATAACTAAATCTATTAAGCAAAGCGGTCCGTATTTAAAACGTTCCGACTATAAGCAATCCGATTATGTAAAAGAAATCAAAGAATTTCTAGTTATGTTCCGGTCACCTAAGATGACCGAACCAAAATCCTGGTCGAACAGTTAAGTTTGGACGCAAACTAAAAATTAAGTAGGCAGGATTGAATAACCAACTATAAGGTTTGATTCCATACAAAACATGGCAGTCAAATATTTGCAAGAAAAAAATTGTACTAGTTACATGCTAAAGAAAATAGATGTTAAAAATTGTACGGTACGATAGCAAATAAGAGCCAAAAGTCATATGAACGAGTTTCAAGCTTCGAATTCTTCTCTCACTATGGGAAGTTCACTTTGTTGCTTGATAACGGACAAAGGTTCGTCTACAAGATCGGCAACCTTCCCAAGAACAGAGATGTTAAAATCTTCGAAAGCTTTCACTGCAGCATCTAATTTGTCTTGAGCATCTGCATCATACCCTGGAACTTCCTCAAAAGATCGAGCGGGGCCCTTAGCGGCCTCAAAACCATACTTAATGCCTTCGTTCGCTCCAACCGCATTAACACTGTTCACCAAATCCGCAACAACTTTCTCCAGTTCCGGGCTTTGATGCACCAGCTTGACAACCCATGCGATCCTGTCTGTTAAGAACCATTGCTTGGTAAGTTTAAGCTCCGACAATTGGGCATACGATTCAATCATATCACGCTCGCATCGCTTCAACATCCCCTTTGCCTCATCAATTGTTGTTTTATGTGCCTCAAACTCCCTGTCACGGGCTCTCTCCAACTCGTCCTTAGCTGTAGAGAAACAAGTTTCAATAAGCAAGAAGGGGAAGCAGTAAAAGATAAAGGGATTATGAACGTACCGTCAGTTAGGCGGTGATAATCGGCCAGAAGCTGGTCATGAGATGTATGCATTTCCTTCAGTTCGGCCGCATGTTTCTTCTCCGCATCAGACAATTTTTTCTCCAAGACAGTAAATTTTGACTTAAAAATTTCCAAATCTTGAAGAGCTCGAGCCTCATAAGCGGCCGCAGCCGAAGCTTGGGTTGACTTATTAACCTCTTTCATCTCTAAGTTTTGTTCCTTTAAACGATCAACCTGAGCCCGAAGAGAGCTCAGTTCCTGTTTAGTCTTCGACCGAACATTATCTTCATTCTTCAAGTTGGCAATTTCGCGTCGGAGCTTGTTACAGGTTGATTCCGATTCGATCCAACGTTTATACGCCTCCACCACCAACGAATTAGATTGAGCTTGATTTATCATAAGGGCATTCCCAAGCTCCGGGCCGCTCATCTTCCGGTAATAAGAGTGCTCAGCAGGAGTCCCCAAATGAAATAATGCCATTTTCGCCGACAGGGCATCCACTATCCGGTCCTTGTTCGTCAGCGACCAATCCGGAACATACTTCTCCAATGCTCGAGCTGAATCCATATCTTCAATGCCACCCGAACCTAACTCCCGTGATAAGAAAACAGCTTCAGTATTAAACCACAAAGGGGACGAAGAGGCACTGTCCCCACCTGTAACACCTCGAAAATTCGGGTTCAATAATAAAACGACACGTGTCATGTAAGACAAAACGCGTTGTAAACCCGGATTTAATAAAGATGTTTCGGTAGGATTTAAAGTGGCGTCATGTTAAATTGTTACCTCTGAACGACCTCAGTATAAATCCCAAAACCCAAGTTTTTATATAACAAACATCTATTATGTATAAATTCAGAAATGGGTTCACAATAATGGGATTGATAATGCATGACTAGATCCCACGAAGAAAAAGCAACGATAAACCTTTGTTTTCGGGTCATGTTTTTGGAATCAAAGCAAACATATCATTATGGTGGGGTTTGTAACTGTACAAGACATTTTGGGAGGTCCATAAGTGTTGATATAGGTCCCAAGATCGAAATAATTGGTTACCTTTACGAGACACCAACAAACGGCAACAAAATCTGCCTCTGAGAAGAGGTAGCGCACCGCTACATGTGTAGCGTAACGGTGCGCTACCATGTTAAGTCAACGGCCCATTATAGCGGGCTAGCGCACCGCTACATGTGTAGCGTAACGGTGCGCTAGCTGGTGCCCAGCGACCAGAAACCTTCTGTTGGCTGTTTCACGCGATTATGACCTATTGCACCGGTTTTTTATCAGTTATAAACGACCCCTAAACTATCCTAGAGCACTAGGACAAGTGTTCAATGGTTGTGGTTGGTCCTAGAGTTAGTTGTCACTTAGTTGTGGTGGATCCAAGTGCTATATAAGGCCACATTGTGCAACCATCATTCCTTCACACTTGCATTTGATCTTTGGAGCATCCTGGAGCATAGGAACTCTCCCTCCTGATCATAAGTCGTGCATTGGACTATTGTAAGTCTACTAGTTCTTATTTGGTTGTGTTTAGCTTAGTTAATTAGCTAAAAGTCAAACCGTCGTAATTACGGTTTGACTTCAAGATTAGTCACTAATGACTCAGTCTTATCTCGAATTAAAAATAGTTTTAGAATGGTATTTATGTGGGAAATAAAACCCCAAAAGGGTTTCCCCTGATCACCATCCTAAGCAGGTCAAATGTCGGGTCAAACCTTTACTTAAAAAGTCAACATAATGCTTAAAATGTCGTTTATGCATAATTAGCTATCTAGATCATATATAACCTGTTTGATTATTGTTATAACTTAGTAATTAGTGTAATAACATGTTCAAACCTGTTCAACCCGACTATTTCCTGTTTAGACCCGGTTCGGAACCGAAAGTCACATAGTTTGACTTTTCGGTTGACTTTCAGTTCTGACCCGTTTGGGCATATTTTAGAAATTCCTCAGAGCTTTAATTGGATTAGGATACATGTTAGAACAACCCTCTGTGATCATACACCTTGGTTCACTAGTTATCCAATTAATATGCAAATTTCCGTTAATTGCTCATACGTTGACCGTTATGCCCTTATTACCTTAAAACATGATTTATGAAAATGTAAAAATGTAGAAACCTTAGTTACTGATAAATAGACTTGCATGCAAAGTTTGACATCAGTTTGACTTGTAGATTAAGAGTTATGCTCATTGTCGCTAAATTAAAGCTTTATGTTAATAAAATGGCGTAATTAGCGTATAGCCTAGTTAAACATACTTTTTGGTATCAAATCTTTTACCCACTGATGTTATATATTATTTTGGGATTTTTAAAGATTTTTAATTAATCTTAGGCTGAGCATAACTAGTAGTCGTAGGCTTAATCCGGTAATTGTCGGTTTTGCCCTTACGGGCCATAAAATGAGTTTTACTTATCTAAACGACTCCAAACCTTTTGCTACTGATCACATATGTTAAATAAATTATTTTAAGCCTTCTGGAAATATAAAAATATCAGATTTAAGTATAGAACCCGGAAATGGCCTTTAATCGCCATAATTAGCGTTTTTAACGCATAGTATGTCTTAGAATCATATTGGACATACCCGGGTTGATACCTACTGATATACGAGGCAAATTATGATATTTTAGCAGTAAGCAAAAGTTGATAAACTCAGACTTCGTTTTTGAGCTTTTCGGCTTATGTGAAATTACCAAAATACCCCTACGGGGCATAGTTTGGTTAAATATGATAAATTTCACATATATGCCTTAGCCTACTGTTATAACCCATCAAAATGAGTATGTTTGCTGTTTACATCAGACCTGTAACTCAGTTGAACATATAAACGCTTTTACAAACTTTAAAATGACCAAACTACCCTACGGGGCATAGTTTGTGTTTAAATTAGTTCGGGGCATAACGAAAGACATCTTACTGATGTCACAACATATTTGAAGCATATTAACTTAGGAAACCTGTATATGGCTCTTACGGATACCCGTTACGCATATTACGCGTTCGGCTCGGTTTATGTAACAAGTTTACATAAATTAGCCGAAACGGGTCAAACCTTATCGGTTTTATCTCAAAATCCAGAATGTGAATAATAAACCCATATTAAACAAGTCTTCAAACTTGTCGGGTCTGAATCACATTCTATCCGGTCTTCGCTTAATCGTGCGTACGAACCGTATCTGCGAAACTAGCCGGTCTAAGCTTAAGCATAATTAAAGACCCGCTAGGATTCTAATAGGTTATATTTAACCTTCGTTCCAGATTAGGAGAAACAGTAAAAGCTACCTGCTATTTGATTATTGTGACTATACTTTGCATCAAGGTAAATACTTTTAACTTATTTTCCCTATACGGGCTTGGGTTACGGTACATAGCGTACCGCTTGATCGGGCATCAAATCTTCCATCGTTGGGTGGTTAATTGAATAATTTGATCGGCTCGTTTTAAACAGATGTGTTTACTTTACAGCCTTTGGGGGGGTTAATGACCATGTCCCGGATATCCTCGGCATTATCTTACGAGATAGCCACGACCTGAGCACGGGGTGTAGGCGTACTCCCGTGTATAACTCACTTAAAGTGGTGTGTCTATTGATCTTTAACCCGGATATATTCCGGGCTACTGAACGCATATGTAACATGTAAATCGTTCACAAGATTATAATATTAAATAATTCTCCCAAGTTAATAAAAATGTTTATGCCACGTGCATCCAAACCAATTTTCAATCATTTTATAAAATGAGTCAGTTGAATGTATTTACCAGTGTAAACTGACGTATTTTCCCAAAAAGATTAAATGCAGGTACTAGGCGAAATAGGCTGGGATTCTCCTAAGCATCATTAGAAGTCTCGCAAACTTAAGATGCCGAAGTCTGTTGAACCATAAACAATGTTTTCTTAATTCGATCCTACCATGGATAAACACCGGATGATTGTGACCTTGTTTACAATAAATAAATTCGGTTGTATCTTATTTTAAATTTGCTTCCGCTGTGCATTATTATATTGTGTTGTTTGACTATTACGTTGCCAACCACGTCACGATACTCCCCCACCGGGCCCACCGGTGACACGTGGAAATCGGGGTGTGACAGGTTGGTATCAGAGCCAACACTGAGTGAATTAAACACTAGCCTTTTGTGTTTAATCTCAGTTACACAATTGCACATATCTAAACTTTTGAGTCTAGACTTATAACATAGGACAAATTCCACCTTTCGGTTTTTGTTTTGTCGTTTAAGTTTTATATTTTTGTTATTGTTATCTCATGCTTTATTGACAGGAATAACAAAGATGCCTCCAAGATTCTTGCGCACGCGAGGACGCGGAAAGGGGCCGGTAGCCGCCCCCAACGACCATGAAGCAGGGCCGTCTAATACACGAGCCCCAACTGCGGCAGAAAGTGAGAATCCTCGACGGAACAGGAGAAGCCTGTTTGAACCAGCGAGACGATCTGTTTCGCATAGCTCTACCCCTCCGGTCCGAAATTCATATGGACCTCAATCGGAAGACGAGCCTAATAACCCTCTGCCCTCATACATACCACTTCAGAGGTCTTTGTCCCATCATTCCTATGGGGACCCCACACCGATCTTTAGAGGCCAGTTTAATCCGGCCGATTACTTACAAGAACCCGTGGGTTTTAACCCACTGGGTCCAGAGGACCACTTCTCAGGAGACCAAGCTGACGACATGGACGAGGATACGGACCCCGTCATGCCTGCGAGTGGCACTCCGAACCACCCGATAGAGATCTCGGACGGATCCTCATTTCACGGATCACCCTATGGTGGTCCAGACAGCTTCCAAGCCTTCTTTAATCAGCACCCATGGTATTATACACCATCACACCACTCGTCATCTCATGGGCAACATCAGCAGCAGCATTCTCAGCAGCACCAGGAGCCACAGCCACAGCCGCATCATCAAGATTCTTCAGAGGATCACCGCTTTGTGGCAGTTACGCCACCACCTCCACCGCCACCAGTTCAACCGCCACCTCCTCAACCGCCAAGGCGTAGGAGAACCGGTGCCCGTATGTCGGTGCGACCTGGGGGCTTCACTTTCGATTCCCCACGACAGTCTAGTGCTAGGCACTACCCACCGCACTATGAGGACCCACAAATGGGTGGGCCTTCGCAGCCAGCTTTTCAACAGCCACCGCACATGGGTTTTGAAAACCCAATCCCAGCGTACACGGGTCCAAGTAATTACAACCCGTTTGAACCACCAGCTTACCACAACTACGGATACGCTGAGGCAGACCCTTATATGGAAGCAGCAAATTATAACGCCCTCAATGCCCAAGGACCCTACGGAGATCCATGGGGGGTAAGCCACCCGAATCAGGGGTACCCAATACCTCCCAGGCCTATCATTAGAACGCAGTCGCAGCCGCCACGATTTTCTCCCCCAGAACGGGAGGAAATTCTACATAGATTGAATCAGGTTGAGCGAGAAGCTCGCCGCGACCGCCAAGAGAAGCAGACCTTCTTCCAGGGATTGATAGGACTGCTCAAGGGAAAGAACAAGAAGGATTATTAAATCCTCTCAGCTGTTGTTGAGCCCCTGCGTGGGCATATTTGGTTGTTAAGCCCCTACGTGGGTGTTTATGTTTGTTTGTGTGTATTGACCCCTGCGTGGGTCTACCTTTCCATAAACCCCTACGAGGGTATGTTGTATGTTTAGTCCCTGCGTGGACTTATGTTTGTTTAAGTCCCTACGTGGACAATTGTTGGTGTGTTAGTCCCTGCGAGGACTTGTGTCTTTCTGTAAGACCCCTACGTGGGCATGTCTTCTGTAAGACCCCTGCGTGGGCATGTTGGTATGTTTTAGCCCTACGTGGGCAAAGTTCATGTGTAAAAGACCCGTTTTAGGGCAATATGTAATATAGTGATAAATTAATGGAATGTTATTTTTATAAATTTCATGTTTGCCAATTGTGCATAAATAAATTACAAATGAAATAAATAAATTTAAAATCATTCCTTTTAAATTAATCTGCCTATGTAATTGTGTAATTAGGGATCTTATAGTGTGAAACCTAGCCTCGTGTCAAATATAAGACCGGGCCAAAATGGTAAGACCTGTTTAAAAGATTCAAATCCCTGTTAACATCTTAAAACATGTTAACACTCCTGGCAGAAGTGATTCGTTAAATCACATGTCATTTGTATATATATAAGGATTCTTTAGAAGATTCCTAATCCAGTTTAATGATCTCTGAATCCTGGATTTATATCATCAATTGAGATGATCATATTTAACCATACGTGGTAATATAGTGCCTACGGGCCTTGCTCATTTCTATATGAGCCAAAAGACAGTGGTAGCTATGACTCCCTGTCTAATAAAGGTAATGAACTAGGTTCAAACCTTAAAAGTCTTGATTCTCTGAAATCATAGCTTATAATTTAAATTGTCCATGTGACCAAGCCTTATGTGCTAATATATATTGTTATTGTTTATGTTTAGGATAAATTTTAATTGAAATCCTAAATTAATACGATTAATAAGTTAACCAAATATGGTCTCTGTTTACCATGGTTAACGAGTTACCCTAAGGGGTAATTCCATAATAAACTCCCAAATAAATTATTGTCCTCGTTTTCTGCAACAGTTCAATACAAATGGCTAACTCTAATGAAGTCAATAGCCATCCTGTGGAGCCGAATGAGAACGCCCAGATTACATTAACGGGTGCCGAGTTAAAAGCAATCATAGACGGCGCTATTACTCAAGCTTTGGATAGACAGTATGAAGAATACAGTAGTACCCGAAGTAGGACCCACTCTGTATCCCATTCAAAGCCAAGGACACAATCAGAGGCTCATAACAAGCCTCCTCCCAAAAAGGATGGACCAAAGAAAAACGGTGATGATCGCCAATCCACCAACCACCAAAGTAATCCATCTCAGCAGTTAGTGCTGCATCAGAGACACCGTAACAAGGGTTGCACATATAAGTACTTTGTGTCTTGTAAACCCAGGGATTTTACGGGGGAGAAAGGAGCCGTAGACTGCATGACGTGGCTGGATGAAATGGACACGGTCGTGGACATCAGCGGATGCGCTGAAGGTGATGTGGTTAAATTTGTCTCACAGTCCTTCAAAGGTGAGGCGTTAGCTTGGTGGAGATCTCTGATGGAGGCCTCCGGAAAGATCCCGTTGTATAGTATGTCTTGGGATCAATTCATCGCCCTGATCAAGGAAAATTTCTGCCCTCAACATGAGGTGGAAAAGATAGAATATGACTTCCTATCACTGGTTATGAAGAACCTCGACTGTCAAGCTTATCTGACGAGCTTCAATACACTATCCCGGTTGGTACCTTATCTAGTAACCCCGGAGCCTAAAAGGATCGCTCGTTTTATTGGTGGATTAGAGCCCGAGATCAAGGCCAGTGTAAAAGCTTCTCGGCCAGTTACCTTCAGGTCTGTAACTGACCTTTCTTTATCCCTCACACTGGATGCGGTCCGGCAGAGATCGCTGAGGAATAAGGATGCTGAGAAGAGGAAGCGAGAAGATGATGGTTCGCGTAGGTCGAACAAGAAACACCGTGGGAGCGGTGATCACAAGAAGGGATCGGATTCGAAGAAAGATGGGCGTCGTTCTGGAGAGAAACCCACATGCAAAACTTGCAAGAAACAGCACTTTGGAAAGTGCAGACTCGAATCAAACTCAAATAACGAGTCAAGGTCTTTTGCTTGTGGTTTGTGCAAATCCAAGGAACACAAAACCTTGGATTGCAAGAAGATGAAAGATGCAACGTGCTACCGTTGCAATGAAAAGGGCCACATAAAGACTAACTGCCCTAAGTACAACAAGAAGCCTGAGGAGGCTAAGAAGACTAATGCCAGAGTCTTCAGGATGGATGCGAAGGAGGCTGTGCAGGATGATAACGTCATAACAGGTACTTTCCTTGTAAATGATGTTTTTGCAAGAGTACTTTTTGATTCAGGAGCAGATAAGTCTTTCGTAGATCATAAATTTTGTAAATTGTTGAATTTACCTGTCAAAACCCTAAAAGTGAACTATGAGGTAGAGTTAGCAGATGGTACCATAGAAACCGTCTCTACTGTGTTAGATGGATGTGTTATATCCATTAAGAACCATTTTTTTCCTCTATCTCTACTTCCATTTAAATTGGCTGGTTTTGACATTGTGCTGGGTATGGACTGGTTATCTCATAACCAGGCCCAAATTGTCTGTAACATGAAACAAGTGGTATTAAAGACTCCGTCTGGTGAATCACTTACCATTCGGGGAGATACCCAGTATGGGCTGCCTGAGCACGTGACTATGCTCAAGGCTTCAAAATGTTTGAAGAAAGGGTGTGTCATCTACATGGCACAGGTGATTATTGATGAACCTAAACCGAAGTTAGAAGATATCCCTATCATTTCTGAATACCCAGAAGTGTTTCCTGAAGATCTACCTGGACTACCACCGGATAGACAAGTCGAATTCAGGATCGATATCATTCCCGGAGCTGCACCAGTTGCTAGAGCACCATACAGATTGGCACCCACAGAAATGAAGGAGTTGCGGACGCAGCTAGACGAATTGCTGGCTAAGGGTTTCATTCGACCTAGTTCATCTCCTTGGGGAGCACCAATCCTGTTTGTCAAGAAGAAGGATGGGTCGATGCGTCTGTGCATCGACTATCGCGAACTTAATAAAGTCACGATCAAGAACAGATATCCATTGCCCAGGATTGACGATTTGTTCGATCAGCTTCAAGGGGCAAGTTACTTCTCAAAGATTGATCTGAGGTCAGGCTACCATCAGTTGAAGGTTAAAGATGAAGACGTTCACAAGACTGCATTTAGGACTCGATACGGTCACTACGAGTTCCTAGTGATGCCTTTTGGGCTCACTAATGCACCAGCCGCGTTCATGAATCTCATGAATCGCGTCTGCAAACCTTACTTAGATAAATTTGTTATCGTCTTCATTGATGACATCCTTATTTATTCTAAGAACCAAGCTGACCATGAGAAACACCTTCGATGTATTCTCAAACTTCTACGTCAGGAGAAGCTCTACGCCAAGTTCTCTAAGTGTGAATTTTGGCTACGAGAAGTCCAATTTCTTGGACACGTGGTTAGTGAGCGTGGTATCCAGGTGGATCCCGCTAAAGTTGAAGCTGTTATGAATTGGCAAGAGCCAAAGACGCCTACGGAGATACGTAGTTTCCTGGGATTGGCAGGATATTACAGGCGTTTCATTGAAAACTTTTCAAGGATTGCTGCACCCCTAACCTCCTTAACTAAGAAAAAGGTTAAGTTTGTTTGGGGCCCTAAGCAGCAAGAATCCTTTGATATTCTGAAGCAAAAGTTGAGCAACGCCCCGGTACTGACACTGCCAGATGGAATTGAAGACTTTGTGGTTTATTGTGATGCATCACACACTGGCATGGGGTGTGTGCTTATGCAGAAAGGCAAGGTGATTGCCTATGCATCACGACAGTTAAAGGTGCACGAAAAGAATTACACCACCCATGACTTGGAATTGGGTGCCGTTGTGTTCGCACTAAAACTGTGGAGGCATTATCTTTATGGAATCAAGTTTGTGATCTTTTCTGATCACAAGAGCCTCCAGCATCTGTTTAACCAGAAAGAATTAAACATGAGGCAACGCCGTTGGATGGAAACTTTAAATGATTATGATTGTGAAATCAAATACCATCCCGGCAAAGCGAATGTAGTCGCTGACGCCTTGAGCAGAAAGGAAAGGGTTAAACCCATTCGAATCAACGCCAAGCGTATGGAGATAAAGAACAGTTTGATAGAAAGGGTGTTAGCTGCACAGAAGGAAGCTGTGTTGGAAGCTAACTATCCTAATGAAAAGTTAGGAGTAACTGAGGAGCAGTTAACTCTTAGCAAGGACGGAATTTTACGGTTAAACGGACGAATATGGGTTCCAATTTTTGGAGGACTTCGTGATGTCATCCTCCAAGAAGCCCATAGTTCCAAATACTCCGTTCATCCTGGAGCTGATAAGATGTACCAGGATTTGAAGGCAAATTATTGGTGGATAGGCTTGAAAAAGTCTGTAGCCGCCCATGTAGCAAAATGCTTGACATGTGCGCAAGTCAAAGCCGAGCACCAAAAACCGTCAGGTTTGCTACAACAGCCTGAACTTCCTACGTGGAAGTGGGAGATGGTAACTATGGATTTTATTACCAAGTTACCCAAGACGAGGAAAGGAAATGATACGATATGGGTTATAGTTGACCGACTGACTAAGTCAGCTCATTTCTTACCCATCAAGGAGACTTATAGCTCCGATATGTTAGCCCAGTTATATGTTGATAAGATTGTAGCCTTACATGGCATACCTGTAGCTATTATCTCTGACCGAGATACTAGGTACACGTCACATTTTTGGAAGAGCTTCCAGCAATCTTTGGGCACACGTTTGAACTTTAGTACGGCTTACCATCCTCAGACAGACGGTCAGAGTGAGCGTACTATTCAAACGTTGGAAGACATGCTGCGTGCATGTGCGATCGATTTGGGAGGTAGTTGGGACAAGAACCTGCCATTGATCGAGTTCTCCTACAACAATAGCTACCATACCAGCATAAAGGCTGCGCCTTTTGAGGCATTATAAGGTAGAAAGTGTAGATCGCCAGTTTGTTGGGCGGAAGTTGGAGAAGTCCAGTTGTCAGGACCAGAGATCGTGTTTGAAACGACGGACAAGATTGTCCAGATTCGTAACAATCTCCAAGCTGCCCGAAATAGGCAGAAGAGTTACGCGGATCCAAGTCGTAAGGATTTTCACTTCGAAGTAGGTGACAAAGTCCTACTTAAAGTGTCACCCTGGAAAGGAGTGATGCGATTTGGTAAGAAAGGCAAACTAAGCCCGAGATACATAGGACCTTTCGAGGTTATCGAACGTGTCGGGTCAGTTGCCTACAAGTTGAACTTACCAGAAGAGCTCAGTGGAATTCACAATGTGTTCCACATCTGCAATCTAAAGAAGTGTTCCGCTGACGATTCACATGTCATGCCACATACAGATGTGCAAATAGATAAGAGCTTAACGTTTGTGGAAAAACCTTTGTCGATTGAAGAGCGACAGGTAAGGAAGCTTCGAAGAAAGCATATACCTTTTGTAAAGGTCAAATGGGATGCCCGTAGGGGTCCCGAATTCACGTGGGAGGTTGAATCCACGATGAAAGAAAAGTACCCTTACTTGTTTCAGTAAATCTCGGGTCGAGATTTATTTTAAGGGGGTGAGGATGTAACACCTCGAAAATTCGGGTTCAATAATAAAACGACACGTGTCATGTAAGACAAAACGCGTTGTAAACCCGGATTTAATAAAGATGTTTCGGTAGGATTTAAAGTGGCGTCATGTTAAATTGTTACCTCTGAACGACCTCAGTATAAATCCCAAAACCCAAGTTTTTATATAACAAACATCTATTATGTATAAATTCAGAAATGGGTTCACAATAATGGGATTGATAATGCATGACTAGATCCCACGAAGAAAAAGCAACGATAAACCTTTGTTTTCGGGTCATGTTTTTGGAATCAAAGCAAACATATCATTATGGTGGGGTTTGTAACTGTACAAGACATTTTGGGAGGTCCATAAGTGTTGATATAGGTCCCAAGATCGAAATAATTGGTTACCTTTACGAGACACCAACAAACGGCAACAAAATCTGCCTCTGAGAAGAGGTAGCGCACCGCTACATGTGTAGCGTAACGGTGCGCTACCATGTTAAGTCAACGGCCCATTATAGCGGGCTAGCGCACCGCTACATGTGTAGCGTAACGGTGCGCTAGCTGGTGCCCAGCGACCAGAAACCTTCTGTTGGCTGTTTCACGCGATTATGACCTATTGCACCGGTTTTTTATCAGTTATAAACGACCCCTAAACTATCCTAGAGCACTAGGACAAGTGTTCAATGGTTGTGGTTGGTCCTAGAGTTAGTTGTCACTTAGTTGTGGTGGATCCAAGTGCTATATAAGGCCACATTGTGCAACCATCATTCCTTCACACTTGCATTTGATCTTTGGAGCATCCTGGAGCATAGGAACTCTCCCTCCTGATCATAAGTCGTGCATTGGACTATTGTAAGTCTACTAGTTCTTATTTGGTTGTGTTTAGCTTAGTTAATTAGCTAAAAGTCAAACCGTCGTAATTACGGTTTGACTTCAAGATTAGTCACTAATGACTCAGTCTTATCTCGAATTAAAAATAGTTTTAGAATGGTATTTATGTGGGAAATAAAACCCCAAAAGGGTTTCCCCTGATCACCATCCTAAGCAGGTCAAATGTCGGGTCAAACCTTTACTTAAAAAGTCAACATAATGCTTAAAATGTCGTTTATGCATAATTAGCTATCTAGATCATATATAACCTGTTTGATTATTGTTATAACTTAGTAATTAGTGTAATAACATGTTCAAACCTGTTCAACCCGACTATTTCCTGTTTAGACCCGGTTCGGAACCGAAAGTCACATAGTTTGACTTTTCGGTTGACTTTCAGTTCTGACCCGTTTGGGCATATTTTAGAAATTCCTCAGAGCTTTAATTGGATTAGGATACATGTTAGAACAACCCTCTGTGATCATACACCTTGGTTCACTAGTTATCCAATTAATATGCAAATTTCCGTTAATTGCTCATACGTTGACCGTTATGCCCTTATTACCTTAAAACATGATTTATGAAAATGTAAAAATGTAGAAACCTTAGTTACTGATAAATAGACTTGCATGCAAAGTTTGACATCAGTTTGACTTGTAGATTAAGAGTTATGCTCATTGTCGCTAAATTAAAGCTTTATGTTAATAAAATGGCGTAATTAGCGTATAGCCTAGTTAAACATACTTTTTGGTATCAAATCTTTTACCCACTGATGTTATATATTATTTTGGGATTTTTAAAGATTTTTAATTAATCTTAGGCTGAGCATAACTAGTAGTCGTAGGCTTAATCCGGTAATTGTCGGTTTTGCCCTTACGGGCCATAAAATGAGTTTTACTTATCTAAACGACTCCAAACCTTTTGCTACTGATCACATATGTTAAATAAATTATTTTAAGCCTTCTGGAAATATAAAAATATCAGATTTAAGTATAGAACCCGGAAATGGCCTTTAATCGCCATAATTAGCGTTTTTAACGCATAGTATGTCTTAGAATCATATTGGACATACCCGGGTTGATACCTACTGATATACGAGGCAAATTATGATATTTTAGCAGTAAGCAAAAGTTGATAAACTCAGACTTCGTTTTTGAGCTTTTCGGCTTATGTGAAATTACCAAAATACCCCTACGGGGCATAGTTTGGTTAAATATGATAAATTTCACATATATGCCTTAGCCTACTGTTATAACCCATCAAAATGAGTATGTTTGCTGTTTACATCAGACCTGTAACTCAGTTGAACATATAAACGCTTTTACAAACTTTAAAATGACCAAACTACCATACGGGGCATAGTTTGTGTTTAAATTAGTTCGGGGCATAACGAAAGACATCTTACTGATGTCACAACATATTTGAAGCATATTAACTTAGGAAACCTGTATATGGCTCTTACGGATACCCGTTACGCATATTACGCGTTCGGCTCGGTTTATGTAACAAGTTTACATAAATTAGCCGAAACGGGTCAAACCTTATCGGTTTTATCTCAAAATCCAGAATGTGAATAATAAACCCATATTAAACAAGTCTTCAAACTTGTCGGGTCTGAATCACATTCTATCCGGTCTTCGCTTAATCGTGCGTACGAACCGTATCTGCGAAACTAGCCGGTCTAAGCTTAAGCATAATTAAAGACCCGCTAGGATTCTAATAGGTTATATTTAACCTTCGTTCCAGATTAGGAGAAACAGTAAAAGCTACCTGCTATTTGATTATTGTGACTATACTTTGCATCAAGGTAAATACTTTTAACTTATTTTCCCTATACGGGCTTGGGTTACGGTACATAGCGTACCGCTTGATCGGGCATCAAATCTTCCATCGTTGGGTGGTTAATTGAATAATTTGATCGGCTCGTTTTAAACAGATGTGTTTACTTTACAGCCTTTGGGGGGGTTAATGACCATGTCCCGGATATCCTCGGCATTATCTTACGAGATAGCCACGACCTGAGCACGGGGTGTAGGCGTACTCCCGTGTATAACTCACTTAAAGTGGTGTGTCTATTGATCTTTAACCCGGATATATTCCGGGCTACTGAACGCATAAGTAACATGTAAATCGTTCACAAGATTATAATATTAAATAATTCTCCCAAGTTAATAAAAATGTTTATGCCACGTGCATCCAAACCAATTTTCAATCATTTTATAAAATGAGTCAGTTGAATGTATTTACCAGTGTAAACTGACGTATTTTCCCAAAAAGATTAAATGCAGGTACTAGGCGAAATAGGCTGGGATTCTCCTAAGCATCATTAGAAGTCTCGCAAACTTAAGATGCCGAAGTCTGTTGAACCATAAACAATGTTTTCTTAATTCGATCCTACCATGGATAAACACCGGATGATTGTGACCTTGTTTACAATAAATAAATTCGGTTGTATCTTATTTTAAATTTGCTTCCGCTGTGCATTATTATATTGTGTTGTTTGACTATTACGTTGCCAACCACGTCACGATACTCCCCCACCGGGCCCACCGGTGACACGTGGAAATCGGGGTGTGACACCACCATCAACAGGTTTGGGGCTCGGCCTTGACACGTTAGAAGCAACCCCCGTGGTGAACTTACCCGAAGGAGAAGGTTCGATCCTCTTGGGGTCGGACGTAAGAACATCAGCAACAACCTTGGTGGCCCCTCCCCCGAAAGACAATGGGCTTGATGGAATATTCAACGGATGGTCCCTTGGGGTACGACCCCCATGAAGATGAGCGTTTAAATTTGCTAACACGCCTCCAGCAGCAGAAAACTCAGTAACTTGGTCATCATCGTCATCTAGAGTGATAGTTTTAAGATCCGTCTTCGTCTTCTTTTGCCTAGGTTTCGGACCAGACTTAGACGGAGCCCTCTTCCTCTTCAAGTTAATCTGAGGCTGCTCTTCCTCTTCCTCCTCTTCCTTATCATCATCGCCACCCTCTTTTAAGTTTTCAGCACGTTCTTCTTCATCCCCCACAGATAAATGTACACCTTCGTCATCGATCACAAACTTGGAACCGGAACCTTTGGACCCGATCGAACCAGTTTCCTTACCCTTACCTTTACCGCTGCCGGTCACCATCACAGTCTGAGCCGGTGCAACATCCGCTATCTGCGCCACAGGAGCCGAGCCCGAACCTCCCTGCCCAGCCGAACCTCCACGAACTTCCGGAACCTCGGGTTCCCGAATTTGATAAAGATTCTCCTGCACGACTGTGAGGTACGGCAGATCACTTTTCGGCGTCCTAGTGGCCCGGATCTCCAGCTCCTTGGAATCAAAGGACTTTAGCCTCAATGCTTCCCTCAAACCCATAGCTACAAAAGAAAAAGAGGGCAAGCAAGTAACATCCGAAGTCCAATATAAAAGGAAAAAAAAATGATGAGGTGATGATGAAAATAATATGGTTATACACGTGACACGATGAGCACCGTATCAAAAGTAAATGCATGACTAACCCTGTCCGTTCCACTTAAGGGTAGGATACCACTCCGGTTCGGACCAAATCGTGCTGATCCGTCCCATGACAAGAATGTGTTCCGGATAACTCTGTATGCGACCTGCTTCTTTAATCAAGTTTGCATATAACTCCCTATCAAATTCAAAATCTTCTGGAAGAGGAGGTGGGAACTTCATCTTTTTGTTCCTCCATAGCATAAACTCCGGAACGCACCGATCATCAACATAGAAAAATCGTTCTTTCCAGTCCTTTATGCTAGTAGTAATCCATGTATAGCAGCAGAAATTTTTATCTCTGACCTCGAAAGTATACCAGTTGCCGGACCGATTCAATTTGTAAAAAGCCCGGAACACATCCAAGTCCGGGTCGGACCCCAAACTACGACAAGCCAACTCAAAATAACACACCTTGGCAAGGCCGAAGGGGTTCATTTGAGAAATGTGAACCTCGTGAAACGTAAGAACTCCGATCAAGAACTTCGTCAAAGGAAGACGATAGTTACAATAATCGAATAAACGGGTGTAAACCCCTATCTTCCCCGGAGGAAACGGATAAATGGGCGTGTCCTTTTTGGGGAGAACGGGGTGCAGAGATGCAGGGATTGCATATCTTTCAACATACCAAGTTAAACCGTTTTTATTCAAAACGTTAAAGCAAGCGGACAAGTTGTTTTTCGCCATTTTTTAAGGAAGAAACTAACATGTTTTCTGTGGATCGCCTGCTTTTCAAAGAAAAAAAGAAGTGAAGAAGATGAAAAGTGAAAAGTGAAATCGGAAGATTATTTCTTTCCCCTTTTTATAGGGATGTGGAACCGACTTAAAACCACCAATTAGATGGTGACACGTCATGACAGCTGACGCACACCAACCGTCACATCAGGCGGGAAACGTAAAGTGACTGTCGGTTACCCAGCTAGGGTCACCGCCATGAAATTTAAAAATCAAAAAATTAGCAAAAGCGACAAATCAGGCAGCGACCCCGCCAAAATTACGCCGTCATAGTTCGAAGCTGTTATCTAAGAAACACCACGAACTAGGGGGACTTGATGAGGATACGTCCCTGGTCGGACCGAATCATCTCCACATAAAGAACCGGACCACATCGCGATAAGGACGGATCGATTCTCACAGCATAGACGGAACGATCAACCACTTCGGTGCGCCATAACTAACTGGGCCCCACGGCCATAACTGCCATGACAGCGACTGGTCCGGCTCTAACTAACTTGCCACGTCAGCACACCCAAAAGCTATAAATACCCCGCCAAGATTTCCAGCAAGGGGTAATCGCTACTTTCTCTCTCTAAACTCTCCTCTCTCTCTCCCTGACTTATTTCCTCCTCACAAATACTTATTCTCACGCCCGAGCTTGGTCACAGAGAGGCCCCCCTCCCTGTGACGAGGCTAACGGTGTGCTTGTTTCCTTGTGATCTTGCAGGTTTCTTGCTAGGTCATCTGAAGCTTCACTCTGACCAGGTCGTACCAACTGGTCTTTGAGTCTTCATACTCAAAGTCAAATTAGAAGTTGACGATGATATGTCTCAGCCTTGATTTAGCTGGTGCCATTGATTCGACCAATTGGTATATTACAAAAAACCAAGTGTGGTATAGGTCCTATTAATCCCCTGTATCACTATGGTTTACAACAATGTACAAGTGACAATGCATGACGCACAAACATGTAATACATGTTCGTTCCACACATGAGGGTGTGGGCAATCTCGTCTCTTCGGACCAATCTTCTCCTGCGGCTGCACCTGCAACCAGGTAATGAGAACATTTAGATGCCATTGACTAACGTTTACGTATCATTATTTGGGCGTATAAGCGTTAGGTCTGGTGCCTCATATTTGGCGATACTTCTGGATTATATGGTCTCCTTTACTATACAACCTTATCTCCCATACCATTCTTGACGAAAGATATCCCTGTTGGACGCCCGTTTATATGTTCACCGGACGACATTTTGGTCGATTGAACTTCAATTGGATGACCTATTGCACCAAACGTCCTTAATGCCGGACCTTACTAATTTATTTTGTCGAACAAAGTCTCCATAACCGAACCATGCCAACTTGGCTGGATGACCCATACGTCCAGAGCATCACCTTCCGGACAACCTGTCACACCAGGTGATTCTTGCCATGGTTATTTTTCAATGGTCGGGTGGACGGCAGGGGCGCAGGATATGAGGGGCCGGGAGGGGGCGCCCGACCCCCCGAACTTTTTGCGAAGTAGTGTTACGTATCTATTTTTCGTATAGAAATTTTTAGGTTTATATGTCTTCACCCCCCCGGTTTAAAAAAAAATTAGGTATATATTTTTTTGGACCCCCGGGTTTAAATTTTTTTTTTGGTATATACGTTTTCGACCCCTCCGGTTTTATAAAAAAAATATTTATATAGCCTAAATAAAATTATTTAAATAGCCCATTATAACTTGGATTGTATGTTTATTACTTAGCCCATTAATGATAAGCAAAAAAAAAACCCAATGTAAAAGAGATTGGGACTTGGGCTGTTGCTGCTAACCGGTAAAAAAAAAAAACAAACTGCTTGCTTGCTTGCTGCTAACTGGAGACGAGGAGAACAGAAGTCAGAAGAAACAAAACGCAGGTGCTGAGGTGCGGCTGTCTTCTTCGTTCGACTAATCGACTACGAGGAGACGAGGTTGGGCTGCTCTAATCGATTAATTACTTTGGGGCTTTATCACATATATAAAATATCATAACATGGAGAAAAAAAATCGATTAATCGGCTTCAACTCTTCAAGGTATGTGTTTTTTTATCTTTAGGTTTAAATTAGGGCTTAATTTATGTGATTTAGGTTTAAATTAGGGATGAAATTGGACCGATTTTTTGTCATAAACTTGTTGAAATTAGGGATTTAGGGGTGAATGTAAGCTTTGTATTTAATCATTGAATGCGTTGAATCACTGCTAAATTTGGTAACCAATTTATTTTGTGTTCAACATTTAACAGTTTTAGTTTAAAGATAGTTCCCCCTGTGACAAGAATCTATTTTTTTATATTCAAATATTCAATCATTTATCGCATTAGATCACTACTTGGATTCAGATTTTTGAACGCTTCTATTATTAAAGCTGCATTAAACTCGGAGTAAGCATTTATATTTTCTGTATCTTAAGGGTGTTGGATACTAGGATCTGCCTTAAAAAGGTGATTATGCTAATCAACTGTAATAAAATAGACCGCAAAAGATAATGTTCGGAATTCTTTTCTGTGAAGTGATAATAATCCGACCCCGAAGCCTAGGCGCTTAGAAAACAAGGGTATTTTTTAATAAGGCGCATAGTATAAAATACCTTTTTTAGAGGTTTTAGAGATGTTTTAATTAGAAAACAAGGGTATTTTTGAATAAGGCGCATAGTATAAAATACCTTTTTTAGAGGTTTTAGAGATGTTTTAAGCTTGTTTAGGGATGCTTTAGTGTGTTTCAGGGTTGTTTAGGACTTGTTTATGGCTCATTTAGGATGTTTTAAGGGTTTCAGGCGACTTTTAGCCTGAAATTGTGCCTCAGCACCTAGAGGCACACCTCACCAATTGCAGCGTGCGCCTCGCTGCGCCTAAATCCCTAACTTCTTTCGATTAGCATTTCATACCACTGTATTCGATATTTCTTTTCAAAACCAACATGCTTGCAAAGATGCAATCATGCAAAAGACAAACACTCTAGTTGCAGATAGGGCTGTTCATTTTTATCCAAAACCCGAAACCCGACCCAAATTCAAAGCCACCCGAACCTGAATTAGCTAATACCCGAAAAACCCGAACCCGCCCAACCCGAACTTTAAATGGTTCGGTTAACGGGACACTTTTTCCCGGACAAAAACTCGAACTTTAATGTTTTCGTGTCTTTGTTCAATTGTTTGTTAAACAGTGTTTACGTTTTAATGTTTGAGAACGTATTTTATTTGATATTAATATTTGACCCGATCCGACCCGAATCGAATCACCGACATCCGACCCAAACATAGAATTTTTTTTAGGTCCGGTACCTTCCGCCCCCCCGACCATTTTTTTCAAGCTTCGCCACTGGTGGACGGACAACTTGCCAAAAGAATTTAATGCCGAGCAGCCGTGTTTACCGGATGATGAGTATAAGATGACGTGTCGCTGCAAAATTTTCAGTCTAATGATGTTGCTCGGTACAAACCGTTTGCCGGACATTTTTCTGACTGCATCTCTTCTGAGGGACTACACCTGCCGGACCAATGTGTTCAGAATCCGAAACAAATAGAAGATACAACCGACAGATGTCAGACGAATACACGATGCTTATTAATTTCTTGTCAAAATTTTATTACATATACAACCCTCAAAGCCAAAGGTACCAATTCTTATTTTCACTTATATACATTCCATGGTTCTATGACGTCTATAAAAATATAATATAATAGATATAATTTATTCTAGAATATATGGATTTGGTTTGCCTTCGGATAGTTTTATACATGTGCATTTGCTTTGTGCATCTAAAATGACTGGCCTGGCACGACATTATACCACTGTTACGGGTCGCATTAAAAATGATCATAAGTATTATGTGTCATACTACATCAAAGAATTAGTGCAATGTCAAATCGCCAGTATCACCCGACTAGCCAACAATTATGTTAGACAAACTCGACGGAGGGCCCTAGTGTCGGACAACATGCCGAACTATGTTACATGTCAAATGATTCTTGACCGGATCACGAGATAAAGCTAAAAGATCTTTAAAATCAGACCGGAAACGTTACTCCGGTTGACATCAAATAAATTAACCAGGATTATTCGGAAGCCCCGGTGATCCTCATTTCCGAAAAAATGGTCTCTCATCACTCTCATACAAGAGAGTAAACGTGGCAGTGCATAGTCAGAAATCATCGCCATCACTACATCTATTAAAAGGAAGGTGTCACATTTCAAAGACAACGAAAAGCACCAAGCTCCAAGCTACATTAACCGGGCCACCAAAATAGTGATATGTATACCAGCTATGTCAACGACAAAGGTTCTCCAGACTCATAAGTCATACCCAAGCTGTTTCTTATCTGAAACAAAGTCGAATCAGTTTGCTTCTTATTTACACCAACAGGCCGGACTAATTTCTTCTTGACCAAAACGCCATACCTTCTTGTAAAACATATAGCGTTAACCGCGACACCAGACGTTGAATTCCCAATTTCATAGCTATTGGCTAAAATATGTGGCTCCCAACCATCACTTTCGACGAAGGCGTCGCCTACTTAGCTTTGGTGCAAAGCCAAAACACCAATCCTAGAGTATACAGAGGAGAAAATGGTCATAAGCACATGATGGGTCACACCCCATTGATCTACTCAAGCAACACATGCATACAAAGTTAAACATAACACACATATGTTAGCTTCGGTGGAAAGTGTTGTGACCAAAGTTAGTTAACAGTACATGCCATCCACCCAACGGACTCAAAAATCTGCTCAAAGACCTCTACGTGGGGTTCGAAAAATGCAGGTATTGCATAATGCATATCCGACACTCACACAACCATGTAAGTGTTCACCTCTTGTTCTTTATCGTATGGTCCATATATGGTTCATACATTATACGTGTTATACATTACTTTTATACAAACATCATAAGAACATCCCTACTCACCAGATTACGTTCTAAAAATAGACATATAACGTTACAGTTGCGACTGCGAACCAAAGCCATCTATGTGCTGCAGATCATATAACACCAGCCAAAGCCACACTTGTAACTAATAGCAACCAAAGTTTGATAGGGTATCGATACATCTTTAACTTATTCAGAATTTCCTTTTAGTGAAATTAAATGATTACTTACAAATGATAATGGCAAATAGTGGTTAAAATCTCCTTAGTAAAAAGCGGGCCTTAAAAGTTTCACTGTTGTCACGAATCGAACAAGTATGCTGAATTTACTTGGTTAGCTGTTTGATGAGTATCCCATAATCTTTTTTACGTGTGATGCACTACTACGTACATGCACTTACCATTTTGTTTATTAGTACTTGCCATTTAAGTGCAGAGTTACTAACGTTTATATTCAGCAGCAATGAACAAGAAGGACTATGCGGTACAACACCACTAGTCCTACAATCTCCAGACTTGGTCACCAAAGTCGGGTGCTTCGCTTTGGAGTCCTGGTTCAAACACCAAACGTTCTTTATCCAAGTCCATAGTCATGGTGCCAAGTTCAGCTCCAAAATTTATCAATGGCACCCGCGCTAAACAAAAAGAAAAACTAAAGAAAGTAAAAGACAATAAGATTGTTTAATAGTACCGAGGCGTTAATCTAAGATCCCGCTCAACATCTTGTTCACTCACCTAATCACTTTCAGGTGCAAAAGGCACATCACTTTCGTTCCCGGCTCATTCGGTAATTCGAGGAAAAATAAGCCTAATCAGATGCTGTAACGAGAAGAATCCGGCAATTTGCCTGTGCAACGGAGGTATGACGAGTCATGAACAAGGCCTATTGGTCCGATGGGATCCGCGCTATGGAGCAGTTTCTTGGTCTCAATAATATCATCCCCGTCATCAGGCAACTAGCGGATCGTTTTCCTTGTTTAGTACGCCAGGACTCATAATGGATAAAGGGGATTATTTCTCTTATGTCCGAGTGCGAAAACATCAAATCCGTCTTTTGAAAAGGTTAAATGCATGATTCGAAAGTGCAAATTCTCACCATACAGTCGAAGTGGTTCGACAACATTGCCGCAAGTGGTTTGATAATCACCACGACGTAAATGAAGTCTGAAAAGTGCCGATGCAAGGGGTTTTCTGACTTGTATTATTTTGGTATTGACAATATAAGTTTGTCAATGCCATTAGGCTTTTTGATCTAAATAAGAAGCCCATCTTGGCATATAAATGTAACCAAAGGTCCATGAAGAGTTATTGGGAAACTGGTAAATGATTTGTGGACTGATCTGCTGTTTTCCTTCTGTTGTCAATCTCAAGCCGATATCCTGGTGGGGTTAAGGCGTTCTTCGATATCCTCTTGCTAGAGTTTTCTTATGGCTATTGTCAACTCAAAACTCTCCTTATCGGGGATAAAGCGCCTGGTCTTGAGAACCACTGCTTCGGTGACATACCAATTTACCAAACAATAATCGGAATTCGACACAACGAAGGGTAGCAACGCCATGTTAATGACAACCCATGATCATTTTTAGTTTTATTTCACCTTCATGCTTAGTTATGCACCAGCTCCTCACCATCATCAATGGGTTCAATTATGAACATGAGTGATTTCCATCTTGGTGTAGAGCTTTAAAGTCGAGATACTTCGCCCCGATTACCTTCACCACCAGATTGCTCAGAAGAGTCTTGATTCAGTCAGAACGCCCATCTTCCAAATTTCCCCTGAGGTGCATACTTACAAATACATAATTGAAAAGCGTTCAAAAGACATTCGACACACAGTGCAGCTTTAAAGAAATCACCACAGGCTTACATCTGTGGCAAAACAACAAGCTACTCTAAGCCTTAAATGCGGAGTTTGGTCCCAAGATTTAGCAAATTTCATCCACACCAGCAGAAGAAGCCTGAAGAGGCAAAACAAAGTGTTAATGCTTACTCCTCAGAAAGATACCGCATAGATTGTACCATCTCCAAACTTCCGTGCCAACGACAGTTTATTTTATTCAACTCCAGATGCATTACAATACCGCACCAAAAGATACCCCCGGACCCCGGTAATCATCAACCACTTACCTTAAAAAATCATAAAAATATGAGATTATAGTAGTTGCGCAAATCATGCTTTTCTCAACTTGTTACGAAATTTGGCCATAGTATTAATTCGTTTTCAACAATTAATTGTTTAACATTTTTGGAAACTTTCCAATACGGTTAGTTTCAGTTATGACGCGTTTTCAACAGTTAACTATTTCACATCTTTGGAATGTTCCGGTTCGGTTTATATAGCTTCAGTTCGACATAATATATTTTAATAACATTTTTACACCTTTGGATCGTTCAGCTATATATGGCTTTGGCACCAATTTCGACAGAGTTTTAACACCAAACCATTTTTGTTTCTTTTCAAATGAAAGTTTCAAAAACAATCTGCTTCTTATCTTAACCGAAAGGTTGAGCTAATTTATCTGTACCTGAATCACAAGATAAAAATGTTTTGCTTCATATACGAACCAAAATACGAAAAGTGTTTCTTCTCATGTCTTGAGCCGAACTACAGTTACGAATTACTACATTTATAAATTCGTGCGGCTCCAAAAGCAGGCTGATCCAGCCTAACTATGCAATTCTTACTCCATATGCGTACGCTTAAAGGTTCTATCTCGAAAACCACTTCAGCATCATTTACAGCAATGTCATGCATTCAGGCAGCATCATCATGACATACGACACAAACCTTGCACAAAAATCACTCCTCTACATGATTTAGAGTGCAATGCACCCGCTCCAATGACCAAAATGGTTCTAATAAGTTGTCTATATGAAAGGAAAGTAAAAATGTGAAAGCCATTAAAAGGTCAACAAGAATTATTGAATACGATGATTTGATTCATACAAGATATAATGATCGACTAATGAAACACTTTCTTTTGCTGTTATCTGTCACGCTGTCGATTAGAAGTGCCACGTCACGGAAGAAATATCCTCCACGTGCAGATGCACAGGAAAGACGGGACTTTCCACAACTGAACCGTTTGGTTCCGACCACTCACTGTTTCGGTCCAATCATGGCGATGAATACAAGCCATCCGACAAAAAAAAAAAACACACTCCTTCACATTTGCCTCCACTGAAAACTATATCTCCATAAATTATCTTATATTTCGGTTTTACCAAAGCAACCAACGAAACTGTACCTTCCACCAATAATGCTCTAAGTCCTCCAAAGCAAAGGAGATAAAACTTGATGCAATCAGGAGATACATCTCAAAATGACAGTGGGGATACCAATGTCCAAAGTAAGAGGTACACGTTCGATTAAATTATGGTTTGAACCTTCTCACCAGGTTATCATACGAGTTCAATGTTACTAATCCGATTTAGCAACATTTAACTTGGGGGCTTGCATGGTATGACATAACCACCGGCAATGAGCATCTTCATTCACCAAAGACGATTATACTCTTATGCAAAAACAAAATTGCATTCAAATCTGAAATTGGGTAAATCCCTGGATATATTGCATTATTTATTATTGTTTGCTGAATTACGGTAAGCCCGAGCAACTCGGACACAATGATGAGTGCCTCATTATCATTCCTTCAAAAGGTAGATAGTGATAGAGTATCGCAAACTACTATAGACACTCACCTGCATCAGATCTCTGATCTATAATCCGGTCAGGAACAAATGCGATGCCTTGGATTTAAGAGCACAAGAGATGCTTCATGAAAAAAGCCTTAAATTATAGAAAGAACACTCTTTGATACGGCTCATACTCATGCTTCGGCAGGGTATGGATAATTGTCACCGAATCATGTACGAGCAAGCCTAGCTAAAGAAGGCTATCATTAACATGTAACGTGGTTAATCCAGAACAGCGTGGACGCACGCTATGGAAAGACCTATACGCTATTTGTGCCGAATATTAGCGCATAAATAAAAAAAATGTTCGAACAAAAAACTATATACGGGTCTCAACCCATGCCCCACGCCGATTGGGAAGGTCGTAGCATACAAACTATCGACAAACGGTCCGAGTTAGACCACTAAACATACGGGTCTCAACCCATGCCCCACGCCGATTGGGAAGGTCGTAGCATACAAACTATCGACAAACGGTCCGAGTTAGACCACTAAACATACGGGTCTCAACCCATGCCCCACGCCGATTGGGAAGGTCGTAGCATACAAACTATCGACAAACGGTCCGAGCTAGACCACTAAAAATCTCACAATGTTCGGCCAAACACTGTGAAAGACGTCCTAACGTAACACTCTAACAACGTCAAAAAATTATGCAAACAAGGCTTAAATTTGCTACATTTTACGATGGAGGTTCAGATCCGATGCGGCTTGTAAATACTTAGCACGTATCACCATAATTATGTACAAAGATCCGAGTCAGCATGGGTAGATGATAACGAATCTTCTCAAAACAATGAGCAATCCTGAGAATTGACTCGCGCCAGCATGACTCGACGCCTAGATACAGACCACCCGTTATGATAATCAAAGAGGAATTTGACAATGGCAAGCAATGAGTCCATTATAATGTAGCTCGCACTACATTACATGGACTGGGGGACTTGATGAGATAAGATCCGGTCCGGCTAGGCCCAATACAACATTTTAGGGCCCAGCACAGATGGCCCAACAAAGGCTTTGGCCCTTACCATCCCCTATATATAAGTCATCTCCACCATTTAGAAGGGGGATCTTCTCCTCCTCTCTCCATTCACATTTATTTACTCCCACTCTAATTTACTTACACTTTATGCATATATGCTCTTATTACAATGAATATCACACTGACTTGAGCGTCGGAGGGTGGTCCAGAGACCCCGGTCTCTGGTCCCCTTCTAACGAGTTGTTCATGTTGTCTTGCAGCACCACTCGGAGCAGATTGGAGAAGACGAAGTGTGCTCCGTCTATCTCCTCTAGTAGATGCAATGACCAAATTACCCCAGTGGTGGGTTTTTGCCTCTTCAACGCCCATGATAAAAACTTATCTAGTTGACCCAACAAGATTCATGCCTGATAAAACATCTACCCATCTGACCCGAACCTGTTTTTGACTCGTTACCTAGCCAGACACGACCCGTCCGTTTTTCCAGGCTTACCCATAAAAAGACTATCAAGACATCCAGTCAACCATCTAAACTATGTAAAGGCCAGAATAACTGTGATAACCTTATTGAAAGATCAAACCAACCTAGAGAGTAATTACATGTTCAAATATAATTTGACCTAAAAACACACAATCGACGAATTGAGAGTCAAGAGATCTACATACTCACGACACAACTCCATTGTAGCATCTTCCAATCTCAGATTCCTAAATTCGATTTCTAAATGATCTTAAACAATCTACCAGTGAGTCATGATGTAAAACATATTCAAACAATCAACAAATTAAACAAACAAAAGCAGAAATTGATTTACAAAAGCACATCAATCAACAAATTTATGTTATAAAATTATAATATAAGATAAACAACACAAGATAGATCTCGTTTTGTAACTGCAGGTTAGGAGAATGATGAAAGGGGGAATTGATAAGCAATTGATGGAGATGATCGATACCTGTTGGTCGGAGAAGAAAATCCTAGGGCACGTTGCAGTTGTAGTAGACCGGTGATCTCAGAGATGAAAGAGAATGAAACCCTAGAGAGGAGCGATCGAGATCTCAGAGATGGAGGAGGCTGAAACCCTAGACAAAAATGAAAGAGGCGAACCAGAGGTTATTTCCGTAACTTTCAAAACAATCCCGTGCTATTTTAAACTTTCCTTTGAATTTTAAAAGGAATCTGAATTCCATTAAACAAGGGATTTTGTTGGAATTAAAATCCAATTCCCTTCAACTAATTTGTCCAACCAAACACACAAAGGAATGGAATTCAAATTCCAATTCCCTTGAAATCCTATGGATTCCTGTCAACCAAACAGCCCCTAACTAGTAGAGAATTCCACCACCGGTCCGGTACCAGTGGGTGTAAAAACACTGAAAAAAACACCGAAACTGACTCGTATTGAAATTCCACATTGAGTCGTATTGAAACTTTCATACTAAAACGAAACGGGTTCAATTCCTTCTAGGCCCCCTTTTTAGGTCGATTTCGTTTGTTTTTTTTTTCTTTTCCCTTTTTATACATTCATCATATGCAAGAGTATGACAATATAAAAATCTGGATTTTTGGAGCTGTTTTATGGTTTAAAACCCCACTAATGAAAATGCTACAAAATTGTGTTTTTATACTATCAACCTAAAACAGCCTAAACAAGCCTCCCAGATCAGAATGTTACTCAAAAGATGTCATCAAAACATTTCAAATAAAATGCAACATTTGACTAAATACATGGTTCAAAAGAAAGAAGTTGACCACTCTATCAGATATATAAAACCAATTGAAAACAGTTACTTCATTATCCTTATTGAGCTAAATACCTGGTTGTTCATAATTCCGATGAGCTCGTCAACAAAATCGCTTGTAGCGCACTCTTTCTCAACATTGGCATCCTTGTTTTTCAACTTGACGGTTCCTTTTTTGATTTCTTGTTCACCTACAATCACCATCCAAGGGATTCCGAATTCTTTCGCACGGTCAAAGTGCTTGCTCAACCTTTTATTCACCAGGAACTCCGCCTTCAGTTTTGCATCCCAACACATGCTCACCAGTTTAGCTGCTAACGACAAGCCATCCCCTAAGATGCTCACTAACACTTGTGTCTCACTGGCTCGAACAACCTATAAAACCACACAAACAGGTTTTTAAAATAACATCCAAAACAAATGACATTAATTAACGAGTAAAATGCCATTTTCGTCCCTGAGGTTTAGCCGGTTTTGCGACTTTCGTCCAAAGGTTTGTTTTTCCGCATTTGGATCCAAAAGGTTTGAAATCTTGCCATTTTCATCTGGCTCGTTAACTCCATCCATTTGTCTCCGTTAAGCCTGGGCTATTTCCATCTCTTTTGTTAACTTAAAAGACAATTCGGTCTTTTTACATAAGGTGAAATAGACCGAGTTACCCATTAAATTAATTAAAAAAAATGAAAATACCCCCGACTTAACAAAGAAAAATGGAGTTAACGAGCAGGATGAAAATGGCAAGATTTCAAACCTTGTGGATCCAGATGCGATACCTCTGAACGAAAGTCGCAAAACTGACTAAACCTCTGGAACGAAAATGGCATTTTACTTTTAATTAACGTATGACCTATGTTTTAACCTGATTCCCTTCTTTTTGGTTTTCTTCCATTATTGCGAATACACGTTCTATTCCCAGACTGACACCGATTGCAGCAACGTCTTTTTTAGTAAACATGCCTATAAGCTTGTCATAACGTCCACCCGCAGCAATTGAACCAACCTGAGAAGCATAACCATAACGATAAACTTAAAAACAAAGACATATAAAACTCTTAAGAGTTAATTGCCATTTTAGTCCCTGTGGTTTGGCCCATTTTGCCAATATAGTCCAAAGGTTTCATTTTTAACATCTGGATCCAAAAACGTTTCATCGTTGCCATTATGGTCCAACTGACTTAACTCCATCCATGGACCTCAGTTAACTCAAGGGCAATTTTGTCATTTTATCTATCTGTTTTAATTAATAGAGTCTAATTAATATTTAAAGAATATATTATACACACACCTTCATCACCCACCTCACCATCACTACTGCCACCATCACCACCCCTGCCTTCACCACCACCACAGCCTCACCACCACTGCCACCATCACCACCACAGCCTCACCACCACCGCCTCACCACCACAACCATCACCACCACCTGCTTAACCATCACCACATTCACTCTACCCACCACATTCACTCTACCGCTGCAGGAATGATGGGTTGTTACATACCAACAACCTCCACCAGTATCTTATTTATATGAATTTTGGTAAACTACATGTTCCATTCTGGTATAGGCTAATCTTTCTTCCATGCGGAGGCATGTCACATCAAATGCAGTTTGGCATGATGAGGGTACCTCTGTTTGCTCGTAAAATCCCAAAAATCTAATGCAAAACCAACCAACCAACCACTTGTTAGTAGACTAGTGGTTATAAACATAAGAAAAGCATTTGTGCTTACATAATTGCTTTAGCTGTCCTGATTGCAGCTTCATCCTGTTTGCAGATTCCAAGTGCTAGCAGCCTTTCTGATATAAGCTTCTCTGCCTTGACTGATTCATCATCATCAGAGTTATCTAACTCCAAAAGTGCAAATAGAAATGTTCTATATGTAGCAGGTCTAGGTCTATCTTTATTTGTAAGAATTGGACAAACTTCATTATGGAAGAAACAATCAATCTTTGTTCACCATCATCACACTCACCACAACCATCGCCATTACTGCCTCACCACCATATCCTCTCTCTACTCCCTCTCTATACCTCCACCAACCGCCGAACACCATCACCATCACCGGACTACCACAACTATCACCAGGAACCGACCACCACAACCAATCACCACCACCCGACCACCATGGAACCCACACATACATACAGAACACACACACACACTCTCTCTCTCTCTCATCTTTCTCTCTGCTCTCTCTCTCTCTACTACCACCACCACCACACCACCACCACCACCACCCCCACCACCGCAAAACACAACCTGCAATAATACACCTCCGACTAACACCACTTCAGCCACACCTCTGCCACACCTCAGCCACCACCACACTTCAGCCACCGACCACACCACATCAGTCCCCTGTCGGTGACCATCACCTCCACCTCCACAACTGCCACACCAATAATGTTTGATCAAAACCCAATAACCATATCCATCCAGATTAAAAAACAAACCCACAAACAAAATCAAATCCAAATTAACGAAAGAATCAAATCAAATCCAAACAAACCACAAACATACACATGCCTATTTGTGAGAACCTGACCACCGCCGCTGCCACCGCTCCCCCTTTTGAACGAGAACGAGATTGGGGGTTCATGTGTGTACTCTTCTTGATAAAATTGTGAATCCAAGATTGGGGGTTCATGGCGGAGAGTTTATGGGGGAGAGACAGGTTGTGGTGGTGATGATACGGTGATGGTGGTGATGAGAGAGAGAGCAGAGAGAAAGATGAGAGAGAGTTAGTGTGTGTTCTGTAACTAATGTGTGGGTGTATAAATGGTTGGATAAATGGTTGGATAAAAAGTAAAAACAAAAAACAAAATATAAAAGACTAAAATGCCCTTGGCAGACTTAACACATATGGATGGAGTTAAGTCAGTTGGACCATAATGGCAACGATGAAACGTTTTTGGATCCAGATGTTAAAAATGAAACCTTTGGACTATACTGGCAAAATGGGCCAAACCACAGGGACTAAAATGGCAATTAACTCAAACTCTTATATATAATCAAAAAACAGAAAGAAAAAAAAATGGATACCTCTGTAGTCCCTTTGAAAACGGCTTCGTATATGACACCAGTGTAATAATCAAGGCCTCTTGCCAAACTCAAATCGAAAACGACTTTGTCAACGCATCTTGCATTGTCCAACGCTTGGAATAACTGCTCTAACTCATTCAACGCTTGCTTTGATGAATCGTTTTTCAGAAATTCACTTCCGTCTTCTTTAAGTTTTGCTAATAATTTCAAAGGGTGGTCCCTTTGTGTCACGTATGAACCAATTTTTTCCACGGTTTCGGCATCTAACCCCTTCTCTACAATCTAATAGCAAAAAAAAGAGATTAAAAGAAAACAGTTAATTAAATTTGCACAATGCACCATATACTATGCAGTTAATGCGGTAATATATCGGATATCGGTCAAGGACCGATATTTGAGATATAGGTTATCTCGGTGAGATATCGGTGGGGTGGGTCGGTGGGATATCGGTAATTTTAATATCATGCAGAATTTATATATATAGAAAAAGTGTATTGTACAAAATGGCTTAACGTATGCTACGTACGTGATGTGAAATCGCATGTTATAAAATAGCATGGATGAAATCGCATGTGATAATTTTGATGAAATCGCATGTTGGTTTTTTGTAACAATTTCGCATGTGATAATTTTGATGAAATCGCATGTTGGTTTTTTGTAACAATTTCGCATGTGGTAATTTTGATGAAATCGCATGTTAAAAAACAAACATGCGAAATTGTTACAAAAAACCAACATGCGATTTCAATGTGGGATGAAGATCTGACGGCTGAGATGATCGCGTACGTAATGTAGGATAAGGGCTCTTGTACGTTAACCTAACTCTATATATATATATATATAGCAATTTAACACCAACAACTCAGTGATATATCAGTGATATATTGGTTATATCGGTCAATATCGCCGATAACATCCGTACCGATATTCTGAACGGTATTTGACACCGTTATTTTACATGGGGACCGATAACCAAGAAATCATCGATATTAACTGCATAGACCATATATTCATCCTACACGCCAGTTTACCTACCAATTCTTTTCTAATGTGCTCAAATGATTGCTTGTCGAGTTTGTCTATACTTGAACAGACTGTTCGAAATTTGCCAGCTGGCACGCCACATATATCCAACATTCCATCCAGTAACTTTCGATGGTTCAGCTTTATCTGCAGACAAAAGTAGGGATTTCAAATGGTAAAATTAAGTAGAAAAAAGAATCTTATGTGTGAGTTCAAACATGCAGAACGAAGATGACATGAAAACTTACCTCATAAGCACCGATGTTTAACTCATCAAGCAATTCAGTCAAAATTTTAACCACCTCAAAGTCTGCGCCTGTGGTTTCATCACCAGCAATGTCAAAATCACATTGATAAAATTCACGGTATCTTCCATTAGAGAGTTTTTTTTTTTAAATTGGTGTATTTTGAGAATACTTTTAGGATAATGGGGAAGTAAAAAAAAAAAAGGTTTTTGGTGTATCCGCTATTGCTAATAGCGGATTAGGAGGGAAAGTAAAATGTGTTGCAGGCATGCTCAGGTAGGTGTCAGATGGTTTTCTAATCCTCTATTGAGAATAGAGGATTAGGAGGAAACACTTAACCATGGTTCCAGCCTCACCCGAGACCAAACATAACCCACTTAAAAACCTAAACCCAGTTACAAAACTTAACCTAGTTAAGTTTTTAAGTTATACTTCCAGCTAACAACCTTGGATTCCTCCTCTATTATTAAAGAGATTCTGGCACATCACATGCAACCTGAGTAGTCTGCCTTCTTCTGACCATGAACATGCACCATTCACATCCATTGTAGAACATCACATGCATATGTTGAATGGTTTTAATTGAGTGCTTTAACTTTACAGCTTTTGCAGGTTGTTTGATGGTTGCTAGATGATGTTGGTGGGTTTGATGTTGAACATGGTTATGGAGGGTTGAATATGATACAGGGGGTTCTCATGTTGAACATGGTTATGGAGGGTTTAAGTGGAGGAGGGGGTTCTGATCTTGAACATGGTTATGGAGGGTTTAAGTGGAGGATGAAGATGACGATGTTTTAATTTATAAAAAAATATATATGGCCTAAGCCGTTATTCAGAATAGCGGATTAGGAAAAACACAATATCTCCTAATCCTCTATTACAAATAGCGGATCACCTTATAAAAAATTAAAACCCGTTTAATAATATTTTGTTAAATAATATTATATTGTACTCTAATTAATTTATTTTAATCTTTCAAACCCTAACTAATTATGATTAGAATATTATCATTAACAATAATAAAATAAAATGATAAATAATAATAAGATGAAAAACGTGAAACATGAAACAAGATACAACGAAAATCACTACTAATATTAAAAACATGAAATGAAACAAACAGAAACTCAAATACATAATAAAAAACCCACAACAATTAATGTTGTCGGTTTGGACAAGCGTTGATCCTGTGACCCGTTCTTTTACAACCAGAACACCTACGACCCGTCCTTTCCTCAGCATAGGTGGCGTCCATCTCGTTATGCATCCTCCTCGCACGCCGTCTTCCCCTTACAATATTTATCTTTGATGGGTCCCCATGAATTTGCCAACCGGCGTATATCCAATCTTCCATATGGGGCACTGGAAAATACTGGTTGCTGTATTGTGCACGGTATGTTTCTGTATAAAACCTTGCATCTGCAGTTTTTCTTGGACTTTCACGTAAGTGGTGGCAAACTGCAATTGCATGGCTACACGGGAACCGGTAAATTTGCCACTTACCACAGGAGCAGGTTTTTTTCTGGAATTCTACCGTATAAGGACTATGGCCAGATTCGTCCGATGTTTGTAGGCGTGTCTCCACCATGAACCTTTGATGGTGTGCTGAATATGGGTATACCCTGTGTTGTCGAGCCCTAATTTCACGATCATGGAAGATCTCCCACATGCAGTGAGGAAAGTCCGTTGAGCAATCATAGGCGGTTCTGTAGTGTATGGCGTATTGGTCAACTTCTCTCTTAAAGGTATATTCAATTAATGCCTTTATTGGGAGCATCCTGGCACCACGTAACACATTGTTCATGCTTTCCGATATGTTCGTGGTGAGGTTACCCCATCGCCGATTCCCACGGTCATACAAGAGTGTCCATTTTGTTTTATCAATTCCTCGCAGGTACTGCCACGCTTGTTTATTTGTTGCCTTAAGCTCAGCCATCAAGCGTTCATACTTTCTTTCTTGTGTTGTGCTTCCGATATCCCGACACATTTTTTTCAAGCTCCCATTCCCCTTGCACTTCGCCATGAAGTTGCTTGTTACATGCCTTAGACAAAACCGATGATAAGCGTGGGGTTCTTTCCAGGATTCTAAATTATCCATCGCGTTTTTTATACCTGCATGCCTGTCAGAAATGACACACAACGTTCGCCTTGCGGGGTCTACAACGTTCTCAGCAAATTTTTGAAGAAACCATCCCCAGCTGGCGTTTGTTTCTTCATCCACCAATGCGTACGCAATCGGGAAGATCATGTTGTTTGCGTTTTTCGAAACCGCAATCAATATTTTTCCCTTGTAAGTTCCCCTTAGATGGGTGGCATCTATAGAGACTACAGGAATGCAAAAATTAAACGCTTCAATACTTGGGCGGAATGCCCAAAACACATACTTGAATACTGAGCAGTGACTTGGACTATTGGGATGATGTAACCATTGGACAACGGTACCGGGGTTTGCTTGTTGTAGTGCCATTATGTAGCTAGGTAATTCGTCGAAGTTTTGATCCCAGGTACCGTATATGTTTTCGAAGGCTTTTTTCCTGGTAGCCCAAGCCTTGCCATAAGTGATATCAACATTCAGTTTCTCTTTGATAAGAGATCGAATTTGTTTCACAGGTAAGGATAAATCTTCATGAACATGTTCTTGGATGTGGGCTGCTACAACTTTTGATCTTAGGGTGCGGTTGTTGTTGCGAGGAACGGTGGTGAAACATGAGTGAGCTGGTGTCCATGTTGTCATTGTGAAACAATTGGAATCTTTTAATTTTCTTGCCGTGCATGTCCAAAGACATGGTTGAGAGGTTTCGGCCTGGTCGTAGTTCGTTTCCTTGATACTTTTACACTTCGCTGTCAAGACTTTTGGTCGGGTTTCTGCCATAAATATCTCTCTGTTTTGGTTGACATTCCACATTCTAACGGCGTAATCAACTTGTTTTTTTGAGGTGAAAAACATATTTAAACGTATTTCGGGATCTTTTTCGTCCCAAAACTCCATTTCATCTTCCCCAAAATTATCCAGGGGAATATAGTCTTCATCCATTCCTCTACCAACAACATTAACCTCAGGGAAATGGGTAAGTCCCTGACTTTGTTGATGAGGTAAAGGAGGAATTACTTCGTCGTCCTCTGATTCATATTCAGAAAGAGAAGGTTCACTCTCTGTTGTCTCTTGAATTTCTTCATCGGTGTAGTCTTACAAAATAAAAAAAGTGTAAGCATTTACAACAAATTAATATTGAGGATAAAAATAAATAAAAAGGAAGAAAAATAACCTTCTTCGTTTTCTACAACGGTTGAGGAACTACCATGTTCATGTCGATGCAAGTTTGGAACTACCGTCGTCCAAGCCACATGAATTTTACATGTGTAACCCGGAACAAGGGAAGCGAGTTGGTATATTAAATACATATCAGTTTCTTGGTGAATATGTGACGTATGTGAACCTCCATTGTAGTCATAGTAGAGTGTTAACTCCAGACAACAAAATTGACGGTCAATTTGAAGACATCTACATATGTTGTCAACCAACTCAGAATAACTGATTTGATAAGTAACTAAAAACGTAGTTGTATGAGTTCCCGGATCACCTACAATAACCCCCTGTGCGTATGACACTTCACCCCCATAGTATAACTGAACCACAAAGGGATTGAATTGGGAAGTAGTGGACATTTTATGTTGAATGAGAAAGTGGCAGAAGATGAACCATAAAAGTGGTAGTATTTATAATGATAAGGAGGACGACCTTTATTTTTAGGTGTATTTATTATGATAATAATAAATAAAAATATAAAACCTTTTAAAATATGCATGTGATGTTCTGCAATGGATGTGAATGATGCATGTTCATGGCCAGAAGTCAGGTTGCATGTGAAGGTTGCATGTGATCTGCCAGAATCTCTTTAATAATAGAGGAGGAATCCAAGGTTGTTAGGTAGAAGTATAACTTTGGTTTGAAAAAAGTTAACTCGGTTAAGTTTTGTAACTGGGTTTAGCTATTTAACAGGGTTATGTTTGGTCTCGGGTGAGTTTGGAACCATGGTTAAGGGTTTCCTCCTAATCCTCTATTGAGAATAGAGGATTAGCAAAAAGCTCCTGAGAAAGCTGACACCTACCTGAGCATGCCTGCAACACATTTTACTTTCCCTCCTAATCCGCTATTAGCAATAGCGGATACACCAAAAACCTTTTTTTTTTTTACTTCCCCGTTATCCTAAAAATATTCTCAAAATACACCACTTTTAAAAAAAACTCTTCCATTAGATGGGTTGTCCCTTCTATACACTTTTGCAATCTGGTACCGTCTAAACGATGTGATACCATTCATAGCAACATATCGAGCAAACGGAACTGTTAAATCATACTGCAGGGAACAAAGCTCGCCACCCTAAAATCAAACAAAGCACGACAAAAACAAAAATATCACAACAAGAAACATAGTACAGAAAAGAAAAGAAAAACAAAATAAATAGTTACATATGTCACCTGATCAGCCAGATCATAAATCAACTTCGAATCTTCCCCATATTTTCCTGTTAACGTTTCTCTCAATTCGAATACAGGGGTGTCGAGTGCCATAGCACCATGCCGCTTAAAAACATTGGCAATGATTGAAAATGCTTTTTCTCGTATAGCCATCTGTTTTTTTGCAAAATCATGAGTCCCCTGTAATACCAAAAGGATACATTAAAATACATATTATATACGTTTATACGATAAAATAAGAATCCAAGATATTACCTTGGGAATCTTGGGAAGCCGTCTGCTCTCGTTGCTTTCAACAACTTCTTTGACTTTCTGTACAAGAAGTTCAAATCCCAAGGATTTCATGTCGAATAAAGAAAGAAACCCTTGTGACACTTTCTGTGTGAGAGACGAACTATCGATTACGATATTGGTCGCAAATGACTGCATCAACACAGTTGTGCCTTTTCCCATAACCTTCTTTTTCTTATCCTTTTTCTTCTCTGGTGTCGCCGCACTTACTCCATCAGTAGTACCATTTTGCACTTGTATCAATTCAATGCCGTCAAGTGAGATGAAAGAAACCGTTGCTTCCCATGAAAGGATTTTTCTCACAGCCTCAGATAAACTATAAACTTCATAAAAGATTTTCCCAAGTATAAAAGGTTAATTTTGCCTCTGTGCATTTTAATCAAATTATAAAAGATATTTTTGTGCCACGTGCATCCAAATCAATTTTATTAAACTCTTTTAAAATGAGTCAGTTGAGTTGTATTTACCAGTGTAAACTGACGTATTTTCCAAAAAGGTTAAGTGCAGGTGCTAGGCGTAATTGGCTGGCTACTCCAGGCATCATTACTCAAGTCTCGCAAACTCTAGATGTCAAAGTCTGTTGAACAGTTTCCATTTTATTTTGATCCGTCTGTGGATCCTTACTTTCCGTTGTAATACTTAGATATTACTTTATATTCGGATTGTAATATATTATCTTTTGCTTCCGCTGTGCATTCATATATATTGTGTTGTTTGACTATTATGTTGCCAACCACGTCACGTTACTCCCCTACCGGGCCCACCGGTAACACGTGGAAATTTGGGGTGTGACAGTATGTTCCGGTTAGATCACAGCAGCTACACCAATGCAAACACTCACTTGTTTTCTGATCAGGTGCATGTGTTTATCTATCTTGTGTTTTATTTGTTTTCGTGTATTTGGTGGTGTGAACGTTTGTGTTGGGAATGGTGTTACGTGTTGCGTCGAGTAGGTTGTTAGCCGTTCATGGTTTGCTGGTGGTATTTCTCAAGTCTAGATTATAAATTGCACCAAACATTGGGGACAATGTATCCCAAGTGTGGGGATGCGGTAACTCGAGAGAGGGTTGGTAAGATTGTTGATCTTAAATGCTTGAAGGGGTGAAATTGTGCTAAAAATTGAAAAAATTTGAAAATTTTTGTTTCTCAAGTATGCTTGAACTATATGAAAACCAACATTTTCAATCGTTAAAGGGTTCCTACTGATATTAATCTAACTTAGATCCCTAGTCATGGTTGTCCCTTTAAGTTTCATGAGAGTATATCTGACAGTTGTTTTAGAGAAGAATTAAAAAGAGATGCCTAACTAGGGGTAACATGCTTTAGGAATTACACATGCTACGTGTCGGCAACCTATATTCCTTTTGTTCGGTGAGATATTTGAGCCTACTAGATTGTTAATTGAATTACTATACATGTTCATTTGCTGAGAGTAGGCCATATGTTGCTTTGTGTTAGAACTTGTGTGGTTCGATACGTGCCGAGACCGTGCTTTAGCGTTTACACATAGATGATAAAGGCATTAGGATTCCTTCCATTATGTTATTTGTTGATTGTTGATTCCACCCACCTTAGTTAGCCATGTTGAGCATTATACCTTTCGTTTGTTACACATTTGTTGACCTGTTTGATTACCAACCATGAATGACAATTATGTGTTAGATATTTGTTGAAAAAAAAAACGAAATGAAAAAAAAAAAAGAAAAAAAAATGAAAAGAAAATAAAAAAAAAGAAAAACAAAAATCATTGTTATGTTCGTGTTGAATAAATGGGTCGAAAATACCCAAAGTGTTAGTACTATTGTGAATAAGTTGTCATGGTTTGGTTTATTCATTTGTGTTCGCCAATAAATATAAAAACCCAAAAATATTTCCTTACCTTTACGCTTAACCCAAAACCCAAAAGTCCTTTAGATATGTACTACGTTATTTGATACAGTGGAGGTGTGATTGCTATACAAGCTTATAATTGCAAAGTAGCATATTTGGTTTTGAGCGAAATATATACTAGCAAATTACACGCTAGTCTTGATTAAACCGAGAGGAGTGATTATTGTGAGGGGCATATGGCATGTGTGTATTGTCATAAGCATGTTAGTTTTAGTTAGGCAAGTCTTAAATTGTTTTAACTGCGTATCTCTTATTTGTCAGATTGTCAATCTCGATTGTGTCAGTCTATGGGACGGGTATGACTTGGGACCTTAAATTGCTAAGGGATTTAATGGTGATTTGTTAATAAGGTGAGTAACGTGTATGATGGTTGCTTGAGGACAATCAATGTTAAGTGTGGGGATGTGATGGGGAGTGTGAAACACGAGTCTTAAATGTATTATCTTGTGTGAGTTAATGTGTTTGATGCGATCATATCTTTAGAATGTGATAACTACGAGCGTTTGGTGATTTGCAGGTTAAGCACGTAATTCGGTAAAGTTACAATGGGTAAAGGCGAAGCGGAATGTTTAGGGATGGTACTTGCAGCTCACGGTGCTGATTTGGGACTTGTTCGGTTGCGAAAGTAACTTGGAGTTGTTAGAAACAAAAACAAAATAAAAAGATTATAAGGTGTAGTGGGTGAAATCGGCAATTGATGAAAGTATATGTTAGTGTATTTGAGGCTGCATGGTCACGGTTTAATGGTGAGGACAAGAAAAACAAACAGAATGTTTGTTTCGTAACCTACGGATTGAACCGTAGGCTACGAAAGGTGATAATATATGTGCAGCGCATACATGTGATTTTTTGGAAGGAAATTAGAAGGTTTTTGGAAAAACCCTTAACAACTCGATGGCACATGCAAGAAATAAAAAGAAGGCAGACTTGTTTGACGGATAGGAGATACACGTGGACAACAAGTCACACACAACATGACTTCTGATCCTAGTCATCATCAATATACGAAAAATAAAGGGGGCCGCCATATAGGTTTGAGAAAAGAAAAACATTAAGAAAAAAAAGGAATTTATCATCATCAACACTTTTGATGGCAGCATTGAAGATACAACATCATCATTACTATTCTAGATCATCACTTCAATTTTATCATCATCTCGTGGCTGTAGAGGACAAGGATCGAAAAGTCAACAATATCATCATCACATCGACGCAATCTTGGCAGCTATGTCACGTGGACTTGTTGTGGTATTTAATTAATCATCATAATTGTTTTTAGTCAACAACCACGTGGACTTGGAGCAAAACAATACACATATACAAAGGCATAGTGGGCTGGCATCTTCTAGACATAATGGGCCGACATCTTGGTTTCATTAGGAAGCCCAAACAACATACACGCATACAGAGGGCCGACTTTGAAAGAAAAAAAAATCATCAACATCTTCGACGGCAGAAGGGGGGTCGTATCAAGTCTTTGAAGATCAACCAACCGAGATGAGCGGCTAAATCTCTCGTGGACACTTCGGGTGAATGATTCTTGTGAGACACTTTTAATTCTAGTTTCTGTTTTGTATTGAGATTTGGATTTGTAGTCGGGTGACAGCCGACTATTTACATAATTATATTATTTGTGTGACAGACAAATCCTGAGTGACAGTCAGAGTTATAATTATGTTTTGAATCCAACTATGCTTTTGTTGATTGAATGATTTCTATGTATGTTTGTTTTAATATTTATCTGATCAATTAATATTAAGATTTTGAACTGCATAGGTAATTGGTAGATGTGACAGATTTACTATTCAATCAATAGCATCCAATAAAATCAGAACTAGGTTATTAGTAATTACAAAATCTGAATCCCGGAGTGATCACGTTTTCTCATCATTGTTTATTACAACTCAATCTTTTTTCTTAATTGCAACTTGTTTCGTGTGTTTTTAATTTCATATCAGTTTTACAATCATCTGTTTATTTTTTTTATAGTTGTTAGTAAATACTTAACGTTACACACTTTCCACAATCCTCCTCTGGTTCGATACCCGACTTACTCTAGCTACCTAGTTTATTTCGGTTTTTGCATGTCACTAACGACAGACATCAAAATGGCGCCGCTGCCGGGGAGTCGTGCGCTTAGTGCTAGTTTAGTTTAGTTTAGTTTGTTTGCTTTCGTTTTACATAAAAACTCCAAAATCCAAAAAGTATTTGCCTTTTCTAGTTAGTTTGTTTTTTTTTTCTTTCACTTTTGTCTTTGTTTTCTTTTTGTTCGGTACTGCTTTTCGTTTGCTACTTGTGCAGGAAATATGAGCTCGCAATATAAAGAATATGTTACATGCACAAGGTGTGGGTACCAAGGACATTGGGCACTCATATGCCCAATGTTTGAGAGTAAGGCTGAACTTGATGAGTGGGTATGGTCCCAACGTATGCAAAGACAAGAAAATGCGGGTTACCAGGGTTATTCTTATCAAGATAAATATCAAGAAAAGATCGATGATATGGATTACCATCATGATCCAAATTGGGAGTACAGTGGTTATGAGATGGATGATGGTCACCGGTACAAGCCAGATTGGGGTTGTAATGAAAAATCAGAATATTTTGAGGACTCAGGTTATGGAGGCAATGGTCATTTTAATGAATACGACTCATCAACTTACGCCCAAGACATCCCTGATATATATCAGATTTATGAAGATGTAGTCAAGCTAGGTGAATTCATAAATGCACTATGTAGTGAGCGGGTTAAAAGTGAGTCCGAGAGGTTAGGAAGCAACAATCAAGTTGACTCACAATCTCAAATATCTGAGTTAATCGCGGATTCCCAAGATGAGGTTTGTATTGAAGAATCAGATGTAGAGGCAGTAACTCCTGCACGTGTAATAGTTGATGATAATGATTCACCCGTCTGTTTAAATATGACCAGTGGTGCAATCCGTTTGGTTGCAAGTGTTAAAGATGAAGAGGATAATGGGCCTATGATCCCAGTCCAGTTGGATGAGTTCAAGACTGATAGGGCATTGATGGATCATGGGGCAAGCATAAGCATATTGGCGGGTCGAGTGTTTGATGAATACGATTTTGGTGAGCTTGAAGAGGTGGACACCACGATTGTGCTTGCAGACGGGTCAAGGAAACCATCTAGGGGGATGTTGAGAGGAATTGCTGTAAGAGTAGGCGATTGTTATTACCCCGAAGATTTCCTAGTTGTGGACCACACGCCATCCAATGTTGAAGGACAACCGCCAGTTATCTTAGGTCGGCCATTCTTGAAAACCGCGAAGGCTATCATTGATTGCAATGCTAATACGGTAAATATGGTCTTCGGGTCACGTAAGTTTTCCTTAAACTTTATGTCTCACACTTGTGCTTATTCTAATATTGCTAATAAGTGTCATCCTCCAATTAATGAGGATGTCCCAAAAGAGAGTGTTGCTATGATTGACAGGTCTAAAGATGAAAAGGTCGTGAAGGATAAAGTGGTCAAATCACCTTGGTGGCTCAAGATGAGAAACAAAAAGCGTTTAGTCAAGTTAGAAAAGGAGTCACCAAAGGATGCAACCAAATCCAAGAAAAGACCACTTGAGGTGAATATGGGCGAGTTCTCACAGTTGAAGGAAAAGAAGAAGCCCACAAGGAAAATTAAGGGTGAATTCTTACAGTCAATAGATTTCGATAACCCAGATCATTTGGATGCCATATGGAGTGATGGATGGCAGTGGGATACTAACCATCCACCAGCACAAGTGTTCTTTGCACGAGAGATGCCATTTGAACCACCATAAGCATAGCAGGTACGGTCTGGCTGAAGACCTTTAAACTTAGCGCTCTCGGGAGGCAACCCGAGGATGTAGAGTATTGTATTGTATTTGTTCTTTTGTTTTGTTTTGTTTTGTTTTGGTGTGTTTGTGTTTTGACAGGTTTCTACGTTCCATCTTCATGGATGCAATGAATCAAGTGTGGGGATGTTTGGCAACATCCCCGGTGAGATCTCAAAGAATCTATGAGGGGCGTATGTGTAACACCCCGAAAATTTACGTCCTATAATGTATTGACACGTGTCATAAGTTTTGAACGCGTGCAAGAATGTTCTTGAAGGACTAAAGTTGACAAACATAGAAACTATGTGAATTTGAGGGTTCAAAGTGTCAACAATGAATAAATATACTTTATAATAACCCTACATGATGTTTATAACCTTAAATGAATGGATCATGGATCATACGAAGCGAATTGTGAAAGAAAGTGAGAGATTACAAACTACAGGGGTTAAATGTGTCAACATGTTAAAGATATACCTCTGAGTGACCTTTTAGCAAACCCGAAGCCTTGTAACGATTAATTATGCTCACTAGAATACACCATAAAAATTTCACCAAGTTTCGTTGCCGTATGAGAAAGTTGTGATAAAATTCGTGTGTGAGGGTTAGAATCGTCAACAGTGAAAATTAGGGCTTTTCGGGTGATCACAAAGTTACCCGAGGACTTCACAAAGATGGTATAAGTCTTGAAGCCCTTATAAATCAATTTAGAGGGTTTATAATGCAAGAAACAAGGTGAAAGCGACGTTTAGAAGGACCGAGGGCCAAAATGCAATTAAAGAAAAATGGGAAACCTGAACATAAGGCTCAGGCGGCCCGCGTGAGATTTAACAAAATGTGAGGCGGCCCGCGTCAGACCTGCAGATGCAGAAACAACAGGCAGCTGCCTGTTGATGCTTGTAACCGACTCAAATCTCATTTTTTCGATACCTTGGGCTGCCTAAGGTGGTTTTTAGCATGTAGGGCACTTGTGGTTGATATTGTAACACTCCTAGACTTAGGTGTTGATGATCCAAGTATGTTTGAAGTTGTTTATAAGACCCACATGTTACTACATTGATCATTCATCAACCTCTGAGCATTTCTGGAGCATTCAAGCAGGTCACAAGCATTCCAAATCATCCATTAGTCGTGTGTAAGTATGCCTAACCTTCTCTAATTCATTTATACTTAGTTTATAGCCTAGAAATCAAACCGTCGTAACTACGGTTTGATTTAGCGATAAATCACAATCGGTCTAGAGTTTAGTCGAATCAAAAGTTGTTATAAGTTGGTATTTATATGGTTAATAAACCCCTAAAAGGGCACTCACTGATTCGAATCCTAACTAGGTCGTTTGTCGAGTCAAAGGTTGTCCGAAAAAGTCAACAGAAACATTAATCGCATATTTAACGATACGGAAGGCGTGTAATCTGTTTTAACATTCTTATAACCTGAAAATAAGTATAATAACATGTCTAAACTTGTTTGGTTCGACAACTTTCTGTTTTGAACCGATTCGGAGCCGAAAGTCGCATAGTTTGACTTTCTGCTTTGACCTCGATTCTGACCCGGTTTGGATAGGTTTAGACATGCCTTAAAGTTCCATTAGGACCTAGTTACATGTTGGCATAACCCTCTGCGTTTATACCACTTGAAACCTTGATTGTCCGACGGTTCCGTTAATTGCCTAAATAATGACCATAATACCCTTATAGCCATAAAACGAGATTTATGGAAATATGAAAGTACAATAATCTTAGTTACTGATTATTGAACATGTCTGCAAAATTTCACGTCAATTGGAAGTCTAGATTAGGAGTTATGCTTAATGACGTATTTATAAACACTTTTATTAATTAAACGGCGTCATTAGCGTAAAGCCTATCTAAACCCAATTTTTAACACCAAACCTTTTACCCACTGATGTTAAATAATATTTTAGGATTTTTGAAGATTTTTAATTATTTTTAAACTGATCATAAGCTAGGATTAGTGCCTTGATTCGGTAAATACCGAATATAACCTTTTCGGCCATAAAATGAGTTTTACAAATCCTTTTGACACGAATCCAATTGCTACTGATTTTATTTATTAAATAAAGTATTTTGAACCTTATAAACTGATTAGAAACTCAGAATCCTCATATAAACCCGAAAATCGCTTTAAACCGACATTTACGCGTATTAAGCGCGTAGTATGCGTTAAAACTATTTTAAACACCTAGGATTAAATACCTACTGATATAACTTATTAAAATAAGTTATTTTACTGATTAGTTCAGACCCGAATCACAGAAATCGAATTAATCCCTTTTATAATCTTTAAAATGACCAAAATACCCATGCGGGGCATAATTAAGGATTAAACTCGTTTCGGGCATAACGGAAGGTATCCTACTGATATCATGACATATTTAAGGCATGTTAACTTAGGAAACCTGTTTAGGACTCTTATGGTTACCCGTTACGCTTCATACGCGTTCGGTTCGGTTTATGTAACTAGTTTACATAAATTAGCCGAAACGGGTCAAACCTTATCGGTTTTATCTCAAAATCCAGAATGTGTATGATATACCCATATTATACAAGTCTCCGAACTTGTCGGGTCTAAATCACATTCTATTCCGGTCTTCGCCTTATCATGCGTTTGAACCGTGTTTCCTCTTAAAACTAACCGGTCTAAGCTTAGGCTTAATTAACGACCCGTTAGAAATCTAATAGGTTATTATAAAACCTTCGTTCCAGATTAGGAGCCCAGTAAAAGCTGCGTACACTTACTGTATTGGATTTATACTTTGCTCAGGTAAATACTCTTAACTTATTTTCCCTATACAGGCTTGGGATACGGCACTATAAAAGTACCGCTTGGTCGGGTGTGTAATTATTTAAATCGTATTGTGATTGATGTACTTACAACCCGTTTAATATGTATTATTTGGTGTATGGCCTTTGGGGGTTAAATGACCATGTCCCGGATATCCTTGGCATCATTGTATTATAAAATGGCCACGACCTAAGCACGGGGTGTAGGCGTACACCTGACAGATGCCTTATGTAAAAACTGGTAATCCACTCCGAGGTATCATCCTTGTGGGCATTATACCGGATCTGGTAATCCACTAAGAGGATGATAGCCTGTGGGCATTATACCTGTGGCGTGTCTGTTAATCTATCCTAACGGACGACAAATAAGTAAAATTGTATACAAGATTATATACAAATAATTTTCCCAAGTATAAAAGGTTAATTTTGCCTCTGTGCATTTTAATCAAATTATAAAAGATATTTTTGTGCCACGTGCATCCAAATCAATTTTATTAAACTCTTTTAAAATGAGTCAGTTGAGTTGTATTTACCAGTGTAAACTGACGTATTTTCCAAAAAGGTTAAGTGCAGGTGCTAGGCGTAATTGGCTGGCTACTCCAGGCATCATTACTCAAGTCTCGCAAACTCTAGATGTCAAAGTCTGTTGAACAGTTTCCATTTTATTTTGATCCGTCTGTGGATCCTTACTTTCCGTTGTAATACTTGGATATTACTTTATATTCGGATTGTAATATATTATCTTTTGCTTCCGCTGTGCATTCATATATATTGTGTTGTTTGACTATTATGTTGCCAACCACGTCACGTTACTCCCCTACCGGGCCCACCGGTAACACGTGGAAATTTGGGGTGTGACATGTTGGTATCAGAGCCAACACTGAGTGAATTAAACACTAGTAGTTTGTGTTTAATCTCAGTTACACAATTGCACATTCTTGAGTCTAGACAAGAACATAAGACAAATTCTAAAAATCGTTTTATTTTGTCCTTATTTGATTCTCTTGTTATTTTCTGATTAGCCTTCGCATGGGCAAGTCATTTTATTAGAAGTCCCGTGTAGGGCAACCATATACTTGTTAAATTTTTAAAGGAATGATCATAATTAAAATATCATTCCTATATTATAAGATCTACCATTATAATAAAATGGCAAAATCTAAAAAGGACAAGACCTAGCCATATGTCACATTAAGACAGGGCCAAGATAGTAAATCCACAATTAGATTCAGATCCTTGTTAACAGTTCAATTTAGGATTGTTCTGCGTTAAATATTAAAAAGAATCTTAAAGGTAAAACCTAGCCTAAATGTCACCGCATTCAAGGCCAAGATGGTAGAACCTATTCAAGAGATTCAAATCATTATTAGACATAAGAAAGCATATTAACATGCTTGACAAAGTGTGATACGATAAAATCACATAAGTAATTTTTGATTGGGTTATTATAAATTCCCTTATTTATATAATCATCCCTTATGGATGAAGTGCCTACGGGCTATAATTAACGTCCTCTGGACTAAAGACAGTGGTAGCCTACAACTCCCTGTACAGAAAAGGTAATGAACTTTGATTCAAACCTTAATGCCTCGATTCTGTAAAATCAAGGCTTATAAATTAAACTTGTCTACGTGACTAGGCCTTTTGTGCTATTATTAACCTATAACTAGGATTATGATAAAGATCCTGAAAAATTTTATATTTAACAAATTAACTATAATGTGTATTAAAAACATGGTTAATAAATCGTCAAGAACGATAGTAATTTAGGGGCTTCTAAATGAACTTTGCCCTTATTTTCTTTTTGTAGCAACTAAGACTACATGGCTAACTCTGACGAGATAAACAGTCATCCTCTGGAAAACCGCGATAATGAGAGGATTAATATAACCAGAGGAGAACTTCGTTCACTGATTGATACAGCTGTATCTAAAGCTGTAGAGGAACAGTTTAAGGAGTATAGCGAGACACATAGTAAAGCCTTATCTGTACCCCACCCTAAATCCATCCCTAAAACTCATTCAGAGCATAATAACAAACCGCCCTCTAAAGAGGAACTAAAGAAGGATGATGATCGACATTCATCTAATGAACACAGTGTTCCATCCAAGAAGATAGTGTTCGATAAAGAACCGCGTACCAAGTCCTGTACCTATAAATACTTTGTTTCCTGTAAACCCCGGGATTTCACTGGGGAGAAAGGGGCAATTGATAGTATGACTTGGTTGGATGAAATGGACACAATTGTCGACATCAGCGGTTGTGCAGAAAGGGATGTGGTGAAGTATGTCTCCCAATCGTTCAAGGGAGAGGCACTAGCGTGGTGGAAATCTCTCATTCAAGCTGCGGGGAAGGTCCCATTCTACAACATGTCGTGGGAACAGTTTGCTGATCTCATTAGGGAGAATTATTGCCCGCAGCATGAGGTGGAAAGGATTGAATCAGATTTCTTAGCGTTGGTGATGAAGGATCTAGATTGTCAAGCGTATCTCACCACTTTCAATACCCTGTCCAGACTGGTTCCATATCTGATAACACCGGAACCCAAGAGAATTGCTCGCTTCATTGGGGGTTTAGCCCCAGAAATTAAAGCCAGTGTTAAGGCTTCGAGACCTGTTACGTTTAGGTCAGTAGCGGATCTCTCTCTATCCCTTACTCTGGATGCGGTCAGGTTGAGATCGCTAAAGAATTCTGGAGAAAGTAAGAGGAAGCGTGAGGATGATACCTCACGGAGATCTGATAAGAAGCACAAGGGTAATACGGACCACAGGAAAGAGTCTGGATCTAACAAGGGTAATCAGCAAACAGAGGAGAAACCAAGGTGCTCGACTTGCCAAAGACGCCACTTTGGAAAATGCAGGTTTGAGACCAATTCTCAATCAGGATCACCTGCATGTGGGTTATGCCAGTCTAAAGAACACAAGACAATAGAGTGCAAGAAGATAAAAGATGCAACATGCTTCAACTGCCATGAAAAGGGGCACATTAAGACCAACTGCCCTAAGTACACTAAAAAGCCTGAGGAAGTCAAGAAGACCAATGCGAGGGTCTTCAGAATGGAAGCAAGACACTGTTCAGGATAACAATGTCACGACAGGTACTTTCTTTACCAATAACGCTCCTGCTAGAGTATTGATTGATTCAGGTTTAGATAAGTCTCTCGTAGACAATAAATATTGTAAATCTTTAAATCTGCCTGTTAAAACTCTAAGCGTTAAGTATGAAGTAAAAAAAAAAATTGGCCGATAGTACCTCAGAGACTACTTCAGCAATATTAGGTGGATGTTTTATATCCATTAGGAATTACTCTTCTCCGATGTCCTTGTTTCGTTAATAGGAGGACTCGTTATAGTAATAGGAAAGGATTGGTCGTCTTGTGACCAAGCCCATATTGTGGGTGATAAGAAGCAATTAATTATCACAAAACTTCTTATGAGACAACCCTCATAATTACATGTATCCGTAAGATTAATTAATATTAAACATAAAAAAAAATGGTGGAATTAGCCGTCCCCGGAATCGAACCTGGGTCTAGGCCGCACCCTTTCGCGCGCCTAGCCAACCGAGCTAGGTGCCTAGTTTGTGAAAATTTCCATTCTGATTAAATATAAGCACATATAGTTGATATCTCTTTAATCTCTATCGATTTCGAATACCAAATGGTATGACAAAAGCGCTATATGAGGATTGGTGTATCTTAATAAATTCCATAGATTGCTTCCATGCCTGATCAGTATGGAGGTTTAATGCATGGGACCACAAAGATATTTCGATGGTCATAGAGTACTAAAGTCAACTAATGGTATTCAAAGGAGATGTCCAGAATGGAATTGTCCAAGTAAATGTTCCCGATTAAGGAATTTTTGGACTAGTAACATGAATGTGTCACTTATTTGACACAAGCAATTATGGATGAACTGGAGCCCGAGATATGGAAATCTCTCTGTAACCTCCTTGTATCTTGATTATCTTCTCCTAATAATAACCTGTTTACCCCTGAGAGGCAGGTAGAGTTAAGGTTTAAATTCTGTTTAAGGCTGTGTTATTATGAAATCTCCAAAATGGCTAGTACTATCATTGGAAGAATCGAAACCCTGGTTAATTAAGTTTTCTTAATAGAGGGTTCATATAGCTTAACTCAATATCCTGGAAATCCGGTATAGTTAATTAAGAAAGACGGTTCATTTTGCTTATGCATTATCACCGCAACCCTAATTAGGCAACGATTAAGAATTTGCCATCAACTGCCCAGGATCGTCGATCTGTTCGACTAACAGCAAGGATTAGCTATTCCCTAAACGTTAGCTAAGCAGTGGTTGGAATAACCATCTCACCTTAAAAATAAACTTTTCTATAATAATTGATATGTAAATATTAAGGCTACTCCTTGGAGACCTTGTATAGATGGAATGTTAAATGTCTAGTGTTAGATAGAGAATTAGTAAGTCCAATTATCAAGATCTGAAAGTTGCCTGGGGGACAACAAATAAGATTATACAAATCCATAATCGATTGTAGGTTGCCAGTATACGGCAAGAAATCAAGGAGTTATGAAAATAGCAAACTTCCTAAGTTCTTGTTAAGGAATATGGTTTAACAAAAGATATCACCCGGGAAGGATGTACCAAATTTGTTAAATTATCAGGCTAGTTAAGCTCTGAATATATGGAAATCATTCGAAGGAAATCGAATGTATCAAGATCAAGTAGCTTGTAAGCTAAAACCTACTTAAGGAGTTTGAAGGAGCTCGCAATACATTGCACACTAGTGACTGGAGGATGTGTTCCGCCAATAAGTCAAGAAGCACTATCACATAATGATATGCAGAATTATGATGTGATGAGCATCCTGGATCGATTGAGGATCGACAGGTCAAGAAGCTCCGAAAAGGATACATACGCCTAATATAAGAGTCATTTTGGGAGCTTGGAAAGACTCCAGATATGCTATAAAAGTTAAGTCCATTACGCGACAAAGAGTACTTCCATCATTTTAACAAATCTCGAGGTCGAGATTTCTTTTAAGGGGGTGAGGATGTAACACCCCGAAAATTTACGTCCTATAATGTATTGACACGTGTCATAAGTTTTGAACGCGTGCAAGAATGTTCTTGAAGGACTAAAGTTGACAAACATAGAAACTATGTGAATTTGAGGGTTCAAAGTGTCAAAAATGAATAAATATACTTTATAATAACCCTACATGATGTTTATAACCTTAAATGAATGGATCATGGATCATACGAAGCGAATTGTGAAAGAAAGTGAGAGATTACAAACTACAGGGGTTAAATGTGTCAACATGTTAAAGATATACCTCTGAGTGACCTTTTAGCAAACCCGAAGCCTTGTAACGATTAATTATGCTCACTAGAATACACCATAAAAATTTCACCAAGTTTCGTTGTCGTATGAGAAAGTTGTGATAAAATTCGTGTGTGAGGGTTAGAATCGTCAACAGTGAAAATTAGGGCTTTTCGGGTGATCACAAAGTTACCCGAGGACTTCACAAAGATGGTATAAGTCTTGAAGCCCTTATAAATCAATTTAGAGGGTTTATAATGCAAGAAACAAGGTGAAAGCGACGTTTAGGAGGACCGGGGGCCAAAATGCAATTAAAGAAAAATGGGAAACCTGAACATAAGGCTCAGGCGGCCCGCGTGAGATTTAACAAAATGTGAGGCAGCCCGCGTCAGACCTGCAGATGCAGAAAAAACAGGCAGCTGCCTGTTGATGCTTGTAACCGACTCAAATCTCATTTTTTCGATACCTTGGGCTGCCTAAGGTGGTTTTTAGCATGTAGGGCACTTGTGGTTGATATTGTAACACTCCTAGACTTAGGTGTTGATGATCCAAGTATGTTTGAAGTTGTTTATAAGACCCACATGTTACTACATTGATCATTCATCAACCTCTGAGCATTTCTGGAGCATTCAAGCAGGTCACAAGCATTCCAAATCATCCATTAGTCGTGTGTAAGTATGCCTAACCTTCTCTAATTCATTTATACTTAGTTTATAGCCTAGAAATCAAACCGTCATAACTACGGTTTGATTTAGCGATAAATCACAATCGGTCCAGAGTTTAGTCGAATCAAAAGTTGTTATAAGTTGGTATTTATATGGTTAATAAACCCCTAAAAGGGCACTCACTGATTCGAATCCTAACTAGGTCGTTTGTCGAGTCAAAGGTTGTCCGAAAAAGTCAACAGAAACATTAATCGCATATTTAACGATACGGAAGGCGTGTAATCTGTTTTAACATTCTTATAACCTGAAAATAAGTATAATAACATGTCTAAACTTGTTTGGTTCGACAACTTTCTGTTTTGAACCGATTCGGAGCCGAAAGTCGCATAGTTTGACTTTCTGCTTTGACCTCGATTCTGACCCGGTTTGGATAGGTTTAGACATGCCTTAAAGTTCCATTAGGACCTAGTTACATGTTGGCATAACCCTCTGCGTTTATACCACTTGAAACCTTGATTGTCCGACGGTTCCGTTAATTGCCTAAATAATGACCATAATACCCTTATAGCCATAAAACGAGATTTTTAGAAATATGAAAGTACAATAATCTTAGTTACTGATTATTGAACATGTCTGCAAAATTTCACGTCAATTGGAAGTCTAGATTAGGAGTTATGCTTAATGACGTATTTATAAACACTTTTATTAATTAAACGGCGTCATTAGCGTAAAGCCTATCTAAACCCAATTTTTAACACCAAACCTTTTACCCACTGATGTTAAATAATATTTTAGGATTTTTGAAGATTTTTAATTATTTTTAAACTGATCATAAGCTAGGATTAGTGACTTGATTCGGTAAATACCGAATATAACCTTTTCGGCCATAAAATAAGTTTTACAAATCCTTTTGACACGAATCCAATTGCTACTGATTTTATTTATTAAATAAAGTATTTTGAACCTTATAAACTGATTAGAAACTCAGAATCCTCATATAAACCCGAAAATCGCTTTAAACCGACATTTACGCGTATTAAGCGCGTAGTATGCGTTAAAACTATTTTAAACACCTAGGATTAAATACCTACTGATATAACTTATTAAAATAAGTTATTTTACTGATTAGTTCAGACCCGAATCACAGAAATCGAATTAATCCCTTTTATAATCTTTAAAATGACCAAAATACCCATGCGGGGCATAATTAAGGATTAAACTCGTTTCGGGCATAACGGAAGGTATCCTACTGATATCATGACATATTTAAGGCATGTTAACTTAGGAAACCTGTTTAGGACTCTTATGGTTACCCGTTACGCTTCATACGCGTTCGGTTCGGTTTATGTAACTAGTTTACATAAATTAGCCGAAACGGGTCAAACCTTATCGGTTTTATCTCAAAATCCAGAATGTGTATGATATACCCATATTATACAAGTCTCCGAACTTTTCGGGTCTAAATCACATTCTATTCCGGTCTTCGCCTTATCATGCGTTTGAACCGTGTTTCCTCTTAAAACTAACCGGTCTAAGCTTAGGCTTAATTAACGACCCGTTAGAAATCTAATAGGTTATTATAAAACCTTCGTTCCAGATTAGGAGCCCAGTAAAAGCTGCGTACACTTACTGTATTGGATTTATAATTTGCTCAGGTAAATACTCTTAACTTATTTTCCCTATACAGGCTTGGGATACGGCACTATAAAAGTACCGCTTGGTCGGGTGTGTAATTATTTAAATCGTATTGTGATTGATGTACTTACAACCCGTTTAATATGTATTATTTGGTGTATGGCCTTTGGGGGTTAAATGACCATGTCCCGGATATCCTTGGCATCATTGTATTATAAAATGGCCACGACCTAAGCACGGGGTGTAGGCGTACACCTGACAGATGCCTTATGTAAAAACTGGTAATCCACTCCGAGGTATCATCCTTGTGGGCATTATACCGGATCTGGTAATCCACTAAGAGGATGATAGCCTGTGGGCATTATACCTGTGGCGTGTCTGTTAATCTATCCTAACGGACGACAAATAAGTAAAACTGTATACAAGATTATATACAAATAATTTTCCCAAGTATAAAAGGTTAATTTTGCCTCTGTGCATTTTAATCAAATTATAAAAGATATTTTTGTGCCACGTGCATCCAAATCAATTTTATTAAACTCTTTTAAAATGAGTCAGTTGAGTTGTATTTACCAGTGTAAACTGACGTATTTTCCAAAAAGGTTAAGTGCAGGTGCTAGGCGTAATTGGCTGGCTACTCCAGGCATCATTACTCAAGTCTCGCAAACTCTAGATGTCAAAGTCTGTTGAACAGTTTCCATTTTATTTTGATCCGTCTGTGGATCCTTACTTTCCGTTGTAATACTTGGATATTACTTTATATTCGGATTGTAATATATTATCTTTTGCTTCCGCTGTGCATTCATATATATTGTGTTGTTTGACTATTATGTTGCCAACCACGTCACGTTACTCCCCTACCGGGCCCACCGGTAACACGTGGAAATTTGGGGTGTGACAGTATGTTCCGGTTAGATCACAGCAGCTACACCAATGCAAACACTCACTTGTTTTCTGATCAGGTGCATGTGTTTATCTATCTTGTGTTTTATTTGTTTTCGTGTATTTGGTGGTGTGAACGTTTGTGTTGGGAATGGTGTTACGTGTTGCGTCGAGTAGGTTGTTAGCCGTTCATGGTTTGCTGGTGGTATTTCTCAAGTCTAGATTATAAATTGCACCATACATTGGGGACAATGTATCCCAAGTGTGGGGATGCGGTAACTCGAGAGAGGGTTGGTAAGATTGTTGATCTTAAATGCTTGAAGGGGTGAAATTGTGCTAAAAATTGAAAAAATTTGAAAATTTTTGTTTCTCAAGTATGCTTGAACTATATGAAAACCAACATTTTCAATCGTTAAAGGGTTCCTACTGATATTAATCTAACTTAGATCCCTAGTCATGGTTGTCCCTTTAAGTTTCATGAGAGTATATCTGACAGTTGTTTTAGAGAAGAATTAAAAAGAGATGCCTAACTAGGGGTAACATGCTTTAGGAATTACACATGCTACGTGTCGGCAACCTATATTCCTTTTGTTCGGTGAGATATTTGAGCCTACTAGATTGTTAATTGAATTACTATACATGTTCATTTGCTGAGAGTAGGCCATATGTTGCTTTGTGTTAGAACTTGTGTGGTTCGATACGTGCCGAGACCGTGCTTTAGCGTTTACACATAGATGATAAAGGCATTAGGATTCCTTCCATTATGTTATTTGTTGATTGTTGATTCCACCCACCTTAGTTAGCCATGTTGAGCATTATACCTTTCGTTTGTTACACATTTGTTGACCTGTTTGATTACCAACCATGAATGACAATTATGTGTTAGATATTTGTTGAAAAAAAAAACGAAATGAAAAAAAAAAAAGAAAAAAAAATGAAAAGAAAATAAAAAAAAAGAAAAACAAAAATCATTGTTATGTTCGTGTTGAATAAATGGGTCGAAAATACCCAAAGTGTTAGTACTATTGTGAATAAGTTGTCATGGTTTGGTTTATTCATTTGTGTTCGCCAATAAATATAAAAACCCAAAAATATTTCCTTACCTTTACGCTTAACCCAAAACCCAAAAGTCCTTTAGATATGTACTACGTTATTTGATACAGTGGAGGTGTGATTGCTATACAAGCTTATAATTGCAAAGTAGCATATTTGGTTTTGAGCGAAATATATACTAGCAAATTACACGCTAGTCTTGATTAAACCGAGAGGAGTGATTATTGTGAGGGGCATATGGCATGTGTGTATTGTCATAAGCATGTTAGTTTTAGTTAGGCAAGTCTTAAATTGTTTTAACTGCGTATCTCTTATTTGTCAGATTGTCAATCTCGATTGTGTCAGTCTATGGGACGGGTATGACTTGGGACCTTAAATTGCTAAGGGATTTAATGGTGATTTGTTAATAAGGTGAGTAACGTGTATGATGGTTGCTTGAGGACAATCAATGTTAAGTGTGGGGATGTGATGGGGAGTGTGAAACACGAGTCTTAAATGTATTATCTTGTGTGAGTTAATGTGTTTGATGCGATCATATCTTTAGAATGTGATAACTACGAGCGTTTGGTGATTTGCAGGTTAAGCACGTAATTCGGTAAAGTTACAATGGGTAAAGGCGAAGCGGAATGTTTAGGGATGGTACTTGCAGCTCACGGTGCTGATTTGGGACTTGTTCGGTTGCGAAAGTAACTTGGAGTTGTTAGAAACAAAAACAAAATAAAAAGATTATAAGGTGTAGTGGGTGAAATCGGCAATTGATGAAAGTATATGTTAGTGTATTTGAGGCTGCATGGTCACGGTTTAATGGTGAGGACAAGAAAAACAAACAGAATGTTTGTTTCGTAACCTACGGATTGAACCGTAGGCTACGAAAGGTGATAATATATGTGCAGCGCATACATGTGATTTTTTGGAAGGAAATTAGAAGGTTTTTGGAAAAACCCTTAACAACTCGATGGCACATGCAAGAAATAAAAAGAAGGCAGACTTGTTTGACGGATAGGAGATACACGTGGACAACAAGTCACACACAACATGACTTCTGATCCTAGTCATCATCAATATACGAAAAATAAAGGGGGCCGCCATATAGGTTTGAGAAAAGAAAAACATTAAGAAAAAAAAGGAATTTATCATCATCAACACTTTTGATGGCAGCATTGAAGATACAACATCATCATTACTATTCTAGATCTCATCACTTCAATTTTATCATCATCTCGTGGCTGTAGAGGACAAGGATCGAAAAGTCAACAATATCATCATCACATCGACGCAATCTTGGCAGCTATGTCACGTGGACTTGTTGTGGTATTTAATTAATCATCATAATTGTTTTTAGTCAACAACCACGTGGACTTGGAGCAAAACAATACACATATACAAAGGCATAGTGGGCTGGCATCTTCTAGACATAATGGGCCGACATCTTGGTTTCATTAGGAAGCCCAAACAACATACACGCATACAGAGGGCCGACTTTGAAAGAAAAAAAAAATCATCAACATCTTCGACGGCAGAAGGGGGGTCGTATCAAGTCTTTGAAGATCAACCAACCGAGATGAGCGGCTAAATCTCTCGTGGACACTTCGGGTGAATGATTCTTGTGAGACACTTTTAATTCTAGTTTCTGTTTTGTATTGAGATTTGGATTTGTAGTCGGGTGACAGCCGACTATTTACATAATTATATTATTTGTGACAGACAAATCCTGAGTGACAGTCAGAGTTATAATTATGTTTTGAATCCAACTATGCTTTTGTTGATTGAATGATTTCTATGTATGTTTGTTTTAATATTTATCTGATCAATTAATATTAAGATTTTGAACTGCATAGGTAATTGGTAGATGTGACAGATTTACTATTCAATCAATAGCATCCAATAAAATCAGAACTAGGTTATTAGTAATTACAAAATCTGAATCCCGGAGTGATCACGTTTTCTCATCATTGTTTATTACAACTCAATCTTTTTTCTTAATTGCAACTTGTTTCGTGTGTTTTTAATTTCATATCAGTTTTACAATCATCTGTTTATTTTTTTTTATAGTTGTTAGTAAATACTTAACGTTACACACTTTCCACAATCCTCCTCTGGTTCGATACCCGACTTACTCTAGCTACCTAGTTTATTTCGGTTTTTGCATGTCACTAACGACAGACATCATCCTCTTTCCGGTCAACATCAAGGTCAATCGTTAACGTTTGAGAACCATTGTTCAATATATCCAACAGCTGAGAAGCAGCAGTGGAAGACGAAGATCCACCAAGCAGTAGCTTGTACAGAAGCAGAAGAATAGACGCTCTCGCTTCCTCAGCGATAAGAAAATCAGGCACTGATAGTTGTAGCTTGACCGGAGATGATTGTTGGTCCGGTTTACGACCGGACGAAGATGAAGACAGCCTGGCAAGAGCAGAAGGATCAATTTTGAGGAGCGGAGGAGGAGAAGCGGTAGAGAACTCAAACACAGAAGCTGAAGAGAGTGAAAATCCTTTTCCACCTAGCGTCAACACCCGTCTCTCACCTGCCATTTCTGCACTAAAAGTCTAAAACGGATTAGCAAATTATCTAAAAAATAAATATGACCTACACATAGAGGTAAGGCTGCAAACGAACACGAACAAGACCTTGTTCGTGTTCGTTTGTTAAGAAATATATGCGTTCATGAACACTTACCGAAAGAGATTTTATGTTCATGTTCGTTTGTTAAGGAAATGAACTTGTTCATGTTTGTTTGTTAATTTTAGGCAACGAACGAAAACGAACGTCGATGAACACAAACTAATATTCATGAACACAATTACACAAATGGAAACAAACAAACACAAACAAGTGTTCATGAACAGAATATATAATACACTGACACTTATTAAATATTTATTTATCGGAATTTTGAAGTATTTAAATAAAATAAAAAACTAAAAACACTAATGAACTATCAAAACACAAACGAACACGTCAGTACGTCACCGAACGTTCACGAACATAAATGAACGAACGCGGCCTCTGTTCATGTTCGTTCATTTAACTAAACAAACAGAATTTCTTGTTCATGTTCGTTTGTGTAATAAACGAACCCAAACAAACTTTCCGCTTCCGCCGAACGGTTCACGAATCGTTCGCCGAAACGTTCGGTTCGTTTGTAACCCTACATAGAGGCATTCATTGGTTCGATTTTTGGGTTATTTAGTTTGGGATTCCATTCAGTCGTAACCAAAAACCGAACCAAACCCAATTCAGTGATGTCCAAAGCGAAGCAAATTTTTCGGTTTTAACTGCATAAACCAAATTTGTAATTAAAAAACAATATGGGGGGTTATGGTATAGAACTAAAGACCCATAAAGATTCAAAATGCATATTCTTGAAATCAACTAAAGCTGTAAACCAAACACGAATAGACCTACGGCTAACCGAAAATAAATACAATCTAAGCACTGCAGCCCTAATTCAACTAACTCTCTACCTTAGTTCCAGAAACCATAATCATTAACCAGAAGCCCTGAATCAACTAGATATCTACCTTACTTGTAACTGAGATAATAAAATTGTCAAATGTTAAGTGATGTGGGCTAAGAACCAAGTATTGTTATTCTTAAAGCTAATATTGCAATGCAAATAGCATGTTGACTAATGTCGGTATTCTTTGCAGATTGTATGTTAACTAATTTGGCTGATTCTTACAAGTTACTAATAACGATTCATACTGATTGAAGTTGACTCGAATACTGTATCAAAAACCCTAGAAACAAAATTACCGGTGAAGCTTTGTAGAGAGGGTTGGCGTTTTGAGGGAGAAAGGAATGGGATATATTGTTTTTAGGGTTTTTTCTCTTTCCTTCTTTTTTTTTTAATACGAAAAAAAATTAATGAAAAATTAGTAATTGTTATAAACCAGACATTTTAGGCTCAACCCATTACTTATGGTTATGTTTATCTCTATATAATGTAATGTTGAATAGAATGAAGAATGAGAATTCAGTTTATCTCTATTTTTCTTTGGTTTTTATCACGTTATCAGCACGATTGCTCTATTCATCAGGGAATTTACGGGCTTGGATTCAGATAATTGTCGTTCATCAAATCCGGGTACGCTATCAATTTTTCGGCAACTTTTCTTTTGAACTTTAGAACATATTAGGACTGCCCTGTTTTTATGAATTAGGACAGAAACGAAATCGAAAATATCGCGTTAGAGAACTAGCAATGAAATTTTGTTTACTATTTGAAATCGTCTTGTGATGCTAATTTTCGTTATTCAGATCTCATCTATAAATAAACTCAAGTTTTTTATTTATAACAAATACTTTTAATATTATGTATAGACAAAAAAACGAATAGTAGATAATATTTTTATAAAATCATTTGATTCTTTCACACTTTGCAATCTTGGATTAGAAGAAACGTCGTTGCTTTGTGCATTATTTTGACGATCTCTCCATTAACGTCTTTAAGAATCTTTACCTCTATCAATTCGCTGTAAATCAACGTATCTGATAACCCACATCTCCGGAGAATATGAAATTTTACCTATATCCATTATCTCTCATTCGGTATATATATATAATCTCAACTCAAATTCGCTCCGGCGAAGTTCCTGTCGTCAAACGAACTTTCATTCGAGGAACTTCTTGTACCATTCTACTCGCCGCCGCGGATCAGCCGCACAGTGACCAACTGCTGCATTTTCATCACCGGCTCTCATCACTGCATCCCTAACTCATTGGTGTACCGCTGTTGCCACCGAACACTCTCGATAGTCGTCTTTTTCAGTCCGTCACTCGGAAACTCAACGTCTCTCCATATTCGTCTTTTCCGGCAAAACAAAACTTAACGACTGCTCCGGTGTCTGTAACCGCTTCCGGCGAAACAATGGCGGTTCACAATGTTGGCGACGTTTTCTTTGGTGGCGTATCATTCACGAGAGTTTTTTTTTTTTTTTTTTGAAACTTGAAACTAACAACCTGCGTACATGGGAACATGGGTTCTTTCTTTTATTAATAAATATACATTGTAATGTGTTTTTATACAACTGTAGTCCATTAAAGCCTGACACATTATTTAATTAATAATTATTTTTTTATTCAAAGTCTCTGTTTTATTTCACACTGAATAAAGTTGCAGGCTCTTTTTCTCAATAAAGTCCGCAGTTTTTTGACACATATTTTTAGTGGAGCTTTTGACAATACAATTCAAAGTCTATAATATTATTATATTATGACAACACATAAGTTGCATGTGAATTGTAGTTCTTTGCACATATATATTGAATAATTAATAGTGTATATGATACACAAATAATTTGTAACACCCAAAAAACGGGTTTGGTAATTAAACCCCGTTAATACTAAAAGACGGGTAACGTACCGTTAGTAGTAAAAATAACCCGACAAATATTTGGATTTAAATAAGAAATCCTAATATTAAATAAAGACGAATCAAAGTTTTAAGGAATTAAGTTTATAAGAGCCTGAGTTAACGGGACTTAAAATAAAACGGGTTATGACTTCCCGAACCCAGTAAGCTAACTAGGAATAATTAACCTAGTTAATAAGAGGGAATGTTACTAGAAATAAGTAGGTTGTGGCCTACTTAATAACTAACCAAACTAGAGGGACTTAAGTTGCAAACAAAGGGACTTGATTTATAAAAACTAAAAATCAAACACAACACACACTTAGTGTGTGTGTGTGTGCGTACGACCAGGGACAAGAGCAAGGAGCTCAAAACCCTAGTTCTACAAATTGGTCAAATTGAAGCTCGAATCAAGATCCAAATCAATGCATGAACGCGTAGAAACGATCACCAAGTCAAGGGGATCGTGAGGTATGTTGAATTTCTAACATTCTTGAAGTTGTGAAAATCGATTAACCTTGCATGATGCAATCTATGTATGAATCGTAGAGGCTATGGCCGAAATAATGAAGTGTCATTGCTTAGGAACAAACCCTAAGTAGAAATTTGAAGAAAAATTGCTATGATTTGAATAATTTGATGGATTACTACACTTAGACAAGTGGGTTTGGATTATGTAGTGAAAATGATGATACACACATGTTAAAATCATCATATTTAATAGTTGAAGCAAAATACTTGAACAATTTACAAGTTTGAGTATATGATCATAATTGCTATGAAATGGGTTTAGTTGATTTGATGAAATTAATGTTGTATTGGTATTTATAAACGCCATACTAACTCGTATGAATGAACTACTTGAACAAAATAGGGATTTTGTTAAGAGTTCATAATTGATTAGAAGTGAGTCTTGACACAAGAATTAAACTCATGATTCATGATTGAGTTTAAAGAGAAAATAGTCAAAGAATCATAAGGTGTGAAAATCATGATTTGGAATGACTAATCTAACAACCTTGTGAATAATGAATGATAGTTGGCGCTTAACAAGCTAGGTGAAGCTTGGGGAGAAAGTGGGTCGAACGTGTCAAGCATAAAGGAAAAAGCGTATTCGGAATGCAATGTAAGTATAGCTTACACTAGTCTTATATTTTAGAATATTCTCTTATCGTAGTAGCTACGAATAAGATAAATACTTAATTGAGGTATGATGTTCCGGCGTGTAGACGTACGGAACAAGTTAGTCGAGCATGACAAGAAACCATGTTGATGGTTTAAAAGGAGTTAAATCGGTAATTCGATCATTTTATGACAAAAGAAAAATGAACTTTTGAATGGTTACCTTATAGGGTAAACCAAAACAAACTATAAGGGTAAAACGGTAAATTGGTCACGCGTTGACCATAACTATTGGTTTTGGAAGACATTGTATGACGTAAGCCATGATAGGCTAAAAAGCGTTAAGAAACGATTTATAAGTGAAATGACCGCACGGTGTAAACTGGAGCAATTCGTGTAGATGAGATGGTAATAAATATCATCTCGCCAACATAATCGATCACTTAGACCAAATGGGTCAAAAGGTGAAGATATCACCCTTTGACAATAACGATTAATGATTATTGTCGAGTTATATTATTTCAGGAGTAAATGTCAAATGGGTATTAGCAACGCTATGAATTAGCGGTTGTAAAAGCAAGGTATTAAAAACGGGTCAATATATTGATCCGCGCCAGGTATGTGAAAGAGGGTAACACTCATTTAGAACATGTAGTTCAATAAGTGTTAAAAGAAGTCAAAATAAACATTTGGTTACTTGATAAGTAAATCGAATGTTTTAAGTAATGAATATTGCGTTTGGAAAGCTTATTGAGTTTTCAAACAAAATCATAGGTTAAAAGAGGGAGTGTGGGTCAAATATACTTTCAAAAGTCCTTCATCGTAAATGATTGGCTAAATGGACTAAATCGCCCTTCTAATCTAAATTGGACAAACGACCTTTAAAGGTAGTTTCGAAATGAGTTTTATGATCAAATAAATAATTGGAATAGGTATAAGAAGCGAAAGATGTAAACCTTTGGTCAAATGACTCTATAAGAGTCTTTGTCGTAAATTAGCAATCCGTCGAAAAAAAACTCGGATTATATAGATCACCTCATTAAGTCCACCACAAATATAGATGTGATGGAAGATTACTTGATAAGAAATGTTGTATAATAACGCTAGAAACGAATGAAAGCGTTTCATGCTCAAAATATGCCTAAATACCTTTAACGGGTCAAAATACGCATATGAGCGTAAACGGGTTTAAGATATGTAGGAGACCCGTGACTTGAACCTAATATAATAGGAATTATTGAAATTATGAATATCATGAGAATAAGGACCAAATAAACATGTTTGTGTGATAAAATCACGAACGGGTCAAACTTTGGTAAAAAGGGTAATAAGTCGAAGACTTAAAAGTCTGAAATTTTATTAATCCGGATATTGGATTTTAACTCCATAAGATGGAGAATTAAATTACGGACGCGTAGGAAAAAGAATCGGGTAAAACGGATTAAAAACGAGAGAGTTATGCTCGTTTCCGTGAAATCGGGTTGAGCTGGGTATGCACAGCAACTGATTAAGCATCAGTCTGTGAAAAAGGGGGCCTAGCGTCACGCGACGCCCCTTGGCGTCACGCGACGCCCCCTGTTCCGGAAATAAATTTGTTTCTTTGTTGTTTGACCCATGTAACTTGTTTATACTTATTATTTAACTATCAAAACTAATTTTTAAGTTGGTTTTGATTATAGGTGATAGCCAAGAGTGCCCGGATGAAGATTAAGCTCGATGAGGAACCGAACACGATAAAATACAAGCTTCCGCGCGATGTTTCGTCGTATCTTTTAAACGACGAATTCAATTACATTAAGTTGTTTAAACTTTTAAATTGTAAAAGTTTTAGTAAACTCGTATTTTCTAAGGATACTTAATCATAATTACATGTTTATTTTCGTTATTTTTACGAAAACCTTTAAAATAATAACAAGGGTGTTACATGATTCCACATTACTTAATAATCATAATAATATTACAACACAATTTCACCACAAAATACAAAAACCCAAGTAAACATGCACAAATTCTCAATTTCTTTCACACTTATATAAAAACATCAATTCAACTTTAGAACCTGAAGTTCTAACTAACAATAAACCTGAAGTTCTCCTGTATTATACATTGTTTCATTTTAAATGCATGAATTTTTCCTGTGTAGAAAAAAATATCGAACTTATCAAAGCTTGAATTCACCGCACTTGACATCTCGGGTAACAACTACCTCCCGTGGACTCTTGATGCCAAAATCCATTTTGACGGCAAATAATTTGGGGGAGACAATTAATGTTGATAATCAGACCTCACCTCAAGATAAAGCGAAAGCTATGATATTCCTCTGCCATCATCTTCACGAAGATCTAAAGCGGGAATATCTAACTATTGAGGACCCTCTTGAATTATGGACAAATATCAAAGAACGTTTTGACCACCAGAAGTTGGTATTACTCCCCAAAGCCCGCTATGAATGGCTTCATTTACGACTACAGGATTTTAAAACTGTTAGTGAGTATAACTCTGTCTTGTTCCGCGTTACCTCTAAACTTAAATTATGCGGTGAGAAAAATTACCGATGAAGACATACTTGAAAAGACTTTCTCAACGTTCCATGCCTCAAATATGCTCCTGTCGCAGCAATACAGGGAACGTCAATTTACTAAGTATTCTGAATTGATATCATGTCTTTTGGTCGCGGAGCAAAACAACAAGCTCCTACTACAAAATCATCAATCGCGACCTGCCGGTGCAAGCCCATTCCCTGAAGCGAATGTGGCCAATTATCAAAGCGGACGAGGTAGAGGTAGAGGTAGAGGTCACGGCCCCAGCAGAGGTCGTGGTCGTGGACGGGGATATACATGGCATCGAGAGTCCCAGAACACTAAAAAAGCGGTGGTGAATCGAGTCGACATAATACGGGGCGACCTTCAAAAGGGAAAAGTAGCGGGAACCAAAGCAACATTTGTTATAAATGTGGGATGTCAAATCATTGGTCCCGCACATGTCGCACCCTGAATGTATTTGGTTTGGTTTTGAAACTCTTGCAATGCTTCATTTTACTTCTTTGCATTAACTTTTTTTTTTATTTCCTGAAGAAATATGCATGCTAGCTCCAGTAGAGCTATTATTGGTGATGAATGTCTGGTAGATAGCGGTAGTACTAACACTATTCTCAAAGATATGAAATTTTTCTCTGAGTTGTCTCCGGCAGAGACACCGATTAGTACTATATCTGGTGTCAGTAACCTTATCTAAGGCTCCGGCAGAGCACACATAATATTATCTTCGGGTACCCAACTAACTATTGATAATGCATTATATTCAAGTAAATCCAGAAGAAATTTACTTAGCTTTAAAGATATTCGAAAAAACGGTTACCACCTAAAAACAATATTTGAAAATAATATTGAATATCTTCAAATTACTTCAAACAAAAATGGTCAAGAAACCATCGTTGAACAATAAGAAGCCTTATCCTCTGGATTCTACTGTACTAATATCAATCTTATCAGATCATACATGGTGAGTAACCAAAAGCTGTTAGATAAAGACACATTCAATATATGGCATGACCATCTAGGTCACCCTGGTAGCATAATGATGAGACGAATAATCAAAAGTGCAACCGGGCACCCTCTCAAAAACCTAAAAGTTTTGCTACCACAAGACTTATTATGTGCAGCATGCTCTCTGGGCAAACTTATAACTCGGCCCTCACAAACTAAATTGATACATGAAACCCCCTTATATTTGGAAAGAATCCAAGGGGATATTTGTGGGCCTATCCATCCTTCGTGTGGACCATTCTGCTATTTCTTGGTCTTAATAGATGCATCCTCCAGGTGGTCACATGTGAGCCTTTTAGCTACTCGAAATGTAGCATTTGCCCGACTTTTAGCTCAAATCATACAATTGAGAGCCAATTTCCCCGATACTCAAATTAAAAACATCCGGATGGATAATGCGGGAGAGTTCACATCTCAAGCTTTTAATGACTATTGTATGTCAATCGGGATCAATGTTGAACATTTAGTACCTCATGTTCACACACAAAATGGTTTAGCTGAATCTATGATCAAACGATTACAAATAATCGCTAGACCACTCTTAATGAGATGTAAATTACCATCTTCTGCATGGGGTCATGTTATTTTGCATGTCGCTGCACTGATTAGATTGAGACCAACTGCTGATCACGAATACTCCCCATTGCAACTGGTCTCCGGACGAGAACCAAGTTTGTCCCACCTTAGAATTTTTGGTTGTGCAGTATATGTACCAATACCGCCACCACAACGTACTACAATGGGACCCCAAAGAAGACTGGGTATCTATATTGGTTTTAACTCCCCGTCCAAAATTAAATATTTAGAACCAATGACGGGAGACATGTTTACAACACGGTATGCTGACTGTCATTTTGATGAAACGATGTTCCCAGTCTTAGGGGGAGATAAGGACAAAGAAAGACTGATAACACAAGAAATAACGTGGAATGCATCATCGCTATCAAATCTCGACCCCCGAAGTGGTCAATGTGAATATGAAGTCCAAAAGATCATACATTTGCAAAGAATAGCGAATGAATTACCAGATGCATTCACAGACACGAATAGAGTGATAAAGTCACATGTACCAGCATCAAATGCACCTGCTAGAATTGAAGTAATCCCATAAGCGATTACTATACAACGAAAGCATGGGAGACCAATCGGTTCCAAAGACAAGAACCCACGGATACGAAAAGAGAAAGTAACGCAGTTGGTGAAAACTCACAAAAGATTATAAGTGAAACCCCGGTGGAGGTAAATGTCCCAGAAGAGACAACTATGAATCCAGAGGAAAATGAAGTTTTAGAAGAAACACCGGTACCGAACAAAAATGAGTTCTGTATTAATTATGTACAAGATAGTACAATGTGGAACCGGAATAAAACACGTGTTGATGATATATTCGCATATGCTATAGCAACGGATGTAATCAATGAAAATGATTACGTACCAAAAACTTTAGAAGAGTGCATGCACAGAAATGATTGGCCAAGATGGAAAGAAGCCATAAACGCCGAACTGAATTCGCTCGAAAAGCGACATGTTTTCGGACCTGTAGTCCGAACGCCCATAGACGTCAAACCAGTAGGTTATAAATAGGTGTTTGCAATAAAAAAAATGAAAAGAATGAGATTGTACGATACAAGGCTCGACTTGTAGCACAAGGGTTTTCCCAAATCCCAGGAGTTGATTATGAGGAAACGTATTCCCCTGTAGTGGATGCGATAACCCTTAGGTTCCTAATCGGCCTCACAATCTCTGAAGGACTTCATATGAGACTAATGGATGTCGTCACCGCATACTTATACGGGAGACTTGAAAATGACATCTACATGAAAATCCCTAAAGGATTAAAATTGCCTGAAGCATTAAAATCAACACCTCGAGATATGTGTTCTATAAAGCTCCAGAGATCTTTATATGGTCTCAAACAATTTGGTCGTATGTGGTACAATCGACTTAGTGAATATCTCGAAAAAGAAGGATACAAGTCTGATGTAATCAGTCCATGTGTCTTTATAAAATGATCACTCTCAAATTTCACTATAATAGCAGTCTATGTTGACGATATCAACATCATCGGATCTCCTGAAGAGATAGAGAAAGTTGCTCAGTTGTTAAAGAAGGAATTTGAAATGAAAGATCTTGGTATGACGAAATTATGTATCGGACTATAATTTGAGTATCTGTGCAATGGCACATTTGTCCATCAATCAAACTACATCCAGAAGATGTTAGTACGTTTCAATATGGATAAAGCACATCCGTTTAGCGTACCTATGGTTGTCCGGCCGCTATATCCACACAAGGATCCTTATCGCCCTCAAGAAGAAGGCGAAGAAGTACTTGGTCCAGAAGTACCGTACTTAAGCGCGATTGGTGCCCTTATGTATCTCGCAAATAACACAAGACCTGACATTGCATTTGCAGTACATGTACTAACGAGATACAGTTCGAATCCAACACGTAGACACTGGAATGGTGTAAAACATATATTCCGGTATATTTGCGGGACACAAGATTTAGGTCTTTTCTATCAGAAAGATCAAAAGTCCCAGCTTGTTGGGTATGCTGATGCCGGATATCTATCAGATCCTCACAAAGCAAAATCTCAGACAGGTTATGTATTCACATACGGCGGCACAACAATTTCTTGGAAGTCAACTAAGCAAACACTTACAGCAACATCATCAAATCATGCCGAATTGATAGCACTATATGATGCTGGTCGAGAATGTGTGTGGCTGAGATTAATGATTAATCACAAAGAAGAAGCATGCGGATTAGAACAGATCAATAAGGAGCCGACAATTATTTATGAAGACAATGCTGCTTGCATAGCTCAGATCAGAGAAGGTTACATCAAGGGTGATCGAACAAAGCACATCTCACCAAAGTTCTTCTCAACATATGACTTGCAGAAAGAAGGGGAAATCGATGTTCGTCAGATCAAGTCAAGTGAAAATCTAGCAAACCTGTTCACAAAATCTTTACCTAGAAGCAGTTTCGAGCAATTATCACACAAGATCGGTCTTCGTAGATTGAAAGATGTTTGTTGAATTCAGGGGGAGAATTATACACGCTGTACTCTTTTTCCCTTAACTAAGTTTTGTCCCACTGGGTTTTCTTAGTAAGGTTTTTAATGAGGCATCATAGCTGATCGAGTAGTATCAGTTTATTTATTATGGTCCTGAAGTACCTATTTAACATCATCCTGAAGTATGTTGTTAAACTGTGTATAATTCTAAATGTCTGAGGGAGAGTGTTATAAACAAGACATTTTAGGCCCAACCCATTACTTATGGGCTTTAGGGTTTATGGTTATATTTATCTCTATATAATGTAATGTTGAATAGAATGAAGAATGAGAATTCAGTTTATCTATATTTTTCTTTGGTTTTTATCAATGATTAAAATATAAGAAATTATTATTTAATTGGAAAAAATAGTGAAAATGTAGTGATTTTTAGTATAGTAATAAAGATAGAGATGGATAATCTATTGCGAATGCTCTAACTTTATAACTATACTAAAAATCACTACATTTTCCCTCTCCTTTAACTAAATAATATTTTTTTATACTTTTATCATTACCTTCTCCCCCCTCCACTCATAACTATACTGAAAATCACTACATTTTCCCTCTCTTTTACAATTAAATAATATATATTTTTATACTTTTATCATTAACTTTTATCTCTCATCCACTCACAGTCATTTTAAAAATATTAAAAAATTTAGAGGGTGAACACTCTTCTCCACTCACAACTAGGGCTACAAACGAACCGGAGGAACACGAACAAGACCTTGTTCGTGTTCGTTTATTAAGAAATATATGTGTTCGCGAACCGTTCATGAACACTTATCGAACGAAATTTTGTGTTCGAGTTCGTTTGTTAAGGAAATGAACTTGTTTGTGTTCGTTTGTGTTCGTTTGTTAATTTTAGGCAACGAACAAAAATGAACATTGACGAACACAAATGAGCGCAAAATAATGTTCATGAACACAAATGAAAACAAATGAACACAAACAATCGTTCATGAACAGAATATATAATACACTCACACTTATTAGATATTTAATTTGTCGGAATTTTGAAATATTTAAATAAATATAAAAACAAAAAACACTATTAAACTATCGAACACAAACGAACACGTTACCGAACGTTCACGAACATAAACGAACGAACACGACCTCTGTTCATGTTTGTTCATTTAACTAAACGAACACAAACGAACTTTCCGCCAAACAGTTCACGAACTGTTCGCCGAACGTTTGGTTCGTTTGCACCCCTACTCACAACAACTTACAACCACTTACAACCATTCTTGTAATATAGAGGCCCACTCACAAATATTTAAAGGCTCCAATGTGAATACTCTTAGAGCATTAGCATCATATCCACCATTTTATATTCTATAAATATAAATATACTGAAAACAACTACATTTTCTTTCTCTTTCTCATTCTAATTAAATAATATTTTTATACCTTTATCATTACTTTTACTCTTACCTCCACTCACAAATATATATTAAAAAATTATAGAGGGAGAAAAATGTCATCTCAAATATACAGATGAACAGTAACATTTTTTCCATCCTTCACTCACAGTTACTTACAACCACTTTTATAATTATAATATAATAGGATGTGAATGCTATGCTCTCACATGCCTTTTAGACAAGATGTCAATGTGGGGATAGCCCACTTGGTAGAGAGTAAAGACACATGCCTTTTAGACAAGATGCCAATGTGGGGATAGCCCACGTAGTAGAGGTACATGCCTCTTAGACAAGGGGTGAGGTTCAAAGCTAAGCAAAGAGAGTAGGTTAGAATAATTGGTGTTAAGTAAAAGATATATTATTGTTGAATATTATATATTTGCTCTCATACTTGACGTTATAATGTGTATAGGCAAACTTTTTTCCAAGCAATAAGTGTTGCGGTTCGCCAGACCTTATTTGACCTTTCAAATGAATTTACATTGATTGATACAAATGAAGAGGCAGATGCATGGCTGGACCATGAGGCATGAAGCATATTTTGGGCCTCATCCAGTTAACCTAGCTTATGTCTTTCTGTTTGCTTATTCGTTATTAACAATTGCCTGACAGTTACAAAAATTGATACCTTTTGAGTCATTTATTGGATGGTTGATGCTAATCAAGAGTTCGTTTGATGTTTCTGAATTGTTCCTGTAATGCAAACAAATTACCCACGGCGAAGTTAAAAAGTTCGTTGGATATCATAAGATATAACGCGTGTTGGCGATGTTTTTGCCTTTGTAGCTCGCGCTGCAACGCGCGCGGGTCGATTATCTAGTTTTCTTTTAAAAGATATGAAAATTCTCGAATTTTTTATTATAAGATATGGAAATTCTCAAGTTAAATTAAAATTTTAATTTACAAGGTTCTTTTGTGTTACATATGCGTTGTACTTCATGTTTATGTTTTCTTTTTTTCATTTTTGAGTTAATTACCGTTTTCGTCCCTGTGGTTTGTCAAAAATCACTATTTCAGTCCATTTATTTAAAAATTGCGATTTCAATCCTCGTGGTTTCACTTTCGTAACCATTTCAGTCCACCTCGTAACCATTTCAGTCTCTGTACTAACGGAATAAATAGATTGAAATGGTTACGAAAGTGAAACCACATAGACTGAAATGGTTACGAAAGTGAAACCACAGGGATTGAAATCACAATTTTTAAACTAATGGACTGAAAATAGTGATTTTGACAAACCACAGGGACGAAAACAATAATTAACTCTTCATATTTTTTTTATAAATTGATTTTTGACTCTAACAAGAAAAAAAAACATCTTATCTTTTCTTTTGCAATTTAACCTTTTTGATAATTTTTACCTTTAACCTAAAATTTTTCATCCTT